>OX123202.2:40359850-43328036 GCA_944739405.2 Euclidia mi | reverse complement strand
CCGGGAGACGAATATTAGGGGACCAGTGGGTACCGACTCGTGGAATGCGTTGCCATTAGAAATTAGGCAGGCAAAGTCAATCGGCATATTTAAAAAGGCTTTTAAAACAACATTTCCTAGCTAGTAACTAAGTCATTGTTGATGTAACTATAATATCTAACTGTAATAATGTTATGTATTTATTTATTATTATTTATTTTAAACTTTATTGTACACCAGTATCAACATTGTACAAATCTTATATAATAGGTAAAGTACAAAGGGCGGCCTTATCGCTTAAAAGCGATCTCTACCAGGCACCTTGGATGGAGATATTGGTAGGAAAAGAAGTGGTAGTTGTAGGTGTACCAGTTTTAATATTTATACTATAAATATAATACATATATATATATAATATGAAATGAAATAATTAAGTAATATCAATAGGTAATTTAAAGTATGTACTATAAAATAATCAAATTATGTTATAGTATATATGGACTCTCATCGAATTGGCTAACTATATTGTTGGCCACTGTTCGCATTTTCCCGGAATTTGTCAAGGTGCAATCAGTTTGTTTTAAGTTTAGTCGCTAATCTAAGCGCAGTTAACTGATAGACTCTCGAGTAAAAGTAAATATTAATTTGTGTGTGTGTTCTGTAAAATTAACTACTGAATAAAGTACTACTAAGTGAGTGACCAAATATGAGTATAAAACATGTAAGTAGTATTTTTTACACTAGTTTACATAGCTCATATACTGATAAATACACAGTTTATATTTTTCGCTGATTGAGCTAGTTTGGAATATTTATTGGTAGAACATTTTAGAAATCGATTTTATGAAAGGTTATGAGATTTTTTTCTTGTTTCGTATCTACGTACGTACACATAATCTCTGTTTCTGTTCCAACCCTTTGTCACCCGTCTCTGTTCCAATCCTTGTTACTAAACTAGAAAACGTTGGTATAAGAGGAATCCCTCTTAAATTTTTAAAGACTACCTCACGGATAGATGACAAATGGTAAAGATAGACCAGTTCACTAGTGACGTGGCAGATTTGTCATTCGGCGTGCAACAGGGAAGCGTACTGGGACCTACAATTTTCCTAACGTATATAAACGATCTCTGCAACTTAAAAGTGTTAAACGCAAAAATTTTTGCCTATGCCGATGACACGGCTGTTGTCTTTTCTGGGAAAAACTGGTCGGAAGTCAAACTTCACGCAGAGCTGGGTATGCCCCAGATTGCTAACTGGCTCAATGACAATCTACTCACCCTAAATACATCCAAAACCAATTACGTCTGCTTCAGCATCTCAAATCGTTCGCAACCGGAGGAGGACTTTACAATTAAAATACACTCTTGTAACAAACCTTTTTATAATACCTGTAAGTGTCCAAAAATAGATAAAGTACCACAAGCAAAATATTTAGGTGTCATAATTGACCAACGGCTTTCGTGGTACTCTCATGTGGAACACATCACTGGAAGGCTTAGGAAACTTGGTTGGATTTTTAAAACCTTACGTTATGTCGTCCCTACTCAAATCACTAAAAATATAGGTCCGCCCAGAAATCTATTAAATGAAATTTATAATACAATAGGAAAATCAGTTGTGGTATACTGTATCCCTATTTGGGGAGGTGCAGCTAAATCAAAATTTATAGAAATTGAACGAGCACACCGAGCTTTAATAAAAATAATGTACTTTAAAAAAGTTAGATTCCCTACGGAGAGTCTTTATCAGATAAGCGGTCTGCTTTCTGTTAGGAAATTATACATTGTCCACACTGTTTTAAAAATATTGTAAAGGTGAATATATGTATGGTATAAATCTTGCATATCATTGAGGAATTTTATAATTTATATTAGTTTAATATAGAAAAATCTATTTACAAGTTGACAATGTACCTATACGTACTATACGTAAAATATTGCTGACACTTCGAATACGTTGTACCTAATATACAATAACAAAAGTAAATTAATACAATTTTGTATGGCGTATACGAAAATGTCGAGAAGTGCGTTAAAAAAAGATATCATTTATAAAACAGTTACTTAAAAATCAATCGTACGTGACTGTGAGTATGTATAAAAAGTACAAATAAATACGAATTTTTTGATATCTAACAGACTGATTGTCATTAACACTTATTAATAAAATATGAGATATCTTTTTAATTGTTTCATTTTTACCTTTAGTACGTGACTGTACTACAACCACAGGTACTAAAAATAAATATCTAATTAGTAAAGTAAATGGGAAATATAAATTATTTAAAATAAAAAATAGAACAGGGTACGAGTGGGCATCACAAAAATTTGAGGGTACCAGTGGGTACCGACCCAAACGTCTTAATTCTCGTGGATCTGTAACTGTCGCAGATTTAGATATCATGGAAATTTGTCTTATAAATTACATTCAAAATTTACACTTTTCGGAAGATATGATAAATTTAAAATCTATTGAACAAGTAAATAAAAAACTTTTAAAGATTTAGCCTAGCTTAGCTTTAGCCCTTTATCGCTTCATACAATATCTTACGAGTAGGAGGAAGGTTAACTATCTCTAAACTTGATTACGGACAAAAACATTATATTTCACTTCCGCAAAAAGATCGCGTAACTAATCTTATAATTAATTATTATCATATCGTTAATCTTCACACAGGTCCCACTCTCTTATTATCTATGATAAGACAGAAATTTTGGATAATTTTCACTAGTAGTTTACCAAATAGTTCATAATTGTAATAAATGTTTTAGACTCAATCCTAAAAATATTTTTCCTTCTATGGGCGATCTGTCCGCCTTTAGAGTGTCAGAAGTGAAACCATTTGTTCACACAGCTGTTGACTATGCTGGTCCTTTCTTCATAACGCATATTCGCAGACGCGGAATCAAAAGCCAAAAGGAATCACGCACTCATTTCGGCAACGTTGGAATAAAGAATATCTCACCTCTTTACAAGAAAGAGAGAAATGGAATTCGCCCTCAAAACCTATCGAATTAGGTAGGTACTATTATCGTAATTAAAGATAATAACTCTCATCCTCTCTGTTGGCCTCTGGGTATAGCAGCTGTCTAGAATTACCGTAGCCAGGTAGGGATTTTCAGAACAGAGTTGCAGTGGAAGGTGTAATACATCTACCTGACCTCGATAGACAATATATCTAAACACCTTGCACTGCGTTGCACAGTGATGAATTGAAATCCAAATTACAACTATAAATATTATATTTCACTTACCCGATATCTTTACTGATGTCAGGCTTGAGCTAAATTAGACACATTCATACAAGTATATTGGCCAAAATAAATGAATGAAGTATCTTATACTTAGCTATTAAGCTGCAAACGCGACGTTTTCAAGACACGTTGGCACGTGGACGTCGATACCGGATTCACAATTTTCGCAAATGTCAATCAATAGTTCACAATGTCTTTTATCACAATTTACCGTTGCCAGCACTAGATCAGGCGGCATTCAAGACGGTTTACTCAATTTAGTTCAATTATACAAGTTAACTCAATTCGCGTTAATTCAAAAGGCGATATTTTACGTACGAGACGACAACGAGGTAATTTTTCAAGGCAGGAACCCAGTTGACAGTTCAGTGTGACCATTGTCAGAAATTTTCAATAGACTAAACACAATGTTACTCAATCGATCTAATCGATTTGACTTATAATAAAAACTAATTCTATTTCAAACATCCACCCGCCCCGGACCGGCCTACCGGTCCGCTAATCAGTTGGTAGACGTGACAATGTTGCAACCGCTCTCCTCAGAATCGAACCGTCCACCAAGACCTCAGCAAATCGGGGAACTCCATCAGTCCCAGTTACCAAACGAAGGATGCGCCCCCTGCGCCATCTGAGTGGCGGAAGGTTAGCCTCCTTGATCAAAACGAGGTCACCAATCTTGGGTGGATCGGTCTTGTCGGTCCACTTAACGCGTTGCTGGAGTATGTGCAAATATTCCAAATGCCAGCGTTTCCAAAAGCTCTGAGTAATCTGGCGTACTAATTCAAAACGTGAGAGACGACCAGGTCTCGTATCAATATAGGGGTACTCAGGCAAGGCGACAAGTGGGCGACCAATCAAAAAATGGCCCAGCGTAAGGGCCTCCAAATCATTCGGATCTGAGGAGATCGGGCACGATGGCCGAGAGTTCAAAACGGCCTCAATCTTACAAAACACAGTTGCGAGTTCGTCAAATGTAAGGACAGACTCACCGATTGTCCTGCGCAAGTGTGTTTTGGCCGATTTTACAGCGGCATCAAAAATACCACCTCAGTGTGGACAATTTGGTGGGGAAAACAACCAATTTATCCCACGTCGGGCAAGCCTATTGCCTATATCAGCTTTGTTGGTTTCAAGAAAATTAACAACCTCATTCAAATAATTATACGTGCCCTTGAAGTTAGTGCCGCAATCAGAGCGGATCAAGGAAGGCAGCCCTCTGCGGGATACAAATCTGTCAAATGTGGCTACAAACGCCTCGGTCGTAAGCGAGGAGACCAGTTCTAAGTGTACGGCCTTTGTGGAAAGACAAACAAAAACACACAAGTAGGCCTTGACAGTCTTGCTGTTTCGAAGTGTCGACGTTTTCACCAAAAAGGGACCGGCGAAGTCCGTGCCAACACCGTCAAACGTCCTGCTTTCAGTTACACGATCTGCCGGTAAGTCCCCCATCAACGGCTGCATGGTAGAAGCCTTGAGCTTATAGCAAGGGATGCAGCGAAAGACTACACTCCAAATAATTCTTCGGGCAGACAAGATCCAAAATTCGCGTTGCAAAATGGCCAAGAGCGCATTACAACCAGCATGCGAATTTTTAAGGTGACGGTCAGTTACCAACAAGCGTACCAAATGACCGTCCTTAGGTAACAAAAGGGGGTGACGAGCCCCGTAAGGGAGGTTGGCGTTCTTGAGACGCCCTCCAACGCGCAAGAGACCCGTATCGTCCAAAAAGGGGTTCAATTTAGATACAGCTCCCGATAATTTCGATCTACCTGACTTAAGGATAGCAATCTCCTTCTCAAAATGCGCCAACTGCACAGAACGAACCCAAAAGGTGAGGGACTCCTGTCGTTCCTGTGGTGAAATAAACGGTGTCAGTCGTTTCTGTTGTGGGTGCCTAAAATTAAAAACAAAACGCTTTATCCAAGCAGTGACACCTAACAACTTGTCGAGGGAGCTGTAACGATTCAACAAAAAATCGGGGTCGAAGGCACATTCTACCTTCTCAAGAGCGAGTGTTCGTAAACCCGGCAAATTAGAAGTATTCAAAACTGGCGTTCGAGGCCAATCAATGTCTGGTCGACTCAACCATTCCGGACCCCACCACAGCGAATGACCTATCAAACTAGGCGTCAAGCATCCGCGCGAGGCACAATCAGCGGGGTTGAGCTCACCTGGCACGTGTCTCCAAACCAGCGTGACTTCGGATTTTTGGATTTGGGAAACGCGATTAGCGACAAATACCTCCAAGGTGTGGACAGAAGCCTTCAACCAACAAAGAACAATATGGCTGTCTGTCCAGGCGTAGGTCCCATTAATACAAATGCTTTTACCCAAAGTACTGGACACGTGGTTCAATAAGCGTACAAGTAGGGCTGCTCCCGAGAGCTCCAATTTCGGAATGGTCAGAGATGTCCGAAGGGGTGCAACGTTGCTCTTCGCCATGATCAGGGATACTCTCACCTGACCTGAGGCACTGACTGTGCGCAAGTACACCACGGCCGCGTGACCACGTTCCGAGGCATCACAAAACCCGTGAAGGGTGGTGCTATTGAGTTCTCGATACGCATTAGCTATATATAGCTATTCTACCTGGTGACACTGTGGCTCCTCCAGAAGAGTTTACACGTATGCGTGAAGAGCACGCGGGGATATTATACCCAGCCACAATAGCCACATATCATATTTGTGTTCATTGTGATTAATGACTAAACTACTTTTCATTTTATAATTTATTATACTTACGTCAATATCCCCGATGGGATAGACAAAGATGTAGTATTACACTCACATTTGATTTATGAATAACCTAATCTGCCGTCCGTTTACTAAAACCACGTTAACCCCAAAAAGTGATATTGGAGCAAAACGTAAAAAACGCGGGAATCGTTGTTTCAAGAAAACTATTATCCCATAAAAATAATACTTGTCAAAAATACCTAGTCTCGCGACCGTAAAAAGTTGTGAGATCCATGTAATACCAAGTCGGTTAATTAAAAATCTTGAATGTTTTAAATAAATAGATTGACTCGGCCATTGCACGAAAACACAATATATCTCATAAGTAAAACATATATTATATAAATTAGATTGTTTTATGCGATTGCCAAGTCAATATATATTTATTTAAAACATTCAAGATTTTTAGATTTTTAGATTCGGAAGATGGCAATAGGCTCGCCCCCTATTACATTGGGACCGAAACATAACTGGCGAAAAGTGGGTGTGTAATACACCTCTGCCTACCCCTTCGGGGATAAAAGGCGTGAAGTTATGTTATGTTCAAGATTTTTAATTAACCGACTTGGAATTGCATGGATCTCACCACTTTTTACGGTCGCGAGACTTGGTATTTTTGACAAGTATTGTTTTTATGGGATCTCATTTCTTTTTGTAGAGTCCTACTTTTGTCCTTTCCAATACCTTGTACTTCTTGTACACCAACAACGAATTTTCTTAATTAAAGCTCTAACTGCAAATGTAATTTTGTTATCCTATTTATTTATATAGGATTACAAAGTTATTTATGCAGTTTATGTATCTCGAAAGCTGGACAGAAATTGATTAATATTTTAATTTTTCCTTGATTCATATACAAAACACTAACTGTATTCTAAATTTAAAGCTTCTATGTCTGCTAAAAGTGCCTAAAGCCGTATACAGACTTTGCAAGGCATGCGCTGCGCACGGCGCACAGCGCATGCCTCGCAAGGTGTGTACCTTTATATTCGTGGCGAGGCATGTGCTACGCACGTGCGAGGGCGAGCCAACGAGTGTCGGCAAATGCTACAAGATCAAAGTGCCTCAGTGCGAGCATCACATTAGTTGTGGACGTAGCCGCGCATGCAAGTTCGAGGTGTGCACCGCGTACAATATCCACGTACGCCTTGACTGCGAAAATGAAACTGCGTTTGTTCGGGCCAAACAGCGCGCAGCGCATGCTCGGGCCGATCCAATCCACACAGCAGCAGCCAAAATGGCACCTTTGCATCGCGTGCGCGTATCCGCTGCTGCTTTTATAATTATTAATTCAATTATTGAAAAAAAGGAAATAAAAAATTCGTCGTCGTTGGTGGGTTAAAAAGTTCTACCGCCTGCGTTATGAATGCGGAAATAAGCTGTAAGAATTTTGACTCGTTATAATTCTTAAACTACTGGTTCAAATTGAATGAAATTTAAAATACACCATGTTTATACTATATCTACATGGTTATAAAAAAATTAGGCTTCAAGTTGTTTCCACAACGAAGTTATAGGGGGTCGAAAATTACCTGAATTGCTTCGAGAAAAGGATGGTACGGCCGTGCTGCTTTTTTGCTCGACTTGGTGGGGGCACTAACGTGCCCCCAGATACATAAATCAGGGATTGTTAAATGTTATTTAAACAAATATTTGCCAGCGTCGCCGCGTCGCTTAGGATATTTCCTACTCAGAAATATACTTAAAATTATTAGATTAGATTAGATAATGCTTTATTGTACACCATACACAGAAATTTTACAGAGACAAGAGAGATAGATAGAGTTTACAATTTAAGTGCACAATGGGCGGCCTTATCGCTAAAAACAATTTCTTACAGGCAACCTTTGGATGGACAGAAATAGACTAGAGAAATATAATAATTCAATGGTGTAGTAATAAAGTTACTTGCTTAAATTAACATATACATACGATGCATAAATACATAATAATATACATGATAATATATATAATACATAATAATACATACATACATAATAATACATACATATCTCACATCCTAAATCACTCCTGTTCCAGTGGTATTTTCCCGTCAATCTGGAAGGATGCCCAAATTACTCCTATTCCGAAAACTTCTCACCCGTCATCCTTTTCTGATTATCGTCCCATTTCAATCCTACCATTCCTCTCCAAGGTCCTCGAACGTCTTGTCTACAACCAAATGAACTCATTCCTATCTATAAATAATCTACTCAATCCTTTTCAATCCGGTATCCGTTCGGGTCATAGCACCGTCACATCCTTGGTCAATATTACGGATGACATCAGGGCTGGCATGGAAGGCGGTGAACTCACCATTCTCGCTCTTCTTGATTTCAGCAATGCCTTCAACACAGTAGATTACGATATTCTACTTGGTCGCCTTTGCTCTCTTAACATATCTCCTACGGTGATTGATTGGTTTCGGAGTTACCTGTGTGGCCGCCGACAGCGTATATGCATCGAGAACTCACTTTCTTCTTGGTGTGATACATCTGCTGGCGTGCCCCAGGGTGGCGTATTGTCTCCTTTACTCTTCGCAATTTTTATAAATTCTATCTCAAACATCCTTCGCTCCTCATACCACCTTTATGCAGATGATCTCCAAATATATACGCGGTCTTCATTAGCATGTTTATCGCAAGCTTTAGCTAACATTAACCGTGATCTGGCACTGATCAACAGTTGGAGCAATTCCTTTGGACTCAAAGTAAACCCCATGAAAACCCAAGTCACTGTTATTGGTAGTTCCAGAATGAAATCTAAAATTGACTGGTCTTTACTGCCTCCAGTTATTTTTGATGGCACTACTATTCCGATACAGGATAAAGTTAAAAACTTAGGTCTCACTATAGACTCCACTCTGTCCTGGGATCCGCAGATCCAAGAAGTGAGTCGTAAAGTGTTTGTCTCAGCAGGTTCACTAAGAAGATTAAGGAACTTTCTTCCCACTACCACCAAAATTGCGCTAGCAAAATCTCTTTTGCTGCCCATTATTGATTATGCAGACGTCAGCTATCTAGATCTCGCCGAAAACCAGCTAGATAAACTTGAGCGACTTCAAAATTTCTGCATACGATTCATATTTGGATTACGCAAGTATGATCATGTTTCACAATTTCGAGCCCAACTCAAGTGGTTACCTATTCGACATCGTCGGAATGCTCACGTTTTAACATTACTATACAATATATTGTTGAACCCTTCAACACCCTCCTATCTTAAAGGACGATTCGAGTTCCTTCATGATACACATAACCGATATTTAAGGTCATCAGAAAATTTACGACTGAAAATGCCGGCACATTCCACTGCGTTCTATGATAAATCCTTTTCTGTAACGGCTGTTCGCTTGTGGAATGCATTACCTCTAAACATAAGGCAGGCACAGACGGTTACTTCATTCAAAGCTTTAGTTAAGGCACATTACTTGTCCGTTTAATTTATTTCCTATTCTAAAAATACATATTTATATATATATATATATACATATATATATATATATATATATATATAAAATACATATATAAAATATACATAGGTAAATAAATTGGTGCATAATACTAAATACATATTTTTAGAATAGGAAATAAATTAAACGGACAAGTAATGTGCCTTAACTAAAGCTTTGAATGAAGTAACCGTCTGTGCCTGCCTTATGTTTAGAGGTAATGCATTCCACAAGCGAACAGCCGTTACAGAAAAGGATTTATCATAGAACGCAGTGGAATGTGCCGGCATTTTCAGTCGTAAATTTTCTGATGACCTTAAATATCGGTTATGTGTATCATGAAGGAACTCGAATCGTCCTTTAAGATAGGAGGGTGTTGAAGGGTTCAACAATATATTGTATAGTAATGTTAAAACGTGAGCATTCCGACGATGTCGAATAGGTAACCACTTGAGTTGGGCTCGAAATTGTGAAACATGATCATACTTGCGTAATCCAAATATGAATCGTATGCAGAAATTTTGAAGTCGCTCAAGTTTATCTAGCTGGTTTTCGGCGAGATCTAGATAGCTGACGTCTGTATAATCAATAATGGGCAGCAAAAGAGATTTTGCTAGCGCAATTTTGGTGGTAGTGGGAAGAAAGTTCCTTAATCTTCTTAGTGAACCTGCTGAGACAAACACTTTACGACTCACTTCTTGGATCTGCGGATCCCAGGACAGAGTGGAGTCTATAGTGAGACCTAAGTTTTTAACTTTATCCTGTATCGGAATAGTAGTGCCATCAAAAATAATTGGAGGCAGTAAAGACCAGTCAATTTTAGATTTCATTCTGGAACTACCAATAACAGTGACTTGGGTTTTCATGGGGTTTACTTTGAGTCCAAAGGAATTGCTCCAACTGTTGATCAGTGCCAGATCACGGTTAATGTTAGCTAAAGCTTGCGATAAACATGCTAATGAAGACCGCGTATATATTTGGAGATCATCTGCATAAAGGTGGTATGAGGAGCGAAGGTTGTTTGAGATAGAATTTATAAAAATTGCGAAGAGTAAAGGAGACAATACGCCACCCTGGGGCACGCCAGCAGATGTATCACACCAAGAAGAAAGTGAGTTCTCGATGCATATACGCTGTCGGCGGCCACACAGGTAACTCCGAAACCAATCAATCACCGTAGGAGATATGTTAAGAGAGCAAAGGCGACCAAGTAGAATATCGTAATCTACTGTGTTGAAGGCATTGCTGAAATCAAGAAGAGCGAGAATGGTGAGTTCACCGCCTTCCATGCCAGCCCTGATGTCATCCGTAATATTGACCAAGGATGTGACGGTGCTATGACCCGAACGGATACCGGATTGAAAAGGATTGAGTAGATTATTTATAGATAGGAATGAGTTCATTTGGTTGTAGACAAGACGTTCGAGGACCTTGGAGAGGAATGGTAGGATTGAAATGGGACGATAATCAGAAAAGGATGACGGGTGAGAAGTTTTCGGAATAGGAGTAATTTGGGCATCCTTCCAGATTGACGGGAAAATACCACTGGAACAGGAGTGATTTAGGATGTGAGATATGTATGTATTATTATGTATGTATGTATTATTATGTATTATATATATTATCATGTATATTATTATGTATTTATGCATCGTATGTATATGTTAATTTAAGCAAGTAACTTTATTACTACACCATTGAATTATTATATTTCTCTAGTCTATTTCTGTCCATCCAAAGGTTGCCTGTAAGAAATTGTTTTTAGCGATAAGGCCGCCCATTGTGCACTTAAATTGTAAACTCTATCTATCTCTCTTGTCTCTGTAAAATTTCTGTGTATGGTGTACAATAAAGCATTATCTAATCTAATCTAATAATTTTAAGTATATTTCTGAGTAGGAAATATCCTAAGCGACGCGGCGACGCTGGCAAATATTTGTTTAAATAACATTTAACAATCCCTGATTTATGTATCTGGGGGCACGTTAGTGCCCCCACCAAGTCGAGCAAAAAAGCAGCACGGCCGTACCATCCTTTTCTCGAAGCAATTCAGGTAATTTTCGACCCCCTATAACTTCGTTGTGGAAACAACTTGAAGCCTAATTTTTTTATAACCATGTAGATATAGTATAAACATGGTGTATTTTAAATTTCATTCAATTTGAACCAGTAGTTTAAGAATTATAACGAGTCAAAATTCTTACAGCTTATTTCCGCATTCATAACGCAGGCGGTAGAACTTTTTAACCCACCAACGACGACGAATTTTTTATTTCCTTTTTTTCAATAATTGAATTAATAATTATAAAAGCAGCAGCAGATACGCGCACGCGATGCAAAGGTGCCATTTTGGCTGCTGCTGTGTGGATTGGATCGGCCCGAGCATGCGCTGCGCGCTGTTTGGCCCGAACAAACCCAGTTTCATTTTCGCAGTCAAGGCGTACGTGGATATTGTACGCGGTGCACACCTCGAACTTGCATGCGCGGCTACGTCCACAACTAATGTGATGCTCGCACTGAGGCACTTTGATCTTGTAGCATTTGCCGACACTCGTTGGCTCGCCCTCGCACGTGCGTAGCACATGCCTCGCCACGAATATAAAGGTACACACCTTGCGAGGCATGCGCTGTGCGCCGTGCGCAGCGCATGCCTTGCAAAGTCTGTATACGGCTTTAGGCACTTTTAGCAGACATAGAAGCTTTAAATTTAGAATACAGTTAGTGTTTTGTATATGAATCAAGGAAAAATTAAAATATTAATCAATTTCGGTCCAGCTTTCGAGATACATAAACTGCATAAATAACTTTGTAATCCTATATAAATAAATAGGATAACAAAATTACATTTGCAGTTAGAGCTTTAATTAAGAAAATTCGTTGTTGGTGTACAAGAAGTACAAGGTATTGGAAAGGACAAAAGTAGGACTCTACAAAAAGAAATGAGATCCCATAAAAACAATACTTGTCAAAAATACCAAGTCTCGCGACCGTAAAAAGTGGTGAGATCCATGCAATTCCAAGTCGGTTAATTAAAAATCTTGAACATAACATAACTTCACGCCTTTTATCCCCGAAGGGGTAGGCAGAGGTGTATTACACACCCACTTTTCGCCAGTTATGTTTCGGTCCCAATGTAATAGGGGGCGAGCCTATTGCCATCTTCCGAATCTAAAAATCTAAAAATCTTGAATGTTTTAAATAAATATATATTGACTTGGCAATCGCATAAAACAATCTAATTTATATAATATATGTTTTACTTATGAGATATATTGTGTTTTCGTGCAATGGCCGAGTCAATCTATTTATTTAAAACATTCAAGATTTTTAATTAACCGACTTGGTATTACATGGATCTCACAACTTTTTACGGTCGCGAGACTTGGTATTTTTGACAAGTATTATTTTTATGGGATAATAGTTTTCTTGAAACAACGATTCCCGCGTTTTTTACGTTTTGCTCCAATATCACTTTTTGGGGTTAACGTGGTTTTAGTAAACGGACGGCAGATTAGGTTATTCATAAATCAAATGTGAGTGTAATACTACATCTTTGTCTATCCCATCGGGGATATTGACGTAAGTATAATAAATTATAAAATGAAAAGTAGTTTAGTCATTAATCACAATGAACACAAATATGATATGTGGCTATTGTGGCTGGGTATAATATTCCCGCGTGCTCTTCACGCATACGTGTAAACTCTTCTGGAGGAGCCACAGTGTCACCAGGTAGAATAGCTATATATAGCTAATGCGTATCGAGAACTCAATAGCAGCAGCATCTGTGAACCGCGAGTAACAGTTATCATTTAATTCCAAGTACTGAATTAGAATTTTAAAATCATTCGGGTATTAAGTATACCTAGCCACAACGTCGTCGGGCTAAATACTGAAATGATTGCTTTATCTAATACTAAAGGATGCTGGCAGCTACGCCAGCACACTTTCTTTAATTTATAAATTTTCTCCCCTACTCCCCTACGCACCTTAAGAAATATACATACCAAACAGCTTCTTGCGCCTAATAGTTTCAGCTGTGCGTTGTCTATCAGTCAGTCAGTTACGCAAGGATTTTATATACACACACACTAATTTCAAAAAAATACAGATTTTAAAGTATTTTGTATTTATAGCCCCTGCTCCTTTCATAACGACTAACTGGGTTAATCTCATAGTGCCTTTGCTCTCTCGTTCGAATTATATAGAAATTACCTACGTTGTTCCTCCATTTAAGTACAAAGTAACATTTTATCGTCAGGTATTCTTTAAGGTAGTTAGTTGACGGCATTGCTCACGTAAATAGTGATATTATAAAAGATTATATATTACGTCACATAATTATGCTTTAAACGGTGACTTAATAAATATTGAATCATATTTTTGACGTCAGTCGTGTGGGCGCGATACGACAGGCTTAATCACCTAGACTGGATAGAGGATTAGTTTTTTGTTAACGAGTAATATCACGTTTTATCCGTTTTTTTATGTACACCCTCATCACAAAAATTTTACGTTTTCGACCTTGTAACTCACTTTAAATGTGGATAATAAGCGACAGAGTTTTGGCTGTACGTTGTTTGGCAGTAAGTGAGTAACGGAAGAAGCGGTTGAGTCCGTCTACGTATCATGCGCAAATAAACTAAAACACCAATATTTCCTTTCAATTCAGATTCCCCAAAATATGAAAAAAAGCAAAAAGCATAGGTACCTAAGCTAATGACGCCTACACCTAAGAACCACATAAAATATGGTTCTTTACAATTGATTGAACATTGTGTCTACTGTCGGGCAGGTAATGTGTAAAATTATTAGCACATTTCCTGTACTTGCTTTTGTAGTTCAAAAATGGCATATCATACATTCATAATTTTACAATGGTGTGCTAGTAACAAATGGAAAATTATTTCAGTTATTAAAAGACTATTAGCCAAGATATGAAAAGGAAAAAAAAGTCTTACTCGCCTTGAGAACCATCTTTAGGTTGATAATGATTTTAAGCTCTAACTCAATCCATTGCCAATGTGAACTGTAATTTCATTTGTATTATCTTTACTCTAGGAAAGGTCAAGGTCGTAATAAGATTGACTTTGAACGTTGTAATTGTTTAAGTCGGTACAACGTCTAGTAAATGCTGCGGAATCGATTCTGTTTGATTCGGATTCAATAATCTATCTATTTATCTATCTATCGCCATGCCTGTCTCCCATTGGGGCAGGCGGGGACTGTGTAATTTAGCGAATAAAGTTATTTTCTATTCCTAGAACATTTTATGTATGTCTTTATTCAGCAAACTGTTACTCACACAAAGATCAAAATTTATTGACATATTTGTATGTTGGATAAACCATTCGTTCCGTATTTTTAGTGATATGGGACGAAGAGTGCATATACAAGCAGGCAATATATTCTGTTTCCAGAATGTGTTAAATGTAGTTATTTGCTCTACATTTTTAAAGAGAGAGAGAGAACAAAATTTACTGACTAGTTGTATCCTAAATGAGCTATTTGTATGTAGGACTCTATTAATTGATTATGTATCTGGGTTTCTTGTGATTGACCCTTTATTTAGTCCTGGTATAAGACTAAATAAAGGGTTTCTTTATTTAGAAACTGGCCCCAGTATTAACAGTTGGCAAAAGAACAAGTCACTGAACGATCAAGCCAGTATTATCCGTTTTCGTTGGAAAGTTCCGAAAATTTGTCCGGTAGACAAGAATTAAAAAGAAACTAGAACATGTATGCTGATAGGTAATTGTAAACACACATAATTATATCGGCCTACTCTTTGCCAAAACAAAGCGGGCCATCCTGTCATTCGTATGTATTAATGCACAATGCAATTGAGAATACTAGACGCACGTGCGTCACATCGCCAATGGTGCGTCACAGGCCATTGAGCCGATGCATTGTTTCAAGCCGTAAGCTAATTGAAACCCTGATAAATCTGCCACTGATAATGAGGGTGGATCTTCACGTCAGATTGCGTACTTAAACTAATGTTCTGATTAACTGCCCAGATGGCGTAGTGGTTCACCGCATTGCTGTTTAACATTGTGCCGTGTGTTGTGAGTTCGATTTCCACACGGAACAACACTTTGTGATATCCACCGACTATTGTTTTGAGTCTAGGTGTCTTTTATATTTTTTGTTTGAATGTTTGTTAAATCATTCACAGCACAACATTTATTCCTAGGATCTACGACCTAGTATTTAAAGAAAAAAGGAAAATAGGTAGCTGAGTGACTTTTGTAGTTATTAATAAATAAACATGCCTCGGAGAGCACGTTAAGCCGTCGGTCCCGATTGTTATGAAGATCTGTGACAGTCGTTTCAGGGCGTCAGTACCTTCTAAATAAACTGACACTAGTCTAAACCATGGAATATCGCTATCCTTTCGGGTTGCGGAGGTCAGACAGGTAGTCGCTCTATGGAAAAACTAATATTCAGCCAAATCCGATTAGACTAGTATGCGGACCCCAGATTGAAACTGGGATAACGCTAAGAGAAAGAGAAAGAGAAACATGAAAGTCATTCATCAGTTCAAGCACAGCCGTTCACCATAGAAAAGCAATTCAAAGTAATATTTGGCGGATCTCAGTATGTTTTGCCTATTGCGCTGGTCCAAAGGTAGTGCACTGGATCCGGGGCAACTGGGCATTACTTAAGGTCTCGACTTGACTCTTGCCTTAGTGGTGCTAAGTTTGCGACGGTTACTGTCTAAAAAACGTCGGCCTCGTGGAAATGGCCATGTTACTCCTGTGTAAACAGGATCATTGGTTAATCGTGCTTATGAAGGATCGTAAGCACGATTAATCAATGATCCTGTTCTAAACCTGCTGCCATATCTGATATTTCATCCCATCGAACTGTTAGAGAAAAGGAAAAGGGATTGTCTTGTGCATATGCACCCACTTGTGCACTACGATATCTCATGGTTTAGTGGTAAGGTTCCGTTAAGACTGGCAGCTGTCACTGAAATAATGTTAAGGTCAATATTGCTTGATTTGCTTGACATAAATTTGACTATGTTTTACCGCATCATAATATAGCAAAGGATCATTGGTTAATCGTGCTTATGAAGGATCGTAAGCACGATTAATCAATGATCCTGTTCTAAACCTGCTGCCATATCTGATATTTCATCCCATCGAACTGTTAGAGAAAAGGAAAAGGGATTGTCTTGTGCATATGCACCCACTTGTGCACTACGATATCTCATGGTTTAGTGGTAAGGTTCCGTTAAGACTGGCAGCTGTCACTGAAATAATGTTAAGGTCAATATTGCTTGATTTGCTTGACATAAATTTGACTATGTTTTACCGCATCATAATATAGCAAAAAATAAACATCGTTCAGAACAAAAATAAGGGTTTTAAAAAGACTAATTTCAATACGTATATGTTACACTAGCTGTGCCCGCGACTTCGTTCGCGTAAATGTTGGAATTAAATTAGCACGACATTTATGCCAAAAGTATATAATATTTATACTTTTATATTTATATTATATACCTAATTTATATCTTTAGAGAATTTATTTATACACAACATTAACTGTTTTACCACCTTCACATAGAACATGTAAATTATTTTTACCGCTCACTCGTGAACGTACCACATATAACTGAGCATCTGAAAAACAACATGTTCGGAGGTTGATTTTAGCTGTTTCAAGTGTCTGTCATTGCGATTTATTTAGAAAATACACACAGGACTACGAATATCCAGCCCTGCCGAAGGTAAGATAGCCCCGATGAGTAACTCAAGAGGTATCTGAATTCAGGCATCAGTCTCCCGCTCAAAGATTCCCACGTACGTGACGTGAGGAGTGGGAAATTGGGAATAATGAGACACCTGTAGGTATATGAACAGAACACGAACGAACGCAAGAAATCAAAGAAACACAATCACATGCAACTATCAAATATTCAAAAGAAACGACAAACACGTAAAAATAAAAATAATGACTATGATGACTATAGATCCTTTTTTCAATAAATTGTCGATTAGTCCATATTATTTTCTATCTCGGTCGGTTTGCATATGTAAACATAGATGGCGGTGAGATGAGATTACTTGGATTGGTGTGTTTGTCGTTTCTTTTGAATATTTGATACTTTGCTCTCCGTCAAACAGATTTTGTGTTACCAAGTGAAATATTTTGCACGCACGTTTGCAGTGGAAGGTCGGCTTACACGTGAAATGTGTTGCATTATGCAATATTCACAGATGATAAAATGATAGTTACTTACTTACCTATATAAATATTATCATAATTTTTTAAGTAGTTTTCAGAAATAGATTATTTATTTCTTTACAATTATCCAATAATTATTTAAATGATTAACAATAGAATTAAATTAAGTCTTAAAATAATAAAAAGAACTAATTAATATATACAAGGGAAAATTCAAAAATTTAAAATTAAAATTTAGAAGGCGTTATAAAACTTATCCGCATCGCAGTCAATTGGAAGCGTGCCCAGAAGACTGGCAGCATTGCCTCGTTGGATGGCTATACTTATTTTTTGAGCCAAATACGTGCCAGCCCTCTGGTCACGCGAGGCGTCCATGAGTCTCTTTGCGAGATCTCTAAAAAGTGATCGCGCACTTGGCCCCAATGTTTCGACCCCAAACGGCTCAAATACATATTCTCCTATTAGATTTACATATTTGCGCCGTTTGAGTGTCTCCGCTGTAGCAGCAGCAGCGCCCGCACTACCTGCTGTGCTGGGCAGATGAGATGGCGCAAGGGTATCGACACATGTTGCGTCCCATACCAAAGGCCTACCCAGCTTCCACGGCAGTAACGACATCCCGTCTGGTCTTTTGCCATCGTCACGTGCCAAGCCTTGAGGTTCAAGTTGGGCTGGAACGCCAGCGGTGGCAAGAGCACGGCGCAGTATGTCATTGAGGTTGGCGTGTCGAGAAATACTACCCGCGCTCCTGCTGCATGACAGGCCATGGTGACCAAGGCTATCGACAGCCTCTCCACAGTGACACCGATACGGAGAGACACATGACGCACCTAAATGGAGGCAAGTAGCGAAGCGGAAGGTCGTATCGTCCAACATGGTACCTATATTGGACGATGGCAGTGCCTGAAGCCAGAGGCCCGATTCCCATTCTCCCACAGCTAGCAGGCGAGCACGCTCCGAAGCGTTGGACGATGTATTTAGAAGGTTTTCTCGTACCACGCTGCAAAGCGGCCCATCCCATTGCCTCTGGGAGGATAAGTTTCGGGGTAACTCAGTAATTATCTTAATTAAGATACTATTATTATTAATATTATTAATACTAAAATTGTTATTAAATAGGATATTACTGACTTTTTAGAAAGGCGTGCAGTTAATGCATACTTGTTAATTAAGTGTCTTGTCATAATAATATGTTGAATATCATAGCATAGTCATAACGTGACAATTTAAATAGCCGACTACTTTGTCTACTATTTAAGTTGAAGTGACGATGTAGAATCTCTACAGTATTTCATAAAAAAGTGTTACATTCACGGATATTTTTTTAAACTAGCATAAGCTATCTCATTAGATTGTGTAAACTTTGAACTGCAGATTCAGAACTTGAAGACAAAATAGAAAGTCCTTGCATATAATTATATCCATTTTGCCCTATTCACAAAATAAGCGCTTTAAAAATAGTTCAGGCTACATTTATTATCCAGAGCTAGTTTCCAAACCAAGTAACATATCACGAACATAATAAAGTGCCAATATAAATATAAAGAGCAATAGCCGGAAATATTGAAAGCAATAAGTAATTTAGTTTTCTTCCATAAAATAGATTATAATCTATCCCGTGGCGTCGATCTGCACAATAGCTGTATCATCTAATCACATTGCTGGCGAACAGATTATTTTAATCTCGCCACTTGCATGAGATGGATTGTAGTGGAATTCTAATTTTGCTGGTTCCACTCAGAAGTAAGATATTCAATACATGCACCTTCCACTAGGACTTCTGTTAGGTTGTTGTATAATTTTATTAATTGTCCTTTCACAGAAGTCACATTGCGTAGAATACAAAAGGTAATATGACTAAAGTAAGTATTTTTATTTTTATGAAATCTATATATACCAACCCGTTTGACTAGCGTGGTATAGTAGGCCAATTCCTCCTTTCAAAGGAGAGGCCTGGTCCAGCAGTGCACTGTTAATATAAATATAAATAAAATAAAAAAATAACGTAAAACAATTACAGTGTATGTTAATATCCGGCGGCCCCACACTATGCAAGCCTGTCCTGTGGGTGCCTGTTAAGATTTACAATGTTGATTTCATCATAATTATGCTCGGATTACATCATCAAACTAGAGCTGAACAATATTCTTATTTTCTAAGTATATATATATATATATATATAATTTATATTATTATAATGTTAATGTCTATATAAATATACATATATTTATGACATTTATTTATATAAATATATACATGTTTATAAAAAAATATAAATATACTCTTAAGATTATTTATTTAATTGACCTATTTACAAAAACAAGTTATTTTCTAGTATCAACTATATTTTTTTAAATATTATAATCAGTTATATATTATGAGTGAGTAAATGAATAAGTAATTGTACTATACTGTGTCCATGTTCCCATTCCTGTCACAATGATAGGTGATCAGATCCGATGAATTAAAAGATTTTCTGTGGCGTCATAGGATAGCGAAAGCAACCAATTCACGATTTTTAGTTTTGCCTCATTTATTGAGCAATGCTTAATATCGCATGATTTGGCTACTGTCTTGTATATGGAGCTTTCAATAAATGGACTAAAGCATCTAGCAAATGATATTTTTACTTTACGCAGATCCATTCTATATACACGGCGTTTCAGCAGATGTGGATACTCTTCAGAAAACATAACTTTTTTGTGTACTTTCAGAGATGTTTTTAAAATAAAGAGCTGTCGAACATTGAGGACTTTACAGTCTTCATACAGGTATTTTGTAGGGTATCCGAAGGGCTTTTTGAGCATAGTTTTTAGGACAGACCGTTGAGCTCTTTCAACCTGTATCATGAAAGTTTTAGGAGCACTTCCCCAGCATTTTAAGCAGTATAATATGAGTGATTGACTGAATGCAAGGTAAACAGTTTTTAGTATGCTTATTGATGCTGAGGATCGGAGTAATTTCATGATATTAGCTGTTTTACGTATTCTATTTGCCAAGGAGGAAATGTGTGCTTTAAAAGTAAGACTTTAGTCTAATAATACTCCAAGGTACTTAATTGTTTCCTTTCTTTTGACAAATAAAGCTCTTCGAATTTATACAGCTATGCAAAGTAATGCTGAACGAGGCATTTGGAGCTGACGCAGCCGTTTTGTAAAAACATATGTAATTAGTTTTTTCGGCATTTAGCGTTAGCAAGTTATACCTAAGCCATGTTGCTACCTGCTTCAATCCTGACTCGGCCTTATAAAAAGCCTCCGACCATGAGGCGCCATCGAACATTATCACTGTGTCATTAGCATAGCATATGGTGTCACTATGTATGCTGTTGTGTATATCATTCATATACATTATAAACAGAGTGGGCCCGAGAATACTACCATGCGGTACGCCAAAATTAACTATGCGTGGAGCACTTTCATGGTTACTTACTCTAACACACTGCTCTCTTCCCGTGAGATAGCTTTTAAACCATTCAAGATCTAGTCCTCTGACACCAAATTGTTTTTCTAGCTTTTGCAGTAGTATTTTAAACGACACAGTGTCGAAAGCTTTCGCTAAATCTATAAAAACTCCTATACTGCAACTATTTCTATCAAGCTGTGATGAAACTGTCGAAGTTAGAAGGTCAACAGCTTCCTCCGTTGATTTTCTTCTCCTGAAACCGAACTGCCTAGTAGAAATGAGGTTATTGCTTTCTATGTACCTTACAAGGCGATTGTTCACAATTTTCTCTTACGACTTTGAGAAGGCTGTCAGGAGCGAAATTGGGCGGTAACTGTTGGCCGAGTCTTTGGGACCGTTTTTATATAGTGGAATGATAGAGGCTGTTTTCCATACATCTGGAAATGTACCAGACTCTAAACTCTGGTTAAATATTTTTGTTAGTGGTGGTATAATGCTATTCCGGATTTCTTTTAGGAGGATATTAGTTACACCATCAACACCTGGAGCCTTATCATTCTGTAACGAGAGTATAAGAGACTCAACTTCAGATTCGTCAGTAGGTTGCAAAAAGAACGAGTGTGTGAGCAAGTTATTAGAGACTTTAGCCGCCAAAGCTTCTTGACTTAGCTGTAAATTTTCTAGAATGTTGTTTGCTAACCTTTGTCCCACCGTTGCGAAGTAGTTATTACACATATCTAATGAGTGCTCAGCGTCCAGACTGCCTCGGAGTTTCAAAAGTTCTATGGGCTCCTTTTTACTTTCAGAATGGTGACACACAGTTTTGATGACTTTCCACATCTTTTAGGGATTATTTGTACTGCTAGAAATTTCTTTGTTTTCATACTCATTTTTTATTTTACGCAACAGGTCATTACAGAAATTCCTATAGCGTGTATATATTGTACGTAAGAGCTGATTGTTTGGCGTTTTCCGTGATATCAAGTGCAGTCTGTCTCAGTGTTGCATGCATCGAATAAGACCGGGTGTGATCCAAGGGTTGATGTTAAATTTTGAATGACTAATTGTAACTTTATGTGAGTGTTTGTTAATAATCTCTCTTAGTCGGTCACAAATTTTTTTTACAATTTGGTTTATGTTAGAACTTTCAAAAATTTGAGACCAGTCCACCTCCGAAATCTTGTTTTTAATGGCTTCTAAATTCCGTTTAACCATAGTTCGATCCAAGCATCTTTTAGTCTGCTGGTTTGTGGATAAGCCGAGTATTACTAGCTCATGATCAGTGATATCTGAGATGCATACTACGCCTACAGCGTTTTTAACAGTGTTAACAAAAATGTGGTCAATACATGCTTCGCCTCTTGTCGGTTTTGTTATTGCTGGAAAAAGGCCGTGTTCTGCTGTAAGGCATAGATATTCTAGATCCTGATTATTAGAGCTGCAAAGTATGTTTGTGTTCATGTCCCCTGCTAGAATCAATGTGTTGGATTTATTTGAAAATTGTTGAAGGAACAAAAGAACAACTGTCAAGGGAACAAAAGAAATTATTAATATTTTTAAATGAAGGAGGACGATAAACGCCTAGAATTGTAATCGCATTAGTCAGGTCTAGTTGCAGACAATTCGCATTATTAATGCTCGGTTCAGTAACACTAACACTCAGGGAATCCCTGACATAGGCCACTACCCCACTGTTCTGGTTAATTACTTTTTTCGTACTGTAGTTATTGTATGACTGCATTTGAGGTATTACTGTGCAGTTGTCAAGCCAACATTCAGTTAAAATAATGATGTCGAATGTCATGGCAAATCTGGTTAAGGTTATGTTAAAGTAATTTATTTAGGCGTATATTATACATCAATATCTTAAGGTTGTAAGACGGTGTGATTGCCGTTTGACATTGCTCAGGCGCTTTAATTTTATAACAATTTATTCCTACCAAATCTAGCTCATCAACTATGATATTGTCAGTCACGGTTGGGTAAAATTATATTTGAGCCAGCATGTTGTAACACTTTTTGGTTATGTTATGGTAGTAAGTAAATTAAACAGAAGTGGTATATACTGCTATGTAACCGTATTACAACTACATGCTTCGTTCTCGTAGAGTATATTAGAATCAAGTTAGTTTTATGTAAATCTGCATGGCCATTTTCCAGACTAAAAAGATTTTAATGATTTAATAATTTTTTTATAAGAAAGTCGTGTTAGTTACACTATTTATAACTCAAGAACGCCTGAACCAATTTGGTTGAAAATTGCTAAGGCGGTTGCTTGGAATCAGGAAAAACACATAGGATACAATAAAGTGCAAAAAATAAACTGGAAGGGATTTTAAGAAGGACAAATCTACCTATTGAAAGAAAAAAACGAATGCGCTAATATCAGGTACCTATAAATGTGAAAGTGTGTATGTAATCCCTGCTAATATCAGGTACCTATAAATGTGAAAGTGTGTATGTATGTATGTACCGGTTTCATGCTAAGCCGGCTGAACCGATATTCTCTAATCTTTATATATATATATATATGTGTGTGTGTGTGTATGTCACTTTACTCCTCCTAAACAACTGGAACGACTTTGAAGATTATTTTTGTGTGTGTTCAAAGGGACTTGAGAATGGTTTGGATTCACAATTTAGTCCACTGGAAAATGGCTTTTAGTTAATTATAAATTGTAAGTTGTTGTTGATTTTGGAATGTTTCACACTGGAACCGACCGACTGCGATACCATCGCAGGGTCAAATCTATATTAATAATTTCGTCAAGGGGTTCGGTAGACTCGATTGAAACCTTATCTAAATAATAAAACATTAAAAAATAAAGATTTCGAGTCGACTACATATAATATATACGCAAAATTCGGATTGTCTTGTATAAATTTCAATGGTTCTGACAGACAAATCGCAGTCGCCATATTGGTCACTCTAGCGAAACGTCACTGATACCGGATAACATTTTGAGTACTACTAAGACCCAAGTTCACCGACAATCATATAACCGGCGATCGGAAAACCAATTGTTAACTTGCTTATTTAGTTCTGCGCGCGCATTGTCATATGGGATGGGATGCGTACTTTGTACTGCGCGCGCATTGTCAGATTAATTTAACGCAAAGATAACCAAGATAAAGTGTCGGTGAACACCGACCTATGTCTAAGTACTAAGTAGTTTCTATATGAAGGGTCCACTGCAATAATGATGAATGTCCTTTGTTTATTGTTCCGAGATAATACGGTTTCAAGTTTATAAACGGTTAACAAAAACTCGAGTTAGAGATAAGAAAATAATTTTTATTTCAGTTAAAGGGCATAATATGTCCTATAACTGAAATTATATTATAATATTCATTCTTTGGCAAATAATCATTCAAAGGTAACTTAAACTAATTAAAAATTAAATAATCTCAGGTAAGTTATAAAAATTAAGAACAATAACGATCATTGTCCACACTATGCTCACAGTCAATAATGATAGATGTCCTAGACATTGATCATTGTAGCCGTGAACGCCTGTGACTTTCAGCGTTCTAGCCATGTAGCCAAATATTAAAAACTAAATTTTCTCGGGACTGTAAGCGATATTGCTGAGTTTGTAAACGAGATTATTCATTGCATATATTAAGTGACCGAATGCCGTTCGAACTTAGAGTTTGAATTTTTTTGGACATTCATCATTATTGCAGTGGACCCTTCATATGTAAATACCTTTTAACACGCTTTTATTATTAGATCGTTGTGTATGTAACTAACTATGTAATGGAATCTAAGCTAACTAATTTAATCATCTTCCAAGGGTCGTCGTAGCATAATGAAAATTGGCAGCTGTATGTAGTTCTGATGACAATACAATAATATGGTACTGTCAAACTGATCTGACGATGGAGCCGGAAGATATGAACTGTGTAGGGTTTGATGATGTTGCCAGGCGACTGGCAACAGGCTGACTCTACAAATTTTATACAATTATTGTGTAAGTGCGGCGCAGCAGTCGTCTCTAAGCTCCCCTACAGTTAGGTTGTAGTTAGGTAGTTTATTTATAAGTATATTTCAATGTGGTACCACAGTAAAAGTGTATATTTTCTTCTTTTGGCATCTTTCTTTCTTGACCCTACACAACATCGACGAATACCCCTACATTGGTGACCCCGACAAAGAAAACGAAACCTTCGGCTCAGCTTCGGCAACTCGGCATCGACGCACGTGCACATGGTCAGCGGAATCAAAGAAGCGCATGTGCAGCAGGCAACAGCGAGCCAAGCAGCCTGGACACGAAGACATCCTGGACTCATGCGAGACGACTCGCCCTTTTCCCTACGACCGAAAGGGCTGACGGCTTAACTGCGGAGAACATCTGAGTCAGGACACGTGAAACAATCCAAGTATGTAACAGACAACATGACTAGATAGTCATGTTGTCTGTTACATACTTGGATTGTTGACAACAGCGTCTACGGCAATATGGGCAGCAGGAGAATACCGGAGCGGCATACGACGGCGGCGGCACTCTGCAGAATAGTGCGTACGTCGAGGCACAGGCGTATGGCGTATCCACCTTGGTGGCGAGGCAGCATTCCGCACCAAGACGAACAATACGCAGCACACTCAGGGACCGGTGGTGGCACTCCATGGAACAGTGCACGCGTCGTTGCGGCTGATCACACCTGGAAGCGAGGATGGATACCGCTCAGTGTTGGATAGCGCACCCTGTCGTCCCTCATCACGGCCCAGGCAGAACGGTGAAAATCGCTGGCAGGATGGACGAAACCTATTTGCTTCTTCGTACGACCAGCTCTCTGTACAAGCGGCTTACGAAGAGCAAAAGAAGTTTGACAAAAACGGCATTTGTGTTATTATTGTGTTATGTTAATCTGTAGTTCTAAAAATAAATCCGAGAGTATAATAAAATTATAATGTGCCACATATTGAATCAGTAGGTACAGTGTTTTCACTTAGTATGCATTCTCAGAACTAGCGCTCCGGTAACTCGATATAGGTTAATGATACGACGCGATTCGCGAGCGCTAGCAGAAGTTACTGATTATTATTTTATGTTGTTAATTTTTTGTATCTATGTTAATATTAATATTTCGTATTGTTAAAGGATAATGCCCAAAAAGGTATGGAGCAAAAACCCAGAATCGATTAAAACAATTTATGTGTGGCAAGGTAGAGTGTACATACTATATTCCAAATCCAATAATAGTTTTCGATTGAACCATCACCAAGTAATAAAAAAACACATAACTAATTGACTAAACTTTAAAAAACCTATAATATTTAAAGCTTTACAAACGATATTGTGATGAATTGTGTGTTATATTGAGAGAGATTTGAGAGTAAAGAACATTATACATAACACGGTCGCAACGAAAACTTTTGACGGGTGTTTTTTTCTTGATGACGGGCAAAGTCGCTGGAAAGAGAAAGGTCGGGCGAAGAAAGAAATCCTGGCTCCGCAACATCAGGAAGTGGACGGGGATCGCGAGCGCTGCCGAGCTGTTCCGTCTCGCTAAAGACAAGGAGAAGTACATGGAGCTAACGGCCAACCTCCACTAGTTGTAGAGACACTGAAAGAAGAAGAAGAACGAAAGCTTACGAGGGACTGCGCGCGGGACAGGGTCGGTCACGGTTTCACTACCTGGATAACAATAATGGCGCGAAGACTTACACATCCGCTATCTTTCTTTCTTGTTAAAGAATGAAATATAGCGGAAATTCCTTACCTATATTCTCCATCTCGAGAGTGTGAAAGAGATGGAGTGAGCAACAAACACAGTAACAAAACAATAAACCAACCAATCACCAACGCGCCTTCTACACAGAATTGTTATATGCTGCTGGCCTGTTTGGTTATGGTTTTATGCGAAATAAATAGCGTATTTATAACCTCTTACTTAAGGTCTATTTTGTGGTTTATAAATTATTTTAATCGACTCCGTGTTTTTTTTGGGCATCCTCCTTTGTAGTTCCGTTTTTTCTTTTTTTTATAAAGGGGGGAGTATTGTAGCGGCTGCTGACTCTACAAATTATATGCAAGGCACGCTATTGTGTAAGTGCGGCGTAGCAGTCGTCTCCAAGCTCCCCTACAGTTAGGTCGTAGTTAGGTAGTTTATTTATAAGTATATTTCAATGTGGTACCACAGTAAAAGTATATATTTTCTTCTTCTGGCATCTTTATTTCTTCACCCAACACAACATCGACCCCTGCAAACTGGAACTAGACATGTATGTAACTATGTAATGGAATCTAAGGTAACTAATTTAACCATCTTCCATGGGTCGTAGCGTAATAAAATTTGGCAGTTGTAGTTCTGATGACGATACAATAATATGGTACTATCGCACTGATCTGATGATGGAGCTGGAAGACATGAACTGGAACTTCATGATGGAAAATCGTATCATAGCTGTTTTGGATTTCTTAGAAAAGTCTTGTAATGCACTTTGGCCACGATTAGGTTTCAAGGTCTAATGATAAAGCTGGAAGATAGGTACAGGCATTCCATGATGGAATATTGTATCATAGTCGTGTTTGCGCTTGTGACAAAGGCAATGTAATGGACTTTGAATGCGATCAGGTTTCAAGGTTCATCATCATTCATCATCAGCCTTTAACAGTCCACTGCTGGACTAGGCCTCTCCTTTGAAAGGAGGAATTGGCCTACTATACCACGCTGGCCAAACGGGTTGATATAGGGTTTGTATCAAGTTTTCTTTCTCTTACAGTGCTGTTCCATGCACAATATGCTAACTCTGTCGGCTCTTACGACCACCATGGGATGATATGGGGTGGTGACAATCCGTATTCTTAATCTATCACGACACGGACGCAAGGTTATAACAAACCAATTATATATTGCAGACCACGCAGTGGTGTAGTTAGGGTCCCGTACTTTTGCGGCTGGACAGGCGTATGTGGCCCTGTGTAGAGTAAAATCACTTAGTGGTCTCCTGATTGAAGAGCTAGATTGTTATAAGCTGACAGATAAAACACCATGTAATAAAGACGCTCAGGAGGAGATAGAGAGTATGCGGGCTCATTCGCCTACTTAAAATAAATGTGTAAATGTTAAAAATATTTCGTTATCAAAGACCAAAATGTAGAAAATTTATTACTGGTTTAAAAAACACAAAAAATAACACGCTTTTATAAATGCACATAAAAACAAAAAATAAATTATGGATCGTTCAAGTTGCCCCTATTACAAGGCTTAAGTTTAAAGTATGTGCTTTTAATTATAATATTTGATTGTAAAAGCGTGGGGCGCTGAAACAGGAAAGACATTATTGTTAACAAATACTAATACTACCATCCTGGCAGAAGCTGCATGAGGTCACGCAAAAAAGCATAGCATTTATGCCGCCAAAAGGTTACCGAAGGGAACCAAAGATATCTCGTCCACGAACAAGAACTCTACATTTTGCCACTGTTGACGCATTACCCTTATGTACTTAATTTCCTGAAAAAAGAGGCGTTAAAAATGTCGGTGAATGTCGTCTTCCTCGTTGATGGTTATGTTTTGTCTGAGTTCGACAAACTGGTACTTTGAACAGACTATTTAATGTAGAGCCACTTTCTACTCGTGCTGCAACTCCAGTTAGAGCACCAATCTGTGTAACCTGCTTCTCGTAACATCTGTTCACTTGATTTTTGAACAAGTTAAACAAGCACGTCTTTCCTGTTCCAGCGCCCTATGCTTTTACAATCAAATATTAACATTAAAAACATACACTTTACACTTAAGCCTAGTAATAGAGACAACTTGAAGGATCCATAATTTATTTTTTGTTTTTATGTGCATTTATAAATGCGTGTTTTTTAGTGTTTTTTAAACTATTAATTTATTGCAGTTATACTTCGTAAGCAGTTAAAACGACAATAATTAAAGAAGTATCCGCCCAATAAAGAAGATTTGTGTCACCCCGAACATAGATGATAAATATATCATCACTCGCGTAAATTCGGGGTTCTCTAGTTATAGTAATAACTAGAGAACCCCGAATTTACGCGAGCGTGATTATAAATGCGGAATTGTGAATAGAGATATATTATTTTTTAACTTGGCTCCCATAAAACTACTCCATTCCGACCGTATTTACACCAGGAGATATATTATATTGGACCATAGCTTTGACATTTGACTGTATGCAAAGTGATATTGTTACCTTTCGGTAGATAATGTCATGGATACTGACCAAGTTACTTCGTACACTATAGAGTTTCTGAACTCTTTAGAATTATCAGGAGTACCTTCGCACTACTTGAGACTGACAGTTGGTGTTCCAGTCCTGGTAATGCGGAATCTTAATGCACCGAAACTATGTAATGGCAACGGTTACAAGTACATAAAAATATGTAAGTAATGTAATAAATACTTCTTGCAGTTATATTTCTTATTAATATAAACAGAATTAAATAGGAAATTATTAAAGTAGCCGAACAAAGGAGATTTTGACGTGACAACGTCTTATAAATTGGTTTGCCGGGTGACACTTCAAGAAACTGCGTTACGCTCCGCTCACGTTATGCGCTCACAATGAGAGCGAGTGAGAGGCACGCGTCCCGCCTAAGAGCGAGAGAGACAGACATAAAAAGTGAAAGGCACGCGTCTTTCATCCTTCTTCCTACTATACGAATGAATATTCACATTAAAATTATTTTACCACTCAAAGTCGTTGTCACGTAAAACTTTCGCCCGTATACCGACTTTACAGGCAACCAATTTTTTGTTACCCCGAATTTAATGCGAGCGAAGCCGCGAGCAAAAGCTACTGTTCAATAAATATCAAAAATACATAAAAATAAAATTCTTAATCCCACTAGTATCTCAATTATATAGCCAAAACCATACTAGCTTCCTCTCAAATCCGAAAACATTTACCACTGACCTTCAGCAAATAATACTTCAATTCCCTATTCTCCCCAGTTCCTCATTAATACGCCTACATCACACACACAAAGTAATGCATATTTAACAAGTTGTCAAAGGAATTTCACGTTAGAGCGTTCACGGGCATAATGTCAATAAAATGACCGTGATTATTTTCGTCTGTCATTGGACAGGTTCATTGAAGTGCGAGAATCAGGTGATAAGGTGAGGTAATTTGACCTGTTTTGTATTACGTAAAATCTCTACCAATATAAGGGATGGAAATGTGCTTGTATGTTCCATTTGCACAAAATAAATTTGACATGAAAGCGGCTGAAGTAAATTGGAATAATCTTAGCGTGCATTTAGATTGGAGGATATTTACATATAATTTCTTGGTGCTAATGGTTTCATATGTTGGAAAAAAAATGACTTCAAGGGGTTGATCAAGATGATGAATAAAGTTTTATTTTTAAGTTAAAAATAAAATTATAGTTACTTTTAATTTTCATTTATTTGATATAGGTACTTATCTTTCATCCTCGTGCGTAGCCGCCAGCAACAGGCAGCTAAATATTTAATCTAAAGGTCAAACTTGCAACGACCAGAAAGTTTAATAATATATATTATGTGTAGACGTTACTATACTAATAATAAAAGTGTGTCTATGTTCAACTTAGTAAAACTAATTTTACGGTTATAATACTTTACATTATTGTAGTAGATGAGGAATTGTAGGCTGGTAGTATTTATTTATTTTATTGAGAGTGCTATATAATATTTAAAGCTTTACAAACGATATTGTGATGAATTGTGTGTTATATTGAGAGAGATTTGAGAGTAAAGAACATTATACATAACACGGTCGCAACGAAAACTTTTGACGGGTGTTTTTTTCTTGATGACGGGCAAAGTCGCTGGAAAGAGAAAGGTCGGGCGAAGAAAGAAATCCTGGCTCCGCAACATCAGGAAGTGGACGGGGATCGCGAGCGCTGCCGAGCTGTTCCGTCTCGCTAAAGACAAGGAGAAGTACATGGAGCTAACGGCCAACCTCCACTAGTTGTAGAGACACTGAAAGAAGAAGAAGAACGAAAGCTTACGAGGGACTGCGCGCGGGACAGGGTCGGTCACGGTTTCACTACCTGGATAACAATAATGGCGCGAAGACTTACACATCCGCTATCTTTCTTTCTTGTTAAAGAATGAAATATAGCGGAAATTCCTTACCTATATTCTCCATCTCGAGAGTGTGAAAGAGATGGAGTGAGCAACAAACACAGTAACAAAACAATAAACCAACCAATCACCATCGCGCCTTCTACACAGAATTGTTATATGCTGCTGGCCTGTTTGGTTATGGTTTTATGCGAAATAAATAGCGTATTTATAACCTCTTACTTAAGGTCTATTTTGTGGTTTATAAATTATTTTAATCGACTCCGTGTTTTTTTTGGGCATCCTCCTTTGTAGTTCCGTTTTTTCTTTTTTTTATAAAGGGGGGAGTATTGTAGCGGCTGCTGACTCAACAAATTATATGCAAGGCACGCTATTGTGTAAGTGCGGCGTAGCAGTCGTCTCCAAGCTCCCCTACAGTTAGGTCGTAGTTAGGTAGTTTATTTATAAGTATATTTCAATGTGGTACCACAGTAAAAGTATATATTTTCTTCTTCTGGCATCTTTATTTCTTCACCCAACACAACATCGACCCCTGCAAACTGGAACTAGACATGTATGTAACTATGTAATGGAATCTAAGGTAACTAATTTAACCATCTTCCATGGGTCGTAGCGTAATAAAATTTGGCAGTTGTAGTTCTGATGACGATACAATAATATGGTACTATCGCACTGATCTGATGATGGAGCTGGAAGACATGAACTGGAACTTCATGATGGAAAATCGTATCATAGCTGTTTTGGATTTCTTAGAAAAGTCTTGTAATGCACTTTGGCCACGATTAGGTTTCAAGGTCTAATGATAAAGCTGGAAGATAGGCACAGGCATTCCATGATGGAATATTGTATCATAGTCGTGTTTGCGCTTGTGACAAAGGCAATGTAATGGACTTTGAATGCGATCAGGTTTCAAGGTTCATCATCATTCATCATCAGCCTTTAACAGTCCACTGCTGGACTAGGCCTCTCCTTTGAAAGGATGAATTGGCCTACTATACCACGCTGGCCAAACGGGTTGATATAGGGTTTGTATCAAGTTTTCTTTCTCTTACAGTGCTGTTCCATGCACAATATGCTAACTCTGTCGGCTCTTACGACCACCATGGGATGATATGGGGTGGTGACAATCCGTATTCTTAATCTATCACGACACGGACGCAAGGTTATAACAAACCAATTATATATTGCAGACCACGCAGTGGTGTAGTTAGGGTCCCGTACTTTTGCGGCTGGACAGGCGTATGTGGCCCTGTGTAGAGTAAAATCACTTAGTGGTCTCCTGATTGAAGAGCTAGATTGTTATAAGCTGACAGATAAAACACCATGTCATAAAGACGCTCAGGAGGAGATAGAGAGTATGCGGGCTCATTCGCCTACTTAAAATAAATGTGTAAATGTTAAAAATATTTCGTTATCAAAGACCAAAATGTAGAAAATTTATTAATGGTTTAAAAAACACAAAAAATAACACGCTTTTATAAATGTACATAAAAACAAAAAATAAATTATGGATCGTTCAAGTTGCCCCTATTACAAGGCTAAAGTTTAAAGTATGTGCTTTTAATTATAATATTTTATTGTAAAAGCGTGGGGCGCTGAAACAGGAAAGACATTATTGTTAACAAATACTAATACTACCATCCTGGCAGAAGCTGCATGAGGTCACGCAAAAAAGCATAGCATTTATGCCGCCAAAAGGTTACCGAAGGGAACCAAAGATATCTCGTCCACGAACAAGAACTCTACATTTTGCCACTGTTGACGCATTACCCTTATGTACTTAATTTCCTGAAAAAAGAGGCGTTAAAAATGTCGGTGAATGTCGTCTTCCTCGTTGATGGTTATGTTTTGTCTGAGTTCGACAAACTGGTACTTTGAACAGACTATTTAATGTAGAGCCACTTTCTACTCGTGCTGCAACTCCAGTTAGAGCACCAATCTGTGTAACCTGCTTCTCGTAACATCTGTTCACTTGATTTTTGAACAAGTTAAACAAGCACGTCTTTCCTGTTCCAGCGCCCTATGCTTTTACAATCAAATATTAACATTAAAAACATACACTTTACACTTAAGCCTAGTAATAGAGACAACTTGAAGGATCCATAATTTATTTTTTGTTTTTATGTGCATTTATAAATGCGTGTTTTTTAGTGTTTTTTAAACTATTAATTTATTGCAGTTATACTTCGTAAGCAGTTAAAACGACAATAATTAAAGAAGTATCCGCCCAATAAAGAAGATTTGTGTCACCCCGAACATAGATGATAAATATATCATCACTCGCGTAAATTCGGGGTTCTCTAGTTATAGTAATAACTAGAGAACCCCGAATTTACGCGAGCGTGATTATAAATGCGGAAGTGTGAATAGAGATATATTATTTTTTAACTTGGCTCCCATAAAACTACTCCATTCCGACCGTATATACACCAGGAGATATATTATATTGGACCATAGCTTTGACATTTGACTGTATGCAAAGTGATATTGTTACCTTTCGGTAGATAATGTCATGGATACTGACCAAGTTACTTCGTACACTATAGAGTTTCTGAACTCTTTAGAATTATCAGGAGTACCTTCGCACTACTTGAGACTGACAGTTGGTGTTCCAGTCCTGGTAATGCGGAATCTTAATGCACCGAAACTATGTAATGGCAACGGTTACAAGTACATAAAAATATGTAAGTAATGTAATAAATACTTCTTGCAGTTATATTTCTTATTAATATAAACAGAATTAAATAGGAAATTATTAAAGTAGCCGAACAAAGGAGATTTTTGTTACCCCGAATTTAATGCGAGCGAAGCCGCGAGCAAAAGCTACTGTTCAATAAATATCAAAAATACATAAAAATAAAATTCTTAATCCCACTAGTATCTCAATTATATAGCCAAAACCATACTAGCTTCCTCTCAAATCCGAAAACATTTACCACTGACCTTCAGCAAATAATACTTCAATTCCCTATTCTCCCCAGTCCCTCATTAATACGCCTACATCACACACACAAAGTAATGCATATTTAACAAGTTGTCAAAGGAATTTCACGTTAGAGCGTTCACGGGCATAATGTCAATAAAATGACCGTGATTATTTTCGTCTGTCATTGGACAGGTTCATTGAAGTGCGAGAATCAGGTGATAAGGTGAGGTAATTTGACCTGTTTTGTATTACGTAAAATCTCTACCAATATAAGGGATGGAAATGTGCTTGTATGTTCCATTTGCACAAAATAAATTTGACATGAAAGCGGCTGAAGTAAATTGGAATAATCTTAGCGTGCATTTAGATTGGAGGATATTTACATATAATTTCTTGGTGCTGATGGTTTCATATGTTGGAAAAAAAATGACTTCAAGGGGTTGATCAAGATGATGAATAAAGTTTTATTTTTAAGTTAAAAATAAAATTATAGTTACTTTTAATTTTCATTTATTTGATATAGGTACTTATCTTTCATCCTCGTGCGTAGCCGCCAGCAACAGGCAGCTAAATATTTAATCTAAAGGTCAAACTTGCAACGACCAGAAAGTTTAATAATATATATTATGTGTAGACGTTACTATACTAATAATAAAAGTGTGTCTATGTTCAACTTAGTAAAACTAATTTTACGGTTATAATACTTTACATTATTGTAGTAGATGAGGAATTGTAGACTGTATTTTTTACCATTAGACTTTCTTTAATAGTTCTATCCCCAGACAGTACCTACAGTCTAAAAAAGCTCAGTCAAACTAAATGGGTGCAATCGAAATACCACTTTATGTGATCTCTATTGATTTAGTAATCTATCTGTACTCGTACATATAAAATTCTTCCGTTACTCTCAGACTGATGATTATGAGGCACAGCCGAACCTATTGGACACAAGAAGCTGAAATTTAACATTTATGTTCCTTGGAGAGTGTAGGGGAGCACTAAGAGAGTATTTTTTGTAAATTCCCTTATTAAAGGTTAAATTGCGTCCATGAGTTTTTTAAATAGGTAACCCAAGAGTAAGTAAAATATCAATATGTTCTCGCCATTTTAATGACATTGCTTATTCATATCAATAGTACAACAGTACGTACCTTAGGAGTACATATGCAACTTATACTATCAAATGCAAGTAAAGTAGTGGTTCACACAGTCTCAGCTGTAATGGTACTGAAGTTATTGAAAATCGATGGAGTAAATAATCTGTTGCTTTGTTCACAAAAGTAGTTCGTATAATATTCATTTTACCTTCAGTTTAAGCAGGACAAGTGGTATCACTTGTAGTAACACTGATACAAATGGAGGTATTGTGTTGTTTTTGTGCTAGCAACTAATAAAATAATGACAAATTATTATGTTGCTTTTTTATCAGTTTATGCAATAGCAGTGTTACCAACTGCAACGTTACCAAATGCTGTTGGGCTGGTAGTATTTATTTATTTTATTGAGAGTTCTATATAAATAACGATTATATTATGTTGCTTCTGCTTTAGTTTATGCAGTAGCAGTATTTCCAGTCTAAACACTGCTGAATACAAACGATGGGATGGTTGAGATAATGGCAGCTGCTGTCGTTGTAGTGGCTAGAGTTGTTTAACGATCAAATTATTTAGCTTCTTCCGCACTTTGTGCAGTAGCAGTGCTTCCGGTTGAAACGTTGCTGAATGCAAATGGAGTGGCAGTAGTTGAAGTTGCAGCTGTTGTTGTTGTAGTAGCAGGAGTTGGCGGGGTTGAAGTAGTGATTACCGTTGGTATGAGGCATGATATGTCAAATCCTCTGCACACGAGACACAGCAGCTGTAGCATAAAAATAAGAAGTAAGCATGCTGCAAGATTTATCCCGTAAATCCTAGACTAACTGTAGACAACAAAGTGATATTTATGCTGTGCTACCAATCGGAGTTTAATATTATTTTAAACACTTCTCATTTTTGCAATTGCGGATCATTATGGGCAATGTAACACCATGTTACAGGCTTGAAGAGTTGAGAAACGTCACACGAGAAGTATCGGCGGTCGATGCACCGTGATGTTTATGTATTGGACAATTCATCATCCTCCTAGCGTTATCCCAGTTTTAATCTGGGGCCCGCTTACTAGTCTACCCGGATATGGCTAAATATTAGCTTTTCCACAGAGTGACTGCCTGTCTGACCGCCGCAACCCGAAGGGATAGCAATATTCCATATTTTACACTAGTGTCAGTTTATTTAGAACGCACTGACGCCCTATAACGACTGTCAAAGATCTTCATGACAACCGGAACCGACCGCTTAACGTGCTCTCCGAGGCACGGGACAAGCGACAATTTAATACGCACATAACTCCGAAAAGTCATTGGTGCGTGCCGTGGATTTGAACTCGACACCCTCTGCATGGCAGTTTGTTGCTATCTCCACTAGGCTATCACTGCCCTGTATTGGACAATTAAACAGTAAGAATTTATCTTTGATTATTTGTTGACTTTTTGTACCATTTATGTCATGATATTTACCATGAGTATAATTAACTTCAGAAAGGCATACCTTTTGATTTCTGATTGGATCGATGGTACTGCAAAACTGTGCTATATTTGAAAAAGTTGGACGAGGTCCTCTAACAGCGGGGAGACCTGAAAGTTTAGTAAGTAAATAAAGTAAGTCTGAATGCCAAGAAATGCATGCCGTGCTATGCATGATAACGATTTTCAATTCTAATATACGAATTAACTGAAACATAGCACTATTTATTTTGTATAGCAAACTATTTAGTTTACAATAGCGTTAGTTACGCGGGCGCGGGCTCACCTGAGCCTTCCCTTACCACCCGCTTTATTTAGGTCAGCTGTTTCGCCCATGGCTCATAATAGTAGCCTACAGTCTTATTCGATAAATGGGTAATAGTTTCTGAGATTAGCTCGTACAACCAAATAAACAAACCAACTCTTCATCTTTATTATATTAGTATAGATTCTATCGGTCTTTTATAGTGCGGCTACTCAATTCCGTTGATGGATCGATCTCCCCAGCCGGTACTACGTCACAAGTCTCTCGGGCAAGAGAACAAATTAAACGCTCACCAAATAAAGCCCATTACTTTGGAACATTGTATACTGGAGACACAATGATGCGCTGATAGTGTGGGAATGTTTTATTATCTTTCGTCTATGAAATTTTGTTTCAGTAGGATCTATCCTGAATGTATCTTATATGTAGCTCATCACTATAAGGATTATTACCAAAGAAGGACTAAGAATGATAGCTACCAGGTTTTAGTCTAGATATACACTACCTACTTACAAATATTTTAGACTTACTGTCTGGCTGCGGATGTTGTTAATTAAATTTAAAAATCAACAACAAGAAACAGATGCTTAGCAAAAACTATGCATTAGTCAACGCACCTATAATAATTACTTTTGAACCGGTAAGATTGCCTGTGTGATTTACATTTAGTCAATTTAAGGTAAGTTCTTATTATATGTCTGAGTTTGCTATTTAAGATTGCTCTTATTTTATTATATTATGGTCAAAGATTCGTAAAATATTTCATACTCAATTCATAAATATTATAAATTATTATGATGTGATTCGTAAGATGGAAAATAAATGTCTTAACTCATCAATCTTTTTCCAAGATATCTTTAGTTCCCTTTGGTAACCCTTTGGCGGCATAAATGCAATGCTCTTGTGCAACCTCATGCAGCGTCCGCCAGAAAGGTAGTATTAGTATTTGTTAACAATAAAGTCTTTCCTGTTCCAGCGCCCCACACTTTTACAATCAAATATTATAATTAAAATCACATAGTTTACACTTCAGCCCAGAAATAGAGACAACTTGAACGATCTATAATTTATTTTTTGTTTTTATGTGCATTATTAACACGTGTAAACTATGTAATGGAATCTAAGCTAACTAATTTAACCATCTTCCAAGGGTCGTAGCATAATGAAAATTGGCAGCTGTTTGTAGTTCTGATGACAATACTTATAATAATATGATACTGTCAAACTGATCTGATGATGGAGCCCGAAGACATGAACTGGAACTTCATGATGGAAAATCATATCATAGCTGTTTTAGATTTCTTAGAAAAGTCTTGAAATGAACTTTTGCCACGATTAGGTTTCAGGGTCTCATGATGAAGCCGGAAGATAGGCACTGGCAATCCATGATGGAATATCGTATCATAGTTTTGAATTAATAATTTTGAGGTCGATTCTACGATGTTTATTGTGTGTTCAACAACCATTATATTTTGTTCTTTAAATTATGAATTTCAAGAATCTGAGTTTACGGGAAGTTCCCTGTTGGTTTTGATCCCTTGCCAGTAGTTGCGAGTTTGAAAATATGCTAAAATTGCTGTTTCTTTTGATTGCGTTGAGACAGAAGTTTGATTTTGATACAGCTTAAATGTATTATATACCCGATTATTTGATATGAATTTCGATTTCATAACTTTACGCGTTCATGAGGAAAGGGATAGTAACTTTAAAATTAATACAATTTTTTTTTTTTTTATAATGTAACTAAAAATTCCTCCTTTCAAAGGAGAGGCCTAGTCCAGCAGTGGACTGATAAAGGCTGATGATGATGAACTAAAAATTTACGGTTTTCGTAATTTTTCCTTTATTTGTGCTATAAGACATTGCTTCATACCAAATTTCAGGATTCTGAGTTCACCGGAAGTATCCTGTTGGTTTTGATTCCCTTGCAAGTAGTTGCGAGAAAATATACGGCTTAAATTGCTGTTTCCTTTTATTGCGTTGACATAAAAGTTTAATTTTGTTACAGCTTTAAGGTGTTATTACACCTGAGTATTTGATATGAATTTCAATTTAATAACTCTACGCGTTCATGAGAAAATGGTCATAACTTTAAAATTACTAAAAATATTTTTCTGATGTGATGTTACTAAAAATTTAAGGATTTTGCATTTAATTTCCTTTATCTGTGGTATAAGACATTGCCTTGAACCAAATTTGAAGATTCTGAGTTCACGGGAAGTACCCTGTAGGTTTCGATTCCCATGCGAGTTTCGAAAATTGCGGAAATTTGCAGCATAAACGGCTGTATCTTTTAATTTCCTTAGTTTAGAAGTTTGATTTTTTCACAGCTTCATAGGACAGTAGACTTGACTATTTGATATAAATTTCAGTTTTATACCTTCACGCGTTTCTGAGAAAATGGGCCTTGACAGACGGACGGACAACAAAGTGATCTTATAAGGGTTCCGTTTTTTTCATTTCGCACGCTTTTATTAGGTCGTCGTGTATGTAACTAAATATGTAATGGAATCTAAGCTAACTAATTTAACCATCTGCCAAGGGTCGTAGCGTAATGAAAATTGGCAGCTGTATGTAGTTCTGATGACATTATAATAATATGATACTGTCAAACTGATCTGATAATGGAGCCGGAAGACATGAACTGGAACTTCATGATCGAAAATCGTATCATAGCTGTTTTGGATTTCTTAGAAAAGTCTTTTAATTAACTTTTGCTACGATTAGGTTTCAGGATCTGACGATGAAGCTGGAAGATAGGCACTAGCAATCCATGATGGAATATCGTATTATAGTCGTATTTGCACTTGTGAGAAAGGCCATGTAATGGACTTTGAACACGATCAGGTTTCAAGGTTATAACAAACCAATTATATATTGTAGACCACGCAGTGGTGTAGTTAGGGTCCCGTACTTTTGCGGCTGGACAGGCGTATGTGGCCCTGAGTAGACTTAAATCACTTAGTGGTCTCTTGATTGAAGAGCTAGATTGTTATAAGCTCATTCGCCTACTTAAAATAAATGTTTACATGTTAAAAATATTTCGTTATCAAAGAACTCATCATCAAGTCATCTTAACTCATTGGATGGTATTTGAAGAGTCTTTAAGGGGGATAAATAATATTTGTAAATATATTTTTATATTATGTGGGCATAATTATATGAAAAATAGAATAGTAAATGATCAAAGCACTATTATATTATTATGATTATCACAAAACAGGTGGTTCGAGATTTCCGGTATACGGTCCGGGTAAATCCATTTTACTGAAGAAAACCCAAAATATTTCCAAAGCTTATTTCATTGCATTATGCACACAATATTGTTAGAAATATAGTCCACATTTCTAGCTATAGTTATCATCTGATCATAGCGATAAGATCACGTTTTAGCTTCTGTTCCAATCTATTTGAGTATTTAGATTCTCCATCTGAATAATGTTTGTAAAGGTTTGTTTTTCATTTACTACAATAAGTATGAGTTGCTCTAGGCCTGTATCATACGAATAGTTTATTTTATCGAAGACAGTATTCGTAATATTCAAACATAATCATAATTTTTGCCACATACAAACACACGTCAAAAATCTTGATCGCGGCAGTAATATGTATTCATTCGATTCGTAAACACAGAATACAGTGGAACTACACGATACTTTAAAAATGTCTGATAATCGAATTGCATTTGAGAGATCTATCTTAGGTACGTACATATTTTCATAAGCAAATTATTTAATCATTAAATCTTTCGATGGGATACGTTCTCATATTCAAGGCATAAATGTTTGTCAGGGTATAACAAACAATACGTTCTTATTTTTTTATTTTTAATATTTTTGAACAAAACATATTTCAAACTTTCTTAAAATGCATTTGAAAAGAAATTCAACGAAAATCCTCGGCCTAAATTAATCTGAACGAAATGACTGATATTGCATGAATACCGTGACTAATGAAACAAAATACAAACCTCCAACACGTTGTACCGGCAGGCAATATGACGGCAAACAAGCCAGAACACTGAACAAGCAAAACGAAGTGAGGAATAAAAACTCCATGACTGAGTACACCCAAGGCAGCTCGAATAATGACAAAAAATGCCAGATTCGCTTTAGGACTTATCAGTGCAATATACTCATAGACTGCACTAGAACTGTTGTGGATATTTCGTTTATGGCTTTTTAAAATGAGTTTTTTAAGTTCCATAGTGGTACTAGACAGCTACTAAGTATTTTAAAGGCTTTTTGTTAACTTTAAAGACTGCCTCTGTGGTCCAGTGGATAGCGTATGCGACTGCATATCAGAGGTCCCGGGTTCGATTCCCGGGTCAGGCAAAGTGTTACTGGGTTTTCCAAAAATTCTCAGTAGCAGCACGGAGTCTGGTGATGAGCCCGGTAACGGCAATAGGCTGGCCCCCTATTACGTCGGACCTAAAAATTCATGGCGAAATGTGGGTGTAGTGTTACACCTCTGCCTTCCCCTTCGGGGATACAGGCGTGAGTCTATAAAATTGGAAAAAATAGTTAACTAAACATAGTATTATTCCAGTTTCAATCGAATCATCGCAAATAGTATTATTTATTTAATCTAGAAGCTGGTGCTGATTCTGCGCCTATATCATACTAATGATTCTTCAAGTGCTTTTGTTTTATTATTTAAAGTTATTGTTCATATTCTTTTTTAAGTTTTGTTGAAGCGTAGTAAAATGGGCGTCCCAATAAGTTATAGTAAAAAAGTAATAATGTTCTAAAAATGTTCTAAAAATATTTACTTATAGATGATACAAAATTTATCGATTTTCGACCGCCTCACGTTGCGGTTAGGTGAATAAACAGGTATTCCTTAAATACATTAAGGAAAACGCATCCCATAAACAAACTTACGAGCGAAAAAAGCGATTATGCTAAAAGCGATTATGGTATTCAGTGTTCGTATCTTCCAAGGGCAGGGATTGATATTAAAAATAATTACCCGGGAAAGTACTACCTATAGATGGAGCAAAGCTTTTGGATCACACAGTAAGGTAGGATTTGACGTAGCTGTTTTAGGTATGAATAATCTTATAACGAATGTTTTTGCATTATATATTCGCAGTTCAGACGGAGTAGACGTGTCTAACTTGCAATATTTTTATCTACATGTTTAAATAATTACATTTATCAAATACGTGACCTAGTACAGTTGTAACTTTATGTGAAGTGTGCAAAAAAAAAACTATGAATCACAAGTGAGCGACATCAAATATGGCTAACATTGAAAATAGCCCTTTTAACCGAAGCACAAAGACGTGTCGCAGTCCTCCAAGCACTCCTCAGCCACAAGAACATGCCGCCGAGGAAAAGCTACAGGTCCTCACCTCTACCGACATCAATTTTTGGATGTCTACCATAGAAGTAGCCCTAAATGATGTGTGCCAGATTGCCGCTGACGGTAAGCTGAACACAGAGCAAAAATTAAATATCAATGCTCTGGCGCGCAAGGTTGGTAAGGGTGTTTCCCAGATGGCTGTGCATTATCAGTCATTAAAAAAAAAGGCTATCATGATTAAAACATCACTAGACGCAAGAAAAGAGAGAGAAGACCTAGCCGTACGTCTTGATGACTTTAAAAAGTCTATTACGGAGACTATACAAGAAACTTGCTCAAAACCTGCAGCCAAAAATATTTCCTTTGCCGAAATTGTTAAGACCAATAAATTGAGTCACCTGCGACCTTCTAATCTAAGTTCGATCGCAATATATCCTAACGACAAGGAAAAATCTAGCGACGACACCAAAACACTCGTCCAAAAGATAATATGTCCAGAGCAAATGAAACTGCACGTGAGGGGATTGCGGAAGACCAGGAACGGAGGTATTATTATCAGCACCGAGTCAAAGGATGACATTGAAAAACTTCGGCATTCAACACAATTGAGTAGTTCGGGATTGAAGGTAGAAGACCCCCACAAAAGAAGACCTAGGATAACAGTTGTTGGTGTACCTACGGCCCTTCGTGACCAAGATGTCTATGACTGCATTTACGAACAGAACCTGACCGATAAGATACCTAATTTGTCACGTGAGTCCTTCTTGTCTAGCATTAAGTTGAGCCACAAATCGGGTAAAAAAGATGCATCAACATGTAACTTTATTATAGAAGTACCTGCCAACATTAGGAAAGTCCTCATTAACCAGGCTAGAGTCTCTATCAACCGGACGTCCTGCCCCGTTCGCGACTTAACCCTTGTGACCAGGTGCTTCAAATGCCAACAATACGGACATGCGGCGAAGACTTGCCGCGAGACCAATCAGACGTGTGGACATTGCGGTGAACTAGGACATGAAACAAAGGATTGCAACAAGAAAGACGAGACGCCGAAATGTGCAACATGCTTGCGTTTTAAAAAACCAAGTAACCACAAAACTGGTGACCTCGAATGGCCAGCGAAGAAAATTGCAGAATCGAGGTATATCAATTCCATAGATTATAATGAGGGCGCCTAAGAGCGTCGCCTATTATCATATTAGTCTTGAGCTAGCTTGTAAACGTCTATAAGTTTCTTTTTAGTTTCGTTATAATATATGGCTAATCACTTAATTAAAGATCTAGATGATAGTTTAGTTTACATGTCTAAAATAAGCGATACTGAAAATTGTAGACATTATCTTTCCGATTTCAACAACCCACTATCCATACTAACTCAAAACATCCGCAGTATATATAAAAACATAGATAGTCTAGGCGTTTTCTTACAAAGGCTTGATACCGAGTGTGATATAATTGTCCTTACGGAAAGCTGGCTTTCAAACAGAAATAAGAACATACCGACATTACCAGGGTACAATAGTTTCTACACAAAGTTATCTTTAAACCAGAACGATGGCATAGTGGTATACACAAAAATAGCTTTACACCTTACTGTCGAAGAGCCAACTATCCAAGAAGGTAATTGTCTTATTATTAAAATCGGTTCGGAGATAGCAATAATAGCTATTTATAGGTCTCCTGTCTTTAGAAATTTAGAAGTATTTAATAACTCATTAGATAACATTTTACAGGGTCTTTCTTCCTTTCCTAACATTATTATAATTGGCGACCTAAATATTAATATTAATTCTGAAAATAATGATGCTGGAACCCAAGAATTAAGATTATCTGAACCTTTGTGCATATCATGGAATTTTGCCTTCCCACACATTTCCAACACATCAAAGTGGGTCATGCTTAGATCACGTCATGCTCAAAACTAAGCTTCCGTGTTTAACACTTGTTACTAACTCAACAATAACAGACCATTGCGCGATTTTGTTTACGCTTGAATTAATGCATTCTAAGCATCGTTCGCGTCCGCAGCAAAGGTCAAAACTTAATATGACTAATCTATAACGTGATTTATGCAATATTGACTTTGGCCCAGTTTACAATTCTGCTGATGCTACCACTTCTATGTCTTATGTTATTAACAACTTACAAACAGCTATTTTTAAAAACACCAATGTAATTAATTTGAGTAACAAAAATTATAATATTAAACCTTGGATAACTCCTGGCCTTATTAAGTGCATTCGGCACCGTGATAGACTACATAAAAGAGCTAAGCAAAATCCAAATAATTTAACCTTACAAACAGTCTATAAGCGTTATAGAAACTTCTGCAATAGAATCCTAAGAATAACAAAAATCGAGTATGACAAATCTCAAATATCAGAAGCCGGCAATAACACTAAGCGATTGTGGAAGTACGTTAAGTCTGTAACATATACGTCGAAACAAAATAAGTGCGATACAAGTTTATTATATACAGATCGTACCCCGCTTTCATCCGCTGATAACGTCAATAGCTTTTTTGCTAACATGGGTGTAAAATTGGCTGAACAAATTCAAAGAACATGTAACAATCATCCAAAAAATTCAATTTCAACCGTTCCGACATATAATAGTACTGGCAAGTCTTTTGTTTTACTAGAACCGGATGAATGTGAAGTAGAACGAATTATCCTATCACTAAAACATAGCTCAGCAGCAGTGTGGGACGGTATTAGCACTGCAATACTGAAAACCTTTAGGCACATACTGACACCTCCATTAACTCACATTTTCCGAATTTGCCTGTCAGAAGGAATCTTCCCCAAATGCCTCAAAAAGGCAGTAGTAATTCCCATACACAAATCAGGGCAAAAGGATCTGGTAACTAATTACAGGCCAATCTCACTACTACCTTCGATATCTAAAGTACTCGAAAAAATTATAAACAATAGATTAGTTTCATATCTTGAAAATAACTCCCTCTTCTCCCACAAGCAATTCGGCTTCAGATCAAAGTTATCTGCAGCAGATGCAGTACACACCTTGACTAATTATATTTCCGAGGAACTTGGGCAAAGTCAACATGTGATTGGCGTCTTTCTAGATCTGGCAAAAGCATTTGACACTGTATCAATCCCACTGCTTCTTAAGAAATTGGAGGCCTTAGGAATAAGAGGCACACAGTTAAAACTGTTTAAAGACTACTTACGGGATAGGTATCAATGTGTCAAAATAGACAACGTAATCAGTTCCGAATTATTATTACCCCAATTCGGCATTCCTCAGGGAAGTGTGCTCGGTGGAACATTCTTTCTAGTGTACATAAATGATCTCTGTAACCTAAACCTACATCATGGCACTATTGTTACATATGCTGACGACACTGCGCTTATTTTCTCAGCAAACACCATTACGGAAGCTCAGAAGTATGCACAACAAGGGTTTAACGTAGTAAATAACTGGCTTAAACATAATCTACTAACCTTAAATACTGATAAGACTAAATTCATTCAATTTTGTATGCGTAACCCCCAAGCACATAACAATTCTTTTCACTTATATGCACATAACTGTTATCTTAAGTCAAACAACATTTGCACCTGTCCGGAAATTAATAGCACTACTAATATTAAGTATTTAGGGGTTATATTGGACGAAACCCTTTCCTATAAACAACATATCGCCGCTTTAACATCTAGGCTAAGAAAATAATTATTTGTATTTAAAAAACTTCGCTTTATTTTAGATCATAACCTCATTATACAGATGTACAAGGCATTGTGTCAGTCCATAATCCAATACTGCATAACTTCTTGGGGAGGTATAGGAAAATCTTTAATGCTCTCTATAGAGCGAGCGCAAAGAGCCCTGCTTAAAGTGGCCACCCGCCGACCTTACCGATTCTCTACAGCCTTCTATATGAATCATGCAAAGTGCTAACGGTTCGTCAACTGTTTATATTGTACACTGTACTAAAACAGCATACTGCGCTTACGTACAACGCCGACCTTACTAACACCAAGAGACGGAAAGATATTGTCTGTAGTTCAAGGTCTGAATCAAGGTTTGTCTTTACTAATAGATTCTTTTCATTTCTGGGTCCCTATCTTTATAACAAAATAAACAAAGAAACATCTATTTATGACCTAAGTTATGTAAGATCGAAACAACGCGTCTATCAGTATTTACAAACATTGAAATATGATCAGACCGAAGAACTGCTGACTGTGGTCAAATAATTATACATTTCATATTAGTTTTAAAATAATTCTAAGTACGCATATTTTTATTTAGAAACATTACGTTTAATATGTTGATGATAAATATTGTAATTACTTCATAACTCAGATCAAAATCACTTACTGTAAGTGCCTTTAATGCCTGTGGCACAGGTTTACCCTAGTACAGGCACCTCATTATTCTACCTAAATTACCTTTTAAGAACTTTATGTATATTTTTGTGATGTATGAAAATTAATAAATTTTATTATTATTTATTATTATTATTGATAGATTAGAGCTTTAAGCTGATATATTTTTAATCGATCGGGAAATGTCTGTAAAACGGTAAGTGTTATTAAATATGTCTTCAATGATGTATGCCTGTCATATTGGACCTAAAATATCTGACTGCTTTACACATTTTTGCCTAACTCTTTAGAAAAACTAACTAGGTTTTTACACGTAATATTTCGATAAGATAAATACTCAGGTAACTACTATAGTATTTGAGTAAAAAATCTGTGTATACTAATACGACTTTGCAATACAGTAATCGCTTAAATTCGAAATTTAGGAGTGTCATCTATTCTTTACACGTCGTGTCGTTATCTATTTAGTTTAACTCCTTTAAGCGAGGCATGAATTTGATAGCTAATTTAACACGTCCAGTTTACAAAGACATGTCATGTCTTTTACAATGTGCGTAGCTGGGGTTTATGTTGTATTGGAGAATTTGGGCTAACGATTCAAAGCGGCAGAGCGTATTGGACGGCAGGTTGTTACGCAATTTTGTGATTATTTGTAATTTTATTTTTATTTTACGAGCTCAACTGCGAACGATCTCGTAAAAGGTTCGTGAATTGTTTTAGCTGTTATTGAGATTTTTTGCTTTGTCTACGATGATACGGCTTTTATGTTTATTTTTTTTTATTTATTTTTTATACTTTATTTACTAGAATATGGGACAAGGTTCTTATAAACGAAATATATACAGCATATCCTGTCATTTATGGCGTGTAAATATATTAATTAGTAGGGTCAGGTTGTTGTTATAATATTAAACTCTTATCGTCTAAGTAGTGCTTAATGCTATAGTATTTTTTGCTTGAGTTTAAACATACATTTTTAAATAGTGTCAAAGGCAATGTGCTAATACTGTTTGGTAGTTTATTAAATATTTGGATGGATATACAATAACTGCTTCTCCTAAGTATACCTAATCTTATTTGTGGTAATCGTAATTTGTCTTTGTGTCGTGTACGGCTGGTTACTAAATCACCGAATTTCTCGAACAGCTCTGGGTGTTTCTTTACAAACAAACAAATTTCTTAAATTTACAAGCAGGGTAATGGAAGGATCTGATATTTTAAAAAAATTGGTCTACAGCTATCTAAGAAATCAGCTCCACACATGGGTCGTATACATTTTTTTTGGGCCAAAAATACTCTATAGCTATCTACTGAATTTATTTATTTATTTATAGACTCACGCCTATATCCCCGAAGGGGTAAGCAGAGGTGTCATATTACATCCACATTTCGCCATGAATTTTTATTTCTACTGAATTGCCCCAGATTACATACATACATACATAACGTCACGCCTTTTATCCCCGAAGGGGTAGGCAGAGGTGTATTTCTACACCCACTTTTCGCCAGATATACTTTAGTCCCACGTAATAAGGGGCGAGCCTATTGCCGTACCGGGCACATTTCCAGACTCCGTGCTGCTACTGAGAATTTCGTGACAGAAAAACCCAATAACACTGCCCGACCCAGGAATCGAACCCGGGACCTCCCGATCCCACGCGCACATTTATGCCGCGAGACCAACGAGGCAGTCGTATAGGATTTGATGTCGAGTTTTCCGTCTCTACGTAAAGATGGTATTTGCATCGTGTTATCCCTTAGTCGCCTCTTACGACACCCACGGGAAGATAGGGGGTGGTGACACTTGTATTCTATGCCGTCAACCACACGGCAAATTATTAGGCCGTATTTGAGTACGGAAGAGATATAAGCATGATAGGTAGTTTTAGCGCAGTCTATGTTTACAGTTTGTCGAATTCTAGTTAAAACAAATACAAAACGGTCTATTCTATTTAATATATTTTCTATGTGGGCTTTCCAATTACAATATTTGTCCAAAGTGATACCTAAGAATACGCATTCCTTTGTGTTGGTCAGGTGATAATTGTTATGCTGTATGTCAAGTTTTGGAATATTAGAGTTAATTGTCTCAAATTGTATAATTTTGGTTTTAGTCATGTTTATCCTAAGATTGTTCTGTTCCAACCATGAGGTCAAGGGCTAGGTTAATACCATCTTTTAAATTCATGTCATTGTCACTTTTTATGATTATTGTAGTGTCGTCAGCGAACAAAATGCAGTCATTTTTTATAGAGTCGGGAAGGTCATTAATATAAAGTAGGAAGAGTAACAGGGATAAAATACCACCTTGAGGAGTTCCATAGTTGTTTTGTCGATAGTCAGATCTAAATACTTTTTGTTCAGATTTGTTCGTTTTAATTATTTCAACGCATTGTGATCGTTCACTGAGATAGCTTCTGATCCAATTGTAGGCGTTTCCCCGTGTACAAGAGAGTTTAGATAAGAGTGTTTCATGGCATACAAAGTCGAATGCTTTCGTCATGTCTACCAATATTGTACCAATATGTTTGTTTTTTAATATATTGTTTGAAGATAGGAAGTTTTCTAATTTGTAGTACATGACTCTCTCAAACATTTTTGATAGTACTGGGATAAGGGTGATTGGTTGATAATTGCTCATGTCTGTTTTGTCTCCTTTTTATATAAAGGTTTAAATACGGAAATCTTAAGGCGTGACGGGAATACACCTTCGGAGAGAGATAAATTGATTATATGTGTTAATGATGTTGCTAATATTACTGCACATTTTTTTATTAAGTTCGTATTAACTTCATCGTAACCGGTTGAGTTGGTATTATGTAACGTTTGTATTATTTTATATACATCTGCTTTATCTATTGGTGTAAGGAAAATCGTGTTTGGATTTTGTGATATGTTTCTAGTCCCTTGCATGTCGGTAATTTTGGTATCATTATTAGTCAGAGAAATGTAATAGTTATTGAATAGGTCACATATTATTTTTGGGTCGTTATAAGAATAATTGTCAATTCTAATGGTGTCAATTTCAGTGTTACTTGTGGAATGGTTCAAATTTTCAATAATTATATTTGCCATGCTGCTTTGCTTGTGTTTTTTGCTTTACTTATATATTTTAAGTTATTGATTTGTTGGCTTGGTGTAGGTAAACGTGCTTTTAATATTTTACTCTAATTTATATATTCCTTTTTTGAGCTTGTTATTATGACTGCTTTTGCGGTAATTAAGGTATAATATTCGTTTTTTGTTACAACAGCGTTTTATATTTCTGGTTAGACCTCTATTTTTCACACGCTTACATGTATGTTTTATTTAAAATGGGAAGCATAAATTGTGGAAAAGAGCGAATGTTTCGTGAAAGCTATCGAAAGCTTCGTTTGTAGTAATTAAGTTTAGAACTTCAGAGAAGGATAAGCAGCTTAAATAGTGTTTAAATTTGTCAATATTTTCTGTGCTGTAATCTCTTACGTGTGTAAACCACTATTGTGACTTTTCCTGAATTTTTCGGTTAATGTTAAGCTTACATGAGACTGATTGCATAAATTCGTGATCTGAAAGTATTAACATATGTTGGGCGGAATTGGCATTTTGTATATTACTAGCTATTTGGTCTAAGCATGCGTTTTTCCGGGTCAGTGTGGCTATGTAGCTTTTTAAATTATTATTATTTAATATTGATTTTAAATTATTTGAAAATTTATTAGTTTTGAGGGTGTCTATATTCAAGTCGCCGCATATCATAATATTTTTGTTTCTTTTTTTAGAGAGTTTACCACATAATATTTCTGATCTGTGCATCTGATGAAGGTGTCCTATATATATATATATATATATATATATATATATATATATATATATATATAATTATTAAATTAAAGTTTGTTATTTCGGTGGCGCAAAATTCGAAATGTATAGAGATTGGTGGATTGAGATTATTGATCTCTCTATGTTGTAGGTTATTTATCACTAAAATGCAAGAGCCTCCTCGGCGTTGGTTGTTTCTGGAGAAAAACGATGCTAACTTAAAATTATTTATTCCAATGTTTGACTCCGCGCCATTTCTATAAATGTATCTGTGAAACATAAAAATATCTATTTTACCAATTGTTCTTTGTGTGTTTTCTATGGCTACCTCTATGAATTCCTGTTTATTAAGTATTCCGGCGATGTTTTGGTGAATTAGTGTGACTGTGGCTTGTTTAGACTGATTGGAGAAAAAACAGAGGGTTTGGTATGGTATTGTCTATGTTTTTATTCATTACTACCTGTGCCCGCGACTTCGTTTGCGTAAATGTTGGAATTTAATTAGCATTATATTTATGCCAAGAGTATATAATATTTATAACTTTTATATGTATATTATATACCTAATATATATCTTTAGAGAATTTCTTTATACACAACATTAACTGTTTTACCACCTTCACATAGAACATGTAAATTATTTTTACCGCTCATTCGTGAACATGCCACATATAACTGATCATGTGAAAAACAACATGTTCGGAGGTCGATTCCAGCTGTTTCAAGTGTCTGTCCCTGCGATTTATTTAGAAAATACACACAGGACTACGAATATCCAGCCCTGCCGAAAGTAAGATAGCCCCGTTGAGTAATTCAAGAGGTATCTGAATTCAGGCCTCAGTCTCCCGCCTAAAGATTCCCACGTACGTGACGTGAGGAGTGGGTCGTGGGAAATTGGGAATAATAATGCGACACCTGTATAAGCACAGAACACGAACGAACGAAAGAAATCAAAGAAACACGATAACATTCAACAATCATAAACTCTATGGTAACGTCAAATACACAATCCAAGTAATCCAACGACGACGAAACCAAATTATCCGAGAACCTCATCAATCTTCGGAGAATCTTAACACCGCCATTCAGAAAATGACGTCATTTGCTCAACGCCATCCATGTTTACATATACAAACCGACCGAGATAGAAAATAATATGGACTAATCGACAATTTATTGAGATAAGGATCTATAGTCATTGTATTTATCATTTAAAATAAAATGAAATGATTATCTATATATTAAAAGAATTTGTGTTTTATAATACGAGTCGGCCAGCCTGTTCTACCCAACCGATTCGCATGATTTATTTTTTAAAAGAAAGCTCTCGCTGCGTAGATTTGTCATCAAGCATTAAAAATTACCTAACTTGCACATTCATAAAGTTATATGCAAAAACAGTTTTCTCCCATACATTTTTTACGTTTTCGTAGCCGTAGTCAATGACTTTCTGCTTCTATATATCTGGTTCTCATTGAGGTAGGCGTTTCGTTATAGGCCTAAAACACGCGCTGAAAAGAGCTCTTTCATATGATGGTATGTTCATTTAAATTGAGTAAGTTTGGAGAAAGGTAGGTGTGGACATTGAACTTATTTTTCAATATTTTCCTATAAATTTCTTAAGATTCCATTGCTTTCTCTCTACATGGACGGTTCTAAATTCAAAAATATTTTTATGGCATCTAATAAGTTCCTTGCGGTAACTGCCAGGAAAAAACTTTATGCCTCCTTAAGGTGACCTTGCCTTGCTTTCATACGGGTGTGAGTGTGGTGGTGTGTAAAATTATACCCGATGTTGGTCAAATTATCAATCACTACAGTGAATTATCGCTGATGGCAGGTAATATTCTCCGAATGTTACCAGTTAACCCTTAATGTTGGGTGAACTGATCTCTGATGTTGAGGAATTTTCCTTACATTTTATTTTTGAAAAATTTTTGTGTTTTTAAATTGCGGGCTTTCTTCGGGCATCTTAATTTTTTTTATGTGGAACCTATTACAGTGGTTCATAGTACTATTGTCATATAATTATATTATTACAAGTGGTAGTTATGGTAGAAATTGTAGCTTTGGTAAGAATAGTAGTTTTGAGAGAAAACCTTTGACAGCACCGGCGGTTTTGGTAGAAATGGTAGTTAAAAAAAATGGTAGATATGATAGTGTTAGTACGAATAGTAGTTTTGGTACAAATAGTAATTTTGAAAGGAATAGTATTTTCGGTAGGAATAGTAGTTTTGGTAGAAATGTTACTTACGATTGCTACCAAAGCTACCATTCCTACCAAAAGTACAATTTTGACCAAAACTATAAACGTCATTATTACATTTCTAAATTGATCACACCATACACAAAACAAAATAAATCGTGCTTCTCACAGAAATATTTAGCTGGATAACATAAATAAAACCTATTTTCTTACTAATATAAAAAAGTAATTTATCTATATTTTTAATTTTGATACTAAAATATTGACAGATAAAGAAAAAAGTGAAGTTAGCGGAAGTTAGTTAAGTTACTGATTTAATAACGTATTTTTTGTGAGTGGTTGTGTTTTCAATTATAATGAAATTTAAAATGCTCAGAAAAAGCTTGAGCAAAGCCCTGTTGGAGATTTGGTACCGGATGCTAAAAAAATACGGGTAGAAACGGGTTCAGATTTGATTAATTCTACCATCAACAATTGTCAATTGATTTCCATTCTTGGTGAGGTAATTGCTTATTCTGCGCAATTTCTTATTGTTTATATGGAAGGGAGAATAAACATTATGAAATTCATTTGGCCACTGTTGATAACATTGTCAATAAGTGGGATGTATATAGTAACTTCACCGAAGCATATGGCCAGACCATTACAAATGCAACAGATTACAAACGTGTGATGGGTGCCAATGGACAGTACGCAGGGCATGCTTAACTTCGGAGTGTAAGTGAGCTATATCCCGAGTGTCAATTCAGAGTTCACCTGGAAAACAGTTATACGATTACTGACTATGGTACTGGCGAAATTGTTCATAACTTGCTATTTTCTGGGCACCTGGACGAAGGACATTACAGTGTCCTAATGGAAAGAATGGTAGGGCAGCCCAGTCATATTGAAGAACTTTCTTTCGTCAATGTTCAGTTATACCTATTATATATTATATCCCTATTGCGCGGCAAACTATTCAGTAATGCCAAGGTGGAAATTTCACGATACCTAAGGTGCAACGCAAAGCCAATGTTGTGAGAAAAGAAGTTTTGTGATATATTTTTGGTAAGAATATCATCAAATTCAAATTCAAATTCAAAATCCTTTATTCATTTGGGTCACAATGTGACGCTTATGAACGTCAAAATAATAAATTTATAAAATAATTACTTATACTCAAATTTAAAACATTATTACTGTATGCTTCTACATTTACATTTACTGCCACGTTCGCAAAGCAATAGGTAGAACCATGAGAAAGAACGGGCAATAAAACTCACGGTCACTCTTTTTCATCGCCAGGTTTTGAATAATACACAATTTACATTTTGTAAGGTGCTGCAACTGTTACACCTTCTATATCACTTGTATATATTTACTGTACATCATAATACTCAAGCATAATACTTTTGGTTAGCCTTCTCAGAATAGACATGGTGAAACAGGAGCATCCACTTACATTATATATACCTAATAATGCAGGCAATCCGCGAAAGTGATCAGAACCATGATGGGAATGATGCAGTTAATTATTAAAATCTAATACCAGCCCGCAAGACCGTCATCGACCAGTCATCGCAAGTAGCACCCGTTCACGAGTATGACGCATCTGCCAGCCATCATCCCTCTCGCCATATTAGAGGGAAAGGGATGACCCGACATCTTTTTACTTATTAGATAAGGCTACAATTTACTCATCATACCTATATGTAAGAGCTTTTTTTATAATATTAAAATATGCTGTGGAGCAGCACGGGTCCTCTAGTATAACTATTACTAGCTTTTACCCGCAGCTTCGCTCGCGTAAATTCGGGGCTCTTGAGTTATAGTATATCATCTATGTTCGGGGTAACACAAATCTCCTTTATTAGGCGGATACTTCTATAATTGTCGTTTTAACTGTTTAAGAAATATAACTACAAAATTATTTACACATACAAACTACTTAGTACTAAGACTTAGTAGTACCACTTTGGTAGTACTCAAAATGTTATCCGGTATCAGTGACGTTTCGCTAGAATGGCCAATATGGCGACGGCGATTAGTTTTTCAGAACCATTAGAATTTAACAAAATACTCGACAATCCGAATTTTGCGGATATATGTTGTCGACTCGAAATCTTTATTTTTAATGTTTTATTATTCAAGTAAGGTTTCGATGTACTCCTCGACGAAATTATTATTATAAGATTTGACACTGCGATAGCAGCGCAGTCCGTCGGTTCCAATGTGAAATATGCCAAAATCCACAACTACATATAAATTAAAATTAAGTAAAAAACATTTTACAGTGGACTAAATTGTGAATCTAAACCATTCTCAAGTCCCCTTGAACACACACAAAAAATTTCATCAAGATCGGTCCAGTCGTTTAGGAGGAGTTCAGTGACATACACACGCACACAAGAAATATATATATTAAGATATAAACATAATAATTTGAAATAAAGGAGATTGACCGTTTAAATTAAGGGGACATTGTAATAAATTTTGACGCAGAGACTTTTTGTTTATGAAAGTGCCGAATATTATACTTTATTATTTTTTTAATAACAGAAAGATCGGGTATCTTACTACACATATTTATTGTCTTTTTTGCAAGAAACATTTATTTTGCTAGAAAATTATTTGAAAATATTGACATCTATCGGTCGGAAGGGTAACTATAAATATGCTCGGTTCCAGTAATTTATTTATTGACAATACATAAAAATATACTGACGAAATTAAGAAACGCCTCCTTTTTGAAAGTCGGATAAATAGCCATAAAACACTTTGAAGGTACCTATTTAAACTATACTTTTACTAACAAACTTATAATGATCATAGATGGCACCACATATATAACCAGTTTTGGGTGATCCCTGTTTTGTTTGGGACTACGTACAAAGGAGAGTCTTAGTCGAGTTAGAGTCGTCTTAATAATAGGACACAAATGGTACAAATTGAACATTTTGATAGAACCTCAAAAGAAATAAAATCTACTCGATCTCAAGTTATACATCTATCATGCTCAATTCCTCAGGGAAGCGTTCTAGGATGCATATTGTTCTTAATATACATAAATGACTTGCCAAAAACCTTAGACTCGGGAAAATCTCTGCCAGTACTTTTCGCTGACGATGTCTCGATTTTAATAAAATGCGACTACTTAAACTATAATAGTCAGATCTAAAACACTCTCCAATCTATTACATAATGGCTCCAAGAACATAATTTAGAAATAAACACACTCAAAACAAAAGTAATGCAGTTCAGGCCCTACAAAAAAACACCCCGTTCTCTACACATAACACACGAAAATACACATATAGAAGAGGTCAACACTTTTAGTTTATTGGGTATAAATATATACACACATTTAAACTGGAAAACACATATAGATCACATCAAATCCAAATTATCTAAATTTACATACGCTCTATTTCAAATTAAACACAGAACAGACACACAAACAGCATTGTCGGCATACTACGCGTATGCATACTCCTGGCTGAGGTATAGGTTCATGCTTTGGGGTAACAGTGTAAATGTAGAGGAATTATTTATAATTCAAAAGAAATGTGTCAGAATACTAGCACATATAGACAATACGCAAAGCTGTAAACCTTACTTTACTAAACTAAATATCCTAACCCTACCATCAATATATATATACTCGATATATGTACATTCGTTTTCAGACACAGTGACTCCTTTAATAAAGTGAAAGACATGCACAATTTAAATACACGCCATAACGACAGATTACACTTACCTCCTTCAAAAACAAAAATGCTCAACGAGAGCCCATATTACAGGCTGTTAAGATATTTAATAAATTACCTAAATTTATTAAAGAAAAAAAGCTTGAAACAACATTTACTAAACGCCTCAAATTTTTTCTGATCCAAAAATGCTATTATTCTGTTACAAAATACCTAAATAATAAATTATTAGAATTGATACAAATCAATTCTAATAATTTATTATTTAGGTATTCTAACAATAGAGACGTAATAATAATAGTAATACTTATAATCATAATAATAATATATGCATAATAATAATAGTAATATATTCATAATAATAGTACCTACATGTCTAAATAATATGTATATGACGAAGCTCTTGATTACACGAGCTGATTTATTTTGACATATTTTAAATAAGGACATAATTAATTTTTTGTATTTTCTAATTTTATATGGATCTATTAATACTAATTCTATGTTTCCTAATTTCAATAATTTTATATAATCTTCAATATAAATATTTTCAATTTTTAATCTCTTTTTACGTTTTTTTTGTACATATACTACTTAGACATTAATATTAGATTAAGCTTCATGTAGATTAAAAAAAAGTTGTTTTACTGCCTGTTATTAATAAATTGTTAATCTTCAATTAATTGTACTACGGACTACCTCTACAACTATTAACTGTACATATATAACAATTATAACAATGTTTTCTACGTACTTATCTTATAATTGCTAGTCAGCTCTCAATATTGCTATGCTTGAAAAAGGCACTAAGTCTTAAGCACATACCATTGTATACCATCACCATGTACACTTAGTTTTGCAATAAATGATCTGAATTTGAATTTGAGGTCAAGCTGTACACCGAAAACCACTCAACCGATTGTGGTGTAACATATGCTATTTTATAGGTTTGAGTATCCTTTGTACATGAGTGTAAGTTTTATTGAAATTAATTTCGCCATTTTAGATATCTTTAGCAATATAAGGAAAGACAGACAGACAGACAGACATACATTCAAAAAATATCAAGTATTGCTTTTTAGAATTTTCCTAGATTGTTTAGCTAATTTTCGTCAAAATAGCTTTAATGTACATGACTTTTTCACCTCTACAGTTTTATTATAGTATAGATTGGTTGAAAATAGGACGTTATTTTTGTTTGTATTGAGTTATTTGTTGTTAATTTTTGTTCGTTGCATTAGTTTGCCTCAGACCGATACGTCTTAGGCAAATTAGTAGATTCATCTAGTGGACCGTTTTTGTACTCGTGGGAGAGTTGGAGATTTTCGCCGCTTATGTTTAGTGTTATTTTTTTTATATTTCTTGGGCTTTTTATTTAATTTACTTTTTTTGATGGTGCCAGAAGACATGGGTGTACATAGGGAATTAGAGCATAGGTGTTTTAGTGTTGAGATTTTTTGTTGTTTTTCAAGTGTCTATTGTTTGAGGGTATATACCGTCGGCTTATTGCAAGAATTCATAATGTGACTTATTCACTATTCCGAGATAAACGTTGTTTTAGTTTGATTTAATAAGTGGTTATATTGATTTGCCCATATTATCCTAAATATAATTACGGTGATGAAAAATTTAGTGTTTTCGATTAGCCTAATATGTATATTAATAAAAACAAGTGAGGGTCGCTAATCCTACAAAGTCATTTACTTTTTTACAACACAAAATAAAAGTTAATGACTTCTGGCTACTGTAAGTCTGTTCGGTATGTGAATTAATTATTTCTTAAATTGTAATAAAACAATGAAGAACTCATCAAATATTTATGTTATAAAAGGTGTAACTAGTATTATAATAAACAAAACAGTACTAGCCATATGAAAAACAAATTTAAATAAATTCTTCCAAACAAACAAAATAACAATCTTTTATCACTAAAAAACTTTCCATGTAAGTCAGTCATCACCTGTTTATTCGAAATAAATAGGTAATTAGCAGAGTTTTATTGAGTTTACTCTTCAGATCTCCAGTGGTAAAGCATTCCACAGTTGAACAGTCTGAACAGTAAAAGATTTGTTGAAGTAATTTGTTGAATGCTTGGGCATCTCCAGCGTTAGATCCTCAGACGACCTCAAGGACTTTACATGCGTGTCATGGAGGAACTTAAACCGTTCATTGAGATAAGAGGGATAATTATGATTAAATAGTAAGTACATTATATAACAATGTAAGAATATGAGTATTCCTGCGAAAATGAACTGGCAGCCAATTGAGTTTGTTGCGAAAATCAGAAACGTGATCATATTTGCGCAATCCAAATATAAATCGTTTGCAAAAGTTTTGGAGACGCTCAAGTTTATCTTGCTGCTCTTCAGTGGGGTCAAGATAGCTGACGTCCGCGTAGTCAATTATAGGCAGAAGAAGAGCTTGAGCTAGCGCAATCTTAGTGCAGTTGGAAGGTAGTTGCGTAATCTACGCAACAAACCTGCTGATGCAAATAGTTTGCGACTCGTTTCCAGGATTTGAGATCTCCATGAACATAGTAGGATCAAAGTAAATATCTTAATTCCTTACGGTTTTGCTGAATGGAAGATACTTTCCGAAACTACAGTTCGGACCAACAAATTCTCGAGACGAGTTTGGGGCTGCCGACAACAATCAGTTGTGTTTTATTAGGATTTCCTTTAAGTCCAGTATCAGGATTTACTTGTCCGTGTGGTGACGGATTAAATATACGGAATGTCACAACCCCATATTATGCCATGGTTGTCGTAAGAGCTGACAGAGGGAGCATATTATGCAGAGAACCCGTTTGGCCAGCGTGGTATAGTAGGCCAATTCCTCCTTTCAAAGGAGAGGGCTAGTCCAGCAGTGGACTATTAAAGGCTGATGATGACTTCAGTCTTTAAGTCTATATTTCGTAGTCCACTCTCGGTTACGCGCCAGGTCCCAGCTAATGGTAGTACAGGCTTCTGCTTACTTATTTAACGGAGCTTGCGTGTAAAGGACCATGAGTCAAGTTGGGCTCAGTGTTCAACAGAGTTATGGCATATGCCATTGTAAAGGATTTAGTTCGTACTAAAATTGTTACTACCAGCACCATCTTCATTTCCATTCCAGAAAAAAGATATGCACTTAAATAGATTTTGTAGAAAAATACAATTGTTAGTCAAAAAACTGTTATAGTAACAATATATTCATACTTTAAAATCAGTGGTGTAGCTAGCTTGGGTGGCAGCCGGGGCGTAAGTTGGCGGTCGACCTTTTTTTTTTAGTTGATGCCTAACAATTACGGGCTAATTGCCCCCGAAACGTAGTGCTGAGTTAGTTAGTGCCTATGTTTTTTTTATATGTTTGTACATTGTTCTTAAAGTCGAGTTTGGGGTGGCACCCCAAAAAGGGTGACATCCGGGGCGGACCGCCCCCGCCGCCCCCTCTCCCTTCCTAAGCTACTGTTTAAAATAATGATAAACAATAGATGCGCTTGCGCCCGTGTGATTTACAACACTCTCCTTCCCTCTCACATCTCTCGGACGCCTGCCCGGGCTCCCGTCTGCTCTCAGTCAGCATGAGCATGCATGAGGAATCTGATGGGAGTGAATGAAGCAAGAGAGATATATCAGGATCGTTGCAAATGGCGTTGCGTAGTCTCTGTCTACCCCTCCGGGAAACAGGCGTGAGTCTATGTATGTATGTTATCTGTGTGTTTTCGTATATCCTCTCGGCACATACAATTTAATCCACCGGCAGGTCACCTAAACCATATTATTATTGCTATTGATTGAAATGTTAATAAAAATATTTTTAACTGTTAGCAGCTGTTTTTTTTTATGTATTCTTTGCAAATGGAATTAAAACTAGTTAAAGATGTGAAACAACAAAAAATACAATGCCATAACAGCATTACTTGGCAGGATTATAGTTTATATAAGGTAGGAGAAAATATTTATAGCAAAATAACCCCATGGATTCTTCGCAAAAATGAGTTTATATCTTCATATTTAGTGCTTAACAAGTATATTCAAAGTAGTCTCATTTCTGTTGGTGGGTGAGCCCAGACTTCATACATTTTTGCCCATGGTCCTTTGTAAATCATCTGCGTAAAGGTGGTAGGATGAAAGTAATTGGTTTGAGATAGAATTAATAAATATTGCGAAGAGTAAAGGAGATAGCACGCCACCCTGTGGCACACCGGCATTTGTGTCAGACCAAGTGGAATAAGTGTCTTCGATGCATATACGTTACCGGCAACCAAAGAGGTAACTGTGAAACCAGTCAATTGCCATTGGAGATACGTTAAGAGAGCGTAATATGCCAAGTATAATGTGAAAATCGACGGTGCTAAAAGCATTACTTAAATCAAGTAGAGTCAAAATCGTCAGATTGCCACTATCCATACCCAGCCTAATGTCATCTGTTACACGAAGCAATGCAGTGACAGTACTGTGCCCGGGGTGGGAACCAGATTGATAGGGACTTTTGATAGGAAAGGTGGTATGGATATGGGTCGATAATCGGAAAAGGAGCAAGGTTGGGATTCCTTAGGTAAAGGAATTATTAGTGCATCTTTCCAACTTGATGGAAATATACCACGAGCTATGGAATGATTAAGGATGTGACATAGGACTGGAAAAATTTCACCTAGGATGGGAATAATGGATCATTTTGCGGCTGACACAATCATTGCCAGCATTGGACGTCACAGCCAGTATACTCTTCTTAACGTCACAAGAGGAAAAATACGTGAAGATAAAGCGAGAATAATTTGGGGTCGGCAAAGATAAAAGATATTCTAAAGTGGTTATTTTTATAATTCCATCAAATTTGGACGACGTAGTGAAATGTGTAATAAGACAATCGAGGTTAATATTATTTGGAATGGTTTGTTGCCGTTTCTTACCAACTCCCAAAGTCGTAAAAATTGTCAGACCAGACCAAGTCTGTCAAGATCCATGCCACTAAAATTGCGCATCAAGACAATCTAGGCTTTGTTTTGGGTGGGCGTATTTTATAAGAGACAAATACTAGATCGTGATAAGAGATCACATCTGGGGTACATTGACCATTCTTGTAAACGAAACAAGGAGATGACACCAAAATAAGGTCAAGAATGGAAGAAGTGCAAAGTGATAAGTTGCGTTAAGTTTTAATATGGATAAATTACAAGAGTCCGTAGCTCGTTGAAAAGAGGAACCACGTAGCTTGCAAGAAGTTACTATATTCTATTCACTGATGTTAGTTAAAATAAATTATACGATCGACAAAATAAAAAAGTAACTAAAAACATCTATCTATCGTCTCCCATTGGGGTAGGCATAGACTATGCCACATGCTACAGGTCAACCATACCTCTTTTGCTTCCTCGACATTCATTAACCTCATCATGCATGCGCGTCGGTAATGGGTACTTTTAATTTGGGCCTTTTTCAGTACGTCACCTATTTGGTCAGCATCCGCCAAAGGCGTCTCCTGCCGACACCTCCATTCATTCTCGCACGACACACTTCTTTCGTATTTCTTCTTTCATCCATCCGTTCCAAATGTACAAACCAACGCAACATTCCTTTTTCGATCTTTGTTACTACATCTTCTTTTAGACCACACGTTGCCTGTATCATACTGTTACGCACTTTATCTATCAGACTTACACCGCACATACTTCTCAAAGCTCTCATTTCTACAGCATTGATTCTACTGTCATGCTTCTTCTGCCATACCCATGATTCGCTACCATACATCAATGTTGGCGCCAAAACTTCCTGCAGCATAGCAAGGCGAGCCTGCCTTGGGATAATACGATTGTTGATGATGGCTTGTAAGGCGCCATTCACACTATTTCCTGCTTTCACTCTTCTTTCAACATCTCCCTCACATTTTCCATCTCTCGTAAACAAAGACCCCAAAATACAAAAACTCATTCACTTGTTCCGCTTTTTCATCTCCTATCATTATGTTACACAAAAAAAAAATAAAAAAATATTATGATTTATGTAAAATTCATTTCGATAAAATTCATTAAGATTACTTATTGTACACTTGTTATCAATTATTCATAACAGAAAGTAATTAAATACAAATAATGAACTTTATCGAACCTAATTCTAAGCTACTTATGCTACACTTATTTCGATAAAGTTAATTACATGGTAAAAATGTGTTCTGCATAATATGCAAGCTGTTATTTTAATAATTATCTATTTAATAAAAATGAACTTGCGCAGCTTAGTGACTTTTTTGTAAATGCTTGATTGTCAAAGATGCAGTTATGGACTTAATGGCAAGGCCTTAACGCCTAAAATTGACTAGATAGAAATTAGTGTGTTTTTGCCTTTTGTAGAATGTGTCAAAAAAAGTCCATTATAGATAAAAACGTATTTAGTGATTTTTTGCAGTTAATGAGTTCTTGCAATAAGCCGACGATACATATTGCCGCGAGAAGGTTTTCTATTTCTGTTTGTGCAGTTTCGAGTTCTTCTTTGAGTTTTTTATTTATTTCTTTTAATTCCTCGTAATCTTCTTTGTATAAAAATCTCGAAGTCAAGTCCGGGTAACTTATTTTAGAGTGGGACGGTGATACTGATTCTAGCGATCCGAATGATGATGATGATGATTTGAGAGATTCATTAAATATTTTCTTATTGTGTTTACATATAGTTATATTTTGTAAATCCATTTTCATCTTATTGACTGATCTAATTTATATAATTATATAAAAGCGCCCTCTTGTGAACTTTGCGTGAACTACTTTGTCTAAAGTTAATCAACCATAGATCGATTCGGAATGTTGCCGCTATTTGACACTAGATGGCCGTGTCAGTCTGATGAAAATAGTCAATGTTTTGAAAAATCGGTGACGGTTATTTTTTCACTTATTGGTAAATTTCGTATAAATGCAGTATTCAAAAGTGGTACCTGCATCTGTTTGTGTCCTGTCACCTTAAAAACACTTTTGTTGTTACGTTTTTTAGTTTTCACCAAGTTCCACTGTTAATAAATGACATTTTAGCACAAAACTATAATTATTTTTCACTTTTCTTCACTATTTACAGTCAGATTTGGAAGTCAGACTTTGTATAGGTAATCGTACTGTTATATTCACTTTGCAACTTAGTAAACTTCGTAAATGTTACGATAACTATTTTTAATTAAAAATTTAACGGGAGCCCACTGTTTACGTGATGGAGCAGCGCCATCTGTCTTCTTTAGTGTTTATGATGCATCGCTAGCAGACTGCTGATGAGATTTGCAACTAATTAAAGAGATGTAGATACGGGTAACTTTTGTGACAGCGTAGCTATTTAATAGCTAGCACAGCTATTTAATATACCTACTATGCGACGATAGTTTAGTTGCCATACGAGACAAAAAGTTTTAGATTAACCATTTTTATGAGACATTAGGAATAAAGCCAGATATGCGGGGAGCCTTATAAACATTAAATCATCGGACACAATTAAGATCGAATTCAGACTCGAAATGACAATTTATTGTGGTTTTCCTAAAGTTTTGTGCCGTTTGGACACGCGGCGCAGGGCCAATCCTCGTCTATGGAAGGCAAACTGTACGGGCATTTCAAGATCTTCCTATAAGCTTTTCTTATCAATTTATACACTTATTAATTTATTGTATTATATTCATATCTTATAATCTATTTATTTTGTGTCTACATTACGATATTATTATTCTTGTAAATTTCATTAGCCAATCAATAATTTATGAGGTTATATTACGAGCAAATTACAGAAATTTAACATAATTAAATTTTTGTACAATAATTCTCCCTTAGGCATTTTTATTTTAAATGAGGACAAAACCATGTATTTATAATGAGTAGCCGAAGCGAGCGATATAATATTGAGTTACCGCCCTCCTTTCATAGGGAAATCCTTTATTTCCGAAATTCAGTTGTAGTACGACCTAAGGAGATCGAATTTTGTATTTCCTGTTATTTATTTAGTAGGTTAGGTGGCAATAAGCACATCATAATATGTATGTTTATAAATAATTCTAACTAAAAATATATTAGATATAAAAGTACGTTATGCACACGCACTTATAAAAGCAAATTTATGGTAAATGTATTTAATCTTTAATAAAATTATTCGCAAGCGCGCGAAGCCCATTTGACCCAAGCAGCTTAGAGCCCGGACTTCCCTAAGTATATATTCTTCCCTATATATGATTGTTCTTGATTATCTTTCACCAGCAATTCTGGGGTGAACTCCACGTGGCTAATGGCGCTATCAGCTAAATTTAAGGTCGGATCATAAATCCTAATAAAAATATCAATATTGCTATAACAAACAGGCAAACAGTTTAAAAAATCCAGCAAATACACAACATGTATTAAAAAGGCTTAAATTCATTCACATAAATAAATCAAAACCATTTCAGTTCAAAATGGCTAGTACTCATTGCACTGTTTGAAATGTAAATTCAACTTGATTCATAGAAATTGTCTTATTTTCATACAATGCTTGAAGCGCTTTTGACATACCTTTAAACGTCTCAGTTGGAGTTTACTCTGATGGGACCAGACCCTAAATAAATTTGATTCGGGTTCAAGGATTGCTTCTTTCTTCAATGGCTCTGCTAATACAATTAACATCGAGAATTTTAAACGAAAGTTCAGAACCAATGTAACCCTTAATTTACCCGGTAGGTCCCTGGGACTTAATTGAAAACTTTCAGCGCTAATAAAACCGTTAGTTTTTGGAATAACAAGTTGTGCGTTCCAGTAGCTTCACTCAGTGACATGCCAGACGCGGGATAGAGCGGCAGTCGATGTGCGCGGCTCCGATCGGTAAGTAAACAGGCTAGTGGAGTCCGTGGGACTCCACCGGGGTATTAATGTTATAGTTTTGATGTATTTACGGTACTGTTATTGTGCATGTTTCTCTTTTTACAGTTGATATAATGGCATCTAGTAGTACCATAAATGTCCTTGATGAAGGTGCTGAGTCTGTGGTGGATAAATGGCTCGAACAGTTGAGAGACGCTGACGCGGATGATGAGGATCAACAAAATATAGTGTTGAATCAGCCAAGAAGACTAGAACCTGATGAGATAGTGTCTGAATCCAAGGATGATTGTCGACTTTCTGACCACCGCTCAGTTTAAGATTGTTCAGCGAAAGACTGCGTATATTTTCCTTATTTGTGTTTAGCCTGTGTACCTTAGCTGTACAAAAAAAGAGGAAATCGCTATATCACCAACCGTGACTAGAAGGTCTTGCAAGTTTTTATGTTTTGGTCTAACTTAAATAAACTAAAATTGAGTATGTTATTGATATGTTCCTTTAAAAAATATTTTATAATCATAATTTGATTTTGAAATGTAGAGACTTAAAGTTAGGTCTCGTAATTTTGTGATAAAATTGCCATATCTCAGAAGTTCCTCAATGAAAGACTGTGATTCCATAATTTTAAGTGAAAACCTATCTCATTGTAAAACTTAATAAATAATATACAAATCTAACTAGAGTTTTCTTTTTAAAAAGTTTTTATTTCATACTAGCTTTTGCTCGCGGCTTCGCGCGGTCGGTTAATTTCGGAGTAACACATTTCTACTTTGAGTCTCAAGTTGTGTGTAGACAACCCTGATGACTCTTCCTGATGATGAAAAACTTTAGAAACTCTATACGGTACAAAGTAACTCGGTCAGTATCCATGACATTATCTATCATTATCTACCGAAAGGTACATAATAACATCACCATGTTCCAATACATGTCCAATATTTATCTATAAACACTTTCGCATTTATATATTAGTGTAAAAAATCGTTTCAGCCGTTTAAGCGTACTATATAATTATTCGTTTATAATATATATTATGCGAACAATTTAATCACCGTGCACAATATGACATTATGTATGATGTGACAGTACTGACAGATATGCGATAGCACATGCGCAGCACTCAATTATTATGTAATGTTGGGGATTTGGATACTAAATAACTAGACAACCACTTAGTTAAAAGTCGTATATTATAATGAATAAAGAATTATAAAATAATGCGCATTACGGTAAATTACAAACTAAGTATATTATTTGATACTTACTTATTAACTAAAGGAGTATACATATTACGTACCTATTCTATTATTAAAGAACTTACACATTAATATTATTATATAGTCATACACTTCAATTACAGCGCATGCGCATGACACTCGCGTCGTAACCACCATTTTCACGTTATCTGGATGGATATCTAAATATTATCAGATGTTGTACCTTCAACTCGTCCTCGGATGGATGCCCGAATACGTTGCATTGCGTTGAGCCCAATTTCGTCTTGTATCCAGCGGCGATGGCAACTTCTATACAATCGTAGGAGAAAGTAGATTATCAAACCAGTCAATATTGCGAGGATGACCAGAGTGACGATACTTAGGCGCTCCACGTGGCCTCCGATGTCCTTGAGCACGGGGTCATTGTTACCAGCCGCGTTTTGGTTGATGAACACATCTTCTTTTCCACCGTGGAACGACACATGTTCCCTATGTATATGTAGGTACGTGTTGCGATACTATATATTTAAGGTACTTATACTGAAAGAGCCCCTTTGCAGACCAGACTGCAGAGACAGGGTCGCCATGTAATGTTGGGGATTTGGATACTAAATAACTAGACAACCACTTAGTTAAAAGTCGTATATTATAATGAATAAAAAATTATAAAATAATGCGCATTACGGTAAACTACAAACTAAGCATATTGTTTGATGCTTACTTATTAACTAAAGGAGTATACATATTACGTACCTATTCTATTATTAAAGAACTTACACACTAATATTATTATTTAGTCATACACTTCAATTACAGCGCATGCGTTCTTACTTCCATGAGGTAAATTTGTGCCGTACAAATTTCTACCCTCCCAACAATCCCTCCCAGTTTAATTTGTGCAACTTATGGTAGCCTACGGCCGTCTCCATGGTCCAATATAATAATATCTCTATATTGAATTTCAACAAAATCGGTTCAGCCGTAACATACATGCATACATACATACACACTTTCGAATTTATAATATTATTAGTAGGGATTAAATTTACGATTACAAATCCGAGAGTCCTGGGGACTCCACCGGCTAAATTGTGTATGTATTAAGTCACCAATGTGGTAAATCAAGGGTTAAGTGTGAATGAAATGTGCAAAGTTTGTAGTAATTCGATTAGGCTTTGGATTGAATAGAACCATTGTAGGAATGACTTCTAATTGTTTGTTATTTTAGTTGCGCACAGAAATAAATACAAATGAAAATATTGTACTCGAAACCGCCTAACGAGTTATTTTAAAGTTTATAGGTTTGCACTGTAAATATTATTAACGGGAACTGCCAAAGACTTGTAAAGTACATCAGAAGGAGCCATTGCTTCTAAAAGTGAAGCCAAACGATAACTCTTAAAATCGCCTTGGTCAGTTAAGTTTCTATCATTTGAAACGATAGATTTCTACTTATTTCTTTGTAATTCAATAAAAAGTAAATAAAATTCAATAAAAAAAAATCTTTGTAATTCAATAATAATTATGACATTTGACATAATAATTATGTCGAATAAATATGACAGATTCATTCCATATCTGTATATATAAAATCCTTCCGTTACTGACAGACTGACAGACAAGCTACAGCCTAAACTATTGAGAGTAGGAAGCTGAAATTTGGCATGGATATTCCTTGGAGACCGTAGAGGTGCACTAAGAAAGGATTTACCGGAATGCCCACGTAATCGGACAAAACGGGTAAAATAAAAAAATGTGCGGGCGTAGCTGCGAGCGTCCTCTAGTTCTGTATAATTCTTTTAATTTGTGTGGGCTGCTTATAAAGACACTGTGCAACCAAAAACAGTACCTACTTTTACTATGTTAACTCTCTCTCTTCACCTAAAATTGTAAACAAAACCGTGTAGGGAATTCCATAGTTGTATTTTAAGACGCACGTGCGTTTTAAAATAAGACGCACATTCTTACATTATATCCTTATAGCCTTATAGTTATAGAGGATGTACCTAATATGTTATATTCATTCGTGCCTGTAAATAATCCCGCTATTGCAAATTTAACTGACATTACGAGTCTTGTTATTGCGATCGACATTAATTATTTCCACTCCAACTGTAGGAAAATGGATTAATGACTAAACATGAATAAGGTGTGGGAATGATGTCCCGAATCTTAATATATAAAATCCTTGCGTTACTTACTGACTGACAGACACGCTACAGCCGAAACTATTGGGCGCAGGAAGCTGAAATTAGGCACGTATGTTCCTTGGGGACCGTATACCGGATTTCCCGAAATTCCCACGGGATCAGCCAAAACGGGTAAATTTAAAAAAGTAGCAGGCGTAGCTGCTGCTACCTTGAATTTTAGTTTGGTCAATAAAATTCAAGGTTATATTGCTAAATAAATAAGTACCTATAAGTTATAACTTATACTTATTTATTAATTATTAAATAAATAACCAGCAAAATATTAATTTTATCCTTACCTCAGTCTATCTCACTAATTTATTGTGCATGATACAAGTATTTCGAAATTACTTCCACAATTGGCGGTAATTAATCATAATCAAATTATCAGCTTATAGACATGGATTGCTAGACACAGCAGCTATGCGTCACTGTTTTAGGCTGTAACAGCCTCCTTGGTCGAACGTCGCCACTGTGACTTGCCTTGAAGAGGAATTTTATCTTGAGCAAAGAGAAATACACACTAGTGGCGATAGTAATATTCAATAAGGGAGGGCATTCCAATGCTGCTTTGGAATGCCCTCCCTTATTGAATATTACTTATTTTAAAGGTAATAGAGCCTTGCTGACTTCAGCATGAATGGGCCGGCTCGACCGGGGAAGTACTACCCTCTCACAGAAAATCGACGTAAAGTAACAGTACCTAAACTGTTCCGTTTCGTTCGGTGAGTGAGAGTGCCGGAGGCCCTATCCCCTATTCCTTCTCCCTCATCCCACTCCTCATCCTATCCCTTTTCCCAATCCCAAAGGGTGGCAACGCACTTGTGGCACCTGTGGTGTTGCTTGTGTCCATGGGCGGCGGTAATTGCTTACCATCAGGCAATCCGCCTATTAACTTACAAAAAAAAAATACCCTCGGGGCTGAAAACTCCTGTTCAATGAATATAGAATTACCGACTACACCAGAAGTTTACAACGCATCTTGTATGTTAACTGGGCGTTGCAAAATGTATTTAGCTCATGTAAATCTCATGTAGTTCACCTAAATTGGTTGTGTTAAAACTTCATTACAAATTTGAAAAAAGCTTTGTAAATAATAAAAACATTTTTTTTTTGGTGTCGGTTTGGAAAATCCTCATGGAGTCCCTCCGCCCTGGGGGGAAGGTGCGCGGCAACGCAACACCAACACGCGTCTCCTCCCGCGACCGCACCCGACTGCGAGGGACGGACAGAACTGCACCCGCACCTTGGGACGCATCCTACGCAGGCCTCACCCAAGCCCACGTGGAGCGTCCCCTACCAGGATCCTGCTTAGCTTCACCGTGAGTGTACCTCAAAACCAGGGTTACTGAGCCCCCCCACCACGACAAGATGAAGATCCCACGGGGGGAAGATGTCCACCACCTAGTCTAATATCCCACTGTAAGATTCCTTTGTTGGTATGGTTTATAACTCGAAATTACATTTTTATAGTTTCTTGTAAATAAACAAATACGAATCTGCAAGGTTGCCTGTGAACATTTGGCCACAAATAAAAAAAGTTTTTGTATAGGTACTTTACTTTTCTTATAAAATTGTTATAATTAAAAAGAATGTTATAAATATTACAAAAAGAAAATGAGTTGCCATACCTCACATACCTAGCCATACGGGTGGAATAGACCGGAGTTTGATCATTGGTGTCGACTTTTCCATCTGTTGTCAGAGAAATGATTCGTGTATTATTCTTAGTGGCCTTTAATAATATCCACGGAATGAAAAATAGGGCTGTTAAACTTTTTAAGTTCAGTTTATAATTAAAATAATGAACATAGCATTTAATTTCCCAAAAGCTTGGCATGTCACTTGCTATAAATTTCCTGTCCTTCCGTCAGTCGTTTATGTCACCTAATTTCGTAATATAATCCAACCAATCATTTATCAATGGCTTTCCCCCAAAATAGGACATTGATAAAATGTTGCACCATATTAATGAAAATGGTTGCCATTCAGATACAAGTAAATAATACACCTGCCAGAGAAGATGATGAATACTGATACGGATGATGTATGGGTTTGATAAAATGTTTAATAAAATGTTTGAATGTATAATTATAATTTTATAACATATTAAAGTACTATTAGACATGTTTAGATTCTACAAAGTTTTTATTGCTTTCATGGCGTCTGAAACATGAATTAAATGATGACAGACTTTAATATTTTGACACCCAGTAGTCTCAATGCGTATTTCCAGAGTTTTTTTGTCATTCAGACATTGATGTGATTACCTTAGTTAAGCGAGTGACAATTGACAATTAGTTGAAAAAACATTTAAGAAAGTAGAAAAACGATAGCCTGCGCAGTGCATTAATAGAGATAACACAGTCAAAGATATGTGTGTAAGCAGTGAGAATTAATAATCAATAATATTTTGTAAATTTTTTGACAACTGCCGCACTAGAACCAAATTATGTGTCGCGGGAAACTTTACATTAAGATATTTAACTATATATTATGTCATGTCAAGTCAGGTCATGCATGGTCAATTTAATGGTCATACATTGAGCAAGAACAAACAGAGCGAGAACGATCACGAAAATCTTTGATTTCATATCTTTTTTTTTCATATGCCTCTCTAAGCATAAAAAAAAATAATGTGTTTTCTGACAAATGCAATATTTTTATTCGTAAAATATACTCTTAAGCTTCATTTGGATTTTAAAACATGAGTATATTTCCTTAACCTAAGTAAATGACCGTCGCAATGGTCCCAGTCGAAAAGCTTGGTTTGCCACCGCAAAGATTTTGGTTCACCGCATGGACACAAATAGCCATTCTGTTTTAGCTGATAATAAATCTTACTTTTAAGCACTCGAAAATAATTGCCCAGCATTTGGATAGACAATTTAGTTAGACTATGTGTAAAAGGCTTCATTAATAATAGTATTGAGTTGGTAGTTTGCGGTAGACGTAATTTGGGTTCACTATTTTATAATATGTTACCAGCCCGCATGGTGGTCTGTTATCTCGTCGTTAGCCTTTGTGGTATAACTTGTGTATGTATAAGCTATATTACTATAAAGTTTCATAAAAATCTGTTGAGTACATTTAGCGTGAAAAAGTAACATACATTCATTCATCCTTACATCCATCGTCAAAAACTTAATTTTTTTAGCAATATGCATTATGTATTTATATCTCGTGTGTGAGCTGCTTATAAAATCTAAAATTTCTCAGCATATTTATTTCACCCAATAACTTGTACCTCCATACCACCGTGATACACGATAAACTGTATATATAAAATCCTTGCGTTACTGACTGACGAACAAGCTGCAGCTAAAACTTTTCGGCGCAGGAAGCTGTGTCATGTACATATGCTGCTTAGGGACCGTACTAACTACTAGGTACTAAGAAGGAATATCTTGAAATTCTCACGAGATCGGGCAAAAACAGTGGGACTAAAAAAAACATGCGGCCGTAGCAGCGGGTATCCTGTAATATTTAATATCAATGATTCGTCTCAAAATAAAATTCTTCCCCGGTATAATTCAAGGGTACAATTTTATTTAATTCTTCTAAAGGAATATCTAATTTGTCAAAATTTACAACTGGTCGACACTTTTGGGATTACTGAGAAATAAGGCTTTGATCGCTGGAACATTTAACCGTGTAAATAGGAAACTATCTCAAATAACGACCTCAACAGCTTTCTATGTTAATTTCAAAGAATTTTAAATGATATAAATAGTTTTATTACGATTCTAATTATAGCGAATTCGAGAAAAGCCTATCTTAATGAGATAAAACCTTAAGGACCAGAATTGAAATTTAATCTTATGCAGTCTTTGATTTTACTTTAGACGGATTAAATACTACCTATGGGATCACTTAGTGCCTTTTATAGCAAGTTTGATGATGTGCTAAGTAAAAGAACATAAAATATAAAGATGTAACGTTGACATTTTACAGAAGATATTCCGGCAATTATTCAAATATAACAAGCAACAGCAAGCATTTTGATTAAAGAACTGATAACATTAAAAATAATTATTAAAAACAACTGAGCGACTGACAGACGAAACTATTGAGCACAAGCTTATATTTGGCGTATTATGTATTGTGGTCCTTAGGAAACGTAGAGATGCACTAAGAAATGATTTCCCGAAACTCACAAGGGGTCACAAATATATTCGGGCGTAACTGGGCATCCTGTATAAATAACATCGTTTTGAAGTAAATAAACGAATCGTAATTCTAAAATCTGTTAAAAATAGTCATCGATGGAAAACGAAAGCCTTGGCCTTTTCAATATCTTTAGTTGTTTATCAATAAGAGATGCACGATACAAAAGCCCTTCAAAGTTCAAGTGCTAAATAAATAGGTCTGACATAAAAAATATATTACCACTAGTCACGCCTCCATGTTAGGTTAAAATTATAACCGCTATAAAGGCAAATGGCAGAGAAGTATTTACTTTAGAGTAATTAGCTGATATTACACTGAGTTGGCAATTAAAGGGTTCATAAAAACTCTTACCGGATTATACAACCGGATTAAACATTTATTTCATTATATTATTTAGTTCATAATTGTAAATCTTTCTTCACATTTCGCGGGTTAGGTTAAACAATAGTTTCACAATTAGTATTGACCCTATATTAAGTCATTAATTTGACGGCAAAAATGATGAGACTGGGAGTATGTGTTGGGAATTGAATAATCATCCAAAATGTACAAAAGTAATCGTTTTTCCTTAAAATAACGTATTTATACAATGGCGGCGATACACCTGAGCATTCACTTATAACAGAACAGCGAGCTTTCGCCGTTTTTTGTTTTGTCAAATCTAACATTTTAACGATCATTCTAGTGAACACTCTAAGGGCCTATGCAAACCACGTTTTTTAAACGTGCCGTCAACGCGCGTTTGTAGCGATACAGACGCGATACGCACGCAAGTCAGACGCAGCCTGTAGACCTTTGCACACCTGTATAAATTCAAACGCGCGTGTGTAGCGATACAAACGCGATGCACACGCGCGTGTATAGCGATACAGACGCTGTCAGATTATAGAACAAGAATCAAATGGAGCGCGCGGAACAGTTGCGTGAGGCCACTAAAGCAAATATAAATTGAAAAGCGAATACAAATCCGGCTCAGTGCGAAACGAAGCATCGTAAAGTTCACGCGCCCCGATCAACTCAACTTTTAAATTCATAAAATGCCGTCTTGCGCTTTTAAACATTGTAAAAGTTGTTTCCAAAAGCAAAAACAGAAAGATAGAATATCTTTTCACAATTATCTATGGATTATTTGATTGTTTCTTAATTTAATTTCGATAAAATTCGTATTTCTGCAAAAAAAAGTGTAAGTGTTGCCAGTTTACGTCGACGCCGTTTTCCCTGTATTATGGAAAATGCACTTGTCAGTTGATTTATGTAATATGTGATAAGAATTGTCATGTTAATGAAAAATATATTAACATATTATAAAAGTATATTTTAGATATATCTTGATTAGGAAATATTGTTATAGGCTTTCCAATATGTATACATAGTTTTGGGGTCGATCCCTATACGATCTAAATATTCATGTACTTAATGTGTAGAAACAGAAATAATTGATTGCAGGCTTTGTTTTTTTTTAATAGCTTACGTTGTCCCACTCCTGAGCAAAGGCTTCCCCCAAATCTTTCCAGGTGTGCTTGTCGCACGTAATCTCAAGCCAGCATTCAGTCATTTCACCACCTGTTTCGTGGCCAGCCTCGGCGACGTCGTCTATCCTCTGGACCAGGTTTGAGAACCGTACGTTGGAATGGTCAGAATAAGCAATCATATCCATGAGTTTGCGCTCCCAATATTAGATGTTTTTAAATAGTAAAATAAGTGTTGTCTACAAATCATAATATTTATACTTCATTGTGTACTTGACAAAATTTCGCCGGTTTATAAATACCTTTACAAGGGTGAGAGAATTGATCTATATTCACCTGTATAGTGTACGTCGCTTTCATTAATGTTCTCTGTCTCCGGTGCATGAATATTATACGTAATGAAATCTATTACAGTTATACTGTAAATTATTCAAAACCGCAAACTAATGTCAGTATATAACTTCCATAAAAACATTACAAAACTATGTGCAAAATTGTGGGAGATTGGGTGACGGATTAAGAATACGGAATGTCACCACCCCATATCATCCCATGGGTGACGGAAGAGCCGACGGAGGGAGCATATTATGCAGAGAACAGCACTGTAAGAGAAGGAAAACTTGATACAAACCCTACACCAACCCGTTTGGCCATCGTGGTATAGTAGGCCAATTCCACCTTTCAAAGGAGAGTCTTAGTCCAGCCGTGGACTGTTAAAGGCTAATGATGATGAGTGGGAGATTATTTATAATCTGGCAACTTTACACGCACATAGACGCTCGTGTCCGTACAGTGCAGTCGCCAAATGTCACGCACACATAGCTGTCAACTAGCCTCGCTTTGATGAATGCGCTCCATCTGCGTTTTGTTCTAATAATCTGAGCAAACGCTATTCTAACGCGCGTGTGTATCGATACAGACGCGCCGGTGCGGCGCGTTTAAAAAACGTGGTTTGCACAGGCCCTAATACGTAAAATGTAGAAAAAATAAAGAAACGGCACTACAACAGCAGTTGTACCCAATATATTTACTTCATTTCCACTTATGAATTATTTCTAGAGTAAGAGTAAGATACATAAACAAATGAAGTTTCTAAATAATAAAATGGTGATTTTAATTTGAACAGGTTTAATAAATCACACAAGTGTCTGTACCTACGTTCAAATTTATTTATCAATATCGAGGGTTTAGCAACATTATATTGAGATTAATTCAGAGTAAACCAAATCTAAGGATTTATTGTAAACATTATCGATATTTTACTTGATATTTATTCTGCGTAGCCCCATCACTAGTCAAGTTACAATTAGTGATAAACTACGAAGATTCCACAGAATCCTATCAAATCCACATTAGTCTTGATATAATAATTAATTGTTTGTTACACTGATTAACGACGAGGTCTCAGGTGGCTAACGAACTATTGATCTTGAAGTACTACAACAAATGACACACACTACAAGAATTGCACGAGAGAGTAATTTGTTACAATAATTATATGAATATTTTGATGGAACAGCATTTTTTGAGTGTTTAAGAAAGACATTAAATAATAAATTCAATAACGTAACGAATTTATTGGTTAAAGAAGAAGATAGAGAGACTTATAAAGAAAAGCATGCTATGAAAATATCAGATGGCTGATGTTTGAAACGTGTGATTTTCTTATTTTTAATTGTCTTTCGGGATATATACCACGTAACGTGGAGTAACCGAAATTTAATATAAAGTATCGGTTACTCCAAATAAAGGTACGTGGTATATATCCCGAAAGACAATTTAAAATAAGTTTAAATGACCACGAAAGTTTACCGATAAGCAAGCGATTATTAATAATTGAATAAGCAGTTAACTTCGAAAAGTCATTGGTGCGTGCCATGGATTCGAACCCGAGATCCTCTGCGTAGCAGTCTGTCGTCATATTTCGTAATAAGTAAAGAAACATCTATAGAAATATAAACAAGGGAGAAGTGCCATGTTGGTGTCCGCGCGGAATGTCCACGGTGGTCATATCGTAAGCAAATGGCCGTTTCCGCGAATTAGTGCACTTTCGAACGTGATCGCGACAACTTATAATAATACCGTCTTGTTCAGTGGTTTGTTGTAAATATAGAAGCTCAAACCAAAACTTTGTGAAGAATGGTATCACTTACCATATGAAACTGTAAGTATTTTACTATATTTGTCTTTAAAATCATAAAAAAGAACCAATCGTAAGATATTTCTTCCTGTTCTTATATTATTATTGTTTTCAAATATCACAACGATTGAATTATTTTTTCAAGAAATACATTGCCCCTTAACCAGTTACTAAATTTGTCGCGGAGTACCTGGACAAGCAATGTAAACATCACAAAACGATATTTTATAATGGGAATGCATCGCGTAGAACGGCCGCTGCTTCTTAAAAGATGTGCTTGTGCAGTTCCACAAATGTAGACTATCGACAACAATGAATTAATTGCTATAATGGTTTATTTTTATATTTGTCAACCGGTTAGGCCGGTTGTAAGATCGATGTTAAATTATGTTTTTACTTATTTTGATTATTTTACAACCTAGTAGAGAAATAGAAATGCTTAAACAACTTTCGTATAGTAAATTATATTTTAGGTGAATAAACGATGAAATATTTTTATCTTTAAATTATCATGTAATCCTTTATAAGCGTGATATTTTCTTACATTTTAAGGTTTTTGTATTTTACTTCTGGTAAAGCTATGAATGCGTTTTTGTTTATTTTTATTATAATGTTTTCTAGACATGTCGTCTTTTTATTTCTTTACTTTTCAAGTCACCAAAAAATTTTGTGCAAAAATAAGTGGCAGAATGGAATAACTTTTTGTTTTAGTCAATCACTAGTGTATATGAGAAATAAATTGCTTTTGCACAGCACAACGATAGTGGCCGATGTTTTTGTGTGAGTAAGTTGAACGTTGCTTGGTAAATACACATTATAGTCGAGAGGATAAGGTTTATCATTGATTTTTGAAAGTCCCGATTAAAAAATGCGAGTGTGTGCGCGACTGCGTTTCTATTGCTTTTACTGAACTGCATTTGTAGTAGTTCATCTACAGGGCATAACTTCTTATTTATTATATCTACGGAAACATCCTACACAACTCATTAACACTTAAGTGGCAGTATAAGGCCTCATTCACAGTGTTCATGAGCGTTCCTCGAGCGTACGCTCGGCGTCAGTTCGGCGTGCGCCCGGCGTTCACTTTGTACTACAGAATGAACGCCGAGCGCATAACGGGTGTACGCTCGAGGAACGCTGTCGACCAATGTGAGGTCGGCCTAAGTGGCATTCTGGCAAGAACACTATGATGGTTGAATGTGGATTTATCTTAGCTATTGTTCTATCGGTTTAGTCTTTGGATTCAAAGCAATATTCAAACTAATAGATTTTATGCAAGATTGGATGTTAGTTTTTATAAACTTTGTTACTTTATTATACATGAAGATTAACTAGATATTCATTACAGCATCTTACAATTAATATTCCCTGCAATATCATTGTAAAAAACATTGTACGTATGTTAGAATATGGGGTGTAAAAAGACCCTTAACGAAAATTGAAATCCCTTATTATACCAATAATTACGATCATTTTTTACTTCGGCTGCATACCCAGAAAATTACTGGTTCAGGAGATATTGAGGCTCAAAGTTACCATACAATTCTAATTAGGTACAAAATTTATGCATTTACCCTGCCAATATGTTCTATAGATGTCCTATGCACCCATTGATAAGTAGGTATTTCGAGCATTGCGGGAGCACGCGCGCTCTTTTAATTGCGGATAAAAAACTTCGTTCCCAGGTATAATTTTTGCTTAGTATGACTTGGCATGATATCCAAAACGAGTAGACTTCGGCTTGGCGATGGGTCTTGTTATACTTGAAGTCGGTGCGAAGCCTTTAACAAAAAAAATATTTTAATCACTTAAATGAAACCGAGCAAATTAATATAATCAAATGCCTACTTTAAATATTAAGATACGTAAATAATCCTAATAAAGAGCAAATAAATCTTAATATTATAAGCAGCTTCAATCAATACTAAGAATAATGAAAAAAACATTACGAAAATGTATTCAAAAGAATTCCTAAACTAATAAATGGTCATGTGAATTATGAAATGCCTGCTTTAATTTAACAGTTTTTGAAATTTGATTTGGCACCGATTTCAAACCTATTAGTAAATAGCACATATAAATAATAGGTAGTAAGTATTTAATTAATATTAAATCTTTATTCTTTTTTACTTTTTCCTATTTTTCTTTTTATTTACTTTTTAGTGTATTGTCAATTAGTTATGGGTAGACCTACAAAAGGTGCCGCGCGCCTCAAAGAATTTAGATCTCAAGAAACGGGAACGGATAAAAGTTTTCGTCTCCGTAAAATTGCTCTTCGAAACACAATTTCACGTTCTTGTGAGACTATTAAAGATCGTGAAAAACGTTTGTTGGCTATGAAAGCACATATGAATTCACATTTACGTCAAGAAACTCTTGAACAGTATAATTCTAGACTCTGTAGCGAAGAGAGCGTCTAGCGAATAAGGGACTTGGTCTCATTAATAATAATCGACAAATCTTTGATTATTACATTACTGCATGATTTTCGTCCCTGCAGTCACCATTATTATCATTGTGCAAGTCAAATTGATTTTTGTAATAACTGAGTTCGTATGGCCACTTCTCATCGGACCCTAGAGTATCCTAGTTACCACCCACACCAAAGTGCTCGTCAAGACGAATCAAACGAGCCCAAACTCGACAGTTTTGTCATTTTATTACTGAGTTCCTATGGCCACCTTTCGGTTCCATCATTATATCATCTCTATGTCATAATAATTTTTACTTTGTCATCCAATTTACATATTACGTATTCAAATTTCAGCTCAATCCGTAACCGGGCACTAGAGCAAATTTATTACCGAGTAAATAAAAAAATGCTCATAAAATAAAAGCTACTGGGCTTACCTGAATCAAATTTGAATGGGACCAATTCGAAATTACTCCGCATCAAACAAAAAAAACACGTAAATCGGTTCAGAAACTTCGGCGAAATCGGTGTACATACATACAAAAAATATATTGGCCGAATTGAGAACCTCCTCCTTTTTGTTGAAGTCGGTTAAAAATATACCTATACTGAGATGAACGAATCTTCTTTCTCTTAGCGTTATCCCAGCTGCAGTCTGGGGTCCGCTTTCTAGTCTAACCGGATTTGGCTGAATATTAGCTTTTCCACGGAGCGTCTGCCTGTCTGACCTCCGCAACCCGAAGGGATAGCGATATTCCATGGCTTAGACTGTCAAAGATCTTCATGACAACCGGGACCGACGGCTTAACGTGCTCTCCGAGGCACGGGACAAGCGATAATTAACAATTCATTACGCACATAACTCCGAAAAGTCATTGGTGCGCGCCGTGGATTCGAACCTGATACCCTCTGCATGGCAGTCTGTTGGTATATCCACTCGGCTATCGCTGCCTTGAGCTGATTGAGATGAACGAATACTTACGCAAAATATACATGGAGAAAATATTTGAAAAATCATATGACAGTTGTTAGATGATAATACATACTTACTAAATATATTTATGTAGCTGTTCAAGTGGGAAAAATAAATATTATTTTCTTTGATCTCCCAGCAATTAGGATGGTTAAATATTTCAATATAGCTGTGCGAACAATGCAATCTGGCAAAGAGTTGTAAATATAGAAAGTTTAGGTGATTATTTGCTTTGAAATATTTGCTACCCATAGTTATTATTAAGATACCTAATTTATTTTATTTTTGTTATTCAAAATAGAAATGTTGCTATTTATATAATTATATCTCTATCACGGCCTATGTTTGTGAACAAACTTCAAACGATTAGAATTACACTCTTATCTCTTATTACTGAGTAAAAAGGTCCACTTGGGCGTGTGTATAATGATCACAATCCTGGGCTCTTGTTACGTTATGCTTAACCTACTGTTCTTATTTATTATATAGTTTGATAAATTTACGTCCAGCAGCGTATTTACCGATGCGAGGTTGGATCTTTTGTTGTGTATGATCTTTATGAAATTACCGGCAAATTGCTAGATATCCTACACAAAGCATTATACAATTTTTTTTCAACTTGTATAGTTGCTTCGAAAACTTATTCTAAGTCTTGCAATTAGAACCACTCGCCGTCCTACAGAGTTGAAAGTGTGACTGTTGAGTTCCGATGACAATGAATTTTATAATAAGCCCGACCAATAGTGCTATTCAGGTAAGATATAGCGCTGTCGTTGTAGAAAGATTTCATTGAAGCTGAGCACTGACAGGCCTCTTTAAGCCCACATCTGAGTCACACAAGAATTTGTCCCTGAAGCGGACAAAATCAGTGCAAGACGAGCTTGACATTGACAGTGGCGAATATTTTTTTGAAGCGACCCGCTATGTCGCAGATGTAGGCAGTGTGGTGTGAAATACATCCAAATTTTGCCTTATGAATTTTAGGTCCCACGTAATAGGGGACCAGCCTATTGCCGTTACCGGGTATATTGCCTTACTCCGTGCTGCTACTGAGAAGACGGTAAACTCAGTAACAATTTTTTCTGACCCGGGAATCAAACCCGGGACCTCCCGATCAGCAGATGCATACGCTATCCACTGGACCACGGAGGTATACTAGTGACTATTTGTTTTACATAACAGCAAAGGTGATCGTAAATCTAGCTACGAGTGACTTTAGAACGGCGATCTTCTAAACTGTCGACAGTGTAGTCTCGTATACTTGCTTATAAAAATGCTTTTGTATACTGACTTGACATGATATGGACTTGATATTGGTTGTATAGATGGTGTTGTGGTTGCCTCGTTCCGCTTATATGTAATTGCAGCAAGTAAAGAACACTTAGACTCTAAACACCAACTTCTAAATCATACAAAGTATTGTTCTGTGTGGCGATCGAACCTATAACATTTGATACAAGTGTTAAACACCGAGGCTTAAACCATGCGTTATAACGTTTATAAGTATATCGGCTCAAACCTCATAATAATCAAGAGCGGAGCAACAATACTTTCTATTCTGAGTATGTGGTGAAACTTTAGATTGAATTTACAAATGGGTACAGTAATTGCGTTCCTTAAATATTCGTTGAAAAGTTTTTCGTTCTTGTCAAGTAATTAGGAGTATTTTCAAACGGTTTTAATTAGAAATTAACTATACCACTTTGTTGTGTTTTGCATCACATCGTGTTGTTTGTCTGCGGCATAGTTTCTTGTCTTATAGAGCTCCTAAGAATTTATCTGTTTAAGTCAGGTCAGTAACGTACCTTAAACATAAGAGCATGCATGAGAAACTTGATGATGGAGTGAATGAAGCAAGAGAGGTATGTCAGGATCGTTGCAAATGGCGTTCCGTAGTCACTGCCTACCCCTCCGGGAAACAGTCGTGAGTCTATGTATGTATGTATGTAAATAAAATCCTTGCGTTACTGATTGACTGACTGACAGACAAGCTACAGCTGTGCTGACAAAGCTGCTGGCATCTTCTAGTTTTTATTACAGTTGGTCTTGTAATTGGACGGCACAGAGCTTACTTTTTTACATAACATAACTTTACGCCTTTATCCCCGAAGAAGTAGGCATAGGAGTACTAAACACCCACACTTTGCTAGTTATATTTCGGTCCCAATGTAATAGGGGGCGAGCCTATTGCCATCTACCGGGCAGAATATGAAGCGAGCGATAGTTAAAAATGTTTTACTCCACAGTAGTAAAGTTCTCTAGTAAAGTTGTGACAGAGTAGTATCCCAGAGACGGAAAAAGAAGAAGGGGGAGACAACCTAAAAGATGGGAAGACGAGTTGAAACTAACAGCGGGCCCTTACTGGAGAAGGGTCGCCAAAGACAGACACCAATGGAAAATGTTGGTGGGGGCCTTTGCCAAAAGGCACACTGAACTTAGAGATATCCTCTAAATAGGGGAAACATATCTTACAGAACAATAATTAAAGTTCAGGATAAAAGGCTTATCAATTGATTGATTGAATTAACATTTTTACACAGGGCAGCGATAGCCTAGTGGAGATACCAACAGACTGCCATGCAGAGGGTATCGGGTTCGAACCCACGGCGCGCACCAATGACTTTTCGGAGTTATGTGCGTATTGAAATGTTAATTATTGCTTGTCCCGTGCCGTGGAGAGCACGTTAATCAGTTCCGGTTGTCATGAAGATTTTTGACAATCGTTACAGAGCGTCAGCACCTTCTAAATAAACTGACACTAGTCGAAACCCTGGAATATAGCTATCTTTTCGGGTTGCGGAGGTCAGACAGGCAGTCGCTCCGTGGAAAAGCTAATATTCAGCCAAACCCCAGATCGAAACTGGGATAACGCTAAGAGGATGATGATGATTGAATTAACATTTTTAATACACACATAACAGCGAAAGGTGTGTGCCCGTGGTACCTGGGGATCGAACCCGAGAATGGTCTCGGGTTCGATCCCCAGAGAGACGATGGCGTCTCGGCAGTCCATTACGTACTTCACTGGGCTATCACCGCTAATCTTTGCTAAGCGGTCCAATAAAATTCACATTAGCGGTATGAACGCAAATTACTATGACGGCTGTTGTTGGTTTTTTGCATCTAACTTGCTTGATATTTGATTGATTGGATTTCGGCTTCCGTTTGACCCTGAATTACTATAATGCCATTATCTTTGATTTATTAATTTATTGCTTTTCTTATTATTATTATTATAATCAGTATTTTTGTTTATTTCATTTGGAAGAATAGAGCAAATAGATAACAATATAATCTTGCTGGTTACGGGAGAGCCTTTTCATTTAAAATAATGGTACAAATAAGAAACCGAACAGAATTACCAGTTTTCCTACTATCAGTGTGAACTCAAACAAATATTTAAATTAGTAAACGAACAAAGCGCTTTGATATACTGACATCGAAAACGGAACGAATATATGTAAATATATAGGTACGTTAACCAATTTAGTAAATTTCGTTTCCCGCACGTTCATTTGTAAAATGAGCAGCCTTGAAGAGTTTTGGATTGACAGAGTGTTCCTTCTTGATCTGTAGGTATATTATCAGACTTAAGCAAGAGGTTTTTCGATACCAAATTAATATAGATTTGCCCTATTTTAATATCATTACTCCCACATTTCGCCATGAATTTTAGGTCCCACGTAATAGGGGGCGAGTCTATTGCCGTTACCGGGCACATCAAAATTGACACAAGGTCACCATATCCTAAATTAAGATTTATACTAATCATTCAAATCACAAAGCTGGGAATCAAACTCACGACCTCAGACGACCACGACTTCGGTCACCAACAGGACAGCCAGTGCATGCAGAACTCTAAAGTTACAAAGTAGCCGTAACCCTACTCTCAGGACCCAATTACTGCTTGTACTGTAGAATTAAAAGAAGCTCCTTCAATCCCATTCACATTAACACTGCTTTGTCACACTCATGTTTAGACGCAATAACTTTTGAAGACACCTTTTGACATTTATAAAGGCTGTACGAAGGCAAAACTGGCTAGGAAACCACAAATTATTTCCTACCAGTAGTTCTCGTATATGGAGGAATATGAATATGCCACTTGCCTAATTCACAAAAATAATAATTTCATCAAATAAGCATATTTTATATAAATCTTTAAAAGAGATAAACTCCGGTGCACATTTTGAACTACATCTGTTCCCAGCAATATGTATGGTAGACACACCCAGACGGCAATTCGTCTAAGGGCTAGCGCATACATACAATTATTGAACAACTATTTTGTTGTGTATCATATGTCTAAAAGAATATATTGAAGCGCACATACTGTCAACTCGATAGTTGCTCGACAAAAAAGTCAAAAATGCTTATCGATTTGCTTTTGATTTAAAAGTTGGACAACTATCGATCAAGCGCTAATTTGTATTGCATTGTATTGATGTGCGCAGACCATCGACTAAACAGTCGATCCGCGACTGACCACGACTACCAATCTCGTATAAGGATTTGAAGCGGGCGCCACGTCTCTATCTTTGTAAACACCTTTAACTCGAGCGTTGCTGAATAAAGACTGGTCGATTTGAGGAGATAAAAAAATCGATTGTATGCACACTTCCATCAAGTAAACTGTTTGATTGAGTAGAAATCACGAAAAGTACACAACTCGACAAAACAGTTTAGTCGATGTAACAGTTGTATGTATGCGCTCGGCCTAACTTGCTAGATAACCCATATAACCGAATACCCGAGGCAATTTCTAGAGTTCTATTACACGGGTCCAATTTCAAGACCTGACCCCGTTTTATTAACTTCAATTTGCCAAAGATTACTCTTAAATATTATGATTAAGATTTAAGATTCTGTTAAAATTTATTATCCATCGTCATCCTAGGGTTATTCCGATTGCAGCTAAGACTTTTCCTGTAGGAGCCTGGAGTTCACTTACTGGTCTAACCAAATTTAACAGAATATCCTCTTACTTTTATTTACCTAAGTATAAAAAAATTCTGCAACTAAATTCTCTTGAAAACTAACTAAATTAACTAAATAAACAAAATTTTAAAAGAATCGACTAATAAACAATACTAGTTCGCAAAGTGACACAAACTAGTCATAACAGAGCTATGACCCTGTAACGTCGATGACAAGAGCCGGATTTATGTAGATTGTTCTTTGCACAGTTTCCTGATTAAAGTGTCCCCAGTTGAGGTCGCGTACGACCTCGCTGTCGGCACCACCCACTCACCCGCGTCGTGTCTCTGTGTTTGACAGCCATTGTTTAACTGGAATTTTGGAGATCAAGGTTCGATTCTTGACAGTATTGTATCAATTAATGTGCAGTAGTGTGTTGTATCAGTGGCTTTATCAATTTTACATGGTTTATATTGGTTACCTAGCCACCACACGGCATTAGGAATTGTAAGTTCAATTCTGTTCCAAAAAACTTGAAATACGTAACTTTTCCAAGTCTATTATATGTTCGTCAAGGTTTCATATTCTAACACCTTAAGTGTCTTCGAACACACGAGAGTGCGAATGTCGCGAAGCGGCCTTAACACTTTATGAACACCCGTGCAAACTAAAATTGTCTCCGTAAGACGTTATTTTCTATGGCCAATTGTCTGCCGGCTTGAGGAAAATTAACAACACATAAACGTTTTGTGATTAAAATATTTAATAATAGTCACAAATATGTAAATCAACACAACTATCAATTTAGTATTCAACAGTATTTTATTCACAGAAATATAGCTTCACCTAAAGGTTGAGAACATAGATGCACAAAATAATATTTAAGAATTTAAAATATTTTGATAATTGTATGAAAAAAGTTATTGTTAACCATTACTATAAATTTTTTAATATATAAAATATTAAAAAATAGAAATATCTTTGTTGAAAGTCTATATTATTGCATCTCTACACACATATCGCCAACTCTTACTTGGCCTGACGCACAAGCTGTGGGTGCTACACTTCCAGGTCCCATTTCATCACCACTCATTCCATCACTACTGACGGCAGAATTTACAGAATTTATTGTGTTTATAGCACTTGGCAGCCATCGCATTAAGTCATCTTGAAACACTTCGTCAAAATGATCACAAGCACAATCGTCCGTATTGTAAAAAGAACTGAGCAACTTTGTCGAATTCACTAAATTTACTGTCACATGATCCTTTCCAAAGTTTCCGAAACTGCCACAATATACAGTGGTTAATAAAGCACAGAACACCACTACGAAAACCTTCATATTGTACAACGGCTATAAGCCAAATGTTAATACAGTAGGCACTGTCGTTTGGACTAACGCAATAATGTCAAGGTGTTAGGCAAAAAAATATTAAAATGCTATTCATGGTTCCGTATACATTTGTACAGTTGTGAAGGATATTTGGTAGAGCTTATGTATGCACTTTATTTTATTCACCGAAAATTAAATAAATATTTATTTTTAATACTTTAATGAGTACCTCGATCAATCAAACGTATTGGCAATATAATTCGCTTTTAAGCAGCTCATTAATATTATAAATTATCTGAATTATTCGGTCATAAGCGTAAGCTTAGTCAATTTAATACCTTATGATAAAATCGTTAAGATACAGAATACCAAAGAAGACACTATTTAAATAAATGTGAGTGATTTTTGTTCGTCTGTGGCTTAGTGTTGAAGTGCCGTGGAAGCAGCTCAAATCCTCCTCGACCTTAAACACACGACGAAGAAGAACAAAATTACATTGTGCGAGGTACCGTTAGACAGTCCTTTCAAAACATTAGGCGTTTTATTGAACACTTTTTCTATTCAGGGATCCGATATGTAAATAATTATGCACTCATGAGTCATAACGTGTTTAAGACTATCACTATCTGTCTCGGTTCGGCACCTTCATTTGCAGGGTTATTAAAACAGCCTTGTATAATGAATCAAACCTCTACCAGGACATCTTTAATTTTTATTGTTTTATAATTATACCTGATATGTATTATATAATGATATACTGCAAAACTGTGCTTGATTCAAAGTGGAGTAAGAAGTGAAGGTAAATTGAGTGAGAAAGTTTAGAATTATATTGAGGAAACTTGTCAAGTGAAATGAGCCTGTCGTGTTCACTTTGGTGTTTAGAATAAACTCTGGTGTCATACGGGTAATTTATTATCATAATCATCTTATCAGATGATATATGTCCACTGCTGGACCTAGGCGTCGCTAAAGACTCTGCACGTAAACCTATCTTGAACCGCCGGCATCCATCCGCTACCCGTAGAGAATAGTATAAATTATAAGAAAAATATTTTCATGGCTTGAACACATTTGGCTGGAACTAAATTTGTGGAAATTTGGGTTATATTTTAATTATATGGTAGTAGTAGGTGCTACGGATTTCTGCTTTTAAACAATTATTGACGTTGTGGTGTTAAGACATTGGTGTTCTTACAACATACTTTAATGTTTGTTAACGTGAGTCATAGGTGTCTAGTCAAATTGACTCGCTTTGATTGCTTGAGATTGCTCCAGAGGCATATTGCGTATGTTTTTAATTTAATATATTGCGTATCTATTTCATTCCACACACAATTACAGTAACAATTGATACCATACTATCTTTACAATGCACAACATATCAATGTCAAAATATATAAAAGTGTGTTTGGTTGCACTCCTCTGAAACGACTCAACCAATTTTAATTTTTTTTGTGTATATTTGGTAAGTATGACATGGTTAAAACCTATTAGTGATTACTATGTTACTATTTCACTATCATTTTTTAAATCTAGAAATAATTTCTATGACAATCTAACATTAGATTAGTCAGTCGGTAGTCAACTAATCAAAGTTTCCACCTTTTTTTAATACTTTTGAATAGAAAATATTGTCACCGATCTCAAGGTCCAAAGGTAGCGCAAGTCTTTGTATAATTAAGTAGAAACCCGTTCTGAGCCTCAATGTGCCCGAGAAAATACGATGTCACTGACGACGTAAAGCCGCTTTTTGAACTTTACGACATGATTATAGTTTTCTAAGATAATTCATTTATTGGTAATAGCTGCATAAAGATGATTAAGTGTGTTTTTACCTCAGTCTAACTATGGAAAATAATCACCAATTGTTAAATTTTAGAAAATTCAAATTAAGTGAAACTACGTAGACGGGAAAAATACTTTTGGTCTTAAAATTTGATTCACAACATTAGGCACAAACATCGCTCAAGCTGATTTGAAACGATGATTATTTATCAAGCGAGATTTATTAAAAAAAAATCTGCTGGACGGTCTATTGAAGCCAGTAATACAAATATTAAATTTATTCATTATTTGACATACTTATGGCCTCATTTCATTAAATATAATGAGAAGATATGACTCAGAATAGGTCAATAAAATTTAACGTATACGGCTAGCAGTCATTCCATTTCGGTTTCTTGTAAAATTTCTCCTATCAATGTTTCTAACGAGTGCTTAAGTTTACTTGGTATAGTAAGACCCCGAAGTTCTTTGTTACCTACTTGATCGTTTCCCAAACAGTTATGGTTAAATGTTTATAATCACTTGATAAGCAACGGATTGATATTCAGGATGATTGAATATAACATTTTTGGTCTACCATACCACGCTGGCTAGACGGGTTGGCACAGGGTTTAAAGTATTTCATCTCTTTGCAAGGATACTTTTTACTTTGTCTATTATCCTAAGTCGCTTTGCACGACATACAGCGAATGAAAATGGTTTAAGACACTTGCTATTCTCGATTTCACATCACACGGTTTAAAGTTTATAACATGTGTATTTGTATAAGATTTTTTGTATAAGATTAGGTAGTAGAGCCTTGCTGATTTCAGCATGAGGGCCGGCTCGACCGGGGAAGTACTACCCTCTCACAGAAAATCGACGTTCAGTAACAGTACCCAAATTGTTGCGTTTCGTTCGGTGAGTGAGAGTGCCGGAGGCCCTATCCCTTATTCCTTCTCCCTCATCCCACTCCTTATCCTATCCCTTTTCCCAACCCCAAGGGGCGGCAACGCACTTGTGACTCCTGTGGTGTTGCGGGTGTCCATGGGCGGCGGTAATTGCTTACTATCAGGCGATCCGTCTGCTCGTTTGCCACCTATTATTACATAAAAAATAAATAAAAAAAAGATACTTATTGAGCTCTCATTCTTGATAGCTAATCGTCAAAATGCCGGACCCAATATGTGATCTATCCATGAATTTGGCTACCAGAGATACTAGTGGCTAAATCCACGGATAGATCAAATATTAGGACTGGCCGTAAATCACGAGCTGAATAGTGATCAGTCTTACAAATATAGAATGTAAATATATAATTCATGTGATATCCTGATTTATAGTTTTGTCTCTATTTACTATAGCATTAGTACTACTGCGCAAAATGTGCACACAAATCAGAGTCAAACAATGCACGAAAACAAACAAAGGAGTGAGTGGAAATGCCTGAGGCGATCGCAGTTTTCTCAGTAAGCAATTGTGTGTAACGTACATACGTCTTAGTCTTAAGCTTGTACTTCCACGTTTTTTAATGTATAGACATGAGCGTTTTTGCATCGGGTAATTTGATTACCGATACAAAAACTACGATAGCTTAATGATTATAAGGCACTGTGCAAACGCTGCAGTCAATTTGCATTTTTCATCTCTTTAGTAATTGATTTATTTGAGCTTTCTACTATTGAGGCGTTATTTGGATCTGTATTTCTAAATAGGCGAACAATCCATGGGAAAAGATGAACGTACAACGATATGGAGTTGCTTAAACCATCGCCTAATGTCCTGCATAAGGGAGTAAAACGGGATACGAATTAAACGTAGTATGACCTGTGTCCAACTCATTCCCGATTCATCTATGTATATTCAAAGATTTTAAAACCGCGCTGTAACTGTACAAAATATATCAGTACTAAATGAAAAGAGATAGGAGTTAAAGTTTTAGGGAGGTTAGTTACCATTACACAGATTATCTCCGCGGCGCAGTTCAAACGAATTCTGCATGACGTAACACTTACAATCTAATGGAACGTTCCATTATTGCAAAGAGATACTTATCGTTATGGGAATAGGCATAGAAAAATACATGCATTGCTTTATATTGTAAAATTGTTTATAATTACTCCAACCATTAAAAAACAATATCAAGAGCTCTTTAAAAAAAAATAGAAACCTAAAATAAAGTCATCATCAATGTATCTAAAAGAGAACATTCACCCACACAAAAAGCTGTGGATTGCCAAGATCCATTTATAAACCATTGAAAATTCCCAATTAAGATTACCGATATCGTATGTTTACCAGGATCAACGGTAAGTCCATACAAATCCATTTGCGCCTTTCCGTGAAGTGTACTTGTACATTCATTACGCTGACGTTCGATAAGCGCATCGGTAGCGGTTCGATATGGGCCATAATCATTACGAACACTACGTGTCATGGCAATAGAGTCTATGAAAAATACTTTCTTTTATATATTTTTTTTAAATCTGATATTCTGTAATATCTGGCTAGACTAGAAAACGGACCCCGGGCTCTAAGGCGTGTAAAGTCATGGATGCAATTGGAATAACGCTAGGACGATGATGATGATGGCTTTCCTTTTTATTCAAATTCAATTAGGTTACATGGTAACACTAATTGTGAACGTCAAAAATATTTGTTTTTACAACCAGATTCGGGATAGTTGGCAGCTTTATGAGAAGAATCTGAAAGAAATACAAGCCACTCTTTTCAACCCTAAAAATGTTACAGTTTTACATTTTGTACATTGTATTATGACGGACAGTGGAACGGAGCAGACCCTGAAAACGATGGCTTGATGATCTAGACACGTGACGTTCGACAGGAACTGGCACATCTTGGCAGAAGAAAAAGACGCATGGAAGAGTGTAACGGAGCGCTTTGCCCAGCAGTGCAGCACAGATTAAAAAACATGGTATCTGCATCATTAACTTAAAATATAAGAAATTAGATAGTCCAGAACTGGTTCTATTTTAACATAATTTTAATGGGTCGACCACTAACAATGTAATAAAATCGAATTCACCCACTTCAAGTTCTTGTATCATTATGAGAATTGGAGTTATTATGTATTTTACGCGACAATATAATAATATGGTACCACTAAGCTGGTCTGGACTGCCTCCGTGGTCCAGTGGATAGTGTACGCGACTGCAGATTGGAGGTCCCGGGTTCGATTCCCGGGTCGGGGAAAAGTGTTACGGGTTTTTCTGAATTCTCAGTAGCAGCACGCCCTTACACAGCAAATAAAGAGTACTGCCTTTTTTTCATTTTCAAGCTATATGTTCATAATTATAATGTTCTAATTAAGTAAATAACCTTTTCAATTAAGGTTATTTAAAACTATTAAAGTTCTTTGAATTGTCTTAATTAACCAACATATTTCTTTAGTATATTCTTCAAGTGCATTTAGAGAAAATATAATTGTGCAGACGAATACTAAATTTGAAGGAATCATTGGGAACTCTATAGTCTAGAGAAAAGAAAAAATGCAAATTTTAATTTGCTGAGAAATATTGTGAAGGTAGAAACACTAATACTACACGTTATACCACCGAGCATCGTTACTATAATACTATACTAGTAGAAGCATACTATTAAGAGGAACGGCTAAGTTATCGTTAGTCTTAAAGAGCTGCCTTAAAAGTCACGTTTCGTAAACCTCAGTGATACTTGACTAAACAACTTATCAGTCTGCCAACTACTGACTGTAAACCCGATTTTATATACATATATCATAAACAAAGATTTACTAAGGCAAGTTGTATATCATCTCAAGCAAAGACGACATCGGATGATACGGAACTACTAAATCGTAGATTTTTTATTAGTTTTCGTGTTAAAAATACGATGCACAACCTAATTTGAAGAACAAAATTTGCGACTTTTATATCACTTAAAAATAGGTTTAAAAAAGAAGTGAAAATTATGGATCAGTACATTATGAAATATTATTTACGCTATACCTTTGGGTTGCGGAAGGCAGACGGCCTGTTTAAAAGCTAATATTTTGTTAAGGCTCTAAGGCGTAAGTCTTGTTTGCCACAGGGATGAACCAAGAATGATGAATATACTTGTATATAAACTTATCATACAATACACAAACTTCTACAATAATTACATGCATAAAGTCTGTAGGTACCACGTATTTCTCATGCCTCGTTGTAATTAATTACTTATACTATTTCTATACTATCATAATTTTATCCTAGTAAAACACGTGCATGCTTTATAATTAATTTCACGTAGTAATGACCTTCAAAAACAAATAATTATTGTTTCTAGTTTGAAGGACGACGTGTACCATAAAATAATATGATAATAATTTAACAACCACAACACTTGGAATTCCTAATAAACAGAACTATGAAAGTATCCTCCCTTTGACCATGACTATTTAAATGGTAATCTTACACGTGTCTATAAAATTTCGATGTGCTCACTAGGCGGTAAAGTATACAGTCAAAAGAGAAGGTCTGAAAAAATTAGCAGCAGAGTGTTGGCTTTCGAGACTTCTATACATACTATAAAATGACGTTCACGCCGCTTCCTGTCTGTCTTTATGAGTGCATTAAATTCAAAAACAGTCCAGCTTATATTTGAAAAGTTTAAAAAAGAGGTAGTATGATTTCTGAGGAAAATTTAGGTGTATAATTTATGCGGGTTGAAGCTGCAGTCGAAATCTACTGTCTAATAGAATTGATAGATGTGGAACGAAGTGTTCGCCATATAAGGCCACTCCTCGTGGCAATCCAACGAATATCATTTCTCCTATCAGACACCTTGTGTTTGTATGGTTTACTATGAGTTTCAATTGTTGGAGTAAGTAAAGCGTACTGTCTCAAAGAAGAACCGCTGAAAGAACATCGCAGAATAAAAACATAGAATCAACAAATCTACTATATTGGATCATTTGCTAGCCATTCGACAATATTCCATATAAAAAAGATTTTGAAACATCGATTATATTGTATCGATCGAGTCATCGAGGTATTGTATTTCAACATAGTTCATTATGCGGATTTGGTTCAGAAACTACAAGTAAGGTGAGCACCTTACTAAGCGAGCACCTTACTAATCGAGGCTCAAAAGGGTTTATTTTCTAAACAAATTTAAGTAAATATGTTTAGAATTAAAAGTCCCAGCTACTAGGAAATCTTACTTCACCTTCAAATCTAAGTAAATTTGAAGGCTAATAAGATTTCATAGTTGCTTACATACGTAAATAAAAATATATTTTCTTTTGAAAGCTTTAGCAAATTGACTGCCTTAAACTCGACTGATTCAAAGGATTAGATTGAGATTTATTCAACAGAAAATCCAAATCTAATGGGAGTAGGAATACTTTGTGTAAATATCTTCGTTCTTAGCTGAATGCATCGTATCTTCAAGTATGGACCTGCCGACGTCTTGGGTCGACTTTCTAGCTATAAAAGTTAATGGATTACAAACGACATTTTGCTTATCTTTCTTGTATTCCGTGATTAAACCACTAGCCTGCCTAGGTATGGATTGCAAATAGCTGTTTTAAGTATTTTGACGGATCCTGCTAGCCCTTCGATTAAACTATACACTTTCAATCACACGTCTTATTATATTCATTTTAATGCTATTTATCTGTTATTGCTAGCTGTTCATTCACATTCGATTTGTTCAATAGCACATCCAATTTCCTAGACGATGCCTCGAGGTTAAGCTTCATAACAAAGGATACGGAAAAAAACATTTCGCGTAGTGTCGAAATGTTGAAATGAATAATCCAGAGAACAATGAAATTCAAAATAACCATTTCACGAAATACTCGAAATAATATGTTTCTATTTCTGAATTTAACTACAAGTGAAAACATGATTTATGGGTATAAACCATGTTTTCACCTGTAGTTAACATAGCCATTACATGATATGGGTATATCAACAAACTTGAACTTTTAATACGTAATTGTAAGCTATATACAAGTCAAAAGTTTATATTTAATTTTTTTTTATGAAATACTTTTTTTTTTTTTTTAAATCTAATACTCGTTATTTATTTTCATGTAAGGTTAAATACAATTGAATTAAAACTAACTTTAAGTGGCTATTTACACATACATTAAAATAATTATTCCTATACTTAAATAACTAACAAATAAAAGGCAATACATAAAAAATTTAAAGGGCGTCATGAAAATACTCCACATCGCCATCGCCATTTAAATTAATAGAACCGGGACTTATAGTTCCTCAACAATAACCTAAAATGAGTTTAAGTATAACCTTTGTTGTAATTTTTTGAGACTTGAATTGGATTGTATGAAAATATACCTATTTATGGAGTAGTTGTGTTAAAACCGTAATTCAGCAAGGATAGCAAATTCTAAAAACGTGTGCAAAACATCCTGGCAGTTAATAAAACAAGAATCTGAAGCGCAGAAACAAATTGAATTTATTAACAATGTGAAAAAGGGGGATACTGTACTAAACAACCCACTTCAAATAGCAGAAGCGTTTAATGAACATTTCATTAATATACCAGTTAAAAATGTCTCACTAAACAACACATCCGCAACTGACTCACGTGACAGTATTTTTCTATATCCTCTTGATTTTGATGACACTTATAGGATAATAATGACCCTGAACAATACTAATTCAGAGGGCTATGACGAAATATCAACTAAAATTCTCAAAGCGTGTTCAAATCAAATTATCCCAGTAATAACACATTTAATCAACACTTCGTTTATAGATGGTCGTTTCCCTAGTGTACTCAAACTATCCATAGTTAAGCCTTTATACAAAAAGGGGGACAAAACAAGCCTAACTAATTACAGACCCATACCGTTGGTACCCATACTCTCACAGATTTTTGAAACTGCGATGTATAAACGCCTAATAAGTTTTATACGGAGTAATAATATACTGCGGCGTGAACAATTCGGGTTTCAGCGAGGTAAATCTACAACCTTAGCGTGCTATAATTTGATAAAATATGTGGTAGAAGGGTTAGACTCAAATAAAATAGTCACAGTAGTCTTTTTCGATATGACTAGGGCATTCGATTGTGTGTCGCATAGCTTATTATTAGAAAAGTTAGAAAAGTATGGAATTCGTGGCCCCGCGTTGAATTGGCTTCGCACATACTTAGCAGCTAGAACATAAGTGGTGGAAATCGAAAACATTAATGAAGCCAGAGAACTCAAAACTTATCGTTCTACCTCTATAGAGAATAAATTTGGTGTCCCGCAAGGCAGCGTGCTAGGCCCGCTCCTGTTCTTGCTTTATATTAACGACATGATTTTAAAACCTTGTATTCTATATGCCGATGACATTTCCTTAATCTTCACTTGTGATAATAATGCTGACATAAATACTTATACCACTGACATTAATAATTCTATAGAATCTGTAATAAAATGGCTAAATAATAATAATTTAATTGTCAATTTAAGTAAAACAAACTTTATCCAGTTTACTACATATGGTAAAATAAGCAAACAGTTGTCAATCCAATACGAAAATAATCACATCCTTGAGGTAGATGAAACAACATTCTTAGGTGTCACCCTTGATAAAAACCTAAACTGGAAAAGCCATGTTGATAGAGTTTGTAGCAAGATAAATAAATTCATATATGTTCTGTATAAACTGCGAAAAACCTCTACTTCTCAAACGGTACTAGCGGCATATTATGGTTACGTGTCGTCCGTTTTAAACTATGGTCTCGTATTATGGGATAACTCAACCGACAGTCAAAAAGCTTTTCTAGCTCAGAAAAAGTGTGTAAGAGCCATTGCGGGGATACCACCTTGGGAGTCTTGCAAGCCACTCTTTAAGGAGTATTAGATCCTAACCTTGGCCCGTATGTACATTCTGGAGGCAGCTAAGTTTGTTAAGCAAAATGGTGATTTATTCAAAGCAGCTAAGGACGTGTTTCCCAGAAACACTAGAAATCCTAATAGAATAGTCTTATCAAATGTACCTAGAACAACAATGATTCTAAAAAGCTGTTATGTTATGTGTGGGCGTATTTAAAATGCTATCCCTGACACCATAAAAAATCTACCCCCAAATATGTTTTACAGAAAACTGAAAATGTGGCTCATTGATAAATGTTTTTACTCAGTATCAGAATTATTAAAAGTATAAAACTATAATTTGACATTTAACGCAATTGATATTTTTGACATTTAACTATTTGTATAATTATATTTGATATTTAACCATAGTTTTTTTTTACACAACATTGACATTCTATCTGAATAATATTTTTTGAATTGATACTGTTTTGATATTTGTTTATTTAGTATTGACATTTAATTGTACTCTTTGACATTTGTATTGACCATAATATTATACAAATATTGTGTTGTAAAGTTAAATAGCAGCTCACAATTGGTCTTACTAAAACAATATATATTGAGCACATACTTAATTATTGTTGTACCTAAGTCTGATACTAATATAAAATCATCTTAACTTTTATGTATGACTTTAATACCACCTATATCTATTTGCATGTCTTGACACGGCAGAATGTACCTGGCACTGCTTGTTACCAAATCTACCTTTTGTAATGTACCTACATTTTGTGCAAATAAAGAATTATGAATTATTATTTTTGGCTCAGTCTGAATTTTCGCGTTTTTAGTATTTTCTTAAAAATCCCTAAAATGTAAAATCCTAGTAATATCTAACAAACATTTTATATGGTTTGACTGATTAATCGTCGTAGCAATATGAAATGTTCCGGTATAAAACATTTTATTGCGGCTAGAATGTTAAAAGGAATGTTTTCATCCTACTCAGGCAGAGTACTCTGTAAGAAGAGAAGAAGACTTCAAAGTTGCTATACAACACTAGGCAAAACGTCAAATAATAATAAATGTTTCTATTAATAGAAGATAATTATATCTTAAGTACCTACACTTGACCATTATTAAGACATACCTCAGAACATAGAATCTCATTTGCTCAATTTCCTTACCTAAAAGTCCTGGCTTTCAATGTCCTACGTAAGTCGCTATCACGACACGTAATAGATCAGTTTTCACGCACACATACACATCATATCTAAATATGTCAGTGTCAGTTTACATAACAGCGGTATTCAACACGAATTCTGCATAAATGCATGATATTGATAAGCTTTATGTGATATTGACAGCTCGAGTGCTTTTGTTTTAAACTCTGCGTGATTACATAATTTATTTATTTAATACTTTATTGTACACTATAAAGAACATTTACAGGAGTTTTATAATAAATAAAGTACAAAGGGCGGCCTTATCGCTGACAGCGATTTCTACCAGGCAACCTTTGGATGGAGATATTATTGGTTGGAATGAAATGGTAGTTGTAAGTGTACCAGTAATAGGATGATAAATACTTTAAATATATACATTTATGTAATATTATAACAATATACTACACATATATAAATAATTATACATACATACATAAATTCATACATACATACATATAGACATACATACAGACATACATACATACATACACACATACATAAATAATACTTAAAATAATATTAGAACAGGAAATATCATAGTGATTCTTGACTAAGGATTTGAACCTTGTTACCGTCTGAGCCTGTCTTATATGTAATGGGAGTGCATTCCATAGGCGAACAGCAGTGACACTAAATTATTTATCATAAAATTCCGTGCAATGTACCAATGTGCTCTTCAGCTTTAAGTTTTCTGATGACCTTAAATAACGATTATGCGTATCATGAAGGAATTCAAATCGTCCTTTAAGATAGGAGGGAGTAGAAGGGTTAAACAATATATTGTATAGTAGAGAAAGTAGTGTTGCCCAAATTCAGTCTTGGTCTTGCAGTCTTGGTCTTGTTCTTGCGTTTTTGCAAGACCAAGACCAAGAACAAGACCGCGTATTTTTAGCAAGACCAAGACCAAGACTGATCGTGCAAGACTTGAGCAAGAACAAGACTAAGCCTGCAAGACTCTTGCGTCTTGCAGCTAGGACTTAGCGCTATTTCACGGAGTAGTTAGGTGTAACAGTTCGGTGTATAGGTACGCTTAGGAATTCTATGAGACGCAAAAAACTGTATCAAAGAATATGAAAAACTGGACCTATGCGCATTACGACTAATAGGTACCATAAACATACCTATGAAGTGGTTGTTATGGACCCAAACCACTTATATGTCTGTTGGTCTATGTAGACAGCGTAACAGCAAATAAAAGAAGGACGAATTTGAGTAGTATATATTGCTTTCAAAGTACAGAGCGTAATGAATGTAATAATCTTAATCACTAGGGTTTTTATACATAAAATCTATTAATAATAATAAACGCTCACGCTTGACACTTTTTAGAAAACCTCTCGCACTTGGCACTTTTTATATCGAGAGACAATAGGTGTAGTGTCGGCCATCTTCGCGGGCGGAGCTTAGTACAATAGATGCGCCGGCGTCCATATTGGAGGCGTTGCTATTGTACCGGTTAAAAGTGGTTCACCCGAAGCATCGCAGGTAGTGACCCAAAATGACGTAGGCGATCATACGATGTCGTGCTGTGTTTAGTCGTGTGCGAGTACTTGCTTACTCGCCACACCACTCCCCCCGGGAGACCATAGTACAGCTATGGGCGATAGTAGTCAGGGAACCTTACTGTGCGCCCGCTTCTGGTTTGTTTCACTACGGTGTCTGCAGGTTCCTGGTGGTGATCGGGCGTTCTAGCTTGATCGCTGCTTACGTCTTCTCTGGTCACGTACGCGGGTTTGAGGCGATCTATTGACACCGTTTGTTCTTTGCCTTGGACTTCGATGTCAAATGTCTTTTCGGCCCGCCGAAGAACCTTATATGGACCCATGTAAGGAGCTTGAAGAGGTCGTCTCTCCGGTCCTTGGCGTAAGAAGACGTGGCTGGCGGTTGCCAGACTTTTGGGTACGTAGAAGGATCGGTTTAGACTAGTGTGCCATGAGGTTGGTTGGGGAGTCAGTTTGGACATATGTGCTCGCAGTCTACTCACTAAATTGCTCATGTCAACAGTTTCTTCAGAACTAGAGGTCAGGAACTGTCCAGGTAGGCGTAAGGGCTCTCCAAAAACTAACTCTGCTGTTGATGACTGGAGGTCCTCTTTCCAAGCACTGCGTATGCCTAATAACACCCATGGTAAAACTTCGGTCCAGTTTGGCGTGGAGTGGCAGGTTATTGCAGCCTTTAGTTGCCGGTGTAGTCTCTCAACTAGACCATTTGATGCGGGATGGTAAGAAGTAGTTAGGTGATGATTGGCACCTATCAGCACGGTGAGTTCCTTGAAGGTGTGTGAAGTAAACTGACGGCCGCGGTCTGTAGTAATATGCTCGGGGCAGCCGAAGCGGGCGATCCAGCCTGACGTTAAAGCTGATACACAGGTCTCCGCTGTGATATCTTGGAGTGGGTACGCCTCAGGCCAACGTGTTGCGCGATCTACTACTGTAAGGCAGTATCTGTAGCCAGCAGATACGGGTAGAGGGCCAATCAAATCGAGGTGGATGTGACGGAAGCGAGCTGTAGGTGGTTGAAAAGCAAGCAGTGGGGCTGAGGTATGGCGTGTGACTTTGCTCCTCTGGCAAGATTGACATTCTCTAGCCCATTGACGACTATCTCTTCGCACACCAAGCCAAACAAATCTTTGAGTGACCAGGCGTACAGTAGATTTCAATCCAGGATGACTCAGATTATGTACGGAGAAAAATGCTTTCTTGCGAAAAGCTTTTGTGAGGAATGGTCTTGGCGTTGAAGTGACGTCGCAGTAGACTTTGATGTTGGATCCTGGTATGCAAATTTTCTTTAACTTTAGGGCCGTTCCATTTTTCAACAGTTCTTGTAACTCCTCGTCGGTTTCCTGTTCTTTTGCTAGCGATTGGTAATCCAAAGGCGCGTTAACTTCATTTATTCGTGAAAGTGTATCTGCGACGACATTCTGTTCACCTTTGATGTATCTGATGTCAGTAGTAAATTGACTGATGAAGTCAAGGTATCTGTACTGCCGCGGAGAACAGTTTTGTCGAAGGGTTGCGAAGGCAAAGGTCAACGGCTTGTGATCTGTGGTAACCGAAAATACCCGTGCTTCAACCATAAATCGGAAGTAGCGTATAGCCTCGTAGATCGCTAAAAGTTCGCGGTCGTACGGGCTATATTTCACCTGCGAGGGGCTGAGTTTCTTGGAGAAAAACGCCAGGGGTTGCCAATATTGACCTTTTCGTTGCTGCAGCACTGCTCCTATCGCTGTGTCCGAAGCGTCTGTCTGTATCGTTAATTCTGCGTGTGGTTCTGGATGAACCAATAGTGTGGCTTCTGACAGGCTGTGTTTGCAGCTATTGAAGGCGTTTAGTAGTTCTGCAGCCATTTCTACTGGATGTGAGCCTTTGACTTTCGGACCGGACAGCAATTTATTTAGAGGAGCTTGTGAGGATGCCGCTGCTGGTACGAAGCGACGATAGAAGTTTAGCATTCCCAGGAATCTTCTCAATTCTTTGATGGTTTTGGGAATGGGAAAATCTTGTATGGCTTGAACCTTCGATTGCAAGGGCTGGATTCCTGCTGCCGATACGGTGTAACCCAGAAAAGTAACTTTTTCTTGGCCAAAAGTGCATTTGTTAATGTTCACCAGGACTCCAAATTTTGTTAACCTCTGGAATAGCTGTTTGAGGTGATCCAGGTGTTGGCTCCTGCTGCAACTACTGATCAAAATGTCATCAAGGTAGACATAGCAAAAATCCAGGCCTCTAAGAGCTTCGTCCATAAATCGTTGAAACGTTTGGGCTGCGTTGCGTAGCCCAAACGTCATGTATGGGAATTCATACAACCCGAAAGGTGTTGTTATAGCAGTTTTTGGTACATCTTCTTCGAGAACTGGTATTTGGTTGTAGGCCTTGACAAGGTCGATTGTGGAGTATATAGTACTACCAGTTAGTTGGTGCGTGAAGTCATGTAGGTGTCTCACAGGGTACCGGTCTGGAATGGTACGGGCGTTTAATGATCTATAGTCGCCACATGGACGCCAGCCATCGTTCTTTTTGCGTACTAGATGTAGAGGAGAGGACCATGCGCTCTCCGATCGGCGTGCCGTGCCATTCTGCAGCATCTCTTCGAATTCCTGCTTTGCAATCCTAAGGCGTTGTGGGTCTAAACGCCGTGGGCGGCTGAAGACTGGAGGGCCACGAGTCGTGCGGATATGATGCACTGTAGTGTGTTTTGGTACACCTGGTTTACCAGCTGGTCGTGTGAGATCTGGGAATTCCTTAAGCAGTCGATGGTATTCGCTATCATCCTTAATTGTGCGGATTGATGAAATAGCTTCACAGGATCTGTGCATTTGTCCTTGGCTTGTAAGACTGGTGACGTTGTCCATCAAGCGCTGGTTGCGGCAGTCGACTAGAAGATTATAAAAAGCTAAAAAGTCGACGCCTATGATGGGTTTGGTTACGTCGGCAACAACAAAGCGCCAGGAAAAAGCTCGGCGGAGTCCTAGATCCAGGGTAAGTGGTAGAAATCCGTAGGTGCTGATGATAGCCCCATTCGCGGCAAATAACTCGTACTTGGTTTTAGCTCGTGGCTCCCGTATAGGGGATCGAGGAAATACGCACAGGTCCGAACCCGTATCTATTAGATATTGTATTTTGGTCTTGCGATCCGTAACAAACAGGCGGCTTGATATAGCTTGGCAGTCATTTACCGCCTCTACTGGCTGCCTTGGTAGTTTTCCGACTTCTTGGTATAGCTACAAGGTAGTGTACATCTGTTGGCCCGATCTCCAAATCTTCTGTGGTAATAACAATGTTGGTTGTCATGATATGGCGTACGTGATCGAGGACGTCTTTGATTCCATCTTGAATCTCGGGAACGTGAACGTGGCCTTCTGCGTACTTCTTGCAACTCGGCATTCATGGCTTCCATCTTCTGCGTCAATTCGGTAACTGCGTTCGTTAACATTTCAATAGCATTTCCTATTCCTGATGGTTGTGAACCAGTCGCTTGCCTATTTACTGGCATGCTAGTAGTGGCTACCTGAGAGGATAGTGGAACGATATCAACAACTCGGTCGACTAATTCTGCTACTGCCTCTAAACTTGTCTTTTCTTGCGTAGCCACAATGGTTTGCAGATTTGCAGGGAGTCGACTTGACCATATTGACCTGATGAATTCTTCAGGAATTGTGGGGCCCGCCAAATGTTGAAGGTGGCGAAGAAATTGCGTGGGTTTTCTGTCTCCGAGTTCTTCATGCATAAGCAGTTGTTTTAGTTTACGCTCTTGTGAAGCCGACAGGCGCTTGATTAATTCGGACTTGAGCTTCTCGTATTTGTCCGTAGTTGGTGGAGAAACAATGATATCTCGGACTTCCGCAGCGTGTTGTGATCCTAGCAGTGACAGTACGTGGTAAAACTTCGTATTATCTGTAGTGATATTCGAGAGCACAAACTGCCCTTCGATTTGCGCGAACCATAACTGCGGGTCGTCGGCGTTAAAAGCAGGGGCTTTTAATCCAACGCGGAAGGCCATTAAGAAGTCTTCTCCAAGCTCCGTGCTCTTCTGCTCCTTGTTCGGGTTCATCGTGTTAAAAGTCGGTGGTCACCAGTGAAGTGGTTGTTATGGACCCAAACCACTTATATGTCTGTTGGTCTATGTAGACAGCGTAACAGCAAATAAAAGAAGGACGAATTTGAGTAGTATATATTGCTTTCAAAGTACAGAGCGTAATGAATGTAATAATCTTAATCACTAGGGTTTTTATACATAAAATCTATTAATAATAATAAACGCTCACGCTTGACACTTTTTAGAAAACCTCTCGCACTTGGCACTTTTTATATCGAGAGACAATAGGTGTAGTGTCGGCCATCTTCGCGGGCGGAGCTTAGTACAATAGATGCGCCGGCGTCCATATTGGAGGCGTTGCTATTGTACCGGTTAAAAGTGGTTCACCCGAAGCATCGCAGGTAGTGACCCAAAATGACGTAGGCGATCATACGATGTCGTGCTGTGTTTAGTCGTGTGCGAGTACTTGCTTACTCGCCACATCTACATAGCGAATAAAAAAATATCCATTAAAATCAAACTGAGTGCATGCATAGTTATGTTTTAACCATCGGCACTTTGATAATGCGGCATCAAAGGTTTTGTACTTACTTCTCAAAGAAATTTGCCGCTTTTCGGAAGTACATGGTTATGATACACGCGCCGGCGGCTTCTTTTGAAATCATATACAACAATCGTTGCCGCCGCGCCGAAATCACAACATTTGACACTATTTGATTGCCGCCACAGGGCGTAGGTAGACTCATGCAAAATAATTTCGAATTTTAAGAGTACCTACAGGTGTTCCAAAGAATAAATAAGTTTCAGAGTGCTTAGAATGAAAATGAATACATTATACTGATCACGCAAGCAGTATTATGATTAGGATAAAATGGTAAGGATAGGTAGTAGATGTCATAATAATTTATTCTAGTAAGTATACAGGGTGTCCGAGTTAGGCCCAACAATATTTAAAGGTGTTTATCTATATCAAGTTTGGAATCGTATGCGTAAATGTTAATAATGAAAGCGAAACTTTTTTTTCCATACAAAACTAAAAAAAATATTTTTTTGTGTTTTTTTCGACAACCCTAACAACTCTATAGACGTGGTTGTGGCACGCACACACGTATACTATCACCCGTCATCCCCGCTCCTCCACGCCACCCGCGCCACGTTCAGCGCACGTGCACCTACTTAAAAAAAACTTTGTGTAAGTTATGCAATTAATCGCATGATGTAATAACTTGCATAGGTACACATTTTAACTAGTTTAATTATTATCATCATCCTAACCTTATCTGTGGTCTAATTAGTATCTAACTAAACCTAACTGGATAACCTACCTGCCTATGATTAGGTACAATTATTGATGAATAGGAAAATAAATTGCGATTATTTTAAATCGAAATGTAACAGGTGCCTAGATAGAACCTGACACATTACAAGTAATTCGCTTATCTTAATTCTAATCTAAAAATTTAATTATCTGAATTAAAATACAATACTAAATTTATTTACCTATCATATCACCAAATAATGTCAAGGTGCATTGCTTACCTTAGGGTACCTAAACCGAGGGAGTGAGAGTGATTAAAAATACCATTACTAATTAATTAATCAATGCTTGTTTATTGTTACATACACTTTGGTTTATTATTCACATTTATTCGTAACAAAATTACGATTAACATTTTACTTTCAATGTACTTTACGTACAACGGACGGGTCGTTAGTTTACCTACTTTTCTTTACTCACGACGCATTAAAGAAAAGGTTTGAAGTGCTGGCCTCCCTTCTCAAGTTATTGTAATTAATTTGTTTTTTTACATGTTTTAGCAAATGTAAGCTTATAAATCATAAATGTTTATTAAGAAACAGTTACTTCCATAGAAAACGACATATAGGTCAGTTCATTTTTCGAATTTCTTATCAAATCTTCAGTTATTTATTAATCTGCTTGATCTTTACTATGGCTGTGTTAATTCAAGCTCACAATGTTCCAATTCTAATACGTTTTTCTAAGATTTAAAAACTTTAATAAATAGTAATAGACTGATAGGTAATTGCAAGACTTGCAAGACTCTTGCTGCAAGACCAAGACCAAGACCAAGACTGGGAGCGGAATACCAAGACCAAGACCAAGACCAGGTGTATTGGCGCAAGACCAAGACCAAGACTGGCTAAGTCTCGTCTTGTTCTTGCATTTGGGCAACACTAAGAGAAAGTATGTGGGTATTCCGGCGAAATCGTATTGGTAACCACTTGAGTTGTTTGCGAAATTGTGACACATGATCGTATTTGCGTAATTCTAATATGAATCGTATGCAGAGATTTTGAAGGCGCTCAAGTTTGTCAAGTTGGCTTTCGGCGAGATCTGGATAGCTGACATCTGCATAATCAATAATGGGTAATAGAAGACAGTTTGCAAGTGCAATTTTGGTGGCAGTAGGAAGTAAATTCCTAAATCTTCGCAATGAACCTGCTGAAGCAAATATCTTACAACTCACTTCTTGTACCTGCGAGCGCCAGGAAAGGGTAGAATCGATGGTTAAGCCCAGATTTTTAACTTTATCTTGTAGAGGAATTACAGTGCCATTAAATATAACGTCAGGAAGTTGAGACCAATCGATCTTCGATAACATTCTCGAACTACCGACAACAATGACCTGTGTTTTCGAGGGGTTCACCATAAGTCCATAGGATTTACTCCAGCTACTAATCGGTTCAAGATCACTGTTGATGGTATCTATAGAATATGACATCTGAGCCAGTGGCGACTGCGAATATATTTGGAGATCATCTGCATAAAGGTGGTAGGAAGACTGAAGATTGTTTGATATAGAATTTATAAAAATTGCGAAGAGTAAGGGAGACAGCACGCCACCCTGGGGCACGCCAACAGTCGTGTTACACCATGAAGAAAGTGAATTTTCAATTCGTATACGCTGTCGGCGGCCACACAGATAACTTTGAAACCAATCAATCATCGTAGGAGATATGTTAAGAGAGCAAAGTCGGCCAAGTAGAATGTCAAAATCCACTGTATTGAAGGCGTTGCTAAAATCTAGCAGAGCAAGGACTGTGAGCTGTCCGTCTTCCATACCAGCCCTGATGTCATCCGTAATATTGATAAGGGTTGTAGCGGTGCTATGGACTGGACGGAAACCGGACTGGAATGGATTAAGGATATTATTTTTAGACAGGAATGAGTTGACCTGATTGTAAACGAGATGTTTGAGGATTTTGGAAAGGAATGGTAGGATAGAAATAGGTCGGTAATCAGAGAAGGAAGAAGGATGAGATTTTTTCGGGATGGGAGTTATTAGGGCATCCTTCCACATCGATGGGAATTCACCACTGAACAAGGAGTAGTTAAGGATGTGAGTAATGATGGGTAGGATTAGATCAAGGATGGGAAGGAGCATATTATGGCTGACACACTCACTACCAGCTGCGTTGGATGTGATTGACATTATGCTCTTCTTACCATCACTATCGGTGAAATGATTAAAGACAAATGATGAATAACTAGGGGTTGGCAGGGATGAAAGATAATTAAGAGTGCTTTCTTTAGTAGTCCTATCAATATTGGACGATGCAGCGAAATGATAATTGAGCGAGTCAATATTGAAGTTATTAGGAATAGTGTGTTGACGTGGTTTGCCGACCCCAAGGGTTTTAAGAAATTTCCAGACCTTTGCTGGATCTCCGTTTTTTACAGAATTATGGATATGTTGGCATTGTGCGTCCCTACACACCCTATTGCAGTGATTCCTAATCGCAACATATTTTTGCAGGTTGCTATCGTCGGGCCTAATTTTATACCTAAATTTTGCTGCAGCTTTCTTGCGTATAAGCTATTTAATGCTTTCAGTGAGCCATGGTGAGGGAGGGTGTTTAATCTTCACGGGTCGAATGGGTGCATGCTTATCGAATAATTCAGTTATTTGAGTTTTAAAGACGCTAACCTTATCGTCAACGGATTCGGCACTGAAAAGTGGTATTCAGTCAATATCACTGGCATCCTCACGAAGTGCGTCGGTGTTTATGCCACCAAAATTGTGCTACATTAATACGTTCCGCTTCATCTTGGGAGGACGAATTTTGTACGAGATATAGAGCAAGTCGTGGTAGGAAAACATGTCTGCTGGATATTAAACTGGAATTTATGTAAGTATGTATATTTTGTATTACCAATAATTCAATAATTAGTAAATTTTCGTTACCTACATCATATAATACACCTACTTCTTATCTCTCTGCACCACTCTAAGGTAGACTGGTAGATAATGCCCAAGGCATTAAGTCCACCTATATACTTTGTGTAAATGAAGAATAAAAATAAATAAAATAAATAAATTGTAATATTGTGATTTTACATGTTTAGTCATCTTTCAGTCTATCTATGAGCACGATACAAATTCTTCTTTGTAGAACTCCAAAAGACGAATATAAGTAGGAGTATAGCTAACTTATCAGGTTTCGCGTAGTAGGGCAAACCTTATAATATTTCTAGACATTTCACTTTTTAATATCGTTGCTGACGTAGTTGTTTTAGGAAAAATCTTATTTATATTAATCGGTTTAAGAGCTGAACTATAAATTGAATCCATACTTTTATTACAAACTAGCTGTGCCCGCAACTTCGTTCGCATAAATGTTTGAATTTAATTAGCATGACATTTATGCCAAAAGTATATAATATTTATAACTTTTATATGTATATTATATACCTAATATATATCTTTAGAGAATTTCTTTATACACAACATTAACTGTTTTACCACCTTCACATAGAACATGTAAATTATTTTTACCGCTCACTCGTGAACATGCCACATATAACTGACCATGTGAAAAACAACATGTTTGGAGGTCAATTCAAGCTGTTTCAAGTGTCTGTCTCTGCGATTTATTTAGAAAATACACACAGGTCTACGAATATCCAGCCCTACCGAAAGTAAAATAGCCTGATTGAGCATTGCATCTTTTATCGCTTCTACTATGGGGAGTGCTCTAAGGAATTGTTCAGATTAATCCCTGCCGCCTCTTTCCGCCATCGTTCTACGCGACAGCATTTCCATCCCCATCATTTAGATGGTTGGCAATCCACAACGGTGCGTTTATCTAGAAACTTTCTGCCTTGCACCTCTAAACTGTGGAATGATCTGTCACCTGCGGTTTGTCCGAACCAATACGACCTTCAAACCTTCAAGAAAAGAGCGTATTCCTTTTTAAAAGGCCGGCAACGCACTTGTGACTCCTCTGGTGTTGCGGGTGTCCATGGGCGGCGGTAATCGCTTAACATCAGGCAATCCATCTGCTCGTTTGCCCCCTATTCCATAAAACAAAAATTGAGTAACCCAAGAGATATCTGAATTCAGGCCTCAATCTCCCGCCCAAAGATTCCCACGTACGTGACGTGAGGAGTGGGAAATTGGGGATAATGAAACACCTATATAAGAACAGAACACGAACGAACGATAGAAATCAAAGAAACACAATCTCATCCAACAATTAAAAATACAAAAGAAACGACAAAGACACCAATCCAAGTAATCCAACTACGACGAAAGAAAATTAACCGAGAACCTCATCAATCCTCGGAGAATCTTAACACCGCCATTCAGAATATGGCATCATTTGCTCAACGCCATCTATGTTTACATATACAAATCGAAAACAATATGGACTAATCGACAATTTATTGAAATAAAAAATTGGGCAAGTGCGATTCGGACTCGCGCACGAAGGGTTCCGTATCATCATCTATAAAAGAAAATCACGTTCGTTGTATGTATACTTAAATACTTTTTAAGCACAGATATAGATCTACATGGATAACGCAATTATCACGATTTGTATTGAAACCAAGCGTGTCGACTTTTTAATACCTACTTTACGAACTATACTGAAGCGATGCGCAACAGTATCGCTTGTGCGATATTCATCGTCTCCTAACACACAACGTCAGATCAAACGTCCAAAGCAAACGCGGCAACGTAATGTGAATAAAGTTTACTTAACGGTAATTTATAGTTAGGTATATTCTGGAACGACACGCAGCTTGGAATACTTAAAAACAGTTTTAATATGAATTTACGCATAATATAATTTTAAAATAATTTACCTGTGATAGGAAATATGTTCCTGCCTTTGGGTGCTCGAAATTTTTGGGCTATTGCAGTTAATTATCACGCAACAAGGCATTTTTTTAGTTTTTTGCGGCCGTTCGGCTGCAACAACGGACGCGCGGAGACTGAAGTTAGCGGCGACCAACCTCGACGCTTGGTCGGGGTTCAGACACGTGAAGTGCATGCATTTGCGTTATCTATGTAGATCTATGTCTGTGTTTTTAAGTCTCTACCTGTTTATTAAGATCGAGTAACAAATTGCTTAAAAATTACGTTTTTTGTATGGGATTATTATTTACTTTTTTTAAATTTAATTATTTATTTGGAAACGTAATACACAACTACATATTCTGTGAAAATTTAAAGCGTCTACCTGTTACAGTTAGTAATTTTGAGCAAAAAATACGAAAAAAACACGTATTTTGTATGGGAGCCCCCCTTAATATTTATTATTGTTTTATTTTTAGTATTTGTTGTTATAGCGGCAACCAATATAAATAATTTGTGAAAATTTCAGATTTGTAGCTATCACGGTTTATGAGATACAGCCTGGTGACAGACAGACAGACAGACGGACAGACAGACAGACAGCGGAGAATTAGTAATAGGGTCCCGTTTTTTACCTTTTAGGTACGGAACCCTAAAAAGGATCTATAGTCATTGTTTTTATCATTTAAAATTAAATGATTATATAACTATTATATAAACATAATAATTTGAAATAAATGAGATCGACCGTTTAAATTAAGTGGACATAGTAATAAATTTTGACACAGAGACTTTTTGTTTATGAAAGTGCCGAATATTATACTCTATTATTTTTTTAATAACAGAAAGATACCCGACACATAATTATTGTCTTTTTTGCAAGAAACATTTATTTCTCTAGAAAATTATTTGAAAATAGTGACATCTATCGGTCGGAACGATAACTATAATTATGCTCGGTTCCAGTAATTTATTTATCGAAAATACATAAAAATATACTGACGAAATTAAGAATCACCTCCATTTTTAAAGGCGGGTAAATAGCTATAAAACACTTTGAAGGTACCTATTTAGACTAACTATACTAACAAACTTGTAATGATCATAGATGGCACCACGTATATAACCAGTATTGGATGTTACCTGTTTTGTTTGGGACTACATACAAAGGAGAGGTCAAGCTGTACACCGAAAACCACTCAACCGATTGTGATGTAACATATACTATTTTATAGGTTTGAGTATCCTTTGTACATGAGTGTAAGTTTTATTGAAATTAATTTCGCCATTTTAGAGATCTTTAGCAATATAGGGAAAGACAGACAGACAGACATAAATTCTAAAAAATATCAAGTATTGCTTTTTAGCATTTTCCTAGATTTTTTAGCTAATTTTCTCCAAAATATCTTTAATATACAGACTTTTTCACCTCTACAGTTGTTATATAGTATAGATGCGAAAGTCGTTTGGTTTATTTGTTTGTCACGTTCCAATGGAGCCATTTTAACTTATGATTTTTGAAATAGTTAACTGATGCGATAAACGACGCCGAATAAAATAAATATGAATTAATTTATTTACGGAAAGTATAAGGTTCCTAGAAGACGAGACGTTCCTAGAATTCAGTGAGTGAGTTCACTTTCTAAACGTGAACTTACTGAAATTATTTCATAAAGTACTTTACCCTTGTGCCTGTTTGAAATTTGGCAGGCTCGACTTTAAGTGTAATAAAGTATTGGTAAAAATGTATTTTATTTGTTTATTGAAGCCTATCAAAAAGTCTCTATGTCACCTGATCTTAAGCATACAAGGAGTCTAATAGCAAAAGTTTTTACGCCAATAAAATATTAATAATAATCGCATGATGACACCTATCTTGATGGCCTAGAGAAAAGCTTTTTCACGCCCCGTATTAAGGACCCGGGACATAGAAAGAGAGAAACACGTGGGCAGGTGTACGGCACGTGCGAAGATTCGTTTTTTTGCGAGATTGTATCTGTTCGACTCAAGGTTCCTAGTAGCCTTAGGATCCCCAATAATACGGACAACACGTCGCTGCAACCTATCGAGGGTATCCAATACGTACTGAGCGGTACTATTCCATAGGTGAAAGCAGTATTCAACACAAGACTGAACCTGAGTCTTGTATAGCAGACAAAACTGCTCCGACGTGGAAACCTTCTCACTTTCTTGACCCTCGATGCAGTTCCTTTGGTTGAGGTTATGACGTATGGCCAATCCAAGGTTATCGAGACTGTCTTGTAACGGTAGTGGAGTGTCCAGAAGAGCATGTTGGGAAAGGAACGGAGACACTTTTGCTGAGAATGCACACGCTTTCACTAAAATCATATTCATCATCGACCTAGCGTTATCCTTGGAGCTTACAAGGAAACTTACACCGTGGAGACCGGGGTTAACTTCCTAGTCTAAGCAGATTTGACAGAATAACATATATTTTCCACAGAGCGAAAAGCTGCCGTTTTACCTCCGCAATTCACTGCCTCCGCATAACGATTGTTAAATATCTTTATGACAGCCGGTACCGAGGGTATAACGTGCTCTCCGAGGCACGTGATAATTAACAATTTGATACGCACGTAACTTCAGTATGACGTAAAAGCAGGCCGGGCGCACTTCGCATTTTAGGTACAAACTTACAAGTACCTCGGCCGACCACGTCGACGTGGTTGAATTTAGTAGGTTGCCGCGCGCCGCTCACATTAGACGTCACGCAACGAGTGCGACCGCTCCGTATTCACACGCGCCGTGTTCATACACTGTTCAAATTATAAACTTAAACGCCTTTAACAACAAAAATGTATCATCACAAGTCTAATGCAAAGTATTGCTTAATTTAACTGTGTGTCGAAAGCGACTTGAAAATTTGATTTTATTTATATTACGAGAGCAACTTGAAAATTTGATTTTTTGTTTGTTGAGATATCTCAACGATTATGGTGTCAAATTAAAGATTTAGTTCAAAAACCATTTTATCTGTTTGAATCATGTAAATCGGTCCACGCGTTTAGGAAATAACTAAGAATTTGTATAGTAAAAATGTAAACGACCAGAATTTTTGTGCTTTTGTTCTACTAGCTCCAATAGTGGGATAGGATACTTATAGGATAATTATTTATTATTAGGTACGTGGTCAAGTAGGTACCTAGATAGACGATGAATAAATATAGTAGCAGCGCCAAGTCGACAACCCTAGCGCGCCACTCCGCGCCAGACAGCGACAGCGTTATGTGTTAGAAAAGAACGGGAACTGTTAGGTTAATATCGCATTAGGCACTGAGTGCTTATGCGAGCTGAATTGAACTTTATTGCTTAGTACCAAGAGTCGTAATTTCAATAAATTGGTTTGAAAAGTGAAGCTTCTGTACGTTAGTACTATTAATTATTCTGTGGTAAAAGTCAGTGATGCACGCTGCAGATTCGAACTCGATACTCTGCATGGCAGTCTATTGGTATCTCCACAACACTATCACTGCCTAGGCATTCCCTACTCAAATGTTATTAATATTTTTTATTTCATCGATTTACAAAATTGGTGAGTCTGATATTTTTTTAAAGAATTTCTATATCAAGAAAATTTCAAGAAAGTATTGATAGAAAACATTACCGTGTCCGCTGCAAATATTGTTTTGAAGCAAATACATATATGTGCCACGCTTTGCATATAAATTTCCCTAGCACAAGCATGGACGTTGGTGTTACAGGACACAACTCAAATTAATTACTCAAAAATTCAGCTTTTTTATTTTACTGTGATCTTTATCGGACGTTTACTTAAGTGGAGCACTGGCACGTTTTCAGTAAAGAATACAGAAAATTATGCAAAATTCGACAAAGGTGTTACTTCATAGATGTAATAATAAACAAACTGTCATAGTAATATTGGAATTCTGTAAAAACACAAGGCGCTTCTAGCGCCTAAAGTAAGATAACTAGCTACACCCTGAGTGTGTAACTAGCTTAATGTGCATAGAGGCCACGCATTATAAGACCTTAATATATGTACTTAAACCCAAGAACTGCCAATCAAACACATAACAAAGAATTTTCAAACTTCTTCTTTAGTTTGTTTACTCCCATGCACGTTCACGCTTACGCTTTGTTTGTAGCTCTTTAGTAGTGAAGTTTAGTCTAAAATTCTTCAAGTAAATTATTATTATTATATTTAATCAGGCAGGTAGTAGAAACAACTGATGATGCCTGTATCTCGCTTTTTTCTACTGGTTTTCATTTGCAGCTAAGCATTTGTCCAGTCGGTTCTTAGTTGGAAGTTTATTCCACCGTTCTGACCACTCGGTTACTTAAAAAGTGCTTAAGTGGATTATTATTTGAGAAACTGGTACATAGTTTTAAGGAATGGCGTCTTAAATGGATATTTTATTGTTGAAGTTATAGGAAGTCGAAAATGGCCTCAACTGCTTCGACAAAAGTATGGTACGGCCGTGCCACTTTTTTGCTCGACTTGGCGGGGGCACTACCGTGCTCCCTAATTATGGGAATTGGCCCGTAGGGCATGTAATTATATGTACATAATATATCAATAATATAATTATACAATTAAATATAACAATATTATTACATACAATATTATCCCTATATAATATTATAAATCCGAAAGTGTGTGTGTATGTATGTATGTATGTTCCGTTTTCACGGTGATTAAATTGTTCGCATATATAAACTAATAAATTATATACTACGCTTAAACGGCCGAAACCATTTTCCCTACTAATGTAATAAATGTTTATAGATATATATTGGACATGTATTAGAACATGGCTTTGACATTTGGTTGTATGTTTCTTCTTTCTTCTTTTGCCTGCCCTGTTCCCATATTACTTGGGTTCGGCGCATAATGTCTTTCGCTTCCATTCTCTCCTATCAGACGTCATCTGATTATTCACTCCCTTTTCACTCATATCCTCCTTCACACAATCTATCCATCTTTTCTTTGGTCTTCCTCTTGCCTTATATCCGTCAACTCTTATATTCATCACCTTTCTAGTCACATGCTTTTCATCCCTCCTCATTACATGCCCATACCACGCTAGACGATTTCCTCTGAGCTTTTCTTGCACCGGTGCAACTTTCAAACTTCCCCTAATATACTCATTTCTAATTTTATCTATCCTTGTCACTCCACACATCCATCTCAACATCCTCATCTCTGCTACGTGTAATCTCCTTCTTTTCATCCGTCTTCTTCATAGCCCAGCATTCCGATCCATACAGTGCGACAGGTCTTATAACGGATTTGTATATTTTACCCTTTAGTTTAAGGGGCATCCGTGGGTCGCAAGTTGTTCCTGTGACCTGTCGCCATTTCATCCAACCTGAGTTGATCCGGTGCGTGATATCGCGGTCTATTTCACCGTCCCCTTGGATAAGTGACCCTAGGTACCGGAAGTCGGAGCAGACTGATATGGGCTCACCAGCAAGGGATATGGACACAGGACTGGAGAGAGCGCCGAAGTCGCAAAACATGTATTCAGTTTTGCTTTTGCTGACTTTCAGGCCCACACTCTCTAGTCTTTGCCACCAATTTGTCAGTCTGCTCTGGACTTCAAGGCCACTTTCGGCAATTACCACAATGTCATCGGCGAATAGCATACACCAGGGAGCCTCCTCCTGTATGTCCGCCGTAAAGGCGTCCATTATTAGCAGGAAGAGGTAAGGGCTAAGAGCCGCCCCCTGGTGCAAGTCTACAGCCACATTGAAGTTGCCGGTATTGCCCGCTGTGGACCGGACATGAGTTGTACATCTACTGTACATCGCACGGATCAACTGTACATACTTCCCAGGCACTCCTTTCTTCTTAAGGGCCCACCACAAAACCTCACGCGGTATTCGGTCATATGCCTTTTCGAGATCCACAAAAAGCATGTGCAAGTTTTTGTGTGTACTTCTGTACTTTTCGCATAGTTGACGAATCGCGAAAATGGCATCTGTTGTACCTCGACCAGGCATAAAACCGAATTGGTTTTGTGAAATTACACTCTCTTCTCTCAATCGTCGTTCAATCACTTTCTCCCACGCTTTCGTACTATGTGAAATTAGCTTTATTCCTCTATAGTTATTACAATCCAGCACATCACCTTTGCTTTTATAGATGGGCACCAGCGAACTGCTACACCATTCATCAGGTATGGCTTCTTCCACCAACAACTTATTGAAGAATAAAGCTAACCACTTCCATCCGTCTACCTGTAGTATCTTCCATACTTCAACTGATATTCCATCCAGCCCCGCAGCTTTTCCATTCTTCATTCCATTTACTGCTACCCTAACTTCATCCATACTTACCATTCTTATCAGCCCCTCATTCACAGGTATATTCTCAAGCACACCACTCCAATCATTTTCTTCATTCATCAGTCTCGCAAAGTAATTCCTCCATCTATTCTTAATTTTGTCATCCACGCAAAGTACCGTCCCATTTTCATCTTTTATACACTTAATATTACATACATCCCTTGCTTTCCTTGCTCTAGCTTTAGTTAGCCGGTAAAGTTGATTTTGGCCCGCCGGACTCTCTAAGTTATTATATAAGCTTTCCTCGGCTGCTGCTTTTGCCAAAGCAATGGATTTCTTAGCTTTCTTCTTTAGCTCATCATACTCTACCTTTTTTTCTTGTTCCAGGCTAACATTCAATTCATCCACACACTACCATTCCTTGAATTTCATCTTCTTAACCTTCAAAATCTTTTGTACTTCTGTCGACCACCACCATGTATCTCTACTTATCGTACCTTTTCCTTTTGATTCTCCTAAAATATCTTTCGCTGTACTCCTGATATACCCTGCCATTTCACTCCAGCATTCATTCACACTTCTACATTCCATATCGTCCATCTCTATCATTTTATTCACAACTCGTTCTCTAAATTTCCTCTCATATTCCTTTCCAAGAAGTGCCATTTAATAAAGGGGGTGGTCGCTCTTTGTTTTTGTTGCATATTACTTCTATAGCAACTTCCATAATGAGGAGCCTGTGCTGCGATACTAGATCTTCCACGGGTATGATTTTGCAGTCTTTGACGTATTTTAGTTTATTGCGTCTGACGAGGAAGTAATCGATTTGAGTCGTGTGATTGCCACTTTTATAAGTAATTAAGTGGCTACTTTTCATCTGGAACCATGTGTTGGCAACCGCCAGGTCAAAAGCAATTGCCGATTGTAACAGGCTTTCGCCCTCATTATTGCGATTGCCAAATGCCCATCCCTCGTGCACTCTTTCATAGCCACTATTCATTCTTCCTACATGCCCATTAAAATCGCCACCAACATACATTTCCTCATGCACTGGAATATTCATCAAAACACAGTCAAAATCCTCCCAAAACTTCTCTTTCACCCTTTTATCACATCCTGCCTGTGGGGCATATACACTTATAATATTCAGCATCACATTTTCTAACATAAGTTTCACCACTATCAGTCTATCATTTACCCTATTAACTTCCATCACTCTTTCTTTAAAATGAGTATCTAAAACAATTCCCACACAATTTCTTTTACCATCACTGCCGCTGTAGTAAAACTTGTATCCCTCACCAATCTCTCTCGCCTTTGTGCCTTTCCACTTAGTTTCCTGTAAACATGCCACATTTATTCGTCGCCTTTTAAGTACATCCGCTAACTCTCTGGCTCTTCCACTCATAGTCCCAACATTCCAACTAGCATACCTCATCCGCACTTGCCGGGTTAACTTCTTACGTTGCACCCACCTGCCTTGGTGCAACAACCCTTGTTCATTTCTCACCGCGGCCGGGTGCTGCCTCGGCTCGTCGCCTATAGGGTACGCCCTAGCCCTATTGCGCATCATATCACTTATTCCAGCCATTCTGCATTAAAGATTTGGCAGGATTTTTACAGTCGGCCGCCTGCCTGACACCAACCCTCCTTGGGGTTGCTTTTGTTGGTAGTTTACCCGCCACCGCTCGGGGGCCCAAATGTGCTGTTTGATATGCACCTGGTCCCATGTGCCCATTAGTCACCTTCTACGACGCCCCGGGAAGAGCAAAGGGGGTGATGCTATTCTTTAAGTCCGGCACCACACGGACTATGGCTTTGACATTTGGTTTGTATGCAAGGTGATGTTATTATGTACCTTTCGGTAGATAATGTCATGGATACTGACCGAGTTACTTTGTACCCTATAGAGTTTCTGAAGTCTTTACAGTAATCAGGAGTGCTTTCACACAACTTGAGACTGAAAGTAGATTTGTGTTACCCCGAATTTAACGCGCGCAAAGCGGCGGACAAAAGCTAGCATATAATACAACAATAACATTTGGACAATATTTTAAAAACTTATTTGAATACGAGCTTTGCTACTTTAACGTAGGTGAGTAAGGTTTTTATGTACCTTTACTTCGCGCTACCTGTGAAATGGGGCCTTCACAATTTCTGCTTTGCTAAAATGACGTAAGTCTGGCAGCTCTGGGATCTTGGACTATAATGTTAGTCCTCCAAGAAAGGCAAAATAATGGGTCACGGTAATACAAAACATACTCGAAGTTTTCTTACAAAATATTTTTGAGAAACTGTTTTACACCATGAAATCTATGACCTATACAGACTTTACTTCACCGAAAGAAATCATAAAAATCAGCAGATGTTACTTGGATATTTTATAACCGTATCTTTTCAAAATTTGAAAAAGCTAATCAAAATTATGTGCAGTAGGTATTTAAGATAATTATTGCTTATTATTAAAATATTCTATTTCCTATAATAGTTATAATAGCGATTCTTTTCCGGCCATTACCTATACAATGTAGCAGCAAACAGCAACAACTATGTAGATTATTGCGCAAACATACATTCAAGCATGCAGATTTTATTATATACTACAAATGACGTCATTACTACAAACAACAGATGAAGTTTTACTTTAGTAAGTGTGACATGATTTAAGAATGACAGTCACAATGCGATGAATGCGTTATGGATAAAGTTATTAATCACATCTGCACAGTACTGTGTAACTTAAAATAAAATATTTAGCAAACTTTTTCTCGACTGGGACTTGTGATTAGGAACATAAAAACTTACTTTTGCCACGGGGCCATGGTAGTTGTATGTAAAAATAATACTAATTAGGAATTTAATTGTTCTGATGGCTGGAATGTCAGTTTGACTAAATACCTACATAGAAGTAGCTATACGACAATAACTTTTGATAAATGATCTCTAAATGATTCAACAAACAAATCTATGTGAGCCAACTGTAAATCAATTGAAAGTGTCTATTATGTCAATTGCAGAATATTGAGCGCGTCTTTATGATAAACGTTCTGTGACGAATGGTTTTGATTGGAGACCAGAATAATAAAGTGTTTTATTTATAGTAAACGCTCCACAATACCACATGTCTGAATTTTGAAATATAAATATCTCTGACAATTCTAAATATAAATGTCTTTGTATATAAATATGCAAAGCTAAATTTAAATACGATAACTATATGTACGTACACTTACCTGTTTTTGTCACTTCCTACGCCTGCTGCTGAGGATATTATTTGGTATATATAAAATCCTTGCATTAGTGACTGATTGACAGACAAGTTTATGCCAAAACTATTAGGTGCGCCTGCACCTAATAGTTTTTAGGTGTAAAAGCAGCGATAGTTGAGTGGAGAGACCAACAGACTGTTACGCAGAGGGTCTCAAGTTCGAATCCACGATACGCACCAATGACATTTCGTAGTTAAGTGCGTATTAAAAGGTTAATTATCTCTTGCTAATCAGTGAAGGAAAACATCGTGAAAAAACCTGCATGTCTGAGAGTTCTCCATAATGTTCTCGAAAGACATGTGAAGCCTGCCAACCCGCACTTGGCCAGGCAGCGTGGTGGACTATGGCCTTACCCTCCTCATAGTGAGAAGGGGGCTCATGCCCAGAAGTGGGACAGTATTAAGGGCTGATGATGAGGTACAAGCTGAAATTTGGCATGTATGTTCCTTGGGGACCGAAGAAGTACACTAAGAGATTGCCTGAAATTTCCACAGGAACGGGCAGAAACAATTAAATTAAAGAAAAAATGCTTGCGGGCGTAGCTGAAGGCATCTTCTTGTCCTTGTAGGTTATTAAAATAATAATTGTCCACTGCAAGTAATTTAACGCAAGTAACCATCCAACCTAAATAGAAAGGAATATTTCATGGTTCGGAGTAGTGTCAGTTTATTCAGAGGTACTGACTCCCTATAATGACTGTCAAAGATCATCATGACAGCCGGGAGCGTCGGGTAACGTGCTCACACACATAACTTCGAAAAGTGACTGTTGCGACCCGTGGATTTGAACCCGATACAATCTAAATGGCAGTCTGTCCACTAAGTTATCGCTGCATGTACTTCATCATCAGCCTTTAATAGTCCACTGCTGGGCAGGCCTCTCCTTTGAAAGGAGGAATTGGCCTACTATACCACGCTGGCCAAACGGGTTGGTATAAGGTTTGTATCAAGTTTTCCTTCTCTTACAGTGCTGTTCTCTGCATAATCTGCTCCCTCTGTCGGCTCTTACGACACCCATGGGATGATATGGGGTGGTGACAATCCGTATTCAGGCAGTACAGGCTGTCCGTGTGGTGACGGATTAACCGTCACCACACGGACAGCCTGTACTGCCTGTACTTCCTGAAAACAAATATTCATATTTTTAGAGCATTTTAACACAGTTATTTATCACATGTTTGTTGACATTTTCTTTTGTGAATAATATGCCTCTGTCAGGAAACACTCCTCTAGTCTTCAATTACTCTTAATCATATGTTCTAATTCACAAAGCTTACCTCTTTGTAATATCGGTTAAGTAGTATACAAGTTATGTCAAACTGAAAAGTCGCTCTGAGGTAAGTGGGGATCAGCTATAGCACATTATTTCTCAAGTATTTTTTTTTTATATTCGTATTCAAATCTTTTACTAATTGTGTTTACATTGTTCATCGAGCTTTTGAGACAAGTTCTTCGAAAAATAAACATGTGAAACCTTCAGTCTTGGGTGTAATTTATTTATAATTAAATCGTCTACTGTACAATGTAGAACATTTTCGGCAATATCTTCACACGCTTATCTTTTAACAAATTAATAGATTTCCAGAGACGTTTATTAAAGCATATATGAAAACAAAATAAAACCGAAATACATTAACGTAGACATACACATGCAAGCACGCACGAACTCCCATAAATACCTGGATACTCTATCTAACAAATAGGAAATAATACCATTTTAATTCATAATACTCATCCAAGACAGGCATGCATAGACTTTTTTTCAATTCAGGTGTATATTTTTTATTACACTTATGTAGTTCGCGGCTTATTTTTTTTTTATTTAGACAACACTTGTCTTGGCGTTTCTCCAGTACTCTCTTATGATCTATAGGTAACGTCTTGTTTCATTCATTGTGTTTTATTATTAAGCACCTCATTATTCCCACACAAGATTTATTTCTGGCTTGACTACCTCGACTGCTGTTTGTTTCGTGCTAAGCATTAGATCTTGGGTTCAATTTCCTCCAAGGATAAATCTTTGTACTAAGCAAGGTTATTCGTTTTGTAAACATATCATTTTGGTAAGTGGCAAGAAAACCTATTTCGTCTGCCTCATTGTATTATACATGAAATAAATGAAGTATCGCCATGTTTTGTGTTCCCGTCTGAATTCGATAAACTCAAAAATAGCCGCACGGATTTTTGTATGGTTTTTAGTGAAGTTCCTCGAAAAAAATGTTGGTATATTAATAGTTCCCGAGGGCGAAATCTATATTACTATTAACTGATACAGGCATCCACTCAATCACTAAGTGCCTGCATAGTGACATGATATTTTTATTTACATTTGTAATACTTATATTCTTACATTTTGACATTTTTAATTTGACATTTGTAATTTTATTTATTTTGTTTTGACATTGTTTGATTTGACATTGTTATTTTATTTATTTTCTTTTGACATTTAAAATTACTTAAGTAATATATTATTATTCATAAATTGACATTCAATAATATTTTCTGACATTTAATAATATTTTCTGATATTTTAAATATATGACATTTTATTGTTTAAATTTTTATTATTTTTACTTATTGTTTGCAACATGTATTTTACTGTGTATTAGCATGTAAAGTTGTGAGTACGATGTGGGCATTATTAAACATATAAACAAATAGTTGTGGCAACCTGTCTGATGGCTTAGGCTGACATGCTTATGCATACACCTTCTGATGGCGTGGAGGCATAGTGATACAGATCGTGCTGGCTCCCTCAATTAAGGTTGAGCCGTACGATTGCTGTTGAATGCGGGCCATCAGTGGGCCGAGTCAGTCAAAAGCGTCAGATAATTTCCTGCATTGTACTTGCATACTAAACCCTTTTTTGTCTGGACTTTAAAAGATGAAGAAAAGACTAAAGAAATTGAAGTGACAAAAAAAACAATGACTCTGAGTTTGTTTCGGCCTTTCTTCTCAAGAAGTCATTTAGCTAGGAAAAGCCGGCTTCATCTAGAATAGGGTTTTGACATGTATAAGTGTTGTAAACAACCAAAATGCAGAAATAAATATGTCATTATGTCTTTATGTCTTTAAGTAGTACTAGCTAAAAATATGTCTAATATTCATACAGGTGACTACACGCTAATTATCCTGGGTCTCGGCCAAATTCTATTTTAATATTCAAAAGTTCGATGATAATTTTTTATTGTCTCACGCCTGTATCCCCGAAGGGGTAGGCAGAGGTGTAATATTACACCCACATTTTTACCACGAATATCTGGTCCCACGTTATATGGGGCGAGCCTATATTGCCGTTACCGGGCACATCACCAGACTCCGTGCTGCAACTGAGAATTCGGAAAAACCCAGAAACACCTTTGCCCGACCCGGGAATCGAACCCGGGACCTCCGATCAGCCGTCGTATACGCTATCCACTGGACCACGGCTTCGGTGTCGCTGTGTTGACGCTGACGTCAATATGAGGGTAGCCTATAAATAGAATAGAATAGAACATTCTTTATTGTACACCATAAAACATTTTAAAACGTAATGACTACAAAAAATTATAAACTATACAAAAGGCGATCGCTAAGAGCAATCTCTTCCAGGCAACCTTTGGGTAGACAGGAACGATGTAAGCATTTAATTGAACTGTGTGGTGCAATCAAAAGCCAATCAAACTAATCGGTTTATCATAGTAATTAATAATCTTTTATATAAAGTATAATATATACATAAATATGATACATACATATACATAATTTAATATACCGACACATATACAATGTATATATAATACATACTATAACTACATTCAATGATATCAAATGGATGAAAGGTTGATTTTATCATAGCTTTAAATATGTTGAATGAGTTTGCGCTACGAATTTCTAAAGGAAGTCCATTCCACAGGCGCACAGCTTGGACAGTGAGACTTATTGAAGTAATTAATGGAATGCATTGGCAATACCAGCGTCAAATCTTAAACATATAAATAAATATAAACTTAAGCTAAGTTAATCTAGGATTATGATATAGCTTTGTACTATAAAATGAACACATAATTTTCAATTCGGATGACTCAACTTTTTGAGACATCGACACTAGCGACCAAACTAACACTGATACTTTTAATAAAGAAGTTGTTATTCCGTCAAATCCGATTAGATCAGTAAGCGAACCCCGGGCTCCGAGGCGAGCAAGCCTTGGATGCAAGCGAGATAACGCTAGGACGATGATAACTTCTGATAGAGAGAAAGGCCGATATTGTGTTCCTGTTTTTCATTTATAATCTATTATCTCTCGTAATACCCGTATTGATTTATTTTCCACGTGATGTTTGCAGTCGCTAGAGCGTGTCGGTGTGACTGAGATATAAATAAAAGTTGCGGCATTATCGAAACTGTCAATCTAATGCAATTCTTAAGTCACGATATAGACGGAAAGCTATGCGACAAGATGCTTTACGACGTAAACAAACTGATGAACACGATAACCCAGACAATCTGTCAAATCATATCGCGTTGCCGTATTTGATGGTGATAGTGATTTAATGCCCACATTCCGTCTATTCTATGCACTTGAGAGATATGGTATTGTATTTAGGCTATGGGCTTAAATTATTGATATCCAAGTATTAATACATAATATGTTAGAGGATAGTGGCAGTTAAATGACACTGACATGACGTTTGACAGTTAACCTGTCAAACGTGTAAATAAGGTTTAAGCTAGCTACATAAGTCGACAAGCTCGGCTAGTTCGTCCTATTCTCCTTCGACAACTGCTCAGATACGATATGGTTCTGACTATTTAACTGTGTTTCAATATTCTGTGTTGCTTGTTCTTTTGTTTCATCATATAGGAAACAATGTAAGATAGTGTATTATCTTATTGATATTGTGGGTAGTTTGATCGTTTGTGAGATGTTAAAGATTGTAATATAGGATAGAATAATATACCTACTGTGGATCAAGTTATATCATTGAGATTCATTATATATCTGTGGTAAACATTTAGTAAATTGTGTTGATGCTAAATACTGCTTATTACGTTATGTTGTAAGACAGACCTTTCTTGTAAATAAAACAACCACAACATTGATATTTGATATAAATTGGCTGTACCACTATTTGTGAATTATTACTTATTGAAAAGAATGGCCAAGAGTTTTATTGCCCGTTCTTTCTCTTGATTCCTATGCCTTTGCTTTGCGAACTGGGCTCTTAATGTAAATATAGAATCACGACGTAATATAAAGATATATCCTTGTGCCAAACTGAATAAATGAAAGTATGATTTGATAGTTGTCTCTTTTATTTATCAAAACTGTCTCTACACTATAGGGAGCTTTCCTGAATCTAACACACTCGTCTTGAGCAAGAAAGGGTCAAAGAAAGGAAGATTGACCATTTCTTGAAAGGTGAAATGGCCATTCTTTCTTTCTTGGTATTAGCTTGGCGAGTATTCTTCGCATTTCTTTCCCAATGTCAAGGTAACAACATAATATCTGTTGTATTTGGAGATGTGATTCATGAAGAGCTATAAAGCTTTAAAAAGAATTGAATCTATGACGTAACCCCGTGCTATGGTCTAGCGGACATTCTCTATTAATTGTCCTGTTAAACCATTTAAATAAATAATATTTGCCATGAACCGAGGAGTATAAACTGCTAACAGTAATCAACTCTGCCATAAAATACTAAAATAATATGTAACTTCGTACATTACTCAATTAGTATGTGTTCAGAATAAACTTTGTGAGCAAAGATCTGTATATTTTTTTCTTGATTCTGTTCTAGGCCATGGAATATTCCTATCCCTTTGTGTCATCATCATCAGCCTGTGATAGCCCACTGCAGGATACAGGCATCTGAAATGGCACGTTACTAAGCCTATGACATAGGTTGAGGTCAAACAATAGTTGCTTTGAAGAAAAGCAAATATTTATATTTGCTTTATATATTTATTTAGATATAGTTAAATCTGGTTGAACCAGAAAACATATCCCGAGCTTCAAGACAGAAGATTTGGATTCAACCAAATGTTATTTTTCTGAATCTAATATTTAATACACGATTCGTCCCGTTATGTGTTAATGCTGATCATTATCTTAAATTCAATATCGAATCAGAACATCTGAAACTGCCTACAGTGGAGACGAGGAATGAGGACAATCTTCCATCGATACTTATTTCAAGTTAAGTTTGTATAATATTAAAGTTAAGCTGTAGGTTTGTCTTACAATAATCATACCGTAAAGATTGGTACTGCATGCACATTTAGGTGTGCGTTCGCGCAGCGGAATGTTGTTGAATTTAAAGATTTTAATTATGCAGATATTTAGTGTATGACGTCGTATAATTGTGTATGGTAAACAAAAATTTGTGCATGCAGCCATTGTGGAGAAATTCACCAAAAACTGATTCCGCTGGGCGAACGTTGTCCTGGCGGAACTTTTTTAAATCCATTGACTTTAGAAGAAAAGGGATGTGTCCAAAAATTAGTGTGTATTTGTGTGTAATTGTGTATGTATGAATCAAATTAGTGCATGCATAAACTTCGGAGAAATTCAAGTTTCCGCTACGCGAACGTTTGGCCATTAGCTAGTTCTCATATAAAGCGCTTATATAGAGAGCTGTAGATTTTTACATACGTTGTTTTGAATTTGTTTATATTTGTTTAAAAAACAGATTAAGAAAAAATCGTAGGGCTTAAAAGATAAAAATATAAACGTAAAATACGCTTATTAGGTCTTAGTTCTTAAAGTATGCACTTTGGGGACTACATTTTCACGTTTATACAAACCTTGTAAGTGTCTGCAACATGTTGCCAAGTATTAATGATGTTCCGTTATTAATTAAAGAGTTATAGGACAATTTACCATGAAAAGATCACTGTTTACAAAGCAGTCAAATATCACGACGTTCTAAAGGAATTGCATGGTAAAATATACGCCAATAATTAGTGTATTCATTCAACTATTCACATGCAAAATTTCATGTCATTAAATTCAGTAATTAAAGAAAAACAATTATAATACTGAGGAAGCATCGAAAACCTATATAACCCGACCAAGTTCGGATAGCTACAAAAAAGCGGCCGTGCAATATATTTAGGTAACATCCCAAAATTTATAGTATAATACCGGTATTGAATTGGTATAGGTGATAACACAATTGTTGTTTCGATATAATTTATAGGTCATTTACTTTTGTACACCTACTTTTTTAATGTATTCGACAATGACAGAAAGTAGGTACTATTTACGTAGGTACTTTATTTAAGTATGCGCTTGAGACTTGAGATATAATCTAGATATATTATTAAAATTTAAGAGAAATAAAATTCATACAGCTAATTTCTATTGAAGAGTTCACGGATCAGAATTCTAACTATAGACCTCTTAGGGAAATTAAATAATTACCACATGTAAATAATACTGTTTAGGTAAATATTTATCTTAATGTAGCTTATAACACTATTTAACCAATGGACTAGGTATGCACGAGCGTTCCCCTTTGCAACTTTAGTGGATCAAACAATCTAATAACTTAAAAAAAACAACTTCTTGAATCGATTTTTTAATTTATGTATACCGTTGTACATGTAGTGACTTATGTATGTGGGCGTGTTCCCCCGCGCCCCACCAAAATATGCAGAATTATTTTGTTCAAAGCGGTACGCTAATCCTTTGGTTAAATAGTCTAAGTATTGTAGTGATGAATTGATCAAAAATATTCTAGTGTGAAAAAATAGACAACGCGCTGCGCGCAACGAGCGATAGGCGGCTTCCCGCTTGAAACGGTACTTCCATCCTTGAAGAAAAGAGAGGGCAATATGTTTATTAAACCAGTTTTAGTTAAAAAACACTTAAGTCCATTGCTGTCGTTGCAAGCGTTTGTTACATACATACATACATACATAGACTCACGCCTGTTTCCCCGAAGGTGTAGGCAGAGGCATATTAAACGCCCACTTTTCGCCAGTGTTTTGATCCCACGTAATAGGTAGCGAGCCTATTGCCGCTTATCGGGATATTTTGTTGCGTTTGTTAACGTTATCATAATTACATAATTATGTAATATGTAATTAAAAATATTTTTGTACACGGATATTTAAATACTTGTTAATTGAAGATTTATTTTTATCGCGTTATTATTTAAAAAATATTTTTAATTCAAGAAATGCAATTGTTTTATTTTTTCCTAACGCTTGTGTACGCAACTGTACCATATTAATAAATAATGTATTGGAAGGTTAAGAACGTTTCTTAGATATATGGCACGGCCGCTTTTTTGTAGCCATCCGAACTTGGTCGGGTTATGTAGGTTTTCGATGCTTCGTCAGTATTATAATTGTTTTTCTTTAATTACTGAATTTAATGACATGAAATTTTGCATGTGAATAGTTGAATGAATACACTAATTATTGACATACATTTTACCATGCAATTCCTTTAGAACGTCGTGATATTTGACTGCTTTGTAAACAGTGATCTTTTCATGGTAAATTGTCCTATAACTCTTTAATTAATAACGGAACATCATTGATCCTTGGCAACATGTTGCTGACACTTACAAGGTTTGTATAAACGTGAAAATCTAGACCCCAAAGTGCATACTTTAAGAACTAAGACCTAATAAGCGTATTTTACGTTTATATTTTTATCTTTTAAGCCGTACGATTTTTTTTAAATCTGTTTTTTAAACAAATATAAACAAATTCAAAACAACGTATGTAAAAATCTACAGCTCTCTATGTAAGCGCTTTATATGAAAACTAGCTAATGGCCAAACGTTCGCGTAGCGGAAACTTGAATTTCTCCGAAGTTTATGCATGCACTAATTTTATTCATACATACACAATTACACACAAATACACACTAATTTTTGGACACATCTCTTTTCTTCTAAAGTCAATGGATTAAAAAAAGTTCCGCCAGGACAACGTTCGCCCAGCGGAATCAGTTTTTGGTGATTTTCTCCACAATGGCTGCGTGCACAAATTTTTTTTTACCATACACAATTACACGATGCCATACACTAAATATCTGCATAATTAAAATCTTTAAATTCAACAACATTCCGCTGCGCGAACGCACACCACATTTAGAGTTAATTTGTCTCTATTTAACTCTATCTATCTAGATAGATAGATAGAGACCTATGACCGCACGCAACTCCATACTATATTAATATTTAATACTCTGCCTTCGTACATGCAAATCCACGGGAACCACTAGTATTATTTAAAATAAATCACCGACATCTTTTCAGGAAGACAATTTGGTAGAGTCAAAATACAATATTGATTAAATACTCAACAGTGAATGGGCGGCACGATATCATCGACTAATATAATATCGATATTATTAGTCGATTTAACTACAAATCATTCATGAATGCTGACTTTTAACGTCGTATTATTACACAGATGTTGCTGAGATGTAAACGAACGGCTCATAAAATATATTTCTTGATTACTTACTATTCAGCTAATTTAGTGTATGTATCTATAAAATAAATTAATATCATCGTAGGTATGTTTTATGTTAGTTTTATAGTAATTTTGTTAGTACATGTATTAAATATCTTCTTCCTAGAGTTTGAAATGAGCCAAATTAATATTATGAAATTGCAGCTTAGCTGGTTTGGATGCAACTTAGTAATGACGTATTTTATTCGATGAGTTAAGGATATTCAAATATTTAAATGGATAAGCAACAGATTTTGTCCTTCACGGTATCAATTTATTTGAATATTTTGTCTAGATCTTATGTAGATATGACAAAAATTGCTCTAGTACAGAAACAAATTTTATTCATTCGCTGAATTTTGGCAAAACGTGATAAAATACTCCGATAAATGTTAAAACTTTCAGCCATCATCATCATCCAGGAAAAGTTACTGCAAGTCATTTTAAGAAAAAGTCTGAACATTTTCTGGTAAGAATTTCTTTGAAATTTCTTGTTGAAACTATTTGGGTCATCGTGAATTTTATCTTAGTATCAAACTAAAGCATATTCAGGTCATAATTTACATATCTATAACGTCATAAAATACCAGCGGCTTGTTTAAGCAGGAGAGAAGCCGAACCAAATTATTTCTTTAGAGAATTTTCCCTATGAGCTTGAAAAGAGAACATGCAATATATTGTCGATTTTATGTACGAGAAAACATTGGCATAAAAACAGCATTGCTGCTTATCATTTACTTATCCACTATGCGGAAAAATATGGGAAATCAATTTTCAAAGAAATGAATCAAAAGTACAAAAAAATAATAGTCAATTTCTTTGCAATAATTTTATAAAGCACTAATTTAATTTTGGAATCAAAGAAAATCCGTTCACTCAGAACACCTGTCGATTAATTTTTGAAAGGTCATTTTAATTTCTCCGGAAATTGGCATTATCTCTTTACTTGAATTTACCAGTCAATATCGTACGATCTGAATATAGCCGCAGCCGTAGTTATCCGTAGTCACAAACCTTTAATTCTGAGGGAAAACCCAATAAATCATTTTAAACACTTAATAAATCCTTCGCATTAATCTTTACATTACTTTAATCAGCATATTGCAAATTCATATTAATAGCAACAAGAGAGATTCTGAGAGCGATAAAGAATTGAAAATAAAGTTTCGTCATACACTATCACAGTTCATGCTGTACAAACTTTACCCGCTTTGGTTCGTCTGTACCACGACAACAGCTGCGCATCCAAACTTTTGAACAAGATATTCAAACAAACTGACACATTTCCTACCACGACCTCAAAATATACTTTATTACGACACAATCATCCCACCGATGTTATCCATCACTTTACTGGTTATAAATTGTTCACGAATATTATAATGGCGTACACGATGTCTGATCTTTGTCAACACGCAAAAACTATGTTTACTTCTGACAACGAAGACAGCCAAAGAAACTACTCATAAACTTTTTACGTCGCACCAGCTGTTTAGCTGTCAAGACATAATACCTAACATCTAATCAACCATCGCTGCCGTTGCATACGAAAGAAGCATTCACAGTAAAAGCCTTCTACACTCATCTTCGCCTTTTTCCACGGATTATCATAGCCCGAACCATGCGCATTAGTCCCATTTCATACCGAGTACGAGTTGCTAACTCCAGTCCATTCAGTGAGACTCGCCGGCGAGGCCGCCTCTTCACCGACGCGTCAGAATGTTCGCAACTTTGAACGCGGCGTGTCTTCGCTACTTTACCGAATTTGAACATCGAATTTCAACGGAATCGAATCCGATATATTCCATACAGAATTGAAATAAATTGTTCTAATAAAAAATATAAAATTAATAGTGATGTGCGTTGAGTGTTAAGTGAGTGAAGCTTAAAAACTTTTTCGAAATAGTTTTAATTACTAAATGTAAACTAAAGTTTATCTAAGCCTTTGATCTCGTTATTAATATTTGAATGAAGCAGGTACTTTGAATGCTATTTTGGTTGAAGTGCGGAAAGTTTGTTAGCTTTAGATGATTTATGATGCGGACGACACCGTGGAGTCGGCGGTTCGGAAAATTTTAATGCTGCATAATTGACGTGCTTTCGGTAAGTAATGAATACCAAAATGAATTTAGAATTAATTGTTTTAATAATGAAAGTTCCTGAATAGATTTTGGCCCTTATTCTGTTGTAAATTGTTGGCAAATTATGAATTCTCCGAGTCAATTTATGGGTGACGCATAATTATAATATTAAACATGTAAATGTTTTCAAGTAATAGTAGATTTGTATAAATATTTAATTTGTCGTGAGTTATTTAAAATTAATTAACACGTTTCATACGAAGGGAAACGCGAGTTAAAGACAAACAACTGACAGACATAATAAATATTTATCAAGGCAAAGTAAACGTTTCTTATGATGGATTCAAAGCCCTATATTAAATTGAGGTTATACAAATATTTTAAAATGTTCAATGTATTCGAAGGTTACGTATTTAAATTATTTGCGACCAGTCTGATTAACTCTTCAGCATTGTATTTTAGAGATATGCAGTAAATACGTTTTTTAAAGGTAAAATAATTCATTTTTTTTTTGATTTAGTAAGATTCGAGATATCAATGGTTCAGACTAACTGCTGGTTTAAATGAAGTGTAATCTTTTTTTATTATTATACTATTATGTCGCAATTCAGTGTAAAGATAAGTAGTCTTTGAACATAGCATTTACTTAATATTTTTGACAATTAACTAACCGTCATCAGAGTCCCAAACTGCACAGTCTATAGTAACTAGACAGCAGATTTATATAAATTGCACGAAAACACAACGAAAACACAAAAACAAAAACCCGTGCTTATCACATATATATATATATATATATATATATATATATATATATATAAACGACTGTTTGCGGACTTGGTTGATCACGCGGTATTGCCGTTCCTTCCTTGATCCACCTTTGCACTCGAATAACATTTGCTCTATGGAATATATTTTTGATTTTTTCACAATGTTGCCATTTATGGCAAGACATTGCCAAACATATTCAATAAAATTTAGATGTATTCGTGATGAATTTGGCTAAAGTTCCGAACAAAACTGGATCCGTAACGGCCATATATCTCAGACCGACGTCAACTTTTTGGCTCCGAATTATATGCAATGCGTGCGTCCTTATTTGAATCCAGACGTGACAATTATAAATATGTGGCTCCAGGGACAAGTTCTTTCACTTACTTCAGTACTTGCTCCGTGTAATAATAATAATATATGATATAACCATTTTAAGGATTCTTACCAGCACTATATTGATCCTATTTCTACTTGATAATTTCAATACTATTTAAGTCCGATATTTTAAATTTCTTGTATACTATTTGGCTCCATTTGTATAATAATTATGCCAAATCATCACCATCCTCCGAGCGTTATGCCAGTTGCATCCAGGCCTTCGCCTTGGAGCCTGGGCTCCGCTTTCTAGTCTAACCAGATATGACAGAATATTAGCTGTTCCACAGAGCGACTGCTGTCTGACCTCCGCAACCCGAAGGGATAACCATATTCTATGGTTTAGACCAGAGTCAGGATGTTCGCGGGTACTAATTCCTCGTAACGACTGTCAAGGATCTTTTTAATGACAGCTGGGACCGACGGCTTAACGTGCTCTCCGAAGCACGGAGGATGTGACTTTTTGTGGCCGGTCACCCATCTATAAACCAGGCGCTGACAAACCCGCTTAACCTTGCGAATCGATAGATTTGAGCTGTCGCCACTTTGCCACGGGCCGCACACTTTATACGCCACATGTGCGTACTTATTTGAATCCAAAACTATATATTATATTAGACCTGCTGGTTAATATTATGTGGCTCCAGGATTATGTTAGTTGAGTATTTTTGTTTGAATATTTTAGTTTACTATTCAACGCATAATTGTATACCATAATCTGTATATTTATTTTGCTCCTTTAAGACATACATATTCCCGTCAATCAATACTTAATGGTTTCACATTACAATTATTTAAATTTTAGTTTGCCATTCATAAGATGATCCATTGAATATATATTCATTACGTCCATACATTGTCAAATCCGAAAGCATACTATTTTGATCCACTTGAAATATTATAAACTAATACTGATAATCTTATGCACACAAGCTTATGGATATTATGTGGCTACATTACTATACACGCCGCGCCATATCTGCGTGCTTATATGAATTTGGGTCGTTTCGCTGGTATGATGAAATATCATCAATTCATCATCATATCAGCCAAACGACGTCCACTGCTAGACATAGGCCTTCCCCAAGGTTCTCCACAAATACCGGTCTTGAGCCGCCTGCATCCAACCACTTCCCGCGTTCTTAACGTGATCTTCGATCCATCTTGCGGGGAGCTTTCCTCTGCGGCGTCTTCCAGTATGTGGCCACCACTTCAGAACCTTGCTGCCTCCACGGCCTCAACTTCGAGATTTGTGCCCTGACCACTGCCACTTCAGCTTGACTATCCGGAGAGCTATCTCTTTGGTTCTCCTGCGGATCTCCTCATTTCTGATTCGATCTCGCACAGGAAACCTCCAAGAATACCTCTCTCCATCGCCCTCTGAGTGACCTTGCGCCTTCGGATAAGGCCCATAGATATTTAATATCATTAGATGAAATCCTTATCTATTTTCCATACATAAGTTGATCCAGAGGATTTATATTTATTATAACCATGCATTGTTAGATCACGTTATTTGCTAGCATTATGTTGTTGATTTACGTATTATTTTAACTCTGATTACATGCTGCATCGTACGTACTTATTTGAATCCAGTAAACTTATATAAAAACAAATCAATGTGATGTGGCTCCACATTAAACTTTACATGCCATATCTTTATACTTATTTAAATCCAGTCTTATTACTACCAGCTAACCAACCGATCAATACTATGAAGCTCCAGGATTAAGTTTATTAATTGCATGATTATTAGTAGTATGGTAAACTATTTTCTATTTAAAACTATTATTACAATCGTACTCCAAATTATATGCCACATTCTGTTTATCTAATTGGCTCCAGTAATAGGTCATACAATACACTTGCTCATGAGGACTACGCAGCTCTAGAACGATATGAATGAAGTATTCATACTACAAGTGTAGCAAAAGCGCCCGCCTGATAGTAAGCAGCTAATCATAGCCATGTAATACTAATAATACTAACTAGATATTATAAGCGCGTTGTTTTATCTACTACTGTCCTACTACCAAAACCACCATGTGGAGAGGCTTAAGTCCTGTAGTGGACTGCAAAAGGCATCATCAATTTATTGTGACCACCTGCCTCCACTATCAGATCAACATTAAGACACCAAAGAAGTTTATATACAATAGCGGGCATTGTAATAATACTAAAGCACCTACTAACAATCATCATTCTCAGAACGTTATTCCGGTAATATGGTAGTTTTGGTTGACTACTATTACCGTTTTCTACCAAACAAACAATTTCTTTCAAAATTACCAAACCTAACATTTCTACAATTTGTGTAATTTCTAAAATTTCTACCAAATCTACAATTATCTCAAAGCAACCATTTGTGCGATAACAACTATTGCTACCAAAACTAATATTTCTACCAAAACTCCCATTTACACCAAAACTACTATTCATACAAAAACAACCATATCTTCCAAAACTACCATTTATTTCAAAGTAACCATTTTCTACCACAGATTCTGCCAAATTTTCTACCAAAGCTACAAGTTCTGCCAGTCACAATTTTCTATTAAATACTTAATTCCTATCACTTTTAAATGATATTATTAGTACTTTATCTATATTATTCAATAGAACTTATGACGTGCAAATTTTATTAATGTTGACATTTAATTTAAAATGTGTCATACAGTGTGATGAACAGTAAGACTTATGTCGTCGTACTATAGTAATTAAGATTATATTTAATGTAAAAAGATTATTTGTACGCCGGTGACGGCAAAATACTATGGATTTAAAAACAGTAAACAACTTTGTAAACAGTATTCCAAACAAATAAACTATTATCTTCTATTCTGTAAATGTTTCACATTAATAAAAAAGATGTCCGAAGGAACTCCATCGTGGGTATTGTGTTTCGAAAGAAATTTCAGAAACATTTTCATAATAGATGCTTAGACTTGAATTGAATATTAGCTTTTTCACAGAGCGACTGCCGTCTGACCTCTACAACCCGAAGGCGTAGGCATATTTTATGGTTTAGACCAGATAGTTGAGGGCACTGATTACCCTAACGACTGTCAAAGATGATAACCGACACCGATGGTTTTACGTGCTTTACGAGGAACGAAGGGATGTGATCTTTTGTGGCCGGTCACCCTATGTCCAGCAGTGGACGTCGTTTGGCTGATATGATGATGATATTTCATATCAGCCAAACGACCCAAATTCATATAGGTACGCAGATATGGCGTGGTGTACATACGTAATGGAGCCACATAATATTCATATAAGCTATTGTGCATAAGATTATCAGTATCAGTTCATATTTAAAGCGGATTAATATAATATGCTTTCGGATTTGACAATGCATGGACGTAATTAATAAAAATTCACTGGATCATCCTATGTATAGAAAGGGGGTGAGCCTATTGCCGTACCGGGCACATTACCAGACTCCGAGCTGCTACTGAGAATTTCCTAACGGAAAAACCCAATAACACTTTGCCCGACCAGGGAATCGAACCCGAGAGCTCCCAATCCCACGCGCACATTAAAGGTCACAGCTCATTAGAGCCACCCGGCACCCATTCCGTACGGCGTCCACGAGTGGTCCACGGGTGGACGTCGCGCGGTCAACCAGCGGACCGCGCGCCGTCAACGAGTGAACGCCGCGCGGTCAACGCGGCGACGAGCAGTCAACGGGCGGCAAGCATGCGAGCAGTAAGTTATCACCGAGCCGTACACGCGCGGACGGCGGGTGCACCACCCACCGTCCGCGCGTGGACGGCTTACGACAGAGGCGATCCGGTGACGCTACGGAGTTGATGTAGTGAGCGCATACCCATACAAATCCATATAAAGAATACTAACCACACGAGGCGAGGCGGTGCGGAGTGGGTGCCGGGTGGCTCTAATGAGCTGTGACCATTATGCCGCGAGACCAACAAGGCAGGTATACAATTATGCGTTAAATAGTAACCTAAAATATTCAAACAAAAATACTCAAGTAACATAATCCTGGAGCCACATAATATTGACCAGCAGGTGTATATTATAAAGTTTTGGATTCAAATAAGTACGGACATGTGGCGTTTTAAGCATAGTAAAAATAGAATAGTAGGTTAGCTTAGGCCGCTCGGCGAGTTAATTGCCTACTCTTGCGTTGACGCACGGGTTGTCACTTGTTTACACCGCGGCGCCGGCTTTGTCGGCGCTCGCGCTTTTTCGCCGCTTTTTTAAGTGATCGCGCTGAATACTTCACAATTATTTAAGCTTGAATTTTTTTTTTTCAAATACCTACTGACTACCTAAGCGTTATATAAATATAACTATCTAAATGCCTTTTTTAATGAAAAAAAGTAACAAGTTAAATTTACTGACGTTTAACACTTTGTATGTTATTAATAACGTTTATTACAAAACTGAATGTATATAAACAATTCAAGCGGGCGAGCAGTGTAGTACCTACATGAATGCACTCGATCAGACGCACGGCGCATCCCGTACTGAATCCGCGCCGAGCTTGCCGCGCTCGTAAGATTGTGTGCGTGAAAAGTGCGTGTACACGGCGCCGGCGACTCAAGCGTACATTCAAACCAGCGCGGCGGCGCGGCGGCCGATTTGTATAAAGCTATCCTACTATTCTGTTTTTACTATGTATTAAGTGAGCGGCTCGTGGCAAAGTGGCAACCGCTCGAATCTATCGATTCGCAAGATTAAGCGCGTTCATCACCGTCTGGTTTATAGATGGGTGACCAGCCACAAAAAGTCACACCCTCCGTGCCCTAAATTAAATGGTAATACATGTTATAGTAAGAAAACAGTCGCTCTGTGGAAAACTAATATTCTGTCAAATCTGGTTAGACTAGAAAGCGGAGCCTGGGCTCCAAGGAAAAGGCCTGGATGCAACCGGGATAACGCTCGGAGGATGATGATGATGACCCATCTATAAACCAGACGGTGACGAACGCGTTTTACCTCGCAAATTTTTGAAAGATTCGAGTGGTCGCCGCTTTGTCACGGGCCCCTCTGGTAGGTAATGTACCTACCTACTACAAATATTTAACCAAAAACTCCGAAGTAAAAAAAAACTGCTGGAAAAATGGACATAGAAACCAAGTTATTGTAAGAAATTCCGCAAGTTATGAGAATGGATAAGAAATACAGAATAATAATACATAAAAGTGACCAAGAACCAATGACTGCCCTCCGTGAAGAATACTGCGCTGCGATTGGCCCATTTGAATCGGATCAAGTAAATCTAAAATACATAAAGTGTGGATTTGTATAAAAATGGCGTAATTATTATTAGCAACGACGTTGGCGTTAGTTGATCCGAAAGGAACCACATGAGAATGGGGCGCTCGCAATGGATCAAGAAATCATGGCCGGATCAACAAGTGGAAACGGATCAAACAAAAACTACTTATATGGCACGCTTGATCAACATTGTGATGAAGGGGATATCTATATATATATATATATATATATATATATATATATACATATATCGTGGGTATAATGGAAGAACTGAATAACTCAAAATTTCAAGTTTCGAGATAATCGCGATTTACTGTTTTTTTGACACTTTTTTTTACATTTCTAAGAAATGGAGAACAATTTTACCGTCGGTGATTTTATATGCTTTAGGTATGTTTGCTGTCGATTCTATGCTTGATTAAACTAACTTTTATCATGAACCAAAAAAATAATAAAAATAAAAAACCAAGTTATCCAATTTTGCCACACCAAGATATTGCAAACATACCGTAGTTAGCTAATTCTATATTGTAGTTATTCAGTTTTCCCACACATAAAATGAATGTGAATACATGAATTTGGGTAAACTAAGTACACTTATTGAGTTTTCAACCTAAAGAAATATTTAAACACGAAAGTTAGGCATTCTTAGTGAAAGTTTATCTGTGAAATTTTATCACTGATTATTGATCGCACATGAAATAAAAGACCTGGATTGAAAGTAGTTACATTGTATATAAAAAAAATATATAAAAAACCTTAAATAACAATATTAAATTAACAGAATTAGGTATGGCAACAAAATATTATAATTATATAATAATAAATTACTTATTATAAATCTTCTAAACTCAACTAAAACAAAAATAACTTTCCTTTGCATTAAAAGATACTAGGGTGGTCTGAAAAGTTTCCGACCTGAACCTGAAGGAAGTAGCACTCGTCAAAAAAAGTGTTGTAGATGTAATTGAGTACAATTGTACAAGACTTGTGGCAGTTATCCACCAACATTTCAGCTGTTTTGTAGCAGTAGTTGCTGTTTGACAGCTATACGATTGAGTTGATGTGAGTGTTTTTTGTGTAAATGGGAAATTTTGTATCGAGCTGTCATTGACGCCATTTAAGTTTGATTAAAACTCTGTTTATGGGGACTCTCGGCTCCATCATCATCGCCCTAGCGTTATCCCGGTTGCATCCAAGACTTACACGTGTTAGAGCCTGAGGTTCGCTTACTGGGCTAACCAGATATGACAGAATATCGACTTTTCCACAGAGCGACTGCCGTTTGACCTCCGCAACCCAAAGGGATAGCGATATTCCACTGGTCTACGGTATCAGTTTATTTGAGGGTACTGACTCCCCGTAACGACTGTCAAAGATCATCATGACAGCCAGGAACGACAGTTTAACGCGCTCCGAGGCACGGGGCAAGCGATAATTAACAATTTAATACGCACTTTACTTTGAAAAGTCATTGGTGCGTGCTGTGGATTCGAACCCGATACCCTCTGGATGGACTGCCATTGGTACCTCCACTAGGCTATCGCTGCCTCTCTGTTCCATCAGTTACCACAATGAAATTTTGGGCAGCTGAATTTAAACTTGGTCGTAAGAGCTAGGGAACAGATGAAGGTCTGCGACGTCCAAAAACTGCAACCACTGACGATAACCTCTCTAAATTTCACCAAATGGTGCTAGACGACCGCTGAATTGAGTAAGAGAGATAGCAGAGGCTATGAAAATGACAAACAAATGTATTAGCTACATATTAAATCAAGATTTAAGCATAAGCAGGCACCCAGCGCGACGGGTGCCGCGTTTGCTCACGTTAAGACCAAAACCGCGTTCGAATGAATTTTTTTTAATGATCTCTTTGCGTAGATTAGGCCTATGATCCAAGTTTTGGTATAAATAATGACTGTAGATGCAACCTGGATACACCATTATACGCCCAAATCAATAATACATACATTCCAAATAGTAAATTGCTAAGGAGGAACCGACTCCAAAGGACAAAGGCGTTTTTCGGCTGGGAAAGTGATGCTGACTGTTTTTTGGGATGTTCATGGAGAGATCGAAAGGGATAACTATTACAGTAGCATACTACGCTCTATTAGGACACTACTAGACAAAGTGAGGGTAGAAGTTGTGCAAAAAGGTCTACATTTGCAGAAAAGACTATATTACTGTCATAAATCTTCGTATACTTTATATTTATTTTGTCACTGATTGCCTACGTGGCCCAGTAAATAAGCTATGCGTCTGTTGATCGAGAGGTCTTGCGTTCAATACCCGGGTTAGGCAAGAGTGTAAGTAACTGATTTTTCCAAATTCTCAGTAGTAGAACGAAGTCTGGCAATGTGCCCGGCAACGTCAATAGACCCCCTTTTTACTTAGGACCTAAAATGCATGACATGGCCAAATGTGGGTGTAATTATTACAACTTATGTCTACCTCTTTGGAGTATCGGTTTGCCTCGTCACGCCGTGCTCGCTATCACGCGAGGTATTTTCTCACCTTTAGGCTTTCATAATAGGAAGAAGGCGTGTAATGGTCAAACAATTATAATATTAAATACTTCTTCTCATTTAATTCATTTCATGAGCCTATCACTCCTAGATATAGACCTCCCCACGGTAGCCACAAGACCCATTCTAGCGGACAACACTACGCTTGCTGAGGCTTGGCGTTAATTTAAGAACCTGCTTTTTAATCGACATACCATAAGTTCCCCCATTCAATTTGCTATAACCCTGGACTATGTCAGTTACTTTGGTCTTCTGCCGGATAATCTCGTGCCGGAAATTATTAATCAGTGAAATCCCTAGCATTGTCCTTTTCATAGCTCTCTGAGAGACATGTAGTGTAGGCAGTGCATTGCAGGACAGCCCAGTTTCAATGGAGTTGAAGGCATTTTCGTAGTCCACAAAAGCCAGACACAGCGGCCGGTTTTACTCTTCGGATTTCTAAATAACCTATGAAAAAGTATGCTCTATATGGATTTGGCCCACGGTACTAAATCCTTTAAGAAACCTAGCCTGCACCGGTCGCTGCAAGACATCAAATCTTGATGTCAGAAAAAAGTAAGAAGGGGTGACCACACCACCGTGTCTTAAAGATCTGCTCTCTGAGGCACGAGACAAGCCATTCTAACCCGAGCCCTGTGAATGGCAGTCTGTTGATATCTCCACTAGACTATCGCTGCCTACCTTAGTAACATAATATGTCTAATAATAGTATATCTGCTTATACTATAATTGTCCGATTGTAATAAATCGCCGGTAAAACATAGCATACTAGTATAGCACAATCTACTACTTTAAGTTGCAGTGAGTTTAGTGTGGTGACGGATTAAAAATACGCAATATCACCACCCCATATTAAGTCGTAAGAGCCGATAGAGGGACCATACTATGCAGAGAATAGCACTGTAAGAGAAGGAAAACTTAAAACAAACCCTATACCAATCCGTTTGGCCAGCGTGGTATAGTAGGCCAATTCCTCCTTCCAGCAGTGGACTGTAAGGGGCTGATGCTGAGTTTAGAATCTAAATCGATCATTTTGCTGTATTCTGCTACCTAGTGATTTAGTTATATTTAAGTTATTTTATTTTAATTGAAGCAATATTGTCGTGAGGCCTCTAGAGGTGCTTTGTGGAGTCCTGGCGCTCTGCGGAGCGCACTTTGAGAAAAGGTTAATCTATAGATTTACATTATTTCGCACTAATTTGTACTCCTGAATTATACGATAACTTCGCTAACGTGTGTATACTATAAATAGAAATATTAAATAACGTCACCTATTGACATTTATTTGATTGGAATCTCTTATAAATTTATGTTTCTCGAAGAAGAAATAAATAAAAATACTTATTTAAAAACGAAAGAACGTTCATTAATGCCCGAATAAAATAACTCAAGTTGTTTAGTTTTCCTTCAACTTGACTAGTTTCATTAAAATATTTAAGTGCGCGGAAGAACTAAATAACTCAACTTAGCTAATTAATTTCATACTCAAGTGTTCAGAAGTCACAGTTGTTCATTTATTTATAGAGTTATTCATTTTTGCAACGAATATTTAATGCTTATTTATACATATCTATTTCTACAAATGAAACGTAAAAATGGCTTTATTTTTGGACTGGGTTAAGATATAAGAATGTTTGTTAGACCAAAAAATGCGGCACATTTTGGGGTTCACGAAAATGGTAAAAGGTCAATTTGGCCAAAATCTGAGTTATTTAGTTCTTCCATTATACCCGCGATATATATATATATATATCATGGATGGGAATCGAAAGCACGACCGTCTCGCATCGGTTTAGCAGTGGGGATCAGTAACCACAAGACCAAGGCCAGACAAAATGAATTTACATAACAACATACACAAACCATACTTAATAATTCAATGGACGGTCTCCCTCTTGAAAATACTGAAATCTTATACACTTAGGGCTTAACCACAGACTTTTCATGTAATTGTTGTATAATTACACATTAATTTAATTTTAAAAGTACTACAATGAATTAGTACAACTATTAAAAATTCACCAAATTCGAGATTTAATTGCGACGTTGCCAATCTTCCTGTGAAATTTATCTAAAGAAGAATATTAGTCAGCAGATCAAAATTAAGGCAATATAAGGTACAAGCAAAAGCTTCTTACCACAGTCACACAACCTGTAAAACAGTCTTCTAACATATATTCAATGAATTTTAATAGACTAGAATGCTTATTAGTCTATGGTTCAATATTTATACCTGCGTTATTTATCATCCTCTTAGCGTTATCCCAGTTTATCCCAATCTGGGGTCCGCTTACTAGTCTAACCGGATTTGGCTGATTATTAGCTTTTCCACAGAGCGACTGCCTGTCTGACCTCCTCAACCCAAAGGGTTAGGCAATATTCCATGGTTTAGACTAGTATCAGTTGATTAAAAAGGTACTGACGCCCTATAACGTCTGTCAAAGATCTTCGTGACAACCGGGACCGACGGCTTAACGTGCTCTCCGAGGCACGGGACAAGCGATAATTAATAATTCAATACGCACATAACTCCGAAAAGTCATTGGTGCGCGCCATGGAATCGAACCCAATAGCCTCTGCATGGCAGTCTCTTGGTATCTCCACTCGGCTATCGCTGCCTCTATTGGTATCTTCACTCAGCCACTACTGCCTTATACCCGCGTTATTATGATGTGGGCGACTCTTTTTTAATAAAAATAGAAGCCCTATACATAGCTTATAATCAAAGAAGTGTCTTTTGATACCACACTGTAATTAAATTACAAAGCGTCGATAATGATCGAGGCCAATGTTAATATAGAGAAAATTAATAGGCCATGGAATATTTAAAATTACACTGTAACTCAAAGAGGCAGGGGAGTGAATATAAATATCAATAGCTGTATTTTAGACAAATTGTTACATATAATAGGTATATGGTGTAAATGTATAAAATTGGACGTGCATAAGTCGGACAAAACGCAGATGAAGAAAATTTCTTTGAAATTGCTGGATGAACTGAACAGGTTATAGTTTAAAAAACATAGGTAACAATATGCTGGATAGGTGATAACGAATGCTCTATTGCTCATACAGAGTCGGTCGCGTCGCCGCTTAGTACTGAGTGAAGTGTTCTCGTTTGATCCCTACTCGATTCAACACTGTGTGATACTCAAATTATTGTTTCGAGTCTAGGTTTTATAAGAATACGTTGATTGAATGTTGTATACAGGATTCAAACTTAGCGCGGGCGATAGTTCGTCAGGATTGTTCTATTAAAATCTTTCAATAGAACAATTCAGACAAATCTTGTACATGTGCGCAGGTAGCACAGCGTCTTCTTTATACCTTTGGTAAATTGCAAAATGTCTACAGAAATAGCCTTCTGTCAGGCGATCTTTATACCTCTTTGACCCTTGACAATAAAACCCAATGTCCTACAAGAGGTACAGAAGGATCGTAAAAAGGGAAAACTCGTAATCACTGGCCACTCGTTTGGCAAAAACAATGTGACAATCTAAGTATTGTACGGAGGAAAATTATAATGTTTGTTTCTTTGTGAGCCTGAGTAATTTAGTACTAGAGCTGCAAGAAATATTTTTCTCTTTATCTTGGAACAGTTGCACTTGGCCTATATACGGTACACCTCAAGATTGTTGGGCGTAACAGATATATGTACTTTAGAATGCCATTTATTTATACTACTTTAGTGCGGTTTCTGTTTGATAAATATAGTATACTCGCGTGTATATTTCTTCTATGAAAATAGTATCTAGGGTAGTGTTATGTATATATATGTTTTAGGTGAAGCTAGTACGATTGTACCTATTAAGCTTGTGAATTTCGCTTCCTATATACCTATCTGAAACAATTTCTTAGAAAATCACTACATTATTCCTATATACAATATCCAACGGAGAGAAGTAAGCTTTTATTTTTCAGTGTTTGTGTAGCTACGAGTACGCAAACAATATGTATATTTTTTAGCTTTTAGTAACTGTCCCCGTAAGTGTGGATATTTATTTCTATTACTGTCATAACAATGACTTATAAACAAACACGATGGTCAATTTCAGAATGGCTACTATGAAAATAAAAGATACCATTAATATCAACAATAGTATTATTTATTACTATTGTTGGATGCCCTATATTTATACGGCATCCTTTGTGTGCTTATACGGCCCGCTTTGATAGCTTCTATTTTGTTAACCATAAATATGTATTTTTAATTTCGGAACTTATTGCAAATATTTTAAATCGGTTGTTTAAATTCAACAAACATTGCTTTTCATGCAAAAGTGAAATGATCGATTTTATTGACTCTTTCCTCAGCTGTATCGTAACTGTTTTTAAAACTCCACACTATTCCTAGTTGCGATGGCAATATGCATTTCGGCCATTTTAGATCGTTCTTTATAGTTCATATCCCGTACCGTGCTGCTTTTATTTGTTTAGATTACATTTTTTACTGTTTTCAATGTTAGAAGCCAGGCAATGTCTGGGTTAGTGGTAATGTTGGCTCAGTGCCCTGCAAACATGGCTAGCCGATAGGTTCAGATGTCCATGGCTAGACGAAGGCTCTGTTTATGATAACCTACTGAAAGAAAGCTAAAGTAAGAACTAGAAGATGACAGAAGGGATTGGTTAGACGCAACACTATGGATCGCACCAGTATGTTGATAATTATCCTAATCCGTTCAAGGGATCTAGCTGCTATGCTGCAGGTCGTGAGTATGATTCCAACCCTGACCATTTTTTTTTATAATGAGCTGGATCACTTCTTCTATGTCGGGGTAGAATTTACTATCATGTATGTTTAATCAGTTGCCTGGTTGGTATAGTTCAGGCTCTGCGTAGTTTATAATCCGATGAACATATATAAGAAGTCCTAGAATAGGTACCTAATACCATTATTACGAAGCGTGCAGAGGTAAGCCTCCCGCAATGTAAACCGACGACCTTGTTGAGATTGCGGGCAGCGGCTGGATGCGAGTCGTTCAAGATCAGTTCATGTGGAGAGCCTTTGGGTGAGGCTGGTGTACAGCAGTGGACATATATCGGCTAAAATGATGTTGATATTGTTTTAGAAATACTCTAGCAAAGCATCATATTCACCATCGTAGCGCTGTCCGAGACTTTCGCCTTGGAGACCGTAGTCTGCTTAGAAAATTCAAATGAAGCAGTGCGCTACTATCTACTGAAAGCGACGTTTCAGATTAATCGCACCAGTTACGAGAATATCCTTGAGAGATCAGTTCAGGTGTGATTCGGCGAAGTTCATCATATTGGTTCCATATAAAGTCCCAACTAACTAAGCTATCGATTTTCCTTATCGTGTCTTTTTGCTATCTGTCCTCTCTATACGTCAAAAGACTTATTAAATATTGCTTATGTTTGGACGTTTAATAGTGCTTCTAGGTAACAATAAAATTCAAATCGATATTATTGCTGCTTTGATGAGTCCACTATTGTCAAAGTTACTTCTAATCGTTTCAGTATTTTTAAATTACTTTGTTTTTTAAGATTCATACAAAACTCTTAATTGACTGCATGTATGGCGTAGTGGTTTTAAGCGCTGACCTCGCCGTTCACAAGACCAAAATTTATTAAGTCCACAATTTGTTGTTTTGAGTCTGGGTGTTCTGTAAGTCCCCTGCGACACAGGATTTATTGCTAGTGTGCGAGTTCGCAAGACTACATCGGTGAAACTTTTGCGACAAAATGTGTATAAGGTGACGTGTATCTTTATAGTGTTTTCGTTAACATTAATTAATCCAATGTTCTAATCTTCGACTCCTATATAAATATTTTGGACACTATAATATAAAATAATATTAATGTGTTGACCAGAGAAGATTATTTGTAAATGGATGCATCATACGTTAATGTGTTGTTGAGACTTTTTATCCTTAAATGAAGCAGTGCGCTACTATCTACTGAAAGCGACGTTTCAGATTAATCGCACCAGTTACGAGAATATCCTTGAGAGATCAGTTCAGGTGTGATTCGGCGAAGTTCATCATATTTTTTATCACATTCATATTGGTTCCATATAAAGTCCCATGTTATATTATAAAATTTGTTTTATAATAAAACAAAGTTTATAATATAACAGTCTGTCCGTCCGTTACCGACAGACTGAAAAGCGCAGAACAGTTTTTCATGCGGTTTTCGCCCGTGATTCATGAGGACAATTTAGGAGTATAATATTTCAACCGACACGTCATTTTATTTTAGATAACACGTAGTACATCTGCCGTCCTTTAACTAGAACCCCTTTAACCCTCAAATGACCGATTTTGAGTTTTGAATGCAAACTAATACAGTTTTAAATTCTCTATCTTTCTGTCTAAGAACCATATCTCTATCACTTACGGTTATAGAGATATTAAAACATGATTTACCGTTAAATGACAAAATATGCAACAAATGCTTGACTAAAAAGTGACTATACCACGCTTCTTAGCTTAATGCACGTTAAAGTACCTTAGTTTCAAAATTCGCCTAATACTTTTTTAATGTTTTATGAGCTTAAACTACGTTAATTGAATATTCTTGACTACAAATACACTAAGAGCCTAAAACTTGTTTATAGTTAGGGATCAATTTTGATAAAACAGGAATAAAAACAATGCTATAAACTATTTATGATGAAAACCTTATCTTAATTCTGGTTAGACGACCATAACGGTATTTTGCCAAGTAATCAATATTGCGATTTGCTAAAACAATTCGTTAAAAAAAGTGTTATTTACCTCTAACATGGAATTTGTTCAAAAAAATATTAGTAATTCTTAACTTAATAACGGCTAGTCCACGTTCCCTAACTAGAAACACGTTATCCGTTTCTCGCGCTTCATTAATTCCGGGAGTGTGCGGGGATGCCATATGCGTGCGAGGATGCCATATGCGTGCGAGGATGGGATATGCGCGCAGGGACGTTTGCCATTCCGCTCGGAGAGCTTATAGCGTGCAAGCGTGCGCCATCGCATCGTGTTCCCGCAATAACTCAAATATGTCGGGGAATATTAGGAGGTAAAATTAGTTTTTTTTGTGTAATACTTTATAAACATTATCTTCCTTAATATCTCCACCAAGTTTGAGGGAAGAATAGCAGACCAACGAATTAGTCATATTTATAAAATGATTATGACTGCCTTGTTGGTTTGCTATTATCCCTCAGACTAACTAGGTGGAGTGACTTTGACGGGCAGGAACTGGATGAGAGTAGCCTCGAATCCACCATTGCAGTCAGTCAACCGGAAGATAGCGGTCAAACCACCCAAAGTAAGGTGAAAGTAAATGGTAAGATACTATATAGGCAGCAGCATTAAGTATCAAAGACTTCCGCCATTACGATCGCCAATCCGTCTGCCAAGCGTGGCGATCAAAGCAAAATCTCCCAAAAATGAGCCACACACGAAAAAAACAGCCTCTATTCCCCGGCGGCCCCGCTATGCCTGACTCGAATAGCGGTCATGGTAACGGCGGGGCAAGGGGTGCGATAAACCTCCGGCAGAGATTTGTCGCAATATTTCATTTATTTCATTTCATTCATTACACTCCGATGAAGATGTAGAAGCTATGTATGAGGACATATCTCGGGCTATACATAGCTTCAAAACCCATTACAACGTTGTAATGGGAGATTTTAACGCGATACTAGGCAAACGAGCGGTGATGAGCTGAGGGTGGAGCAATTTGGATATGGACACCGAAACTCGCGGAGCCACTTGCTGGCTAGCTTCATGGAGAAGGAAGGACTCTTCATGATGAATTCCTTTTTCAAAAAGCTAGAATGCCGCAACTGGATCTGGATAAGTCCAGATGGTGCCACCAAAAATGAGATCGATTTCATCATGTCAGTGAAGAGGTTAATATTTAATGATGTCTCTGTGATCAGTTCGCATAAAGCGGACCGCGGTCACCGAATGGTAAGAGGCACATTGAATATTAGTCCCAGCCTCGAACGGTCGAGATTGATGAAATCTACGCTCCTACCAGCGCCAGTTCAAATCTAGGACCCCGAGAGCTTTCAGCTTGAGCTGCAAAATCGCTTCAAATGCCTGAGAGAATGCGTAGATGTGAACGACTTTAGTGACAGGTTAGTGAATGCTGTCCATACAACAGGCTTAAAGTTCTTAAAGCCCATGATGATTAAAAGAGCCCATAAAATCTCTAGTCTGATCCTCGAGCTTATACAGGAAAGGCGTAGGATGCTTCTGCATGCCTCTGACGATATGCCAAAGCATCGGCGGCTTGATAAACACATCTCTAACTACGGAATTCAATATTCGAATTATAGATAGATCTGTAGATTTTAGATTCGTTTTTGACAGTTTTTGACATAAGCTCCATACAAAATATGTCAAACACGAATCTAAAATCTGCAGATTTATCTATAGTTCGAATATTAAAAACGGCCGTAAGTCTCTGATTCGCGATCTTCGCCGATACAACACTGTGTTCAAGACGAATGGTGACAGAATTATCTCGTCCAGACCTCAGTCTGGACGAGATAATTCTGTCACCATTCGTCTTCAGCCTTGTCAGCTGACCTACCCGATAGACAGATTTCATTTGGAGACTTTGGAACAGTAATCTGCTCGATTGCTTCTTGAACACACTTAGTGTTGTATTTGCGGAGATCGGGTTACAGAGACTTAGAAATTTGTTTATTAAGCTGAGGCGGAGGAGCTGAGGCTCCTGGAAGAGATCGAACTGGACAGCTATACACGACTACACGACCACCTGTTATTACTCCAGTCACTGACCCTAGAGCTGGATTGACCCGACACTATACCGAAGATACCCCGGACATGACATCCCGTCAGCATGCACGGGTTAAGAGTGTCCCTAAATCAACTCAAAACCAACAAGGCACCGGGTGATGACGGAATTACGTCACAGCTTTTGAAAGCTGTCGGCGCACCTGCCGTGCAAAAACTTCGAAAGTTATTAAATTCTGTCATACTCGAGGACAAAACGCCACAGGCATGGCACAGTGTGGTGGTGCTTTTCGTCAAGAAAGGCGATAAAACCCTTTTGAAGAACTACAGACCCATCGCACTCCTGAGTCACGTCTATAAGTTATTTTCAGGGGTCGTCACAAATCATCTCGACCCCAAGCTAGACGACTTCCAGCCTCCCGAACAAGCGGGTTTCCGCAAAGGCTATAGTATTATAGACCACATACATACGCTGTGGCAGGTTAAGTCTAAGGAGTATAACCAGCCTCTATACTTGGCGTTTGTGGACTATGAGCAAGCCTTTGATTCGATCAAACCTGGGTGGTACTGCAGTCTCACCAACTGTGCCATCGACGACTATCGATACGTCGAAGTGCCGAAGTGTTTGTTCGAAAACGCCACCATGTCAGTCCGCCTCCAGGACCAGAATTTAAAACCTATTCAACTATAGCGAGGGGTGAGACAGGGGGATGTTATATCTCCGAAACGTTCACCGCTGCGCTGGAAGATGTTTTCAAGGTTCTGGACTGTGAAGGACTCGGCATTAAATAAACGGCGACTACTTACACCTTCTATTTGCTGATTATATCGTAGTTATGGCTCAGACCATGGAATACCTCAGCACAATGCTCTATGGCCACCGTAGAGTCTCCCAACAAGTAGGTCTTAAGATGAACATGGACAAGACGAAAATCACGTCTGACTTCCATGTCGTACCTGCTCCTATTCAAATTGGGAACTCTACACTCGAAGTACGTATAACTGGGATAATGATCCGATTGGGTAGGTCCAACTTCGAGAAAGAGGTCATTCGTCGAATCTAATACGGTTGGGAGGCGTTCGGGAAGTCACGGCATATCTTTACGTCTGATATCCCGCAGTGTCTCAAGACGAAAGTCCTTGACCAGTGTATGTTGCAAGTGATGGTCTATGGAGCCGATACGTGGTCACTTACTTTGGGCCTTACCCGGAAGGTCCGGGTTACTCAGAGGGCAATGGAAAGAGCTATGCTCAGTGTTTCCTTGCGAGATCGAAAAAGAAATGAGGAGATCCGCAGGAGAACCAAATTCACCAACATAGCTCTCCGAATAGCCAGGCTAAAGTGGCAATGGGCAGGGCACATAGCTCGAAGAACCGATGGCCGTTGGGGCAGGAGGGTTCTGGAGTGGCGACCACGCACCGGACGACGCAGCAGGAGTAGGCCTCCCACAATGCGGGCCGACGATCTGTATAAGATTGCGGGAAGCGGTTGGATGCGGGCGGTTCGAAATCGAGTCTGTGTGGAGAACCTTGGGGAAGACTTATGTCCAGCAGTGCACGTATCTAGGCTGACATGATGATGACTATGTGATTGAAAATATTATTACTGTCTATTATACGCAAATATAATATATTAAATAGCCACTATGGCAATAGGGCCTTAAGATATACTTTTTTAGCTATTAATTGCTTAATAAGATTAGAAAAATAATCAAGGCTGTGCATATAAATTTTACAAACTGCTGTATATGTTGATGATAAGTAAAATATATATGTTGATGATAAGGAAATTTATTTAATTAAAACTTTTTAATTTAATTGATGAAATTTTCATACTGCGTTTTAATTAATTATCCAGTTTTTTTTATATGAGATGCTTAGCTATAAAGACGCTAGTAACAATTGAAGTAAGAAATACCTGATTTTAGCTTAGTAAGCAAGCATATATTTTTTCATATATTTTTTATTTTTCGCTAAAACTTAGCTTAAAAGAGTCATAGGTACTTTAGCCTCTTTTTACGTAAGGTACTAATGTATAAATATTAAGAAAGGTCTTAGATACAAAACAGTTAATAGACTTAGCGCGTTTATAGTTAAGCATTTAAGGGTAAATTTATTGAAAATTAGAAACCACATAAATTTAAAGAAAATGCTTAGCTCAAAGATCTCTAAGTGTAGGTTTCGTTAAGCATTTAAGGGTAAATTTATTGAAAATTAGAAACCTCATAAATTTAAAGAAAATGCTTAGCTCAAAGATCTCTAAGTGTAGGTTTCGTTAACCTACACTTAGAGATCTTTGAGCTAAGCATTTTCCTGGCTTTAGTGCGGCAAACAATGTCAAAAAAATGTGTACTGCTTAACTAAACCAAGAAATTCAGTTTTTTTATATAATTTTAAGTACATTTCTGAGCAGGAAATATCCTAAATGACGCTGGCAAATATTTGTTTAAATAATATTTAACAATCACTGATTTATGTATAATAGTTTTCTAGAAACAACGATTCCCACGTTTTTTACGTTTTTCTCCAAAAAAAATTTTTGGGGTTAACGTGGTTTTAGTTAACGGACGGCAGACATATACTAATTAATAATATTTACATGATCAAATAGCGGTCGATGACTCGATATCAATTAATGGCATATCGTGTTTATTTTTGTTTTCATTAGGTTGTTAAAGTTCAAAGGTGCCCGTAGAGATTCATATCTGCCAGTATTTTAAGGGTTCCAGAGCCAAATGGCAAAAGATGGAATCCTTAAATTCACCATATTATCTGTCTGTCTGTGCGTAAATTACAATATTTTATTACATTTTATTCCGAAACTATTTAGACTACACTGTTAAAATTGGAAGATAGATGCATTCTGTAAACCTCATTATACAAAATTTAAAACACTAAACAATTTAATATGCACGTGCATGCCGTGGATTAGAACCCGTTAACCTCTGCATGAGTCTGTTGGTATCTCCACTCGGCTATAGCTGCTCTTATATATCTATATGTTATACATCATAATACACACTTTCGCATCAATATCGAAACTTATGTATGCGAAATCTTCTCCTCCACAAAACTTTTAATAAGATGTCGATCGATTTGATGCAAAGTTTCCTCAACTTCAACTAGCAACAGGTATATATTTTAAAACTTCCTACCGTAAGCCAGGACTTGGAAGAATTTATAAGTGTGTAATTCTGTAATTGCAAGCGTACCGCATGTTTATAATACTCTTTATAAGTCTAAACAAAGATGTAACTACGCCACGAACTGAACGCCACTGCAGCGAGCGCTGAGGGCTCGATCATGCACGTTATTCCTGAGGAACAATACCAGATTCCTACATAGTTGACTTGCTGATTTGTACTTTAAATGGGCTGGCCTGACTGATCAATAAAGTAGCTTACTCATACAGGATATTGGCAAAATTGTAGTATTTGTTCCTAACTATTATCTCATCTCCTGTCTTGTTACCGTCCTAGTACGAGTTTCACGCTTTTAAAATCCATTTAACACGATCAGAAAAGGTCTACATATATGATCACAGCCCAAATATTGATTGTGTTTAGTTGCATGTTTATAAAGTCCCCCGGAACACAGGGTTTAGTTCTAGTGCGGGAGGTTTCTTTATAAAAAAGAAAGAAAAATGTTTAGCGTTTCTATTAAAAATGGTTTGCAAAGTAGATCGTATTGTTGATGTGAATCTCTAAAATCAACGGTCTTTTCTTACCAGTGTTGCGTTATATCCAGGAAAGCAAAAAAAAAGAACCATGTAACCTTATACTCAATATATTAACCCTGCTTAAATCATTCTCAATTTATATGCCCTGTTCTGATTTTAATGTAATAAAAATCCAAAGTAGGCACAGTGTAATTTTGTACTTGATTTATTTGTCTTATCTCGATATAAACTGCTTTGTTCTAATTTTTAAAATATAACGCGATGGCGTATGTGCTTTTTAGCTGTGTGAAATAAAAACAAACAGAACTATATCGCAGATATATCGAACTATCCACCAAAAATACTTTCATGTAAACTAAGATGACAGGCTCACACTCTCATAAAGTTATCAGATATCATATAGCGCCAAACTTCTAACTCTACACGATCTAACTTTACAATCCCCAGCTTTACAAACTCGGTATACCTCACTTAAAATAATTATGGGGCTTTGACCCTTTCGTTACTACAAGAACTATTGAACTGAACTACTACAAAAATGTAATGAACTGTGAATATAATATTTTCAACTAACGACCATGTTACGGAAGCGAAACCTGTGATATATTAAAATCACATTGACGGTCTTCAGTATTATCCCGATTGTCTTTTCATCTCATCATCATTGTCTTGCCCTGGTCCCAATTTATTTGGGGTCGGCACAGTATGTCCTTCGCTTCTATACTTCTCTGTCACCAGTCATCCGATCGTTTACCCCTTTCTCTTTCATATCCATCCTCACACAGTCCATCTATCTCTTCATTGTCTTTTTATCTATATTAATATAAATACAAACAAAACAAAACTAAAGAATTGGATTTACTGAATCTTTATTATAATAATAAAATCATCCGTATTATTAAAATAAATAATTCAGTGTTGCCATAAATCTCTACAATAAGAGTATCAAGTTGTCAAATTTTAGTAAGAAGGCTTGTTTTCTGCACTGATAAAATTAGCGTAATCCTCTTCTCACCAAAAAATGGTTTTATCCGGGCGGAACAATATGGTCTAAGCTTTCATAGCTAACATTTTTCATAGTAGATGTAAAAAGCAGTTCAAATATCAGACCCTGGTCTGAGTTTAGTAAGTACTAATAATTCATACACACTAACTTAACACATCACTTAATCTTCATATATAAAATACTAGTGTTGATTGACTGAGAGCCAACGCACATCAGATACAACTAGGCGCAATAAAATGAAATTTGTTATATACGTATATTTATTATGAGACTTCTTCCGTGGCTCTGTCTGCGTGGGGCATTTTACCAACTTAGGGTGGGATTTGCCATAAATTCTCTCGTAGTGCTCCCCTACACTTCCCAACGAATATACTGCCAAATTTCAGCTTCTTGTGCCCAATAGCTTGTCTACCAGTCAGTCAGTAACGCAAGAATTTTATATGCATGTATACAGATTTTTGTAGAGCGTCGAGCGTAGGGAAGCACTAAAAGATATTTTTTGGAAATTCCCGTCTTAAACAGGTAAGTATTACATAATAGTTTTACACAGGAGCAACAGTGGGCAAAGTCAAGCTTAATATAAAATAATTTGCTATTATGATCATCATCATCATCATCGCCCGTTACCCTGGTTGCATCCAAGCCTTGCATGCCTTGGAGCCCGAGGTTCGCTTACTGATCTAACCAAATATAATTGAATATCAACTTTGGCGCAGAGCGACTGCCGTCTGACCTCCGCAACCCAAAGGGATAAATATTCCATGGTTTAGAACAGTATCAGTTTATTTGAGGGTACTGACTCCCCGTAACGACTTTCAAGGATCTTCATGACAGCCGGGACCGACGGTTTAACGTGTTCTCCGAGGCACAGGGCAAGCGATAATTAACAATTTAATACGCACTTAACTTCGAAAAGTCATTGGTGCGTGCCGTGGATTCGAACCCGATACCCTCTGCATGGCAGTCTGTTGGTATCTCCACTAGGCAATCGCTGCCTATACAGGGTGTCACAAGACCCATCACCAAGCCGAAGTCTACTCGTTGTGGACATCATGCCAAGTCATACTAACCAAAAAAAATACCTGGGAAACGAACTTTTTTTTAAGTTTTCACATTTTTTTACCGCAATTAAAAGCGCGCGCGTGCAATGTTCCAAATACCTACTTATCCATGGGGTCATAGGGCATCTAAATAACATACTAGCGGGGTAAATGCATCTATTTTGTACCTAATTAGAAAAATTCCATACTAACTTTGAGCCTCAATATCTCCTGAACCAGTAATTTCCTTTCAGGTATGGTGCCGAAGTAAAAAATGTTCGTAGTGATTGGTACAGCATGGGATTTCAGTTTTCGTTAAGGGTATTTTTACACCCTGTATATAATTTGCTATTATCATATTTAACCCCTCGCATGCCCCGCTCTAAAATGCAATTTCTCCGGTAGAGTCCGTTTAATGTAACGTTTATAAGATCCTAGGTTATAAAAATTTAATTTTTTCGCGTTTGGTATAATTATATGACGCGAATTTTAAACCGTATACAGTTCAGAAGTTACTCTATATGAGAATTATATTAAAATAGCTTACCTCTAACCTTTTTATGGTGAAAAAAAAAATATAAATGCAGGTCACTTTGTTTTTTCTTACACCATGTGGAACATTTTTCCAAAATACACATAAATTACTAACGAAACTCCCTTTCTCACTGCACTAATATTGACACGGGTAGACGACGCGACGGTTATATACATTAATTTAGTACAGTTCACCGATATTACTTCACAATAACCATTTATTCATAGCAGCGAAAAATTTGCGCCATTTTGACGATCCAACGGAAAACATTTCTTACTCACAAAACATATTTATACCTATTTATAGCAAAAACAATACAAAATGTCGTATTAACAATTGGATTCTAAGACAACTTTTTGAGAAACTTATCTATATTTAGTAAAGTAATTAATAAATACTTACATATAATCATTTAAAATATGGAGGACGGCTAGCGGCCAACGCTCGAAAACTGCATCACAACAGTTACTAACACTTTTTTTGTAAATGTTTTTATAACTGGCTAAGAAAATATTTAAAACATATACTTCACTAAATTGTCAATAATTTAATATATAATACTAATACAATCACTTAACGTTTGCGTGTAGAACACATTTAAAAAAAATCACTAATTCAACTTAGTTGATCGCCACAGCGCAATATGGCGGCACGGAGAGAACTAGGCACAGAAATCAGCAATTTTATTATTTTTCTCGGTTGCAAGCTTGGCAATATGGTAAAATTGATGGTATTATGTTGGTTAATCTGTAACTAGTCGATGTACTTTTTTTATTGTAACCAATCACACAACACCGGAGTGAAGTTCATACAAATCCTTATGAGCACACCGTGCTCGTAGGTCACTCAAGGGGTTAATGAAATCCTTCTGACCAGAAAGCTATTGAACTTCTGAAAGACTAATTTAAAAAAATTCTCTCTCATCTACTGGTAATCAATCATATTTTGAAACCATTCCAAGACGAAAAGTGCGCTAATTTTATCTGCGAAAACTGCGCTAAAAAACTTGTTACAATTTATTTTTATAATAAGCAAGCGAGGGTCAAGGGCATTCCGATTTGGCATTAGAAAATCAAGTAGAACTTTTTTACTCTTTCATTTTGTGTGTTACGAAAACTCTTGCATTGTAGTTCTATAATAAACCAGTATTTAAAAGAGTTACTCAATAATGTTATCTTGAATTATTTAAAAATACATTAAATCATTTCGAAATAAAAATCACGTTATTTGGCTGCACACCTACGCTTTTTTTCTCTAGTCGTTTGTTTGAAATGAACTGATTGACATTTAAAAATTAAATGGATTCTAAAATTATAACATGGGTTCCTTAAGTAGCCCGCATTTTCTCTTCCCAATTTTTTTGATTTCGATAGCGACGTCACTAATCGCGTCTAATTGTTTTGTATCAATTAATGGCCCATTCAAATACATTCACAAAACTTCATTGAATTCGATTCAGTCGTTCTGAAGTAATGTATAAAAATTTTATAAGGACCATCGAAAGTGCATGTCTATTTGCGCTTTCGACTTTATTATTCTTTAAAACAAAAATAAAACGTCAAAGATAACATAAATATTATTATTTGAATAAGTTTAGGTTTAGTGGTGCGTATTTATTTACCCAGATATATTTCAGTATTTAAATCCAATCTAAGTTGTACAAGGCTTCTAGCGTTTGTAAGCCTTCGGCAATCAGATAGCGTGGTAGAAAAAGACATATAAGAAATGAATGAAGTAAAAACTACGGCGTACCTATCTATTACTTTAAAATACCAAGCTTTTTCACATTCCGCTGAAATGGTAGATTTGGTTGGTTTAGAATGTGTAACATCAGAATGTCTTGTACTGGTATTGGAGAAAATGTAGGAAATTATATTTTTATTCCCTGTAGTACAAATATGTGCATTATCAGCTAGACAGCCTATACAATGGTTTTATATTTAATCAACTGGGTACTACAAACATTTAAAGCTATCGCCCAATTATTCGACCTTATACCGTCACTTACACAAACGCCTATCGGGTATAACTATGTTACGACATTTTATTATTTTAGAACAAAAAAAAAATTGTGACGTTATTTGAGTTGGTTTGAGTTGACTACGTAGTTGATTTTTTTGTACATCCGTGTTCAGACCGTGCTGAAATATCGGATACTCGAAATAAAAGTACGTGGTATACACTGAAAGACATAGTTAGTTGTCATCCAGAGAGTGCGCAAGTAAGTCAGCATGGCTATTTATCAATACTTATTATTAAATGAAACCTCCTTTTCGTTCTGTTTGTATGAATGCAATAAACTCAAAAACAGCTGAACGTATTTTTCTACGGTTATCACCAATAGATAAAGGGGCTCCTGAGCAAGGTTTAAGTACCTATATAATTCACGCGGAAAGAGCCGTGAGCTAAGTGTAGTTTTATTATAATCTATACATATAATAAGACAGTAAAAAAATCTGTACATTGAAAATATTTACAAAAAATATATACAGTTAGGCTAAGAATCACTAAGGGAGCAAGAATCTAAAATAAAAAAAATCTGTCTGTCTGTTTGTCTGTTTCTCTGTTTGTTTGGTTGTACACGCTAATCTCCGAATCTACTGGACGGATTTGAATGTTATTTTTTGTATTGGTATTGAGTTTGGGTATAATTGATTTTGGAAAATTGAAGACCTGATGCAGAGCCACAACAGCCCAGTTAAACTATAAGACGTAAAAAAATGCGGTTTGGCAAGAAACGTTACGCCTGATGAGTATTTCCTGATGAGAGATTAAAATTTGAATATCTCGAATCTGATGTGGAACTCAAAGAGCCCAGCTACACTATAACATATACGGACTTGACGTCTTAGCAAAAGTTGTTCAGTCTGATGAGCATTTTCTGTTGACTTATAAAAATCGAAGATCTGAAACTTCTAAAGAGGAACTATAAGAGCCCATCTGCACTATACCATATACAGACTTGACTGCTTAGCAGTACTTGACCAGTATGATGAGGATTTTCTGTTGAGATATCAATATTTATTATTTCTAAGACCCGAGGAAGGACATATTAGGATAGTTTTATCGCGATAACCGACATCCACGCGGGTGGAGCCACGGGCGACAGCTAGTTCTCAATATTCGCTTTCGGCTCGGGGCAAACAATTGCGATCTACTAGTATTTGTTCAAGTTCTGAGTGCTCTTTATGTCTATTGATTTGCTTCAACAAGCCAATTAATGCCAGAGTTATCAGTTTCAATTGACAATAAATGAAACGTCTAATAGTGCGTGATTTGTATTTATATTTATATTACATTAATAACTCTTTTAATATGTTGTGAAAAATTACTACTGAAACATGACAGATTTTTATATTTAGCAGGATACTAGCAGCAGTCACACATTATTTATAATATGCTCAATTTATTCCAATATGCAAGAAAATAAGACTTACTCACCTTCGTAAACTCCAAAAATAAACGAACTCTTCAATGTTTCCATTCATCTATTTTAACGAATAAACATATAAAACGATTTACAGCTAGACAATTTTGAAAAGAGAGAACGCTAAAAATATTTTTGTGCTCGGTACATTCATTTAGCTTCTGTGAAAAGAATCATATTGCCTATGTATTGCGAGAGGCCCGTCTGAAGCTAAGCAGTGCTACAGGCCGATGAAAGCAATATTGTACTTGCATAGGAATAAAACATGGTGAAATAGCGTTTTATTTGGTAAGTAGATGAATCAGCGGTTCTACTGAGTAAATGGTGATGTTAGCTCTAAATAGACTAGATTGTGTATTCTTAGTATTATAGGAAATGACGATGTTACATTGTGAGAGAAGAATAGGTGCTAGGGATTTAAATTATGAGGAAACGAAGACATTGCAAAAGTCGTTTACAATTTTTATACCTACGCTGGATGAACGTTGAAGTTCCGCGCAGTATATCTATACTTCTTTACTTATATTATAAAGCTGAAGAGTTTGTTAGTTTGGCAGAACGCGCTTATCTCAGAAACTACTAGGCCAATACGAATAATTCTTTTTGTGTTGCATAGCTCATTTATCGAGAATGGCAATACTGTATGTAAAACATCACGCTATGTGTCACGGGTGCAGAACAGAAGCCTAAATAACGCGGGTAACGTGCGGTCAGCTAGTTCTCCCATTTTATATCCTGATAATTTATATCCACATCAATTTGACGAAAACACTACACTTACGATTCCCAGGTGTAGCTTTATAAAAGAATACAATATCATTAATAACTTGGGTTGTATAATCAACCAAATTATTAATGATATTAGATTACGAGTGTAATATATTGACTAGAGAATATGTTATTCCCTTTAGGGCCCGAACGTGCCAACACTTTTAACACATCTAATAACTATTATTTTGTTCCAAATGTTTATTGTGTTTGTGACTGTTATAAATATTTATTTTATAGCTGATTTATAGCCTATTATTATTGTCATTTGTCAGTAGCATTATATAGATACAGCCGATTCCAATATTTGATCTGTCAATGTATTTGACTACTAGAGACATATTTGACATATTTTGTACGGAGCTTATGTCAAATATACGTGATATTAAGCAGCTGCCATTCAATGTTAAAATTCGCTCAGTCTGGTTATGTCTAATAAAATAAAAAAGAAGTTCACCATTTCCCTTTTAAAAAAACCATCATCAGGAGCATTATCCCACTTGCAACCCGGGGTCCGCATACTAGTACCTATAACCGGATTTCATTCTGAATTTTAGTTTGCCAAAGTACCAATTAAAAGTAAAATTGCTCTGAATTATATTGCTTCTTCGTTTGATAAGGATGCCAAGCAAATAGTTTTAAACATTAATTAAATATTAAGGGTCGAAACGTTCAGATAAATAGGACAAATAAGTTATCCTCGGATTTGTCTAAATCTCTCGTCTGCTTAGAACTTTGAACATTCAATATGGTGAACTGAAACTATTAGTTTGTTCAGAATTGAAACGGAATCTGTTTGGACTGTCTGGGACGTTGGGATGCATAATTTTACTGAACTGAGGTCATAATTTTTCCTTGCGGTGACGGATTATGAATACAGAGTGTCACTACCCCATTTCATTCCGTGGGTGTTGGAAGAGGCGACTAAGGAAAATACATGAAGCAAAAAAATTAAATAGTACCTTTTAAAAAGAGATGGAAAACTCGACATCGAACCCTGTACCAGCCTATCTGGTCAGCGTGGTATAGTAGACCAAATTCTTCTACTCAGCACATGAATTTTTTGCCGACTGTGAAACAAGTTAGGAGAGGCTTATGTTCAGTTGTGGAATTCAAAAGGTTGTAGAACATCTTCATAATTATTGCCAATGGTAAAAAATGCCTTAAAGATTTTTAATTAACCGACTTGGTATTACATGGATCTCACAACTTTTTACGGTCGCGTGACTTGGTATTTTTGACAAGTATTGTTTTTATGCGGTAATATATTGAGTATGGATTTAAATTCTTCGAATTAGAAAACTTTTTTACAGTAATGAAAGTCTTAGAAAAAACCCATAATTCGTAATTTATCACTAAACCAATCGAGTAAATTAGAAAACTTAGTCTTTTAGTTGAACTTTGTTTGGTAAAATCTGTGTCCATGTACACCCCACCTGTTCACGGCCCAAGTGGCTCTCGACGGATGTGGCGATACAGGTCAGCAGACTGGGATGAGATGCGGTCATTTTTTGCAGCTTATTCCTGGCAGTCCATTTGCTTCTCTTCGGGTGATCCTTCAGAAAGCGCGGATGCAGTGACAGAAGTGTTGCGTCAGGGCATGGAATACTTTATTCCGTTCTCAAACGTGCCTTTGTCAAGTACAGCAAAGCCGTGGTTCTGATCCGAATGCCAACGCGCCGAAGCGTTAAAACATGAGGCATACGTATCATGGGCTGAAGCACGCAAATGCAAGGCTAAGGATATACCAGAGAAGAAGAGAGCCTTTAACAGGGCTGCCAAGTCTTGCAAAACAGTGCTCCAGATGGCTAAATACAACCACATTCACCGAATAGGAAACAAACTTGCCTATTACCCAGCTGGTAGTAAAGCGTTTTGGTCCCTGGCGAAATCGGTGGAATCAAACTTTTGCCGTCCCTCACTACCACCACTGCTGAGGCCAGACTGATCACTAGCCCACGCTACTGAGGACAAGGCGAATTTATTTTCCACAATCTTCGCAGAATCTTCGCGTATAGACCACCCAAATAAACCACCTTCGACACCGCCCCATTGCGAAACCTGTATGTTAGGCATACGAATACGTCAAATAGATTTTTCGCCTTTCTCTGGCAACTGGCATAGTGCCAAGATCTTGGAAGCTTGGCAATGTACAACCAGTGCCCAAAAAGGGTAGCCGAGCTGACCCAAATAACTACACACCCATTTCAGTCACTTCCATACTCTGTAAGAGCATACGTTGCATGCTCTACTGAATTTTTAATTTAATTTTTCTGTACTGAATGATTTACTCCTGGCATACCTAGAATCGAATGGCCTCCTCAGCGACCAATAGTACGGATTTCGGCGAAATTGATCGACAGGAGATCTTCTGGTGTATTCTACACATCTATGGGGTGAGACAATCGAGAGACACGGTGAAGCACTAGCTATTTCGCTTAATGTCTCGAAAGCATTTGATAAGGTCTGGCATGATGGTCTCATCGGCAAGCTTCCAGCATTTGGCCTTCCCCCTGACCTGTGCGCTTGGATATCAGATATTCTGAGGGATCGGTCCATTTGGGTAGTCGTCGATGGCTGTTCGTCAGACCAAATGGCGGTTAGCGCCGGAGTCCCACAGGGATCAGTTCTCTCTGCAACACTTTCCTGCTTCTCATCAACGATCTATTAAAACCAGGCATCTTCGGATATGCAGATGACAGCGCGGTTGTAGAGAGATATATGTCCAGTGCTCGGGTCAGTGTAGCAGACATACAGTCACTCAGTGAAGGCATGATTAAGCGTTTGAACTTGACTTTGAAGGCGGTCTCTGACTTAGGCGATGCTTATCAATTTAAGTTTAATACCTCCAAAACTCAGGCGTGTCTATTCTCCACGAAACGGAGTCAATTTCATCACTTTTTGAAATGTACCTGTGCAGATCACCGATTGCTTGGAACTCCTTGGCGTCACGTTCACCAGTAATTTAAATTTTGGTCCTTATATAGAGTCAAAAGCCGAACTGGCTGGCAAGAAGTTAGGTATCCTGAACAAGGTGGGACGGTACTTTACGCCGGATCAGTTGCTTAATCTTTACAAAGCTCAAGTCCGATCCTGCATGGAGTACTGTTCTCACCTTTGGTATGGTTCAGAGAAATACCAGCTAGGGACTTTGGACTCTATTGAGAGGAAAGCTAGGAGACTCATTGGCGATGACCAACTGGTTAATACTAAACTCCAAAGCCTGGATCGTCGCAGTGTTGCCAGTCTGTCGGTTTTTTATAGGTTACATTTCGGAGAGTGTGCAGAGGAACTATATAACCAGATTCCTCCATCCCCTTTTTACAATCGGACGACCAGACAAACTAAACATCGTCACCGTTATATGGTTGACATCCCATCTATACACACGAAAGACTTTGCTTCCTCATTTATTATGCGTACTGCAAAGGTATGGAACTCCTTGCCTGAGTCTGTGTTTCCTGATAAGTACAATCTGGGTGTTTTCAAGTCACGAGTGAATAGGTACTTTCTAGGCAAGCGTGCTCCATCTTCGACCGTATCATCGCTTAACATCAGGCGAATTCGCGGTCAAACGTTGGCCTATCAAAAAAAAAAAAAAAAACGTGCAAGTGCGAGCCTGACCCGCGCACTGAGGGTTCCATACGCATTTTACCTTATTTGAGGTTGGTGCTAATTACGCTAGTCCTCTAAATCTGTATGAGCGCCCATACAATTTAGAGGACTATCTTAAATGGAGTCTACTATGTATGTATGGGGACACCCTTAAATTTTCCATTTTTTTTTGTAATTTTTCCTTTATTTTAGTTCAACGGGAACTACCATATAGGTTTTCGACCCAAAACCTATAGCGTACTTACGGTTGACCTAGAATTGTCAATTTTGGTTAAAACCAAGGTTTTACAGCACAAGTAAAGGAAAAATTCCGAAAATTAGAAAAAGGTGAAAATTAAGGTTAATTTTGGTACTTACAAGTTATGTATATGTCTTCACCATAGACCTCAGTATCTGGTATAAATTACAATTTGCTAGGTCCACCCGTTCCTGAGAAAATCGGTGGTGACACACGGACAGACAGACAGACAGACGGACAAGAAAGTGATCTTATAAGGGTTCCTTTTTTACCTTGTGAGGTTTCCGTCCCTAAAAAAGAACTAATATTTTCAAGGATTATTTGAATCACCATTTTTCAAATAGTAGTATTATTTTTTAGAGCTTAAAACTCGTAAGCCCTTTAAATAATGTACGTCGCCGTCGTAATCAACTATAGCCAGTATGCTTTTTGTTCTTATAATTTAAAAAATGTGTTATCATGCCATTATAACATGAAAACGAGACAAATTAATAAAAATACTCGACATTTATGTTTTTATATTATACACTAGACGTTGCCAGTCGGCCAGAACCGCATTAAAATCCGTAGCGTAGTTTTTAAGATTTAAGCATACATAGGGACAGACAGACAGAAGACAGACTTTGTTTTATACTATGTAGTGATAGTGAAGAAGCAAGCATTACTGCAAGGTTTAATGTGCCTCTTACGGCGTAAATATATTTTTAAACTTAACAAAAATAACCTCTTTGTAACAATAAAATGAAATCTTGGTGTAATAAACTAAAGTAAGGTTAAAGGTCTATGACCTTCGGTAACAAAAACATGTTTTCCGTTCGTGATCGTAAAATTTGACGATAGTTAATTAAATAGGTACCAACTAAATCTTCAAATTAATTGATTTCAAAAGTTAGAACCTCATAAGTTAGTAAGTACTTCATAAATCTTTTCAAGGCATTCAGGAATATTTATGAACTGAAGAGTTGTTTTTGGATTTTAATGATTCTTCAAATTGGATTTCAAGAGGCCTAAGAGTCTCCTGAGAGTTTAGTAGCTGTCTGTCTCTGTCTCTCTTTTTTTAATACATTCTTTTGTTACATACTGTTCTGTTGAATGTCTTCCACTTTGCACATATGAAAAACAATATTAATCTGTATGATCTCTATTCGAAACAACAATTTGCTGTCTTGGTAGTCGGTACTCAATTACATTTCATCTGGAAATAGAATTAACTAGAGGTCGCCAACAGCAGCGCCGGCACATTTCTTTTTTAGTTTCCTTTTTGTATGGATCTCTGGCTACAACACGTACCATATTAAAAATCCTAGGAAATTAACCCATAAACATAATTAAACTAAAAATATCCACTTTAAAATAGTTTTGAAGATGTAGAAAATATAATAAAAAAATAATTGACGTCTATCTCAACAATCATGGCGGAATATTGTGACATTTGTTATTGATGTTTAATGAAAACATTGACTTACACTTATTGTCAAGTGTTAACATCAAAATGTCAAAACGAATATTTCGTACCGAAATGCACAGGATCTGTAAGACCAGTGCAGTTTTATAACTATTTTTTACCTTAAGATAGGTTCATAACGATTAATCTAAATAATTTTTATTGTATTCGAAGTATGCTGCAATAAATTGAGGTATACATAACTATTTTTATTTTTTTTATTTTACGTCTTTGTGTTATTTTCCTTCTGTCATTTCATCTCGTACAATTTCTGAACGCATTAGGTATCATGCTACAATCCAATAAACCGCCATATTGATTATGGCAAGAACAGAAAAATATTTTTATTTTTTATGATCTCAAATATGAGTAAATTCTTGAAATAATATTTTTCCCGGACTTCTGATATATTTCCCTATTTTTAAAGGTATGGTACATTTTGTAGCCAAAAATGAAACATCTCCTTTAACAGTGGCGATTGCCCAGTGGTGTACGTAACGGACTGCCAAGACGATGGTCTCGGGTTTGATTCCCGGGTACCCCGGGCACACACCTCTGACTTTTCGAAGTTATGTGTGCATTTTAAATTAATTATCGCTCGCTTAATGATGTGCCCGGTAGATGGCAATAGACTCGCCCTCTATTACATTGGGACCGAAACATAACTGGCGAAGTGTGGGTGTGTAATATACCTCTGCCTACCACTTCGGGGATAAAAGGCGTGAAGTTATGTTATGTTATATTAACCGTTTCTGTGCCATCCTGTGGAATATCTGGAAATGTTTTTAAGTGCACTACTACGTTTGCCAAGGCCGTCTCATGCCGTCTCATAGTTTCATCTGTGCGTAGTCTGTCAGCCATTAAGGGAAGAGTTTTATATATTCAGAATATTTGATAGATCTACCAATACCATTCGGGTCAAATATTTGTTGTTAACTACTCAATATATGTATTTTGGTCCGGATATCAATTTAATAAATAATAACACACGGTGCAATAAATTCCGAAGTGGGGATACAATGTTTATGGAACACCTTAAAACACCTGTATCGTTTCACAACACGTTCATTCAAGCAGACTTTACTCTAAATTACATTAATCTTTCATCACCTTTCTTAAATATACAATACAAACAAGGAAACACAAACCATTCAAAATGTAATAGATTACTTCGGTTAAACGTTTCTGCTCCACTCGTTTACTGCTGTAAATCACTTCTCGTGTCAATCAATCGTACAAAGGTTATCTCGCAGCGTAACTATCTATCAGGCGTTGTTGCACACACTACGTTGATCAATCGTTTAGGAGTGTGGTAAGGGTTGCTGATGTGTGTAATTGGATAGGGAGTAATCTAGACATAGGCGAATTGATATGAGAAGTAATGTGTTTGAATGCAAACCTAATGCCTCGAAGAGTGCAAAATTGTTACAATGACGTCTTTTCCTTAAGTTTTATTACATTTATGCGAAAGACTGCTTATGGAGCATCTGAAAACGACTACAGCAGGGAGGCTTTTAGCAGAAGGGGATGGCGTGCTGTCCTGAAGCAAATCACTTCTGCCCATAGCAGTCCTACAACATGATGTTCACGACTGCTCTGTCAAGACCTTATCGGATATCATACAAGCTCAAGCACACACGACGATTACCCAAACAATTACATGTTATAGGTATCAAATTGAAATCTTTGATATGGACATTTTAAATGTCACTAAGTTTATAAAATAAATTGTAGAAAATGAGCCGTGTGGTTGACGGCATAGAATACAAGTGTCACCACCCCCTATCTTCCCGTGGCCGCGTGGGTGTCGTAAGAGGCGACTAAGGGATAACACGATGCAAATACCATCTTTGCGTAGAGACGGAAAACTCGACATCAAACCCTATACGACTGCCTCGTTGGTCTCGCGGCATAAATGTGCGCGTGGGATCGGGAGGTCCTGGGTTCGATTCCTGGGTCGTGCAGTGTTATTGGGTTTTTCTGTCACGAAATTCTCAGTAGCAGCACGGAGTCTGGAAACGTGCCCGTGTGTAATATACCTCTGCCTACCCCTTCGGGGATAAAAGGCGTAACGATATGTGTGTGATATATGTATAGATATGTATGTTGTAGAAAATGAGTACTCTGCTAAAAACCCAGTAAAATATAAAAACATGTTGTCATTCCAATCGGGAGGTCGTTTCAAGGTACCTATTTAATTCTAAAAGGTATACTCATCACTATACTCATCCAAGAAATTAAACTCGAACTTCAAAATAAACACAAATTAATTATTTATCAACTAGAAACCGTACTATTACAATACAAGCACGGCAGGAACGGCACCAAGAATTCCTCAAAGAAAACATAATATGTTTCAATAATAGATTAGGTCTATCCATCTACTCGATGGAGCGGTAAACGGGAAGAATGTTGTGAACAATGTTGTATTAAACTAACGTCGGAAGAGGAATGTAATACCGGAAAGTAAACCCTAGCCTTTTCTATTAAAAGTTGGGACCGCAACTATAGGGTGTGTGACAATGCCCTTAACTAAGCTGAAGGCCACGTATTTTGACAAAGACATGTTTTTTGTTGAAATATTGATTTTTCTACAAGAATCATAGAGTCGTTGGAAAGAAGCATATGTATAAATAATGATACGACTCGTAGTAATTTATGGATAAAGAAGTCATATTATGTTATGTAAAGCATAAAAAAATTACTTGATTGTCTCCGTGGTCCAGTGAATAGCGTATGCAATTGCTGATCGGAGATCTGGGGTTCAATTCCCGGGTCGGGCAAAAGTGTCACTGGGTTTTTCCGAATTCTCAGTAGCAGCACGGAGTCTCATGATGTGCCCGTTAACGGCAATAGGCTCGCCCCCTATTACGTGGGACCTAAAAGTTCATGGCGAAATGTGAGTCTAATATTACACCTCTGCCTACCCCTTCGGGGATACAGGCGTGAGTATATAAAGAGGTAAAATTTTCGATTCTTAAAAAGCACTAGATATCATGTTTTTGATTTATAACGTATAGTACTTCAAAATTACTTCCGTGAAAGTGACCACAATCTACTTTCATCCCTTTCTAAAAGGTTTGGGATCGCAACTATGTAGGGTGTATGTAATAATGTCCCTAACGAAGACGAAGGCCATGCATTTTACTCGTATTGATTATGACGATGACTGTGTGTTTAGTTACCAACCCTGCGGTCTGAAAAACTCCGACACTAGAGTTGGCCACACACTCACACGAAAAACAAACAAAAAAAACCAACCCTTACTTGCTTATGAAGACATTGAAAGTTATAGTCTTAATTTATTTCAATATCACAACAAATTATGTTTTCATAATTAGTTGCAATGTCAAAGAAACGTCCTTATCACCATTTGGTTATTAATGTGGGACCCATGGGCATAAAAACAGGCTCTTGGATAACTCGAAGAGCTCATTAACCTCTCGTATGCTGGGTTAACAGACATAATTAAAAATATATTGTGTCTCGTGCAGATCTGCTCTTAAGCATACGAAAGGTTAAGGTCGGTATAAATTATTGTCAAGTCTTTGATTGCTGTTACGGAAAGTCAGTACCATTTGATGTCCTGACACTCAATGATATTATTTTTATAAAGATGAATATAATAGTCTTTAGTTTTACATACTGCATTCCCCTCTTACCCAAAGGGGTACCCTTTGGGTAAGGGGGATATGCATTTGATGATCTGTTGAAAAAATAATGAAATCTTGATTCTGAGACGGTTCAATTATTGTTATTACCGTTTTATGGCCGCTGCCCCTTTTGCATCAGTTTTATGGTTGAAAATTATTTACAAGCAATAAAAAGGAACTTCAGAATCTGATTCAGATTCTGAAGTGAACATCAAAGTTAACAACATCACCATCCAGAAAATGGAGAAGTACGGTTACTTGGGACAGGAAATAGTGACCGGGAAGAAGAACCAAGCAAGCGAAATAAACAGACGCGTACGATTAGCCTGGGCGGCCTATTCCAATCTGGTGTTCGCCTTCAAAATGAACCTTAAGGCTGAACAAAAGGCACGCATTTTTGACCAATGTATCCTTCCAGTTCTCACGTATGGCGCTGAAACCTGGGTCTTCACCAAAGACATACTGGGTAAGCTCAGCGTGGCCCAGAGGGCGCTGGAGAGAAGACTGGTTGGAGTAACATTGAGGGACCGCAAAACCAACGAGTGGCTGAGACAACAGAGCAAGGTCACTGATGTTATCAAACGCGTAGCCAGACTGAAATGGGAATGGGCAGGTCACGTGGCGCGCAAGGCTGATTCGTGGAGTAAGTGGTTGCTTGAGTGGCGACCATGGGAACAAAAACGACCTCCAGGAAGACCTCAAATGCGTTGGGACGATGACATCAAGAGGATAGCAGGGACAAAGTGGCGCCAGATCGCACAAGACCGCGACGAGTGGCGAAGATTGAAGGAGGCCTACACCCAAAAGGTCGAGACAGGCTAAAGAGAGAGAGAGAGAAAAAGGAACACTATAATATGTAAAAATGCGGCAGTAAAATTGACAATCTTTATCTGTGACACAAGTCATAAACCAAAGGAAAAAATCAAATTTAGTTAAGGTTAGGTGGCGGTAAACTACTTGTAAATATAGAAGGTATACACTATGAGGTTTCGTAAAAACAGCTACTTGATCAGCAACATTGTCAAGAAGTTTACAGGTCTCAAAATTGCTAGTCAGTAAACTGTCGATTTAGCCAAAAGAGAAACCTTTTTGATAGACGAGCCGTCCTAATTCTGAAATAACGGGCTTCATAATTTCCACTTGTTGTTGTTTAACTTGAGAGTTCGGTTTGAAATAACAGATATTCTGTATACCTACGAGTACATTATCACACTTTCAACTTTATATTTAATTAAGTGTTGAATGAAAACTATAGCACAGATAATCTGAAAAGCAATGCAAATCACAGATTAAATTAACTATGTCAAAAGGCATTCAGGGTCTAACACAAGATTGGATTTACCGTAAAATTAAATCCATTTCACAGAGAGGAAGCTGAAACTAGGTCAAATGACAGGATATTAGAAATACAGCAAAGTATTACTTAGAGAATAAGTTCTATTTGATGACTTGAATAACGTTTTTACAATCTTCTTCAATTATATTTGAGGGCACTTCAGTCGAGAACGGGTGGAAAAAGACGTTCAAATAAATTGTCGCGCTGGTTTTACAGTATTATGTATGCTTACTATGTAGTTGCTCTTGGAAAAAAAAACAGTAAAACACCAGAAAAAAATGCTAAAAAAGAACTGTATAAAATTCAATTGAATATTGTATGTATTATTTAACATGGCTTGGTTTTTATAATACTTACTTCATCAAAGTAATGAAATAGTCACATAATGTGTATTTAAATTAGTTATACTTAATACTTTTGGTAAATTATGCGTAAATGATCGGCTCGAATGAATGTGAATGGCGTTCGCTTAGGCGGACTAAATCTCGTCAGCATCGCATATGCAATACTAGATGGTAGTAGAATTGCGTGCTCCCGTCACTTAAATAGGTTGAGGACAGCGCGGAAGTTCTTAGAGCGTAGTCTCGCAGAACATCTTTTAGCAGTCGCATGGACTCCGGACTCCGAACTCAACCTTATGTCGTATAAGAAGACTCAGTACTGGAGATTGGACCACAACGTCAACAATAAAAGAAAGCATTAAACCTTAATACCCAATTTGCAGATAATCTCAAAAAAATTACCACGGTTCCGATTCCAAAATCAAATAACTTTTGTCACGAATAGGAAAATGTATGTGGTAGTATAGCTTCCATTACCGTAAGGCAAATTACTGATTGCATGCTGCGAATTGATAAGAGAGCTACCAATAATGGGCCGATAGCATCCTGTGTATAAATAATCATTTGTTATTACTCTTCTGTTGGAAATGGCGTGAGCAACATAAAGAAATATCAAACATTGGAGGCAGTGATAGCCTAGTGGAGATACCAACAGATTGCCATGCAAAGGGTATTTCAATCAACACCACGGCGCCCTTAACTGGCTTTTAAAAATATGCGTAATTTTTTTAATAATCGCTTGGCACAGGGAGCACAGCGCCTTGGAGAGCAGGTTAAGCCATCGATCCTGGCTGTCATGAAGACCTTTGATAGCCATTAGGGAGTGAGGAAACTTGAACTCGAATACAGATTACTTCGATAAGGCAGAGGTTGCCGGCCGTGGAGTTGAGCCCTCTGCATAGCTGTCAGTTGGTATCAGCACTATACGAGTTGCTGCCTAGTATTAAAAATCTGTTTAGTAGGTAATAAAATTTGTAGTAACATTATATGGTTGTACGTAACTGGATATTGACGATTGTAAGGAGTCTATTAAACTATATAGGTACGTTAGAATGTTGTTTTATGCACATCTGTATTATTTTATCAGCCGGCTACACTGAGGGTTATCTCTATTCTCATGTGTAGTAACATTTTATTGGCAATAGCTATTCAGATACTATTCTTACGAAGGCTGGCCTACGTTTGTACGATTTATACAAGACGGCCAAATGCCATTTATAAATCTTTAATACATTTGTATTTGTAATAAAATGTAGCCAAGATGTGTCGGTGATAAGTTTGTATAAGCGCGTAAGCTGAGTTTACAGTTGAATTAGATATAGTTTATTGGAAAAAAAATCACTTAATGAAACCTGAACTGTATTTGGCTCTAGTGACTCCAAATATTATTAATGCAAAAGTGTGTGTGTATCGTGTGGTCTGTGAGCACGATGCTACACTGCACAGCTGCACTGAATTTGATGATTTTTTAAATTTATTTTTAAAGACTCACGCCTGTATCCCCGAAGGGGTAGGCAGAGGTGTAATATTACACCCACATTTCGCCAAAAAATTTTAGGTCCCACGTAATAGGGGGCGAGCCTATTGCATTTGATGAATTTGAGAAGTGAAATTAAATTTATATACTTGAATTTTAGTTGCCCTTTATTTAAACTCCATCAAAGAAGGTTGAAGATGTGAAAGTGTAGTGAAATTAATACAACTATATAACTATATTATAAAATATTATAGGTATATATTTAGTTCTTAGACGTAATGTATTCTATCATCTAAGTGCGAAGCCGCAACCGCTAGTGACAAATAATCCTTTTCAATGTAAATTTCCTATCTCCAAATTTGGTCCAATGTTGTCAGTTGTCTGATCAATTGCCGCAAACTGTCTTACATAAATTAATTAATGGTTATTTGATAAATAACTGGCGAAATGTGGGTGTATAATACACCTCTTGTGTAAGTTTTACCACAATTATACTGTAAAACTATTAGTTTCTGTTATATCCTGAATTCCTGAAAAGGTGGTGCCAAATATAAAAATGCACCAAATCAAACGGACTATCATCTTAAGTTAATAATAAAACTATTATATTAAACGTAGAAATAAGAATAGGTACGATGGTATTTTTGTCAACCCTGGCACGTAGGTATGCTAGTCCGCACATAAGTCACAGCTATCATCGGCAAATGGTAGATATATACCACACAGGTACACTCCTCATCCATCATGCCGAGCGCTGCGCAAGCGAGACAGCTTGTAGGGATGTTGTAAAGACACAGTTAATTCGCTAGGACCAATTCTGCCACCACTAACTGCACAGGTCATTTCAGCTTTTCAAACATCATACTAAAGCGGTGTGTTCTATTCATCGTGTTCCGTTGATTGATTTTTGTGGAGACTTTCTCCACGACCTTAAAAAATATAAAAAATGTGTTAAAATTGTTGTGTTTTACGTAAAATCTCATCATTATCGTCATCAGCCATGCCATAGTCCACTGCTGGATATAGTCCTCTCCAATGGCACGCTACTGAGCCCGATTTTCGGCTTTTCATGTCCAGCCGCTGCCAGCTACTTTGCGTATATCGTCACTCTACCTAGCCGGAGGGCCTCCTCCTACACTACGTTTGCCAAGGCGCGGTCTCCACTCTACAACACGACTACTACAACCGTTATTGGTTCTTCGACAAATATGACATACCGAGTCTTTCTGTGTTCTTCCTATTTAAAACATCAAAATATTTCACTCTTTTACAGAAAAACACATCTTTACACACATCGGACAATGATGTATGTAGTGATGAGTAATTACTTACAAGTATTTTCATTTGATGTACCAAATCCCTCAGTGCAGAATGCATGCATGCATTACCAGCTTTACACGTTTGGCTGCAAGCCAGTTAATCTAATAATCTACATCTCGACACATAATGTCGTCGATTGATTCGACGTCGAAAGATTCTTAGAATTTCTTGGCTTCAAACGGCGTAAAGGCTTATCGGAATCAGATAACTAAGTCACCAAAGCGCTTAGGCACATCTTCAAAGAAAATAAAGAGATATGATGTCTAGAATTAGTTAAATTGTAAAGAAAGCCTATAGCTAGATTTTATATATCGCTATATGGCCAGTAGCCGTAGGCTAGTCGAATGGCACACCAATTTCACATTTGCAAATATGTTCACAATTTACTTCTACGATAATTTTATAAAACAGAAGAATTTGATGTATATTGTCTTTCGGGATATACCACGTAACTTCGTTTCGAGTATCCGATATTTCAACACTGTTGCAAGCGCCATGAGCCACAGACACGGAGCAGTAGCCCTACGTAATGCGAGTGTAACCGCAGAATCAGCTAGTTTTTCTGTGTTCCATCACATACTACACCAACCTAACCGTATTTAATCACTTCGTACTTGCACATTATTATATCTCTGGTATCATCATACGTCACAAATCTCTATTTTATTTATTTTAATACCTTTTTGTCAATCTACGCACAGAATTTTTGGTCCTTTGTAAAGTATAATTAGCGGCATATACGAAGTTGATTGCGAATTTTATTCCGGCACTGGAGTTCCGCTACAAAAATGTGTTAAAAACTGACCGACGCCGACGTTAAACAAGGGATATACGGAATAAAATACCCAAAACATATATCGTAATTGCGTAGTAAATAATCAAGTATTTAACCACATGCACACAACTCCATCTAGTCCCAAACCAAGCTGTTCTTATGTGCTATGGGTACATTTAAATATATAAACATAAAACAAATACGTACTCATAAAACATAGGTTTACAGTAACACGCCTAGACCAAGAGAAACATTTATGATGATGTACACAAATGTTTGACTTGAGCGGGAATCGAATCCGCGACCTTCGCCTTCCGGTACGCCACAGAGTCGTAATAACTTACTTCTATTATATTCTTCGAGCTATTGATCTAATATACAAAATCATGTGTTACTGAGTTTGGGCTCGCACTCATCCTAAACGGCTCAAGGGATAACAAAAGGTAACAATAAACCATCGACCATAATAATAAAAAATATTATGAGCTGACGTTTATAGCAAATTATTACCAAAGATTTACTTTAATGGCGATAAAGACACTAGGTCAGTCTGTTTTCCATAACCCATAATAATACCTTGCAAGATCTGAGTCGTAACATGGATAGACCGAACAAATAAATAAAGTCACATAATATATATTTTTGCCTCTTAAGGCATTTATATTTTTTGGCATGTATTATTTTGACAGAAACCTATGACTTGTTATATATTTCAAAATGTAGCGTGATTTGAAAAGTATGTGCGATCATTTTATATTACACTGTCTGTATGATATGCTTTATGTCGTATCAATGTTTTTAAGATCGTAGATACATGGGAAACATCTTTGATCCATGGAGGCGTTAACTACAAACTATTTGACACAAAAATAAATAGCAATAAAATCAGTTATATTGCTGGTAATTTCAGAGGTAATTTTCTATCAACTCGACACGTTGTAACAGATATCTATGTGTTAATGTCTAAATCTACGGTTGCCATGTTAAAAATATTCATGACTTTTTTATTACTCACGAGTAATTAAATTTCTTAAAATAAATAATGTATCACTAGTGACTAGGGATGCAGAATACAGTGTGAAGATATCGGATTTTTCAGTTATTGTTGTTCGAGATATAGCTACTATTTTTTAAAAATGCTATTAGATCTTAGGATGAACATAATATGTTTCTTTTGTCGAGAACTAAGTTATTACTTTTTAGCAGAAAATATTAACTGTCAATCTATTTAAATTTGAATTAGCAAATATTGAACCGTCAGGCGATGCTTTCAGGTTTAACGGATGTTCCTCGTTTGTGTGAAACTAACTAGACCTAAAATACAACTTTTATAAAATAAACAAATCATTTCTTTGGCGCAAAAGTGTCTTATGGTTAAGTATTCATAAAAAAAATGTGTTGCTATTGACAAAACGTTGAAATAAAAAAAACATTTTAAGAAAATTGTCCGGATACGATATAGTAATGTAACTTATAATAAAAAATTGTATTTCTTATTGTTTAGGCTTAGAATTAAATAAAAAAAATATAATAAAAAGTCTATCATAAAGGTGCCTGTTCACAGGAGTTAAGGAAAGTCGAACTATTCTAAAATAATTGCATGGAAATTACAAGATCCAGCTTTGTGTATGTATGTTTCGATTTCACTGGCATAGCTCTGTTATTCGGGTTAACTGTGTTGTGTGTATTATTAGCCTTAGTCAGGCGAGGCTATTGCTACAAACTTTTTACATTTAAACAGAGAGGAAGAAACGATATAGTCTATATGTGTTTATTTTAACTGGTTCTAATCGCGTTAACTGGCTATTTTAACCATCTCTATTTTTAACGGTTTTTTGACCGGCACACGGATTTTTGGAGGGAGGATTCTCTTTTATATATTATTTTAATAATCTATAGAGACTATAGTTGACACATTATCATCGTTCTAGCGTTATCCTGGTTGCATCCAACACTTTTCCCTTAGAGTAAAGGAATCCAATAGTAAGTCAGTCGAAATTCTGGCGAAAACAGCGATAAAAATTGGTATTATAACATCCTATCACAACTCCCACAATAATATATGTAAATTTCACCTGCAGCATAAGATTTTAAGCCAATAATTTATTAAGTCATTGCATTTCAGTTTCGATTATAGTAATGTTACAGTGCTGCCTGGTAAGACCTATGGCCAACTTATGTACTGGAGATGTGGTTCTGGAATACTACAAAGCAATCTTAGGTACGGGGCGGCTGTGACATACTCTAGTCATTTGTAGAATGACCACCTTCATGATTGAACTCCAAGCAAACGTTAGATTGATTTCCGAATCGATGTCGAACAGGTCAATCCCATTGCAACCGGTCTAGTGTGTTAGATTCCTGACAATTTGAGATGTCAGAAGATTTGTCAATCTGTATTAAGGCCGATTCACACATATCAGTGAAGTCTCAGTTCCGGCAACGTGTTCACACAGGTCAGTATCAGTGCTACAGTGACGCGGCAGTGCTTCAATTCGAATATGTATCAGTGCGCGGATCGGACGCACTGAAAATGGTGCGACGATAGTTGGTGATGATTTTTGCTATGGGTCTATTCAACAATACGGAACTAGCAATGATAGCCATTGCTTAAGACGAAAAAGAAGAAGAGCAGCATCAAACTCTTATGAGTGAATCGCTGAATGTGTTGCTAAGCGCAAATCTCCAGAGCAGTTGAACAGATTTCGCTATTTTTTTTTATAATATCTTTGAAGTACATATACTTTGAATGAGACAAATCATACAAAACATTATTTTCACGAACTAATTCTATCAGTTGCTCGTCCTCCTTTCTGTTTCACGGACACCGGCGTCCATGATCCGACAAAAAATATCGTCGCCTCCGTGATCGCCGGCGCCGGCACTGTCACTGAGAGTACTGTGTCGTCACTGACACTGACAGGTGTGGATGCGTTCATAGAAAATGTAAGAAAGAATAATTATCACGGTGCACTATGGTTCGTCTAGAACAAGCTAGCTAGACAAAAACAACTCTTAAATTCCTGGAAGTTAATTACTATTACGAACTCATTACCCCTATACATTGAGGATTACACCTATTAATTATCAATACTACCCTCATTAAGAGCGTCATTAAGGTATGTTTATAAGATGTTGACTATTTAAAGGGCATTCATTTGCATTTTTACATCATATTTGATAGCATTGTTTATGTCACTAAAAGAAATTTGTGAAAGTGTTTTTGTGATGGATTGTATACGTAAGGGTAAGTAGTTATATTTTATTTCATTTTCAACATGGGAACTTCATTCTTTAGTCTTATAAAATGAAATGTTTGAATTTTCACCCACTTTTTTACTCATTTTTTCAAATTCATCGGTCAAATAATAACATGTCCCCACTTGTCCCCACCGTAGAACCTATCATATACGATTCTCATAAGTGTCTAGTAGTTATACGTAAAAAAATTCATTGCGATATATTTGCACAACTAATTTTTATTTATTTTTTTCTTTCAACAGTTTTTACCGTCTCAAGAATGGATTTTTTCGAAGAATGGCTGAAACACCCGAAGGAAACGCGGAATGAGGAGCTCTTTCGGTTTATATCTTTGAGATATAATTTTGATGGTGTTACGGAGCAGTCTCTGCGAGATATTAAAGTACTAATCTCAAGATATTCAACGAAATTTGCTGAAAAGTGGAGCAGCTGTGGAAGAAATCGAGAGCGATTCCTACAAAAGTATTCGACGTGGCTGGAGGGTCTTGACATATCTTTCGATGTGTCCGTTTATTTATCTCTGCCAACTACATCTGGAGAACCGGGACCCGGAAGACCTACTAAAGATTTTGAACATTCTAGTCTCAAAACGAAGAGACGACGTGTAGACGATCTATTACAGTCCAGAAGTGCTAGTGAATTAATTTACGCCGCTGAAGTGTCAGCTCGAATCTCGGGTCAGAGAAGTGTAGCACGTCAAATTAAAGATGTGACTAGTGATCCTTCAATAACCAAGACCACGAGTGAAGAAAGTGCCCCCAGGAGTTTAACAAGTGAGGAAGCTTTAGCGTACTACGTTGATAGTAAATCAAGTAGCCATAGCTATATGCAGACTCGGAAGTGGAGTATTAAAGCTGGACATAAGGTGTTTTCGTCAATGTACAGTGTTAGAAAGGCTAAAATAGCCTGCTACCCGTCAGGTGAACAAATTACAGTCAATGAAACGCATGCTGAAATCAAAGTTCAGGCAATTCTTGATAAGACTGCCGAACGTTTAGTTTCAGCACAACAAGAAGTTGTTCATAGTCTGTTACCTTGCACGTCATTCACATTAATCAGTAAATGGGGTTGTGATGGAAGTTCCGGTCATAGTATGTACAAACAAAAATTCACTAATTGTGACGATAGTGACGAGTTTTTATTTGTATTTTCTTTCGTTCCTCTTCAATTGAAAGATGAAAGTGGTAATATTGTGTGGCAGAATCCTCGGCCCTGTTCTACAATGTATTGTCGGCCAATAAAGTTTATCTTTTCTAAGGAAACGAAAGATTTTACGATTTCGGAAACCAATAAGGTTTTAGAAGAGATAAACGCTTTATTGCCGACAACCTGCATTCATGGTATTACATGCCCGCTACTGTCCACAAAATACTTTTGCACAGTGGCGAAGTAATTAGATCGTCCCTTCTACCTATAGGCCAGCTTTCCGAGGAAGCACAGGAAGCTCGGAATAAGGACTGCAGAAGATTTCGTGAGCACAACACACGAAAGCGATCACGGGAGGCTACGAATAGAGATTTACTTAATATGTTATTGATAACATCTGACCCTGTAATAAACGATTTACGAGTAGTTCCTCGGAAGAAAATAGGTACGCTTCCAACTGAAGTATTAGATTTAATTGTCCCACCTAGCTGTAAGGAACAAAATGTTAATATGATTTCTACTTTTCATAGTTCTGCCCCTCACGATCATGACTATTCAATGGATGATTCATCTGATGATAGTGATGATAATGAGTAATAGATTTAGTTCTTAGATATTTTATGCATCTGTTATTAGATTTTATAGCGACGTCGAGGGATAAATCACTTTATAAAATGTTCAAAAAATATATTATACACATATGCCCGATAAATGTTTTTTTTTTCATGATACCAGCTCAAATGACAAACTGCCTTGAAAAAAGTAACAAAAACCTTATATCTTTGCTTATTAACCGCATCTAGACATAAAAATCAAATAAAATAATTTTGTCTAGCTAGCTTGTTCTAGACGAACCATAGTGCGGTGGCGGTACTGTGCCGGAACTGTGGCTGCACTGATATGTGTGAATCGGCCTTTAGGGATTATAGTTTAATGCTCACTGAAGAATAAGAAAAGTTTATATTCACTGACCAATTTTAATAAATGTGAAAAATGTGAAGTCAGTAGATAATAATAAATTATCAAGAAGAAAGCTTTTTAATTTCATTCATTGTGAAGTAATCGCTATGCAAAAGAACCTCCTGATTTAGGTAGTAAATACGAATATAAGAACACAAATGGATATTTTACTCTTAGCTATAAGTGACAACATCTATATATATGTACTAAAGTCAATGAGTGATAATGGTACTGATATTAGATGTACAAAAGATAGAAAATGTTAGTCAAATTGAAAAGAAAACTTCTATCACAACTTGACTCTAAAATAAATTATCTGTTCTTTACTTTTATTTAACAAAACCATTTTATAGATCAGGCGTAACAATCTTCGTCACTAACCTCTCATTTGATCCGGATAAATTACAGGATGTTGCCACTTACTTAAGCCTCTGATAGCTGCGAAGTGAAGTTTACAGATTAAACTGTTCTTTAAGATAATTTGCACAATCTGTCTATTCATTTCATGGAGAAAACTTCGAATCTCTTTTTTGACTAGGACATGAAACTTTGTGAGGTCTAGAATAATTAAGTGTTTTTTTGAAGTTAAGAAAGTTTAATTTTACGTATAAATGATATTATACCGAACTAACTCCCACATTGGGTCACAACACGACCATGTTTCTGTCACAACTAACGCAGTGGCAAGGCAATCACTTAAAACCAAGACAGATGTTAAGTAACGAATTCAAATCCGGCAGTTATGCAACAAGCCTTAAGGCCAGTTTCAACATCCCTAAATAGACCTTATCTTCCAGAGAAATTCAAAGCTCGAAAGAGATTTGTAACTTTTATCTGATAGATAAATTTTACAGGAACTTCTCAGACAGTGGTGATACTGACCTTGAGTGTCATCTACTAAAACAATTTATTACTGTTCCCATTGTTTGAATGTTTTCATAACTCTGTCTCTCATAACAAAAATTATTACATTTAAATATTACTATTGTTCGCGACAGACATTAAAACTATGACAGTGAATAGTGTATTCGAAACCGCGAGTGAAAATCGTTAAAATCAGTGTTATCTAATCGTGCGGTACACCGGGTTCGGTTCCCGGACGTGTCAAAACGTTACAAAATAGCTAAAATAGTGTAAATGGTTAGATTGTTAGTATACAACAACTATGTAATACATGAACATTAGTCTTAAACTTGTGCTAACTGTAGGGGCCTGAGATATCGAATCATAAATAGCGTTATCAGTAGTGACAGATAAGAGTTAATGCTTCATAAAACAGCTGTTTGTTTACATATTCGTTTTATAGTTTTATAAGTGTTTTTTAGCTTCGTATAGACTTGAAATCATGTCTAGATACCTTTTTATTGCTAGTTATTACCTTATATAGTTAAAATAAGCATAATAACAAACATTCGTATGTTTATCATAAAATTTGTTTACTTACGATAGTATTTACTTAAGAAATTCTGTAAATTTTTTATGCTTCAAAGTTATCATGTAATATGTTCGAATTGAATAAAGATATTTTCATGGTGTTTGTTTTAATAGATGCCCCATATAGTTGCACACAACGGCCCACCAAAATTATATATATAAATTTAGTATACGATAGTTTTTCAATAGAAAATATAGTGGGCGGGCCCTTGTGTGGCAGCATTTTTTGGGAGTTTTTATGGAATAACTTAGTGACGCTAATAGTTAGGTTTAGGTATTGTATACCAATAGATAGAACTTAATGAGACCTATCTAACGATGTATAGAACATGTATATATGTATAATAGGATCGAAACATACGTAACATTTGTACTGTTTTGAAATAAAAATAAACGAAAGATTCTCTGTGCACGTGTTCGGTGCGATGGTCGTCGATAAGGTAAAGTTTCGAGGTACTTAAGCGACCATGTATTCGGCCAGTTCTTGGCGTCTCAACCACCATCTTGTGACCTATGTAACCATCAAGCACCGCACACCTGAACAGCATCGCTCTCAACGTATGAAAATGTTTCATTTCTGAAGCCCTTACACATCGAAGCCATACAGTCCACACACATAGAAGAACACGCATCGTCGTAGGCACACGTCAGCAGCACACTACCAGCGCACTATAGCGGACTAGCAAAGGTTCGATTCCTGGCATCCGTTACATTTGTTGGTCCTATCGAAGCCGGATTACCTGTTGCTGCAGCGACCATTTGTTGGTCGCTTCGAGCCGGATTGAAGAAGAATGCCTAAGACGCGTTCAAGAGGTCGTGCTCCCGAGGTCGCCGGGGGAGCGGCCGGCGCCGGGCCTAGTTCCAGTACCCCTGCCCGCGCCGCCGCTGCCCGTAACCCAGCCGCCGCGGTCGTCCGTCACGACGGGCCTCCACGATCGCCGTCGACAACAGTCGGGAGCGACGCGCCGCCGCCGGCCCCCCCCGGCCCCGCGGGGAGGGACGAACGAAACATCACTCAAGATGCAAGGGAGCAAGCAGAGGTGCAGTCGAAAAATGAAGATGGCAAGGAAAGGACGTTGCAACCATCCGATAGATCGAGCGTTTGTACAGCGCAACATAGTATAATAGAAAATAGAGATAGAAAGAAGCCAACGAGGGAACGCGACCAACGCTCAGCAGCTACGGGACGCTCCAATAGAAATGTGATGTTGGCTCGAGAAGAAGTTTTGAAGATAAAACTACAGTTAGCACAGTTAGCACTACAGAAGGCTGAAGAAGAGGCGGACTCCGATGACTACGACGAGGATGGACAGTCGAAACAAGACTACGTACGTTCGTGGTTGGAAGAGGCTCCGGAACCCCAGCCCGGCCCCGAAGATATAGAAGTGATATCGGCGCCCACTAAGATGAGGGACGTCGACGGGGCACAGAAGATAGAAGATGGACCGCCCTCACAGAAGATGGACGTTCATCAACAGGGAGGTGATTCGCTGAAGCCGTTCATCACGGATCTCACCTCCGCGATCGCCGCGCTCGCCGACAGGAAGCCACCGGACACATCGATAGTTGCACCACACCCGGCGGTTTCGAAAGTCTTCATGACGCTACCGACGTTCGGCGGCGCGCACACCGAGTGGCTGTCGTTCAAGGCGATATACGACACCACCAAGAATTTCTTCAACGACGTGGAGAATACAGCGAGACTGAGAAGAAGTCTCAAGGGAAGAGCGTTAGAAACAGTTAGCTCTGAACTGATTGGGCATGCGCGACCAGATGAGATTATGAAGGAGTTGGAGCTGCAGTTCGGACGACCAGACTCGATCGCACAGGCAGAGACGGACAAGCTGAGGACCCTGCCGCGCTGTAGCGAAGCACCCAAGGACATATGCGCGTTCGCGAGCAAGATTAGAAGCGGCGTCGTCACACTTCGTGCGTTGAAAAAGGAACACTACCTCATCAATGCGGAGCTAGTGCGCGTGTTGACCGAGAAGCTACCGAACTCGCTGCGTGTGCAGTGGTACAAGACGTATACCGAGAAGTGCCAGTCGAAGCCGGACCTCAGCCGATTTAGTGACTTCGTGACAGAGTACGCGCGTTACTGTAGCGCGTTCGCGCCGGCTGAGAACATCACCGATGGGCCGCCAAGCAGACGTACCGTGCAGAGGACGTACACGGCGACGGCGACGGAGAAGCGAACGCATACGGACACGTCTAACGCGAAGTGCAGGATATGTGAACGCGAAGGACACTACTCGTCGGCCTGCAGCACGTTTCGTAACGCCAACGCAGAGAAGAGATGGCAGCTAGCTAAGCAGCATGGATTGTGTTTTCGCTGCTTACGCATACGCCGAATAGAACACTCGTGCAAGCCCAAGAAGTGCGGTGTAGAGGGATGCCGCGCTACACACAACCAGTTGCTTCACTACGATAGAGGAGCCCATAGGACCGAAGACGTGAACATAGAAAAGCAAGAAACGGTCGCCAGTTCGTGCATACGTGCAAAGGCTCAAGCATACTTAAAGATAGTGCCCGTGCAGATAGTCGGACCGGCGGGAGAGGCGTCTACGTTCGCCCTACTCGACGACGGAAGCACCGTATCGCTCATAGACGAAGACATAGCCAAGGAAGTCGGCGCGGAAGGGAGCCTGGACCCGTTTACGATCCGTGCCATAGGCGATACGTCGCTCGACATGCCAACGTCGCGACGCGTAGACATACAAATACGAGGAGCCGGCGCCGACAGCAAACAAGTGCCTTTGTGTGCGCGCACCGTAGCCAGCCTACACCTGTCGCCGCAGAAGATCGCCGAAGAGGACCTGATAGACTGCAAACACCTCGAAGGCATCAAGAAGAAGCTGGTGTATGACATAGGCGTGCCAAAGGTGCTAATAGGTCAAGACAACTGGCACCTGCTCATAGCGAACGCAGTACGAAGAGGACCCAACGATCAACCGGTGGCGTCGCTTACATCGCTGGGATGGTTGCTGCACGGCGCGCGCTCACGCACCTTGGGAAACACCGTACACTTCGTCAACGGTCTCTCCGCTATAGATGAAAACATAGAAGCGCAACTGAAAGAATATTTCGCACTGGAATCGCTCATAGTGAACCCACGTCGACCGAACTCGGACCCCGAGAAGCGGGCTACAGATATGTTAGAAAAACATACGAAACAATTAGAACATAGACATATAGAGACGGCCCTTCTACAGAAAGAAGCACACGTCATTTTACATCGTTTTGAAGACACGAAGAGGCTCGCGTGCATAGAAAACATAGAAGCGAAGAACTCTCTTATAGAAAGGGAAATAGAAATAGATAATACGGCACAGACGCACTCTCCTATAGTATCGGATAGAGGATACGTGCACTCTCCCATAGATTCGAAGGCCGCCGTGAAGCCTACCGTCGTAAAGACAATAGGGGAGCAGTGCATTACGTCCTACATGGAGAGTCGTCGACCACATAGAGGTATAGAAGCCGTACCGGACCCGTATAGATTTTCCGAACGGAAAAGGCTCTTACGAGCAAAAGCGAGAGTTCCACACTTTATAGATTTGTGTAAGGAAACCGCAGAGAAGGTTCTACACAACAATAGACAGAAGGATCCAGATTGGCGTCACGTGACGAAGACGAAGAACAACATCAAGTCGGGCAGAGCGGCACCTCGTCCAGCCGCCGACTCCCGAAACTTCGTGCTTCTCCCCATAGAACACAGCCGCGACGCCGAGGACCTTCTTGTGAAGGCGGGACAAGAAAACTCCTTTCGGCGCCGACCTTCGGGAGCTGCGGCGCGGAGGAGGTGTCGCCAGAGACAGCCGCCTGTATTCGTTACCCGTGGAGATGAACAACGGAATGATCACTCTACGCAGTCGTATAACAGCTACAGAAGAAATCTCCGAACAAACAAAGAGACCGCCGATCTTAGACGGCGATCATCGTATTACACAGCTATACATAGATTGGACGCATAGAAAATTACATCACAGCGGTACAGAGTTGGTAATCAATGAAATACGCCAATACTATTGGATTCTTCGTCTGCGGCCGACTACAAAGAAAATAGTACATAGATGTCTACCATGCCGCATTAGAAAAACGCAGCCGCCTGAGCCAGCCACAGGGGACCATCCAAAGACGCGCCTTGCTCACCATCAGAGGCCCTTCACCTACACGGGTCTTGATTATTTCGGGCCGCTCTCCGTAACCGTCGGTAGACAGCGTCACAAACGTTATGTGGCACTGTTTACATGTCTCACTTGCAGGGCAGTACATCTGGAGGTCGCCGCCAGCCTGAGCGCCGACTCCGCAATCTTGGCGCTGCGCAGGTTCGCAGCGCGCCGAGGTTGCCCCGCAGAGATCTACTCGGACAACGGCACCAACATGCACGGCGCCGACCGAGAGATGAGAGACGCCGTCGCCGAGGAAGCGAGTCGCCGTGGCATCATATGGCGCTTCATCACCCCCTCAGCGCCATTCATGGGGGGCGCATGGGAGCGCCTCGTCAGGTGCGTGAAGACCGCCCTCTATACGGTCCTTCACGAGCGCCATCCGCACGAAGAAGTCCTAGCTACACTACTGTGTGAGGTCGAGTACACAGTAAACAGACGACCCCTCACACACGTCTCCGTCAACGCAGCAGACAGCGAGGCCATCACCCCGAACCACATCCTGTTCGGTGGTTCTGCTCGCCTCCCTCCGCTGGGCGAGTTCAGCGAGGCTGACCTCAACAGCAGCAAGCACTGGCGGCGCGCCCAAATCCTCGCCGACATGTTCTGGCGCCGTTGGGTGCGCGAGTACCTACCCGAGCTGCAACACCGGCGGGAGCCCCATGGGTCTGGGCTCAACCTCGAGGTCGGCGACCCCGTCCTGATCGCCGACGGCCAACTCCCGCGCAATACCTGGCCGCGCGGTCGAGTTGTGGCTGTCTACCCGGGCGCCGACGGCGCCATACGCACTGTCGAGGTGCGCACAGCAGCAGGCGTCCTCAAACGGCCGGCTAAGAAGCTGGTCCCCCTGCCCAAGTGACGAGGTGTCGCTCACCGGGTGCTCTGCAGCACCGCCACACGACGGGTCACGCGCGTTGCTGCACGGCGGGAGAGATGTTCGCGACAGACATTAAAACTATGACAGTGAATAGTGTATTCGAAACCGCGAGTGAAAATCGTTAAAATCAGTGTTATCTAATCGTGCGGTACACCGGGTTCGGTTCCCGGACGTGTCAAAACGTTACAAAATAGCTAAAATAGTGTAAATGGTTAGATTGTTAGTATACAACAACTATGTAATACATGAACATTAGTCTTAAACTTGTGCTAACTGTAGGGGCCTGAGATATCGAATCATAAATAGCGTTATCAGTAGTGACAGATAAGAGTTAATGCTTCATAAAACAGCTGTTTGTTTACATATTCGTTTTATAGTTTTATAAGTGTTTTTTAGCTTCGTATAGACTTGAAATCATGTCTAGATACCTTTTTATTGCTAGTTATTACCTTATATAGTTAAAATAAGCATAATAACAAACATTCGTATGTTTATCATAAAATTTGTTTACTTACGATAGTATTTACTTAAGAAATTCTGTAAATTTTTTATGCTTCAAAGTTATCATGTAATATGTTCGAATTGAATAAAGATATTTTCATGGTGTTTGTTTTAATAGATGCCCCATATAGTTGCACACAACGGCCCACCAAAATTATATATATAAATTTAGTATACGATAGTTTTTCAATAGAAAATATAGTGGGCGGGCCCTTGTGTGGCAGCATTTTTTGGGAGTTTTTATGGAATAACTTAGTGACGCTAATAGTTAGGTTTAGGTATTGTATACCAATAGATAGAACTTAATGAGACCTATCTAACGATGTATAGAACATGTATGTATGTATAATAGGATCGAAACATACGTAACATTTGTACTGTTTTTGAAATAAAAATAAACGAAAGATTCTCTGTGCACGTGTTCAGTGCGATGGTCGTCGATAAGGTAAAGTTTCGAGGTACTTAAGCGACCATGTATTCGGCCAGTTGTTGGCGTCTCAACCACCATCTTGTGACCTATGTAACCATCAAGCACCGCACACCTGAACAGCATCGCTCTCAACGTATGAAGATGTTTCATTTCTGAAGCCCTTACACATCGAAGCCATACAGTCCACACACATAGAAGAACACGCATCGTCGTAGGCACACGTCAGCAGCACACTACCAGCGCACTGTAGCGGACTAGCAAAGGTTCGATTCCTGGCATCCGTTACAACTATTTTATAATTTGGGTTAGAGAGCTCCGTCAGTCAGGTGAATTTACGTTCGAACAATTTGCAGTAATTTCCTAAGATAGTGAACGTACCATACAAACCTATTATCCGAAAACTAGGATAAAATATTCAAGTATAGACTGCGAATAATTCAGGCCAAATTTGCACGCACACAGAGTTATAACATTAGATTACGCATGAAAGGTTACACCAATTGTTTCGTGATTATAATGTCAACAATTTAGGTTGTTAGGGCCTCAGTTATCTTCATTGCAACTTAGATTTCATAACATTAATGTTCTAGAATGCAGCCTTATAAGTTATTATATTATAGAGAAATATCAAGGATTTCAGAGACAATACCTATCCTACAATAATATTAATTATCTACTACAAGTAAACATAATAACAGAGATACTCGCGCATACACAATTATGTCATGCACAAATAGTTTTAAGCTTGTTTGTAAAGTCACTCGTGAGGCACAAATATCGCAATCTTCAATGAAAGTACATAAAATAAGCTGAATCTATGGATCATAAAAGGCTATATACATGATATATATATATATATATATATATATATATATATATATATATATATATATATATATATATATATATATATATATATATATATATATAATACTCGTACCTAATAAATGGGTCTAGATTCTGATAGTGACAACATTGACCCAATATTTGAGTACATCCGAAAGTTACTGTCATCATAGGAGTAAATAAAGTACGCAAACAAATTATCCTTTTCCTCCAGACTCTAAGCGGAACGCGCGTAACTGTTGTGGTTTAGCGCAGGCACTTACGTCGATACAATGATACGAACAACTGAATGAAATTATAATTACGTCATTTACTTTGTAACAAGATTAAAATTTAATAAACACTACTCCATAATATATTATTAAAAAATTATAAAAAATCCTTTTTTTAAAAGCTGTTTTTTATAATACGAAAAGTCGAAAGTCGGCCAGCCCGTTCCACCCAACCGATACGCATGATTTTTTTTTTAAATGCACGCTCTCGCTGCATAGATTTGTCATCAAGCATTACAAATGTCCGTGTGATGACGGATTAAGAATACGAATTGTCACCACCCCATATCATCCCATGGGTGTCGTAAGAACCGACAGAGGGAGCATAGTATGCAGAGAACAGCACTGCAAGAGAAGGAAAACTTGATACAAACCCTATACCAACCCGCTTGGCCAGCGTGGTATAGTAGGCCAATTCCTCCTTACAAAGGAGAGGCCTAGTCCAGCAGTGGACTATCAAAGGCTGATGATGAGATTAGAAATTACCTAACTTGCACATCATTAAGTTATTTGCAAAAACAGTTTTCTCCCATACATTTTTACGTTTTCGCAGCCGTAGTCGATGACTTTCTGCTTCTATATATTTGGTTCTCATTGAGGTAGGCGTTTCGTTATAGGCCTATAACACGCGCTGAAAGAGCTCTTTCTTTTGATGGTATGCTCATTTAAATTGGGTGAGTTTGAAGGTAGAGAGGTGTGGACATTGAACTTATTTTTCAATATTTTCCTATAAATTTCTTAAGATTCCATTGCTTTCTCTCTACATGGACGATTCTAAATACAAAAATATTTTAATGGCATCTAATAGTAATAAGTTCCTTGCGGTAACTGCCAGGAAAAACCGTTATGCCTCCTTAATAAGGTGACCTTGCCTTACTTTCATACGGGTGTGAGTGTGGTGGTGTGTAACATTACACCCGATGTTGGTAAAATTATCACTATAGTGAATTATCGCTGATAGCAGGTAATTATATTCCCAGTTAACCCTTGATGTTGAGTGAACTGATCTCTGATGTTGAGGAATTTTCTCCCTTTTTTTTGTATCGAGATGAAACCCAGTTACGGACGGACTGTCCCTCAAAGGGACCCCTCCGCCAACTCTGTACCGAGTTTGGGGCAGGTGGAGGGAGGGGGGGTGTGGCTCGGCTCTCCTCTCTAGATGTTCGGGGGGCATACCCACTAAAACACCGCGGTGTTCCTCTATCGACCCTCATGACGGGGTCGCGGTAACGACGTCAGTATACCCGCGACCCGAGGAATTTTCCCCAAATGTAGTGAAATTGCCGTCTAATGTTGGGAAAATCAACCCTACAGACGGGTAAATTACGCTTTATGTTAGGAAATTTATTGTGTTTTTAAATTACGGACTTTTTTCAATAATTTTTTTTATTAATTATTATTTTTTTTTATGTGGAACATATTACAGCGGTTCATAGTACTATTGTCATATAATTATTTTACAAGTGGTAGTTATGGTAGAAATTGTAGCTATATATTTTTAGCAGTAAATGTAAATGTAGAATCATTAAGTAATCAACTTAAATTTTGACGTTCATAAGCGTCACTTTGTGGCCTAGATGAATAAATGATTTTGATTTTGATTTTAGTAAGAATAGTAGTTTTGAGAGAAAAGGTACTATTGACAGCACCGGCGGCTTTGGTAGAAATAGTAGTTTTGAAAAAATTGTAGATATGATAGTGTTATTACGAATAGTAGTTTTGGTACAAATAGTAGTTTTGATAGGAATAGTATTTTCTGTAGGAATTGTAGTTTTGGTAGAAATTGTATTTTTGGCATATGTGGTAGTTTTGGTAGCAATGTTACTTACGATTGCTACCAAAGCTTCTATTTCTACCAAAACTATCATCTCTATCAGGTACGTAAATGTACTCATCATACCTATATGTAAGTGTTTTTTTATAATATTAGAATATGCTGTGGAGCAGCACGGGTCCTCTAGTCTTATATTAGTAATGGTGTGGCATAGTGGCTTTTCTAAGGCTAAGGTTGTAAACGACTGTTTTACGGACGTTCAAGCAAATGTATAAAGAACTAAGTTATATGCACTGTAACACTTTGTAAAACTATGCTGCATGTTTACAGTGAAGAGTGTGTACTTATGACAGGTCTCACTGGTTCCTGGTCACAAGTTGAAATAAGAATGGGGATTATAAAACATATTTCAAAGATAGGTTGTGGTGTGAGGGCAATCTTGCATCCTCCTGCTGCATAGGACGCTTTCACTCACCGAATGAAACGCAATAACACTGTCATTACGTATCTGTGTATAATTTGTGTTTCGGTAACCAGGCAGCGTGCGTGGCAATAAGCCGACAGTTTTAAAAGCACATAAAATGTTTACAGCCACTATTTTATGTAAATTGTAGAGCAATGAGTAATTTTCTTTTATAAATGAATTGCTAGTTCACGGCGAAAAGCTAGCCTACTACATTAGGGTAGGCAGTAACTACACATTGGTTAATATATACATACATAATAAAACTCACACTATTTCGATTCACGACATTGTTCTCGGTTTTTGCCTCCTGTCCCTATTCCTTTGTCAATCGTACCTCAACCGTAGCATGATGATCCTTACCCGTCGACTAAGATACATTTGACTTACGTGGCCCAATCCAAATTTGGGTTGGCAATAATATAATTTAAAATAATTTCTGCCACATCTGCTATACTCGTCAAAGATCGCAAAACGGTATCGCATACTCGATGACCCACTTAAGAATGTTAATGCTACACTCCATTAATCTTTAGCAAACCTTGAGTCCGGACTTTTGAAGTTCAGTCAAGGACCTAACCTGAGCTCTGTATTTTTGGATAGAATATAATATAGTTAAATCTATTATTATATATTATAGCACATACCGCATAACGTATAATAGACAAAAGTTAAAACATTTAATGAACCAACTCGTCGCAAAACCTATTCAGACTAATGGTTGGGTTACATTTAGTATTATACGCACTCGACAATTATAAGTGCTCGTTAATAGCTTTGTACTACAAGGCCACTAAGTCGCTTTAGTACCTTGTCTAATACTAATATATAAATAGGGTGGCTCATACCGTGATGTTATATACTATAGGTTATATAACATCACGCTATGAGCCACGGGAGCGGAGCAGTAGCCTTAAATAACGCGGATGTAACCGCGGGCATCATCTAGTAAGACATAAAATTTCAATCAAAAGAGTCATCATTTTAAATGAACTGATAACTTTTTAGGTATTGTTGTGGATTAGACAGTTGCCTCGCAATTAAGCAGTACTTTAAGTACTTTGGGTTTGAAATATGTAGATAGATAAATGTTTTCTAGTATGGGTATTCGAGAAAACATTTAGACTGCCAGATTAGAGGCTAAATTTTCTTTGCATCTGTAAAGTATAGTCATACAAATCTATTATTAGCGCAGATATTCATCATCATCATCATATCAGCCAAACGACGTCCACTGCTGGACATAGGCCTCCCCCAAGGTTCTCCACACAGACCGGTCTTGAGCCGCCCGCATCCAACCGCCTCCCGCGATCTTGACGAGGTCGTCGGTCCACCTTGCGGGGGGCCTACCTCTGCTGCGTCGTCCGGTACGTGGCCGCCACTCCAGAACCTTTCTGCCCCATCGGTTCTTCGAGCTATGTGCCCTGCCCACTGCCACTTCAGCTTGGCTATCCGGAGAGCTATGTCGGCGACTTTGGTTCTACTGCGGATCTCCTCATTTCTGATTCGATCTCGCAGGGAAACTCCAAGCATAGCTCTCTCCATCGCCCTCTGAGTGACCTTGAGCTTTCTGATAAGGCCCATAGTGAGCGACCACGTCTCTGATCCGTAAGTCATCACTGACAACACACACTGGTCAAAGACTTTCGTCTTGAGCGCAGATATTGTCTTACAAAAAAAAGTTGCCTTTAAAAATGAATATAAGTAGCCGCCTTAAATAGAAAATAATGTTGTAAAAGCCGGTGACATTAATAAACTATAAGTAACTTAGGCCGCCTTGACTTCTGAGGAAGTTGATGAAACATTCCAATTCCGGCAATTTCTATCTAGCAAAGAAATGAATGAATTGAATCGACATAACAGGTTTTTTGCGCATTCTCATGGAAGGAAACTACTTGAAAGAAATCTAATTATGAAACTTTGTAAGGGTGAGTTTTCGATGCTTAGAATAGATAGAATTGATTGCAGAGCGTAGTGTTATGAATAACTAATGTTCAGAAGAGTTTGCTCAATTTTGAAGGGTTTGGACAACGATACGATTTTCTATGATTTTTCAAAGCAATACTATATTTTCCTAGAAAGTTGTCTGAAGTCTGCAAACGTATGGAAATAAACAATTATAATTTTAATGACTCGTATACACTAACCAAGTTTATTGAATTAGCATTAATTATGTCAAACCTACCGTATCAGAATATGAATATTTTTTTCTGTAATGCCCGATATTTTGACTGTTTTACATTCCTTCTAATCCTAGATGATCACTTGCGATTACGAGCCCTTAAATAAACTAGTGTGAAACATTGTTATAATGTACCTAAATAATCACATAGATCATAAAAATGCTTAAGCATCAAAAATAAGCCTTTGTACATGAGCTTATTCGAAATTGAAATTCATAAACAGATAAATATTACAATGTCATGGATAAACACAAATAAACATGTTGCGCATGAAAAACGACATATATGAAAGAAACATATTTACGAGATCTTTGACTATTAAGACGTGATAAAATATTACAAGCCATAAAGTAATTCGACATCGCAGTAAAAAGATATATCGGTCAAGTCGAAACAGAGTCACGGGTAATTTGATCCTATCTAGGCTGCGTTTCCACTAGATATTTGCTAGGATGAGTAGTGAGAGATATATTTGTAAAGAAACAATAGAATTGCAACATTTACCTAGCTTCGCTCAGTGTAGCTTCTGTGGAAAAGGCTTAATGGGATGAGGTATTTGTACTCTATGTATTTGTATAGGAAAAAACAGACGTGTTATAGGTGCACAGGACCGATGCGAGGGATGTGTACCACGGATTCGGGAGTGTCAGCGTAGGATGTATGCATGGGTTGGATGTGAGAGATTAATGTGACAGAAGCGTGCGAAAAATGTGGGCTAGGTTTTCTCTCGCATGCAGACAACTCACATACATCCACTTAAGGGTTTTTATTAGTGGTATATTACCATTGTGTGCCTATTGTGCCGAATTATGAGCTCGCTACACATCCCCGCACCGCTCATCTGCGCACCGCTTCACATCAGACTTGCACATCTACGTCGAAAACGAAGCCCTACGATCGTATTCTGTGATCGTATTAATGGGAATGAATGGCAGTGTCAAGCTAAGCTAAATAGTAGTTCAGTAGGTTTATTGTCACGCTACAGATGATCTCAATCAAGATGGGGGGTATGAGCATGTGATGAGGAGGGATGAAAATCATGTGACTAGAAAGGTGATGAAGATAAGAGTTGAGGGATATAAGGCAAGAGGAAGACCAAAGAAAAGATGGATGGATTGTGTGAAGGGTGACATGAATGAAAAGGGAGTGAATGATGAGATGACGTCTGATAGGAGAGAATGGAAGAGAAAGACATTCTGCGCCGACTCCAAGTAATATGGGAACAGGGCAAGCAGAAGAAGAAGAAGAAAAGATGATCTCAATCAAGATCCTTGTTTTGAATTCGTGCATTTAAAAGAGCTGTTTACAAAACTGAAAGAGGAACTATGTTGCCCGTTCTTTGGCTCTTTAAATTTGTATTTATTTTTATTGTGTTTCTACTAGAAATAACAATAACATTTCAGAGGTATGTCTGATAGTCATGAAAAAATACGCTTGGGATGAAGTTGCTTTAAATTACAGTGCATATGCGAAAGCAAACACTAATTATATTAAATCGAATTTTATTTTATTTGAAGATTTGTTAAAAAAATATTCCACTGAATGCCTTGCCAGTTCCCTTCAGCAGTAGCCACATCCTGAACTGGTGGCAGAAAATGTACATTTCCTTTGTACGAGTATTTAAGGCAGTTTACTCAACAAAAAGAGACACATAATTTAAGTCCATATGGCTATTTAATTTAAATTGCATTAAACTACAAACATATTAAACTTTAAAAACATACTAGAATTTAAACCTAAACGTTAAATTTTTTGCAGCTACGTATCCACTTAAAAGGCTGCAAACCACTTTAGTTAGGAGCTCAAATAAATCAAAGGTTAGCTCGGAAAAGACGTTTACTTAGCTCGCCTTATAGAGCCTTAACTCATTACGTGACCCGATCGATTTTATAGCAAAGCAGTATAGACACTAGTTTGCCATATTTTTATAGATCGATTTTATTCTAGTTGAAAAAAAGGCTAGTGCAGGTCGTATACAAATCAAAATGTTTTCCCATGTATTGATACCAAGCACGCTCAATTTTATAACTACGATTTGTATCTGAAAAACCATTTTACGCAAATTAATAATTTGCGAAGATCCTTTACTTGTTTTGACCTAAGTATTGGACATGTCATAATTTATGATAGCCATTGAGTCCAACCAGTCGTTATATCTAACCAATTTCATACTTAAACATATTTGTCAGCTAAAATTGGCAATATCCTTATTTGAAACTTACCGCCGACTATATAAGACTCCATCGCGATGTCCCTATGCATCGTAGCTTTCTTTCTCATTATCTTTGGTTTTAATTAAACTACGCGGTTTCTTGGTACATAGGTGGAGTTGGTTGGAGATAAGTTAAGTGTTCAACTTAGCCTTATGAGTTTCATATTACAAGATCTCTAGTTGCTTTGCATTACTTTACTTTTACTTTCTCACATATGGGCCATATTAAATTAATAAATTGAGTTGTATTCACAGTATAATATAACTACAGCAACCGCCACTAATTAAAAGTATTTATAGTACTTACTAGTTGTTATATCAACTCAATACTTTCACCTATCCCTGAGTAAGGGTTTTAACAGTCAGCCATTTTATCATTTTGCGAAAATTATTCTAGTGTTATCACGTAAAATTCGAATTACTTAACGTGAAATAAAAACAAAGCTTATTGCATTGCTTTTTTATCCCATAAAATGACTGACTTTTATGCGTCTTTAACAAGGCGTCAAAAACTATTTGATATTTAATTTTTAAATATATATTTTTCATCCTTTGGGTTCTTTGTTTTTCTTATCACTGACTCGGCAGAAAGAAGATGCGCAGTAGAAAACATTATTTTTAAGGCGAACTTGCAGTACTTTTTAAGATTTTTGAACGTCTGAAAGTCCCATGAACTATGATATTTTTAATGAATAAAAATTAAAGTATAAAAGTTGAACATATCTTCTCGTAAATCGTAAAGATAGAAACACGATTTGGAATGATTGGCTCGATAAAAAAACATGTCAAACATGGCACTAAATCACAATTTTAAACGTGTACTGCTTAGAGATTCCATAATGAATTTATATGAAAGTATTATCAATAGAAACAGCTATTTATTTTAAAATAAATGGTGAAAACGGGTTTCGGAATTTCGTTATTATTTTTCTCCAAGAAAAAAAATAGTCAAAATGTTGGCATTATATCGCTCGCCGGCCGTTCATCAGTGCCCGCCTAGGCGTGATTGAAGGCGGCCGTACGTCGTTGCTCCGCAAAATCCCCCTCCACCCCCGCATTTACGTTTTCGCAAAAGTACAAAGTAATTCGTATTCCAAACTCAATCGTTCAAACCATAGACATACTAGTAAGAAACCGTAGACAGGTTACTGACAAGGTAACCGGCGCTTACGAGTGGCACGCATCGCGAAAAGCGTACGCACACTAATATAAATATGTCAAAACGACACACTAAGAATTAGATAGGAAGTGTAAGTGAGATAGCACATCTAATCGCAAGCGCGAAAAAGAGATAAACATATTCTCTCTGTACCGACGCGCATTGTGACATCATGCTGACAGTTTCACAAATAATAATTTGACTCAGATGCGACATGATTACTTTGTCTGTCTTGAGTAAATTCAATTCGCCTCAAAGTAAATTTGATTAATTCATTTAAGGTAGGGAAATAAAAAGTCGATGTGATTTATTTATAACATTTATTAAAAAAGTACATTTTATTCTTCTCATTTCATTCAATGGAAACCTAAAACAGTACGTTAATATAAAACTGTGCACTGCGGACCCACCGTACCCCTGGCAATACCCCTGGGGGTATGGTGGGTCTTTTAAAGCTTAACCGTACTCCTGGCTGAAATGCTCGTAGTGTTGTACCAACGTGCTACGTGGACCTTAAACTGAACAGTGTTATCTCTCGTATGATAATGACTTACTACTTACGTTTTTGTATTTTTAGACAAGCGAAGACAAGCGCTAGTACGATGATATAGTGCAACAAGGAGATATATTAGAGAATAAAACGTTTAGGTATTATTGCTAATGGTTATAATGCTTTGTATATTATTATAGGTATAATCTGTGGTACTGTTGAAGACCCGTCATCATCATCATCCTAACGCTGTCAGGTCATTCCCACTAGTTCTATTGAACAGTTCTATGGTAGAACTAGTGAGACTTTTTTCCCACTAGTTCTATCAGCACAACTTGGTGTGAAGAATAGAACTAATGGGAAACAGTTATAGGAAATTTCCCACTAGTTCTATGTATGTTTTACAAGGGTAGTGTCACAACATCGCACTCACATATCCGAATAAATATGTATGTACAAAAATGTATTAAACGAATGAACGTCTACAAAACAATTGAACGTCTACAAAACAAATGAACGTCTACAAAACAAATGAACGTCACAAAACAAATGAACGTCTACAACACAAATGACTACCAGAAAGTGATCAGCTATCGATAGTGATTGCAAAAAACAGGTGCATGCGATTTTCGACCTTATTGACAATTCAATTTAATGATTTAATGATGTTGACAATCGTACAGAATCCTAGTTTTATGGTTTGATGTTCGAAAAGATAGTTTTTTAAAGAATTGTTATGCGGTATATACTTCATAGTTACATATAAGTATTAGATAATAACGAGAGCAACTTGAAAATTTGTTTTTTTGTTTGTTGAGATATCCCAAAGATTATGGTGTCAAATTAAAGATCTAGTTCAAAAACCATTTTATTGGTTTGAATCATGTTAATTGGTCCACGCGTTTTTTTAATTTTTTTTTATTTACAACATAATAACAATACACAATTCACTTATACTTGTGATGCAAACACAAACTAATTCGAGTTTTACCGTGCATCCTAATAATATGATCGACGGCGGCGTAGCCATGTGTGACCAGGCTTTTATCACAATAAACAAGAAATCCACACAAATCATACAATTCACATGACGATGATAGTTACATTATTCGATTTTTCTGTATCGCACATAATGTCATAAATGTAAGGTAGTTGCAAACTGTTCTCGACGAGCGTTGAGCTCACGTCACCGAACTGGGTGTCCCTTGCATGCAGTTTTTTACGTGGGTATATACAGAATGTTCCGTATTGAGTGTGATCCATTTAATTCGAATATAGAATTGTATTGAATAAATAAAAAAAATGCTTAAAATGTATAATATATCTTTATGCCGTGTATGGTAAAAGCTATACTGGGTCTGTACGATATTATACTCTATTATGAATATGAATTTCGTGTTGATTGGGCAATGATGATTTCTTGTAAAGTTACACTTATTATATGAAACGGGTATAATATGATGTAACAAAAAATAGGAATATAAGGAAATAGTAGGAAATAACTAAGAATTAGTATAGTGAAAATGTAAACGACCAGAATTTTTGTGGTTTTTGTTCTAGCGAAGAGACGAAAAATACTTCCTAAGAATTCGTCAAGCCAACTTGAAGAAGTCATAAAAAATATCACTAGCGATTAAACAAGGATATATCTAAGTTTGTTTTAATTTAGTAAAATTTACCGTGTAACTATATGCATTAAACATAGGATAATCATTTATTATTAGGTGGTCAAGTAGGTAGATAGACAGCATATAGTAGCAGCGGCAGGTCGACAACCCTAGCGCGACAGCTAGTGCGGCACTCCGCGCTATACAGCGACAGCGTTATGTGTTAGAAAAGAGCGGGAACGGTTAGGTGAATATCGCGGTAGGCACTGAGTGCTTATGCGAGCTGAATATCACTTTGTTGCTTAGTAGCAAGAGTCGCAATTTCTTTAAATCGGTTTGCGAAATGATGGATCTGTACGTAAGTACTATCTATTCTGTGCCCAGGGGTACGGTGGGTTGGCAGCGAAAACTGTGCAGTACAATCTACTTAGTTGTTTAATACCAACTATAGTTACTGTTTGAAAAAGGAGAAAAACAAGAACAAGTGAATGGACATTGATCATCCGTCAATGTTTGTAACTTACGTATGATTTCAATACGTAAGTTACAAACATTGACGGATCAAATCACTTTTATTACTTGACAAAAACACACATCAGTACTTTATTATTACGAATGTCCCATCTGGATACTTTGTTTTTTAGTCTTTGAACACGCACAATACTGCTTCTCTTTTACATTCGCTAAATGCCTTTTTTTTATTCACTCTATTATTTGTGATACTGAATTTATTTGTTAGGTAACGTCAATTATTGGGTGCGCGTCAAGGTTGCGTGTTCACTGTGGTGTATGAATTTACTATCTGACTGTCTACTGCGTGTTCACTGTGTTACGGTGGCGAGGGTATATTTTGGAGATAAATGAATCGTAGAGTCTGGTCAAACACAAGGTCTATTCGCTTTCACAAATGTTCTTACGCTAACACGTTAAACTAGTTAGAAGGCTAAGGGACGACTGGCGTGGCTATGGGCGATCGGTGCGGGGGAAACACAAAATGTGTTCTCAGCAAAATACAATATAATGTGGCACTCACATACCTCCCCTTTTTAAAAAAAAAAAGAAAATTTTTATTCTAAAACATCGAAACATAAATTGAATACATAAATCCAAGAATAACATTCAAACTGCTAACTCATTACATTTCGTCGCCGAGTCGTCTTGCTAACGCTGCTATATAAAAACAAAGTTACACTGTTGCAATTTAATATCAAGTTACCATTATTACAATACTTAGAACTGTTGTTGCAATGATGAAACATAAAACATACCAATGCTGATGCTTAAATTTATTTACTCGACCTTACATTTGGAGTATTAAGTTTTTTTTATAACATTACATATTACACGTAATTAATCAAAATGATTACACAATACACGATACATTATTGAAATCACTGTGCCATTTTTGACAAACACAAATATAAAATATACCAACACATATTTACGGTCTTTCTGATGTATTCTACTGTCCTGTCTTGGCGTCATTGTGGCTAATAACCGACAACACAAACTCTGCAGAATGTCCTATGATTGAACAGTAAAATACCTCATCAATACGTACCTATATAACATCTGATTCAACATATTTTTAAACAAAAGAATATCTTCACATGTTCGTTACAACATTTAAGCATATGACGTTTGTTGAGTACACTGCGGGGTCGCTTGAACTGCTGGTCTTGCAGGCCAAATAGACATCATCTCCTTTCTGACCCAATTCTTTAAACGGGTACAAGTGTGTTTACCACATAAACATATACACAAAAATATAAAAATGCTGATAACAACAAATAAAGATATAATGAGGACCTCACATAATAAAATAACGCTACGATTCAACTATGTTAAACGGAATACTTATTTCAAACACAATTCATTTTCAATTTTAATCTCTCGACATAGAATGCACTAACCCAAACACAATATTTTTCCTTTTCCTTTGAATCTATCATTAAATTGACCTTAAATGCACCTAATATGACGCTTATAAAGCTTTTCGTACCAAGTTGCACTGATGATCTAATATATAATTTTTATCATATGTGACATACTGCCAGCGACTAACAATACCATTACACATCGCTTGAGGAAACGGCCATGTGGACAGGTTGCGCCTTCCAACACTGAAGCGGTATTCTGCCTCGCCTCCAAGTGGGATATCTGTACGCTGTACGACCGGCGCACTGTTCCATTGAGTGCCGCCGCCGCGTCCTGTCCGGTGTCTCGTCTTCTTATCCACCGGGTATGCCACTGTGCTGCTGCCCCGGGATTCCTTGCCGCTCTTCATTTGGTCTGCTTTGGTTGCTTCTAGCCAGCTATACAATGCAGCCATGTTGAGTTGTCTCTCTCTGTAATGGTCGCTTCAATTGATAGATGTCGTTATGTGCTGTTTTGTTGTCCTTGGTCCTTGGTTTCCCCTGAAGTTGCCCGTCGAATCAGGTCGTCTTCCGCAGTCGACGGGAAGTCGTCCCTCGTCCACTGCCAAGTCACTGCACTACTGTCTCTGCGCGCACCGTAACTAAAGTCGGAGGTCACCAATGTTAAGTAATTGTCTTTTATTGGGTGAGCGTCAAGGTTGCGTGTTCACTGTGGTGTATGAATTTACTATCTGACTGTCTACTGCGTGTTCACTGTGTTACGGTGGCGAGGGTATATTTTGGAGATAAATGAAACGTAGAGTCTGGTCAAACACAAGGTCTATTCGCTTTCACAAATGTTCTTACGCTAACACGTTAAACTAGTTAGAAGGCTAAGGGACGACTGGCGTGGCTATGGGCGATCGGTGCGGCGGAAACACAAAATGTGTTCTCAGCAAAATACAATATAATGTGGCACTCACATAAATTGTAAATAAAACGTTGTAATATTGTAATACTCATGAATAAGAAGTGATTCCATAACTTTTAGTTGTTTTGCCTACTATAGTTTGTGCAAAATCTCATTACACACGATGGCATTTTCAAATGTAACGTACCCACACGCGAGTGAAAGAGCGAGCGCTTCCGACCGCAGCGCGTACGCGGCTAAAGCCAAATGAGACATTTAGCCTGTTTTTAATGTCCCACTTTTGAAGTTCGCATAACTCATCTACGGTTTTTTTTTACTACTATATCTATGGTTTAAACCTAATCCAGATACACTCGAATACAATTGACTTACACGCACACATGAAACGCCCCCTCCCCACCCCTGCTCACTCGCTGACGCCACCCCCCTGTTTTTGTTTTTCGCGGGGGGTGAGGTTGAGCTACGCACTGTACTGCAACCTCGCCTTAACACGCTTTTATTAGGTCGTTGTGTATGTAACTATGTAATGGAATCTAAACTAACAAATTTAACCATCTTCCAAGGGTCGTAGCGTAATGAAAATTGGCAGCTGTATGTAGTTCTGATGAACCTACAATAATATGGTACTGTCAAACTGATCTGATGATGGAGCCGGAAGATACGACCTGGAACTTCATGATGGAAAAACATATCATAGCTGTTTTGGATTTCTTATAAAAGTCTTGTAATGAACTTTGACTACAATTAGGTTTTAAGGTCTGATGATGAAGTCGGAAGATAGGCACTGGCATTCCATGATGGAATATCGTATCATAGTCGTGTTTGCACTTGTGAGAAAGACCACGTAGTGAACTTTGACTTCAATTAGGTTTCTAGGTCTGATGATGAAGCCGGAAGATAGGCACTGGCATTCCATGATAGAATACCGTATCATAGTCGTGTTTGCACTTGTGAGAAAGACCACGTAGTGAACTTTGACTTCAATTAGGTTTCTAGGTCTGATGATGAAGCCAGAAGATAGGCACTGGCATTCCATGATGGAATATCGTATCATAGTCGTGTTTGCACTTGTGAGAAAGGCCACGTAGTGAACTTTGACTTCAATTAGGTTTCTAGATCTGATGATGAAGCCGGAAGATAGGCACTGGCATTCCATGATGGAATATCGTATCATAGTCGTGTTTGCACTTGTGAGAAAGGCCACGTAATGGACTTTGAATTATTTAAATATTTCGAATAAAATAAAATAAAATATTTGTCAAATATTCATAAAAAAAATCTAGTTTTATTAAAACCAAAATCCACATGACTGTTATGTTATGACTGGGACCTGAACCCACGCCTTCAGAGCGTGAAGCGGATGTGTTATCCACACGGCCATCGCCTTGTTAACTGTAAGTAGCGAATTTGGCGAACACTTGACAGAGTGTTATGATGACGGGTGTTTACGACATCTAACTTGAAACTATCATTTCCAAATAATGAAATAGTCTTCAAACCTCTTTGTTTTGGTAGTTATTCTGTTTGACGACCAGCCAACTTCTCGTGTAGACGTCAGTATGACTTATGCTTGGATTTATCCAAAGAAATTGGATATAGTAGATTTATCTGTTCCGTGTCATTTTGACATGACACTGGCCGTCACACTACCCCCCTCTAGACATGCGCGTTCCGCGCATCCTTAGATCTATGATACGCCGCTCTCCTGTTCGCATGAATCAAGTCATTAAACTTCGTAGATATGGGATTGTGATCTATGTGCAGATTTGCTATCTTTGAGGCACAAATCTTTCCCTATGCCACCACCTTTCACTGGAATCTTGAATTCATGGGAACGTATATAGACCTGTACATGGAGAGTGTAATAGAAATATACGATGTATATTGACGTATAAATAGGGCTGAATAGCATGAGGGTGGTTAATAATATCAAGTCGCTAGCGTCACCTTAGGGAACCAAAACCTTGTCGTAAATACCCTTGTTTACTTGTTCACTACTCGTGGGAATAATATGGCAAACACTACCTAAAAAGAAACAGCAACACAAAGAATACAGAGACTGCAAAAAAGAAGGAAAAGCGCGCACAAAACACCTTAAAACTCAGTGAAAACGAAAAATCTCTACAAAAACAGCAATCAAAAACCTATATGAAACAATATAGAGCTAGAAAGACATCAGAGCAACGAAAAACACGTTTAGAAAATTTAAGGCGATACGAATCTCAAGTTCGCGCATCTCAATCACGAGGAGAGCGGATGTGTGGGCCCGTCTTCAGTACTTGCGTGAATATGACTCTAAAAAAAGAGCTTCACAGTCAGAAGAAGAACGGGCCCTGAGACTTCAATATTTACAAGAGCACATCACTCAATAAAGAGCTTTGGAAACTGACGAAGAGCGTAATATATGGTTGCGGCACTTACGTGAGCATAATGCTGCTACCAGAGCTGCACCAAGAGCTAGAGCCAGTACTTTTGAGAAAAAAAATTATGTGTTTAGTGACAAAGTATGTGAAATTTGTACAAAGCGATGCTATCAGCATCAAGTCTCCCGATGGACAATTTTGATAGAAAATGCAGCGTATTTATCTGACGAACTGAAGCAGAAATCAACGTTACTTTTGTGTAATCGTTGCAAAAAACATGTGAGTACAAAGAAGAATTTACCACCATCTACAGCATTCTGAAACAATCTCGATCCAGGCCCGATTCCAGACGTAATCGCATATTTATCGCAAGTTGAGCAAAGATTACTATCAAGAATAATTAAATTCCCTTCGTCAAAGTAATTAAATTAAGCGGTGCGTTTGGGCAATATGCATTTCGCGGCCAAGCTGTTCTTTTTGCTCAGGATATATTTGAGATAACTGACAAACTTCCAAATATGCTACCTAGATCGTCTGGAGATGCTGGATTATTGTTGTTACGGAGCATCTCGATAATTTGAACGTCACCCGAGAATTCACAATATCTCGAGAAAAAGTCAACAACGCATTACTATGGCAATAATCCACTTTATCAAGATGTTACTATTGACAACAATGTCCAGTTAAACGATTAAGATATCATTAGATTGAGTAAAGCTCCTCCGCCAAATGACGAAGTACAACAAAAAAATAACGAGCCGCAGCCAAACGGCCTTGAAACTGAAGAGCAGCGACAGGCGATTTTTGCATACACGACGATAAATGTATCATCACGAATTGTACGCGCTTCGTGGAATCAAGCTAACCCTGCGATATTTACATCTGGCTTTGCAGGTGTGCAATGTTGTGCAATGGTGCTACCAAATATCATTCGCGCAAATATGCTTTCTATGACAAGTTGGACGACTAATATTCTGAATATGAATATGATAGAGGGCGATAAAATTTAAAGTATGATTAGGTCACCATCTGCATCAGATTCTGCCGCTTATCCGATTCAAAATAATGGTTACTTGCTGGTTCGTAACTTTGATATAATCAAAAACAAATGTGACATGTTTGGTAAATCGTTTTCCCTGAACTATGATCTGGAATCTGCACTGTTTGGAAGCTTAAATAATAGAGACAACCAATTAAACATTGGACTGACACTCAAGCAAGCTCTCAAGGAGTTCTTTGACAATCATAAGACAGGTGTGTTAATAGCAGAAGGCAAATCACTAGGAGTCATGCCGTACGACGGAAAATACTATTTTACGGATTCTCATTCATGTGGACAGAAAGGCGCACAAGCGAAGACTGCAGGCAAAGATTGTGTCATTCAATGTGACAAAATAGATGAGTTTGTAAGAATAATTAAGCGAGCGACAGGGTCAAGAAGTACCCAGTTCACACTGGATTTCATCGATGTCTACCCATTTACTTTGTCTGTTCAAGTTAATGCAGCGCAGATAAAGCCCCTTTCTACACAGATCATGGAAGCAGAAGAAATAGTGCGTTGCATTTCAGAGCCCCAGCTATTTCCCGAAAACCGCACACTTCCAGACCTACCGTTAATAACATCACAAAATATACCCTGCAAGGGTATATTTTGTGATGAACGTCTGTAATGGCACCAATTGATGTCGTGCAGCCCAATGTTAAGGAGGAGTTTGAGGTATCAAGTAATCTCAACAGCATAGTGCGAAAAACAACGAATAATATTGTTAATGTTGCACATGAAATCAAAACCGAAGAATTTGCTTGGTTCTATCTGGTTTCCTATGGCATGAATAGTTTTCAGCAACCGCGACCAGTGACGATTACATCGCTAGATTATTTCCAAGTAAAAATATTAGGCGATGATAGACGATTTCTGCGTAATGATTATTTATTCTACGCGTTATCGCTGTTCGAGTACTACTCGTATCGAGTCAAAAGTACTAGCTCGGCGTGTGGTAAAAAATACGAAATCAAGAAGGACAGATTGAGGACGTTCATCTGTATATCAAAAACCTCAGGGGATCTGCTGCTTACTGGAGAGCTGCTTTGAATGACCTCTTGGCTCAAATCAGGACGTTGGGACCACCAACATACTTTCTAACATTTAGTTCAAATGATCTAAATTGGTTAAATCAACGCAAGGCACTGCTGATTGCTGATAATCGGCCTGATGAGGACCCCAGTTCATTAAGTATACATGAAACTCAGTGCTTGATTGAAAAGTACCCAGTGATATTAAGCCGGCATTTCATGGTCAGAGTTAAGGCGTTGCGTTGTTAAAATATATGAAAAGTAACGATGACATTTTGGGTGGCAAATTGAAGGATCACTGGTGGCGTATTAAGTACCAGAATCGAGGCAGTCCTCATCTGCACATGGTTGTGTGGATTGAAAATCATCCAACATTTGATACTGCCGAATGTGTCCAACAGATTGACCGCGTCACTTCCTGCAAGTTGCTATCCCAAGATGAAGAGCCAGAACTTCATGATTTGGTAAAAAAATGTGAGACTCATAAACATAATCCACATGTACGAAAAACAACACAACAGTAAGATGCCGATTTAATTTTCCACGTCAGGAATGCAGTGAGACCCGAATAGTTGCACATTTGTCGGACGATTTTATACGAAGTGGAGGAAGAATATGTCTGCTCAAACATCTGATGGAAGATGTGTGGTTCAACAACTACAATCCCGATTTGTTAAAAGTCTGGACGGGAAATATGGACATCCAACCTTGTGGGTCGAATGAAGCGATAGCTTTCTATCTAATCTAATATATATATATATCGCTGTATCTGTTGTATATATATATATATATATATATATCGGCGCAAACACATAAATTCATCCAGAGGAAGTGAAATAATTAAGTCTAATCATTTGATTGTCCTAAAATTAGTCTTTAAATCATTACTTGATTACTTTGAGTTTATTACGATGTAAAATTAATGTTATCATTGTAATTTCAATACTTAACCTAAAAACTTATAAACACGTGCACGTGCGCCGAGCTCTATAAATATGGCCGCATTGTAGGCGATCGGTTCAGTCGCACGCCGACCGCCGCACAGTACGGACCTCTCTGGGACGTCGTTACGCTGCCCGTTGAATAAACGGAGCTTGAAAGTACTCGTGAAGTTTTTCTACGAAGACCCAAAATGAGTGATCATCATGAAGACAGCAATTGTGACGTCAGCAATGCTGACGTCACACTTTTTAAAAACGCTACGGAGGTCCTTCCTCCGTCATCAGAAGTGGTATTGCAAGAAGCTCTTACCCAAGCCGCTTCCTCATCAGCTCTTCCACCTGATCAACTGGAACAAACCAACAGCCAGCAGCAAGAACCTGTTTTGACTGCCAATGCACCGTCGGAAGCTATACTGCGATCAAGACCATAAGCGTATCCTTACCATGGAATGCAGTTGGGTGGGATACCACCACAATTCCTCATGCAAATGATGGAGACGATGCAGAAAATGTCGGAGCGCTTATGTGCTCCACCTACCGAAGCAAAAATAAGGATCAAGGATGTTTATTTACCATCATTCGATCCAGACACTCATATCGGTGTACGAGAATGGTGCCAGCATATAGATCGAGCGATTGAAGCGTATAAGCTTGATGATTTCGATGTACGCATGAAAGTCTGCAACCTATTGAAGGGGCGTGCAAAGATGTGGATTGATGATTGGATGGTGACAACCACAACGTGGGAAGAGTTGCGGAAAAATCTCATCACCACTTTTGAACCCGAAAATAGATACTCTCGGGACGTCATCATGTTCAGAGAACATGTTTATGATACAACAAAAGACATCGCGGAGTTCTTATCACGCGCCTGGATCTTGTGGCGAAGAGTCACCAAAGAAAAACTGGGAGACGAACACGCCGTGGAAGCTGTGATTGGATGCATTAATGACGAACGCTTGCGTATCGAATTAATGAATGCCAGGGCGACCACTGTCCCTGAGCTCATCTCAGTTGCAACATCTATACGGAAGAAGCGCAGTCATCCAAGCTCCAGTTCCACACCATATAACAAACGTCCACGATTTTCGGACAATACACCATCAACTGCAAACTGCCGCATATGTAAGAAGACGAATCACTCCACTAATGACTGCAGATTCAAACCTTCGGAGTCTAAGCCTGAGACTAGCAATAAGGATTCGAAAACAACAAACACAACGAACGAAAAACGAAACGAAACAACTACTTGTACCTATTGCAAGAGACCAGGCCACACTTACGAAACTTGCTTCAAACGTGAACGTTCGTTGACTTCAAATGTGAATTGCGTAGCAAGTGGTAAGCTGGCTCCCATCACCATCAAAATAGGTGAAAGAACTTTGCAAGCCATATTTGATAGTGGGGCAGAGTGCTCAATTATCAGAGAATCGGTTGCTATAACCTTACCTGGTCAGAGGAGACCAGTAGTCAATTATTTGAAAGGGATTGGGCATTTTCCCGCTCTATCGTTAACCAAACTCACGACCATATGCGTCGTAGATACCATCAGTGTTGAGCTTGAGTTTTACTTACTGCCCGACTATGAAATGTCAACAGACATTTTAGTTGGTATGAACCTAATCCACGATACTAATCTAAGTGTAATAATCACATCCAACAGGACGAAGCTAATCCATGAAACAATCATCAATCATGTGAGTACCAGTTCTTGTCTCTTCAACAACTTGGACTATGACCTTACGAATGAGGATGAAGTTATGCAACTACGACGACTTCTAAGTAAATACGAGCACCTGTTTATCCGTGGATATCCTAAGACTCGGGTCAACACCGGGGAGCTAGAAATCAGACTGAAAAACCCTGATAAATTTGTGGAAAGACGATCATATCGCCTCAGCCCAGTGGAACGAGAGAAGGTACGCACTATAATCCAAGAACTTCTGGAACACAAAATCATCCGTGAGAGCAAATCTCCCTATTCAAGTCCCATCATACTGGTCAAGAAAAAGAATGGTGACGATCGGCTTTGTGTGGACTTTCGAGAACTTAATTCAAATACCCTACGTGACCATTATCCCCTCCCGTTGATCTCCGATCAGATTGACCAGTTGGCAAACGGTAATTTCTACACAAGCCTTGATATGGCAGCTGGTTTTCACCAGATTCCTATTGGTGAGACCTCCATAGAGAAGACCGCGTTCGTCACACCGGATGGACTATATGAATACCTGACCATGCCTTTTGGTTTGAGTAATGCTTGTTCGGTTTACCAACGATGCATTAACAGAGCTTTGACATCATTGCTCGGAACAGCTGCACAAGTCTACGTGGATGACGTGTTGAGCAAATGTAAAGATTTCCCTGAGGGAATCTCACACCTGGAGCGAATCCTCATAGCACTGCAAGAATCGGGATTTTCGATCAACGCAGACAAGTGTGCTTTCTTCAAACGGTCCATCGAATATCTCGGGAACGTAGTCTCTGATGGACAAGTACGACCGAGTCCACGCAAAGTGGAGGCCCTCGTCAAAGCCCCAGTACCCAAAACTGTCAAGCAAGTCAGACAGTTCAACGGTCTAGCTGGATACTTTAGGAAGTACATTCCCGACTTTTCTCGCGTAATGGTGCCTTTGTACGAGCTAACGAAGCAAGGAGCAAAATGGGCATGGACAGACAAACACGAAAAAGCTCGTAACACAATCATCGAATGCCTATCGTCTGCTCCAGCACTTATGTTATTCCAAGAAGAGGCACCTATACTACTATACACGGATGCGAGCAGCCTTGGATTTGGAGCAGTACTGGTTCAGGTGATAGATGGACGCCAACATGCGGTTGCTTTTATGAGCATGAGAACCACAGAGGCTGAAAGTCGCTACCACTCCTACGAGTTGGAGACGCTGGCAGTGGTACGCGCTATAAAACACTTTCGCCAGTATCTATATGGGCGAAAGTTCACGGTGGTAACTGATTGTAACGCGTTAAAAGCGTCCAAACATAAAAGGGATCTCCTACCAAGGATTCATCGCTGGTGGGCGTTCTTACAAAACTATGACTTCGAAGTAGAATACCGTAAAGGTGAACGTCTCCAACATGCTGATTTCTTCAGTAGAAACCCAGCTGAGTTTGCGGTCAATGTTATGACAAAAGATTTGAACTGGCTCAAAATAGAACAGAGACGGGACGATGAACTGCGACCAATAATGGACAGCCTCAGTGACAATAACCCAGTAGAAGACTACGTTTTGGAGGACAATGTCTTAAAGAAGAACGTCAATGATCCTGTTTTCGGTCAGCAGCTCAGTACTGTTGTCCCCAAATCTTTTCAATGGAGCATTATAAACTCCTTTCACACTGCACTCAAACACCCTGGCTGGGAAAAGACTCTACAGAAGATCAGAGAAACTTATTGGTTCAACAAAATGAGTTCTACTGTTCGAAGATTTGTGGATAACTGCGTTATATGCCGGACATCCAAAGGAAGATCCGGAGCCATTCAAGCCGAATTACACCCTATATAAAAACCGACGGCCGCCTTCCAAGTTATTCATATGGACATAACAGGCAAGCTGGGTACTCCAGAAGATCAGCAGTACGTCATAGTCACCATTGACGCTTTCTCGAAGTATGTTTTACTGTACTTCAGTACTAATAAAAACCCACACAGTACATTGGCTGCTCTGAAACGTACTGTGCATCTATTTGGTGCACCGGTCCAAATCGTGGTCGATGGAGGAAGAGAGTTCCTTGGCGAATTCAAAGAGTACTGTGACAACATCGGAATAAATATTCATGCTATCGCTCCAGGAGTCAGCCGAGCGAATGGCCAAGTGGAAAGAGTCGTTGCAACCCTCAAAAATGCATTGATAATGATTAAAAATTACGAATCAGAACAGTGGCATACTGTACTCGAGGAACTACAGCTGGCAATGAACTGTACAACCCATCGGGTCACCGGGGTTGCTCCACTGACTCTTATTACACGACGCAAACACAGTGTACCTCCTGAGCTTCTCAACTTGGTGGATATTGACAACGAAACCGTTGATATTGAAGCGCTTACTCAACAGGTACAACAGAAAATGATTCGTTCAAGTGAACAAGACAGACAACGCTTCAACCTACATAAGGCAAAAATCCAACATTTCCAAAGAGGAGATTACGTATTGGTTCAGAATAATCCTCGCAACCAAACGTCACTCGACTTTAAATTCAGCGAACCGTATGAAGTATGTAGAATACTAGAAAATTACCGATATTTGGTAAAGAAAGTTATCGGTAGAGGACGACCTCGCAAGGTTGCCCATGATCAGCTGCGCCGTGCTCCACAACCTGGTGATCAGTTGACCATATCGGCGGGAAACGAATCACCTACTCACCGAGATCCGGCTGCAGAACCAAACGAGCCCATCCCGTCGACCTCACGAGAAGAGCCGCAAGTACAACCAAATTACGACCTACAGGGTGAAAACATCCCATCAGAATAAATGGTAAGTAACTCATTTGTAAAATTCCAAATTAAATCTTGAGAACTCTACGATAATCTTCGAGAACTCTACGATAATCTTCGAGAACTCTACGATAATCTTCGAGAACTCTACGAGAACCTTCGAGAACTCTACGAGAACCTTCAAGAACTCTACGAGAACCTCCGAGAACTCTACGAGACCCTTCGAGGACCCTTAAATAAAATCTTCGAGAACCGTAACAGCATTAATATCCTCAAAAGACAAACCTACGTCAGTTTCTTACAGATTCACTTCTCAGAGAATATCATTTAAATTTTTCAGATCTACGAGAACCCACAACAATCTACTGGAAACAACGAGGCTGGTGCAGAGCGCGCACCGCCTGTCAGTATGGCCGTATCGGCGCAAACACATAAATTCATCCAGAGGAAGTGAAATAATTAAGTCTAATCATTTGATTGTCCTAAAATTATTCTTTAAATCATTACTTGATTACTTTGAGTTTATTACGATGTAAAATTAAATTGTAATTTCAATACTTAACCTAAAAACTTATAAACACGTGCACGTGCGCCGAGCCCTATAAGTATGGCCGCACTGTAGGCGATCGGTTCAGTCGCACGCCGACCGCCGCACAGTACGGACCTCTCTGGGACGTCGTTACGCTGCCCGTTGAATAAACGGAGCTTGAAAGTACTCGTGAAGTTTTTCTACGAAGACCCAAAATGAGTGATCATCATGAAGACAGCAATTGTGACGTCAGCAATGCTGACGTCACACTTTTTAAAAACGCTACGGAGGGCCTTCCTCCGTCATATATATATATATATATATATATATATATATATATATATATATATATATATATATATACAACAGATACAGCGAGAGCAGCTAGACATTTCTCGGCGGCTATTCAGAATTTGTATGAAAATTCTCCATGAAAGACAAGTGTCAGCCCCAGAATGCGTTTTCGCCTGTGTCACCTACCGCTTCGTGACAGCTCTCGTAGTTGTGTGTTTTTAAATACACGGAAACCGGAGTAGCGATATCGAGTATTGCGTTTTGAAGATCATGGGCTACTGCAACAACCTCTTCCATCGGTACGAAAAGCGACCCGCGGACCACCCGACATTTGACTTCTCTAACATGAGCCTGACTGAGTTTGCAATGCTCTTTGAAACTTACTACCAGAAGAACCAAAGCGAAGAAAGTATTGATCAAGACAAAGGGGACACATCAACTCGAACACGTCGGCAATTGATAACGTTAACAGACAACAGCAAAATGATCGTATGAAGTTATTTATTTATTTATTTGTATATTTATTTATTTATTTATGTATAAGTCACAAATATAGGTACATGGGATCTCATTGGTACATAGATGTGTTAGAATCACCATATTTAACCTTGCGGCATGTGACATATTTACTTATAAAATAACTACAGCCCGTTCACAGTTATTTTACCTCTGACAGATGTCGGTGTTTATTTTCTTTATGTTGGAATTGTAATCTGTGATGACAGAAATTTAAAATAGGGTTACCCGTGCATAACATTTTACCCAATATTAGTGGAAATGCTTCAAAAATTCAAATGCTTGAAGCTCATGGCTGCAAAGTGGTTAGATTACTGCCATACCACTGCGAGCTAAACGCAATTGAACTTATGTGGAGTCTCATTAAAAGGCGAGTCACAAGCAAAAATTTAGGATAAGAGGCAACCAACATTGTGAATTTAGCTGAAGAAGCTTTTCAATCTATCACTGCAGAAGACTGACAAAAACAATGCAAACATGAGCGCCACATTGAAGACAAGCTTCTTATGGAAGAGTGTGATCTTCTGACACAAGTATCTAAATACTTAAAAGAAGGCCTCAACAACCTTTGTAAAACGTTTTATTGAAAATAAAAGTATTAAAAGTGAAACAGGTGGGTCTACGGATGCTGAAATGGACAGGTTCATAATAGTATTAAATTCTGAGTCTGATACAGAATATGACAGCAGTTTCGAATCATCATAACATTGGCAGTCCACGTGGGTCATTCTTATAGACTCACGCCTGTTTCCATGCAGGGGTAGGCAGAGGTTTAATATTACACCCACATCATTCTTATTCAAAATAAATATGAAAATTAAATTTGCAGTTTTTGTATTTGATAATTAGAACCTCACGTTGGCGTAATTATGATGCGTTTACCTTTATATATTAAATAGAAAACATTTTTATTATAACTGCTTATCTTCATAGGAAATTACTAAATTAGTTATTTCGTAAGAAAATAAATGTACATGCATAATATATAGCCATGCCAATATCAAGAGGTTTTGTTACAAACATTACTTCCAAATATTTAATACGATCGCTTAGGCAATAAAAAAATAAGTACATTTTTAGCAATAGTGTATATTTAAAATGGGAGTATTATATACCAAATATAGCAACACAACGCCCAGGTTGGCCAATCTAACAGCTAGAGGTAAAATAACTGTGAACGGACTATAGAATAGAATATTGAATTATAATGTATCGGATAAATAATCATACACTGAATAATAGCCCTTTTGCAATAAAAGCTTTTTTAAATTAGTCCTTAATAGTTTAATATTTTGTTCTTCTAGAAAAGGCTTCGATAAATGGTTAAATATCCTAGAGGCCATACAAAATATACTTTTGTTAAAATATGCAGTAGTACTTAAAGGTACACTAATTTTTAAATTGTGTCTTTTGCTTTTTAATTTTGTAAACATGTGCATATTCTTTTTCACAAACAATACAATTTCAAGTATAATTATATATACATGGTAGGGTCAGAATGTTCAGTTTTATGAAATAGGATCTACAGCTATCGGTTGATTTAAGGTTACAAATAGCTCGAACGCACTTTTTTGTGCTTTAAATGCATGGTCTACATCTCTAGAATTGCCCCAGAAAATTATAGCATATTGTACGATTGGTGCCACATATCCGTGGTACGCAGTCAGGAACTGTGCCTGCTGCTGTTCGAGTACCATACTTCATAGCGTCCACTGATCCGGAGAACTTTTATTACAGTTTGCTGGTTCAATATATGCCTTATCGCTCAGAAGCAGAACTGTTACAAGGGTTTTATAGTGCAAGAGAGGCTTTCTTAGCTCGGGAAGAGCAGTTGAAGGCAATTAGCGGTCACATGGAGCAGCACAGAGAGAGCGACCTTGGACAATATAGGGCACAATTAAGACTATCCTGAACAGACTATGACCAATGATCAATTCGACTTAGCACGACAGGCTATGGATATGGACCAAGGACCACTGTTCAATACTATCACGTCAAACATACAATCGCAACAACAGGGCGATCAACAAAGGTTTAAACTTTTCGTAACTGGTGGCGCTGGAACAGGAAAGACGTTCTTGTTTAACTTGTTGAAAAATCAAGTGAACAGATGTTACGAGAAGCAGGTTACAAAGATTGGCGCTCTGACTGGAGTTGCTGCACGACTAGAAGGTGGCTCTACACGGCATAGCTTGCTCAAATTACCAGTTCAAAGAGACGGCGTCTTAGTGAACATGCCTCAACTCTCCGGCAACTACTTGAGAATTATGCGTCTACAGTGGCAAAATGTAGAGTTCTTGTTCGTGGACGAGATATCTATGGTTCCGTATGAGATGTTGTGCATGATAGACGCTCGTTTACGCCAGCTAAATAATTACGATGAACCTTTTGGCGGCATAAACGTTATGCTTTTTGGCGACCTCTTTCAGCTTCCGCCAGTGCGTGGTAAACAGGTGTTTCAACAGTCGGACCACATGAGACCAGCAACTCATTTATGGCGGCTTTTCACATTAGTCGAACTCAGACAAAACATGCGCCAGCGAGGAGACACGACATTCACCGACATCTTGAATTCCTTGCTGAACAGCGAGCATCTCGCAGTATTGTTGACTAAGGTCTCATCAAATGCTACCGGCGAGTTTGCGCTTGAAAAAGCACTGCGTATTTATCCAACAAACAACCAAGTAGAGAAGCACAACAATGAAGTTCATAAATTTTACGAACAAAAAGGAACTCAAATGTACGACATAAAGGCTCAAGACCAACTTATTGACGCGACCCGAAACCTTGTAAAATACTTCAATAGAGTCCATTATTCCCAGCGATATAAATAAAACGGGTGGACTACCGAGTAAATTAAGAATTTTCAAAGGGGCTAAAATCATGTTGCGACCCCCCGCCAAGAACTTAGGGTCCCAAGCCAACCTCACCTGCAAGTGGTGCACCTGCCGATCAACGGACGAGGCTCTGGCAAACAAAATATCCCGATAAGCGGCAATAGGCTCGCCACCTATTACGTGGGATCAAAACACTGGCGAAGAGTGGGCGTTTAATATGCTTCTGCCTACCTCTTCGGGGAGACAGGCGTGAGTCTATGCATGTATGTATGTACAAACGTGTGATGGGTGCCAATGGACAGTACGCAGGGCATGCTGAACTTCAGAGTGTAAGTGAGCTATATCCCGAGTGTCAATTCAGGGTTCACCTGGAAAACAGTAATACGATTACTGACTATGGTACTGGCGAAATTGTTCATAACTTGCTATTTTCTGGGCACCTGGACGAAGGACCTTACAGTGTCCTAATGGAAAGAATGGCAGGGCAGCACAGTCATATTGAATAACTTTCTTTCGTCGATGTTCAGTTATACATATTATATATATCCCTATTGCGCGGCAAACCATTCAGTAATCCCAAGGTGGAAATTTCACGATACTTAAGGTGCAACGCAAAGCCAATGTTGTGAGAAAATAAGTTTTGTGATATATTATATTTTTGGTAAGAATATCATATTTTTACTTATTAGATAAGGCTACAATCAACTCATCATACCTATATGTAAGAGCTTTTTTATAATATTAAAATATTCTGTGGAGCAGCACGGGTCCTCTAGTTATAATTAAAACACAAAGTTTAGCCCAGAAATAGAGACATCTTGAACGATCCATAATTTATTTTTTGTTTTTACGTGCATTTATAAAAGCGTGTTTTTCTAGTGTTTTTTAAACTATTAATTTATTTACTAAAAAAAACGTCTAAAAACGAACAACCTTTCTAGTGTCAATGACTTCTTGTCACTTCGTCACCCAAAGTCGACCCCGATACCTGAAAGATCGATGCTTTATAAGAAATAAGGAATTATTTGCTGTTACATTATTAATCATTACAGTTTGTCTGATAGTCATGTCGTTCAGTTGTATGACGGGGTTAAAAAATTGAAATCACTTCATGAAATTGAACATTGGATATCTACAAATATTTTATAGTTATTAAAAGTAAGAGTCGTTACATATCTGACGGAAAATGCGTCGAGTGTATCATGTGTGGCGTCTATTCCGTCAAATGGTCGGTACATATCTGATGGAAAATGCGTCGAGCGTATCTGCATCGGTCGCGTCTATTCCGTCAAATTAGGCCTGCCACATTGCGCGTCTAGCCAGTTTCTGCGTTCAGCATCTACAGTGCGGTTGCGTTGTTTGATATTGTTTTTTGTCAGGCAAAATACACGAGGTGCGTCGCGCGCGCCACGCACGTGGCAGGTCTAATTTGACGGAATAGACGCGGCCGATGCAGAGAAATGTCAAATGTCAAATATGTACCGACCCATTTGACGGAATAGACGCAAGCGATGATACGCGCGACGCATTTTCCGTCAGATATGTACCGACCCTAAGACATAGGCGTAAAATTTTCATATAAGTATCTGTTACCAATTTCCACTAACCTTTTCTGTAAAACTAAACTGCAAGAATTGCGTTTTAGTGGCCGACTTGCTGTTTAGCACAGTGCTCAGTGCTGTGTTCTATCACTACACAGGAAAACACTTTGTATGATCCTTAATTATTCTGGTGTCAAAGCTGGGTGTAATTTTTGTGTCTGCCGATTGAATATTTGTAAAGTTTAATAACGAACGAATATACCTTTCTAGTGTCAATGACCTCTTGTCATTTCGTCACCCAAAGTCAACCCCTATTCCTTGGTATATTTGACCTTAGTACCAGGTTGATTAAAGAACCATCGACAATATGCTTCTAAGTATATAGTTTATTTTGTAACGTTTAATAACGAGTACTTGCCAGTGAATTAATCCGACAGAGTAATTTTGTTGATAAACTTATGTTTTCATAAATTGAGTTTAACCGATAGTGCTTTTGCCTTGAAGCGCTCTACGAGATGACAGAGCACACCGTTTTTGTAAGCTAATGCATACGATTACGCAAAAGTACACAGGGCGTATTTACTCGCTATATGGTTAGTAAACAGTTCATGTTTCATCATCAAAGGACTTGTAATCTTCAAGTTATTATCATGCATGTACGTGACTTGCTCACGTAAACAAAATACATAAAAATAATTTGAGGAGTTATTTCATTTAGTCCCAGCTAGAAAAGTAAAATTGTCATAAAGGATGGGAAACTTGATGGTTTGTGGCTAAGCGTACGTTTAGATGTCAAAACGTCGCTGGCGCTTTGCTAACCATAAGAAAAGGGAGAAAACTAAGCTATACTTTCGTTCCTCCTAAACTCTTGTATCATTCTCTCCTCCGCAGTAGCAAAGTAAGATATAGTGAAAAGAGAAGCTCAAGCCCAGTTCTTATTTGCTCTTTTTTAATAGTAAGTATACTGGTACTTTACGTCGATTTTGTGTGAGAGCTAGACCGCCCGCGACCGGTCGGACTCTTGGCTCGTACTTTCTATTCATGCTAAATGCAGCGTTGCTCTACATTCGTATAAAAATATGCCCAGTATCTTATAATATGATTTTTTTTGTATAATATTAGAATAAAAAGAAATTTAAGGGGCCGATGAAGATTATTTTATTACCGATTGAGTGGTTAATTAAATTGGAAAACACCGTACCTCTTAATTACTAAGAACAATAATTTTTAAGCGTATTTTTATTATTCGATCACTATGATATTATGATAAAGGAGATGGCAGATATTATGATAAAGGTAAATTGCATAAAAATTTAATGTTTTATCAGTGATCTTGATCCAAACTCGATATATGACAAAATCATTCATTCACAAAATTATGCCGTATATATGTATAAAACAAACAAAGCTATCGACGTACATTAGGAATCAATTTATAAGCAAATTCTATTGAAACCTCATCGATAAACAATTATCCTCTCGAACAAACAACTACTATTCGTAACGTTTGATTTAACTACTGGCCGATCGGGATAAAATATCATTAGATGTGACCTAATATATTTCTTCGAGTAGGATTTCACTTTACATAAAGTATTTGTCACGCATCTTATGGCGCTGATATACCTGAGCTTTCATTTGTAAGGGTCAGCGCAGACCGAACTGCAAAATGCTCGCGCATGGTCGAGCAAACTTTTGATTACTCGACCATGCAGGTGGCATGCTCACTCTTCCGTGAGCAAGCTCCGTTGAAAATGCTCTGGGTTGCCAGGTGGGAGTGTATGATCAACTTTTCTTCGTCCATGATTGAACTTGATCGTCCAACTGACGCTGGCCGCGCCATAAGTAGTAAACGCATGTCCACACAGTCTTCTCGCTGTGGCATACTGAGCGCGGGCGACACGCAGCGGCGCGGCGCCCCGGCGGCGGCGCGGCGCCCCGGCGGCGGCGCGGCGCCCCGGCGGCGGCTCGAGCACGCTCGCGCATGTAGAACGCATACTCGAACAGGCTCGAGCATGGTCGAGCATCAAGTTTGGACGTGTATTCAATTTTGAACTGTATGGCATTATCATAAGATTAATTTTTCAATGATTTCACAAAATGCTCTGCTCTGCTCTGCTCTTGGTGTGCGCTAACAGAACAACGAGCATTCGCCTTATTTTGTTTCGTCACGAAAAGAGCCGAACATGGCTACGAATAGTTTCACGATCTTTCTAGCGAACGCTCTTATCAACAAAAACTACGTACTGTCAATTCGCTAGAATGCTCACCAGAACACTCGCTAGCATGCTTACTGAAACACGTTCGTTTGATTTACTGTTTTAAACATTCGCAAGAATGCTCATTACATGTGAATGCTTAAGTTTATCGGCACTATTAAAAGACCGGCGTCGTGCGAGATGAGACGCATGTCACCTTCGATGCCGATATCTTAGCCTGCTATAAAAATGTGTCCCTCAATGCCAGCCTTAGTACTTACTTCCTCTTGTAGTCTTGAATTTCTTTTCCTTTGAGAGTGTGGCTTTGGATCTTTGAAACAGGGAGTGAAAAGATTTTTCAAGGCCATCAGGGCTGTCATGTCACATTCTGTGCAACTGCAAGGCAGAAATGCACTGACTGTATAACATTACTAACATGATTTCGAATACATAAGAACACGTGGCACTATAACTTTAATGTGCTGTCTAATAAATTTGACTTGGATTTATAAGTATAATTTACGTCATCATAAGGCCTTTGATAGTCCACTGCTGGACATAGGCCGTCCCTGATGTGCATCACAATAGCATTGTAAGTTCATAGAAGTATGGCCAATAATATCACGCTGGTCAGATGGATTCAGTATTTTATATTACAATGTTTGATCTAGGCAAGTGAAAGACCAAAGAAAGGATGAATAGATTGTGTGTAGGATGAGATGACTGAAAAAGATGACGTCTCAAAGGAGCCATAGAAAGAGAAAGACATTCTGAACTGACCGCAAGTAATATGAGAACAGCGCAGGCAAAAAAATAAGATAAAAATAACTCTTCGCAAAAATACTTTTAATTTATTTGCTTAGTGTATTTTTCTTAATTGGCTCTCCGGAATGTAATGGGTAGAGACACTTTTGTATTTATCTGTCATCACAAGGTCTTGTTTACTTATCCACTAATAAAATATTTAAATATATAAAGTACAAAGGGCGGACTTTCTAAAAGTGTTATATACTACAAACCATAAAATGAGTAGAAAGGTACTGTTTGATCTATCTAAATTAGTATGCAGTGTTCCATAAAATAACTAGATAATAAGTCCATTGTGATTTACAAATAATACTATAATAAGTTATACATTATCATGATTAAGACAAAGTTTTTAATGCTCGAAAAATATTTTTACAGTATTTTTTTTAATGCAGCGCAGTTATAATGAACTTATAACTATGATAAAATGAATATACGCAATACAAATAATTAAAATCATCATCACATCGCCATCCATGGGGAGCGTGCCCAGGAGGCAACACTGGCACGCTTAAGAATGCTAATTTTTTTGCGCTAGATACATACTAGCCGTCTGGTCACGTGAGGCGTTAACCAGTCTCTTTGAGAGATAAAGAGAATACGCGGACCCGAAAATTAAAGTTTGACGGTTATACTTATTTGACTTTGTTCGATTTTCTTCCATTATTCTAATATGACTTCATTCTACATAAAAGACTCGTTGCACATACAATATTTTTGATTAAAAACATCCCACAATATAATCTCAAACCCGATGATGCGTGCATTTCATTGTGGCAACGACTCATACGTTCAAACGTTCCCACTGTACACATGATACCTCATATAGCGAGTTCTATGGGAAAACTATTTGCAAGTGACGCCACGAGAACGCATTGATCGGGCAATTAGACAAATAGGACGCCGTGATTGTTAGCTCTGCGGCTACGAGTACCGTACAAACCTATTTCCTCCTCCACAAGGAATATTCTTTTGAACGGTGCACAATATTTTACGCGATATTGAAAAGCCTATAGAAATTCAGTTACAGTTGTGTAGTATATATATAATATATATTGCAGTACTATCTTTATATATGTCACCAGCAAAAAAGACAGAACCGTAAATGTAGAAAATTCCTAGAAAATGTATAAACGTTCGTAGGATTCTAAATGAGAGATAAATTGTATTATTTTACGCCCACATTTTCGTAAATTGATAAACTTGCCGAATTCATTCGTAAAAGAATATGTAAGCAATAAACGAAGGCCATTTGCGCTCTGATTGGTTGAATAAGTACGTGTTCCATTTTCTACCGCGCCACCGCCATTCTTCGCCACTTTTACGAATGAACCGAAACTTTAGCGATGTTAATGAGGCTAAGTTGACGGAGCCCTGCTTCGCAGGACTCCTATTTTTGTATTCAGGGTCACAAGAAAACCTAAGATAACCTATTAAGTTAAACTGACCGATCAATCCGGCCGACCTTCATTATCACCGACCGACCAATCAGAGAGCAGTGTGTGATTTGCCGTATTTTAAAGAAGCGTAAAATTAAAAGCTCTTCTGTGATTGGTCAAACCGTGTAGAATTTTACGAATAGATTTCCATCAGTTACAGAGTACATTTACGACAAGATGTCGCAAATTGATAAATTTACGGCAATTTTGCGTAAAGTAGTACAATTTATCTCTCGTTTAGAATCCTACGAAAGTTTATAAATTTCCTAGGAGATTTGTAAATTTACGGTTCTTATTATTTTCCGGTGACATATATAAATAGATATAGAAATTTGGCATGTTTGTTGTTTGGGGACCGTAGGGGCACCCTAAGAAACGGTTGAATAAAAATGTGCGGACACAGCTGCGGGCATTGCTAAATAAAAATGTTAATTAATGCCTCTTCATATTATGTGGCACGAACTTGGGACTTGTATATTTGCAGGTGGTTTTGGATTTCTTGGAAAGCGTTTCTAGCAGGAAACTAGCTTGTTTATTTTGTGAGTCTGTGGCGTGCCCCTTGGGTTCGGCCAAGGGGCACGCCTCAAAGGCCGAGGAGGCAGTATTATCCACGTGCGCCTTCCAAAGTTACATTTCAGTAGATAGACGGATGCTTGTGTGATGTATCATTGTAAGAGTTAACGGATGTTTGTGATAATAATAAGAATGATCTGCTAGCATCAAATATCAGACCAATACCCGAGTGACGTCACAGTAGAAAATGGTAACCGTAATCGAGTTCATTCATCGCTATGCAGGACGCTTAAGTACCTACACCTCGTTAGTTTTAGTGAGTACGATCCGAACACCAACCACTAGATGAGAGTCTCTCACACTTATGAAAGATAAGATAATTTGGCCAAGCACAGTGCAAAATAGGTTGCGAAGCAGCGATTTCAACCAAGGACCTTTTGCTTCCTAATGTCTATTTCAAGCTTACCCAAGACCTACTTTATTCAAAGTAGGTTACAGTATTCATAACCTCAAAGTCAAGCACGCGGAGGTGCGATGGCGACGATCTTAATGGCTTTACAAACGTGATGAAGGCTCAGTTGAAATGGTACACACGTAAAGCAGTTATGTACAACACTAATGATAAAACTGTTAATAAATACGATAAACCTATGTTATTATTAACATAATTATAAGCGATGTACCTACTAAAATTTCAAACCAAATCAATTTGGGAATTAATCAGTACTTTGCACATAGCCAAGAGCAATCTAAGGTGGTCAAAGTTGTAGGTACCTCTTAGAAAGATACGTAAATGTAGACAGCAAAATTACATAATTTGTATAATAAAATTACCTATTTAGGTGACTATTTCAGTTGCCTGTAATAGTAAGTATGTATATGCCTCTGCAGGCTGCTGGAATAGACCGAATAGTTTTCAGGTTGGGTAAAGGGCTTGTACTTTTAATTTCTCCATTCTGCGGGTCGTATAATTATGTCATCTTTATCAATATAAACATCATTTGGAGTGTAAAGTTATATATATTTATCTGCCTGTCATTTTGCATAATTAAATATGTAAAATTAACAAAATAAACTAACACTTGACAACTGTCAAGTTGTATAGTTGACAGCTGTCAGAGGTACGACTTGCAAAATGTAAGGCAGACACACATCTTTCAATGAACTGCCCCTTAGGCAGTTCATTGAAAGATGTGTCTCTCGGCAACTTAATATGACGCACCATCTTATCACCATCGCATATTATTTGAATACGATTATTTCTAATTTTACATTTTAACCGTCGTATATTTAGTTTTATTATGCATGCAAGCACCTAAAAATTTAAGTTTCAAATATATACTTACTTATCCATAAGAAAATACTGCAACTCATGTTTAAGTGGGTACTAGTCGTTTGAGTTAATAGACAAACTACCTCCCACCTGTTAACAGATTTTATAAAATGTACGTTTATTATAGCAGATGCGATTAGATTGTACGAAATAGGTGTCCCGAGATAAACATGATAACAGTTTAATCTAGATAATGTAATAATATTACATTATCTAATTATGTATCTTATTAATATCATTAAGCTATTATTAACAGCTATGTAGTTGGTTGTTTCGAATTTAAATATTTTTAAGTCATGAAAAATTGCTACCACTATTTGCTGTCTTTATTATCGTTTTCAATGTCACAATGTAATTTGCCTCCATAATATATGTTCTGCTCATATTTATGGTATATAGCTGTGCTAGTTATCTGGTTCAAATACCACAGGATCCGCCTAAATTGAGATCTATTGACTTTGGTATTGAATATCAGCATATTGCTATATTAAACCTATGCCGAGCCTACGCCCTTTACCTTGCGGCCAGGCGGCATTTACTTTGTGAAACATTCTGTCAAATCTGGTCAGACCATTAACGAGACCCTTGGCTCTAAGGCGAGTCTCGAATACAACTGGAATAACGCAAACGATGATGGTGATTGTGATGTATCCAATACCAAGCTTATTAGGTAAACCCCCTCCGGCAGAGTATAATCGTAATACGGCAACGAGAAATTCTTAATCTCTTACAAAAAAGAAAAAGCATAGTCCAGCGTAGTCATTTGGAATTGCATACTATATAAATTCAGACTTTATTCGTTCTGAGCGTGATGGTAAAAGTATGCCATTGCATCGTATATTTATTTTTACACATTAACCTTGGTTATAATAAAGTATTATTTCTTCTTACTAACATGAAACGTATTATTTCCGTGCGATAAAAAGTCGTGCACGGTTGTAAAAATACTTATCGCTTTTTAATTATACATTAATGGCGACGCGAATAAATCTCAAGCGATCTGTGATGTAGTGACGCTATCACTTTATATAGGTAAACCTCATTCGCGTGACTTGGTCTGAAGTGGTTTCAAGTAAAAATGTCAACTGATTTTTATGAAAAGTCAAATACATTACACCGCCGCATAGTGTTTTATTTTATCTCAAAATGACCACCTCCCTGATTATTAGTGAATCAGATAGAGCTTTTTATTCTTATTGCGAGAGTAAAACTCCCACGAATCCATCTTAACTAGTTTAGGAGATATCGGAGGTAAAACTTTTTACCCATATTTTGAAAGAATAATTAAAAAAATATTTAAAAAAATATTTCATCTAAACTTTTACAGTTGCTTTATATTATTAACTACATTTTAAAAGGTCTTGTTTTTCTCTATGTTACGAGTCCTTTATGACTGCTCTAGACCGCGTAGGAACCGAGAAATCAGCGATTTTGTGATTTTCGTTTTTATTTTTTTTTGCCCATGTTCCTCAGTATTAGAATCTGCTATTTGCTTTAAAAAAGAGGTAATAAGGTAGACTACCAACACAAAAAAAAACAACAATTAATTCCGTGGAATCTCGGAAATATTAAGATTTACCCGAACTTACCCGAACCCGGGTAAATACCCGAATATTTTTAGTGTAGTAATTTTTTTAAATTAACATAGGTTCTTGGGTACGTTTACGAGAACTGCCTTTATTTGTGTTTTTAGTTAGTTAACTAACTAATTTTGTCGAGTGATAGGTAATATGGTGCGGGAAGGAGTCCACCCTCGAAAGGCAATCGCTGAAACCCCGTACATACATATTACTCTGGAGGACACGGGGGTGAGGCACTATGGAGCCGTCAAAGACTCATAGAGCCACTTTGCCTCAGCACGGCTTGGCCCACCGTGCTGAGGGATGTCACTCCGAGCTCCGATCGGATGAGTAGGTAGTACCTACGTTTGAATTAAAATTTAATCATTTATTTTTAACTAGACGTCGCCAGCGGCTTCGCCTGCATCAATTATACATTATAAACCGTCCACTTGAATCATTCAATCTATTAAAAAACGCATTAAAATCCGTTGCGTAGTTTTTAAGCTTTAAGCAAACACAGGGACAGACAGACTATGTAGTGATGTAGTGAATGAAAACAGCATTTTGTGCCTATCGAAGTAAAAAGCAAAACAACAGATAGGTAGATATCCATTTTACGCGCAAACTCATACCAATGGGAAATTAATAAAAAAAAAACAAACAATATTATTTGTAAAGCTCTCTCTACAGACTTTTAGAAATCCACCGCTGGGCTTAAGTCTTTTCTAATTTGCTTTGCAGAAGGATAGTGAATCAAAGAGAAGAGTTGGCCTACTTTACGGCACTAGAGGGTTGGTGCAGGGTTTGATTTTTTAAAGTTTTCCGTCTCCTTTGCGAAGATTCGATTCGTGTTATTTTCTTAGTCGCCTCTTACGCAATAAATGGACTTCGGAATGAATGGAGTGGTGACATTTTTTTTTGGAGCCCGTAACGTCCCACTGCAGGGCTAAGGCCTCCCCGCTGTTCTTCCATAAGGCCCGGTCTTTTACCTCCTGCAACCAATCCTTTTTGAAGGAGTTTAGCTCATCCCGCCATCTCCGTCTAGACCTGCCGCGATGTCGCTTGCCGTGACATTTAGTATACTTGTTCGTCACCACGTGGAAAAACACACAGAGCATTGTAACGCTCAGAGAAATATGGTCAATATTTCGATTTTAAATTTTCGCGATTTGTATACGTCATACAATATTATTAAGCGAGTCTTAGTCGCGATAATTTACTTATTTAAAGGCATAAATATCTCTGCGGTTGTGGTCGCGGAGGGACTGATGTCAGCTCAGCGCCGTCCTTGTGAAGCGCGGGTTTCGGCAGCTACCCTCACTTGTTTTATATTTTCGATTTTATCCGCACTGTCGGTACTTCGACAAACTACACTTATGACGTCTACACACTGATGAGTTGTGTTACTGCGGCGTTGTTTGCATTTGTTGATGACTGGGTTCCAAGTGGTCGATAGTCTGTATCCATCCTCCCGGTTGAAATTTCTATTTTTTTTATTTCAACCGCTTCACATACTATCCTGGAGTAATAGGACGATCGGTGGATAAGACTTCTGATTCTGATGATAAGACTTTAAGTCAGGTTGATGTAATTCTATCCAGTGGTTTGGTCCAGATTCTAGCTTTTTTTTTAGGCCAGGAAGAGTTGAAGTCCTTGGGTCGAGGAGAAGAAACGGTTATTCAACGCCGCTTCTAGATCCAGCAAGAAGGCTATTGCTGAGGCCAAGGCAGAACACGTTGCCAGAATTGGTGAGCGGCTTGGAAGATATCCCTCAGGGAGTCGTGCTTTCTGGTCGCTCGCCAAAGCTGCACAAGGCAACTTCTGCCAGATCAGCCTCCCACCACTGCGTAAATTTGATGACAGTCTGGTCCATAGCGCAAAAGACAAGGCTGACGTCTTGGTCCAACTATTTGCCTCGAACTCGACTTTGGATGACAAGGGAGCCACACCACCGTTCATCCCCTGGTGTGGGAGCTCCCTGCCTAAAATCCGCATTACACAACGTGCGGTCAGGCGGCAGCTCAAACTTCTGGACATCCACAAGTCGAGTGGGCCTGACGGCATCCCAGCAGTGGTGCTCAAGACGTGCGCCCCTGAGTTGACCCCCGTATTAACGCGCTTATATCGTTTTTCCTGTAATGCTAACAGGGTTCCATCTTCGTGGAAGATAGCCCATGTTCACCTTATTCCTAAAAATGGTGACAGATCGGACCCGTCAAACTACAGGCTAATAGCGGTAACGTCCTTACTCTTCAAGGTAATGGAGCGAGTCATCAACAACAAACTCCTCCAGTACCTAGAGGATCGCCAGCTGATCAGCGACCCCCAGTACGGTTTCCGGCATGGTCGTTTGGCTGGCGATCTTCTAGTGTACCTTACACATCGCTGGGCAGAAGCCTTGGAGAGTGGGGGCGAAGCTCTAGCCGTTAGCCTTGACATTGCCAAGGCGTTTGACCGGGTCTGGCACAGGGCACTTCTATCGAAGTTACCATCTTATGGAATCCCCGAGGAACTCTGCAAATGGATTGCCAGCTTTCTGGCTGATCGGAGCATTAAAGTTGTCGCAGACGGCAGCTGCTCCGAAATGAAGTCGATCAACGCTGGCGTCCCACAAGGCTCGGTGCTCTCCCCAACGCTGTTCATCTTGCATATCAATAACTTGTTGTCAATTGAGAACATGCATTGCTATGCAGATGACAGTACGGGTGATGCGCTTTACACCAGCCACCAGAATGTCCCTCGGAGCCTGGTACAAGAAAGACGATTGCAACTTGTGTCTGAAGTCGAGGACTCTCTAGGTCGCGCTTCCAAATGGGGTGAAAAGAACCTTGTTCAATTTAACCCCACTAAGACACAAGTATGCGCGTTCACTGCGAAGAAGGACCCTTTCGTTACAGCGCCTCGGTTTCAAGGAGTACCCCTGCATATTGCCGAGAATATTGGGATCTTCGGCGTCGAAATATCGAACAAAGTCCAATTTGGGAATCATTTGGAGGATAAAGCCAAATTGGCAAGCAAGAAGCTGGGAGTGCTGAACCGGGCTAAGCGGTACTTCACACCAACGGCTTATGCTTTATAAAGCGCAAGTGCGGCCACATGTGGAGTACTGCACACATCTTTGGGCCGGAGCGCCAAAATATCAGCTTGATCCACTTGACTCCCTACAGAGACGAGCTGTTCGAATCGTCGATGATACCGATCTCACGGCTAGACTAGAGTCGTTGGAGCAGCGGAGAGACTTTGGTTCTCTCTGCGTATTTTACCGACTCTTTCACGGGGAGTGCTCCGAAGAATTGTTTAATTTGGTACCAGGGTCACCCTTCTACTCGCTGACGCTGTAGAGTTCACCCGTACTACCTGGAAGCGTTCTCATCTAGTACGGTGCGCTTCCAGCGATCTTTTCTACCACGTACGTGTAGGCTCTGGAATGAACTACCTGCTGCGGTGTTTCCCAAGCACTATGACTTGTCCTTCTTCAAACGAGGTTTAAAGAGAGCATTACTTTCACGGAAGGCAGCGGCTTTGCTGTGTATACCCTGACATTAGCGAAGTCCATGAGCAGCGGTTACCGTTTACCATCAGATGGGCCGTTCGCTCGTCTGCCACTAGCAGCAATAAAAAAAAATGCTCAGCTATGGCAGATTTTCGCGACTAAGACCCGCTAAATAATATTGCATGATGGTCAATATTTCTCTATTATATCGAAGCCTTATGTTACAGATATGATTGATCAGTTATCCGGCCCAAATGTTATGAGTTTACGAGATCACCTCTGCATTGGAGTCACGTGCCGACCAATCCCCGCCAATAACATACGTGCCCGATTAAATACTGTCATTAAGATATGTGCTTTTTGTTACAGGGTAAGCTGACTGGTATCAACATGAAACTAAGCGAAATTGAGGTAGGAATTGTAATAAGTAGATTACATAACTTAGGTTCTAAAATAGGACACCCAAACTGAGAAATATATTTGCTCTGGGTGTATATTATGCTTAATGATTTATTCATATCTGGAGCTCATTCTTAACTGCAAGTATAAGACAAGTTTACGTTGCAACGACTCTTAGAATGTTTGTCATAAATATAATTTGCATAACTATAGACAAAAATAAACAAAACTTTATTGGTTACATTATTTTAGCAATTTTTGTCAAAGAATTACGGCACGTCATTTAAATTCATCGGTGCCAATAAGGTGCCAATACATTTCGATGACTAGAAGATAACTTAAAAATGTATTGAACTTTATATCAAGGTACCAAAGATCTAAATTAATTGCGCCGTAGCAACATATTATCTCGCACACAGCATACAATTAATTACAGCTGCAGCACTAGATTACACGTTTGTATTTGACGTTTAATTGTCATAAATTTAACTGCATCCCTGGCGCCAGATCGCTTATGCATTTAGTATATTTGCTCGGTACGGCGCTCGCAAGAGATTAAAAAGATATCAAATATAGGATATCCACATTTCAAAACCTTGATTAAAGAACGAATGGTGAACCACAGTTAGAATGCGTGGGTGTATCAATCAACGGGAAATGTGAACTTCAAGGATCGTTCAGAAACAGACTTGCAATGCATCGTATGGCGTTTGAATTATTGTTTTTTATTGACTTTTTGGGAATGTACTAGACTGCAGATCTCACTTAAATCCAGCTACGGCTTACTTATTCTATTGTGATATATAGGTTTTACTGAAATTCTATTTAAATCTCGATAGAATCCGAATAACCGTAATTTGATTTCAATGTGTAACATTTGCGTAAACATTAACAAAATTAATCAACAGTAATGTATTTACTGTACTATTTAACTTAAATCCCGTTTTGATTCTTTAGATCAAAAGTTTTGTCTGTTTTCTCATTAACTTTCCTTATGGGCTTTATAATTTAAAATTCTAACTAAAAAGCCGAATTCGGTTTTGGCATTTTGACTTGAAATTAGAACACACAAACTTTTGTATTTATAGCATTAGTGAGATTTACTCAGTGATATGTTTATATAATTCTGTTAATATAATACGTATACTTACTCAGTCATTTCTATGGTCTATAATGTGTGTTTCAACATATACACCTTACAAAACAAGCCCACCTGCGGCGGTAAAAGCTTCCTACAAAACACTTCCATTAGCCTCTAAACGAATAATTCTTGACCATTGCTTTTCCGACGCTTTTTGTTATGGTATCGCTCTACCTTTTGATATAACCTCGAGCATCCGTTTCCCATTAAGGAAGCCATGTTTGCCACTAACTACGCCCTGCCTTGAGGTTCTTATGTTACGATAACCAGATCCTTCCAGTTTCGCTTAAGTGTCTCTTGTGGCGTCATTAACCAATGTTTTTCCCTGAAATAGTGGATCTATCAGTCTCATACCGCCTTATTACAAAACATGGACTATATTATATAAATCGAGGTTTTAGCCCTAAGCTCACCAGCGTGAAGTGGATTATACGTGCATTGTATTCACATTTCTGTAAAAATATTGTTATTTAAATTAGTGAATTATTCTAATTTTTATTCGACATTAGTTACAGTGGTAACTAATGTCGAATAAAAATAAGTAACTACCTTCGACAAAAAGTCTTTTTTATTTAGTTTTAGTTGTGGTCGGTGTGAGATACCTTCCAGATTTCTAATCCTTCGTGCCGGATATAGAGATTATAATCAGAGAACAATATACACATCACTGTAACGAGTCATGTCATCGCTCATCTGAAACAATGCATCATAACAGATGGTTAATAGCATGTCCATCTGAAACCAATCGGTAGTTCACGTCTTGTAGGTGATTAATCAAGGCTTTGATGTTTCGCATTTATATGGTATTCAGTAATTAAATTATACGATGGAACATGTCATGGGCTTAAAACGTATGATTTCAGCACATGTAATTATACCAAAAGTTCTATGATGTAAATAAATTGAATAAATGTATGTTTAAGAAAAAGAAGAAGAAATTACAATGTAGATTGTCAATAAATACACTTGGCATATCGTGTATTGGATTTTTGGTAAATCATATTTTACATATTTTTTAGCATTAAAATAACTGACATAAGGGACACTCAGACTCAGAACAAAGACTTGTGGATCTTATAAAGCTTTTCTATTCCGTTAATGGAAAGATACTACGTCATCAGAGCAATCCAACATATTTGGAAAGCCTTTTTAAAATATAAATTGCTTCACGTAAAACCATTTCATTAATTTAAACTATTCTTGGGTAAACATTTCTCCTGTAAAATAATTTCATGGTCAAAACGATTATTCAGTAAACATTATGCAGCTACGCATACGATTCCAGAGCCGTTATCCAAATAGGTCCACACCGAATCACTCAGTAGGTTAAACAAAGCCACAAATTATGTGTGATCGGTTCACTGACATAAACATACCATAGATCAAGCTCTTATTGAACGTTAACCTGTCGAGTGAGTTATAGTTGCAATATAAAGGCTAGTTCAGAAGCACATAACTAGTATGTTTCAAAGGATTGCCCACTAAGTCTTAAATTGTATGACAAGTTTATTCAACCTTTGGAACTATATTCTACAAGCAACTATAAGTAATGGTTTGGTAATATGCCTGGGTTTAGGCTTTCTCTTTCAGACGACAGTTAACAACTTCAAGATGGCTAGATACCTTACTTGTCTGAAAGAAATTTGCGACCGTCCATTGACACATTTCAAGAATATATCTATGTTATTGTAATCCTGTATTGTTAGTGTCCAATAACATTATATATAGATATTATTTATCTAAGGCTGGTGTAATAAAAGCACGTATTGTTCTACTTCCAGAAAATAATATATGGCTTTTTTAAAGACATGCTGATTCATAACCATCATACCATTTGACGCAATTATTTTATTTATCAATAGTTGGGTAGTTTTACAAATTGAGGAATTTTCGGCGGCTCAGCCAAAATGTGATAAAAAAATGTTAATAACTATTATTTTTGTATGGTATACTGTTAATTACAATTGTTTCTTCTTGGTCACTAAAAATAATTAAGATTTACAATTATTTTCTGAACAAAATTACTGTTCAAAGTGCCGAATTCTCAAGATCCTGTGGTGTCCCTCGACCAAATTTTAGTTCAAAGTGCGTTGTGATTCATTTAGTTCTACATGAAGGTCATAAATGGAAACCCGAATTAAAAAGTTAACTATTTTTTCTGCCTAGGTAGAACAATACTTATATTATTTTCTTAAAAATATATTGAATAAATTTTGTTTACATTTTGTCCCCACGATTAAATATCAGTATCCTTTTCGCTGTAAAGTTACCAAATATTGACTAAGCCATTTGTCGTGCGTTGTTGCCGTTCAGATGAGTCGATAGAACCTACGGAAGAGACAAAGAATATCATCTATCTAATCTCACCTAGCTCGTTGTTTAGTGAGGCCAGTGAGTTCGGCAAGTGAAATGTTGTCATAATCAGTGGAGTTCACAGATAAAGTTTGTAACGGAAATATGGTAAAGATTTTATTATCGAAATACATTATTAATATGAGTAATTTAAGCATTTTGCTATGTAAGTTGCTAGCGCATAGGCCTAGTTAAGCTTATTTTCGTTGAATGTTATAAATTGGCTTTTTTTTTCAATTGTACAATTTGTACGGTTGTACGTCGTCAAAAAGGCTTTTTGGTAATGTGATAGAAAAGCAAATATCAGGTAATATGTCGTATGTATGTGCATGTCTGAAAACTCACCAAGATAAGAAAATAGCACACAAATTACTTTTGGGCCAGATTGTGAATGCAAATAAGACTTGGAAGTTGAAAAACAGAGTTAAAAAAGAAGCAGAGACAAGAAAAGCAAAATAAAAGGCTGCAATGAAACAAAAAAGATGCTTGAAAAAGTTGGAACAAATATTTTAGAAGACGACAAGTACAGTAGTCTGTGTGCAGGCAAAAAAGAATTTGTAGAATTAAAGCAACTATACAAAAGTACAAGTCCTGTTCAAGACTGTTTTAGGTATATATTAATTAGTATCTAAGTCAAACATAAAACTATTATTAATATTAAAAAATATAGTTTAATTATTTAAAATTAAAGTTAAGAAGCTGATTTTGAAAATTTGTGAAATTAATTATAGGTCTCGATTGATTTTTGTTGTCCTTCTCAGTTTCCTGTTGCTTGATTTACTTTACATGGCCATAAATAAAAAAATATTAAATGTTTTGACTGTTCCGTTTACGACAAGCTAAAAGACATTGTAGCGGCTGCTGACGCTACAAATTATATACAAGGCACGCTATTGTTTAAGTGCGGCGCAGCAGTCGTCTCCCGTCCCTCATATCGTTAGGTCGTAGCTTTATAGTTTATTTATATTTCAATGTGGTACCACAGTAAAGATATGTATATATTGCAGTAATTGACATCTTTATTTCATCTCTTCACACATCATATCAACATACCCCTACAACCTGTACTCTTGTTATTAGACTGAATTCCACCACCAGAATGTATAAAAAATGTCGAGCCGAAATCAGCCTCGGATTCTTCCTTAGTTTGTAGAACTACCCACTTAACAAATCGTGGTTTCATATATCAATAATTTTGTTTAAATATGTAGTGAAAGGAACGAAAAGATTTTGTTGCCAACATTTTGTAAATATATTCATTTTCTCCCGGCACGTGTAAGAAGATTGTTAAAATGCTTATATTTATGTAAGCTATTTGGAATTCTTCCAAACGATAACGCCTAAACGCCTATACATAATATGTTACACCTGAACACGTTCTAAAAGGCAAATCAACTAAATGTAGTCATTTTGCAAAATAGTACATTATTCTTGCTTAAAAGGTAACAAAAATGTTTCTACCCAACACCCAGTGAACATTTAAAATGATTGCCTACATCAATTGCGGCCCGAAAACCGTATGAAATATAAAAAAGTTACTGAAAACCGCAAAAAGGTCGACGGCCGCCTATTTAAATTAAGAATGGCGCTACTTTGCTCTTGATGACGTCAGAACTCATTTATGAATGAAACAGATGATATATCTAGATAGTCTGTTGACACATTGAGCTCAATGTTACCCTGTAATAAATCAAGTGCCAAAAAGAAAATCACGATTGATTTTTGATGGGGTATGACGTATCTTTTAGAACGAGGTTACGATGTTGCCATATAACGTATCATGTTCAACGAACTGTCGCGTGATCTCGCTTAACCTTTCAAGTACCGCGCCCTCTAAAACGTCAATTTGGCTATACGACCGCGCCGTACGACATCATCGCGCGCGCGGTACTAGACATTGAATGTTATCGCTCTGAGAGGTCTTTGTTTATGTTTTCAAGAGTTCGAGTTATAATTTCTTGAAACCCACTTATATATCCAATATTAAAAAATGATAATAATAACATTTGAGTGTATATTTAGTTTTGTATAGCTCTCTGTTTTGAACGGATCTTAGAATACCGGTTCTATCGACAATTGTAGCGTATTATAATCAAAAATAAAATATTTTTTTGTTTATTTTTGTATTTTTATATTCTGTATAATATGGGTTTTCCAATTAAAACTAAAAATATGCATGTATTCATTATAATAATTCCCCCTTTTCAATAGCAAACATTTGCTAAAATTCTCAGTTTCGCGCGCATTGAAATGAAATGTCCTTTTACTTTTTAATGTGACATCAAATTGGATCAGAAGAAGGTTTCATAGCTGTCTATGATTCGTAAAAATGCAATGCCATTTGAAATAATTGATAAAATGTACTAGGCCAGTGTAAAAAACGTCATAGATTGAAGGACGGAATCTGGACATGAATTCATGTCGTCGGTAAACAAGGGGACTTTTTTGTAGGACATGAATTCATGTCCTCGGTCGTCGAAAGGTTAACTAACAGTTATGATGTCACGTACTATACGTTTATGAAGATATACGCCAATAATAAAAAAGGAGGATGTTCCTATTGTATGTTGATTTACTATTCAGCTTGAGTCTTATTTTTGGCACAGATATTTTAAACCTTTGCGTCGTTCGTAAGTAAAAAGTGATTTTTAATGACCTATATAAGATCGTCTGTAAAATCAAATACTCTGTTAGATAAAGATTTTATTAATAGCATGGCATTGCTTCAACGATGGTAGTAATTTTTATGTGTATCTAACTGCCGATTGATTTATAGTATCCGATATAGAAAGGTGGATACATGATTATGAATAAAATGGCTCTGCAATATTGTGGTGTTGGCAAATGGATTAATGCCAGGTGATGGGGCTTGTGCAGACTGCGGGTAAAGCTGATAAGGAGAGATAAATGGCATAATTATTTATTAATTGGCACATTAATCAGCTCTGAATATAAACTGTCCCACTGCTGGGCACGGGTCTCTTCTCACTATGAGAAGGGTAAGGCCATAGTCCACCACACTGTCCTAGTGCGGGTTGGCAGACTTCACATGTCTTTCGAGAACATTATAGAGAACTCTCAGACATGCAGGTTTCCTCACGATGTTTTATTTCACCGTTTAGCAAGCGATAATTAACAATTGAATACGCACATAACTCCGAAATGTCATGGGTACGCGCCGTGGATTCGAACTCGGACCCTCTGCGTAGCAGTCTGTCGGTCACTGCACTAGGCTATCGCTGCTATGTGCCATGCTAGTTGGCACAGTGTACCGAATTATACGTATTAGGGTTGTGCTACATATCACGGATATGCTGTAGTATCGCTGCGTATATAACCTTGATAAAAATCCAATTTAGACAGCAGATTCATAGAAAAACTGTCATTCTACTTAGATCATTTAAGGATTATTTCGACGCCAAAAACATTTCTTTTGCGTTTTCACCTTTTACCTAGATACCTAGAGATTTTTGGTCTCGTAGGTCGATCCCTATAGCTGGTCTAACTACTTCATTAAAAGTTAGTCTGGAACATGGTTAAGGGAGTACTACCGACGTAACTATATTCGGCATACACGTTAAAAAGCACTGCGGTGTTCTATATTTCCCTCATGCATTCACTAATTTGTATTTTATTTCTCGTTTTAAATGAAAAAGCCTATTCTTACTGCAAGCCAATATATTTCAATCAATCAGCCTATCGCAGTCCACTGCTGGACATAGATTTCTTCCAACACGCACCACAGTACACGTTCCTCAGGCTTCCGCATCCAGTCCGTCCCAGCCACCAATATATTTAAAAGAAAAAAGAAAAGAAAACCTATTTATTTGTCACAGACACAGAACAAGAACAACATATAAGAAAATAACAAATCGCAAGGCATACTTAACATTAGTCTGTGACAGAAAGGTACAAATTTACAAGAAGACTATTAAAAAAGTTTTACCTTTTTAAGATAAATTAATTTTCTAGTTGTTTGAAAGTGAAATCGTCTAAAAGACAAACAATAACAGTTGTTAACAGAATCAAAATTAATATCTTATCCAAAGTAAAACAGACTAGCGGAAATCCTTTATAGGATACTGCGTGTTGTATTATATAATATATATTCTTTGAAATATTTTGAATGCCTTTTCCCAGAAAGTTTTAAGCACAACACACACACAATTAAGTAACAACTGTAACAATTAAATACAATAGATTTATGTATAAAAACTAAATTTCCACATTTTTATTAGATGTGATCAATAAACCAAAGCAAATGGGTTATTTTCCCGTTCGCGACAATATTTTTTGGTTCTCGTGTGTTCCTAGTGAATGTTAGCTTTTTTAGAAAATGATTCAATATTTTAAAATAATATTTCATCGCACAAGTGGTTTTCATGCTCTTAGTATTGAGACTTTAAGGTGTTAAGTAACTATGCTAGACCACATGCACATTTTGTCTATAGGTGGGACACCGAGGCAAAATATTATATTAATAATGAGGGCTTCCAAGTTCCAAGGCACTGTAAGGCTTACAATAATGCCGTAGCTAGCAGTCACCCATCTAGGTGATGAGTATACGTTGCTTAGCTTTACTGTCCCATTACTATTACATATAACACATATTGAGTTCTAGATACACAACGGTATAGTACTAGTTGTACTATTTGTTAGGGTTCACTCAACAATATAAAGAGTATCTAGACGCCAAATATTTGTTACTGACGTAAATTGTCATCGATTAAATTCCTGGCTCCGTTGCGATACTCAAATACTCAAAATGTACGTCTTTGTAAGAGCCTTTAGAACAGAGAGCTAAATTTATACTGGCTATCCTTATAATATATTGGTTCTGCAAAGGCAAACTTTCTCAAAAACTCGAACGCAACTCGAGGTACAGAGCAACCTTATCAAGAACTTTGGTTAAAATATATAATACTGTTTTGTTATAAAAGTTATTAACGGCAGGTAGAAGCGCGAAGCTTTTTTCTTGAAGGTTGTACAAAGGGCAGGTTGTCACGCTTTCTTAAGTCTTTGAAATGTCGGCCTTTAGGCGATGAGGCTTGGTTCTGTCACCTTGTCAAAAAAAATGGAAGAAAATAAATGTTAGAAAAATAAGAACGCGAGGAGGATGGATGCACGGGCAAGCGATGCGATAAAACGATTTAATCAGCGGATGAAATCACGGTCTAAAGATTTCTGCACGTTATATTTATAATTGATATAACTCAATTAGTGCTAATTTTATTGTGCTTGTAAGATAGCACAACGTAAGAATCTCACATAATAATGCACTTTTGGACTATATTTAGACTCGTCTTTATATGTGAGGTTTATTGTTTTCAGCGCTCATCTCAAAAGCATAATAATAATATAATAATTAACCCTTTTTAGGGTTCCGTACCTCGAAAGGAAAAAACGGAACCCTTATAGGATCACTTTGTTATCCGTCCGTCCGTCTGTCACGAACCTTTTTCTCAGGAACGCGTGGAGGTATCAAACTGAAATTTTACATCAAATACCTGAGTATTTGATGTAAAATTTCAGTTTGATGAGGGACAGTAGACCTGAGTCTACTGTCCCTTGGAGCTATGAAAAAAAACTTCTAAGCCAAGCCACAATCAAAAGGTACAGCCGTTTATGCCGCTAATTTTCGAAGTTCGCAAGGGTAAGTAAACTCGCAATCATAACCCATAGTATACTTCCCGTGAACTCAGAATCTTGAAATTTGGTACGAAGCCACGTCTTATAGCACAGATAAAGAAAATTCCAAAAACCGTAAATTTTTTGTTACATCATATAATAAAAATATTTTTACCACCCTCATCCTCCACATCATTTGAACCCGACGACTCCGACTCGCACTTGGTCCGTTTTTATTTTAACAATCTTCACACGAAGTGTTACTAAAACATACAATTGTGCACTGAGGACATTCCCTGAGGATCAACTCCGCACTATCAATTGAACAACGGTGATTTAAAATGGATAGCTATTATTTATAAGCTATCATGCTCAGGCTCCTGCTGGCGCTAACACTAAATTGAAGTCGGTTTATTTTGTCTGTTTAACACATTGTTGTTGTTTTTCGTATGAGTGTGTGGCCAACTCTGGTGTCGGAGTTTTTCAAACTGCCTGAAGGCCTCCGACATGGCCTAACGATCCTTATCCTTAGACAAGAACCGGGACGTACAGCTTTACACATTCATACGCGTAAAAAAATAAAAAAAATACAAGCAGGTTTACCTTTTAAGGAAGCGTAGTGTAACATCAATTTGTAACGTGACTTGGACTGTTTTATAAACTTTTTACATTCAGTGTGGTTGTGACATATAAAAACTTTATACCTTTTCAACATTACGCGGCGTAAAGTACAGAGGGAGATTATGCCAAAAACCTAGGTAAACCCCGTTAAAAGCATTAAACTGAAGAGCGTACGTGAAAAGTGTGAAGAAAATAAAAAAGTAATCAAGTGTGTCTGAATCATACGAGTGAAAATCCATTATCAGTCTGCCTTTGGAGGTTTCAGTCGCATAGTCATAATGCTACGCAGTTAGGTAGTGGCTAGCGAGCTTTCCTATCGATGTGACTGTAGTGAGACCTCGATATAAATTCCCGTTCAGTTCTTTCTTTTTTATTTATATTTCACACAACTCCAGCACGAAAAATAAAACGGGTATTGCGGTTTTTTTTACAAACATACAAACAACGGACATAACGAACAACATAGAACAGACTGAGATCAACAATTTCATAGTAAAATTACCAACTCAAAGCTAAACTAAACCACATATTTTGACTAAGGCGTAGAACATCTGAGGTTGAAGCTTAGGTATAGAGTTAGACCGTATAGAGATAATAAGATGCTTAGCTCCACATGAGACCTATGACTTCTGGACAATATGAGCTTTATGTCTCGCCTTGGCAACATTTTACGGGAAAACGTTTTTGGTGGGATTATTACAAGGAACCGCCTCCCGCGCTTTTGACGAGATCGTCGGTCCACCTTGCCTTGGGGGCCTACCTCTGCTGCGTCGTCCGGTACGTGGCCACCACTCCAGAACCTTTCTGCCCCAACGGCCATCGGTTCTTCGAGCTATGTGCCCTGCCCACTGCCACTTCAGCTTGGCTATCCGGAGAGCTATGTCGGCGACTTTGGTTCTACTGCGGATCTCCTCATTTCTGATTCGATCTCGCAGGAAAACTCCAAGCATAACTCTCTCCATTGCCCTCTGAGTGACCTTGAGCCTTCTGATAAGGCCCATAGTGAGCGACCACGTCTCTGATCCGTAAGTCATCACTGGCAACACACACTGGTCAAAGACTTTCGTCTTGAGACACTGCGGGATATCGGACGAGAAGATATGTCGTAGCTTCCCGAACGCTGCCCAACCGAGTTGGATTCGACGATTGACCTCCTTCTCGAAGTTGGACTTAACTAATTGGACTACTTGTCCCAGGTAGATGTACTTGTCGACAATTTCGAGCGTAGAGTTCCCAACCTGAATAGGAGCAGGTACAACATGGACGTTCGACATAATTTTCGTCTTGTCCATGTTCATCTTAAGACCTACTTGTTGGGAGACTCTACAGAGGCCATCGAGCATTGTGCCTAGGTCTTCCATGGTCTCAACCATGACTACGATATCGTCTGCGAATCGAAGGTGAGTGATGTACTAGCCGTTGATGTTGATGCTGAGTCCATTCCAGTCCAAAAGCTTGAAAACATCCTCCAGCGCAGTGGTAAACAATTTCGGGGATATGACATCCCCCTGTCTCACCCCTTGCTGGAGTTGAATAGGTTTCTAACTCTGGTTCTGGAGGCGGATTACCATAGTGGCGTTTTGATACAGACACTTCAGCACTTCGATATATCGGTAGTCAATCCGGCACCGTTGGAGAGACTGGATACGGGCGGCTCGGGACCGGTCTGTGTGGAGAGCCTTGGGTGAGGCCTAAGTCCAGCAGTGGACGTCGTTTCCCTGATATGATAATGATTACAAGGAAACACAATGTTTCTTCGTACTTATTTGATCTCGCGGGCTTGAAGCCCATTCTACAAATTGGATTTCCTAAGTGAAAGATTGCTCGCATTTTGATGACAAACTTAGCCTAGAAGTCGAGCAGCCACAAGAAATATTTTCAGCAGTAACAGATGTTGAACAAACTGTAACGAAATTATTTAATTTATAATTGTATAACCTTGTGCAATGAACGTTACGGCTAAAAATATATCATTTTCTGTTGTGTAATTTGAGTGTTTGAATAAATATGTTACAGGACATGTTAGAAGGGATAGAAATAATCAGTTATTTGACTGTGTTTATAAACTGTCCCTCAAGAAAGAATTAGGAAGTAAAACTAGCTTACCCGGTGTTTAAATTAATACATTTCACACATGCTTGAAGAATTACATGCATGTGAGTTTTATCGTATTTTTTGCCTTTTCATTCCTCTTAACAACTTATTTTGAAATAAAAATATTACTTTGAAAACTCAGAAATGTGATTTGTTGAGTTATTATAAGGACGTCGGATGTCCGCTCAATTTTCCCCACTATAAGCAAGTGTTGTATTGGTGACTCCATCTTCTGATAGATCGAAGATCTTTAGATCAGTGAGCTGTATTTTCTACATTGTATTTTCAATAATAGTTTCTTTACGGAGCAATTGCCGTCTAATATTCATAACCCTTAAGGGATATTCTAGTAAGATATTTGATGATTATAATAGTTACTTATTGCAGAATTACGTCCATAGATTCACAAAATAAATAGTTATAATAACAGGTCCCACTTGGCGACGCTTCTATGGTTAGCTTTAATTTGATCGACGCTCTTATGACCCCGTCTATAAAAACAAATAGCATGCCACCGTCAGCCAAATGAGCTGTCAAATAAACCTTGTGAATGTTTGCAAAAAATGATTTATTATTTTTAACAATGTTTAGTTTTAATGAAGAATCTATGAGGAAAAAGGGATACGTGGAGAGATGAGAAGCATGTTTTAAATTATTCCTCAGCGTATATGTATATAAATCATGGTTTCATATATGTTAAAACATTAGTATCATGGCCATTTATTATATTTTTTAAATTCAACCCCCTTTCTTGGAATAAATCCTGTATCGCGTAAGATTTTACAAATAATCAATCATGTAACAAAGAATATTTAGACTCGAAAGAACAACTTTTAGATAGGTATCACTAAATATCGTCTCATGTGGGGATCGAGCTATCAACGTTCGGGTAGTAGTAGTAGTATGCGCGTCCCCAAGTGATTTCCCAGATATTTTTACTGTGGTTTACTTTACATAATATGTTGGGCCTTTTGCTACCTACGTTTGTGAGAGCTGCAGACGATTGTTACAAGTTTACTACGACTATAATTATGTTCAGGAAATGAAGGTTCGTAAACTCTTCTGTTATAGGAGTAACTCTCAAACGGAGAGTTATTGTTGCCTTTTTAATAGATTTGAATAAAAATTGGCCAAGTGCGAGTCGCACTTGCGCACAAAGGGTTTCGAACCATTATCTATAAAAGAAAATCACGTTTGTTGTATGTATACTTAAATGTTTTTTAAGTTACTATCTGTTTATCAAGATCGAGAAAAAAAAATGCTTAAAATTACGTTTGTTGTATGGGAGCCCCTCTTTAACATTAAATTTATTATTATTTAATTATTTATTTTGAAAGTTAATATACAACTACATATTCTGTGAAAATTTCAAGTATCTACCTATTACCGTTGGTAATATTGAGCAAAAACTACGGAAAAAAACACGTTTATTGTTCGGGACCCCCCTTTATATTTTCATTTTTTTATTTTAAGTATTTGTTGTTATAGCGGCAACGGAAATACATAATTTCTGAAAATTTCAGCTTTCTAGCTATCACGGTTTATGAGATACAGCCTAGTGATAGACAGATAGACAGCGGAGGCTAAGTAAGAGGGTCCCGTTTTTACCTTTTGATTCGGAACCCTAAAAATCCGTATACCTACGGACGAATAGCTAACCAGTTAAAAAGTCTTGTACAATTGTAATTAAATTATAGAAATAAAAACTGTTTCCATTATAAGTATCCGTAAAAGCCTTATTGAAATGTAAGTCAGTCGCAAAAGATTTAAAAACTTGATGACCATGAGTTAAAATAATTAAGGCATATCATTATACCGTTTTATATATAATGTTAATAACTTTTTGTAAATATGAGAGTGTAAATAGTCAAATATTTACACTTCCAGATAATTTTATTCTGTTCTATGAATTTATATATATATTACAATCTTCAGGGAACAGCGATATGCTATGAAATTCACATTAAGTTGCGCTAAAAAAGCTTAAAAAACACAAAAGTGTCGTATATATTTGTCATCGAGGAAACTATGCAGAAAATCTCCTAAAATGAATAGGAAAGTAATGCCGTCCATTTTCTATAAGACAAACAATAACGCACATAAGGACACAGCTGTCCGTATTGATTTAAAGGCCATCAAAACGAATCAAAAACTTATCCTTACGTAAACACGCAAAGTATTCAATATTCGGCATTTCGGACACCAGATGTTTCAACTACGCAATGGACGTAAAACTTTTTCATACGTACTTAAGTTCAAATGACCGATTCGTTTTATTATATTTATTCGTTCGGACGCATGTTTGGCAACGCATATCCGGTTTCAAGTAAATATTGTACTGGAGTGTACCAGGAATTCTTTGTATAAGTTGGTTTTGCGGAAACGATACCCTTCATATTTGAAATAGGTTTGTTATTTCCATAGTAGTGTTTGTTATTTCCTTATACCCACAGCAGAATTTTTTATGTCGTCAGTTAGAAATGGCAACTGGAAGAACGAAGATAAGCTATACAAAGAAAGAAATTCAGTTAAACTTCGTACATATCTTCATTCTTCGTATACACAAATAAAAACAAGGAATAATATCTCTAAAAACGGATAGTACGTTTAGATACCATAGCAGTATCGAAAACAAAAAGAAAATTAAATAAATATGATGAACGGACTATAAAGCTCGGGACGCAACAATGTTTCAAGAACTTTACACTGTCGGTGCTGTGTCTGGCCGTGACGGCGGCGTCTGCATAAATGCGTCAACAAATATAGACAAATATATGTATAAGTATGTAAGAAAAATAGCAGAATATGAAGTTAGGAATATTGATATGACATGATAGTAAATTGACTTCCTGACTGTTCGCATATTATACGGCTGAATTGGGACTTGTGCAATAAAAACCCATTGTAAAGTGACTGACGTGATTCTGGAATAAACGAACACAAAATGAACAAAAACAACTAGATGAATAGTAAGACTCCGTAAAGCGCATCAAATTACAATGCTGCAATAATATGCTGGCAGATCGTGGCGGATTTCCTATTCTCAATTCGTTTTGCATTTATATGTTAAGATCTATATTTTTAAGGCGCTCAGCATCTTTTGGAGGTCTACCCATAACTCGTATATATTAATACAACAATACACTAAAAAGTATAAAATAAAAATAACTACGTTAAAAATAACCGACTTCAAAAACGAAAAAGTGAAAAATAGTAAAGATTTAATATTAATTAAATACTATCTATTATTTATATGTGGTATTTACTAATTGGCTTGAAGTCGGTGCCAAATCAAATTTCTAAAGCCTTTTAATTAAAGAAGGCATTTCATAATTCACATGAACTCACATTCTATTGAATACATTTTCGTATTCATTTTCTTCATTATTCTTCGTATTAACTGAAGCTGCTTAAAACATTAAGATCAAATTGTTCTTTATTAGGTTCATTTACGATCTTTATCTTTATAGTAGTCATTTCATTGTATTAATTTGCTCGTATTCATTTAAGTGATTAAAATATTATTATTTGTTTAAGGCTTGGCACCGACTTCAAACCTATTAGTAAATAGCACATATAAATAATAGGTAGTATTTATATTTAATTAATATTAAATCTTTATTGTTTTTCACTTTTTCGTTTTTGAAGTCGGTTGTTTTTATTCTATTATCAGACGGCAAATTAAATATCGATTCTGGTGTAATTTACGCTGTGTAGGAAACTAAACAAAACTTAAAGTCATATAATGCAGCTGTCGATGCCTCAATTACTGAGTAAATAATAGTCCTACGTTAACGTCACCAAGATAATTGGTGGGAACACTGCAACCTGTCGTTTGCATATTCAAGAAGTTATTTATGAACTGTAACCGCGGGGCCATCCTATTGATATTCATGATATGTATGTAGAAACGGACGTATCGTGGTTGATATAAACAAGCGTCATAAATTTTCTTTTAATTGTTTTATAGACTCACGCTTGTATCCTCTAAGGGGTAGGCAGAGGTGTAATGTCACACCCACGTTTCGCCATATTGCATTTTTTTTAGATCCCACGTAGAGGGACTTACTTCGTGGTCTACTGGATAGCGCATGCGTCCTGGGTTCGATTCCCAGGTCGGACAAAAGTGTTACTGACTTTTCCGAATTCTCAGTAGCAGCACAAAGTCTGGCAATGTGCCCCGTAAAGGCAATAGGCTCGCCCACTCATTCGTGGGACCTAAAATTCATAAGGCGTAACGTGGGCTTAATGTTGCACCTCGGTCTAACCCTTTGGGCATATACTCGTGGGCGCGACGATAATCAATATTATTTGAAAATTCTTGGCTTTTCGATTTACCTGATCTTACGATCCTGACCTGATCCTAAAATGATACAGTAAACCGAAACATCTTTAAACAACGCCAACGTCATAAGTACGAATACATGTACCAGCCTTAACCTATAAAAAAAAAAAACCTCGTTATAATTATTTACAGTATTATTTATTCTTCATCAGTTTGTGAAAGATGTTTACATATAAAATAAATTAATAGTTTAGAAAACACTAGAAAAACACGCTTTTATAAATGCACGTAAAAAACAAAAAATAAATGATGGATCGTTCAAGTTGTCTCTACTTCTGGGCTGAAGTGTAAACTATATGCTTTTAATTATAATATTTGATTTTAAAAGCGTGGGGCGCTGGAAAAGGAAAGACGTTCTTGTTCAAAAATCAAGTGAACAGAAGTTACGGGAAGTAGGTAACACAGATTGGCGCTCTAGTTGGAGTTGCAGCAAGAGTAGTGAGTGGCTCTACATTAAACAGTCTGTTCAAAGTACCAGTTTGTCGAAGTCAGACAAAACATGCGCCATCAGCGAGGACAGACGACATTCACCGACATTTATAACGCCTCTTCTTTCAGGGAATTTAGTACATAAGGGTAATGCGTCAACAGTGGCAAAAAGTAGAGTTCTTGTTCGTGAGCGAGATATCTTTGGTTCCTTTTGGTAACCATTTGGCGGAATAAATGTGCATGCTCTTGTGCGACCTCTCCTGCAGCTTCCTCCAGGAAGTCAGTATTAGTATATTTATTAACAATAAAGTCTTTCCCCACGCTTTTACAATCAAATCTTTTTTAATAGTTTACACTTCAGCCCAGAATAAGAGACAACTTGAACGATCCATAATTTATTTTTTGCTTTTATTTGCATTTATAAAAGGTTATAATATATTCTCCGGAGCTGAAAAACTTTGAAGCAATACAATAACGGCTGCGGTTGGCGTCCGTTTATTTACTAAGCATAGTGTTAGGTATTCTATGGAGAAACGAAATGGATCCTTTTTTGGTTACTCTAAAAGAAAGTGAAAGGGTTTTTATTACAGAATATGTGTTAATATTTATATAGACATTTATGCCAGTCAAACATGAAGGTTTATAAAATAGGAAGTCGACTTACTGATTCCTGTCAGCGTTTGGTGACATCTGCGTTTGATTGCAATATTGAAAACATCTGTCATCTGGAAATATGACAGCAAATGTTAGAGCTAGGACTTTGATATGAAAACTTGTTAATATTGAAGCCAGTGCTATTAAAATGTGAGCAACAGCTAGTAAATCATAGTCAAAATTTTACAGTGCTGTCCCAGTTGCATCTTAGCCTTAGTGGCCAGAGTCGGCTTTATTGTCCAACCATAATTTTGCTTTCCCAGAGCTAGTGCCGTCTGATACCCGTAACAAATAGCAAGGAATATCCCGTGGTTCAACTAGCTTCAGTATTTTTGAGAATACTGACTACCGCTTGTCAAAAATCTCCTTGACATCTGGTACTAGCGGTTGATCGTGCTCTTTAGGTCATGGGGCAAGCAATAATGTACTTACTCTTCTCTACATAACTTCGAAGAGAATGTGGTGCGCGCCATGGGTTTATAACTGATGCCATGCATAGCAGTCGATTGGTATCTCCAGTAAATAAATCAATTCAATATCAGTTACTAAGTAACTAATTAGTTGCAATGGGTATTAAGTATTCAATACAGTGAATTGAACACCAGTAGCTACAGCTGGTTCCCAGAACAAATTATGTGAAGCGAACGCTAGAGATATAAGTACCTAGTTGTACGTTTTGTTCAATTTTCGCATTGGAATAGAGGTTTCAATCTTATTGAGCGCTTTGAATAATTTTATTAAAGAGTTTTATTACCTAGCGTTTTTACTTAAGAACTAAGAAGCATTTGTTTGTAAGAAGGTAATATAATTTACGGGTAAGACAGGAAATGAAATTTCTTGTGACTGTAATTATTTTCAGGTATTTCTGTTCTAGTTTATGTGATAAATTGTGAGCGATTGCTATTTAATTAGAAAAAAGTTTGAGATGTCAAAAGCTGTTTTGTTACAAATTGCCCCAAAATTTGAACTTTTTATAAAAATAGTAGTTCAGAACTTATTTAAAGCTTTTTCGATAGAATTTTAGGTCGAGAATGTGCCTTAACTTAAACTTGTCTGGGTTTTTATATGAACACTGACCGATTCTTAAGATATACTTATAAAATTGGATTAGTATACTTTTCTATACGATCGAATGGCGTTGTCTTCTGATATCGTTTCTTTTACAAACACTACACTTTGGAGCAACTCCACCGTCGTAAATATATGAAGTCAGCTTAAAAGCGATTAAAAAAAGGTTATATTTTATTAAGGCGTTATTTATTAATTTATATTCATAGGACTCGTCACTGGTATATAGAAGGCCTCTGGGAGAAATACGTATTCTAAGATAATGGTTAAAGTGCTTCTAAGTAACAGGGTTAACCATTTCGGCATAAGTAATCCAGTATAAAGGCTCACACTAATGTGCCTAGTGACTAGACACATGATTAATTTATTCTACGAGTATGCTGAATAGAAAATTATTCTAACACAAATCCTTGCTTTTGAGTACGGATTGTTCTAATGAGGGTGTAAGGAACGAATGACATTCTATTCTGTCCTTTGCTAAAATCTTCGCGTCATTTCTAAATCACAAGTAGTGTCTGTGCCTATCCTTACTCATGAGTCCTAGTCTTTCTTCGCAACATCATCATCTCAGTCTAGAGACGTGCACTGCCGGATATATCACACGCATTCAACCCCTTCTTGGGATCTTAAATCAGTTCACTTTGCGGGAGGCGTACCCCGGCTGCGTCGTACGTGTCCGCCACAATGACGATATACACTACCCAAAAGGACGTAGGCTTATGGCCGTCATACAATTTGTGATTGACCCGACTTCTCCTTTAAGCTGTACGACAATAGACCAAGAAACCCATCATGTGTCGGCCTAATCATAATGACTCTGTTGCTTAGGCTTTTGTTGTATAACGGCCTGAATTGATGAATAAGGACAAGGGTGCGGTCGAAATCAAGCTCTGGAAATTTTCTTAAACTTTATTCGTAGAAGGTACAAGTTGAAAAGTCTTTTCTTTACATTATATAATGTTACTTACTTAGCTTGGTGTGACCTTTTAGGCTTCCATTCAGAGGCGACTGAATGGACTTCAACAAGTTATGTGCGTATTCACCGTTAATTGTCGCTTGCAGAGAGTACATTTAGCCGGTTTGTTTGTCATGAAAAGCTTTGACAATCGTTATGGGATGACAGTTAATTCAGATACCCTTCCTGGATTTAACTTTAGAATATAGATGGTCCTTTAGATGGCGAAGGTCAGGCGCAATTAACCCTATACCATGGTCAAAATTCTGTCAAATATGGAACGATTAAAAAGTGGAATCCAGGCTGCAATGCAAAATTTTTGATGTATCTGGAAAAACCCTATGATACTTACTTATGAAGCTCTTAAGTTGTCTATGATATCAAATAATAACTTAGGTATGTTTGTACCGTATAAATACGTACCCGTAGGATCTCCACCTTGTCGTGGTGGGGGGGCTCAGTAACCGTGGATTGGACACCCGCGGTGAAGCTAAGAGAGATCCCAGGAGTGGCCGCTGGGTGTTTTGGCGGCGGAGCCCAACACCTTTTTCCGCCGCCAAGGGGGTTTTGTTCGAGGCCCGCCTGACCATCTGGCGGGCCAATACTCGTCGGGGGGTGGCGAAGAATGCTTATGTGATTCCCTACCCTCCGACACACGGGTACATGAGAAAGTCGAGGTGGTTTTTAGTGGTTACACCACATACTCCGGCTCTCATTTCCCAAGGGTCGGAGATCCGAAGGGATTTTCCACCTCGTAAAAAAAAGAAAAAGAAAAGGTATGTTTGTACAGAAAGTCACTTTATGATAGCCTTTTCTATAAATCAATGTTAAAATATCCTTCTTTCTTCTTAATTACAATAAAGGTTATGTTTTTTTTCTAATGTTCAAACAAAACTCGCGCTCTAGTGGACGTATATTCAAGCAACGGACACAAGGGAAACTTATCGAAACTTCACCCTGTAGATCACTCAAAGTGTTGCATCGTGTAGGGGTTGTTGAACATACAAAACAGCTTTTTAAATAGCAAGGTGGCCGCTTAAAACCTCGGTGCCGTACAGGTAATAAAAATCATGAAAAATCACTACACAATATAAAACGAAGTCTGTCTTCTGTCTGTCTGTCCCTATGTATGCTTAAATCTTTAAAACCACGCAACGGATTTTAATGCGATTTTTTTAATAGATTGAATGATTTAAGAGGGAGGTTTACATGTATAATACATATATGTATGGCGGTACGAAGTTCGCCGGATCAGCTAGTAAAAATATAAACTCAAGTTTAAACCTCTGAGAATGACATCATAATTTGATTTGAGCTTCACTTTGTGTCAGTGAGTGCTGAAATGGATTTTAAATGCTTGAGTGCCTGTTAAGTTTACAACACTGAAATGATATTAAAACAAAGTTATGAAAAAGATAAGCGTTTTGGAAGTTTCAAATATTGTTTAACAACAAGTTAGTTCCGAATTAGTTTAAATTAATGTAGGCGTACCTATTCAATGATTTGTATTTTCTAAGAAATATTGGCCTGTTTTTTCCTAGTAGAAGTTTACTGAGCGAAAAGATGAAAAAAAATACAAACAGTATCTAGACGTAATCATGTAAACCTTTTCCGGTTTGAAGGCTTTTAAAACTTAATCTGAAAGTGTATTTGTTGACATACGTACTAACAGTTATATCTTGAGTTGGCTGGTGGGCTGTAAGCTTCGGATCATATACCTATTTTTTGTGTAAAAAATAATATTACCTGTATGAATCTTATAGCAATTCTGTCCTGTGACGAAAGTTTTCAATAAATTATGATTAATGTATCGTGATGTGTGCGGTAGACTAGACCACGCTCATGCAAAAGTAGTTGACCACTAGTGTTTGAAATAGAAATATTGTTTCATCATATCAGCCAAACGACGTCCACTGCTGGACATAGGCCTCCCCCAAGGTTCTCCACACAGACCGGTCTTGAGCCGCCCGCATCCAACCGCCTCCCGCGATCTTGACGAGGTCGTCGGTCCACCTTGCGGGGGGCCTACCTCTGCTGCGTCGTCCGGTACGTGGCCACCACTCCAGAACCTTTCTGCCCCAACGGCCATCGGTTATTCGAGCTATGTGCCCTGCCCACTGCCACTTCAGCTTGGCTATCCGGAGAGCTATGTCGGCGACTTTGGTTCTACTGCGGATCTCCTCATTTCTGATTCGATCTCGCAGGGAAACTCCAAGCATAGCTCTCTCCATCGCCCCTGAGTGACCTTGAGCCTTCTGATAAGGCCCATAGTGAGCGACCACGTCTCTGATCCGTAAGTCATCACTGGCAACACACACTGGTCAAAGACTTTCGTCTTGAGACACTGCGGGATATCGGACGAGAAGATATGTCGTAGCTTCCCGAACGCTGCCCAACAGAGTTGGATTCGACGATTGACCTCCTTCTTGAAGTTGGACCTACCTAATTGGACTACTCGAACAAGCCGGTTTCCGTAAAGGCTATAGTACCATAGACCACATACATACGCTGCGGCAGGTTATACAGAAGTCCGAGGAGTATAACCAGCCCCTATGCTTGGCATTTGTGGACTATGAGAAAGCCTTCGATTCGATCAAAACCTGGGCGGTGCTACAGTCTCTCCAACGGTGCCGGATTGACTACCGATATATCGAAGTGCTGAAGTGTTTGTATGAAAACGCCACTATGTCAGTCCGCCTCCAGGACCAGAGTTCGAAACCTATTCAACTCCAGCGAGGGGTGAGACAGGGGGATGTCGTATCCCCGAAACTGTTTACCACTGCGCTGGAGGATGTTTTCAAGCTTCTGGACTGGAATGGGCTCGGCATCAACATCAAAGGCGAGTACATCACTCACCTTCGATTCGCAGACGATATCGTAGTCATGGCTGAGACCATGGAAGACCTACGCACAATGCTCGATGGCCTCTGTAGAGTCTCTCAACAAGTAGGTCTTAAGGTGAACATGGACAAGACGAAAATCATGTCGAACGTCCATGTTGTACCTGGTCCTATTCAGGTTGGGAACTCTACGCTCGAAATTGTCGACAAGTATACCTACCTGGGACAAGAAATATTGTTTATGATAAGTTAAATCGATTATATCGGTTTAGTAATATGTTTGTTTTGTCTATTGTAAATTTTGACTATGGTCACACTATGAACTGTCAAATCATTCTAATTCTTGGTTCTGGAAAATTCCCCTTTTGTTAACACGTTTGCCTTGTGTGTGATTTGAAGAATTGAATTAAATTGGTTAATAACCTTGCAACTGTCGCTATTGGATTTTCCCGACAAAATTTTTGAGCGATTGATAAAGTTAGTGATATATATTGAACTTCACCTTTTGCTTCTTGACTTGAAAACTTAGCACGTTTTGGTCGTCATCGTGAAATATCGCCTTTTGGAAAGCACATCCTTGAAGCTTCGCGAATTGTATTGTAATTGAAGTAAATTTGGAACCCTTGTGAATGCCGCTTTCGATCTATTTCCGGCATCGGTTAATTGTGATAAAATTTGTGAAATATTGAACATTTGTAAAATTGTGTGTCGACGTACGTGTTCTGAAGACAGACGCCTTGGACCCTGGGTAGCTATAAGGATTTCATTATTATTTTGGCCAAATTAATGAGTGTTATCTTATAGGTCTACTCCAGAACATCACCTGAAGATCTCAGGTAAATTTACATGTTTTAATTTCCCTGCTGTGAAACACAGTATATATATGTCAGAGATTTGTTCTTGCTAACAAGGACTGGATGATTATAATCGCGCTTCCATTGCCCTTTGCAAACAATTCCCAGTCCTTCTAGCCAGATTCTGAACAACTAGAATGAAGCTTATTCGACGCGCCCGCTGGAATACAAACGCTTGCTCACGCATCCGTGCGCGCGCGTTTACGTGTTTTGAGCGCCTAAAAGCGCTGACGAGTAGACCTACCATTGCGGAATGTGTGCGGATTTAAACGGAGATACTCTGCGCCGGTCAGTGCAAATGGTCCCTAATTATTGTAGGCAACTGAACTAACTCGATATGTATGTATGAGTATATATGTATGTATTAAGTATGTATATAAATTATAAAGTTTGTTTACTGATACACATGCAACTACCGTTTTTCTCCTACCAATAATATCTCCATCCAAAGGTTGCCTGGTAGAAATCGCTTTCAGCGATAAGGCCGACCTTTGAACTTTACTTAGATATAATGTTTCTAATAATATTTTTCATTGTGTACAAAAAAGTGTAAAATAAATAATAAATAAGTTTGTTGATGAATGTTGTCCTATTGTGTACGGATATACAAATAAATATACAAAGATAACATGTAAAAACATTATACTGGCAGTTAAAAAGAGTGGCCACAAGTTTTATCGCCCGTTCTTTCTCGTGGTTCTACCTATTGCATTGCGAACGTGGCAGTAAATGTAAATGTAGAATCATCTAGTAATTAACTTAAATTTTTGACGTTCATAAGCGTCACTTTGTGGCCTAAATGAATAAATGATTTTTATTTTGATTTTGATTATGTGTTACATACACATAATCAAAATCAAAATTTTGCGTAATATTTTTTATGATAATAGTAAAAGATACTCTCGGCTACGAACGCACTTTTTTTTATTTAGCCCTTTCTGATCAATCCCGTAGGAATTACACTTCCCAATCGACATACAGGCCAACGATCAGCTTCTTGCGTCCAGAATTTTCAGCTGTACTGTGTCTGTCAGTAACGCAAGAATTATATTGTATACATATGTAACTAAAGCCATTCTTTCTTAAAACTCTTTTCAAGTTCGGATATTACGAGGGTCAAAGTCAACCTTAACCAAAACAGTTCTAAGAGTATGCCTAAAATATCACCTCCCTTAACCTCCTACTTTACAAGTTTGAATATTAACAGGATCACCAAAATAGTTCTAAGAGTACCTACGCCTAAAATATCACCTCTCCTTACTTCCCTTACATCATTTTCAAAACGGATACCTAATAGAGCGTTAGTAATCAACGTTCACGCAACTCAGTAAAATATTGGATAAGCTATCTGTTCCATATTAATTATATTTTATCTTTGCACTTGCTCTCACTGACACGTCTGATGAAAAGCCGAAAATTTCTGTTTGATGTCTGGTTTGCCATTAGTTAATTTTATCATCAATAATTTTATTATGAATATTCGGTATAGTTTCTTTTTTTTCAATCGAGTGAAAGTTGCAACAGTTAAGGCAGGCATTGACAACTCGTTGTAAGAGTTCAAATTGGCAGCGCAAAAGAAACATTTTAAATCCAAAACAACGAGAGCCTATTGCCACTGAATACAAATTTTTACATAGTAGAAGCTTATTTCTTAAGAATGTCGTGTGCCGATTAAAGTTGGCATATTGACGGTCTTTCTTGCTCTCGTAGTTAAGTGACACAGGAGAAACTTTCGTCTCTCTTGCACTCGTAGAGTCAGCTGTCACAGCGCGACTGCCACGCCGCCAAGCGGCAATATGGGTCACACTGGTCACAGAAAGTTTGTCTTAAAAGCGCCAATAAGAAATACATCTCTATAAATAAATATCTATGCTCTATGCTATTGCCTTATGCGTACAAAAATATTTTATTTCCCTTATAATTTGAATAACTCGCGACCTTATTTTTACATGTAAAAAATGCTATATAAAATGTTTTTCTCTTTTAAAAGTTTAGTACATTTTGATAAGGAGTTACTATATGCCATATTTATGTTAACGGTATTTAATGAAATATTTTTTAGGAATAGGATTTTCTCGCGTCTTTTTCCCGTCGGGGTAGGCAGAGGCAACAGAACGCCACTTGCTTCTATCCTTACAAACCTCACGCGCTTCCTCTACAAGCATTACTCTTCTCATACATGCTCGCCGGTTTCGGGTACTTCGGACCTTGCCGTTTTTTAGGACGTCCCCATTTGATCGAGGAATGTCCGACGAGGTCTGCCTTGACCGACTTGCCCACACACATTTGCCTTATTAATTTGATTCGTCATTCTTTCTTCACTCATTCGCTCCACGTGTCCAAACCATTTCAGCATTCTTTTCTCAACCCTAGTCACGACATCTTCTTTCAGACCACTGTTCTCTGGTATAGTTACATTCGGAATTCTATCAATCAGTATCACCCCACACATACTACGCAGTGATGAACTCTCACTTCCATACATCAACGTGGGGACAAACACTCCATTATGAACCGCCAATCGCGCCTCTTTTGGCACAGTCTGGCCGTTCAATTTCTATGAATTACAAATTAATCAACTTACGCACGTTTTGAATCACTATGCTACTGTTTAACTAAAGTAAAACAAAATAAAACTTTGGTATTGACCAGATAAGTCTTTAAGTCTATTCGCAAGGTTTTGCACTATCTCATGTAGTTTCCCAGCATTCTCTAATTTCATTAACACTCTACAAACGTCGTTTTATAAAAGGCAATGCAGGAATCAATTAAAAACTTGAGACTTCTAATTCCGTTGGTTGTTGCAATTTGCGTCGCCAGGCGGAGCAAAATGCTCTTCGACAACATTGAGTTTTTTTAACCGACTTCAAACAAAAAAGTAGTAGAGATTCTCGGTTCGGCTGGTATATATTTTTTTCTTGTGATTCTTTTTTTCTTTGATGCGGAATAGTTTCGAATTGGTTCCATAAAAATTTGATTCATGTAAGCTCAGTAGTTTTATTTTATGAGCATTTTATTATTTACTTTCACCTATCCCGATGTCTGAAATATATATAATATTGTGACGTCCGGTATCATGTCAAACTGTCATCACTACGGTCATCAAGGACTACTGACGTCTACACGACAAACTGGCCCGTCGTCAAACATAATAATAATCAAAAAGGTTTGAAGACTATTTAATTATTTGGAAATTACAGTTTTAAGTTAGATGACGTAAACATTTTGTCAAGTGTTCGCTAAATTCGCCACTAACTGACAACAAGGCGATGGCCGTGTGGATAATACATCTGCTTTACGTTCTGGAGGCGTGGGTTCAAATTCGAGTCATAACAGTAATGTGGATAATGGTTTTTATGAAATTTGGAAAATGTTTATGAATATATGTGCGGCGATAGCCCAGTGGTGTACGTAACGGACTGCCGAGACGATGGTCTCGGGTTTGATCCCCAGGTACCCCGGGCACACACCTCTGACTTTTCGAAGTTATGTGTGTATTAAAAATGTTAATTATCGCTCGCTTAACAATGTGCCCGGTAGATGGCAATAGACTCGCCCCCTATTACATTGGGACCATAACTGCCAAAGTGTAGGTGTATAATACACCTCTGCCTACCCCTTCGGGGATAAAAGGCGTGAAGTTATGTTTGTATGTATGTATGTTTATGAATATTAGGCAATATTAAAAAAAAAGATTATTTAAATATTTCGAATAAAATTAGAAAATTCTAGAAACTTCAGGAAGGAATGGAAAGGTTAAAAAGAGACAGGAGATGAAAAACAAATTAATTAAGAAATGAAAATTGACTACACGGTTGGCGTAGTGGTTTAAGCGGCCGCCTCGCCGCTTGACACTGCGCCGAGTGTTGTCGGTTCGATCCCCCCACGAGACAACACTTTGTGTGATTCATAAATTGTTGTTTCGAGTCTGGGTGTACATTGTGTCCGTTAGTTGTACATTTGTATAGTCCCCTGCGACACAGGATTTAGTCCTAGTGCGGGAGTAGTTTTTTTTAATAAAAAAAACATAAATAAAATTGTGAACGTATTTAAATTGGATGACAATGAAAAATTATTATGACATGGAGCTAATCTGATGATGGAATCGAAAGGTGGCCATGGGAATAATATAGGAACTCAGTAATTAAATGACAAAACTTTATTGAGTTTGGGCTCATTTGATTCGTCTTGACGAGCACTTTGTTGCAGGTGGTAACTAGGATCCTCTAGAGTCTGATGAAGGAGTCAGAAGGTGGCCATACGAACTCAGTAATTACAAAAATCTATTTGACTTGCACAATGATGATAATGGTGATTTCAAAGACGTAAATCATGCGGTAATGACATGATCAAAGATTTGTCGATTATAATTATTATTAATGAGACCAATATAGAAATTTAAACTTTCGTGGTCACTATCATAACTTTTTACTGTTCCTACGGGATATATATCACGTACCTTCGGTCGGTCGGTGCCAAATCAAATTTCAAAAGCCTTTTAATTAAAGAAGACTTTTCATAATTCACATGAATTCACATTCTGTTGAATACATTTTCGTATAAATTTTTTCAATATTCTTCGTATTAACTGAAGCTGCTTATAATATTAAGATCAAATTGCTCTTTATTAGGTTCATTTACGCATCTTTATCTTTATAGTAGTCATTTCATTGTATTAATTTGCTCGTATTCGTTTAAGTGATTAAAATATTATTATTTGTTTAAGGCTTGGCACCGACTTCAAACCTATTCGTAAATAGCACATACAAATAATAGGTAGTATTTAATTAATATTAAATCTTTATTATTTTTCACTTTTTCGTTTTTGAAGTCGGTTGTTTTTAGCGTAGTTATTTTTATGTTACAATAAAGTCAGGAGTCAGGATGCTTTGTTTGATTTGTTTTTTCACGAAGGCAAGATAGTATTGACTAGTCATTTATTTTGTTAAATTTTCATAATTAGGTCCATTGCAGATGATTAATTATAACTATATACATTACTATCTTAAATAATCATACTGTCTAAGAATATATATGTACATAAAACTAAAAATAAAAAGTAAAAAAAGAACAATATTATTGACTTAGATATGTGATAGTAAGTCAATAATATTGTTTTTTTTTTTCAAACAAATTATTTTGCAAGGGTGCGTGATCATTATTCTAGCGACGGTTTTCCGATCGTGCTGGAGTCCGGTGTTATTTTTTATACTAACCAAATATTAGCTTTTTCTACAAAGTGGCTGCCGCCTGATCCCACTTTTTTTATAGCATAGGAATACAAATGAACAAGCGGGTCACCTGATGGTAAGTAATCACCGCCATTACGCTTATAGACACCTGCAATGCCCGAAGGATCACAAGTGCGTTGCCTACCTTTTAAAAAGGAATGTGCTCGCTTCTTGAAGATTCCAATGTCGAATAGGTTTGGAAATACCGCTGCAGGTAGCTGGTTACACAGTTTAGTTTTACGAGGCAGGAAATGGCGTGCGAATTGATCGGTAGAAGAATGCCTCTCATCAAGGTGGTGAGGGTGGAATTTTAATTTGTGGTGAGTTGTACGGTGGTGAAATTCTGCAGCGGGTGTCAGACCAAACAACTCCTCAGAACACTCCCCATGATACAGACGATAGAGAACGCAGAGAGACGCAACATCTCTACGCAGGTCAATATGGTCGAGTCAGTTTCTAAGGACCATGTCGTCGATGAATCGAGCCGCTCGCCGTTGGACGCTTTCAAATGAAAGCAGTTGGTATTGTGGTGCCCCGGCCCAAAGATGGCAGCAGTACTCCATGTGGGGCCTAACTTGAGCTTTGTAAAGCAAGAGGCGCTGCACCGATGTGAAGCATCTTCTTGCTTTATTGACCCTGTTAAAGGCTTTTGGCATGTCCAAACTGACCGCTACGGCCTCCCCCTTGTTCTCAATTGCCTCCGCTCATCTATGTGTCAGGTATACTAAAAGATCACCAATTGACCTGCCGCGGCGAAAGCCGTACTGGCGGTCGTTAATCAACTGTTGCTCCTCTAGGTATCGCAGGAGCTGGCAGTTAATGATGGATTCCATTATCTTGGAGAACAAAGAGGTGATAGCTATAGGCCTGTAATTGCTTGAATCAGAGCGATCGCTCTTTTTAGGAATCGGATACACTGTAGCAGTCTTCCATGATGACGGGACAATGCCAGTCGAATAGGAGTGCCGGAAAAGTCGCATTAAGACCGGAGCCAGCTCAGGAGCACAAACTTTCAGCACAATGGGAGGAACACCATGTGGCCCACTCGACTTCTGAGCGTCCAAGGAGAGGAGAGCTCTACGAACAGATTTACCGCTAAACTAAACGTCTGACATAGAGCCCCCAAACCACGTTAAAGTCGAGTTAGAGGCAAAAAGACACCCTAGAAAACCGGCTTTGTATTTTGCATCATAGGTCAATGATTTATCTTCCCTGCGCAGAGGTGGAAAGGAAGGCCGACAGAAGTTACCTTCAGCAGGTTTGGCAAGAGACCAAAAAGCTCGTGTACCCGAGGGCATTCGAGCTAGTCTCTCGCCAATTCTCCCTTCTGCTTGGAATGTAATTTGCTGTAAATATGTGATACATGGTACATGATGTATATGGTACATATTTCGAGAGGCCTATGTCCAGCAGACGACTATGGCAGGCTGATAATATGATACACTGCCGAAGCTGCAAGTGCTAAACTACATAGTACCTATAATTTACGCAATTAATTTGAATTTACTTATATACTGTTCTGCGTTTTATTGTAATTTAGCTGGTGGGCCCTTAAATTTTATATACAATACATTCAAAATAATGGTTTTAAAGCTCTTTTTATGAAAATTTCATATAATATAAAATATTGAGAGCTCCTTCATTTGAAAATGGCGTGTTTTTGATCGATATATATCAGAGGTAGAAATTCTCCACGAAAGTCTTCGATCCACCTCTTAGCGTAGCGACACATATTACACTAAAAGTTTAGCACTGATATTGCAGTGACTGAACTACCAGTCGTAGTATTCGGTTGTTATATCACACCAAAAGCACCGAAAAGTCGGCGTTATATTATGACGATGTGACGGCGCCTAAACCTAGTATCGCGACTCCCTATATAACATATCATTGTATTGTTTCTGGCATGTTAAAATCCGTAACCGCTGGCAATGTAACACAATATTGCTTATCTGCATACATTGTACATCAATCAACACTACTGTAGCTACTGTACCTCATAAATACGTCCTATAAGCCCGCATAGATTAGTATCTGTTGGCAATGGACGTACAACAGCTGCATTACCAATAGATATACTAAATATATGTAAATTGGATTTGTAACTCAAAGCTTTATACTAAAGCGTTGTAGAACCAAATGGTGTTAACTGTATTTATATTGATGGCAATCAATTTATCAGATTACTTGTTGTTGTCCATGCGGACATTTCATTGATCTTGCTTCAAAATTAGCCGAATTACAAACAAAAATTTCAATTGCCATTTATAAACCGAAGGATGTCAAAAAACACTATTTCATATCATGATTGAACCCACAACGCTCAGCGCAGTGCTTTATTTTTGGTGAGGCAGCTGCTTAAAACCAGAACTTAAGACATGCAGTCTATTCAATTGGTATTGTCGCTTATGTTGTAGCTACTACTTGCCTTTTTACAAGCTTTAATATCCAGGCCAAACAACGAAGCCTATGGCATTATACGAGTATCATACTTATTATGATAATATGATCCAATATTTTCGGACGACGGAAAATTATGAAAATATACGACCTTTTTATTTTAGCCGGTATTTTGTCAGAAATGAGAAGTTTGATGGTCCGGTAATGAAATTTCATTAAAATTCAATTTTCAAAGTGATTGCTTCATAACCGTAGATTTAGTAAGGAGTGTCATGTTATATTCTCCTTGGTAATATTTTCATGAGATGATAAAGTATAAAATTTAGTAACGGGGAAACGTAGTGAAAAGGATATAATTATATCAAACTAGAGGACGCCAGCAGCTACGCCTGCATTTTTTTTTAATTTACCCGTTTTGTCCGATCCCGTGGGAATTTCGGGAAATCCCTTCTTAGTGCACCCCTACGGTCCCCAAGGAACATACATGCCAAATTTCACATTCCTGCGCCCAATAGTTTCGGCTGTAGCGTGTCTGTCAGTCAGTCAGTAACGCAAGGATTTTATATATTAAGATATTAATTCGATTCCGCAATTGAATGTTTTCCATTGGTCCCACTTAAATATTCCTTTCAAACATAAATAAACTTCTTTTTATTCATATATGCATGGTATGTTCATAACAAATATACATTTTGGTCACGTTGATAACTAATATATTTCATAGTTGATGACTGCACAGTAGGCGTAGTGGTTTAAGCGGCCGCCTCGCCGCTTGACACTGCGCCGAGTGTTGTGGGTTCGATTCCCACACGAGACAACACTTTGTGTGATTCGCAAATTGTTGTTTCGAGTCTGGGTATTCATTCTGTCCTTTGGTTGTATGTTTGTAAAGTCCCCCGTGACACAGGATTTAATCCTAGTGTTTGTCATATTTACAGATGTCATCTAAAGCGAAATCTGTTCTGTTACTCTCGAGATTTGCACTAAGCAACACATTCAGAGATTCATTTTTAGGGTTCCGTACCTTGAATGAAAAAAAAGACGGAACCCTTATAGGATCACTTTGTTGTCCGTCCGTCTGTCAAGACCGATTTTCTCAGTAACGCGTGAAGGTATCAAACTGAAATTAATATCAAATAGTCAAGTTTACTGTTCCATGAAGCTATGAAAAAATCAAACTTCGTAACCAACGCAATCAAAAGATACAGCCGTTTATGCTGCAAATTTACGCAATTTTCGAAACTCGCAAGGGAATCAAAACCTACTTCCCGTGAACTCAGAATCTTAAAATCTGGTGCGAAGAAATGTCTTATAGCACAGATAAAGGAAAAATTGCGAAAACAGTACATTTTTTGTTATATCATATAAAAAAAATGTTTGTATTAATTTTAAAGTTGCTACTCCTTTCCTCATGAACGCGTAAAGTAATTAAATTTAAATTCATATCAAATACTCGGGTCTATAATACCTTTAAGCTGTAACGAAATCAAATTTTTATCTGAACGCAATGAAAAGAAACAGCAATTTTAGAATATTTTCAAACTCGCAACTACTGGCAAGGGAATTAAAACCTACAGGGTATTTCTCGTAAACTCAGATTCTTGAAATTTGGTAAAAATCAGCGTCTTATAGCACAGATAAAGGAAAAATTGCGAAAACCGCAAATTTTAATTACATCATATAACAAACATAATAATAATAATATTATATAATATTATAATTTATAGGATATTATTATATTTGTAATGTATTTTTTTTATATATCAAATATTAAAAAATGTGTTAATATGTTATGAGAGAAATGTGAAATAAATGTGATAATAATAATTTTAAAGTTACTCTCCCTTTCCTTATGAACGCGTAGGGGTATTAAATTGAAATTCATATCAAATACGCAGGTCTATAATATCTTTAAACTGTAACAAAATCAAACTTCTAAGCCAACGCCATCAAAAGATACAGCTGTTTATGCCGCAAATTCTCGCAAATTTTAGAAACTCACAAGGGAATCAAAACCTACAGGGTCCTTCCCTTGAACTTAGAATCTTAAAATTTCGTACGAGGCAACTTCTTATAGCACAGATGAAGGAAAAATTTCCAAAAATGTAATTTTTGAATTACATTATACCTATAATTAAAACATTTTTTAAATTTTAATGTCACTACCTCTTTCCTCATGAACGCGTAGAGTTATTAAATTAAAATTTATATCAAATACTAAGGTCTAATAAAATCAAACTTCTTTGTCAACGCAATCAACAGAAACAGCAATTTAAGCATAGTTTCTAACTCGCAACTACTCACAAGGGAATTCAAACCTACAGGGTACATCCCTTGAAATCAGAATCTTGAAATTTGGCACGAAGCAATGTCTTATAGCACAGATAAAAGAAAAATTGCAAAAAGCCGTAAATTTTTAGTTACATCATATAATTAAAATACATACATACATACATATCGTCACGCCTTTTATCCCCGAAGGGGTAGGCAGAGGTGTATTTCTACACCCACTTTTCACCAGAAATACTTTAGTCCCACGTAATAAGGGGTGAGCTTATTGCCGTACCGGGCACATTTCCAGACTCCGTGCTGCTACTGAGAATTTCGTGACAGAAAATCCCAGTAACACTGCCCGACCTAGGAATCGAACGCGGGACCTCCCGATCCCACGCGCACATTTAAAATATGTTTAATAATTTTAAAGGTACCTACTACCCTTTCTTCATGAACCCATAGAGATATAAAATTGAAATTCATATCAAATCTTCAAGTCTCAGTTGGTCTAGAATCTTGAAATTCGGCATAAAGCAAACGTTTTATAGCACATAGGAAATTTTCGTAAACCTTAAATTTTTTTTGTTACATCACATATTTTTATTCAATTATTATATATACCTACAGGTTTGTATGCGCGAGTTCGACTCGCACTTGACCGGTATTTTTATATTATAGATAAGTATATTATGACACTGTATAAATACAGTTTATTGGGAGAAAGAAAAGTCGTTCATGTTACAGTCATTAGAATTTTATAAACAACATAAGCTTGCACTAATAATAAAACATCTGAATATAAAATATTCTCGCATTACTGACCGACTGACAGACAACGCACAGCCACAACTATTGGGCGGCGATAGGGGTGCATTAAGAAGGGGTTACCGATATGCCCACGGGATCAGGCAGAAATGGTTAAATTAAAATAAATGGTGCGGGCGTAGCTGCGGGTATCCTCTTGTCTCTTTTGAAATATTTTACATACATTGCTATGAAGTCAGTTCACAGGTAGTAGAACCTTGCTGATATCAGCACGAATGGGCTGGCTCGACCGGGTAAGTACTACCCTCTCACAGAAAATCGACGTAAAGTAACAGTACCTATACTGTTGCGTTTCGTTCAGGAGTTAGAGTGCCGGAAGCCCTATCCCCTATTCCTTCTCCCTCATCCCACTCCTTATCCTATCCTTTTTCCCAACCCCAAGGGGTGGCAACGCACTTGTGACTCCTGTGGTGTTGCTTGTGTCCATGGACGGCGGTAATTGCTATATTACTATTATTATATATACGGTATTGACTATACAAAAAGTAACGCCAGGGAATGTAAGATGTAGTGAAGACTAAGACCTACCAAATTACTAGTGATTTACAGCAACAAATACGTACTAAAAGCCAAAGCCTGTCAAATATGGATCAGGCGCCCAAAAACTGTGGAACCTCTCTAAAATGGAATTTAACCGTCATTCAGGGCTCCTCGTTTTAGCTCAAAATGTTTAGCCTACTTGGGGGCACGTGGAGCATGAGAAGCCACAACTTGGATAATATTAGACTAAAGTATCCCAAACTGTGACTAAGGTTTACGTAATTTGGCCATTATTTGCTAATTGTCAGTGACAATGTGTCGATGTCGAGTTTTATTCAGATAAAGACTGTATGTGATATAACAATTATAAAATAAAGTCGCCATTTTCGCGCCTCATTCTGGTATCTCGGGTATAAAAATTAATAGTTGAAATTCTGCTTTTACTTAATTGTATGTAAATGATAACAATTTGTTTTTATGTTTTTACATAAAAATAACCATCGTACAAAGTCTGTTATTTTAATGTATCCGGTACAAAATAGGTAGGTACAATGCCACCACATAATTATACCACCAAAAAGTTAGAATCACCCAAGTTGAAAGTCAAACGGTCCATTATACCTACGTGTAGATAAAAGTTATGTTGTACATAATAATAATATTTTAAGAATATCGAAATTTCTAAGTTTTATAATATTAAGAGTATTATTTTAGATATTATTATAAACACACGTTTCAAGACTTTTTATTCAGTAGGTCGAACTATAATAAATACATGTTTATTTTTAAGTTTTAACAACTAGTCGAAAACCGTCTTTGAAAGTAGATACTGTAAAAAAAATTAATAAACAAGACGCAAAATCGTGAAATTTAATGTTGAGAATTTTTAATTATTTTCAACTTTTGAAGTTCACGGAGTTTCAAAGAAAATAATAACAAGTATTTTGAAGACGCAGTTTTTTGTAAAGAGAGTGCTACTAACAGGTTTAGTTCATCGTGCTCTTTTGATAGGATACGTTTTTTTTGAACTAAAGAACGAGTTTATTTATATCTTGGCAGTTCAGACTGGGTCAGCGTTTTCAATAAAAGCTTAACTTAAATGATTAGAAAGCCTTTTTAGTGGATGTCTACGTCACACAAGCAGCCCACTGTCTAATTATAGTTACAAAAATTTAGGCTCTACCATAAACTTTTAGAAAGGACAAGTCTTTATATATTAGACTAGCTGCTTCCCGCGGTTTCACCCACGTCCCGAGGGAACTATTTCGCGTACCCAGTTAATCTATAGCCTATCTTACTTCTTGGTACATCAGCTATCCGCCAGTGAAAGTCCCGTCAAAATCGGTCCAGCCGTTCCAGAGATTAGTGATAACAAACAGACAGACAGACAGACAAAAATTGTAAAAAATGTCATTTCGGTATATGTACCGTGTATACATCCATATGCATTTAGTAAAAAGCGGTTATTTTAATATTACAATCAGACACTCCAATTTTATTTATGTATATAGATTAAGACGCCAGCTGCTACGCCCGCACATTTCAGGAAATCCTGTTTTAGTGTGCACTAAGACAGAATTTCCTTTTTCCCTTACACTGCCTAATGAACATACAGTCATGAACAATTTCAGCTACTTGCGCCCAATAGTTCCACCCCATAGTGAACTGATGAATTGTATATGGGTCAAAATCAAAATAATTGCTCATTTCATAAATGTTATTTTTACATATAGGAAAACAAGGGCTGTATTCACAGTTGTAAATAAAAAGCAATTTTAATTAATTAATAAAAATAAAAATAAGTAATTTTAATAAAAAATAAAAATAATTAATTTTAATAATTACACATTTTTATTTGTAATTTTTTTTACTGTAGCTCCAAAATTAACCCTTAATTTTGCTAGAGTTTATGTATTAAATAAAAATTATTTGAGTCAGTCTACAAAATGATATCAAAATAATGACTCATGTCAAGTATTTTTGGAGTTACTCTCACTTGAACATAACCCTTCCTTAGCGCATATAACAAACACACTGCATATTAAACGTATTTACATAATTAAATCAAAAAACAGTATAAACGAAGACGAAAGTATAAAATGATTAGTAAATTACAGGCTGCTAATAGGGCCAAATATTGAATCATGCCTGATGTAAAAAAGTTAAAATTAAACGAAACAACCTGACAAATTAAGTTGATGTATTTTTTATTTAATGAAGATGCTGTAAATTTAGCTAAAACAGCAAAGAAAGCAATAAAAATTAAAGGCAAAATTAAAATGCAAGTACGATATTTGCTACATTCAAAGGCAAATTTTCGGTCAACATTTGTGAAGGAGCTTGATTTACGCCACATTCAGCCAAGTAAAGCCATTTTACGTATTAATCCCAAATTTATCAAACCGTGATACTTGTCTTTGTTAACGACACAGCAATAAGGATTTCAAGTTTGCATCACTCAAAAACTGACTACGACTAGTCGACCATAGAAAATATGCTTACTTTTATTATACTATTTGTTTAATTATAATTTAGATAATATATAAAAAGTATGATGTGGACACGCCTTTATCAAATTTTATATGTAACGTAACATAAAAAAAATTTACACAAGTGTAACATAAAGGAAGAAAGAAGCATGTTTTTCTAGAGACTAACCGCAAATCACAGAACATAATAAACTCGGTCGTTGCAGCTACTAAGCAACAGAATAACACTAACATAATAGATTCCAGACATTAAGAAATAGTTTAAATTTACTTATCAAATGTATTTCTTCCAATTTACCAAAAAGAAAGCAGTTTGTTTTTTTTCGACGTGCACCATACACCCATCTTTTTGCCGAGAACATAATGGCTGCTGCCCTATGATTGGTCGCCTGAGGTCCGGACAGTGACAGCAAATGTTGCCAGTATTAAAGTTTTACAAACTACCTTTTTCGCGACTAAATAATGCGTTACATAAATGAAATAACATCGATGAAGTAATTTTGAGTTTTATTTTTTATTTAAAACTATAATTTATAATTCAAATGGGTTTTCAAAAATTCTATGCACATTTTACAGTGTTGTATGGAGACTACAAGATACGGCTTTAAACATGCCCAATATATAAAAATGCGGTGTCATCTACTAAAAATGACATAGTTTAATACAATTTAAAGAAGGTCTCCTTTGTATTGTTCAGTATTTTATAAATATTGCCGTGATAGATTTTTAGTAGAAATCAAAGTAAGTAAAAAAAGCGGCGGTAGCCCAGGTAGCCCAGTGGTGTACGTAACGGACGGCTGAGACGATGGTCTCGGGTTCGGTCCCCAGGTACCTCGGGCACACACCTCTGACTTTTCGAAGTTATGTGTGTATTAAAAATGTTAATTATCGCTCGCTTAATAATGTGCCCGGTAGATGGCAATAGGCTAGCCCCCTATTACATTGGGACCTAAACATATCTGGCGAAGTGTGGGTGTGTAATACACCTCTGCCTACCCCTTCGGGGATAAAAGGCGTGAAGATATGTTATGAAGAAGAAGATCAAAGTAAGATGATGGACAAGGCAAATTTTCTGAAATGAGCAATTATTTAGATTATATACCTACAGATAGATAAACAAAATGTTTTACAAAGGATCAACAGCATTGACTAAGCTTTGTGATCGTCCATCTTAGTTTAAGTTCCGGGTTAGTTAGTGACAGGGTGCACAGGAAATTACTCAATTAGGAACTTACTGCAGAAGAACTTACTTTAATAATTAGGATTGATAGAAGTCACACAATTTCTATCAAAGGATATAATTAAAATAAACTTCACTTTGTATCTCACACGCCAGTGATGGTCAATATGTGGATACTTAACATTCTGTTTACCACGTGTATGTCTACCCATATTTTGTAAGTAAATCATCATCATCAGCCTTTAACAGTCCACTGCTGGACTAGGCCTTTGAAAGGAGGAATTGGCCTACTATACCACGCTGGCCAAACGGGTTGGTATAGGGTTTGTGTCAAGTTTTCCTTCTCTTACAGTGCTATTCTCTGCATAATAATCTCACTCTGTCGGCTCTTACGATACCCATGGGATGATATGGGGTGGTGACAATCTGTATTCTTAATCCGTCACCACACGCATAAGTAAATAAATGGTTAAAATCTTATACTAATATATAAAGCTGAAGAGTTTGTTTGTTTGTTTGGCTGAACGCGCTAATCTCAGGAACTACTGGTCCGATTTGAAATATTCTTTCAGTGTTAGATAGCCTATTTATCGACGAAGGCTATAGGATATATGACATCACGCTATGACCTACGGGAGCGGAGCAGAAGCCTTAAATAACGCGGGTGTAACCGCGGGCTCATCTAGTTTGATAACACACACATCAAAAGTCTAAGCAACATATACAATTTTCAATTTTACAATGTGTTGTCGCATTAAATCCGTAGTATTTTCTTACTTATATAATTTTTTAATGCTTTTTAGGGTGCCGTACCTTGAAATGAAAAACAGAACCCTTATAGGATCACTTTGTTGTCCGTCTGTCAACACCTTTTTACTCAGAAACGCGTGGAGGTATGAAACTGATATTTATATCAAATAGTGAAATCTACTGTCCCTTGAAGCTATGAAAAAATCAAACTTCTAAGCCATCGCAATCAAAAGATACGGCCGTTTATGCTGCAAATTACCGCAAATTTAAAAACTCGCAAGGGAATCAAAACCTACAGGGTACTTCTCGCGAACTCAGAATCTTGAAATATGGTACGAAGCAATGTGTTATAGCACAAATAAGGGAAAAATTCCGAAAACCGTACATTTTGGTTACATCATATAAAAATATTTTTATTAATTTTAAAGTTACTACTCCTGTCCTCATGAACGTGGAAAGTTATTAAATTGAAATTTATATCATATACTCAGGTCTATAATACCTTAAAGCTGTAATAAAATCAAACTTCCATCTCAACGCAATCGACAGAAATAGTAATTTTACTATATTTTCAAACTCGCAACTACTGGCAAGGAAATCAAAACCTATAGGGTACTTCCGGTAAACTCAGATTCTTGAAATTTGATACGAACCAACATCTTATAGCACAAATAAAGGAAAAAGTGCGAATACCGTAAATTTTTTGTTACATCATATAATAAAATAATAATTTTAAAGTTACTAGCACTTTCCTTATGAACGCGTATAGGTATTAAATTGAAATTTATATCAAATACTTCAGTCTATAATATCTTTAAGCTGTAACAAAATCAAACTTCTAAACCTACGCGATCAAAAGATACAGCCGTTTATGCTGCAAATTTCCGCAAATTTAAAAACTCGCAAGGGAATCAAAACCTACAGGGTACTTACCGTGAACTCAGGACCTTCAAATTTGGCACGAAGCAACGTCTTATAGCACAGATAAAGGAAAAATTCCGAAAGCCGTACATTTTTAGTTACATCATATAATTAAAGTATTTTCAATAATTTTAAATGTACTAACTACCCCTTTTCACATGAACTCGTAGAGGTATAAAAATTGAAATTCATATCAAATGCTCAAGTCAAACCAAAAGGGTACTTCGAGTCGATTTTAGAATCTTGAAATTTGGCATAAAGCAACGTTTTAAAGCACATAGAAAAAAATTCGAAAACCTTAAATTTTTAGTTTCATCACATATTTTTTTAAATAATTATGTATACCTACAGGTTTGTAAGCAACCCTCGGTGCGCGAGTCCGACTCGCACTTGACCGGTTTATTTGATATTAAACACCAATAAGTTTTTCTTATTTTTTTTTAATAATCTTAATTAACAATAATTACGAGTAAGTACTGTATGAACGTAGTACAAAGTAAGGTGCCTAATCAACTAAACTTAAACTAAAATTAAATGGTTGTACAAAAATTGCATAATTTAATACAAAGTGTGGCCTCCTCTGTTTTTTACAACTTGTTGGCACCGATTATTCATAGAATCGATGAGATTGTTAGTGTTATCCTGCGGCAATCGCTCCCAATTAAATTTTAGTAAGTTCATCAGTTATAGGGTTGTTGTCACTCCGTCCAAGTCCTTTAAAACACGTCTCCGGAGCATGTCCCATGCATGCTCGATGGGTTTGAGGTCTGCCGATAGTGCAGGCCAAGGCAATACCAGGATGTTTTCCCTTGCCAAGTACTCCCGTGTGTGCAAAGCTGTATACAAACGTGCATTGTCATGCATCAACATGAAATCGGAGCCAAGGGTTTGTGCGAATGGACGGACATAATGCCTTAGAACATCCTCAACGTAATTTACAGCGTGATGAATGTATTGAAAACTTACCTATTTATCATCTACCTCCTCAAAGAAATGAAAATAATCAACCCAGAAATGTAATATTGGACCCTGATAGCCAATATTTACTGCCCATTTCCAAAAAAATTTATTAAGATGAAGAAAATTCGTATTATATGAATGCTAAGCGACGTCATATCTAAATAGGCAAAAGTGTTCTTCAACAGTATTAAGTTTTACACGGATTATAGAAAATGTTTACAACAACGGATATATCGTAATCGTGCTGGATAAAGGCCTCTCCAACGGCACGCCACTGAGTCCAATTTTCGGCTTTTCATGTCCAACCGCTGCCAGCCACTTTGCGTATAGCGGCACTCTGCCTAGCCGGAGGACGTCCTACACTACGTTTGCCAAGGCGCGGACTCCACTCTAGAATACGACTACTACAACGGTTATTGGTTTTTTTTTAAATGTGACATCCCGAGTCTTTTTGTGTTCTTCCTATTTAAAACATCAAAACATTTCACTCTATTACAGAAAACCACATCTTTCAAATCGCACGATGACGTACTGATGAGTAATTACTTACAAATGTTTTCATTTGATGTACCAAATCCCTCAGTGCAGAATGCACGCATGCATTAATAGCTTTACACCATTCACTGCGAGCCAGTTAATCTAATAATCTACATAATGGCAGATACAGATAATGGCCATACCAAGGCCTTTATGTGTAGAGACACATAAAGGCCTTGTTATCGCCATTATCTGTGGCTACTAAATACATTGAATGATTCTTAGAATTTCTTTGGAGTAGCCTACAGCTCTTAGGCTTCAAACGGCTTCAAACGGCGTGAAGACTTATCGAAATCAGATAAGTGAAATATCTAAACGCTTAGGGACAACTTCACACAAAATGTAGAGAAGTAATAGTAGGCTATATTGTAAAGAACTTACTATACGTGTTCGCAGAGTAATTTACAAGCATAAAATCATTCTTCGGAGGATAAAATCTTTATGTGATTGTATAGGTATATACATAGATGTACAGTTTTTGAATAGAAATTTGTATAGTGGTCGACCTGCCTTTTCTAACAGGTCACACTGGCCATAGGCTAGGAGACAGATGCAGGAATATTACACCTGCGAATTTATAATAATTAAATATTATATTATAAAGCTGAAGAGTTTGGTTGATTGTTTTATTAAACGCACTTTTACAGGTAGTAGAGCCTTGCTGATTACAGCATGAATGGGCCGGCTCGACCGGGGAAGTAATACCCTCTCACAGAAAATCGGCGTAAAGTAACAGTACTTAAACTGTTGCGTTTCGTTCGGTGAGTGAGAGTGCCGGAGGCCCTATCCCCTGTTCCTTCTCCCTCATCCTATCCCTTTTCCCAACCCCAAGGGGCGGCAACGCACTAGTGACTACTGTGATGTTGTTTGTGTCCATGGGCGGCGGTAATTGCTTACCATCAGGCGATCCGTTTGCTCGTTTACCGCCTATTATTATAAAAAAAGAAAAAATAAATCAGAAACTTTTGGAGAGTTATTGTTGTCGAGGAAGTCTATAGCTACATATATATTATAACATCACACTAAGAGTCACGGGTACGGAGCAGCACCTAGCGCTAAATAGCGCGGGTTATCACGTACTTTTTTTTCCAAGGTGGAGATCCCACGGGGGGGAGAGGGTTTCATGACGTACTACTCTAACCTAACCTAACCGTATTCAATACTTGCACAATATTATTTTATTTATTTATAGATATACGCCTGTATCCCCGAAGGGGTAGGCAGAGGCGTAATAGGTATTTCACCCACATTTCGGAATGAATTTTTAGGTCCCACGTAATAGAGGGCGAGCCTATTGCCGTTACCGGGGACAATATTATATCACTGGTATCATCACACATCGCAAATCTGTATTTTATTTATTTCAAACATCTTTTATTTACCTTTTTGGCAATCTACGCAGTGATTTTTTGGTCCTTTGTAAAATATAATTAGTGGTATATACGAGGTTGATTGCGAATTTTATTCTGGCACTGGAGTTCCGCTTCAAAAAATGTGTTAAAAACTGACCGACGCCAACGTTCAACAAAGAAAATACGGAATAAAATACCAAAGAGATAAATCGTAATTGCGTAATAAATATAAAAGTATTTTACCACATACACACAACACCAGCTAGTCCCAAGCTGTTCTTGTGTGCTACGGGTACAACACAATAAAAATACAGTTTTAACTCAAATACGTAGTCATAAAACATAGGTATATAGTAATGTGTCTAGACCAAGACAAACATTTATGACCACGCACACAAATGTTTGATTTGATCTGGAATCGAACCCGCACCTCCCGCTTCGCCACAGGGTCATAATAATTTGCTCCTATTATATTCTTCGAGCTATTGATACGAGTACAAAATCATGTGTTACTAAGTTGTGGTCGCACTCCTCCTAAACGGCTCAAGAGATAATATCGATTTCTATGTGTTTATTTGGTGACTATAAAAATAGATAGTGAAGAATGTTTCATACAGCTAAAGATTTTGATTATATACTAGCTTTTGCACGCGGCTTCGCTCGCGTAAATTCGGGGTTCTCTAGTTATAGTATATCATCTATGTTCGGGGTAACACAAATCACCTTTATTGGGCGAATACTTCTATAATTGTCGTTTTAGCTGTTTAAGAAATAAAATATAACTGCAAAAAGTATTTAAAAATATTCAAACTACTTTGTACTAAAACTTAATAGCACATACTCAAAATGTTATCCGGTATCAGTGACGTCTCGCTAGAGTGACCAATATGACGACTGCGATTTGTCTGTCAGAACCATTAGAATTTAACAAAATACTCGACAATCCGAATTTTGCGGATATATGTTGTCGACTCGAAATCTTTATTTTTTAATGTTTTATTATTCAGATAAGGTTTCGATCGAGTCTACCGTACCCCCTGACGAAATTATTCATATAGATTTGACACTGCGATGGTAGCGCAGTCGGTCGGTTCCAATGTGAAACATTCTGTTTCGGCGAACCGAATGTTCCTAGTCGATTTGGGAAAACTATTAATATTGTGGACTTTAGGATTTCGGTTCTTATCGACTAGGAAATGAATGTATTATGACGACCAAAGTACTCTCCTGTATAGGGGATGCAGGACTATTCCACTTGGATCTAGCCTGAAGCTGGTGTAGATATTCCGCACGCCAGCGCCGCCAGAACGACTGCACGAGTTTATCCAGCAGAGTATGTCTCTGGAGCAAGCTTAAAGAGTCTGCTTCAGGAGCCGGAAATGACGATAATGGCACTGTGTTTAGAAAATGTGCAGGGCTTAACGCGGATGGTTCTGCAGGGTCACTACTCAATGCCGTGAGCTGACGCGAGTTGATCAGTGCCTCGACTTGTGCTAGGACAGTTAAAAGCTCTTCGTAAGAGAGGATCTGTTGACCTATAACTTTGAAGAGATGCGTTTTAATTACTTTGACCATGCTTTCCCAACATCCACCAAAATGTGGTGATGCTGGTGGAATAAACTTCCAGTTAATATGATCTATAGAAAGTTCTTCCTGAAGACGAGTACGATAACCCGCGATGTGATTGAAACAAGTAGCGGGAACAAGTTCAATCGATTTACTAACGTGGTTGGCGACAAAAGTCTGCCAGCGGTGAGGAGAAGAATTAATCCAAGCGAGCACTACTTTGGAGTCAAAAAATGCGTATATTTTATTAATAGGGTAGTGGGGCAAAACTGTGTCTTGAACCTTGCGGAGCAACTGAGACAGCAGAAGGGCCGCGCACAACTCCAGTCTCGCAACCGAAATAGTTTTAACAGGCGAGACTTTAGACTTGGCACAAACTTCCTGCACCGAGTAGTTAGAACCAATGCGGACTTGCAGATATACGACTCCGCCGTAAGCACGCTCGCTGGCGTCAGCAAAACCTATTAAGTTGATGGTACATCCATCTACCAACCCAAGATGACGCGGAGTAGTAATTTGATTGAGCGCGGTAAGCTCAATACAAAACTGGCCCCAAGCGGCGACAATATGGTCAGGGGGTGTATAGATAGATAGATAGATAATTCTTTATTGTGCAAATGTTGGTACAAATTCGGTGTAAATGACAAGTGTACTACATACATATCAAATGCACAAGGGCGGCCTTATCGCAAAGTGCGATCTCTTCCAGGCAACCTTAGGATGGACAGACTGAAAAACAAAAAGCTTTGATGTGTAGTGAATAAGTATCTGATTACTATAAATTGGTTTTATTTATTATACATACATACGCAGGCATATATACAATAGATATGATAGGTGCTAAACATATTATAAACAATTAAATACATAATATGATACATACATATATAAACATTTATATAATATTATACATAAATATAATACATATACATAAATATAATGCATATACATAGGTACATATAATAATATGAACACAAAATACAGTGACAAAATTAGTTTACAATGACAAATAATGTTTCTTTAGTGCATTTTTAAAAATGTTCAATGATTGCTTGTGTGTGTTTCATCCCACTCACACTTTGATAGCCAAAACTCTTTGATCAAGAGCTTGGCGTACAAAATTGTGGGAGCCACAAAACCCATTACGTCCCATAGTCGAGCCACTGTGGACGCATAGTGCGTTTGGTGCACTTATCATCTGGTGGTGAGACGTCAAACCGAAAACTATCGCAGGATTTGTCCCAGCGTAAACCGAGAACCTTATGCGGTATAGACTTCTCAAACTCAATGTCTGGAGAAGCTTTATGAGAATCTGGTATGCGTGCGAGAACCTCCTTAGAGTTGCTTGTCCATTTGACAAGATCAAACTGGCCTCGCTTGAAAAGCTGAATAAGCTCTTCACAAAGCGAAATTGCTAGCGGAGCGGATATGAGACTACAGGCAAATGTCATCCATATACAAAGCGGAAGTGTAGTATAGTATAGTGTAGCGTAGCGTAGTATAGCATAGCGTAGCATAGCATAGCATAGCATAGCATGGCGTAGCATAGCATAGCATGGCATAGCATATCATAGCGTAGTATAGCATAGCATAGCATAGCATAGCATAGCATAGCATAGCATAGCATAGCATAGCATAGCTAATTAGTGCTTTATCTTACACACAGTTTTAGCACCCACCTTGATTTCTTGAAGAACAGAACAACAACAAGACGTAATATAATGAGAAGTATGTAACGTAGGTACGGTACCCATAATCACGTACCCAAATACCGTCTCAATAGCGGGCGGTAAATCATATCGCTCACTACGTACTATTTTAGTTGTAGCAAGTGCGGAACAATTGAAGCTCCGATCAAAAGATCAATGCCTGCCGGATTCGCAAACTCCGCGTCTGCCAACGGCAATGACTCGAGGTGAGTGAGTGATGCTACGTCTACATTAGCGTTCGGCAATGCGTCCGTGATACGCTCCACGATAAGCGAAGAAATGTTGAAATTAATATCCCTATCAAAACGCGAATGTATTTTAATATCTACGGAACCCTTGCAATGTTTTTCTGAACCGCAGATCCCTTTGACAGCTGAACTAGTATTTCTAAAGTTATTCCACAATCCGAGGCGTTTGAAACAATCCAATGTTATTAAATTGGTCTGAGACGCGCTATTGAGTAGACAACGTACCATGTGCGGCGACCCATTAACATCATAAACGATAACTTGCGCTGTCGCTAATAGTACCGTCTTGGACGCCATACACTGCGTTTTGGCTCCGCGTGGATCATTATAGATGCGCGAGGGCCGTCCGCGTGTGCGCGTCGCCCGCGCGATGGATGTCGTACACAACGATATTTCATTCGGAATCGTGGGAGGCGCAGTTATCGTAGCCTGCACCTGCGACGTAAGTGTGTCAAGGTTAGCGGCTTGGCTTGACAACGGACTACCTTTATCGAAGTGCAACAATGAGTGGTGTCGTTGATTACATGAACGACATCTCGTCCTACTAGAACAATCACTCGTTTTATGCTTTATACTTAAGCAATTAATGCATGCTTTGTTGTCTTTTACGCACTTGTAACGAGCATTTGGATTTAAACCATTAAAGGCGGGACACTTATAGAAATGGTCGTGCACTATATTACTGCACATACACTTCTGTGAATTATTACTATTAGATTCCGAGCATGTTACGTAAGATTGCGGATTAGGGACCGAGTTATTATTACTATTTCGCGCTTTATTCGACCTTTGTTTGCTGCTGTTAGTATTAGACGGGCTAGGTGAACTAGACTGCGTATTATGAAATATTCGACACTGATCTTTGATGAACGAAATAAAACTATCTAGTGTAGGTATTTTATTATTGCGCTCCGTCATCTCGAATGCGCGAATTGTTTCAGTGTCAAACTTCTTTAAAGCGAGTTGAAGCAACATAAAGTCGGCAAGATCTTCCAATTTTAAGTTCCTAAGAGAATTAACCGCGGTTATGAAGTTATCTATAAACAGCTGGAAATTCGCGACAGACGCGGCACCGGACAGTTTAAGATTTAAAGCTTGATCAAAGTAGGTAGACGCTAGGACGCGAGTGTCTTGATATCTATCAAGTAGTGACTGAAATATGACCTGATAATTCTCAGCACTGGGTGTGACACCTGCAAATACGGACTGGGCTCTCGGTGACAGTTTACCTATTAAATAGTACAACCTGTCAGCATCTGTCAGAGAACCATTATCGTGCACTGTAGACTTAAAACTCGCATAGAATAACGGCCAATTTTGTATATCTCCGTCAAACGACATAATCTCGATTGGCGGTAATCTCGGTTTGCGGGCAACGGGCTCTGCCGAACATTTACCCTCCAATTGCGATTGTATACGCTTAATAATACAATAAAGATCTTCGAATGAGGTATATGCCTGATAGTTCGGTTTTTCATCAGGATTGATAGAAAGTAATCTTGCGTTATAATCGTCTAACAACTTATGAAAATCTGTTCGAATACTATCTACCGTTATACAATAACTGAGAAATGCTTCGCTATTACTGTCAGACATAGATGCGGTTTTTGATCGTTCATAGATGTTTTGAATGCGCTCAAATAAAATATTGCGTTTTGCTTCTAAGATTGTCATCTCTTTGTCTTCCGACACGCGTGACTTCTTTTGTTGTGACATGCTTACGTAAGTATAAGCTAATGAGACCGAAACAAAATAAGAATATCTAAAGTACCTATTATTTTACCTAAATAGGCAACACTTTAAAGCGGTGGAATTAAAAGTTGCTTGAAATATGAGATTTACAAGACAACTATGATAGTTCCAGAAATAATAATTGGGTAAGTAGGTAGCTACATAAAAGTATATTACCTACTGATGCGTGCGAAAACAACCATGTGACGGTTATGTGAATGGACTAGGAGTATAGCTAGGTGCTATAACTGCCTAGGTATAGAGATATATCGAGGTTTTACGTATAAAACGTAAATGAATCCGACTCGTATGGATCAAAAAAATGTTTCGGCGAACCGAATATTCCTAGTCGATTTGGGAAAACTATTAATATTGTGGACTGTAGGATTTCGGTTGTTATCGTCTAGGAAATGAAGAAATGAAATGGTGATGTGGTTAGGAGCCTCTTACCTTGCAAATGGCAGCCTCCGAGTGTCTTCGAGAATCCTGAAGCTGCATTGAATCAACCCACTACACAAATCACTTTCACTCGCGAGCGGTTTTGTTAGGTTTTGGTATAAGCGGTAATAATTATATATAGCGGTGCGGACTGCGGTATGCGGTGGACATGAGATCGGCGCTTCTCGAATCTTCCATTATTTCTTCGTCGCCATTGAGCAGGGCGGCCAATAGCGAGGCGTTTTGGGAGGGGATTCATGAAAAGGATCGCTTGGATTGGCCGAGCAGCGACGAACCATTGACGTTGACATAATTAACTAGCAATGGAAAGGATAGATGGCGCTACCACATTCCAAAATATACAACTACGAGGGCGGCAGTGAAAATTTCGGGAATCAAGGAAGTGACACAACATTACTATTTAAAAATGTATTTATTGCTTTTAGAAGTATTCTCCGCGAAATTTGACACCTTTTTCCATACGATGGAACCAATCATTGAAGCAACCATTCCATTCGGAAGTTGGGGTCTCCAAAATGGCCGTTTTGTAGGCATCCACAGCTTCTTTAGGTGATGAAAATCTCTGTCCACGCAATTTGTTCTTTATTTAAGGGAAAGTATAGAAATCATTAGGGTAGCGCTCATAGCGACACTTAGCTTGTCGTTCGTAACAGATCGGCAAAGTTAAGCAACGCTTGCAGAGGTCGCCACTTGGATGGGTGACCGCGTGTGGCATTTACATCTGAGCGCTACCGTGCTTCGGAGGGCACGTAAAGCTGTCGATCCCGGTTCTTGTCTAAGGATAAGGATCGTTAGGCCATGTCGGAGGCCTTCGGGCGGTCTGAAAAACTCCGACACTAGAGTTGGCCACACACTCACACGAAAAACAAAATTAGGGCTTAGGTCGGGGCTGTACGGCGGATGGTCTAATAATTCTATGTTTTCTTACTCTAAAAACAGTTTTGTTCTGTGCGCGGTGTGAGAACTCGCATTGTCGTGATGGAGGATGATGCGGCCGTTGCAGTTCTCTTTACGGAGTTCAGAAACGACCTGTGGCAAACAAATGCTAGCATACCATTCTGCATTAACCGTTCTTTGTCCCTCAAGAGGAATAGTCGTAACATGGCCGGTTTTGGAGACAAACGTGGCCAGCATTTTTTTTGCAACACTCCGTGAACTAAAAATTTTTGTTGGCTTTAACTCATTTTCGAACACCCAAACTCGTGACCGGGTTCTTTGTTTCGGGTTCATACGCGTATATCCAAGATTCGTCACCTGATACGATGTTGTATACAACATATATTGAGGATCCTGCGTGGAATCTTTCGAGAGTCTGACGCACCAAGTAACGCGAGCCGCTATTTGCTCTTCAGAGAGCGAATGCGGTATCCATCGGGAAAACAACATTTTTACACCTAATTGTTCATGCAAGATTATTTGTATTTGACTCATGCCAATGTCTAAAGTTGCCTGAATGTCGCGGTATGTCACATGTCGATCTTCCTCAATAAGCTTACGCACAGCATCAACGTTTTCTTGGGTGACTGCAGTTTTTGGACGACCTTGACGGGGATTATCACTGAGCTTGACACGTCCACGTTGAAATTCAGCAAACCAGCGATAAATTGTAGTTTTGGATGGGGCTTCATCACCAAATGCAGAAATCATCCGGTCAACACACTGTTTTTGTGTTAAACCACTTCGAAAGTCATAATAAATCATCGCTCTTGAATTTTCTTGAGTCAATTCCATTTTCTCAACGACTAAACAAGTTTGACAAAACCTTGTGTCAAGACCGAGAATCTTTTTTTAAATAAATAAATGGTATTCGATTTTTAAAACCAAGGAGTTTTTTATAAAAAAGATTTTAATATGACAGGAACAGTGGAAATATTCCATTCCCGATACTTTTAATGCAGTGCATATGTACTGATAAATTAAATATTAACTAAAAAAACATTTTTCGGTGGACTAAATTGTGAATCAAAACCATTCTCAAGTCCCCTTGAACACACACAAAAAATTTCATCAAAATCGGTCCAGTCGTTTAAGAGGAGTTTAGTGACATACACACGCACACAAGAAATATATATATAAAGATTTATTATTTTTCTGTGTTCTGATAAAAAATCATTTTGCATTTCATTTGGTTTCACAATCTACTCGTAATTATAGCCCTAGATAATAATCAATATGACAGAACAATGTCTACAGGCTCAGCTAATAACTAATAGAATTATTATCGCTGAAAATAACAAAAGATAACAATAGACCATCAAAAATTGTAATAAAATATTAAGACCTTACGTTATTTTATTAGCAAAGATTTACTTTTATGGCGATGTAGACACTAGGTCAGTCTGTTTTCCATAATAATACCTTTTAAGATCTGAGTCATAATAGTCATAGACCAGTCAAATAAATTCCAAGTGATATAATAAATATTTTTGCCTCTTATGGCTTTCCTATTTTTTGGCAAACGGCATAATATACATTGTGTATTATTTTGACAGAAATCTATGACTTGTTATGTATTTCAAAAAGTAGCGTGATTTAAAAAGTAGGTATTACAATGTCTGTGTGATAGGCTTTACGTCGTCTCAATGTTTTTAAGACCGTGTAGATATATGGGAAACGTCTTTTGATCGATGGAGGCGTTAACTATAAATTATTTGACATAAAAATAAAAATTATTTTCAAATAGAAAAAAACTGACTTCAAAAACACTAAGGAACTAAAAAGCAAAAAATAATTGGTTTTTAGTGTGCTTTTTAGTTCCTTAGTGTTTTTGAAGTCGGTTTTTTATGTAAAAATATTTTTTATTTTTTGCTTTTTAGTGGTATACTAATAAAAAATAGTAAAAGGTCGTAAGCAGGGACATAGGATAGCGTAGGTGGTACATAATGGGGAGGCCTTCCTTACGTGCCTCAATTCTGAAATGTAGACATGTACCTTTCTGGCAATTTCAAGTATTTTTTTTGTTTTCAACTAACTAGCCTATACACGTTCGTTTCAGTTCCATCATCAGATCCCAGAAATCATCCAGTACCAAAGTGTTTGCCAAAACAAAACAAACGAGTCTAAACTCGATGAGATTGCGTTATTGTATTATAAAGATCCCATGGCCACCTTCCTGCTCTATCATCAGACTTCGGAAAACATTCAGCACTAAAATCCATGTAAAGACGAATCAAACGAGTCCAAACTCAATGGGCTTGCGTAATTGTATTACAAATATCCCATGGCTACCTTCCTGCTCCATCATCATCAGAGTTTGGTAAACATTCAGCACTAAAGTCCATGTAAAGACGAATCAAACAAGCCCAAGCTCAATGTGATTGCATCTTTGTATTACAAAGATCCCATGGCCACCTTTCTGCTCCATCATCAGATCCTGGAAAACATCCAGTACCAAAGTCGATGTAAAGACGAATCAAACGACCCTAAACTCGATAAGATTGGGTTGCTGTATCAAAGAGATCTTATGGTTACCTTCCAGCTCTATAATCAGACCATGGAAATCATCCAGCATCAATGTCTATGTAAAGACGACTCAAACGAGCCCAAACTCGACGGCATTGGATTGTTATCGTCAAATCGCTTCAAGTGTGCTTATTACATTTGAAGAGTTCCTTCGATTTTTTCAGCCTGACGATCATGGGATCAACTGGAAGGTATACTCTTTCAATTAAAACAAGAATTTTCGAAATCGGTCTAGTCGTCTTAGAGAAATCGGGGAACATACATAAAAAAAAGATTCCGACGAATTGAGAACCTCCTCCTTTTTTGAAGTCGGTTAATAAATAGCAATAAAATCAGTTATATTGCGGATAATTTCAGAGGCAGTTTTCTATCAACTCGACACGTTGTAGTATATATTTATGTGTTAATGTCTAAATCAACGCCATGTTAAAAGTATTCATGGCTTTTTTATTACTGGTGAGTAATTATTTGTTAAAATAAATAATGTATCCCATAAAAACAAAACTTGTCAAAAATACCAAGTCTCGCGACCGTTAAAAGTTGTGAGAGCCATGGGTTAATTAAAAACTTTAATGTGTTAAATAAATATACTGACTCGGCCATCGCATGAAAACACAATATATCTCACAAGTAAAACATATTTAAATTAGATTGTTTAATGGGATTGCCAAGTCAATATATTTATTTGAAACATTAAAGATATTTAATTAACCGACTTGGTATTACATGTATCTCACAACTTTTTACGGTCGCGAGACTTGGTATTTTTGACAAGTATTGTTTTTATGGGATTTCATTTCTTTTTGTAGATAGTCTTACTTTTGTCCTTTCTGGTACCTTCTACTTCTTGTACACCAACAACGAATTTTCTTAATTAAAGCTCTAACCGCTCAAGGTACCGCTTTAATTTGACATTTATCGCTAAAGCATCACGCGGTCGTTATCTGACCACCCGCAAAGCAAGGCCACCGTTTACACCGGCTTGCCGTGCTACCTTAAACCTAAACTTACGACTCGTCGCTCGGGTATTGATATTTAAAATGATGTTTTTATGAAAGTAGATTAAATAAGCTTTGTAGTAATATTTGAATGGTGACAGAATGACGGAATGTTTAGTTTATGCGACCCGCCGAACTTGATCCTATTGTAAACAATGTCGTCTATCGATGACCTACTCGCCATTTTTGTTTGTCATGATAACAATATGGGTTATAAATTGCTTCCTTTTATTATTTTGTATACCTGGTGGTATAAGCTTTACAAAAATATAAAATTAAAGCAATGCTTGCTTAGAAAATTATTTAAATGTCAGCACTTGAAATTTTTGTATAAAAATTTGTATGAAACTTATCTAGGTTTGAATCTGATATATACCGAAAAAATATGTAAAAAAGAAAATACGAAAATTGGCGGCAAGTAACAATCATTTATATTTTATATTTTTTATGTTTAAAATTAAAATGTTTCTTTCCATTATATTTATTATCTTTGAAAGTAAATTGAATTACCTTTCTAACCATGTACAATACTTATATACCTCCTATAATAAAAAACGACGAGAAATATGAATATGTTAGAAATATAATAGCGCGCTCGAAAATGGCGGGAAAATATTATACCGGGCGCGCTTTATACCGCTCTTGCGTGGGCTTCAAGTATATTATTTTGTGTTAATTAATATCATTCGAAAGCTTATTTAATTACGCGTCTTTTGATGTACAATATTAACTTAATAAATAGAAATATCACCATTCTTTCAACGAAAATATTACGCGCCGTACTTAGCTTGAAAGCCTAGCCTCGAAAGTGGCCAAAATACTTCTACGGGTGTCCTGAGATGCCTCGATGGTGGCCAAAATGCTTTGAGGGGCTAACTGCAAATTTAATTTTGTAATCCTTTATATTTATAAGGGATTACAAAGTTATTTATGCATTTACTGTATCTCGAAAACTGGACAGAAATTGAAAAATATTTAAATAATTCCTTGAATCATATACTAAACACTAATCTTATTCTATATTTGAAGCTTCTATGTCTGCTAGAAGTGCTTTAGACTTTTGATGATCGGTCAGTGAGTGACAAAATTAAGAATTTTGTCTCATTGAAAATCTTAAACTACTCGTTCAAATTGAATAAAATTTTAAATACACCATATTTATACAATGCCTGCATGGTTCCTAAAAATCCGGCTTCTAGTTTTATCCACAACGGAGTCATAGGGGGTCGAAAATGGCCTGAATTGCTTCGAGAAAAGGATGGTACGGCCGAGCCGTGACGCTTTTTTGTTCGACTTGGTGGGGGCACTGCGGTGCCCCCAGATCACTAGTTACTAAGATTTAAGTTTTGAATACAGCGTGAAGTTGTCGGATTTTTCAGTTTTTGTTATTTGTGATTTTGTTACTATTTTAAACTATGCCAACAGTTCTTAGGATGAAATATGTTTCTTTTGATGAGAATTTAGTTATTATTTTTAAGCAGAATATATTATTTGTCTATCTATTTATATATATTTAACAAACATTGACCCGTCAGATGATGCTTTCAGGTTTAACGGATATTCCTCGTTTGTGTGAAACTAACTAGACCTAAAATACAACTTTTATAAAATAAACAAATCACACATTTTTTTATAAATACTTAACCATTACAAAGTGTTTTATGGTTAAGTATTTATAAGAAAATGTGTTGCTGTTCGCAAAACGTTTAAATAAAAGTAAAATTTTAAGATAATTGTCTTGATACGATATAATATTGTAACTTGTAAAAAAACATTGTATTTCTTATCGTTTACGCGTAGAATTAAAAAAGAAAACAACGAACTATTATCTACCGTACGTATAAAATATAATACTATATAATTATATAACCGCTTGACCGCTAGCGCCAATTCGCCGAATTCGCCCGACCGCTCACGTTCTAAACAAAATGTCGCGCCGCCGCTCGCCAGATGGGCGCGCTAACATAAACATTTATTGTTGATAAGTCGGTAACATGAGTAAGTTGAAGTGATGTTTTTCTTCAACCTTATGAATGACTTGTTCAAGTCGTATGAATTTTTTGTTGATATTTAGTTTCTAATTTATTATACTTAGCAGCGAACATTGACTATCGTTGAAAAAAACACTTTGTGTATTTTAAACAGGATTATTTTAAAAAGTAAATCGATGACATACATATTTTATGAGTTTTCACTGTAGAGAGATTCTATCTACACCGAATTAAATAAATAAAAAACATGTATCATTGTATAAAAATATTTAATTACACGCATACGATTAGCACGTAATCACGGAGCGCGCGAAACAAAGAGTGGCATTTGACATTATTTTTTCGTTCCGGGTTACCGATTTTAAGACTCGCTTCGTATTTTTAGCATGAAGAAATGTTCAATGATTTGAATAGAACAGAGAAAAAGGATTTAAAACATTACGTAATAGAAAGAAATCGTAAATTCAGACCGAATATAGCGCCGTAACCAAAAAGGGAAAATAGCCACTTGTGCGCGGTCAAGCGGTTAACATGTCCTTTCTAATTAATTGGGTAATCAAAATTGTTGATAAGACAGCGTAGGCGTAAATTACCCTTAAACAATGATAGTTCTACGTCGTGTCTACGTAAGCTATAAAAAGTCTATCATAAAGGTGCCTGTTTACAGGAGCTAAGGAAAGTCGAACTATGCTAAAATATTTGCATGGAAATTGCACGATCTAGCTTTATGTATGTATGTTTTGGTTTTACTGGCATAGCTCTGTTATTCTGGTTAACTCTGTAGTGTGTATTATAAGCCTTAGTCAGGGGAGGCTATTGCTACAAACTTTTTACAGTTAACAGAGAGGAAGAAACGATATCTTAATATATATATATATATATATATATATATATATATATATCTTGTGTGCGTGTGTATGTCACTGAACTCCTCCTAAACGACTGGACCGATCTTGATGAAATTTTTTGTGTGTGTTCAAGGGGACCTGAGAATAGTTTAAATTCACAATTTAGTCCACTGGAAAATGACTTTACTTAATTTTTAATTTGTAAGTAGTTGTGGATTTCGGAATGTTTCACATTGGAACCGACAGACTGCGCTGCTATCGCAGTGTCAAATCTATATTAATAATTTCGTCAAGGAGTACATCAAAACCTTACCTGAATAATAAAACATTAAAACAAAAAGATTTCGAGTCGACAACATATATCCGCAAAATTAGGATTGTCGAGTATTTTGTTAAATTCTAATGGTTCTGACAGACAAATCACAGTCGCCATATTAGCCACTCTCGCGAAACGTCACAGACACCGGATAACTAAGTCTTAGTACTAAGTAGTTTGTATGTGTAAATACTTTTTGCAGTTATATAGTATCCGCCCAATAAAGAAGATTTGTGTTACCCCTAACATCGATGATATACTATAGCTAGAGAACCGCAAATTTACGTGAGCGAAGCCGCGGGCAAAAGCTCGTAGTCTATATGTGTTTATTTTAACTGGTTCTAATCGCGTTAACTAGCTATTTTATGTTTGAAACATCTCTATTTTAACGGTTTTTTCGGCCACACACACACACATTTTTAACGGCCCATGGTATTTTTGGACGGAGGATTCTCTTCTATACATTATTTTAATAATCTATAGAGACTACTTTAATAATCTATACTGACACATTATCATCGTTTTAGCGTTATTCTGGTTGCATCCAACACTTTTTGCCTTACTTTTGGATTCCAGCACTCTAGTGCTGGAATCCAAAAGTAAGTCGGTCGAAACTCCGGCGAAAACAGCGATAAAAATTGGTGTTATAACATCCTATCACAACTCCCTCAATAATACACACATCAACAAAGTCTAGGGATATCTTAATCCTAAATTATTTACGAGTTTATAGTTTAGAACCTTGTTAGTTTCCACAAAAAGTTTATATACATGAACATGGAAAGAAAAAAAACAAAATAATAAACAAAATATGGCGGCAAATTTGCTAGTAATTCGTTACATTAAAGAAAGTTAAAACTGTTTTATTATAATTATTAATAAAAAGGGTTTTTAATTGTTTTTCTTTTTTAATTTAACGTGACGTACGAACTTTAAAAGTCATGTCACGTCGTCATTTGAGTCGAGATGAAATGTTACGAACCGTGGGCATGTTAGAAAATGGTGCAATTCAACGCGTCGTTGCTGAGGCCCTACATACCAGTCAAAATGTGATATCAAGGTTGTGGTCACGTTATCGCAGTACTGGAGATGTGGCCGAACAGCACACAGGTAGATATCGTGTTACTACGCAGAGACAGGATCGATTTCTCCAATGACCGCCAGAAGACAACCCAATATCACAGCGCTGCAACTAGTGCAAAGGCTCCAGGAGGACCACCAGCTGCTGGTAAGCGACCAAACCGTGCGAAGAAGGTTACATGAAGTTGATCTTCATGCTCGAAGACCATTGCGTGTTCCAGCATTGCGACGTGGCAATCGCGGTCGGCGGCTTTCGTGGGCTCGGGAGCATTTACCATGGAGTGACGAACAATGGTCTTTGGTGCTGTTCACCGATGAGTCCCGGTTTGGGTTTCACCCGGATTCACGAAGAACACGCGTTTGGAGAGCTCCTGGGAGAGTTAGCCGTCTACGGCACCCTCAGGAGGTCCACCCATACCAAGGCGGGACAATCATGGTGTGGGCAGGAATTCGTCTTGGCGGACGAACCCAACTCGTTTGGATCCAAGGCAGCATGACTGCACAAAAATACCACGAGGAGGTAGTAGAGCCCGTTATTGTCCCACACAGAACTCAAATAGGCCATGAATTTCTACTCATGCACGATAATGCTCCTTGCCATACGGCGCGGCTGGTATCGACCGCTCTCCGAGAGCACGATATTCAAGTTTTGGATTGGCCTGCACAGTCGCCCGACTTAAATCCTATCGAGCATGCCTGGGACATGTTACAACGAAAAGCTTTGAGAGATTTTCCACCAAATTTGACGACTGAACAACAACTTTACGAACACTTGCAAAGGACATGGGACCTCATACCGCAGCAAGACATTGACAATTTAATTTTAAGTATTAACAATCGATGTCGATGTGTAATCAATGTAAGAGGTGGCAACACTGATTATTAATGATTAGATTTTACAAGATTTTTTCCATTTTTATTAAAATTAATAGTTTTTTAAGAAGAAATGTTTGTTGTTATCATACTAATTTTCCATGATGATTAAAAAAATTTTTTTTTTTATTTAAAACAAAAAAAAACACGAAATGTTTTTTATTTTTATTAAAGACCTTAAAATAATCTATGATTCTTCTATTTACTGTATCAGAAAATTCTTCATAGATTTTTAGATATTTGATGAAATATAAAATATCCCTAGACTTTGTTGATGTGTGTATATGTAAATTTCACTTCCAGCATAAGATTTTAAGCCAAAAAAGCTAAGCTAAGCTTAAGATTTTAAGCTCATTTATTAAGTTGCATTTCAGTTTCGATTATAGTAATGTTACAGTGCTGCCTGATAAGACCTATGGCCAACTTATGTACTGGAGATGTGGTTCTCGAATACCACGAAGCAATCTTAGGTACGGCGGCTGTGACATACCCTAGTCATTTGTAGAATGACCACGCTCATGATTTAAGTCCAAGCAAACGTAAGATTGATTTCCGAATCGAGATCGAACAGGTCAATCCCATTGCAACCGGTCTTTATGTTAGATTCCTGACAATTTGAGATGTCAGAAGATTTATCAATCTATATTGGGGATCATAGTGTGGTGCTCAGTGGAAAATAAGAAAAGCTTCTGTGTACTAGTATTCTTTTCACTAACCGATTCTTATAAATGTGAAAGTGGTACAGACTGTTACGTTTTCAATGATGGCTTCCATCGGTAATATAATATCAGGAAGAAAGCTTTTTAATTTCCTACATTGTGAAGTAATCGCTATGCAGAAGAACCTCCTGATGAAGCCAGTAAATACACATATAAGAACACAAATCGAGATTTCACACCCTTAGCTATAAGTGACAATGGTACCGATATCCAAAAAATAGAAAATGTTAGTCAAATTGAAAAGAAAATTTCCATCACAACTTGACTTATAATCTGTTCTTTACTTTTATTTAACAACATAATTATAGAGATCAGACTTAAGAATCTTCGACACTAAGCTCTCGTTTGATCTGGAGAAATTACAGGATGTTGCCGTATTTAAGCCAGTGATAGCTGCGAAGTGAATTTTACAGATTAAACTGTTCTTTAAGAAAATCTGTTTATTAATTTCATGAAAAAAAACTTATGTTCCCTTTTTACGCATATTAGACGCGAAACTTTGTGAGATTTGGCATAATTAAGGATTTTCACGAAGTTAATAAAGTTAGGATGTACGTCCAAATCATATATCATATAAAATTGTTTCTATTTAAAACTACATAACTCCCACATTGAGACACAACAGAGCCATATTTTTGTCACAACTAACGTAGTGGCAAGGCAATCACTTAAAACCGACACAGATTTATCTTAAGTAACGAATTAAAATCCGGCAGTTATGCAACAAGGCTTAGGGCCAGTTTCGCCACCTCTTATTAGGCCTTATCTTCCAGATAAACTTAAAATTAGAACCGGATTCGTATGTGATATAAGGGCAACGATAGCCGAGTGGATATACCAACAGACTGCCATGCAGAGGGTATCAGGTTCGAATCCACAGCGAGCACCAATGACTGTTCGGAGTTATGTGCCTATTGAATTGTTAATTATCGCTTGTCCTGTGCCTCAAAGAGCACGTTAAGCCGTCGGTCCCGGTTGTCATGAAGATCTTTGACAGTCGTTACAGGGCGTCAGTACCTTCTAAATAACCTGACACTAGTCTAAACCATGGAATATCGCTATCCCTTCGGGTTGCGGAGGTCAGACAGGCAGTCGTTCCGTGGAAAAGCTAATATTTAGCCAAATCCGGCTAGACTAGAAAGCGGACCCCAGACTGAAACTTTGATAACGCTAAGAAAAAGAATTCGTATGTGATATACTTACGTAATGGTTGTGATCTACGGGCGAGGTTGGTATATCGACTTCCGGGCGAGTCGAGGTGGCATTCACTGTTTGTATTTTTTGTATCCACTATGTATTATTTATTATTGTCACACACTTTCCATGATCTTGTATGAAATTCTGAGACCGCAAAGCATGTTTCTTATAACATTATTGTCTGTTAGTTATTTATATACCTATAAAATATGCTTTATGTTTGCTAGATGTAACAATATATATGCATGAAATAAATAACATAGATAATATATTATATTATCTATGTTATTTATTTTATGTAAACAAATCATTTTACGTAACTGAGTTCATTGCGTGACGCAGAGCGTACGTCGTATGCGCCGCGCGCGCCAACAGTATATTCTAATCTATGCGCGCGCCGGCCACACTGAGTCGTTGGATCGACGCGACAGATGTACGATAGGCATTAATTTAAGTTGTAAGAACACACAGCGCGTACATGCATCGTGTTTGTTGCTGATGCGCTCAACCAGGCCATTGCTCATTGTTATTTGTTTCCATTGCTGTAGCAATTTATTTATTTAATTATTAAATCTGTGCTGATTTTTACGTCCGTACGACACCAAATGGTCGCACTGAAAAACAGCGCTTTATTGTGGGCCCTGTGGACCACAGTGGAGCATTATGCTGAGTGCGAACCAAATTAAACGTTTTTACCCTGTTTTTTTGTTGTGTGTGTATCTGTGGGAAATAAACAGTTTTTCTTTCTTTCTTTCTATATCTGATAAGTAAATTTGACAGGATCTTATCAGACAGCGATGATACTGGTCTTTTGCATCATCTACAGAAACAATTTATTATTGTACCAACGCAAGTATTCCCAAATTGAATTTGATTCAAACAATGGTTTTGTTTGTATTCAATTCCATGTATTGCATTCCATAATGTACATTTTCAGGTGGTAGACATAAAATTGGGTTACAATTATGAAGAATTTAAAATACTCTCACAAAACAAATTTACAACAGACAAATGTAATTTGGGTTCGGCTAGTTACGTGAATTTACTTTTAAGCTATTTGCAGTAATTTCCTAATATCGTGAACATACCATCAAACAAACCTAATAGCAGAAAACATGCAAATATTAAAGTATAGACTGCGAATAATTCAGGCTAAATTTGCACGCACACAGAGTTATGACATTAGATCACGCATAAAAAGTTACACCAATCATTTCGTGATTATAATGACAGTAATTTAGATTGTTAGTGCCTCAGTTATCTTCATTGAAACTTAGATTTGATATCATTAATGTTCTAGATTGTAGCCTATAGGTATATTATAGTTTCAAGAATTTCAGAGACAATGCCTATCCTACAATAATAATATATCAATTATCTACTAAAGGTAAACATAATAACAGAGATACTCGCGCATACACAATTATATCATCCACAAATAGTTTTAAGCTTGTTTGTAAAGTCACTCGTGAGGCACAAATATCGCAATGTTCAATGAAAGAACTTAAAATATGCTGAATCTATGGATCATAAAAGGCATCTAATTCTCGTACCTAATAAATTGGTCTAGACTGATAGTGACAGCATTGACACAATATTTGAGTACATACGATAGTTACTGTGATCATAGGAGTAAATAAAGTGCGCAAACAAATTAATCTTTTCCTCCAGATTCTAAGCAAAACGCGCGTAACTGTTGTGGTTTAGCGTAGGCACATACGTCGTTACAATGATTGAACTAAATGAAATTATAATTACGTCGTTTACTTGGTAACAAGATTAAAATTTAATATATAAATCCTTTTTCTAAAAGCTGTTCTGTTCTATGGAAGATCATCTTATACTAGTAATGGTGTGGCATAGTGGCTTTTCCAAGGCACTAGGTTGTAAACGACTGTTTTACGAACGTTCAAGCAAATGTTTAAAGAACTAAGTTATATGCACTGTAACACTTTGTTAAACTATGCTGCATGTATAGTGAAGAGTGTGTACTTATGAGAAGTCTCACTTCATAAGTCAACAAATATTTCAAATAGGAATGGTGATTATTAAATTTTGTACCGGGATTGGAATGGTGATTATAAAATTTTGTACAGGGATAGTAGTGGTGTGCGGACATTCTTGCTCGTCACCACTGGACGAGACATTTTCGCTCATCGAATGAAACGCAACAACTGTCACCACGTGTCTGTGTATAATTTGAGTTTCGGTAACTATGCAGCGTGCCAATAAACCGACAGCTTTAAAAATACATAAACTTTTTAAAGCCACTGTTTTATGTAAATTGTAGAGCTACGAGTAATATTATTTTGTAAATGAATTGCTAGTTCACGGCGAAAAGCTAGCCTACTACACTAAGATAACTGGTTAATACATACATCCCTATCCCTACTAATATTATAAATTCGAAAGTGTGTATGTATGTATGTATGTATGTTCCGTTTTCACGCTAAAACGGCTGAACCGATTTTGTTGAAATTGGATATAGAGATATGCTGGACCATGGACACTGACATAGGCTACCATAAGATGCAAAAAATATTGTGGGAGGAATTGAAGGGAGGTTAGAAGTTTGTTCGGCACAAATTCACCTCTTGGAAGTAAGAACGCATGCGCTGTAATAATTGGGTGCGCATGTGCCAACGTATCTGTCAGTACTGTCACATCATACACAATGTCATATTGTGCACGGTGTTTACATTGTTCGCATATATAAACTAATAATTATATACTACACTTAAACGGCTGAAACGATTTTCTCTACTAATATTATAAATGCGAAAATGTTTATAGATATATATTGGACATGTATTGGGACATGTCATTGACATTTAACTGCATGCAAGGCGATGTTTGTTCGTCGTTATATAATGTCATGAATACTGACTGAGCTACTTTGTATCATATAGAATTTCTGAAGTCTTTATAATAATCAGTATCTTCACACAACTTGAGACTGAAAGTAGATTTGTGTTACCCCGAATTTAACGCGCGCGAAGCCGCGGGCAAAAGCTAGTACATATTTAAACTCACACTATTTCGGTTCAAGACATCGTTTTCGGTTTATGCCACCTGTCCCTATGTCAATCGTACCACAACCGTAGTACGATGATCCTTATCCGTCGACTTAGACACGTTTGACTTACGTAGCCAAGTCCCAATTTAGGTTGGCAATAATTTCTGCCACATCTGCTGTACTCATCAAAGATCGAAAAATGGTATCGCATACTCGATCGACCCACTTAACACCGATAATGCTACACTCCATCAATCTTTGGTAAACCTTGAGTCTGGACTTTTGAAGATCAGTCACGGACCAAACTTGAGTACCGTATTTTTGGATAGAATATACATAAATACATAGACGCACGCCTGTGTCCCGGAGGGGTAGGCAGAGACTACGGAACGCCATTTGCAAAGATCCTGACATACCTCTCTTGCTTCATTTACTCCCATCAAGTTTCTCATGCATGCTTTTCTGTCTAGGGTACTTCTGATAGAATATAATATAGTTAAATCTATTATTATATAATATAGCACATACCGCATAACGGCTAATAGTCAAAAGTTAAAACATTTAATAAACTCATCGCAAAACCTACTCAGACGAATGGTTGGGTTACATTGAGTATTATACGCACTCGACAATTATAAGTGCTCGTTAATAGCTTTGAGCTTCAAGGCAACTAAGTCGTTCTAGTACCTTGCAAGACATGAAGTTTCAATCAAAAGAGTCATAATTTCTAATGATCTGACAATGAGTTCATAGAAATTATTATAGTGGATTAGTCAGTTGCCTCGCCATTAAGCAGCGCTTTGAGTACTTGGGGTTTGATATAATTATGTAGATAGACATTTAGACTCACAAAGGCCAGTTACGAGTCTGAATTTTATTTGCGTTTATAAAGTCTAGTCATACAAAATCTATTATTAGCATCTACAAAAAATGTCATTAAAAATGAATGGAAATAGTCGCCTTAGATAGAAAAATAATGTTGTAAAATCCGGTGATATTAATAAACTATAAGTAACGTCGGCAGCCCTGACTTCTGAGGAAGTTGATGACACATTCCAATTAGGCCGGAAATTTCTATCTAGCAAAGAAATAAATTAATTGAATCGACATAAAAGGCAAGGCTTTTTGCGCATTCTCTTGTAAGGAAACTAGTTGAAAGAAATCGAATTATAAAACTTTGTAGGGGTGAGTTTCCAATGCGTAGAATAGATAGAATTGATTGCAGAGCGTAGTGTTACGAGTAACTAATATTCAGAAAAATTTGCTTAATTTTGAAGGGTTTGGACAACGATACGATTTTTCAATGGTTTTATTTAAAGCAATGCTACATTTTCCTAGAAAGTTGTTTAAAGTCTGCAAAAGTATGGAAATAAACAATTATAATTTAAAAGACTTGTATACACTAACCAAGTTTATTGAACTAGCACAAAGGGCTTCACACACAGCAGCTATAATGTAAAGATGTATATTATAGCACGATACATATCATTACATCTTTCCTTAGAAATCGTCAGGAGACTACACACAACAGCTATAATGTATATTTTTACATCTTCGAATCTTAAGATACAGAGCGATCGGGACTTATGCCTATGAAATGAAGCGAAAGAAATTACATTACCTGTTGTGTGTGATACATTAAGATAATTTAAAGCTATACATCCCGGGTTAGGGTACATAGGGATCCCACCAAGAACTTAGGGTCCCAAGCCAACCTCACCAGCAAGTGGTGCACCTGCCGATCAACGGACGAGGCTCTGGCAAACAAAATATCCCGATAAGCGGCAATAGGCTCGCCACCTATTACGTGGGATCAAAACACTGGCGAAAAGTGAGCGTTTAATGTGCCTCTGCCTACACCTTCGGGGAAACAGGCATGAGTCTATGTATGTATGTATGTACATCCCGGCATGTAATGTACATTAATATACATTATAGCTGCTGTGTGTGAAGCGCTTTATTTATGTCAAAGCTATATTCCCCGATATTTAGATTGTTTTACATTTTTCTAATCCTAGACGGTGACAGGTTTTTAACATGGAGTAGCTTAAATATGTTTATAGGTTATTGTGATTAGGAGCCCTTAAATAAACTCGTCTGAAACATCATAAAATGTACCTAAATATTGATATACATAATAAATGCTTACGCATAAAAAATAAGCCTTTATACACGAGCTTATACGTAATTTAAAGACATACATTTAAGTATACTTATAAGGCAAGTTAAACAGATAAAAATTACCATTTCACGGGTAAACAAAAATATACATGTTGCGCATGAAAAATGACATATGAAAGAAACATATTTACGAGATCTTTGACTATTACGACGTGATAAAATATTACAAGCCATAAAGTAATTCGACATCGCAGTAAAAAGATATATCGGTCAAGTCGAAACCGAATCACGGGTTATTTGATCCTATTTAGGCTGTTTCCACTGGCGATGACCGAGGATGCATAGGGAGAGATATGTTTGTTAAGAACCAATAGTATCGGTGCAATTGCCTAGCTTCACTCAACGCAGCTCCTGTGGAAACGCTTTAGAAGGTTGAGCTAATTGTTGGTAGAAAACAAGCGTGTCATAGGTGCGAGGGCTGGATGCGAGGGATGTATACGACGGATGTGGGCGTGTGAGCGTAGGATGTATGCATGGGATGGATGTGAGAGATTAATGTGACAGAAGCGTGCGAGAAATGTGGGCTAGGTTTTCTCTCGCATGCAAACCACTCACATCTATCCACTTTTCTTTTTGGTTGTTGCTAGTGGTATATTACCATTGTGTGCCTATTGTGCCGAATTATGAGCTCGCTACACATTCCCGCATCGCTCATCTGCGCACCGCTTCACATCGGCCTGGCACATCTACGTCGAAAATAAGGGTTATTGTAAACTCGCCATAATGAAAATTTGCCACAAGTAAAAATTTTTGTAAACTCGCCACACTCTCATCTGTCTCACGAAAATTTGCCACAGCTTTAAAAGTACCGATAGCAAACGAAGTAGCGGTGTTTAATAATACATACGTATTATTAAACACTACTATTAAACATATATATTATCATACAAAATTAGTTTGTACTAAAGGTATATATCAAAACCTGCGTACCTACGTACTTATATCAACAATATCAATAGCTTTGGTATCTCGGTTCAATATAATTAAATTTTTTCGATCGCGCCAATAGGTATTTAAGAATCTCAAAAAGTTATCTAAAACCACAAAACTTTCAAATTTTAAGTAGAGTACCAGCCCTTTAGCGAATCGCTAAAATGAAACCGGTTTGGCCCGTGCTAGCGCAGAGCCGGCATCGCATGCCTGCCCCCCTACCCCGCACTTGTGAGGACCATTGTATTTGTCTATTAAGTTTTATCAGTGGTTCGGTTAGCAACAAATATTGTGGTGACATTGCTTGCAATTATATTATAACTACACAGTGCAATTTTGAAAAGTAAGATAAAATTGAAAGTGTTTTTTAAATAATGGATGAAAACATTGCGAGTTCAAGTTCGGGCGTAGTTGATGTGAGTATTTTTTTTAAATTATTACATTTGTTTCATATTTTTGACTAGCTATGTGCCGTCCCCAGTAATTTACTCTAGGCGAAAACTTTACCGGTAACGTTACTTCGAACATTAACATATACCTAATAGGGTAATATTGGGTAACAACAAAATATGTATAATGAAACATTGTTTGTATTTATGAGTAAACCAAAAGGTACACTGTTAGAAGTTTAAATACAACCGATATTATATGCTCTAAATATTATTTCCCCAATATTCCTGGTAACTTAGAAAGTAAGATGACGAGGACGAATCAACATTCATTTAAATCAGCGCTCTGATCAACATGGGTTAAAAACGACTATAAAAATATATGTTAAGGTGCTAGCATAATTTTTTGAATTATCAGACTTTTAACTCTTTTTTGTACCTAACCTACTGCAACCAAGTGGGATATACATACTGCAATCAGTATAAGCAATTAAAGTATCTTAGTAACTTCAGGAAATATTGCCAGTAAGAAAGGAAAGTTACTGGGAATATTTCCCTATGGGAAAATATCGGTAACTGGTAAAATGGTAACGACAAATCACCATTTTTGACCGATTAATATAGAGATATAAAGGATAGAGTGGCAGAGAGGGGCCAATGAGTGTTCGTCAGTGCGAGAGAGAACGCTACAGTTAAATGCCCCCTGCATCTCTCTCTAACAGTACATGCATAACATCAACATTGCGCAATGGCGTGCTACCTGTAACTATTATTTATATCAGTTTATCCGTAATCAATAGTTTAAAAGTTGTTTTTATTGATACACGAAAATAGTTTGAAATGACAAAAATGTGTATATATTGCAAAAAATTTACCATATTACAAATTCTATGTTTGGGGACACAAAGACACACTTTGACAGTTGCCAACCCCATTGTAGAATGTAGAGCATGCGTTGTTAAAGAGAGGGGCAGGGGGCCTTTAACTGTTGTGTTCTTTCTCCCACTGGCGGACACGACACAGTATTGAGTTCGGTACCATTCTGCCACTCTATCCTTCATATATCTATGCCGATTAAGCCTGAAAGAGGGCAACAATTTAGACGATTTTAAGTTATGTTTAAGTTTTGTTCAATAGTTTAGTCATTTCAGAAGTTAATATTGATATAATGTTTTCCAATTAACCAAGTTATTATGGGCTGAATTTTAAAATAGTAATTATTATTTAGACATAGAATCGTCACAATTTAATTGATATAACTATTTTTACAGATTACATGTACGACTACAGAAAGAGGGCGGCGACTACTTGTAAGGTACGGCTACACGTACCATTTTCATCGAGAAAATAAAACAGGAACTTTGTGGAGATGTACTAATCGTAGACTTTGTAATGCTACAATTACAATTCCTGAGTCTCCGAACATTAGAATCCTGCAAGAGACTGCTCACAAATGCTTACCAAATGAAGTAAAAATATATATTTTGAAGATAAAAAATGTATGTAAACAGAAAGCAGCATCTTCATGTATGCCTATACCCAAGATATATCAAGAGGCGTTCCAGACTACCAAAGATGCAGGTTACGATTTATTAAACGCCATACCCAATCTTGCAAATATGTCGCGAACACTCTACAATGCGAGAAATCGTGAATTAAATGTACCAAAAACCTGTTTCTCGAAACTGGAAGATGTGATCATACCAGAAAAATTCAAACATTTATTTATGTTGTTCGATGATGACAGTGAGCCTGAAAACAGAATGATCGCATTCTCTACTATGGCAGCTCGTGAATTAATTCCAACTCTTAAGACTTTTATGTCCGATGGAACATTTTCAAGCTGTTGCCAATTATATTGCATACACGGAGACGTAAATAGCAACAATGACTCCACTAACATAGTACCAGTAATCTATGTTCTTATGCCTAATAAAGAAGAAAGGTCTTATTTACGTTTATTTTCATTATTAAAGCAGAATTTACCAAATTGGAAACCACATACAATGGTCGTAGATTTTGAAGTCGCCGTTATAAATGCGATAAAAATAGCATTTCCAGAGATACAGCTGCAAGGTTGCAACTTCCATTTCAAACAGGCACTGGCAAAAAAAGCACATGCCTTAAAACTGAACACCAGCGAAGAGAAAAAACATGTAACTATGTGTGCTGCATTGGCTCATGTAAGAAAGCAAGATATTGATGATGCCTGGTTATATATAATGGAAAAATCACCACCTAATGAAGCTACCAATAAATTTAATGATTATTTTGTAACGCAGTGGCTAGAAAACAGCAGTTTACAAAATATTTGGAATGTTCACGGAGTTCGCCACAGGACCATTAATTCTGCAGAAGCATGGCATAAACGCCTTAATAATAACATGGGAAAAAAACCTAATTTACTTCATTTTCTTGACGTCCTAAAAAAAGAAGCCGAGTATATGGATTGGAAATTAAAAAGAATAAGTTTTGAAATACCGCTTAATTTGAGAACGTGTCGGTCAATTGCATACGATAAAAAATTAAAAGCCATCGCTGACAATTATGATAATATGCCTCTAGCAGAAGTAATAGCAAAAATAGCTGCATTGCAACAATTGTAATAATATGCCAATTGATTACATAATACTGATGTACAATTTTATCAATACTGTGATCTTAAACTAAATAGTCTGTTTTCTTCTTATTGTGATAGTAAGTTTGACTGTGATTTTTAATTAAGCAAAAGTTAGATATTTTAAACTTATATGTCGTACCTGTAAAATTATTGATAAATAAATACCGTTGATTTTTTTTAAATATGTAATGTTTTTATCATATATTTTAACTGTGTTTAAAGAATAAACGTCTCTATATGTATTTTATATTATGTACCAATTGTAATCGTAAGTATGACTGTGATTAGTAATTAAGCCAAAGTTAGATATTTTAAAGTTTTATGTCGGACCTGTTAAATAACACTGTGATTTTTTTATATATAAGGATTTTCCCTTATGTTTTAACTGTGTTGCAAGATAAACGTCTCTACATTTTATATTATGTACCAATGTAGTTGTAAGTTTGATTGTGTACTACAAAATGCTGTGATTTGTAATTAAGCCAAAGTTTGTTGTTTTCGTTAGTAATTCCTATTTTAAAACATAGTTAAACCTTTTTGAATCTATGATTTTTCCAATTAAACTGATCTATCTTTCTATATGATCACGCCTTTTACTTTCAATTAAACTGATTGTTACATAAAATCGTTTTCTTCTTTTTCTTTATTCTGAAACTACATTACTTTTACTAAACACTAATGTAGAACGAATATCGTTTTGCTGTCGGTACATTAAAAACAAGTTTGACATACCTGTGACGAGTTTACAATACCTGTTGTGAATTATTTTGTAACTGTGGCAAGTTTACCGATATTTTTAAATGTGGCGAATTTTCGTTGTGACGAGTTTACAATAACCCGAAAATAAAGCCCTACGATCGTATTAATTTGAATTAATGGCAGTGTGAAGCTAAGCTAAATAGTAGGTCAGTGGGTTTATTGTCACGCTACAGATGATCTCAATCAAGATCCTGGTTTTGAATTCGTGCATTTAAAAGAGCTGTTTACTTTAACTAAAAGAGGAACTATGTTGCCTGTTGCTTGGCTCTATAAGTTTGTATTTATTTTTATTGTGTTTCTACTAGAAATAACAATAACATTTCAGAGGCATGTCTGATAGACATGAAAAAAAAAACGCTTGGGATGAAGTTACTTTAAATCACAATGCATATGCAGAAGCAAACACAAATTATATTAAATAAAATTTTATTTCATTTTAAGATTTGTTTAAAAAAGTTCCACCGAATGCCTTGCCAGTTCCTTTCAGCAGTAGCCACATCCTGGACTGTTGGCAGAAAATGTACATTTCCTTTGCAGTTAAGGCAGTTTACTCAACAAAAAGAGACACATAATTTAAGTCCATATGGCAATTTAATTTAAATTGCATTAAACTACAAACATAGTAAACTTTAAAAACATACTACAAACATAGTAAAATTTAAAAACATACTAGAATTTAAACCTATTCGTTAAATTGTTTGCAGCTACGTTCCCGCTTTAAAGGCTGTAAACCACTTTAGTTAGTCTTTTCTGTCTAAGGTACTTCTGATAGAACTTTAGTTAGGAGCTAAAATAAATCAAAGGTTAGTTCGGAAAAGACGTTTTCTTAGCTCCCCTTATAGAGCCTTAACTCGTTACGTGACGATAGTTTTTATAGCAAAGCAATCTAGACACGTAGTTTGCCTTATTTTTACTCGAGTACTGCGAAGCCAAAAGGAAGGTTAATGTTTTTGGCAGTCTATGTATGTATGTATGTATGTTTGTGTGTTCCACCGTAGCGCCTAAAGTACTAAACCAATTTTAATAAAAGGGGTGTCAATAGATTCGTAATAATGGCCCGGGTGACAGGCTATACAATTTTTATCAAAATTGTATATTACTTAATTTATACCTCAGAATTCAACCTCAAAAAAAAAAATAAACAGAGAAAAACATTACATGTTTAGAATCAAAAGAAAGGTAGTGGTGAGCACATTAAAAATATGTACATATTACTTTTTGAGTTTATGATTACTGTTTGAGTCAAAATATAAGTTTAAAACGCGGTTGTACTTACAATTCATGCGGTTCAGACCATAGCTTAGGTTCAGACGCTTTGAGTTACCTATTTTTCTTTTCTTAAATTTAATGTAGCAATGTAGGTAAATGTCGGATGGTTAGTTTACATGCCCCATCGGAATACGGAAAAGGATTAAATAAAAAAGAAGTTTAAAAACGAACTGGGTGCGACCACGGCTCTGAGCTATTTTCTTGTTTCGTCCTTTTTAGACCCCCTTTTTATTAACGTAGTCGGGTTATAGTTTTTACACTTCTGCAGGGCAAAAGCCTCCCCACTCTTCTTCCACAAGTCCCTATCTTCTCCCTCCTGGAACCAATGCTTTTTGAAGGAGTCTAGTTCATCCCGCCATCGCCGCCTCGGCCTGCCGCAATGTCGTCTGCCATTTGAGGGGGTTCATAGAGTTGTTAATTTGGCCCATTTGTCATCTGACATGCGACAGATATGTTCTGCCCAGCTCCATTTAAACGTGGCAGCTTTTCGAGTGACATCCGCGATGTTTGTGATGGAACGGATAGTTGTATTTCTTATCCGGTCTGTCAATTTGAGACCCAGAATACTCCGTTCCATCGCTCTTTGGCACACCTCGAGCGTGGATCTCTGTTCTTTTGTTAAAGACCAAGTCTGAGAGCCATATGTGAGGATGGCGAGAATGCACACGTCCATGAGCTGCCTCTTAAGGGAAAGAGGAAGATTGCCCTTCATCAGATCTTTCATGGCCCAATAGGTCCTCCAGGCATTTTCAGTGCGTTTAGCAACTTCTTTGTTTTGTCTTACCTGGAAAGAGACTATTTGACCAAGATAGACATATTCATCGACGTATGCAACCCCCCCACCTCTCCCTACGATTCTACGATGTATGGTGTTAGTCATCAGCTTGGTCTTTGCCATGTTCGTTTGGAGTCCAACGTCTAGGCTAGCCATGCAAAGGTCTTCCAGCATTTGTGTCATCTCGAATTGAATCGAATCGAGAATCGAGATTGGACAATCTTTTGTCGCAAACCAGAAGTATGAAACATAGCAAGAACCCGGGTGAAGATGGCATAACAGCTGGAACTTTAAAAATAGGAGAACCAGTTCTTCTGCCGCATATAACCAACTTCTTCAATAGTATTTTGAAAACTGGAATTCTTCCTCAATCATTTTGCCACTCACAAATCATCCTTCTCCACAAAAAAGGTGATAAGTCGGACATAAACAACTACCGCACTATTAGTTTGGTCTCACATATGTACAAAGCTTTTATTAAAGTAATCGAGATGAGAATATCGGGCAGACTCGACAAACATCAGCCTCCGGAACAAGCCGGTTTCCGCCGCAGCTTTTCTACTATTGATCACCTTCATTCTGTCAACCAAGTCATGGAAAACCATATAAAATTCCGACTCTCACTCTACACCACTATTTTTTTAATTAGTAGCCAGATAAGCTCCAGGAGAGCCGCTTGAGGTGGTATGGCCATCTGATGCGCAGACCGGAAGGTTGTGTTGGTCGGAGGTGCCTTGAGTGGGAAGTACCTGTTAGTCGACCTAGGGGCCGCCCCAAAAAGCGCTGGATGGACATCGTAAGGAGCGATATGAGTGCCAACGGATTGACTTTTGAGGATGTAGAAGACCGGGCAAAATGGAGAGATTTGAGCAGGAAGGCGGACTCTGGCATAGACCGGGATTAATAAACGTCAAGCAGAAGAAGAAGACTCTACACCACTATTTTTTAATTAGTACAAAAAATTTAACGGGCAAAAGGGCACTAAGTACCTTTAACTGATCATATTTATGTAGTTGAAAAATAATAACACTAAGTCCCAAAACTGTCTCAAAACTGTCCACCAAAATACGTGATAATTGGTAAATGCAATACTAATACTATGACCGACCCGTGTACTATCATAGTAAAATTAACCATTGATAAATTAACCCCCCCCCCGCCCCTCTGTGCCTGTGCCACGCCCCGACGATGCGACAAACAGTACTAAATTGTTAGCTAAAGTGAGCGTATCTAATTTCGTTGCAAAAGTTAATTGTTTGTCTACGTTTGCCCGACGCGATGGCCTATCATATCAGTTCATATCACGGGAGTCTGTAGCTATGCTTCGTGCGTACTTTTTGAGTGGAAAAATCGCGAATGCAGCTGTTAACCCATGGACATCGTATTGTGAGTGTACAAAAGTGACCGGGTCAGTGTCATACAATTAAAACAGTGCATATTAGATGCTTTTGACAACGGTGGTGGACATTTCGAAGGACAATGGAAATACTTGTAAGTTTAGTAAATAATACGTACTTAAGTAAATAATAATTTCATGCGGGCGGCTCAACATCGGTCTGTGTTCTCCACACACCTTGAGGAAGGCCTATGTCCAACAGTGGACGTCTCTAGGCTGACATGATGATGATAAAATAATTTGTAAATAGCAGATGATTCTAACTTCACAAATACGCCAAAATTACTCTTTTCTTTTAGTCCAGAACACCTTCTTTTATTTTGATATTTGTTTGCTTTCTAATTACATACCTCCGTATTTAATTACTTGTTAAACGATAAATTTTACCGGTCCTAAGCCCGAATGAAGTATGAAGGAGAGGGTAGAATTAACAAAATTAAAAAATGACTACCCACATATATTATTTTCCTTCATTTTATTTTCTATGGCTACCTACATCATAAGTGCGACAGAGAGAATGCGAATGAGCAGGATGGAATATTATCAATGAATTAGTGAATGGATTGTAAAATATGACTATGATTTAAGTGAGATTTTCTACAATAAACAAATGATAATAACTTTGCTCTTTATTGATATTATGAAATTCTTACGTCACATATATTATAATCTGTCCTTAAAGTTTTTGTACTAATTAAAAAATAGTGGTGTATATAGCATACGTGGATTATACAAAGACCTTCGATAGCATTACTTACAGCTCAATTCTCACTGCTCTTTATAAACAATAAATCGATCTCCCTTTTATAAAACTGCTGTAAAATATTTATAAAACCAGCACCGCCGCTATTAAAATTGGTTCATTGACAGGACCATCCTTCCGCATCAGAAAAGGAGTCAAGGAGACCCACTGTCCCCGAAATTATTTACGGCTGTACTAGAGGACGTGTTCCAAAAGCTGGCCGCAGGCTGTGCGGAAAGGGTGTTATGGTTTTATTATAGATCGATTTTATTCTAGTTGAAAAAAAAAACAGGCTAGTGCAGGTCGTATACATAGTAAAATGTTCTCCCATGTATTGATACCTAACACGCTCAACTTTTACCCGACTACGGCGAAGCCAAAAGGAAAGGTAATGTTTTTGGCAGTCTATGTATGTATGTATGTTCCATCCTAGCGCCTAAACTACTGAACCGATTTTAATAAGTGGGGTGTCAATGATTTGTAACAATGGCCCGGGTGACATAGGCTATATAGATTTTATCTAACTTTTATATTACAGAATAAAAACCTCAGATTCCAACCTCAAAAAAAATTTAACTGAGATAATCATTACGTGTTTGATATCAAAATAAAGGTATTGGTGAGCGAACTACAAATATGTACATATATTATACTGTTTGAGTCTAAATATTCGTTTTAAACGCGGTTCTACTTACGATTCGCGCTGTTCAGACGCTTTGAGTTACCTATTTTTCTTTCTTTCATCCTTTAAACGTGACAATGTAAATATTGCACAATTAGTTAACATGCCGCACCGGGATACGAAAAAGGATTAAATAAAAAAAATTGTTAAAAACTATAACCCGACTACGTAAAAAAGGGGTCTAAAAAGTACGAAACAAGAAAATAGTTCATTCGGATATAAATCCAGAAAAGTATAAGCACAGAAATGCTCAAGCTAGAGCCGTGGTATCACCTATTGCATACTACTGTACATGTATTTACCTGCCATGTTTGTTTAATACAGGTAACTGTTCCTGGCACCCAAATTAGGTATCGTTTTTAAACTTATTTCTTTATATAACTATGATTTGCATCTGAAAAACGTTTAACGCAAATTAATAATTTGCGACGATCCTTTACTTATTTTGACCTAAGTATTGGGCATGTCATTATTTGAGTCCAACCATTCGTTATATCTAACCAATAACCTACTTAAATATACATATTTGTCAGCTGAAATTTACAATATCCTCATTTGAAACTTACCCCCAGACTTCCAAAGTAATACTCAACCGCGATATCCTTATGCATCGTAGCATTCTTTCTCATTATCTTTCGTTTTAATTAAGCTACGCAGTTTGTTGGAGAAAATTTAAGTGTTCAACTTAGTCTTATGAGTTTCAAATTACAAGACCTCTATATTGCTTTGCATTACTTTACTTTTACTTTCTCACATATGAGCCACATTAAATTAATACATTGAGTCGTATTCTCAATATAATATTATTACAGCAACGGCCCCCCATAAGTACGGTTCTTATTTAGTTGTTATATCAATTCATTGCTTTCGCCTATTCCTGAGTAAAGGTTTTAACAGACAGCCATTTTATCATTTTTTATTATTCTAATGCTATCACGTAAAATTCAAATGACTTAACGTGAATTAAAAACAAAGTTTATTACATTGCTTTTTTTATCACATAAAATGATTGCTTTTCACGCATCCCGTCAGCCGTTAAAGAGCAATTAGTATATTTAACAATACGAACTTTTAAAATAGATATTTCCTCCTCATTAGTGATTTTTTATCTTATCATTGACTTGGCTAGCACATAAAAGATGCGCAGTAGGAAAACACATTTTTTTACACAAAATGAGTGTCAAAAACAAATAATACTTTTCTAGTGGCAATGACCTATCGTCCCTTCTTCACCTAATACAGTCGACCTCAAAACCTCCAAGATCGATGTTTTATAAGAAAGTAGGAATTATTTGCTAACACATTTTTCGTCATAACAGTTTATCTGATAGTCATGTCATTCAGGCATATGATTGAGGTAAAAACATTAAATCCTTCATGAAATTGAACATTGTTTATCTACAAATATTTTGCAGTTATGAGTAGTAAGTCTTAGGCGTCAAATTTCCATTTAATATTCTGTTGCTAATGCCCACTAACCTTTCTTGTATAACAAAACTGCAGTAATAGCGTTGTAGTGGCCGCCTTGCTGTTTAGCATTTTTGAACGAACAGTGCCGATTGATGCGTATTATATGACTACATAGGTAAACACTCTTAGATATTGGATGTGTCTTTTGTGTCTATCGATTGAATATTTGTAAAGTCTATAGTTTATAGGAATTAGTACCAGGCGCGGACGTTATTAATAAAAAATCATCGACAGTAAGCTTTTAAGTATACAGTTTTATTTGTAAGGTTTAATTCAAATATCATTTATTTCGACCAATTAAGATCATATTTTGTACAAGATTATAATAATAATTAATAGTTCAGATTAAAATCTTATACTAATATATAAAGCTGTAGAGTTTGTTTGTTTTTTTGTTTGGTTGAACGCGCTAATCTCAGGAACTACTGGTCCAATTAGAAAAATTATTTCAGTGTTAGATAGCCCATTTATCGAGAAAGGCTATATAACATCACGCTATGAGCAACGGTAGCAGAGCAGTAGCTTTAAACAACGCGGGTGTAACCGCGGGCGTCCTCTAGTTATAAATAAAATTAATAACGAAAACATGCCAGTGAATTAATCCAACTAAATAATTTTGTTGAAAAATTACTTATGTTTTCATAAATTGAGTTTAAGCGATAGTGCATTTGCCTCGAAGCGATCTACATGATGACAGAGCACGACGCTTTTGTAAGCTAATGCATACAATTACGCAAAGGTACACAGAGCGTATTTACTCGCTATATGGTTAGTAAACAGTTTATGTTTCATCATCAAAGAACTACTAATCTTCAAGTTAATATCATGCATGTATGACGTGACTTGCTCACGTAAACAATATATATAAAAATAATTGAGGAATTATTGCCTTTAGTTCCAGCTAGAAAAGTAAATTTGTCTTAAAGGGTGGAAAGCTTGCTACGTTTAACTTGATGGTTTGTGGCTAAGCGTACGTTTAGATGTCAAAACGTCGTTCGCGCATTGCTAACCATAAGAAAAGGGAGAAAACTAAGCTATACTTTCGTTCCTCCTAAACTCTTGTATCATTCTCTCCTCCGCAATAGCAAAGTAAGATATTGTGAAAAGAGAAGCTCAAGACCAGTTCTCATTTGCTCTTTTTTAATAGTAGGTATACTGGTACTTTACGTCGATTTTGTGTGAGAGCTAGACTGCCCGGTCGGACTCTTGGCTCGTACTTTCTATTCATGCTAAATGCAGCGTTACTCTACATTCGTATAAAAATATGCCCAGATTCATTTTATAGGCAACTAATTCATTATTTCTAAAGTAGAAAGGAGGCAGTATCTTATAATATGAAAATAAATATATCATATTAGAATGAAAAGGAATTTAAGGGGCCGATGAAGATTATTTTATTGCCGATTGAGTGGTTAATTAAATTGGAAACAACATACCTCTTAATTACTAAGAACAATAATTTTTAAGCGTCATTTTTATTATTCGAACATTATGATCGACAATCAGTTCTGTAAGGCAGATATTGTGATAAAGGTAAATTGCATAAAAATTTTATGTTTTATCAGTGATCTTGATCAAAACTCGATATATGACAAAATCATTCATTCACAAAATTATGCCGTATAGATAAAACAAACAAAACTATCGACGAACATTAGGAATCAATTTATAAGCAAATTCTACTGAAACCTCATCGATAAACAATTATTCTCTCGAACAAACAACCACTACTCGTAACGTTTGTATTAACTACTGGCCGATCGCGATAAAATAACATGCGATGAGACCTATTTCTTCGAGTATGATTTCACTTTTTATAAGGGCTTTGTCACGCAACTTATGGGGCTAATACATCTGATCATTCACATGTAACAGAAAAACGAACATTTGCCGTTTTTCGATTAGTTGAACTGAACAATGAAGAGAGTCGAACCTTGCTACGAACAGTTTCACGATCTTTCTATCGAACGCTCTAATCAGCAAAAAGGTCGTACTGTCAAATCGTTAGAATGCTCACCAGAACCGAACGCTCGCTTGCATCCTCGCTGAAACACGCTAGTTTGATTTTCAGTTTTGAACATTCGCAAGAATGCTCATTACATGTGAATGCTTAATTTTATCGGCACCATTAAAAGACCGGCGTCGTGCGAGATGAGACGCATGACACCTTCGATGCCGATATCTTAGCCTGCTATAAAAATGTGTCCCTCAATACCAGCCTTAGTACTTACTTCCTCTTGTAGTCTTGGATTTCTTTTCCTTTGAGAGTGTGGATTTGAATCTTTGAAACAGGGAGTGAAAAGATTTTTCAAGGCCATCAGGGCTGTCATGTCACATTCAGTGCAACTGCAAGGCAGAAATGCACTGATTGTATAACATTACTAACATGATTTCGCATACATCAGAACACGTGGCACTATAACTTTAATGTGCTGTCTAATAAATTTGACTTGGATTTATAAGTATAGTTTACGTCATCATAAGACCTTTGACAGTCCACTGCTGGACATAGGCCGTTCCTGATGTGCATCACAATAGCATTGTAAGTTCATAGAAGTATGGCCTATAATGTCACGCTGGTCAGATGGATTCAGTATTTTATATTACATTGTTTGATCTAGGCAAGTGGAAGACCAAAGAAAGGATGAATAGATTGTGTGTAGGATGACATGACTGAAAAAGGAGTGAATAATCAGATGACGTCTCATAGGAGCCATAGGAAGAGAAAGACATTCTAAACTGACCGCAAGTAATATGAAAACAGAGCAGGCAAAAAAAATAGATTAAAATAACTCTTCGCAAAAATACTTTTAATTTATTTGCTTAGTGTATTTTTCTTAGTTGGCTCTCCGAAATGAAATGAGTAGAGACAATTTTGTATTTATCTGTCATCACAAGGTCTTGTTTACTTATCGTCCTGAAAATACGCGTAGAATATCGTCCTTTATTTATTTATACTTTATTGTACCAACACTAATAACACTATTTAAATAAATAAAGTACAAAGTGCGGACTCTCTATAAGTGTTATATACTACAAACCATAAAATGAGTAGAAAGGTACTGTTTGATCTATCTAAAATGTATGCAGTGTTCCATAAAATAACTAGATAATAAGTCGATTTTGATTTACAAATAATACTATAATAATTTATACATTATCATGTTTATGGCAAAAGTTTTTAATGCTCGAAAAATATTTTAATTGTTTTTGTTAATGCAGCGCAGTTATAATGAACTTATAACTATGATTAAATGAATATGCGCAATACAAATAATTAATATCGTCATTACATCGCCATCCATTGGGAGCGTGCTTAGGAGGCAACACTGGCACGCTGTATAAGAATGCTAATTAATTGTGCCAGATTCATACCAGTTGACCTGTCTCTTTGAGAGATAAAGAGAATACGCGGACCCGAAAATTTAAGTTTGACGATTATATTTGACTTTGTTCGATTTTCTTCCATTATTCTAATATGACTTCATTCTACATAAAAGACTCGTTGCACATAAAACATCTTTGATTGAAAACATGCCACAATATAATCTCAAACCCGATGACACGTGCAATTCATTGTGGCATTGACTCATTCGTTCAAACGTTCCCACTGTACACAGTACATGATACCTCATATAGCGAGTTCTATGTGAAAACTATTTGCAAGTGACGCCACGAGAACGCACTGGTCGGGCAATTATACAAATAGGACGCCGTGATTGTTAGCTCTCTGGCTACGAGTACCGTACTAACCTATTTTCTCCTTTACTCCCACAAGGAGTATTCTTTTGAACGGTGCACAATATTGAAAAGCCTATAGAAATTCAATTACAATTGTTTAGTAAAATATTACAGTGCATCTGTATACACGCTGATTTTTTATTGGTTTGGTAAAAGAAAACCTCATGTCCGAAATAAAATCCTCTATTCGTATTCAAAATCAAAATTCACCTAGCACCTAAGACAAAAAGTTATACAAGTCAGTAACTGTTGGAAATACGTAGTAACGCACGATTATTTCGAGTTGTGTTCTCGAGCGCCGCGCGGTCGTGACCTCGCCGCGCGCGCCTGCGCCGGCGCCGTCAGCTGTTACTAATACCTACAGCGGTTGTAGGTAGTAAGTGCGGACCGATAGTGTAGTGATACGTAATTTACTTAGAAAACATGATTTAATTAATTACGATGCCAACAATTTTAAATACATTTTTTTCTTCTTTTGTTTTCTTTTTAAGAACCCAGGATTTAACACTAAGGTGTTAAATTCTATATTATGAGGGACATTACAAACCTACCACTAACGGACACAGGAGTCGAAACAACAATTTATGAATCACACAAAGTGTTGTGTCAATCATCGCTTAAACCCGTACGCCAACCATGAAGTGCAGTAATAAATAATTAGAACAATAAACGTATGTAACTAAATAGCTATACCTATTCAATCATTCTTTCGTACATTACTCGGACTTAGAATCAAAAATCGTCGAAATACCAAGCTGCGGGTTCATCTTTTGAATAACTAGACAAAGATTTTAACAATGGGAAAGTTTAGTACCTACTTGCGTATTTCTAACGTATTTATAAGAATGTAATCTCAGTAGGTATTCAATAATTAATAAACCAAATCATTTACCTTTGTTGTCTTTTGCCTACAACACAACCAATTTACACCTTTCACACATTGTCTTTTAGTTTCACTTATGTGTTTCTTTCATTTTATCACTTATCTAAACTGACCGAAGTCTATGTGGCACTGTACTACAGCTGGGATTGTGTTTGGTGATGGCACTTGGGGTGAGTGAATTCCAGGTGGTCTGGTAATGAATACGTGCGCCTCGCCTCTTCCATATTTTCACCAGACATGTAATACACTCGCACCATAGACGCGAACTCAACTTATGAAGCGCGCGCGACGTACGTAACACGGGTACAGTAACGGGATGGAACGTGACGTACGGGCGTCCCGTTGACCTAATTTTGCAAGACTAAAGGCTGTCGAAGTGACGAGCGACAAATTGCAACCGACCACCCGTATCCACCCCTGTAGCCCCGCGTTGCGATGCGCGCACGCCAGGGGCGGGGTTTGTACCTACAGTGCAATGTTTATCTGTGTGTGTCGTATGTTTAATATCTATCTGTGTATGTGTGTGGCACGATCGAACATACATCCATAGTAAAAATACATCGGCGCGCGCGATTTCTTTCATAAGAGTGGTAACTTCAAACTCTCGAACCAATAACTTATTATTTTTGTTACGATTTTTATAGCTTAGATTTCAAATTTTATTAGCTGGTTAGGTTCCATTAACCATAAGTATTCAGATAGCTTTCGATCCAAAAGAACCGTAAATGTAGAAATTTCCTAGAAAATTTATAAACTTTCGTAGGATTCTACACACTGATGAAGGTGTTGGGCTCCGCCGCCAAAACACCTAGCGGCCGCAGAGGATAGGGAGGACGGCAACCTGGCAACACCGCATCTCCTCTTCCTCTGCGACCCCACCGCGACGCAAGAATGGTGCGCCCCCGTTTGGTCGCGGGGGATAGGGCACGCGGCAATGCTACACCGACACGCCTCTCCTCCCATGACCGCGCCCGACTGCGAGGGAGACAGAACTGTCCCCCTCAGCCGCACCATTGGCCGCATCCTGCGCAGCCTCCAAGCCCCTAACTATTATTTATATCAGTTTATTAGTAATCAATAGTTTAAAAGTTGTTTTTATTGATACACGAAGATAGTTTGAAGTGACAAAAAAGTTTACATATTTTTAAACAATTGATTACTGATAAACTGATGTTACAGGTAGCACGCCATTGCGCAATGTTGATGTTGTGCATGTACTGTTAGAGAGAGATGCAGGGGGCCTTTAACTGTTGCGTTCTCTCTCCCACCGGTGAACACGACACAGTATTGAGTTAGGTACTATTCTGCCACTCTATCCTTTATATCTCTATGATCTAGAACCGTGAAGTTTTGCATAAAGCAACGTTTTATAGCATATAAGAAAAAGTTCGAAAACCTATTTAAATCACATATTTTTTTAAATAATTATATATTATTGAATACGATTAAGTATATATATTTTTACATTTTGACCGGACTATATTTAGCTGGCTTACCCGATTTGGCGTTTCCAATATTCGATCAATCCGTAGATTTGGCTACTAGAGATACATATTTCACATAAGCTCCATACAAAATACATCAAAATTTGGGACTCTCCATTCAAATATTGGGACCGTCTAGTAGATGGCGCAATGTGTCAAGCGGCCGTCACTTGGCGTTCGATGTCGTGTATTCGAACAGCAGATCAGACTACACTTTGTATTATTAAGATATTGATTATTTCGATTATACGTGTAATTTATTTCCATTGACATCATTTGACTATAAGGTCGTTCACGATACATATCTACCGTTGGTGCGGACGTGGGCTTTTTGATTAACGATGATATACTGTTAATAAAATAAATAAACACAATAATTAACGATTTAGTACCTAATTAAACAATACATTTCTGTGTATATATATTGTTTCGATCGTTCATTTTTAATTTTATTTTATAGACTCACGCCTGTATACCCGAAGGGGTAGGCAGAGGTGTAATATTATACCCACTTTTCGACATGTTTTTTTTCTTCTTCTCAGTCGTGCACTCTTGTTAGAGTGGTCGTGGTCATGCGTCGGTCGGTTCTTGGGCCGTTGCTGTTCTTGTGATGCGTCGCCATGTAGCTCTATGTTTTGCGGAGTAAGAGCAGTCGTTGATGTTGGAGTGCGTCACAGATTTAATGAGGTCTGTCCATCGGTTCGGAGAGAATGATGAATTTTGTAGGTCCCACGTAATAGGGGGCGAGCCTATTGCCGTAATTTAATGTAAATAAAAAAAAATAAGAATGTTATTTTTAAGTCATGAAAAATTGCCACCACAATTTGCTGCATTTAACAGTTGTAGCTTTCTATGCATATTATTATTCTGGACATATTTATGATATATAGATGTGTTTGCTAGTTATCTGGTTAAAATACCACAGGATCCGCCTAAATTGAGATCTTGTTGGCTTTGGTATTGAATATCAACATAGTGCTATATTAAACCTATGCCGAGCCTACGCCCTAAACTGCCAGGCGGCATTTACTTTGTGAAACATTCTGTCAAATCTGGTTAGACCATTAAAGAGATCCTGGGCTCTGAGGCGAGTCTTGAATGCAAGCGGGAGAACGCGATAATTGTGATGTATCCAATACGATAGACTCTGGCAGAGTATAATCGTAATACGGCAACGAGTTACTCTTAATCTCTTACAAAAAAGAAAAAGCATACTCCAGCGTAGTCATTTGGAATTGCATACTATATAAATTCAGACTTTTTTCGTTCTGAGCGTGATCGTAAAAGTATGCCATTGCATCGTATATTTATTTTTACACATTAACCTTGGTTATAATAAAGTAGTCTTTCTTCTTACTAACATGAAACCTATTATTTCCGTGCGATTAAAAGTCGTGCACGCTTTTTGAATTACTTATCGCTTTTTAATTACACATTAATGGCTACGCGAATAAATCTCAAGCGATCTGTGATGTAGTGACGTCATCACTTTATGTAAGTAAACTTTATTCGCGTGACTCGGTCTGACGTGGTTTCAAGTGAAAATGTTAACAGATTTTTATGAAAAGTCAAATACATTACACTGCCCTCATTGCGATTTAATTTATTTTTAACTGACATGCTTATATTTTAAAAGGCTTTAAGAAGCTCTAACTTGTTTTTGTTTACTTAATTTCCCATTGGTATGAGGTTGCGCGTAAAATAGATATCTACCTATCTGTCGTTTTTCTTTTTACCTCGATAGGCACAACATACTGTTTTCATTCACATCACTACATAGTCTATCTGCCCCTATGTATGCTTAAATCTTAAAAACTACGTAACGGATTTTAATGCGGTTTTTTAATAGATAGAATGATTCAAGTGGAACGTTTATAATGTACTAGAGGACGCCAGCAGCTACGCCTGCAATTTTTTTTTAATTTAACCGTATTGGCCAATTCCGTGGGAATTTCGGGAAATCCCTTCTTAGTGCACCCCTACGGTCTCCAAGAAACATACAGGCTGAATTTCAGTTTCCTGCGCTCAATAGTTTCGGCTGTAGCGTGTCTGTCAGTCAGTAAGTATCGCAAGGATTTTACACCACTATTTTTTAATTAACGATTTTAAACTTTCGCGATTAGTATACATTATACAAGGTTATATAGCGGGACTTACTCGCGATAAATCTTATATTTAAGGCATAAATACCTCGGTTTTTTTGCCAACGTTTCGGCTGACTTGCTTCAGCCGTGGTCGCGGCGGGACTGGTGAGCTCAGCGCCGTCCTTGTGTTGTGCGGGTTTTGGCACCTACCCTCACTGGATTTTTATTTTTGTTTTTAACCGCACTGTCGGTACCTCGACACACTACACTAATGACGTCTACACACTGTTGAGCTGTATGATTGCGGTGGTGTTTACACTTATTGATGACTGGATTCCAAGTTGTTGATAATCTAATTCCATCCTCCCGGTTGAAATTCTTGTTTTTTTTTTATTTCAACCGCTTCACGCACTATCCTGGAGTAATAGTGACGTTCGGTGGACAAGACCTGTGGTTGATGTAGTTCTATCCAGTGGTTTGGTCCAGACTCCAATAAATGTTCAGCTATTGCGGACTTATTTACTTGTCGATTTTTAACAGCTGCGATATGTTCCTTGACCCTTTCCGCAATTGTTCGCTTGGTCTGTCCGATATAGGAGCTACCACAACTGCAATCGACCTAGTAGTAGTGAGCCAAATAAATTCACCCACATACGGCTTGGCGAAACACATAAGCAAGGTACTGCAACCGTTAGTAGGTAAGACGGCATCTTTCGTCAAGGACTCTCGCCACTTTAATGACATCATCAAGAGCGTGACAATGGAACCAGACGAGGTGATGGTGAGTTTTGATGTGGAGTCACTATTTACCAATGTTCCAGTTCAAGATTGCCTTGAGGTCGTTGAGAGGAAGTTAGAGGAAAACGGTATATCTAAAGCATACACTGTTCTGCTAAAGAATAGCTTAGAAGGAAACTACTTCTTATACAGAGGACAACATTATCTCCAGATTGACGGGGTGGCTATGGGTAGCCCAGTAGCACCGGTAAAGGCCAATATCTAGATGGAGTACTTCGAAAAATCCATAGACATGCAGGCATCCAATGTGAAGCTATGGAAAAGGTACGTCGATGATGTATTCTGTATAATGAAGGGCAATAAGAAAGACGTAGAACAATTAGCACATAGATTAAACTCCATACATCCGAACATCAGATTTACATTTGAAATGGAGGTGGATAGATCGTTGTCCTTTCTTGACGTAAAAGTAACAGTTAAAGACAATGGTACCCTGGGACACACTGTATACAGAAACCGACACACACTGACAGGTATCTCGACGCGTTTTCGCATCATCACCCGCGACACTTGGCATCCGTTGTGACGTCCCTAGTGAACAGGGCGTATGACCTCTGTGACCCTGAACACTTAAACAGTGAGCTCTCACATGTTCAGGAGGTACTTAAACGTAACGGATACAAGAATGAGATACACCGTCTGAAGAGGAGGGACCGTAAACCTGAGGGGAGCAGGGTGCCGGCTTACATGCCTTACCTAAAAGGAGTAACGGACAAAGTTGGAACAGTACTAAATAAATACTCCATTAAGACTGTATATAGTCCGCTTTGCAAGATAGCACACAATCTGCGCCGCCCAAAAGGATATCATTCCTTTTCAGACACCTGGCGTCTACAAGGTTGATTGCAGTTGTGGTAGCTCCTATATCGGACAGACCAAGCGAACAATTGCGGAAAGGGTCAAGGAACATATCGCAGCTGTTAAAAATCGACAAGTAAATAAGTCCGCAATAGCTGAACATTTATTGGAGTCTGGACCAAACCACTGGATAGAACTACATCAACCACAGGTCTTGTCCACCGAACGTCACTATTACTCCAGGATAGTGCGTGAAGCAGTTGAAATAAAAAAAACACAAGAATTTCAACCGGGAGGATAGATTTAGATTATCAACAACTTGGAATCCAGTCATCAATAAGTGTAAACACCGCCGCAATGATACAGCTCAACAGTGTGTAGACGTCATTAGTGTAGTGTGTCGAGGTACCGAGAGTGCGATTAAAAACAAAAATAAAAATCCAGTGAGGGTAGGTGCCAAAACCCGCAGAACACAAGGACGGCGCTGAGCTCACCAGTCCCGCCGCGACCACGGCTGAAGCAAGTCAGCCGAAACGTTGGCAAAAAACCGAGGTATTTATGCCTTAAATAAAAGATTTATCGCGAGTAAGACCCGCTTTATAACTTTGTATAATTTTTTAATTAGTACAAAAACTTTAAGGACAGATTAGCGAAGATATTATTATCATATATGTGATGTAAGAATTTCATAATATCAATAAAGAGCTAAATTATTATCATTTGTTTATTGTAGAAAATTTCACTTAAATCATAGTCATATTTTACAATCCATTCACTAATTCATTGATAATATTCCATCCTGCTCATTCGCATTCTCTCTGTCGCACTTATGATGTAGGTAGATAGAAAATAAAATGAAGAAAAAGAATAAATGTAGGTAGCTATTTTTTAATTTTGTTAATTCTACCTTCCCCTTCATACTTCATTCGGGCTTAGGACCGGTAAAATTTATCGTCTAACAAGTAATTAAATACGGAGGTATGTAATTAGAAAGCAAACAAATATCAAAATAAAAGAAGGTGTTCTGGACTAAAAGAAAAGAGTAATTTTGGCGTATTTATGAAGTTAGAATCATCTGCTATTTACAAATTATTTTATCATCATCATGTCAGCCTAGAGACGTCCACTGCTGGACATAGGCCTTCCTCAAGGTGTGTGGAGAACACAGACCAATTTTGAGCCACCCGCATCAAATTATTATTTACTTAAGTGAGTATTATTTACTAAACTTACAAGTATTTCCATTGTCCTTCGAAATGTACTCCACCGTTGACAAAAGCATCCAATATGCACTTTTTTTATTGTTTGACACTGACCGGCTTATTTTACACTTACACTCACAATAAGATGTCCATGGGTACACAGCTGCACTCGCGATTTTTCCACTCAAAAAGTACGCACGAAGCATAGCTACATACTCCCGTGATATGAACTGATATGATAGGCTATTGCGTCGGGCAAACGTTGACAAACAATTAACTTTTGCAACGAAATTAGATACGCTCACTTTCACTAGCAATTTAGCACTGTTTGTCGCATCGTCGGGGCGTGGCGTAGGCGCAGAGGGGTGGGGGAGGGGGGAGGATTTATCAATGGTTCATTTTACTATGATAGTATGCGGGTCGGTCATAGTATTATTATTGCATTTACCAATTATCACGTATTTTGTGGACAGTTTTGAGACAGTTTTGGGACTTAGTGTTTTTATTTTTTAACTACATAAATATGATCAGTTAAAGATACTTAGTGCTCTGTTAATTTTTTTGTACTAATTAAAAAAGAGCGGTGTATATTAAGATAATTGACGCGGGCGAAGCCGTTGGCGACATCTAGTTAAAAACAAACGGTTAAATTTAAATTCAAACGCTTTTAAGTATTTACTTTTGTGTAAATTTGTTTCTTCTAATGTGATATGTGATAATTTCATATACGTACCTCATAGTCAAACCTGAACCCCTCTCCTGAATCAACGATGAAAATAATCAAAATTTTAGTACAAAGTGGGAAATAACAAATACCTGCAATATTTTCTTCTAATTTAACTGAAAATTGCCACCTACATTATTATACAAAATATAAGCATAATCTGTGAATTCCGTGCAACATTATATTCCAAAAGGGAAGTATATCAAATTTTATGCTCTAAGCAACAATAAAATACCAGACTCGAAACAATTTCCCAAAAGTTGGTCCTAATATATTAGCCCTCATTAATATCAATGAAAAAGAAAATGGTGTCATATTTTTCGTTCTTAGCCAGAGCCTTATATATGAATAGAGCAAAAATAAACTGTATTACTAAGACGCAATTTGTAGAGTAATTTAACAGCTAGAGAGAATATTTGTTCTTCTTTATGTTGTAATGGTAGCAAATCACGTTAAGTATATATTACGGCGTCGTTTTAGTAAATTCTCTCAGCATTATGAGAGTTTGGAATATTTTAATTTAGTATGTTAAATTGAAAGTGTCGTAAAGTTTTCTTGTATTTTATTTTACTATTTTCTTCTAAGTGTTTTATGCTTTAATTTCTTCTAAGAGCATGCATGAGGAATCTGATGGGAGTGAATGAAGCAAGAGAGATATGTCAAGATCGTTGCAAATGGCGCTCCGTAGTCTCTGCCTACCCTTCCGGGAAACAGGCGTGAGTCTATGTATGTATGTATGTTTTATGCTTGTTCAAGTATTTAAACGGTTTTATTTAGCTTGACCTGTTTATTTGTTTGGGTCAAATTTTGTAATTGGAATTTCACCCCATTTCTGATGCCAGATTGATCTGATATTTGGTACACACTCTTAATCTTGATGACAATACAACATAATATATTCCTTATGATTGTAAATCGAAGATGGCCGCCGATACAAAATGCCGGATCACATATTACTTCACAACAACCTCGATATGGGTATCAAATGAAAGGGCTTGAATGGTAGAATAGAGCTCACTATCAAAAATCCAAGATGGCCGCCGATACAAAATGGCGGATCACATATTTTTTCGCAACAACCTCAATATGGGTATTAAATGAAAGGGCTTGATTGGTAGAATAGAGCTCACTATGAAAAAACCAAGATGGCCGCCGCCACAAAATGGCGAATTATATTTTTCACAAATACCTCAATATAGGTATCGAATGAAAGAGCTTGATTGGTAGAATAGGGTTAACTATGAACTAACAACAAAACTAAAAACTTGAAAATAAAATAAAATAAAAAACATTTTTATGTAAAACGGTCTTATTATAATAAAAAAATATGTAGGTTATGTACTAAAAGCTAAAAAATAATTCAGCAAATCCTAGCTACCAGATCGCACCAATCTTCTCATCAATCTGGGGTATTGATCAGACAAATATAAAATCGTTGGGCGTAGCGTATCCAGAGTAAACATTTTGATAAAAATTTCACGCGCTCAACGATTTTATATTTATCTGATCAATACCCCAGATTGATGAGAAGATTGGTGCGATCTGGTAGCTAGGACTTGCTGAATTATTTTTTAGCTTTTAGTACATAACCTACATTTTTTTTTTTTGTAATACAACCGTTTAACATCAAAATGTTTTTTATTTTATTTGAAGATGACTAGTACCACATCATTTGCTGTCTCATAATGTGAAATTATCTTTGTAGAACAAGTTCAGTAAAATTCTTTAAATGTAAGTTTTTGGAAATTCTGCTTTATAGGTTTCAAAGCGAATCGCTACCAATAAAATCATGGCTTTATCCATAGCATTTTTTTTATTTGTAATTATTATCTTAGCATTGTCTCGGCTTTTATCCAAAATTTTACCCTTGTACCTGTAGTGATAGCCCTTAAATATTAGCCTAAGTTTACTTGAGAAGACGCGTTCTAAAGAGTTTTAAACTCAATCTGTCTATTGCCCTTTAAGAATCTGTAGTCGTCGAGCTTCTCCTTATCATTTTTAAAAGGTTTGTTGACCTTTGCAGCGTGCAGTGCATTATAAAATGAACTCGACAAAATTTTTATGCTATTTTATCTTCAAAAAAGCACTCGCCTTTATGATTTTCATTTGCAGTTTAAAGTAAATGAAGAGTATTTTTACCTGTAAGTTGTTCATATTTTAGAAAAGCCGATAGATTTATTTACAGGTATTCGACAGCACAATGACTTTTAGATTATCGCTTTTTATTTTGCGTTCACAGCGAGACTATTATATACTTGTCATTTATAAGGATTCTCGAGACCGCTACCTACCACAGCCATAAGAGGCTGACGAAAAGCTGGATAATTTTTGATACGTTTTGAAACAGGTATGAGGCGTGACAGGACCACTTAGTGTCCGCGATACGTCACTGGTCGGCAGCTACGGCATCGATATATATGAGCTACGGTGATTGTGGTCAGTGGTCATTTTGCGCGGAGCCCAATAGCACGGCAAAGTTAAGCAAAGTTTTCAGGGTCACCACTTAGATGTGTGCTGCGCTTTGCGCTTCACATGACATGTGGTGCCGGCGCACGGTTTTGGTTCTTGTCTCAAGTTCGTAACGTGGGACCTAAAAATTCATGGCAAAATGTGGGTATAATATTACACCTCTGTATACCTCTTCGGGGATACAGGTATGCATGAGTCTATAAATAAATAAATAAAATATATAAAGCTCTCCCTTCAGACTTTAGTACTCCACCGATGGACTTAAGCCTTTCCAAATTTACTTTGCAGAAGCATTGTGAATAAAAGCGAAGATTTGGCCTACTTTACGGCACTAGAGGGTTGGTGCAGGGTTTAATTTCAAGTTTTCTGTCTCCTATGCAAAGATTCGCTTCGTGTAATTTTCTAAGTCGCCTCTTACACACCTTCGGAATGAATGGAGAAGTGTCATTATTTTTATGAGCCTGTTACGTCTTACTGCAGGGCATAGGTCTCCCTACTCTTCTTCCATAAATCCCGGTCTTTTTCCTCCTGGAACCAATCCTTTTTGAAAAAATCTAGCTCATCCCGCCATCTCCGTCTAGACCAGCCGCGATGTCGCTTGCCGTGGCATTTAGTATATCTGATTCGTTACCATGTGGAAAAACACACAGAGCATTGTAACGCTCAGAGAAATATGGTCAATATTTCTCTACTACATCGTAGCCTTATGTTACAGATATGATTGATCAGATATCCGGCCTAAATGTTATGAGCTTACGAGATCACCTCTGCATTGGAGTCACGTGCCGACCAATCCCCGCCATTAACATACGTGCCCGATTAAATACTGTCATTAAGATATGTGCTTTTTGTTACAGGGTAAACAGACTGGTATCAACATGAACTGAGCGAAATTCAGGTAGGAATTATAATAAGTACATAGTTTAGGTTACGAAGTAAATAATTGAAAATAAAGGCAAGATGTATTTGCTCTCTAAAAATATATTGCTTAATTGTTTAGTCAAATTTTGAGATCTATCAAATAAATTACTCCCAAGTATAATACAAAACTACGTCAGAACATCTCTCAGAAACTTTTCCATAATTTATTATAATTTGTATAAATTTAAAGACAAAACTTTATTGGTTAGATTATTTTATCAATTTTTGTCAAAAAATTACAGCACGTCATTTAATTATCGGTGCTAATAAGGTGCCTATACATTTCGATGACAAGAAGATAACTTAAAAATGTATAATGAACTTTATATTAAGGTACCAAAGTTCTAAATCAATTGCGCCGTAGCAACATATTATCTCGCACACAGCATACAATTAATTACAGCTGCTGCACTAGATTACACGTTTGTATTTGACGTTTGATTGTCATAAATTTAACTGCATCGCTGGCGCCAGATCGTTTATGCATTTAGTATATTTGCACGGTAAAGCGCTCGCAAGAGATCAATAAGATATCAAATATAGGATACCTACATTTCAAAACCTTGATTAAAGAACGAATGGCGAGGCACAGACAGTGTACGTGGGTGCATCAATCAACGGAAATATAAACTTCAAGGTTCGTTCAGAAACGGACTTGAAATGCATCGTTCTGCGTTTGAAATTTTTATTGAATTTTTGGCAATCTACCTACTTAGTTCTCATTGAAATCAAAATACAGCTCACTTATTCTATTGTGATATATTGGCTTTATTGAAATTCCATTTATATCGCGATAGAATCCAAAAAACCGTAATCTGATTTCAATGTGTAACATTTGCTCTGTGTTTTGTCTAACTTTACTTAAGTCCTAAGCCAAATTCAGTTTTGTCGTTTTAAGACGCTGACAACTGCCAAATAGGCTTGTCTCAAACAATTTTTTTGCTAAATCTATAAAGTTTGTGACAGCGGAAAAAATATATGTTATTATTGAACATATTTCTGAGAACCTTGTTGTTGAAAAGTTTTTAAGTTAGCTTTTCAAAAACACGTTTTTGAAAAGTTTTCTTGATACAAAAAATAGTAAATTAACCTCTTAAAATGATCTTTCAACAAAAATATCTGTATTACTTATCAACGTACGATGGTAAAATTTATAACAATAACTTATCATATTTATATACAGAACTTGGTTGTTTTTTTATTTTTCACTACTCAACATATTTTAAGTTATTAATTTATTTTATGGTTTGCAAAAAGTTCTGAACGTCCCGTCACGCGTCGTCGTCGCGCTTCTCTTTCATACGTATACAATCCGACAGTGACAGCAGCAGCTCAACTTAATAGCGGTTGTCAGCGCCTTAACGTGAAAGTGAAATATAATAATAATAATAAACGTTACAAAATTTACACACTCTCATGTTTATAATATTTATTGGTACGAATTTTGTATGCAAGTTAATACAATACCTATTTAAACTTACTTAGCTATTTCTAAGGTGTGTTATATGTATTTTAACCTATACACCTTACAAAACAAGCCCACCTGCGGCAGTAAAAGCTTCCTACAAAACACTTCCATTAACCTCTAAGTCGAATAATTCTTGACCATTGCTTTTCCGCCGCTTTTTGTTATAGTATCGTTCTACCTTTTGATATTACCTCAAGCCTCCTTTTCCCATTATGGAAGCCATGTTTGCCACTAACTTTGCCCTGCCTTGTGGTTCTTATGTTACGATAACCAGATCCTTTTCATTTTCACTTAAGTGTCTGTTGTGACGCCATTGGCCAATATTTTTTCTGAAATAGTCAGTAGTTGTATCAGTTTTTTTGTTGACGTGACAACGTCTTATAAATTGGTTTGCCGGGTGACACTTCAAGAAACTGCGTTACGCTCCGCTCACGTTATGCGCTCACAATGAGAGCGAGTGAGAGGCACGCGTCCCGCCTAAGAGCGAGAGAGACAGACATAAAAAGTGAAAGTGTCTTTCATCCTTCTTCCTACTATACGAATGAATATTCACATTAAAATTATTTTACCACTCAAAGTCGTTGTCACGTAAAACTTTCGCCCGTATACCGACTTTACAGGCAACCAATTTTTTATGAAGAGTTTTGTGTTGTTTTCGGTGAGAGATGCCTTCAATGACGATTTCTGGCCCTTCGTGCGGGATACAAAGATTATAATCAGATAACAATGTACATATCACTGTAACGAGTCATGTCATCGCTCATCTGAAACAATGCATCATAATAGACGGTTAATAGCATGTCCATCTGAAACCAATCGGCGTAGTTCACGTCTTCTAGATGATTAATCAAAGCAATGATGTATCGCATTGATATTTCATTGAGGAATTAAATTATACTAGCATGAGTTTGTGGAAGATGTCATGGGCTTGATAAACGAATTATTTCAGCAAATGCAATAATATTTATTTATTTATTTAATAAAATTAATGACTGCAATAATATATTCTACCATACACGCAACACCATCTAGTCCCAAACTAAGTAGAGCTGCAGTATGGGTATCTATACTGTAATTATTAAATACATTCATACTAAATACATAAATACCGACACTTACACAAATGTTTGACTTGAGTGGGAATAGAATCTGCAACCTTTAACATTCAAGTCGGTTACACTTCCGCTACACCGCCGGTTCGGACAATAAACAATGAAGTTTAGATTTTAATAAGCATATACTGACTTGATTATTTCTTAAAAACCCCTTTTCACTCTGTTTGTTTATCATAATATATTGGATATTAATTATGAACATTCAAGGATAGTCAGATGCAGAACAAAGATTTATGAACCGTTTAATTTTCATGATAAATCATTGTTAACGGCAAAACCACCGCTACTCCATCCGTATTCAGTCGAACACATGTCATTTCGAAACCAAGTTTTTGATATAAAATTGCATCGCGTAAAATAATTTCATCGTCAAAACAATTATTCAGTAAACATTATGCAGCTACGCATACGATTCGAGAGCCATTATCCAAATAGGTCCACACCGAATCACTCAGTAAGTTAAACAAAGCCACAAATTATGTGTTCGGTTGTGTGAGTGTGATCGGTTCACTGACATATACATGCCATAGATCAAGCTCTTATTGAACGTTAACCTGTCGAGTGAGTTATAGTTGCAATATAAAGGCTAGTTCAGAAGCACATAAGTAGTATGCTTCAACGGATTACCCACTAATTCTTAAACTGTATGACAAGTTTATTCAACCTTTGAAACTGTATTCTACAAGCAACTATAAGTATTGTGTGGGAAATATGCCTGGGTTTAGGCTTTCTCTTTCAGACGACAGTTAACAACTTCAGGATGGCTGGATACCTTACTTGTCTGAAAGAAATTTGCGACCGTCCATTGACACATTTCAAGAATTTATCTATGTTATTGTAATCCTGTATTGTTAGTGTCCAATAACATATTCTGTATATATATTATTTATCTAAGGCTGGTGTAATAAAAGCATGTATTGTTCTACTTCCATAAAATAATATATGGCTTTTTTAAAGACATGCTAATCCATAACCATCATACCATTTGACGCAATTTATTTATTTATCAATAATTAACAGATTGTGGTTTCATATATCAATCATTTTGTTAAAATATGTAGTGAAAGGAACGAAAAGATTTTATTGCCAACATTTTGTTCATTAATTCATTTTCTCCCGGCACGAGTAAAAAGATTATTAAAATGCTTATATTTATGTAATCGGCAGTGATAGCCTAGTGGAGATACCAACAGACTGCCATGCAGAGGGTATCGGGTTCGAATCCACGGCGCGCACCAATGACTTTTCGGAGTTATGTGCGTATTGAATTGTTAATTATCGCTTGTCCCGTGCCTCGGAGAGCACGTTAAGCCGTCGGTCCCGGTTGTCATGAAGATCTTTGACAATCGTTACAGGGCGTCAGTACCTTCTAAAATAAACTGACACTAGTCTAAACCATGGAATATCGCTATCCCTTCGGGTTGCGGAGGTCAGACAGGCAGTCGCTCCGTGGAAAAGCTAATATTCAGCCAAATCCGGTTAGACTAGGAAGCGGACCCCAGATTGAAACTGGGATAACGCTGAGAGGATGATGATGATATTTATGTAATCTATTTGGACTTCTTCTAAACGATAAGTAACGCCTGAAAACGTTCTAAAAGGCAAATCAAATAAATGTTGTCATTTTGCAAAATAGTACATTATTCTTGCTTTAAAGGTATCAAAAATGTTTCTACCCAACACCCAGTGAACATTTAAAATGTACGGTTTTCGGGCCGCAATTGATGCAGGCAACATCAATTGCTGCCCGAAAACCGTATGAAATATAAAAAAGTTACTGAAAACCGCAAAAAGGTCGACGGCCGCCTATTTAAATTAAGAATGGCGCTACTTTGCTCTTGATGACGTCAGAACTCATTTATGAATGAAACAGATGATATATCTAGATAATCTGTAGACACATTGAACTCAATGTTACCCTGTAATAAATCGGTTCCCTATCCATTGGCATAAAATTTTAAAACCTAATATAACTTAGCATAATTTTGTTTGGCATAATTATATTTTCGCATAATATAATTAAGCATAACAGCTTACGCATAATTTTTTTAAACATAATTTCTCTTACCATAATAATGATTAAGCATAATATTCTAAAGCATAACGTTCTAAAGCATAACTTTTTTAAGCATAATATCCTAGAGCATAAATTTATTTACGCATAATGATTACAATACAAATTGGATATAATAACTTTGGCAATGTATCTTTGGCATATTTTTCGCTGTAGGAAGCATGCAGCATGCAAGCAAGCATGCAGCATGCAAGCAAGCATGCAGCAGGCAAGCAAGCATGCATCATGCAAGCAAGCATGCAGCATGCAGCATTCAAGCGAGCAAACAACATGCAGCAGGCTGGGTTTCTGTCACGGCTCTGGCGCTGCGGGCCTCCGGCGGCCCCACGCGCCTACGCGATTTTAAATAACACTCTAGGGGTAGGACAAACAAGACTACGTGGAGTCGGATTTGCAGCAATTCCATTCTGTTACTAACTTTTGTTGCACAGCATATAAAATTTTTACAAGTTAAATAAATAAATATTATACTAAAAGTGATTAGGCCTACTAACGTTATACTAATAGTCATTAGGCCTACTAACGTTATGCGAATCAAATTTATGCCAAAACAAATTAGTCTTTAAGATGATTACGCCAACATAAAATGTATGCCTAAGAAAATCATGCCGAAGTATTATTATGCCAAAACAAATTGTGCCAAAATCGTTATGCCGAAGTATATTAGGACAAAGAAATTTATGAGAAAAGAAGGGATCCCTAATAAATCAAGTGCCAAAATAGTATCACGTTTGAATTTCGAAGGGATATGACGTATCTTTTGTCAGAACGAGGTTACGATGTTGTCATATAACGAATCATGTTCAACGAACTGTCGCGTTATCTCACTTTAGTAACAGTTATGATGTCACGTACTGTACGTTTATGAAGATATACGCCAATAATAAAAATAGAGAATGTTCCTTTTGTATGTTTATTTACTATTCAGCTTGAAGCTTATTTTTGGCATAGATATTTTAAACCTTTGCGTCGTTCGTAAGTAAACAAGTGATTTCGTATCTCAAACATAATAAATAGTATATATATCAGATCGTCTATAAAATCAGATACTCCGTTAGATAAAGATTTTATTAATTGCATGGCGTTGCTTCAACGATGGAAGTCAATTTTATGTGTATCTAACAGCCGATTGATTTATAGTATCCGACCCAACATGATTATGAATAAAATTGCTCTGCAATATTGTGGTGTTGGCAGATGGCTTAATGCCAGGTGATGGGACTTGTGCAGACTGCGGGTAAACCGGATAAGGAGAGATAAATGGCATAATTATTTATTAGTTGGCACAGTGTACCGAATTATACATAATTATTAGGGTTGTGCTACATATCATGGATATGCTGCAGTATCGTTGTGTATATAACATTGATAATAATCTAAGTTTGACAGCAGATTCATAGAAAAACTGTCATTCTACTTAGAAAATTTAAAGGTTATTTCAACGCCAAAAATTTGTTTTTTTTGCGTTGTGTTTTTTACCTAGATACCTAGATATTTATGGTCTCGCAGATAGAAATCCCTATAGCTGCTCTACCTACTTCATTGAAAGCTTAGTCTAGAACATGGATAAGGGAGTACTACCAACGTAATTATATTCGGCATACACGTTAACAAGCACTGCGGTGTTCTATATTTCCCTCACGCATGCACTAATTTGTTATTTCTCGTTTTAAATGAAGAAGCCTATTCTTACTGCAAGCCAATATATTTCAATCAATCAGCCTATCGCAGTCCGCTGCTGGACATAGATTTCTCCCAACACGCACCACAGTACACGTTCCTCAGGCTTCCGCATCCAGTCCGTCCCAGCCACCAATATATTTAAAAGAAAAAATAAAAGAAAAGAAAAACTATTTATTTGTCACAGACATAGAACAAGTACAACATATAAGAAAATAATAAATCGCAAGGCATACTTAACATTAGTCTGTGACAGAAAGGTACAAATTTACAAGAAGACAATTAAGAAAGTTTTAATTTTTTAAGATAAATTAATTTTCTAGTTTTTTGAAAGTGAAATCGTCGAAAAGAGAAACAATAACAATTGTTAACAGAATCGACATTAATATCCTGTCCAAAGTAAAACAGAGTAGCGGAAATCCTTCCTAGGATACTGCGTGTACTGATCAGAGATGTGCGTAGCAGCCAAGCGATCCGCTAGGATAATGTCCAACAGCTGAGCAAAGCTAAGAAAACATTGCGATACTCTATACCGATAGCTACCTGCAACTGGTATCAGCTCTCGTGAAATGGTGAAAACACGAACATTGGCGGCATGTAATGGACACTGACGGAATTACGAAGACAAAAATTATTGAAGGTACATTTACTCTATATAGAAATTATTGACAATGTTCATCTTGCTGCGGTCTCTTTAGCATGGTCACCTAAGATAGTCAGGTCACTCCCTCTGGTGGTAGGACTCGTAACATTTGTTCATGTTTTCTACTAAATCGTTACGCTGCTCCGCATATCTCTGTGTATATGCAGTCTTACTTTGCTTTACCAACAGCTTTTGAGATATGAAGTGATTTCTTTGAAATATTTTGATTGCCTTTTCCCAGAAAGTTTTAAGCATTTCCGCTCCGAATAAAATAACAACTGTGAAAATTAAATATAATAGTTTTGTGTATAAAAACTAAATTTCCACATTTTTATTAGATGTGATCAATAAACCAAAGCAAATGGGTTTGTTTCCCGTTCGCGACAATGTTTTTCGGTTCTCGTGTGTTCCTAGTGAATGTTAGCTTTTTTAGAAAATGATTCAATATTTTAAAATAATATTTCATCGCACAAGTGGTTTTCTTGCTCTTTGTATTAAGACTTTAAGGTATTAAGTAACTATGCTAGACCACATGCACATTTTGTCCATAGGTAGGACACCGGCAAAATATTATATTAATAATGAGGGCTTCCAAGGCGCAGTGCCTTACAATAATGCCGTAGCTAGCAGTCACTCATCTAGATGATGAGTATACGTTGCTTAGCTTTTCTGTCCCATTACTATTAAATATAACACATATTGAGTTTTGAGATACACAATGGTACAGTACTAGTTGTACTATTTGTTAGGGTTCACTCAACAATATAAAGAGTATCTAGACGCCAAATATTTGTTACTGACGTAAATTGTCATCGAGTAAATTCCTGGCTCCGTTGAGATACTCAAATACTCAAAATGTACGTCTTTGTAATACAGTCTTTAGAACAGAGAGCTTAATTTATACTGGCTATCCTTATATATTGGTTCTGCAAAGGCAAACTCTCTCAAAAACTCGAACGCAACTCGAGGTACAGAGCAACCTTATCAAGAACTTTGGTTAAAATAAATACTGTTTTGTTATAAAAGTTATTAACGGCAGGAGGAAGCGCGAAGCCTTTTTCTTGAAGGTTGTACAAAGGGTAGGTTGTCACGTTTTCTTAAGTCTTTGAAATGTCGGCCTTTAGGCGATGAGGCTTGGTTCTGTCACCTTGTCAAATAAAATGGAACATAATAAATGTTAGAAAAATAAGAACGCGAAGAGGATGGATGCACGGGCAAGCGATGCGATAAAACGATTTAATCAGCGGATGAAATCACGGTCTAAAGATTTCTGCTCGTTATATTTATAATTGATATAACTCAATTAGTGTTAATTTTAATGTGCTTGTAAGATAGCACAACGTAATAATCTCACATAATAATGCACTTTTGAGCTATATTTAGACTCGTCTTCATATGTGAGGTTTATTGTCTTCAGCGCTCATCTCAAAAGCATAATAATAATATAATTATTTACCCTTTTTTAGGGTTCCGTACCTCAAAGGAAAAACCGGAACCCTTAAAGGATCACTTTATTGTCCGTCCTGTTTGTCTGTCATGAACCTTTTTCTCAGGAAGGCCTGGAGGTATCAAACTGAATTTTATCAAATACTCAGGTCTACTGTCCCTTGGAGCTATGAAAAAAAACGCAATCAAAAGATACAGCCGTTTATGCCGCAAATTTTCGAAACTCGCAAGGGTAAGTACCAACTCGCAATCATAACCCATAGGGTACTTCCCGTGAACTCAGAATCTTGAAATTTGCTACGAAGCCACGTCTTATAGAACAGATAAAGAAAATGCCGAAAACCGTAATTTTTTTGTTACATCATATAATAAAAATATTTTTACGTACGGAACCCTCGGTGTGCGAGTCCGACTCGCACTTGGTCCGTTTTTATTTTAACAATCTTCACACGAAGTGTTACTAAAACATACAATTGAGTACATACATTCCCTGAGGATCAATTCCGCAATATCAATTGAACAACGGTGATTCAAAATTGATAGCTATTATTTATCAGCTATCATGCTCAGGATGCTGCTGGAGCTAACACTAAAATGAAGTCGGATATTTTGTCTGTTTAACACATTGTTGTAGTTTTTCGTGTGAGTGTGTGGCCAACTCTGGTGAAGTTTTTCAGACTGCCTGAAGGCCTTCGACATGGCCTAACGATCCTTATCCTTAGACAAGAACCGGGACCGACAGCTTTACACATTCATACGCGTAAAAAAAGAAAAAAATTTCAAGCAGGTTTACCTTTTAAGGAATCGTAGTGTAACATCAATTTGTAACGTGACTTGGACTGTTTTATAGACTTTTTACATTCAGTGCGGTTGTGACATATAAAAACTCTATACCTTTTTAACATTACGCGGCGTAAAGTACAGAGGGAGATTATGCCAAAAACCTAGGTAAACTACGGTAAAAGCAGTAAACTGACGAGCGTACGTGAAAAGTGTGAAGAAAATAAAAAAGTAATCAAGTGTGTCTGAATCATACGAGTGAAAATCCATTATCTGTCTACCTTTGGAGGTTTCAGTCACATAGTAACAAGGACGCACAGTTAGGTAGTGGCTAGCGAGCTTTCCTATCGATGTGTTGTGAGTCCCTGATATAAAAACCCGTTCAGTTTCTTCTTTATTATTTCTATTTTACACAACTCCATCACTACAAATAAAACTTGTATTGCGGATTATTCTACAAACATACAAACAACGGACATAACGAACAACATAGAACAGACTGACATCAACAATTTCATAGTAAAATTACTAACTCCTAAGCAAAACTAAACCACGTATTTTAATTAGGGCGTAGATCATCTGAGGTTGAAGCTTAGGTATAGAGTTAGGACGTGTAGAGATAATAAAATGCTTAGCTGCACATGAGACCTAATTACTTCTGGAGAATTTGAGCTTTATATGTCGCCTTGGCAACATTTAAAGCGAAAAAGTTAGATTAGATTAGAATATACTGTATTGCACACCCAAATATATTATTACAGTACAGGCTTAAAAAACTACGAGTAATGCACAATCGACGGCCTTATCGCTAAGTGCGATCTCTTCCAGGCAACCTTTGGATGGACAGGAATGAAGTTAGCAGTTTTATGAGGCGATGGTGTAGTTAATACGATGAATACGTAATAATAAAGATTTAAATAATACATTTACATATCACACAAAAATACTGACATATACATAGATAAGATATATACATGATACATACGTACACACATATATATATATATATATATATATATATATATATATATATATCATCATCATCCTCTTAGCGTTATCCCAGTTTCAAACTGGGGTCCGCTTTCTAGTCTAACCGGATTTGGCTGAATATTAGCTTTTCCACGGAACGACTGACCGAAACGTGATCATATTTGCGAAGGCCAAATATACATAAATCTTATGCAAAAGTTTTGGAGACGCTCAAGTTTATCCAGCTGCTCCTCTGTGGCGTCAAGATAGCTGACATCAGCATAGTCAATTATGGGGAGAAGCAAAGACTGAGCGAGCGCAATTTTAGTGCCGATGCAAAAAGCTTGCGACTTGTTTCTTGCACTTGAGACTTCCAGGACATATTTACATCTGCTGCTCATTCCTCCTTTCAAAGGAGAGGCCTAGTTCAGCAGTGGACTGTTAAAGGCTGATGATGATGATTTACATCTGCAGTGATCCTCAAAACTGATTTGTGGCCAACAGATTTTTGAGACCAGTTTGGGGCTGCCTATAATAATTAACTGTATTTTATCGGTATTTATTATGAGTCCGTATTTCTTGGTCCACTCACAGATTCTGGTTAGGTCTGCGTTAATAGTAGTGCAAGCTTCTGCCAGTTTATTTTAAGGAGCTTGCGTATATATCTGCAAATCGTCTGCGTAAAAGTGGTAGGATGAAAGTAATTGGTTTGAGATCGTATTAATAAATATAGCGAAGAGTAGAGGAGAAAGCACGTCACCCTGTGGCACACCGGCATTAGTGTTAGACCAAGTGGAATAAGAGTCTTCGATGCGTATACGTTGCCGGCGACCGAACAGGTAAGTATGAAACCAGTCAAGTGCCGATGGAGATACATTAAGAGAGCGTAGAATGCCAAGTATGATGTGGAAATCCACGGTGTTGAAAGCGTTACTCACAAGTAAGGACAAGACCGTTAGATTTACGCTGGCCATTCCAAGCCTAATGTCATCAGTTACGTGAACCAGTGCAGTGGTAGTAGTGTGGCCAGGGCGGAAACCGGACTGATATGTATTTAGGAGATAATTTTCATGCAGGAAGGAACTAAGCTGAGCATAAACTAAGCGTTCTAGGACTTTCGACAAAAAGGGAAGTACACTCAGATTATCGACCCATATGGGTCGATAATCTGAGAGAGAACAGGGTTTAGGTTTTTTGGGCAAAGGGATTATTGTTGCATCTTTCCAATAGGATGGAAAGATGCCACGGCTAATGGAATGGTTAAAGATGTGACATAGGACGAGAAGGATTTCATCCAGGATGGGAAGGATCATTTTGCGGCTAATGCTATCTGCCGACTGCATTAGAGGTAACAGCCAGTATGTTCTTCTTAATATCACATGCGAAAAATTGCGAGAAGATAAATGGAGAGTAATCCAGAGTTGGTAAAGGTGAAAGATGTTGTAAGGCGGCACTTTTAATATTTCCATCAAATTTGGACGAAGTAGAGAAGTGTAAATTAAGAGAATCAAGGTTAACATTGTTTGGATTAGATTGATGCCGTGTCTTACCAACCCCCAGAGATTTAAGAAATTTCCAGACCTTAGCTGAGGAATAATTTAAAATATGCTTCTCATCTCTCCACGTATCCCTTGTTCCTCACAGATCATTCATTAAAACTAAACATTTCTAAAAATAATCAGTAATTTTTTGGAAACATTCACAAGATTTATTTGACAGCTCATTTGGCTGACGGTGGCATGCTATTTGTTTTTATAGATGGACCGGCTCTTAGATTTATGTTAGTGTACGTTAAATTTGTAATGGTCGGTATGCCTTGAGAGTGTGAATGGGATTACTATTTTAATGAAACATCAAATGAGTAGATTCTAAGTCTTCGTTGTTTTTGAGTAGTTACTGCGTCAGAAGACTTGTTTTTGTTTAAAAAAATATTAGGAATGGGTATACAAAATTAAGATTTGCTATACAATCAACAATGTAAATAATTCATTTCATAAGAGCGTTGATCAAATTAAAGCTAACCATAGAAGCGTCGCCAAGTGGGACCTGTTATTATAACTATTTATTTTGTGAATCTATGGACCGAATTCTGCAATAAGTGACTATTATAATCATCAAATATCTTACTAGAATATCCCTTTAGGTTATGAATATTAGACGGCAATTGCTCCGTAAAGAAACTTTGAAAATACAATAATGAGAATACAGCTCACTGATCTAAAAATCTTGGATCTATCAGAAGATGGAGTCACCAATACAACACTCGCTTATAGTGGGGAAAATTGAGCGGACGTCCGACGTCTTGATTATTACTCAACAGATCACATTTCTGAATTTTCAAAGTAATATTTGTATTTAAAAATAAGTTGTTAAGATAAATGAAAAGGAAAAAAATACGATAAAACTCACTAGCCTGTAATTTTTCGAGCATGTGTGAAATGTATTTAAACACCGGGTAAGCGAGTTCTACGTCCTAATTGGTCCTTGAGAGACAGTTTATAAACACATTGAAATAACTGATCACATCTATCCCTTCTAACATATATTATTACATATTTTACAAACTCTGAAATTGCACAACAGTAAATGATATATTTTTAGCCGTAACGGTCATCGCCCAAGGTTATACAATTACAAATGAAATCAATTTATTACAGATTGTTCAACATCTGTTACAATCATTTTTTGCGACTGCTCGACTTCTAGGCTAAGTATGTCATCAAAATGCAAGCAATATTTCACTTAGAAAATACAATTTATGGAAGTGGGCTTCAAGCCCGCGATATCAAATAAGTACGAAGAAACATTGAACTTGTGTTTCCTTGTAATAACCAAAAACTTTTTTTTGAACCATGAGAAGTACATAGCGACTAGAAATCTCTGCAACAAGGTGTGTAGGAATGCGCAACGCCAATATATTCATAAATCCGTTGAAAACGGTGATCCAGCTAAGGTCTGGAAATTTCTTAAAACTCTGGGGGTTGGTAAGACACGGCATCAATCTATTCCAAACAATGTTAACCTTGATTCTCTTAATTTACACTTCTCTACTTCGTCCAAATTTGATTGAAATGTTAAAAGTGCCACCTTACAACATCTTTCATCTTTACCAACTCCGGATTACTCGCCATTTATCTTCTCGCAATTTACCGCATGTGATGTTAAGAAGAACATACTGGCTGTTAGGTACCTCTAATGCAGTCGGCAGTGATAGCATTAGCCGCAAAATGATCCTTCCCATCCTGGATGAAATCCTTCCCGTCCTATGTCACATCTTTAACCATTCCATTAGCCGTGGCATCTTTCCATCCTATTGGAAAGATGCAACAATAATCGCTTTGCCCAAAAAACCTAAACCCTGTTCCCTCTCAGATTATCGACCCATATCCATACTTCCCTTCTTGTCGAAAGTCCTAGAACGCTTAGTTCAAACTCAAACTCAAAATGTTTATTGCTTTTATGTGTAAGTACAAAGATCTTAAATTAATAATACATTTAGAATCAACATGCAAACCTGTTAGGGCACAGCAAAGTTACGTATATATATATATATATATATATATATATATATATATATATATATATATATATATATATATATATATATATATATATATATATATATATATAAGTAATATATCTTGACAACTTTATTTTATAATGTTGTTGAAGTTAGCTAATATACTTATTCATGTTCATTTGTTCATGCTAAGATTGACAAATATTATAACGTTTTATATATAATGTTAATAACTTTACTTTTTACTTATTCTGTTCTATGAATTTATATATATTACAATCTTCATGGAACAGCGATATGCTATGAAATTCACATTAAGTTGTGCTAAAAAAGCTTAAAAATTATTATATTTATCATCGAGGACACTATCCATTAAAATCTCCCAAAATTAATAGGAAAATAATGCCGTCCATTTTTTATAAGACAAACAATAACGCACATAAGGACACAGCTGTCCGTATTGATTTGAAGGCCATCAAAAACGAATCAAAAACTTATCCTTACGTAAACACGCAAAGTATTCAATATTCGGCATTTCGGACACCAGATGTTTCAACTACGCAATGGACGTAAAACTTTTTCATACGTACTTAAGTTCAAATTACCAATTCGTTTTATTATATTTATTCCTTCGGACGCATGTTTGGCAACGCATATCCGGTTTCAAGTAAATATTGTACTGGAGTGTACCAGGAATTCTTTGTATAAATTGGTTTTCGGAAACGATATCCTTCATATTTGAAATAGGCGCCCGTGTTTGTTATTTCCTTATACCCACAGCAGAAATTGTTATGTCGTCGGTTAGAAATGGCAACTGGCAGAACGAAGGTAAGCTAAACAAAAAATGAAACTCAGTTAAACTTCGTACAAATATACACAAATAAAAACAAGGAATAATACCTATCTCTAAAAACGGATAATACGTTTAGATGCCATAGCAGTATCGAAAACAAAAAGAAAATAAAATAAATATGATGAACGGACTATAAAGCTCGGGACGCAACGGTGTTTCATGAGATTTACACTGTTGGTACTATGTCTGGCCGTGACAGCGGCGACAGCATAAATGCGTCAACGTCAACATATAGAGACAAATAATGTTTGTATCAGTATGTAAGAAAATTGGCAGAATGTGAAGTTTTTACAGGTAGCAGAGACTTGCTGATTTCAGCATGAATGGATTGGCTCGACCGAGGAAGTACTACCCTCTCAGAGAAAATCGACGTAAAGTAACAGTACTTAAAGTGTTGCGTTTCGTTCGGTGAGTGAGAGTGCCGGAGGCCCTATCCCCTATTCCTTCTCCCACATCCCACTCCTCATCTTAACTTTTTTTCCAACCCCAAGAAGCGGCAACGCACTAGTGACTCCTGTGGTGTTGCTTGTGTCCATGGGCGGCGGTAATTGCTTACCATCAGGCGATCCGTCTGCTCGTTTGCCGCCTATTACTATAAAAAAAATAGGAATATTGATATGACATGATAGTAGATTGACTTCCTGGCTGTTCGCATATTATGCGGCTGAATTGGGGCTTGTGCAATGAAAACCCATTGTAAAGTGACTGACGTGATTCTAGAATAAACGAACACAGAATGAACAAAAACAACTAGATGAATAGTAAGACTCCGTAAAGCGCATCAAATTACAATGCTGCAATAATATGCTGGCAGACGGTGGCGGATTGCCCATTCTCAATTCGTTTTGCATTTATATAATAATTCTATTATCAGACGGCAAATTAAATATCGATTCTGGTGTAATTTACGCTGTGTAGGAAACTAAACTAAACTTAAAGTCACATAATGCAGCTGTCTATGCCTCAATTGCTGAGTAAATACCTAATATGTAGTCCTACGTTAACGTCACCAAGATAATTGGTGGGAACACTGCAAACTGTCGTTTGCATATTCAAGAAGTTATTTATGAACTGTTACCGCGAGGCATTCCTATTGATATTCATGATATGTATGTAGAAACGGACGTATCGTGGTTGATATAAACAAGCATCATAAATTTTCTTTTAATTGTTTTATAGACTCACGCTTGTATCCTCTAAGGGGTGGGCAGAGGTGTAATGTCACACCCACGTTTCGCCATATTGCATTTTTTTTAGATCCCACGTAGAGGGACTTACTTTGTGGTCCACTGGATAGCGTATGCGCCCCGGGTTCGATTCCCAGGTCGGACAAAAGTGTTACTGACTTTTTCCGAATTCTCAGTAGCAGCACGAAGTCTGGCAATGTGCCCCGTAACGGCAATAGGCTCGCCCACTATTTCGATGGACCTAAAATTCATAAGGCGTAACGTGGGTTTAATATTGCACCTCGGCCTAACCCTTTGGGCATATAGGCGCGACGATAATCTAAATGATTTGAAAATTCTTGGCTTTTCGATTTACCTGATCTTGCGATCCTGACCTAATCCTAAAATGATACAGTAAACCGAAACATCTTTAAACAACGTCAACGTCATAAGTACGGATACACGTACCAGTCTTAACCTATTAAAACAAAAATAAATAACTATTTATAGTATTATTTATTGGAACGAAGTTCCTTATCGCGCGTTGCGAAAGGGGTCGAGACGGAAAAAATTAAGACGAAAAGTTGTAACGACACTTTTTGCTATAGTAAGCTATTGAAAGCCGTGCGGCGTGCGCATGTTTCTCTGTCTCTCTCTCTCCCTCTCTCTCTCTCTCTCTCTCTCTCTCTCTCTCTCTCTCTTATAGAAAGCAAGCATCATGTTCATGCTTTCGGATCACGAAAATGACATCTAATTCGGAATCCAAGATGGCGGACGGGACATTTTTGATAAAATTAATATGGGTATAATTTTCGGGGTTTTTATGGATTCTGGTCACGAAAATGACATCTATTTGGGAATCCAAGATGGCGGACGGGACATTTTTAATAAAATTAATATGGGTGTCATTTTTGGGGTTTCATGCATTCTGATCACGAAAATGACATCTATTTGGGAATCCAAGATGGCGGACGGGACATTTTTAATAAAACTAATATGGGTATAATGTTCGGGGTTTTTATGGATTCTGGTCACGAAAATTACATCTATTTGGGAATCCAAGATGGCGGACGGGACGTTTTTAATAAAATTAATATGGGTATAACTTTTCGGGGTTTTTATGGATTCTGGTCACGAAAATGACATCTATTTGGGAATCCAAGATGGCGAACGGGACATTTTTTATAAAATTAACAATTATTACTAAAATTGAGCCTACTGATTAAGTTTATATTACATTATATTTGTTAATAATAAACAAATATTATTATAACTTAAAAAAAATAAAATTTTACTAGAGGACCCGTGCTGCTCCACAGCATATTTTAATAATATAATGAAAATATCATGAATAGTACCTGCCGTGGAGTTGTTTCGGACGTCTTTTTATGTGAATCATGCGGCGGGTTTAGTTTTGGTACGAATTGTAACTTTGGTAGAAATGGTACTTTTGATAATGATGGTAGCTTTGGTAGCAGTCGTAAATAACAATGCTACCAAAACTACCATATATGCCAAAAATAACATTTCTACAAAAACTACTATTCCTACCGAAAATACTACATACATACATACATATGCTCACGCCTTTTTCCCGTCGGGGTAGGCAGAGACAACAGATCGCCACTTGCTTCTATCCTTGCAAACCTCACGTGCTTCCTCTACATTCATTATTCTTTTCATACATGCTCGCCGGTTGCGGGTGCTTCGGACTTTTCCGTTTTTCAAGACGTCGAAAATACTATTCGTATCAAAACTACTATTTGTACCAAAACTTCTATTCGTACTAACACTATCATATATACCATTATTTCAAAACTACCATTTCTACCAAAAGCTGTCAAAAGTATATTTTCTCTCAAAACTCCTATTCTTACCAAAGCTACAATATCTACCATAACTACCACTTGTAATATAATTATATGTCAATAGTACTATGGACCGCTGTAATATGTTCCAAATAAAAAAATTAAGATGCCCGAGGAAAGGCCGTAATTTAAAAACACAAAAAAATTCCTAACATAAAACGTAATTTACTCGTCTGTAGGGATGATTTTCCCAACATTAGGGGGAAATTTCACTACATTTGGGGAAAATACCTCGGGTCGCGGGTATACTGACGTCGTTACCGCGACCCCGTCATGAGGGTCGATAGAGGAACACTGCGGCGTTTTAGTGGGTATCTGATATATATATCCCCCGAACATCTAGAGGGGAGAGCCGAGCCACACACCTCCACCCAAACTCGGTACAGAGTTGGTGGAGAGGTCCCTTTTGAGGGACAGTCCGTAACTAAATTACATCGCGATACAAAAAAACTGGGGAAATTCCTCAACATCAGAGATCAGTTCACCCAACGTTAAGGGTTAACTGGTAACATTCGGGGAATATTACCTGCCATCAGCGATAATTCACTATATGTAGTGATAATTTTACCAGCATCGGGTATAATTTTACACACCACCACACTCACACCCGTATGAAAGTAAGGCAAGGTCACGATTTTATCGCGATACAAAAAAGGGGGAAAATTCCTCAACATCAGAGATCAGTTCACCCAACATTAAGGGTTAACTGGTAACATTCGGGGAATATTACCTGCCATCAGCGATAATTCACTATAATGATAATTTTACCAACATCGGGTATAATTTTACACACCACCACACTCACACCCGAATGAAAGTAAAGCAAGGTCACCTTGAGGAGGCATAACGGTTTTACCTGGCAGTTACCGCAAGAAAGTTATTAGATGCCATAAAAATATTTTTGAAATTAGAACCGTTCATGTAGAGAGAAAGCAATGGAATCTTAAGAAATTTATAGAAAAATATTGAAAAATAAGTTAAATGTCCACACCTATCTTCCTTCAAACTTACCCAATTTAAATGAGCATACCATCAAATGAAAGAGCGCTTTTCAGCGCGTGTTATAGGCCTAAAACGAAACGCCTACCTCGATGAGAACCAGATATATAGAAGAAGAAAGTCATTGACTACGGCTACGAAAACGTAAAAAATGTATGGGAGAAAACTGTTTTTGCATATAACTTGATGAATGTGCAAGTTAGGTAATTTCTAATGCTTGATAACAAATCTATGCAGAGAGAGCTTTCATTTAAAAAAAAAATCATGCGAATCGATTGGGTAGAACGGGCTGGCCGACTCGTATTATAAAACACAAATTCTTTTAATATATAGATTACAATTCCTTCACTAATTAATCGAAAGGAACTTCGTTCCATCCGGGTGTCCCTTGACACCTCTCAAACAGTTTTTTTTCTTCATCAGTTTGTAAAAGATGTTTACATATAAAATAAATTAATAGTTTAAAAAACACTAGAAAAACACGCTTTCATAAATGCACGTAAAAAACAAAAAATAAATTATGGATCGTGAACTTGATTGTCTCTATTTCTGGACTGAAGTGTAAACTATGTGCTTTTAATTATAATATTTAATTGTAAAAGCATGGGGCGCTGGAACAGGAAAGATTTTATTGTTAATAAACACTAATAATGACTTCCTGGCGGAAGCTGCAGGAGGTCGCACAAGAGCATAACATTTATTCCACGCTAGCCAAACGGGTGGTATAGGGTTTGTATAAAGTTTTCCTTCTCTTACAGTGCTGTTCTCTGCATAATATACTCCCTCTGTCGGCTCTTACGACACCCATGGGATGATATGGGGTGGTGACATTCCGTATTCTTAATTCGTCACCACACGGAAAACTTGCCGCAAAAGTACGGGACCCTAACTACACCACTGCGTGGTCTACAATATATAATTGATTTTTTATTACCTTGAAACCTGATCCTGTTCAAAGTCCATTACATGGCCTTTATAACAAGTGCAAACACGACTATGATACGATATTCCATCATGAAATGCCAGTGCCTATCTTCCAGCTTCATCATCAGATCAGTTTGACAGTACCATAATATTGTATTATCATCAGAACTACATACAACTGACAATTTTTATTACACTACGGCCCTTGGAAGATGGTTAAATTAGTTACCTTAGATTCCATTACATAGTTACATACACGACGACCTAATAAAAGCGTGTTAATACTACGAATCTGACAAAAATAAGACCGGCTTGTATGTACTCGTATTAATTATTATTAATCGCGGAAAATCATTAACTTATGTAATTACGAAGCTGAGAGTAATATCAATGTCAGCACTTAAAAGGTTTCCATCCAATCATGAGATTTAAACCTGAGCTATTCTACAATGGCTATTGAGTTTACATGGCTTCTTTCTAATTCTTTAGAACGTACATATGACGTCAGTTGAATACGATTAGTTTGTAAAAACAGGTTTTTTTTATAGTAATAGGCGGCAAACGATTAGACGGATCGCCTGATGGTAAGCAATTACCGCCGCCCATGGACACAAGCAACACCACAGGAGTCTCAAGTGCGTTGCCACCCCTTGGGTTTGGGAAAAGGGATAGGATGGGGAGTGGGATGAGGGAGAAGGAATAGGGGATAGGGCCTCCGGCACTCTCGCTCACCGAACGAAACGCAACAGTTTAAGTACTGTACTATACGTCAATTTTCTGGGAGAGGGTAGTACTTCTCCGGTCGAGCCGGCCTATTCACGCTGAAATCAGCAAGGCTCTACTACCTGTAAAATGTACTTGTAAATTGTCACTGTGGTTCTTTCATTTGTCTATTCTATTATTATGAAGCTTTTCTTTATTTCGTTGAACGTGCTTATCTCAAAAACTTCTAGTTCCATTTGAGTAAATATTTTGTGTTGGATAGCTCATTTATCGAGGAATGCTATAATAGGCTATATAGAATCACGCTATGAACCATGGGTGCGGAGCAGAAGCCCTGTATAACAGAGGTTTAACCGCTGGAAATTAAAAAAATATCTTCACGCAACGTTTTATTATCGTTTGGCATTCTTTCTTCACATTTTTATGAACCTATTTATATATAATATACAGAAACTACTAGTGATCACCGTGGACAGATAGCTAGTTTTTCATGTACAACATATGATAAATCACATACAGTAGAATGTAGGCCTCAAACTACCAATCGTCTTATACGTTTTAAAAACAATATTATCGCTAAACTCAATCCCTCAATTTTGAACTCAGAAAATCCAAATACAATTTATAATTCACTTTTTGGAATAGTAAATAATGAGTTTCAAGATACTTTCAAGAGCAAAACTGTCACATTAAAGGGTACTACCGGATCTTTTAACCAGTGGGCCACTATAGGTATATACAGAAGTAGAGCCAAATTGTTTGAATTATATGGTATGAAACAACATAGATTTGACACACCTTTTCTAAATTATATGTAAAAAACTACTCAAAAAATTTTAAACAAGTTTGTGTTCTAAATTTATTAGTAGCAAAATGAAGCATTCAACAAATGTAATTAAAGAAACTTGGAGAATTATAAATAATGAAACAGGAAGAGCACGACCACGAGAAAACCAATTTGAACTAAAAGAAAACAATTTATTAGTCACCAATCAAACTCAAGTAGCGCATATATTCAATAGTTTCTTTGCGAGCATACCTTTAACAACTACTAGCTCTTTACAATCATCATCTTTAGACGCTGGAAATTTTTTGCTTAGCAGTGTACCTGAATGCAAGAGCGTGCTTAGATTCGAGCACGTTACCCCGCGAGATATATTGATCGCATATAATTCAATTAATATTAAAAATACCGGCGACTTTTGGGGCATTTCAATTAAAATTTTAGGTACTATAGTTGAGACTGTTGCGCCTTACCTCTCTATAATTTTTAACCAATGTTTTGACTTAGGCGTATTTCCGGATTTGATGAAATTAAGTAAAATCATACCTTTATTCAAATCTGGCAGTAAAAATGACGTAAATAACTTCAGGCCCATCTCTATCTTGCCGGCATTTAGTAATATTTGAAAAGATTTTATTAAAGCAGCTACTAAGACACTTTAATTTAAATAGTCTGCTTCATACAGATCAATACGGATTTACTAAAGGTAGATCCACTACTGATGCGGGTATTGCTCTCATAAAACACGTTTATAATGCTTGGGAGTCATCTAAAAATGCTATCGGAGTATTCTGTGACCTCTCAAAAGCATTTGATTGCGTTCATCACGACACACTATTGCGTAAGCTCCGCCACTAAGGCGTAGAGGAAACCGCACTTTGTGTTGTCGAGTCGTACCTGTGGCAAAGATTTCAGTGCGTCGATGTAAATGGGACTACATCCTCTAAATTACCTATACAGTTAGGCGTTCCACAAGGCTCTATTTTAGGTCCTTTTCTATTCTTTGTATATATTAATGACTTACCTTTTTATTAAAAAAATATCTGTGATGTCGTACTTTTTGCAGATGATACGTCACTTATTTTTAAAGTAGATAGGAATAGGAATCAATTTGATGATGTAAATAATGCACTTATACAGGTTACACAATGGTTTACAGCAAAAAACCTAGTGCTTAATTCTAAAAAGACTAAATGCGTTAAATTTGCTTTACCTAACGTTAGACAACTGGGACCTAATATAAGTCTAGATAGGGAGGAACTTGACACAGTTGACTCGACAGTGTTTCTAGGCATTACACTAGATAATAAGTTACAATGGAGTGCACATATAGCATGTCTTGCAGGTAAGCTGAGCTCTGCTGCGTATGCTGTCAAAAAAGTTAGACAACTTACTGATGTTGACACAGCTCGTCTAGTTTATTTTAGCTATTTTCATAGTGTCATGTCCTACGGTATTTTGTTATGGGGCAAAGCTGCGGATATTCAGAAACGAACGGTACGAGCAATGTACGGTACGAGTAATGTACATGTTAGGTGCAAAAGATACTCTTAGGGAACGCTTTAAGTCTATAGGAATTCTTACAGTAGCCTCGCAATTTTTATTTGCTAATATATTGTATATTAGGCAAAATATAGGTTTATTTACTACAAAAAGTGATGTACATAACATAAATACTCGAAACAGGCATAAGTTATATGCCCCTTATCATCGTTTACATAAAGTTAATAATTCTTTTGTAGGGCTAGGTATTCGTATATACAATAAAATACGAATTAGTCTTTTAGAATTGCCATTTAGTACGTTCAAAAGTAAAATAAAATACTGCCTTATTAGGAAAGGTTATTATACCATTATTGATTATTTCAGTGATAAGGATAGATGGTCACTTACACTAGCCAACTCTTGATTTTTTTAATTTATATAGATACCTTACTTTTCAGTTTTTTTTATATAATATCTAGTTCTATTAATTTAATATTCATGCATTATTAGGTCATTCAACTTACTACATTTAAATTTTCATTGTTGTTCCACAAATTTTATTAAAATTTGCTACAGTGTTAGATGAAGGTAACTCGTTATCATGGGCTGGATACTAACGTTTTTGTAATTTACGTGTATTCATATACCGTCACTTTCTGTAACATACGTTTCCACCATAGTTCTGAACATGATCGCGAGTTGCCTACATTATAAAGCGTAAGTGGATGCTCCTGTTACACAAGATTCACATTTGAAGACTACTACAGCACTTAATTTAGTAACTACATATTTTGTATATATGTATGTTCTTATTTACTATTTACAAGTAATTAATTACAATGTAAAACAGTTGCAGCTCCTTACAAAAACAAAATATGTACCATAACACTGGCGATTAAAAAGAGTGGCCACAAGTTTTATTGCCCGTTCTTTCTCGTGGTTCTACCTATTGCTTTGCGAATGGGCAGTAAATGTAAATGTAGAAGCATTATTAATTTACTTTAAAAATTTGACGTTCATAAGCGTCACGTTGTGACCTAGATGAATAAATGATTTTTTACTTTGACTTTGACTTTAATGGACTATCGTAAATGCAAAAGTAATTGTAAGTATGCGCTATGAAGACGTTTGTGCTAGTTTGCATATTCATTTTTAAAACACTCTTGTAGTTGTCACACAAATTGGAATAATTCACAATTCATACACGCATGTAAAGGTCAGGTCCGAAGATCTTCTTTTCTCTCCTTTTCCAAATTGTATTAAGTAGAGTTTACTATCTAGTAAGGATGTGTATTAAAAAAATCACTTATAAAGCAGACTGACTGATCTGAACACGAAGTAGGCTAGTAAGCTAGCTTTCTGTACTCTTATATTGGTCAAACTATTCTTTGTGCCAGAACTATCTCGAGCTATTTTTGTCTGTAGGAGTAGGCCGAGAAGGTATTTGAGACTCTCTGTGTTTGTGTTTAAATCATTTATTCATAAAGAAAATATAAGCTAACAGTAAACACAACCAAATCGCTAATAAACATACAATACATACATAAAATCAATCAAGATGAAATATTAATATAAACTAAAATTATAATTATTACACGACCTACAGAGCGACAGTATTACCTAATCTTACATCATCGGCCTTTAACAGTCCACTGCTGGACTAGGCCTCTTCTTTGAAAGGAGGAATTGGCCTACTATACCACGCTGGCCATATGGGTTGGTATAGTGTTTGTATAAAGTTTTCCTTCTCTTGCAGTGCTGTTCTCTGCATAATATGCTCCCTGTGTCGGCTCTTACGACACTCATTTGATGATATGGGGTGGTGATATTCTGGATTCTAAATCCGTCACCACAAGGATACATAGATCAACATAATTGTCCTACCGTTATCCCGGTTGCATCCAAGACTCAGGCCTTGGTACGCCTAAAAGTCTTACCAGATGTAAAACAATATCAATATTTTACTACAATTATAACCTATAATTTAGACGTAGCAAAAATTGACGTTATTGTTCAATTTTACCTATAAATAGTTAATGAAAATACAACTTTACTAATAACTAGTCCCTTTTATCCACCTTTTAACCCATACCCACGCAAGACCTTTTATAAAGCTTTAGTCATCTATAAATAGTGTAATACAAAAGCAGCAATGAAATATTAAGTAGAGCTGAAAAACTTTGAAGCAATACAATAACGGCTGCGGTTGGCGTCTGTTCATTAACTAAGCATAGTGTTAAGTATTCTATGGAGAAACGAAATAGCTCCTTTTTTGGTTACTCTAAAAGAAAGTAAAATGGTTTTTATACAGAATATGTGTTAATATTTATATAGACATTTACGCCAGTCAAACATTAAGGTTTATAAAATAAGAAGTCGACTTACTGATTCCTGTCAGCGTTTGGTGACATCTGCGTTGACAGCAAATGTTAGAGCTAGGACTTTGACATGAAAACTTGTTAATATTGAAGCCAGTGCTATTAAAATGTGAGCAAAAGCTAGTAAATCATAGTCAACGTTTTACAGCGCTGCGCGCTGTCCCGGTTGCATCTTAGCCCGGCCTTAGTGGCCAGAGTCAGCTTTATTGTCCAACCATAATTTTGCTTTCCTAGAGCTAGTGCCGTCTGATACCCGTAACAAATAGCAAGGAATATCCCGTGGTTCAACTAGCTCCAGTATTTTTGAGAATACTGACTACCTATAACGCTTGTCAAAAATCTCCGTGACATCTGGGACTAGCGGTTGATCGTGGTCTTTAGGTCATGGGGCAAGCAATAATGTACTTACTCTTCTCTACATAACTTCGAAGAGACTGTGGTGCGTGCGATGGGTTTATAACCGATGCCATGCATAGCAGTCGGTTGGTCCACCGAACTGTGGCTCCAGAAACTAATTAGTTGCAATGGGTCTTAAGTATTCAATTCAGTGAATTGAACATCACTAGCTACAGCTGGTTCCCAGAACAAATTATGAGAAGCGAACGCTAGAGATATAAGTACCTATTTGTAGCTTTTTTTCAATTTTCGCATTGGAATACAGGTTTCAATCTTATTGTGCGCTTTGAAGAATTTTATTAAAGAGTTTTATTACCTAGCGTTTTTACTTAAGAACTTAGAAGCATTTGTTTGTAAGAAGGTAATATAATTTACGGGTAAGGCAGGAAATGGAATTTCTTGTGACTGTAATTATTTTCAGGTATTTCTGGTCCATTTTATGTGATAAATTGTGAGCGATTGCTTTGATATTTAATTAGAAAAAAGTTTAAGATGTCAATAGCAGTTTTGTTACAAATTGCCCGAAAATTTGACTTTTTTATAAAAATAGTAGTTCTGAACTTATTAATAGCTTTTTCGATAGAATTTTAGGTCGAGAATGTGCCTTAACTTAAACTTGTCTGGGTTTTTATATTAACACTGTCCGATGCTTAAGATATACATATTTATAAAATTGGATTAGAATACTTTTCGATACGATCGAATGGCGTCGTCTTCTGATATCGTTTCTTTTACAGACACTACACTTTGTGAAGCGACTCCACCGTCGTAAATATATGAAGTCAGCTTAAAAGCGATTAAAAAATGTTATATTTTATTAAGGCGTTATTTATTAAAATTAGTTTGTATTCATATGACTCGTCACTGGTCTACAGGAGGCCTCTGGGAGAAATACGTATTCTAAGATAAAGGTTAAAGTGCTTTTAAGTAACAGGGTTAACCATTTCGGCATATTAGTAATCCAGTATAAAGGCTCACACTAATGTGCCTAGTGACTAGACACATGATTAATTTATTCTACGAGTATGCTGAATAGAAAATTATTCTAACACAAATCCTTGCTTTTGAGTACGGATTTTTCTAATGAGGGTATAAGGAACGAATGATATGCTATTCTGTCCTTCGCTAAAATCTTCGCGTCATTTCTAAATCACAAGTAGTGTCTGTGCCTATTCTTACTCATGAGTCATAGTCTTTCTACGCAACACCATCATCTCAGTCTAGAGACGTGCACTGCCGGATATAGGCATCCCAAGGCTGTCCACACCGACCGATCTCGAGCCACACGCATACAACCCCTTCTTGGGATCTTAAATCAGTTCACTTTGCGGGAGGCGTACCCCGGCTGCGTCGTACGTGGCCGCCACAATAACGATATACACTACCCAAAAGGACGTAGGCTTATGGCGTCACAATTTGTAATTTAGCCGACTTCTCCTTTAAGCTGTACAACAATAGACTAAGAAACCCGTCATGTGTCGGCCTAATCATAATGACTCTGTTGCTAAGGCTTTTGTTGTATAACGGCCTCTGGAAATTTTTGTGTTTACTTTATTCGTAGAAGGCTTCTACAAGTTGAAAAGTCTTTACTTTACATTATATAATGTTACTTACTTAGCTTGGTGTGACCTTTTAGGCTTCCATTCAGAGGCGACTGAATGGACTTCAAAAAGTTATGTGCGCATTCACCGTTAATTGTCGCTTGCAGAAAGTACATTTGGCCGGTTTGTTTGTCATGAAAAGCTTTGACAATCGTTATGGGATGACAGTTAATTCAGATACCCTTCCTGGATTAAACTTTAGAATATAGTTGTTCCTTTAGATGGCGAAAGTCAGGCGCAATTAACCCTATACCAAGGTCAAAATTCTGTCAAATATGGAACGATTAAAAAGTGGAATCCAGGCTGCAATGCAAAATTTTTGATGTATCTGGAAAAACCTTATGAAACTTACTTATGAAGTTCTTAAGTTGTCGATGATATCAAATAATAACTTAGGTATGTTTGTACAGAAAGTCATTTTATGATAGCCTTTTCCATAAATCAATGTTAAAATACCCTTCTTTCTTCTTAATTCCGATAAAGGATATGTTTTTTTTTCTAATCTTCAAACAAAACTCGCGCTCTAGTGGACGAACATTCAAGCAATGGACACAAGGAAAACTTATCGAAACTTCACCTTGTAGATCACTCAAAGTGTTGCATCGTGTAGGAGTTGTTGAACATACAAAACAGCTTTTTAAATAGCAAGGTGGCCGCTTAAAACCTCGGTGCCGTACAGGTAATAAAAATCATGAAAAATCACTACACAATATAAAACAAAGTCTGTCTTCTGTCTGTCTGTCCCTATGTATGCTTAAATCTTTAAAACCACGCAACGGATTTTAATGCGGCTTTTTTAATAGATATAATGATTCAAGAGGAAGGTTTATATGTATAATACATATATGGCGGTACAAAGTTCACCGGATCAGCTAGTAAAAAGATAAACTCAAGTTTAAACCTCTGACAATGACATCATAATTTGATTTGAGCTTCACTTTGTGCCAGTGAGTGCTGAAATGGAGTTCCAATGCTTGAGTGCCTGTTAAGTTTATAACACTGAAATGATATTAAAACAAAGTTATGAAAAAGATAAGCGTTTTGGAAGTTTCAAGTATTTTCTAACAACAAGTTAGTTCTGAATTAGTTTAAATTAATGTAGGGCGTACATATTCAATGATTTGTATTTTCTAAGAAATATTGGCCTGTTTTTTTCCTCGTAGAAGTTTATTGAGCGAAAAGATGAAAAAAAAATACAAACAGGATCTAGACGTAATCATGTAAACCTGTTCCTGTTTGAAGGCTTTTAAAACTTAATATGAAAGTGTATTTGTTGACATACGCACTTACAGTTATATCTTGAGTTGGCTGGTGGGCTGTAAGCTTCGGATCATATACCTATTTTTTATGTAAAAAATAATAATACCTGTAAGTATGAATCTTATAGCAATTTTGTCCTGTGACAGATGCTTTCAATAAATTATGATTAATGTATCGTGATGTGTGCGGTAGACTAGACCAAGCTCATGCAAAAGTAGTTGACCACTAGAATTAAGCTTATTCGACGCGCCCGCTGGAATACAAAAGCTTGCTCACGCATCCGTGCGCACGCGTTCACGTGTTTTGAGCGCCTTAAAGCGCTGACAAGTCGGCTTACCATTGCGAAATGTGTGCGGATTTAAACGGAGATACTCTACGCCGGTCAGTGCAAATGGTCCCTAATTATTGTAGGCAACTGAACTAACTTTGTTGATGAATGTTGTCTTATTTTGTGTGTGTATGTAATTTTGCGTAATATTTTTTATGATAATAGTAAAGGACACTCTCGGCTACGAACGCACTTTTTTTTTTATTTAGCCCTTTCTGATCAATCCCGTAGGAATTACACTTCCCAATCGACATACAGGCCAACGATCAGCTTCTTGCGTCCAGAAGTTTCAGCTGTGCTATGTCTATCAGTAACGCAACAAATTATATTTATACATATCTAACTAAAGCCATTCTTTTTTCAAACTTTCAAGTTCGAATATTACGAGGGTCAAAGTTAACCTTAACCAAAACAGTTCTAAGAGTACGCCTAAAATATCACCTCCCTTAACCTCCTACTTCACAAGTTTGAATATTACCAGGGTCACCAAAATAGTTCTAAGAGTACCTACGCCTAAAGTATCACCTCTCCTAACTTCCCTTACATCATTTTCGAGACGGATACCTAATGGAGCGTTAGTAATCGACGTTCACGCCACTCAGTGAAATATTGGATAAGCTATCTGTTCCATATTAATTATATTTTATCTTTGCACTTACCTACTCTCACTGACACGTTCAGATGAAAAGCCAAAAATTTCTGTTTGATGTCTGGTTTGCCAAGCATTAAGTAAATTTTACCATCAATAATTTTACCAAAACAAAGTGAGCCTATTATGCGTACAAAAATATTTTATTTCTCTTCTAATTTGAATAACTCGCGACCTTATTTTTACGTGCAACGTTGAAGGTCTGCATTTTCATTTGAAAAAAATGCTATATGAAATGTTTTTCTCTTTTAAATGTTTAGTAAATTTTGATTAAGAGTTACTATATGCCATAACGGTATTTTATTAAATATTTTTAGGAACAGGATTTTCTATGAATTACAAATTAATCAACTTATTATACGCACCTTTTGAATCACTATGCTGCTGTTTAACTAGCAGTAAAAAAAAAACTTGGGTATTGACCTTGTACATACATACATACATAGACTCACGCCTGTTTCCCCGAAGGGGTAGGCAGAGGCATATTAAACGCTTTTCGCCAGTGTTTTGATCCCACGTTATAGGTGGCGAGCCTATTGCCGCTTATCGGGATATTTTGTTTGCCAGAGCCTCGTCCGTTGATCGGCAGGTGCACCACTTGCAGGTGAGGTTGGCTTGGGACCCTAAGTTCTTGGTGGGAACCCTATGACCTTGCATTATCGACCAATCAGTCTTTAAGTCTATCCGCAAGGTTTTGCACTATCTAATGCAGTTTTCCAGCATTCTCTAATTTCATTAAACTACAAAGTAAAGTAGTTCGGAATTAGGAATGTCGTTTTATAAAAGGTAGTGAAGGGATTTACTAAAAACTTGAGACTTTTAATTTCGTTGGTTGTTGCAATTTGCGTCGCCAGGTGGAGCAAAATGCTCTTCGGCAACATTGTGTCTTTTTGTTACAATAAAGTCAGAATGCTTTATCTTTATTTGTTTTTTCGCGTAGGCAAGATAGTGTAGACTAAGATATGTGACGTAGTCTCACGCCTCACGCCTATAACCCCGAAGAGGTAGGCAGAGGTGTATTTCTACACCCACTTTTCGCCAGATATACTTTAGTCCCACGTAATAAGGGGCGAGCCTATTGCCGTACCGGGCACATTTCCAGACTCCGTGCTGCTACTGAGAATTTCGTGACAGAAAAACCCAATAACACTGCCCGACCCAGGAATCGAACCCGGGACCTCCCGATCCCACGCGCACATTTATGCCGCGAGACCAACGAGGCAGTCGTATAGGGTTTGATGTCGAGTTTTCCGTCTCTACGCAAAGATGGTATTTGCATCGTGTTATCCCTTAGTCACCTCTTACGACACCCACGGGAAGATAGGGGGTGGTGACACTTGTATTCTATGCCGTCAACCACACGGCCATAATATTGTTTCTTTATTTTCAAACAATTTATTTTGCAAGGGTACGTGATTTTGCGATCGTGCTGGAGTCCGGTGTTATTTTTCTGTACTAACCAAATATTAGCTTTTTCTACAAAATGGCTGCCGCCTGATCCCAAAACTTTTTTTTATAGCATTGGAAGACAAACGAACATGCGGGTCACCTGATGGTATGTTACTTACATATCAACGCCATTATGCCTATAGACACCTGCGATGCCTGAAGGATCACAAGTGCGTTGCCTACCTTTAAGAAAGGAATATGCTTGCTTCTTGAAGATTCCAATGTCAAACTGGTTTTGAAATACCACTGCAGGTAGCTGGTTCCACAGATTGGTTGTATGAGGCTGGAAATGGCGTGTAAATCGTACGGTAGAAGAACGCCATTCATCAAGGTGGTGAGGGTGGAATTTTAATTTGTGGTGAGTTGTACGGTGGTGAAACTCTGCAGCGGGTATCAGACCAAACAACTGCTCAGAATACACCCCCTTATACAGACGATAGAGAACGCAGAGAGACGCAACATCTCTACGCAGGTCAATATGGTCGAGCCGGTTTGTACGGATCGCGTCGTCGATGACTCAAGCCGCTCGACGTTGGACGCGGTCAAATGGAAGCAGTTGGTATTGTGGTGCCCCGGCCCAAAGATGGCAGCAGTACTCCATGTGGGGCCTAACTTATGCTTTATAAAGCAAGAGGCGCTGCATCGATGTGAAGCATCTTCTTGCTTTATTGAGGACACCCAGTTTTTCTGAGGCTAGTTTAGCCTTATCTTCCAGATGACCGCAAAATTGGAGGTCTCGCCTTATCTCGACTCTGAGAATACCTATGATCGGCTTAATATGAAGGGAAGAGCTCTGAAATATTGGAGAATCGACAAAGGGCGTCTATTGCCGGTAAACGCGCAAACTTGTGTCTTTTTGGGGTTAAAAGTGACCAGATTACGATGACCCCAATCGGAGACCAGGTCGAGTGTGGTTTCCGTCAAAGACACAAGTTTGTTTCGACACTCAATGACTTGTGCCTGAGAGATTTTAGCACTACCGGGGTACAGAGCATCTACAGTGCTGTCATCTGCATAGCAATTTATGTCACTGGTTTGTATCATATCATTGATATGTAGAAGAAACAGTGTTGGCGATAGTACACAGCCCTGAGGGACACCAGCATTCACGGGTCAGAGCATGAACCGTCAACTACGACTTTAATGCTACGCTCCGAAAGAAAGCTGGATATCCATTTGCATAAATTCTCAGGCAGCCCATAGGAAGAAAGCTTCGACGAAAGCGTTTTGTGTCAGACCCTGTCAAAGGCTTTCGTCATGTCAAAACTAACCGCTACGGCCTCCCCCTTGTACTCAATTGCCTCCGCCCATCTATGTGTCAGGTACACTAAAATATCACCAATTGACCTGCCGCGGCGAAAGCCGTACTGGTAGTCGTTGATCAACTGGTGGTGCTCTAGGTATCGCAGGGGCTGGCAGTGGATCAGAGCAATCGCTCTTTTTGGGAATCGGGTGCACTGTAGCAGTCTTTCACGACGACGGGACAATGCCAGTCAAATAGTAGTGCTGGAAAAGACGCATTTAAACCGGAGCCAGCTCAGGAGCGCAATCTTTCAGCACAATGGGAGGAACACCATCTGGCTCACTCGACTTCTGAACGTCCAAGGAGAGTAGAGCTCTACGAACAGATTTAACGCTAAACTGAACGTCTGACATAGAGCCCACAACCCGCGGGATGGTCGGCGATAATTTACCTCCGTCGTCTAAAGTCGAGTTAGAGGCAAAAATGACACCCTAGAAGATCGGCTTTGTATTTTGCATTAAAGGCCAATTATTTATCTTCCCTGTACAGAGATGGAAAGGAAAGCGGTCAGAAGTTACCTTCAGCAGCTTTGGCAAGAGACCAAAAAGCTCGTGTACCCGAGGGCATTCGAGCTAGTCTCTCTCCAATTCTGCTAATATGTTCCGCTTTCCCTTTGGCTACAGCTCTTTTGAGGGATCTGGAGGCGTAGTTATACTCTTTCTTGTAGAGCTTCACTTTCGGGTCCGTATTGTCCCAAAAAGATAACCTTATACTATAATTTAGACCAGTGCCAAGATATTTCAGTGTGCTGACTCCTCGCAGCGACTGTCATAGATCTTTATAGCTACTAGTTTTGATGGCTCTACTTATTTACTTGTCATTTTGGTAAGGTTTATTGGAATGTAATTTTCTGTACGTATGTGATACATCGTATATAATGTATATGGTACATATTTTGAGAGGCCTACGTCCAGCAGAGGACTATGGCAGGCTGATGATATGATACACTGCCGAAGCCGCAGGTGCTAAACTACATACATAGAACCTATAATTTACGCAACCAATTTGAATTTACCTACTTATATTCTATTCGGCGTTTTATTGTAATTTTGCTGATGGGCTCTTAAATGGTTTTAAAGCTCTTTTTATGTAATTTAATAAAATATTAAATGTTTAGAGCTCCTTAATTTGAAAATGACGTAATTTTGATCGATCTTTATCAGAGGTAGAAATTCTCCACGAAAGTCTTCGATCCACCTCTTAGCGTAGCGATACATATTATGCCAAAAGTTTAGCACTGACATTTCAGTGACTGAAATATCAGTCGTAGTATTCGGTTGTTATATCACATCAAAAGCACCGAACAGTAGCGTTATATTATGACGATGTGACGGCGCCTATACCTAGTATCGCGACACCCTATATAACATAATCATTATATTGTTTCCGACATGTAAACGTCCGTAACCGCTGGCAATGTAACACAATCTTACTTATCTGCATACATTGTACATCAATCAACACTACTGCAGCTACTGTACCTCATAAATACGTCCTATAAGCCCGCATAGATTAGTATCTGTTGGCAATGGACGTGCAACAGCTGCATTACCAATAGATATACTAAAGATATGTAAATTGGATTTGTAACTCTAAGCTTTATACTAAAGCGTTGTTGAACCAAATGGTGTTAGCTTTATTTATATTGATGGCAATCAATTTTTCAGATTACTTGTAGTTGTCCATGCGGACATTTCATTGATTTTCAATTTTTTTATTTATTGACTCACACCTGTATCCCCGAAGGGGTAGGCAGAGGTGTAATATTACACCCACATTTCGCCATGAATGTTTAGGTCCCACGTAATAGGGGGCGAGCCTATTGCCGTTACCGGGCACATCACCAGACTCCGTGCTGCAATGATGTTACAAGTAAAAGAAGTAGATATGTTTTAGGTGTACCAAAAGCAGGACGCTAAATATAAGCCAGTTGGCAAGTCTGACATATGTGTGTGCGACGTCGCGAACCGGCGTCATAGTGAAACTGACACATCACATCATCATCACATTAAAATAAAATATGGAGTTATCGATTTGTGCGTTACTGTACCGTTTCCACTGATTGATTACTACGTAGGTAACGTATCTACGACTTTTCTAACATCATTGCCGTGCTGCTACTGAGAATTCAGAAAAACCCAGTAACACTTTTGCCAGACCCGGGTATCGAACCCGGGACCTTCGATCAGCAGTCGCATACGCTATCCACTGGACCACGGAGGCAGTCTATTTTCATATAGTTCCATTAATCTAGCTTCAAATTTTGCCGATTTACAAACAAAAATTTCAACTGCCATTTATATACCGAAGGGTGTCAAAAATCACTATTCCATGTGATGATTGAATCCACAGCGCTCAGCGTAGTGTTTTATTTTTGGTGAGGCAGCTGCTTAAAACCAGAACGTAAGACAGGCAGTCGTTCAAAATTGTTATTGTCTCTAATGTTGAAGCTACTTCTTGCCTTTTTACAAGCTTTATTAACCAAGCCAAACAACCAAGCCTATGGCATTATACAAGTATGATACTCATTATGATATGATCCAACATTTTCGGACGACGGAAAATAATGAAAATATACGACCTTTTTATTTTAGCCGGTATTTTGTCAGAAATGAGAAGTTTGATGGTCCAGTAATGAAATTTCATTAAAACTCAATTTTCAAAGTGATTGCTTCATAACCGTAGATTTAGTAAGGAGTGTCATGTTATATTCTCCTAGGTAATATTTTCATGAGATGATAAAGTATAAAATTTTGTTACGGGGAAACGCAGTGAAAAGGATAGAATTATTATCAAATATTATTTCGATTCCGCAATTGAATGTTTTCCATCGGTCCCACTTAGGTATATTCCTTACAAACATATATAAACTTATTTATGTTCCTAACAAAGATACATTTTGGTGACGTTGATAACTAATATATTTCATAGTTGATGACTGGCGTAGTGGTTTAAGTGGCCGCCTCGCCGCTTGACACTGCACCGAGTGTTATGGGTTCGATTCCCACACGAGACAACACTTTGTGTGATCCGTAAATTGTTGTTTCGAGTCTGGGTGTTCATTGTGTCCGTTGGTTGTATGTTTGTTAAGTCCCCCGCGACACAGGATTTAATCCTAGTGGTAGTTGTCTTTTAAAAGATAAAGATAGTAAGATTAGTCCAAAAATATTGATTTATTTCTTACTTCATGAAAGACAGAAACTTAACAACTGAATAACTCCATTTATCCAATTTTTCAGGCGAATTTTCTATTACCAGTTCTTTGTTTCATTGTAGCCTTTACCTGAAATAAAAGCCAGCTATATTTAATAGCCGTGACTGGAATAAGTGTCGTAGCACAGATGTAAGTGATTATCTACGTACTCGTGTATAAATTTTATATTAGCTACTTACAAAATGTAAGCGCTGGTGAGAGAAGAGTAATTTGAAACACGTCGTGTGGGATTTGAAATATATTGGAAATAGATTTTATTTTGCTTAACCTTTAGCTGGCAGTTCTTTTCGGCAAACGCTAAAATATTTTTCATACAGAATGTTTGTCATATTTACAGATGTCAATAATATGATTCTAACGCTTCTTTGTTTGAATGGATAAATGTTTGTTTTGCTATGATTTTCTGTTTATTACAGTTAGCTTTAGAGTTCGTATTATACCGAGTAGTAAGTTTATTTTGAAGGCTTTATTCAAGCGTGAGACGTGTTTTGTGAGTTCTTTCATAGGTATAATAAATATATTATGACACTGTCTATAACACAGTTTATTGGTAAAAAGAAAAATCGTTCATGTTACAGTTATTAGAATTTAATTAACAACATAAGCTTGTACTTATAATAAGACATCTGCATATATAATATTCTCGCATTACTGACCGACTGACGGATAACGCACAGCAAAAGCTATTGGGCGTAAGAAGCTGAAATATAGCATGTATATTCTTCGGTCGTCCGTACCATAGCGGTGCCCCTATGGTCTCCAAGGACCGAGAGACGACATTAAGAAGGGATTACCGATATTCCCACGGGATCGGCCAGAAATGGTTAAATTAAAATAAATGGTGCGGGCGTAGCTGCGAGTATCCTCTTGTCTCTTTTGAAATATTTTACGTACATTGCTATAAAGTAACGCCAGGGAATGTTTATTAGATCGCTCAGACTGTATTATTTTATCTGCAATAAGACTAAGACTGCCCCGTTGGTCTCGCGGCATAAATGTGCGCGTGAGATTGGGAGGTCTCGGGTTCGATCCCCGGGTCGGGCATAGTGTTATTGGGTTTTTCCGTTAGGAAATTCTCAGTAGCAACGTGGAGTCTGGTAATGTGCCCAGTACGGCAACGGGCTCGCCCCCTATTACGTGGGACTAAAATAACGCTGGCGAAAAATGGGTGCAGCAATATAACTCTGCCTACCTCTTCGGGTATATAGGCGTGAGACTATGTATGTATGTATGTAGACTAAGACCTATCAAATTACCAGTGATTTACAACAACAAATACCTACTTAAAGCCTGTCAAATATGGAACAGGCGCCCTAAAAGTGTAAAACCTCTCTAGAATGGAATTCAACCGTCATTCAGGGCTTTTCGCTTTAGCTCAAAATATTTAGCCTACTTGGAAGCACGATGACTGTCATAACCAAGCCACAACTTGCATAATGTTAGACTAAACTATCCCAATATGTGACTAAGATTTTCGTAATACGGCCATTATGTGCTAAATGTCAGTGACAATGTGTCGATGTAGAGTATTATTCAGTTATAGACTGTATGTGACATCACAATTATACAATAAACGCCCCATTTTCACGCCTCATTCTGGTATCTCGGGTATAAAAATTAATAAAAATTCTGCTTTTATTTAATTGTATGTAAATGATAACAATTTGTTTGTATGCTTTTACATAAAAATAACAATCGTACAAAGTGTATAATTCTAATACATCCGGTACAAAATAGGTAGATACAATGCCACCACATAATTATACCACCAAAAACTTAGAAGCACCTAAGTTGAAAGTTAAACAGTCCATTATGTCCGTGTAGATAAAAGTAATGTGGTACATAATAATATTATTTTAAAAAGATCGAAATTTCTAAATTTTATAATATTAAGAGTATTGTTTTAGATATAAACATACGTTTCAAGACTTTTTATTCAGTAGGTCGAACTCTAATATATACAAGTTTATTTTTAAGTTTTAACGACTAGTCGAAAACCGTCTTTGAAAGTAGATACTGTAAAAAAAAAATTATAAACAAGATGAGAAAACTGTGCACGTAAGTGAAATTTAATGTTGAGAGTTTTTAATTATTCTCAACTTTTGAAGTTCACGGCGTTTCAAAGAAAATGATAACCAGTATTTCGAAGAAGCAGTTTTTTGTAAAGAGAGTGCTACTAACAGGTTTAGTTTATCATGTTCTTTTTATAGGGTACGTTTTTTGAACTAAAGAACGAGTTTATTTATATCTTGGCAGTTCAGACTGGGTCAGGGTTTTCAATAAAAGCAATTTATAATAAAAGCAAATAATACTTCGATGGGAACTGAACTCGAGCATAAAATTATAAATTTTACTACCTAACTTAAATGATTAGAATTCCTTATTTAGTGGATGTCTATGTCACACAAGCAGCCCACTGTCTTATTCTAGTTACAGAAATTTAGGCTCTAACATGAAATTTCAGAAAGGACAAGTGTTTATATATTAGATTAAGACGCCAGCAGCTTCAGCCGCACATTTCAGGAAATCCTGTCTTAGTGTGCACTAAGACAGAATTTCCTTTTTCCCTTACACTGCCTAACGAACATACAGTCATGAACAATAGGGATGTTTCCTGCCAGTGAATTAAATAATAAAAGTATTTTTATGAAGTAAAACATACAAAAAAAATAGTAGTTAAAACTTTATCTTGCATTTTTTATTGTCAATTTATTGATAATAAGTAATCTACTTGACAGCAAAACTTTATGACGTCATTACGTCATATTTTATACAAATCCGTAGAAAGAGATCGTTTTAGACAATTCATTAAAAGTGTCTGATTTGACTAGTTGGAAACAATCCTATTTCAGCTTCTTGCGCCCAATAGGTCCACCCAATAGTGAACTGATGAATTGTATATATACCTACAGATAGATAAACAAAATGTTTTACAAAGGATCAACAGCATTGACTAAGCTTTGTGATCGTCCATCTTAGTTTAAGTTCCGGGTTAGTTAGTGACAGGGTGCACAGGAAATTACTCAATTAGGAAATTACTGCAGAAGAACTAACTTTAATAATTAGGATTGATAGAAATGACACAGTTTCTACCAAAGGATATAATTAAAAGAAACTTCATTTTGTATCTTACACGCCAGTGATGGTCAATATGTGGATACTTACATACATACATACATAGACTCACGCCTGTTTCCCCGAAGGGGTAGGCAGAGGCATATTAAACGCCCACTTTTCGCCAGTGTTTTGATCCCACGTAATAGGTGGCGAGCCTATTGCCGCTTATCGGGATATTTTGTTTGCCAGAGCCTCGTCCGTTGATCGGCAGGTGCACCACTTGCAGGTGAGGTTGGCTTGGGACCCTAAGTTCTTGGTGGGAACCCTAAGCACCCGTGTATGTGTGCATGTGAATACTTAACATTCTGTTTACCACGTGTATGTCTACCCATATATTAAGCGGGGCATGAAAATGCATCTCTCAAGGCCGTCAAAGTGAGGGCCGCCATGTCACATTGCTTAACCAGCAATTGGAGATGGTGGCCTTCACAATAGGACTTCACTGTCAGCTTACCATCAGGCAGCGTGAAGTCAATTTGACAGGTTTTTTTAAATTTGTAAGTAAATAAATGGTTCAAATGGTTTATAAAAGTAATAAGTGCCGCTGTTCTTACTGATATTTATTTCTGTAAATAAGCGATGAAGCCTGACTGGCCAAAGGCCAATTTAAAAGATCTCCACGAGGTCAATTTTTTAAATTTCAATAGCAAGTAACTGCTGTGGTTATGATTAATTTATATTTTACGTAAGATTCATCTTCAATCCTCAAATTTATTCATTTTTTTAGTGACACAATGCCAATGGTGCATACAATATCCCACTACCTACAATATTTTGACTTTTCTCAACTAACCTTCCACTTTACCTCAAAAACATGCTGGTCTCACTCGCTCTAACACTGTTTCAACTGGAGGCATTAATGTGGATCTAATCTATACTATAATAAAACTGTAGAGGTGAAAAAGTCTCTACATTAAAGATTTTTTGACGAAAATTAGCTAAAAATCTAGGAAAATGCTAAAAAGCAATACTTGATATTTTTTTAGACTCTATGTCTGTATGTCTGTCTGTCTTTCCTTATGTTGCTAAAGATCTCTAAAATGGCGGAATTGATTTCAATAAAACTTACACTCATGTACAAAGGATACTCAAACCTATAAAATAGTATATGTTACATCACAATCAGTTGAGTGGTTTTCGGTGTACAGCTTGACCTCTCCTTTGTACGTAGTCCCAAATAAAACCGGGATCATCCAAAACTGGTTATATGGTGCCATCTATGATCATTATAAGTTTGTAAGGTAGTAAAAGTATAGTTACTCTAAATAGGTACCTTCAAAGTGTTTTATGGCTACTTACCGATCGATAGATGTCACTATTTTCAAATAATTTTCTAGCAAAATAAATGTGCAAAAAAGACAATAATTATGTGTCGGGTATATTTCTGTTATTAAAAATATTTGAGTATAATATTCGGCACTTTCATAAACAAAAAGTCTCTATGTCAAAATTTATTACAATGTCTACTTAATTTAAAGGGTCAATCTCATGTATTTCAAATTATTATGTTTATATTATAGTTATATAGGTAATCATTTCATTATTATTTATTTTAAATGATAAATACAATGACTATAGATCCTTTTTTCAATAAATTGTCGATTAGTCCATAATTATTATTTTCTATCTCGGTCGGTTTGTATATGTAAACATAGATGGCGTTGACAAATGACGTCATTTTCTGAATGGTGGTGTTAGGATTCTCCGAGGATTGATCAGGTTCTCGGATAATTTGCTTTCATCGTCGTTGGAATACTTGGATTGGATATTTGACGTTACTTATGAGTTTATGATTGTTGAATGTTATCGAGTTTCTTTGATTTCTTTCGTTCGTTCGTGTTCTGTTCTTATACAGGTGTCTCATTATTCCCAATTTCCTACTCCTCACGTCACGTACGTGGGAATCTCTGATCGGGAGACTGCACCCTGAATTCAGATACCTCTTGAATTACTCAACGGGGCTATCTTACTTTCGGCAGGGCTGGATAGTTGTAGTCCTGTGTGTATTTTCTAAATAAATCGCAGGGACAGACACTTGAAACAGCTGGAATCGACATCCGAACATGTTGCTTTTCACATGATCGGTAAAAATAATTTACATGTTCTATGTATGGTAATGAAAGTTGGGTATGGCAGAAGAGTCATGAAAGTAGAATAAATGCTGTAGAAATGAGAGCACTGAGAAGTATGTGTGGTGTGTCTATGACCGACAGAGTAAAGAATTGTGTGATACGAGAGTGGTGGGCGGTAAAAGACGATGTGGTGACAAGCATCGGGAAAGGCATTGTCGGTAGTATATACGCATACTGCTGCAGCTGACATGTATGATAATGATATAAACATGATATAAATTATATAGGGTCGATCAGGAATGATAAAAGAAACCGCCCGAGCTGAATGCTGTAAGTGCACTGATTTATTCGTAATAAAATGATAGGTACTACACCGATGCAACGGTGTCGCGCATATAATGTAAATGTCGAGTAAGCATTTTGTACAGGTAGGTAAACTGTACATCCTGCCCACTCAAAAGATGATATCAGTATAATGATAAAGAATCTATAAAAACAATGAAAAATAAAATTAATTCTTACACTAAATGATATGATATTGAAATTAGATGATACATAGAATGAAAATAAACAATTTATATTGTTAGTACTTATAGCTACGAGTATGTTTAAAGTTCATTAAATCGCGACCTAAGAGGAGTAGGGGCGGTCCCCACGTCTACACTTAACACTAATCTTTTGATTTCACTTGGTACACACTCTGTTGGCCTGATCACTTCATTCACAGTTTCACAAATTGCACTATTACTTTTCTTGTAGTGCTGTAGAGGGGGCACGCCTGCCTCGCAGCATGCCTCCCGCGGCACGGCTGCGTCTGGGCAAGGTGTGCGGCCCCGAGGTCCTCTCCTCAACTTGACTTTTATTATTTGTAATAAAATGATAGGTACTACACCGATACAACGGTGTCGCGCATATAATGTAAATGCCGAGTAAGCATTTTGTACAGGTAAACTGTACAGGCATGTTGAGATGGTTTGGACACATGTAGAGGATGGATGACGAAAGACTGACAAAAAAGATATATAAGGCAAGTGTTAATGGGACTGGACGAAGGGGAAGACCTAGGCGGACGTTCTCTGATCAGATTGGAGACATCCTAAAAAAAGGACAGGTCAGAAGTACCCTAAACAGAAGAGCATACATAAGAAACTTGATGGGAGTGAATGAAGCAAGAGAGGTATGTCAGGATCGTTGCAAATGGCGTTCCATGGTCTGGTCATGGTCATGGTCGGGAAACAGGCGTGAGTCTATTTATGTATGTATGTATGTTCCATGTGAGGATGGTAAAACAGTTAATGTTGTGTAAGTATAAAGAAATTATCTAAAGATATATATTAGGTATATAATATACATATAAAAATTATAAATAATATATACTCTTAGCATAAATGTCATGCTAATTAAATTCCAACATTTACGCGAACGAAGTCTCGGGCAGAGCTAGTACTAACATATAAAGCTGAAGAGTTTGTTTGTTTGCTTAAACGCGTTAATCTCAAAAACTACTGGTCCGATTTGAAAAAAAAAGCAGTGTTAGATAGCCTATTTATTGAAGAAGGCTATAGGGTATATAACATCACGCTATGAGCCACGGGAGCGGATCTGAAGCCTTAAATAACGCGGGTGTAACCACAGGTTCATCTAGTTTCATAATAGATATACAAGGTAGCTTGATGACAGGAAAACGTGTGTCAGAATATTATTGCCCTGTGTTATGCCCGGGAATCTCCTCGATTAGACATCCTAAATAATTGGTCACCGCTAATTCATTTAAATAGATATCTTCTAACTAACAAAAGTTATTATAAGTACATGTTATCCAGCCTGCTGTAGTTCGTCATTATATTCACATTTATACATATTAGAGGATAGTTATTCAGAATACTTTTAAGGAAAATAATGAGTTTATTATTGGTTGCGTCATCGTCAGACCGCATGCAAACAGACCATAATATATTTAATACGACATTTCATTTAGTTTTGTAATAATATTACAATCATTTAGTTCAGTTTCAGGGTGTGACTGTAGTCCTTCAAGTAAAATCTGTGAAAATATATCAGTGCCAAATTATATTTTAGTGCCATATAATGTTAAGCCAGAGTTAGTGCGTAAAGGAAATGGTTCGAAACTAAACTATACATTCAAAAATCAAGACGCACACGAGGCAGAATCGCTTCATTAGGTTTGTAAATTTTAGAAGATTTGATTTGAGAAGTTATGAAGAAGCTGTTGTGAAAATAGCTCCAACAAATGCTTACATTTTACGAATTTTGCAACATATTATAGTGTAGCGTGATCGTTGAGCATTTAAGCGGGAAGTTTTCATAGTATGTTCTATAAATATTCTATCAACAAGTAAAAGGTAAAACATCAATAAATTATGAATTGTTTAAGGAATCATAGTTCTCATGTTGCTCTAGTATAATATAATGTTAAACTCAAATAAATTTTCATAAAGGGCACATTCTTACTTTCAGAATTGTCATAAGCGATGGTTTCGCGAACAATAACCTCATCACAATTTGCATAGTTATCAGTATAAAATATTGCACTCAAAGCAAACACAATGGACCTGGTTTATTTCTTTGCAATTTTGTGCACAATCCCCGGTGTAATATGTGCAGGCAGTTGTAAGTATTCCTCAATTTTCATGTAATTCCATATTTTAGTTTTTGAAAGAATTTATTTTTACTCTAGGCCTCTTGTATTGTCCTCATGGTTCTTAACATTTTTTTTGTAGTTTCTCTGATGTTTTGGTTGTATAACTAAAATTTAAATCCCGTGCTGGAAAGTAATCCTGATGTCTACATTTTGGTATACTTACCACTGTAGATATTTAAACATTATTTTACATTTATGTATGGTGAATATAATGGGTATATACCTTTTTAACTTATTTTAATGATATTAATTAAAAATAAGTTAAAAAGGTACATACCTATTATATTCACCATACATAAATGTAAAATAATGTTTAAAAACACAGAATAATTATAAAATATCAATCATCGTTATATGCGCTTATAAAATGAACACAGTGTATAACTTCTTTATTGGGTGTTTTCTGTGTCCAAGTAATAATTTATTTTTCTTTACAGGTGTTTTGGGAAATGTACTCAGTGGAATAACAATAGCTATACTGCTTATAGTCATAATATGCCTATCAATTGCACTGTATTTGGTTAGAAACAACAAAACAATATTTGGAGTAAGCATTACCAAGAAATCTGCCTACTTCAGGCAGGAGTCGGAGATGGGAGTTACTTTGTGTAACGTTACTAGTACGAACAACGTAAATAATATGACTGAACATGGTCGAGATGATGGTAGTACACTTACTGTTAACAGTGGTATTGTAGAAATAGGCAGTTTAACTGAACCTGAAACACCAACACGTACGGAAGAAAACAAAATGCCGTATATAGCTAAAAAACCAAAAGGTCCAATAATACCCACAATGCAAAAAGCTCAAATGGATAAAATTATTGGAGATGTATTAAGTAGAAAGCAAAAGAGCGATTCTGCAACACTGCGAGATTTAGATGTTTTGACAAAGTCAAAAACATTGAAGTCGTATGATAATGAATTCGCAGTTAGACGAAATTCCGCTAGTTTGAATCACTTAGATGCACTTGCAAATGGAGAGGTTGATGAAAGTTTGTATGAAAATGCACATGCAATACAGGAAATGAAAAGCAAATTCACAACAAATACAATGAAAAGCCAAACTAAAGATACATCACAAAAAAATAATCTAATGGTACCAAAGAATGTAAAGCAATCAATATCTGCTGATTCTCTACAGTCCAAACAGTCCGGTCCAGTTGCAGAAGATGAACATGAGGTTTATGATACTTTGCCAAACAAAAGTTTTGTAAGATGTGTTTCGAACCCAGAAAGTGATGAATGTATTGAAAACATACCTGTTTATGATCTACCTCCTCAAAGGAATGAAAATAAGCAACCCAGGAATGTAATATTGGACCCAGATAGCCAATATTTACTGCCCATTTCCAAAAAATTAGATGAAGATGAAGAAAATTCGTATTATGTGAATGCTAAGCGACGTCATAACTAAATAAGTGAAAAGTGGTCTTCAACAGTTTTAAGTTTTACACGGATTATAGAAAATGTTTACAATAACGTATATATCGTAATCGTGCAATTGATTACACCTTGAGTAAGTAGGTATGTGCAAAAATAGATGAATAAATATTTACCATAGGACTTAAATTAAGTGTGAATCAGATCGTGAGCTAAATTTAAGACATTTTAAAATAAATATCCTATGAGTAGCTACTGGGTGAATGTTCAGGAAGAAATGTAACTAAACTTTAAGAGTCTTAATCTTAGTGTCTAAGCTAGTATCTGTAAATATGTAATCAAGACCTAATATGAATATAATTACGTCAAAATATAATAACATAGATACTGAGGCAACGCATCGGCATTAGGTATTGTATTTGTCTTTGTTTTTTTGTAAATTGATATAAACGTATGTAGGTAGTGGTTGAGGTAGTAGACCTATTCATCGAAATAAATCAAAGAATTGTCTTTCATTATATAGACACAAGACTAATGACATAATTTAAGTTTACAAATACCGTTTTCTTCATCTTAATTTTTTAAGGTATCTCATTACATGAATAATTTATACGTAATATAATTCTTATATAATAATAACGTTTCTTTAAAGCAATATGTAAATAATAAAATAAAATAAACTTAAGTCTAATTGTGTGATAAGCCTAAGGTACTTTAATTTCAATCATTAAAATGTACAATAAATGAGATATAAATGTTGTGATTCACTATTAGTTAGTTTATTACAGTTTGTTTGCAATAGGTTATGTTACGTGAAAACCCAACTTTGATACATGCAGGAAAACAAATAACATCGTAAACTGTTATAAACACATTTTGTTATTGTTACTTAAACTTACAATAAAAACAACAATCTATAATTAGTCTTAAATAAATGTATAAACATGCTCGATAGCATAAAAATAATCATGCATTTTTCTCTAAGTAATTAATTGATACATTCCGGATTTTGCTCTGCTCAATAGCTAAGACACTGTGTTAAAGTATTAATTAATTAAATATTTATTTAACGGACTAATATAGGCTAAGATAAATACAGTATTCATGTAATTAAGAAAATATAGGGTTATAAGTTTAGTGTAAAATTGTGTACGATGCGTTAATGCGTGCATTATAAATAAATTAATAGCTTAAAAAACACTAGAAAAGCACGCTTTTATAAATGCACATAAAAACAAAAAATAAAATATGGATCGTTCAAGTTGTCTCCATTTCCCGGTTGAAGTGTAAACTAGGTGATTTTAATTATAATATTTGATTGTAAAAGCGTGGGGCGCTAGAAGACGAAAGACATTCTTGTTAACAAATACTAATACTAACTGCCTAAACCTCCGTCCTAAACTATGAATTTATTTTATACTTTTTGGTCTTTCATAACGAAATATTTTTAACATATATACATTTATTTTAAGTAGGCGAATGACAATATACAGGTTGTAAAAAGACCTATAACAAAAACTGAGATCCCATATCGTACCAATAATTACGAACATTTTTTACTTCGGCACCATACCTGGGAAATTACTGGTCCAGGAAATATTGAGGTTCAAAGCCTAAATACAATTTTTATAATTAGATACAAAATCGATGCATCTATCCCACCAATATCTTCTATAGATGTCCTATGACCTCATGGATAAGTAAGTATTTCAAGCATTGCACGCACGCACGTCAATTGCGGGTTGATAAATGTGTATTATGAAATTAAACACTTCTAGTAAAATCACTTAGTAACTTTTATTTGTTCACTTTTACACTTTGTAGGTATGCACTGATTTTCAACTATTAACCACCAAATAGCTTGCGCTAGACGTCCTTACTGTTCAGAAGTGCCCAAACGATCGCTCTGTTGCTTAATTTATCTCACAAGCTAAAATATTCTCCCACTCTAAACGGACATGACAACTTCATAAGCGACAGCCAACCGAAATGCAGCAAATAACGTCCATCACAACCTATTTACAAAATTGCTTGATTAATCGAGTAATAACAATTTAAACTAAATATTTTAGACGAAGGTTTCGATACATTTATTCATGAAAAAATTCAAAATTTTAGTGAAATTTCGGACAGGCTCCTCAAAATTAACATTCATTCGGCTTTCACTATAATTCGGTATTGTCTTTTCGTGCCTAAATTTACTCACGCTATTCGAGCTTCGCCTTTTTGGAAAAATTCGAGCCTACTCATTGAAATGGACAAAATTATACAAACTACTCTTAGTAAAATTTTGAATATAGCACTGAATGACCGATTGTGGCTACAGGCGTCCTTACCTGTACGTTTTGGCGGCCTCGGTATTCGAAAACTTTCTGATGTTAGCCTACCAGCATTCCTGTCCTCGGTCCACAGCACTGCAGAATTGACCAGGAAAATCTTAGCACCAACACTGGTCGATTCTGAGGTGCCGTGTAAGACCGATGCCACGAATGCTTGGAGAAGAGCTTGTCCAAGCACTGAGTTACCCCGAAACCTATCCTCTCAGAGGCAGTGGGATGGGCCGCTTTGCAGCAGAATACGAGAAAACCTTCTTAGCACATCGTCTAATGCAGCAGAGCGTGCTCGCCTACTGGCTGTGGGAGAGTGGGAGTCGGGCCTCTGGCTTCAAGCACTGCCATCGTCCAACATCGGTACCATGCTGGACGATACGACCTTCCGCATCGCGTCTTGCCTCCGTTTAGGCGCGCCATGTGTTACTCCACATCGCTGTCACTGTGGAGAGGCTGTCGACAGCCTTGGTCACCATGGCCTATCATGCAGCAGGAGCGCAGGTCGTATTTCACGACACGGCAACCTTAATGACATTCTCCGTCGGGCTCTTGTCTCCGCTGGCGTTCCAGCCCACCTTGAACCTCACCGTCTGACGGCAAAAGACCAGACGGTATGTCTTTACTGCCATGGAAGTTGGGTAGGCCTTTGGTATGGGACGCAACGTGTGTCGATACCCTCGCGCCATCACATCTTCCTAGCACAGCTGGTTGTGCGGGCGCTGCTGCTGCTACAGCGGAGACCCTCAAACGGCGCAAATACGTAAACCTAGTAGGGGATTACGTATTTGAGCCGTATGGGGTCGAAACGTTGGGGCCATGGGGTCCAAGTGCGAGATCTCTTTTTAGAGACATCGCAAAGAGACTTGTCGACGCCTCGCGTGACCAGAAGGCTGGGTTGTATTTGGCCCAGAAGGTAAGTATCGCCATACAACGTGGCAACGCTGCCAGCGTTCTGGGCACGCTGCCAGTTGACGGCGATGTGGATGAATTTCATGACGCGCTCTAAAAAATTTTATTTTTCTTTTTCTGTATATATTTTTTTGTATGTTCTGTATATACTTCTTTGTATAGTATTTTAAGACTTAGTTACGTTTAAAATAATAATAATAATCAAAATAAATATTTAAATACCAACTAAATATTTAGATATAATAAATTATTTACTGATTTGTTTATAGATCTATTTTTAGCTGGAAATTATACTTTTAATTAATGTGGCCATAACTACTAGCGCCATCTGTTTGTAGCAGTCGAATCGTTTAAAAATGTTTCATAAATACAATTTAATTGTTAAAATCATTACATGTGAATACTTAAAAAAATAATCGTTTCCCAGTTATTATTTTTGCTTAATATGTCTTGGCATGATGTCCAAAACAAGTAGACTTCGGCTTGATGATGGGTCTTGTGACATCCTGTATAATAAATAGGTCTATTATAACCTTGAAATCTGATCGTGTTCAAAGTCCATTACGTGGCTTTTCACACATGTGCAAACACGACTATGATACGATATTTCATCATGGAATGCCAGTGCCTCTACAGGCTTCATCATCAGGCCTTGAAACCTTATCGTGGTCAAAGTTCATTACAAGACTTTTCTAAGATATCCAAAACAGCTTTGATACGATTTTCCATCTTGAAGTTTCAGTTCATATCAGCCGGCTCCATCATCAGATCAGTTCGACAGTACCATATAATTGTATTGTCATCAGAACTACATACAACTGCCAATATGCTACGTCGTTTGGAAGATGGTTAAATTAGTTACCTTAGATTCCATTACATATATTTTGTTATCATTTGAAAAGAAAATTCGTCTTTACAGCTGAATACACATGTGTATTACTGTATTTTATGACAAGGAAATAAATATAAATTGATTTTCACGCAGCAACTGACCCTTATTTTAACCGGTAATACAATTTTCCGTGATTATCAGTGTGGCTTACGGCCAAACCGTAGTACAATTGACCAAATATTTCTTCTGAAGCAGATCATGGAGAAAAAATGGGCATTCACACAAAGTCTTCACTCCCTTTTCAAGTCTTTACCAAAGCTTACGACAGCATAGGTCGGGAAGCCCTTTACAACATCTTAAGGAATTTTAATATCCCAAAAAAGCTAGTCGACATGGTTGAAGTAGCCATCAAGGTAAGCAAGATGAGAGCTGTCCAGAACGAGCCAACAGACGAGTTCACTGTGGAGACAAGACTGAAACAAGGAGACGCGCTATCGACTATGCTTTTCAATTTAGTTCTAGAGCATGTCCTTAGAAAAGTGCTGGCACTGGATGCAGGGGCAAAACTGAATGGAAAGCATATAGTAATAGGGTATGCCGACGATCTGGCCCTGCTTGAAGATAGTAGTGATGAGGTGAAAGATTCCGCAAATGTCCTAGAATCCAAAGCTCTAAAGGTAGGCCTAAGAATAAGCCACGAAAAACGGAATATCTCCAGATGAGGCGCTACAAAAATACTCGAGCGGCCAGAAATAACTTACGGTTGGAGATGATACGTACAACGGCCTATCGAAATTCAAATATTTAGGCTGCACCATAACAGACACGAACACTCAAGAGGAGGAGATCGATATCTGCATTCAAAACGCGCTTAGATGTAGTGCGGCTCTGCACAAAGTATTAGTGTCCAGGTTTCTTAGCCGAAATACTAAATTACGGATTTACAAAACTATTAGAAGACCAATTCTAACGTATGGCTGCGAAGCCTGGACACTGACACAAAACGAGGAGAACGAGCTCTTGGTCGCAGAAAGAAAGGTCCTCCGGAAGATCTTGGGCACTGTACAAAGAACTGACGGGAGCTAGCGGATCCGCAATAACGCCGAAATTGCAGTACTCGTAGCCATTCCTAACATAATTGGAGAAATAAAAGCCCACAGACTCCGATGGCTCACGTCGAGAGAACGGGAGAGGAACGTGGGGTTAAGAGAGCGTATGTGGGTCGACCAACAGAACGTCGTCCTGTCGGTCGCTCTAGATACCGCTGGAAAGACGTGGTGGAGCAGGATCTTAATGGGACATTTAGACAGTAAGAAGGCAATGATATGCTATCCGAAAACATGTTCCAGAAATGGTACTAATTTTGCTATAGACACTAAATAAGCATACAGTAGGTATAAAAATATCCATTGCTTTGGACGCATGCCTATTTTTGCGACTGTTATTACTAATTCAATATATTATATTGTTATATAAATAAATTACAATGCATTTATCATTCAAGGATAAATTAACTGGTGGTTTTAAATGTATGTCGACGTAGGTATAATTATATAATATAATACTATAAATTCAACAGCTGTGATAATACAACATTGTTGGTGCTTTCAAATTCGTGTGAAAATGATTCAAATAATTAATAGTAATCAGAATAAATAAAAGCATATTTAACGAAACACAAAATGGATAACAATAGAAACATTGGTTCTTTTTGAAAATTATTTTACTGCTGTAATTACCGTGATATTAATTTAAAAATTCTCAAAACCTTTTGGATAGATAAGTATGCTCACAATCCTTAAAGTTGTAACAAAGCATTTCAACACAGAATCTACATATATACAATTCTTCCGATACTATCTGCCTCACAGATAACGCACAGCCAAAACCATCGAGTGTAAGAACCTGAAGAAAAAATATAGCACGTATAGACATACATGCGAGAACTAGTAGACACTAAGAAAGCATTTATTCTACGGGATCAGCTAGAAACGGATAATATAAAAAAATGCGCGGACTTAGCTTCGGGCATCCTCTAGAACAGACAAAACGCTTGTGTTCGCGGACTTAGCTTCGGGCATCCTCTAGAATAGACAAAACGCTTGTGTTGTTTCTTTGCTGTGAGATTCTCTTCATATATATACTTGATATGCTGCAAACAAGATAGCAGTAAGTTTCGTCTCTTGCACTTGTAGGCTGCAGTTCTGGTTTAAAACACGCATATATGCAATAGATATGCGTACTGAAATATTTTGTACAACGGTCTTTATATTACTCGGATACCACTACGTGTATTGTATTAGATGACATTTCTCAACTAAATGAATAAAATTTTTAACCGACTTCAACAAAAAAGGAGGAGGTTCTCAATTCGGTCGGTATTTTTTTTTGGATGTATGTACACCGATTTCACCAAGGTATCAGAACCGATTTACGTGATTATTTTTTTGTTTGATGCGGAATAGTTTCGAATTGGTCCCATAAAAATTTGATTGCGGTAAGCTCAGTAATTTTTATTTTATGAGCATTTTTTATTTACTTTCACCTATCCCAATGTCTGAAATCAATCTCGTAAGTAAATTTGATCCACTTCCCGGTTACCGATTGAGCTGAAATTCTGTATACGTATTGAAATTGGATGACAATGAAAAATTATTATTACATAGAGCTGATCTGATGATGGAATCGAAAGGAGGCCATAGGAAGTCAGTAATTAAATGACAAAACTCGATCGAGTTTGGGCTCGCTTGATTCGTCTTGACGAGCACTTTGGTGCGGATGGTAACTAGGATCGTCTAAGGTCCGATGAAGGAGTCGGAAGGTGGCCATACATACTCAGTAATTACAAAAATCAATTTGCCTTGCTCAATGATGATAATGGTGACCTCAAGGACGTAAATCATGTGGTAATAATAATGTTTGTTTAAACAAAAAACAAACAAACAAAACGGTAATAATAATAATAAAAATAAACATTTATTTCGGAGACTTTCCATAGTCATACAAAAACATTAGTAACAAAAACACAGAACAAAATACATTTGTGACCTTAACATTCGGAAATTAAGATTAGCACTCTGCCTAATTCATAAGCCTTCCCTCGACACCGGGACCGCAACAATGTTTACGGGACCAGTGCATCAAGAATGGAGAGTCCGGTTTTCCTGCAATATTTAAAAGGATGCTATTGGGGCTTCTACGCATTCTGCTCATCAAAGATGCAGTCCTCTTGCGTATAATCGCTTCAAAGCTGTCTATGTTTGCCTCAGCAAACATGGTTGACGCACTACAAAACCGCGGAAGCCCCAATAGTACCCGGAATGCGTTATTGTATTGTACGCGAAGAGCGTTGTAGGTTTTCTGCGTATATCTGAGCCACAGACTGCAGGTGTAAAAAGTCTGGCAGTATGCCTTGAACAGAGTAATTTTAACTTCCTTAGTACACCTAGCAAACCTGCGGACCAGCATATTGCATCGAACCGACAACGCCCTTCGTTCCCTCTCTACATCAATATCATCACCTAGGTCCTCATTCAAAAGGTGTCCTAGGTATTTAAACTGTGACCACTTTTCAGTGCCACCCCATAAATGTACACCGGTGGGACAGCCTCAGGTTTTCTGCAACTTGTTCGAAAAACCATAGCCTCACTTTTCCCGACATTGTAAAGTAGTCCATGAGCAAAGGCATATTGTTCACACACTGTAAGCAAACGTCTGAGCGTATCAACAAAGGGGCTCAGCAACGCCATGTCATCCGCGTAGCTGATACTGTTGATAATCTTACCATCAACAGAGTATCCGACACCAGTGCTACTGAGCTCCTCGATCAGCTGATCGATGTATAGACTGAAAAGCGCTGGGGACGTCACCCTTCCTTGACTCACACCACAACTCAGCCCATACTCGTCAGACAATGCACCCGACCATCTAACCTGATTTATTTGGTGGTCATACCAGTACTGGAGGAGGCTGATAAGCTCATGAGGTATGGATTTCTCCCGCAATTTTGACCATAAAATGTAATAATTAACGAGGTCAAAAGCCTTGGAGAGGTCCAAAAAAGCAGCATACACAGGCGTGTTTCTATCTGTATAGTACCTAACAGTGTGTTTGAGTGCCAGAATAGCAGTTTCGGTCGACAACCCTGCTCTAAAGCCGAACTGAGAATCATGTGGTTTAAGCTGCTCAGTCATTCTACGCTCAATCACACAATCAAGAACCTTGGCTATTACGGTCGCTATGAATATAGGCCTATAGTTATCCTTGTCTGCCGCATCCTTGCTTTTACTCATGACTATTGGTACAACTATTGTTCTCATCAGTTCTGTTGGTAAATAGGAATGCCGCACACAAAAGTTAAATAGCATAGATAAAACCCTAGGCAGATGCGAATCAGCACATTGTAAATGTTCTATGCTGAGGCCATCATATCCAGGAGATGCCGTGATCAAATATTTGTCGAATGAGACCAAGTCTGTTAGCTCTCTGCTCAAAAGACTCATTCGCTAGATGGTCTTGGATCATACCGAGTCCAGAATTATACAGTTCAAGAGTTTCTTGACGTAAATGAGATTTCATATATGCTTTCACGGCCAACAAACGTTTTTCACGATCTTTAATAGTCTCACAAGAACGTGAAATTGTGTTCCAAAGAGCATTTTTACAGAAACGACTACTTTTATCCAATCCCGTTTCTTGAGATCTATTTTTTAAGGCGCGCAGCACCACAGATATGAGAATTAGTATCAGATAGAGCGCATTCGTCCAACTAAGCGTGGCACGTTGACAGCTATGTGTGCGTGACCTTTGGCGACTGGCACTGTACGGACACGCGCGTCTATGTGTGTGAAAAGTTGCCAGGTTATGAATAATCTCCCAGTATTTTGCATATAGTTATGTAATATTCTTATATTCATTTGCGGTTTTGAAGAATTTACCATGGATTTAATTAATGCTTTTATAAATACATTTCTTAAATGTAGGTACCGAATTAAGTTTTAACTACTTCGTAAATCTGTATATATAAAATCCTTGCGTTACTGACTGACTGACAGACAAGCTACAGCCGAAACTACTCGGCGCATGAAGCTGAAATTTAGCATGTATGTTTCTTGGGAACCGTAGGGGTGCACCAAGACGGGATTTCTCGAAATTCCCACGGGATCGGGCAAAACGAGAAATAAGAAAATATGTGCGTGCGAAGCCGCTGGCGTCGATTAGTTGAGAAATAAATAGTATGTATGTACACAGGGCACCAAGTCAAGCTAAACAGTTGCTGTACGATTTTGATACTTATTCCCTACGCCATAAGTATGTATGTACACACGGCACCAAGTCAAGCTAAACAGTTGCTGTATGATTTTGATACTTATTCCTTACGCCATAAGTATGTATGTACACACGGCGCCAAGTTAAGCTAAACAGTTGCTGTACGATTTTGATACTTATTCCCTACGCCATAAGTATGTATGTACACACGGCGCCAAGTCAAGCTAAACAGTTGCTGTACGATTTTGATACTTATTCTTTACGCCATAAGAACGGTGCAAAGGACAAAGTCTATAAGCTTGACGAGTAGCAGGGTGTACACGAATATTAGGATATCGTTTGGGGATCGAACTCAAAACAATATAATGTAAGGTATATACTAATGGAAATTGAAATTCTATTACTATATTTATGAGGAAGAAGATATATCTACAATATACTTTTATAATACGGTAATGTATTTTTCATTAACATGACAATCATTATCACATAATCAATTGACAAGTGCATTTTCCCTAATTCAGGCAGAACGGCGTCGACAAAAACTGGCAACACTTACATATTTCTAGCACAAATACGAATTTTATCGAAATTAAATTAGGAAACAATCAAATTATCAATAGTTACCTGTGAAAAGATATTCCATTTTCCTGTTTTTGTTTTTAGGAACAACTTTTACAGTGTTTAAGAACACAAGACGGCATTTTGAGAATTTAAAAGTTGAAGTGATCGTGACGCGTGAACTGTACAATGCTTCGTAGCGCACTGAGACGAGTTTGTATTCGCTTTTCAATTTTGTATTTGCTTTAGTGGCCGCACGCAACTGTGCCGCGCGTTCCATCTGACTAATTCTCATATCTGTGCACAGCACCTTTTGTAGGTCTACCCATAACTAGTTGACAATACAACAATACACTAAAAAGTATTAAATAAAAATAACTACGTTAAAAACAACCGACTTCAAAAACGAAAAAGTAAAAAATTATAATGATTTAATATTATTTAAATACTACCTATCCCTACTAATATTATAAATTCGAAAGTGTGTATGTATGTATGTATGTACGTATGTATGTTCCGTTTTCACGCGAAAACGGCTGAACCGATTTTGGTGAAATATAATATAGAGATATATTGGACCATGGAGACGGACATAGGCTACCAAAAATTGCAAAAATTAAACTGGGAGGGATTGTAGGGAGGATAGAAGTTTGTACGGCAGAAATTTTCCTCTTGGAAGTAAGAACGCATGCGCGAATAATTGAGTGCTGCGCATGTGCTATCTGTCAGTACTGTCACATCATACATATTGTCATATTGCGCACGGTGATTACATTTTTTGCACATCTAAACTAATAAATATATGTAGGAATATGGAATATATATATAATCTAAGAATTATATACTACGCTCAATCGGCTGAAACGATTTTCTCTACCAACTAAAATTATAAATGCGAAAGTGTTTATAGATATATATACATTTTGTACCAAGGAGCAAATATATATGGAGAGAGCATTTCAAAAGGAGTAGAAATCTTTTGTACTCTATAGAGCTTCTGACTCTTTAGAATAATCAGAAGTATATTTACAAAACTTGAGACTGAAAGTAGATATGTGTTACCCCGAATTTTATGTGCGCGAAGCTGCGGGCAAAAGCTAGTTATATATATTATTATGTTCTATTTACTAATAGGTTTGAAGTCGGTGCCAAGTCTTAAATAAATAATAATATTTTAATCACTTAAATGAATACGATCAAATTAATACAATGAAATGACTACTATAAAGATAAAGATGCGTAAATAAACTTAATAAAGAGCAATTAAATCTTAATATTATGAGCAGCTTCAATCAATACGTAGAACAATGAAAAAAGTTAATGTGAAAATGTATTCAACAGAATTCCTAAACTAATAAATGTTCATGTGAATTATGAAATGACTTCTTTAATTTAATGGTTTTTAAAATTTGATTTGGCACCGACTTCAAACTTATTACTAAAAAGAACATATAAATAATAGGTAGTATTTAAATAATATTAAATCATTATTATTTTTTACTTTTTCGTTTTTGAAGTCGGTTGTTTTTAACGTAGTTATTTTTATTATTGTACGATGAATATTATGAGGATCATTATACTGAAAAGCGTTTAAACTGATAATTTTTAAACGAACTAGGTAAGTTCGTGTTTGTTGTTTTAGGCATGAGACCGATATATCAAAAGGAATCTGAAATCCGATTGCAGTCAGAAATCGTATCGTATCGATATCGCAATATGAGAAAACCTATTTTATAAAACGCAAAACAATACCACAATAACGCAAACGATGTACTCCGAACCAAACGCTGCAAGCGCAACCAAACTACAAAGTAAATCTAAAGCTTACGTTTTCGATAGTTTTCATATTCATTCGTTCTCTTTCACTCTACCAAACGACTTGTTAGTTAGAATGAGAGAGAGCGAATTTCATTTCTTTTTCTTACTAACTTAGTGATCCGTTGGAAGAGCGAAAGAGATGAAGCGAATTGTCTCCAAGCAAACGAATCGTTTTGGATTTTGGCGGTTTTATGAATTGCAGATTGAATAGAAAAAAATAAACTAAATATCGAGGTGATAATGTCTAATTCAGATTGCAACTATTTAATGTTTATTTAAAAAATTGCAAATAGTTATTAGGAATTTATGTTTGGAGAGTTTTATTTGACTTGATTGGTCTCATAGCTAAAATACAATAAGATTTCGATTGTTTGCGTTTGTCGTACACTACGCTCTAACATCTGCTACTGAAATCGATTTCTAAAATCGGATTTTAAAATCGATTTGAAAATCTAAAATTTTTTTTTATCGGTTTGCGTAGAAATCCAAAAACGCCCATGCCTATGTTGTTTACATTTTAGCTAGTTTGTTGTTATGAAAATGATTTCCTCTTTATTATTAGCTATTAAACCATGAGTCATTTAGGAGACATTAACATCTATTTAAAATTATTTTTTTCGTTCATTAAATAAACTCGTAGCATGTAAAATTATGGGTATTATATCTAAGCCTTCGGGGACAGCAGGTGTGGTGACATGCACTTTAATTAATTTATTTTACGAAATGTCATCTCCAGGGATACATACACCATGCATACCCCAAAATATGAAATTTATTGCGAGCCAAAGTTGTCGAAGTTGTTGTCCTAATAGCCAAGCTGAAATGGCAATGGGCAGTGGACATTGTTTGAATACTAGACGGTAGTTTTGCTTCAAGGTTCTTCAGTGGCGACCACGTACCAGACGACGCAGCAGAGGTAGTCCCCCTGCAAGATGGATCGATAATCTGGTCAAGATTGGTCTATGTGGAGAGTCTTACGATAGGTTAATATCCTACAGCTGACCTCTCTAGGCTGCAATGACACAATAAGACAAATTTTGGAAGCTGTCAATTATATTTTATCCAATTATTTCAAAATGCCCTTTTTACGTATTTCGAAAGACGACTGCGGCAAATATCGCGAGCATCAAGGATACTTAGGTATAAAGTTTCGTTATTCTTATAATTCAAATCACACGGTTCAGTAATTCTTTTAAAAGAGGATAGAACTGTACACGAACTAAAATACTGAAAGGAATAATATATTAGTATTTGTTCTACAGTTCTTTTCTTCTGGGAATCTGTTCTGTGATTTGAATTACAAAGATAACAAAAGGAACTTATTAAACATAAGAAAGCTGTATTATACAGTAACCATATATTCGGAGCGCACTCTGGCATTAAAGTTAGGAGCTCATCGTACATTTCTGACCGAATTAAATATATCAAATTGAGTGGCTAAGTTTTACCGTCTGTCGTCTTATATCTGATTGTCTGCTTAAAAGTGGACGATCTGATACAAGATTTCATACTTTTCCATGCTACAGAGAGAACGTGAAGCCACTGGCCTCGGTTTTAATGAAGATTTTTGAATTATTATTATTGTTTTTATAGTTGTAGTGGGCATTTGAAAATCTCAAATAATCTGAACCGACCTTAAGCACAGAATCAATATTTTTCTTCTTTTTGGGTTGCGTTGCGTGTAGTTCCCTCGATTATCCTGACCAGGTCTTCATTCTGTCTCTTTGGTTTGTGGTCCGACTTTAGTGCATGAATATTTGTATAACAGATCAGTGACCATTTATATAAAAGTTACACCTGGTTTTGGTTTCGGTGGAAGCCAATTCCATATTTTATTTAGTTTGTATAATATGACTCAAAGCATTAATTTGGTTCTTGACTTTTATGGAAAGCCGTAATTATATTTTAAAACTGTGTTATCCAGAGTCACATTTAGCTATCTATAAAGCTATATACAACTAACATATAAACTTATTAAAACTGCCTGGCGAGTTCACTGAATCCAATTGAACTTAAGATTACAATATTTACGGCAAAAATATAGAAATTCAAGCTTCTATCACCGAGGAGGAAGTCTACATTACATTCTTCTGTTACAAAATATTAAATCTGGGAATTTATCCTGGAGATTGCTTTAGCCCATTACTTGGAGTGAAAACATCCTTGATATACGGCTGTAATACGTCTCTACTTATCCCTCCGGGCGTATACAAACATATATCTATGTATGTGACAGCTATAGTTACTTCCCCTCCTTGTTATATAATTAATGTGATGATTTTCCTGTAAGATCTCCTGGAAGGAATGCACAATACTCGTAGTAATTTGTAATTACGTTATAATTTTCCTGCAAGCTCTGCAACTTGTGTTACACCGATGGGATAATTTATTATATTATATAACATATTTTTATATTGTTTGCTCGAATGATTATTCCACCAACTTTAAACTGAGTTTATTGAGATTTATTGTTAAAGTATCATCGATTTTTTTAATTCCACATTAGATTTTAAAAGAGCCGATGTAGTGCTTACTAAAGGGAAATAAAGCCTCTATCTCCTGCTGCATCTACCGCGACGATGTTGATGACACGGCGCTGCCCACCTTGACGTAGTGCCCTTGGGTGCAGCAGCGCCATGACTTGACGCGGTAGTCGGTTCAGATGCACTCTCGTTTCAGATATTGGTACAAGCCGTGGTCCGGAACGAGAGATCCTGAAATACCGCCGTCTCTTTCTGCGGGGTCGTAAAGTTCATCAAAGAGTATCCAAAGTAAAAATGGATATCCCCTATTCCTTCCCCCTCATCCCACTCGGGTTGGGAAAAGGGAAAGGACGAGCCTTTCCCTTTCCCCAACCCCAAGGGGCGTCAATGCACTTGTAACTCCTGTGATGTTGCTTGTGTCCATGGGCGGCGGTAATTGCTTACCATCAGGCGATCCGCCTGCTCGTATGCCGCCTATTACCATAAAAAAGTGGCAATGGAGCTAGAGAGAAACCGTCCCGCCTTATTGCTAACTATAGTTCTGGGCGCCAAACGCATTACGATCTCCGACCACCGTACAGTGACAGCTACGGACGACGAACCTAGGAGACACTCGCTATAAGACTAGTAATATGTCATATAGACAAGCTTTCCAGGGAGGGGAAAATTTTATTTACAATAGTGTCCGCTCACGCGGATCAAATCGGGCAGGATTGCAGTCTCACCAATGCTCCAAACTCGATTTGTTAGGTTTGAAGGCTCAAGGAGCCACACCTACAAATAGAAAAATTGCTCACTGTTTTATTATGAATAGAATTCTTATTACAAAAAAAGCAATAATTTGAGATACTACCTATCAAATGAATTATGCTATTCATTCCGTAACACAAAGCCAATGTAGTTTCCTAAAACATCTACGTTATCTTAATATATAAAATCCTTGCGTTACTGACTGACTGACAGACACGCTACAGCCGAAACTATTGGGCGCAGGAAGCTGAAATTTGGCATGTATGTTCCTTGGGGACCGTAGAGGTGCACTAAGAAGGGATTTCCCGAAATTCCCACGGAATCGGCCATAACAGGTAAATTTACAAAAAATGCAGGCGTAGCTGCTGGCGTCCTCTAGTTTTACAATAAAGTAAGAACAAACAGTTGCAAAACGAAAATATATATACATATTTTCTTATTTAAGTAATTGGAACCACTTTGTGGCAGTGCAAGCCACTGAAAGACTCTTTGTTTCAAACTGGAGCTCGGTTGCAGATCACTTCTTCAGCTTACAATTTACTTTGTAGTGGTTTTTGCGTCGCTAACAAATATCTTAAAGTACTTGCTTTTTTTTTCAATATACTAATGTCAAAAGTATACTTATTACTTATCATTAATAAGTACCATCTTGTTTATCTGTACTAAAAGATAAATTTGTAATAATATAAAATGAATGCCAGAAACTGGTTTATGTTCTTTTATGTTTAATCTAGCGATAGATGATGTTCTGATACTATCTATTATGGATACTTATCTTATTACATACATACATACATATCGTCACGCCTTTTATCCCCGAAGGGGTAGGCAGAGGTGTATTTCTACACCCACTTTTCGCCAGATATACTTTAGTCCCACGTAATAAGGGGCGAGCCTATTGCCGTACCGGGCACATTTCCAGACTCCGTGCTGCTACTGAGAAATTCGTGACAGAAACACCCAATAACACTACCCGACCCAGGAATCGAACCCGGGACCTCCCGATCCCACGCGCACATTAAGACCGCGAGACCAACGAGGCAGTCATGTAGGGTTTGATGTCGAGTTTTCCGTCTCTACGCAAAGATGGTATTTGCATCGTGTTATCCCTTAGTCGCCTCTTACTACACCCACGGGAAGATAGGGGGTGGTGACACTTGTATTCTATGCCGTCAACCACATTATCACCTTATATTTCTACGACTATTTAATCCTGTATATAAAATATCCCACTGCTGGGCCACTTTTCACCATGAGAAGGGTAAGGTGGCTAAGTGAGAGTTGGCAGACTTCACATGTCTTTCGAGAACACTATGGAGAACTTTCCGACATGCACATTGTCTCACGATGTTTTCCTTCACCGTTTAGCAAGCGATAATTACTAATTTATAACTAAATTGTTTAATCAATACAAATTACATTTTGCAGCGAAAAGGACATCATTCATTTCGTACCCAAAAATTAAAGTGCTGGCCAGAAAAAAAATATATTACATTATTATGGGAAATCATGTTCTGATGATTTTTTACTACTACAAGAATCGTCTACAATTAACCCCTAGGCTGTTATTTGAGTTTGAAAGTACAAAAATTAATTCTTCTCTTACAATGTGTGCAGCAATGTTCAATAATAGCTCTTCACTTGTTTTATTTGGTATATACCAAGACTAAATAGAAATAAGTCTTCTCCCGTTAGCCTGATGAAGGTAGCTAAGTTGTTTCTCAACTTTTAAACGTAGTAAAAAATCAACAAGACATTATTTCCCCTAATAGTCTAGTATTTTTTTTTCTGGCTGCCACTTAAATTTTTGGGTACCTACAAAATGTTCGAGACCTGAATGATGTCCTTTAGGTTATACTGCATGCATCGTTCCAGAGTATCTACACTCTGAAAAGGATGCAAGTCTAGATTACAAGCATCACTCGTCGACTCAAATATGACACATCATTGTTCCCAAGCTCTTTTGTTTTCCCTCACCCGTATATGAGTTTTAACTCTGAGCTCATGAATTTAAATAAACTATTTATAAACACGATACTCTCAGCGTTTGAATGAAAAACTGGGTTTGTGTGAATTTATTATTTAAACCTTGTTTTGAGTACCTCGCTGGCTTAAATAAGTTTATGCTTGTTTATTTTTTGTCGCTTGTAAAGCGACGGACTGAGCAAATTGCGATTATTTTTCAGTGGAAAAATACTTGGCTAGAAGCTGTCGCTGGGGGCTAATTTAAAAATATAATCGATGAATTAATGTAAGGTTAATGAGTCTGTATAAAATAAATACAATTTTTACGTTACTGACTGACAGACAAGGTACAGATAAAAGTAATACTCGCAAGAAGCTGAAATTTGGCATTGATGTTCCTTGGGGCTACAGTCCCCAAGTCCCCGGGTTTGCTAAGAAAGTATTTACCGAAATTCCCTCGGGATCGGGCAGAAAAAAAATAAAAAATCGTGTGAATAGCTGCGGGCATCCTCTAGTCTTTTATAGCGATGTTCCTGATATCCGTATTCGTATCCGTATCCGCGGATATCCGAGGAAGAAGAAAGATCCGTATCTGTATCCGTATCCGTTACTTTTCTCGCAGATCTTTTACGGATCTTTCACCTTATTAATTTTCAACTGATAGGATGGAATGCATCATATCAGCCAAACGACGTCCACTGCTGGACATAGGCCTCCCCCAAGGTTCTCCACACAGACCGGTCTTGAGCCGCCTGCATCCAACCTCCTCCCGCGATCTTGACAAGATCGTCGGTCCACCTTGCGGGGGGCCTACCTCTGCTGCGTCATCCGGTACGTGGCCGCCACTCCAGAACCTTTCTGCCCCAACGGCCATCGGTTCTTCGAGCTATGTGCCCTGCCCACTGCCACTTCAGCTTGGCTATCCGGAGAGCTATGTCGGCGACTTTGGTTCTACTGCGGATCTCCTTATTTCTGATTCGATCTCGCAGGGAAACTCCAAGCATAGCTCTCTCCATCGCCCTCTGAGTGATCTTGAGCCTTCTGATAAGGCCCATAGTGAGCGACCACGTCTCTGATCCGTAAGTCATCACTGGCAACACACACTGGTCAAAGACTTTCGTCTTGAGACACTGCGGGATATCGGACGAGAAGATATGTCGTAGTTTCCCGAACGCTGCCCAACCGAGTTGGATTCGACGATTGACCTCGTTCTCGAAGTTGGACCTACCTAATTGGACTACTTGTCCCAGGTAGATATACTTGTCGACAACTTCGAGCGTAGAGTTCCCAACCTGAATAGGAGCAGGTACAACATGGACGTTCGACATGATTTTCGTCTTGTCCATGTTCATCTTAAGACCTACTTGTTGGGAGACTCTACAGAGGCCATCGAGCATTGTGCCTAGGTCTTCCATGGTCTTAGCCATGACTACGATATTATTTCGACTTGTATTGAAATTCTATTAAAAATACTCTGAATGGAACTTAATAGTGTTTGAATTCTACCTAACCACCTATAGCATTCCATCCTCATCATATCAGTTTGGCTGATATGATGAGGATGGAATGCTATAGGTGGTTAGGTAGAATTCAAACACTATTAAGTTCCATTTCAAACACTATTAAGTTCCATCAGTTTGGCTGATATGCTGAGGATGGAATGCTATAGGTGGTTAGGTAGAATTCAAACACTATTAAGTTCCATTCAGAGTATTTTTAATAGAATTTCAATACAAGTCGAAACATGATCTGTCTATTGTTCCGCCGGGCGTGCGTGACGTCAACTATCGTTTCATGGTCGCGCGCACTGACATCGATTCAGTAAGAAAATAAAGATCCGTATCTGTATCCGCAGATCTTGACACCAAATATCCGTATTGCGAGCCATATCCGTTTTTAAAGATCCGGCACATCACTAATATTTTATATTATCACGTTATTTGATTATTGTATAATCTAAATGCGTTTATGGTTTGTACTCACATACATTAATACTTTCGCCGGGACCCTCAAATAACTCCAAAATAAATTATTGTCCTCATTTTAATAATGTCCAAAATCAATTAAGTCAACAATATTCCTGCGCTGATCTTGAAGCGACTACTCGTGGACACACGCGCGTATGCGTGTTTACGCGTCAGTGCGTTTCAGCTCGCATACTCTGCGCTGTGCTTTGCTATATGTGCACCGGCTCTAGGCCGGCCAGTGCATTGACATTCCACAATATAATTATGGTTGCATTTATGAAATATTAAAAAAATCTCTCAGGTGATACATACACTGTGTAAATAATTTCTTGAATGGCTTTGCAATAATTTCTGACTAACTAACTGACTGAAAGATCCAATTGATTGTTATTTATTTTAATGTATCATAAACATTGACTTTAAAATTTGTCTAATTTTGTTGTCGCAATATATGCTCTATTTAATCCTTCATTTGCTCGCGTGTGTGTTAACGTAATAAGCATGATTGTCATATCCTAAATCAAACACAGTCACTGCTGCAGTTGAGGCTTCTCCCCCGCAAGTCCAACAATTCTCGATTCTATTACGACTTATCTGGATTGAAAAACCAGGAGAATATGTTAACATTTGAGGTAACTGTTTATTTATTTCCCTCATTAATGAAATTATAAGATTGTGATGTAATAAAAAGATAATATATCTTTATTAGTTTGGCCAGTTGCAAAGCATACATATCTTGAAGTGAATTTGGGGTTATGACTGTTTGTTATAACTGATCGATTGAATTCTTGGTGTCGTATATAAAGAAGCAGAAATATCAGTCATTCCTTGTGAGAATACTGTTGAATATTATTTGTTATACAATATTGAGATCTTGTGCTTTGACCCCTCAAATTTCAGCCCACAGTTTCTTTCTAATTCATGTGCGTATTATGTTATCAATATTTTATGTTATATTTTGTCCTACTTCTGACATGCATATAGCAATACCTTTCTTTTAAGAATTCCTCACTCAACTACATCTTGATTTAAAAAACGTCGATAGCAAATAATAGTATTCTTAGAAATAAAATAGTTTTTCCTATAAAGATGAAAGAAAATATTTGAATGACATTGTTATTAACTATCTAAAGTAACTCAATGTATTCGTGAATAACTGTTATCCGTCTATATTAGCCATCTTTATCCAGACTGGATATCTGGCACTAATATTTTAATTATAAATCAACTACTTACTCTTCTTAAACTAAAGATTTGCGTCGAATATTTGAAAATAAATGTAAACTGCAGAAAAGTAGTACCTACTTTTTGAAAAATGGATTTACATTTGCTCGTCGTTTTATGGATGAGATAAGTATTTGATCTAATAAAATTGAAGTTGAAGCGATGCGACGCCAGGCTAAGAGCACATTTACCTACCGAGGACGAAGAAACGGTATTACTATTATTATACTTATTATATAAACTTATATTATGAGAAATATAAAAGATTTGGAAATAGTTAACCGACAATTATAATATTATACAGGAAATCTAATACCGGCGAATAGCTCTGGGTAAAAGTAATCCCATAAAAAACAAAACTTGTCAAAAAACCAACATATTTACATTTTAAACTTATAAACTAACAAAGGTAAATATCTATCTTGAATATAATGCAAATCCAATTATAGGCAAACTCGGCATGCGCTCAGATTGCACTATCAAACAGATACTCTACAGTCTACACCAAATTAAAATAAAATAACAATAAAATAAAAAAAGAAAACAACTAACAGAAATTAAATAACTAAAACACAAAAAGAACTTAACAATTTTTACGAAATTTATACAAAACATTTTTATATGACAGTAAGGACACTGATAGGATATCGACCTTTTCACATTTATAAAAGGCATTGTGCTCGCGACAGATTCTAGGAATTACACTATTGTAACCAATATTTGTTACATAATGATTAATGGCGAAAGGGCGGCAGTTAACTAACCTGTGACCAGTGCGTGGTATCGATAAGATTATTTTTTTCAGTAGTAATGGACAATCGAGAATTCCCGACAAAATTTTAAACAGAAACACTTGATCTGCAACCCACCGACGATCCACAAGTGAATTAATTTTGAAAAATCTAATCTATCACGATAACTATGGAGAGAATGTAATTCTCTAACGTGAACAGTTAAAAGAAAAAAAAAAGCGCTTCTGAACTCCTTCAATTCTATCAATATGACATTGATAGTGAGGATTCCAGGCACTGCTGCAGTATTCTAATCTACTTCGCACTAGCGCGTTATATGCAGTTACGAGAGCAGTTCCGGTTTTAAAAAATTTACAATTTCTCCATATAAACCCCAGCATTTGGTATATGAATAGATAGACTCGGCCATCACATGAAAACACTATATATCTCATAAGTAATACATCTAATATATAAAATTCTCGTGTCACAGTTTTCGTTCCCATACTCCTCCGAAACGGCTTGACCGATTTGGATGAAATTTTTTGTGCTTATCCGGTATCTATGAGAATCGGCCAACATCTATTTAAAAAAAAAAAAAAAAAATTTGCAAAACAACGTTTGCCGGGTCAGCTAGTAATATATAAATTAGATTGTTTAGTGCGATTGCCAAGTCAATCTATTTATATAAAACATTAAAAAAATAAAAATTAAGGCGCTACCTCGAAAATGTATGCCCTTTTTGATTACAGATTTTGAAGCAGTCAGACTTACCAGCAAAGTGAAAATTTTATATATTATTTATCAGGTCTTTATCTAGGGACTGCCCGAACAGATACACGATTGGAAGATTTTCGCTCGATAGAATTTTAATTTGAAAAACATGCTTTCTCTAAATATTTTTTTGTATATTTTAAAAAATACTTAACTTTTCGCCTTGAAATTGCTACTCACTGGAAAAAGAGCTAGTTTATTAGGGATTGGTCTAACGATTTTTTTCTAAGACGATTATTACTTGAGTTATGAACGAAATAAGATTTCAGTCAGTTTCGTGATGGCATGCCATGTCAAAAACCGTGCGACATTCAACTTTATAGCTAACACTTAGCGATGACCTCTGCACGATTTTTTGACCTTCGAGGTAGCGCCTTAACCGACTTGGTATGGATCTCACAACTTTTTACGGTAGCGAGACTTGTTTTTTTTGACAAGTATTGTTTTTTATGGGATCTCATTTCTTTTTATAGATAGTCTTATTTTCGTTCTTTCTCGTACCTTCCACTTCTAGTTCAACAACAACGAATTTTCTTGATTAAAGCCTTAACTGCAAATATAATTTTGTAATCCTATATATTTATATAAGATTTAAAAAATATTTATGCAGTTGATGTATCTCGAAAACTGGACAGCAATTGAAAAATATTTTAGTTTTCCCTTGATTCATGCACTAAACACTAATTTTGAAGCTTCTATGTCTGCTAGAAGTGCCTTAGACTTTTGATGAACGGTCAGTGAGTGACAAAATTAAGAAATTTGACTCTTTATAATTCTTAAACTACTGATTCAAATTTAATGAAATTTGAAATATACCGTGTTTATACAATGCCTGCTTGGTTACGAAAAATCAGGCTTCTAGTTTTATCCGCAATGAAGTTAAGGGTCGAAAATGGCCTGAACTGCTTTGAGAAAAGGATGACACGGCCGTGCAGATGATATGAAAGTTTTCAAGTAGAATGGCTTCGCAGAAATAAATAACGCGTAAATAAGCGAAACAGATTAGGATTGTATGATTATTGTTTATATTTTTGACATCACTCAAACAAAAGTTTTTTTTATTGCCTAGTTAATTTTGTTCTAACCCATGGATTAGATGTTGAAAAGGTTTTTAGGCTTTTTTTGCTAAAGGGTAAGGCTATTATTTTACTTAATCAAGGATAGAAATATGTATTTTTGTCCGCTGGTAGCACATATTACTGTATTTATGTCTGAAACTACAGAAACGTTTTTTATAATCGATAAACTTATGCGATTTGTATATATCATACAAGTAGAATTCACGTGTGTTAATTGCGTTTAATAACTTATTTATTTTATCAATGCCTTTATTTTTCTCCGTTTTGAAGGGGTAGCGGTAGCGAAGGGCCTATATATGAGGTTATTGATTTTGCTTTCATCTTGAAATTTTAAATCAGTGGTTTATTATCAGCTGCAACATAAAAGAAAAACAAAGGTATAATTCTATATCCATTGCACTATCAGAAGTGTGCACTTACCAACAAAATCTACTTCTCCTGACTCGTTAAATTCCACGTCAGGGGGAATATAAACAAAAAGAAAACGGAATATTCATTTGAAATTCGTGTTATAAAAGCTAGCAAAAAGTAGAAAAGTTCGTGTAAAGGATCTCTTTCATGAAAACTTTGCAGACGTTGAGTATAAAGAGAAACTAGTATAGGCCGGTTCATGAAAGATGACCACTGCGCAGAAATCATTTTTAGGTCCCCGTGGAGGTGCGGGGTGAGGCGCGGGTGGAATGCCAATGGCGTGGCTCCGTTCTTGACGCATTTCCTAAATGCGTCAAGAATGGAGCCACGCCATTGGTGCACGAATGTACATATGCGCGACGGCCGCCATTTGTGGTCAACTTTCGTGAACCGATCTATACCTAGTTACAGCGCGGTAAACCGCCTTTTGTGACACAAGAGTTTGCGTGTCTCGTTATTTTTTTTTACTCCGGTTTCAATAGAAGTGCTATTGTATTGATTTGATGCTGGCAGGTATGTGTGTGCCGCCGTTTTTAGGTACGAAGGGATGAAAATCATGTGACTAAAAGTGTGAAGAATGTAACTGTCGGGGGATGTAAAACAAGAGGGAGACTAAAGAAAAGATGAGTGGATTGTGTGAATGATGATATGAATGAAAAGAAAATGAATGTTCTATTAATAAATTAGTAAAGGAATAATATATCCAGTAAGTACTATTGTACTGTCTAACTGAGATATGAAACTCTACATTACGTCGTTTGCATGTTTTTCAGGTTAGTTAATAAGCATAATTTGCAACTTTATTTGATTACTAGCCGTTTCCCGCGGTTTCACCCGCGTCCTGAGGGAACTACTTCGCGTACCCGAAAAACCCAAATTTACCCCCTTACGTACCCCTATTTTGTCTAAAATAAAATACAGCCTATGTTACTCACAGATAATGTAGCTTTCTAATGGTGAAATAATTTTTAAAATCGGTCTAGTAGTTTTTGAGTATATCTATTACAAACAAAAATACAAATCCTCTTTATAATATTAATATAGTGTAAAAAATAAGTACTCATGGAGATATATACATAAGTATAGAAATTTGAAATAAAAGAACATCCAGTGTAAATTACCATACCACTAATTCTCTGCTAATTGCCTCATTTTCGACTGACAAAAATCCTATTAACTCCAGGGAAACCTAACGAGCTTGTGAATTTTATTCAGCTGGGCATTAAAGTATTTAAGGTTGAATGGTTTAAATAAAGAATATTTAGTAGACCCTGCTCTAGCTTTGCTAGATTGAGTACGCAGTGGCAGCGCTTAACTGGGCTAGTTTCATACATACATAGACTCACGCCTGTTTCCCGGAGGGGTAGGCAGAGACTACGGTACGCCATTTGCAACGATCCTGACATACCTCTCTTGCTTCACTCACTCCCATCAAGTTTCTCATGCATGCTCTTCTGTTAAGGGTACTTCTGACCTGTCCTTTTTTCAGGATGTCTCCAATCTGGTCAGAGAACGTACGCCTAGGTCTTCCCCTTTGTCCTGTCCCATTCACACTTGCCTTATATATCTTCTTTGGCAGTGTATCTTCATTCATCCTCTCCATGTGCCCAAACCATCTTAACATGCCTTTCTCAATGCTTGTCACTACATCTTCTTTTACCCCACAACACTCTCTTATCACACAATTCTTTACTCTGTCAGTCAAAGATACACCACATATACTTCTCAATGCTCTCATTTCTACAGCATTTATTCTACTTTCAAATCTCTTCTGCCACACCCAACTTTCACTACCGTACATAAGGGTAGGCACTAATACCCCTCTATGCACAGCCAAACGTGCCTTTTGGACACGTTTTGGCTATTCACAAACGCCTTCAGAGCTCCATTCACTCTCGTCAAAAAAATCAACGTTATGTAGCAGTAGTCACACTATTGTCTTTTATTACATAAAATAATATAAAAAGCATTTTTTTAAACAAAATTTGTAAGCCTGTACTGTTAACCGTTTCTGTGCCCGACGTCCGTTATGTATTCTTAAACAATAAAAATGCCTGAAAATACATTAAAATCGGCGCAGCGTAATAGCTAGTTAGCCATATTAATCTGTATACCATCCGGTTCAGTTGAAAGAAGTGACTCAAAACGATATAGCAGCACACCATTCCGAAAATAAAGTATCCAAATAATAAAACAAACTGACTGCGATGTCTCCACAAAGCGTAAGTACAAGCTGACAATAGGTGTCGAATAGAAAGGGGCGATAATGTCTGATATTCTTCTTGCTAGCTTCCCCCATAACTGTCTTCGTCTGTGTTTGTCACTGAGCTCCTTTCAACACTGTCTCTTTGACATTTTGACGCCACGCAATTTCGTATCGACTGTTTCGGCAACGTTTTATCAAAAGAGCGAGGAAGATAAATAGTTATTTGAGAAATCAAGCACATTTTTTGGGCATATATTACTTTTTTATGTCTTAACCACGGCTAACATAACCCTGTAATCCATGCTAAATTGTCGAGGAGAACAAAAAATATTTCACCTTTACTTCTTAAATAATTACGTGATGGCTTGATGCATAAAAGTTATTTGGTTGGGCAATAGTGTTACTGGGTTTTTCCGAATTCTCAGTAGCAGCACGGAGTCTGGTGATGTGGCCGGTTACGGCAATAGGCTCGCCCCCTATTATGTGGGATCTAAAATTTCATGGCGAAATGTGGGTGTAATGTTACTAATGGTACACCTCTGCCTACCCCTTCGGGGATACAGGCGTGAGTCTATGAATAAAATAAATAAATAAATAAAATAAAAGTTATTAAGCAATTGACAAAGTTAATTAAAAATATATGTCACATGCTTTATAATATACTAAATACATAGAATATTGTTCAAGAGGGATCAAGAAAGTCTATCTGTCTGTTCTAGGTATAATCCTGACAATCATATTCAGCGTAACAAGAGTTACTTACTTCAAAGAAATTTAGGCCTGATGCAACACAATAAAAGTGAGTACCTACATCAAAGCTATTTGAGAAGGCTCGAAATCTAAATAATCGTTATGTACGTACAACCCACTCGAGTCATAATAATTTTGCATATCGCTAACGATTCAATATTTCAAGACGATATTTTAAGATAATATTATACCAAGTGCTTGGAAGTTTAAGAATATCGATTACTCCCTGGTATTTCCTAAGATGGAATCTTTTCTACTATGCCTTCGGGAATACTTATGAGAATATTCTCATAAGAATTCCCGAAGGCATAGTAGAAAAAAAATTTTGGATTATTATATAATAATCCTATAAACACAATACTTGTCAAAAAAAACAAGTCTGGCAACCGTAAAGAGTTGTGAGATCCATGTAAAACTAAGACGGTTAGTTAAAAATCTTTAATGTTTTAAATAGTATTGCGATCCTGAATAAAAATAGATCTTTATATCCTATATTTATGCGATTACATAACCTCCCCTCCTAAGTAGGAGCTGATTTCAGTAAAGAATTTTGATTTATATTTTTATTAATTATTTTATTTTATTAGGAAAAAAAAACAGTTATAACATCTTATAAAATTTCACAATATAAGTCTGAAAACCATTATCATGTTTCCACATATAATTATCAAATTACGCTGTTTATACTTAGGCTTACTACTTTGGCTACAAGAATTGTAGATATTATGTTTAAAAGAAAATTTATCATTTAGTTTATTTCGTTTTTAGTTTATCTTTCAGAAAGTATATGTATAATCGTCGTTGATCTAGAGTTAAATAAGTCAATATCAGTTTCAGAACCAGTACATTTATGCACTTTCCTGTCCTTAGGAAAAATGAATTTTGCCTGTAGTTTGCTGCACTGTGGCTCACATGAAGAGGGTGATAATGCCGCATCGACCGTGTAGGAACTTGTAAGTTAATTTTAGACAATAAGTACGGGGAACTGACTACACTACTTTTGCAAAAAGTGATTATCTCTGATTAACTGAGTCCATATCGAAAGAGACTGATGTAATCTGGGGGCACGGGAGTGCCCCCACCAAGTCGAGCAAAAAAGCGGCACGGCCGTACCATCCTTTTCTCGAAGCAATTCAGGCCATTTTCGACCCCCTATAACTTCGTTGTGGATAAAACTAGAAGCCTGATTTTGGTACCGTGCAGGCATTGTATAAACATGGTGTATTTCAAATTTCATTCAATTTGAACCACTAGTTTAAGAATTATAATGAGTCAAAATTCTTAATTTTGTCACTCACTGACCGATCATCAAAAGTCTATGGCACTTCTAGCAGATATAGAAGCTTGAAATTTAGAACACGATTAGTGTTTAGTATATGAATCAAGGAAAAATTATTTTTTTTTCAATTTCTGTCTAGTTTTCGAAATACATCAACTGCATAAATAACTTTGTAATCCTAGATAAATATAAAGATTTACAAAATTAGATTTGCAGTTACAGCTTTAAATAAGAAAATTCGTTGTTGGTGTACAAGAAGTAGAAGGTACCGTAAAGGACAAAAGTAAGACTATCTACAAAAAGAAATGAGATCCCATAAAAACAATACTTGTCAAAAATACCAAGTCTCGCGACCGTAAAAAGTTGTAAGATCCATGTAATACCAAGTCGGTTAATTAAAAATCTTTAATGTTTTAAATAAATATATTGACTTGGCAATCGCATTAAACAATCAAATGTATACATACGAGTATTATATTAATTATAAGATATTATATTGTGTTTTCATGCGATGGCCGAGTCAATATATTTATTTAAAATTAACCGACTTGGTATTACAAGGATCTTACAACTTTTTACGGTCGCGAGACTTGGTATTTTTGACAAGTATTGTTTTTATGGGATTAATATTAATTATCGCCTACCCGCAGACGACTACATGTCTATATACGAGTATATATTTAAACTCAAATATGGTCTCGAATTTGGTGTGACCAGAAATTCAATAAGAAAAATAAAAGTATCTATAACTTGTGTGTTTTAAAAGTATCTATAACTTGTGTGTTTTGAAGTCAGGGGGTGCTTCTGTGTACTGGTCTGTCCGACCATTACACAGGGCTTCGGGTTCGCGATCCCGGCTCTCCGAGCTGCTGTAGTCACTACCCAATATCCTTTCCAGTGATTACAGTACCCCCCACCTACAAACCCATTTTCCTTGTCATACATCCTATCCATTTACCCAGTATCTCCTACCCTTCTTCCTTTATAACGATAATATTCCCAAGGAGGGTTGGCGTCAGGCAGGCGGCCGGCTGGTAGAATATATGCCAAAACCTTTTGTAGTATGGCCACGTATGACAATGAGTGCGAAAGGATTAGGGCGTTCCCCGCAGGCGACGCGCAGGGGCAGCACCCGGCACCTGCGAGAAGTATGCAAGGGTTGTTGCACTATTCCGGGCGAGTGCAACGTAAGAAGCGAGCCTGTGATGTAAGGGTGAGGTATGCAAGTTGGAACGTAGGTACGATGACTGGAAGAGCTAGAGAGTTAGCTGGTGTTTTGAAAAGAAGAAGAATAAATCTGGCATGCCTGCAGGAAACAAGATGGAAAGGTACGAAAGCTAGAGAGATCGGAGAAGGATACAAGTTTTATTATTGTGGAAGTGATGGAAAAAGAAATGGCGTGGGAATTGTGTTAGACGAAAATATGAAAGATAGTGTGACAAGTGTAAATAGAATTAATGATAGAATGATTGCTGTGAAAGTGATGTGGCAAGGTATTATTTTGAATGTGATAAGTGTGTATGTCCCTCAGGTAGGATGTGAGGATTGTGAGAAAGAGAAGTTTTGGATGGATTTCGATAGCATGATGACGGGTATACCGGAGAATGAAGAGATTATTGTGGGAGGTGATTTTAATGGACATGTGGGACGAACAAGTGGAGAGTATGAAAGAGTACATGGAGGTTGGGGATTCGGCAGCCGAAATTGTGAGGGAGAAGCAATTCTCCAAGCTGCTGCCGCTTTTGACCTCGCAGTTGCAAATACTTGGTTTCAGAAAAGAGAACAACATTTAGTTACATATAATAGCGGCCACCACATGACCCAGATTGACTATTTCCTACTAAGGCGAAATCGACTCAACTGGGTCAAAGACTGCAAAGTGGTACCAGGAGAAGATTTAGTCTCGCAGCACAGGCTCCTGATAGTTGAACTTCAGATTCGACTAAGCTCTCAAAAAACCAAGCAGCAACTGCCTCCAAAAATAAGATGGCATATGTTAGAGAAGAATGAATGTGTAGAAAAATTCAGAGATAGAGTGGTGGATAAAATGTTAGAAATGGGCGATATGAATGATAGCAGTGTCAATGAGTGTTGGAAAGAGATGAGTAAATGTATAAAGTGTGTAGCAAAGGATGTTTTAGGAGAGTCGAAAGGGACGCGAATGAAAGATAAGGACACGTGGTGGTGGACAAAAGAGGTACAGAATGCGCTTAAGGAAAAGAAAGCAAGATTTAAGGAATGGCAGCTGGTGAAAGGAGGAAATGAATCTTTAGAAGGAAGTAAGAAGAAAGAATACGATGAATGTAAAAAAAGAGCCAAAAAAGCTGTAGCCGTTGCTAGATCCAAAGCCCTAGACCACTTGTACGGGTTACTGGAAAAACCCGAGGGTCATAAATATTTATACAGCATGGCTAAAGCTAGAGAGAGAAAGGCGAAGGATGTTTCCCATATTAAGTGCATGAAAGACGAAACAGGAGTGATTCTTATGGACGACGATAGAATAAAAGAAAGATGGAGGACATACTTTGAAAAGTTAATGAATGAAGAGAACGATTGGAGCGGAAAACTTGAAAGTGAGCAGATGAATATTGGTTTAGTGAAGGAAATAAGTAAAGATGAGGTAAAAAAGGCTGTTAGTGGAATGAAGAATGGGAAAGCGTTAGGACCAGATGGAATACCAGTGGAAGCATGGAAAGCGTTAGGAGATGATGGATGGACGTGGCTGGCTTTATTCTTCAATAAGCTGTTGCACGAGGAGACCATACCCGAGGAATGGTGCAACAGTTACCTGGTGCCCATTTTTAAAAATAAGGGTGATATCCAAGAGTGCAACAATTATCGGGGAATAAAGTTAATGCCTCATAGTATGAAAGTATGGGAGAGAGTAGTTGAGCGACGCCTGCGAGACGAGAGTGAGATTTCACGAAACCAATTCGGTTTTATGCCTGGTCGAAGTACGGTGGATGCTATTTTTGCACTTCGCCAAATGTGCGAAAAATACAGGGAGGCACATAAAAACTTGCACATGGTATTCATCGACCTTGAAAAGGCATATGACCGAGTGCCTCGTGAAGTCTTGTGGTGGGCCCTTAAGAAGAAAAGAGTGCCTGGAAAATACCTGACGTTGATTCAAGCCATGTACGCTGAATGCAGAACGCAAGTCCGATCCGCGGCCGGTATCACAGCCAGATTCGATGTGGCCGTAGGCTTGCACCAGGGGTCGGCCCTTAGCCCCTACCTCTTCCTGTTAATTATGGATGCTATATCATCGGACATACAGGAAGAGGCACCCTGGTGCATGCTGTTTGCCGATGACATCGTTCTGGTAGCAGAGAATGGACAAAAGGTGCAGAGCAAGCTGGAGGAGTGGCGGCAGAGATTGGAGAATGTAGGCCTGAGAATAAGCAGAACCAAGACAGAGTATATGTTCTGTGACTTTGGCGGTCTCTCCAGTCCTATACCGGTTACACTCGGCGGTACACCTCTACCAGTATGCTCCGATTTTCGCTACCTAGGTTCACTCCTGCAAGATGACGGCGAAATTGATCGGGATGTTAGGCAACGAATCAACGCAGGATGGATGAAATGGCGACAGGTCTCAGGCACAATTTGCGATCACAAAATGCCTGTGAAGTTAAAAGGCCGCATGTATAAGGCGGTTATAAGGCCTGTCGTACTGTATGGAGCTGAGTGTTGGGCTACAAAGAAGATGGATGAGAAACGATTGCATGTTGCTGAGATGAGAATGTTACGATGGATGTGCGGAGTGACAAGAATGGACAGAATTAGGAATGAATACATTAGAGGTAGTACGAAAGTAGCGCCCATTGATGAAAAGGTAAAAGGGAGTCGATTGGCCTGGTATGGACATGTTATGCGAAGAGATGAGATGTACGTAGGTAAGAAAGTGATGAATATGCATGTAGAAGGACGAAAAGGGAGAGGGCGGCCAAGGAAAAGATGGATGGACTGTGTGAGGATGGATATGAAAGAGAAAGGGATAAACGATCGGATGGCTGGTGACAGAGAAGTATGGAAGCGAAGGACATACTGCGCCGACCCCAAATAAATTGGGACCAGGGCAAGACAATGATGATGATGAACTTGTGTGTTTTGTTTGTCATGATGAAAATAAGTGAAATGCCATCGAGACGCCTGATGTTACTTAGTTAATTCAAGCACTTGCCAAGATTTAGAGAGCATTAGCTCCAGGCGTGCAACTTTGTTAGTTTCTTGCGCAAAGAGTCTTTAGTCTAATTAAAGACTTTTAGTTACAGGACAAAGATGTATATAATCGTTCATTGTATGAGTAAATTTTGTCTGGCATTTGATATTGAAATTGTATGGAACTAAGTCATAATTTAATAACATGAATGAGCTGTGCTAACGAGCTTGTAGCAATATTTTTTTAGTGTAGGTAAGTACGACCGGTAACCATTCCGAGACGACGACGAAACGTCGGGCAATCATAAGGTGCTTCACTTTTAGTTTTAAATATTTGCCTGAATCAGACCCTATACATAAATAATAGTATACGCACATGCCACAATAGTATTACAGTACCAAAGAATATATTTTATATTTTTCTGCAAACGTTTGACTTTTAAGGCCTCAGATATTTTTTATCCGAGTAAACAGAAGTTCTGACAGGCTTTATTGAACCTCAGGATGATTTAGCATCTGCGGCTTAAGGATTATTTGAGATATATGTGCAAAATAATCACCGAAATCCAATAATTATCTTATTTATGTTTCGCAGAGGGAGGATATTTTAGGTAGGTATAGGCAAACAGAAAATATGAGCGAAATTAAGTCTTGAATAATGTCTGAATAATCGTCAATCCCAGCTGTCAAAACGAACCCTTTCAAATACTGACACTAGTCGCTTGTGATGGATGGGTGATCTTTGAATTGCGGAGGTCAGACGGCAGTTGCTCTGTAGAAAAGCTTTTATTCTGTCAAATTTGGTAAGACTAGTAAGAAAACCTCACGCTCTAAGGCATCTTAGATGCAATCGGCATACCGCTGGGGCGATGACGATTCAGTACTCTTACCGTAACTACGACTTATCCTAGCATAACATCACTAACTTCGGATAGATGCTACGTAAAAAAAAACAAAAACAGAAGAACCCTAAACAGAACAGCATGCATGAGAAACTTGATGGGAGTGAATGAAGCAAGAGAGGTATGTCGTGATCGCTGCAAATGGCGTTCCGTAGTCTCTACCTATCCCTCCGGGAAACAGGCGCGAGTCTATGTATGTATGTAGATGCTACGTAAAATGTTCTACTTACACCAAAACCAACGGGTTATGGTGTAAGTACACAAAGCACACACACATATACACATCGGATGGTGCCAAAAGAATTCAAAGTGACAATTCATTACATTTGCATTTGGGAGTGTCGCTTCCAGAACCACTTTTAGCGCTCTGTGAACCGCGTTTGTTTAACGTCAGCTGTAGTTATGTGTATATTTAGCGAGAAATAGAGTTAACAAAGGTCTTTGAAGTAGTAGATATGCTATTTATCTAGAATACAATTTGCGGCTAATTAAATCTCAAACGATAGAATTTGTTGAGTAAACAAGAATTTTCTTTTTTTGAAATAGATTTTGAGTGGGATAGGTGTACAAAAATTAGTCCCGGGGTAAGTTAAGTAGGTAGAAAATAGGTTTACAGTAAATAGAACATTGTTATTATCAGATAAAATGTGGCCAGAAACCTATTACAATTTACAACGTAATAATGTACGCTATTATAAAAATCACGCATTCTTCGTGGCTAATCTTATTATCTAAGTAAGCACATAAATTAATGTATCTAGAAATATGCTTGTACATTTTCATCATATTTTATTAGAGCCAAGGAACAGACACTAAACTAATAATATAAGCAGCTCACTATTTCTCTACAACTATTTATTAGTCACTTTTAGGAGCTCTTCAGAACGTTAACATAATTTTCAATAAAGCTCTTGTACAAAATATAGGAGGCTCAGGGACCCCTAAAAGTGTAATTTATAATGTTGCCCTATAAACTCAAATTCCGCTGAGCCATCTAATAATATTTCATAATTCCGTTGAGTCAAGCCTACTCCCAATTTATGTTAGGTACTGCCTCAGTAGGACTATCTCGCAAATTGATAATAGGTAGTAGTATCTTTTTTTCCGTGTTTCTCATGTACCCGTGTGTCGGAGGGTCGGGCATCACCGAAGCATTCCTCGCTACCCCCCGACAGGTATTGGCCCGCCAGGTGGTCAGGCGGGCCCCGAACAAAACCCCCTTGGCGGCGGATGAAGGTGTTGGGCTCCGCCGCCAAAACACCCAGCGGCCGCAGAGGATAGGGAGGACGGCAACCTGACAACACCACATCTCCTCTTCCTCTACGGCCCCACCGCAACGCAATCGTGCGCCCCCATTTGGTCGCGGGAGATAGGGCGTGCGCCAACGCAACACCGACACGCCTCTCCTCCCGCGTTTGCGCCCGACTGCGAGGGACAGAAGAACTGTACCTCGCACCCGCCCCATTGGACGCATCCTGCGCAAGACTCCGTCAAGCCCACCCGGAGCTTCCACTCCTGGGATCTCGCTTAGCTTCATTGTGGGTGACCCAACCACGGCTACTGAGCCCCCCACCACGACAAGGTGGAGATCCCACGAGGGGGAGGTAGTAGTATCTTGGCCTGAGTTTGTTTCTCAGGGATCTGTTTGGATCTTCAGCTATAAGCTGTGAAAACAAAAGGCTAGATCTTTTTTATTTATTTATTTTATTTATAGTCTCACGCCTGTATCCCCGAAGGGGTAGGCAGAGGTGTAAATATTACACCCACATTTCGCCATGAATTTTTAGGTCCCACGTTATAGGGGCGAGGCTATTGCCATTTCCGGGCACATCACTAGACTCCGGGCTGCTACTAAGTATTCGGAAAACCTAGTAACACTTTTGCCCGACCCGGGACCTCCGATCAGCAGTCGCATACGCAAACTACTGGACCACGGAGGCAGTCTTGATCTTATTAGATCTAGTTCTTATTACTCAAAAATACTCAGTTTTGACATAATCTTTTAAACAGATACCAATAACCTCCAAATATGCATAGGGAGGTCAGTTTATATCTAAATGAAGCGTCTATTGTAATTTAGGAATGTGTCATGACACCAATGTATATTATGTTACTACTAGGCTAGTGTAATCTCAAGTGAATTGAACGTATCTAAAAAAGTACACTGCAGCAAATTATTCATAATAATATGATATTGATATCAACAGTAATTTTTTTCTCAACTATCATTATTCTGGTCCCATGGTAAAAGAGTGAACAAAGAAAAACACCTTAAAAACTATATCCTGATTCTTTATTTTCCCTATATTTATTAGGGTATTAGTGCAAATCCGCGTTGATCTATCAGAACGAATGGACCATATCAGTATATTGTTTATAACCGTAATAAGATTTCATTCTCTTTTACGAGTCCGTGAACTTTACGGTCGTGTTAACTTTGTTGTTTTATTAATTTTACATCAAGAAAGTAGCTGTATACAACAAGATTAGCACCTGAATATAACCTCGAATATTTGTTTTAATAATTTTGTATTACGACGCAAAATTTCTTTGGGTGGGATATTTGAGGTTCACTGTTGAGTTTTAAGGTTAACTTAAGTAATTGTTTGCATGTTTATATTGTTCATTAGTGGTTTATGTAGTAACTTATTAATTTGTGAATTTCATTTGATTCGACACGTACGTAAACGAGGCTTTTGATATAGAATAGGGTACTTGAATTCCTTTGAGGGTGTGAAAGCGAGTGAGAAATTTTACACTTTACTTTCAATAACCTGATTAGGCCCAACCTAGCACTGGAGAAAGAGAAGTGTAAGGGAGACCTTTGCCCAGCAATGGGACCGTATAATATGTTAAAAAATATTAGAGCTAGGATTAATTACTGACTCATCAAGATCTGTTAAACAATGCAAGTCTTAATATGCAGACAACTTGATCTTATCTTGAAGTAGAACGCGTTTGCCTAATTAGATTCATATAAATTTACTTGGACTGAGAAATGTCTATATCATGCCTAATTTAAGCTTAAAATTCTAACACAAAATTGCCAGAAACTGTCGGCTTTGAGGTATAATTTACTAGCTTCTTAGGTAAACGTATTACTCACTAATAATTTTGAGTACGTAAATACTTCTAAAGTCGTAGGGGGTCAGAATTACCTTAGCAATTACATTCGTATGTGAACGAGTGTAGACTCTGAAACGTACAATTAAAGCGTGGATACAATTACATAGGGTAATTAAAACATTTGTCTACAGTAATTTGAGATGTTGGTACTTAATTGGATTAAAAGGTTAATGGGCTTAAAGAAAATGACGGGTTGGGATACAAAAATCTTAAAATTGCGTGTAAAAAATCTCACATATCTTAATTTATTGAGTCCTTATTACAAGGAAAAGTTTTATCCTAACATAGTCTGTGATTAAATTCTGACTTTTTTCAACATAATTATTACAGGCACTAATGCTGTACAAAGAATGGACTTTTATGTAGATATTTTCATAAAAACGTTTAGACTTCTAAGGCTAGAAGCCTATAAGTTATATTCAAACAACGTTTGTGATGGACATTATTTTAATATAGCTATTGCATTTTTTACGTGTTTAATACTTGTAAATTATTACTGGCAACTCTACCTTGGTATGAGCCTATTGGACTTATTTTGCTATTACACTTTTTGTGACCGTTATGTAGCAATGAAAATTACCTCGTAAAATACCTAGATAACTATTTATCTAAGCATTTTACAAGGTACTTTTTACTATATTTTATAGTGCCTATAAATTATCCGAGCTATTGTCTTGTCATAAAATAACTAAGTACTAATAGTATTTCAGTATCTTCTATCTAACTCTGGTACAACCTAGGAGTATGAATCAGTAATTGTAAAAACAATTATATTGTGTAGCAGCTGCTGACGCTACAAATTATATATTTTCTCAGCGTAAATTTTTGCCCATTTCCACTTCGCTGTCTTTATAATTATGTTATCGTTTCATGTATACATATAAAGTTTCATTTAAAATAATTGCAATTACTTGTATTAATTGTCCTTCGCGATTTGACTCGCGCTATTTTCTGCTTGACAACGCGACATTCAGATTCCAATTGTGAATACAAGCCATTACGGGACCTACTCAATTACACAAAGGAAATTAAATTAAAATCAGTCCCAGCCATTGAAGAGGACTGCAGTGACATACAGTTCAGTTCTGAAAAAATATAATTCAGTTTATAAAGATACCCAACTGATATCATTATCATTACATAGTATAAAACAAAGTCTGTCTTCTGTCTACCTGTCTCTATGTATGCTTAAATCTTAAAAACTACGCAACGGATTTTAATGCGGGTTTTTTTAACAAATACAATGATTTAAGAGGAAGGTTTATATGTATAATTGACGCGGGCGAGGCCGCTGGCGACGTCTAGTTTTTAACATTTTGAAATAATGTTTAGATGGGTAATTCTTTTACGGATGTACAAATAAGCGTATTGTCCAAACCCATGTCAAAGGTCGCTGACCTCAATTTATATCCAGAAAAAGAACGGTAGATCCAAATCAAAGTCTATTCTTCGATGTAACTATCTACAAAATAAGTTGCAAATGTACCTATAGGTACGATTCAATCATACGAAATCAGGTACTTACCTGATTATAGGAAATTTGTTCCCGGAAGAATATTTTATAACATGCATTTAACTGACACTTCTATTAAGAAGTTATTCTAAGTCATGATTGACCACTGCAGTAAAAGGCTACCTACTAAATGGATTTTGTGGATTTTGATAAAGCTTTGCACTAATACAGCTTAAACATTAGAATAGCAAATGGGTTGCCTTTTGTCTCGATAACCGACCCCTTGGGCGAAGCCGTGACTAATAGTTTAAATTAGTAAATATCAAAATTATAAATAACAAAATCTTAAGTGGTTAGAGCCTTCGCTTTAAATTCCAGCATTCTAGACCGAGACATCATTTAATCTCCCGTACCGTATCAATAAATCAACATGAGAGCTACAATAAAAGACGCTTCTTCCACATATCGCATTCAATAATCCGTTCTTAATGGCAATGTTCCAATAATTATCACGAATGTGTTCCGAATCAAAGTATTTTCAGCTATGCTGTGATGCGTCTATAGATGCGCAGTGTGCAAGAAAATTCTGCATTCTTCATTGAACTGAGCGGGGCTAGGTAAAATTAAATACTATTATATTTGTTAACACACTCTTGCCTATATCCTTGCAGAGGTAGGCACAGGTGTAATCTTAGCAACATTTTGCCATAATATGAATTTTTAGGTCTCACGTAAAAGGAAGCGAGCGTACTGCTGTTAAGGGGTATACTAAAGAAAGAAAACAAGAAAGAAAGAAAGAAAACATATTTATTCTGCTTCACAACCCATTTACAAAATAAACAAAACATAAAAAATAAAATAAAAGAAATATCAATATGAATGCAGAATTGGATCCTAACTCAGCATTGAGCCATCCTGCTGGTTAGCGAGATGGCACTGATATTCTGTTAGGGCGAATGTAAAGGATGTAAAGGGCGTATGAAAATGGTTAGAAATAGCTGTATACTATTTAAAGTGACAAGGCCCAGTTCTTAAGGTAGAAATATTTTTTTGGATTTCAATTGTTATATACAACTATTCTGAAATAACGATTTATTATTATATAAGCAATATAATATTGCTAACCTCCGTGCTGCTACTGAGAATTCGCAAAATCTCAATGACACTTTTGCCCGACCCGAGCATGGGCAAACATGGCAACCTTGATCGGGAGGTCCACTGCCGATCAGGAAACACATTCCCTATATACTGCATCACTGAGGCAGTATACTATGTAATGCAATTGGCGAAATTTTTACTCGTACCTCTCAACACCGCTTGCGCCTCGCATATCACAGCTGTCAACGCATTATCACTGCCCACATTGCCCATATCTGTGTCAAACAGGCTATTTGCGATATGTCCACTCGTCCATAACTCGTTATATCCCGCCGACAACAATAGGTAATGTTTTTGACATTTATATACGTGAATAAATCTGCTATGGAAATGAATAAGACGTGGGTTACGTAATCAGGTAAATATAGAGTTGATTGCGCAAACAATTTTATTTTATAAGGCGGTGATCTGAAGATGGCAGGTTAACTGCGTAACACAGGGATAATCTATACTATAATAAAACTGTAGAGGTGAAATAGTCTGCACATTAAAGATATTTTGACGAAAATTAGCTAAAAAATCTAGGCAAATGCTAAAAAGGAATACTTGATAATTTTTAGAATTTATGTCTGTCTGTCTGTCCGACGTCTTTCCCTATATTGCTAAAGATCTCAAAAATGGCGAAATTGATGAATCAATAAAACTTACACTCATGTACAAAGGATACTCAAACCTATAAAATAGTATATGTTACATCACAATCGGTTGAGTGGTTTTCGGTGTACAGCTTGACCTCTTCTTTGTACGTAGTCCCAAACAAAACAGGGATCATCCAAAACTGGTTATTTATTCGGTGCCATCTATGATCATTATAAGTTTGTTAGTTAAAGTATAGTTAGTCTAAATAGGAACCTTCAAAGTGTTTTATGGCTATTTACCGACCGATAGATAGATGTCACTATTTTCAAATAATTTTCTAGCAAAAATAATGTTTCTTGCAAAAAAGACAATAATTATGTGTCGGGTATCTTTCTGTTATCAAAAAAAATTATAGAGTATAATATTCGGCACTTTTATAAACAAAAAGTCTCTGTGTCAAAATTTATTACAACTATCTATCTATACTATAATAAAACTGTAGAGGTGAAAAAGTCTGTAGGTAAATTAAAGATATTTTGACGAAAATTAGCTAAAAAATCTAGGAAAATGCTAAAAAGCAATACTTGATAATTTTTCGAATTTATGTCGGTCTGTCAGTTTCTTTCGTTCGATCGTGTTCTGTACTTATACAGGTGACATTATACCCAAATTCCCACACCTCACGTACGTGGGAATCCGTGGGTGGGAGACTGAGGCCTGAATTCAGATACCTCTTGAGTAACTCAACGGGGCTATCTTACTTTCGGCAGGGCAGGATATTCGTAGCCCTGTGTGTATTTTCTAAATAAATCGCAGGGACAGGCTTGAAACACTCGACTCCCGAACATGTTGCTTTTCACTTAGTCAGTTATATGTGGCATGTTCACAAGTAAGCGGTAAAAATAATTTAAATGTTCTATGTGAAGGTGGTAAAACAGATAAAATGTTGTGTATAAAGAAATTAGGCAATAGGCTCGCCCCCTATTACGTGGGACCTAAAAATTCAAGGCGAAATGTGGGTTTAATATTACACCTCTGCCTACCCCTTCAGGGATACAGGCGTGAGTCTATAAAAAAATTAAGAAATTCTCTAATGATATGTATTATATAATCTATACATATATATATAAAAGAAAGTCGTGTTAGTTACACTATTTATAACTCAAGAACGGCTTTACCGATTTGGCTGAAAATTGGTGGGGAGGTAGCTCAGAACCAGAAAAACACATAGGATACAATTAGCTGCAAAAAATAATCGATTTTAGAGAGGGTCGAAGTTTGTAGGGACAAACCTACTACATATTGACAGTAAGAACGCTTGCGCTATATGGGCTATCGTATATCTGTCAGTACTGTCACATTATACATTGTCCTATGGTGCACTGTCATTACTTCGTTCGCTTACATATATAAACTAATAATTATTGTAACAGCTTTGGCTAATCCCTACTAATATCAGGTATAAATGCGAAAATGTGTACCTATGTATGTATCTACCGATTTCACGCTAAACCGGCTGAACCTATATTCTCTACTCATAGATGCGAAAGTGTGTCTAGAGATATAGCAGACCATGGCTTTGACATTTGACTGTCTGCAAAGTGATGTTGTTGAGCACCTTTTAGTAGATAATGTCATGAATTCTGACCAAGTTACTTCAAGGTACCCTATAGAGTTTCTGAACTCCTTACAATTATCAGGAGTACCTTCACGCAACTTGAGACCGAACGTTGGTGTTCCAGTCCTGTTAATGCGGAATCTTAATGCACTAAAGCTTTGTAATGGCAAACGGCTACAAGTAACATCAAGGATGAAACATTATAAAAGCTATTCGCTATTGCGAGTCAGACACGATCATGAAAGGGTTCCGTAGTGCAGGTATCCACTAACCATAGCCATTATCTTCGACTAACTATTATAGTAGTATAGTATTTGTATAAACGACAAAGCTATATTTGCAGTTTTTAAGATGTGCTTTATTTCAAAAACTGCTGACTACATATCGTTCAAATCAATTTTCGTTGGAAGTTTTTATAACGATCTACAGCATTACATTACATTACATTACATTACATTCATTTTTTATAGATTTGTCACTCTCTTATTTTAAAAGTTAGAGGGACCCTCACACCCATTTTACCACTTTGGAACCGTATATCTTTCAAACGATTGACTTTGAGAAACAATGGTTTTAGGAACCTCAAAGTAATTTTTAACCACCCATTTTCCACATCAGTTTCATGTATGAAGAAATTATCTTATATATCCTTAATATTCAATATTTTTTGGTTTTGGTGGTTCACAGAATACGTCTACCTACCAATTTTCAAATGTGTAAACTGAATAGTTTCGGCATAAAGTGGCTGTGACATACGGACTGACGGACATAGCGCGTCTATAAGGATTCCGTGGTTAGCCATTTTTGACTACGCAACTCTAAAAATACTGTGTACAGAAATGTTTTAAATACTTCTTGCGGTTATATTTCTTATCAGTCCCTATGACTAGAATTAAAGCGAAAATTACTATTGGACGATGAAGGAGTTTTGTGTTACCCCGAATTTAACGTGAGCGAAGCCGCGGGCAAAAGCTAGTTATATACAATAAAAATGGCGAGTTGTCGTAGATTCTAATGTGAATCAATAAAATTGTCTAATTGATTTAGATTTATTTATTGATTAATCAATGGAGTAATAGATTCTAAGGTAGACTGGGAGAGAATGCCTAAGGCATTAAGTCTGCCTTTTCACGCATCCGTGTATATAAAGTTATTAAATAAATAAATACATAGTGGTATAAAGCGTGTACCCACCAGCGGCCACAGGTGAGGATCATAATTTGCATTTCTACACGCGTGCCTCGTAGGCTCCTTGAAATCACATCCATTCTCTTCACCGGAGCCATAGTGGGGACAAGAATGATAGGAAGTGTCGCTAGACCAAAATTAAATCTTTAATAGTGTGCACGTCACATAAATGGAAAACTGCTAATTATTAGTACTCGCGACACACCCAGCTATTCGCAACGGTTGTTTGTGCAACAACGGTTGTGTGTTCGCAAACAAATGAGCTTACCCACTAAGATTAGCAAAGTTTACGCTAATAGTGGCAAGTGCACTATCTACGGGTTTTTCACACATCATTACTTTGATGTTAATTTGAGATAGGAACAAACAAAAAAACACTTATTTTTATACAGTAAAAAGTGCATCCTACATACAGTACTGCTCGGTTTATGATAAGCGGATAGCAAAGTTTACGGTAAGTTTGGTAAGGTTATCAGTTTTATATTAGCAAACAACCGTTTTCCTTGTAAACTATGAGGTTAAAATGAATAAAGGTTGGTCTATTACGAGTCTATCGCTGTTCTTGTGATCATCAAATGTGTTATTCAATATATTGTATGTGGCTTTGCACAATCCTCTTGTTTTAATAGTTATGACACAGATACCTACACATTTTTTAAATTTAACACGCCATAACAATTTTCGCAATACAATATTACTACGGTTTATAAATAACATACTTTGAGAAAATAAAAAATACAACAACTCAGGACCAAATTGAAATAAAATTCGGGCAAGTGCGAGTCTGACCCGCGCACCGAGGGTTCCGTACGCATTTTACCTTATTTGAGGTTGGTGCTAATTACGCTAGTCCTCTAAATCTGTATGAGCGCCCATACAACTAAGAGGACTATCTTAAATGGAGTCTACTATGTATGTACGGGGACACCCTTAAAATTTCCAATATTTTATGTTTTGTAATTTTTCTTTATTTGTGCTGTAAGACCAAATTTTTTGGCCAAATTTCGTGATTCTAGTTCAACGGGAACTACCATATAGGTTTTCGACCCAAAACCTATAGGGTACTTACGGTTGACCTAGAATTGTCAATTTTGGTTAAAACCAAGGTCTTACAGCACAAGTAAATAAAAAAATCCGAAAATTAAAAAAGGTTGAACTAGTTTTCACAAAAATCTAATTTTGACCATATTTTTTTATCGGGTGGACCCAGGAGCCTGATTTTTATACACATAATAGGAATCATAGACTCCTCAGTATCTGGTATAAATTTCAATTTGCTAGGTCCACCCGTTCCTGAGAAAATCGGTGGTGACACACCGACAGACAGACAGACGGACAAAAGTGATCTTATAAGGGTTCCTTTTTTTACCTTGTGAGATACGGAACCCTAAAAAAAGGCAAAAATTGCGGCTGACATGTGTCAGGGCTTCAAGTCATAGCCAGTAATTGATCAAGTCTGTAATAATTGTAATGCCTGAATGACAGTTCATGTGTGAAAAAGGAACATTAGGGTTTGGGGAACGCCAGTACGCTATACTGACGAAGCTCATTAAATTGGCGGAGGGTAGGTTCGTTTTTGGCGACACGATGGGCTGAAATGTAGGCAATTACTAGTAAATAATGCTAGACTGACTAATGTGCTATGTAGATAGATATTATTTCTGATTTCTTTCATGTAACAGTGCACTTATTTTCGAAATTTATACAGGCTGCAACCTTTTCCCTGAAGTAGATAATTAGTGATTTTTATAATGAACTTAACTACAAACTATTCTGATAATCTTCTGAACAACCGATATTGAATTGAAAAAAATGGTATCGCTAGAAGCATCTAGATTTTTTGTCGGATACGTATCGTCACTTTTTTTTTTCTGGTGTCGGGTTGGAAAATCCTCATGGAGTCCCTCCGCCCTGGGGGGAAGGACGAAGGGGACTGTCAGACTCTTACTGACTAAAAACCAACCCGTGCTCCTCATGTACCCATGTGTTGGAGGGTAGGGTTTCACCGAAGCATTCCTCGCTACCCCCCGACGTTGGCGGCGGATGAAAGTGTTGGGCTCCGCCGCCAAAACACCCAGCGGCCCAGGGTGAAGATCCCACGGGGGGATACGTATCGTCACTTGCGGTTTTGTTTGAATCAACAATAAAATTTCCACAACCGAGTTTTAGTTGAGAACATTTACTAGTTTTACTACCATTGTTTTAGATCAACGGTAGGTACTGTACTATATATTATAAATTATATTTTAAACACAGTCATATAATCGCTTTTCAACACAGTTCAACGCAGTTTTAAATAAATTATACATACATACACTATGATAAAATGATATGATTCATATGATATATTTATTTATTTATTTAAGACTTTATACACAAACAAGGTGTACATAGGTGGACATAATGCCATGAGGCATTCTCTTCCTGTCAACCTACAGGTGGTGCAGAGATAAATGTGGTAGGTGTAATAACGGAATTTAAAAGGATGTCATATTCCTAATTATAATGTAAAAGAAACAAATATCAACATAAAACGACATAAAATGTAAATACAAAACTTAATATCTTCTTGGGGCGAATGTTACACATTGAAATTAAACTACAGTTTACGGATTTTATCGCGATGTATTGGTTTCACTGAGTTATTTCATTTGAAACTAATGATCTAGAAACTACATTTTTAATTTATCGTATCATTCTTGGAATAAAGCGATGTTCTTTTGCGAGTATCTGTGGTTTATCAAATCGCAGGTAATGGTTGGTTCCTTGTTCTACATGAATTAGAATTCTAATGAATGCTGTGTGTGTGAACATGTAGAACAAGGTACCAACCATTACCTGCGATTTGATAAACCACAGATACTCGCAAAAGAACATCGCTTTATTCCAAGAATGATACGTGAAGCTATTGAAATCAAAAAACATCCTAATTTCAATAGGGAAGATGGTTGGAATGTTCCTCCAGCTTGGGACCCTGTTATCAAGCTAATGAAACCCAAGAAGGACAAAGTCACCAGAAGACATCAAGACACAGTGAGCACATTCTGCGTAGATAGTAACACCAATAGTTGAAAAATGTTCGGGTACTTTGAGATAACTTTGAAATTCAAGACAAAGACAAATATCACCTCAGTCTGCCGTGAACATGAATCCTGTAAAGAATTCGAAACGTCGGCTAGTAAAAAATTAAAAATGTAGTTTCTAGATCATTAGTTTCAAATGTAATAACTCAGTGAAACCAATACATCGCGATAAAATCCGTAAACTGTAGTTTAATTTCAATACAAAACTTAAATGGGAAATATATAGGTATACAATTAAATGCATATATTATAACAAATAAATATACATAAACATAAATAACATACATGTTATAAATATATATCTATATACATATATAATTCTAAAAATGAATATAAGGGTACATACTTATAGATACATAAATACATACATACTTATAATAAAGGATGAGAGTGATGTGCAGATTCCTTTAATCTTTTAAAAAGGAGATCCCGTACTTTCAATTTGAATGCAAGGCGGTTAGTGGCCATTCTGATTTCAAGAGGGAGCGCGTTCCAGAGTAGGATAGACTGTACAACAAAGGAAGAGTTGACAAACCCAGAAGAATGACTGGGGCACGAAAGAAGAAGATTTTGTGAAGACCGAAGGTCTCTCTCATGTGTAGATGATAGGTATTGGAAATACTCGGAAAGATAAGAAGGAGGAGAGGGAGACTTAAGAATCATGAAGAGAGTAGTGAGAGCACGCAAGCACCGGCGTTGACGAATAGGCAACCAATTTAGTTCTGAACGGTAAGTAGAGACATGATCATACTTACGAAGATTAAAAATGAATCGAATGCAGTTATTGAGAAGTCGGTCATATTATACGTTTAAGTAAAACCTACAAGAGATGCTTCTCTGCTTCGTGCCTCTTCATAAACACCATTTACCGAGCGAAGTTGTAACTAGTTCCAACCAAGTGTTTTGTTTGTTCTGCTACTTGCTTACAACTTTTGATTTGGGATCTTATTTCCCAAATGAGATCTCAGTCAAATAGGACAATTAGGCACATTAATTAGTTTGTTATTGTTCTGCCTTACTCGCGTAAAGATTCACTTTACACAAATACGCTTGACACCTAAATTCCATAGTATTAATGTAAACCGTACTATTTGTTTCATTTCGGCACGGATACACGATTATCAACGATTCATTTCTTCTTCAATAATTTTATGTAACTCTTAGACAAAATAAAAGCTTTAACTTCACTTGATACCGATAACTATTTCAACCATATATACTTACCAGGTACTCGCGTACGTGTGCCGATTTGAATGCAGATCGTCACTTACAATCCGGAAGTGCTTAGGTTATGACATTTCGTATTCTCCATATATTGCCGTAATGTGAGAAGAATGAGGAAGATGTTATAATAACACTTTGTTTTTTTTTTTTGCTCTTTACAGCGGAAAGCTAAATTACGGGTTCATCCTCTGCCTCTTGGAGTAGATGTTTGTGTCACTCTTTCACTAGTGTTCAGGACGTCGGAAGACACCGCGGTGGATTTATTTAGTTATTGTTTATTTAACCGCCCGCGCATCCTACTGCAATGTTACCGTTTCAACCTTATCCCTTGTGAGTTTTGGGAAATCCTTTCTTAGTGCACCTCTACAACAGTTTTCAAGGAACGTAGATGCCAAAGGATGATGCAAGAGATTGTATAAAATCTGGTACCGGCTCCTATAGTGATGTGTGATATATCATTGAAAAAGTATTGTCTAATAGAATATGAATAAGTATGGTGCCTGTCTTGATTCATAGTCCGATCTGATTGCCAGCCTAATATAATACACATACACATACACAACGTCACGCCTTTTATCCCCGAAGGGGTTGGCAGAGGTGTATTTCTACACCCACTTTTCGCCAGATATACTTTAGTCCCACGTAATAAGAGGCGAGCCTATTGCCGTACCTGGCACATTTCCAGACTCCGTGCGGCTACTGAGAATTTCGTGACAGCAAAACCCAATAACACTGCCCGACCCAGGAATCGAACCCGGGACCTCCCGATCCCACGCGCACATTTATGCCGCGAGACCAACGAGGCAGTCGTATAGGGTTTGATGTCGAGTTTTCCGTCTCTACGCAAAGATGGTATTTGCATCGTGTTATCCCTTAGTCGCCTCTTACGACACCCCCGGGAAGATAGGGGGTGGTGACACTTGTATTCTATGCCGTCAACCACACGGCGATCTAATATAATATCAGGATAATATGGATTTTTCTTAAACAAAAAATTAAAATAAAGAAAATGAAATCAAATATGATTATGATTTGCTTTGTTTATTATTTTTACCATTTATTGTATACAAAAGAAGCAACAGCCGCAACGAAGCTTAATATGAGAGATTACAATATGAAATGATCACCAAATGAAATAAAATGTTTACAAAATAAAATAAATGATTACACATCATCATTTAGTATCACATCATTAAGGAATAAGGCAGGGGCTACAAATCCCTCGTGCCTGGCGAAGGTACCACACAATGGACACGATGTGAGCCCAGGTACCTACAGTACGTCGCCCAGTCATACATGTACAGTAGTATTGAGAGATAGTATTACTATGATTATTGATTAAAATATGTATTCTTGCTCGAATATGTCGAGATTGGATACGACCGCGCATGAGCGAAGAATCTTCATTTATACCATAGTCAGGCATATTATTTATCTTCAAGTGCATTTTGTCTATAAACCTCTATTGTGTATATATTCTATTCTGTAGATGCTCACTGCAGTAAGATCTTGCAAGCTTTATTTGATATGTCCCTAAAGCCAATAAAATAACGTGTCTACTGAAATAAAAATAAAATAATGAATAGTCGCTGAATAGTACGGGGAAACGGGGAAGCGCAGTCACACACACAATACAAACGAACCACTGAAGCTATCCGTCGGTCCGCGGTCGACGCTTGCGCGTGCGTATTCGTCGGTCCCCACCCCGCCCCCCGCCTCTAGTACCTTGCCCGCCTTCCCGGGCAGGTAAGGAAATGCTTCATAACTCCTATTGATGTACAAAAGGGTAGTGAATTATAATATAACTAGAGGACGCCAGCAGCTACGCCTGCATTTTTTAATAAATTTACCCGTTTTGGCCGATCCCGTGGGAATTTCGGGAAATCCCTTCTTAGTGCACCCCTACGGTCCCCAAGGAACATACATGCTAAATTTCAGCTTCCTGCGCCCAATAGTTTCGGCTGTAGCGTGTCTGTCAGTCAGTCAGTAACGCAAGGATTTTATATATTAAGATAATAATGACCTTATTCTATCCTTGCTACAACTAACATGTTGTACTTGTTATTTCTGAACGGACTAAGATTTGGAACTAGTGGCCATAATCATTTTTGTTTAGCTCACAAAGAGCTATCCAATGACGTATTACACTAAGCTATTGGTGCTGGGTACCAAGATTTTACATCATCCTTTCTTCTTGCGTCCAATAGATTCAGCTGTGCGTTGTCTGTCAGTCAGTTAGTAACGCAAGAATTTCATATATATATACAGATTGCACACTCATCACAACAATTGAAAGAGTTTGTATGTTTGTTTGGTTGAACGCGCTAATCTCAGGAACTACCGGTTCGATTTGAAAAATTCTTTCAGTGTTAGACAGGTCATTTATCGAGAAAGTCTATGGGCTATATAACATCACGCTATGAGCCACGGGAGCGGAGCAGTAGCCTTAAATAACGCGGGTTTAACCGCGGGCATCATCTAGTACTAAATAAAGTATAAAGGGCGGATTTAGTAGTAGGATACTAAATCCAGCAAAATGCCTTCCAAAGTCGCGTTGCGCGTTGCGATAGGATTAGCCTACCTACATTACTGCGATCCCACTGGGAGAAAGATTGTCCAATTTGTTTCTATTCTAATTCGAGTAAAGTGAAATTAACGTCTACACACTATTACTAAACGAAACTATTACTTTCAGTTTAAAGGATATAAATATGTGTATTTTACGTTGGTTCTTTGATATAATGCTATATTTTGTCCGTTGGTAGCCCTTATTACTGTGCATAATTATCTTAAAGTACAAAACAATGATTGATTGTTTTTCGTCTTGGAATTTAAATCGGTACTTTATTATCAGCAGCAACATAAAAGTGATAAAAGTAAAACAAAAATATAATTCAATATCCATTGCACTATCAAAAGTGTGCACTTACCAACAAAATCTACTTCTACTAACTCATAAAATTCCAGGCTGTCCGGGGGAATATTAAACAAAACGAAAACGGAATATTCATTTGAAATTCGTGTTATAAAAGCTAACGAAACGTAGAAAAGTTCGTGTAAAGGATTTCTTTCATGAAAACTTCTGCAGACGTTCGGTATAAAGAGGAAACTAGTAGTAACAGCGCGGTACACCGTCTTTTGTGACACAGAGTTTGCGTGTTTCGGTATATTTTTTACTCTGATTTCAATAGAAGTGCTATTGTATTGATTTGATACTGGCAGGTACGTGTGTCTCACTGTTTTTCGGTACGATGGGATGAAAATCACGTGACTAAAAGTAAGAAAAATGCGAATGTTGAGGGCAAAGAGGTTGGACTAGGTTTAGACTAGAGAGAACATGCCCTATAAATTTCCTTATACCGAACGTGCAACATGTAATGTCAGTTGGTCTTAGATGGTTAATCATAACGTCAAATTACGCGTCTCATTTAAAGATGCATAGACTCTTTACATACTCATATCTTTGACTACATTCTCTAAATAGCCGTGCTGTGATCTGTCATCAGTGTAAAATTTATTGGACGTTTGTGTTTACATTTTTAATAACTTTTTGCATTTAAATAGTAAGTAAGCTTATAATAATTAAATAGTGTACTCATTAATTAATACACATCGAGTATGTGATATCGGGATGTGGATGCCGCTATTCTCGGAACGGAAATAACAGGAGAAACTTTATCTTCTAGCAGTGAGTCGGAATTTTCCAACAAATTTATTTACTTTTCTCGTATTAATGCTATAATGAGTGTTAAGTTTACACAATATCATTGTATTGCAAATCAAAGGAACAGCTTGCATACGTATGTGTTATGAATTTAACTCACAAATTGTTATTTTGTACATTTATTGATTTAATAGCCTTAGTGTTGGGATTTGACAGTGAAAGGAGATATCGATGTTTTTTTAATGAGGGATAAATACGGAAACTAACTATCGGACTTGAATGTAAAACTGTAGCTAGAAGCGACAGCGGGTAGCCGCGGTTGCTAAGTTGGCAATAAACAAAGACGTCCAGCGGTCTAATTTTCTATCGCGCGTTTGATAGTAAGCGCCGTTTAATGTACATAATTTACTTAGATACCTACCTTAAAAGTAGCGTCTATTAACCTAAAGCCAAGTGTTCCAGTGTACGCGCGTGTGTGTAGGCTTACATTTTTGCATCTATAAAATAGTAGAGGGATTAGGGATGTGAGTAGCATTTTTTATTATTAACAAGGTGTTTTTATTACAGGTTGCCTATTAATGACGTCACAAGAAAACTTTGGATAAATGCCGTTGGACGGCCCAGTTTGATTTAGCAGAAGTACCATCGTATTTGTTCACGTCATTTTGAGAAAGACTGTTTTTTAAAGACAGAAAGCACCTGGCGTCGTTTAAAACCGAAAGCTGTGCCTACATTACATTTATGCCCGGACATTGCACACCCGGTAGAATTATTTATCCAAAGCTAAACAAAAAGTGTGTAAGTTTAGTTTGAACATATTAATAAAATATAATAATTACAATGATTTTAATTAATCGACCTACTTCTATATTATTTATCATATTAGTGCTATCCTGACTGATCAAAGACGTCTTGTCTTGTAGTCCGCTACATAATATTCTACCATAAAATATAATATTCTTCCACATTCACACAACATCATCTGGTCCCAAACTAAGCATATCTTGTACTACGGGTACTAGACAATCGATAAACATGCATTTATACTTTTCTGTAAATATATTACATATTATACATAGTACCATCCAGACCAAGACAAACATCCATATTCATGCACACAAATGTTTGACTTGAGCGGGAATCAAACCCGCAAGCTTCGGCGTGGCAGTCGGACTACCTACAACTCTAAAAAATCGAGCAGTGTCCAACGTTAGCGATAGCAAGCAACGTGATATGATGGGACGCAAACAAATTGCCAAAGCCTGCCGTGCCACATTAGCCAATCTGGTATAATTCGTACAATACATAATCTAAGTGACAGTTTCTTAGCATCGCATCGCAACGCATCGCTCATTAGTTTATGAATACTTTTTGTCAATAGATTTTATGACTAAAACGGACAATTAAACACGTGATTTTTTTAGTACTGTCTGTCTGGCAAGTCTTTGCTAAGCACTGTCCAGCGTCAACAGCAAAAACTACAATTTCAATATTTTAGCTGTTTACTTCTACGGCTTAAATATATCGACACATACTAAAGTTAGACATTTGACCAAAAATGTTTATCGATAAATCATCACTGTTACGAACAACACTCGGTTTCCTAACTCTATGTTTTGTCTACTGTTTGCCTACCACGAGGCTGCTATAAGAGCGTGCTGCTAAACCTATCGACAGCTCTTTCTATCATACTGCATGTGCCATTAGAAAGAAGATATCAAGCATAGCAAACGCTGTTGTTATTTAGTGTTACTTCTATGCCTTAGGTTATATTTCTTTGGTTGAGGGATATAAAGCAAGAGAGAGAGAGACCAAATAAAAGATGAATGAGTTGTGTTAAAGATGATCATGAAAAGGTTGTGAATGTTCGGACGACGTCTGATAGAGGTGAATAGTAGAGAAAGACATTCTGCGCCGACCCCAATTATTATGAGAAGTGGGCAGGCAGAAGAAAGGCAATACCTATAAGTCCGGAGTGCATAGTATTATCAGATTGAAATTAAACTACAGTTTACGCATTTTATCAAGTTATATTGGTTTCACTAGTTATTGCATTTGTACCGAATGATCTAGAAACTACATTTTTATTATTACTAGCCGACATTTCGAATTCTTTACAGGATTCATGTTCACGGCAGACTGAGGTGATATTTGTCTTTGTCTTGAATTTAAAAGTTATCTCAAAGTACACGAAAATTAATCAACTATTGGTGTTACTATCTAAGCAGAATGTGCTCACTGTGTCTTGATGTCTTCTATGACTAAGACGTTGTTCGGGTACTTTGAGATAACTTTTCGTACTTTGATCATTCGGTTTAAATGTAATAACTAGTGAAACCAATATAACGCGATAAAAGCCGTAAACTAGAATTTAATTTCAATGTGTAACATTCGCGTAAACCCAAGAAAATATTATAGTATTATCAGAATAAAATATTATTTATTAAATCATATTGTATTCATTTACAAAGGTTTTGATTAACGTCAAGAGCTCGAAAATGGTTGCATAATGTGTTATACTTTAGTATTCTTTTTCGACTGCTAAAAACCTTATTAACCACAGGAAAACTTTACGAGCTTGTGAAATTCATTTTGTTAGGAAAAGTATAATGAAATAAGTAGGACCGCAAAAATGGTATTTAATCTAGAGCTTTGCTGGATTTAGTTGGGTAGTAGCAAGCTTATCTGGGCAAGTTCCTCATTACAAAAATCAATTTAATGTAGCAATAATCATAATGTAAGACCATTATTTATTTATACCCCTAAATTACATTAAATTATATTTAAAAATATTTTTTTTAACTAGATTTGAAAGGCTGCACTGTTAACCGTTTTGGTGTCTAACGTTTGATAAGCATTATTAAAAAATAAAACCCCCCAATGAGGGAACGAAACTCATAACTCGGTGCTGCGTAGTCTGCAGATTACCACTTTAACCACTGTCCCATCCGGTTCAGCTGAAAAAGTAATTCAGAATGATAGCAGCGTAAAAGTCCAAAAATAAAATATCCAAGTAATAAAACTAACTGACTGCGATGTCTCCACAAAGTGTAAGTGCTAGCTGACATTAGCTAACGAATAAAATGCGGCGATATTGTCTGATATTGTTCTCGCTAACTGCCTCCTAGCTGTCTTCGTCTGTGTTTGTCACTGAGCTCCTTTCAACGCTGCCTCTTTGACATTTTGACGCCACGCAAACTTGTATCGACTGTTTTGGCAACGTTTTATAAAAAGAATGACGAAGATATATTGTTACTTGAAGAATAAAGCACATGTTTTGGGCATATATTATTTTCTTATGTCTTAACCAAGGCTAATGTAACTCTGTAAACCATGTTTAAACATCGAAGCAAATAATATGTATTTCACCTTAATTTTGCAAATAATTACGAAACTGACTTGATGCATAAATATTATTAAACAAATAACAAAACACCAGTTGTTTAAAAAGTCATGTTACTGCTGTTTTATATATTTAGTAAAATAATCTTTAAGAGGAATTGAGAAAGTTCTGTTCTAGGTATAATCTTGACAATCATATTCAGCGTAACAAGAGTTACATACTTCAAAGAAATTTAAGGTGTGATGAAACACGATAAAAGTAGGTACCTACCTACATCAAAGCTATTTGAGAACGCTCCAAATCTAAATCATCGTTATGTACGTACAACCCACTCGAGTCATAATAATTTTGCATATCGCTAACGATTCAATATTTCAAGACGATCTTTTATGATAATATTATAACAAGTGCTTGGAAGTTTAAGAATATCGATTACTCCCTGGTATTTCCTAAGTTGGAATCTTTTCTACTATGCCTACGGGAATACTAAGGAGAATATTATAATTTCCTAAAATTGTACGGGGTAAAATGGTATTAAGAGATACATCAGAGGGTAATACATTGTAACACTTTATTACCATGTATACGTAAATTGGTCGCTGTTGGACCGATGTTCAACGCTGCCGCTCAATTCATAAACGCAGTTAGTACCAATTACTTCGGTTATACTTACTGCATTTATAAGACACAAAACGACAGGATGGACCGACGATCTAGTTGGAATCAAGGATAATGGGTTGATTACACCTAACGAGTACAGTGGCGAGTCAGTGTCCTCGGCCGAGTACTCGGTTGGTATAAACACTTTAACGAGTGCTCGGCCTAGCAAAGAGGCGAGAGAGTCACTAGAATCCCAATCTGTTTACTAGGCCGAGTACCCACCTCCCCGCATCATTTGTCTACCCCCGCAGGGACTCGGTATACTGCTCGGCACGTATGAACACGCTCTCGATTGTCACTCGGCCACTCGCTACTCGTTCCTTCGTTATGTTTGTTTATGTTTTTGTTTTCAATTTATCCTAATCTCAATTAAAATGTCCGTTAATAACAAATGGAGCATGGACACAACAATAAAATTCATTCAGTGTTACAAAATACATGAATGTTTGTGGAATTTTTCTACAGTCATTCTCAAAAGTGCCTTGAATTCTTTGGGATCTTCTGACTGCAATTCATTAAAAAGGCAATTTGTTGCTCCAAGGGCATTTCGCCTTAACATTAATGTTCTAGTCCAAATTCTTCAGTCTTCATCTTCTAATAAATCCCACAATTCGTTTATTATAATGTCTGGTAACAGCTGGTTAAAAACTTTTTTAAATTTTTTTTTTGCGATCTATTGCAGACGTAAGCGTGATCAAAACTAAACTGTCTCGCCACTATAGTAAATACGTGTGACCACCCACTCGGTTCGGCGACTCTCTCTGCCGAGAGCGCATTTACTGACTCGCCACTGTACTCGTTAGGAGTAATCAACCCATAACGTTTGGATGCTGGCAGCTCAAATCAATCTTTATGGAGAGCCTTGGGAGAGGCCGATGTTCAGTACTAGACGTCTATCGGCTGATGCGACGATGTTAATAAAATTATTGAGACATTGGATTTTCCAACTGGTGGCAGATCTTTCTTTTTAAATATGTGAATATCGTGTATGCTGCTCTGCTGCTCTGAAAAAGAAAGGATCTTAATATTCTACATTTATACGATTTATATATGTATATTACATAACATCTAAGTAGGAGCTGATTTCAGCAAAGAATTTTGTTTTATCTCTCTTTCACTGACTCCATTTCAAAAGAGAGAAACTTATGTTATTAATAATAATTATCGCCTACCCTCAGACGACTACATGTTTATATTATCTACTTAAACTCAAATTTGGTCTCGAATTTGGTGTGAGTGACAAGAAATTCACAAGAAAAATAAAAGTATCTATTGTTTGTATATTTTGTTTCTCATGACGATAATAAGTGGAATGCCATCATCAGCCAGTTACTCAGTTAACTCAAGCACTTGCTAAGATTTACAGAGCATTTGTTGTAGCTGTGTGTTTGTAAGTTTCTTGCGCAGAGTCTTTAGTCTAATTAAAGACTTTTAGTTACAGGACAAACATGTATATTATTATCGTTCATTGTATGAGTGAATTTTTAATCTGTCTGTGAATTTTGTGTGTTCTACTCTTCTTTTTAAACTAGTTGAGCTGTTACACCCGTGTTTTTGGGGCTACTGCTCCACACTCGAGGCTCATAGCGTTATATTATATAGCCTTTCTCGAGAAAAGGGCTATCCAACTAGGTCTTTCAGACCCGCAGCCTCTATTCCATCTCATTATTTACTAAAAATTTACAATCTCGCAAGATCCCGGTATACCAACCGTGATTGCAAGCCCTATATGAATATTATAAGGCTTTCACACACATAGAATAAAATTATTCAAATAGAAGAAGTAGTTCCCGACACTATCGCGTTCAACCAAACAAACAATCACATAAACAAACTCTTCATTAAGTATAAAATATAGATATTTGTCTGATTCAGACTCTTTAGATAAATATTATTGAAGAAAATAGGTTATATTTTTTAAAGGTTTTACTTTTAGCCTTCAGATGTTTCTTATCCGAGTAAACAGTTGTTTTGACAGGCTTTATTGAAGCTCAGGGTGAATTAGCGTCTGCGGTTTAAGCATTTTTTGAAATATATGCGCAAAATAATTTTAAAAAATCCAATAATTATTTTATTTATGTTTCCCAGAGCGAGGATATTTTAGGTATAGGCGAATAGAAAACATTTGCGAGGTTTGGTCTTAATATTCAGTATTCTTACCGGTATGGAGATAGAACGAGTTCAAATCCAAGACGCACACCACTGACTTTTGAAGTTATAAGCATTATAAAATCGTCCGTGTGGTGACGGATTAAGAATACAGAATGTCACCACCCCACTCCTCCTTTCAAAGGAGAGGCCTACTCCAACAATGGACTGTGAAAGGCTGATGATGATGATGATGAAGAATTATAAATACGATAATAATTGCTTGCCCCGTGCCTCGGAGAGCACGATCAGTCCTCTGTCCCAGAAGTCAAAAAGGTGTTTGCCAGACGTAATGCGGTGTCAGTATTCTTTAATATAGTGACGTCAGACTAAGCCATGGAATATAGCTACCTATATCTTTGGATTGCGGCGGTCACGACGACAATCCCTTTGTGTAAAAGCTAATATTATGTCAAATCTATTGTTGTACTAATAAGCGAACCTCGCGCTCTAAGGCGTAAATCTGGATGCAATCGGAATACCGCTAGCGGTCATTTTCATTATTCGATCCATACATGGATTTTGAGATTTGAGATTCGTGTTTGACATAATATGTAAGGAGCTTATGTCAAAAACGAATCTAAAATCTTCAGATCTATCTATAGATCGATTATTGAATTCCGTAGTAGGGCGATGAAGATTCAGTACTCTTAACGAAGCTACGACTCATCCTACGATATCATCACTAACTTCGAACAGTTCCTACGTAAAATGTACTACTTCCCCAAAAAAACCGTCCACAAAGCACACATAGGCAGCGGTTGGTGCCAAAAGAATTCAAAGTGACACTTCATTACGTTGCATTTGGGACTGTCGTTTTCAGAACGACTTTTAGCGCTTTGTAAACCGGGTTTGTTTAACGTCAGCTGTATTTTTGTGTATATTTAGCGAGAAATGGAGTTTACTGAGGACTTTAAAGTAGTATGCTATTTATCTAGAATACAATGTGCGGCTAATTAAATCTTAAACGATATAATTTGTTGAGTGAAAACAAGGATTATAAGTTAATTTATGTTTTGATGTTTGTAGTAGTCTTAATTTAAAATAGAATTTGAGTGGGATAGGTGTACAAAAAGAAGACCCGGAGAAAGTTAGGTAGGTAGAAAATATGTATACAGTAAATAGAACATTGCTATTATCAGATAAAATGTGGGTAGAAGCCACCTGTGCATGTTTTACGTACTTTACAACGTAATAATATACGCTATTATAAACATGACGCAATTTTCGTGTCTAATGTTATTATATAAGTAAGCATATAAATTAATGTATCTATCTAAAAAAATATATTTGTGAATTTTCATCATATTTTATTACAGCCAAAGTACAGATACAAAATTAACATTATAAGCAGCGCACTATTTCTCTACGACTATTTATCGGTCATTTTAAGGAGCTCTTCTGAACGTTAACATAATTTTATAAAGCCCTTGAAGAAAATATTGGAGGCTCAGAGACCCCTAAATGTGTAATTTATTATTTTGCCCGATAATCTCAAATTCCGCTGAGTCATAATTATAATAATATTTCATAATTCCGTTGAGTCAAGCCTACTCTCAAATTCTGTTAGGTACTGCCTCCGTAGGACTCTGTCACAAATTATTACTAGTAGTTGTTTTCTTTTTGTTTGAAAATTTCTTCGCATCTCCGGCTCTAGGGGAAATTAGAGTTGGAGTATGAGGTGTTATCACTAAAAATACCACGACTTTCGAACGTTTGTAACACGTCGGAGTAGTACGTTTGTTTCTCAAGAGGCTAGATTTTAATCCTGGAAAATGCTAAGTTGTGGACTATTCACGTAAACAGACCCCAATCATCTCCAAATATGCATTGGGTGGTCAGTTACGACCTGAATGAGGCATTAGTTGTGATTTAGGCGTGTATCACGACATTGAAGTATTTTTTCAATAGTACAAATTATGTTACAATGAGGGTGTTTGTTAGTTCTTCTGCCACGAGACGGCGCTTAGTATGTGTCAGGTCCAAACAGGTGTCAGATATATACAGACGCGTACACACACATAATACTAACAAACACAGACGTACGAAAATATAGGGGCTTTGACAGTTTTGACAGGTTTCTGGACCTGATGCCTCAGTGTTGCCGCATAGTGAGCGTCAGTTCAGAAGATCCTCATTGGGCTAACGTAATCACATTTCCATTGAAAGTATCTACATCAAATGTGTGAGCAAAGAAATACACCTTATAAAACCATATCCGGAATCTTTATTTTCTTTATATTTATAACGGTTTTAGTACAAATCCGCGTTGATCTATCAGAACGAATGGACCATATTATCAGTATAATGTTTATAACTGTAATAAGATTTCATTCTCTTTTACGAGTCCGTGAACTTTACGGTCGTGTTAACTTTGTTGTATTATTAATTTTACAACAAGAAAGTAGCTGTATACAACAAGATTAGCACCTGAATATAACCCCGAATATTTGTTTTAATAACTTTGTGTTACGATGCAAAATTCCTTTGGGTGGGATATTTTAGGTTCACGTTTAAGTTTTAAGGTTAACTTAAGTAATTGTTTGCATGTTTATAGTGTTCATAAGTGGTTTATGTAGAAGGTTATTAGTTTATGATTTTGATTTGACTCGACACTTACGTAAAGGAGCTTTTGATATAGTTTAGGGTGCTTGATGTTTTTCAAGGGTATGTGAAGTGAGAGGCGATTGAGAAGAAAGTGTTCACTTTATTTACAACTACATGATTATAAAAATCATTAATGACCGGCTCAATGAGCTGTAAAATAATGCAAATCCTGGTTTGCAGATAACTTGATCTTCAGTAGAACGCGATTTCCTAATTAGATTCATATAAATTTGTTTGGAATGAGAAGTTCCTATATCGTGCCTAATTCAAGCTTAAAACTCTTACACAAAATTGTCATAAACTGTCTACTTTGAGGTGTAATTTACGAGCCTTTTAGATAAACATATTTCTCACACACACACTAATAAGTTTGACTACGTAAATACCACCTTACAGTCGTTCGAAGTCAGAATTACCTTAGCAATTACATTCGTATGTGAACGACTGTAAACTCTCAAACGTATAAGCGTGGATACAATTACATAGGGTAATTAAAACATTTGTCTACAGTAATTTGAGATGTTGGTACTTAATTGGTTTAAAAGGATAATGGACTTAAAGAAACAGGCGCAAGAAACGGGGCAAGACTATCCATTTGACATAATCATATTATTGTTGGAAAGTCTTAAAAATGCATGTGACAAATCTCACATCTCATTTATCTTAACCTATTATGGCATTATTAAAAAATTAAGACTTATTCTAACACCTAACCTAGTCCTAAATTTCAATCTGACGTTTTTTAACGAATTGAAAAGATAAATTCTGTACAGAATTGAACTTTAGTCTAGATATTATTATAACAACTTTTAAACATCTAAGAATATAAATAATATTCAAAGAAAGTTTGTCGTGGCATTTTATATACCTATTAATTTATTTTACGTGTTTAATATTTGTAAATTATTACTGGCAAGTCTACCTTAGTAAGAGTTTATTGGGCTTATTTTTATAACACTTTTTGTGACCGTTATATATAAAAAGTATCTCGTACAATACCCAGATAACTATTTATCTAGGCATTTTACAAGGTACTTTTTACTACACTTAATAGTGCCTATAAATTATCCTTGCTATTAACTTGCCAAAAAATAAGTATAACATAAAAACATTTCAGGCTCATCTATCTAACTCTGGTACAACCTTGGGTGTATGAATTAACACGTGTAAAAACGTCAAATAGTTTTGCAAAGTGAACTCAATAAAGGAAAATGTTTATATGATATATGAGGACATCAACATTTAACCAAGGCCTTTGTTTTTGCGAAATTAAATGATTAATGTTGTTTTTATCATCGTAACATTTTAGCCTATTTCTTCTTCGCAGTCTTTATAATTATGTTATTGTTTAAACAAAGTTTCATTTAAAATAAATGCAATTATTTTTGTAACTGTCCTTTGCGATTTAACTCGCTCTGTTTTCTGCTTGACAACGCCACATTCAGATTCCAATTGTGAATACAAACCACCGCGAGCGGTACATCCAAATCAACGTCTATTATTTGATGGAACTGTCGAAAAAAAAACAAAGTAAATAGGTACTTTGATTCAATCATACGAAATCAGGTATATTTATTCACGGAATACCTACTATGATGCCTCCGTGGTCCAGTGGATATCGTATGCGTCCGCTGGTCTCGGGCTCGATTCTGGGTCGGACAAAAGTGTTACTGAGTTTTTCGTATTCTATGTAGCAGCACAGAATCTAACAATTTGTCCGGTAACGCCAAAAGGCTCGCCACTTATTACGTGGTAACTCATAATATCGAGAAATGTGGGTGTAATTTTACATCTTTATTATCTCTCACAACACCGCTCGCGCTTCGCACATCACCGCTGTCCACGCATTATCACTGCCCACACTTCCCGTATCTGTGTTAAACAGGCTGCTTGGGATATGTCCACTCGTCCATAACTCGTTATATCGCGCTCGACAACAATAGGTAATGTTTTTGACATTTATATACGTGAATAAATTTGCTATGGAAACGAATAGGACGTGAGTGGCGCGTAATCTGGTAAATAAAGAATTGATTGCGCAAACAATTTATTTTATAAGTCGGTGATCTGAAGATGACAGTTTTGCTGCGTAAGGTTGAGCATGGTTCATAAATATTTATACTGGAAAAAGTATTCCCAATAAAAAATGGCAACTTCACGTACATTCTAATGTGAATAAATTAACCAATTGATTTAGATTTATTTTTTGATTGATCAATGAACCAATTAAATAGTGGTAAAAGGCGTGCAACCACTGTGAGCGGGTTCACGTGACGATCATACTTCGCATACGCGTGCCTCTTGAGATCACATCCGTCCTCATCGCGGGAGCCATAGTGGGTCAAGAATGATGTAAGGAGATTCGCTAAACCAAAATTGAAACCACTTTAACAGTGTGCACGTCACATCAATGGAAAACTGCATATATTATTAGTACTCACGACAGTTACGACACCTGGCTCCCCGCAACGGATGTTTGTCCAACTCAGAACCCTCGTATGGATTCGCGCCAGGCGCGAGCATAATCATTATTGATTTATGGTAAAAATTAACTGCTGCTTTTGATTGATGAAGTGTCCCATTGTATATTTATATCCCCTTTCCTCTTCCTTTAACGTCTATATTGCTTTAAAATTGTTGTGGTTAGCGACCCGATAGGGTCAAAGCCTGTTTTAGTAATGCATGAGTATCAGTAATACTAGTGTGCCTACCTCATCTGCATATTGTCCAATGCGCTAAATTTAAAAAATCAACTAATCCTAACCTAAAATATACTAACCTACGCACATTACACGTTAGTTGAACACTATACAAATCTCAGCTGAAAATTTCCCAACAGAAATGGCAATAAAACTGTCCGTCCTGAAAAATGAATTTGGAGCCATACGATCCTCCCTGCAGCTGGAAAGTGATGGTTTGCTATCTTTGAAAAATCTGCATACAGCAAATAATAAGCAAAACAAATATTATTATAACATAGCATTAGGCATATTTTGGTATTGCAATCGTGATACATGGATTCCCTGCAGCTGGAAAGTCATGGTTTGATATCTTTGCTTATGGTTTTTGAAACAAATAAGCTTGCCCACTAAGATTATCAAAACTTTACGATAATAGTGCCAAGCATAGTGCACTATCTACGGCTTTTTCACACATCAGTACTTTGATGTTAATTTGAGATAGGAACAAGGAAAACACTTATATTTATACAGGGAAAACTCCATACTTTACAGCACAGCCCGGTTTATGATAAGCGGATAACAAAGTTTATGGTAAATTTGGTAAGGTTATCAGTTTTATATTAGCCAAAACCGTCTCCCATAATAAAACTATGAGGTTCAAATGAAAAAAAGTTTGTCGTTCTACGAGTCTATCGCTGTTCTTGTGATCAGCAAAATATGTGTAATCCAAAATGTATATGGTTTTGCACAATCTTTTTATTTTAATAGGTATGACACAGATATCGTTTTTTTAAACTTTACTCGCTATAATATTTTTTAAAACTCAATATTACTACAGATCATAAATAGCATACTTTGAGAAAATTAAAATATGCAACAGCTAAACAGCCATTAATGTTTATATCAACGTAAAGTAAGAAAATTACCAACTGAGGACGGCATTTAATTAAAAAGGCAAAAATAGCGGCTGACATGTGTCAGGGCTTCAACTCATAGCCAGTAATTGACACTCAAGTCTATAATATAATGCCTGAATGACGGTTCATGTGTGAAAAGGGAACATTCGTGTTTGGAGAACGCCAGTCTTATTGAGAACGAAGCTGATTAAATTGGCGGAGGGTAGATTCGTTTTTGGTGACACAATTGGCTGAAATGTAGGCAATTACTAGTCAATAATATTAAAGTGATGAAGGTACTATGGAGGCATAAACAGTAACCGACTTCTTTTATGTAAAAGTGCACATAATTGCCTTTATAGAAGTTGCAACTGGACTAATTATATGATGATTTTCTGAACTATCGAAATTTAACATATGCTAGAAGTATTTTGATTGTTAGTCGCATATGTAATGTTTTTCGAAACGTAACAAAATATTATCCGCGGGAACGAGTTTTAGTTGAGAACATTTACTACCAATTTTTTAGATAAACTTTTGGTATCATACTATAAAATTATTAGAAATAATTATATTCTAAAACACAAAAAATCGCATTTCAAATTTTTTTTAATATAAATTATACATGTGCATGTATAATTTATATTAAATATATATATATATATATATATATATATATGATAGTGCTATCATAAAATGATATAGTATACTTTGAAGTATTATAATAGATGCATCACTGCTTCGTGCCTTTGCATAAAACGCCATTTACTGAGCGAAACTGTAACTAGTTCCAACCAAGTGTTTTGTTTGTTCTGCTACTTGTTAACAACTTTTGTTTTGGGGATCTTAATGCTCAAATGAGTTCTGTCAAACAACTCATTTGAGCATTTAGTGAACAATTAGGCAAATTAATTTGTTTGTTATTGGTCTGCGTTCCTCGTGTAAAGTACTCACTTTACACAAATACGTTCGGCACCTAAATTCTATTGAATTAATTTGAACCCTACTATATTTTCTCTAAATATATGACGACCTATTGGTGTAGCGGGAGGGTAAGCGACTGCTACGCCGAAGGTCGCGGGTTCGATTCCCACTCAAGTCAAACATTTTTGTACATGAACATGGATGTTTGTCTTGGTCTGGGTGTTTCTATATATAATAAATCGACTGCACGGTTGGCGTAGTGGTTTAAGCGGCCGCCTCGCCGCTTGACACTGCACCGAGTGTTGTGGGTTCGATTCCCACACGAGACAACACTTTGTGTGATTCATAAATTGTTGTTTCGAGTCTGGGTGTTCATTGTGTCCGTTAGTTGTATGTTTGTAAAGTCCCCCGCGACACAGGATATTTAGTCCTAATGCGGGAGTTGTCTTTTTAAAAAGAAGAAGAAATAATTACTACAAAAAAAAGTCTATATGTATGTTTATCCATTATCTAGTACCCATAACACAAGCTCTCTTTAGCTTGGGACTAGATGGTGATGTGTGTATGTGGTAGAATATTATTGTTATTATATTTATTTGAATCTTGAAAGTAGAAACAAAGAAATATATTATTACTAGGCTTCACCGACGGCCCCCTTCCTATGACACTATATTACCTAATTAGAGTAAGAATTTCCATTTTATATTTCACCAATGTTTTCTTGATGCCCTCATTTCGGCATGGATGCACGCTTATCAACGATTAATTTCTTCTTCAATAAATATTTTTTGTAACTCTTAAACAAAATAAAAGCTTTAACTTTACTTGATACAGATATTTATTTCAACTAAATATACCAGGATTAGATGTACTACTTAAACTTATGCCAATAAATAGGATATAGGAACTTGCGTAGGAGTGCCGATTTGAATGCAGATCGTCACTTGCAATAAGGAAGTGCTTAGGATATTACATACTCATTCTCCATATATTGCCATTATGTGAAAAGAATGAGGAAGATGTGTTGATAATATCTTAGTTTATTTGTGATGTGTTGATAATATCATAGTTTTTGGCTTTACAGTGGAAAGCTAAATAACGGGCTCATCGTCTGCCTCTTGGAGTAGACGAAGTGGATGTTTGTGACACTCTACTAGTATTCGGGACGTCGAAAGACAATGCGGTGGATTTATTCATTTATTATTTATTTAGACTATATTGTACACTTAAAAGAAAATTTGATTGAATCTTATACGAAAAAAGTACACAGGGCGGATTCAGTGGGTATACTAATTCCACCACAATATATTCCGACGTCCAATTGCGATGCGAGTACGCAAATCACAGTTAACTTACCTACATTGCCACGATCCCACTTGGAGAAAGATTGTCCAATTTTTTTTAACTCTAATTTGGGTAACGAGAATCTTACGCTTAGACAAGCGCAGTAAATAATATTTTTAGCATGTACAATTAAAACAAGAGTAAGTATAAATACATCCAGACCAATAAATATACTCAGTCACTATAGACAAAATGGATAAAAGATTACAATAATTAAGTATCAACACAATATTATACATTTTAATTCTAAAACTTTCGTAATAGGGCTGCCACTGAAAGTATATGTGAATCTTTTTTAGGCCTGAGTATTGCACTTGATCTTCATAGACCGGTCGTTTGAGACAAGCTTTGGTTGTACGGTGTTTCTGCGGTGTTAGCTTTCAATAGACTATATTCCCTTTGATGCAGAGAATGATCGTAAAAGAATAACATAGTCTATTCATGTTATGGTGATTTTTGTATCTGTACGGAGAGAAAAACCTCAGCCTATATCAAACGGCGTCTTGAAACTCTCGACGGCTACTGGCATGAGTTTCAGGCAAACCATGACAAACTGTGTCGTTTCGGTGTAACCTCTCATGAACACTTCACGTCTAAGCAGTATGAGATTGTAAAGGATAGGTTCGGTAATATACATCAGGCGATACAAAATTATCAGTTTAGGGAGGAAAGCAGGCCATCTACTCCTCGGTTGAAACCGGCTACACTCCTCACCGGGGCTGGAGCGAGCCTGCCTTCTCCTTCGATTTCTAAGGGTACCAATAGCAAGACAGACGAGATGCTGAGGAAGCAGATGAGCAATTTTAGAGCATTTAAACGAACAGTATCAAGCATCAATTTACATTCCGTAGCAGAAAAGTGGGAGTTCGATGATTCACTCCACACCCTTCAAACGCGATGGTCGGTTATCGATACATTGCATTGGGAGATAGATAGTGAATTGGAAGTTTCGAACAAAGAGTATGAAGAGATGTACTCTTGTTATGAACAGATTTATAATGACATGAAAAAGTCAATCAACAAAAAATTATGGTCTACTTCGTTTACCAAGAAAACTACGCCACAAATGGAAATCCCTACATTCAGCGGTAGTTACAGACAATGGACATCGTTTAGAGACCTTTTTACAGAGACTATACACAAAAATCCATCACTGTCGGGAGCCCAGAAAATGCAGTTTTTAAAAGGCAAGGTCAAAGGAGAGGCCGAGCGTTTAATTCAACATCTTTCGATCAGCACTGACAATTACACTATATGCTGGGAAATTCTCAATCAGAGATATAATAACAAGAAACTGCTATTTACGTCTCAAGCGAGTATTCTGTTAAATATTCCAGTTAGCCCTAAGTTATCCTTAAATCACATCAAAAGGGTTCACTCAACTACCAACGAATGTTTGAACGCCATTAGGAATTTAGGTATTGATGTGACATCTTGGGATCCACTCCTTGTATATATTTTGTCACAGAAACTAGACCCGGAAACACACACAGAATATCTTCAATCGCTTAAAGAGCCAAGAGAATTACCGGTGTTAAAAGAATTTCTTGATTTTCTGGAAAGCAAATTCATTACGTTAGAGACGTCAGCCAGGAAAACAGATGCGAAGTCTCATCAGAACAGTTTTAACAACAATCAAACATCATAATTTGTAAGCAAACAGCAAAAATTGAATTATCAAAAATCATCTTTCTCTACAATCAATCGATCAGAAACGTCGACAGATAGTAACACGTTTGGACATCAATCCAAACACAAGTGCCCTATTTGTGAAACATTCGACCATGGCATATTTTATTGTGAAAAGTTTTTGGGCATGTCCCCCGATGAGAAAAAGAGGACTACAATAAATATAATTTATGCAGTAATTGTCTATATAATCATTATAATAAGCCATGTATATCAGAAAAACCGGCCAAGTGCGTGTCGGGCCACGCGCAATGTAGGGTTCCGTAGTTGCTCATAATGACTTGCTGCAAAGGGTATTAATGTACAACAAATCCGACTGTTTATTTTGCTGAAAAAATTATTTTAATAACACTATTATAAGAACCTAAGTTTTGTTTAGAAAAATACTAGGTATGTATCCAGTTATGTATTGTAAACATAAAATGTGGTTTCCAAGATATAACTACTACTCTACATACGTAGTACCGTAGTACATTACATACCAAAGTACGTATATCTTTAAGGACGCGTTTACAAAATTAGTAGGTACAAAATCGCGTCACTACAGCGACACGGCGGCAACAGTACGTACTACGTACGGTAATTTGCGGAAATGTAGTTCAACTAAATAACTTTGAGACTTAGAATTTTTTGTGATATGTATCTATGTGTTATAGGCCTGGCTGTGCAAATTACGTACAAATAAGTTTCTTATTTTTATATACCTAAATGGACATTATAACTTTTATTTTTTCCATTATGTTGATTCAGGATATATTTCGGTATTTAGATATTATTTTGTTTCTTGCGTTCAAAATCTGGTAAGATTATGTGGACTGATGGTATACCATCCCATTCAAGTGTTGCGACTGGAACTCATAAAAGAGTAGACCTAGTTATGCCAGGTTGGGGCTCATTTTATTTGTTTTAGTGAGACCCTACCACTGGTACTAGTGAAGTAACCGTCCAAGGTTATTCGATGAGTCTTACTGGTACTCTTATGTGAGTAGAGCTAGGCATGCCGAGTTTGGGCTCATTTTGTTTGTACATAAAAGACCCTACCACTGGAACTTATGAAGTAACCTTCCAGGGTTATTCGATGACTCTTGCTGGTTCTTATATGTGAGTAGAGCTAGGCATGCCGAGTTTGGGCTCATTTTGTTTGTACATAAGAGACCCAACCACTGCAACTTATGAAGTAACCTTTCAGGTTTTTCAGGTTTATTCGAAGACTCTTAGTGGTACTCATATGTGAGTAGAGCTAGGTATGTTCCAGTGGTAGGGTCTCTGATTGCCCATAATGGCCATTATTGATGATAACTTCTGTTTCACATGGGACTAAAAACGGGCATCTTTAAGATTAAGCCAGCGCGCCCAATGTAAACTCACAGAAATAGGTATTTATAAGTTAACCGACGATTACTCGTAAACTAGTGATATTTACCTTGTTTTCCTTTAAAATTCGTTATATGTACTACATTTGTGATTTTTTTCACCTCTTCCAAATTAATAGTTTAGCCGGCAGAGGGGTGTTACACTTGAGTCTAACAATTGTTTTCACTTCAAAGCTTGATATTTGACAAACCAATCACTTGATCGAAAAATGATTTGAGCAAACTAATAATATTTTTTTAAAACCTATCCAATGATACCCCACATGATGGGGTACTCAACCAAAAATAAATCAACCCCACTATATATGTAGGGGAGATACGCTTAAAAAATATATTTTCCTAAATATTATTCTACAGTTTTGTTGCAATATATTATGTCTATATTCATGTCAAATATCAGCTTTCTAGCACTAGGCGTCTTTGAGCTAGGCTGCGGACGGACAGACGGACGGACATGACGAAACTATAAGGGTTCCTTGTGGACTACGGAACCCTAAAAACGGTGTCGCACGTGTAACGAAAATCATAACACGGTTTTACATGAATCTTACAAGCGCAGCAATGTGTCGTCCGATGCATCGACATCAAAATCCGCGAACAATGAACCACTTCAGGGTCATTGGAACTCGCATGCGTCATTACAGGGCCAAGCACAAGAAGTTCTGTTACCAACTGCTATGATCATGGTGCAGAGTGCAGATGGAACCTTTATCAAGATGCGAGCTCTGTTAGATCAAGGATCGCAAACGTCTTTGATAACGGAGAACGCAGCGCGACTGCTATGCCTTCCGCGTCAGAAGCTGAAGGGTGTGGTGTCAGGCGTAGGATCAAAAAGCAGCAGTTGTACGGGAGCAATCAGCATTAATTTCACGTCAATTTATAGCAAGATCACATATCAAACAGATGTTATTATAATGCAGTCATTAGTAAACAATTTACCTAATGTAACGTTCAACAAGCCAGAATGGTCTTGTTTAGATAATATTCAACTAGCTGATCCAGAGTTTTATATAAGTCGTCCAGTCGATATACTCTTAGGCAGCGATATTTATTCAGATATCATTTTAGAAGGGATTTGTAAAGCAGATTCCTTCCCGACAGCTCAGCAAACTAGCCTCGGTTGGATATTATGTGGCAAGACTATTAAAACATTACAATGCAACGTAGTTTTGAAAAACATGGATGATATTAGCAGATTCTGGGAGATAGTGGACATAAGTCACCATGAAGATACTACATATTCACCAGAAGATCAAAAATGCATAGATTTTTACAAAGATACGACTAGGAGACGTCCAGATGGCAAGTATGAAGTTCGGTTGCCCTTAAAACCAATATTTGACGAAAACTTAGGCATTTCAAAGTCTAGAGCAATTGCACAATTTAAACAACTCGCAAGAAAATTTACTCAGCAAAAACATATATCACGTGAATATCAATTATTTAGTCATGAGTACCTATCACTCGGTCATATGACGTTAGCAAGCAAAAATTGTGAAATTGACAAAAGTTGTTATTTACCGCATCATTGCGTTCATAAGGCTGATTCCACAACTACGAAATATCGCGTTGTCTTTAATGCGTCTTCAAAAACAACCTCCGGATACAGTTTGAATGATCTTATGTACCGAGGACCAAATTTACAGCAGGTCTTACAAACTTTGATCATCGTATGGCGGCAATTTAGGTACGGTTTTACAGCTGACATTGAAAAAATGTTTAGGATGATTTGGGTCCACGATAGCGATCAAAACCTGCAAAAAATCATTTGGAGAGATCATCCTAGAGACAGTCTGCAAGAATATCGTTTGACAACTGTGACGTATGGTACAAAAGCAGCTCCGTTTCTTGCAATGATGACTTTGCGTCAACTTGCTCAAGATGAAAAACCGAATTACCCCAACAGCTGTGCAATTAATATTTTATTAAACTGCTTTTATATGGACGACGCCTTATATGGAGTACATCAAATAGATTCAGGCAAACGTATACAACAAGACTTGATACAAATATTGCAATCTGGCGGTTTCAACTTGCGCAAGTGGAAGTCCAATGCACCCGAGTTGTTACAAAATGTCGATTCGATTGACAACAATCAAATTGGATATGATTTTAGAGATACGGAGTCAACGAAGACTTTAGGACTCAGCTGGAATCCGCATCAAAATACTTTCCACTTCCAATATAATGTAGAAGCAACATCATCAAAAGCAACTAAGCGGACACTGTTATCAAACATATCAAAGCTGTTTGACCCGCTTGGTTGGCTTTCCCAAATCACAACAAAACTAAAAATATTGTTCCAAAAGGTTTGGGGTTTGAATCTTCAATGGGATGACACTTTACCGGATGACATATTTAGGGAATGGCTTCAGATCCGGGAAGATCTTGTCAATATAAAGCAATATCATATCAAAAGGTGGATACAAACCACAGAGAACGATCAAATTGAATTACACGGATTCTGCGACGCGTCCACTAAAGCGTATGCGTGTGTAGTTTATTGCAAGGTAGTTAAAGATAGCAATATATCTGTAACTTTGATGGCTGGGAAAGCTAGATTAGTACCTACGAGCAAATGTGTATCACTCCCTCGGTTGGAGCTCTGTGAAGCGCTTCTATTATCTAGACTAATGGCTAAACTTAAGCAATGCTTAGAAATCTATAAGATAAAGGAGTACTGTTGGACCGACTCGATGGTAGTATTGGGCTGGCTCAAGGGAGACGTCACTCGCTGGAACACCTTTGTCGCTAACCGAGTGACTCAAATCACGCAAACAGTTTCAGCAGAGCAATGGTATTATGTCAAATCTGAAGATAATCCAGCCGATTGCGCTAGCAGAGGGTTGTCACCATCTCAATTGATGAGGCATTCTCTTTGGTGGCATGGACCTACTTGGTTGATGCAGCCGGATACACCACGTAGCAGCAGTCCATTACAGTACACTACTGACCAAGAAGTAAAGAAGAACGTCAAAGTCAATGTAGTTATAAAACAGGAATATGAAAGTATCATAACACAACTTATAGAAAGGTGCAGTTCTTACATGAAGGCTGTAGGTGCGTTAGCAATCGTTTTGCGATTTATTATCAAAAATCGACAAAAAGGAACATTTTTATCACTACAAGAATTACATAAAGCAAAGTTAATTCTATTAAAACATATAAAACAGCAAGCATTTTTAGAAGAAATTGTAGCATTAAATAAATCCAAATCGATCAAAACATCAAGCAAGATTGTAAACCTAAATCCTTATGTCGACGATGAAGGTATATTGAGAGTGGGAGGTAGGCTTAGGAAAGCTTACATTAGCGAAGAGATGAAGCATCCCATAATATTGCCTAGTAACACTCGTTTAACAAATTTAATAATTGATTTCGGCCATGAATCTACACTGCATGGAGGTCCTAAATTAACATCAGCATTTATAAGAAGAAAATTCTGGGTTTTAGGCGGCAACAGAGCTATAAAGAAGCAATTACGTTTGTGCGTCACGTGTAGGCGGCACAATCCTGACAAGCGTTACCAACTTATGGGCGACCTGCCGGAAGCCAGATGTAATCGGTCAAGACCATTCTATAATACAGGTGTAGATTACACAGGATTCATTGATATCAAAACAAACAAAGGTCGCGGAGTCAAGACCACAAAAGGGTACGTGGCCCTCTTTGTCTGTATGGCGACCAAATCCGTACATTTAGAGTTGGTCTCAGACCTAACCACATCAGCATTTTTAGCAGCATTACGTCGGATGGCTGCCAGAAGAGGTACGCCACGACACATATTTAGCGATAACGGCACTAACTTCTTAGGGGCAAATCATGTCTTACAGCAGCAGTTTTTAGATATTCAAGAGCAAGCTATTCCAGGAATAACATCAATGGAAATAGAGTGTCATTTCAACGCGCCCTCTTGGTCATCAGCAGGAGGACTCTGGGAAGCGGGCGTTAAGAGTTTAAAATATCACATGAGAAGGGTAATTGGCGATCAAAAACTCACGTACGAGGAGTTGACTACCATATTGACACAAATAGAAGCCTGCCTAAACTCGAGACCTCTTTGCCCTATGTCAGAAGACCCAGAAGATCTCGACGTACTGACACCTTCACACTTTCTGGCTAGCGGTCCGAACTTAACAATATACGATTCAGAAACAAATCTTCCAATTAGATGGCAGTCAGCACAGAAAATATATCATGACATTTGGGTAAGGTGGCAGTCAGAGTATCACAATCAACTCAACGCGAGAAGCAAGTGGAAACAAGCACAAAGTGAGATCAAAGTTAACGACGTTGTTTTAATAAATGACCAAAATGTACGCCTCGGCAAGTGGGCTATGGGAAGAGTTACGGCGCTTCACCCTGGACAAGATGGTCACGTACGAGTCGTTACTATAAAAACAAAAAATGGATTGATTAAACGTCCCATTGTAAAATTATCAGTCTTACCAGTTCATCAGCGTACAATAGAATCGGAGAGTCAGCAAAAAACAGACACCATAAGTAAACAAGCGAATAAACCTACTCGAAACAAATTTAATTTTACAAGTATGGCGATTACATTTCTACTATTATTTATGACACTAATATCATCGTCTCAGTGCTCATACAATTACATAACCTTCCCTAAAAATCAATCACTATACTTCGATAATATCAGTAATATGCATTTGATTCGAGAAGACTGGAATTTAGTGGTTTATTTCGACATGAATCCATACTGGGACGGTCTGAAAGCTTTATCAAAGAATATCGAGTATTTAGACCGACTATGTACAAATATAAACACGATGTCACATTGCGAGGGAATCCTCACTCAACTACGTCACGGCTACCAAGAAATTCAACACTACAACCGTGTATTATCGAATCAGCAGATTGACGCTCGTGCGCGTTACAAGCGCGGTATCATAAACGGTGTCGGATATCTAGCAAACACATTGTTCGGAGTGTTAGATGACCGCTTCTCAGAAAAGTATGAGCAAGACATTATTACAATTAAAAACAATCAAAATCATATGGCTATGCTTTGGAAAAACCAGACATCAATTGTTGAAGCAGAATTCAATTTATTGAAGAGAACAGAGTCAGTTATGGATAAGCAACATAAAGCAATAAATCAGAAGTTACTTGGTTTACATAACTCTATAAGTACCTTAAAATCTGCGATACAAAATGGCACCATCATCACTGACATCACTTTGTCAGCATTCATTGCTAACAATCTATTATCGCAACTAAAGACCCTTCAAGATGAGTTATTAGAAACTCTAACTGATATATATCACGGGAAATTTAACTTGCACATGATATCACCGCAGCAACTAAAGCGCGAGATAGATATGATTTCGAGTTATATTGCAAAGGATCTTTCATCACCATTGGATGGGATGCAGTTCACAGAGATCTATTATTTGCTCAAAGTACGCGCCAAGATGTCAGAACATTATTTCATCTTTGAAATAAAAATACCGCTGATCACCAGATATGTCTATGAGGTTCACAAAATCATTCTTATACCTCATAGAGTCGATCATTAAATGTTCGAAATCATTCCCGTTTCGGAATATATAGCAATTAATCTTAAGAAAGATACTATCACTGACAGAGAATGATATCAAATCGTGCTCGCAGCAAAGTCCAGGAACTATTTTATGTAGCTTGCAGAAGCCTATATATAACATCAGAAACGATGAAAGCTACTGCTTGATTTCGCAAGAGTCTGGAACTTATAAAACAATTTTTGCTACCTCGTGTATAAATAAATTCATAGAAACAACTCATAGAAAATGAATCACTATTTATACTCGTGCTGTGAATTATGCCGACTACGTCTATTGTGTCCCGATCAAGTTACCGTATTACAAATGTCACATGCAGGCCTGTTTAACATATGTAGGTCAAGGATGCGTTATCAAGACAGATAACTTCAGTATTTACGGACACCAAGAAGGTTCCAACAAAATGATAGTGTTGCCGGAAATTCCCATATTTGAGATGGCACCTATCAACAATATAGTTTACTTGACGCCAATACCATATCAATCGTTTATCAACATCAGCGACATGACATTACAACGACAAGAGCTGTCTAATATCAGGAACCAATTGGATGTAATCAAGCAGAGTACTCCAATAACAGAGGACGTGAGGTTCCATGATATTCATCATTACGTTGCGATCTACAGTATTCTCTGCATGGTTATATTACTTGGAGTAGCAGTAGCGTGGCGACGACTGCGTCGCCTCTTCAGATGTACGCGGCGGTCGAGGGACACTCCCACCGCGTCGAGGGCGGAGGAACCTGCGGTATTGCAGCCAGCAACGAGCGCCGTCAGTGTTAATGTACCAATTCAGTGTAATAATGAGTGTTCGAGTGCCAAGTGTTTCAAAAGTGTACAGTGCTCACGTATAGACTTAAGTGACGCTAATTGTGAAGAAATTACCACTACCAATAAATTAAAAAAGGATTCGTCTACCTCACCAATATTTAGATCAGTGTTTCACATGGACAATCAGGGACAATAAGTTCATTTTAGTATTAGCATAATTTGTTTCTAAATAGTCATCATTCTTTGTTTCATTATGTAAACATTACTATCATCCTCACACATCTCCCATCTGGCCCGGGAGCATGTACGGTGCAGCCGTACATTGTGAAATTACATTATTATAATGTCAGCATTTTCGCCATTACGCATCCATATTGCAATACATTTATATAAAATCAGTTCACTACCGGTCATCAACCGCGTCGCGTGTACTCATTATCATTATATCAGTTATCATTTTCTATCAATTGTACTTAGCATTAGAACTTTAGCAGTAATAAACTTATTCATTAGTCTATCTCCTCGTATCATTTAATATCATCATATCAATTCAATAGATGTTAGGTACAATACCCTACAGTATCTGCACCATGACTTTCAATGGTCGAGTGAGTAAGAATCACGATATAAACGACTGGTAGTCTAAGTCTATAGTAGGTATTTTGCAAGGTTAATGATTTAACTTTATTCATTTAGACATCTTAAGAAACCTCTATTTTTTTTAGCTTTAAAATTAGTATAGCTAAATTTTGAAACAATAATGAAATTTAGATTTGGGCTAGACCAGGGCTACCGAAACGCTAACACTCTGCATACAGCATATAACAAGCTAAACACATATTATTATACATAGTATTAGGCATATTTTGGTATTGCAGTTACATGGATTGCAAAAATAACAGAACATTTCCTTAAATAAAATATCAGTACCTTCAGAAATATATCATTTAAGAGAATAATGTTCTCGATAATACGTCATTTATTTTTTAGTTTATAAACTCACCACAAAACGATAGTAGGGATTTCCACAAAGTTCGTTTAAAACGATTAAGCAAACAACGGGACTCATGTGGAGCAAATGTTAATACAAACTCATAGTGTCGTGAATGCAGCGTCACATATTAACAAGCTCAGTGACTCAATTTAAATGCACGATTAATTTTTATCTTAGTAATACGATTACAACGAACCATAATTAATTATGTGCGATAGGCGATGAGGCGTTCTGCTACATACCATCTAGGCAGTAGAACCTTGCTAATTTAAGCATGATTGACTTGAGTCGAACGGGAAAGCACAACCTTCTTACAAAATATTTACGTAAAGTAACAGTATCTATTGGGTATCGTTTGGTGAGTAAGAGTAGCGGCGGCCCCATCCCCTTTTCCTTCTCGCACATCCCGATCCTCCTCCATTATTTTTCCATCCAGACCGGCAATGCACTTATTACTGCGGGTGTCCACTATGCCCATGTCCACTATGGGCGGTGGTAACCGCTTACCATTTGGCAATCCATCTTGTCATTTTTCTTTTATCTCGTAAATACAAAATAGTATGATCAGACCAATTGGCCGCGGACATAGAAAAAGAGCAATACCTAGTGTCTTTATCGCATTGTTCATTGTTGTCGCGTGACTTGTCGCCGCATTTCGCGCTGTTCGCGGCTATAGCCGTTGTCAGGTGGTCTTGCTACACAGTGGTATATTTAATTTTATTTAAGCTTGTGTATGCACGCTCCTCTATGGATATTAATGTAGTCTGAATGTGCATTCATTGTGGTTTAACGTTGAGCGCAGGTGTGTGATTCTTGAGCTTATTATCTGATTTTGTATTACTTTGAGGTTAAGTTCCGATGTATAGAAGTAGGCGTATTTAAACCTTATGGCAAATTAACTCTATACCTAGATCTTGTTTTTGGAATAAAAGTAGCTTAAGTTTCTCCCTAAAAGACATCCTATGTATCGGTTAAGGCCCGTTAAAATTAACCAACAATGGCATATCTAATAGAGCTGGTTTTTGGAACAAAGTAGCCTAAGTTACTCCTTAAAGAATATGCCATTTGTTGTAGTGAAGGCCATCAAAGCCACCAACTGACAGATAGCATATCTGTCTGATTGTGTTAGATCGACAAAAACATCAATATTTTTATAGGGATTGTAAAGCCTATAAAATAACCGGTTATTTTTAGAAAACGAAATTCAATTTTATTTATTTCTATGTACTCGAGATATATTATAAGTATATACTCGAACTCGACTCGACAATGTCAGCAGCATGCAAGGTAGCGCTTTATTGTAGGAAGTTTACATGGGCTGTGATAACGTCCTATTGTTCCGGAATTAATAGCTTCATATGGATTCTGTGGCGACGTAATCAAGGCAGATGAAATCCGAGTTAATATGGAAAGTGTATATATAATAACAAATATTATAGACTATAAAATATTTAATTTTTATTTAAGTTAATCCATTGTTGCTCGCAGATACACTGGCACATTTTATTTTAATTTAACCTTTTCATCTCGATCCCGAGAGAATGCCGGGAAATAACTATATATGATATATATATATGATAATAGTGCATCTCTACGGTCCCTAACAAACATACATGCCAATTTTTAGCTTTTTAAGCTCAAAAGTTTTGGCTGTGCGTTGTCTGTCAATCAGTGAACAACGCAAGAATTTATATAAACAAAAGTTGTTTAGTTGGTCAATGTACTAATTGTGTCTTCGTTTTCCAAGAGCAATTGGTATAGATCTGTCTGAAGATGGATCTGTTTTGTAACTTCATCTAATAAAATGCCTTGCAGGTTCCGAGGTAAAGAATTCTTAACACAACATTTCTTGAGGCCTCAAAGATTTCCCTATTATCGTTACCAGCCAGAAAGACTAAAAACATCAGGCGTATTCGTATTTAAAGAACATTAATTGAGTTAGTAAATATTAGTTGTGTCGCTTATGGTTTTTCTAAACCACCTTAAATATTATGCATTAAATAATTAAATGACTGAGTGTATTATTACGATTGGAGGTGAAATTGTAGAGCAAGTAAAGGAATTTGTATATTTGGGTAGCGTATTTACAAGGGACGGAAGATGTGAGGGAGACATTGAAAGGAGAGCGACTGCGGGAAATCGTGTAAATGGAGCACTGTGGGCGTTTATGAACGGTCAGACGGTGCCAGAAGAGGCGCGATTGGCGGTTCACAATGGAGTGCTTGTCCCCACGTTGATGTATGGAAGTGAGAGCTGGGTATGGCAGAGAAAGCATGAAAGTAGAATTAACGCAGTTGAGATGCGATCACTGCGTAGTATGTGTGGGGTAAGACTGATTGATAGAATTCCGAATGCAACTATACGAAAGAGCAGTGGACTGAAAGAAGATGTGGTGACAAGGATTGAGAAAGGAATGCTTAGGTGGTTTGGACACGTGGAGCGAATGAGTGAAGAAAGAATGACGAATCAGATATATAAGGCAAATGTGTGTGGGCAAGTCGGTCGCAGCAGACCTCGGCGGACATTCGTCGACCAAATTGGAGACATCCTAAGAAACGGAAATGTCCGAAGTACCCAAAAACGGCGAGCATGTATGAAAAGAGTAATGAGTGTAGAGGAAGCACGTGAGGTTTGTAAGGATAGGAGCAGGTGGCGTTCTGTTGTCTCTGCCTACCCCGACGGGAAAAAGGCGTGAGTATTTGTATGTATGTATGTAATTAAATTTTCCTTGATATTATTTATGTATGTTTACTAAAGCTATAGTATATCATAGAGACTTAACAAAAATCTCGAATTCCCAAATCCCAAAAGAAGTGCAAGGCAATAAGCCCTGCAATCAAACTTTCGCAAAATCCAATAACAATATTACGAATCCAATTTTAAGTACATAGAGCCTTAAGTGCTTCCTCTGCGCAAAGTTAAAGCTTTCTAGGTCAACTGAGCCTCATGGTGATGAACCATATATATGCGATATGCGAATTATATCGACTATGGGAAGTTAGGTAGAGCAGAAGGCACTTCGTCTACGAGATAATGAGGTACATTATTGATGTGGGTTAATTTGGGTGCGGTAAGACAGTATCTATTAGGTTACCATATTCATTAGACGTTCGCTTGTAAAGTGTACGAATTTATACTGATATATGAATTTTGCTGCTGTAAATGTGTGCAGTTGTTTTAAAAACACATATTAAATAATTGAAACATAGGCTCATGCCTGTATCCCCGAAGTGGTATGCAGAGGTGTAATACTACACTCACATTTCGTCATGAACTTTTGGATCCCTCGTAATAGAGAGCGAGCCTATTGCCATTACCGGGCACATCACCAGAATCCGTGCTGCCACTGAGAATTCGGAAAAACCTAGTAACACTTTTCCCGACCCGGGAATCGAACCCGGGACCTCCGAACAGCAGTTGCATACGCTATCCACTAGACCACGGAGGCAGTCTAATTAAATATAATATTTTTATAATGCAATTAAATATGCTAAATAGGTCGTACGCTTGACTATTTTAGGGCTCCTTTTTGTTGTTTCTGGTATACAGAAATATGCTATACAGAAATCCTACTATACGTACGACACACCACACACAATTTTCGGCGTCGCACCGGATGAAAGACTAGCAAGATTAATTATGTTGGAGTAAAATGAACGAATAAACGTAAAAATTAAGCAATCAACTAGATACAGCATATTTAACGTGTTATAATGCTTTTGTATCCCTTAAAATACGTAACCCGGTATATTGCCTGTACTTTTTTAACCGACTTCAAACAAAAAAAAGAAGGAGGTTCTCAATTCGGCCGGTATATTCTTTTTCTCGATGTATTTACACCGATTTCGCCGAGGTTTCTGAACCGATTTACGTTATTCTTTTTTTGTTTGATACCGACTTCAAACCTATTAGTAAATAGCACATATAAATAATAGGTAGTATTTAATTAATGTTAAATCTTTATTATTTTTCACTTTTTCGTTTTTGAAGTCGGCTGTTTTTAACGTAGTTATTTTTATAATAAGCAGTTTAAGCAAAAAACCTGTAGACTATTATCTGTAATAAAATAGGTTTTGTCTTAGTTTTAGATTAAATTTAAAATCTACTAAGAATGTTTTAATTAATTCCAGCTAAAAAAATATTTTTAAAGAATATTAACGACAATATTCAATTAGTCGATGCGATTAGTTATAGATAGGAAGGTAGTTGGCGCTACCAATTAGAATAAGTGTATTTTCTTAAAATATCAGAACCTTGTAATGACAAAATTAGATTCCAATGAATATAAAAAAATATTTACTTTAGTGTTAATGATCGGAGGTTCCGGGTTCGATTCCCGGGACGGGCAAAAGTGTTACTGGGTTTTTCCGAATTCTCAGTAGCAGCACGGAGTCTGATGATGTGCCCGGTAACAGCAATAGGCTCGCCCCCTATTACGTGGGACCTAAAAATTCATGGCGAAATGTGGGTGTAATATTACACCTCTGCCTACCCCTTCGGGAATACAGGCGTGAGTCTATACATATGTTAATGAAAATTAAATTCTAGGGGCCAGTTTCTCCGTCCTTCCACAAGCTTGTTTTATGTTACTCGGGAGAGGCAATCTGGCATTTTTTTATTTATTTAAACGGTAATGCATATCCACGGATGGTCAAATTGACCATTATCTTTTAAATCGTTTGCCTAGTCTTTGTACGTACTATCATTAACACACAATTTTAATTTCAAATGAATCTTTTTTCTTTGTCCACAGAGCGCCGTCATGTATTCCCTTGAGCCCAATGTCACAGTCGCAGCGTACGCTGACGATAACTCAACGGAGAGTGAATACACCCCGTACGAAGACCGTCTGGAGACCTACCTGGTGCCGGTTCTCTTTGCGATCATCTTCATAGTCGGTGTGCTTGGGAATGGGACTCTTGTCATAGTATACGTCAGGCATAGAGGGATGAGAAATGCGCCGAATACGTAAGTAATATTTTGTATCAATCTGTTCTATTTAGTATTTATACCCCGTTTTATCTACTGACAATATTGTCTTGTACAGTTATATTATAGTACAAAACTACAACAGTTACCTTACCAATCTGAAGATACACATACCTTTTTCATGTCGGCGTAGGCAGAGATAACAGAACGCAGAATTTTATCCTTACAAACCTCACGCGCTTCCTCTACATTCATTACTCTTGTCATACATGTTCGTCGGTTACGGGTACTAACGTCCTGCTAAAGAGTACAGTACATTCAAATGTTTCGAACAAAATGTAAAAAAATAAGCTATTAAAACAACACGTTTAACAGTCCCCAAATAGAATCATCACATGTTTAAACATCATCATCATCATCATCAGCCCTGTATATAAACTGTCCCACTGCTGGGCACGGGCCTCTTCTCACTATGAGAAGGGTAAGGCTATAGTTCACCACGCTGGCCTAGTGCGGGTTGGCAGACTTCACATGTCTTTCGAGATCATTATGGAGAACTCTCAGATATGCAGGTCTAGTTTCCTCACGATGTTTTCCTTCACTGTTTAGCAGGCGATAATTAACAATTTAATACGCACATAACTCCGAAAAGTCATAGGTGCGCGCCGTGGATTCGAACCCGGACCCTCTGCCTAGCAGTCTGTCGGTCGCTCCACTAGGTTATCGCTGTCTCTACAAATGTTTCAACACTTCTTAAATATTTTTAGCATTACCAAGGTCGCGACACGTTTGAGAATTTTCTTTTAATTTTTTAATTTTGCAAATTATTACGTGTTTGCAAATTACTTAATTGTCTAGAGACTACAAAGAATCTAATAAGCTCAACATTTTGCTTTAAAATATTTTCGCTGTTATTTAATTTTCAGAGGAGATATAGAATAGGCAATTACTTAATAATAACTAATGATTACCGTTGCCATACAAACCCTAAGTAGTAGGATTCCAATAAATTGGACTCAGAAACATATTGTCTAATTTTGATATCCACAAATTAAGACATTCGTTGACCAAATTGGTGACGTTCTGTAAAACGGAGAGGTCCGAAGCACCCGGCGAGCATGTATAAAAAGAGTAATGAATGTAGAGGAAGCGCGTGAGATTTGTAAGGATAGAAGCAAGCGGCGTTCGGTTGCCTCTGCCTACCCCGACGGGAAAAAGGCGTAAGTATATGTATGTATGTAAAGTATGACAGTTCCTTTGTCGTAAGTTAGTTGACCTTCGTATATTGAGGTGACATACGATATACGATGTAAACAACTCTAAGAAATTCGTTTCTTTGCGGTCCAACACGTTTTGCGTATTATTTTCTCCTGTCAAACGTAAAGAGCTTTTATGGAAAATTCACTTACGTACAAGCCTATTGCTGTCGTTTTGTCCTTGCCAACAACTATATTTTATCGCAATGGCTTTCTTATGTTTTTGCTTGTCAACATTACTATCCATTTTCGTATACTCGTTTATAATATTCCCTTTACGCATATTTTTTATGTCCGGTCCTTTAAATTGATTTGTTGTGTGACTCTGCATCTAAAAGCAAACCATTATTTTTTGTCAGTGGGTTAGGCCGTAGAATAATATTATTGTCGTGGACTGTAAATTGGTCCAAACTCGAAATTGTTGAGAGCTGAAAGTTGAGCAGAAAATTTCTCTTGTTTGTTCCGCGTGTGCTTAAACTTGCTAAATTTATGGCATCTAATTAAAATTTGTGTTGAAAAACAGTCCTTATTAAATAGATGTTTCAGTGTTGTTTTCCTTTGGTTAACATTAAATTGTTTTCACTGTTACACGACATTTTGGTTGCTTTATAAGCACATAACCAGCAAGACTGAAGTGACATTAGTGTTTGTCTAGAGTGTGAAGTTATTTCAAAGGACTATGGTAATTACTTCCTACATCATTATGAGTAAAAAGTATTTTGAAGACATTTATTTTTCGATTTTCTTGAAAGTAGTGAGTGTAGTAAGTCTGTGACAGTATTAGTGATTATCAGAAATGGTAAGAATGTGCTGCAGCACATTGTTACCATTTCAGATATAAAGCAAGATCTGTCAGTTTTAATTTTATAACAATTGCACTGCGAGGAAATTTATTAGGAGTAGTTAATGAGATATTCATTTCCAACAATTTTTATTTATTTATTTTGCATTAACTATAAGATTTTATACAATAATTATTGCTAATATGATGAATTGACAAATCTAATATCAAAATTTGTGCTCAGGTACATATTCTCCTTAGCGCTAGCAGACCTCCTAGTGATACTGATTTGCGTGCCATTCGTATCGATCATCTACACCCTCGAGTCTTGGCCGTGGGGGGAGCTTATCTGTCGAATATCTGAAGCTGGAAAAGACATCTCCATTGGAGTATCAGTCTTCACGCTAACAGCGCTCTCGGCCGAACGATACTGCGCGATAGTGAATCCTTTTAGAAGGCTACAGGTGAGTCTAAAGGTAAAATTCATTTTTATAAAGATAAATATATTGTTTCTATACAGGAGGTACAGTCGGATTCCGGAAGCCCGGGTTCCAATGTGGGCCTTGTATTGCAACCGAGACAGCGCTAAAGTGATGATGATTTTGTGCCGATACAGATTAAGTTTTAGTTTATAACTAGCCTAAATTAATATCTGTTATATGGTGGGGATCTCCGTTTTTACACCTGACATGCCTATTTTACGCAATTAACCTCGGTAAATTATCTTTTATGTTGTAGCTAGCCTAATAAATAGTCTATTTAGAAAATTTTGACCCAAGCTAAAGTACAACATTTTATAAATTACTTCAGAAACTGAACAATGATTTTAACAACAACTTAGTTTCGGTGTAACAAATTCTATATTTGATATATATTGCATTGTTTCAATAATCTCGATCTTCGTTGTTCAAACAACAATCTGTAAGCATTGGCAACTAATGGTTAAAGTTTTGGACTACCAACCAAAAGATCATGGGTTCGATTCTCACACTACTGACACGAACTCGACGCGTATAATTTGCTTGACCCAATAATCACTATTTTTAGCATTGTTTATACTCTATTCCGTTGCTGGCACAGAGCGTTCCTTATAATGAGAAGGGTAAGGCAATATAATAGTCCACCACATCGACCAAGTGCACGTTGAAGATTCACATGAAATTTTGAGAACATTACCAGCAACTCTCAGACATGCAGCTTTCCACGCGATGTTTTTTTCTCGCCGTTTAAATAGCAACAATTGATAAGTTTATATGCACTTAATATCGGAGAGTCAATATTGCGCTGTCTGTTATTTTTCTAGTAGGCTTTTACTATAATATTTATTTATTTAAATCTAGTTCTATATCAAATCTGATCCGTCAAACGTTCATTACCTTTCTCTGTTTTGGTTTGTTATACTTCAAAACTAATTGTACCTAAGCCTTTTACATTAGATCATAATTAATAGAAAGCTCGGATTACGTTGATATTTCTAAGGATACCAGGCTACACGTGTTATTGGTTAGCATTTCGGGTACAGTTACCACGTGGTTATTTATTTTGACCTTTAGGAAATCTCTCTCGTGTGATACGATTTCGAATAACAAACACAATTAGGGGCATGTTTCACCACTGTCCAATAAGTTTTGGTTAAACTACTTGGCAAATAAATTCATACAAATTTCGTTCTAATTTTGAATTAACCTGTAAGGTAACGCTTACTTAGAGGTGGTGAAACAGGCCCTTAATATTTTAATTCTAGGTAACAAGCACTATAATGTTTAACTTGTGGGGTAAATTGATCTCTGATCTATAAAGTTGTCTCTTCAGAACCTAGGTATAATAATAATAATAATTGAGTTGGCGAGTCATCACCTGCCATGCAGACGGATACTATTAGAGTGTTACTGGCAGGTGCCATTTTTCATCCATAGCATTAATTACCAGTACACTAAACATCCATCCTCATAACCCGATTTCATTAGATCCACTAGAAAACAATAGTCCTACACTTGCTGCGCTAGTCCATAGCTGTACTCAGTAGTGCAGTTGTGGAGGCTCCGCGGCATCTGTCCCATCCCATTTTAGATTAAAGTTCTCTACGGGCCTCTGCACGTTGGATCCATATCCCCGTGGAAGCCTCCTAAAGAACCGGTTATTCTTCCAACACCACATGTTAGAAGAGTAGCCGTGAAAAAGAGACACATAATAATATAAAAATAATTAACAAAAATGTATATGAATAGTTTGCAAACGTTTTGTGGATTGACCGAATACAGCTAGCGAAGTATGTGTAATATCATTATCAAAGTCTTAGTGCAATCCCGGTTGTGATACAAGACCGTCGCCTTGAAGCCCAGGGTGCTCTCTATGTAATAAATGTCAACCTAGCCTTCAAGGACCGTAATTTTTGCTTTTGCTTTCAGCACCACAGATGTTGTCATACCTTTTTTACAGCTTAGGAATAGCTTCGACTACATCGGTACAATGAAATTATTGTATCAAACCATAATGGGTAACACTGTATGGAGCCAACACTGTATGTATGGACCCAAAAAAGCAAAATGGCTGTAACATTTTATGAGCCATACCTGGTTCTGTTACCCTCATAGAATAGTTTAATTAATTATATTACAGCATGTCTAAATTCACTTGTAGAAAAAATATATACCTACGAGGAAGAAATGGAATTTTCTAATAAGCCCAAACTCGATGGGTATTCCCGAGTTCCGTTTCAGACCTTTCATACATTTGTCTGGACTTTTAAGAGGTGTCTTAATTTTTCGTTTGTGTTTTTTCTTAGGATAATCAGGTAGAGAACACAGGCTCTACCAGTTTAAAAAAATACACTGTTTTGTGTATAAAACATCATCAAATAAGTCATCTAACGTGCCTTCGAGCGTTATCTTCAGATCAGTTCGGTAGTACCATATTATACAACCAACTACCTAGTTAAAAAACTGAGACGAAAATGTAGTCTTGAACTTCTCTCGAATATCAAAAAATGAAAGTAGAAAGTATCATGAACATCAGGAGCATGTTTCTTTCCACATTTTCTTGCCACAAAAGTTAAAAGCCAAGCTTGGAAACGTGCGTTTTAAGTCCGTCAAAGTGTGGTCTGCTTTTCAATTTCATCTGTGATGTTGCCTTTCGTTTTCGCCGTTTTGCAGAGTGAAGCGAATTAGTATAAAAGGTAAGATTGTGAACACACTAGCCACGGTATAATCGTTCACGCTGCAATACAAAAACAAGTCCATTTTACTGTAATAAAGCCGCAAAAAGTTACATACTTTTTAAATGAGTACCTACTAATACTACTCAAATCTCACTGTATAGACATACGATATTACATCTGAGCCGATATTAATTTAGAACCTTTGTAAACAAACAGCTCTGATATTCAATTTCAAAATTCATAAAATCGTTACATAAAACAGACAAATTCGATTGGTTTCCTTATTTTTATAAAATAAACAAGACAACCTTTTATAAGTCATATTAAAGTGAGCATCTATGGCCAGCTTTTTATATAAAAACAAAAAAGTAGAAAATAATGTAACCGGGATAACGCTAGGAGGAAGATGATCTTCAAAGCGATATCCGATCGCAAACTATTTATGTACTTATAGGTATAGGAGACGGAACACTCCAACAAGGTAATAGTGTACGCCACGGTCATTGGTTGGTAAATTAATTCGAAACTTCTCGACAGAAGAACGCTAACCTCACCAATCACCTGCCGCCAATTGCAGAAGTTGAAAACTAAACCTTTCCCGTTTAATTATTGAATACAGCACCTTTGTCGGAACATCACGGCCCGCAAACATTGCACGTTCACTACTTCCCAACTATTTAGTTTACACCTCAACAGCTTTCAAACTGGGATGGACAACTGACTTGAAACTTTGTTCCAGCTTCGCAAGTTGCCCCTGGTGTGTGCGACGTTTATATGGGCAGCAGCGCTCATATTTGCGGCACCAGCGGCCGTGTTCTCCAACACCGCGACAGTGGAAATAAGGCCTAACGTCACCATTGTGTACTGCACGCCATTTCCACCAGGCTGGGAGAGCTATTCAAAGTAAGTTAAACCTTGTTTTATATCCACTTCAGATTCATTTCGCTTGTATCCCATCTCACGTAATAGAAAAATTTGGTAACAGGAATGAGAAACTTATTCCGTGGGGAATAAATTTCAGAATTGTGTGATGCGTTTTTTTATTGATATTGACCAACAACTTGAACGCCTGATAGAAATATTTGAGCAAGTTTATGCTTATATGTATGTGCTAATACGATTAAGGTTGCAATATTGTTTAGATGGCTTGGTTTTATTTATTTCTTTTTCGTCCATGTTATCTGGCTGAAGTACCTAATGATACTTGAAATATAGGACGATAGTTTTAGGTATACGTTTTTATACTGAGTATGTTGTAGTCTCTAAAGTTGCTTACGATTATCTCCACCATTTGTACGAATGCCAAAATGTTGCATATATCTACTACATCTTGTCGAAAATATTATAACATCAATAAAATGAATCAGTTTTAACCAAGAGAGAAAAGGAACATTCGTTACCTCAGAACTTCGTCATTTATGACGACTTATGCTCATCTTAATATATAAAATATCATATAAATAATAGGTAATATTTTGTTAATATTAAATCTTTATTATTTTTTACTTTTTCGTTTTTGAAGTCGGTTGTTTTTAACGTAGTTATTTTTTTGAGATTTACGAATAATTTCTTCATGTGTTTCTATGTATACGTACCCAAAGTATACAAAGACGGACAGACAGACTCTACTTAGAGTATCATATATTTGTAAAGATGCCCGCGATAAAGAGTTTGTTCCTAGTGCAGGCGTTGCCTTCAAAACAATAAATTTGAAACATATAGCAATATAATATGATTAACACTTGCTAGCTATTTCACCTCTACCACACGAATAGATGAACTAGAAGAACCGACAGCATTTTACTGAAACAATGTTTAAGCCATGCCACGTCTGACAGCTTTGAGTGATGTCCATATTGACTGATGGTTTAACACATGGTGTACGCACTACACGTACAATTATGCTTTAATTGTACCAAAGTTGTTACTAGACACTCAATTGTATTGATTGTATTGAAACTATTTGACAGGGCACTATTCTCGGCTGTAGCAGTGTTATTTAATGGATATTACATTCGTGATTGTAGAGCACACTAACAACTTTGAACTTCAGATATGTATAATTTATGTAGCTCACAAAGCAGCCTGCTATCCGAATAGCACACAGAATACAAGCTTTCGACGTGAACCAGTGACATTCGAAGTTATGAGCTTAATAAATAGGTATTTTTCACTAACCTGACAGCACGTTAAGCCGTAGGTTCCAGAAAGATGTTTGACCGTCAATACGGTAGTCTACCGTAATACCCTTGAATTTGCTGACACCGGTTTGAACCATGAAATATTGCCATCCCTATAAGTTGCAGAGGTCAGACAACAGAGGCAGTGGATAGCGTATGCGTTTCCTACTCAGGATTCGATTCCTGGGTCTTGCAAAAGTGTTACCGTTGACTGACTTTTTCCGAATTGTCTGTAGTACGGAGTCTGGCAATGACGATAATCTGGTTATGGCAATGGGCTCACCGCCCAGTGCGTTGGACCTTAAGTTCATTACTTGGTGAAGTGTGGGTGTAATATTACACGTCTGTCTACCCCTTTGGAGATATGGGGTAACTATATTGGTCTCGTATGTTTGTGCAGCTTTTATTTAAAAAGAAAAGCTTTTTGGGTTTTCTGGCCTCACCGCTACGTGACACCACAATGCTTTAGTAGGTAGGCTCTGAACGCCTTTTGAAAAAGAGTGCCACAAACTGCCTTTCCCACGATCCACAATTATTTGAGTTCTAATCGAAAATTCCAAAAGAAGAAAATAATACTGTGTTACAATTCAAGAAAAAAATACCTTGTGCTTTGTCGAATGCGTGATTTGATTTTATTTTCAAAGCCTTCTAGGTCTCGTTACTCCAAGTATAGAAAATTTTATATTTTTTATTATTTAGGCTTCTGAATTGTACTTAGATATTCTTTTTCTTTTGAGTACCTACATTTGTGGTACATTATTCTTATGTAGACTATAAGAATACGTATTGCGATTTAAGAGGCTGGGGTATTTAACACTGCGTGGAGTACTTTGGTTTTCATCCGAACAAAGGATAATACGCTGTATGATCAGAAAATTTTCGTTTAGGAATGTATAAAAAAAATCACCGTTACATTAATTCTTCATCATCATCATCAGCCCTTTATACTGTCCCACGCTGGCCAAGTGCGGGTTGGCAGACTTCACATGTCTTTCGAGAACTTTATGGAGAACTGTCAGACATGCAGGTTTCCTCACGATGTTTTCCTTCACCGTTTAGCAAGCGATAATTAACAATTTAATACGCACTTAACTTCGAAAAGTCATTGGTGCGCGCCGCGGATCGAGACCCTCTACGTAGCAGTCTGTCGGTCTCTCTACTCGGCTATCGCGGCTATGATTACATTAAAATTATTAATGCGAGGGAATGAAATGCGGCTAAATCAAGTAAGCAAAATCACTGTACCGTTCTCAGTCACCAACTTGTTACTGCTGCCTTTTATGAGCAAAGGGCGTCTTGCATCTCCAAATTATTACTATCCATTTACTGACTCGCCTGCAACCAGTAAAAAATATGTCTCTCGCTGTCGCTCTTGTCAGTGCAGCCAATGAAGTCCTATTTCAACCAGCACAATGACCTTTGACAATAGGTCTATTATCCATAATTATTAAATTAATACATAGATACATAGACTAACGCCTGTTTCCCGGAGGGGTAGGCAGAGAATACCGAATTATTTAACTAATTAATTCATAGTCAATGCTTATTGATATTGCTTGAAATGTGAAATAGAAATGTCAATACCAGAATTACCTATTTAATTATACTGTACGAGTATGTTTGTTACGTCTGACGCGTTATTACGAAATAAAATATTCTGACGTAAGTAGATAGATTTCAATATCTCTGATAGGTAGATTTAGGAGTAATTAATGTGGTTTTGCCTTATCAAATTATGTTCGTATTTAAATTCTGAGAATTTGACCCTGGCGATGCCAATCCATTCTAGCAATTACTACGGAAAATCCTTTACAGTACAAGCTGCACGCCTGTGGAATGGATTGCCGCTAGAAATCCGTAAAGCCAAATCGCTTAACATATTTAAGTGTTTGTTAAAAAGACACTACCTGTCAATAATTATAAGCATTGTTAATTTATCATAATTATATTGTATAGCTGTCGTTCTACAAGTGTTCCGTTCACTGCTTCCTTATAATTATATAATCATATTTTATTTATATGTATTGTATCATATAGTACCTATACTAATGTATGTTATAGTAGTATAATATAGTATGTATGGTATAATATATATGTAATGTAGTATGTATAGTATAATATAGTATGTATTTATGTAAGTGTATATTACAATATGTATATATTTAGGTACTTATTTATAATTATTATAGATTACTGACGCTACACCATCAATATACACGACTGCTAACCTACATCATTTCTGTCCATCCGCGGTTGCCTGGAAGAGATCGCTCTATTAGCGATAAGGCCGCCAATTGCACACTAGTTTTAAGTTATATACTTCTGTAAATACTTTGATTGTTTTGGTGTTCAATAAAGTATAATCTATCTATCTATCTTGATTGCTTATTGCCATGACTTTGGACTAACACTTCAAACGGTAGATGGTGAATAACATACAAATGCTAACTTATCGTCGTATTATATAAAACTGATGATGATGATGATGCATTTGACAAAACCCGTCATACAAAGCAAAAATAAAACTTGGCGAACGTTTTTTTTTAAATAATCACATTTTTTAAGCCGCAGTTAAAATTGGGCGCGTATAATTTTCGAAATAGCTACTTATCCATGGTTGCATAGGACATCCATAGAACAGGTTTGCATGGTAAATGCATCGATTTTGGACCTAATTACAAAAAATCCATAGTAGCTTTAAGCCTCAATATCGCCTGAACCAGTAATTTCCCAGGTATGGTACTGAAGTAAAAAATGTTCGTAATGATTGGTATAATATGGGGTTTCAGTTTTCGTCAAGGTTCTTTTTACACCCTGTATGTATGAAGTACTTGCTTCGGCTTACGCGAATGTTAAATATTATTTAAATCAAACTACAACTTATGGATTCTATCGCAATATATTGGTTTTAGCTGTAAAGAAATCGAAACGTCGCCGTCGCGGCGTCGGCTAGAAATAAATAATGTAGTTTTTAGATTATTTTTAAAGAGTTTAAGCTGGTGTAGTTTACATAACATAACTTCACGCCATTTATCCCCGTAGGGGTAGGCAGAGGTGTGTACACACCCACATCGCCAGTTATGTTTAGGTCCCAATGTGATAGGGGGCGAGCCTATTGCTATTTTAATAGACACATAACTTCGAAAAGTCAGAGGTGTGTGCCCGGGGTACCTGGGGATCGAACCCGAGACCATCGTCACAGTCCATTATGTACACCACTAGGCTATCGCCGCTCTACTGAGTGTAGTTTAACCTCTTTAAAACTAATATATTGCGATAGAGTACGTAAGCCGTAGTTGGATTTTAATCTTATAATTTGAAGTATTTGTATACTCAATTATTGTTTCCTCTACCGTCAATAATACGATTGAAATACAAAAGTTTGGTCCCATGTGTATTTTCAATTACCTTTTACAATTCAAGGAATGATCATATGTCCGTATGGTGACGGATTAAGAATACGAAATGTCACCACCCCATATCATCCCATGGGTGTCGTAAGAGCCGACAGAGGGAGCATATTATGCAGAGTACAGCACTGCAAGAGAAGGAAAACTTGATACAAACCCTATACCAACCCGTTTGGCCAGCGTGGTATGGTAGGCCAATTCCTCCTTTCAAAGGAGAGGCCTAGTCCAGCAGTGGACTGTAAAGGGCTGATGATGATGATTGACAATTCAAAGCAAAATTAGACTTAATGTACTCTAGACGCTGACATACATAATTATTTAAAGGAATTTGAAAATGCGTACCATTAGAGGATTCTTACGTTGCAAAAAATCTCTGTGCAAGTTTTCAAGATAGTTCTAGTTTGCTCGATTTTCTCTGTAAGCTGATACGTCTATAATAAAAAAAATAATGTTACTTAAACGACTCTTACTTTTACTTTCAGTAAAATAGTTTCCTCTTTATTTTAAAAGGCCGGGAGCGCACAAGCGACTCCTCCGGTGTTGCGGTTGTCTATGTCTCTGTACGTATTGACATTTATTTATTTATATAGGTACATCAACAATATATATACTAAAATGTGTTAAGGTTATGGCACTGTAAATGCAATCTTATAATATGTATCTATAATCTTTTATATGTATATCAATTACAGACGTACACGCCATTTTTGCAAAGTATATAAACAAACAATTTATTTTATTTATAATATAATACACTTAATGCAAATAAACAAGAAAATAGAAATCAAAATAAACATAATCGATTTTAAACTATCGCGATTTGTATACATCATACAAAATAAACATAACAAAAGACAACAAGAGACATGAAAGTAAAGCATTTGTTTTCTACACTAAAGAACAATGGCAGAATTAGGTCTGGGTTTGTTGTGGCGAGCTTAAACTTCATATGAACAAAACAAATTGTTTATTTTTTCTAATATTTTTTATATTTTCACTTTGCCTCGATAAAGCCGGATTATTTTATGATGATAAAAAGCATTCCAATTGATTACGAACTAGTTGCTTACTTTATTATTTGATTGTTGCCATAGACAATGGTGTGACAGGAATAGACGTTTGACATTGATGCGTATTGATATGATCGACCTTTATAGGGTTGGTTTGGTTTAAAATATAATAATTAAAATGCAGTTAATTAATTGTTAATCAACATTATATCAATAAGCTAATTCTTTTGTAGCAAAACAACTTTTAAATCAAATAAAAACGTCACAGCATCGTTTTAACGTTATATCGATTTCACATAAAATCGATTTAAAATGTGCAGCTCTGCTTTTGTCTTTGGCTGTGACAGGTAGATGCTACAGAATAGTTCTGCGTTTAGATGTCAATCTGACATAATGCCTTTGATAATTCAAACGTACCCACATTGTTCATTCTTAACTAAACATTAAACACCGATATCTTATTTTTCCGGCTTTCCCGAGTGAAAATAGAATAATTTATAGACTCTGTTACTTACGCCGAATTTTTTGATATATTTTTTATTACTGAGCGCTTCAATTTAATTTCAGACATTTTGATGGATATCTGCCATTGTCCTTTGTGCAATTTACAGATTACTGAATTATCCAAATGAAGTGATCTGGCATATTTGTTTGACGCGGAGTGTAGTCGGTCAAATGTCATTGGGTATGCAGACGTCATTTCCTCACGCTCGCCAGTGTTACCACCTCAAGAACAGTTCACCTGCTTTGCGGGAAAATTATGAAACGTAAAGCGTGTTACCCTATTAAGCTATTGTTTATTTTTGAATCACAGAATGGAATAGATCATGAATAATTTATTTTGACAACTATAACACATACTTGTCACACAGATTGGTGATTATATCATATCTGATTTAAATATTTACTGTTGTGAACATTTAATTAATCAACAGAAACAAATTAGGTACATAATAATGTTACCACCTTAATCATATACGCCTATTATTTTAGTAAAATAAAAGACAATAAAATGTAAACAAAACTTTAATGAAATTAATAACATTAAAATATAATATCACTTTTTACCTAATAACTAGCTGTCCCCCGCGGTTTCACCTGCGATATCTATCTCGCCAAAAATATCTATATTAAATTTCGATGTATCGATTAATTAAAATATCAATATCGGCGTCGATGTATCGATTAATTAAAATATCAATATCGGCATCGATGTCTCCAGAAAAAAAAAATAGATCGATATATCTGTGATATTTTATGACACTTGCCTATTTTACAATAATATTAATTTAGTATTTAGTTCAGGCTTAGTCAATAACATCAAAAGGTAATTTTTATACAAAAAATTCCGGCTGCAACCATTTGAATTATAGCTACATATAAAGCTGCGTAATATCCATTATGCGCTCCTGGCGCGCGTGCCATGAACGCCCGCGTCGAGAGTGCGTTCACGGAACGCGCTTCAAATATTTAAATGATATCACCTCCGAATTAATTAATCAACAGGTACAAATTATATATGTATGTAAGGTACATATGAAGGTATTTGGGATAGATATAAATTACGCTACTACTAATACAATTAAATTAAATTACCCAAATCCCACAATATAATGACGAAAATAATATATGAAATAAAATAGGTAACTTTTTTATGATCCATAGTCATTATGGGGTAATCGTTCGTGGACACACTGACAACACTCACAAAATGGCGAAGCAATGTTATGATATTTTTGACAATAATTATGAAATATTTTATTAATCAATTATTGAATATGCTATTTACACATAAAATGAGATCGAATCTTCTTTTAATATGGTTATATTTGGCAGAATTTTATATTTATAAAATTTACACGATGGCTTAATAAAATTAAAAGTTTGTAAGCGTAATGTGATGTTTTGAATGACGTAACGCCCGGTACGCTCATTTTGAGCGGAGTCGTTGGGCTTCACTTTGACAAGCGATCGCTCCTTCTGGTATAATTCAATTCTGTGGTGCAATTATATGGATCCATTACAAAACCTCATACATTATCAAACAACGAGCTAACTTGTCTTTTTTTATAGTAATAGGCGGTAAACGAACAGACGGATCGCCTAATGGTAAGCAATTACCGCTGCCCATGGACACAAGCAACACCACAGGAGTCACAAGTGCGTTGCTGCCTCTTGAGGTTGGGAAAAAGGATAGAATGAGGAGTGAGATGAGGGAGAAGAAATAGGGGATAGGGCCTCTGGCACTCTCACTCACCGAACGAAACGCAACTGTTACTTAACGTCGATTTTCTGTGAGAGGGTAGTACTTCTCCGGTCGAGCCAGCCCATTCATGCTGAAATCAGCAAGGCTCTACTACCAGTAGTCTACCATATATTATATTGAATACTGGCAAATACCTATGTTGCTTTTCGAAACTTCATGTGTTCTAAAGTATGTGAACACATATAGCACGCTCGTATAAAGCTGTGTGATCGGTTAGATTCTGATCCAGAACATTCAGTGTGTGATGAGTACAATTCATTGTTCTGTATCTGGCTGTTATCTAAATATAATAATTATGTAATATGTTTACAAAGGATATGTATGTTTATCAGTTGTCTGGTTACCATAGCATAGTTACCGAACAGTTTAATAGTTCTCGGAATTATATCATTGGAATCCCCGTTTAGATTATATGCAAACAGAAATAATGTAGAATTTATTACAGCGTGCCATTTGTTTCAGATGGATGACCCTGGCGAAAGCACTAGTATACTACGGCCTACCACTACTGGTGATAGCTTTTTTTTATTCGCTAATGGCTCAGCGGTTGCTGGCCAGTACTAGAGAGATGCCGGGAGCGCTGCACGGAGGTCAGGGAGAGGCGCAAGCACAAGCGAGGAAGTCCGTTGCTTGTATGGTTCTAGTTTTTGTGATAGGTAAGTAATTTTGCATTAAACGACTTTAAACTTTCACGCTTTGTATATGTTTAGCGGGTTTTAATCGAGGGAACAAAGATTTAAAGTTACCTCGTTTTTTTTCGATGTTTCAACCGATTTCCAGTGGTTGTGGTATCTAGGGACTTGTATAAGATCTTGTATTAACCTCTGAAAAATTGAGGTTTGTTATGGGATAACCAAACTTAACGGAAGGATCCATATTAAATTTGGGTTTTCCTGATATCATTCAGACTTTACAGCATCTTAGGCCCCATATTATTACGTAAGCTAATTCTTCGCTCTACACCATTGCTTATATCGACGGCTAGAGAGAGCTTCCGTCCCGTCTGATGTAACAAAGCGTCTATGCTGCTGCGCCCGGGCAGGACAATTAAATGTGGTATTTAACTGAACACGTTTGCCTGTACGACAAAATAGCTGCAGTCGCTGAGTATGAGAATACTCATTTGCCTCTTCAGCAACTTCTCCAAATCGAGTCTTTTCGTGACTAGTCTAGTTTCCTCGATACTGTAAGGACTTCTTGTGTTGTTTACTGCATAACTGGCTTTAGAGTTTTGCAGGCTTAAATAATTATAATAATAAGGTTAAAGATGTAATGAGAAAGGTATAAAAAAACAATAATGTTTGATATGTTTATATTAAATTTTCAGAATGATGCTTATTTAAACAGTGTTAATCATTTAAAACAAATAATTTAAGGTTTAAATACCTTATGTTATTGTTTGTATGATGTATACAAATCACAAGAGTTTAAAATCGATAATAACTTACAGAAACATCGTAATAATCCGGTAGTTAAATATTACCTAAACGCCAGCGAAATTATTTACTGATAATGGAGAAGGTCAGCAAAATCCGGTGACTTGCTTAATTATATTAATTGACTGCCTCTTTGGTGCAGTGGATAGCGGATGCGGCTGCTTATCGGAGGTCCCGGGTTAGATTCCTGGGTCGGGCAAAAGTGTTACTGGGTTTTTTCGAATTAGCAGTAGCAGCACGGAGTCTGCTGATGTGCCCAGTAACGACAATAGGTTCGCTCCCTATTACGTGGGACCTAAAAATTCATGGTGAAATGTGGGTATAATATTCCACCTCTTCCTACCCCTTCGGGGACACAGGCGTGAGTCTATAAAAAATATAAAAAAGGTTTTAGACTATCGGTTAAAAAGGTTAACGAAGGTTACGCGATCAACCAATTAGTACCATTTACTCAGAAATTCAGTCGACGAAACTTATTCCATTATTGATTAAAAGTCACGGATTTGGTTCTTTTTAAAACTTCAGGTATTTTATTTCAATAACTGCAATTTTCTCCTATTTATTGAATCAATAAACCTAGCAGCTTATTAGCTTAAATCAAACGCGTTCATAAATTTTACAGTATTTTCTTTTACTTACTATAATAACAATTATTTATTGAACATTACGGCCAATGTTTGCCGCGTATTACATAAAAAAATGTATTTCAAGGAATATGTCATGTGTCGTGCAACGCAACGCATGAAAGATAACGATATTGATGCCGTTTCTATAAAAAATATACATTGTAAATTGAGTGTAATATCTAGCAAAGCCTACCACACATGCTGCAATTTTTACCATATGAAATAAAAAAGCATAAACATTTTTATCACAAACTCTAAAAACTGCCGTTTAAAATGTACCAGAGTCGGCAATTATAACCGAATATTAAATTTTATAGCCGTAATAAAACGTTTAAGCTAAATATTAATGAGCTTAACAGCCGGATTAAATGTTTGCCCGATTGCTCTGAAAATACGCTTAAAGTTTAATTTACTGTATTTAAGAAAAGCTTAAGGCTTCTTTATTCTTCTTAATGTTATTTGTTTTAAATTTGCTCTTAATACTTCAATTATATTTTATGACACATGTATTTTTATACAATGGTAGCTTTTCTTTGTGGTTTCCAGTATTTCGACAGTCCACTTAACTGGTTCTATTCTGAAACAGACATTAACCTTACCGTTTGATATATTTTACTATTATCTGTATAAATAACATTATTTTGTTACTAGCTGAATGACAGATAACACACAGCCAAAACTATTGGGCGCAAGAAGCTTAAATTTTGCATGTATGTTCTTTGGGGGCCGCAGGGGTACACTAAGAGGGGATTTCTCGAAAAGTTCCCCTCAATAGATCGGGAAGAGAAGGATAAATAAAAAATGTGCGATCGTAGCTAGGAAGCCTGCTCTTCTGGTATTATTATACACAAAATCAATCGGCGATAATGTGTTATCCAGACCAGTTCAGTGACACAATATGTTTAGTAAACTGGCAAAACTTTTTCGTTTGACCCCTCAAATGGGAGTTAAAAGTTTAAATTCAGTCAAAATTAGTTGTACATAATTAGGCACATGTATATATAAATACATGGCTTTAGACTTCTTATATACGAAATACATCTACAAAAGTGATTGTACCAAATACAAGGGTAACGTCGTGGGTCAATGCGACGCAGTGGGTAACACAATAATGAACATTTACTGGAATATTACAATCGGTATACACATTCGCGTAAATTAGAATGTGTCGCAATGCGTAGGCGTTTGGTTGTGTCGTATTGTATAAATAAGGTAAAGACAGCGAAACATTAAAATATTGAAAACAACACTCTACAACTTTTACCAAGTTATGGAATGAAAATGATCGCATAACATCGCTTTCCTTTACTTTCGTAAAGCCATAAACTGAAATTTACATATTATTTCATTAGCATAATTAATCAAAAACGATTAGCGAGTAAAATCACTGGAATCAAATTTTAATTGAAAATCAAATTAACAACGGAAAAACAAATTAATTATTTTAATAGTGTAGCCATACTAGCACGAATGCTCCTGTTTCACAGTGCGAGCACTACCTTCTCGCAAAATATCGATGTAAAGTAATAATTATTGACAATATACCATGCGTTTCGGTCCTCACACCATCTTGCGCCTTTCTCACCTCTTGTCGTCCTCAGGGTACATAGGCGGCAAGTTGGACGTGCTTCCTTCGTGTTCTGTTATGTTTAGAAAACACATATAAGTAGATAAATCACTGTTACTACTTACCATAAGATCGCAGCATCTTAATCGGCAGTCTCGTCTACCACTGACACTAGCACACAAGAATTTTTTTTTTTTCACTAGCCTGTACTGTCCCACTGCTGGGCAAAGGCCTCCCCCAAATCTTTCCATATCTTCTTGTCACCTGCAGTGTCAAACCAACTCCTGTGGTAGGCGTCCAAGTCATCTCGCCACCTCTTTCGGGGCCGGCCCCGGCGACGCTGTCCATCTTCTGGCACCCATAGTGTCAAGATCTTCGCCCAACGACCCTCGTGCATACGGCTGACGTGGCCCGCCCAGTTCCATTTTAGGCTAGCAGCCGTTTTACCCACATCTTTGACTTTAGTTTTGGAGCGCAGCTCAGTGTTTCTTATCCTATCTTTGAGTGAAATACCAAGGATGCTGCGCTCCATAGCTCTTTGACAGACCGCAAGGCGTGACTTTTGCAACTCGGTAGGCGACCAGGTTTAACACAAGAATATATCAACAAATAAATATTTGGGTTGGGTTTCGGCAACGAGTCGCCCGAATTTGAGGGTATTGGTGGTGTAGGGGGCTTAAGGGAGTTAGTTTTAATCCCCGAAAAGTAATTTTGGCTGCCGGAGTGGCGTCTAAATATTTTTAAACAATTTCCAAAAATTCTTCAATCAAATATGCAAAACGGGACGTAATTTTAGGTTTTATGTGAAAGTTACTAAATAGGTTGTGTTAGGTTCTCTTTTGACCCTTAACCCGCAAAAAAAGGAGCCCTGCAAAGCAGGGCTCCGTCAACCTCAGTTTATTAAACTAGTGGAATCAATAAAAGCGATATTTAGGTTTTATGTGAAAAACGTGAAATGAAACGCAACCGCCATCTTGTATGAATGATATTGACAGCTAATGTCAAATTTGTGCGTCATTGCTTACGGGTACCTAGGGTTAGGTGCGACTGTAATAAGTAACTAAATAGGTTATGTTAGGTTCTCTTTTGACCCTTAATCCGAAAATAGGAGCCCTGCGAAGCAGGGCTACGTCAACCTTAGTTTATTCAACTAGTGTGAAGAATGTGCAAGTTGGCAGTGCCATACACACCGATGTTTGGAGATATTTTTTTCAGAGGAATTCAAGTATTTCCGGCAAGTGAAAATGGTGAGCTCCTTCCCTCCCCTCCAATCACTCAAAACCCCTAAAAACGGCGACGTATTTCGAAACCTTTACCAAATTTAAATTAACATAACATAACATATCTTCACGCCTTTTATCCCCGAAGGGGTAGGCAGAGGTGTATTACACACCCACACTTCGCCAGATATGTTTCGGTCCCAATGTAATAGGGGGCGAGCCTATTGCCATCTACCGGGCACATTTTTAAGCGAGCGATAATTAATATTTTTATTTTAATACACACATAACTTCGAAAAGTCATAGGTGTGTGCCCGGGGTAACTGGGATCGAACCCGAGACCATCGTCTCGGCAGTCCGTTACGTACACCACTGGGCTATCGCCGCCTTATTTAAATTAATATTATATTAATAATTTTATATTGTCCGTGTGGTGACGGATTAAGAATACGGAATGTCACCACCCCATATCATCCCATGGGTGTCGTAAGAGCCGACAGAGGGAGCATATTATGCAGAGAACAGCACTGTAAGAGAAGGAAAACTTGATACAAACCCTATACCAACCCGTTTGGCCAGCGTGGTATAGTAGGCCAATTCCTCCTTTCAAAGGAGAGGCCTTGTCCAGCAGTGGACTTTTAAAGGCTGATGATGATGAATAATTTTATATATATTAATAATTTAATTATTCCACACACAAATTCATCATTGCTGTCAATAAAATGCACAAATAAATAAATAATTCGTGTCATTGCGCTTGGTTTCGTTTTAATCAATACAACGGCAACATAACTTGTGAAATTGAATCATGAAAATTATTAAATTTTTGTAGAGTTCAATTTTAAATATAAGATCAAAATATACGAAAACTTTAAAATAAAAAGATATTGTGGTAGGTTACCAATCGCTGGGTCACACCTGCCATTAGAACACTAGAAACATAGAAAACGTCAATGTCCACTTCCCAAATAAAGGTCTGAATATTGCGAGCACATGCGAGTTGTAGGTCTCGCAGGATTATAGCCTGTTTTTTCCTCGCTGTGGAAATGCATTTACGCATACTCCCCGCAAGATGAAAAGCGAGGGTATGTGGGACTCGACGGCTGGAGTGCAAGGCCGTAATACCCACTAAAACCACAGCGCATACTTCCACGCCATTTTAGGGGCGCGTTAGAGAGTCAATTTCGCTTAGGGCCTGTTCACGAGATCGGTCTAAGCGGCGAGCGGCGCGGCAGGGGCGATGTGCATGGCGCGTTTATTCTCGCGGCGCGCGGCCGCAATGGAGTAACGCGCGCTATGTACATCGAAAACGCTCGCCGCTGCCGCCCGCCGCTGTAGGTCGTGACAGGGCCGTTAGTCTCTGCGTAGCAAATGTTGAACCCCAATCCCGAAGCAGTAAGTATTCATTAAAAAATCATAACCATTTATGAAAGTTCAACTTATCTGAAAACTAGTAGCAAAGTAAACTATGAATTTGATTAGAAGTTATAAACTTGGTACTACGTGCTTTAAATTTACATATTAACTGAACCACAACTCTGTACAAAGTTTAAGTGGTTTTACGCTTAAATGATTAAGAACAGGTAATTACTACACCGCAATATACATCATGTATAATGAAGGTAGGTATATCAAGTATACGTCATTTCTCAGCAGATGAATAAAATTTGAGTCTAATCATTTGGGACTAGTCCTACCCTCATTTCAACGACTGTATCACCTATCAGATTTAACAGCAGTGACCATAGAAGACCCCGAGTTTTGACACTCGTGAGGTCCCGGGGAAAGTAATATTCTCTAAGTTTAATCGTTTATGTAATGTGTATCTAGATAAAATATAAATGTGAAATTATAGTCAAGTTTGATAATAGAAATTTGCGTCTTTGTCGACAAAATAATAGAGATTTAAATGGTGTAATAAGTTATGTTTACAAAATAAAAATAAAATTTAAGTTACACATGATTATTTATGCTCAAGATTTGAGTAAGCTTTTACGTACTTACTGACTTTATTATAATTATTTGTCTAATCAATTTACGAATTTTCAAGGTATTCGCGAACTAATCCCTTTATCTTCGAACTACCAAGAACAATTTTAAATGTCAGATTACCTATACTGTCTCACAATGATTTTCTATAGTAACTAGCTGACCCGGCAAACGTTGTTTTGCAAATTTTTTTTTTTTTGAAAAATAGATGTTGGCCGATTCTCATAGATACCGGATAAGCACAAAAAATTTCATCAAAATCGGTCAAGCCGTTTCGGAGGAGTATGGCAACGAAAACTGTGACACGAGAATTTTATATATTAGATTTGTTATCTTTTATTTGAACCATTTTGTTTTAATCTGAAGCAAAGCCATTAAAAAGTTTTCAGTATTTAATAGGCTAGTTGACGAAAAAAATTTTATAAGTCCGTCTTTTAGATTATTCAAAAATAAACGATACGTATTTTTTATTTGTAAATGAAACCAAAAATTATCAAGATATAGCTCATTAAAGTAACGTGTAACGTCACGCCGTGCTGCATTTTTTCGCACTAGATGACGTCACACGTAACTTTAATCGGCTATATCTTTGTTATTTTTTATTTAATCGTAAAAAGAAAAAATAATTTGTGTCCAATATTTTTTTATAATCTAAAATACGGACTAAATAAAATGTTATTATTTTGACCCTAGAAACTACCCTATTGCTTCAGAGAACGAATTGAAGTTAATTCCTACCTATCGTAAAATGAATACTCTATCTATCCCACGTTTGAAGACGAACTCGTCGTGATTCTAGGAAGATGAAGCCCTAGACACATATCCACCTCTGGCACACTTTTGATAGCTGGTGGACCCGTTTATTATTCTGCATTACAATGCGTGCTCTAAGGGCCGGTTTCAATATCCTATGTATGTCTAATCCATGGGGATTAGGCTCCTAAATATAGATGTTTGTCATATGTTGTATGAAACTTATGTCAAACATGTATCCTTAGTACCAAATTCATAGATAGATCGAATATCGGGGCCGTAAATCTACTATGAGTTATTAACAGGATGAATAACGTTGAAACGAGCCTTGTAAGACGCCATCATTAATATACTGCATTTTGCAACTGATGTCGTCTACAACCACTTTGATACCAATCAACCAGAAAGCTAGCAATCCATTTGTAGAATCCGTCGGGCGTTACATAAGTGATACTTTTGATCGAAGAGCCCCGTACTCAACCCTTTCTGGTCGATGCCAAGACTTTGAGCGAGATTTGAGATCTTGATGAATACTTTGGTAGTTGTAAGAAGCATTATAACCATAAATTTTTATGTTTAAGTTAAAAACGTACGTTTCCCGAAAAAGTTTGGCTAAGTGCACATAGGCAATAATTCAGATTTTAGTATACTCATATCTAGTTCTAGTTCCAGCGGCATTCTGAAGGCCATTGCGGTTAGACTACATTGTTTATACGTTAATCACTGTTGCGCTATCTCACATGGAATGTAGTGCAACAGTGATTGAACGTTTCAAATTATTTGAATTGTATTTATTTGATGTGTATTACTAACATAGGTTAAGATTTGTGTATTACTAACAAAATGAGTCTAGTTACTTGAATAAATGCTATTATTATTATATATCGAATTACCAAATAATAATCGCATTCCTAGCTTTCTTGATTAACTAAAAAAAAACTAGTACACAATGTTATTAATTGAAAACAGGATTATATTAAATTAAACATTGTTTAGTATTTTCGGACGAAGGAGAAGTCGCGATCCTCAATGGGGGGACGATAAATAAGAAAAGAATAATAATTTCTGTTTCAAATATATTTTTTGTGTGGAGTTCACTGTTGAATTCAAATATATATCGATATTTATCCTACGCGTTAGCAAACTGCCTCTTTGGTCTCGCGGCATAAATTTGGGCGTGAGATTGGGAGGTCTCGGCTTCGATTCCTGGGTCGTGCTAAGTGTTATTGGGTTTTTCCGTTAGGAAATTCTCAGTAGCAGCACGGAGTCTGGTAATGTGCCCGGTACGGCAATAGGCTCGCCCCCTATTAAGTGGGACCTAAAAGTTCATGTCGAAATGTGGGTGTAATATTACACCTCTGCCTACCCATTCGGGGATACAGGCGTGAGTCTATAAATAAAATAAAAAATATCCTACGCTATACGCAGGAAATAAATATCATAAGGGGAGATTTACGTTCTACTTAATACACTTGATAAGTTAATACTGCCTAACTCCTTAATACGCGCTCAAGATTATCTAAATTTAGCAAAATGTTTACGTATAAAATTGTTTTATATTTTTATTTAGTACGTAATTATTTACGAGTTTTATTCTTTACAGTGTTCTTCGTTTGCTTTTTGCCGTACCACGCATTTGAGATGTGGTTTCACTTCTCGCCTACTGCCCAAATGGACTACAACGATTGGACTCACGCCTTGAGAATAATGGGTTTCTGTCTAAGGTACGTGACTCAATATTTAAAAAAATGGCATCATCTATGTTATTAAATATTTATTTAAGTATAATATTTTAGTAAAACTACTAAAAACGAATATTATCTCTCTCACTCTCTCTAATTACGTTACCTTTTTAAAATCGTCCGTCATAAGCCTTTGAATTGACATCTCCCCGTGTTATTTTAAATATGTAAGACGATTCAATTTTATCCTTATATTAAACACTTACGACCTCCATAAATCATACTCATTAGAAGGTTAAGTTGTAATGTCTTTCAGTAAAATAACAAATAGGTATTGCTCTCTTGTCATCTTAATCTCGATACTACTAAAAATAATATGTTTAGTAACATTAGGGCCTCCCTCACATTGGTCATGAGACTGCTGACGCCCAATGTGAAGTCGGCCTGTATTTGTTTTTGTACTATTTGGTTGATATTATAGAGCTTAGACTATATATATTATGTAAACAGACGGAGGAATCCAGGCCTCTGGTGTGGGCCCCATTACCCGTCAAAATTTAATAGAACTTCAACTTCATTTGAAACTTTGATACTTCGTTCATAGACATTTTGATTTATTCGTATAAAAATGTGACGCATAAACATAGTGACGTTATAACTTTATCGATACTTTTATTTTATAGACTAGCTTCGGCCCACGTATTCGCCGATGTGGGTGACAGTTATTGTAAAAAAAAGGTAGCCTTTGCACTATTGTGATGTAGAAGCTATACTGCAATATTTCTTTGAAAAATAAGTATACTTGAATATAATTATATATCTCAAGAAAAGTGTTTTCATCGATCATCACAAACTTTCGTGTTTATAAAAGTTCAAATTAAACCTGCTGCTAACAACTAAGTTTAAAGCTTGTATAATTAAATGCAAGACTTCACATGTAGGACGATACTATTAACTGTACTAAGTACTGAGTAGTCATTGACTACTTTTTTGCAGTGGCGACAGATGGGCAAAAAACGATAAATTACCATGACACTAATCGTGTGAGTCATTATCATGATTATATAATCGTAGCCATGATAAACCTCTCGTCATGCAAATGACAAGTAGACTGCTGTGAACCCTTAAAATATTTGTTAGTACTAAAAACTGTAGTCAAATGATACCGAAAGTCAATTTTGATCAAAATGGATAATGATCAATATTATGCTTATAAAAACCCCTAACAAATTATGCAATACTAGGGGATACCCGCAGCTATGCTCGCACACATTTTTTAGATATGGGATAGTTTCAACTATAAATATTGGTATATATAAATATGGGTATGTGAATATTGGGTGTGATCTGGATTCCGATTCGGTACCCATCGCGACACAAGCCTCAACGTTCATGAAATACGTAACGTGGTTTTGCATTCGAAAACCATTACGTGGTAATTACCTCGTCATTGACCCTAACATTGCATATAGGTAGTAATTATTAGTGATATTATGTAGGTATATCAACTGCTATATTCACGTTAAAAAGGTAATTTAAAAATATAATTTTTATCGTAACTTATTTACTAGTGTTTAAATATAAGCTGTATATAAATATGTGAATAACACATATTTTATTTTATCTGAGGATTTATCAACATTCAATAGATATTCATTCTGAGTAAACCAAATCTAAGGATTTATTGCAAACAATATCGATATTTTATCGAAATTCATTTTGAGTAAGCACATCACTAGTCTAGTTAATATTTACGACAATTTCGAAGAATTTTCGAAGATTCGAAATGACATTTGTGTATTTATCTTTCTCTTACATGAGACAAAAATCATAAGTCAGAGTGAAGTGCATATATTGGGTATGGTTGCTATTTTAATGCGGTCTCTATTACTAGTCCAACCTCTCTGTTATAGAGTAATATCAACCAAAACATAACATATGTTATGGTTGATATTACTCTATAATGTCAAATTCTGCCAATCTTTGATTTAGAGTTAATCCATAATAAGTTTCATTATAACTTACTTATTGTCAAATAAACATATTATTATATTATATCCAAACATACAAATACAAATGGTACCCGTTAAACAAACGCACTTTGTTTCAATACAAAAGGGACTCTAAAAGTCATCGTACAAATTTAATAAGCATATAAACTCCGTTTTGTACTTTTCATGAAATGTTTAGGAAAATTAATCAGTTTAATTATGCGGGGTACGAGTTCAAAATTGATAATTAATGAAGTTGACAAATTTTCGAGACCGGGATTAATTTTAACAAAGAAATTTGGCTTCATGTAATTAAAGATGACTTTCGACGAAGGAGTTGAAGAATGAAAATATTGAATATTTTCGAGACGTTTTTAAAAGTCTACGACAAAGGTTTGCAGACTAGGATATTTACTCAAGACCTCTTTAAACACAGTTCACTAGACAAAAGCTTCATGTGACTCGGCCACTTGACAATGCCTTTCTACCTCAGGGATTACGTAGGCGGCACTTGTATGAATGCCTAGCTTTATGTGTATGAAGTCAAACAATTTATTTGAATTTATCTCTTTTGTCTTTTTGACGTCATAATCGGTGACCTTTTTAAGATGATGCCTTTTTTGATGTTACGGGGATAAAATTGACATTATGCTTTAAAATATTTTGAACGAGTTCTCATAAATATAAACGACGTTCCATTTTTTTAATAACACTGGCACTTTTCGGTACGCCCTTGATCTTTTTTCTTGTTTGATACAAAAATTTAAAAATATGTTTTTTCTTCCTAGCTTTCTCAACTCATGCGTGAATCCAGTAGCGCTATACTGCGTGAGTGGCGTGTTCAGACAGCACTTCAACCGCTACCTGTGCTGTCGCCGAGGCACTTTGCATCCGACGTGCAGCTCAAGACTCTCCAGGACGGCCGTCTGCGAAACATCGTTCAGAAGCACACACCGACACCGGTGTAACAGGTTGGGTTTTACAGTATCTTGATATAAATTATACTTGATTTGATGTTAGTGAATCTTTTTATTGGTTTTTACATAATGTTTTTAGTAGAATACGTTTCATTTTATATTTTGGATATTTTACACAATACTTCTTTGAATTGAAAGGATAGTTGGAAACATACAGAACTAAAATAGTAAATAACACGATCGATCGGCAATCATAAGCTATTGGAGTCAAACACCTATGATATTATGTACTGATTTTTTATTCGCTGCATAAAAATTGTGTCCAAGTCGGGAGAAAAGCCTACGACATGCCACTGTAGTAAAATTGTTCATCTTTTAAATTAATCACTAAGAATATCTGATTCTTATAATTAAATCAAGTGCGACTGTAATGTTGATTGACAATAATAATAATTTTGATTATAAACCTCATACAATATTATTAGTGTATGATGTATACAAATTGCGAAAGTTTAAAATCGATTATAAACCTATATTTGACATTGTAACGGGTTCTGGTATTAAAACGCGGAAGAGTGTCTTATGCGTTTATTGCCGAGTATTGTCTCACTTCCCTTGCACGAGTATGACCGACCAACTATACGACACTGGCCTGAACACTAAGGGCTGCAGTCTCCCACGCTGTTCCCTCCGGTAGTGTGCAGGGCAGGTTGCTCGAAGGGCTGCCCGTAGCCGTAGATCCTAGCAGGCCGTTGGTTCAGCTGGCAGGCGCTGGCGGTCTGAGTGCGATGAGCAGGGCAGGGCCAGACTCTTCGGCAGAGGTGACACCGAGGACGATGCAGGGAAGTAGCGGTCTAGGTAGCGTAGCCCGGAGCTTTAAGGTAGACCTGGAACCTGAAGGAAAGCAGTATTAGGAGAGCCACAACCAATAGAGTCAGGCAGGCGGCGTCAGCCGGCCTCAGCTAGCAGGTAGAGAGATGGGCAGTACGCTAACGCAGTAAATGTAGTAGCTTACCCACAGCTGGGACAAGGATACACGTAGATACGACGTAGGGTCAGTAGGTACGCGTAATTATCGTAGGTAGGTAGATAGAGTAGCAGTGCCGGCCTCTCTGTCGGCCCCTTTATATACCGAGCCCTCCATCAGAGTTGAAGTCGCTACCTGACCATATTTGGTCAGGCTTCGCCAGCGCGGACGATGGCCTTCTCTGATTGGCCGAGCGTATGGACGGTATTATGACGCAGACGCGGTAGGTACCGGACATACGCTACAATACCGCCCGCCTTAGAAGAGCATTTTACGTGGCTAACAAGAAAAATCGGACTAGCTGCGTTAGGTCTACGAGTCCGCTACTGTCCAAGCTAAGGCGGCATATAGAAAGAAAGAAGGGAAAGTCTTATACGGTTTGTAACAATTAGTTAGGCGCCATAGTGTATAAGTTTTAAGTCTTTTATGTGCCAAAACCCAATAGAATTTCCAGACGCGTCCGACAACTCGTAAATGAGAGGCGACTTTTTATTAATCACTGTGCACTTCACGAATTTAGGGGCTAGTTTCTTACAGAAGGACTTATCCTTGTCACTCTGATAAAAAGTCCTTTTCCACACAGTGTCTCCCACATTAAACTCAGCTGGTTTACGGCGTAAATTATAAGTTTGGGAATTCCTAGCATGAGCTAGAATGAGGAGTGCCTAACTTTGTCAAATATGCCTGATAAGTGACCTATGTTTTCTGCGTAATCGTCCCTAGGTATATATACTATATCATCAGCGTCCGTGTCGACATAGTGTGAGCCGCATGGAACTAATTCACGTTCATAGACTAAAAAACTAGGTGTGTAGCCCGTGACTTCATTAACTGCGGTGTTTAATGCAAACTGCACCTTAGGTAGGAGAGTGTCCCATAATCTCTGGTCATTTCCTACAAACGCCGCTAAGGTAGAACCAATGGTTTTATTATAGCGTTCGACCGTATCCACATGTGGGGAATATTTAGGAGTATAATGAAGATTAGGAACTTTGTACTTGTGCAACATAGCTTTTAAAGTAGCACTTACAAACTGTTTACCATTGTCCAATATAATTGTAGATGGTATACCATGAACTAAAAATATTTTTTCTTCCAAAATATTCGTTATTATTTCAGCAGTTGCGCGCTGATAGGAAAAAGGAGACAGTATTTACTAAAACAACAAGTAACTACAAAGATGTAGGCGTTCTGTTTTCTTGTGACGGGTAATGGCCCCACCAAATCTACACTAATGGTTTGGAAGGGTTGTGAACACACTTTGGGTCGTCCCATGGTTCCCAATGCTGCATGGTTCTGATTTTTGTGCGCGATACAAGTGTCACAAGAATTTATGAACTTTACCACGTCAGCGTGCATTTTGGGCCAATAGTAACGCAGTGCTAAGCGCTTGTAAGTTTTAAATATACCGAAATGCCCCGAAGTGGGTTCGGCATGGTTCTCTAATATGGCATTATTTCGATCAGAAGAAGGTAGCACTTCTTTCCATTCGAACTCCTTACGTAGCATACACCTAGACTTTATCAAACGATACAATTTATTATTTTTAATAGAATAGTCTGGATAGTCATTAGGCGAAGATAAACAACCATTGTAGGCGGCTGAATACCATTGATCAGTGTCAACATTAGGGTTGTTCACGTTATTATTATTATTCGCGTTAATTATATTTACAGGTAGAGATCGTGATAACGCATCTGCTATAATATTATCTGCACCGCGCCGATGCTTTATTTCGAAGTTAAAGGCTGACAGATGAACCGACCACCGAGCTAATCTACCAGTCGGGTTGCTCAAGTTTAAGAACCATTTCAGTGCGGAATGGTCTGTATACACAACAAACTTTAACCCGTTATCTAAATAACAGCGCCAATATTCGAGGGCTGTTAGAACTGCTAATGTCTCCCGTTCTGTTATACTGTAGTTTTGTTCCTGTGCATTTAGTGACCTACTCATGTAAGCGATAGGTAGTTCCACGCCATCTATTTCTTGTGTAAGCAACCCACCGATGCCACTCGCACTCGCATCTGTGTGAACTTGAAAAGGTTTCTCGTAATCGGGACACGATAATATTGGTGCGGAGCTTAACAATTGTTTTAGTTTACAAAACGAGTCATCAGCTTCCACCGACCACTGAAATGGTGCAGCTTTCTTACCGGTAGAGGTAAGTTTGTTCAAAGGACCGGCAATAGTACTAAAATTAGGGATGAATTGCCGATACCATGATGCAATGCCTAAGAACCTTTTGACTTCTTTTGTATTCTTAGGCGTAGCATATTGAAGAATGGCTTCCACCTTACATGGGTCTACTTGTAATCCTTTAGAGTTTACTACGTAGCCCAAGTACTTCAATTCATCACGGAAGAATTTAGATTTTTCTAAGTTAATTGTAAGGTTGGCCGATTTTAATTTTTCGTATACTTTATTTAATAGTGACACATGAGCATTAAAAGATGGCGATATAAGCACGATATCATCTAAGAAAACGAATACCGAGTTTTCGAACTCAGGACTATTCGTAAACAAGTGATCCACCAAACGCTGTTGTGTCGCAGGCGCATTTGTTAGACCAAACGGCATAGTCACAGATCAAAATGTTCCTCTAGTAGGCACATAGAACGCAGTCTTATCACAGTCACATTCGCGAAGAGGCGTCTGCCAAAATGACTTAGATAAGTCTATACTACTTAGATACCTAGCGTTCTTAAGATTGTCTAAAATTTCGGATACGTAAGGCAGTTTGTACGCGTCTTTTTTAGTAATAGAATTAAGTTTCCGACTATCTAAACAAAACCTTAGTTTACCGTCCTTCTTAGGCGTTAGTAAAATAGGTGACGACCAAAGACTTTCGCATTTTTCTACCACTCCCAATGAAGCATTTCGTCTAATTCGTCAATAATTATTTTTAATTTCGCCGGCGGTAACCTATAATATCTTTGGTGTATCGGCACAGAATCGCCAGTGTCTATTGCATGTTCTATTAAGTGAGTTCGTCCTAACCCAGTTTTTTCAGTAGAAATCGACTCGTATTTCTTTATAATTAACTTAGCCGTTCTTTGTTGTGACTCACTTAACTCACTAAAAGATTGCAATACGTTCGTGTTACTTGGCTTGTTTTCACTTAACACACTACACGGCAATATTTTAGACATGCATACGGATGCGATATGGTTAGGCAGTAATTTAAATAGTTTCCAGAAATCGATGCCTAAAATTAAATTACTTGTAACTTCTGGAATAATATAAGCTTTCAATAAGTGGGTTTGATTATTAAAAGTAGTGGGTAAGTTGATAAAACCGCGCGGCAACAATATATTTCCACCCGCGGACCGAATGGAATTAGTGTTGTGACACTGTTGTATTTCTAACCCGGTTTTAGTAATTACCTCCAGATGGGAGTTGTTACCTAAAATTGTAATGGCTGAACCGGAATCGAGCAATCCACAAATAGGTAAACTGTTAATCGTTACGTTAACATAGGGCCGTAGGTCATTTTTAGGTTAATAATCCAGGATCGAGGCGACGGAATAACTAGAGAAATACACTTTTAGAGTGTTTAGACAATTTCTCCAATCATCTTTGTCAAAATTGGTTGAATAGGTTGTAGAACCTAATTTAGGCCTTGACACGCCCCGACCCCGACCAACTAGTTTATTGGTTTCGTAGATTTACAGTTCGGGCAGTTAGGGAATGTCACATCCCTACGGCCGCACTTGAAGCAAATGGCAAACCGATCGCGTTTGCATTCGTTCAAACTGTGATTATTGATACGGCAGCGGGGACAGTACTTGGACGTGACTAGAGCGACAGAGCTAGGTTTAGACTTAGGATTGCTAGGTTCGTTGTTCTCAGTGTATTCGGGTTAACCGGGCGTACGCTCTATAGTGGCAACGGGATAATTATTGTAGGAATTATTACGCGCTCGGTTATTAGGTTTGTGACTGTAAGCTAGGTCTGGTGCCGACGTGTCGTTACTATAATAAGGTTCGCGGAATTGAGAGTTCAAACATTTCATCCGTTCGTAGTTTAAACATAACGTCTGCAGTGTTGCTATACTGTCTATTGAAGATATTGACGGAGCTAGCACTAGCGAGTAGCATAGACGTATGTTATGTAATAGGATGTCTAATTTTCCGCGTTCGGACAATCGCTTTGACGGTGACAGCCTAGCGAACAGCTGATTCATTATCGAAAGATAAATAATTATAGTTTCGGTAGCACCTTGAGTACGTCGGTGGATTTCATTTAATAACCGGTAGTCATAATCGTACGGTGTGAAATCGTCTATTAATTTAGTGGTGAGTTCTTCCCATGTAGTGAAATATTCTTTTAGGCCGCGGTACCAGTGAAGTGCGTTGCCGGTGAATATTTCGGAAGGTAGATAACGCGTGGTTTGGAATTCGGTTACGCGTTGTAGGAACGCTCGGACGCATCCCGTACCGTCGTATTTTAACTTGGACAGTTCGCTAACTCTCAAATGCTCGCAATGCAATACTGGGGCTAACCCTGCCTGCGTCGATGTAGACGGCGCAGGTTGGACCTCTGCCACAGCATCTGCTGAGCGAACACCTGATTGCTCAATGGCGGACAGCTCCGCCGAGAGCTTGTCGAACCGGCTGCACAATTCGGTTATCCGTTTTGAATAAGCCGTAAGACGTTCCATCCTACGGAGTCTGTGGAATAAGTGGTTGTGCAGTGCGGTAGACCTCCTAGCTAGGTTCGCGTCGTAAGAAGTAGATAACGAATTCAGTCGCTTGGCCAGCTCAGAGACGGCCTCGCTAGCGCCCTCGAGGTCCACCGCGATGGCTAGACCCGTCTCCAAAATATCATAATTTTGAATGGCTTCCAGTAATTTAGGGAGCTGCTTCCGCAGGCCTAGGACAGAAGTAGCCGGCTTCTCACCTCTAATCGCGACCTCGTAAGCTAACTCGTTCTTATTTAGCAGGAAGTATTTTATGGGGTGTGAGCCCATTGTGTATGAATAAATACCGCGTAAGTATAGCACTAAACACTACACTTAATGCGCAAGCGTTCCGCCCTTACAAATGGCCTACTTTACGATTAGGCGTAAAAGTTCGACCGTTAGGACTAATTAGGAAAACGTTAAGATTCAAATTTGCGAACTATTACGTAGTAGGTAATTACACTTAATGGTAGACAATGAGTATAACACTATGTACCGGTTCGCTGTAGCCGCACCTCCTCGCTTACAATAATGGAGACCTGCTAGATGAGAACTCGAGCACGGAAAGCGAGACAATAACCCACGTAGGCGCCACTGTAACGGGTTCTGGTATTAAAACGCGGAAGAGTGTCTTATGCGTTTATTGCCGAGTATTGTCTCACTTCCCTTGCACGAGTATGATCGACCAACAACACGACACTGGCCTGAACACTAAGTGCTGCAGTCTCCCACGCTGTTCCCTCCGGTAGTGTGCAAGGCAGTTTGCTCGAAGGGCTGCGCGTAGCGGCAGATCCTAGCAGGCCGTTGGTTCAGCTGGCAGGCGCTGGCGGTCTGAGTGCGATGAGCAGGGCAGGGCCAGACTCTTCGGCAGAGGTGACACCGAGGACGATGCAGGGATGTAGCGGTCTAGGTAGCGTAGCCCGGAGCTTTAAGGTAGACCTGGAACCTGAAGGAAAGCAGCATTAGGAGAGCCACAACCAATAGAGTCAGGCAGGCGGCGTCAGCCGGCCTCAGCTAGCAGGTAGAGAGATGGGCAGTACGCTAACGTAGTAAATGTAGTAGCTTACCCTTAGCTGGGACCAGGATACACGTAGATACGACGTAGGGTCAGTAGGTACGCGTAATTATCGTAGGTAGGTAGATAGAGTAGCAGTGCCGGCCTCTCTGTCGGCCACTTTATATACCGAGCCCTCCATCAGAGTTGAAGTCGCTATCTGACCATATTTGATCAGGCTTCGCCAGCGCGGACGATGGCCTTCTCTGATTGGCCGAGCGTATGGACGGTATTATGACGCAGACGCGGTAGGTACCGGACATACGCTACAACATAAAAGGCAATAATAAATTGTAGACAATTTTTACCATGAGTAGCTAAAAATAAGCTTAACTGGGGATGATCAGCCACCAGCTGCGCTATGAATTAATTAATTTATTTAAGACTTGTTAACCCTTTAAGCCGTGTTTGGATTCATTGGTTTAACTCATAAAATTTGTTTTCCAAAACAATTCCTTTGCGAAAGCTCTTAACTCTAAACTCTTTCTACTAAAAATGTGTCTGAGAAATTGGTGACAAAAACCACGCAATACCTCTATAATCTAAATTGTCAGGTAGTCTAAAAATAAAAATGCACCTTAAGCCATGCCCTCTTTTGACCTCGCGAGTATAGTATACTGTGTTTGTGAATAAGTAATCTCTTTACAATGCACTCATAAGCGGCTTTGCAAACTATGCACGCCGCAAGAATACAATGTAACAAAGTATATTTGGCTGCAGTTTATTGCGGGTCTTACGGACTAATTTGCAAGCTTTTCACTAGATTTTCTCAACAAATTCACTCGCGTAAATTAGATATTATATGGCTGTTTAAATGAAGAGTAAAGTTGACATCCATGTCACAATAAGACTCTGCTGTTCTATATGGCCATATCATGTTTATCGTCTATATCTTGCGATCATCTTGCCATAGTAAATAAGGTGTCAAACATTAAAGAAAATTGTAATTGTTAAAATTGTAGTCTCTCACTTTAGCGCCTTTTTACAGACTGTGCTTTTTCTAATATTAATAACATAATTTTATTTAGAAGATGGCCTTGACCTTCAATATATTTTCGTTCAAGCAAGTTTAAAACGTATCTCAAGAAAGTAAAAAGGCTCAGGCTAAATTTCTTTCGCCCAAATTTTGCCAAACCACAAAGATTACCTGAACAAAATTCTTTAAAATGCGCGGAGCTAAAAAGTTCACTCAGTAATCTTTTTCTTCACTTTCCTCCCGCGTATCTCAATGTATTCCAATGGAGTAGTAGAAGCAAATTGTTATAAGTTTAAGCTAATGGCTCTTTGTTTTACAATTTAGCCATTTACTGTTATTTACTGGGTGTTCTAAAGGACCAAGTGCTTTCGCTAATTTGCTTGTGACTTGGAAAGTAAGTTTGTGGAGTAAGATCGCTAATTTCTTGATTAAGTAAATAAAGAAGAAGTTTATGTTTAATTTGTATTCACGTTCCAGATCCCAGATAGAAACAAGAAAACTAACTATTTTGTGTTTTGTGTTGAATTTCAAAATGTTTATGGAAAAGGAATAGACTACGTAAGAATTTATTTATCTACGTAAATTCTAAATGAACGACCTTGTGGGTAACTATTAACAGAATTCAGTGATAGTGACATTTTCCTTTATACTACCCTTTTCAAATTAAATGATAGCCATCGATACGTATTTTCCTAAAGAGCAATCAGAAGTGGCCCTATTACACGAATATCCGTTCGTCCATAATGGTATTAGGGACCTTAATTAAATAATAAATTTGAAGTACTATTAATAAGTGTTTGAATAACCGAGAACAGAGATATTATTTAACTTGAATTGCTCATCTAAAGACAAAGACGATGAAAATCTGAATTGACGGCTGGAATTTCTATTATTAAGTTTTCAGATCTCTAGACTCTAGCAGTTTTACTAAAAGTTTTATTACGGGATATTAAAATAACCTGATATTGGGGACTCTTAGTATATTGAAGAATATGAAAAGCATGTATTGTTTTTTTTATTAAAACCATATAAAAGTATGTATCTACATGTTACTTTCTATTAATGCGAGCCACAATTTATGCTAGAATTGAATTCATTGAGCTACGTAAAAGCTAGTGATTTTACGTAGCTCAGTTTTCGTGAGAGGTAACAGTATATATATATTTTTATCTTAATATTTTTACTAAATGAAAACTTTCTATCTAATTTCAGCTGCTATAGGTAAATCCGAAACTTCGAGGCAAAACCAGAGCTTACATAGATTTTAGTATAAACGTGCTTTAAGTTGCACATTACAATTTAAAGATGTTTACATAATATTTTTAACTTATTACAAATTTAAGTGGAACCTATCATGGAATAATACTAAGGTTAGTAAGTAAAGTAAACAATAAGTTTCAGTTATACCAACATGTATAAGCATCGCTTGGGAGCGTAAAATCAAACAGCTATCGCGGCTTCGCATGGAACTACAACAATACTGCAGTTAATCCTTGTAAATTTAATTTGAAATGTATGAAATAATCCCTCGTTAACGTAGATTGATGAGTTTGTGTAAAGTATCATGTATCAGGAACAGCTTTATCGTTCGTTGTTACTCTGTAATAAGAAATCATTTCTTCTTAATTTAAGTCGCTAACTTAAAAAGCAGCTATAGGCCAGTGGAACGCCACTAGTTGAAAAGTTCAGATTTTCCGTAGGTAGTTATTTGTCTATGAAATTGAATGACCATTTGCCCCGTTTCTGGAAGGGTACTTGATGAAGTTCAGTGTATGATAGCTATTATGAGGAATAACTGATTTGATAGAGAATATGTAGCTGATGCTTGCCACTCTTTGACAAAGCTTATATTCCACCAAAACAAATTAGACAAAGAAAAGATTCTCGGGATTCAAAACAAAGGTTTACAACCGAGGCAACGCATAATACAAATGAATGATTACAGAAATTCAGATTCAGTGGACACATTTGTTTCACAATTAAGCTTTCAACCACTTCCGAGTAATATATAAAGGCCCAACAATTCAGTGGTACAACAATGTTGTTGAGTGGGAAATAAATCAGATACCATACAATGCACTGTACACCATAAAAGTAAATTATTACCCGCGTTGTGGTAACACTATATTTTATTGTTAACCTCTCTGACGCTTCACTGCGCGAGTAAAACTCTATCCGTTGGTACTATGAGGATTGTTGTCAGTTTAAAAATGACTAACGACTGTGTTTCTTCTTTCCTTCAGCAAGACGTTTCTGTAGTCATTAATGTATATAAAGGGTCTTGTAATAGAGAATATATTGAACATCATATTACAAATGTGAAAAGATTACTGGTAAAATGTACTGAAGTTTTAATACGATTGTATTTTGAAGAAAAATAATGGTCTCCTTGTAATAGTATAGTGACTAGTCTAAAGTACTAAAAGAAATAAAACTACAATGCATTTTATTACATAGCTTCTGTAAATCAGCAGTAATGAGTCGTTCTCTATCAAAATAGCCTCCATAAAAAACGTCCTAGGTAAAAATCCAACAAATAATCTGTCCCTTATGATTTTAAGTCAATTTCATATGAGTTGAATAGTATGCAATTTAAATTAATACTAATTATCATGTCAGCCTAGAGACGTCTACTGCTGGACATAGGCCTCCCCATAAGGTTCTCCACACAGACCGATTTTGAGCCGCCCGCATCCAACCGCTACCCGCGATCTTAACCAGATCGTCGGTCCACCTTGCGAGAGGCCTACGCCTGCTGCGTCGTCCGGTACGTGGTCGCCACTCCAGAACCCGCCTGCCCCAACGGTCATCGATTCTTCGCGCTATGTGCCCAGACCCATTGCCATTTCAGCCTAGCTATTTGGAGAGCTATGTCGGTGACTTTGGTTCTCCTGCGGATCTCCTTATTTCTGATTCGATCTCGCAAAGAAACGCCGAGCATAGCTCTCTCCAGCGCCCTCTGAGTGACCCTGAGTTTTCGGATGAGGCCCATAGCAAGCGACCACGTCTCAACCCCGTAGATCATCACTGGCGACACACACTGGTCAAAGACTTTCGTCTTGAGACACTGCGGGATATCGGACGTCAAGATATGCCGTAACTTCCCGAACGCCGCCTAACCGAGTTTGATTCGACGAATGACCTCTTTCTCGAAGTTGGACCTACCCAACTGTGTCATTTGTCCCTGGTAGACGTACTTGTCGACAACTTCCAGTGTAGAGTTTCCAACCTGGATAGGAGTAGGTATGACATGGACGTTAGACATGATTTTCGTCTTGTCCATGTTCATCTTAACACCTACTTGTTGGGAGACTCTACAGAGGCCATTGAGCATTGTGCTTAGGTCTTCGATGGTTTCAGCCATGACTACGATGTCATCAGCAAATCGAAGGTGAGTGATGTACTCGCCGTTGATGTTGATGCCGAGTCCTTCCCAGTCCAGAAGCTTGAAAACGTATCCAGCGCAGCGGTGAAGAGTTTCGGAGATATAACATCTCCCTGCCTCACCCCTCACTGTAGCCGAATAGGTTTAGAGCTCTGGTCCTGGAGGCGCACTGACATGGTGGCGTTTTCATACTAACACTTCAGCACTTCGATTCAATCTTCGAGTCAATTTGGCACCGTTGGAGAGACTGCAGCACTGCCCAGGTTTCGATCGAATCTAAGGCTTTCTCATAATCCACAAACGCCAAGTATAGAGGCTGGTTATCCTCCTCGGACTTCTGTATAACATGCCACAGAGTAAGTATGTTACGTCTGTGGTGTACAGTAAAAATAAGTTATGTTGTCTGTGGTGCTACAGCCTTTACGGAATCTGGCTTGTTTGGGAGGCTGGAAGTCGTCTTGCTTAAGCTTGCTCTCGAAACGATTCGTGATGACCCAAGAAAACAACTTATAGACGTGACTCAGAAGAGAGATGGGTCTGTAGTTCTTCAAAAGGGTTTTGTCGGTCTTCTTGAAGAAAAGCAACACCACACTTCTGTGCCATGCCTGTGGTGTTCTGCCCTCGAGTATGACGGAATTGAATAGCTTCCGAAGCATTTCCACAGCATGTGTACCGCCAGCTTTCAGAAGCGCTGTAGTTATTCCGTCATCACCCGGTGCCTTGTTGTATTTTTAGTTGTTCTAGGGCTACACTAATCTCGTGCATGCTGACGTCCGGCATATCTTCGGTATAGTGTCGGGTCAATCCGGCTCTAGGGTCAGTGGCTGGAGTAGTAACAGGTGTTCGTGTGGTCGTGTATAGCTGTTCATAGAACCGTTCGATCTCCTCCAAGACCTGAGGTTTGGACGAGATAACTCTGCTGTCCTCCGTCTTCAGCTTTGTCACCTGACTCTGCCCGTATATCATACTAATAATATATGAATATTAATTTACAAAATATTAAATTTTACATTTCCTCATATATTTGATTAAATTCGTAGACGATAGCAGGCTGCTCGAAATCGTGCCCATTAGTGCTAGCCTTACACGAGGCTCGGTATTCTGCCCAACAATTTCTTAATAATAAGACCCATAAAAAAACAATACTTGTCAAAAAAACGAAGTCTCGCGACTCAGTTCTCCTATCGTAAAAAGTTGTGAGATCCATGTGATACCAAGTCGGTTAGTTAAAAATCTTCAATGATTTAAATAAATACATTGACTAGGCCAAATTCAGGCTTCTAGTTTTATCCACAACGAAGTTATAAGCGATTGAAAATAGCATGAACTGCTTCCAGAAAAGGATGGAATACGGATTACGGCCGTGCCGCTTTTTTGCTCGTCTTGGCGTTGGCACTGCCGTGCCCCAGATATTCTTGTTATGGATTGAAAACAAACATTTCTATATAGTCCCAGAATGAGTGATGCACTGTACGGTAGCCATCGGAATACTCTCGGAACCAGGCACAAGAAACTAAACAACATGCTAATCGTGTTGAGAGACGCATAAGGGCAGGCCACCGACTAGTATAAAGAGAACCTTGTTCAATTTGATCCCTAAGACACGAGTGTAGCACATACTTATTTGCATCAAAGATTTCTTTGAAGTAAATCTTCATATTGCCTTCCTCATCATCATCGTCTTAGCATTATTCCATTTGCATCCATGACTTACTCCGCCTTGAAGCCAGGGGTCTGTTTACAAGTTCAACCAGTTAAGATTTCATATTGCATTTGATAGATTAGTTGAGATATATTGAAAAGTTTATTGTATGTTTATCGTGCGACCAATGCCAAAATAAGTACATAGGACAAACGAATAGAAGTTTTGAGCTGCGATATAAAGAACGCTTAGCGGTATATAGAAACAACCAGCCTAAAAAGTCGCATTTTGCAGAGCACTTACTCCACCCGGGTCACAGTTTAAATAGCGGTTATTCTTGTGACGTCATACACACGTGCCAAAAAGGTTTCAGAATGTGCGTATTGGAACAATTAGAGGTATTAAAACGAGACAAAAATACATTACTAAACGAACAAACTATCTTCAACGGGTCCCCTTTGCTGAATTGAATTTGTTCGCAAATCGTGACAATGACGCACACCAGTCGAACGACGGAGGCAATTAGAAAGTACGAGCACATAAAAGGCATGCATACAGTAGAACAGTGCTCAGTCGTTGCCCATCCGTCCTGAGGATGCCTCGTGGAGAGGCGAAACACGTGTCGAAGCATAGTCGGCGCATAGAGCAGGATACTGCATGTCAGGTATTTTCCTGGAACCCATTTCCGCATTATTCCATATATCCTTTATCCTTTGTTTTAAGAGGAGTTCGGTATTGTCAACCTTTTTTTATTGCAATAGTTAGGGTGGGCAATCCGAGCGTGCGTGGTGGGTTCCTCTTTCCTTCTATTAGGTTAAAATGGAGTTCCGTCAAGTAACGCCTGATTCTATCAACAATATTAAAAAATATATTTAATTAAGTACGTCTAAAATATGTGTGCCCCGTCTGTAAGTACCTATATATTATCCCAGCAAAAGCTCGGATATCAAACTGTTATAAATCTGGCTAGAATTTATATCATTTACAACAAATCTATCACCTTCATATTGAGACAATCACCAATCCAACCCAATCCTAGTTGAGAATTATTTAGCAAGTTGGCCTTATTATCCAAATAAAACCTGATGCCAGCTCGACCGCCACGACTACTACAAAACTCCACACTTAGCAAAAAACCTAATGATAAATAATTTTATGGTGTAAATAATTATTATTTACTCCATTAAATATTTTATCCCTTTAAACGTTGAAATATTAGAATTTGATAAGTTACATAATATTTCGATGTGGTGTAAATATTGACCTTTTATTAACACGCTTTTATTAGGTCGACATGTATGTAACTAACAATGTAATGGAATCTAAGCTAACTAATTTAACCATCTTCCAAGGGACCCAGCGTAATGAAAATTGGCAGCTGAATGTAGTTCTGATGATAATACAATAATATGGTACTGTCGAACTGATCCGATGATGGAGCCGGAAGATATGAACTGTAAGTCGACATGTATGTAACTAACTATGTAATGGAATCTAAGCTAACTAATTTAACCATCTTCCAAGGGTCGTGGCGTAGTGAAAATTGGCTGCTATATGTAGTTCTGATGACAATACAATAATATGGTACTGTCGAACTGATCTGATGATGGAGCCTGAAGATATGAACTGGAATTCGACATGTACGTAACTATGTAATGGAATCTAAGGTCACTAATTTAACCATCTTGCAATGGTCGTAGCGTAATAAAAATTGGCAGCTGTATGAAATTCTGGTGACAAAACAATAATATGGTACTTTCGAACTGATCTGATGATGAAACCGGAAGATATGAACTGGAACTTCAGAACATGCGCGCTCATTCGAATACTTAAAATAAATGTTTAATTATGTCAAAATTATTTCGTTATCAAAGACCAAAAAGTATAAAATGAATGAATAGTTTAAAAAACACTAAAAAATACGCTTTTATAAATGCACGTAAAAACAAAAAAATAATTATGGATCGTTCAAGTTGTCTCTATTTCTGGGCTGAAGTGTAAACTATGTGCTTTTAATTATAATATTTGAGTGTAAAAGCGTGGGGCGCTGGAACAGGAAAGACTTTATTGTTCATCATCATCAGCCTTTAACAGTCCACTGCTGGACTAGGCCTATCCTTTGAGAGGAGGAATTGGCCTACTATACCACGCTGGCCAAACGGGTTGGTATAGGGTTTGTATCAAGTTTTCCTTCTCTTGTAGTGCTATTCTCTGCAAAGTATGCTCCCTCTGTCGGCTCTTACGACACCCATGGGATGATATAGGGTGGTGACATTCAGTATTCATAATCCGTCACCACACGGACTACTTTATTGTTAACAAATACTTATACTAACTTCCTGGCGGAAGCTACAGGAGGTCGCACAAGAGCATAACATTTATGCCACCAAAGGGTTACTAAAGGGAACCAAATATATCTCGTCCACGAACAAGAACTCTACATTTTGCCACTGTTGAGGCATTACCCTTATGCACTTAATTTCCTGAAAGAAGAGGTTAAAAATATCGGTGAATATCGTCTCTCCTCGCTGATGGCGCATGTTTTGTCTGAGTTCGACAAACTAGTACTTTAAACAGACTGTTTAATGTAGAGCCACCTACTAGTCGTGCTGCAACTCCAGTTAAAGCGCTAATCTGTGTGACCTGCTTCCCGTAACATCTGTTCACTTTATTTTTGAACAAGTTAAAAAGAACATCTTACCTATTCCAACGCCCCACACTTTTACAATCAAATATTATAATTAAAAGTACATAGTTTACACTTCAGCACAGAAATAGAGACAACTCGAACGCTCCATAATTTTTTTTTTACGTGCATTTATAAAAGCGTGTTATTAGTGTTTTTTAAACTATTCATTTTTCCTACTTATTAGCACAGTTAAGCTTACGGCAAATTTTACCAAATTCCTTTAATAGTGCCGCTTAGGATTATTGTGTACATTTTTTATTAAATATTTATCTTTACAATTTAAACTTTGATTAATGAGTTTGAATATTGACTTTTGACTAATAATTGTAGATATAGGTGTAGTTCTTTTGTTGCTTAAAGCGAAGTATTTACCGGTCGATCAAGCCCCTTACGTTCAGCAATTATTGAAATAATTAAAAGTGAAGCACCTATTGAATTTGTAATTAAGTTGCGGTAAATACCATTCATATTAGAGTACTAAATATTCTCGTAGAACCAATATTTGGAATACTATCGATACCTACTCTGTACTCTACCTCTATAATATCAATATTATTACCTACTCTTAGTTAAATTACCATCATTAATTTGACGTACCGGTGTTATGGCGAAAGCATAAATTGTCTTAATAACCTTCTAATTACTGAAGTCAAATTACGTAGTATTACTGTATTCGTCATAAGATCTATTACGTCAGATGAAATAGTTTTGATAATTGAGGTTAATCCAGACAGCTATAATGCTGTTGCGAATGACGTTATTTGAGAATAACGCCATCTATCGGTGAATGGGAGAACTAGATGAGATTATATGTATCGGTTGTTTAAAGCTGTTTCATCTATCCTCTAATAGATGGCGTTGCTGTAAATAGAACAATTACACAAATCTAGAAACACGTTACACGTTACCAGAAATTTCGTGAATCGTCTCGAAAAGGCTAGTAATGTGTTCCGGCCGGTATAAATACCGCGTAAACGCGCGAGTCAGTTATAGTTACAATTGAATATCGGAGCGATAATCATCAAGCAAAGGGAAGTAATTCAGAAGTGTTTAGTGGTGTTTCTAGTAGTGTGAAATAAGTGTGTTTTTATTAGTGTTGAGAATTAAGTGTGCTTTTATTAGTGTTGAGAATTAAGTGTGTTTTATTAGTGTTGAGAAATAAGTGTTGTAGTGTGTAAAATAAAGTACAGTTTTTCTGGCATAGTGTATATAATTTATCACCGAACCCCAGCTCGTAACAATGCCAATAGTTACGTTACCTATATATTATTTACTTACAGTAACGCTGTCTGACCAATGAAAATTGCAAGGACTACTAAAGCAAATGAGGGACCAGATTTTTGCCTAGTCCGATTGCTGATGCTGTATTTCATTTTGTTACACGGCTTGCGTCGCATAACAAACTATAAGTAGCCTTCAATGAAACCTTATACCGATAGTCGTTAACCAAGACCCTCTGTCTCTTTCTAAAATTTTCATCGATTGGATATAATTGGTAATAAATCAATAGTTCAAAAAACACTACAAAACCACGCTTTTATAAATGCACGTAATAACAAAAAATAAGTTATGGATCGTTCACGTTGTCTCTATTTCTGGGCTGAAGTATAAACTATGTGCTTTTAATTATAATATTTGATTGTAAATGCGTGGGGCGCTGGAACAGGAAAGACGTTCTTGTTTAACTTGTTCAAAAATCAAGTGAACTGATGTTACGGGAAGCAGGTTACACAGATTGTCGCTATAACTGGAGTTGCAGCACGACTAGTAGGTGGCTCTACATTAAACAGTCTGTGCTAAGTACTAGTTTGTCGAACTCAGACAAAACATGCGCCATCAGCGAGGAGAGACGTCATTCACCGACATTTTTAACCTCTTATTTCAGGAAATTAAGTACATAAGGGTAATTCCTCAACAGTGGCAAAATGTAGAGTTCTTGTTCGTGGACGAGATATATTTGGTTCCCTTTAGTAACCCTTTGGTGGCATAAATGTTATTCTCTTGTGTGACCTCCTGTAGCTTCCGCTAGGAAGTTAGTATTAGTATTTGTTAACAATAAAATCTTTCCTGTTCCAGCGCCCCACGCTTTTACAATCAAATATTATAATTAAAAGCACATAGTTTACACTTCAGCCCAGAAATAGAGACAAATTGAACGATCCATAATTAAAATTTTATTGCCGCAACGAACTAGGTTGCTTTAACTCAAACAAAGCACAGTCTGGATGACAATAGTAGAAATTTTATTAGGGAGTATCTAGTTAGACTAGACGCAATCTCACTACGCTCGGGAATAATGACAAGAAGCATTAAGTTATCGCTTCCATTACTAAGATTGATCTGACTTTAATCATACTCGTGCGAATTCAAAGAATCTGCAATATCAGATAAGATAGAATCGTCCAACTAGAATTGGTTTCATATTGTGCTAAATAGTTGCTGTTTATACGAAAGAAGATTACCAAATATTTAAGTCAATTACTGTCAACAGTATATCCCCGTTTACGACTTATTAAACTGTATCTTTCCAACTATCCACCGCACGTTCTATCTATTTGAGTAAAGCTACTATATTGTATTAAAGCGTCAACTATATTTATACTGGCTTACCAAAAATCTTTCACACAATACATCCACAACTTCAACGGTAACGGTTTATCAACTTTCACAGGAATCCGACAGAGAGCGTGGTAATATCGAACTACGACTACGGAAGTACTAAGAAGAAGAGCAACATCATCTCAAGGAACAACACTGATGGTGTCACCATCATGACGATCCGGGACACCAACGACTTCTTGACTGGGGATTTGAACGAGAAGTGCATCAATAGATAGGTGTGCCGCCGTGCGGCTAAAGAGTGAGTGTTTTTCATCCATGTGACTGAACACGATGACAGGAGTTTCAAAACTTTCAAATCGTCAGCCATGATGGATTCCTAGTGTGAGGTCACATGTTACTCTGGAGAGAAGTGATGTCTTGTTCTACGTATGAATGTATTGTAGGTAATCGAACACATTTTATATATTAATGTGTATATCGCTATATTTTTGTATTGTATAACGATGCATGTTTAAATTTACTGATGATAAATGTAAACAAGGTCTACACTACACTATGAATGGGAAACATAACATAATTTGTATTTAACTATTAAATGTTAAGTGCGATTTATGTCAGAAATAGTTAAATTAAGTAAATGGTTACTTAAATTTTATTATTTTCATGAAATGTAACAGCAGATCATTTACTTGTAATATTTAAAAATAAATTACGAATATTCTTATTTTAATTATCATCGTCCATAATTTTAAAGTAGACGTCGCCAGTGGATTCGCCCGCGTCAATTTATACATATAAAACTTCCTCTTGAATCATTCTATCTATTACAAAAAACCGCATTAAAATCCTTTGCGTAGTTTTTAAGATTTAAGCATACATAGGGACAGACAGACAGAAGACAGACTTTGTTTTATACTATGTTGTGATGTAACTTACATAAGACTTGTTCCTTATAGACTGGTTGTCGCACAAAACTATATTGATTCAGAAACAGTCTTTCGACTTGATTTACGCGACTTAGTCAACTTAAAGCGAGACCTTGCCGGAAAATTCCTAAAGACATTAAGACATATTTGTTTCTGCATTGTGGTTGTTTACAATACTCGTTTATTCTAGATCCTGCCGGCCATTTATATTTTAATGACCTTTTGAGAAGAAAATCCAAACAAAACTCAGAGTCATTGCTCATTTTTCCTGTCATATAATTTTCTTTCATCATACAAAGAATTTTTAACGGCTAGAATAAGTGCTACCCATGCCGGTCCGTTGTCGAGACGAAATGTGTACGCCAAACATAACTCTTTAATATTTAATAAAACTCTCTCTGAATTTATTACAATACGATAACTATTGCTCGAAGGAAATAAAACTTACGCCAACAAAAGAACAAGTACGAACATATGTTCCAATCGACTTTATAAAAACCTACAACGAAATGCTTTGGCAGGTGTTTTTATCGAAAATTCATTATTTCGCAATAAAAAAACACATGTAACATAATAAACAGAATTTATGTCACATATTTAGGACGTGATGTAAAAATACTTATATTGTTGCATTTAATTTTTTAAGAACTACCGACATGCCCATTCCCTTCTCCTTCATTACGCTGTTCCTCCTATTCCTATTCCTATCCTGTCCAACAACGTAATTATGACTTTCTGGCGGAAATTCTGAGTGACGTCATAAAAAAGATTGCAGACTACAGCTAAGGCCTCACGTGCGTATGGCACTCTTTAATAGGCACAGTAAGTACCAATAAAACAATGGGATAGGAATAAAACGCGCGTACGATTTTTCAGCATTAGTGACTACAAGGTCACGTTGAATGACTCGATTGCAACGTATACATAAATCGTGATTCTAATAATACTACTCGCGCATGAATTGACCAGGTCTTCATTCGTAATTAAGCGCAATACTTTGATTTCACTTGTTCGTTTCATTAGAATATTGTTAGTATGGAAGACTATGTATGATATTATAGACACCGTATTTAAGAATATTTAAGAGTCAAAACTAACGTTTACCGATATTATATAATTATTTACGTTTGTGCAATTTAATAACGTTCCTAGTTATTTGGAGCTCTTATATGTATATCTTGTATCTAGTCATTATTTCAGTCGTTTTATTATTAAGAATAGTAAATATAAAAGAAAACACTGTAAATTATCGATATCAGGTTTAAAGACTAAATTTACATTAAGAAATATTTATATAAATTGCTGTTTAATTGTGTAAAATAATTGTATAATGTAAATATTAGCAAAATTGCTCTATAAATTAAGATATATTCCAAAGATATGTACCAATTTTTTACGTTAAGAGTATTTATTAAGATATTTAAGTGTAATTGTAATAGTATTCAACTGGTGTAATATTATTTGTGAAATAAATAGTCGTCTACATGCATAAATATGATGTTTTATTTTTAAACACTTGCAGAAATAGGTTGGATTTTCAAAGCTGTTATTTTATTATACATAGGTACACCTACAGCTGAAACTGAAAAAGCAAGACAACCAGGAAAGCTGCAGACCCTTGTTCATTAAATTTAATTTGTTGACACTACCATCAATATATATATATATACACGCTGATTTTTTATTGGTTTAGGAAAAAGAAACCTCATGTCCGAAATAACATCCTCTATTCATATTCAAAATCAAAATTCATATAGCACCTAAAACAAAAAAGTTATAAAAGTCGGTAACTGTTGGTAATACGTAGCAACGCACGATTCTCTCGAGTTAGGTATGTTCGAGCGCCGCGCGGTCGTGACCTCGCCGCGCGCGCCACCGGGCGCCGTCAGCTGTTACCTACAGCGGTAGTTACTTAGTGCGGACCGATAATGATACGTAATTTACTTAGAAAACACGATTTAGGTAATTACGATGCCAACAATTTTAAACACATGTTTTTTCTTCTTTTGTTCTCTTTTTAAGAACCACTCCCGTACCCTAGTGCTAAATCCTGTGTTCCGAAGGACATTACAAACCTACCACTAACGGACACAGGAGTCGAAACAAGAATTTATGAATCACACAAAGTGTTGTGTGAAACATCGCTTAAACCACTACGCCAACCATGAAGTGCAGTAATAAATAGTTAGAACAATAAACGTATGTAACTAAATAGCTATACCTATTCAATAATTCCTTCGTAAATTACTCGGACTTGCGAATAAGCTGTGGGTTCACGAAATCATAATGAACTTTTAGAAGAAACACGATAAACTAAGAATTATTAGTAACGTTGTTTGCCATAGGTAGGTACCTACATTATCTTTTGAATAACTAGACAAAGATTTTAACAATGGAAATGTTTAGTACCTACTTGAGTATTTCTAAAGTATTTAAAAGAATGTAATCACTGTAGGTATTCAAAAATGAATAAATCATTTACCTTAGCTGTCTGCTGCCTACATCACAATCAATTTACACCTTTCACACAGTTTCACTTGTTTCGTTCACCTTATCTTATCACCTATGTATTTTAACTACACTTCGAACACGTCGCTTCTGCCGTGTTATCTCCAAACACGTAATAATTAGGTACATAGGGACCATAATACTCGATTTATTACGTAAGACGGACACAAAGTGATGGGATAAAACGTGACATACAACTATCTCGCTGACCTAATTTCTTAAGACTGAAGTTCAAGGCTACGGACTACGGCCCATGCCAAATGAACCCGAACACAGTCGAACTTGATTGGACACGAGTGACGCATTGCGCCCGCGTCAAGCCACCGCTATTGGCTGGCCCTGTGTTGAAATGCAGACGGGGCCTCTCAGGCTCTCATGCAAGCGAGGCGCGCGCGCAGGATTGGGGGGGGGGGTTGGATCGCAGACACCGCAGTTGAATGACCAATGCCTAGTACCTATGTGTGTATATGACACGATCGAACGGATTTCGTTAGCGCGCGGCAATGGTGATACTTCGTGCTCTCGAACTATTAAATTATTTATGTTCTCAATATTTTTTTAGCTTATATTTCAAATATTATTAGCTGGTTAGGTTCTGTCAACGATAAGTAATAAGATGGCTTTCGCTCCAAAACCAATTAAAAATCAGCGTGTATACATGACATAAATTTATTTGTATTCAAGAATAGCTCACATTTTCCACAGGCGAAAGATACCCATAATATAGATACACGCCATAAAGAAAAGTTATATTTACCACCATCTAGAATTAAAATGCCGAACCAGAGCCCGTATTACATGGCAGTCAAGATATTTAATCATTTACCTAAAAATATTAAAAAAGAGAGCAAACTGCCAGCATTCAATAAAAAATTAAAAGAATTCTTAGTCCAGAAATGCTTTTATTCAACTAAAGAATTTTTTGAAAATAAATTTTAGAAATTCATGTTTAATATAGTAGGTACTAATGTCATTAATAATTATTATTATAAAATATTAATAATTCCATTGTTTACTACCTACCGAATAAACAATACTATGTCAATCATATTTCTTTTTTATATACAGGGTGGCGCTACCATAGGGGCATTTATTTAAAAATGACGTAGCATTGATGCCTATAAAATGTTTTATATCATCAAAGAAGACCCTGGGGCCAAAATAAAAAAAATTAAAATTTCAAACAAAATAAACTATAAAATATGAGTTACAAAACGAAACACCATTTGTAGACCAATATGACTTTAGGTTACTGACCTTTGTAAGAACGGCAACGTGTGCCATGCGGCAAATCCTCTCCGCTGAGCTCCGTTCTGTCTGCGCTGAGCCTAACTTCGGATGACGTCGAGGCGTCGCGTCGTAGCGAGTCGCGGCACGCAATGTAGGGTCGTGACCGTTTTGTATCAGCTGTGTAGAATTCAAAGCATGTGCAAAAATTGCGGAACTTAAAATCGATATTGTGGCTAAACTACTGCAGCGATTTAATTGATTTTTGGTACAAGGCTTCAGAATGTTGTAAGCTATGCCTCTGTTTAAAAAGTGCCCCTATGGTAGCGCCACCCTGTATATATTTTATTTTTATGTCTTAGTGAATGTGTAAGATGTCTAAAATATTTGTTAATTATTTTTTGTTTATTTAGAGATAAGTGCCATGTGCAATGCCTGTAAAAGGCAACTAAGTTGACACTAATGTAACATACCATAAGACCTATTTGTACACTTGGTTTGCAATAAAGATTGATTTGATTTGATTTGAACTGTCTTATGCTCGTAAGTATGATTATATTAAGAGAATACTTGAAATTCATATCAGCATCAGCGTTGTATTTACTGTTTTTACAAAAATGAAGTACCTGTACTGTACTTACTTTTTGTAAGTACAGTTCAGGCATAGACTACCAGGCTGGCCAAGTGCAGGTTAGCAGGTTTCACATGTTTTTCGGAACTCGCAAACATGCAGGTTTTCTCACGAGCTCATCCGTCACCTTATATATGGTTACCAAGGTTATACAGTGCAATCAATAGAGCTTCGTAAAAACAGCGCAAAGATGCGCAGATATGGCAGAACTCGGCTCTGGCTCATAGCTCTGAACAGATAGTTTAAACTGTGAAGAGACTAAGAAATATAAATGAGTGAATACGATTTTATTTCGCATTATAAAACTATCCAAAGTCACAAAACCATGCAGCGAATGGTAAATGCGATAGAGAATCGCACAGAATTGAGTGTCGTAAAAGGCGACTAAAGTAAATACAAAAAGCGGAATTTGTAACTTTGCGAAGAGAAGAAGAGACTCAGTATCAAACCTTGAACCAACCTGCCAGGCCAATACTTCTATTGACTGGCAGTGTTACTATGTAGCAAGCGTTATATTTTTTTAAATTTTGATAAAGTACAATTATTAATTATAAATATAAAAGAAAAGCAGCAATAGCCTAGTGGAGAGACTGACAGACTGCTACGCAGAGGATCCGGGCTCGTATCCTCGGCACCCACCACTTTTCGGAGCACAGCACTTTGCGGATTAAATTGTTAATTATCGCTTGCTTTACCTTCACCGTTTAGGTGAAGGTAAACATCGTGAGGAAACTTCCATGTCTAAGATTTCTCCATAATGTTACCTTTTTCATAGCCGTCCCCAGCAGTGGAACAGTTTGTATACAGGTCTGATGATGAAAGATAAAGATAAAAGATATTTTTATTTACATCTTTTAATAATGCTATAGTATTATTAGATTTTCTTTATTAAAATAGTATTGTTATCTATTAGCAGCAATCTTTTTTTACAACTAGCTAAAGAACGAGTTGAAGGTAGTGGAGTTGCCATTTATTTTTTGCAGGCGCGGTAGTTCGCAAGCAGGCGCAATGTGAAAATGTTGCCATTGCTGGAATTGTGTGGACCCCAGGTTCCCAGCTTTGTTTCTGATGTTTTAACACGAATCCAGTTCGTGCGATGCAAGTAATTATATGTAGGAACATGCCACGCAGAAATATGTTTGCAAAAGCTTGTCAAATCAAATGTTTTCCCGAGAAAACAAAGAATTTCACTTCTATCAAAATAAATTGATGTACCTGATTATTTTGATAGAACTGAAATATCTTTTTGTAATTAAATATGTAATGTGGAGGCGGTCACACGAGGCTCAGTGGTGGCCACTCATTGCTGGGTAGACATTTAGTTTGAGTTTCTTGAGTAGAGACAAATTATCGAAATGTCGGTTAGGTTTAACTATAGCTAAAGTAGTGACTGCCACCGTAGCTGTAGTCGGCTGCCCGTTAGCGCAGATCCTGATATATTACAAAAAATATAAATAGGCAAAAATCCCTATCATCCGAGTACTTCACCGAGCCAGTGCACTTTAAAAACCTCTTTGTAACAGATGTGCTAGGCAACTAAACTGCCTGTAAAGACAATGTTCACTCTAGTTCTCGTTCTCTTATATTGCGTCCAGCTTTACAATCCAAAATTTTATGCTTAAGTTGGAATGTTCTTATAGAAGATTTCGACTAAAGCATCAATTTTTGGGTCACTAATGGAATGAAAAAGGAACATACCACGCAACCGCGGATTGACCAACCCAAATATTGCAATAAAAAAAAGTTTCTTTTTTATTCTAAAAAAAGACAACTCCCGCACAAGACCCTAAAATCCTGTGTCACGGGGGACTTTACAAATATACAATTAACGGACACAATGAACACCCAGACTCGAAAAAACAATTTATGAATCACACAAAGTATTGTCTCGTGTGGGGATCGAACCCACAACACTCGGCGCAATGTCAAGCGGTAAGGTGGCTGCTTAAACTACTACCCCAACCGTGCAGTCGTGATTGACAAAACCAAACTCCTCTGATGAAAAAGGATAAGGGATATGTAGGATCGGTATGGGTTTCAGGAAGATACCTGACTTGCTATCCGTGTGGTGACGGATTAAGAATACGGAATGTCACCACCTCATATCATCCCATGGGTGTCGTAAGAGCCGACAGAGGGAGCATATTATGCAGAGAACAGCACTGTAAGAGAAGGAAAACTTGATACAAACCCTATGCCAAGCCGGTTGGCCAGCGTGGTATAGTAGGCCAATTCCTCCTTTCAAAGGAGAGGCCTAGTCCAGCAGTGGACTGTTAAAGTCTGATGATGATGACCTGACTTGCAGTATCCCACAGTGTACGCCGACTATCATTTGACACGTATTTTGCCTCTGCACAGAGCATCATTAGGAGCAATAGTCAGTTTTTCCCTGTGAAAATCGAACCCACGAATTCTTCCTAGTATGAAGAGGCTAGACAACCACTCAAACGAGCACTCCTCATTGCTGTCAATCATTTGATGTTTCCTCGCACATTACTAAGATGTGCTTCGCACATCTTAGCTAAGTACTCCACTTTATATTCCATTCAATTAGCACAGTAATGTTAAATGTATGTAAGACTAGCTGTGCCCGCGACTTCGTTCGCATAAATTTTGGAATTTAATTAGCATGACATTTATGCTAAGAGTATATATTATTTATAACTTTTATATGTATATTATATACCTCATGTATATCTTTGGAGAATTTCTGTATACACAACATTAACTGTTTTACCACCTTCACATTGAACATACATACATACATACATAGACTTACGCCTGTTTCCCGGAGGGGTAGGCAGAGACCATGGAACGCCATTTGCAACGATCCTGACATACCTCTCTTGCTTGATTCACTCCCATCAAGTTTCTCATGCATGCTCTTCTGTTTAGGGTACTTCTGACCTGTCCTTTTTTTAGGATATCTCCAATCTGATGAGAGAACGTTCGCCTAGGTCTTCCCCTTCGTCCTGTCCCAGTAACACTTGCCTTATATATCTTCTTTATCAGTCTTTCGTCATCCATCCTCTCCATGTGTCCAAACCATCTCAACATGCCTGTACAGTTTACCTGTACAAAATGCTTACTCGGCATTTACATTATATGCGCGACACCGTTGCATCGGTTTAGTACCTATCATTTTATTACGAATAATAAAAGTCAAGTTGAGGATAGGACCTTGCGGCCGCACACCTTGCCCAGACACAGCCGTGCCGCGGGAGGCATGCTGCGAGGCAGGCGTGCCCCCTCTACAGCAGTACAAGAAAAGTGATAGTGCAATTTGTGAAACTGTGAATGAAGTGATCAGGCCAATAGAGTGCGTACCAAGTGAAATCAAAAGATGAGTGTTTAGAAGTGGGGACCTCCCCTACTCCTCTTAGGTCGCGATTTAATGAACTTTAAACATACTCGTAGCTATAAGTACTAACAATATAAATTGTTCATTCTCATTCTATGTATCATCTAATTTCAATATTGTATCATTTAGTGTAAGAATTCATTTTTCATTGTTTTTATAAATTGTTTATCATTATACTGATATCATCTTTTGAGTGGGCAGGATGTACAGTTTACCTACCTGTACAAAATGCTTACTCGGCATTTACATTATATGCGCGACACCGTTGCATCGGTGTAGTACCTATCATTTTATTACGAATAAATCAGTGCACTTACAGCATTCAGCTCGGGCGGTTTCTTTTATCATTCCTGATCGACCCTATATCATTTGTATCATTATCATACATGTCAGCAGTATGCGTATATACTACCGACAATGCCTTTCCCGATGCTTGTCACTACATCTTCTTTTACCGCACACCACTCTCGTATCACACAATTATTTACTCTGTCGGTCATAGACACACCACACATACTTACTTCTCAGTGTTCTCATTTCTACAGCATTTATTCTACTTTCATGACTCTTCTGCCATACCCAACTTTCATTACTATACATAGAACATGTAAATTATTTTTACCGATCATGTGAAAAGCAACATGTTTGGATGTCGATTCCAGCTGTTTCAAGTGTCTGTCCCTGCGATTTATTTAGAAAATACACACAGGACTACGACTATCTAGCCCCGTTGAGTAATTCAAGAGGTATCTGAATTCAGGGCGCAGTCTCCCGCTCAGAGATTCCCACGTACGTGACGTGAGGAATGGGAAAATGGGAATAATGAGACACCTGTATAAGAACAGAACACGAAGGAACGAAAGAAATCAAAGAAACTCGATAACATTCAACAATCATAAACTCATAAGTAACGTCAAATATAAAATCCAAGTACTCCAACGACGATGAAAGCAAATTATCCGAGAACCTGATCAATCCTCGGAGAATCTTAACACCACCATTAAAAAAATGACGTCATTTGTCAACGCCATCTATGTTTACATATACAAACCGACCGAGATAGAAAATAATAATTATGAACTAATCGACAATTTATTGAAAAAAGGATTTATAGTGATTTTATTTATCATTTAAAATAAATAATAATGAAATGATTATATAACATAATTTGAAGTACATGAGATTGACCGTTTAAATTAAGTGGACATTGTAATAAATTTTGACACAGAGACTTTTTGTCGAATATTATACTCTATTATTTTTTAATAACAGAAATATACCCGACACATAATTATTGTCTTTTTTGCAAGAAACATTTATTTTGCTAGAAAATTATTTGAAAATAGTGACATCTATCGATCGGTAAGTAGCCATAAAACACTTTGACCTATTTTAGTATTTAGAGTAACTATACTTTTACTAACAAACTTATAATGATCATAGATGGCACCATATATGTATGTATATAACCAGTTTTGGATGATCCCGGTTTTGTTTGGGACTACGTACAAAGGAGAGGTCAAGCTGTACACCGAAAATCACTCAACCGATTGTGATGTAACATATACAATTTTATAGGTTTGAGTATCCTTTGTACATGAATGTAAGTTTTATTGAAATCAATTCCGCCATTTTAGAGATCTTTAGCAACATAGGGAAAGACAGACAGACATAAATTCTAAAAACCATCAAGTATTGCTTTTTAGCATTTTCCTAGATTTTTTAGCTAATTTTCGTCAAAAAATCTTTAATGTACAGACTTTTTCACCTCTACAGTTTTATTATAGTATAGACTAGCTATCGCCCGCGGCTTCGCCCGCATGAAATTTTAATAAAGAGTAGCCTTTGTACTTCCCCAGGTTTCAGACTATCCATATCAAATTTCATCACAAACGGATCTGCACATTAGCCGTGTAGCATACATATAAACAGATAATACCTACTTAAAATTACTTTTGTTTTCATAGTCGTCAAACTTTAGGTAAAGATTAGTATGTAGGTATATTATTAAAGTTATTGAAGAGCTTATGTATCTACTGAATAGAATAGCAGCAGAAATGAAAACTGAAAGCATTACCACAAAGTACATAATCAGACCGCCCCTCCACCCCGCTGCGCACTCATAGTAAGCGCTTTGAATGATGCTGCGCTTATATCAATTATATCGTGATAACTTTTAAACTATTCGTCCAAACTACTTACTGTAAAGACAAAGTTCATCTACATTAAATACTAAAGGCAATAAATCTATCAATTTTGAAAACAATTTGATAACTATACTACTCTAGAATGAGCATTGTAAAAAACATATTTTTTGTGTTACACTGTTTTATTACAATAAAAATGATCTAGTTAGGTTATGTACCAAAAGCTAAAAAGTAATTCGGTAAGTCCTAGCTGCCAGATCGCACCAAACTTCTCATCAATCTGGGGTATTGATCAGACAAATATAAAATCGTTGGGCAAGTGAAATTTCTATCATAATGTTTATTCTGGATACGCTACGCCCCAAATTAAAATAAATGTTTTTTTTAGTTTATTTTATTTTCAAGTTTTTAGTTTTGTTTGTTAATACTTCTCATTCAGTTTTCATAGTGAGGTCTATTCTACCAATCAAGCCCTTTCATTCGATACCTACATTGAGGTATTTGTGGAAAATAAGTGATCCGCCATTTTGTGGCGGCGGCCATCTTGGATTTTTAATAGTTAGGTCTATTCTACCAATCAAGCCCTTTCATTTGATACCCATATTGAGGTATTTGTGGCAAATATGTAATCCGCCATTTTGCGGCGACAGCCATGTTTGATTTTTTATAGTGAGCTCTATTCTACGAATCAAGCCCTTTTATTTGATACCCGTATTGAGGTATTTTGTGGAAAATAAGTAATCCGCCATTTTGTGACGGCAGCCATCTTGAATTTTTCATAGTGAGCCTCTATGATAAACAATTGCACCGTACATTATCTTCAAGTAACTTTTACGGTTTAGGCAACGCACGCGAAGACTGCTTTCAGAGTTCAGGATTTTTGCTGACTTAGTTGATACTTTTCCTTATATTATGGCAACATTATACAAAATCTTTATAAATTGTAGCCTATGTGTTATTCTGATGTATAAACTATATTACTCTAAAGTTTCATCCAAATCCGTTCAGTAGTTTTTGCGTGAAAGAGTAACAAACATCCATCCATACATCCATCCATCCATCCATCTATACATACATCTTCACGAACTTTCACATTTATAATATTAGTAGGATTAAATTTCAACAAATTGGGTTCAGCCGTTTTAGCGTGAAAACGGAACATACATACATAATACATACATACATACACACTTTCGAATTTATAATATTAGAAGAGAAGTAGGGATAGTAGGGATATCATTAGAGACTTTCTTTATACACAACATTATCTAACTGTTTTATCTGAATTCAGGCCTCAGTCTCCCACCCACGGATTCCCACGTACGTGAGGTGTGGGAATTTGGGAATAATGAGACACCTGTATAAGTACAGAACACGAACGAACGAAAGAAATCAAAGAAACATTCATTATTCAAAAGAAACGACTAAGACACCAATCCGACGAAAACGAAAGAAAATTAACCGAGAACCTCATCAATCCACGGTTATTCAGAAAACGCCATCTATGTTTACATATACAAATCGACCGAGATAGAAAATAATATGAACTAATCGACAATTTATTGAAAAAAGGATCTATAGTAATTGTTTTTATCATTTAAAATAAAATGAAATGATTATATAACTATTATATAAACATAATAATTTTAAATAAATGAGATTGACTGTTTAAATTAAGTGGACATTGTAATAAATTTTGACACAGAGACTTTTTGTTTATAAAAGTGCCGAATATTATACTCTATTATTTTTTTAATAACAGAAAGGTACCCGACTCATAATTATTGTCTTTTTTGCTAGAAACATTTATTATGCTAGAAAATTATTTGAAAATAGTGACATCTATCGGCCGGAAGGATAACTATAAATATCCTAGCTTCCAGTAATTTATATATCGAAAATACGTAAAAATATTCTGACGAAATTAAGAATCACCTCCTTTTTTAAGGTCGGGTAAATAGCCATAAAACACTTCGAAGGTACCTTTTTAGACTACCTGACTATACTTTTACTAACAAACTTATAATGATCATAGATGGCATCACATAAATAACCAGTTTTGGATGATCCCTGTTTTGTTTGGGACTACGTAAAAAGGAGAGGTCGAGCTGTACACCAAAAACCAATCAACCGATTGTGATGTAACATATACTATTTTATAGGTTTGAGTATCCTTTGTACATGAGTGTAAGTTTTATTGAAATCAATTTAACCATTTTAGAGATCTTTAGCAACATAGGGAAAGACGTCGGACAAACAGACAGACATAAATTCTAAAAATTATCAAGTATTGCTTTTTAGCATTTTCCTAGATTTTTTAGCTAATTTTCGTCAAAATATCTTAAATGTACAGATTTTTTCACCTCTACAGTTTTATTATAGTATAGATGAACCGGTAGCCTGCTGATCTAGTTGCTGACTAATACATGAGGTTATTTTGTCATATACAGATAAGTTATGCATTGATGATACAATTTTTTCCTTTAATTCAATCCTATATTGTTTGTTTTTATTATAAATTGTTACTTTGTTGTATCATCAACATCAGAGTTTGCTTCAATACCTTCAAACTGAACAGCTTATCCCGTTTCCTAGTCTAAATAATCTAAATATATGATTTCGACCTCTTATTTGCCCTCACTCCCAACGTGGATTAAACCAGAAGAATGACTAATGTTCTGCGACACCTTCTCCGACAAATGACAATATTATTGTTCGGCACTGGTCGGTACTTCGAAACAAACGCTAACCACATTTCCACACTGGCGTACATTCTCACCAAGTCGTTTTTACTATATTTGACAGATCATTCGCTTTTGTCAAAGAATTTACGTAATCTAAAGAGAAAAGCTATATTCTATGGTAGAAATAGACTAGTTCCAGAATTGAAAGCGCTGTATTTTATAACTACTTTCAGTAATTTAAACGACAGCCGGGTCCAACAGTCTAACGCACTTACCAAAGCACTGAGCGAGAAAATCTTTGTAGCTAAATGAGTATTTACTTACTCTAGCGCTGTGACCCAAAGTGGGTCTAAGCTTCCGACATTAGAGAACGCTACCGGTCTCAATCACGTACCGCTTCCTTCAAGTCAGCAACGTGCAGTTCGCGCAAATCCCTCTCAATTGTATTCTTTCACCGGTATCACGGCTGACCAAGGGGTTGGCGACCAATCGAGATGCCGAGGTATACTTTCTTGACTCCCCGATCGCCACCTATTCTTTCTAAGTGCTCCATCTAGCGGATTACCTGGGCTTTGGTTTCCCCAATGATGTTTGGTTCGTTGACTAGGTTTTTGAACTCTGTGTTTTGCCGGATCTTCGAAGTCCCATTTTCTCTTGGGGCTGGACCCAGAATTGTACTCATGTTATCCTCTCGGCTAAATTAATAGTTTTTAGTAGTGACAACGATATTTTATATACATGAAAATACTTGACGTTGATTCAAGCCATGTACGCTTAATACAGAACGCAAGTCCGATCCGCAGCTGGTATCACAGCCAGATTCAATGTGGCCGTAGGCTTGCACCGAGGGTCGGCCCATAGCCCCTGTCTCTTCCTGTTAATTATGGATGCTATATCATTGGACATACAGGAAGAGGCATTCTGGTGCATGCTGTTTGCTGATGACATCATTCTGGTAGCAGAAAGTGGACAAAAAGTGCAGTGCAAGCTGGAGAAGTGGCGGCAGAGATTGGAGTAAGTAGGCCTGAGAATAAACAGAACCAAGACAGAGTATTATCATGTTCTGTGACTTTGGTGGTCTCTCCAGTCATATACCGGTCACACTCGGTGGTTCACTCCTGCCATTATGCTCCGATTTTCGCTACCTAGGTTCACTCCTGCAAGATGATGGCGAAATTGATCGGGATATTAGGCGACGAATCAACGCAGGATGGATGAAATGGCGACAGGTCTCAGGCACAATATGCGAACACAAAATGTCTGTGAAATTAAAGGGCCGCATGTATATGGTGGTTTTAAGGCCTGTCGTACTGTATGTAGCTGAGTGATGGGCCACAAAGAAGATGAATGAGAAACGATTGCATGTTGCTGAGATGAGAATGTTACGATGGATATGTGGAGTGACAGGAATGGACAGAATTAGGAATGATTTACATTAGAGGTATACTACCTCTAACGTAATTCCTAATTCGTGAAAGTGGCGCCCATTGATGAAAAGGTAATAGGGAGTCGATTGGCCAGGTATAGATATGTTATGAGAAGAGATGTACGTAGGTAAAAAAGTGATGAATATGCAAGGAGAAGGACGAAAAGGGAGAGGGCGGCCAAGGAAAAGATTCAAATTCATTTATTTTGCTGAATAAAGGTATATAAAGGTTTTATACAAAAAAAGTTTGCTTTATATTAATACATTCCTCCTTATTTTACCTATTAGGCATGCAATATTAAAATGTTTTCACAGTACAGATTCTAACAAAACAATTATAACAATGTCTCAATAGTAATAATGAAAAATAATTATTATTTTTAATAGTAGGTGTTTTCAATTTCAGAATATAATAATATGTCAAAAATAATAATAGTTAATGTTATATTGGCACAGTTATGTCAGGCAGGTATAGAATAGTAAAATAATATGTTGTCAAATAAAATAAAATAACATTGTACCATAGTTAATAAATTAATAATACATAAAAATTTATTTCCCTCTGTTAGATTATATTATTATTGTGTGTGTTGTGCAAAAATTAAATTATTCATTGTATATTTAAATGTAAAACAATACAAATAGTTTGGCAACATTTGACAGTTAGATTTTTTTTATAAATAGAGTATCATTATTATAATGATTGCTCACTCTGTTAAACGCTCTCAAAGTAAACGGACATTTATATACTTCCTAGTTATATTCAATTTCAAAGTGCATAAATATCAAGTGAATATTTATAAAAGTGTTTCTCTTTTAGTCCATAACCTCTAACAGGTTATGGGCCCAGTGCCGCTTTTCTAAATTCAGTGAAAATAAGTTACAACTACCGACAGCCTATAGTGTTCAAATCGTTAGTCTGTCGTGTGGAATAAAACGTGCTGTAACCATTATAGACGTTGTCGACAGTGACATTCCTCAAATACGGTCCGAGACATGGGAAAAGAATAATAGAATGGTGAAAAATATTCTAGTGGAATATTTGTCGGACTCATTTATCGGTTTTGTGAACGACGGTATCACGGCTAGAGAAGTTTTCAAAAGTTTGGATTTGCTTTATGAACGCCTCGAAAAAAGCCTCGCAAGTCAATTAGCGTAAAAAAAAACTTGTGGGCCTAAAATTACACGGTGATATGCCACTTATAAAGCATTTCACGATTTTTGACGACTTGATAACGGAATTATTGGCAGCTGGCGCAAAATTAGAAGAGACCGACAAAGTTGCTCATTTGTTGCTAACACTACCCAATACCTATGATGGGGTTATCACGGCTATAGAAACATTAACCGAAGATAACCTATCCCTCGCATTGGTCAAAACCAGATTATTAGACCACGAATTTAAATTGAAGAATGAGGGTAGTGACACAAGTGTAAAAGTTTTACATGTTGAAAATAAAAACGGAACGACTTATAAGCGGAAGTTTGAGAACTACCCGCATCAGTATAATAAAAAATTTAAAGTGCGGAATAATACGAAATCTATGAAATGTCATTTTTGTGGACGCAAAGTGAAACGTCTCCCACGTCAAAAGGAATTGCTTTTATTTTAAACGGACGAATAAACAGAAAAATATGGCGGACAGAACGAGAACGATTCAAACTGTCGGATTATCGCAAGAGTCGAAATCTGATGACTTTTCAGGTTATGCATTCATGACTGGACAGTGTCAGTAAGATAATAATCCAAACAAAATTACATTCTTGTTGGATTCGGGAGCTTCGGATCATATTATAAACAGGGATGATATTTTTATTACATATGAATATTTACGTAAACCAATAAATATTTCTGTTGCTAAAAATAACACATTTATTTCAGCCACGAAGAGAGGTTCAATCAATGTTATAAGCAACAACTGTACGGTAGGGGTCGAGTAATCAGAATAAAACACTAGGACTGCTGAGAATATACTGCGTTTATTATAATAATGTGCATGGTTATATAGGATTACACAAAGAGAATAGAATATAATAGAGAGGGGACCTTACACCTTCCCCCTTAGAAAGGTTAAATATTATAAGAAGAATACAATTTTTTGTGATTATATATTTATGTGTAATAATAAAAATAGGTATAAAGATTAATATGGAACTTAATTCTAAGTAGAGTAATATAATTTAGTGCGATTCTTATGGATTACATCAATCTTGTTATTTTTTATAATTTCCACATTTGGTGATATATCTCTGACAACCACGTACGGTCCAGAATATACTATATAATTTACTACCTGATTCATTTTTAACTAAAATCAAATCATTAGCATTATACGTTACAGGTATCTTGTTTTCATCATATTTTTGTTTTCTGTGCATTTTACTATTGAGCAAATTGTCTCTAGCCTCCTTTTGTGCCATTTGCAACGAAATTTTAGTTGAAGGGGATAATTATCATAATTATACAATGGTTCGACAATATTACATAAATTACTAGGTAGAGAGCATTTTTTCCCAAAAACCAGCTCGTACGGGGTGAATTTGGTTTCACTATGAACCGAAGTGTTGTATGAAAAACACCAAAATGGTAGCCATTTGCTCCACATTTCGGGATGGTTATCACATTGTATACGAAGATATGAAACAAGATGTTTGTGTGAATTCTCTAATGCGCCTATAGATTGGTGGTGATACGCAGTCGAGTTTATTTTGTTAATGTGTAATAGTTTGCATACCTCGTTCATGGTAGAGGACATAAACTCGGTACCTCTGTCTGTTGCTATTGCTTGTGGGATTCCGTACCGTAAAATGAAGTTGTTAACAAAACATTCAGCTACTTCAACCGTACTCTTAGAAGTCAGTGGATAGGCTTCGACAAATTTTGATAATTCGCACTGTAGCGTTAATATGTAAGAGTGATTATTGTCATCGCGATCTAACGGTCCAACAATATCTAAGTAGATTTTTTCAAATGCATTATTTGCTGTTGATGTAATAACCATGGGCTCCCTTATTGGAATAGAATGTTTATTCCTTTGACACCCATCGCATCGTTTTACAAATTGTACGACGTCTCTTTCTAAGCCTGGCCAAAAATAATATTTTTTTATATTGTTCAACATTCGTCTCATACCCGCGAGGGGTCGAGTAATCAGAATAAAACACTAGGACTGCTGAGAATATACTGCGTTTATTATAATAATGTGCATGGTTATATAGGATTACACAAAAAGAATAGAATATAATAGAGAGGGGACCTTACACCTTCCCCCTTAGAAAGGTTAAATATTATAAGAAGAATACAATTTTTTGTGATTATATATTTATGTGTAATAATAAAAATAGGTATAAAGATTAATATGGAACTTAATTCTAAGTAGAGTAATATAATTTAGTGCGATTCTTATGGATTACATCAATCTTGTTATTTTTTATAATTTCCACATTTGGTGATATATCTCTGACAACCACGTACGGTCCAGAGTATATACTATCTAATTTACTACCTGATTCATTTTTAACTAAAATCAAATCATTAGCATTATACGTTACAGGTATCTTGTTTTCATCATATTTTTGTTTTCTGTGCATTTTACTATTGAGCAAATTGTCTCTAGCCTCCTTTTGTGCCATTTGCAACGAAATTTTAGTTGAAGGGGATAATTATCATAATTATACAATGGTTCGACAATATTACATAAATTACTAGGTAGAGAGCATTTTTTCCCAAAAACCAGCTCGTACGGGGTGAATTTGGTTTCACTATGAACCGAAGTGTTGTATGAAAAACACCAAAATGGTAGCCATTTGCTCCACATTTCGGGATGGTTATCACATTGTATACGAAGATATGAAACAAGATGTTTGTGTGAATTCTCTAATGCGCCTATAGATTGGTGGTGATACGCAGTCGAGTTTATTTTGTTAATGTGTAATAGTTTGCATACCTCGTTCATGGTAGAGGACATAAACTCGGTACCTCTGTCTGTTGCTATTGCTTGTGGGATTCCGTACCGTAAAATGAAGTTGTTAACAAAACATTCAGCTACTTCAACCGTACTCTTAGAAGTCAGTGGATAGGCTTCGACAAATTTTGATAATTCGCACTGTAGCGTTAATATGTAAGAGTGATTATTGTCATCGCGATCTAACGGTCCAACAATATCTAAGTAGATTTTTTCAAATGCATTATTTGCTGTTGATGTAATAACCATGGGCTCCCTTATTGGAATAGAATGTTTATTCCTTTGACACCCATCGCATCGTTTTACAAATTGTACGACGTCTCTTTCTAAGCCTGGCCAAAAATAATATTTTTTTATATTGTTCAACATTCGTCTCATACCCGCGTGGCCACTTGTGGGCAAGAGATGAAAGTCGTTCAATATCACTCTTTGGTCGTCTTTATTATCTATTCTAGTGACGTTTTTTAATACATATAAACGAGGAATAGTTATACTTTTGTACCCTTTTAACTCTTGCAATAACTTTCGTATAAAAATATCATTTGCACTACTGGCAATGAAGTATAATTCCTTAATACCTATCTGTCTACAAGACATATCAAGTTCTCTCACAAATTCGGCTGGCGTAATTTGTGATGGAGAGTCCTTGTATTTTATATAAATTGTTTTCTTTACCGGAATATAGCAAAAAGTAGCGCTTTCATAACTAATATTATTTGTTTTGCGCAAATTACGTAACTTATTTTCTTCAATAAATACTAGCTCTGTAGAATCCTTTGGAGTAATATGCGTCTCCACAACTTTCGGTTGATCAGACCAATCGTTACGGGAGTCGATATCCGCCAAAGAACCTGATATACTAGAGGTTTGTTTTCGTTTTTGCGCCCGTGTCATGACACTCATTATATTGTTGTTTACTTCTTTTAAATCCTTTATGTCTATACTGATACGCGACAAGGCATCTGCAGCTGCGTTGTCTGTACCTTTTATGTATTCTACGGTAAAGTTATATTCTTCTAGTAGAAGTCTAAATTTCATTAGCCTACTAGAGGGGTCTTTCATTGTAAATAAATAAACTAACGGTCTATGATCCGTTTGTATTTTAAATTGCCTACCATATAAATAGGGGCGAAAATGTTTTATTGACCAAACGATTGCCAACAATTCCTTCTCGATAGTAGGGTAATTTTTCTCGGCCTTATTCAAATTTCTGCTAGCGAAGGATATTGGCTTAAGGTCTGATGGATCTGGCAAAATTCCATTACCAGACACAACATGGCCTAAATAAACAATTTGCTTTTTCAAAAAATCACATTTTTCTGGATTTCATTTAAGGTTAACTTCACAACATCCTGTAGGTTTTTATTGTGCGTGTTCAGGGAATTTCCAAAAATTATTAGGTCATCTAAATTAATGAAGCATTTTTCAAATGTAAGACCGGCCATAGCCATGTTCATCATGCGCGAGAAAGATCCTGGACTTGTTTTTAAGCCCATAGGCATACGCACCATTTTGTACTGTCCAGAGCAAAATGCAGTATATTTTCTACTGTCTTTGTCTAATTCAACATTATAAAATCCATTATATAAATCTAAATGTGTAAAATATATACTTCCTGACAGTGCATCTAATATTTCGGACATATTCGGTAAAGGATATTTGTCATCTTCAATTAAATTGTTCAATTTTCGGTAGTCAATAACCAACCTAAATTTCTTTTGACCACTACTGTCCATTTTTTTCGGTACTAACAATAATGGACTAGACCAGCTACTATTACACCTTTCTATAATATTATCATCTAGCAATTTATTTATTTGACTTTTAATTTCGCTTTGCTGCGAGTATGGCAACCGGTAAGGTTTTGTAAACACTGGGCTAGTTTTTGATTTTAATGTAATAGTATGTTTATAAATATCTGTAGTCAATAACTTATCACTCGGTAAATAAAAAATATCTGCATATTTGGCGCATAAATTTTCGATTGAAGTTTGCTCTTCGTCATTTAAATGTTTTAAATTTAATTGTGAAAATAATTGCTTTACTCTTTTGGCGTTTTTATCGACTGTATCAAATGAACATATCGTGTAATCAGCTAACTTATGAATAATCGGCTCAATATTATTCAAAGTCACTGTATTTTCGGTTGTATTTAGGATATTAATTGGGAGAAAACCATCACACGGAGTAGCTATGGAATTTGCTAAGAAAACGCCATCATCTAACTCTTTACAACAAACAACGCATTGCTCAGTTAAGTCTGTTTTAATGTAATGTATTTGTTCACATCTAGGTGCTATTACATATGCATTTTTGTCCTTACGTGCAAAAGGCAACGTAAGCATATTATCCATACTCGGCCACAAAACTAAATTATTATTTTTAAAATCAATTACTGCGTTAAATTTATTTAAAAAATCCTGTCCGATAATACCATGCGTCCTACAAGGTAATGTTTCAAAAATATAAAACTTATGCCTAAAGGAAAGATTATCGTAGTGTAATTGTAAATATGTGTATCCAATTGCTTGGACTTTGCCTCCTATTCCGTTAATAATAATCTTCTCATTATGGATCGGAAGATTTTGCTCGAGCGCATGTTTATATTTTAGCGCTGAAATAGTAGCACCCGTATCAATTAACCAATAATATGAGATATTATGTATGAATAAATTCACCCAACAATCACTGTTACATGCTAAAATATTAAAGTTACTATATTTATTCACGAAAAAACTTGTTTTCTGTGGCAGGCATATCCGTATTACTTTCATTTGAGTCTTCACTATTCACTACTCGTATACGTTCGTTGCGTATCCACTGATTTCCACGTTTATTATTATTGTACCTACCTCTGGATTGCCACGGTCTCCGGGTAGACATATTTCTTGAAGACTGCGAATGGCCTCTGTATGCTTGACCTTGATGACCAGAAGCACGATTTAAAAAAACCTTGGTATTGAAACCACGATAAAATTGGCCTCTTCTTGAAAAGGAAAATGGTCTAGAATAATTATTTTGGTACATACCCATGAGGTCACCTGATGTAGAAGTCGACTCAGGCTCCTCCTCTTTGGCAGCCTGTATTGCGTCTTTCAAGGACGTGTAGTTCCTAGCTGAAATAACTGTGCTGAGCCTACGGTTACGTAATCCATCTGCGAATTTTTTTATGGCGTATTTTTCAATGACGGGTTTCAAAAGATTATAATTATCTGAGTTACCGTTGGATTGCGCAATCGTAAGTTCAGCAAACAACTCTGATATTTTTTTGCCATAGTCCTGAATATTTAAATCATTTTGTCCAATACGGTGCAATTTATCTTGAAGAGCAGGGGCAGATTTTTGAGGCAAAAGCTCCGTTCGCATATCCTTTATTAAATCAGTAATATTCGAATAATTTGTATTTAACTTTAGTTTGGCATCTTGAGACAATCTACTCTTAAGTATAAACTGAATCAATTGAGTTTTACAATCATCATTTTTAAGTACAGATGCGTAATATTCTATGTTATCTATTAATTGCTTTGTATTCAATTCGTCATCGGTCATTTGAGGTAACAAAGACAAAGCAGTTTTCAAATTGAATGATTCCATATTTGAAATAGTTTTTAAACTACAATCCGATAAAGTTTGTTCTTGTGAACACAATTGCTTTATTTCAGCGTATAATAATTCGAAATCAGAAGACAACTTGGTCACTAAATTGGCGTCAGTAGAAGTATATTTTCCTTTCGTAATATCTGAATTTATTTTATTTAATATTAATGTATATTTATCATATAACTTACTTGCTTCTTTCCACTTTTCTACTAAAATATTCCCCTGGCGCCTATTAGGACCAATTTTAATTAAATATTGTCTAACAGCCTTTAAGCTTTGATATAAATCGTTTAAAGTTTGAAACATCACTTACCAATAAGTATCAGCACGTATTATTATTTGACACATATTTTTATTAGATATTATAATTATCATTATTTATTAAAGATATTATTAATGCTTTAACTAGACTTAATTTTATGAACGTATCTTAACTTACAACATACTTTGTTCATTGTCCGACGCTTCCAACGATTCCTGTACCGTATAATTGACGCACGGATAATATTTTGAAAATTACGCTTGTTTTAAATTTTATAACGCGCACTCACATTTTTTTGTTGTAATTCGTATATTTATTTATTTTTCCACTGAAACCACTTTTTTATAATTCGTATATTTATTTATTTTTCCACTGAAACCACATATCACCATTTTTTTATACGCACTTTTAGATTATTTTATCGCACTTTTAATTTTATGTTTTTACCGCACTCGTTCTGTTGTCGCCTTATATCGCATTGTCGTCGTTCTTCTCACGCTCACGCTCTCGCTTTCCTCGAAATATAGACCGACGTAAATTATTCCGAAAAATTTCCTGCTGCATCCAGCGCGTATGGCATTTCCTATACATACTATATGCGACGAAAATGAGCCCAATGCCAATAATCAAGGCTATGACGGAAAGTATGGTGTTCGCGGTACTTAGGTGAAAACGGATTTCATCTACGGTCGCCTGATTAGAACCCGCTGCATTTTGTGCAATAATCACTTCTTCCCTGGATTGCGTTTTGCCCATTTTTGACCTTGGAAGATTTTGTCGCGACACGTGTAACCGGCAACAAGTGCAAGAGTCGTAACTGCGTGTTAAGATGCATGATGCAAAGTCCACTAGGTTGACATAATATTTCGACCATATATGGATCGGCGCCGGTGAAAACTAGCCGGTGTCAAATACGCGACGCTCGGATGGCAGACGCTTTCGGCAGGGTCGCCATGTACGGTAGAGGTCGAGTAATCAGAATAAAACACTAGGACTGCTGAGAATATACTGCGTTTATTATAATAATGTGCATGGTTATATAGGATTACACAAAGAGAATAGAATATATTAGAGAGGGGACCTTACACAACAGTGTTCCAGGTGTTCTGGAGAATGTCCTTTACTGCCCTGAAGTGCCATACAGTTTATTGTCAGTTTCAAGGATGCAGAAAGCTGGACTGGACATAATTTTTGATCGGAATGGTACACTCATTTTGAAGGATGGTAAAATAATCATGACGGGTAATGTTTTAAATAATTTAATTACTTTAGATTTTGTGATACCTTTTAGTAATGTGAAGGGGGGTCATTCTGTTTATCAATGATGCCAGGATAATATAAATAATTATGATTTATGGCATCAACGCCTGGGTCATATTAGTAATATTAAATTTATAGAATTAAAACGTAATAATTTGATTACAGATGTACATGAAATTGAATCCATATTACCTACCAATAGTTTATGTGAAGCTTGCATAAATGGTAACCAGGCTAGACTACCTTTAAATAAAATGAAGGATATGGAATATATAAAGCGACCTCTATATGTTGTACATTCAGATGTATGTGGACCTATCACTCCTTCTACGTTTGATAATAAGAATTATTTTGTTTTGTTTGTCGATCAGTTCACACATTATTATGTGGTTTACCCTTTGACTTATAAACCAGATGTGTTTTCGGCATTCAAAGATTTCGTTGCGAAAAGTGAGTCAAAGTTTAATTCTAAATTAGTTACTTTGTATAGTGATAATGGTGGAGAATATTTATCAACCGAAATGAAATATGACTGTAAATCAAAGGGTATTAGTTATCACTTAACGGTTCCTAGAACGCCACAATTAAATGGTGTAGCTGAACGTATGCTGCCGTCCTCTAACTAAAATGCCGTTAAGTGACATTTTGTCATTTTTGAGTTTTTAGACCATTTTTATCAGAAAAAAAGCTCTATCGATCTGTCTGACAACAGTTTCAATAGCTCTTATGGTTATCGAGATATAAAAACATGAAATGCCGTTAAATGCACAAATAATCTGTCATACCTACGCTAAAACGCCGTTATGTGACATTGCTAAGCTAAAATGCGGCTTAGGCTACATAGTCACAAATTTTATAAATTAATTCGTATTTTTTTGCCTAGCTAAATTGCTGTTAAATCATTTTCCTACGCTATAGTGCGACAAAAGTACTTTAACGACTTTTTAGCTTAGCTATTTTTATTATTGATGAATAAAAATCATTACCATAAAGGCACTATTAAAGAATCCTATGCTTAAATGCCGCTAAAAGCCTTTTGCCGCATTTAAGCGTTTTATTTCAAAATATTAATTTTACAATATACAATTGAAGTTCTTATTTAACGGCAATTATTTAATAATCTAGGATATATTTATTATTTTGTTCAAGACTAAATTGCCGCTATCCAACATAACTAATCTAAAATGCCGCTAAGTATTCTCGTGCGCGTATAAGTTCAGCTGATTCAGCGCACGCGGTGACGGGAAGCGGTGCGGTTGATTAGTTATTTCGTAACCATGGCTAATATCATTCCCAAGTATGTACCAACTTTTCTCAGAAGCGCGCTTTTTTGTTTTGTTTCACCAAACTGTGGTCTTTAAGTCTACAGTATTTTCACCAAACAGGCATGTATGTGAATCTTCACTTCGCTTTTTACTAAAGTAATGTTACTGAAGCATTACTCTTATGTAAAATTTCCACCTAACGTGCACAGTGATATTAATTTATACAGAATTTCAGTATAAATTAACATTAGTACACAGTGTAAAGTCACAATTCCTTCACCAGTGTCTGCGCGATCCCCCTTGCGTGTTTCCTTGCGTCATTTTACAAAACCCGTGAACAGCCCGAGACCATAGTTGACAATGAAGAATAAATGTAATCATCGAAGCAAATTCAATCCAAACCACATTAGAGTTAACGGTAGGCTTCGGTGTGAGTTTTGATTTATGAAACAATTTTTTTTAAACCGATTAGAAAAGAAACAGCTGAAGAAATGATTAAGTGAAATACACTAACAAAGACGTATTGAGTGCTGTGTTAGTTTACTGAAACGTCACAATAAAGGGGCAATTTTGAAACGTATCGTTTCTCGTGATGAAAACATGGGTCCGGTACCACGATAGGAAACACTCATCAACACTTCAGCTTTTCAAGATCTGGACAATATATTACGGTAGATCTGTATTGTGAACAATTGCAAACTATGATAGGCAGGTTCCTGTTAAACAACCGACACTACCGGTCAATCATTATAATCATAATTATATATTTATACGTTATAGTCCACTGCTGCTTCAGAACAACTGACATTTAGATCACATAGGTACTCCGCTGAAGACGGTTGCTAAATAAGAGGGAGCTGAGGTTAGAAAGTCTTCGACACCCTCCATATTCCCTAGGGCCTCTCACTTGCTCCAACAGATTATCACTTTATTGGAAATTAAAGAATTCCATGATGAAAATTTCAAAGAATTAGTTTATTCCCGCCCCCACGATTTATTCAACAATTTAATCAATTAACTACCCATAAACTAAGCACAAGTGCATAATAAAAAGGTCAATTAATAGTACCGAGTAATTTTAAGTAACTAAAGACTGTCTTTGTTAATTAATTAATTTATGCCTTAATTCAGCAAAGTTCCTCATAAAAAAAATTTGTAATCGAGATGAATTTAAGAAAAAGAACACATTTTATGGATCTTATTAAATGCTGCCATATTTTTTGCAGTAAATGTAAAAAGATTTGATAAAATATTTTTAAAATAACCATTAATTTAGGAATAAAAAAAGTATTTAATTGAATTGTTTGTTTTTATTTGATTCTCTTTTAATTTTATGATGTGTATTGCATGGCTAAACTGCCGTTATCGTCAAAGGTTTTGCACTTAGCGGCATTATAGCAATGTAATCAATAAAAAAATGTCTATAACAAAAATATCATTCAGATATTATTGAAATTTACTTGTCTTGATTGCCGTTAAGTGACTTGCGGCATTATAGCGTAGTTCGAGTCTACTTGTTTAATCAATAATGCTAACCTATATTATCTCTAGCGTTTTTAACGGCTTTTAAGGTGTGTATTATACCGAATTTATTGAGAATGGTACTATAACTGAAATATTAGGATATAACCATTAGCAAAAATGCCGTTAAGGTATGCATAACGGCATTATAGTCATGTTTTTAGGATTAGATATTTTAAAGATTACTTTGCAAAAATATGAAATATTTATTTTCTTTAATTTACGGAAACGTTTTCAAATGGCACCAGCATTGACTAAAAGAGCTTTTAATGACAATTTTTTGGTATTTTAAAGGTGCACATGTGACTTCAAGTTGGGAAGTAGCATCCATTTGAAATTATTTCACCGTTTTTCGCGCGTATCTCAAAATGTGGTTATGGTATTTAACGGCATTATAGTTAAGGGACGGCAGTATGATACGAACCGTAACTGAAAAGGCTCGTTCAATGTTAACTGGTGCAAAGCTGGATAAGCGATTTTGGGCGGAAGCAGTGTTAACTGCTGTTCACTTAATAAATATTTCACCAACAAAAGCCTTAAATGTTTATAAAACACCATATGAGATGTAGCATGATAGAAAACCGAATATTAAAACCCTTAGGATTTTTGGTTCAACTGTGTATGTCCATAATAAAACCAGTAAATGCAAATTTGACAACAAGTCATGGAAAGGCATACAATGGTTATAAGGTATGGAACACAGAATGCGAAAGGTATATGACTGTTAGAGATGTTATAGTCGACGAGGTAAATTTTCTGGTATCCAGGCCTACAATAACGGAATAATGTGAAATATTCTCATCACAAAAGTGATATTTGTATTGAGTCTCAAGACTCTCAAGATACCAGTATGTATACTTCGAAATCTGATGAACTAGCAAGTCATAGTGAAATTCGCAACGTGCTAAATGAGGTTCCATGTGACCCTGTGATCGAAAACGATTCTTTACCTGTCGAAAAGTCTGATTTACCTAGAAGAAGTAATAGGCTCAAAGATCGACCCCCTATTTGTTATAAGGAAAGTGATGGTGAGGATGATTGCTTATTTGGTGCATAATGATTTGCATGTATTATACCTAAATCATTTCATGATATAAAGTCACTTGATGGTGGGTCTTATTGGGAGAAAGCTATCGAAGATGAGCTAGAATCCCATAGAATAAATAATACATGGACTCTGGTGCCAAGACCAGAGAATAAAATTATAATAAATTGTAAATGGGTTTTTAGTATTAAAAATGATAAATTTTGAAAACCTTTTAGATATAAAGCTCGTCTTGTCGCTAGAGGTTTCAGTCAACAGTATCTTACTGATTACAATGAAACATTTGCGCCTGTCGCTAGAATAGTTAGCTTTCGATTTATAATTAGTTTTGCAAACCAATGGATGTTAAAACTGCATTTTTAAATGACGTCTTAAAGGAAGAAATATATATGCAAGTTGCTGAAGCCGTTATATGTAAATTTAATAATGATGTATCTAAATTAAATAAAGTATTATATGGATTAAAACAAGCTGCACGGTGTTGGTTTGAGATTTTCGAACGTTCTCTTAAAGATAAAGGTTTTCGAAATTCATCAGTTGATAGGTGTATATATATGTTAGATAAAGGAAATTTCAAGAAAAACATATATGTTGTATTGTCGATGATTTAGTTATCACATGTGCTGACATTCATACAATGAATGAATTCAAAGGTTATTTAATGACTAAATTTAAAATGACTGACTGAATGACGATTTGCATAATATAAAGTTTTTTCTTGGTATCCAAGTAACAAGGTATTCTGATAAAATTACATTAGATCAAAGTGCTTATATTCAAACAATTTTAAATAAGTTTAATATGATCGATTGCAACCCTGTTAGTACCCCTACTGAAGCTAAGTTGAATTATGACTTATGACTCATTAAATTTGAAAGATAAATATGATGCACCATGTCGTAACCTTATAGGGTGTTTAATGTATGTTATGTTGTGTACTCGCCCTGATTTAAGTACATTGGTCAATATATTAAGCCGTTATACACAAAATAATAATAAGGAACTATGGCATTGCTCAACACGTGTATTAAGATATCTTAAAGGTACTATGAATTTAAAGTTAACCTATAAAAGGAATAACTATGAGAATGTATTATGTGGATATGTTGATTCTGATTGGGGTGGTCATGACTATTCGGATAGAAAAGTACTACCGGTTATTTATTTAAATTGTTTGAACAATGTACTATAACTTGGTGTACAAAGAGACAAACTTCAGTGGCAGCTTCGTCTATTGAAGCTGAATATATGGCCCTGTACGAGGCCGTGAAAGAAGCCTTATGGCTCAAGTCTCTAGCAGAAAGTATTAATATACAAATAAATAAATATATATTTGAAGATAATAACGGTTGCATTAGCATTGCTAATAATCCATCTAACCATAAAAGGTCAAAACATATTGATATTAAATATCATTTCTCAAGGGAACAAGTTGAGAGAAATATAATTAAATTAAATTATATTCCAACAGGTAACCAACTAGCTGATGTTTTGACTAAGCCGTTACCCGCGAGTTCTTTTCAAGACCTCAGATATAAAATGGGTTTAGAATAAGTATTATTATTACTGTATAGTTTGATTTTTGATTAACCATATTATATTGCACAATAAATATATTGTTGATTGTTGTGCCGCATAGATTCGGCTGTTAAGTTAATGTCATAATCATTAACAAATGGTTGAAATGGTCTGATTAGGTTTTTCTGGGTTTTCCCTAATCCTAGCAACAAATGTTGGACCATGTTTACACATACGTATGTACTCCCAGCTAACACTTGGAAGTGATATATATGATTTGTTGTTTGAATTGTATAATTTTAATTTTTGAGGGGGCGTGTTAGATTATATTATTATTGTGTGTATTGTGCAAAAATTCAATTATTCATTGTATATTTAAGTGTAATAAAATAGAAATAGTTTGGCAACATTTGACAGTTAGATTTCTTTTTATAAATAGGGTATCATTATTATAATGATTGCTCACTCTGTCAAACGCTCTCAAAGTAAACGGACATTTATATACTTCCTAGTGATATTCAATTTCAAAGTGAATAAATATCAAGTGAATATTTATAAAAGTGTTTCTTTTTTAGTCCATAACCTCTAACACCCTCCAGGAATTCATTGATTTTAAAATAACATTTATTTACCAAATACTTATGCATATGTTTTTTAAATAAATTAATGTTTAAATATTTTAGCTCATTTGGTAGTCTATTATAGATTGCAGGTGCCATACAATATATACTCTTGTGGGGTAGAGCTGTGTTTGACTTGCGCAGTCGCAGCCTATTCTCAGTTATTTGTCTCCTATTGCGGGTAACAGTATCCGCCAGAGTAGGAAATAGTTCAGGATTTGATTAAACAAAGACTGCGATTTCAAAAATATAGAAAGAGGGAAGGGTTAACAGTTTATACTTTTTAAATAATGGTACACAGCTTTCCCATGTTTGTAATTTAAAGATTGCTCTTATACAGCTTTTTTGTGCCTTAAATACCATATCTATATCGGTTGAGTTGCCCCAAAATATTATACCATATCTTAGATATGACAACGTTGTTCCATGGTAGGCCGTAAGCCAAGCTTCATAATTTAGTACAAGAGCAAGTTTGAATAGAGCATAAGATGAGCTGCTAACTTTTTACATAGTGATTCTATATGCGCTTTCCAATTAAGTTTATGATCTATTTGGAGCCCTAGAAATTTTGTGGTATTAACTTCATTAAAGATGGATGGACTGTGTGAGGATGAATATGAAAGAGAAAGGGTTAAACGATCGGATGACTGGTGACAGAGAAGTAGGGAAGCGAAGGACATACTGCACTGATCCCAAATAAATTGGGACCAAGGCAAGAAAATGATGAGTTACAACGATATACCTCGTGATGAGCAAGTTGCAAAAAAGAAAAAAATGAACTATAACCTCAACAAAATGAATACAGAAGCTGTTTTTGCGATTTTAGCAATGTCCCAAAACAACGGTTGTTCATAATAACAAATCCACTTACGCCCAGATACTATATATTTTTTAAAATTAAATATGTAGATTACAGGAGGTAGATTACTACGTAAAAATGTGGCGTAATTGAGGTGCTTGTATAGTAGCAATTATTGTAATCTTATGTTGAATTGAAGAAGACATGGCTGTTGGGCAGAAAGGTTCCGAAGTGTATCGGACGTCGAAGCTATATTTAATTTCCCGCAAGGTTGACCGACAATGTTGTTAGGATTGCGGGAAGCAGTTTAATGAGATTTAGATTGAATACAATAGATTGGTCTGTGTGGAGAGGACGTGTCGAGGCAGCGATAATGATGATGAAAATTGCATAATTGATTCCTTAAACTCAAAACAACGCTACGCTTGTCAAAACATTTCATATTTCTTTCTAGTCGCTAATGATTCATACTTCCATGTTTGTATCTTACAAGTCGCGAAATTATTCTTACGTCTATATTTTATTTACTGAAGGCTCTGAACGCCCTGCGAGTTCAATATAATAATGGCTTTAGGGTGTTGTTGGGGCTGCCTAGGTTCTGCAGTGCGTTGGGCATGTTTGCTATAGCGCAAACTGAAGACTTTTATGCCATAATGCGACAAAAGGCGGCATCCTTGTTAAACAGAATTCGAGACAGCCATAACAGCATCTTAAAGGCATTAGGTAAAAAACCTGACTCACCTATGCTTGGGCACTTTGTCGGACTGCTCGTGCGGCAGAATTAATATTCTTCTGTACGGGTGGCCCGGCACGGTGGCTAAGTGTGCCTATGTTTTATATGTTTGTTTTATTCTTTTTCTTTTATTTTGTGTTACTGTGTTACCAACCCTCTATTACTAAGTTTTACTATCAAATGGACCACTGTAGTCAAATGAATAAAGATATTTAATTTAATTTAATTTATTATGTGGTAGAAATATAATATATAATAAGAACTATTATAAGAATCGCCAATCACAAATCTGTACCATCATTAGTATGCCGCATCAGATAATTTGTATTAGTCCTACGATATTGAGTTACCTAATATCTTTGTAAACTGGAAGTCAGCAATATAATAAGCGTCAAAACAAACGGCCGAATGGCTTAAGTTTCCCAACAATATTACTTAGTATGAAGATGACACAACTTGTCCGTAGTCCCATTTCTCGAGAAAATAATATTGTTACCAACACCAAACAGAAATGTTCCGTTTGTTTTTTATTACTTTTTCGAGCCTAGAAACCATCTGAATACTTTTTTTCATGTCCTTCGTCTGGTATTAAAATAAACGCTTGTTCTTTCTTTTTTTCTTTCTTTCTATACTTTTAGGAGATCAGAAGATTAGGAAACTGATTCAGTCTGTTTAAAAATAAAGCGGGCACTGGATTCCAAGGTATTGCTAGGATATCGATGATGACATACTTGGCAAGCTGGCAATATATTTTTCTGGATTTATATCTGAATGAGCTATTTCTTGTTTCATCCTTTTTAGACCCCTTTTTTACGTTATAGTTATAGTTTTTAATTTTTTTTTTTTTACACTTTGTGTTTTTTGGGATTTGGTGCGATTATTTTGTATTATCATCAGATGAAAACCAGCTATTTAAGTAATTTATTCCTTAAACTATTGCCACCTGCGCTAGTGATTTGAGAAGATAGTTATACATACAATTTACTTATAGTTATTTTTGGAACACTAAGTGTTGTCTCCTATGAGAATTGAACCCACGACATGCGGTGCAGTGCCAAGTGGTGAGGTGGCTGCGTAAACCACAACGCCATCCATGCAGTCAATTGATAATAATCGACTCAACTTTATGATTAACAAACAAATTAAGTACAGAATCAACGTACATCTAAGGGAATCTTGTATGATCAACAAACTGTTGTTCCGAGTCTAGGTTTTCGTTGTGGATTGTTAAAGGTTTGTAATTGCTCCGTCATACATGATGAATATCTAGCACAGGAGTAGTGCTAATAAAATGACAATATCTCTTTCGCAATTTGAAGGTGAGCTTGGATAATAACCAGGATAGTTAAAAATATTATCATTAAATTGAACAAGGCAGTGAAATTTTAACCAACTCATAGCTTTATGCTTTAGCCAACTCAGTGTCAATGACATTCAGAACAAACTTTTGAACTTTATGCTTCATTTTCTTGTATAAAAATATTATTTTGTACAAGACAATGGAGATCAAAGTTTGATTGAGACGCATCGATTTTTCACTCACGTAGGCTTAGTATCATATTTGTAGAACATAAGATGTAAATTATCGTGTTTTTATTATAACGAAATGATACAAATACACCATAACGCCTTTTTTAATTACTTTTGCCTACACTCCGAATTTATTTAGGATTAGCGATCTTATAATAACTCTCTTCATCCTAAGCACACGCCAATTAGTAATTAAAAGAATTATCTTCTTGGGTTTACGCGAATGTTACACATTGAAATTAAACTACAGTTTACGGATTTTATCGCGTTGTATTGGTTTCACTAAGTTATTACATTTGAAACTAAAGATCTAGAAACTATATTTTTAATTTATTACTAGCCGACGTTTCGAATTCTTTACAGAATTCATGTTCACGGCAGACTGAGGTGATATTTGTCTTTTTCTTGAATGTATAAGTTATCTCAAAGTACCCGAACATTTTTCAACTACTGGTGTTACTATTTACGCAGAATGAGCTCACAGTGTCCTTAGATCTTCTGGTGACTTTGTCCTTCTTGGGTTTCATTAGCCTTATGACAGGGTCCCAAGCTGGAGGAACATTCCAACCATCTTCCCTATTGAAATTAGGGTGTTTTTTAATTTCAATAGCCTCTCGTATCATCCTTGGAAGAAAACGATGTTCTTTTGCGAGTATCTGTGGTTCATCAAATCGCAGGTAGTGGTTGGGTCCTTGTTCCACATGTTCACACACAGCAGACTTTGTTGAGCGTTTATGTTTTATGTCAGCTATATGTTCTTTGAGTCGAATGCCTATGCTTCTCTTGGTTTGTCCAATGTATGAGAGCCCACATTCACAGTCAATTTTGTAGACACCGGCCTCTTGCAAGGGTAACTGACACTTGACAGATGGTAATAATTGACTGATCTTCGTTGGCGGCTTGTAGTAAGTTTTGATAGAAGCTCGCTTCAAGATGTAGCCAATTTTGTCGGTCACGCCCTTGATGTATGGGAGGACAGCAGGATGTCTTTCTACTGTGGCTGGTTTTTCTTTCTTCTGGGATCTGTGACAGTGGCGCGGCGGTCGGAGCTTGTTGTCTTGCAGAACTTGCCTGACATGTTGAAGCTCAGCGTCCAGGTGTTTCTTGTCACAGATCCCGCGGGCTCTCTGAAACAGAGACATTCCTACAGTAGCTAACTGTTTAGGATGGTGGTGAGATTCACCGTTTAAGTACCTATTTGTATGGGTCTTTTTCCTATACACAGTATGGCTTAAGGAGTTGTTTTTATTCCTGATGACAAGTACATCTAAGAAAGCTAAAGACTTGTTTGCCTCTAATTCCATTGTGAATTGTATTTGGTTATTAATAGAATTAAGATGGTTTAGGAAAGCATTAACACTATCTGTTGGTAAAATTGTGAAAGTGTCATCTACATACCGCTTGTAGAACCTCGGTGTGATGGTGGCAGTCTGCAGGGCTCGCGCCTCGAAGTCCTCCATGAAGATGTCAGCGACAACAGGCGATACTGGAGAGCCCATTGCTACACCGTCTACTTGTATGTAGTATTTCTTGTCCCATAACAGTAAATTAAAAGAATTATCAAAATTTTAGGGTTACAATTATTTTATTAGCATTTTAGGCATGAATACAAAATCGCTTTAAATTAGAATTTAATTTTGGACAAAAACTGAGCATGAGGCCTGTGAATTTTAATGTGTCTGTCACGTGAACTTAAACCCAGCTTACATGAAAGGACCGAAAGTAATTAATGTCTCTTAACGCAGGCCGCATCATAATTAATCTAATTAAACTTGATGTATTGTGCTTGAGTATTTGCCTTGTCTAAAAAGGGCAATTTTGTCGCTTTTACGCAACTCCTTGTAATCCAGTTGTAAAATCACTGTTCTGACGATTTAACGTTTAAACTCACGAAAATAAAATCACCTTTGTCATTCCCATTCAAATAATGAAGTAACTAGGAGACATTTATTTCAAACTAGAGGACGCCAGCAGCTACGCCTGCAATTTTTTTAAATTTACCCGTTTTGACCGATCCCGTGGGAATTTCGGGAAATCCCTTCTTAGTGCACCCCTACGTTCCCCAAGGAACAAACGTGCCAAATTTCATCTTCCTGCGCCCAATAGTTTCGGCTGTAGCGTGTCTGTCAGTCAGTAAGTAACGCAAGGATTTTATATATTAAGATAATCGGCAGATTTACAGCGTACACACATAAAAAATGTTTGATGTGTGATCCGTTCCTGCCATGCGAATAATTTTTGTAAAGCTATTTATAGTCATAAACGACTTTATACGCAAAAAGTAGTGACAAGCCTCGCATTGTTACACTTCCAAGAAACAAATTACATTATAAACGACGAAGATTAATATACTCCTGTAAATAACTTTAATTTCCGTAATGCATAAGTCGAGTTAGCAACCACTATATTTCCCGTAAAGCTTTTGAATGCCTTACAACGTTTGATGAAAAAATTACAGGTGCTTACAATAGAACAAATAAACTGTATTAGTAAGCAACATTTTACTACTATAGAATGGAATATTAACAGCTAGATATAAGATCAAGGATTTCAAGATGATCAATTAGAATACCGACAGATGATAAATAATTATTATGGAAATGGAATCGACTGCATTGATGAGGAAGAACAGACGTCACTATTGCGTACTGCAGTGTTCTTTGCTATGTTTATTTGGAAGCGCAATATAATTTGACGACTATAGCAGCTCTTGGATTAGTGCGGCGCAATAACTCACGTTTTGTGGTCAGCACGTTGGATCTGAATGTAGTGACCGCATGCAATATCAGTTTATATCGCGGTCCTGAGGCCCTAGCCAAACGGCATTCGCTCTGATATCTACCTTCGATAACGCTTGGTTGCCATGGCAACATAAGGAATTTCTTCTTCGTTGACCACGTGATATAAAGAAGACTTATGTCATTTCCATACATTTTTGCATTAAGCGATTAGCGATATCGTTAATCGAATGCCGTTTGGCTAGGGCCTCTGACCTGTCTGTCACTTTGCGGCTTTCAAGTCAGCGAAAGTTGGGAGCATCTTGTAAAAATAAAATTGCAGAGATTTAATATTGTTATTAACTTCTGCTCGTAACTTCGTTTTAATAATTTTATTGTATTTTGTAGTTTATATAGCATTTTACTAGCTTAATTATATATTAAATGGGGTTTCTTCTTAAAAAGATCCCTTATCTATTAATCTAATGTAAGTACAAAAACGAAAAACGAATGGTTGTTATTTTCTGAAGGATAAATATGTTTTGATTTGTACTTCCGAACGCCTCCACCGGCAATAATATTCATTTCATAGTTTGCGCACTGATCATATAATTGATAAAGGTAAAAAACTTGAGCTTACTCGGCGACATATATTAGTAACAGATTGTTGACTAATGCCATGTAAGTCAGCTGTGTCATCTTGTATTTCCTGACAAGCCCAACTTCTTAGAGCCGTTAAAACTTGTACCTAATTCAGGTGAAATGGCACCCCCTCTTTTATCCATTTTGATGTCGTCTTTCACCAAATCGATTATTTTCGTTGCATAGGCTTTCGTGAATCTATATTTAGACATAACATAACTTCACGCCTTTTATCCCCGAAGGGGTAGGCAGAGGTGTATACACACCTACATTTCGCCAAATATGTTTAGGTCCCAATGTAATAGGGGGCGAGCCTATTACCATCTACCGGGCACATTGTTAATGGAGCGATAACTAATATTTTTAATACACACATAACTTCGAAAAGTCAGAGGTGTATGCCCGGGGTACCTGGGGATCGAACCCGAGACCATCGTCTCGGCAGTCCGTTACGTACACCACTAGGCTATCGCTGCTGTCTATATATTTAGATTCAAAACTTTTATCATCCAGATCAAATGGATCGAATCTAGTTTTGTAGGATTTTGTCTTTCTTTGATTTCCTCGTCTGTCAAACAAATCAAACTCAAACATATCAAATATACTAACGTAATGTAAATACCTTCACAAATAAACTACTGTTTATTCTAACAAGTGACACTGACAAAGTAATACGTCCTCAGCTGGTTAAATAGCCGGTATTTTGCATTTACACACTCCTAATACAAGAGTGCAAGCGTGTGTAGATAGAGCTTGTGTAAGTCTAAATAGATATTTCGATCTCTTATAACGCATGTATACACGCCATCTGTCAAAAAAAATTATTAGTTGCGTTGTTGTTACGCAATGCTTATATTACTTGTAGGTATACACTGTGTCGGTAATTTTTATAAGTAAGATAGTCAGATTCCAATTGTGAATACAAACCATCACGGAACCTACTCAATTACATAAAGGAAATTTAATTAAAATCGGTCCCGCCATTGAGGAGGTTTGCAGTGACATACGGTTCAGTTCTGTAAAAATATAATTCAGTTTATATGTAGAGATGTCCGTGTGGTGACGGTGATCCCATGGGTGTCGTAAGAGCCGACAGAGGGAGCATATTATGCAGAGAACAGCACTGTAAGAGAAGGAAAACTTGATACAAACCCTATACCAACCCGTTTGGCCAGCGTGGTATAGTAGGCCAATTCCTCCTTTCAAAGGAGAGGCCTAGTCCAGCAGTGGACTGTTAAAGGCTGATGATGATGATGATGATGATGATGTAGAGATACCCAATTACTGATATCAATATCATTACATAGTATAAAACAAAGTTTGTCTTCTGTCAGTCTGTCCTTATATATGCTTAAATATTAAAAACTACGCAACGGATTTCAATGCGGTTTTTTAACAGATATAATGATTTAATAGGAAGGTTTATATGTATAACTGACGCGGACGAAGCCGCTGGCGACGTCTAGTCTTTAATATTTTGAATTAATCTTTAGATGCGTATTTCTTTTGCGGATGTACAAATAAGCTTATTGTCCAGCCCAAGTCAAAGGTCGCTGACCTTTCATAAAGGATTCAATTTATATCCAGAAAAAGAGCGGTAGATCCAAATCAAAGTCAATTCTTCGATGTAACTATCGACAAAATTAGATGTAAATGTATAGGTACGATTCAATCATACGAAATCAGGTAAGTAGGAATGTTTCTTCCCGGAAGAATATTTTATAGCATGCATTTAACTGACACTTCTATCAAAGAGGTATTCAAAGTCATGATTGACCACTATAGATTTAATGCGAAAAATTATTTAACCGACCTCCGGGCGAAGCCGTGACTAAAAGTGTAAATTAGTAAATACAAAAATTATAAATAACAAAATCTTAAGTGAATAGAGCCTTTGCTTTCAATTCCAGCATTCTAGACCGAGAAATAATTTGATCTCCGTTCCGTACCAATAAATCAACATGACAGTTACAAAAGACGCTTCTTCCACATATTGCATTCAATAATCCGTTCTTAATGGCAATGTTCCAATAATTATGACGAATGTGTTCCGTATCAAATTATTTTCAGCTTTGCTGTGATGCGTCTTTAGATGCCTTGTGTGCAAGAAAATTCTGCATTCTTCATTGAACTGAGCGGGTCTAGGTAAAATAAAATATTATTATATTTGTAAATACACTCACGCCTATATCCTTGCAGGGGTAGGCACAGGTGTAACCTTACCTACATACATACATAGACTCACGCCTGTTTCCCCGAAGGGGTAGGCTGAGGCATATTAAACGTCCACTTTTCGCCAGTGTTTTGATCCCACGTAATAGGTGGCGAGCCTACATTACCTACATTTTGCCATAATATGAATTTTTGTTTCTCATGTAAAAGGAAGCGAGCCTAGTGCAGTTAAGAGGCATACTAAAGGGCGTATGAAAGTGGTTTCAGATAGCTGTATAACATTTAAAGTAATAAGGCCCAGTTCTTAAGTTAGAAATATTTTTGGATTTCAATTTTTATATGAAACTATTCTGAAATGAAGGTTTATTATTATAAGGAATATAATATTGCTAAACTCCGTGCTGCTTCTGAGAATTCGCAAAATCTCAATAACACTTTCGCCCGACCCGGGCATGGGCAAACATGGCAACCTTGATCGGGAGGTCCACTACCGATCAGGAAACGCATTCCCTATATACTGCATCACTGAGGCAGTATAAATTTTTACTCGTACCGCATATCACAGCTGTCCACGCATTATCACTTCCCACAATTCCCGTATATGTGTTAAACAGGCTGTTTGGGATATGTCCACTCGTTCATAACTCGTTATATCGCGCTCGACAACAATAGATAATGTTTTTGACATTTATATAAGTGAATACATCTGCTATGGAAATGAATAGGACATGGGTGTCGCGTAATCAGGTAAATAAAGAGTTGATTGCGCAAAATCAATTTGATTTTATAAGACGGTGATCTGGAGATGACAGGTTAGCTGCTTAAGGTTGAGTATGGTACATAAATATAAACACAGAGATATTTATATACAATACAAATGGCGACTTCTCGTAGATTATAATGTGAATCAATTTACTAATTGATTTAGATTTTTTTCTTGATTGATCAATGGAGCTATAGCCTCTAAGGTAGACTGGGAGAGAATGCTTAAGGCATTAAGTCTGCTTTTACACGCATCCGTGTATTTAAAGTTATTAAATAAATAAATAAATAGTGGTTTAAAGCGTGCAACCACCAGCGAGCATAGGTGATGATCATACTTCGCTTTTCTATTTTCGCGTGCCTCGTAGGCACCTTGAAATCACATGCTTCCTCTTCATCGGAGCTATAATGGGAACAAGAATTATGTAGGGAGTGTCGCTAGACCAAAATTAAATCTTTAACAGTGTGCACGTCACATAAATGGCAAATTGCTAATAATTAGTACTCGCGACACCCGGCTACTCGCAACGGTTGTGTGTGCAACAACGGTTGTTTCCACTCAGATCACTCGTATGGATTCGCGCGGATGCCCCTTATTATGATTATTGAATTAAGGTAAAAATTTGAATGCTGCTTTTGGTTGATGAAGTGTCCCATTGTATATTTATATCTCCGTTACTCTTCCTTTTACGTCTATATTGTTTAAATTTTGTTGTGGTTAGAGCCCGATAGGGACAAAGCCTGTTTTAGTAATGCGTGCGTATTAGTAATACTAGTCTGCCTGCCTCATCTGCTCCTATCACTATATTACTGGGTTTTTTCGAATTCTCAGTAGCAGCACGGAGTCTGGTGATGTGCCCGGTAGCGGCAATAGGCTCGCCCCCTATTACGTGGGACCTAAAGATTCGTGGCGAAATGTGGGTGTTATAACACCTCTGCCTACCCCTTCGGGGATACAGGCGTGAGTCTATAAATATATAAATAAAATAAAATCCTATCACCCTAAATATACTAACCTTCACTAATATTAATGTACATGCTGTGTTAGATACATTACACGTAATTTGAACGCTTTTAAAATATCCGCTGAAAACTTCCCAACAGAAATCGACAATAAAACTTTCTGATCAGAAAAAATAATTTGGAGCCATACGATCTTTCTTGCTGCAGGAAAGTCATGGTTTGCTATCTTTGCTTATGGTTTATGAAACAAATAAGCTTGCCCACTAAGAATAGCAAAACTTTACGATAATAGTGCCAAGCATAGTGCACTATCTACGGCTTTTTCACACATCATTACTTTGATGTTAATTTGAGATAGGAACAAGGAAAACACTAAATTTTATACAGGAAAAAGTGCATCCTACATACAGTACTGCTCGGTTTATGATAAGCGGATAACAAAGTTTACGGTAAATTTGGTTTCCCTTGAAAAATATGAGGTTAAAATGAATAAAGGTTAGTCTATTACGAGTCTATCGCTGTCCTTGTAATCATCAAACGTGTAATCCAATATTTTGTATGTGGCTTTGCACAATCCTCTCGTTTTTATAGGTATGACAGATACCGACACATTTTTTTTTATTTTACACGCTATAACAATTTTCACAACACAATATTACTACAGATTATAAATAACATAGGTACTTTGAGAAAATAAAAAATACAACAACTTAGGACCGAATTGAAGAAAAAAGTCAAAAATAGCGGCTGACATGTGTCCGGGCTTCAAGTCATACCCAGTAATTGACACTCAAGTCTATAATATAATGCCTGAATGACGGTTCATGTGTTAAAAGGGAACATTAGGGTTTAGGGAACGCCAGTTCTATTGACGAAGCTGATTAAATTTGCGGAAGGTAGGTACGTTTTTGGGGACACGATAGGCTGAAATGTAGGCAATTACTAGTAAATAATGCTGACTAATGTGTGTAGATAGTTATTATTTCTGATTTCGAAATTTATACAGGCTGCAACATTTTCCCTAAAATAGTTGATAATTAGTGATTTTTATTTTAACTTAACTACAAACTATATGATGATCTTTTGAACAACCGATATTGAATTGAAAAAAATGGTATCGCTAGAAGCATATAGATTTTTTAGTCAGATACGTATCGTCACTTGCGAATTTGTTTGAATCAACAAAAACATTTCCACAACCGAGTTTTAGTTGAGAGCATTTACTACCATTGTTTTTGATCAACGGTAGATATTGTACTATATATTATATTTTAAACACAGTCATATAATCGCATTTCAACACAGTTCAACGTAGTTATACTCGTAAATAAATTACATATGCACTATGTTAAAATGATATGATATACTCTTAAGTAAAACCTACAATAGATACATCATTGCTTCGTGCCTCTGCATAAAACACCATTTACCGAGCGAAGCTGTAACAAGTTCCAACCAAGTGTTTTGTTTGTTCTGCTACTTGTTTACAACTTTTGTTTTGGGATCTTATTTCCCAAATGAGATCAGAGTCAAATAGGACAATTAGGCAAATTCATTAGTTTGTTATTGTCTCGTGTAAAGTAATTCACTTTACACAAATACGCTTGATTCCTATGAAGTGTGCTAGGAATTATTGTGATTAATAACAGAAACGACTTTACTTCGCGAGTACATGTTTATTAATATCATTCGCCTAGTTACATGGTTCAGCTACGTATTTGGACAGATACATGATCTATTATTAATAAAGCACCTTATACATTAAGCATATTGTTATAATAGAACATACCCACTTCACCTCCGGGGGTGAAAGAAAAAAAAAAAAAAAGAGATACACATTTTTTTTTTATGCCATAAATTTCTTAGTCCTATTTTTATGTACTATATCTATTTTCTTATTTCTAATAATTTTAACATTTGGTCCAATATCTTCTAGTACCACAAATGGGCCTTTATACAATTCGTCAAGCTTGCTGCCAGTTTCAGATTTTATTAAAATAAACTCATCTTTTTTATATAATACAGGGTTAATAGTTTTATCATATTCATCTTTCCTATAATATTTACTTAAAATTAGTTGATTACGAGCCTCTTTATGCGCCACTTGCAACCTATATCTAAGTTCATTACTATAATTTTCTGGGTTATATATTGGTTCTACAGTATTTAAACTTATAGGAAGATTACAGAGTCTACCGAACACTAGTTCAAATGGTTGATATTTAGTTTCAGTATGGACGGTGGTGTTGAAACTGAAACACCAGTATGGTAGCCAATAAGTCCAAGCTTCTTTATTTTTGTTACAGTGTATACGTAAGAAGGATCCTAAATTTTTATGCGCGTTTTCTAACGCTCCGATCGATTGATGGTGATATGCGGTAGAACAAATTTTATCAATCTTAAATAATTTATAGACTTCGGTTAATGTTGAAGACATGAATTCAGCACCCCGGTCGGTAGCTATAACTTTGGGGATGCCGTACCGTAGTATAAAATTATTAACTAACGCCCTAGCAACACTAATAGTTTCTTTATTCTTTAATGGGTAGGCTTCGATAAATTAACTTAGTTCGCATTGTACTGTAAGGATATACATATTATCTTCATGATCACGTGGTAATGGACCTACTATGTCCAGAAATATTTTTTCGAAAGCATATGTAGCTGTTGTTGTTAATGACATAGGTTCCTTAACGTATCTACAATGTTTAGATTTTTGACAACTTGAGCATCTTTTCACGAATTCCCTGACATCAATTTCGAGACCTGGCCAGAAAAAACGACGTTTTATGTTGTTAGCCATTCTTCGCACGCCAGCATGGCCACTACTCGGCAATAAATGAAAATCATTTAATATATGTGATTTATCCTTATCGTCTATGATTCTAGTAACACCTCTTATTATATTTATACGTGGCCCAGACCAATTTATGGTCGACCTTATTTCATTAATTATATCTCTTATTAAAACTTCATTTTCCTTTTCTTTGACAATACAAATCTCTTTAATATCTAATTGCTTACAAAATTGACTCAAGTTTGCGACAAACTCGGCTCGCGACATTTGACCTTTAAACTTGAGGTTAATATATAACGTTTTTCTACTTAATGCAAAAGCAAAGCACCCATTTTCTTATATTATTTCGTTTCTTTTTCTTAGAATATCAAGTTCATCTCCATTCATAAACATCATCTCTACTGCATACCATGGCTTCCTTAATAACTCCACAACGTTTGGTTTTTTAATCCGATTGTTTGTGGATTTATTAAGGAAAGGCATATCATTCAATATCTCATTCTTTCTGTCAGTCTTAGCCTCATTCTCAACTTCTATTTTCTTCTTTTGTGCCCTGGTTAGGACAGTCACGAGTTGCTCATTGTTACATTTCAGGTCATTTGACGTAATACTAATCCTAGATAAAGCGTCGGCGCTGACGTTTTCGCTTCCTTTCACATATTCTATTTGAAAATCATATTCTTCTAATGCTAGTCTAAATTTTATTAATCGGCTTGATGGATCTCTCATTCCAAACAGGTATACCAGGGGTCTATGATCAGTTTTTATTGTGAAACGTCTACCATACAGATAAGGCCTGAAGTATTTAACACTCCAAACTATAGCTAGAAGCTCTTTTTCTACAGTTGGGTAATTGACTTCTGCTTGATTTAATGGCCTGCTAGCATATGCAATAGGTTTCATATCTTTGTTACTTAAGACCGAGCCAATAGCTATGCCTGACGCATCTGTTTGAAGAATAAATTCGTTATCTGATGAAAAATCTGGGTAACTAAGAATTGGGGGTGATATCATAGCTAATTTTAGCGATTCAAACGAATTTTGACATTGACTATTCCAAATAAATGGTGTGTTTTTTCGACATAATTTATTGAGTGGAATAGTGATTTCTGCAAATAAAGGTATGAATTTCCGGTAATAATTACAGAATGCTACAAATCTTCTTACTTCGTCTTGGTTTTTTGGAAGGGGATAATTTTGAACCACTGAAACCTTTTCCTGATCAGGTAGAATGCCTTGAGAGGAAATGACATGACCAAGGTACAGTATTTCTTTCTTTAGAAATTGGCATTTCTCAGGGTTTAATTTAAGATTGACTTTCCTGAGTCTTTCAAATACATCCATTAAGTTTTTATTGTGGATTTCTAAGGTCCTTCCCATAACTATAAGGTCATCTAAGTAAATAAAACATTTATCAAATGTCAATCCTGACATAGCTATGGACATTACTCTGCTAAAAGCACTAGGTGAAATTTTTAAACCCATAGGTAGACGTTTCATTTGATACTGCCCTGAATTTGTAGAAAACGCTGTATATTTACGATCCTCTGGGTTAAGAATTACCTGATAATAGCCAGAATATAAGTCAAGATGTGTAAAATAAATAGAACCTGCAAGGGAATCCAGAATATCTGTTATGTTTGGAAGTGGAAACTTGTCATCTTGAATGTTTTCATTAAGTTTCCTGTAGTCCACAACTAAACGCCACTTTTTTTCCATTGTTATCACATTTCTTTGGAACTAACAATATTGGACTTGACCAAGCACTTTTTGTTTCCTCTATAATGTCATCTTTAAGTAAAGTTTCAATTTGCTTTTGAATTTCAGGACTAACAGATTGTAGAAGTCTATAGGGTTTGACATACACTGGGCTTACGTTAGGTTTTAAAGTTATTGATTGTTGGTAAATATTTGTTGTACTTAGTTGGTCACCGGACAAATGGAAAATGTCTGAATATTTCCTACAAATCAGGTCTATTTTATTTTTTTCCTCTAAATTAAAGTGGTCTAATTTTAAAAGTGATGACAAAACATTCGCTCGATCAGCACTTGATTTGTTTTTGTTAAAACTATAGATATCATAATCACTTAACGAATAGATTTCAGGAGTAAATCTTGGTAACTTTATAGGATTATCACTGACATTTAATATTTTAACAGGAATTTTAGCGTCTTTTATTCTTACAATAGCACTACCTAAATATAAATCCTTGCCTAACTCTTTTGTACAAATCACGCAATCACCTTTCAAATCCTGGTTTACAGCTATATAATGTAAAGACTCACTACGTGCGGGGATATCTAAAAAAGAATTGGTATAATCTGGGGTTTCGTAAATTGCTACGAAGCATTTCATGCCCTCTGCATATAGTTCTAAAGTATTTGTTTTTAAACAGATACTTGACCCATGGCTACATAAAAAATCTAAACCAATAATACCATCAACTTTTAATGGTAAATTATTGAAAATATGGAATTTATGATAAAATGATGCACCATCAATTATGGATAAAGTGAGATAAACGTGCCCCTGTGATTGTACTTGACCACCTATACCATTAACTATTGTGTTTTCTTTATAAACTTTAATGTTCTGAGGCACTATTTCACTTTTAATTACTGACAGCGACGCGCCAGTGTCTAATAAAAAATAAAACTTACGATTATTCACAATAAAGTGTACTAATTTACTTCTACTGTCACATGCATATATAAAGTTTTTAATTCCGAAAAAACTGCGTCGGCTCAGTACTTTTGTCAGTTACGTCACTAGAAGAGGTTTGAGCCTCTGTGTCAATTTTTGTAATAGGTAGTGCAACGGGATTTACATTTCCTCTAGTACCTCTAAAAAATCTGCCTCGGTGAGCATAAAACGAACCTCGCTCCTGCTGATCGCCACGAGTAGGATATTGACCCCTTACAAAATATCTATGGTTGTAAAATTCACGTCCTTGTGTCTGCCTCTGGTTGGGATATAAGTTGTTAAAATAATTTCGCCTACCTCTAAATCCGCGCATATTTGAAGCAAATTCAGCCCTCACGTGCATGACATCATCACTGGATGAGGTAGAAGGGGAACAGTCTTCGTCCTTGGCCGCCTGGATTGCATCCTTTAGGGACGTATAATTCCTCGCCGCTACTATGGTACTTAATTTAGGGTCCCTGAGCCCGGCTGCAAATTTTTAATGGCAAATTTTTCGTTAAGTGGTTTAAGCAAATCAAAACTTGAAGTATTTCCATCAGCTTGGGATATCGTCAAATCAGTAAAAAGTTTTTCTATTTCTGAACCAAATTCATCAATAGACCGCCAACCTTGGCGAGCCCTTTGAAGACGATCTTGAATGGCTGTAAATGATTTTTTTGTCAACAAATGCGTTCTCATATCCGTGACAACATCCTGAACTGAGGAATATTGGTTTGACATACGTAGCTTAGCATTTCAGAAAGCCTAGATTTTAAAATAAATTTAATCAATTTAGGTATATCCACGTCATTAAGCATTTCCGAATACATTTCGATACCATCAATCAATCTTTTTGTAGTGTCCTCATCACCGTCCATAACTGGAAGCAAGTTACAAGCTGTTTTAAAATCAAATTCCATTTTGGATGAAAAAAAATTGGGTCTAACACACAACTCTTTTATCTGAGAAAACAATGTATTAATATTGCAATAAATGTCGGTAGCCTTTGTAATAATTTCGGACTTTTCGCAACTTTTAATATTTTTTAAAATCAAATCGCTATTTAGAACAAGTTTTTCACATTCATCTAACTTATTTTGTACGATACTTCCCGTGAATCTACTCTTTCCTTTTTTAACCAAATATTTTTTATATCATTTAATGAGTTATAAACAATAGTAAGTTCATCAGTCATAATAAATCACAGTACTCACAAGATAAAGTTCTAAAAATAAAATTCTCCGTATTGACTAACGTATAGCAACGATCGTAATAGGTCTGGAATGTCACAACTTGCCTTTTCGGGCGGCGCGTATCATGTTCGCGAGTCACCGTGCACTGTTTTAAGCTCACTTAAATAATATAAACAAGTGAGGGTAGCTGTCGAAACCCGCGCTTCACAAGGACGACGCTGAGATGACATCAGTACTGCCGCGACCAAGGCTGTTGTAAGACGGCCGAAACGTCGGTAAAACATAGGTATTTATACCTTAAATTAATTAAATATCGCGAATAAGACCCGTTTAAATAAAATTGTTTTTTATTTATTTATTTTTTATTTATTTATTTATTTATTTTACACTCATATAAACTATTATTACAGGTACTTATAACCTAATTCAATAGCTTATGTATATAAATATCATGATGAATCTTGAAAGTAGAAACAAAGACATATTCTACTCCCTATGAGACTATTTTACCTAATTAGAGTGAGAATTTCCAAGTTACATTTCAGAAATGTTCTCCTGTAGATGCCCTCATTTCAGCACGGATGCACGATTATCAACGATTCATTTCTTGTTCAATAATTTTATGTAACCCATAGACAAAATAAATGCTTTAACTTCACTTGATACAGATATCTATTTCAACCAAATATACCAGGAACTCGCGTACGTGTGCTGATTTGAATACAGATCGTCACTTACAATGCGGAAGTGCTTAGGTTATGACATTTCATATTCTCCATATATTGCCGTAATGTGAGAAGAATGAGGAAGATGTTATAGTAATACTTTGGTTTTTCTCGAATATACCAGGAACTCGCGTACGTGTGCCGATTCGAATGCAGAACAACACTTACAATGCAGAAGTGCTTAGGTTATGATATTTCGTATCCTCCATATATTGCCGTAATGTGAGATAAATAAGGAATTTGTTATAATAATACTTTGGTTTTTCTTAGCGCTTTACAGCGGAAAGCTAAGTTACGGGCTCATCCTCTGCCTCTTGGAGTAGATGTTTGTGACACTCCTTCACTAGTGTTCGGGACGTCGGAAGACACCGCCTGTGATTTATTTAGTTATTGTTTATTTAACCGCCCGCGCATCCTACTGTAATGTTACCATTTCAACCTTATCCGTGGGAATTTTGGGAAATCCTTTCTTAGTGCACATCTACAGTTTTCAAGAAACGTATATGCCAAATTTCTTCTTGCGTCCAATAGATTCAGCTGTGCGTTATCTGTCAGTCAGTCATCATCATCATCATCAGCCTTTAATAGTCCACTGCTGGTTAATAGTCCACTGCTTGACTAGGCCTCTCCTTTGAAAGGAGGAATTGACCTAGTATACCACGCTGGCCAAACGGGTGGTATAGGGTTTGTATCAAGTTTTCCTTCTCTTACAGTGCTGTTCTCTGCATAATATGCTCCCTCTGTCGGCTCTTACGACACCCATGGGATGCTATGGGGTGGTGACATTCCGTATTCTTAATCCGTCACCACACGGACAATCAGTCAGTAACGAAGAATTTCATATTTATACAGATTGCACACTCATAACAACAATTGAAATAATTTTCCTTCTTATACTAAACTAGCTGTTTCCCGCGGATTCACCTGCGTCCTGAAAAAAATACTTCGCGTACACGGTTAATTTATAGCCTACGTTACTCCTTGGTACATCAGCTATCCGCCTGTGTAAGTCCCGTCAAAATCGGTCCAGCCGTTCTGGAGATTAGCGAGAACAAACAGACAGACAGACAAAAATTGAAAAAAAATATCATTTCGGTATATGTACCGTGTATACATCCATATTATGCATTTAGTAAAAAGCGGTTATTTTAATATTACAAACAGACACTCCAATTTTATTTACGTGTTATTACGATTTCCCCATAACTTTCAAACCAAACGTCAAATTTTAATGAATTAAAGACTAAATATAATCTACATAAACTGTACTTTGTGACAAAATAGTTTATTTTGATAATCAGTAATGACATGTGTAAAATAAATGCGTTAAACTCTAGAGTACTAATCTTATTTTTTTACCTCTTAATACTAATATCGCTCGGGAGGCTACTCATATAATATGATACAAGATTTTAGAAAGTCTTTTTATTAAAAATTGTTATAAATTTAACAAAATAATGAAAGAGACATTGATTCTTTAAATGCAATGGCACATTATCTTTAAAATTGTAATTTCAGTCTTAAAATAAAACTTTAGTCTAACGTAACCCTTGTTTGAACAGTCTTTAGAATAATAATAATTAAAAATAAAAAGTCACATATAGCCTCTAATTTAGTATCTATATTAAGTATTTTAAAAATGTTATATCACATTTTTATGTGTCCCATCCGGTAAAAATACCATTGTAATTATAAGATATTTGGCTTGACAGTAAATTAAAATCAGACTATATTTTTCTATCAATATTACAGCAGTTTGGATCGAGATTGGGTTTGTAGAGCGAATTCTAACTCAGTGCTTGTACTTGCTTGTATTTGAGATGATCGGGCAGGTAAATCCAGATTGTTCGGAGCAATATATGGAAGATCATCTTCAAGCTGGCACGAAGGATCAGTCACACTGTCGTCTGAATCGTAATCCTCAACGTACTCTTCAGTCCGATTCTTCGTTTTCCAAATATTTTTGTATCTGGTTGTCATCGAGATTTATCTATGAAACAAAATAACCAATTCTCAGCTTTATCAAACAAATAAATAAAAAGATAATTGCAAAAAACTAAGAAACGAGATTGGTAAAAAACTTAACCTTAATACTAATGATCGCCTCCCAGGCGACCGTGAGGTCAATAACTCGATACCTGTATATTCCCCGCTGAACCCGTGACCAGTCTCCACTGCGTCACGGGGTGCACTGTATTGGCGCGAACGCACCCCGCAATACATAGACGTAATTTAAAAATATTCTTAAAAAATCCACCGAACGCGGCCTCTCAGGCGATTATTAGTATTCTAGGGTTAAATGAAGTCCTAAAAATTTCAAGATTTTATAATAAAAAAATGGTTGTTGTGTTTATATCGAAATAGATAGGTATAGTGTGTCGCGGACTTTTTTATAGATATTTGTAAGATCTTTAATTAATTAGAACATTTTAAGGTTCTATCTTTTACAGTTAAGGCGGCGTACGCCAAATAAGGAACTTTTTTGGATGATTTTTTACACCTTGGGTTCGAAAAACCCAAATATCTTAGGGACCCCCATGTTTTGTAAAATAAAATATAGCTTATTTTACTCGCAAATAATGTAGCTTTCTAATGGTGAAAGAATTTTTAAAATCGGTCGAGTAGTTTTTGAGTTTATCCATTACAAACAAACAAACAAACAAAAATACAAATTTTTCCTCTTTATAATTATAGTGTAGATAAAGTATAGGTAAAGGGCGGATTTAGTGGCAGGATACTAAATCCAACGAAATGTCTGCCGACGTCCCGTTGCGATAGGACTGCGCAAATTGCAGTTAGCCTACCTACATTACGCGCGATCCCACTGGGAGAAAGACTGTCCAATTGGTTTCTATTCTAATTTGAGTAACGTTAAATTAACGTCTACGCACTATTACTAAACGAAACTATTAATTTTAGAGTAAAGGATATAAATATGTGTATTTTATGTTGGTTCTTGATATAATGCTATATTTTGTCCGTTGGTGGCACCTATTACTGTACATATCTTAAAATACAAAACAATTTTTTCGTCTTGGATTCAAATCGGTACTTTATTATCAGCAGCAACATAAAAGTGATAAAAGTAAAACAAAAATATAATTCAATATGCATTGCACTATCAAAAGAGAGCACTTACCAACAAAATCTACTTCTACTATCTCATAAAATTCCACGCTGTCAAGGGGAATATAAACAAAAAGAAAAACGGAATATTCGTTTGAAATTCGTGATATAAAAGCTAGCGAAACGTAGAAAAGTTCGTGTAAAGGATCTCTTTCATGAAAACTTTTGCAGGCGTTCAGTATAAAGAGAAAACTAGTAGTAACAGTGCGGTACACCGTCTTTTGTGACACAAGAGTTTGCGTGTCTCGTTATATTTTTTACACTGATTTCAATAGAAGTGCTATTGTATTGATTTGAAACTGGCAGGTACGTGTGTGTCACCGTTTTTTGGTACGAAGGGATGAAAATCACGTGACTAAAAGTGTGAAAATACGAATGTTGATGGATATAAAGCAAAAGAGAGACCAAATAAAAGATGAATGAGTTGTGTTAAAGATGATCATGAAAAGGGTGTTAATGTTGGGATGACGTCTGATAGAGGTGAATAGTAGAGAAAGACACTCTGCGCCGGCCCCAATTAATATGAGAAGTGGGCAGGCAGAAGAAAGGCAATATAAGTCCGGAGTGCATATAGTATTATCAGAATAAAATATGATTTATTAAATCATATGTTACCAATCTACAGTTTAAAATCGATTTATTTTATTATATACAACAAAATTAAATTGATTTTAACATAAAACAATTATAACTACTTAATACTAAAATTAAATTAAAGGCAAAGGCAGCGATAGCCTAGTGGAGATACCAACATACTGCTATGCAGAGGGTATCGGGTTCGAATCCACGGCGCGCACCAATGACTTTTCGAAGTTATGTGCGTATTGAATTGTTAATTATCGCTTGTCCCGTGCCTCGGAGAGCACGTTAAGCCGTTGGTCCCGGTTGTCATGAAGATCTTTGACAATCGTTACAGGGCGTCAGTACCTTCTAAAATAAACTGACACTAGTCTAAACCATGGAATATCGCTATCCCTTCGGGTTGCGGAGGTCAGACAGGCAGTCGCTCCGTGGAAAAGCTAATATTCAGCCACATCCGGTTAGACTAGTAAGCGGACCCCAGATTGAAACTGGGATAACGCTAAGAGGATGATGATGACTAAAATTAAATTAAAATATTAAAATATAGGTACAATACAAATAAAAAAAGGGAAAAAAAATCAAAGGGTGTCGTGAAAGTCCTCCACATCGCCGTCTATTGGGAACGTGCCCAGAAGACTGGCAGCATTGCCACGCTGTATGGCAATGCTAATTTTTTTGAGCTAGATACAATAGAGATCTAGCACTTGGGCCCCATGACCCCAACGTTTCAACTCCGAACGGCTCAAATACGTAATACCCTACCCTACGTTTTAGAGTCTCCGCTGTGGCAGCGGCAGCGCCCGCACAACCCGCTGTGCTGGGAAGATGAGATGGGCAATGGTATCGACACACGTTGCGTCCCACACCAAAGGCCTACCCAACTTCCAAGGCAGTAGGCACATTCCATCTGGTGTTTTACCATCGTTGCGTGCCAAACCCTGAGGTTCAAGTCGGGCTGGAACGCCAGCGGTGACAAGAGCCCGACGGAGAATGTCATTTAGGTTGCTGTGTCGTGAAATACGACCTGCGCTCCTGCTGCATGATAGGCCATGGTGACCAAGGCTGTCGACAGTCTCCCCACAGAGATAACGATGTGGAACGACACATGGCGCACCTAACCGGAGGCAAGAAGCGATGCGAAAGGTCGTGTCGTCCAACATGGTACCTATGTTGGACGATGGCGGTGCTTGAAGCCAGAGCCCCGACTCCCACTCTCCCACAGCCGGCAAACGAGCACGCTCTGCAGCATTGTACGATGTACCGAGGAGATTTTCTTGTACTGCACTGCAAAGCGGCCCGTCCCACTGCCTCTGAGAGGATACATTTCGGGGCAACTCAGTGCTTGGACAAGCCATTTTCCAAGCATTAATGGCATCGATCTTACACGGCACCTCAGAATCGACCAGTTTGGGTGCTAAGATTTTCCTGGTCAATTCTGCAGTGCTGTGGACCGATGACAGAAATTTTGGTAATCTCACGTCGGAAATTTTGCGTACGCCAAGCCCACCCAGGCGAACAGGTAATGTCGCCTGTAGCCATGCTCGGTCGTCCAGAGCCACATTTAAAATGTTGCTTAGGGTGTTTTGTAAAATTTTGTCAATATTGACTAGTGTGCTTGGGTTTTTCCAAAAAGGCGAAGAACGTAAAGCGTGTGTGAACTTAGGCATACAAAAGACAGTATCGAATAATAGTGAAAGCCGAATGTATATTAATTTTGAACAGGTGGTCCGAAATTTCACTAAAATTTTGAATTTCACTTCATATTGTATTCATTTACTAAGGTTTTGATTAGTGTCAAAAGCTCGTAAAACATGTTATACTTTAGTATTCTTTTTCGACTGCTAAAAACCTCATTAACTACAGGAAAACTTTCCACGAGCTTGTGAAATTCATTTTCTAAGGAAAGGTATAATGAATTAAGTAGGACCGCAAAAATGCTATTTAATCTAAAGCTTTGCTGGATTTTGTTGGGCATTGTCAGGCTTATCTGGGCAAGTTCTCCATTACAAAAATCAATGCAATGTAGCAATAATCGTAATGTAAGACCATTATTTATTTATATCCCCAAATAATATTAAATTATATTGAAAATATTTTTTTTTAATTACATTTGAAAGGCTGCACTGTTAACCGTTTTGGTGTTCGACGTCCTAACCGCATTGTTAAAAAATAAAAACGCCCAATGAGGGAACGAAGCTCATATTAACTCGGTGCTGCGTAGTCTGCAGATTATCACTTTAACCACTGTCCCATCCGGTTCAGCTAAAAGAAGTCTTTCAGAATGATAGCAGCGCAAAAGTCCAAAAATAAAGTATCCAAATAATAAAACTAACTGACTGCGATATCTCCACAAAGCGTAAGTACTAGCTGACAATAGCTAACGAATAGAGGTGGCGATATTGTCTGATATTGTTCTCGCTAGCTGCCCCCTAGCTGTCTTCGTCTGTGTTTGTCACTGAGCTCCTTACAACGCTGCCTCTTTGACATTTCGACGCCACGCAATTTTGTATCGACTGTTTTGGCAACGTTTCATAAAAAGAATGACGGAGATACATTGTTACTTGAAGAATAAAGCACATGTTTTGGGCATATATTATTTTCTTATGTCTTAACCAAGGCTAATGTAATCCTGTAAGCCACGTTAAAATATCGAAGCAAATAATATGTATTTCAGCTTAATTTTGAAAATAATTACGAAACTGACTTGGTGCATACATATTATTAAACAAATGACAAAACACCAGTTATTTAAAAAGTCATGTTACTGCTGTTTTTATATATTTAGTAGAATATTCTTTAAGAGGGATTGAGAAAGTTCTGTTCTAGGTATAATCTTGACAATTATATTCAGCGTAACAAGAGTTACATTCTTACTTCAAAGTAATGTAGGTCTGATGAAACCCGATAAAAGTGGTACCTACATCAAAGCTATTTGAGAAGGCTCTAAATCTAAATCATCTTTATGTACGTACCCACTTGAGTCTTAATAATTTTGCATATCGCTAACGATTCAATATTTCAAAATGATCTTTTATGATAATATTATAACAAGTGCTTGGAAGTTTAAGATAGAAATATCGATTACTCCCTGGTATTTCCTAAGATGTAATCTTTTCCACTATGCCTACGGGAATACTTAGAGAGAATATAATAATTTCCCAAAATGAACGTAAAATGGTACTTAGAGATACAACAGACGATAATAAATTATATACGTGTTAATACGTAAAGTGGTCGCAGTAGGATAGTGCCCGACGATCAGCGATAGGATAGACCGATAAGCTTGTGGGTATCGCGGAAAGCGGTTGGATACGGGCAGCGCCAGATCGATCTATTTTCTTTTTTTTTATTCTATGTGAAGGTCCTTGGAAGAGATTGGCTGACATGATGAAATAAGAATGGTATTTACGCTTGTGATTAAGCAAATGGATTTTGCAAGTGGTAAACAATGTTTTTTTACATATCGTGTATTTTGTACTTTTTAAATTGATGAGCGGTGTGCGGAAATCTACCAATAGTAACGCTTGAGCTGAGCCAAGTTAGGAAAAATGAAATTCACTTTTTTATATTATACTCATGCCTGTATCCCTTCTGGGGTAGGGACAGATGTAATATTTCACCTACATTTCGCCAAGTTGTGAATTTTTAGGTCCCACGTCCGGCTATTTTTAGGCCTATTACCGTTACCGATATTGCCAAACTCCGTGCTGCTATTGAAAATTCGGAAAAAACTCACAACACTTTTGCCCGATTCGGCCGTCGAACCCTGGTCTCCCCTACCGATCAAGAGACGTATTCCCTATATACTCCATTACTGAGGCAGTATACTATGTAATGCATTTGACGAATTATGTCCGCGTACCTCTCAACACCGCTCGCGCCTCGCACATCACCGCTGTCCACGCTTTATCACTGCCCACAATTCCCGTATCTGTGTTAAACAGGCTGTTTGGGATATGTCCACTCGTCCATAACTCGTTATATCGCGCTCGACAACAATAGGTAATGTTTTTGACATTTATATACGTGAATAAATCTGCTATGGAAATGAATAGAACGTGGGTGGCGCTTAATCAGGTAAATAAAGAGTTGATTGCGCAAACAATTTTATTTTATAAGTCGATGAAAATGACAGATTTGCTACGTAAGGTTAAGTATGCTATATAAGTATAAACACAAGAATTAGTATACACAATAAAAATGGCAACTTCTCGTAGATTCTAATATGAATTGATTGATATTGATTTATTTTTTTATTGATCAATGGACCAATAAAAGGTATAAGGCGTGCAACCACTGTAAGCGGGCACAGATGAAAATCATACTTCGTATTTCTATACGCGTGCCTCGTAGGGTCATTGAGATAACATGCGTCCCGTTCGCCAGAGCCATAGTGGAACCAAGAATGATGTAGGGAGTGTCGCTAGACCAAAATTGAATCTTGAACAGTGGCCACGTCACAGCGTCACACCCGGCTACCCGCAACGAACGTTTGTGCAACTCAGATCGCTCGTATGGATTCCCGCGGGTGCCCATTATTTAAATAAGGTTATTATCATTATTTAAATAAGGTAAAAAATGTATTGCTGCTTTTGGTTGATGAAGTGTCCCATTGTATATTTATAACCCCTTTCCTCTTCTATATTGTTTTAATTTTGTTGTGGACAAAGCCTGTTTTGGTAATGCATGAGTATCAGCAATGCTAGTGTGCTTACCTCATATCTGCATACTGCCCAAAATACTAAATTTAAAACATAAGTAGCTCATTTAGGTAGTCAGTATATTTTAGGGTGATAGCTATCACCCTAAAATATACTGACCTTCACTCACATTACATATATTATACACTACACAAAATTTAAAGACTATCAAAATCGCCGCTGAAAATTTCCCAACAGAAATCGGTAATAAAATTTTCCGATGAGAAAAATAATTTGGAGCCATACGATCTTCCCTGTACCAGTAAAGTCATGGCTTGCAATCTTGCTTATGGTTTATGAAACAAATAAGCTTGCCCACTAAGTTTTGCAAAATTTTACGATAATAGTGCCAAGCATACCGCGCTATCTACAGCTTTTTCACACATCATCACTTTGATGTTAATTTGAGATAGAAACAATGAAAACACTTATTTTTATACAGGGAAAACTGCATACTACATATATTATAGTTTACGGTAAATTTGATAAGGTTATCAGGCTTATATTAGCAAAAAACCGTTTGCCCTTATAAAGTACCTATGAGGTTAAAATGAAACACATTAGTCTTTTTACGTGTATATCGCTGATCTTGTGATAATCAAATGTATAATCCAAAATTATATCTGGCTTTGCACAGTCTTCTCATTGAAATAGCTTTGACATAGATATCCATTCTTATAATTTTACACGCTATAACAATTTTTAAAACAAAACAGATTACTAAATAACACATTTTGAGAAAATAAAATTATGGAACAGTTATACTATAATGGAAAATAATGTAAGAAAAATGCCAACTTAGAAAGAAATTTAATTAAAAAGGCAAACATAGCGGCTGACATGTGTCAGGGCTTCAACTCATAGCCAGTAATTGACACTCGAGTCTGTAATATAATGCCTGAATGACGGTTCATGTGTGAAAAGGGAACATTAGGGTTTGGGGAACGCCAGTCCTATTGACGAAGCTAATTAAATTGGCAGAGGGTTGGTACGTTTTTGGCGACGCGATTGCCTGAAATGTAGGCAATTATTAGTAAATAATGCTATAATGATTAATGTATGATGTAGATAATTATTGAAACCGAGTTCTCTTATGTAATAGTGAATAATTTTTCAAATTTATAGAGGTTGCAACTGTCTATTTCTGTGCAGTAGTTTTAGATTATTAGTGATTTTTATAAGGAACTTAATTACAAACTATTATGATAATCTTCTGAACTACTGATATTTAACAAATGCGGTATGTTAAGTCACACAATTCATATGGTTCCCGCAACGGAGCTTTAGTTCATGACTGAAATAAATTCAGTGTATTGTACTCAGTGTGTATTCATTGCAAAGAGACCCAGCTGTGCGCACATAGAACTGTAAAGCGTTGATATCGGCCAAAAATCAAGCTACCCGTCGTCATATATATACCCGCAGATATGTATAATTTTCATACTAGAGCATCTTAGTTTCTTACTTAAGTTAGTATTTTTCCAAGTTATATTTCATCTATGTTTGCTGTAGAAGCCATAATTTCTTTTTCAACGGGCGCACGAATATAAACCATTAATTTATTGTTCCATATCTTTATGATATCCTTAAACAAAGCCTTAACTTCTCTTGATACTTGATATATATCTATTTAGACCATAAATTTCCGTTCTATTTGATCGGATCTACCACTTAAACTTAAGCCAATAATAACCTTATATAGGAACTCGCGTGGGTGAACTCGTATGAATGCAGATCGTCACTTACAATACGGAAGTGCTTAGCTTATAACATATCGCATTCTCCATATATTGCCGTAATGTGAGAAGAATGAAGAAGATATTATGATAATATTAGGTTGGGGGAAAAGTCTTTTCGCATTATAGTATGTATGAACTTGTAATAAAATCTCTTTGGCTATACTATTTGTATCTGGCTGGTTTTGGTATCATTGAAAGTTTAAATTTTAAAGAACATAATTCCAAATTCAAATTAGGAAAATGCGTGATTTTTATTTGTTTTTCGTACTGTCAAGATGAGTGAATCTAATGAAGAAATTCGATACATTTAAAATTTTACTACAAAAAAGGTAAAAATGCAACGCAAGCCGCGAAAAAAATTTGCGATGTTTATGGACCTAGTACAGTGTCTGTGAGAGTAGCACAAATTTGGTTTAAGCGTTTTCAATCCGGAAATTTTGATGTCAAAAATACACGTCGCTCTGGTCGCTCTATTACGGATAAAATGGATGCCATTTTTGAAAAAGTGGAGCAGGATCGGCATATCAGTAGTTACAACTTAGCTGAAGAACTGGGAATTGACCACAAAATAGTTTTGGCGCATTTGAAAAAAATCTGGGTACCCAAAAAATCTCGATATTTGGGTACCTCATGAGCTCACTGAAAGAAACCTAATGAACCGTGTATTCATTTGTGATTCTTTATTACGACGTAATGAAACCGAACCATTTTTGAAGAAGCTGATAACTGGTGATGAAAAGTGGATCACGTACGACAAGAACGTGCGAAAAAGGTCGTGGTCAAAGGCCGGTCAGGCTCCACAGACTGTGGCGAAACCCGGGTTAACTCGCAACAAGGTCATGCGTGTGTGTGGTGGGATTGAAAGGGCATTATTCATTATGAGTTTTTGCCACCAGGCAGGACCATCGATTCTGAACTCTACTGCGAACAACTGATGAGATTAAAGCAAGAAGTTAAGAGAAAGCGGCCGGAATTAATCAACAGAAGGGGTGTGGTTTTTCATCATGATAACGCTAGACCTCACATATCTTTAGCCACTCAGTAGAAATTAAGAGAGTTTGGCTGGGAGGTGTTAATGCATCCGCCGTATAGTCCTGACCTTGTACCTTCAGATTTCCACCTGTTTCGGACTCTTCAGAATTCTTTAGGCAGTGTCAGGTTAACATCATGAGAGGACTGCCATAACCACTTGTCGCGGTATTTTGATGGGAAGTCCCAAAATTTCTATAGCAATGGGATCATGTCTCTACCTACAAGATGGCAAAAAGTTATCGAACAAAATGGTACCTACATACTTTAATTAATGTAAATAAACTATGTTGAAAATGTTTTGAATTTTCTTAAAAAATGCGAAGAAACTTTTTCCCCAACATTTTTATTTTTGGTTTTCTTTAGGCTTTACAGTGGAAAGCTAAATAACAGGCTCATCGTCTTTTTTTTATGGTGTCGGGTTGGAAAATCCCTTGGAGTCCCTCCGCCCTGGGGGGAAGGACGAAGGGGACTGTCAGACTCTTACTGACTAAAAACCAACCCGTGCTCCTCATGTACCCATGTGTCGGAGGGTAGAGTTTCACCGAAGCATTCCTCGCTACCCCCCCGACGGGTATTGGCCCGCCAGATGGTCAGGCGGGCCCCAAACGAAACCCCCTTGGCGGCGGATGAAGGTGTTAGGCTCCGCCGCCAAAACACCCAGCGCCCGCAGAGGATAGGGAGGACGGCAACGCAACACCGCATCTCCTCTTCCTCTGCGGCTCCACCGCGACGCAACGATGGTGCGCCCCTATTTGGTCGCGGGAGATAGGGCGCGCGGCAACGCAACACCGACACACCTCTCCTCCCGCGACCGCACCCGACTGCGAGGGACAGACAGAACTGTCCCCCGCACCCGCACCCTGGGACGCATCCTACGCAGAGGCTCATCGTCTGCCTCTTGGAGTAGACGAAGTGGATGTTTGTGACACTCTACTAGTGTTCGGGACGTCGAAAGACAACGCGGTGGATTTTTTTATTTATGTAGACTTTATTGTACACTAATAAGAAATTTTTATTGAATCTTATACGAAATAAAGTACAAAGGGCAGATTTAGTGGGTATACTAATTCCATCACAATGTATTTCGACGTCCAATTGCGATGCGATTACGCAAATCACAGTTAACCTACCTACATCGCCGCGATCCCACTTGGAGAATGATTGTCCAATTTTTTAAAATTCTAATTTGGGTAACGAGAATCTTACGCTTAGACAAGTGCAGTAAATAATATTTATTAGTATGTACAATTAAAAAAAAGAGTATAAATACATCCAGGCCAATAAAAATATTCACTAACTATAGACAAAATGGATAAAAGATTGCAATAATTAAGTATCAACACAATGTTATATATTTTTAACATTTTAATTTTAAAACTTTCGTAATAGGGCTGCCACTGAAAGTACATGTGAATCTTTTTTACATACAAACATACATAGACTCACGCCTGCTTCCCGGAGGGGCAGGCTGAGACTGCGGAACGCCATTTGCAACGATCCTGACATACCTCTCTTGCTTCATTCACTTCCATCAAGTTTCTCATGCATGCTCTTTTGTTTCGGGTACTTCTGACCTGCCCTTTTTTTAGGATGTCTCCAATCTGGTCAGAGAACGTCCGCCTAGGTCTTCCCCTTCGTCGAATCTTTTTTAGGCCTAAGCTCTTGATCTTCATAGACCGGTCGTTTCAGGCAAGCTTTGGTTGTACGGCGTTTCTGCGGTGTTAGCTTTCAATATATTCCCTTTGATGCAGAGAAAAGTCGTAAAAGAATAACATAGTCTATTCATGTTATGGTGATTTTTGTATCTCCACCATGGCTTTCAATGGTCGAGTGAGTAAGAATCACGATATAAACGACTGGTAGTCTAAGTCTATAGTAGGTATTTGGCAAGGTTAATGATTTAGCTTTATTCATTTAGACATTTTAGGAAACCTCCATATTTTTAGCTTTAAAATTTGTATGGCTAAATTTTGAAACAATAATGAAATTCAGATTTGGGCTAAACCAGGGCTACCGAAACGCTAACACTCTGCATACAGCATATAACAAGCTAAACACATATTATTATACATAGTATTAGGCATATTTTGGTATTGCAGTTACATGGATTGCAAAAATAACAGAACATATCCTTAAATAAAATATCAGTACCTTCAGAAATATATCATTTAAGAGAATAATGTTCTCGATAATACGTCATTTATTTTTTAGTTTATGACAAAACATTGAAACAGTTTATTTAATTAACGAAAACTCACCACAAAACGATAGTAGGGGTTTCCACAAAGTTCGTTTAAAACGATTAAGCAAACAACGGGACTCATGTGGAGCGAATGTTAGTACAAACTCATAGTGTCGTGAATGCAGCGTCACATATTAACAAGCTCAGTGACTCAATTTAAATGCACGATTAATTTTTATCTTAGTAATACGATCACAACGAACCATAATTAATTATGTGCGATAGGCGATGAGGAGTTCTGCTACATACCATGTAGGCAGTAGAACCTTGCTAATTTAAGCATGATTGACTTGAGTCGAACGGGAAAGCACAACCCTCTTACAAAATATTTACGTAAAGTAACAGTATCTATTGGGTATCGTTTGGTGAGTAAGAGTAGCGGCGGCCCCATCCCCTTTTCCTTCTCGCACATCCCGATCCTCCTCCATTATTTTTCCATCCAGACCGGCAATGCACTTATTACTGCGGGTGTCCACTATGCCCATGTCCACTATGGGCGGTGGTAACCGCTTACAACAACACTCTGCATACAGCAAACAAAAAGCTAAAAACATATTATTCTAATATAATATTAGGCGTATTTTGGTATTGCAATCATGATACATGGATTGCAAAAATAATAGAATATGTCCTTAAATAAAATATCAGTAGCTTCAGAAATATATCATTTAAGAGAATAATGAACGACGAAAATACCCCCCCACACGAATATACCATAAGAAAAATACGAAATGGGATATATATCAAAGCGTCATTGCCTCAGAGGTCAAGTTGAATAAAAAAGCCAAAACTGTCGAAGATCTGGCAAACGCCGTTGAGGAATTAAACATTATTATCCATAAAGCCGACAACAAAGCCACACCCGTAAGCAAAGGAAATCCTCTAAAACATAATTTATACCCTAAGGACATCAAACATAAAATAAAGGAAAAAAGAAGACTTAGAAAAACTTGACAGACTTATACGTAACCAAGAGACAAAACTTTATTTAATAAATGCTCGGAAGAACTAAAAAGCCTCATCTGTATATATAAAATCCTTGCGTTACTGACTGACTGACAGACAAGCTACAGCCAAAACTATTAGGCGTAGGAAGCTGAAATTTGGCATGTATGTTCCTTGAGGATCGTAGGGGAGCACTAAGACGGAATTTTCTGAAATTCCCACGCGAACGGGCAGAAACGGTTAAATTAAAAAAAATGTGCGGGCGTAGCTGCGGGCGTCATCTAGTAGAAATATATACTAACAACAACCTCCAGAACTACCTGTCATCACTATCGCCAACACTGGATATGAATTACTCGCTGTGGAAAGCTACTAAAGCCTTAAAAAGACCTAAAGCTCAGATAACCCCTATTAGAGATAACACAGGAAGCTGGGCAAGATCAGATAAGGAAAATGCAAAGACCTTCGCTGACCATCTAAGTGACGTCTTTCAACCACACTCTGACTCTGATCAGGAACACGCAAAGAAAATTAAAGAGTACCTTAACATACCACTGCAAATGTATCTACCATTGAGATGCGTAAATCCTAAAGAGATTATAAGAGAAATAAATAATAGCACCAAGTTACGACCTCATCGACGCAACCCTCTTGAAACATCTACCACACAAGGGAATCATGAGCTTAGTTAAGATCTTCAACGCATGCATCAGACTCGAACACTTCCCAGGCCAATGGAAAATTACTCAAGTCGTAATGGTACCTAAGCCTGGCAAACCACCACATGAAAGGAACTCTTATAGACCTATAAGCCTCTTGCCAGTAATTGGTAAACTAATGGAAAAGATCCTTTTAAATAGGATGAAAGAACATCTCAACAACATCATCCCCTCCTACCGATTCGGATTCCGAGAAGAACATGGTACAGTTGAGCAGGTTCATCGCATTGTCGACATCATAAGCGGAAGCCTGGAAAATCGAAAGTACTATTCTGCCGCCTTTTTAGACATAAGCCAAGCCTTTGATAAGGTCTGGCACGAAGGGCTGGCATATACATTTAAAAAATCACTTCCGCATTCATATTTTTACATACTTCTATCCTACCTCGACCGAAGAAGTTATGAAGTAAAGTGCAACACTGAGTATTCAGCCCTATACGAGATACGTTCAACGGTCCCTCAGGGCAGCATTCTGGGACCGGTTCTATACCTGATTTATACTGCGGACCTACCAACTGATGAGCACACAATAACTGCAACCTATGCTGACGACACTGCTGTCCTGTCTGTGCACTCTATATCGGAGACAGCTTCAACCCAACTGCAAAACCATCTGACCGAGATTAAAAGTGGTTGAAGCGCTGGGGAATAAAAGCAAACCATACCAAGTCCACACATGTTACCTTCACACTTAGGAAAGAAACCTGCCCACCAGTAAAATTGTACGAAGAAACAATACCTCAAGAAGACCACGCGAAATACTTGGGTCTTTACTTGGATAGGAGATTAACATGGCAGAAGCATATCTGAACCAAGCACAAACAACTTGACAGCAAACTCCGCAGTATATACTGGCTAACAGGTCGCCACTCCCACTTAAGTAATGTGAGCAAAATGATGGTATACAAGGTCATCATTAAGCCTATCTGGACATATGGCATTCAACTATGGGACACAGCAAGCAACATCGAGATCCTGGAAAGATTTCAGAGCAAGAATCTTAGAAACATATTTAATATACCTAAATGTATAAGTAATAAATACATTTAACTCGACCTCAACATACCTGCCGTTAAGCAAGAAATAAGTCAGCATAGCCAAAGATATCAGAAAAGACTTGCACAACACTCAAATGAGCTGGCACTATCACTGAGTGGGACAGGAGGACAACAACATGCGAGGCTAAAGAGAAGTGACATCCCCAGTCTCAGTAACAGATTTACATAGAGAAAAGAGAGCTCTACAACTAGGAAGCCCTCTCAATAAATGAAGCCAAACCAACAGACCTAAGGTTGGCCAACACAGTGGCTTATTGTCCTATGACAGATTGCCATGAAGCAGAACTAAACAAAAAAGAAAAAAAAAGAGAATAATTTTCTCGAAATTACGTCAGTTATTTATTAGTTTAAGACAAAACATCGAAACATTTTATATAATTTACGAAAACTCACCTCAAACCATAGTAGGGGTTTGTATAATAAATCCACAAAGTTCATTTAAACGGATTTAAGCAAACAACGGGACTCGTGTGGAGCAAATGCTAGTACAAACTCGTAGTGTGGTGAATGCAGCTTCATATAACAAGCTCAGTGACTCAATTTAAATGGACGATGAATTTGTGTCTTAGTAGTGCGATCACGACTGTAGGCCTAGCGACGTTCAAAGCGACTTGCATCGAGCGACAGTTGATGAGATGTTCATGCAGTTCTGTTAATAAATAATAGTTTAGCATGACTGACAAACCTACGCCTATGATCAGCAAGATATCATTGATACAGGTGTCACGATGTGTATAGAAATATGGTTAGCACACAACCTTCACTAAACTGCACATCCCTTATAAAGAGACGAGAAGAGTAATTGGGCATGCTGTCCCTTTTAGTTCTTTTCTCCAAAGGGAGAGCAAAACAACATATGTCTGGTTGCAAGCTATTAAGAGAATGCTTAGTCCATTTCTCCATGTCTGTGATTGTGACGCAGTAGTGTCATGAACACCGCATTGCCCATCAGAGTCGCGTGACTTGTTACCTGTTGCAATTCGCGCTGTTCGTGGCTATAGTCGTCGCCAGGTGGTTTTTTCTGTTCTATGGGATTTTTAATTTTATTTGTGCTTGTGTATGCACGCTCTACTGTGGATATTAATGCACTCTGAATGTGCATTCATTGTGGTATGTATGGTTTAACGTTGACCGCAGGTGTGTTATTCTCGGCTTTTTATCTGTTTTAGTATTATTTTGAGGTTAAATTTCGATGTATAAAAGTATGCGTGTTAAGTATGGATATTCTATAAAATTGTTTTTAAGAACAAAAGTAGCCTAAATTACTCCTTAAAGAATATGCTATGCTATTTGTCAGCAAAGGCCATCAAATCAACAAACTGACAGATGGCATTTCTGTCCGATTGTGTTAGACCGACAAAAATAACAATATTTTATAGGGATTGTAAAGCCTATAAAAACCTGTTATTTTGACAAAACAAAAGAGCACTCTAATTTTATTATTTCTTTTATTTTATTAAATTGACAGGCAACAATGCAATTTACGAATATTGTTAACTCAACAATATCAGCAGCATGCAATGTAGCGCGTTGTAGTAGGTAGTTTACACGGGCTTTGATAACATCCCATTGTTTCGGAATTAATAGGTTCATACGGATTTTGTGGGTTCCTGACAAAGGTAGATGAAATCCGAGCTTGTCATCGGTAAATTGTTATAATATAGTAACAAAAATATTGGATGTAAAATATTTTATTTAAATCTGATTCGCGTTAATACATGGTTTGAAATATGGTTATTTATTAAAGGGTGCCCGTAGCTACACATTTTATGTTAATCTGTAAGTTGCTTCGCCATCCCGTGGAAATTCCGGGACAATCCCATCTTAGTGCTCATCTCATGGCAGAATTTCTAAGGGACTCATAGCTTTCGCCATTATGGTTTTCTTTCACCACACTTATAACACCAGTGTACCCGTTCTTTGAGAACACTATTTAATTTAGTAAATCAATGTCTGTTATGTCAAATATAGTTCTTTCTAAACAACCTAATGTTTAAAATAATGGAATTGATATTACTTGTTAGTGTATTCTAAAAAAAGATTAAAAAGATTTTATAAAAATCTCTAGTCCCAAAATCCCAAAAGAAGTGCAAGGCAATAAGCCCTGCAATCAAACTTTCGCAAAATCCAATAACAATATTACGAGTCCAGTTTTAGGAACATAGAGCCTTAAATGCTTCCTCTGCACACAGTTTAAGCTTTCTAGGTGAAATGAGCCTCATGGTACATCGGATATGCGAATTATATCGACTATGGGAAGTTAGGTAGAGCAGAAGGCACTTCGTCTTCGAGATAGTGAGGTACATTATTGATGTGGGTTAATTTGGGTGCGGTGAGACAGCATCTATTAGGTTACCATAGTCATTTTACGTTCGCTTGTAAAGTGTACGAATTTATACTGATATATGAATTTTTTTGCCGTATATGTGTGGAGTTGTTTTAAAAACACATATTAAATAATGTAAACATAGACTCACGCCTGTATCCCCGAAGGGGTAGGCAGAGGTGTTATATTAAACCCATATTTCGCCATGAATTTTTAGGTCCCACGTAATAGAGGGCGAGCTTATTGCCGTTACCGGGCACATAACCAGACTCCGTGCTGCAAACTGAGAATTCGAAAAAACCCAATAACACTTTTGCCCGACTCGGGAATCGAACCCGGGACCTCCGATCAGCAGTCGCATACGCTATCCACTGGACCACGGAGGCCGTCTAATTAAACATAATATCTTTATAATTCAATTAAATATGCTAAATAGGTCGTATGCTTTACTATTTTTAACCGACTTCAAACAAGGAGGAGGTTTACAACTCGTTGGAATATTTTTTTTATGTATGTTCTCCGATTTCTCTAAGACGCCTGGACCGATTTCGAAAATTCTTGTTTTGATTGAAAGAGTATATCTTCCAGTTGGTCCCATTATCAGCAAATCAGGATCTGATCATGGAATCCTGGAAAAATCGAAGGAACTCTCCAAATTTTAAAAGCACACTTGAAGCGATTTGACGATAACAACTCAATGCCGTCGAGTTTGGGCTCGTTTGAGTATCCTTGACATATACTTTGATGCTGGATGATTTCCATGGTCTGATGATAGAGCTGGAAGGTAACCATGAGATCTTTGTGATACAACAACCCAATCTCATCGAGTTTAGGGTCGTTTGATTCGTTTTTACATGGACTTTGGTACTGGATGTTTTCCAGAGTCTGATGGTGGAGCAGGAAGGTGGCCATGGGATCTTTGTAATACAAAGACGCAATCCCATTGAGTTTGAGCTCGTTTGAGTCGTCTTTACATGGACTTTAGTACTGAATGTTTTCCAAAGTCTGATGATAGAGCAGGAAGGTGGCCATGGGAAATTTGTAATACAATTACGCAATCCCATTGAGTTTGGGTTCGTTTGATTAGTCTTTACATGGACTTTAGTGCTGATGAATGTTTTCCAAATTCTGATGATAGAGCAGGAAGGTGGCCATGGGATCTTTGTAATACAGTAACGCAATCTCATCGAGTTTTGGCTCGTTTGTTTTGTCTTGGCAAACACTTTGGTACTGGATGATTTCCGGGATCTGATGATGGAACTGAAACGAACGTGTTTACGCCAGTTAGATGAAAACAAAAAAGCACTTGAAATTGCCAGAAAGGTACAGGTCTACATTTCAGAATTGGGGCACGTAAGGAAAGCCTCCCCATCATGTACCACCTACACTATCCTCTGTACCTACTACCAATAAAAAGCAAAAAAACAAAAAACAATTTTTAAATAAAAAAAAACCGATTTCAAAAAACACTAAGGAAATAAAAAGCAAAAAATAATTGGTTTTGGAGCAAAAAATTTTGGAGTCGGTGCCAAGCCCTTACGAAAAAAGTTACTAAAGTACAAACTACCTATTCTCACAACAAAGAAAGTTATATAAAAAGGTGTAGAGGTTTTATAGTCAGATTAAAAATACTTGGCTTGGCACCGACTCCAAAATTTTTTGCTCCAAAACCTATTATTAGGGCTCCTTTTTGTTGTTTCTGGTATACAGAAATATACTTTACAGAGATCCTCCAGAACTACTTCTGGTATACAGAAATATACTATACAGAAATCCTACTCAGAAAATTTCCCTTAATATAAATACGTTACGCCATAGCTCCACCAGTGTGCCGCGACACACCACACACAATTTTCGGCGTCGCACCGGATGAAAGACTAGCAAGATTAATTATGTTGGAATAAAATGAACGAATAAATGTAAAAGTGAAGCAATCAGCTAGATATAGCATATTTAACTTATTATAATGCTCTTCTATCCCTTAAAATACGTAACACGGTATATTATCTAAACTTTTTAATAAGCAGTTTAAGCAAAAAACTTGTAGACTATTATCTCTAATAAAATACGTTATGTCTTAGTTCTAGATTAAATTTAAAATCTACCAAGAATGATTTAATTAATTCCTGCTAAAAAAATGTTTGCATAGAATATTAACGACAGTATTCAAATAGAATAAGTGTATTTTCTTGAAACATCAGAACCTTGTAACTACAAAATTAGATTCCAATGAATATAATAAATTATTTACTTTAGTATTAATGAAAACTAGAGGTCGCCCAGTGATTGAAATTCGACCATAATTTATTAAAATGTTAAATTTCTACATTATTATCATTGTAGGTACTGTTAAGACTACAATCACAGACTTCCCCGCACAATACAAATAAAGAAAATCTTTTATCAAATTACTGGGACGGCTATTAAATACTTTTCTTAGTAAAATAAAACTTTGAAATAGATATTAAAGACTTTATAAAAATGTCATTCAATTCAAATTCAGTTATTTTGCTAAAACAATATGGTAGTGAGTTGTAACAATAGCATATAATAAGAGACAACATGTTTTGTTGGTGAGGCAGCAAGCAAAAAAGAGATAAGTAACACATAATTGATCAAAACTGGATACTTATTAAAAAATAAATCTAATTACACATTCTCTTGCCCTTGCGCAGTATGCCGTTTACTTCCATACTTCTTCTTATCTAATTATTTATTCCTTTCTCTTTCGACACACAGATGATTAATGTTTTCTTTTAAATTATAATTCACAAATAGCTCAATACATGCGCAATAATAGATTTTCAACTAAATTTACACAACCATAGAATGAAAGAAAAATTTCCCGCGCGCAGCGTTCTGAATTCAAACTTGATGACATCTGCAATTTTGTTTTTTCATACGGATATTTTGTTTATATTTTACACTTTGTCAGAAACTTATAATAGTTATTAATAAAATACCATACATATATATGTAATAACTAATAATTGTATATTCCAAAACGTACGTATTTTGTTGCGACGTAAATATTATATTAATTTATAGGCCCAGATAAATATGTATTGTGAAAAATTCTAAATTGATTAGGCAGAAAAAAAAATTGATTAGGCAAAAAATCTTGAATTTTTTTTTATAGATTTTCTTTTTTATTTGTGCTGCATATTATTATTTTAATTGTACTTTTAAGTACTTATAATTGTTTTATTCTAATGAATTCAATACTGTAAAATGCTATCCTGAAAAATTTATGTATAAAATAATGTTATATTTTTGAACTATTTTTAGTTTGAAAGTCTATGGGTCTGTTTAAATATTATTGTGTAAAAAGGGATAACATTTTTTTTTGTTTCACGTATTTATACATCGACAAAATTTCACCCTAATAATTTTTTCATAACGCTCCTAAAGAACTATAACTTCAAAAAGTTGACACAGTAAAACGATGCCAAATGATAATTGGATCAATTATATTATGATGTCAAAGATATTAATTTTACTAAAAATCTCCCGTCCGCCGTCTTGGATTCCCAAATTGATGTAATTTTCGTGTCCAGAATCCATGAAAACCCCGAAAATGATACCCAGATTAATTTTATAAAAAAATTCCCGTCCGCCATCTTGAATTCCCAAATAGATGTCATTTCCGTGATTAGAATGAATGAAAACGCCGAAATTAATAGCCATTTTTTTTTTATTAAAAATGTCCCGTTCGCCATCTTGGATTCCCAAATAGATGTCATTTTTGTGTCCAGAATCCATGAAAACCCCGACAATGATACCCATATTAATTTTATTAAAAATGACCCGTCCGCCATCTTGGATTCCCAAATAGATGTCATTTTCGTAATTAGAATGCATGAAAACCCCGAAAATGATACCCATATTTTTTTTATTAAAAATATCCCATCCGCCATCTTGTGAATGTAGAAACTAAAAACTTTTCCCTTGACTTCTCTCGTGAGAATTTTGTGTCACACATGCGCGCGCATCGTAAACTTTCACTGTCATCATTTTTTCATAACGCACCTAAAGAAGTATAATTTCAAAAATACAAACTCGCAGGCAGAATAGGACAAACCTTGAATAAAAAGTATGTATTTCATATATACACCGCTATTTTTTAATTAGTACAAAAACTTTAAGGACAGATTAGCAAAGATATTATTATCATATATGTGACGTAAGAATTTCATAATATCAATAAAGAGCAAAGCTATTATCATTTGCTTATTGTAGAAAATCTCACTTAAATCATAGTCATATTTTACAATCCATTCACTAATTCATTGATAATATTCCATCCTGCTCATTCGCATTCTCTCTGTCGCACTTATGATGTAGGTAGCCATAGAAAATAAAATGAAGAAAAATAATAAATGTAGGTAGTTATTTTTTAATTTTATTAATTCTACCCTCTCCTTCATACTTCATTCGGGCTTAGGACCGGCAAAATTTATCGTTTAACAAGTAATTAAATACGGAGGTATGTAATTAGAAAGCAAACAAATATCAAAATAAAAGAAGGTGTTCTGGACTAAAAGAAAAGATTAATTTTGGCATATTTATGAAGTTAGAATCATCTGCTATTTACAAATATTATTTTATCATCATCATGTCAGTCTAGAGACGTCCACTGCTGGACATAGGCCTTCCTCAAGGTGTGTGGAGAACACAGACCGATTTTGAGCCGCCCGCATCAAATTATTATTTACTTAAGTACGTATTTTTTACTAAACTTACAAGTATTTCCATTGTCCTTCGAAATGTCCACCACCGTTGTCAAAAGCATCCAATATGCACTGTTTTAATTGTTTGACACTGACCGGACCACTTTTGTACACTCACAAAAAAATGTCCATGGGTACACAGCTGCACTCGCGATTTTTCCACTCAAAAAGTACGCACGAAGCATAGCTACCTACTCCCGTGATATGAACTGATATGATAGGCCATCGCGTCGGGCAAACGTAGACAAACAATTAACTTTTGCAACGAAATTAGATACGCTCACTTTTGCTAGCAATTTAGTACTGTTTGTCGCATCGTCGGGGCGTGGCGCAGGCGCAGAGGGGCGGGGGAGAGGTGAATTTATCAATGGTTCATTTTACTATGATACTCGTAGTACTCGGGTCGGTCATAGTATTAGTATTGTATTTACCAATTATCACGTATTTTTGTGGACAGTTTTGAGACAGTTTTGGGACTTTGTTTTTATTTTTTAACTACATAAATATGATCAGTTAAAGATACTTAGTGCTGTGTTAAATTTTTTATACTAATTAAAAAATAGCGGTGTATATTATTAACCTCTTTTCAGTTTGAACGTCTGTGGGTCCATAACCGTAAATTAAAAAGTAATATTGTATAAGTATACGATGTTACTTATGCATATGTGTGTGCGAAATAAATGGTAGTAGTGGTAACGTTTATTTTCATTAAAATCATATATTTCTTATGCATTTTTTTTTAAATATCATTCTGCACATGTACTACATGTAAGCAATAAGTGTGCCAAATTTCATAATCCTCCGTTCGCGCATTTCTCGTAAAAAGGGATCACAAAATTTCGCTTCACGAATTAATATATAGATTAAAGTCTAAAGTCTAAGGGCTAGTTTCTCCGTCCTTCCACAAGCTTGTTATAAGTTACTCGGGAGAGGCAATCTGGTAGTTTTTTTTATATACACGGTAATGCATATCCTGGGATGGTCAAATTGACCATTATCTTTTAAATCGTTTGCCCAGTCTTTGTACGTACTACCATTAACACACAATTGTAATTTCTAATGAAACTTTTTTCTTTGTCCACAGACACTTGAGCCCAATGTCACAGTCGCAGCATACGCTGACGATAACTCAACGGAGTTAATAGAATACACGCCGTAAGAAGACCGTCTGGAGACGTACCTGGTGCCAGTTCTCTTTGCGATCATCTTCATAGTCGGTGTGCTGGGGAATGGGACTCTTGTCATAGTATATTCGGCGCCGTGGCACCATCATCAGGACACCCCCAGAGGATCCATGAATAAAACTAGATAGATTCACTGATAAAACCTTGGGTGAACAGGGTTGACAAGCGCCAAACACGGCTTCCAAGTGCTTGTCGCATCAGTCTTCAGGTCATCATTGGTATTGGCGGCCAAGCCAAGAGATCCATTACTTTCGCGCCAAATGTATTTCTCGATGTCTCTTAGGGGGCGCTGATCCCACCGCTGCTTTCGGCGCCGCGGCACCATCGTCAGGACACCCCCAGAGGATCCATGAATAAAACTAGATAGATTCACTGATAAAACTTCAATATATTCTCGATATGAACCTCACGATACAAAAGTCCAACGAAAAGTGTCATGGCCGCCCGCCGTCGCATCAGCTTAATCGGTATCAAAACATTATACATTTAATTGCAATATTTATATTTTCGTATGTATGAACTTTCAATTAATCTTTATAATTAAGAAACAATATAGAATTCCATTTACTTTAGCTAAAGCGTCGAAATACGTCTTGATAAATTTAATTAGTAGTTATAATATTACCAAAATGTGTTGGCGGGCGACTAAGCTAACCAAACTATTTAAAGACAATATAAACCAATACAGCGTCAAGAAATATATGTAAATACAGAAATGTAACACAATTAATATAATATTAATTGCAAGCAAATGCAATTAATATTTTACTGGTTATTTAGTTAAAATTACATTAAAATAATATTAACTTCCGGGTTAGTTATCATTTACGTTTATGCTTTAACAAACCATCTCAGTGCGCCCATATATACTTCAGGCATAGAGGGATGAGAAATGCGCCGAATATGTAAGTAATATTTTGTATCAATCTGTTCTATAATTAACTATTTATACCCCGTCTTATCTACTGACAATATTGTCTTGTACAGTTATATTATAGTAAAAAACTACAACAGTTACTTTACCAAACTAAAGCAGGCATATGATGCTACCGATACATTCACGTCGGCGTAGGCAGAGATAACAGAACACCTCTTGATTTTATCTTTTCAAACCTCACGCACTTCCTCTACATTCATTACTCTTGTCATACATATTCGTCGGTTACGGGTGCTAACGACCTGCTAAAGAGTACAGTACATTCAAATGTTTCAAACAAAATGTAAAAAAATAAGCTATTAAAACAACACGTTTAACAGTCCCCAAATAGAATCATCACAAGTTTAAACATCATCATCATTATCATCAGCCCTGTATATAAACTGTCCCAATGCTGGGCACGGGCCTCTCCTCACTATGAGAAGGGTAAGGCTATAGTTCACCACGCTGGCCTAGTACAGGTTGGCTGACTTCACATGTCTTTCGAGATCATTATGGAGAACTCTCAGATATGCAGGTCTGGTTTCCTCACGATGTTTTCCTTCACCGTTTAGCAAGCGATAATTAACAATTTAATACGCACATAACTCCGAAAAGTCATAGGTGCGCGCCGTGGATTCGAACCCGGACCCTTTTCCTAGCAGTCTGTCGGTCTCTCCACTAGGCTATCGCTGCCTCTACATGTTTCCTCTCCTCCTTGCGTCGTTTATCCTCAATGCTGAGGGTCGTGGCTTTTTAGGATAACTTTTCCTGGACTATTTTGCGCCAGCTCACTCTATCTTCGGCAGCATGGATGGCATCGTAGACCGAGGTGTTCAAAGCAGAGCGGATCTGGTCAGACCAGCGCAAGGGGCTTCTGCCTCTGGGTCTCTTCCCGTCCACCTTGCCTGTCATCAGCAGCTTTTCCAAGTTATCACCTCTATTTCTGGCAATGTGGCCAAAGAACTCAAAACTCATCCGTAAACATGTTGTGCTGAGTCTCATCGGTACATGTTTAAACACTTCTTAAATATTTTTAGCATTACCAAGGTCGCGACACGTTTGAGAATTTTATTTAATTTTTTTAATTTTGCAAATTATTACGTGTTTGCAAATTACTTAATTGTCTAGAGACTACAAAGAATCTAATAAGCTCAACATTTTGCTTTAAAATATTTTCGCTGTTATTTAATTTTCAGAGGAGATATAAAATAGGCAATTACTTAATAATAACTAATTATTACCGCCGCCATACAAACCCTAAGTAGTAGGATTCCAATAAATTGGACTCAGAAACATATTGTCTAATTTTGATATCCACAAAGTAAGACATTCGTTGACCAAATTGGTGACGTTCTGGAAAACGGAGAGGTCCGAAGCACCCGGCGAGCATGTATGAAAAGAGGAATGAATGTAGAGGAAGCGCGTGAGGTTTGTAAGGTTGGATAGAAGCAAGCGGCGTTCCGTTGCCTCTGCCTACCCCGATGGGAAAAAGTCGTAAGTATATGTATGTATGTAAAGTATGACAGTTCCTTGGTCGTAAGTTATGTTGACCTTCGTATATTGAGGTGACATACGATATACGATGTAAACAACTCTAAAAATTCGTTTCTTTGCGGTCCATCACGTTTTGCGTATTATTTTCTCCTGTCAAACGTAAAGAGCTTTTACGAAAAATTCACTTACGTAAAAGCCTATTGCTGTCGTTTTGTCCTTGCGAACAACTATATTTTATCGCAATGGCTTTCTTGTGTTTTTGCTTGTCAATATTACTATCCATTTTCGTATACTCGTTTATAGTATTCCCTTTACACATATTTTTTTATGTATGTATATCTTTAATGATGTAGTTAGCCTATTGAGTAGTCTGTTTAGAAAATGTTGAAGCAAGCTAAATTGCTAAATTTTATAAATGTCTGCAGAAACTGAACAATGGTTTTAACAACAACTTAGCTTCAGTGATAGCATTATATTTCGTCCGTGTGGTGACGGATTAAGAATACGGAATGTCACCACCCCATATAATCCCATGGGTGTCGTAAAAGCCGACAGAGGGAGTATTTTATGCAGAGAACAGCACTGTAAGAGAAGGAAAACTTGATACAAACCCTATACCAACCCGTTTGGCCAGCGTGGTATAGTAGGCCAATTCCTCTTTTCAAAGGAGAGGCCTAGTCCAGCAGTGGACTGTTAAAGACTGATGATGATACAATCTTATAGTTAATGCAAAATAAATAAATAAAAATTGTTGGAAATGAATATCTCATTAACTACTCCTAATAAATTTCCTCGCAGTGCAATTGTTATAAAATTAAAACCGAAAGATCTTGCATTATATCTTGCAGCACATTGTTACCATTTCTAATATAGATTACATATATGTTGCATTGTTTCAATAATCTCGATCTTCGTTGTCTCAACAACAAACTTAAAGCATTGGCAACTAATGGTTAGAGTTTTAAGCTACCAACCAAAAGATAATGTGTTCGATTCTCACACCACTGATACGAACTCGACGTGTATAATTTGCTTGACCCAATAATCAGTATTGATAGCATTGTTTATACTCTATTCCGTTGCTGGCACAGAGCGTTCCTTATAATGAGAAGAGTTATGCCATATAATAGTCCACCACGTCGACCAGGTGCACATTGGAGATTCACATGTAATTTGAGAACATTACGAAGAACTCTCAGACATACAGGTTTCCTCGCGATGTTTTTTTTTCACGGTTTAAAGAGCAACAATTCACAATTTTCATCATCATCGTCCTAGCGCTATCCCAGTTGCATCCAAGACTTTTCGCCTTGGAGCCCGGGGTCCACTTACTAGTCTAACCAGATTTGACAGAATATCAGCTTTTCTATAGAGCGGCTATCGTCTGACCTCCGCAACCCAAAGGGCGATAGCGATATTCCATGGTTTAGACCAGTATCAGTTTATTTGAGGGTACTGCCTCCTCGTAACGACTGTCAAAGATTTTCATAACAGCCGGGACCGACGGTTTAAGGTGCTCACCGAGGCACGGGGCAAGCGATAATTAACAATTTAATACGCACTTAACTTCGAAAAGTCATTGGTGCGCGCCGTGGATTCGAACCCTCGAACCGTCTGTTGGTATATCCACTCGGCTATCCCTGCCTCTAAACAATTGACAATTGTGAGCGGTTTCAGATTAGCGTTTTATACGCGCGTATAAGCTCGTATTTAGAAGCGCGTGTAGGCGCGTATAGGCGCGCCTTTTGGCACTCGCGCAACTCGTACAAGCGTTGACGCGCCTCTAAGCTCGTATAACTACCAACCGTCAGAATCCATGTTGACACTGACAAGACGTCACTACCGTTTCGAGCGAACACGCCCATTTACGTGAGTCTGGTTTTTTGAAGCGCGTAATATAGCGCGCGTGTAAGCTCGTATGCAGAAACGACCGTATACGCGCAGAAAAATACGCTAATCTGAAACCGCCCTTTATATGCACTAAATTTCGGAAACTCAATGTTGCGTTGTCTGTTGTCTCTGCAGTAGGCTAACGCTTTTACTATAATACTTATTTATTTAAATCTAGTTCTATATCAAATCTGATCCGTCAAATGTTCATTACCTTTCTCTGTTTTGGTTTGATGCACTACAAAACTACTTCTTAGCCTCTTAAATGAGATCATAATTATTAGAAAGCTAGGTTTACATTGATATTTCTCCAGATACAACGCTACACGTGTTATTGTTTGACATTTCAGGTATAGTTAATGCGTAGTTATCTATTTAGACCTTAAAATAAACTCATGTGATACGATTTTCGAATTACAAACAACATTTAATATTAATTCTGGATAATAAGCATTTATGTTGTAATAATGTTTAATTTGTGGTATAAATTGAACTCTGATCTATTTTGTATCTTAAGCTCGTAGCTACGATTATCAATACATACTATAAAATGTAGTCCCCGCCGCGTCCTGTCTATACGAATTCTGCACGGTTTACACTAATAGATAGTGTTTTTTTTTTATACTAATAGGAGGTAAACGAGCAGACGGATCGCCTGATGGTAAGCAATTACCGTCGTCCATGGACACAAGCAACACCACAGGAGTCACAAGTGCGTTGCCGCCCCTTGGGGTTGGGAAAAGGGATAGGATGAGGAATGGGATGAGGGAAAAGGAATAGAGGATAGGGCCTCCGGCACTCTCACTCACCGAATGAAACGCAACAGTTTAGGTACTGTTAGTTTACGACGATTATCTATATAGAGGATAGTACTTCCCCGGTCGAGCCGGCCCATTCATGCTGAAATCAGCAGGGCTCTACTACCGTGTAAAATTGTGTTGGTTGTTATTCTTGAGGAAAGTTTTGGTGTATAAATTAGGCGGGCGGAACGGCGAGCGCATTCTAGTAATAAATAAATATATACGGCTAGTTTGTTAATGTCCTGTCGATGTTATTCTTCTTATTGAGTCGATGGTACAGGGTACTCAGCTCATCATTCTAGCGTTATCCCAGTTGCAAGCCCAGGTCCGCTTACTAGTCTAACCGAATTTGACTGAATATTATTAGTTTTTTCACCGATTTACAGCCTGTCTGGTTTTCGCAATCCGAATCCCAAAGGGAAAGCTATTTCATGGTTCAGAGTAGTGTATCGCTTATTCAGAGGTACTGTCTCCCTAACACGACTGTCAAAAATCTTCATGATAGCCGGGATAGGCTTAACTGCTCGCCGAGGCGCGAGGCAAGCGATAGTAAATTAACAATTTAATAAGCATATAACTTCGAAATATTAGCGGTGCGCACCGTGGATCCGAAAGCGATACCCTCTGCATGGCGACTGCCAACAGATTTGTTGGTAATACAGGATAATATTCAGAAACGTCCATAAATTGATTCAGCATACTAGGTAGCCACAGCGATTGCTCTATCGGTAGCAAGTTAGAGTTCATCCTCCAAACACAGCTTGAGAGACAATAGGGCACTCCAACAGATGTGCCATCGTTTCATCGACCGCAGTCACACTGGGCTTATTATTATCATCGCCTGTGGATAAACCGCATATGGCTAGCAAAATAACATCATCGTCATCATCTTATAGCACTGTCCCGGTTGCGATCCAAGAAAGCTAGGGGTCTCCTCCTATGTAATATCTACCTAATCCTTCAAGGATCGTAATTTTTACTTTTGCTGTCAGCAGCATAGATATTGCTCAACTTTTTTGTACAGATAATTACTTAACGTCAGCTTAGTTTTACGCAACCTTAGAACATATTCACGCTTAATATTAAAGTGACCGAATTCAATAAATCATTTTTTTGGCAAATCGCAAAATACGTTTTGCAATTAGGACTTGTGCTGTGTTCTTTGCTATATATGGCACAATATTTTAACTATACAGATCAAGTTTAGCTTTTATCAAAGTATATTTAACAAAGTTTTGAGTGTAGTTAAAATTTTTATTATATATTATTTACTTTCAATATTACAGTCTGTCAAAATTGTTACTGTAGTTATAGGTCTTTTTAATACTAAATCGTGCTTAATTTGTTAAAAAGGATAAAGACCTAATTAATTTTAAGTCATTTTAATAGTAAAAACATATACTACTTGAATGTACATTTTAGATATACGTCAATTTATTACTAAAAATGAAAGCGGTTTTTTTCAGTTTGGTCTTTTTAATGAAAAGTAAAATCAACTTTGAAGAACAAGTTGGTTTTTAAAACTCCAAAAATTGCGCATATAGCTACACTTATGTTACTAAAACTAAACAATAATGTCAAACTAATCAAAAGAAATGAGTTTTAATTTTAAAACAATCATGTTTATCCATTTACTTAACATAATAATTTTTACGTAAGATTAACAGAAGTTTTTAAACAGATGAATAACAATTAATAAAACTATAAGTTTTAAATTCTAACAAATAATAGGTAGGTTATTATTATTAATCAGTCTCACAATATTTTTATTTAGTCTGCTTAGGTTTAAATCTTAAACTTTTAGTCACAATATTATATACGCTATGGTAACTAGTATAAAATACAAAGTAATAAAACAAAAATAGATGCAACATCTTATGAAATTATCAATCAGTCACATGATATTCTTAGTAGGCATGCTTAATAATGCAGTTAATAATAAAACAAAACCCACATCTTTCAGCATAAGTACGTAATTAAAAAGTACCTCAAAAGATATACAAATAAAAAAATGTAAATCGGTTAAGTACTTAGTACCTAACCTTACAAAATAGAGTCATAAAAATCAGAATAAAATTTGGGTATCAAATTCTTAGCAATTAACTCGCGTAAATCTTTTTTTTATTGTCGCTCAGGACTTGTTTGCCAGTATAAGCCTTAACTAAAGCCAATTCGTCTAAAGGCAACATTTTAGTTCGCCTGTTCCGGACACACACTTCAGAAAAATCCTGCTGTTTGTATGATTCTTTAATAAAAAAAAGAAAATGGGTTATTCTTCATTACTTTAATAATTTTTATGTCATTCCATGTAATATTGTTCCCATCTTTTGTTTTATTAAAATTATATCCCCAACTTTCTTGTATTTTTTTTAAATCATAAAAGTCATTAAAAGTACACTCATTAACAACAAATTTGCAACCTGATTTTCGTGAATTTTTAATTATAGATATGTATTGATGTGGTGAATATATTGGTCCGGATTTCAAATTCTTTTTGATTTCCTTCTCTATCAGGCTGTGTATATTATCAGCTTCATTTTGAGTGTGGCCTTTTATTAAATATTTATGTGTTATAGAATTTATATTTAAATGTGTCACAGCGTAAAGATATAATGTAACCATGAATTTGTTCTTGTTTTGCCCTCCACAATTATCCGAATACATTATAATATCGATATTTTTGTCTGTAATAGCTCTGGATTCATTACAAAGATTTTCTAAATAATTTAATAAACATGAACCAATTTCATTGGCACCTCTTTTTGCGTCAGTTTCGCTCCAAAAATAACACTGCACGTTGTTGTACGAGTCCTGAATTTTGCCTTCTAGTTTTTTGTTTAAAGTGGCAATAGTGAAATTATAGCTATTGAGTTTACTTTTATAATAAAAAGCTGAAGTGTCCCCTTTAGGTGTTTGAAGAACTGCTTGAAGATCAAATAAAATGACTATATTATTGTTATCGATTTTACACCGATCATTATATTTTTCCTGTCGGCTAAGGGCTTTTTCTTCTAAATGGCAATCATATTTTTTTTGAATAACAAGTTTGTCTTCAGCTGATGAATTCTGGAATTGTAAACATAGGTCGCACTGGTCTTTTCGTGGACTTAAGAATGAAATATTAAATTGTGTAGTGAAAACCTTATAAAATGTGCAATATTTTTCGGCAGACTTATTTTTTTGTTTTTGTATGTCCTCGAAATCTTTAAAAAGATCGACTATAGTTTTACCACCATCTATGAATTCACGGGTCGATGTTTGGCGTGTATAATGGGAATCTGTCCTCGGAATAGAGTTGATAAATTCTTTGATGTCGGAAATTAATATTTCATCTGATTTATGGTTACTAGTCATTCCTAAAATGAGTTTTCAAAATCCCATGTTCATCAGTATTACTTTTAATAGTGTGAATCATACGATCTGATATATCCAATGTATTAAGAAAAAAAGTTTTACAAACGCGGATTGGATTACCATCAACGATAAAATGGAAAGCTTTGTTACAGTTTCTTGGAGCCAAAGCATTAGTATATTTGTATCTGGGTATAATATTGCTTAAACATGACAAAATAAAAGATCGTTGATTATGAATATCTCCAATCGCCCAATATGTGTCAAAAATACTTTGCCTTTGAACAGAATTAATCTTGATAAAACATTGCAATTTGCACGTACCTTTACATGGTGGTTTAAGTTGACGAGCTTTAATTATTGTATTTTTGCTATTAACATAGGTATGTTTTTCCTAAATTTCTCAATCTTTTAGCTTTAATTTGTTTCCAAGTTTCCGGCTGTCTCGTGCGTTTTCTAGTAACAACTGGAACAGCTGGTGTAACTGCTGCTGAAATTGCATCTTGTTCTTTTTGTTCTTGTCGAAGTTGTCTTGATGAGTCAGGTGTTCTGTTTTCTTTATTATTAGCAATATTTTCTTCTACAGATTCATTGCTAGAGCTGTCATATGACGAAGAATTTGAGCTCGAGGTAGAAGAACTACTGCTACTACTACTAGAACTTGAACGACGAATAGGTGGAAATAGCAAATTATTAACTCTCGCATCGTCTTGTATTTCAAAAGTGGGATCACCGCCATCACTTAAATCTGCGTCGCTTTCTTCTGAATTAACAGGTGAAATGCGATAATCTATAAGAGTATTTTTACGGCCCTCAGTGTTTTTAAAATATTCAGCTGCATTCAAATATTTATGGTTTTCTGGTTTATTTTTAACATCACGTAACATATGTAAGTAAATACGAAAGGTAAATAAATTGAAATCACACGTACATTCAGTTTAAAGTAGTATAATAATAAAAAGAAAGTACCTGGACATCAACACTTTGCGTTGTTGGAATTATAAGGGAAGGCTTTTACGACCCATTTGATGAAATATTTGTCTGCAAACAGTAATTGTTATTGGTAAGTTAATAAATTTCAGGTAACCTTAGATAAAGTACATTCAATTCAATGATTACATACCCGGTCGTCTAGACTTTGAGAAAAACTATCATTATCTTCAGTCGGTATTAAATTAATAATTTTTCTTGATCGCGAAGAAGACATTCTAAAAAAAAACTGTAAATAAGTTCAAAAGCAGAAAAGTTATTTTTGTCCACTACTTAGTTTTAATGTGGCACATTCCTGAATACAATCACATCGCAAATTCAGTTAGGAAAAATATGCATTATTTTTAATGAAGCACAGACCCATTACTAAATGTGATTCTGAACAAGTTATCAATATTAGTATTAAACAGACTTAATTCTAAACTGTACACGAACATTCATAGTTTGGACAACATTTTTATTAACAAACAGACTTAATTACTAATGTGGTCACGAACCATTATTGATTTTAGTTTTAAACAGACTTAAAAACCCTATTGCACTTTATAACTACAAAACAACTTTAATATTAAAAAGCCTCATTGCATAATGAGTCAAAATATTACAAAACATATGCATAAAACTTACCTTACAATTCACTATGAAATAGACTTAAAAACGAATAGGTCACTTTTAAAACAAACGAGCAGAAGTTTTGTTGGAGACGGTTGAACGAACAATGAATGTGTCTGTGTTATGTCAAATGACATCCATCAAATACGCGAGTGTGAAAGAGACCGAAAATTTGAAAAAGTGGGAAAACACTACATTTTGATCAGTTTCTTAGCGTCATGTCATAGATGGCGTTGTAATAGTGATACAAGTGTATCTAACTCATTTTCTACAAATTTTGAATTCGGTCTCTTTAATACTAAGCGTGCGTTAACGAAACAATTAAATGTAAATATTAAACGTACCATTTAATAGTTACAAAAGGTAGGCGCCGTTGTCACCGATAAATGCTTTCTAACATGAGACCATGGTTGGTGTTAGGGGGCCTTCTCGACTTTACCTCTGTGCTGAGAGTTATGAGTTCGATTCCCACACGAGACAACCGCATACAGTGTTAAATTTAGCTGTAGGGTTCAACTAAATTCTCATATGTGCCTTTCAAAATCGTAATTTACCTTTAATTTACTGAAAAAATGGTCTCAGTTCCGTATAAATAAATCGGAACAGCCAATTTCCGCAAATATATTATGCGAACATCATATTGATTCGTGCCACTTGAGCCTAATGCCGATTGAGAGCCAATTGGATAATAGGTAGGTATCTTCGAGAGCTCGGTGTTATCCGTCTAATATACTGTATTAATTCCTATTCTGTTATGCCAATAACTCTGTTGCGCCTTTTATTAACACTCAATTACTTTGATGAAAACTTTTATCTGGGGGCTCGATGGTGACCCACCAAGTCGAGCAAAAAAGCGGCATGGCCGTACCATCCTTTTCTCGAAGCATTTCAGGCCATTTTCGCCCCCTATAACTTCGTTGTGGATAAAACTAGGAGCTTATTTTTTTAGTAACCATGCAGGCATTGTATAAACATGGTGTATTTCAAATTTCATTCAATTTGAACTAGTAGTTTAAGAATTATAACGAGTCAAAATTCTTCATTTTGTCACTCACTGACCGATCATCAAAAGTCTAATGCATTTCTAGCAGACATAGAAGCCTCAAATTTAGAATACGATTAGTGTTTAGTATAATATGAATCAAGAAAAAATTCAAATATTTTTAAATTTCTGTCCAGTTTTCGAGATACATCAACAGCATAAATAACTTTGTAATCCCATATAAATATAAAGGATTACATTTTGCAGTTAGAGCTTTAAGCTTTGCTTGCTTTTGGTGTACAAGAAATAGAAGGTACCGGAATGGACAAAAGTAAGACTATCTACAAAAAGAAATGAGATCCCATAAAAACAATACTTGTCAAAAATACCAAGTCTCGCGACCGTAAAAAGTTTTGAGATCCATGTAATACCAAGTCGGTTAATTAAAATCTTTAATGTTTTATATAAATATATTGACTTGGCAATCGCATTAAAGAATCTAATTTATATATTATGTCTTATTTATGAGATATATTGTGTTTTCATGCGATGGCCGAGTTAATCTATTTCTTTAAAACATTAAAGATTTTAATTAACCGACTTGTTATTTACATGGATCTCACAACTTTTTACGGTCGCGAGACTTGGTATTTTTGACAAGTATTGTTTTTATGGGATAAAATTTACGGCATTTATTATATTTGTTTCTCTTTCACGGTTATTCTGCAAACTTAAAATGTGAGAAGAATAACCGGCCTTTTGGCAGGCGTACACGGAGACATAGGTCCAACGCGCAGAGGGCCTTTGAGAGTTTTAATCTAGAATGTGATGGGACACCTACTGAGGAGCCTCCATAACTACACTATTAAGTGCAGTCACGGATTAGCCGCAGCAGGTGCAAGACTATTGCTACTTGTGTTATATATGTCTGGACTTTAAAGAGGAATCTGAGTTTGTTTCGGATGTTTCTTCTTAGGGTGATTAGGTTGAGAACACATGCCCCATTTGCTTTAAAAAGTAAATTGTACATACATACATATCGTCACGCCTTTTATCCCCGAAGGGGTAGGCAGAGGTGTATTTCTACACCCACTTTTCGCCAGATATACTTTAGTCCCACGTAATAAGGGGCGAGCCTATTGCCGTACCGAGCACATTTCCAGACTCCGTACTGCTACTGAGAATTTCGTGACAGAAAAACCCAATAACACTGCCCGACCCAGGAATCGAACCCGGGACCTCCCGATCCCACGCGCACATTTATGCCGCGAGACTAACGAGGCAGTCGCATAGGGTTTGATGTCGAGTTTTCCGTCTCTACGCAAAGATGGTATTTGCATCGTGTTATCCCTTAGTCGCCTCTTACGACACCCACGGGAAGATAGGGGGTGGTGACACTTGTATTCTATGCCGTCAACCACACGGTGTAGTAAATTGTTTTGTGTGAAAATATGAGCAAATAAGTCATTTGATTTACCTTCAAGCGTCATCCTCAGACCAATTAGCTTGTACTATATTATTGTTATTATCACCTTCTACGTTATAATTGACATTATAACTGATAACACTAACAAAGCGTGATGAAATGGTATGAAACGCACCTTAAACAACAACCTTTTGTTAGTTTAAAAACTAAGATAAAACTATGGCTAAAAGTAAATTATGTAATTATCTTGCATATCAAAACATGAAAATAGAAAGAAACGTGAGTATCAGTGACATATTTCTTTCCACATTTCCCTGTCACAAAAGTTTATAAGCAAAGCTTGGAAACGTGTGTTTTGAGTCCGTCAAAGTGTGGTCTGTTTCTCCATTTCCTTGATACTTTGTCATTTGGTCTTTGATGTTGCTCTCGTTTTTGCCGCTAAGCAATGTGAAGCGAATTAGAAGAATTTGTAGCAGCCAGTCGCAGTAATTACGATTATGCGTGATGTCACGTTGTTCTCGCAAAGAGGCAATATGTACTCTACTTAACTGTAATAAACCCGCAAAAATTTACATAGGTACTTTTTAAATGAGTACTACTTATGCTATTCAAATCTCACTGTATAGATATACGATACCTATTGCATCTGAGCCGATATTAGTTTAGAACCTTTGTAAACAAACAGCTCTGATATTAAATTTCAATATTCATAAAATCGTTGGATAAAAAAGAAAAATTAGATTCGTTTCCTTAAAGTAAACAAGACCACATTTTAAAAGTCATATTAAAGTGAGTATCTATACCTAGTCTTGCCATAAATATTGTAACAAAGAAAAAAATATTTTTTTAATTGCAAATACCATTTACATTTCTTTTACAGTGTGTTAGTTAAATACATAAATATAAAACAATTTAAAACATAAAAAACTTATTCGAAGTAGTCTCCATTGGCTGTAATACAGTCCTTTAAACGTTGAGGTCAGTTATCAATAGAAGCACGCACTCTTTCCATGGGAAAATCCTTGAATGCCAATCGTAAAGATTGTTTTAGTGAAATTATCATGGCGTTTCGAGCAAGCCGTACTCTCTAAAACTGACCATAAATCATAGTCCAGCGGATTAAGATCGGCACTAGACGACAGCCAGTCTTCAGCTCTGATGAAGTCCGAACCGTTCGCTTCCGACCAAGACTTCGTGGACCGAGCTTTATGACCCGGTGCCGAGTCTTGCTGGAAACTTGGTTATTGAACATGGTGTTGTTAAGGGGCTTAACTACCTTTTCAATAATGGTATTTTGATACACTTGTGCCGATGTTTTGATACCCTTTCCACAAAAATATGGCTCAGTCACTCCTTCACAACTAACACCCCACCAAACCATCACTGAAGTCGGATAATGCCCACGTTGCACAATGTCGACTAATTGGGAAGCTTCCTTAGAGCTTTGAGCATAAATACGGTCATTTTGTTTGTTAAAATGTTGCTCAATTGTAACAAAATTTTCATCCGTAAACAATTTTTTCTGTGACCTCCCTTTGCGTACCGCTTCAGTAGTTGTTTCGATTTTACCACCCTGTTCTTTTTTAAATTATCAGTTAAGAAATGACCAGTGCGTCTCTTATAGGTTGTAAGTCCTAAGTCATCTTTTAAAATACGCGACATGGTTCCAGGTGCTATCTTTATCTGCCGAGATAAAATCTTTTGCTTTCGGACTGGATTTCTTCGAATCCTTTCCCTTACTGCTTTGACCACCTTTTTCGTACGAACACTTCGTGGACGGCTAGGTCTTTTTCTGTCACAAACAGAGGAGGTCTCATTGTACCTATTAATAGCTCGGTACACACACATTTGACTAATACCAAGTGTATGGAGAGTTTTAAAAATTGCTTTTGGCTCCATACCTACTTTGTATAATGCAATCACAGCGATTCGGTTCTCTTTATCACCCCACTCCATTTTAATATCGCAATATATTGTACAATGCATTGGCACCAAAACGAGAAAACACAATAAACAATCGTATAAAAATGACAGATTCCAAATTCAAATGTATTTTTTTTTATTGTAACAGTATTTATGGCCAGACTAAGTATATGGCCAGCTTTTTATATAAAAACAAAAAAGTAAAATATAATGTAACCGGGATAAAGCAATATCCGATCGCAAACTATTTATGTATAGACATAGGAGACGTAACAGTCCAACAAGGTAATAGTGTACGCCACGGTCATCGGTTGGTAAATTAATTCGAAATTTCTCGACAGGAGAACGCTAACCTCACCAATCACCTGCCGCCAATTGCAGCAGATGAAAACTAAACTTTTCTCGTTTAATTATTGAATAAAGCAGCTTTGCCGGAACATCACGGCCCGCAAACATCGCACGTTCACTATTTCCCAACTATTTAGTTTCCACCTCAACAACTTTCAAACTGGGATGGACAACTGACTTGAAACTTTGTTCCAGTTTCGCAAGTTGCCCCTGGTTTGTGCGACATTTATATGGGCAGCAGCGCTCATATTTGCGGCACCAGCAGCCGTATTCTCGAACACTGCCACAGTGGAAATACAGCCTAACGTCACCATTGTGTACTGTACGCCATTTCCACCAGGCTGGGAGAGCTATTTGAAGTAAGTTCAACCTTATTTTAAATCTGTTTCAGATTAATCTTGCTTGTATCCCATCTCTCGTAATAGAAAAATTAGGTATCAGGAATGAGATACTAATTCCGTCGGGAGTAAAGTTCAGAATCGTGTGATGTAAGTAATCTGATTGATATTGACCATCAACTTGAACGCCTGATAGAAATATTTGAGCAAGTTTATGCTTGTATGTTTTTTTTTTTATTTACTATAAAAAATACAAAAGAAATATTCTTACATCTAAACTCGCCAAACTTTTACGTTTGATGGCGAGATGCGCTCATTAACATAGAATAAACAATATGAAAAAAAGCAAAGTAAGTAATTAAGTCCAGTAATTACAATGGTACAATGACATCTATTCTATACCTACTTACTTATTCTAACACATATCTTTATAATATTAGTCTTTCATTAATATACAATATAAATGTATACATCTGAAAATTTAACTGTACCTACATCTTAAACTACATAAAATCACAGTCTAAAGTATCCCGGTTTACATTATAATATTTTTTTTTTTTTATTTTTTTTTTTATTTGTTAATGGCTTTGTCGCTTAGCGACCACATCGCCATATTGATAAATACATTAGAATATTACACACTAAATTATATCATTAGTTTATATAATTGCTTGGCTTCCTCTGATGTAGGATTAGCCAATAGACTATTACAAAATCCAACTTCGTGAATAATTTTTTGACCAAACAGACAAGATCTTAACTGCGAATTCCGGCTACATTCCATCAGGATGTGCAGTACATCATCAATTACATTACAAAGAGAACAGTTAGGAGAAGGGACTCTTTTCATTAAGAAGCCAAATTTATTAGATGCAATGTGCCCGGAACGAAGTCTAAGCGCAGTAGTTAAAGATAGTTTATTTAGAGCTGCATTATCAATCCAAGGGAATTTATATACATTCGGTTGAATAGTACGGTACCAGATGCCTCTCTCTCTCGACCGTTCGTCAAAGTACTCTTGCCAACTGTCCCAACAATTCTTTTTAACTTGACTGATGTGATCAGAGTAAAGCGGACTAATATTTGTAGGGATTCCATCAACGAGAGCTTGTTTAGCCAATATGTCTACTTGATCATTTCCCTCTAGCTGAACATGAGACGGAATCCACTGGATAGTGATTAACTTGGAATTCTGCATTTTCAGAATTGATTCATAAATACCATAAGCTATCGGGCAGCCTCGCCCAGGCGAGGTGTACCGAGTCAAATGTTGCAGGGAGCTTTTTGAATCTGTCAAAATGACGAATTTATCAAAATCAATTGATTCAACGTAAGACAAAGCTTCAGCTAAAGCAATTAGCTCAACATGCATTATAGAAATATTCGCATCAATCCTGAGCCTAACTGAACTACCAAGTTGAGGGTCCAAAAACGCCGCACCACACTCTTTCCTATATTTAGAACCGTCGGTGTAGATTTTATAGTAGCAAGAGTATTGGCTGTCTATAAAACCAGTGCAAATGCTTTTGATGAGCTGGATATCATATAAACGTTTGGCTTGGGATAACCCTGGAATGTTATCTTTAACCACTGAAGAAACGTTAATTTTACTAACCCAAGTGTCAAGAGTAAACATCTCAAGTTGATGGGTAGAATGAATATCGAGGGTTTTGATATTTTCAAAAATGGATACAAGTAAGGGAAGTTTTTTGTTAACCCAATATCTAGCTAGCTTATATCTTGAAAGCTCTTCTAATAAAACTAAAATTTTGCTATTTTTAAATGATTTCGCCTTAAGCAAATATTTTCCAGCTAAATATTTCCTACGAATAAAAAGGGGTGGAAGACATAAATCATTTTCCATGACATGGATAGGGGTGCTACGAATATAGTTACCTATAATGCGGAGAGCCTGATTTTGTACCCTGTCTAATTTGATTAGGCGCGTTTTACAACTATTGTCATACATAAAAGAGGCATAGTCAATTCTACTACGAATTACCGAAATATACAGCCTCCTTAGATGCTTTGGGTGAAGTCCCCACCCAGAACCGGATAGAACTTTTAAAATATTTATGTATCTATTTACTTTTTCAATCAACTCGTTTAAATGTTTACCCCATCTCAGAGAGCTATCCAGCCATACACCAAGGTACTTAACTTGTCCAACCACAGGAATATAGTCCAAATTGTTGTTAATAGAACATCTTATATTGTTTGCACCTGTAAGGCGACCTTTGTTAAAAACGCAGATCTTACTTTTTGATGTGGAAATTTCTAAGCCAAGTTTATTAAACAAATTATTGACATTTACTAACGCTGAATTTAACTCTTGTGCAGCCGCAAACAGATTGCTTGATGATAGATAAAGGACAAAATCGTCAGCATATTGAGTGATTTCAACATTTCGAATACAATTACATATCTTTTTAGTAAGAATGTTGAAAAGTAAGGGAGAGAGGGGATCACCCTGTGCTAGGCCGCAGCCAGTAGATCTACTAACATCACTTTCAAAGGAAGAAATTTTGAGCGTCCTTTCATTTAGATAAGACCACAAGTAGCAGCAAATTTTAGAACCCACTCCCATCTGGTCTAAGATTTTCACCAGGCAAGCCACATTAGTGTTATTGTAAGCACTGTCAATGTCAATAAAACAAGCTACTGTGGCCAAATTTTTTGTAAAACCTAACTGAATATACGAAGTTAAAAGAGCAAGATTATCTAAACATGACCGCGCCTTACGAAATCCGACCATATTAACAGGAAACAAATTGTTTTTTTCGCAATACCATTCAATTCGTCTATTTAGTATAGAATGAAAGATTTTGCACAAACATGAAATTAACGAAATTGGACGCAGTGATGACAGAGAGGTAGGATCTCTTCCATGCTTAGGAATTGGAATAATTTTAACGACTCGCCACTGAGAAGGGACAAAACCAGAGTGGAGACATCTATTGTAAATATTCAAAAGTATAGATTTACCTGTGGGGGGAAGATATTTAATCATGGAAAAAGATATTTCATCACTGCCAGGAGCTGTGTCTTTTTTTTTAATACAGCTGTCTAATTCATGGAGTGAAATTCTGGATTCCAAGTGATTATTTGTTGAAGAAAAATGTGGAGGAGGGGGACAAACAAAGTCAGGAGTAAGGCTCACAAGCAAATCTTTGACCTGTTCCTTATCAGGACAGAAACTCGGAAGACGATGTCCCTTTATCCATCGCATTTTACGCCACATTTCAGACGGCGATGATGTTTCATCTACAGAAGAGCAGAAATTTCGCCACGAAGCGCACTTAGCTCTCCTAATAAGTCTTTGAGCCTCGCTAATCCTATTTTGCAAGATATCATAATTAGCAGGTGATGGATTACGTCTTAAGTTAGCCAAGGCCAAACGACGCGCTGCGACTGCTTTTGACAGCTCGGGAGACCAATAAGGTTTGGGGCGAAAGTTATTTGTTACATGCTGGGGACACTTTAAATATGGAATATGGATTTCTGCCGCTCTTTGTAAATTAGTTTCAAACATATCGTACAGGCATTGAGACTCATCAGGGATAGTAGCGTTGGCGAATAGACTGTCCACGTAATTTGTGTAGGAGACCCAATCACTTTTACGAAAATTTCTTTTTTTAACAAATTTATGATTGATTCGAGCCAGTGAGGATATTTTAATGATCAAATGATCACTACCAAGGGATTCGTTAAGAGGTTTCCAATTAAATAATAAGGCTAAGTCGGTTGAGATAAACGATATGTCTGGCGATGACCTTTGCAATAAACCGTTTACCATTCTAATTCGAGTGGGACTACCATCGTTTAAATGAGTAAAATTGTGATCTATCATCGATTCAAAGATCTGCAGTCCTCTACGATCCGTTTTATAGGACCAGTTCGAGTGGTGCCCATTGAAATCGCCTAAAATTAAAGATTTGGTATTGCAGCGGGAGAAAATGTAGTCCCAGTCATTTTGAGAAGGGTTTGCTGAAGGCGGACAATATATAGTAATTATATTCTTAATGTGCTCATAATTAAGTATCTTTAAATGCAAACTTTCAATTCCCGAGTTCCTATTATATATTGGACAAGAAACGGCTTTGACAGAACGGTGAATGAGAGCGGCAACCCCACCATAACCATCGAATCTATCTAAACGAAACAAACTATAACCATTAATTCTGAAAAAACTATCTGGCTCCAACCAAGTCTCGCTTAGAATAGCGATATGTATATTTTCTCTGTTAAGAAGCAGTTCTAGAGAAACTATCTTCGGCCTAACACTTTGTCAGTTCCACTGAATAATGTTAAATTCAAAAAAATTAGGGACTGCCACTATTGAAGAATAAGTTTAACAAATTGGCAGCGGAAAAGTATTGACAAATATAGTTGGCAACCCATTCTGTGATCAACGAGACAACTTGTTTTATTTTGTATTCCAAGGACTCGTTGTTCATAATAATTTGACTGATTTTATATAATAACAATTTAAAGGAAATATCATTACTGCGACCAACCGGGCTACTATTCCTTTGGTGGCGTGTAGGCTGATTTTCTGTCGTTGTTCCTCTTTCTTCTGATTCAACATCTTCGGAAGAACTTGACATTTCAGTTTGACGAGCAGCAGGAGTAGACGGACGACGGTTTTTCTTTTTGTTCGACTTACTAGTACTACGACTCGCCGGTTTCGAGTTAACCGTCATGGGACTTGATACTCCCAGTGCGACTTCTCTGTACGATGGGCCATCAGGGGTAGGAAATCTGGGCGGATTGGTCGAAGTAGGGACTAGTTCAGGAAATTCTTGGCTTTTTTCGGGCACTACTTGTGGGTCAGGGGCTGGCGACTTCGGTGAGACATATAATGAAAGGGCCTTTCTATATGTGCAATTGAATTCAGCCATGAGTTCTCGAAGCTTCTTTTCTTTGATGAATATGGGACATCCTCTATCAAGTGCCAAGTGCGGGCCTTTACAATTCACACAAATTGGCTTAGTAGCCGCACATGAATCATGGTTCTCCGTGCATTTTGGGCAGACAATTTTTCTTGATGGACACACTTTTTTGGGATGGCCAAACCTCCAACACTTGGTACATTGTGTCACCGGAAATATAAATGGGTCTACTTTAATTCTCATCTCAAAAATAAATACGTAAGCAGGCAATGACGGTCCTTTAAATCCGACTCTAATGGTTTCGCTTGGTACCCAATTCTTGTCATCGGCAGAGTCCTCGTGAGAATTTCGTCTGTCTAGTCTTTTAACTGACATGATTGGATAGTCAGACGAAATGTTCTTCAATAATTCTTCATCGGATATGTCTAAATCGACGTTCTTTATAAGGCCGTAGGACACGTCAACCTCGGAGGTCTTACGAATTTTCCATCCTAGATTAGAGAAAGTACTGCATTCGGCGAATTGGTCTGCACTACACTCCTTTTCAAAGGTTATATGGATACGGTACTGGTGAACATATTTAACTTGGACAATGTGAGAGATATTGTTGTCTTTGAAAAGTCGCGCAAGTTTAAATTGTTTGGGAATGGGATTGCTGCTGGTAACACAAACTTGAATTTTAGTATCGGATGGGTCTGATGGTGCTTGATTCCCATCTAAGGAATTTGTCGGAAGCTTCCGTCCTCGTTTTACGGTGTTCCAACCCTCCTCCGATGATATCTCCTCCCTATGTCTTTTGTAACCCGAAGTAAGGTCATCAACATCCATATCGGGTGTGTTGTCTACGCACGACTCTAAACCACCAACCTCGCTTTCCCCGCTTAATGAATTAATCTCGTCTCGGAATATATCCGTAACATTCATTGTGCCTACAAGAATATCGAGCAGCGGTCAATCAAACCGGTTTCGCCGGCCGGGCGGCGCGCGCGATGCGCCGCGCTCAGGTAATATATTATTATGTAAACAAAGTGTTTGCGATAAACCGTAGCAGTAAAGTAAATAATTATCGACTGCTCGCGGCGAAGCACCGATCAACACTGATAATATTTTTCTTAATGTATTTATAACTTAGCATTCAAGTATAATATTCTTAAATTTTGTTTTAAGTGATCCTTTACTAATTTTAACTTCTTCTCTTAATAAATCTCTGTGCTTATACGATTAAGGTTGTCGGGGCAATATTGTTTAGATGGCTTGGTTTTATTCATTAATTTTTCGTCCATGTTATCTGGCTGAAGTAATGATACGTTAAATGTAGAACAATAGTTTTATGCGTATTCATACTGTATATGTTTTCGTTATATTTTATCCAAATTACACAAAATCTATAGAAATTGTAGCCTATGTGTTATTCTGATGTATAAACTATATTACTGTAAAGTTTCATACAAATCCGTTCAGCAGTTTTTGCGTGAAAGAGTAACAAACATCCATACATTTATACATAAGTACCTCTTCACAAACTTTCGCATTTATAATATTAGTAGGATTAGTAGGATTGTACAAAAGTTACTAAGCACTCAATTGTGTTGAAACTATTTGACAGGGCACTATTCTCGGCTGTACGAGTGTTATAATGGATATTACATTCACCACTGTAGAGCACACTAACAAGTTTGAACTTCATATAGATATGTATTTATGTAGTTCACAAATCAGCCTGCTATCCGATTAGTATACAGAATACAAGCTATTGACGTGAACCAGTGACATTCGAAGTTATGAGTTTAATAAATAGGTATTTTTCACTAACCTTTGACAGCACGTTAAGCCGTAGGTTTCAGAAAGATCTTTGACCGTCAATACGGATAGTCTACCGTTGTACCCTTGAATATGCTGACACCGGTTTGAACCATGAAATATTGCCATCACTATAAGTTGCGGAGCTCAGACAACAGGGGTAGTGGATAGCGTATGCATTTCCTGCTCAGCATTTGATGCCTTGGTCTGGCAAAAGTGTTACCGTTGACTGACTTTTGCCGAATTGCCTGTAGCACGGAGTTTGGCAATGAGTCTGGTAATCTGGTAACGGCAATAGGCTCACCTCCCATTACGTTGGACATGAAATTCATTATTTGGTGAATTGTGGGTGAAATATTACACGTCTGTCTAACCCTTCGGGGATACGGGGTCACTATATTGGTCTCATATGTTTGTGCAGCTTTTAATTAAAAACAAAAGATTTTTGGGTTTTCTGGACTCACCGCTACGTGACACCACAATGCTTTAGTAGGTAGGCTCTGAACACCTTTTGAAACGAGTCCCACAAACTGCCTTTCCCATGATCCACAATTTGAGTTCTCATCGAAAGTTTCAAATGAAGAAAACAATACTGTGTTACAATTCAAGAAACAAATACCTTGTTTTTTGTCGAATGCGTGATTTGATTTTATTTTCAAAGTCTTCTACGTCTCGTTAATCCAAATATAGAAAATTTTACATTTATGAAAGGCTTCTGAATTGTATTTAGATATTCTTTGTCTTTTGAGTACCTACATTTGTGGTACATTATTCTATGTAAACTGTAAGAATATGTGTTACGATTTAAGAGGCTGGGCTTCTTAACACTGCGTAGAGTACTTTAGTTTTCATCCGCACAAAGGATAATACGCTGTATGATCAGACAATGTTCGTTCATTGTATCCATGATGGAATTTATAAAAAATCATCGTTACATTAATTCTTCCTCATCATCAGCCCTTTATACTGTCCCACTGCTGGGCACGGGCCTCTTCTCACTATGAGACGTGTAAGGCCATAGTCCACCATGCTGGCTAAATGCGGGTTGACTTCACATGTCTTTCGAGAACATTATGGAGAAATCTCAGACATGCAGGTTTCCTCACGATATTTTCCTTCACCGATAATTAAGCGATAATTTACAATTCAATACGCACTTTACTTTGAAAAGTCATTGGTGCGCGCCGTGGATTCAAACCTGAGACCCTCTGCGTAGCAGTCTGTCGGTGTCTCCACTCGGCTATCGCTGCTATGATTACATTAATTCTTAATGCGAGGGAATGAAATGCGGCTGAATCAAGTAAGCAAAATCACTATACCGTTCTCAGTCACCAACTTGTTACTGCTGCCTTTTATGAGCAAAGGGCTTGTTGCATCTCCAAATTATTACTATCCATCTACTGACTCGCCTGCAACCAGTAAAAAGTATGTCTCTACGCTCTTGTCAGTGCAGCCAATGAAGTCCTATTTCAACCAGCACTTTACCTTTGACAATAGGTCTACTATCCACAATTATTAAATGAAGACATACATACATAGACTAACGCCTATTTTTCGGAGGGGTAGGCAGAGACTACTGAATTATTTAACTAATTAATTCATAGTCAATGCTTATTGATATTAATATAGAATATAGAAATAGAACTATCAATACCAGAATTACCTATTTAATTATACTGTATGTTTGTTACTTGTGACGCGTTATTACGAAATATTCTAACGTAAGCTGATAAATTTCAATATTTCTGATAGGTAGGGTTAGGAGTAATTAACGAGGTTTTGCCTTATCAAATTATGTTCGTATCTAAATTGATTGATTATTGCCATAACGACAGGCATGGACTTTGGACTAACACTTGAAACGGTAGATGGTGAATAATCCTAAAGCATACAAACGTCTGGTGCTATTTGAATCAGAATCCTTTTTTAATGCTAACTTATCGTCGTAATATATAAAATCGATGATGATGATGATGCATTTGCCGACATGCATAATATGTATGTAGTACTTGCGTGGGCTTACGCGAATGTTACATATTATTTAAATCAAACTAAAGATTACGAATTCTGTCGCAATATATTGGTTTTAGCTGTAAAGAAATCGAACGTGTCGGCTAGAAATAAATAATATAGTTTCTAGATATTAGTTTTAAAGACTTTAAACTGAGTGTATTTTAAAGTCTTTAAAACTAAAATATTGTTATAGAATACGTAAACCGTAGTTGGATTTCAATATGCTATATATCTTATAATTTGAAGTAATTGTATACTCAATTATCGTTTCCTCTACCGTCGATAATACGATTGAAATGCAAAAGTTTGGTCTCCATGTGTGACTGAATTTTCAATTACCTTTTACAATTCAAAGCAAAATTGAGCTTAAAGTACTCTAGACACTGACATACGTAATTATTAAAACGAATTTTGAAATGCGTACCATTAGAGGCTTCTTACGTTATAAAATATCTCGTTACAAGTTTTCAAGATAGTTCTACTTTCCTTGGTTTTCTGTGTAAGCTGATACATCAATAATAACAAAAAAATAATGTTACTTAAACGACTCTTAGTTTTACTTTCAATAAAAGAGTGTCCTTTTTTTTTAAAGGGCGGGAACGCACTTGCGACTCGTCCGGTGTTGCGGGTGTCCATGTGTGTCACTGTACATCAATATGTCTATACATTTATTTATTTATAGGTACTTCAAAAATTTACATAATAAAATGAATTAAGGTTATGGCACTGTAAATACAATCTTATAATATGTATAATCTTATATATGTATATCAATTACAGACGTACACGCCATTTTTGCAAAGTATATAAACAAACAATTGAAACTTACATAAAATATAAAAATACTATAATAAAATACACATGCAAATAAACAAGAAATAGAAATCAAAATAAATATAACAAAAGATAACATAAGAGACATGAAAGTAAAGCATTTGTTTTATACACCAAATATATTGCGCGTAAAATTTGTGCAATTATATGGATTCATTACAAAACCTCAAACATTAGCAAACAACGAGCTAACTTGTCTTTTTTTGTATAGTAATAGGCGGCAAACGAGCAGGCGGATCGTCTGATGGTAAGCAATTACCGGCGCCCATGGACACAAGCCTAGGGACCTTGTATAAAATCTTGTATTGACCTCTGAAAAATTGAGATTTGTTATGGGGTACACAAACTTAACGGAAGGAATTATTTTGTGGGTCTTAATCGCGTTAACTTAACTTATTTAAGGTATAAATACCTATTTGTTACCGACGTTTCGCTCGTCTTGCAACGAGCGTGGTCGCGGAGAGACTGATGAGAGCTCAGCGACGTCTTGTGGAAGTGCGGGTTTCAGCACTTCCACAAGACGTCGACTTTAAACTTTCACGCTTTGTATATATTGAAAAAGGTCGTTTAGCGGGTTTTAATCGACAGAACAAACATTTAAAGTTACCTCGTTTTTTTTCGACGTTTCAACCGATTTCCAATGGTTGTGGTTGCCTAGGGACTTGGATAAAATCTTGTATTAACCTTAGAAAAAATGAGGTTTGTTATGGGATAACCAAACTTAACGGAAGGATCCATGTTAAATTTGGGTTTTCCTGATTTCATTCGGACTTTAAAGCATCTTAGGCCCCATATTATTACGTAAGCAAATTCTTCGCTCTACACTATTGCTCATATCGACGACTAGAGAGAGCTTCCGTCCCACCTGATGTAACAAAGGGTCTATGCTGCTGCGCCCGGGAAGGACAATTTAATAAGGTATTTCATTGAACACGTTTGTCTGTACAACAAAATAGCTGCAGTCGCTGAGTATGAGAATGCTCAAATGCCTCTTCGCCAACTTCACCAAAACGAGTATTTTTGTGACTAGTCTAGTTTCCTCGATACTGTAATAACTTCTTGTGTTGTTTACTGCATAACTTGCTTTAGAGTTTTGTAGGCTTAAATAATTATAAGTAAGGTTAAAGATGGAATAAGAAAGGTATAAAAAAACAATAATTTTGGATATGTTTATGTAAAATTTTCAGAATGACGATTAATCATTTAAAACAAATAATTTAAGGTATAAATACCAATGTTATTGTTTGTATGATGCATACAAATCACAAGAGTTTAAAATCGATAATAACTTCACATTCTGCAATTTTTACCACATTAATTAAAAAGCATGAACATTTTTCGTCACAAACCCTAAAAACTGTAGTTTAAAAAAATACCAGAGTCGGCAATAATAACCGAATATTAAATTTTATAGCCGTAATAAAACGTTTAAGCTAAATATTAATGAGCTTAACAGCCGGATTAATTTTTGCCCGATTGCTCTGAAAATACGCTTGAAGTTTAATTTACTGTATTTAAGAAAAGCTTAAGGCTTCTTTATTCTTCTTAATGTTATTTGTTTTAAAATTTTCTCTTAATACTTCAATTATATTTTAGGACAAAGGTATTTTTATACAATGGTGGCTTTTCTTTGTCGTTTCCAGTATCTCGACAGTCCACTTAACGGGTTCTATTCTGAAACAGACATTAACCTTACCGTTTTATATATATTACTATTATCTGTATATATAACATTGTTCTGTTACTAGCTGAATGTCAGACAACACACAGCCAAAACTATTGGGCGCAAGAAGCTTAAATTTTGCATGTATGTTCTTTGGGGGCCGCGGGGGTACACTAAGAAGGGATTTCTCGAAAAGTTTCCCTCAATAGATCGGGAAAAGGATAAATAAAAACATGTGCGATCGTAGCTAGGAAGCCTTCTCCTTTGGTATTATTATACATAAAATCAATCGGCGATAATGTGTCATCCACTTCAGTTCAGTTCAGTGACCCAATATTTTTAGTATACTGGCAAAACTTTTTCGTTTGACTCCTCAAATGGGAGTTAAAAGTTTAAGTTTACTATCAATAAACAAATTAGTTGTACATATAGGCACTTGTATATATGAATAAATGCCTTTGGATTTCTTATACAGGTTGTAAAAAGACTCTTAACGAAAACTGAAATCCCATGTCGTGGTGATTGGCACTACGAACATTTTTTACTTCGGCACCATACCTGGGAAATTACTGGTTCAGGAGATATTGAAGCTCAAAGTAACTATAGAATTTTTCTAATTAGGTACAAAATCGATGCATTTCCCCGCCAATATGTTCCATAGATGCCCTATGACCCCATTTCGAGCATTGCACTCGCGCACTTATAATTGCGATTTAAAAAATGTGGAAACTTAAAAAAAATCGTTTCCCAAGTATTATTTTTGGTTAGTATGACTTGGCATGATATCCACTACGAGTAGAATTCGGCTTGGTAATGGGTCTTGAGACACCCTGTATATGAAATACATCGACAAAAGTGATTGTACCAAATACAAGGGTAATGTCGCAATGCGACGCAGTGGGTAACACAATAATGAACATTTAATGCAGTATTACAATCGGTATACACATTCGTGCAAATTAGAATGCGACACAATGCGTAGGCATTTGGTTGTGTCGTATTTTATAAATAAGGTAAAGACAGCGAGACATTACAATATTGAAAACAACACTCTACAACTTTTACCAAGTTATGGAATGAAAATGATCGCATAACATCGCTTTCCTTTACTTTCGTAAAGCCATAAACTGAACTTTACATATTATTTCATTAGCATAATAAATCAAAAACGATTAGCTAGTAAAATCACTGGAATCAAATTTTAATTGAAAATAAAATTAACAACGGAAAACCAAATTAATTATTTCAATAGTGTAGCCATACTAGCACGAATGCTCCTGTTTCACAATGCGAGCACTACCTTCTCGCAAAATAGCGACGTAATAATTACTGACAATATACCATGCGATTCCTCTCACCATCTTGCGCCTTTCCCACCTCTTGTCGTCCTCAGGGTACATAGGCGGCAACTTAGACTTGCTTCTGTTATGTTTAGAAAATTAGATAAATCACGGTTACTACTTACCATAAGATCGCGGCATCTTAATTAGCAGTCTTTTCTATCACTGACAATAACACAAAACAATATCATAAAATAAATATTTTGTTCCAACGTGAAAACCACACACAAATGTAATGTTGCTGTCAATAAATTGCACAAATAAATGAATAATTCGTGTCATTGCGCTTGGTTTTGTTTCGACCAATACAACGGAAAAATAACTCTTGAAATTGAATAATGAAAACTGCCACAGTCAACTGAGTGAACAGGTATATTAGCTTTCATAAAAAGTGTAAAGTGACTACTATTACGTAACTGCAAATGTGGTTTTATAGGCTAATACAGAAAAGAGATCACAGAATTAAAGACATCAGGCAGATTATATGGTGGTTTTATAAATCTGTCAATGCAGCATAAAATTATAAAATTTTGTAGAGTTCAATTTAAAATATAAGATCGATACGTAAACCTCAAAATAAAAAGATATTGTGGTAGGTTACCAATCGCTGGGTCACAGCTACCATAAGAAAGAACAACAGAAACAGAGAAAGCGTCAATGTCCACTTCCCAAACAAAGGTCTGAATATTGCGAGCACATGGCGAGTTGTGGGCCTCGCAGGGTTATAGCCATTTTTTTTTCTCGCTGTGGAAATGCATTTACGCATACCCCGCAAGAGAAAAAGCGGGGGGTATGTGGTACTCGACGGCTGGAGTGCAAGGCCGTAATACCCACTAAAACCACAGCGTATACTCCTTGGCGGCGGATGAAGGTGTTGGGCTCCGCCGCCAAAACACCCAGCGGCCGCAGAGGATAGAGAGGACGGCAGCCTGATAACACCGCATCTCCTCTTCCACTGCGGCCCCACCGCAACGCAAAAAATGGTGCGCCCCCATTTGGTTGCAGGAGATGGGGCGCGCGGCAACGCAATACCGACACGCCTCTCCTCCCGCAATCGCGCCCAACTGCGAGGGACAGACAGAACTGTTCCCTATAGCATGGAGAGATCAAGCCAAGTGGGCCAACCCACGTCCCAAGTGTCAAACGTCTCGTAGGCTCCGTCGAAATTTACTATGATTATTGCGAATATTTTATCAACATTATAGTATTTTCATATACTGGCATGATAATCTTAAAATTATTTTATGTTAATAAATACGTTATACAACATCAATTGGATCAACGAATTTCGGAACAAATTTTGGCTATACGCCAACTGTCCAACATTGTAGATCCAATACTAAATTAAAAATTATAGGTCCAATATCGACAAAAAAATGGTTTCAGTAAGAACTCCTCTTATTCTTGTCAGAAAACACGATAAGTCATCGAACACCGAATTGTAAGATCAGCTTTTATGTAAATATTTTATTATAAGGAAGCCAATTATTTCTGGACTGCTGACAACAACAAATTGAGGAATAACTTCACCGGCAAAATACAGCAAATCCCGTCTTTCGTCACGAATTTGTTCCAAAACAATTGTCAATAATTCATTTTTTACAGAATAAATAGCAAAAGGAAACATGTTATCTAAAGAAAACTCCCACACAAATAAGAAATCTTTTCTTGCAGGAGACTTTAAGAACATTCAATCAACAGACATAAACAAGATTCGGACTCGAAACAAAGATCCGTGGATCACATAAAGAGTTGTCCATTTTGGCCCATTTTGAACCCATACCTAACATTTGGCGCAGTGCTAAACATCGAACGCTTAACACTACGTCATCCGTGCAGTCAAAATTAGACAAGTAATCGTTTTTTATGATACGTAATCCAATTAATTATTTCCACAAAGGACATTATTTCGAACCTCCCGTCAGATAATGACCTGATCAGATTATGTTGGTGGAAACTAAACCGACGGAATTATATCGGACATATGATATTTATACCTAAATAATACAAGCGCTTGCCATCTAATTTTGTAATGGAACATCGAAAGCACGTGACCTTATACTTATCGAAATTATTAACTGCCTGATTTTATACCTGTACTTTTATAAGTAGGTACCGGCATGTAAAGATAATCAAGCCTAAATTAATACTTAGTTTTCCGATACCCGAAGTACCAATCCGATATGTTTTCTATAAAATCATGACATAACTCTGAACTCATTTCTGCATGATAGTGCTATGATATTATTGATATTTGTTCCTTCTCTCTTTCTTAGCATTTTAGTGCCATGAATGCTACACATTTGTGTTTAAAATAAGACACTAATAAACCAGGATAACACACCATCTAGCATTCTAAACGCAAGACTCCAACTTTATACTGACTTTAGACTTTAACTTTAGACTGCAGATAAACTAACCTTTACCCAGGAGCTTTTCTTTACTCTCCGTAGATCGATAAAGCCAATTAAGGGAAGCAAAAGATTAGTTTGTTACTAGACTAAGTGCCAGTAATTTTTCACCACCATTGTGATCTCTACTCCTCGCTCAATTTTAAGCTTGGGCTTAAGTGATAATAATAGATTCTCGGCTTTTCGCTGACTCGGAGAAAATGAAGAATGCTTTTGTTATGGCTTCTAAGTACGATTTATGGTTATAAATAATTGATTGATACATCACATAATACACCTACTTCTTATCTCTCTGCATCACTCTAAGGTAGACTGGTAGATAATGCCCATGGCATTAAGTTCGCCTATATACTCTGTGTATATGAAGAAATAAATAAAAATAAATTATTGTTTATACCACATCTATGATGTTTATTATAGTCTGCTTGAGCCATCTTGTGAGAGCGAAACAAAGTTTTTATGTCTGCGTGTAAGACGGTTGATATATTCGAATTATTCTTTTGCTTAAACTTTTTTTAAACATGAAATAAATTAAATTGTCAACTTATAAATAACTAGATGAGCCCGCGTTATTTGAGGCTACTGCTTCGCACCCGTAGCTCATAGCGTGATGTTATATAGCGTATGGCCTTCCTCGATAAATGGACTATCTGATTTGATGCTAGCGCGTTCAACCAAACAAACAAACAAACTCTTCAGCTTTATATATGACGGCGGATTGCTTTATTCTTGGCCGGTATCAACACTACACATCACAGTTCGTTATAAGATCACACCAAATCAAATCTAACAAAACTGACTATAACTATTTTGTATTACTGAACACGAAACGAGTGACAGTTTCTAGGTACTTGTTGCCCGCCCGGTGTCTCCAAGAGAAGTGATAGTTGTCGTTGCTCCGTTGAACGTCAACCGTCATCCCCCCCTCTTCAACTCCAGTGAACGTCACTAGACTCTGTCGAAGCGCGCCATCTTCGCACTTCCGTTTCGTAGTCAATCGACGTCCTGTACTAATGACCATTTCGTTACGGCCATCCTACAAGACACACGCCCCTGTGTGTTAATCTGTAACAAAATTTTACACGCAAAGTATCACATTGCTCGGTCACTCCTGACTTAACCCAGGTAAGGGTTGAATCAAAGCAGTGTTAGGATTCCAATCAAATTTTTCTACAAAATTACCTCCTACATTACATTCCTAACTATTATAGGAGCTGGATTCAGAGCATCACTGACAATACAGTCAGTTACCATAGGGCATAGACTCTCGTTATAATCAAATCAAATAACTAAAGCTCTACATGTGATTCATAACCGTTCAGTAACCTCCAGTTACTAAACCAGGCACTCAACCAGACACTCGGTTGCCCCCATTCAGTAACCTCCAGTTACTAAACCAGGCCTTACACCAGTCACTCTGTTGCCACCCATTTATCTGCGCCAATCAAACATTGGAGTCGTCTGCGTACCTACCGTGTACTCACGGACAACTGCCTTCACAGTTGTATTGAATCCGATTTGTACTGATTTACGGCTATTACGGCTACAAACCGACCCCTGACATTAAATCACACAACCAATCAACATGTAAGCCCAGTTTTCTACCGTCTCAGTATTAAGGTTCACAATTTTTTTCTCTTTAAGATCGTCAGTTATGCTCTGATCCTCTGGCACAAAGTTTCAGTATCAAAATCAATAATCAGGAAACTCAAAGTAAAACTGACATTTCACTATCGCTGTATCTCTCAAGATATCATTTCAAACCAAGTAAACCATAACATTTAAGCTCTATATGTGATCATGGCTATGAATAGCCCAGTAACCTCCAGTTACTCTACTTTCTGCGAACCCCGGAACGCCACTGAAACCCGACCTCCACCAGAGCCGACTGCAATCCCGCCTACTCACGGACTACTAAGTTAGTAGACGCCGATTTCTATCGAGCTACGGCTACACGTCAGCCTCTGGTACGGTCCGATCCGATCATCATGTAACCTTAAACACTTTCTTCAATATCAGAACTACTTTGTTCTACCTCAATTTCGTCAGTTGTACTTTGACCTTCAGGCATTTGTCGCAACCTGTCGAATGCTTACTTATTACGCTTAGAATTATGGGCTTTGCGATTATAACGGTCATTGTAAAGAACTTCTGTGATCTCAAATGGACCTTTATACTTTAAGATATTTCAAAGCAAGTTAACCAAAATATTAAAGCTATGGTCTGTGGACGCTACATCTTCTAACCGAATTCCTTTAATAAACTACCTTCACTTTCATTGCCAGTTTCGGTCAGATATGCTTTAGCTATACCAGTTACCAAGCCCCTCAAACACTCACACAGGCCCCGCGCCATACACGGGCTGCGCTCCACACACGGGCCGCGCGCCACACACGGGCCGCGCGCCACACACGGGCCGCGCGCCACACACGGGCCGCGCGCCACACACGGGCCGCGCGCCACACACGGGCCGCGCGCCACACACGGGCCGCGCGCCACACACGGGCCGCGCGCCACACACGGGCCGCGCGCCACACACGGGCCGCGCGCCACACACGGGCCGCGCGCCACACACGGGCCGCGCGCCACACACGGGCCGCGCGCCACACACGGGCCGCGCGCCACACACGGGCCGCGCGCCACACACGGGCCGCGCGCCACACACGGGCCGCGCGCCACACACGGGCCGCGCGCCACACACGGGCCGCGCGCCACACACGGGCTGTGCTGGCCACCAAGCCACACCCGCCACCAGGCCGCGCCGACCACTAGACCGCGCCGGCCACCATGCCGCGCCGGCCACCATGCCGCGCCGGCCACCAGGCCGCGCTAGCCACCAGGATTACCCAAAAAGGAAATAATTCTACCAATAGTATTTCAAAGATTCGTCTCATTGTATACCCACTAAATAGAGTATCCGTTCTTTCAGACTAATTCAACGTCCGTACTTCGTAAATTTTAAGCGATTATCAAATTCGTTTACAACTTCACAACTGCACAGAACGTAACTCCCGTCCATAATCTCAATGAGCTATGTCAAAACTGGATTTGACCACTGACAAAAACTAAAACCAAATGCGAACATGGCGAGAACCGATAAGCTACTTTCGGACAAACTGATTTCCTTTGGCTACATAGAGGCAACTACTACAGTTCTGAGATAACCAATCGGCAGTCTATGAGTACTTTCAGATTCTCGCAACACGCTCTTGTCATACGACACAGAAACCAGTGATAGATAATTTTAGCGATCAAAAATCAAATGAGAGCTACTTGAGTAGCAGGGTATCCGTGATTGTGATCAACGACCACACCTTAATGCACTTCGCTCTAGGAATAAAAGAACACTATCGCACAGCACTCAATCTAGTCGTTCGGCTATTCCTGACCCAAGTCGGTGGGGAATAAAGCTACTCTGATCAAAATCATTACAGGTTTTAATGAAAATCACAACTAACTCTTTCTCTCGAAGCCGACATGTTAAAAAACACGCATACTCGCTAAATAATAGGAAACTCATTAAAATATTGCCTTGCTCATACTCTGACATCCATCGGGTCTTCAACATCACGCTATGCAACCTCCATCCGGTTACACAACACCACCCGGATAATTATTTCAAGCGTTTAACAAAGTAATCTTAAACTAGGTTTGTTCAACATGTTGCTTTGGTTTTTCTGGTCACATGGCAGACTATAAGAAAATCTTACAAGGCTGATACTCTAGATGTTAAGTTTACTACCAAGTATCCAACCAGTCTTTATAGCCTTTATAATTTTGTCATGGATTGTCTAAATACGAAGCTTATCCTAACCTAATCATTAGCGATACAGCGACGGACGTTTCACGTTCAAGACTATGCACAACGTTTGTGATACTATGACAAACGCACTAACGGCCGTCTTGACTAACACAAAAGCTCAAGGGTAAACTAGGCTAACCAGAAAGGCACTTTATCGGTCCAACCAATGGCAACGCATGGCTAAACATGCAGCCGCACAAACGGCTTATCCAGTTTATGCAAATCTACACTAACGGTAACGTGGATACCACAAAATTATCACAGCAACGACTAAGAAAGTACCCATTTAATGAGAATAAGGTTAAGCATACAATCATCACTAACGATCACTAACCTAGTTTTACCTACAATGAAAATTAAAATCTCTGAAACTGATTATCGTAACGCACTACGATGATAACTCAATCATTTTCTTCTACGTCTGATAATCGAGTTAAACAACTTCTACTAGAAACACTATCACTCCTAAACGTCCTAAGCATAACTCGGGCACTTGATAACAATTCCCAGCGTATCACATGAATTTTAAAATCACACAGTAGGTAATTTTCACACGTAAAATCTTAAAATTGAATTTAATTTTACTAGTGGTGCCATCTAATAATTAGAGTAAGAAACATTTTAATGTGCCATGTTAAAAAATTATGCACACAAAGAAGCAGGTGTAATTGCAATACCGAGATTGTCTGTACAACTCAGAATTACAAAGAGTACCAGTGCCACTTTTTACTTAGGCTCTGATCACGTTTAAACGAAAACCGTTACGTATTATCAACACCACGAGTCGATAAAATAATGGCGCTAGTAATATCTTTTGACTATGGTCAGGTTACACTAACCAACCAACCGCACATGTCTAGACAGCACTGCAGTTCACACGTCTATATAAGAAATAAAAGCTACAAGCTGTTCTACACAAAATCAGAAGCAATAGCTCAGCACAGTCTTACACTATGAACTTAGTATGTACGATTCGATTAGTTTACCAACTTTAGCGCCGCTGCCCTGCGAAGAACAGTCTAGACCGGAGTTATTGTTCTAGATTTAGCAGAAAACCAACCAAAGCTGGCTGTTGGTTCTAAAACCAATATTACAACTGCACTAAAACAATAACTAGCACGGTTCACTCAAACGCACTTGCTTGGAACAATGCAAGTCGGCCTGTACGCTCACTCTCGTTACTATTACAGTCCATAAAGTAAGACCGAGAAAAGATCTATTTGCAACAAGCATAATATGATCACAAGGTTCGTGAGTGCGAGCCACCCTCGCATGAAGAAAATAAAAATAATCGCTTTCTTTTTAGCTGCCGTATCAAATTCAAAATCTCCGTTCGCTATTTACGCTACAGCTAGGTCACTGTGGTAGTCAGACAACCATACGCTAACTTAAAATACGGCAAAGGTCACAATTAAATCATTACTACCCACATTTTTTTGTCTTCTTTAAGCCATTAAAAAGAAGATTATTCATGAGATCGTGCCATGGGAATCACGACACCATAAAAGTCAAACGGTTCCACAACTCACGAGTCTCGTGTAGGAATCGAACCTACAACACTCAGTACGATGTGATGGCGATATCACCACAACGATTATGACATTTCCAAGATTAAACGCGTAATGTTTTACTACTACTGCCACTAAACAAAATTGGCAGTACCAATAAAAAAAATCAGACAAAATACGCTCACCACGGTGGCAGTTGCAAGCTCAGCTGATTCACCAACATAGCAGCGTTAGCAGTCGCCTTCGCTCGCGCCTTGTGGTCGCGCTGGTCCATGATGCCATTTCTGATGACGGCGGATTGCTTTATTCTTGGCCGGTATCAACACTTCACATCACAGTTCGTTATAAGATCACACCAAATCAAATCTAACAAAACTGACTATAACTATTTTGTATTACTGAACACGAAACGAGTGACAGTTTCTAGGTACTTGTTGCCCGCCCGGTGTCTCCAAGAGAAGTGATAGTTGTCGTTGCTCCGTTGAACGTCAACCGTCATCCCCCCCTCTTCAACTCCAGTGAACGTCACTAGACTCTGTCGAAGCGCGCCATCTTCGCACTTCCGTTTCGTAGTCAATCGACGTCCTGTACTGATGACCATTCCGTTATATATTAGTATAAGATTTTAAGACCTCGCTACTTGTGTAAATACCTATACTTATGTGACGGGTCTATATGTTATGATTAATAATTTAAAAATAAAACTGACTGCCAAACAACGCACAGTCAAAACTATTCAGCACATGAAGCTGAAATTCGGCATGTAAGTTTTTTGAGGTCTTTAGAGATGCATTAAGAAATGATTTCCCGAAATTCCCACGGGAATAGGCAGGAACGGTTAAATAAAATTTGCGGGCGTAGCTGCGCACATCCTCTAGTACGGTATAAAAAAATGTGTAATTTTTTTAATTTTAGTTTGCTAAGTCAATTTCGCTTAGTCTCTGCGTAGCAAATGTTGAACCCCACGCCCGAAGCAGTAAGTATTCATTAAAAAATCATAACCATTTATGAAAGTTCAACCTATCTGAAAACTAGTAGCAAAGTAATCTATGAATTTGGTTAGAAGTTATAAACTTGGTACTACGTGCTTTAAATTTACATATTAACTGAACCACAACTCTGTACAAAGTTTAAGTGGTTTTACGCTTAAATGATTAAGAACAGGTAATTGCTACACCGCAATATACATCATGTATAATGAAGGTAGGCATATCAAGTATACGTCATTTCTCAGCAGATGAATAAAATTTGAGTCTAATCGTTTGGGACTAGTCCTACCCTCATTTCAACGACTGTATCACCTATCAGATTTAACAGCAGTGACTATAGAAGACCCCGAGTTTTCAACACTCGTGAGGTCCCGGGGAAAGTAATATTCTCTAAGTTTAATCGTTTATGTAATGTGTATCTAGATAAAATATTAATGTGAAATTATAGTCAAGTTTGATAATAGAAATTTGCGTCTTTGTCGACAAAATAATAGAGATTTAAATGATGTTATAAGTTATGTTTACAAAATAAAAATAAAATGTAAGTAACACATGTTTATTTATGCTCAAGATTTGAGTAAGCTTTTACGTACTTACTGACTTTATTATAATTATTTGTCTAATCAATTTACGAATTTTCAAGGTATTCGCGAACTAATCCCTTTATTTTCGAACTACCAAGAACAATTTTAAATGTCAGATTACCTATACTGTGTCACAATGATTTTCTATAGTAATTTGTTATCTATTATTTGAACCATTTTGTTTCAATCTGAAGCAAAGCCATTAAAAAGTTTTCAGTATTTAATTGCTTCAGACAATCCTAGTAATTGTTTAACAGAAAAGAACGAATTGAAGTTAATTCCTACCTATCATAAAATGAATACTCTATTTATCCCACGTTTGAAGACGAACTCGTCGTGATCCTAGGAAGATGAAGCCCTAGACACAAATCCACCTCTGGCACACTTTTGATAGCTGGTGGACCCGTATATTATTCTGTATTACAATGCGTGCTCTAAGGGCCGGTCTCAATATTCTATGTATGTCTAATCCATGGGGATTAGACTCCTAAATATAGATTTTTGTCATATGTTGTATGAAACTTATGTCAAACATGTATCCTTAGTACCAAATTCATAGATAGATCGAATATCGAAACCGGCCGTAAATCTACTATGAGTTATTAACAGGATGAATAACGTTGAAACGAGCCTTGTACCTAAGACGCCATCATTAATATACTGCATTTTGCAACTGATGTCGTCTACAACCACTTTGATACCAATCAACCAGAAAGCTGGCAATCCATTTGTAGAATCCGTCGGGCGTTACATAAGTGATACTTTTGATCGAAGAGCCCCGTACTCAACCCTTTCTGGCCGATGCCAAGACTTTGAGCGAGATTTGAGATCTTGATGAATACTCTGGTAGTTGTAAGAAGCATTATAACCATCAATTTTTATGCTCTATTACGTGGGACCTAAAAGTTCATGGCGAAATGTGGGTGTAATATTACACCTCTGCCTACCCCTTCGGGGATACAGGCGTGATTCAATAAATAAATAAAAATATCCTACGCTATACGCAGGAAATAAATATCATAAGAGGATATTTAAGTTCTACTTAATACACTTGATAAGTTAATACTGCCTAAATCCTTAATACGTGCTCAAGATTATCTAATTTTAGCAAAATGTTTTCGTATAAAATGTTTTGTATTTTCTTTAGTACGTAATTATTTACGAGTTTTATTCTTTACAGTGTTCTTCGTTTGCTTTTTGCCGTACCACGCATTTGAGATGTGGTTTCACTTCTCGCCTACTGCCCAAATGGACTACAACGATTGGACTCACGCCTTGAGGATAATGGGTTTCTGTCTAAGGTACGTGACTCAATATTTAAAAAAATGGTATCATCTATGTTATTAAATATTTATTTAAGTATAATATTTTAGTAAAACTACTAAAACACGAATATTATATCTCTCACTCTCTCTAATTACGTTACCTTTTTAAAATCGTCCGTCATAAGCCTTTGAATTGACATCTCCCCGTGTTATTTTAAATATGTAAGACGATTCAATTTTATCCTTATATTAAACAGTAACGACCTCCATAAAATCATACTCATTAAAATGTTAAGTTGTCTTTCATTAAAATAACAAATATTGCTCACTCGTCATCTTAATCTCGATACTTCACTACTAAAATTAATATGTTTAGTAACATTAGGGCGTCCCTCAAATTGGTCATGAGACTGCTGACGCCCAATGTGAGGTCGGCCTATATTTGTTTTTGTACTATTTGGTTGATATTATAGAGTATCAACCATAACATAACATATGTTATGGTTGATGTAATATCAACCATAACATATGTTATGTCTATAACGTCAAAGTCTGCCAATGTTTGATTTAGAGTTCATCCATAATAAGTTTCATTATAACTTACTTATTGTCAAATAAACATATTATTATATTTTATCCAAACATACAAATACAAATGGTACCCGTTAAACAAACGCACTTTGTTTCAATACAAAAAGGGACTCTAAAAGTCATCGTACAAATTTAATAATGTAATAAACTCCGTTTTACACTTTTCATGAAATGTTTAGGAAAATTAATCAGTTTAATTATGCGGGGTACGAGTTCAAAATTGATAATTAATAAAGTTGACAAATTTTTTAGTCCCGGATTAATTTTAACAAAGAAACTTGGCTTCATGTAATTAAAGATGACTTTCAACGAAGGAGTTGAAGAATGAAAATATTGAATATTTTCGAGACGTTTTTAAAAGTCTACGACAAAGGTTTACAGACTAGGATATTTATTCAAGACCTCTTTAAACACAGTTCACTAGACAAAAGCTTCATGTGACTCGGCCAGTTGACAATGCCTTTCTACCTCAGGGATTACGTAGGCGGCACTTGTCATGCCTAGCTTTATGTGTATGAAATCAAACAATTTATTTGACTTTATCGCTTTTGTCTTTTTGACGTCATAATCGGTGACCTTTTTAAGATGTTACCTTTTTTGAAGTTACGGGGATATAACCGACATCATGCTTTTAAATATTTTGAACGAGTTCTCATAAATATAAACGACGTTCAATTTTTTTAAGGGTGGTATTTAAACGCAAATCAAATAAAATACTTTTTTTATGAAATAATAATCCAAATTTCCATCAAAATTACTGATTGCACAGCAGAATACTCAACTCAAAGTATTAGAAAACACACTACAATTTATTTTCGTAACGTACGGCTGTTTATCCTAATGCAAAGCAATTTTATTAATGCACTGCTTATAATGACTAATTCACATTATACATGGTAACTCTTTTTTTTGTAATATAGCTCCTATTTATATATTACTTACAGCAGTTTTTCTAAATGAAACAACAATTTATTGGTCATAATCATCTTATTATTTAGGAAGTACAACATAATGAGATCAGCAAAAAATGATAAAATTAGATACAAATCGTAACTTGAACTCTTTCATTGGACTATTAAGGCGGGTCTTGCTTTCGTGGGGCGTCCACGCTTCCTTTTTTGCCCAATAGGCACATTTTTGGCTTCTACAGGAGGTGCCACGAACTTAATTCGGATCGCAAGCCCGATGATATGCTTGCACATATAATTCTTAAAAAAATTAAGGTAAGTGCACTTTCCGTCCATCCAGGCGGTTTGCTGGGTGGGCAAAGCAACTTTCCAATATGCGAAAGCTTTTTTTTTATAACCATCAAAAGTATCCCAATCTTGATTAAATGAAATGTTACTTGATGTTGAGCTGGCTACTATGTAAGTATTTAGTCCGGAATCAGAATCTAAGAATTTGACATTCTTGTCAAGTCTTGCCCATTGATACGCAAGAGTCCAATCTTTCAGTTCAATCGGGGGTAGAGTCGAAAAAGTCTCTGGTTTATGGTTTCCCGACCATTCCTTGACCATGTTTGTTACAACTGAAAGAAATCTAGATAAAGGAAGTCGTTCCCGCAAAGTGTAGCTGTCTTTTATAACTCTATTAAATGACTCTAGTGCATTGTTTGTCACTGGAGAACCTTCGACTGATCCAAGATACCAATTTGGATTGAGTGAAATCCACTCCTGTTTAAAATATGCTATGAATCTTCTTCTCTTGCGTGTTTACGTTAAAACGCAGTTAACGCTCGCTGAAATACCGTAGAAGAAGTAGCTGAATGCAACGAGTCGATGTCATCCAACATTTCCTTCTGTTTTTTCTTCTCAACCAATTTATGCAAATTTTTCTGTATATTTTTTTGGCGTGTGCCCAACACATTTTTATAGTAGACTCTATGCCAAACACTTCTCGAAAAGCATTTTGAATGCTTTTACCTGCGTCGCAAATAAGCGCTTTCGGTTCAATATTAAAACCGTAAAGAGAAAAAGCGCCCTTTTTGAGTGCGGCGAACAGCATTACAAAATCTTCTTTACGCTCCGAACTTGAAATCGCCGTACAAAAAGGATGGAATCGCTTTGCTTTGTCAGTTGTGCCAACCATTAACACTGGAAATCCTTGCCAAATTAATTTGTAAGTGGCATCTGCATGCAAGTTTGTAGCTAAAGTAGCTAATTTTAACAATGACTTTGTTCCGATCGCAAAACGAAAGGTTTTATTTTCGCCTTCCTCATACACGTAGTAATAAATAACATACGGTTCGTTATCGTCCTCAGGTATTTTGGATTTACTTACCAACCATTGTTCTAATTCTCCCCAACTGATCGTAGAAGAGCCATAAATAACTTTGCGACGGTCAGAAAGGTAATTATTTAGTTGCTTTTTTGAGGGAACTTTTATTCCATTCATTTCACTTAAACGTGTTATAATAGCTTTTGGCTTCAAATGCAAAGCGTATAACTTATTAATTTCATCCTTGGTCTCTTGGGCTATGCCATAATCATTTTTGGTCCCAATATTGTCATGATCATGATCACTACCTGTGCGGTACAGAAAAACAGCATCGGAGTTTGACTCGAAAAGCAAATAAATTTGAGCTGCACACTGAGGACCGTGGTATTTGACTTTATTGCAACGGTAATACTGTTTTTTACCTTTTTCTGTCATATGAGTAAATTTTACTGTCCAAGTCTTTTCATCTCGAAGAAATTGTTGTGCTTCGTCAAAATTTTCAAACTTTTTGTCAAATATCCAGTCTAGGCCACTCTTTCTAGTTCGTTTGGTAGGCGGTGGTTCCTCTTGCGTCTCTGTTTCACTGTGTGAAAAATACATCGGCACATCACTTTGTTGTTGTATGTTACGTGATGTAGGTATTAAAGCGTCAAATTCCATGGTATATTAGTTTCATCAAACAATAGAAAAACTTAAAAGTCAAATGTGCATTACGTATACACAAATATCGTAATTATTAATTGTTTATTAATAGACTATCACTCCAGGGCACGCGGGCGCAACGCAACTTCGAACGAAGTAAACAAACAAATACACGTGAAATGCGAAAAACAATACCTGCACTGACGAAATATTTCTATTTCGCTCTTTCGCGCGAGACTACGGTAACTCTAGCTAGACACGACTTCGCGCTGTCTCACTTGCTCGCTCATTTTGCATAGATACATTACATTGCACCGCGCGCGAAGCCATTTTTCAGTTAATTTTCTGTGCTTTTAGAAATAATGCAATGAAAAAAGGAATTGTTGCTATAAAATTTGCCTTGCATATCTTCTTCAAAATTAAGACAAATATGATGAGCAAGTTTTGTGGTGCCTATTAGTATACATGCTACTCGGATAGATATTTTGCTTTGACAATGAGTATCTTCTACATGAACATTTAGAATTTTTGTACTTAAATAAATTTATTTGTATCGCATTATGAGGATAAAAGTAATGTCATGCTGATGTATATTTTTTTTTCTGCAGTACTAGTTTTGTTAAACATTCAGTTTTTTTGTAGTAAAGTAATTTATTTGCCGTGTGGTTGACGGCATAGAATACAAGTGTCACCACCCCCTATCTTCCCGTGGGTATCGTAAGAGGCGACTAAGGGATAACACGATGCAAATACCATCTTTGCATAGAGACGGAAAACTCGACATCAAACCCTATACGACTGCCTCGTTGATCTCGCGGCATAAATGTGCACGTGGGATCGGGAGGTCCCGGGTTCGATTCCTGGGCCGGGCAGTATTATTGGGTTTTTCTGTCACGAAATTCTCAGTAGCAGCACGGAGTCTGGAAATGTGCCCGGTACGGCAATAGGCTCGCCCCTTATTACGTGGGACTAAAGTATGTCTGGCGAAAAGTGGGTGTAGAAATACACCTCTGCCTACCCCTTCGGGGATAAAAGGCGTGACGATATGTATGTATGTATGTATGTATGTAATTTATTTGATTTAAAAAGCATATAAATGATGAAAATATATTGATATGTGATTATTTATTTGATGTGCAATTAATAATATCCCTTTTTTTAATAACACTAGCACTTTTCGGTACGCCCTTGATCTTTTTTCGTGTTTGATACAAAATTTTAAAGATATGTTTTTCCTTCCTAGCTTTCTCAACTCATGCGTGAATCCAGTAGCGCTATACTGCGTGAGTGGCGTGTTCAGACAGCACTTCAACCGCTGCCTGTGCTGTCGCCGAGGCATATTGCATCCGACGTGCAGCTCGAGACTCTCCAGGACGGCCGTCTGCGAAACATCGTTCAGAAGCACACACCGACACCGGTGTAACAGGTTGAGTTTTACAGTATTTTGATATAAATTATACTTCATTTGACTTTAGTGAACCTTTTTGTTGGTTTTTACATAATGTTTTTAGTAGAATATGTTCCATTTTATATTTTGGATATTTTACACAATACTTCTTCGGATTGAAAGGATAGTTGGAAACATACAGAACTAAAATAGTAAATAATACGATCGATCGGCAATCATAAGCTATTGGATTCAAACACCTATGATATTATGTACTGATTTTTTATTCACTGCATATAAATTTTGTCCTGTCAGCACGGAAGAAAAACTTATGATATGCCATTGTAGTAAAATTGTTCATCTTTTAAATGAATCACTGAGAATATCTGATTCTTATAATTAAATCAAGTGCGACTGTAATGTTGATTGACAAGAATAATAAAAACGATTATAAACCTATATTTGACATAAAAGGCAATCATAAATTGTAGACAATTTTTACCACGAGTAGCTAAAAATAAGCTTAGCTGGGGATGATCAGCCACCAGCTGCGCCATGAATTAATTAATTTATTTAAGACTTGTTAACCCTTTAAGCCGTGTTTGGAGTCATTGGTTAAACTCATAAACTTTGTTTTCCAAAACAATTCCTTTGCGAAAGCTCTTAACTCTAACCTCTTTCTACTAAAAATGTGTCTGAGAAATTGGTGACAAAAACCATGCAATACCTCTATAATCTAAATTGTCAGACAGTCTAAAAATAAAAATGCACCTTAAGGGTCACGACATGCCCTCTTTTAACCTCGCGAGTATAGTATACTGTGTTTGTGAATAAGTAATCTCTGTACAATGCATTCATAAGCGGCTGTGCAAACTATGCAGGCCGCAAAAATACAATGTAGCTAAGTAGGCTGCAGGCTGCAGTTTATTGCGGGTCTTACGGACTAATTTGCAACCTTTTCACTAGATTTTCTCCACAAATTTACTCGCGTAAATTAGATATTATATGGCTGTTTAAATGAAGAGTAAAGTTGACATCCATGTCACAATAAGATTCTGCTGTTCTATATAGCCATATAATGTTTATCGTCTATATCTTGCGATCATCTTGCCATAGTAAATAAGGTGTCAAACTTTAAAGAAAATTGTAATTGTGAAAATTGTAGTCACTCACTTTAGCGCCTTTTTACAGACTGTGCTTTTTTTTAATATTAATAACATAATTTTGTTTAGAAGATGGCCTTGACCTTCAATATATTTTCGTTCAAGCAAGTTTAAAACGTATCTCGAGAAACTAAAAAGGCTCAGGCTAAATTTAATTCGCCCAAATTTTGCCAAACCACAATGATTACCTGAACAAACGTCTTTGAATTGCGCGGAGCTAAGAAATTCACACAATAATCTTTTTCTTCACTTTCCTCCCGCGTATCTCAATGTATTCCAATGGAGTAGTAGAAGCAAATTGTTATAAGTTTAAGCTAATGGCTCTTTGTTTTACAAATTAGCCATTTACTGTTATTTACTGGGTGTTCTAAAGGACCAAGTGCTTTCGCTAATTTGCTTGTGACTTGGAAAGTAAGTTTGTGGAGTAAGATCGCTAATTTCTTGATTAAGTAAATAAAGAAGAAGTTTATGTTTAATTTGTATTCTCGTTCCAGATCCCAGATAGAAACAAGTAAACTAACTATTTTGTGTTTTGTGTTGAATTTCAAAATGTTTATGGAAAAGGAATAGACTACGTAAGAATTTATTTATCTACGTAAATTCTAAATGAACGACCTTGTGGGTAACTATTAACAGAATTCAGTGATAGTGACATTTTCCTTTATACTACCCTTTTCAAATTAAATGATAGCCATCGATACGTATTTCCCTAAAGAGCAATCAGAAGTGGCCCTATTACACGAATATCCGTTCGTTCATAATGGTATTAGGGACCTTAATTAAATTATAAATTCGAAGCACTATTAATAAGTGTTTGAATACCCGAGAACAGAGATTTTATTCACTTCTACTCGTCATGGGATTGTAAGTTGCATCTGGTAGTAATAACACATACTGATCCTAAAAAAAATTTACACAGTCATGATTGATCATAACATAGCTGACGAGATATATTCAATAAATATAAATTGTTACAAAATCCAAGCGCCTGAAGAATACCACACAGCAATTGCACCAACTTACAATTTTAGAAAACTTATAACATAAGGAGCCTAAAGAAAAATTTTGATTATTTCCAGTTGACTTTAGATAGATTTCCTATAGCATTTGATATTATAATCCTGACCGAATTTTGGCTCGACGAGTCTACAGTATTACTGTAGACTCGTCTACCGACCGACTAGAGGGGATGCTTGCCTCGATCACATATTTATAAACACCATAAAAAACGTGGTAGGCTTAATATGTAGTTCGGACATAACTGATCATGATCTAGTAATTATAGGCCTATCCATTAATAAACAGACAAAAAGGCGTCTGGATCGGTTTATCGTGAAGCGGGACATGGAGGCTATTAACGATGTGTATATTTTAATGAAGTTGTACATAACTTCTGTAATAGGCACCAGGAGGTAATAAATAATCACTCGCACAAAGTTACAGTAAGCCACACGAAATTCAGTATCAAGCCCTGGATCACACCTGGTCTAATACGCTGTATACAACACAAAGATCGGTTGCATTTAAAATCACGCACCTCGCCTAATGATCAACTCAAACGTACTATATATACTCGTTACAGAACTTACTGCAATAACCTACTGCGTAAGTTGAAGAATGAGTATGAAAACAAAACAATAACTAGCAATACATACAACCCAAAACGAATGTGGAAGGCCATTAAAAGTGTTTGCCACCTCTCCCAAAACAAAAAAGAACCTACAGAACTTTTAACACTTCACGGTAGTTCAGGCCCCAAACATTCATTAGACATTTGCAATGCTTATTTTTCAACAGCAGGTCAAAAACTGGCTAACCACATATTACAGAATTTACATCACACTGAAGAAACCCTTGCAGCTAGTGTTTCCAATAACCTATTAACACACTCTTTCTTTCTGTTGCCTACTGATGTATTCGAGGTGGAGAGTCTTATACTTTCCTTACGAAATGATAAAGCCCCAGGTGTTGACGGTTTGACAAATGTTCTACTGAAACAAATCAAAGACAGCATTATACCACCACTCACTGAAATATATAATCACAGTCTAGCTTTAGGTATTTTTCCTAAAGAATGGAAACGTGCCTCTGTCACTCCTATTTATATAGGTAGCGGCCCTACCGATTCAATTAATAGTTATCGCCCCATCTCTCTTCTGACTATTTTTTCGAAACTGCTAGAGACAATAGTTAACAACAGACTGATAAAATATATTGAAAGCAATAACCTCATCTCCGATAGGCAGTTCGGGTTTAGGAGAGGAAAATCCACAGATGACGCTGTCCATTTACTTACCGCCACAGTCGCAGGTTATTTTGATAAAAATAGGTGCAGTATAGGTGTATTTTTAGATTTAGCGAAAGTTTTTGACACCATGTCGATTCTCATACTATTGCAAAAGCTAGATAGGCAATTTGGTATCAGGGGTACAGCACACGATTGGTTCAAAAGTTATCTGTTGGAAAGAACTCAAGCTGTTAGATTAAATAACTATGACAGCGGACTATGTACAACAACTTTTGGCCTTCCGCAGGGCAGTATTCTTGGGCCTACTTTATTTATAATTTACATGAATGATATCCATGTTGGCATTCATAAAGATATTATTTGTTATGCAGATGACACAGTAATGATTTACAATGGTTCGTCATGGAATGAGGCCTTTCACAATGGCGAACTTGGCATGAAGCAAATAATGAACTGGCTTCAGAATAACTTGTTGACTCTGAATGCAGAAAAAACACGTTATATCTGTTTCCATAAGACTGCTGCCTCATGCCCAAACGCCACGCTCAGTGTTAAGCTACATAAGTGTCTGACGGGGGAACTCTGTGACTGTCGAGACTTAGTTTAGTTTAGTTGGACGTGGGTTTTCCGCACTTAGCCACTTATTTGGGCCATTGTGCGTAAGTGGCGACTTGATTGACGCCGACTACTCATACCACCTTAGCTCCTTGCAGAAAGCCATTAGTTGGCTGATGTCGTTCAAAGCCTCACACATGGTTCTGGGGTTGTTCAGCAGCTTTGCCCGTTGCTCGCTCACGCTTGTGCAGTGCAGAATGACGTGAGCGGGTGTTTCTTCGGTTTCCATGCAGCCCCTGCACAGTGGGCTGTCCGTAACGCCTATGTTGAATAGGTGCTTGTTGAGTGGACAGTGGCCGGTAATTATGCCTGTCAGATGCTTAAGAGTTTTTCTGTTAGAATGCAGCAGCTTGTGCGAGAGTCGCTTGTTCAAGCGGGGGATAGCATCTTTTGTTTGTCTGCATTCTTTTATGTCTGCCCACTGTTTTTCATGTTCATGTGCGGTTCTCTCGCGTAGCCATGTTTTGAGTTGGCTTGCCGGTATCGGTACAATCGGCTCGGGTCGCATTATCATTGTGTCCGATCCTTGCCGTGCCAGTTGGTCTGCGGCGTCATTGCCTGCGGAGTTGCTGTGGCCTTGAATCCACTGCAGCGTAACCCGATTCTTCTCTGCAATCTTTTGCAGCTCTAGGTGGCATTCCATGATGAGGCCGCTGTTAAGGCAGTTGCTGCCGAGAGCTTGTAGTACAGAGACACTGTCCGTGATAATGCGTATAGACAGGTCACTTACGTTCCTAGACGCGATTGCTGTTGCGGCTCTTGTTATCCCAACGCACTCGGCTTGGAATATGGTGTTAAGAGTGCCAAGGGATGTTGAGATGTTGATATTTAAGTCATGGGAGAATACGCCCACAACTGTCCCACGCTTCGTTTTTGAGCCGTCTGTGTATACTCTGACTTCGTGTATACCAGAGCTGTCTTTGTATTCCTCCTGTAATTGGATGCGATATTTTTTGTCAAAGACAAAGGTTTTAGGGATGAGATCGCAAGCGGCCTCTAGCATCGGGATCTCTTTGGTTAAGGTCCCTTTTAGGCGTGCGTGGGTTATTCGATCATCCTTTCTCCACAGCCCGAGCTTGTCTAGACGGATTGCTGCAGCACCAGCTTCCTGCTGGATCATTAGGTGCAGCGGTCTTAGGTCCAGTAGTACCTCCAAGGCGGCTATTGGGGTGGTCTTCATGCAGCCTGTTGTGGCCAAGCAGGCTAGGCGTTGAAGGCTCTGTAGCTTTTTTGTGATTGTGCTTAGTTGTGTGCGTGGTTACCACACTACTGCACCATATGTAAGCATGGGGCGTATAATGGCAGTGTAACAAATCCCTATTATTTTAATATACCTGCCACGTACACACACCTAAATCTACTTTCGACATTTTATTTCAATTAAAACCTCGGTTTATTTTATTTTTAACCTGCCAGATCTACGTAGTATTTGTATACTCTTTGGCCAGATCTTTTAAATAACATGTTTACACTTTTCCTATAATTTCAGGCACTATACAGCCACAGTCAAATAATCCATACAGTCGTTCGACGAACGCGTCTAGACGGGTCAATCGTGCGGGGGGCAAGAGGTGAGACGCGGGAAGAGCGGTACCTAGTTACGTATATCGCCTTAGTTCCTAACTAGGTACATATTTTTGGGGGCTGGCGCGTGCTTGATTTTGTTCGTTACTTATTTATTTGCTTATGAATATTAATTAAGATGGTGCATACGATTTGTGCTGTGAGACATCAACTTTTGTTGTTTTAGTGCTGATGTGCTTACCCCAGTTTAGCTTATGGTCAAGTATTACGCCCAAGTACTTGACTTCATTCGATATGGTAAGCTCCGTTCCAAAGAGTTTTGGTGTTTTGCACATAATTATGGGTTTTCCTTTTGTTGGTGAAAAGTACTAGCTCCGTTTTGTTGGGGTTAACCGTCAGTTCATGTTGGTTGCACCATTCCTCCATGATCCTGATGGCTGCTTGCATCCGATTGCGGGTCGTGTCTTCTGTATCACCTTTGATCAGGATGGTAATGTCGTCTGCATAGCCGACCGTGTAGAATCGTCTGTCGTTTAAGTTCCGTAACAGATCGTCCACCTCAATGTTCCATAACAGGGGTGAGAGTACACCTCCCTGAGGGCAGCCTTTTGCAACTAAGCCCCTCGTGGTGGAGTTTACCGTGAATTGTATTGCCCTCTGTTTCAGCAGTTGATCAATCCAGCCACTAAGGGTTTGCTCAACTCCGAACTTTTCGAGGGCCCGGCTGATACTGTGGAACTTAGTTTTGTCGAAGGCACCTTCTATGTCGATGAAGGCCCCCAGTGTCTTACCTTTAACTTGTTGGTAAGCGCTGTTTCAATGGTTCCCACAACGGAATGCAGCGCCGATTCAGTTGACCTGCCACTTCTATAGGCGTGTTGATGTGGGTGTAATGGCTTGCGCAGTAATGCGCCCTCACGGAGGTGTCGGTCCGTAAGTCTCTCCAGCGTTTTCAGTAAGAAGGAGGTCAAGCTGATTGGTCTATATGCTTTCGCTTGTGAGTAGTCAGTTTTGCCAGGTTTTGGGAGGAATATGACTTTAACTTCCCTCCACCTGCAAGGTATGTATCTATGTGCTATTGAGGCCCTGTAGATGTCGAGCAGGTGCGGCACAATCGTTGTGCATCCCCATTGTAGGAATGCTGGTATGATTTCATCCAGGCTTGCGGATTTGAATGCCTGGAAGCTGTTGATTGCCCATTTCAGCCGGTCTGTGGTGACCACATTTTCGGCTACCAGCCAGTCTGTTTGGGTCGGTGGTCTGTAGTCTGACTCGTCCTACAGACGGTCATTGGTTACTTCACAACCTGGGAAGTGAGTTTCAATTAGCACTTGGCTAATTTCAGCGTCCGTAGTTGCGTAGGTTCCATCTTGCTTTTTAATGGCGCCAAGGGTTTTGTTGCTGTCCTGAGACAAGATCTTTTTCACCCTGGCTGCTTCATTCGTGGTGTTAATGCCGCTGCAGAAACGCCGCCAGGAATCGCCTCTGCGGAATCTTATGCGTTTCTTGTAGTGTGACTGGGCTTCTTTGTATTTGAGCCAGTCTGCTTCCATTCTCGTGTTTTTAGCCCTGTTAAAGAGTTTCCTCAGGTTTTGCCTGAGTCCCTCTAGTTCTCTTCCCCACCACTGGGTTTTACTAGACGACTTTGGGAGTGTGGGTGCACAGGTTTGCTGGTAACTTGTTTGTATACATTCTGTTAGTAAGTTGGTGTTATGCTCTATGTTGTCAGTGCTGGTTGACATGTCCTTGAAATAGGACCTGTCAACCTGTGATGCGAGAAGCGTCTTGTATTTCGCGATGTTTGTTCTGCGAGGGTTGCGCCTAGGTTGTGGGACGTTCTCTTGCACACGTATGTGTGGTTGGAAAGGATGGCTCAGCGGACAAGTTCCGCGGCCCCATCCGATGCTAGCGTGATGTCTACTATGGTTTGATATCTGGAGCTAACAAAGGTGGGCTCCGAACCGTTGTTAACTACAGATAGATTTGTTGAAAAGATATATTCAGTCAAGATCTCACCTCGTCTGTTAGCATCGGGGCTTCCCCACAGCGGATGGTGCGCGTTCGCGTCCGCCGAGATGATTACCTGCCAGCCGTGGTCCTCACAGTGCTGCACCAGCTCGGCCAGCTCTTTAGATGGGATTTCCTCATCGCCAGGCATGTAGACCGAAGCTAGTACTAACATTTGTTTGTTGGGCCCTGTTTGGAGTCCTACGGCAGTGAGGTCTCTAGAACAGAAGTTGGTTGGCAGCAGTGCTGGTATTGTTCGGGGAATGTATATGCATGTTCTCGGTTTAATGACCGAGCAGTTGTGCAGTAGCTTACCTCCGATGTTGTTTAAACCACATATTTTGTCGCCTCTAATCCACGGCTTCTGGACAGTCAGCAGACAATAGCCCTAGCTATTGTCTGCTGATTAACCTCCAGCAGCCTGCGTAGGGTAGCCGTTGCAATTTGCTTATGCTGGAGGTTAGTTAGTATGACTCTAGTCTGATGAAGAGTCGAGAACATTGCTGTCCATAGACTCCGCGTCAGACGAGTCATGCTCGTCTTTTGCGTCCATCGCAGCGGTGGGAGTTTGTGTAGTCGCTGCGGGCGCCGGTGTAATACGGGCTATGCCCGAGGTGCTTGGGATGGCTGGTACAGCTCGTCCCGCTGTGTTCTTACCTTGATTCGGCGTTTCCTCGGGCCCTACAGCCGCCGAGCTCTCCCCCTCGCTGGAAGCATGGAACATTACGTACATGCTGCCAGCGAAGAAGGAAACCCGACGGCCGCGTTCCGTAATCTTGGGGATCTCGGGTTCCGAGATGCCCAAGGTGAGGTAGACTCCATGCTCCTGCACTGATGCACCGTACAATTGCCACGTTTGTACGGAGTACCAGAGGTTTTGGGCAAGGTCTGTCGAGACTTAAATAAAACTCAAACTATTAAGTATCTAGGTATAATGATAGACCAAAATCTTACCTTTAGGGCACATATTTCCTTCTTGTCAAATCGAGTTCGTAAATCAGCAAATATCATTAGACTACTTCGACTATCAACTCCAGTAAATATTTTGAAAATAATATACTTTGCGATATGCCAGTCATTAATAACATACGTACGGTATCAGTTCCTGGGGCAGTGCTGGAAAATCTTTCATGATACAGATAGAAATAGCACAAAGATCTGTTCTTAAGACGATGCTCAAAAAGCCATTTGGATACGCCACGAAAAATCTTTACAACGATTGTAAGCTACTTAACGTGCGCCAATTATTCATATTAAAAACATGCACAAATCTACATCGAACAGTTGTGAAATCTGCAACGTATCCAAAACTTTTACAACGACGGATATTTCGAATTGAGGTACCTTCAGTCAAGACGTCCTTCGCAAGACGCTTTAGTCCCTTTATTGAGCGCCACTTAAATAATAAAGTGGTCAATTACTGTGACATTAAACGTTGCTCGACTACGGAAGCAAAGCCCAAAATCATGAGGTGGCTACTATCATTATCATATGATGCAACTGAAAAGCTTTTCGTTAATTTGTGCTGATATTTATATATTATTGTACATATAAACACCTGCATATGTTTAGACATATATGTATATATTATGTATGTTTGAGGCATATTATGCATTTAGGGTGATATAGTAAGTACCTAATTCTTAGACACTTAGTATGAAATTGTCCTTTCTCCAAACTTTTATTTTGTATTCATCTTCCCAATTTTATTTTTGTCCTATGTGTAAATCATTTAATTATCACAGTGTTTGTTTTTATATAATATGAATTGATACTCAAAAGTGTAAAATGTATCTGCTATGGAATAAATTGTAAAATGTCGACCGAGCTACTCTTCTAAAAAACCGGGAATTGTGAACCGTAACAGGCACCTACAGGACAGGCTTTGCCTAGTGTGGGGTCGATGGATATCAACAAATTTTATCTATTGCTATTTTGGTAATAAATTATTTTTATTATTTATTTTTATTTTATTTAACTTGAATTGCTCATCTAAGGATAAAGACGATGAAAATCTGTATTTGCGGCTGGAATTTCTATTATCAAGGTTTCAGATCTCTAGACTCTAGCAGTGTTGTTAAAAGTTTTATTACAGGATATTAAAATAACCTGATATTGGGGCCTCTCAGTATATTGAAGAATATGAAGAGCATGTATTGATTTTTTTATTAAAACCATATAAAAGTATGTACCTTTATGTAAATTTCGATTAATGCGAGCCACAATTTATGCTGGAATTGAATTCATTGAGCTACGTAAAAGCTAGTGATTTTACGTAGCTCAGTTTTCGTGAGAGGTAACAATATATATATTTTATTTATATCTTAGTATTTTTACTAAATGAAAACTTTCTATCTATTTTCGTAATTTCAGCTGCTATAGGTAAATCCGAAACTTCGAGGCAAAATCAGAGCTTACATAGATTTTAGTATAAACGTGCTATAAGTTGCACATTACAATTTAAAAATGTTTACATATTTTTAACTTATTACAAAACTAAGTGGAACCTATCATGGAATAATACTAAAGTTAGTAAGTAAAGTAAACAATAAGTTTCAGTTATACCAACATGTATAAGCATCGCTTGGGAGCGTAAAATCAAAGAGCTGTCCCGGCTTCACGAGGTACTACAACAAGACTCCAGTTAATCCTTGTAAATTTAATTTGAAATGTATGAAATAATCCCTCGTTAACGTAGATTGATGAGTTTGTGTATGAAATCATTTCAACTTAATTTAAGTCGCTAACTTAAAAAGCAGCTATAGGCCAGTGGAACGCCACTTGACCAAAAGTTCAGATTTTCCGTAGGTAGTTGAAATGAAATTGAACTACCATTTGCCCCGTTTCCGGAAGGGTACTTGATGAAGTTCAGTGTATGATAGCTATTATGAGGAATAGCTGGTTTGATAGAGAATATGTAGCTGATGCTTGCCATTCTTTGACAAAGCTTATATTCCACCAAAACAAATTATACAAAGAAGAGATTCTCGGGATTCAAAACAAAGGTTTACAACCGAGGCAACGCATAATACAAATGAATGATTACAGAAATTCGGATTCAGTGGACACATTTGTTTTACAATTAAGCTTTCAACCACTTCCGAGTAATATATAAAGGCCCAACAGTACAACAATGTTGTTGAGTGGGAAATAAATCAGATACCATACAATGCACTGTACACCATAAAAGTAAATTATTATCCGCGTTGTGGTAACACTATATTTTATTGTTAACCTCTCTGACGCTTCACTGCGCGAGTAAAACTCTATCCGTTGGTACTATGAGGATTGTTGTCAGTGTAAAAATGACTAACGACTGTGTTTCTTCTTTCCTTCCGCAAGACGTCTCTGTAGTCATTAAAGTATATATAGGGTTTTGTAATAGAGAATATATTGAACATCATATTACAAATGTGAAAAGATTACTGGTAAAAAGTATTGAAGTTTTAATACGATTGTTTTTTGAAGAAAATAATGGTCTCTTTGTAATAGTATAGTGACTAGTCTAAAGTACTAAAATAAATAAAACTACAATGCATTTTATTACATAGCTTCTGTAAATCAGCAGTAATGGGTCGTTCTCTAGCAAAGTAGCCTCCATAAAAAACTTCTTAGGTAAAAATCCAACAATTAATCTGTCCCTTATGATTTTAACTCAATTTCATATGAGTTGAATAGTATGCAATTTAACTTAATACTAATTATCATGTCAGCCTAGAGACGTCCACTGCTGGACATAGGCCTCCCCCAAAGGTTCTCCACACAGACCGATTTTGAGCCGCCCGCATCCAACCGCTACCCGCGATCTTAACCAGATCGTCGGTCCACCTTGCGGGAGGCCTACCCTTGCTGCGTCATCCGGTACGTGGTCGCCACTCCAGAACTCGCCTGCCCCAACGGCCATCGGTTCTTCGCGCTATGTGCCCAGACCCATTCCCACTTCAGCCTGGCTATTTGGAGAGCTATGTCGGTGACTTTGGTTCTCTTGCAGATCTCCTTATTTCTGTTTCGATCTCGCAGAAAATCTCCGAGCATAGCTCTCTCCATCGCCCTCTGAGTGACCCTCAGTTTTCGGATGAGGCACATTGTAAGCGACCACGTCTCAACCCCGTAAATCATCACTGGCAACACACACTGGTCAAAGACTTTCGTCTTGAGACACTGCGGGATATCGGACGTCAAGATATGCCGTAACTTCCCGAACGCCACCCAACCGAGTTTGATTCGACGAATGACCTCTTTCTCGAAGTTGGACCTACCCAACTGTATCATTTGTCCCAGGTAGACGTACTTGTCGACAACTTTAATGGTGATAGGGCCACGTTGTTTATGGCACGAATGGGCCGGCTCGACCGGGGCAGTACCACCCTCCCACAGAAGATCGACGTAAAGTAACAGTATGTTTTATGCTGTTGCGTTTCGTTCGGTGAGTGGGAGAGCTGGAAGCCCAACCATACCCTCCCAATCCTCTCTTCATTGCCCATATGGGGAAGGAGGAGAGGATGAGGAGGATTAGCTGACGGGGCGGTTACCGCAGCATACGTGGGACCAGTAGAGTATCCGTGGAGTCATTGTGTGGGTAGTATGGGTCGACTCGCCGGCCAGGGAGTAGAAACGGTGGTGCCGCTGGCCGCCCGCGGCATAGTATAGGGGCCCAGCTGGGACTAACCATCTTTTTAGGCTGCCCCACCAGGCCGCGCATAATCTCGGGGTGGCTCGTCGTGCCAGTTGGTGACCGGATGGTGGGACCCGGCGACCAGGAGGGAGGGTACGGGGGCCCTTCCGTCCGGCGGGTCGGCCACCGCTATACCTCACAGTATAATGGCAATACAATACTCTGCGCTTTGTCACGCGCTGCTGCGTTGACAGCCTCCTCTTTTCACGCCCCCTTATCTTCTTCTATGGCAACTCCAAGAAATGGTTTCGGTCAAACAGCGGCGTCTTCGTTCCCCACCAACTCACTTTTTGAGGTGGAGCCCGCTAACATAAGCGGACTCCATTCGAACCTCAACGCCGTCCACCATCATCTCGAGACGGCCCGACCGGCCATGCTTTTCTTGACCGAGACTCAAATACGCCGTCCTGACGACACGACTTATTTGCATTATCCCGGTTATGCACTGGAGGATAACTTCCACGCAAAAGCCAGGGTATGCTTGTTCGTCAGAGCGGATATTTGCTGTCGACGTCTACGCTGCCTAGAGGACCCGTCCTTTTCTGTCCTTTGGGTACACGTAAGTCTGGGTTCATTGGCCCGGATTTACGTGTGCTTTTACCGTTCCCATACCGGAGATGCCGAGACAACTCGACTGTTTGACTACTTAAGTCAGGCAGCAGATAGTGCGCAGGAGCAGTTCCCAACCGCCGAGTTGGTCTTTTTGGGAGATTTCAATGCCCACCATGAGACCTGGCTGGGCTCTTCCAAAACGGACCACGCGGGACGAGCTGCTCACGCATTTGCTCTAACGCATGACCTGACTCAACTGGTACTCCAGCTCACCAGGATACCAGATATATCCGGTCAAGGGCCCTCGTTGTTAGACCTTGTGCTGACGAGTAACCCGGCCCAGTACAGTGTGACGGTACAAGCCCCTTTGGGTTCCTCCGACCACTGTCTGGTTCGCCCTACAGTGCCATTCGCTTCACCTCCACAACCAGTGAAGGCAAAGCGACGCTTGTGGCACTACTCGTCAGCGGATTGGGATGGCTTGCGAGACTATTATGCGTCCATCCCGTGGTCTCAACGCTGCTTTGGTGGGAGGGATCTGTCGGAGAGTGCATCTGCTGTTGCTGGGGAAGTCATCTTGGGTATGGAATATTATATTCCATCCACTGACGTCTCCAGCAGCAGCGGAGTACGGCCCTGGTTCGATCGCGAGTGCGCCGATGCTGTTAAACAAAAACAATCGTCTTACCGCGCTTGGATCAGCGCTCGGTCTCGTCGCGATCCGATGTCCATCTCATCTCATCAAGTCAGCCTATAATAGAGCCACCAAGGTCTGCAAGAGGGCATACATAAGAGCGGATGCACAGCGCATTGCACGGTTTGGTCAAGAACTCTTGTCGCACCCTACGGGCAGCCGGGGATACTGGCGATTGGCCAAAGCCGTGCAATCTAATTTCTGCCAGCCTTCACTGCCGCCGTTGCGATGCCCTGATGGATCACTGGCCCATGGGCCGCAAGAGAAAGCTGACTCAATGAGCGTAGTGCGCAGCCGCCTTCGATTACCTACTGCGGCCACTCCATGCCTGATATTAAAATCAGGCAATGCGATGTTCGCGCAACACTGCGATCTCTCGATGTCCGGAAAGCCAGTGGACCTGACAGAATTCCAGCGGTTGTGCTTAGGAAATGCGCAGCCGAGTTGTCTCCAATGCTTACACGCCTGTATCGCCTATCATATGCCTCTGGCGTAGTGCCGCAAGCTTGGAAAGAGGCGAACGTACAACCGATTCCCAAGAAAGGGGATCGTTCTGATCTGGGCAACTATCGACCCATTGCTATCACCCCTATCCTCTGCAAGGTGTTCGAACGTTTAATCAACAACCAACTCGTTCGCTACCTAGAAGATCACTCTCTCATCAGTGATCGTCAGTATGGCTTCAGACCGAAACGATCAACGGGTGATCTTCTAGCGTATGTCACTCACCTTTGGGGCGATGCGATGGACAGGCATGGGAAGTCGTTAGCTATTAGTCTTGACATCTCCAAAGCCTTCGATAGAGTCTGGCATCGTGCGCTTCTTTCCAAGCTTCCAGCCTACGGCTTGCCGCCTCGATTGTGCAACTGGGTTGCCAGCTTCCTGCATAAGCGCCGTATACGAGTCCTTTGTGACGGTGAGTCATCAAAGTTTCTCCAGGTGAATGCTGGTGTGCCTCAGGGGTCCGTGTTATCGCCCATGATTTTTCTTCTGCATCTCAATGATATGCTCACTTTTGGGGGCATATATTTGTAATGGTCGGGTTCAGTGGAGTTAAATCAAAGATGAGGCCTGTTTCTCACACTTATGTCATTGTGAAACACACATATATTCCGTTACAACATTATCTCCTTCATATGTCTCAGGGTTTACGGTTACACCGTGCGATTCAAAAGCAACTAATAATAACTAGACAGTAGGCTGCCGGTATGTAGTTTGGATACTCGGAAATTTTTCGAAGTCGTTCAAATCCAAGCTATGGTCATGGGGACTATGGCAAGTATGCGGCAAGTTTTCTTGGGCGTGCAATTACGTTACCCAGTTATCGATTCCCTGCTTATATACCGTAACGTAAGGGCGTTTCCGCAAGCTGAGAACAAACACAAATAAGAATCAGTGCTTGCGAAATCCTCCCTGGTTATTATGATGGAAATTAGACGTAAGCACTTACCCCGTGACACGTTGCTTCAAACCACTATTACTCTAACACTTGGCGTTACGATATACACAAAGTGCTTACTTTAAATAGCAATCTCTTCACAACTGTAATCGACTTGACGGTGATTTATTAGCACCAACAATTACGGAGCACAAATTGAAAAATATTTCTAACTGTCTCGGTGTTCCTTGTTATATACATCTCCCTGTCATTTTTATTTTACGAACACCCACATTTTCATAACATTCTCAAGCGATGAAACTAAATGCTAATTTGGAACCAAGCACTTTGATCATTACACATTGCTATGCAGATGACAGTACTATACATGGGCGATATCTCGGACACCCTGCGGCTAAGCAAGCCGATACTGAGGAGTATAGGCGATCTCTTGTTGCTGAGCTTGACCGGGTTCTGAATTGCATCTCACATTGGGGTTATGAGAACCTGGTCGAGTTCAACGCCAAGAAAACACAGGTGTGCGCATTCTCAGCCAAAGTATCTCCATTCCTTCCCCATCCCTCTCTTCTGGACACTCCACTACCGATTCAAGACAGCCTCAATATCCTGGGTATGGACATAAGCAGAAATCTCAACCAGAAGAACTATATCGAGGGTGTCATCAAATCCACATCTCGGAAACTCGGAGTCCTGAACAAGGTGAGGAGGTTTTTCACGCCGGAGCAGTTGTGTCTGTTATACAAGACCCAGGTTCGCTCCTGCGTGGAATACTGCTCTCACTTTTGGAATGGCTCCGCTCAGTACTTATTGGACGCCCTCGATAGGTTGCAGCGGCGCGCTGCCCGTATCATCGGGGATCCAGAGGCCACTAAGACTCTTGAGTCACTGCAATTACGCAGAGACGTGGCCTCAATGGCTGTCTTCTACCGCATCTATCACGGTGAGTGCTCCGAAGAGCTCTTTCAACTAATCCTACCCTCTCCTTTCCTATCCCGAACGACACGTGCTGGGTTGAGGTGCCACTTTTACACGGTAGAACAGATACCGTCACGCACCAAACGGTTCGGCGCCTCTTATCTCTGCCGTACCATTAAAATGTGGAACTCTTTACCAGTCCACGTGTTTCCCTCCACTTATGATCCCGGGTCCTTTAAGCGGGGCGTGTAAAAGCTTTACTCAAGGGCGTCAAGGTGAGGGCCATCATGCCATAATGCCATGCTGGCTGCTGGCATGATGGCCATCACTATGGGACTTCACTGACTGCTTAACATCAGGCAGCATGGAGTCAATTTGTTCGGCAGAAAAAAAAAAAAAAAAAAACTTCCGGTGTAGAGTTTCCAACCTGGATAGGAGTAGGTACGACATGGACGTTAGACATGATTTTGTTCTTGTCCATGTTCATCTTAACACCTACTTGTTGGGAGACTCTACAGAGGTCATTGAGCATTGTGCTTAGGTCTTCCATAGTCTCAGCCATGACTACGATGTCATCAGCAAATCGAAGGTGAGTGATGTACTCGCCGTTGATGTTGATACCGAGTCCTTCCCCGTCCAGAAGCTTGAAAACGTATCCAGCGCAGCGGTGAAGAGTTTAGCGGATATAACATCTCCCTGCCTCATCCCTCGCTGTAGCCGAATAGGTTTTGAGCTCTGGTCCTGGAGGCGCACTGACATGGTGGCGTTTTCGTACAAACACTTCAGCACTTCGATTCAATCTTCGAGTCAATTTGGCACCGTTGGAGAGACTGCAGCACTGCCCAGGTTTCGATCGAATCAAAGGCTTTCTCATAATCCTCAAACGCCAAGCATAGAGGCTGGTTATACTCATCACTTGAGGGAAGAGCTAGTACTTAGGGAGAGCACCTTAAATGAAATATTTAACAAATATCAAGCTTCTCAACAAGAGCTGAGCAAGCGTATAGTAGAGGCAGGTGAGCTAGTAGACTTGGTGAGATGTAATGCAGAAATGTATGAGTCTCTTACCAATAAGCTCTCATGTCCGTGTGCTCACATTCACACTCCAACCCCAGCAGAGCCATTGAGTACCATACTACCTGAGAACTTTTCTCATAATTCACAAAACCAATCCTCTTCACAATCAAATAGGATTAAATCTAGGTTTTCAACATCAACTAATAAAACCTACATTTTTTCTGATAGGCTAGGTCATAATTTTGGTAGTCTTCTCAGTGAGAATACAAACCAGAGTGTTATAAATTACTGTAGGCCAGGGGATAGTTACAGTAGTTTAGTTAATCAGATTAAGTTGCACCCCTTAGATGAGAGTAGTACGGCCATATTGTTGTTTGGTAACAGTTTAACGGTAAAAAGACAGCATATCATAGAATGTGTTGAAATGTTATTAGACCTTAATTCCAAGTTTAGTTGTAAATTTATTTTATGTGCTTTGCCTTACTCAAATGACTTAACACATACACAAAACATGCACATACACACATTAAATATGTTATTATATAATATAACTTGTCGTCATAGTGACGCAATATTGTTTTTTGACGCTAATAAATTTATTAGTAAATTTACTTTAACCAGAGATACAATGTATCTGCCATTTTATATTAAGCGACAGATTGCTAAACTATTAGCATACAATTTACAACAAGGCAGAGAGCCTTGTGTTGACAATTTATTTGATAGGGTTAGTACTTGTACTAACAACGTTTTTATTGACACGTCTTGTGATTTAAACTCCAAGATAGGACAACAGTTAGACTGCAGTATTTGAATATAGTACACCAAAACATGCAGGGCCTATCTGGCAAAGAATTAGAGTTAAGTTTATTTCTAGCAAAATATGATGTTAAGGTTTTGTGCTTAACTGAACATTGGTTAAAGAACCATGAGCTTATTGTTATAAATCAATATTATACAGTGCAGAGTTCGTATATAAGAATGCAGGCTATAAGAGGCGGTTCTCTCATAATAACTTCAAATTTATTAAAATGTAAGGAACGTAAAGATATTGTTAATTTATCTATTGAGCGCACTATTGAGTTGTCCTGTGTGGAATTAGACCTATATATAGTAATTTGTGTATATCGACCTCCTTCTGGTGACTACAATCTATTTGAGACTGTTATGGAAGATGCTATAAATAAAATTAAATGTAGTAATAAGAATATTATAGTATGTGGCGATTTTAATATTAATATTTTAGAGAACTCTTCACAGTGTATTAGATTTCTGAATCTTTTCAAGTCATTTAATTTAAGTAACCTATTCTGTGAACCTACTAGAGTATCTGCAACATCTTCTACTTGTTTAGATAACATATTTAGTTCTTGTGCTGCCACAAACCCAGTAGTAATTAGTTCTCTCCCTTCTGATCACCGTGGACAGATAGCTAGTTTTCCCTGTTCAACATATGATAAATCACGTACAGTAGAATGTAGGCCTCAGACTACCAATCGTCTAATACGTTTCAAAACCAATATTATTGCTAAACTCAATACCTCAATATTGAACTCACAAAATCCAAATACAATTTATAACTCACTTTTTGGACTAGTAAATAATGAGTTTCAAAATACCTTCAAGAGTAAAACAGTCACACTAAAGGGTACTATGGGATCTTTTAACCAGTGGGCCACTATAGGTATATACAAAAGTAGAGCCAAGTTGTTTGAATTATATGGTATGAAACAACATAGATTTGACACACCTTTTCGAGATTATGTAAAAAAGTACTCAAAAATTTTTAAACAAGTTTGTATTACGGCAAAATCTAAATTTATTAGTAGTAAAATTAAGCATTCAACAAATATAATTAAAGCAACTTGGAAAATTATAAATAATGAAACAGGAAGAGCACGACCACGGGAAAACCAATTTGAACTTAAAGAAAACAATTTATTAGTCACCAATAAAACTCAAGTAGCACATATGTTCAATAGTTTCTTTGCGAGCATACCTTTAACAACTACTAGCTGTTTACAATCATCATCTTTAGACGCTGGAAATTTTTTGCTTAGCAGTGTACCTGAATGCAAGAGCGTGTTTAGATTCGAGCACGTTACCCCGCGAGATATATTGATCGCATATAATTCAATTAATATTAAAAATACCGGTGACTTTTGGGGCATTTCAATTAAAATTTTAGGTACTATAGTTGAGACTGTTGCGCCTTACCTATCTATAATTTTTAATCAATGCTTTGACCTAGGCGTATTTCCGGATTTGATGAAATTAAGTAAAATTATACCCTTATTCAACCCTGGCAGTAAAAATGAAATTAATAATTTTAGGCCCATATCTATCTTGCCGGCATTTAGTAAAATATTTGAAAAGATTCTTTTAAAGCAGCTACTAAACCACTTTAATTTAAATAGTCTGCTTCACAAGGATCAATACGGATTTACTAAAGGTAGATCCACTACTGATGCGGGTGTTGCTCTCATAAAACACGTTTATAGTGCTTGGGAGTCATCAAAGAATGCTATTGGAGTGTTCTGTGACCTATCTAAAGCATTTGACTGCGTTCAGCACGACACGCTACTGCGTAAGCTCCGCCACTATGGCGTAGAGAAAACCGCACTTAGTGTTGTCGATTCGTACCTGCGGCAGAGATTTCAGTGTGTCGATGTAAATGGGACTACATCCTCTAAATTACCTATACAGCTAGGCGTTCCACAAGGCTCAATTTTAGGTCTTTTTCTATTTCTTGTATATATTAATGACTTACCTTTTTATTTAAGAAACATCTGTGATGTTGTACTTTTTGCAGATGATACGTCACTTATTTTTAAAGTAGATAGGAATAGAAATCAATTTGATGATGTAAATAATGCACTATTACAAGTTACACAATGGTTTACAGCAAATAACCTAGTACTTAATTCTAGGAAAACTAAATGCGTTAAATTTGCTTTACCTAATGTAAGACAACTGGGACCTAATATTATGCTAGATAGGGAGGAACTTGACACAGTAGACTCTACAGTGTTCCTAGGTATTACACTAGATAATAAGTTACTATGGGGTGCACATATAGCATGTCTTGCAGGAAAGCTAAGCTCTGCTGCGTATGCCGTCAGAAAAGTTAGGCAACTTACTGACATCGACACGGCTCGTTTAGTTTATTTTAGCTATTTTCACAGTGTTATGTCCTACGGCATTTTGTTATGGGGCAAAGCTGCGGATATTCAGAATATCTTCGTTCTACAAAAACGAGCGGTAAGAGCAATATACATGTTAGGTGCAAAAGATACTCTTAGAGAACGCTTTAAGTCTATAGGAATTCTTACAGTAGCCTTGCAATTTTTATTTGCTAATATTTTGTACATTAGGCAAAATATAGGTTTATTTACCACAAAAAGGGATATACATAACATAAATACTCGAAACAGGCATAGGTTATATGCCCCTTATCATCGTTTACATAAAGTTAATAATTCTTTTGTAGGGCTAGGTATTCGTATATACAATAAAATACCAATTAGTCTTTTAGAATTACCATTTAGTACATTTAAAACTAAAATAAAAGACTGCCTTATTAAGAAAGGTTATTATACTATTAATGATTATTTCAGTGATAAGGATAGCTGGTCACTTACGCTAGACAACTCATGATCTTTATACCTAATTAGAATTATATAGATAATTTGCATTTTTCAGTTAATCTTTATATAATATTTCTAGTTCTTTTAAATTACTGTTCATGTATTATTAGGTCATTCAACTTAGGTACTACATTTACATTTGCATTGTTGTTCCACTAATTTTATTAAAGTTTTACTGCACTGTAAGATGAAGATAACTCGTGATTATGGGCTGTAAACTAATGTTTTAGTAATTTTGTGTATTCATATACAGTCACTTCTGTAACATATATTTCCACCATATAGTTATGAACATGGTCGCGAGTTGCCTACATTATAAGACGTAAGTGGATGCTCCTGTTACACAATATTCACACTGGAAGGCTACTACAGCAGTTAAATTGGTAACTGCATTAATTATATAAGTATTATGTATGTTCCTAATTACTATTTACAAGTAATTAATTACAATGTGAAACAGTTGCAGCTCCTTACAAAAACAAAATATGTAACATAACACTGGCGATTAAAAAGAGTGGCCACGAGTTTTATTGCCCGTTCTTTCTCGTGGTTCTACCTATTGCTTTGCGAATGGGCAGTAAATGTAAATGTAGAAGCATTAAGTAATGTACATAAAAATTTGACGTTCATAAGCGTCACTTTGTGACCCAGATGAATAAATGTTTTTTGACTTTGACTTTGACTTTGACTTGACTCATCGGACTTCTGTATAACCTGCCGCAACGTAGGTATGTGGTCTATGGTGCTATAGACTTTACGGATTCTGGCTTGTTCGGGAGGCTGGAAGTCGTCTAGCTTGCTCTCGAAACGACTCGTGATGACCCAAGAAAACAACTTATAGACGTGACTCAGAAGAGAGATGGGTCTGTAGTTCTTCAAAAGGGTTTTGTCGCTCTTCTTGAAGAAAAGCACCACCACACTTCTGTGCTATGCCTGTGGCGTTCTGCCCTCGTGTATGACGGAATTGAATAGCTTCCGAAGCATTTCCACAACAGATGTACCGCAAGCTTTCAGAAGCTCTGTAGTTATTCCGTCATCACCCGGAGCCTTGTTGTTTTTTTAGTTGTTCTAGGGCTACACTAATCTCGTGCATGCTGACGTCCGGCATATCTTCGGTATAGTGTCGGGTCAATCCGGCTCTAGGGTCAGTGGCTGGAGTAGTAACAGGTGTTCGTGTAGTCGTGTATAGCTGTCCATAGAAAAGTTCGATCACCTCCAAGAGCTGCGGTTTGGCCGAGATAATTCTGCTGTCCTCCGTCTTCAGCTTTGTCACCTGACTCTGTCCGTATATCATACTAATAATATATATAAATTAATTTACAAAAATTTAGATTTTACATTTCCTCATATATTTGATTAAATTCGTAGACGATAGCAGGCTGCTCGAAATCGTGTCCTAATGGGCACGGAATACCATGCCTCGTATAACGCTAGCACTAATGTGCTAGCGTTATACGAGGCTTGGTATTCTGCCCGACAATTTCTTAATAATAAGACCCATAAAAAAACAATACTTGTCGAAAAAACGAGGTCTCGCGACTTAGTTCTCCAATCGTAAAAAGTTGTGAGATCCATGTGATACCAAGTCGGTTGATTAAAAATCTTCAATGATTTAAATAAATACATTGACTTGGCCAAATTCAGGCTTCTAGTTTTATCCACAACGAAGTTATAAGCGATTGAAAATAACATGAACTGCTTCCAGAAAAGGATGGAATACGGAATACGGCCGTGCCGCTTTTTTGCTCGTCTTGGCGGGGACACTGCCGTGCCCCAGATATTCTTGCTGTTGATTGAACACATATATTTCTATATAGTCCCAGTATGAGTGATGCTCGGTACGATAGCCATCGGAATACTCTCGGAACCGGGCACAAGAAACTAAGCATCATGCTAATCGTGTTGAGAGACGCATGAGAGCAGGCCACTGACTAGTATAAAGAGAACCTTGTTCAATTTGATACCTAAGACACAATAAGTGTAGCACATACTTATTTGCAACAAAGAACTTTTTGAAGTAAATCTTCATATTGCCTTTCTCATCATCATCGTCTTAGCGTTATCCCAATTGCATCCATGACTCACTCCACCTTGAAGCCAGGGGTCTGCTTACCAGTTCAACCAGTTAAGATTTCATATTGCCTTCATTTTGAGACAATCACCAATCCAACCCAATCCTAGTTGAGAATTATTTAGCAAGTTGGCCTAGTTATCAAAATAAAACCTGATGCCAGCTCAAACCCCACGATAAAAAGCCACGCTCTCCACACTTAGCAAAAAGCCTAATGATAAATAATTTTATGGTGTAAATAATTATTATTTATACCATTAAATATTTTTATCCCTTTATACGTTGAAATATTAGAATTTGATTAGTTACATAATATATGTAGATGTGGTGTAAATATTGACCTTTTATTCCTGCTTATTAGCACAGTTAAGCTTACGGAAAATTATGCCAAATTCGTATAATATTGCCGCTTAGGATTATTGTGTACAATTTTAGTTAAATATTTATCTTTACAATTTAAACTTTGATTAATGACTTTGAATATTGACTTTTGACTAATAATTGTAGATATCGGTGTAGTTCTTTTGTTGCTTAAAGCGAAGTATTTAGCGGTCGATCAAGCCCCTTACGTTCAGCAATTATTGAAATAATTGAAACTGAAGCACCTATTGAATTTGTAATTAAGTTGCGGTAAATACCATTTATAATAGAGTACCCAATATTCTCGTAGAACACTATCGATTGCGTTGGAATACTATAGATACCGATACTCTATAATATCAATATCAATATTACCTACTCTTAGTTAAATTACCATAATTAATTCGACGTACCGGTGTAGGTGTAGGCTTGGAAAATGGTTAAATTAGTGACCTTAGATTCCATTACATAGTTACATACATGTCGAGTTCCAGTTCATATCTTCATGCTCCATCATCAGATCAGTTAAACAATACCATATTATTGTATTGTCACCAGAATTACATACAGCTGCCAATTTTCATTACGCTACGACCCTTGGAAGATGGTTAAATTAGTGACCTTAGATTCCATTACATAGTTACGTACATGTCGAGTTCCAGTTCATATCTTCAAGCTCCATCATCAGATCAGTTCGACAGTACCATATTATTGTATTTTCATCAGAACTACACACAGCAGCTAATTTTCACTACGCCACGACCCTTGGAAGATAGTTAAATTAGTTAGCTTAGATTCCATTACATAGTTAATTACATACATGTCGACTTCCAGTTCATATCTTCCGGCTACATCATCAGATCAGTTCGACAGTACCATATTATTGTATTATCATCAGAACTACATTCAGCTGCCAATTTTCATTAAGCTGGGACCCTTTGAAGATGGTTAAATTAGTTAGCTTAGATTGCATTACATTGTTAGTTACATACATGTTGACCTAATAAAAGCGTGTTAATAAAAGGTCAATATTTACACCACATCGAAATATTATGTAACTTATCAAATTCTAATATTTCAACGTTTAAAGGGATAAAATATTTAATAGTGTAAATAATAATTATTTACACCATAAAATTATTTATCATTAGGTTTTTTGCTAAGTGTGGAGTTTTGTAGTAGTCGTGGCGGTCGAGCTGGCATCAGGTTTTATTTGGATAATTAGGCCAACTTGCTAAATAATTCTCATCTAGGATTGCCTTTCCCCAGGCGGAGGTAGTCCATGAGGATTTCCCCGCGCAAAAAAAAAAAATATCAAGTCTAGATTTACCTGCTCGATCATTATGCAAAAGTGTTAAGAAAATTAAAAGTAGTTGTAGACGTTATTTACCGTCTGTACCTTGACATCGAGAGATGCACTTGCGCTTTTAAGGTCTTAGCATACATGGCATGTTTTTTCTCGTGGCGGACGGAACGAGACGAATTCTTGACATCGTCGAATTTAAAAATATAGCAATAAAATACACGTGGCGAGAAACACGGATGGAATGGGACGGCAATATATAATTATTTTTTAATAACATATGCATTGTTATTACCACAGATAGTATATATGTTAGAATGTTGGTCTTAGTAAGTAAAGCTCTACGTGAAACAAATTACAACTGTGTGTCTGAATACGGATTTGGTGCTAGATACTTTGAACCATTGTAAATAAAAAAATTAAACCCGTCCCGTCCTCATTTCGCCCGAGGATTTTTTCCGTTACGTATGCTAAGACCTTTAAAAGAATATACAAGAAATTTTATTTCCGCAATAAACTAGGTTGCTTTAATCAAAGCACAGTCTGGATGACAATAGTAGAAATTTTATTAGGCTGTATCTAGTTAGACTAGACGCAATCTCACTACGGTCGGGAATAATGACAAGAAGCATTGAGTTATCGCTTCCATTACTAAGATTGATCCGACTTTAATCATACTCGTGCGAATTCAAAAAATCTGCAATATCAGATAAGATAGAATCGTCAAACTAGAATTGGTTTCATAATGTGCTAAATAGTTGCCGTTTACACGAAAGAAGATTACCAAATATTTAAGTCAATTACTGTCAACAGTGTATCCCCGTTTACGACTTATTAAACTGTATCTTTGAAAGTATCCACCGCACGTTCTATCTATTTGAGTAAAACAACTATATTGTTTTAAAGCGTCAACTATATTTATACTTGCTTGCCAAAAATCTTTCACACAATACATCTACAACTTCAACGGTAATGGTTCATCAACTTTCACAGGAATCCGACAGTGAGCGTGGTAATATCGAACTACGACTACGGAAGTACTAAGAAGAAGAGCAACATCATCGCAAGGAACAACACTGATGGTGTCACCATCATGACGATCCGGGACAACGACTTCTTGACTGGGGATTTGAACGAGAAGTGCATCAATAGATAGATGTGCCGCCGTGCGGCAAAAAAGTGAGTGTTCTTCATCCATGTGACCGAACACGATGACAGGAGTTTCAAATCGTCAGCTATGATGGATTCCTAGTGTGAGGTCACATGCTACTCTGGACTTTAAATACTTGTAAGTGATGTCTTGTTCTACGTATGAATGTATTGTAGGTAATCGAACACATTTTATATACAACGTGTAAATGAAATAACGCACATCCTCAGACACCCCAATTAGAATAACTTGTTACAATCATAATGCATGCATTGAATTTTGTTTTTTATTTGCGTAAATATTGTTTTTTGAAGATAGTATAAACTCGATTAAAAGTAAAAAGCGTGGTCACTATAAATTTGCGCACGCACACAAACACACGAAACGGTTGCTATGGTAAACAGACGACAGCGATCTGATAGGAACGAAATACGATACGATATAAACAAAATGTTTCAAATTTAGTCTTTATACAACACTCTGATAGAGTGGGGTTTACAAGAATGATGTTTGAGTAATTTGTCAGCTACTGTTGATATTTCCAAAGATATGAATACCTATTTCTTTCCATCACACTTTTCGGCTTTGGAGTGGACAGTCGACTTTGTATAAAATTATTTATTGTTTGTTAATAACATGCACACGATCCATTGTTTCATAATATTGTAAATGACTATTTAGTTACCTAGCATTATTGATAGATAAAGTAAAAGAATATCAATGAGAGAATAAAGCAAGATCGACGTGTTTAAAGTTGTAAATTAATAGTTACATTAATAGAATAATCAAATAACTTACAGGATAAAATCACATTATTTTAGTCCACTTTCACTGTTCCTTCACGCATCACATCTTTTCACTGTTTCAAAAGCAGCTAATATGCATCAACTTAACTCCTAGGCACTTGTTGTCTCCTCACAATAAACTAGTGATTTAACATTTTCCCACAGTGAAAAAGTCCGGGGGCGACAAGTTAACATCAAGATGATGCAGAACGTTCCACACCAGAACCGTCATGTTGATAATTACAATTTTATTCACACAATTAAAATATTTTTTCGCAACTCTCGCTGACAGATTCCCGATGGATGACTAGATACTTGTCATAACTTGTCAAAGCGCATCGCCAGCGCTTGTCATTGGCCAGCGCGGGCGACACATTACGTCTCGCTCTTGCCTGATGATTATTACGTAAGCGAAAGATAGATGATAGATATTTTCGTGGTAAATTGTGTGTATTGTCTTTTGCCGCTATTGTGTTGTACTAATGTGTGCGTTCGTGTGACCGAACGTCGAACCATTAAACAAATGCATTTTAAAAGAAGGCGTTCTGCTTTGACTTAAGGTTTATTTTCGTATATTTCAACTTTTGAAATAAATGAGTGACTATAATTTACGTTAGTTTTCTTATTTTAAAACAAAAAATAAACAATATTAAAAATGACAGTAATGGATTCAGTAGCCGATTCTGAACAAACTACTTTCAGGAAGTGCATTTAAATTTGTTACATGTTGTATTAATGTGTATATCGCTATATTTTTGTATTGTATAACGATGCATGTATAAATTTACTGATGATAAATGTAAACAAGGTCTACACTACACTATGAATGGGAAACATAACGTAATTTGTATTTAACTATTAAATATTAAGTGCGATGTATGTCAGAAATAGTTAAATTAAGTAAATGGTTACTTAAATTTTATTATTTTCATGAAATGTAACAGCAGATCATTTACTTGTAATATTGAAAAATAAATTATGAATATTCTTATTTTAATTGTCATTGTCTATAATTTTAAACTAGACGTCACCAGCGGCTTCGCCCGCGTCAATTTATACATATAAACCTTCCTCTTGAATCATTCTATCTATTACAAAAAACCGCATTAAAATCCTTTGCGTAGTTTTTAAGATTTAAGCATACATAGGGACAGACAGACAGAAGACAGACTTTGTTTTATACTATGTAGTGATGTTACTTATATAAGACTTGTTCCTTATAGACTAATGGTTGTCGCACAAAACTATATTGATTCAGAAACAGTCTGTCGACTTGATTTACGCGACTTAGTCAACTTAAAGCGAGACCTTGCCGGAAAATTCCTAAAGATATTAAGACATATTTGTTTCTGCATTGTGGTTGTTTACAATACTCGTTTATTCTAGATACTGCCGGCTATTTATATTTTAATGACCTTTTGAGAAGAAAATCCAAACAAAACTCAGAGTCATTGCAAATTTTTCCTGTCATATAATTTTCTTTCATCATACAAAGAATTTTGAACGGCTAGAATAAGTGCTACCCATGCCGGTCCGTTGTCGAGACGAAATGTGTACGCCAAACATAACTCTTTAATATTTAATAAAACTCTCTCTGAATTTATTACAATACGATAACTATTGCTCGAAGGAATAATAAAACTTACGCCAACAAAAGAACAAGTACGAACATATGTTCCAATCGACTTTGATAAAAACCTACAACGAAATGCTTTGGCAGGTGTTTTTATCAAAAATTCATTATTTGGCAATAAGAAAAACACATGTAACATAATAAACAGCATTTATGTCACATATTTAGGACGTGATGTAAAAATACTTATATTGTTGCATTTAATTTTGTAAGAACTACCGACATGCCCATTCCCTTCTCCTTCATTACGCTGTTCCTCCTTTTCCTATCCTGTCCAACAACGTAATTATGACTTTCTGGCGGAAATTCTGAGTGACGTCATAAAAAAGATTGCAGACTACAGCTAAGGCCTCACGTGCGTATGGCACTCTTTAACAGGCACAGTAAGTACCAATAAAACAATGGGATAGGAATAAAACGCGCGTACGATTTTTCAGCATTAGTGACTACAAGGTCACGTTGGATGACTCGATTGCAACACAAAAAACTAAAAAAAAGTGTTCATGCAACGTAAAGCCGTTATTAAAATATTATATCAACATTAAATACATTTAATAAATATTTCGTGTTGAAAACTAGTTACATTTCATAAAAAAATCGCGTTGTTTTGAAATTTAATTTATAATTTTTGCTTTTGAATCTGAAAAAATCTCCTTCTGTGGACTGTTCGGATACCAAGTAGTTGAGTTTAAGTGATGGTTAAAATAATAATAATAATAATAATAATAATAATAATAATTGTTTATTTGCAGAAAATGTGGTAATTACAATAAAGGTTGTTAATAATTTTAAAAGCACAAGACACATTTTGCCATATTTAGATAGCATGCAAATATTAAGATGTTACAAATTTTAAATAAGAATTATGCTAACGTATTTACGTAAAAAAACATTGTATTTAAGGATTATTGACTATAAGATAAAGAATAATATACTATAAGAAGACAATTGTAAAAAAAAACAAAAAATATTTTAGTTTCTTAATATAAACATTAATTACACCAATGCATTTCTGAAGTGATATGACTGCGAGGAATACTTTTTTAGAAAATCGTTTACAGAGTAAAAACATTCTGCTACTAGCCATTTCTTCATTGTGGTACAAAATTTATGATATGGAAGAGTTGTAATATGCTCCGGTAACGCGTTATATATAAGTGGCGCCATATAAACACAACTAACCCTGAAAATCTCTAGGCGAGGTACTGGCAATTTAAAATACGAGTGATTGATTTTGCGTCTGTTAGTATTGTCCTTGATTTCAAATAGCTCTTTAATTAAAAATATATACACATACTTTCGATGATTTAATATCGTTTCATTACATGAGTTATATTATCAAATATTCATAACATAACGTATTAAAAAATATATAATTCAAAATTTTGTAATAAAACGTATACACATGTTGTTATAAAAATTTTTGTCTACTTCTGTAGACTTATAAAATAAGCCAAAATATGCCGAAGATGAACGCATCGTTTTTATTTTGTTTTATATGTTGGTAGCACTGTATTCTCTGTCATTTGCTTGGTTGGGATTTTACGTAAAGTGCGTGTGACATTAAAAATTTCAATTTTATTTAATAACACAGGTTTTCGGTAAAGATCAGTGTGTCTTTCCTGTGCAAGGGATATCGGAGTAAGTAGCTTTTACAAATAAATAAAAACATCACGATAGTTTAAGTTGATGGGCGCAGTATGCAAATGTCGCATTGCTTAAATTATAACCTCATAATAAAGGATGCCATCTTTGATTTATGAAAATATGTCTCTCGTGTATCTTTACTGTAGACATTGTATCTACAGAAGAGACGTATGTCAACAGAAGTGAATAGGCAAAAGAAATTCGCTGTGTTTGAAAAATAAATTGGCAAGTGCGAGTCGGACTCGCGCACGAAGGGTTCCGTACCATCATCTATAAAATAAAATCATGTTTGTTGTATGTATACTTAAATATTTTTTAAGCTTCTACCTGTTTATTAAGATCGAGTAATAAATTGCTTAAAAATACGTTTTTTGTATGGGAGCCCCCTTTTTTATTTTGTTAGGTAATATACAACTACATATTCTGTGAAAATTTAAAGCGTCTACCTGTAACAGTTAGTAATTTTGAGCAAAAAATACAAAAAAACACGTTTTTTATATGGGACCCCCCTTAATATTTTTTTATTTTTTTATTTTTAGTATTTGTTGTTATAGCGGCAACCGAAATACATAGTTTATGAAAATTTCAGCTTTCTAGCTACCACAGCTTATGAGATACAGCCTGGTGACAGACAGACAGACAGACAGCGGAGGCTTAGTAATAGGGTCCCGTCTTTTACCTTTTACGTACGGAACCCTAAAAAAACAATAGCGTCATTCACTGTTTAATTATTCCATTATATATCTATTTTGTTTAGTATTTTATAATGTTGCTTGCAGCGATCTTTTGTTTCAGTTACTATGCCACAAGCAATTCATCCTTGTACAATATGTCACCTGTTTGCCCTGAGGGATCAAGATCACCAGACTCTTTATCTGAGAATGTGTCTATCCGTGATTCTCCTACGGCTCCAGTTACTCCTGAGGCTCCAACTGAGCCAAATTTACCAAGCCTCTCAGATAGACTGACTCCAGATCTTTCTATCGAAATATTTAACCAAAGGCATAAACCCCAGAAGAGAAAGAATCTATTTAGACGACTCTGAAGCTACTGAAGATTCACCACATAAAAAACGACCGACGAATTCCATGTGAGATGATTCTGACGAGGATAATATATTTTAATATTCTGTTCCTTTATTTGCCTACAGAAGCATAATGTCTGTTCTTTTTATTTTTTTGCACTGAATTGGTATAAAATTTTGATTACGTTTTGTTTGGAGGTTAACGAGAACTCCATTTTAAGTATTTTTTATTGTTTCTATTCTTGATCTTATTGATATGATTATGTAAGGTAAATTTTTGTTCCCAGAAGGGAACAAAAAGTCTACAGAAGAGATTGAGTTGTCTACAGAAGTAGACAACTCAATCTCTTCTGTAGACGTGAAAAAACTAAAAACGTGATTAATTCCTAAAATATCCAACACTGATCTCTAGTGATATTATTGTTAGCATAACATAAGCTAACTTTAAATAAATATAATGTTTCATAAAAAATCGTGAAGTTTTATTTTAAATATTTTGCAATGTTCACTTTTTGTGTATGACCCATACATAAATCGTGATTCTAATAATACTACTCGCGCATGAATTGACCAGGTCTTCATTCATAATTAAGCGCAATACTTTGATTTCACTTGTTCGTTTCATTAGAATATTGTTAGTATGGAAGACTATGTATTATATTATAGACACCGTATTATTTTTTAAGAGTCAAAACTAACGTTTACCGATATTATATATTTACGTTTGTGCAATTTAATAACGTTCCTAATTATTTGGAGCTCTTATATGTATATCTTGTATCTAGTCATTATTTCAGTCGTTTTATTATTAAGCATAGTAAATATAAAAGAAAACAGTGTAAATTATCGATATCAGGTTTAAAGACTAAATTTACATTAAGAAATATTTATATAAATTGCTGTATAATTGTGTAAAATAATTGTATAATGTAAATATTAGCAAAATTGCTCTATAAATTAAGATATATTCCAAAGATATGTACCAATTTTTTAGGTTAAGAGTATTTATTAAGATATTTAAGTGTAATTGTAATAGTATTCAACTGGTGTAATATTTTTTGTGAAATAAAAAGTGGTCTACATGCATAACTATGATGTTTTATTTTTACCTGACTTCAAAAAAAGGAGGAGGTTTACAATTCGTCGGAATCTTTTTTTTTTTATGTATGTTCCCCGATTTCTCTAAGACGGCTGGACCGATTTCGAAAACTCTTGTTTTGATTGAAAGAGTATGCCTCCTAGTTGGTCCCATGATCATCAGGTCAGGATCTGATCATGGAATCCTGAGAAATCGAAGAAACTCTTCAAATGTTATAAGCACACTTGAAGCGATTTGACCGTAACAACCCAATGCTGTCGAGTTTGGGCTCGTTTGAGTCGTCTTTTACATGGACTTTGATGCTAGATGATTTCCATGGTCTGATGGTAGAGTTGGAAGGCAACCAAGAGATCTTTGTGATACAATAACCCAATCTCATCGAGGTTAAGGTAGTTTGATTCGTCTTTACATGGACTTTGGTACTGGATGTTTGGCGGGGTCTGATGATGGAGCAAGGTTGCCATGGGATGTTTGTAATACAAAGACGCAATCCCATTGAGCTTGGGCTCGCTTGATTCGTCTTTACATGGACTTTAGTGCTGAATGTTCACCAAACTCTGATGATGGAGCAGAAAGGTAGCCATGGGATATTTTTAATACAATTACGCAATCCCATCGAGTTTGGGCTCGTTTGAGTCGTCTTTACATAGACTTTGATGCTGGATGTTTTCCATGGACTAATGATAGAGCTGGAAGGTAACCCAATATCATCGAGTTTAGGGTCGTTTGTTGGTCTTTACATGGACTTTGGTACTGGATGTTTTCCAGGGTCTTACGATGGAGCAGGAAGGTGGCCATGGTATCTTTGTAATACAAAGACGCAATACCATTGAGTTTGGGCTCTTTGGATTCGTCTTTACATGGACTTTAGTGCTGAATGTTTACCAAACTCTGATGATGGAGCAGGAAGGTGGCCTTGGGATCTTTGTAATACAATAACGCAATATCATCGTGTTTAGGCTCGTTTGTTTTGTCTTTGGTATTGGATGATTTCCGAGATCTGATGATGGAACTGAAACGAACGTGTTTAGGCTATTTAGTTGAAAACAAAAAATACTTGAAATTGCCAGAAAGGTACAGGTCTACATTTCAGAATTGAGGCACGTAAGGATGGCCTCCCCATCATCTACCACCTACACTATCCTATGTACCACCTATTACAATTTTTTATTAGTATACCACTAAAAAGCATAAAATAAAAATTATTTTTAAATAAAAAAAAACAACTTCAAAAAACACTAAGGAACTAAAAAACAAAAAAATAATTGGTTTTGGAGCAAACGTTTTTGAATTCGGTGCCAAGCCCTTACGCAAAAAGTTACTAAATTACAAACTACCTATTCTATCAACAACGAAAGTTATACAAAAATGTGTAGGTAGAGGTTTTATAGTCAGATCAGAAATACTTTGCTTGGCACCGACTCCAAAAATGTTTGCTCCAAAACCAATTATTTTTTTGTTTTTTAGTTCCTTAGTGTTTTTTGAAGTTGTTTTTTTTTTATTTAAAAATAATTTTTATTAAACACTTGCAGAAATAGGTTGGATTTTCAAAGCTGTTATTTTATTATACATAGGTACACCTACAGCTGAAACTGAACAAGCAAGACAACCAGGAAAGCTGCAGACCCTTTTTAATTAAATTTAATTTATTGACACTACCATCAGTATAATATATACATGACAAAAGTTTATTCGTATTCAAGAATAGCTCACATTTTCCACAGGTGAATGATACCCATAATATAAATACACTCCATAGAGATAGGTTATATTTACCACCATCTAGAATAAAAATGCTGAACCAGAGCCCGTATTACATGGCAGTCAAGATATTTAATCATTTACCTAAAAATATTAAAAAAGAGAGCAAACTGCCAGCATTTAATTAAAAATTAAAAGAATTCTTAGTCCAGAAATGCTTTTATTCAACTAAAGATTTTTTTGAAAATAAATTTTAGAAATTCATGTATAATATAGTAGGTTTTAGTGTCATTATGTTTACTTCCTACCTAATATTATGAAACAATACAATGTCAATCTTATTTCTTTTTTATATATATATTTTATTTTTATGTCTTAGTAAATGTGTAAGATGTCTAAAATATTTGTTAATTATTTTTTGTTTATTTAGAGATAAGTGCCATGTGCAATGCCTGTAAAAGGCAACTAAGTTGACACTAATGTAACATACCATAAGACCTATTTGTACACTTGGTTTGCAATAAAGATTGATTTGATTTGATTTGAACTGTCTTATGCTATGTATGATTATATTAAGAGAATACTTGAAATTCATATCAGCATCAGCGTTGTATTTACTGTTTATACAAAAAGTAAGTACCTGTACTGTACTTACTTTTTGTAAGTACAGTTCAGGCATAAACTACCAGGCTGGCCAAGTGCAGGTTAGCAGGCTTCACATGTTTTTCGGAACTCGCAAACATGCAGGTTTTCTCACGAGCTTATCCTTCACCTTAAATATGGTTACCAAGGTTATACAGTGCAATCAATAGAGCTTCGTAAAAACAGCGCAAAGATGCGCAGATATGGCAGAACTCGGCTCTGGCTCATAGCTCTGAACAGATAGTTTAAACTGTGAAGAGACTAAGAAATATAAATGAGTGAATACGATTTTATTTCACATTATAAAACTATCCAAAGTCACAAAACCATGCAGCGAATGGTAAATGCAATAGAGAATCGTAAATCTTCTTAAATCGTAAAAGGCGACTAAAGTAAATACAAAAAGCGGAATTTGTAACTTTGCGAAGAGAAGAAGAGACTCACCATCAAACCTTGAACCAACCTGCCAGGCCAATACTTCTATTGACTGGCAGTGTTACTGTGTAGCAAGCATTATATTTTTTTAAATTTGGATAAAGTACAATTATCTTAATATATACAATTATTGCGTTACTGACTGACTGACAGACACGCTACAGCCGAAACTATTGGGCGTAGGAAGCTGAAATTTGGCATGTATTTTCCTTGGGGACCGTAGGGGTGCACTAAGAAGGGATTTCCCGAAATTCCCACGGGATCGGCCAAAACGGGTAAATTAAAAAAAAATGCAGGCGTAGCTGCTGGCGTCCTCTAGTTAATTATAAATATAAAAGAGAAGCAGCAATAGCCTAGTGGAGAGACCGACAGACTGCTACGCAGAGGATCCGGGCTCGTATCCTTGGCACCCACCACTTTTCGGAGTTTTGTGCGGATTAAATTGTTAATTATCGCTTGCTTTACCTTCATCGTTTAGGTGTAGGTAATCATCGTGAGGAAACTTCCATGTCTAAGATTTCTCCATAATGTTACTTTTTTCATAGCCATCCCCAGCAGTGGGACAGATTGTATACAGGTCTGATGATGAAAGCTAAAGATAAAAGATATTTTTATTTATATCTTTTAATAATGCTATAGTATTATTAGATTTTCTTTATTAAAATAGTATTGTTATCTATTAGCAGCAATCTTTTTTTACAACTAGCTAAAGAACGAGTTGAAGGTAGTGGAGTTGCCATTTATTTTTTGCAGGCGCGGTAGTTCGCAATCAGGCGCAATGTGAAAATATTGCCATTGCTGGAATTGTGTGGACCCCAGGTTCCCAGCTTTGTTTCTGATGTTGTAACACGAATCCAGTTCGTGCGATGCAAGTAATTATATGTAGGAACATGCCACACAGAAATATGTTTGCAAAAGCTTGTCAAGTCAAATGTATTCCCGAGAAAACAAAGAATTTCACTTCTATCAAAATAAATTGATGTACCTGATTATTTTGATAGAAATGAAATATCTTTTTGTAATTAAATATGTAATGTGGAGGTGGTCACACGAGGCTCAGTGGTGGCCACTCATTGCTGGGTAGACATTTAGTTTGAGTTTCTTGAGTAGAGACAAATTATCGAAATGTCGGTTATGTTTAACTATAGCTAAAGTAGTGACTGCCACCGTAGCTGTAGTCGGCTGCCCGTTAGCGCAGATCCTGATATATTACAAAAAACATATATAGGCAAAAATCCCTATCATTCGAGTACTTCACCGAGCCAGCGCACTTTAAAAACCTCTTTGTAACAGAACAAAGATATGCTAGTAATGGTCTCAATACTGTCATGAAGTACTTCAATAAAACATCTTTTTTTACAGGCCCATCTAGTACATCAGCTATTTCACTTTTTGATATGGTCGTGACAGTTACTAGATCGTAACGGTGACATCTAACTGTATTATTCAACCGTTATTTAGAGCTCTATATGGTTTATTTACGATAAAGATATTGCATTCATATTAGACTACGTATCCAGCATAAATGTACTAGGCAACTGAACTGCCTGTAAAGACAATGTTCACTCTAGTTCTCGTTCTCTAATATTGCGTCCAACTTTACAATCCCGAAATTGATGCGTAAGTCGGAATGTTCTTGCAGAACATTTCGACTAAAGCATCAATTTTTAGGTCACTAATGGAATAAAAAGGAACATAGCACGCAACCGCGGATTGACCAACACAAATATTGCAATAAAAAAAGTTATTTTTTATTCTAAATAAAGACAACTCCCGCACAAGACCCTAAAATCCTGTGTCACGGGGGACTTTACAAATATACAATTATACAATTAACGCACACAATGAATACCCAGACTCGAAAAAACAATTTATGAATCACACAAAGTATTGTCTCGTGTGGGGATCGAACCCAACCGAACGCAATGACAAGCAGTAAGGTGGCCGCTTAAACTACTACCCCAACCGTGCAGTCGTGATTGACAAAACCAAACTCCTCTGATGAAAAAGGATAAGGGATATGTAGGATCGGTATGGGTTTCAGGAAGATACCTGACTTGCTATCCGTGTGGTGACGGATTAAGACTACGGAATGTCACCACCCCATATCATCCCATGGGTGTCGTAAGAGCCGAAAGAGGGAGCATATTATGCACAGAACAGCACTGTAAGAGAAGGAAAATTTGAAACAAACCCTATACCAACCCGGTTGGCCAGCGTGGTATAGTAGGCCAATTCCTCCTTTCAAAGGAGAGGCCCAGTCCAGTGGACTGTTAAAAGCTGATAATGATGACCTGACTTACAGTATCCCACAGTGTACACCGACTATCGTTTGACACGTATTTCGCCTCTGCACAGAGCATCATTAGGAACAATGGTCAGTTTTCCCTGTGAAAATCTAACCCACGCATTCTTCCTAGTATGAAGAGGCTTGACAACCACTCAAACTAGCACTCCTCATTGCTGTCAATCGTTTGATGTTTCCTCGCACATTACTAAGATGAGCTTCGCACATCTTAGCTAAGTACTCCACTTTATATTCCATTCAATTAGCACAGTAATGTTAAATGTATGTAAGATGTACCGGTAGCCTGCTGGTCTAGTTGCTGACTAATACATGAGGTTATTTTGCCATATATAGATAAGTTATGCATTGATGATACCATTTTTTTCTTTAATTCAATCCTATATTGTTTGTTTTTATTATAAATTGTTACTTTGTTGTATCATCAACATCAGAGTTTGCTTCAATACCTTCAAACTGAACAACTTATCCCATTTCCTAGTCTAACTAATCTAAATATATTTGATTTCGACCTCTTATTTGCCCTCACTCCCAACGTGGATTAAACCAGAAGAATGACTAATGTTCTGCGACACCTTCTCCCAGAAATGTCAATATTATTTGTTCGGCACTGGTCGGTACTTCGAAACAAACGTTAACGACAGTTCCACACTGGCGTACATTCTCACCAAGTCGTTCTTACTATATTTGACAGATCATTCGCTTTTGTCAAAGAACATACGTAATCTAAAGAGTAAAGCTATATTCTATGGTATAAATAGACTAGTTCCAGAATTGAAAGCGCTGTCTTTTATAACTACTTTCAGTAATTTAGACGACAGCCGGGTCCAACAGTCTAACGCACTTACCGAAGCACTGAGCGAGAAAATCTTTGTAGCTAAATTAGTATTTACTTACTCTAGCGCAGTGACCCAAAGTGGATCTAAGCTTCCGACATTAAAGAACGCTACCGGTCTCAATCACGTACCGCTTCCTTCAAGTCAGCAACGTGCAGTTCGCGCAAATCCGTCTCAATTGTGTTCTTTCACCTGTATCACGGCTGACCAAGGGGTTGGCGGCCGATCGGGATGCCGAGGTATACTTTCTTGACTCCCCGATCGTCACCTATTCTTTCTAAGTGCTCCATCCAGCGGATTCCCTGGGCGTTGGTTTCCCCAATGATGTTTGGTTCGTTGACTAGGTTTCTGAACTCTGTGTTTTGCTGGATCTTCGAAGTCCCATTTTCTCTTGGGGCTGGACCCAGAGTTGTACTCATGTTATCCTCTCGGCTAAATTAATAGTTTTTAGTAGTAACAACGATATTTTATTTACATAAAAATACTTGACGTTGATACCCTTAGCCCCTGCCTCTTCCTGTTAATTATGGATGCTATATCATCGGACATACAGGAAGAGGCATTTTGGTGCATGCTGTTTGCTGATGACATCGTTCTGGTAGCAGAAAATTGACAAAAATTGCAGTGCAAGGTGGAGAAGTGGCGGCAGAGATTGGAGTAAGTAGGCCTGAGAATAAACAGAACCAAGACAGAGTAATATCATGTTCTGTGACTTTGGCGGTCTCTCCAGTCATATACCGGTCACACTCGGTGGTACACTCCTACCAGTATGCTCCGATTTTCGCTACCTAGGTTCACTCCTGCAAGATGATGGCGAAATTGATCGGGATATTAGGCAACGAATCAACGCAGGATGGATGAAATGGCGACAGGTCTCAGGCACAATATGCGAACACAAAATTCCTGTGAAATTAAAGGGCCGCATGTATAAGGTGGTTATAAGGCCTGTCGTACTGTATGTAGCTGAGTGATGGGCCACAAAGAAGATGAATGAGAAACGATTGCATGTTGCTGAGATGAGAATGTTACGATGGATATGTGGAGTGACAGGAATGGACAGAATTAGGAATGATTTACATTAGAGGTATACTACCTCTAATGTTATCATTCCTAATTCGTGAAAGTGGCGCCCATTGATCAAAAGGTAATAGGGAGTCGATTGGCCTGGTATAGATATGTTATGAGAAGAGATGTACGTAGGTAAAAAAGTGATGAATATGCAAGTAGTAGGACGAAAAGAGAGAGGGCGGCCAAGGAAAAGCTTCAAATTCAAATTCATTTATTTTGCTGAATAAAGGTATATAAAGATTTTATACAAAAAAGTTTGCTTTATATTAATACATTCCTTCTTATTCTACCTATTAGGCATGCAATATTAAAATGTTTTCACAGTAGAGATTCTAACAAAACAATTATAACAATGTCTCAATAGTAATAATGAAAAATAATTATTATTTTTAATAGTAGGTATTTTCAATGTGAGCATATAATAATATGTCAATGATAATAATAGTTAATGTTATATTTGCACAGTTATGTCAGGCAGGTATAGAATAGTAAAATAATATTTTGTCAAATAAAATAAAATAACACTGTACTATAGTTAATAAATTAATAATACATCATAAAAATTAATTGCCCTCCAGGAATTCATTGATTTTATAATAACATTTATTTACCAAATACTTATGCATATGTTTTTTAAATAAATTAATGTTTAAATCTTTTAGCTCATTTGGTAGTCTATTATAGATTGCAGGTGCCATACAATATATACTCTTGTGGAGTAGAGCTGTGTTTGACTTGCGCAGTCGCAGCCTATTCTCAGTTATTTGTCTCCTATTGCGGGTAACAGTATCCGCCAGAGCAGGAAATAGTTCAGGATTTGATTTAACAAAGACTGCGATTTCAAAAATATAGAGAGAGGGAAGGGTTAACAGTTTATACTTTTTGAAGAATGGTACACTACTTTCCCATGTTTGTAATTTAAAGATGCTCTTATACAGCTTTTTTGTGCCTTGAATACCATATCTATATCGGTTGAGTTGCCCCAAAATATTATACCATATCTTAGATATGACAAAGTTGTTCCATGGTAGGCCGTAGCCAAGCTTCATAATTTAGTACAGGAGCAAGTTTGAATAGAGCATAAGATGAGCTGCTAACTTTTTACATAGTGATTCTATATGCGCTTTCCAATTAAGTTTATGATCTATTTGGAACCCTAGAAATTTTGTGATATTAACTTCATTAAAGATGGATGGACTGTGTAAGGATGCATATGAAAGAGAAAGGGTTAAATGATCGGATGACTGGTGACAGAGAAGTATGGAAGCGAAGGACATACTGCACCGATCGCAAATAAATTGAAATGATTGATGAATTAAAGACAATGATGAGTTACAACGATATACCTCGTGATGAGCAAATTGCGAAAAAGAAAAAGCTAATAAAATGAACTATAACCTCAACAAAATGAATACATAAGCTGTTTTTGCAATTTCAGCAATGTCCCAAAACAACGGTTGTTCATAATAACAAATCCAATTACGCCCAGATATTTGCAGCTATAAGAATTCTAGTAATGGAGAATTTAGATTATTCTAATTTTTTTTTATTAAATATGTAGATTACAGGAGGTAGATTACTACGTGAAAACGCCCACGTTACATTGAGGTGCTTGTATAGTAGCAATTATTGTAATCTTATGTTGAATTGAAGAAGACTTGGCTGTTGGGGCAGAAAGGTTCCGAAGTGTATCGGACGTCGCAGCTATATTTAATTTCCCGCAAGGTTGACCGACAGTGTTGTTACGATTGCGGGAAGCAGTTGAATGCGATTTAGATTGAATAGAATAGATTGGTCTGTGTGGAGAGGACGTATCGAGGCAGCGATAATGATGATGAAAATTGCATAATTGATTCCTTAAACTCAAAACAACGCTACGCTTGTCAAAACATTTCATATTTTTTTCTAGTCGCTAATGATTCTTACTTCCATGTTTGTATCTTTCAAGTCGCGAAATTATTCTTACGTCTATATTTTATTATGTGGTAGAAATATAATATGTAATAAGAAGTATTATTATTTCTTATAAGAATCGCCAATCACAAATCTGTGCCATCATTAGTATGCTGCAACACGTAATTTGTATTAGTCCTACGATATTGATTTACCTAATATCTTTGTAAACTGGAAGTCAGCAATATAATAAGCGTCAAAACAGACGGCCGAATGGCGTAAGTTTCCCAACAATATTACTTAGTATGAAGATAACACAACTTGTCCGTAGTCCCATTTCTCGAGAAAATAATATTGTTACCATCACCAAACAGAAATGTTCCATTTGTTTTTTATTACTTTTTCGATCCTAGAAACCATATGAATACTTTTTTTTCATGTCCTTCGTCTGATATTAAAATAAACGCTTGTTCTTTCTTTTCTTCTTTCTTTCTTAATATACTTTTAGGAGATCAGAAGATTAGGAAACAGATTCAGTCTGTTTAAAAATAAAGCGGGCACTGGATTCCAAGGTATTGCTAGGATATCGATGATGACATACGTGGCAAGCTGACAATATATTTTTCTGGATTTATATCTGAATGAGCTATTTCTTGTTTCATCCTTTTTAGACCCCTTTTTAACGTAGTTTTTAAACTAATTTTTTATACACTTTGTGTTTTTTGGGATTTGGTGCGATAATTTTGTATTATCATCAGATGAAAACCAACTATTTAAGTAATTTATTCTTTAAACTATTGCCACCTGCGCTAGTGATTTGAGAAGATATAGTTATTTAATTATACATACAATTTACTTATAGTTATTTTTGGAACACTTAGTGTTATTTCCTATGGGAATTGAACCCACGACATGCGGTGCAGTGCCAAGTGGTGAGGTGGCTGCGTAAACCACAACGCCATCCATGCAGTCAATTGATAATAATCGACTCAACTTTGTGATTAACAAACAAATTAAGTACAGAATCAATGTACATCTAAGGGAATCTTGTACGATCAACAAACTTTTGTTCCGAGTCTAGGTTTTCGTTGTGGATTGTTCAATGTTTGTAATTGCTCCGTCATACATGATGAATATCTAGCACAGAAGTAGTGCTAATAAAATGACAATATCTCTTTCGCAATTTGAAGGTGAGCTTGGATAATAACCAGGATAGTTAAAAATATTATCATTAAATTTAATAAGGCAGTGAAATTTTAACCAACTCATAGCTTTATGCTTTAGCCAACTCAGTGTCGATGACATTCAGAACAAACTTTTGAACTTAATGCTTCATTTTCTTGTAAAAATATTATGTTTTATACAAGACAAATGGAGATCAAAGTTTGATTGAGACGCATCGATTTTTCACTCACGTAGGCTTAGTATCATATTTGTAGGACATAAGATGTAAATTATCGTGTTTTTATTATAACGAAATGATACAAATACAACATAACGCCTTTATTAATTACTTTTGCCTACACTCCGAATCCATTTACGATTAGCGATCTTATAATAACTCTCTTCATCCTAAGCACACGCCAGTTAGTAATTAAAACAATTATCAAGATTTTAGGGTTACAATTATTTTAATAGCATTTTAGGCATGAATACAAAATCGCTTCAAATAAGAATTTAATTTTGGACAAAAACTGGGCATGGGTCCTGTGAATTTTAATGTGTCTATCACGTGAACTTAAACCCAGCTTACACGAAATGACCGAAAGTAATTAATGTCTCTTAACGCAGACTGCATCATAATTAATATAATTAAACTTGATGTATTGTGCTTGAGTATTTGTCTTGTCTAAAAAAGGCTATTTTGTCGCTTTTGCGCAACTCTTTGTAATCTGGTTATACAATCACTGTTCCGACGATTTAACGTTTAAACTCACGAAAATAAAATCGCGTTTCTGCCATTCGCATTCAAATAATGAAGTAACTAGCAGACATTCATTTCAAATAATCGGCAGATTTACAGCGTACACACGTCAAAAATGTTTGATGTGTGATCCGTTCCTGCCGTGCGAATAATTTTTGTAAAGCTATTTATAGCCATGAACGATTTTATACCCAAAAAGTAGTGACAGGCCTCGCATTGTTACACTTCTAAGAAACAAATTACATTATAAACGACGATGATTAATATACTCCAGTAACTAACTATAAATTCCTTAATGCATTAGTCTAGTTGGCAACCACTATATTTCCCGTAAAGCTTTTGAATGCCTAACATCGTTTGATGAAAGATTTACAGGTGCTTACAATAGAACAAATAAACTGTATTAGTAAGCAAAACTTTATGGCTATCGAATGGAATATTAAAAGCTAGATAGAAGATCAAGGATTTCAAGGTAATCAATTGGAACACTGACAGATGATAAACAATCATTATAGAAATGGAATCGACTGCATTGATGAGGAAGAACAGACGTCACTATTGCGTACTGCAGTGTCAGTTGCTATGTTTATTTGGAAGCGCAATATAATTTAATTAAAAATAAATAAAATTTGTTTTATTTCACACTGCAAATCCATATAATGTTAATAACAATTTTACTTTTTTAACTATGTTAGTAACAATTTAATTTCTATTTTCATCATCAGCCTGCAAGAGTCCACTGCTGGATATAGGCCTCTCCAATGGCACGCCACTGAGCCCGATTTTCGGCTTTTCGTGTCCAGCCGCTGCCAGCAACTTTGCGTATATCGTCACTCCACCTAGCCGAAGGACGTCCTACACTACGTTTGCCAAGGCGCAGTCTCCACTCTAGAACACGACTACTCCAAGGGTTATCGGTTCTTCGACTAATGTGGCTGGCTCACTGGCACTTCAGCTTGCTAATTCTTTGAGCTATGTCGATTACTTTGGTTCTCTGTCGGATCACTTCATTACGAATTCGATCCTTCAGAGAAACTCCGAGCATAGCCCTATCCATAGCTCGATGAGCGACCTTAAATTGGTGGAGTAGTCGCACCGTCAGTGTCCACGTCTCGGCTCCGTAAGTCATAACGGGTTCCAAATAAAATTTATATTTTATTTGGAAACAATTTTCGTGCCCGAGATGCATCTACGGACACAATGAGCTATGATAGGGGAGTCGTATTGTCCCGCTATCAACCTCAGAATGGAGTTGGAGCTGATCCGCAGTCTGCAGAGCAACGAGACAGTTTTTGTGCGCATCGTACAATGAAAGTCATTGATGTGAGCATGTGCGAACATACCCGAAGCGCTGCAGAATCGGGGTAGCCTCAACAACACGACGACTATAGCAGCTCTTGGATTAGTGCGGCGCAATAAGTTACTGTTTTGTGGTTGGTACGTTAGATCTGAATGTAGTGACCGCATGCAATATCCGTTTATATCGCAGTCCTGAACTGTCTGTCACATTGCGGCTTTCAAGTCAGCGGATGTCGGGAGCATCGGGTAAAAATAAAATTGCAAGATCTAAACTGGATTGCTTAGACAATTAAATATATTAGATTTAGTGAATTTGGGCTTTATGTCTTGAAATTTTGAATCGAAGAATTCGTGACTATTATATAATATTGAAGAAACAAGTTGTATCCATACTTTTTCAAGCTTTGTTTTGAAACTTTGAGAAGAATAATGTGACGAAAACATTTCCGAAATGTCCACAAATAGAAACTCGAGGCATTTTCACGAATGCTATTTACGGCTCCAGAATATAGGCTCTGCAAGCCATTACACCCCTGCGTTAATTATTAACTGGCACCCCTTGTGAATACTAGATGTGAATATGTCGAATTAAATTTTTATAGATAAACTAAGAATTATAAATTTTGTAAAAGCTATTTTATTATGCAAATCAAATTTTGCCAAGTTTTTGCCATATATCATTTACTACAAACATTTCATAATTTAAATCTCAATATAATGTACCAATGCTGAATAATAAAAACTGCGAACAACTATTTAGTTGGCTACAGACCGACACAATAAGAAAATTACGTAGCAAAACCTCGTGGTTTTGAGTTCAATTATACAAAGAGACTTTGTATAATGATCACAATTATTAAGTCTCTTTTTCATGCCTGTATGATGAAATGTTACTACTATGTGCTTTGTTTGAGGATAAATTATAAAATAAGTATATTCATAAGTTGTCTCTCAGGTAACCTATATAATATATGTATACATCATTTTGCACTCTGTGGAGCTTTGTAACAAATGATCGTGTGTAAATTCCTAAGAGATTATACAATTCCAGATTGTTGCTACGGCTATGTCCACGGTCAGTTATTGCAACAATAAGTAGCCCAGATGTTTTGCTGATCTACATGCTATTTTACTCCAAAATTTAATCAAAATCCATTTCGTAAATTTTGTGTGAAAAAGTAACAATACTTATCCATTCTCACACACTTTTGCGTTTACAGTAGTACAACTTCACAGAGATTTCTCGTATCTGTCGCTGCCTGTCTAGTCGGACTTGTTAAAGCAATCATGGGAATACTGCAGTACGTTTTACGATCTCCTTGGCATAAGTTATCTATGGTCGTGGATCAAAATGTACATATCACGTCACAAGCTTTAAACGAATCAGTTGTATACATATATGCACCAGCGCGAGAGGTGTGCATATGTTCTACCACATCTACAAGATTAATTCAATTTTAAATCATAAAGACACAGTTTAACCATCTCTGGATAGGTCTTATCTTTCAGTTAAATTAGAACAAGATTTCTATGAGTTATCAGACATATTAATTTAACAAGAACTTATCAGAGACCGGTGAAAATAGCCTTAAGTAATATAAGGAGATGAAAGATTGGAATTTAAATAATAATATTTATTTAAATTACCCGATTTTATTATAAAACTAATCTAATGTAAAACAAATCTGGGGGCACGGCAGTGCCCCCACCAAGTCGAGCAAAAAGGCGGCACGGCCGTACCATCCTTTTCTCGAAGCAATTCAGGCCATTTTCAACCCCTACCCAACTTCTTCGTGGATAAAACTAGAAGCCTGGTTTTTTAGTAACCATGCAGGCATTGTATAAACATGGTGCATTTCAAATTTGATTAAATTTGAAGCAGTAGTTTCAGAATTATAACGAGTCAAAATTCTTAATTTTGTCACTCACTGACCGATCATCAAAAGTCTAAGCCACTTCTAGCAGACAAAGAAGCTTGAAATTTAGAATACGATTAGTGTTTAGTATGTGAATCAAGAAAAAATAAAATATTTTTTCAAATTCTGTCCAGTTTTTGAAATACATCAACTGCATAAATAACTTAGTAATCCCATATAAATGTAAATGATTACAAAATTACATTTGCAGTTAGAGCTTTAAATAAGAAAATTCGTTGTTGGTGTACAAGAAGTAGAAGATACCGGAAAGGACAAAAGTAAGACTATCTACAAAAAGAAATGAGATGCTATAAAAACAATGCTTGTCAAAAATACCAAGTCAATAAACCATTAAAGATTTTTAATTTACGACTTGATACTACAAGGATCTCACAAATTTTTACGGTTGCGAGACTTGGTATTTTTAACCGACTTCAAACAAAAAAAGAAGGAGGAGGTTCTCAATTCGGAAAGAAAGAAGAAGAAAGAAAGAACAGAAAGAATACACAGAAAGAAAATAGACAAAAAAAGAATTACGTAAATCGGTTCAGAAACCTCAGCGAAATCGGTGTACATACATCGAAAAAAAATATATACCGGCCGGATTGAGAACCTACTCCTTCTTTTTTTGTTTGAAGTCGGTTAAAAATTTGATTCATGTGGGCCCAGTAGTTTTTATTTTATGAGCATTTTTTTATTTACTTTCACCTATCCTTAAGGCTGAAATTCCTATGAATAATAATTGTGACGGCTGGTGTAATGTCAAATTGTCATCACTACGGTAACCAAGGACTACTGACGTCTACACGACAAACTGGCCGGTCGTCAAACACAATAATTAGCAAAAAGGTTTGAAGACTATTTCATTAATTATTTGGAAATTACAGTTTTAAGTTAGATGAAGTTAGCACCGTCAAGTGTTCGCTAAATTCGCCACTAATTGATAACAAGGCGATGGCCGTGCTGATAATACATCCGCTTTACGTTCTAATGGCGTGGGTTCAAATCCCAGTCATAACAATAACAGTTAGTGTATTTTGGTTTTTATTTAATTTGGAAAATGTTTATGTGGTAGCGCCATCTACCTTCCTATCGATAACTAATTACATCAACGCCCCTAGAAGGGGCACGCCTTTCGCGGATTGGTCGCCGCGTTCATCGACGCGAGAGACAGTCGAGAATAATCCGTGTCGCGACGAACGCATGTACCGCACGCCATATTTTTTTTACCACTCCCGGGATATAACGAGAACTAAACCACGCGCGAGTGCAGTAGAGTGATTCAACGCAGCTTCAGGATTCTCGAAGACACCAGGAGGCTGCCATTTGAGAAGAAGAAGACTGATGTGCAAGGTAGGTGTGCCCTCATCCTTCCGCATCCTATAATTCCTCCTATCCCATACACTTTTTCCTCCCTTTCATTTCCTAGTCGATAAGAACCTAAATCCTTACAGTCCACTTTTCCCAAATCGCCTAGAATCCCACTTTTTGAATATTAATTTGGCAATTTTTTTTTGTTTATCTTAGGTAGACTTTAAATAAACTAAAGTATATTTGGTCTTTAAGTAGGATTAACATTATAATGTACAATAAAATAAAAATAATTATATAACTAAACTATCCTAAACTATAAAAAAGCAAAAGTATGAAAAGAAAAGTAAATAAAATATAATAAAAAAATAAATTCCTCCGCAACGCTGTCGAGCGGTAGCGTGCCCAGAAGGCTGGCAGCATTGCCACGTTAAATGGCAATGCTTATTCTCTCAGCGAAATATAAACCAGCCCTCTGCTCACGGGAAACATCGATCAGCCTTCTGGCGATTTCTTTGTATAATGCGCGTGCACTAGGGCCCCATGGCCCCAGGGTTTCGACCCCAAACGGCTCAAAAACGTAATTACCAGCCAGGTTTCCGTATTAACGCCGTTCGAAGGTTTCCGCCGATGCAGCAGCAGCGCCAGCATCATCAAAATATTATTTAAATATTTCGAATAAAAATAAGAAAATTCTAGAAACTTCAAAAAGGAATGGACAGACTGTCTCGTTGGTCTCACGGCATATATGTGCGCGGGGGATTGAGAGATATCGGGTTCGATTCCCGGGTCGGGCAAAGTGTTATTGGGTTTTTTCCGTTAGGAAATTTTCAGTAGCAGCACGGAGTCTGGTAATGTGCCCGGTACGGCAATAGGCTCGTCCCCTATTACGTGGGACCTAAAAATTCATGGGAAATGTGGGTGTAATATTACACCTCTGCCTAACCCTTTGGGGATACAGGCGTGAGTCCATAGAAAAAATATGTCAGACATAGGGTGTCTGCTTTTGTATACCTACGTATTTAAACTGGATGACAATGAAAAGTTATTATGACGTAGAGCTGCTCTGATCATGGAATCGAAAGGTTGCCATAGGAATAATATAGGAACTCAGTAATTAATTGTCAAAATTTTTTAGAGATTGGGCTCGTTGTCGTCCGATGAAGGAGTCAGAAGGTGGCCATACGAACTCAGTAATTATAAAAATCTATTTGAATTGCACAATGATGATAATGGTGACTTCAAAGACGTAAAACTCATTCGCTAGACGCTCTTGGATCTTACCGAGTCTAGAATTTTACTGTTTAAGAGTTTCTTGATGTTAACGTGATTTCATATTTATGCTTTCCTGGCCAACAAACGTTTTTCAGGATCTTTAATAGTCTCACAAGAACGTAAAACTGTGTCCCGAAGAGCATTTTTACAGAGACGACTATTTTTATCCGTTCCCGTTTCCTGAGATCTATATTTTAAGGCGCGCAGCACCTTTTGTAGGTCTACCTATAACTAGTTGACAATACAACAATAGGTTCACTAAAAAGTATTAAATAAAAATAACTACGTTAAAAACAACCGACTTCAAAAACGGAAAAGTGAAAAATAATAAAGATTTAACATTAATTAAATACTGCCTATTATTTATATGTGCTATTTACTAATTGGTTTGAAGTCGGTGCCAAATCAAATTTCAAAAGCCTTTAAATTAAAGAAGGCATTTCATAATTCACATGAATTCACATTCTGTTCAATACATTTTCGTATTATTTTTTTTTCATTATTCTTCGTATTAACTGAAGCTGCTTATAATATTAAGATCAAATTGCTCTTTATTAGGTTAATTTATGCATCTTTATCTTTATAGTAGTCATTTCATTGTATTAATTTGGTCGTATTCATTTAAGTGATTAAAATATTATTATTTGTTTAAGGCTTGGCACCAACTTCAAACCTTTTAGTAAGTAGCACATAAATAATAGGAAGTATTTAATTAATGTTAAATCTTTATTATTTTTCACTTTTCCGTTTTTGAAGTCGGTTGTTTTTAACGTAGTTATTTTTATTGACAAGTATTGTTTTTATGGGATTCATTTTTCCAGAAAAAAATCATTTGATTGCTCCAGGTGGCATTCCATTACTCCTTTAGTATAAAAAAGTCATCAATAGCTGTAAGAAATGTCATCATCTCTTGTGGGTTTCATTGACTAAGTGTTTAATAATATTACACCTACTTATTTCCAAGGTACAAAACGCTTATAATGTTATGATATCAATTGAAGATATCAATTGTATGTTAAACGTACTTAAAGGTTTTATGAAATAAATATCGTAGTCAAACATGAAGCGCGGTTGCCTAGAAGGCCACTTCTACAATTGGTAAACACTTTTTTTGTTAATAGAACAATCACAATAGGCGTCCTTACCTGTGCGCTTGAGCGGCCTCGGCGTTCGCAAAATTACCGACGTAAGCCTGCCAGCGTTCTTGTCATCGGTCCACAGCACTGCAGAATTGACTAGGAAAATTTAAGCTCCCACACTGGTTGATTCTGAAGTGCCGTGTAAGACCGATGCCTTGAACGCTTGGAGAAATGCTTGTCCAGGAACTGAGTTACCCCGAAACTTATCCTCCCAGAGGCAATGGGATGGGCCGCTTTGCAGCGTGGTACGAGAAAACCTTCTCAATACATCGTCCAACGCTGCGAAGCGTGCTCGCCTGCTGGCTGTGGGAGAATGGGAATCGGGCCTCTGGCTTCAGGCACTGCCATCGTCCAATATAGGTACCATGTTGGACGATACGACCTTCCGCTTCGCTACTTGCCTCCGTTTAGGTGCGTCATGTGTCTCTCCGCATCGTTGTCACTGTGGAGAGGCTGTCGATAGCCTTGGTCACCATGGCCTGTCATGCAGCAGGAGCGCGGGTCGTATTTCTCGACACGCCAACCTCAATGACATACTGCGCCGTGCTCTTGCCACCGCTGGCGTTCCAGCCCAACTTGAACCTCAAGGCTTGGCACGCGACGATGGCAAAAGACCAGACGGGATGTCGTTACTGCCGTGGAAGCTGGGTAGGCCTTTGGTATGGGACGCAACATGTGTCGATACCCTTGCGCCATCTCATCTTCCCAGCACAGCAGGTTGTGCGGGCGCTGCTGCTGCTACAGCGGAAACACTCAAACGGCGCAAATATGTAAATCTAATAGGAGATTATGTATTTGAGCCGTTTGGGGTCGAAACATTGGGGCCATGGGGTCCAAGTGCACGATCACTTTTTAGAGATCTCGCAAAGAGACTTATAGACGCCTCGCGTGACCAGAGGGCTGGCACGTATTTGGCTCAAAAAATAAGTATAGCCATCACACGAGGCAATGCTGCCAGTCTTCTGGGCACGCTTCCAATTGACTGCGATGCGGATGAGTTTCATGACGCCTTCTAAATTTTAATTTTTAATTTTTTGAATTTTCCCTTGTATATATTAATTCGTTTTTTTATTATTTTAAGCTTTAATTTAATTATATTGTTAATTGTAAACAAATATTATAATAATAAAGATAATAAACTATATATCTGTTCAGATTAAAAAAAAATCACAATAGCAAATCAATTAAAAGTAAAAAAAAATAAGTTTTTACATAAAAGGATCAAAGTAGGTACCTACTCGTCTAAACTAATCAAACGAGCCCAAACTTGATGCAGTTGTGTCGTTTTATTGCAGAGTGCCACCTTCCAGCTCCATCATCAGATCAACTCCATGCCATCATGACGTTGCATTATCACGCGATTTACGCATGTTATTCAGAAATTTCGCAATTTCAGCTGAGTAGGCAACCGGGAAGTTGATCTAATTTGACTTGCCAGATTTCATTACAGACACCGAGACATCTGTCCCGGTGCGAGTAAATAAAAGCTTGTAAAAATATAATGAGCTGATGCCACAAAGAAGGATCAAGTGGTATAATAGCATGAGGATTTTGTCATAATATCAGTAATAATAATATGTTTACTACTTTTCTCGTATTGCGTAATGGCTTAGGCGGCTACAGTTTAGAACTATGCGGAATTTTGTGGATAGTTTTGTCGAGATGCTCACACAGTCTCGATGTGCTCTGCATGTGTTGACTGAATGTATTGTCCAAAACACAGAATATGCGATATACCCCTTAAAGAAATAGTAATTTAAGACTGTCGTCGATATTTTACCAACAAATTTGTATATTTAAAGGTGCCTAAGCTTCTCAAAATTTGCATCACAAAGGCCAGCCTTCTGAATTATAAGTAATATATTATATTGTATGCTTCCTTCCTTATGCTAAATAGGAAAAACCATTTATATAGCTTTAGTCATACATGTCATATGAATAAGTATAAAACATTAATGCAGGCCCATGATAAGAAAACCATAACTTGCTGCAAATGAATGAATCATTGCAACGTATTTTGCCACCATCATGTTACTTATTTTATCGACTATTACTGTTCAAGAGCAAATGTACATAAATAATTCATTTAAAATGTTTGAGTCAACTCTCGATAGATGGCGTTGTGCCATACGTCTGAATCGCGCTATGGTTACGTTACTGGCTGCACTATAAAAGGTCAACGACATTTTGTAATAAATGTACCTTAGATCAAACTACAGTTTGTGTATTATTTCAAAACCTACTAGTAGTTAGCATACAGTCTGTTTTAGTTCAAAAGTTCACTAGAACATTATACATTGGTCCTTCTGAGCCGGATGTGCTTATAGGCCATTTTATAGTTCACACGGTCAAGCCGACCGTCGTCTCAGACTCGCAGTGGATCGCTGCGCAAGAGTCGAGACACCCGCTGTTGAAGCGCGAACTGATTGCCAAAATCAGTTGTGTCGCCAGCAGTTTTAGTACAACGGACGACAGAGGGCGCTACGGTTGAAAACGTGGGTGCTGAATCGCACACCTGGAGATTGTAGCTACTTGTTGGAGTCGATAACGAGGACATCTGTGCAATCTATAACAAGGACTTTGATGGAGTTCAACTGGACGTCTCAATAGAGGGCGCTACTGGTCACTTTGAAGAAAGTGACATTCAACCACTTTGTGTGTGAGTCAGTGCAGTTGCGTGAGTACAATAATTATTTTTTAATAGAGTAAATTAGTACAAGTGATTAAAACTAGAAATTTGAACTTTATTTACAAGACAGTTTAAACTTAGAAAATAGTTGAAGATTAATAGAAAGACTTTGAATTTTTAAGTAAGTTTGTAGTTTAATGCATGTTTGTTTAGCTTAGACTTAGAATAATTTTATAAAAAACGAGGGAACGGGGAACCTATGCCCAATTTCCTCCGACGGTAAACATAGTTCAAAACACTTGTGAAATTTTAGAAGTATTTTGCCACTTAGAAAATTTATGTCTTAGTTTAGTTGGTTTAGATTATTTTCGCTAAGTGTTTTACAATGTTTAATTTTTATATTTTTGCTACTTGTGTATTTTAATTGTATTATTATAAGTTGCTGCTTTTGCTTTTTACATTTTTATTCGTTTAGAATTGTTTTGTATGTAGTTTTATATATAAATAGCAGCCTGGCTCGACTCCAGTTTGCTTACATTAAACACGGACAAAACTAATTTCATTTGCTTTACCAAGTATGAAAAATTTCAACCACCGTCTCAGTTCTCAATTAAAATCCATACGTGTACAAACTATTTAAATCGAAACTGCACATGTTCTACTATTAATAAAGTAAACAGTGTTAAGTATTTGGGGATAATAGTTGATCAACGGCTCTCTTGGCAGCATCATATTGAATTAATCATGAAAAGAGTCAGAAAACTTATTTCGGTGTTTAAAACATTACGACACGTAGCACCTTATACTCTCCTTAGACAAATCTATACATCTCTTGCACAGTCAGTGATTACTTATTGTTTGCCGGTGTGGGGCGGAGCTACAAAAAATAAATTCTTGGACCTAGAAAGAGCACAACATGCACTGCTTAAGGTCACACTTTTTAAACCCTATAGATTCTGCACTGAAGACCTTTATAAAACCGCGGATGTACTTAGTGTAAGGAAACTCTACTTACTTCACCTCATTCTGAGTAAGCACAAGACCACCCCCCTCAACAGTGAGCAGCCACACAGACATAGACGAAGAAATAGGAACTATAATATAGCTCCTATAGTTGCAGTCAAATCATCCTTCGCCGAACGTCAATTCGAGAGTCAGTCAACCCGTCTTTATAACTTAATAAATAAAGAGTTACCCATCAACGCATTAACGTACTTTAAATGTAAAAAAACTTTAACTGAATGGCTCAAAACAAAAAATTACGATGAGATAGAATCCATAATAAATAGAACAGGAAAATTATAAAACTTAACGTGACTTAAATTAATTTCATACACACACTCACACACACAAACACTCTCACTCACACATACACTTCTACACATATAACACACGCACACAAAGACACAAACACATACATGCATGCGCTCATAAGTTTCAATTTGTTTTTTCTCTTTTAAAATGTATAAAATAGATAACCTATATTTATGATGTATATTCAAATTTTAACACTGTATTAAGACAAGATATGATATTTGGTAAATTACTAAAAAAAAAAACAAGCATAAATCTTACTACATAATATAGGTAAAATCTGTAAAATTGAAATATCAAAACTTTTAACTTTCTGCATTGCAAACCAAGGAAGAGCGGAGTTCCTTACCACAAGCAAGTATTTGCTTAAAAAGGGACCCCAAATGTTATTGTATTGTTGATTGTTATGGTATTGAAATAAACATTTTCTAATTTTCTAATTATATATACAAAGGAGATGTACCATTTGGCCATACATTATGGGCCTGGCACGACCAAACACAACACCATGTGTATTTTGAAGATAAATGACTACTCTATTAACCTGTATAATTTCTTTTTAAATAACTTTTGGTGGAAATAAGATACGAGATATTTGAAATGGAAATTATTTCGCAACTAAATATACCTCAAAATTGAATTTTAACATAAATATAATACCTAGATGTAAAATAAAAGTATGTCGTTGCGTCTTAAAGAACAAAAACTAAATAAAGAGTGGCCAATAATAATGAATAATCACCTGTGTACTAGGGAACCTCGTACTATGTACCTATACTCGTCCAAAAAAGCTAACCACAATCACAAACACCGCTGCATATTCTTAGCATGGGTAGAAGGTACTGACCATTATTATTGAATTTATATTCAAGTACATTACATTAAAACCGTACGAAAACACCAATAAATCAGAACAAAATATTTACGATACACAGCAGCAACACGAATGACATAACAGATAAAAGAAGTGTTGCAAATGGTTTGAAAAAATATTTCTACTATCGATTAAAAAACAAAACGATTTTTACCGATTAATAATTATGGAATGTATAATAAATTATATATTTCTTGATTCTATTTACAAATATACTTATAAAGTAAATACAATATATTGTTTTCTAATATAGTAATAAAAATATTATTTCCTTAAAACAATTTCTGCCTACCATACTTCATTTTATTTTTAATGCTGGCAACATAAGACATTAATCCGCTATTACCATAGCTTATTCAAAATAATTAATCTTTAAAAACTAAATTCTTTCACCGATACTCTATCAAGAAACGAAAACGATGCAAATTTTTTAAAAATTATATGTTTAATTTCAGCGATTCACAACTTTCTGGCCGCTACAGGCCGTATTTGGTCTTTCTCCTTTTAGATTTTGTTTTACAAGTTTTTATTTTATTTGGTTTAGCACTCGTTTGTGTATTGGTATATTATTTTGAATATTTTCATAAGTAGATTTACAAGATGGAGGGCATAGTAAATGTTTTAAATGATATCCAAGGTATTATTCAGAGAGGATTTTCTAACTTTAAAAAATGTCCTAAAGATAGGTTGACTCTAGAATATATGGAGACAAAACTTGATTTATTAGAAAAGGATTGGGCTTCATTTAAGGAAAACAACACAAAGCTTCATGAGACTTTTAGAGCAAAGGATGTTCAGAAATATTTAGATATTTATGATACTACTGAAGACACATATATTACCTATAAATGTTTAATCAAATAGCCAAACAATCAACAAAGCGTTTAGGGCTTTAGGTTTTTTGATTCGCTGTTCCAATGAATTCAAAAATATGAAAACCATTAAAGTACTTTATTGTTCCTACGTCCGAAGTCATTTGGAATACGCTTGTCAGATTTGGAACCCACGCTATGCTTGCTATTCCAAAGAGATCGAGATGATTCAAAGAAAATTCATTCGATATTTAGGTTTTAAATTTAAATTGTTCCACCTAGCCGATCTTACCTATGAGCAGCGTTGTGTTAAATTGCATATTCTACCTCTGTACGAAAGACGAAACATTTCAGACATAACTTTTCTTCTCGGTATTGCTCAGGGTAAGATCGACTGCTCTGAACTTCTTTCCAAAATAAAGTTAAGAACTCCAGTGAGAAACTTATGTAAAAATCTCCTATTACATAGACCTCTGTGCCACACCAATCTTAGAGCAAATAGCTTTCTGCCTAGAGTATTCACGGAATTTAATGGGTTGAATGTCGACAGTCATTTTGATCTATTTACTATGAGTAAAAATTCTGCCAGATCCTGTTTAACCAAAAAATTTGTTGACAATGTATAAATGTTAGTTACTATTATTGGCTCAATATTGTGAAACCATTTGTTACTAATTAATAAGTTAAGTTTAATCTGTTAAAAATAGTATCATATTATTACCTAATTGTGGAAGCTTGTTATTGGCATTTATTAATCTATTTGTATAACAATTTGTATGTAGCTGTAAGCTCCCCTAATAAAATAAAATAAATAAATAAATAAATCGCAATTAAATAAACTAATGTCTAAGGTAGATAAAGAGTCAACAAAGTCGTCTTAAACCGTAAGTACGTCTAAAAGTTCTGTAAAGTTGCCTAAAATTTCGATTCCTACATTTAGTGGTCATTATAGCAAATGGACAACATTTCGCGACTTATTTGTTTCACTTATAGACAAGAATGAAACACCAGACAATGTTGAGAAAATGCATTATTTAAAGGCGCATCTTACTGGGGAAGCTGAACAATTTGTAAGACATAAAGAGATATCTTATTTAAACTACACCCAGTGTTGGGCAAAATTAGAACGGCGTTACAGCAATAAAAAATATTTGTCTAATTGTATTGTAAAGCGATTGTTTAGTCAGAAGCGTTTATCTGCTGAGTCTGCAACAGGCTTAAAAGAGCTACTTGACACCACCAATGACTGTCTTAGTGCGCTTTCAAATTTAAATGTAGATGTTTCTACGTGGGACATTATCATCATCCATATTGTTGCTTTTAAACTTGATTCTGAAACGCGAAAACAGTGGGAACTTAGCATCAACAGTCAAGACTCGAATGAGTTACCTACATATGAACAATTTGCCAACTTTTTGGAGAATAGGTTTCGCGCGTTCGAATGTATAGAGCCTAAGAGAGTCACATCACATCAGGTTCAGGGTTCACACAAGCCTAAAACTATGGTAGCCATGAGCTCAACCAACATGCGGTGCTAATATTGCTCAGAGTCACACAAACTTTGCTTTTGCAAAAGATTTGCTAAGCAACCAGTTGTCACTAGACGAGAGTTTGTCAGTAAGCATAATATTTGCTTCAACTGTTTAGGTGGCAATCATACGGTTTACAATAGTAAAAAGCAAACCACTTGCAAACTTTGTCAGAGACGTCACCACTCTTTACTGCACTTAGACGAGTCTGTACAGAATCAGAACATTGCAGCTGACGTGACTGCAGATGCTACTAGTCCCTCAACTAGTGCTGTTAATCCTGTGGTATCATGTTTAGCTACCGATAGAGTTCCCGTACCGAAACAGGTTTTACTAGCCACAGCGTTAGTAAATACCGAGTCCAGGACGGGTAACTTACATTTGGTCTGAGCTTTACTTGACCAAGGGTCTCAAGCGTGTTTAATCACCGAGGCCACAGTTCAATACCTCAGACTGAAAAAGATCCCTATTCACGGAATCGTGTCAGGTCTGGGTGATAGATCAACCATTGCCAAGTACATGGTAAATTTGAAAATTAGGTCAAGGGTAGATCCTGAGTTCACACTTTCACTTAATGCCTACGTTCTTAGTAAAATAACTTCATATTTACCCGAATAAAACATAAGTGGTAGTGTATTCGAATGGATAGGTATCAAACCTAAGGATCTAGCTGATCCCCAGTTCAATCAACCCAATAAAATAGATCTTTTATTGGGTGCGGATGTCTATAACCGCATTCTCAAAGAAGATATAATGAGGAGTCCCTCTTCTACGCTGATCGCGCAGAGCACGGCTTTGGGATGGGTCTTATCAGGCGCTGTAAATAGATCGATTAATAGTTCAAACAGTACAAGCATGAATATTAGTGTATTGCATGTTAAGGTCAATGAAGATGAGATTCTCAAGCAATTTTGGGAGATTCAAGAGCAACTACCTTCAAAGAAAATATTAAGCCCCGCAGAACAAAGATGCGAGGAGTTTTATAGCGCTACCACGAATAGATTAGACGATGGTAGGTACGTTGTAAGATTACCTTTTCGCGATGATGATCCACCATGTAAGGCTGGTAATTCTCAAGCTATAGCTGAAAGTAGATTCAAGTCGTTAGAGAAAAGGTTACACAAAAACAAACAATTAAAAGAACAGTACCCTAAGGTTATATCGGAATATTTACATCTAAATCATATGAGACTTGTAGAAGAAAAGGACAATAAGAAAGAAGTAGCAGTATACTTACCTCACCACGCAGTGATACGTGACGACAAGACGACGACAAAGGTACGTGTTGTATTTAATGCCTCAGAGAAGAACAGCAAAGGCGTCTCATTAAATGATACCCTTATGACTGGACCTACTTTGCAGGCAGATTTAAGGCACACGGTAATGAGATGGAGGTTGTATCCTGTCGGTCTTGTAGCTGATATAATAAAAATGTATAGGCAGGTAAGAATTGCTGATGAGGAAACCATGTATCAGCGGATACTATGGCGGGATAATCCTGAAAATGAAATTTAAGACTACGAATTACTTACCGTTACGTTCGGAACCGCTTCAGCACCTTTCCAAGCAGTGAGGACTCTTCACCAGATCGCATACGATGAGGGCGAAAGGTACCCACTGGCTGCTGATAGGGTTTTATCATCCTTTTACATGGATGACCTTATGACGGGATGTTACAGCGTGGAAGAAGGGGTAAGGACACAGATATAGATCTACATAGATAACGCAATTATCACGATTTGTATTGAAACCAAGCGTACCGACTTTTTAATACCTACTGTGACGTTGCCTGTATCACGAAGTCGAAGCGATGCGCGACAGTATCGCTTGTGCGATATTCATCGTCTCCTAATATACAACGTCAGATCAAACGTCCGAAGCAAACGCGGCAACGTAATGTGAATAAAGTTTACTTAACGGTAAAATGGACGCGCGGGGACTGAAGTTAGTGGCGACCAAGCTCGACGCTTGGTCGGAGTTCAGACACGCGAAGTGCATGCATTTGCGCTATCTAAGTAGATCTATGTCTGTGGGTAAGGATCTATAGACAAATTACAGATTTACTACTAAAAGGAAAATTCGAGTTACAGAAGTGGAGTAGTAACAATCAGGAACTTTTGGACATAATAAATACATTAGAAACAAAGCAGAAGCAATTAGATCAAGCTACTAAAGCTACAGACAGAACAAAAGATAAAGAAAACAAAGAACAGATAGAGGACAAAAATTTAGAACTAAAAATTGACAACATAATGAAAATACTAGGACTTACCCGGGACCGCAGTGGTGATTCCTTTCAGTACAAGGTGTCCCTGCCACCTCCACTGACAACTGTAACAAAAAGAGCTGTAATTTCAGATATAGCACGGTTGTTTGATCCGTTAGGGTGGTTAGCTCCTTGTGTAGTCCTGGCAAAAATTATCATCCAGAAGTTATGGCTCACAGAAATTGGCTGGGATGATACAATACCCACCGATCTGCTAGAGGAGTGGATTACTTACCGGAGAGAATTATCTCTGCTTACCGCGGTGCAGATACCTCGTTGGCTAGGTACAAACGAGAATGATAAACTAGAACCACACGGGTTCTGTGACGCTTCAAAGGCAGCTTATTCAGCAGTGGTGTACCTGCGAACTATCGACAGCGATAACCAGTTCAAGATTGCTTTAGTGGTTGTGTGGGTACTACCCATCAAGCAAATAAGTATCCCCCGCTCAGAACTATGTGGTGCAGTACTATTGTCAAAATTATTGGCAGAAACAGCCGAAGTGTTAAAGATAACCAGCGATAATATAATGGCTTGGACAGACTCAACCATCGTTCTAGCATGGCTGAACAGTCACCCAAGCAAGTGGAAGGCTTTCGTCGCTAATCGCACTTCAGAAATCTTGACACATACAAAGCCCTCTCAATGGTATCACGTCGCAACCAACAACAATCCAGCTGATTGCGCATCTAGAGGATCATTGCCAAGTTTGATCAGGAAAAATAATCTTTGGTTCACTGGTCCTCAGTTTCTGAAAGAAAGAGTTGTGTTATATAAAATGCCAAATTATTTAGATGTCGATTTAGAACAATGCGTAAACGTATACGTAGCTGTTGTGTTTGACTGTGACGAAATTTTTGAGCGATTCTCGAGTTTACAAAGACTCGTAAGGGTAATTGCTTATTGTCGTCGATTCTTAACTAAAGTAAAAAATAATACAGATTATTTACAAAAAATAGAATTTGAAATGGCATTACAAAGTTATATTAAGGTCACGCAAAGAAAAATATTTACAGAAGAATATTTACAATTAAAAACTAAAGGTCATGTACAAATAAAATCAAGCAAACTAAAATCATTATCTCCTTATCTAGATGACAAGGGTATAATTAGAGTTCAAGGAAGGCTAGAAAAGGCTCAATTAGAAGAACAAATCAAGCATCCGATAGTTTTACCGCATATTTCTCACCTTACCAACTTGATTGTAGCAGATCCTCATAGTAAGACTCTTCATGGAGATCCTCAGCTCATGACCACCTACTTGAGAACTGCTTACTGGATCATTGGTGTTAGGGGTTTGGTCAAAAAACATGTACGGCAATGTGTCACGTGTACCAAACAGAGAGCTACTATCAGACATCCATTTATGGGTTCTCTCCCATCAGTGAGATGTTCTCCAACAAGGCCATTCCTGCATAGCAGAGTAGACTATGCTGGCCCTATTAGTGTAAGGACAACAAAAGGTCGTGGGCATTACTCCTACAAAGGGTACATTTGTCTGTTCATTTGTATGTCCACGCGAGCCATACATCTCGAAGCCGTAAGCGACTTGAGCACCCAAGCGTTCTTAGCCGCTTTTCGACGGTTCGTTTCCAGACGAGGTCATTGCTCTAAGCTGTGGAGCGACAATGGCACCACGTTTGTCGGAGCTTCACGAGGGCTACAACAATGGGCAAATTCACAGCCATCTATAATAGAACATCTGGAAGCTAATGGCACCGAATGGCATTTCATTCCTCCACACGCACCCAATTTCGGTGGTCTATGGGAAGCAGGAGTGAAATCCACCAAGTTTCACCTAAAAAGGGTTATCGGTGACTCGACACTCAGGTATGAGGAATTGAGTACCATACTTACCCAAGTTGAGGCATGCTTGAACTCTCGACCGATGAGTGTCATTCACGCGGATGAGCCTGGTGAACCAATCCCCTTGACTCCAGGACATTTTTTAATCGGAGAACCGTTGCTCAATATACCGGACTCAGATTTCACTAGTTCGAATATTAATTCTTTAACAAGATGGCAATTTGTCCAAAAAATGGTACAGACTTTCTGGAAACGATGGTCCCAGGAATACTTAGTTGGTCTCATGAACAGGTATAAATGGTCCAACAAAATACCCGAGCCAAAATTAGGGCACATCGTCTTAATAAAAGAAGACGATTTGCCTCCGAGTCGTTGGCTCCTAGGTCGCGTAGTAGAAAAACATACAGGTGATGACAATGTCACTCGTGTCGTCACCCTGCGTACTAAATCATCAACAATCAAAAGACCAATTAATAAATTAATTATTCTGCCTATTGGCCATGAAGAAATGTTTTATATTTATTGTTTAGGTCATATAGATCCTTTTATTTACATGTGTTTTTAGTTTTAAGATCAAATTTAATGTTTTTAAATTTTAACCGTGTTTTAGGTCTAACTACCATTGTTATATGTTGTTATAAATGTTACATTTTGTAGCATATATAAGTTAAAGTGTATCATATCGAGTTAAACGTTGACGTTTTTATCAAATTCTGTTTTAAGAAATAATAATATACAGGGTGATTTGTAATTGCTCGTATTCCCTTTGGGAGGTGATTCTAGGGCCAAAATGGAGTATTTTTACCCCCTACATATGGGGGTCCAAAATGCACCATTTTGCAATAAAACGGTTTTTAAGATTTTTTGAGACAATTCCAAATTTTTGTTATAAGCATCTTGTAAAAAATTATTTTGACTATTTTTGGTGGCAAATTGGGTCTCATTTAATGGACAATTAAATGGCCCATCTTTTAAATTAAAATAAACCTACTAGCTCAACGTGGAATTTGAAAATAGAGCCAATAAACACGCAAAAAATGTTCGAATAAAATAAAATTACGCCACAAAAATGCAATTATTTGAAAAAAATAATATGTGGCATGTTATGTAAAGTATTGGAATAACTTTCTGGTATTACCTGCTATCCAAAAAGGTATAATAGTCTTACACAATTGGTGCAAATTTCGAGTAATAGCCAGTTTTGTTAAAAAAAAGTGCTTCTGGATGACTCACTCGCCAGAACATTTTTTCCTGTATTTATTCTTAAGCTCTGCAATCAGCAGTGATTTACTAGTAGGGAGACCAACCTAACAAAATTTAGGGTCTTGGGTTCGAATCCTCAGCGTAAAGGAATGTCTTTTGTTAGTTAAATGCATAATTATTAAGTTTTTTGTTCTCACTTGTCCCGTGACTGGCATGTTCAGCCAGTTGGTACCGGACGTTATGTTTATCTTGGAAACTCTTTTAGGGGAGTCAAAACCAAGTCAATCAGTCAAATAAAAAAAATAATTAAAAACAAAGGCGTGACACTGAATTAAACCATAAAATATTCCATTGCATTCATATAGCGGATGAGAGATGGGGACAATCTGTGGCAAAACTTAAGATTCGTGCAAAGGCGCATGATGCAGGCCAAAGAACGCCACTCCTACCGAACTAGTATTGTGAATATTGTTGGCCCACCTAGTGATTAGGTTTTTGTCCCGTTTTTTGCCACAGGTTGGCGATTTGAATTTTTGCCCAGCACCGGCGGTTTTTGTGCTGGGCAAAATATCATACACAATCGCACATCGAGCGGAACTTCTTCCAACAGAGCCGAAAACCCTTATTATGAATAAGTAAAAGCCTACGTAAAAGTATCTTTTTCACAAAAAGTAACATATTTTAGAGTATCAACGCTGATTCGACAAGATTTCGTGTAATTAATGTTTTGTCACAGTGAGATCCCATCAGAAATCTGGATATTTTATGGTTTAATTCAGTGCCACGCCTTTGTTTTTCAATTATTTATTTATTTGACTGATTGACTTGGTTTTGACTAAAAGAGTTTCCAAGATAAACATAACGTCCGGTACCAACTGGCTGAACATGCTCTTCGAGTCACGGGACAAATGAGAATTAAAAACTTAATATGCATTTAACTAACAAAAGACAGTCATTTACGCTGAGGATTCGAACCCAAGACGCTAAGTTTTGCTAGGTTGGTCTCGCTACTAGTAATCACTGCTGATTGCAGAGCTTAGAATAAATACAGGAAAAAATGTTCTGGCGAGTGAGTCATCCAGAAGCACTTTTTTTGAACAAAAGTGGCCATTACTCAAAATTTGCACCAATTGTCTAAGACTATTATAACTTTTTGAATAGCAGGTAATACCAAGAAGTTATTCCAACACTTTACATAACATGCCACATATTATTTTCTTCAAATAATTGCATTTTTGTGGCGTAATTTTATTTTATTCGAACATTTTTTGCGTGTTTATTGGCTCTATTTTCAAATTCCACGTTGAGCTAGTAGGTTTATTTTAATTTAAAAGATCGGCCATTTAATTGTCCATTAAATGAGACCCAATTTGCCACCAAGAATAGTCAAAATAATTTTTTACAAGATGTTTATAACAAAAATTTGGAATTGTCTCAAAAAATCTTAAAAACCGTTTTATTGCAAAATGGTGCATTTTGGACCCCCATATGTAGGGGGTAAAAATACTCCATTTTGGCCCTAGAATCACCTTCCAAAGGGAATACGAGCAATTACAAATCACCCTGTATAAATGTTGTATCGTAATATATGTATCGACAATCATTAACATTGAATTTAAGGACATTCCGTCACTATATGTCCTTGGTGGGCGGTGTGTTCAAGAGCAAATGTACATAAATAATTCATTTAAAATGTTTGAGTCAACTCTCGATAGATGGCGTTGTACCATACGTCTGAATCGAGCTATGGTTACGTTACCGGCTGCACTATAAAAGGTCAACGACATTTTGTAATAAATGTACCTTAGATCAAACTACAGTTTGTGTTTTATTTCAAAACCTACTAGTAGTTAGCATACAGTCTGCTTTAGTTCAAAAGTTCACTAGAACATTATACAATTACTAATATTCTCATAAAATGTTCTCTGATCTGCTATCATATTAAATTTATAGTACTCATATTTATTTACAGTGTAACTGCTGAAACATTACAATAAGTGGTTTTATATAAAATTCGATTACATTTGTGTCGCTTGATTTCAGAACAGGCCTTATGATGATTATTACATTTATAAGTCAAAGATATTGACAAGGAATAAATATGTACATACATACATAGACTCAGGCCTGTTTCCCGGAGGGGTAGGCAGAGACTACGGAACGCCATTTGCAACGATCCTGACTAACCTCTCTTGCTTTATTCACTCCCATCAAGTTTCTCATGAATAGAATAGAATAGAATATCTTTATTTGCTGTAAACAGAGTACATTACGGATGTTGATTTCATGATAATATAATGATATAAAGGTGCAAGCCCGTTTAGCCAATTTTAAATAGCATGCAAATATATAGGTATAAATGTATAGGTAACAATCATATTTAATAGTATTAATGTCATATACATATTTATTAATAGGTCAATTAGGCATTCATTACACCGAATCATAATTGTTTGATAAAAATTCTTGAATAGAATAAAAGATTTTCTGCATGAGCCAACTACGTAACGCTGGTATAAATTTATTTGTGGGCAGTATTTTTACAAAATTTGGTAATTTATTGTAAATTTTAATACTCATGGCGTATGAATTGTTTTGAAGCCGGCTACTTCTCGGTATCATATTTAAAACAAGTCTGTTAGGATTTCTTATATTGTCACGTCGAGCGACATCTTTTGCCTATTTAAACGAATCTGGATTTTGTTTTATAAATTTACCTATTTCTAGTATGTAAAGACAAGCTAATGGGAGTATTCTCAATCTTTTAAAGTAAGGTCGACATGATACGTCAGGGGCGATATCGCAAATCGAACGGATGCATCGTTTTTGGGCCACAAACACTTTCTGTATGTGAGAGCTGTTGCCCCATATTAGAAACCCATATCTGAGGACGGATTCTACGTATGCAAAATAGGCTGTACGTGCAATGTTTTGGTTTGTTACTTTTGCCAATTTATTAAGTGCATATGAAAAACCGTTTAATTTGTTACAAATTTTTTCTACTTGTTCTATCCAATTAAATTTTGAATTTATTATAATTCCCAGAAATGTCACACAATTTGTATTTGATAAGGTATGTCCATCATAATTAATTAATTAATTATTATATTATTATTATTAAAATTATTGAAATTAATTATATGTGTCTTTGATAAATTTATTTTAAGATTATTTTTATTCAACCAATTAATAACTAAAGCCAGAGCATTGTAAATGTCATTTTTATGTTGTTTGATTGTCATATTTTTATTTGTAGTCACTATTATCGATACGTCATCTGCAAACAGTATTGTTTTATGTTCTATAACATCAGGTAAATCGTTTATGTACAGATAAAGTAGAGGTCCCAATACACTGCCCTGGGGAACTCCGAATTCATTTTTTTGTATTCTGATCTATATGTTTCTATATAGTCATTTGAGTTCAATTGAGAGATATCCACACTTTTAATCCTATCTTCTGGGTAAGTTTTTAGCCAGTTATGTGCTGGTCCTCTTATACTGTTCCAATTTTTCCAAAAGCAGTTTATGTTAGACTAAATCAAACGCTTTTGACATATCGAGGAACATAACTGTTGTATATAATTTGTCGTTGACTTTCTGAAGAATATCATTAACTACGAAAAACATAGCGTCCCTAGTAGATTTATTTTTTGAAATCCAAACTGATTTAGATCTAATATTTCATACTTGCCTAAGAAAGATGTTGGTTTATCATGCATGGCTTTTTCAAACAATTTAGAAAATATTGGCAAGATAGTAACCGGTCTATATTTTTTTATGTCAGTCTTTTCTCCTTTTTTGTATAGTTGTTTAACTACTGAATATTTTAGCTTATTTGGAAACGTGCCAGTGTGTAGTGACAGATTTACAAGAAAAGTAATTATAGGCGTCAATTGAAAACTACAAGATTTTATGATTCTGGTACAAACTGAATTATAACCTTCAAATTTGGTGTTTGCTAGAGATATTATGAGCTTGTGAATGTACAACTCATCTACAGGAGACCAAAAAATAATGCCACAGGGTTTATTTTTGGAATTTGTGTTGCTGATTTCTTGATTTATTAGGTTTGTGCTAGATATAAAATAGTCGTTAAACGGATTTGTTGGTAATAACTGTATTATTGTGAACCACCCTACTAACATAATTATTATTAATAGTTGTACTGTTTGTCTCACTCTTAATAACTGACCATGTCGCCTTACATGTATTCCCACTATTTAGTAAATATCTGGCATTACTGAGCTTTTTAGCCGTTATTATGCACTTTTTAAATAATTTGTCATACTTTATGTATTTATATTTATCCTTTTTACATTTTGAATTACATTATTTAAAGCGTAACTTTCTCTTGTAAAGGCAACTCTTTCGTAGGCCCCTCGTTAACCAGTTGTTTTTATTTGATAACTTAATCTTTATTCTATTTATTGGAAAGCAAAGATAATAAAGTAGACAAAAGTAATCATAAAATTCATCAAATGCTAAATTAAGGTCGATGTGATTGTATAAAGGAGAATGACCATCTATGTATGGTATTCCGTCTCAATTTGTTGCACAACATTACTTTATTTATTATAGACTACACTTTATATATTATGAAACAAAATTGTTCATTTTCCTACAAATACCCGAGTTTTTAAGTATTTTAACAAAAACGGAGATAACCTAAAATTATGTTTTAAACCTATTCGCAACTTAAAACTAAAGATTATCATGAACTTACAAAACACATCGACTTCTCCGTATTACAACCGGTATTAGTTGACCAGGATCAAACATCGACATGAACTATTACAGGTAGACTCGAAGAGTTCATAAACACAACACATAAAACGCTCTGTCGTAATAAAACACTTAGGTAACTCAATATAAAAACGTCCTGTCGTAAGTTATATCAAACACACGCTTAGTTATTTAAAATAAACACTTAAACGGAGTTTCGTAAGTATTACTATTTAAATGGAGAAATCATTTATCATCGCAATGAATATTCTCAATCAACACATAACAGTTGCCGATCCCAGACGCCGGTTGTCATCTGGCTTAACAGTCTGCGTGAGACGGAACGCAAAAATAATAATTACTATTATTATAGCAAAGCTATAAAATATTAATTAAATATACTTATTTTAAAACGTAATTATGTTACTGACTATTTATCTATTTATTCATTTCATATCATTCTTGTGATGTTTTTTTCTAAAGGCTCATAGTTCGTACAAATGGAGAGAACGGAACGTCAATACAGAAGTCTTTATACGGAAATAATGCGTAGCTATTTTTTAGTTTCTGTTTATTTTAGTGTCATAATTCCGGATACGAAAATAAAATTCCTGACATCAAAAGCTTGTAAAAAATAAGAAAATAATTTCTATATTATTTTGGTTTTGCAACATGAAACATTGCTAGACCACTTTTGGTCATTCTCCTTTAAATATTGTAGGCTAGGCAGATATTCTTTAATTTTTTTTCAGGTTTTCGTCTGAATAGCATCTTCTAAAATTATAGACAAAGGTCATTGGGCATATCTGACCCACTTGGCGAACAGTGGCGGACATTAACCAAAATAGTTTTAAACAAAGGAGAATAATATGACCTTTCATTGCGTATAATTATTTGATTAAAAATCGTCGGAGAAAAATGTACAGGATCCTTCAAAAAAGAAAACAAACGGTATCAAAGGTTTTTATTTCATCTTATAAAGGCATAAAAATAATATCGAAATGAGCTAATGTTTAGAGATATGTTTATACGCTGTCTCTTTCGCACATTGAACAGGTGGTTCTTTTTCGCACATTAAATAGCTGCAGCCATATCGCTAGCATTGTTATTTAACTATAGCCTATAGCCTTTCTCATGAATGTGGCTATCACACACAAAACGATTTTTTCAAATCGGATCAGTAGTTTCAGAGATAAAGAGTATGGATATATACATAGATAACATTTGAATTTTTTGAGATTCCCGTAGCTCACATTAATGCGACTAATGCCATAGTAAATGAGAGCCTTAGATGAATACACTCTGCTATATTTCGTTTCTGCCCGCCTTGGGTATGGTTTCCATACTAAGGTGCCCATTTACCTTTAGGTATTTTACTTTTAGATGCAACAGACCAAGTGAGAATCTGGGCAGTATTATGATCAGATAAATATAATGGTAACAATGAGCCTGAGGCATCACTTATATTACTGATGATTAGGTCGATGCATGTTTTTTCTCTAGTTGGTCCAGATATGTGTGAGACTAAATTATATTTCCTGAAGATATCTATCAACCGTCGTGTATTTTGATTTTGTTTGTCAAGATAATTAACATTTAGGTCACCAGCCAATATCAGCCTATTTTAAGAAAATTTGGATAAATTATATGACCTAAATTAACAAAAAAATATTCTAAATGTCGTTTAATTTTAGAGGGAACTCTATATATACAAATGACTATTACATTATTAGCAACAAGTTTGATTGCACAAAGTTCAAAGTGATAAACCATGCTAAACTCATCAAAACATGATATCTTTTTATAAGAAATGCTCTTCTGTTTAGGGTTCTACAATAAATAAATATTAATAAGTCTTTAAAATATTGTCACTTAAGTAATAAGAATCAGATATATTTCATTAGATAATCTTGGTAAGACATTAATCTATCGTATCTAATAGATAATATTATATCATATCATTTTATACAATAATGATATTGTGTGTATTACTTCCTTACTTTCTTTTGATTTGGCACAGCCAGTCAGGGATGTAAAGCACCTCAAAATATGGGGAGCACCGAGAAGGAATATGTACGTACTTCTCACATATCAGTGGTGTATTTCCATAAAGGGAAAACATGTCCAACAAAATTATTACGTAAACGCAAACTCAGAATACCAAGATAATATGAACGTCACAATTATAATAATTACACACCACTATTTTTTAATTAGTACAAAAGCTTTGAGGACAGATTAGCGAAGATATTATTATCATATATGTGACACAAGAATTTCATAATATCAATAAAGAGCAAAGTTATTATCATTTGTTTATTGTAGAAAATCTCACTTAAATCATAGTCATATTTTACAATCCATTCACTTATTCATTGATAATATTGCATCCTGCTCATTTGCATTCTCTCTGTCGCACTTATGACGTAGGTAGCCATAGAAAATAAAATGAAAAATAATAAATTGTAGGTAGTTATTTTTTAATTTTGTTAATTCTACCCTTTCCTTCATACTTCATTCGGGCTTAGGACCGGTAAAATTTATCGTTTAACAAGTAATTAAATACGGAGATATGTAATTAGAAAGCAAACAAATATCAAAATAAAAGAAGGTGTTCTGGACTCAAAAGAGTAATTTTGGCGTATTTATGAACTTATTATATTATTTTATCATCATCATATCAGCCTAGAGACGTCCACTGCTGGACATAGGCCTTCCTCAAGGTGTGTGGAGAACACAGACCGATTTTGAGCCGCCCGCATTAAATTATTATTTACTTAAGTACGTATTATTTACTAAACTTACAAGTATTTCCATTGTCCTTCAAAATGTCCACCACCGTTGTCAAAAGCATCCAATATGCACTGTTTTAATTATTGTTTGACACTGACTGGTTCATTTTTGTACACTCACAATACAATGTCCATGGGTACACAGCTGCACTCGCGATTTTTCCACTCAAAAAGTACGCACGAAGCATATCTACATACTCCCGTGATATGAACTGATATGATAGGCCATCGCGTCGGGCAAACGTAGACAAACAATTAACTTTTGCAACGAAATTAGATACGCTCACTTTCGCTAGCATTGTCACATCGTCGGGGAGTGGCGCAGGCGCAGGGGGAGGTTGGTGGGAAAATTTATCAATGGTTTATTTTCCGTATGGTTGACGGCATAGAATACAAGTGTCACCACCCCCTATCTTCCCGTGGGTGTCGTAAGAGGCGACTAAGGGATAACACGATGCAAATACCATCTTTGCGTAGAGACGGAAAACTCGACATCAAACCCTATACGACTGCTTCATTGGTCTCGCGGCATAAATGTACGCGTGGGATCGGGAGGTCCCGGGTTCGATTCCTGGGTCGGGCAGTGTTATTGGGTTTTTCTGTCACGAAATTCTCAGTAGCAGCACGGAGTCTGGAAATGTGCCCGGTACGGCAATAGGCTCGCCCCTTATTACGTGGGACTAAAGTATATCTGGCGAAAAGTGGGTGTAGAAATACACCTCTGCCTACCCCTTCGGGGATAAAAGGCGTGACGATATGTATGTATGTATGTATGTATGTTCATTTTACTATGATAGTATGCGGGTCAGTCATAGTATTAGTATTGCATTTACCAATTATCACGTATTTTTGTGGACAGCTTTGAGACAGTTTTGGGACTTAGTGTTTTTATTTTTTAACTACATAAATATGATCAGTTAAAGATACTTAGTGCTTTGATAAATTTCTATACTAATTAAAAAGTAGCGGTGTATATTTAGAAATCAAAACACGTATTTTCTCAATAAAATCAGCATCCGTGCATTTGATAATATATAAACTTAAGGATAAGCTAGGAATTATCCTTTTTAAGATAACAAATCTTTGCACTACGATGATTCCCAAAACATAGTGATGACAAATCACCAATTTTGTAGTGGCATAGAAATACACAATCGAAAATATTTTACTGGGTATTTTCATTTGAAAGCTGTGGGCAACAATTATATTTTTCGTGCGTTCGAAGCAATTTCGAAAATATGTACATAATGTTGTTAAATCAAAATAACCTGACCTCGAGCAACCAGTGGTCATGGCCACGCGTATTTAAAGTCAATTTTGATTAATACAAATATAATATACCTCACGCTCGGGTCTCTTTGAAGGAGTAAGCATGTTTTTCATACAACAAAAACATGGTATCAAGCATCAGCCCACTTGATGGCTTGCGGTTAACCGCAGATCCTAGACGCTAGTGATGATAGTTATTAATCATAAGAAGCATTAATTATGAGATGCCAATATTATAAAAAGGGAAGAAAACAAAACAATTTTGGCCTCGAAACCAACCTATGTTCAACTATTTTGCTCTTATCATACTTTTTCCCCTTGCACTAGTAGAGGGAAAGAAAGGATGGAAATAAATAAATAGTTTAAAAAACTTTAGAAAAACACGCTTTTATAAATGCAAGTTAGTCAGTTCAAGTTGTCTCTATTTCTGGGGTGAAGTGTAAACTATTTGTTTTTAATTATAATATTTGATTGTAAAAGCGTGTGAAAGACGTTATTGTTTAACTTGTTCAAAAATCAGGTGAACAGATGTTACGGGAAGCAGGTTACACAGATTGGCGCTCTAACTGGAGTTGCTGGACGACTAGTAGGTGGCTCTACATTAAACAGTATGTTTATAGTACCAGTTTGTCGAACTCAGACAAAACATGCGCTATCAGCGAGGAGAGACGACATTTACCAACATTTTTAACGTTTCTTTTTTCAGTGCATAAGGGTAATACGTCAACAGTGGCAAAATGTAGAGTTCTTGTTCGTGGACGAGATATCTTTGGTTCCCTTTGGTAACCCTTTGGCGGCATAAATGCTATGCTCTTGTGCGACCTAATGCAGCTTCCGCCAGGAAGGTTGTATTAGTATTTGTTAACAATGAACCTGTTCCAGCGCCCCACGTTTTTACGATCAAATATTATAATTAAAAGCACATAGTTTGCACTTACACTTATCCGTGTGGTGACGGATTAAGAATACGGATTGTCACCACCCCATATCATCCCATGGGTGTCGTAAGAGCCGACAGAGGGAGCATATTATGCAGAAAACAGCACTGTAAGAGAAGGAAAACTTGATACAAACCCTATACCAACCCGTTTGGCCAGCGTGGTATAGTAGGCCAATTCCTCCTTTCAAAGGAGAGGCCTAGTCCAGCAGTGGACTGAAAAAGGCTGATGATGATGATGATGAGTTTGCACTTCAGCCCAGAAATAGAGACAACTTGAACGATCCATAATTTATTTTTTGTTTTTACGTACATTTATTAAAGCGTGTTTTCTAGTGTTTTTTAAACTATAAATTTATTTTATACATTTTGGTCTTTGATAACGAAATATTTTTAACATTTATACATTTATTTTAAGTAGGCGAATGAGCCCGCATACTCTCCATCTCTGCCTGTGTGTCTGTATTACATGGTGTTTTATCTGTTAGCTTATAACAATCTAGCTCTTCAATCAAGATACCACTAAGTGATTTTAGCCTACTCAGGGCCACATACGCCTGTCCAGCCGGAAAAGTACGGGACCCTAACTACACCACTGCGTGGTCTACACTATATAATTGGTTTGTAATTTTTTTTTAACCTTGAAAATTGGTTTTAACCTTGAAACCTGATCGTGTTCAAAGTCCATTACATGGCCTTTCTCACAAGTGCAAACACGACTATGATACGATATTCCATCATGAAGTTCCAGTTAATGTCTTCCAGCTCTATCATTAGATCAGTTTGACAATACCATATTATTGTATTGTCATCAGAACTACATACAATTGCCAATTTTCATTACGCTACGACCCTTGGAAGATGGTTTTATTAGTAACCTTAGATTCCATTACATAGTTACATACATGTCGAGTTCCAGTTCATATCTTCCGGCTCCATCATCAGATCAGTTTGACAGTACCATATTATTGTATTGTCATCAGAACAAGAAACATCTGCCAATTTTTATTACGCTACGACCCCTGGAAGATGGTTAAATTAGTAAGCTTAGATTCCATTACATAGTTAGTTACATACACGACGACCTAATAAAAGCGTGTTAAAAAGGTTAGTCTATTACGAGTCTATCGCTGTTCTTGTGATCATCAAATGTGTAATCCAATATATTGTATGTGGCTTTGCACAATCCTCTCAATTTAATAGGTATGACACAGATACACATTTTTAGGGTGCCGTACCTCGAAAGGAAAAAAACGGAACCCTTATAGGATCACTTTGTTGTCCATCCATCCGTCTGTCAAGACCCTTTTTCTCAGGAATGCGAGGAGGTATCAAACTGAAATTTATATCAAATAGTCGAATCTTTTGACCCTTGACGCTGTGAAAAAATCAAACTTCTTAACCAACGCAATCAAAAGATATAGCCGTTTAAGCTGCAAATTTCCGCAAACTTTCGGAACTCGCAAGGGTATCAAAATCTACAGGGTACTTCCCGTGAACTCAGAATCTTGATTTTTGGTACGAAGCAATGTCTTATAGCACAGATAAAGGAAAAATTGTGAAATCCTTAAATTGTTAGTTATATCATATAATATTTTTTTTTAAGTTTCTAGGCCTTTCTTTATGAACGCGTTGAGATATTGAATTGAGATTCATATGAAAGATTCAAGTCAAAATGAAAATTCTAAGCTAACGAAATCTAAAGATAAAGCTGTTTATGCCACAAATTCTCGCAAATGTTCGAAACTCACAAGGGAATCAAAACCTACAGGGTACTTCCCGTGAACTTAGAAGCTTGAAATTTGGTACGAGGCAACTTCTTATAGCATAGATAAAGGAAAAATTCAAAAAATGGAAAGTTTTAGTTACATCATATAGTAAAATCATTTTTATTTTTGTAAGTTACTACCTCTTTCCTCATGAATGCGTAGAGTTATTAAATTGAAATTCATATCACATACTCAGGTCCAAGGCTGTAATAAAATCAAAATTCTACGTCAACGCCATCAATAGAAACAGCAATTTAAGGATATTTTCAAACTCGCAACTACTCGCAAGGGCATCAAAACCTACACGGGTACCGCCTACGGGCCTACGGGTACTTCCCGTGGACTCAGAATCTTGAAATTTGGCACGAAGCAACGTTGTATAGCACAAATAAAAGGAAAATTTCGAAAGCCTTAAAGTTTTGTTACATGACATATTTTAAAAAATAATTATCTGGGGGCACGGTAGTGCCCCCACCAAGTCGAGCAAAAAAGAGGCACGGCCGTACCATCCTTTTCTCGAAGCAATTCAGGCCATTTTCGACCCCCTGTAACTTCGTTGTGGATAAAACTAGAAGCCTGATTGTTTAATAACCATGCAAGCATTGTATAAAGATGGTGTATTTCAAATTTCATTCAATTTGAACAAGTAGTTTAAGAATTATAACGAGTCAAAATTCTTAATTGTGTCACTCACTGACCGATCATCAAAAGTCTATGGCGCTTCTAGCAAACATAGAAGCTTCAAATTAAGGAAACAATTAGTGTTTAGTGTATGAAGCAAGGAAAAACTAAAATATATTTCAATTTCGATCCAGTTTTCGAGATACATCAACTGCATAAATAATTTTGTAATCCCAAATAAATATAAAGGATTACAAAATTACATTTGCAGTTAGAGCTTTAATTCAGAAAATTCGTTGTTGGTGTACAAGAAGTAGAAGGTACCGGAAAGGACAAAAGTAAGACTATATACAAAAAGAAATGAGATCCCATAAAAACAATACTTGTCAAAAATACCAAGTCTCGCGACCGTAAAAAGTTGTGAGATCCATGTAATACCAAGTCGGTTGATTAAAAATCTTTAATGTTTTAAATAAATGTATTGACTTGGCAATCGCATTCAACAATCTTATTTATATATGTATTACTTATATATTGTGTTTCCATGCGATGGCCGAGTCAATCTATGTATTTAAAACATTAAAGATTTTTAATTAACCGACTTGGTATTACATGGATCTCACAACTTTTTACGGTCGCGAGACTTGGTATTTTTGACAAGTATTGTTTTTATGGGATATATATCTACAGGTTTGTACGTAACCCTCGGTGCGCGAGTCCGACTCGCACTTGACCGGTTTTTAACACGCTCTTATTAGGTCGTCGTGTATGTAACTATGTAATGAAATCTAAGCTTACTAATTTAACCATCTTCCAAGGGTCGTAGCGTAATAAAAATTGGCAGCTGTATGTAGTTCTGATGACAATACAATAATATGGTACCTAGTTCTGGTGACAATACAATAATTGTCAAACTGACCTGATGATGGAGCCGGAAGATATGATCTGGACCTCGACATGTATGAAACTAACTATGTAATGGAATCTAAGGTAACTAATTTAACCATCTTCCAAGGGTCGTAGCGTAGTGAAAATTGGCAGTTGTATGTAGTTCTGATGACAATACAATAATATGGTACCTACTTTCAAACTGATCTGATGATGGAGCTGGAAGACATGAACTGGAACTTAATGATGGAGAATCGTATCATAGCTGTTTTGGATTTCTTAGATAAGTTTTGTGATGAACTTTGGCCAAGATTAGCTTTCAAGGCTTGATGATGAAGCCGAAAGATAGGCACTGGCATTCCATGATGGAATATCGTATCATAGTCGTGTTTGCACTTGTGAGAAAAGCCATGTAATGGACTTTGAACACACTCAGGTTTAGGTTATAAAAAACAGAAATAAATTGTAGACCACGCAGTGGTGTAGTAGGGATTCAAACTTTTGCGGATGGACAAGCGTATGTGGCCCTGAGTAGAGTAAAATCACTTAGTGGTCTCCTGATTGAAGAGCTAGATTGTTATTAGCTGACAGATAAAACACCACGTAATATAGACGCACAGACGGAAATGGAGAGGATGCGGGCTCATTCGCCTACTTAAAATAAATGTATAAATGTTAAAATAATTAGTTATCAAAGACCAAAAAGTATAAAATAAATTAATAGTTTAGAAAACACTAGAAAAACACGCTTTTATAAATGCACGTAAAACAAAAAATAAATTATGGATCGTTCAAGTTGTCTCTATTTCTGGGCTGAAGTGTAAACTATGTGCTTTTAATTATAATATTTGATTGTAAAAGTGTGGGGCGCTGGAACAGGAAAGACTTTATTGTTAACAAATACTAATACAACCTTCCTGGCGGAAGCTGCATGAGGTCTCACAAGACCATAGCATTTATGCCGCCAAAGGGTTACCAAAGGGAACCAAAGATGTCTCGTCCACGAACAAGACATTACATTTGCCACTGTTGACGCATTACCCTTATGTACTTAATTTCCTAAAAGAAGAGGTGTTTAAAATATCGGTGAATGTCGTCTCTCCTCACTGATGGCGCATGTTTTGTCTGAGTTCGACAAACTTGTCCTTTGAACAGACTGTTTAATGTAGAGCCACCTACTAGTTGTCCTGTAGTGCCCTATTCTAGCGCCCCACGCTTTTACAATCAAATATTATAATTAAAAGCACATAGTTTACACTTCAGCCCAGAAATAGAGACAACTTGAACGAGCCATAATTTATTTTTTGTTTTTACGTGCATTTATAAAAGCCTGTTTTTCTAGTATTTTTTAAACTATTAATTTATTTTAAGTTTACACGCTATAACAATTTTCACAACACGATATTACTACATATTATAAATAACATACTTTGAGAAAATAAAAATATACAACAACTTAGGACCGAATTGAAGTAAAAAGGCAAAAATAGCGGCTGACATGTGTCAGGGCTTCAACTCATAGCCAGTAATTGACACTCAAGTCTGTAATATAATGCCTGAATGACGGTTCATGTGTGAAAAGGGAACATTAGGGTTTGCGGAACGCCATCCAGTTCTATTGACGAAGCTGATTAAATTGGCGGAGGGTAGGTACGTTTTTGGCGACACGATTGGCTGAAATGTAGGCAATTACTAGTAAATAATGCTAGAGTGACTAATCTGCTATGTAGATAATTATTTTTTGTGATTCCTTTCATGTAACAGTGCACTTATTTTCGAATTTTATACAGGCTGCAACATTTTCCCTGAAGTAATAATTAGTGATTTTTATAATGAACTTAACTACTAACTATTGTGATAATCTTCTGAATAACCGATTTTGAAATGAAAAAATTGTATCGCTAGAAGCATCTAGATTTCTATTCGGTGACGTATAGTCACTTGCAATTTTATTTGAATCAACAAAAATATTTCCACAGCCGAGTTTTAGTTTAGAACATTTAATACCATTATTTTAGATCAACGGTAGTTATTGTACTATACATTATTAATTATATTTTAAACACAGTCATATAATCGCATTTCAACACAGTTCAACGCAGTTTTAAATAACTTGCATATACACTATGATAAAATGATATGATATACTTTTAAGTAAACCTACAATAGATGCATCACTGCTTCGTTCTTCTGCATAAAACACCATTTACCGTCATACAATTTTATTAAAATGGGTCTTATTCGCGATATCTAATTAATTTTAAGGTATAAATACCTCTGTTCCGACGTTTCAGCCGTCTTACAACAGCCATGGTCGCGGCAGAACTGATGTCATCTCAGCGTCGTCCTTGTGAAGCGCGGGTTTCGGCAGCTACCCTCACTTTTTTTTATGTTTATTTTTATCCGAACTGTCGGTACGTCGACACACAACACTTATGACGTCTACACACTGATGAGCTGTGTTACTGTGGCGGAGTTTACATTTGTTGATTACTGGATTTCAAGTTGTAGACAGTCTGTATCCATCTTCCCGGTTGAAATTTATATGCTTTTTGATTTCAACCGCTTCACGTACTATCCTGGAGTAATAGTGACGCTCGGTAGATAAGACATTTGATTGATGTAATTCGATCCAGTAGTTTGGTACAGATAGCTGAGCATTTGTTGGAGAAATGCTCAGCTATGGCAGACTTGTTAATTTGCCGGTTTTTTACAGCTGCGATATGTTCCTTGACCCTTTTAGCGATGGTTCGTTTGGTCTGTCCGATATAGGAACTACCACAACTGCAGCCGACCTTGTAGACGCCAGGTGTTTGTAGAGGAATGACATCCTTCAGGGTGCGCAGATTGTGTGCTACCTGGGAGAGCGGACTATATACAGTCTTTATGGAGTATTTCTGTAGTACTGTTCCAACTTTGTCCGTCACTCCCTTTATGTTAGGCATGTACTCTCCTTACTTCCAGTTTACGATCCTTCCTCTTCAGACGTTGTATCTTCTTGTTGAATCCGTTGCACCTAAGTACCTCCTGAACATGTGACAGCTCACTGTTCAAATGTTTAGGGTCATAGAGGTCATACGCTCTGTTAACTAGTGAAGTCACTACGGATTCCAAGTGTTGCGGGTGATGATGCGAGTATGCGTTGAGATACCCATCATCCTTATATTGAGATACCGTTTTCGCTCACTATCACTTTTACGTCGAGAAAGAGTAACGACTCGTCTGCCTCCATTTTAAATGTAAATCTAATATTAGGGTGTATGGAGTTTAAGCTATTTGCGAACTGTTCTACGTCTTGCTTGTCGCCCGTCATGATACAGAATACATCGTTGACATACCTTTTCAATAGCTTAACATCTGATGCCTGCAAGTCTATGGATTCCTTGAAGTACTCCATCCAGATGTTGGTCATTATCTGTGCTACTGGACTACCCATACCCACAACATTTAACGAACGAAGCTGTAACTAGTTCCAACCAAGTGTTTTGTTTGTTCTGCTACTTGTTTACAACTTTTGTTTTGGGATCTTATTTTCAAAATGACAACTCAGTCAAATAGGACAATTAGGCACATTAATTAGTTTGTTATGATTCTGCGTTACTCGTGTAAAGTAATTCACTTTAGTAATAAATTAATGAGAACCCAACTATTTGTTCCATAAATATTTATTTGAATCTTGAAAGTAGAAACAAAGAAATATTCTACTCCCTATGACACTATTTTTCACTAATGTTCGCCTGTAGATGCCCATGATCTCATTTCGGCACGGATGCACGATTTTCAACTATTCATTTCTTCTTCAATAATTTTATGCAAACCTTAGACAAAATAAAAGCTTCACTTGATACAGATATCTATTTCAACCAAATATACCAGGAACTCGAATACGTGTGCCGATTTGAATGCAGATCGTCACTTAAAATGCGCAAGTGCTTAGGTCATGACATTTTATGTATTATAAATTTATTTTAATAATATTATTATAAATATTATGTATTCTCCATATTATATTGCCGTAATGTGAATATAATGAGGAAGGTGTTATAATATTACTTTGGCTTTTATTTGGGCTTTACAGCGGAAAGCTAAATTACGGGCTCATCCTCTGCCTCTTGGAGTAGATGTTTGTGACACTACTTCACTAGTGTTTGGGACGTCGGAAGACACAACGGTGGATTAATTTAGTTATTGTTTATTTAACCGCCCGCGCATCCTACTGCAATGTTACCATTTCAACCCAATCCCGTGGAAATTTTGGGGAATCCTTTCTTAGTGCACCTCTACAGTTTTCAAGGAACGTAGATGCCAAATTTCTTCTTGCGTCCAATAGATTCAGCTGTGCGTTGTCTGTCAGTCAGTCAGTAACGCAAGAATTTCATATATACATATTAACACGCTTTTATTAGGTCGACATGTATGTAACTATGTAATGGAATCTAAGCTAACTAATTTAACCATCTTCCAAGGGTCGTAGCGTTATGAAAATTGGCAGCTGTATGTAGTTCTGACGACAATACAATAATATGGTACTGTCGAATTAATTTGATGATGGAGCCGGAAGATATGAACTGGAACTCGACATGTATGTAATTATGTAATGGAATCTAACCTTAGTAATTTAACCATCTTCCAAGGGTCGTAGCGTAATGAAAATTGGCAGCTGTATGTAGTTCTGATGACAATTCAATAATATGGTACTGCTAAACTGATATGATGATGGAGCCGGAAGATATGAACTGGAACTTCATGATAGAAAATCGTATCATAACTGTTTTGGATTTCTTAGAAAAGTCTTGTAATGTAATTTGACCACGATTAGGTTTCAAGGTCTGATGGTGAAGCCTGAAGATAGGCACTTGCATCCATGATGGAATATCCTATCATAATCGTGTTTGCACTTGTGAGAAAAGCCATGTAATGGACTTTGAACACACTCAGGTTTCAAGGTTATAAAAAACAATAATATATTGTAGACCACGCAGTGGTGTAGTAGGGATTCATGCTTTTGCGGCTGGACAGGCGTGTGTAGCCCTAAGTAGAGTAAAATCACTAAGTAGTCTCCAGATTGAAGAGCTAGATTGTTCTAAGCTGACAGATAAAACACCATGCAATACAGACGCACTGGCGGAGATCAAAGACCAAAAAGTATAAAATAAATAAATAGTTTAAAAAACACGCTTTTATAAATGCACGTAAAAACAAAAAAATAATTATGGATCGTTCTAGTTGTCTCTATTTCTGGGCTGAAGTGTAAACTATGTGCCTTTAATTATAATATTTGTTTGTAAAAGCGTGGGGCGCTGGAACAGGAAAAACTTTCTATGTAAAATATGTATGTATTTAAAATATGTATATGGGTGTAATATTTACACCTCTGCCTACCCCTTCGAGAAAACAGGCGTGAGACTATAAATAAATAAATAAAATATAATTTAGAAAAAAATATATAATTATGTATGTTTATCCATTATCTAGTACTCATAGTACATACAAGCTTCTGCTTAGTTTGGGACTAGATGGTGTTGTGTGAATGTGGTAGAATATAATTAGAATATTATTAGAATAATATTATTGAAAGAATTTTCCTTCTTATACTAAATCTAATACTAATATATAAAGCTAAAGAGTTTGTTTGTTTGGTTGAACGCGCTAATCTCAGGAACTACTGGTCCGATTTGAAAAATTATTTCAGTGTTGGATAGATCATTTTTCGAGGAAGGCTATAGGCTATATAACATCACGCTATGAGCCACGGGATCGGAGCAGTAGCCTAAAATAAGGCGGGTGTAACCGCGGGCATCATCTAGTAAAGTATAAACGACGGATTTAGTGGAAGGATACTAAGTCCAGTGAAATGTCTTCCAACGTCCCGTTGCGATAGGATTGCGCAAATTGCGATTAGCCTACCTACATTACCGCGATCCCACTGGGAGAAAGATTGTCCAATTTGTTTCTATTCTAATTCGAGTAACGTGAAATTACTAGAACTATTACTTTTAGAGTAAATTATATAAATATGTGTATTTTATGTTGGTTCTTTGATATAATACTATATTACTACCTACACCTATTACTGTACATATCTTAAAATACAAAACAAGTATTGATTTTTTTTTGTATTGGAATTTAAATCGGTACTTTATTATCAGCAGCAACATACAAGAGATAAAAGTAAAAAAATATATCTTAAAATTCGTGTTATAAAAGCTAGCGAAACGTAGAAAAGTTCGTGTAAAGGATCTCTTTCGTGAAAACTTTTACAGGCGTTCAGTATAAAGAGAAAACTAGTAGTAACAGCGCAGTACACCGTCTTTTGTGATACAAGAGTTTGCGTGTCTCGTTATATTTGTCGAAAGCTTTTGACACAGTCCTTTATGACAAGCTTTGGGGTAAGCTGGGAAATGCGGGTGTGCCGGCTGAGGTCGTATCTTTGTTGAAAGATTGGTATCGAGGTAAGCGGAACCAGGTGAGATGTGAGCCTTGTCAGACCCGTATCGTATGAAATGCGGGGTAAGACAGGGTGGACTAACCTCTCCTCTGCTGTTTAACCTTTATATAGATGACCTTATTGCTGAGCTCAGCAGCACCCATACCGGTTGTCATATTGATAATGTGTGCGTTAATAAGATCAGCTACGCGGATGAAATGGTGCTGCTGGGAACATCAGGGGGTTCTATTCGCAAGCTATTGACCATCTGTGAGTCATATGCGGTGGAGCATGGACTGACATAATAAAATACAAAAAAGAGCAAGTTACTTATTTTCAAAGGAAAATTACATGTGTCCGCTCGGGTTCCACCAACTATGTTTTGCGGTGAGGAGTTGCAAAGGGTTATGAGTTTTAGATATCTGGGGCATATTGTAACCGAAGACTTGTCCGATGATGCCGATCTAGAGCGCGAGCGCAGGGCATTGGCGGTGCGAGGGAATATGGTTGCCCGCAGGTTCGCTCGTTGCTCCTCCGGTGTGAAAATTAGTCTGTTTAAGGCTTACTGCCAGTCTTTCTACTCGAGCAGCCTATGGGTAAATCATACCCGTCGGGCCGCCAGTGCCCTGCGTGTACAATATAACAATATTTTCAGGATGCTGATGCGGCTGCCTCCCTACTGCAGCGCGTCAATAATGTTTGCCGAAGCTCATACGGATGGCTATCAAGCCTTTATACGTAAAAGAGTAGCTTCATTACTAAGGCGATTAAGAGACAGTAGCAATGGCATCCTGAAGATGATTGCATCGCGTTTTAACTGTCCTATACAGAACAAGTGGATGTGTATAATGACCGGACGAAACTGATATTTTTGTTATTGTAAAAATTGACTACGAATGATTATTATGATTTTCTTATATTTATTTTTATTCACATTTTATTGAAATTTTACTTTGACTAGATTGAACGTGGCTCTATTGACATATATGCATTTTCATTTTTATTGACATTATAATATTACCACAATCATTTCATTTTCAGTACACAAAAATCAAAATTTCTAGACTAAATGGAAAATTAACAGTGTGGCTAGTTTTTTATTGTCATCTTAAAATCATAATGAATCTATAGATACTTAAATATATTATACAATGGAATTTATTTACATACATAAAAAATAAATGTGTACAAAAAAGGGGAGGGTAAAATACAAAGTACATATTTACAAGACAGGTTTAGGCGTCGTAGAATTCCTCCGCATCGCTGTCTATTGGTAACGTGCCCAGAAGGCTGGCAGCATTGCCACGCTGGATGGCAATGCTGATACGCTGGCCGAAATACATTATAATAATTGTATATTATTATAATGTATTAATTTATCATTTCTGTGCAATTTTCTTTAATAGCTTAATGTATTTTTTGTTTCTCTGTGCTGACTGTATACAAACTAACTTTCACTTTGTTTTTTATATATGGATTTATGTTCTTAATCTGAAATAAACGTTTTACATACATACATATATTTTTTACTCTGATTTCAACAGAAGTGCTATTAATTATTGTATTGATTTGATACTGGCAGGTACGTGTGTGTCACCGTTTTACGGTACAAAGGGATAAAAATCACGTGAATAAAAGTGTGAAGAATGCGAATGTTGAGGGATATAAAGCAAGAGAGGGACCAAAGAAAAGATGAATGAGTTGTGTTAAAGATGTTCATGAAAAGGGTGTGAATGTTCGGATGACGTCTGATAGAGGTGAATAGTAGAGAAAGACATTCTGCGCCGTACCCCAATTAATATGAGACGTGGGCAGGCAGAAGAAAGGTAATATATCCGGAGTGCATAGTATTATCAGAATAACATATGATTTATTAAATCATATTGTATTCATTTACAAAGGTTTTGATTAGTGTCAAGAGCTCGAAAATGGCTGCAAAATGACTGTGTTATACTTTAGTATTCTTTTTCGACTGCTAAAAACCTTATTAACCACAGGAAAACTTCACGAGCTTGTGAAATTAATTTTGTTAGGAAAGGTATAATGAAATAAGTAGGACCGCAAAAATGGTATTTAATCTAGAGCTTTGCTGAATTTAGTTGGGCAGTGGCAGGCTCATCTGGGCAAGTTCCATATTACAAAAATCAATGTTATATAGCAATAATCATAATGTAAGACCATTATTTATTTATACCCCTAAATTAGATTAAATTATATTTAAAAATCTTTTATTTGAACTAGTTTTGAAAGGCTGCACTGTTAACCGTTTTGGTGTTCGACGTTCGATAAGCATTGTTAAAAAATAAAACCGCCCAATGAGGGAACGAAGCTCATAACTCGGTGCTGCGTAGTCTGCAGATTACCACTTTAACCACTGTCCTATCCGGTTTAGCTGAACGAAGTCATTCGGAATGATAGCAGCGTAAAAGTCCAAAAATAAAGTATCCAAATAATAAAACTAACTGACTGCGATGTCTACACAAAGCGTAAGTACTAGCTGACAATAGCTAACGAATAAAAGGCAGCGATATTGTCTGATATTGTCTTAGACTATACACCGCTATTTTTTAATTAGTACAAAAAATTAACAGAGCACTAAGTAGCTTTAACTGATCATATTTATGTAGTTAAAAAATAATAACACTAAGTCCCAAAGCTGTCTCAAAACTGTCCACAAAAATACGTGATAATTGGTAAATGCAATACTAATACTATGACCGACCCGCATACTATCAAAGTAAAATTAACCATTCATAAATTTTCCCACCAACCCCCCCTGTGCCTGCGCCACGCCCCAACGATGCGAAAAACAGTGCTAAATTGCTAGCGAAAGTGAGCGTATCTAATTTCGTTGCAAAAGTTAATTGTTTGTCTACGTTTGCCGGACGCGATGGCCTGTCATATCAGTTCATATCACGGGAGTATGTAGATATGCTTCGTGCGTACTTTTTGAGTGGAAAAATCGCGAGTGTAGCTGTGTACCCATAGACATCTTATTGTGAGTGTACAAAAGTGAACCAGTCAGTGTCAAACAATAATTAAAACAGTGCATATTGGATGCTTTTGACAACGGTGGTGGACATTTCGAAGGACAATGGAAATACTTGTAAGTTTAGTAAATAATACGTACTTAAGTAAATAATCATTTAATGCGGGCGGCTCAAAATCGGTCTGTGTTCTCCACACACTTTGAGGAAGGCCTATGTCCAGCAGTGGACGTCTCTAGGCTGACATGATGATGATAAAATAATATTTGTAAATAGTAGATGATTCTAACTTCATAAATACGCCAAAATTACTATTTTCTTTGAGTCCAGAACACCTTCTTTTATTTTGATATTTATTTGCTTTCTAATTACATACCTCCGTATTTAGTTACTTGTTAAACGATAAATTTTACCGGTCCTAAGCCCGAATGAAGTATGAAGGAGAGGGTAGAATTAACAAAATAAAAAGATAACTACCTACATTTCTTATTTTTCTTCATTTTATTTTCTATGGCTACCTACATCATAAGTGCGACAGAGAGAATGCGAATGAGCAGGATGCAGTATTATCAATGAATAAGTGAATGGATTGTAAAATATGACTATGATTTAAGTGAGATATTCTACAATAAACAAATGATAATAACTTTGCTCTTTATTGATATTATGAAATTCTTGCGTCACATATATGATAATAATATCTTCGCTAATCTGTCCTTAAAGTTTTTGTACTAATTAAAAAATAGTGGTGTATATATGTTATGTTATAGACGGAGGGATCCCATCACTCAAAGGTTTGACAGAGGACACCGTAGTGGCCCCCATTACCCGTCAAAAAATAGAACTTCATTTGAAACTTTGATACTTCGTTCATAGACATTTTGATTTATTCGCATAAAGATTGTGACGCATAAACATAGTGACGTTATAACTTTATCGATACTTTTATTTTACACACTAGCTTCGGCCCACGAATTCGCCGATGTGGGTGACAGTTATTGCAAAAAAAAGGAAGCCTTTGCACTGTTGTGATGTACAAGCTATACTGCAATATTTCTTTGAAAAATAAGTATACCTGAATACAATTATATGTATATCTCAAGAAAAGTGTTTTCATCGATCATCACAAACATTCAGATATCGCACACAGGCTATCGCTGCCTTCACGTACAACCTTTATTGTAACTTTAAAAATATGTAATACATATTTTGATGGTGAGACTTAAGCCTGGCGTCGACTACATCCGAACCGCGTCGAATCGCGCCGAGTCGCATTTTATCCGTGTGCGTTCATTACAGACGAACCGAATCGAAGCCAGCAGTCGGTGACTGGTTGTTGTAGGTTGTGCTTGTGTTGTCAATGATAGATAGCTCGGACGAAGATTATGTTCTTGTTTCAAATTCGTTCATTATTCTTTCTTCCCATATATTTTGTCTACGCTGCTCGTCATGATAATGAGTATCTTCATGATCATAATTTGTTTTTAGACGCACGCCTGTATCCCCGAGGGGGTAGGCAGAGGTGTAATATTACACCCACATTTCGCCATGAATTTTCAGGTCCCACGTAATGCCGGGCGAGCCTATTGCCGTACCGGGTACATTTTTTTAATTTTTTTTTTTACCACATTCACACAACACCATCTGGTCCCAAACTAAGCAGAGCTTGTACTATGGGTACTAGATAATGGATAAACATACATATACTTTCTTTTTTGTAAATACATAAATATTATACATAGAAACACCCATACCAAGACAAACATCCATGTTCATGCACTCAAATGTTTGACTTGAGCGGGAATCAAACCCGCGACCTTCGCCGTAGCAGTCGCTTACACTCCCGCTACGCCAACCGGCCGTCCACATTACTAGACTCCGTGCTTATACTGAGAATTTCCTAACGGAAAAACCCAATAACACTTTGCCTGACCCGGGAATCGAACCCGAGACCTCCCAATCCCGCGCGCACGTTTATGCCGCGAGACTAATGAGGCAGTCATAATAATTAAGTTCAGTATATTTCTGAACTAGCGAAATTAACAGCTCTTCATTCATTTCAATAACTTTTTATGTAGGTATTTACGCCATGTAGTCTCATCTTCACTCATCCGCTGAACCGCGTCCACTAAGGCGCGCCGAGTCGAGTCGAAACGCGTCGCCGCAGAAATTCGCCTGCAGAGCGATGCGCGCGGTAGATTCGATTCGGCGCGCCGCGGCTCGTCGCTAATGAACGCAGGTTCATAGAAATATATAGGAGGCGACTTTCTGCGTTTCGATTCGGCTCGACTCGGCGAGCCTAGTGGACGCTAGCCTTTATCCTCCTCTGTCTTTTACTTTTATAAAAATAATTACATAAACCTGCAGTACTGCAGGTTTGTGTTATAATTTTTATTTATATTCTATTCTCTTATTTCTATTATTCTCTTCGGTGAAAACAAAGGTTTTGTCTTTATAATTATGGACGAAGTTGTCATGACAAACAACTACCGATAATATATACTGAGGGACGGTGCGATTGACATATGGCGGGCATGTCAACAGCCCGGGGAATCTCTCAGACATATAGTATCCGGTTGTTCTAGTTTTGCCAATGGCCAGTATTTGCACAGACACAATAAAGTGGCCAAGATAATCCATAAGCAACTAGCCCTTAAATTTAATCTTATTGGTTCACCGTACTACAGATACAAATATGTGCCCGACTCAGTTCTCGAAAAAATGGCCGCACGTTGTTGTCCTGGTATAGGTCTATCTTTACAGACAGGTTTATTGTAGCCAATAAGCGTGATATTGTAGTGATCGACCGAGCAGAGCGACTCGCATTGATAGACGTTATAACCATATCGCATGACAGCAATCTCGTAAAAGCAGAAAAAGAGAAGGAGTTCAAATATTTGGGCCCAGCTCATGAGATTGTCGATATGTGGGATGTGAACTCGGCGATCATTCTGCCGATAGTTGTGTCAGTAAATGGACTAATCGCCAAGAGCCTTTACCAACATCTAAAGTTGCTCGCACGAGGCAGCAGAAAAACTAATATTTTTAACAACAACACTTTTTGAGTTCGGTGCCAGTTAGAAGTACGCACACAATTTTATTTTCTTTCTTACTCACCATGCGGGCTCCTAGTTTAATTCTTTTAAATTATTTTATTTCTCACTTATTTTAGACCTAGGCGTATCTATCTATAAGGACGTAATTAATTTGACCTGTGTATATAATATGATTTTGTAAAGATTTGAGGTTTTCTAACTAAGCCAATGACACTGTCAGTGACTTTTTCTATTTTACCATAAATACATGTGATTAATTATGTGTGAAAGATTTTACTTAAAATTGAGCGTGAAGTTAAAATTTATTTCTAATCTATTAGTTAACTCACTTATTACTGCAGCCTGCTCTCGACTGGTGATTTAATATAATTATGTAACTGAGCATACTGGGCTCGTGCCTCCCTTTAATTTGAGAAGGCCTAATTTAGTTTAAAAGATTTTAAACAAACACTTGACGATCGTGATAATTTTCTAAATAATAAGCATATAACTTCCAAAAATCTCAAATACGTAACATGGTTTTGTATTCGAAAACCATTACGTGGTAATGATCTCGTCATTGACCCTATCATATATATGGTATATATGATAGTGATTATTAGTGATATTATGAATATCAATTGCTTTATTCACCTTAAAAAGGTAATTTAAAAATATTTTTTTCATCGTAACTTATTTACCAGTGTTTAAATATAAGCTGGATATATTAACATATTTTACTTTATCTGAGGATTTATCAACATTCAATTGATATTCATTCTGAGTAAGCCAAATCTAAGGATTTATTGCAAACATTATCGAGATTTTATCGAAATTCATTTTGAGTAAGCACATCACTAGTCTAGTTAAAATTTACGACAATTTCGAAGATTCGAAATGACATTTGTATATATATCTTTCTCTTACATGAGAAAAATATCATAAGTGAGAGTGAAGTAAATATATTGTATTTTAATGCGGTCTCTATTTACTTCCTCACTTTAAGGATATTGTTCTCGCTAGCTGCCCTCTAGCAGTCTTCATCTGTGTTTATATATTCATCTCTTTTCAACGCTGCCTCTTTGACATTTTGACGCCACGCAATTTTGTATCGACTGTTTAGGCAACGTTTTATAAAAATAATGACGAAGATATATTGTTACTTGAAGAATAAAGCACATGTTTTGGGCATATATTATTTTCTTTTGTCTTAACCAAGGCTAATGTAACCCTGTAAGCCATGTTTAAACATCGAAGAAAATAATATGTATTTCAGCTTAATTTTGCAAATATTACGAAACTGCAAAAATATAATTAAACAAATGACAAAACACCAGTTGTTTAAAATGTCATGTTACTGCTGTTTTATATATTTAGTAGAATATACTTTAAGAGGGATTGAGAAAGTTCTGTTCTAGGTATAATCTTGACAATCATATTCAGCGTAACAAGAGTTACATACTTCAAAGAAATGTAGGTCTAATGAAACCCGATACAAGTGGGACCTACATCAAAGCTATTTGAGAAGGCTCGAAATCTAAATCATCGTTATGTACGTACAACCCACTTGAGTCATAATAATTTTGCATATCGCTAACGATTCAATATTTCAAGACGATCTTTTATGATTATATTATACCAAGTGCTTGGAAGTTTAACCCAAGAGTACTAATCTTATTTTTTTACTGCTTAATACTAATGATCGCTCGGGAGGCTACTGTCTTCATAAATGATACAAGATTTTAGAAAGTTTTTTCTATTCAAATTTGTATTAAATGTATCAATATAATGAAGAAAGACCTCGTTTATTTAAATGTAATGGCACATTTTCCTTAAAATTATAATTTCAGTCTTAAAATCAACCTTAAATCTAACATTACCCTTGTTTGAACAGTCTTTTTAAAAATAATAATAAAAAATAAAAAGACACATATAGCTTCTAATTTATTATCTAAATTAAGTATTATTAAAGTGTTAGATAATATAAAAGTAAAAATACCATTCTTCTTCTTCTTAGCGTGGCGATGGCAATCTAAATTGTGTCAGCCCAGAACTTAGCTACGAGTATGGCATTTTCAGTAGCACGCAGGACAAGATAATAAGTGTCCCATTGTTTATGGAACGGCACCACACTTGCACTCCAGATTGGTATTATCTGTAAATCCCCACCTAAGCAAGTTTTCTTTGCTTCGGCCAACCTGTGTCCTAGTCTATTTAAAGAGTTCCAGGTCAGCCAAGGCAGCCCATGTCTAGGTGGCGGATTTTCAGCAAGCGGGACGAATGGAGTGGGTAGGGAAGCACTTTCCCGCCACAGTCTACGCCTTGCCTGTGTTCGCTCTTAATTGAGTGGAAGGACACACCTTAGAAAGCTATTGCGGCTTTTCAGTTTTTGCGGCACCAAGGTGTTGTTGTGCAAAGGGTGTTGTGAGTCTCTTTCCATTCTTGTTCTTACCATTCTAATTATAAGATATTTGGCTTGAGAGTAAATTGAAATCAACTATATTTTTCTATCGCAATTACAGCAGTTTGGAGATCGAGATTGGGTTTGTAGAGCAGCTTCTAACTGGGTTCTTGTGCTTGCTTGTATTTGAGATGTTACAGTGGTTATATTAAGATTGTTTGGAGCAATATTTTGGAGATCATCTTCAAGCTGGCACGAGGGTAAGAGAGTAGGATCAGCCACATTGTCGTCTGAATCGTAATCCTCAGTTTCACTGCCCATATCTTCGTTTTTTAAATAGTTTGTTACCTGGTTCTCGTCGAGATTCATCTATGAAAGAAACTGATCAATTCTCAGTAAAATTAAACTTATTGTTACAAATAAATAAAGAAATAATTGCAAAAAACCAAAACACGACATTAGTAAAAAACTTCGTTAATAATAATGATCGCCTCCCAGGCGAACGTGAGGTCAATAACTCGATACCTGAGTATTCCCTGCTAAACCCATGACCACTCTCCACCGTGTCGTGAGGTGCACTATATTGGCACGAACGCACGCCGCGATACATAGACGTAATTTAAAAACATTCTAAAAAAATCAACCGAACGCGGCCTCTCAGGCGATTCTAGGGTTAAGAATTTCGATTACTCCCTGGTAATTCCTAAAATGGAATCTTTTCTACTATGTCTACGGGAATACTTAGAGAGAATATAATAATTTTCCAAAATGAACGTAAAATGGTACTTAGAGATACAACAGACAATAATAAATTAATTCACTTTACATACCAACCGAATCATCTTAATTCACTTTACATAACAAGACTACCTATTTATGATAATAAAAAAAACAAATTAAGAAGAAATGTCCCTAAAATTGACTGTGGTGGCGATTATTCTGTAACTGTTACACAAATTATATGATATCTGTTCTCTTTGAAATAAACTTTCTTTGAAATGCAAGTAAGTACATTATGCGGAATATTGATTGATTCTCTTTTTAGAAGTTGGGACGAAAAAGGTTTACGATCTCAGAAATGGGGCAAGTTCGTCATAAAACGACCTAGCCCCATTCAAAATAGACGGAATTATGCACTTAACGATTTTGAGGTTATCAATTTATTACGTTGAATAATCTAATCATTTACAGCGTTATCTTGCAAACTAATACACGAAACCTTTACAAGGACCCTACACTATGTATATTGAATTCATTTGACACTGTAAGTTACATAATTTTAAACTTACCTTCGAAAATACAGCAGCGTGGGACACTCGCATTTCATCATACAATTTTATTTAAACGGGTCTTATTAGCGATACTTAATTAATTTAAGGTATAAATACCTATGTTTTACCGACGTTTCGGCCGTCTTACAACAGCCTTGGTCGCGGCAGGACTGATATCATCTCAGCGTCGTTCTTGTGAAGCGCGGGTTTCGGCAGCTACCCTCACTTGTTTTTTATTTTTATTTTTATCCGAACTGTCGGTACGTCGATACACAACACTTATGACGTCTACACACTGATGAGCTGTGTTACTGCGGCGGGGTTTACATTTGTTGATTACTGGATTCCAAGTTGTAGACAGTCTGTATCCATCTTCCCGGTTGAAATTTTTATGTTTCTTGATTTCAACCGCTTCACGTACTATCCTGGAGTAATAGTGACGATCGGTAGATAAGACCTTTGGTTGATGTAATTCGATCCAGTGGTTTGTTCCAGACTCCAACAAATCTCAGCTATGGCAGACTTGTTAATTTGTCGGTTTTTTACAGTTGCTATATGTTCCTTGACCCTTTCAGCGATGGTTCGTTTGGTCTGCCCGATATGGGAGCTACCACAACTGCAGTCGACCTTGTAGACGCCAGGTGTTTGTAGAGGAATGATATCCTTCGGGGTGCGCAGATTGTGTGCTACCTTGGAGAGCGGAGTATATACAGTCTTTATGGAGTATTTCTGTAGTACTGTTCCAACTTTGTCCGTCACTCCCTTTATGTAAGGCATGTAAGCAGGTACTCTGCTTACCTCTGGGTTACGGTCCTTCCTCTTCAGACGTTGTATCTTCTTGTTGAATCCGTTGCACCTAAGTACCTCCTGGACATGTGACAGCTCACTGTTCAAATGTTCAGGGTCACAGAGGTCATACGCTCTGTTTACTAGTGAAGTTACTACGGATTCCAAGTGTCGCGGGTGATGATGCGAGTAAGCGTTGAGATACCTATCTGTGTGTGTCGGTTTTCTATAAACGGTGTGTCCCAAGGTACCGTTTTTCCACACTGTCACTTTTACGTCGAGAAAGGGTAACGACCCGTCTGCCTCCATTTCAAATGTAAACCTAATGTTAAGGTGTATGGAGTTTAAGCTATTTGCGAACTGTTCTACATCTTGCTTGTCGCCCTTCATGATACCGAATACATCGTCGACATACCTCTTCCATAGCTTTACATTTGATGCCTGCATGTCTATGGATTCTTCGAAGTGCTCCATCCAGATGTTGGCCGTTACCGGTGCTACTGGGCTACCCATAGCCACTCCGTCGATCTGGAGGTAATGTTGTCCACGGTATAGGAAGTAGTTTGCTTCCAAACAATTTTGAAGTAGAACAGAATATTTGTCAGACAGACCGTTTGCCCTTAGTTTTCTCTCAACGACCTCAAGGCAATCCTGAACTGGAAAATTGGTGAAGAGTGACTCCACGTCAAAACTCACCATCACTTCGTCTGGTTCCTTTTTCACGCTCTTGGTAATGTCAATAAAGTGCCGAGAGTCCTTCATGAAAGATGCCGTCTTCCCTACCAACGGTTGCAGTACCTTGCTGATGTGTTTCGCCAAACCATATATGGGTGAGTTTATTTGACTCACTATCGGTCGCAATGGTACGTTAGTCTTGTGGACTTTAGGCAAACCGTATATCTTGGGCGGCTGCACGATTTGCGGTTTGTATAGACGTTCAAATTCATCTTCCGTGAATATGTTTTTATGTTCCTTAATCAAAGCTCGAATGCGTTTCGTAACTCTGGCTGTCGGGTTATAGGACACCGGCTTATAAATTAGTGTGTCACTTAACAGATTCCGTATTTTGCTATCATAATTACTAGAGTTCATCACTACAGTGGCGTTTCCCTTGTCGGCCTTCAGCACTAAAATATGCGTGTTATCACGCAACGCTTTTAGTGCTTGACGCTCTTCTGTGGTGACATTGGGTTTCGGTGGCTTTGACTTTCGTAAAATAACGGCAACATCATGTATAAGTGTATCTGCATCGTTAGACGGTAACTTGTTGCGCGTAATAACCTCCTCGATGTTACTTATGATACTCTCATACGAAATCCGATTAGGTGTTAAAGCATAATTTAACCATTTGGCCAGCATGCTTTGTGTCGCGCTAGCAATAATACAACGTCTGAAGAGGAAGGACCGTAAAGCAGAGTACCGGCTTACATGCCTTACATAAAGGGAGTGACGGACAAAGTTGGAACAGTACTACAGAAATACTCCATAAAGACTGTAAATACTCCGCTCTCCAAGGTAGCACACAATCTGCGCACCCCGAAGGATGTCATTCCTGTACAAACACCTGGCGTCTACAACGTCGACTGCAGTTGTGGTAGTTCTTATATCGGGCAGACCAAACGAACCATCGCTGAAAGGGTCAAGGAACATCATATCGCAGCTGTAAAAAAATGGGCAAGTGCGAGTCGGACTCGCGCATGAAGGGTTCCGTACCACCATCTATAAAAGAAAATCACGTTTGTTGTATGTATACGTAAATATTTTTTAAATTTCCACCTGTTTTAAGATCGAGTAACAAATTGCTTAAAAAATTACGTTTGTTGTATGGGAGCCCCCCTTAATATTTTCATTTTTTATATTTTTTGTATTTGTTGTTATAGCGGCAACCAAAATACATAATTTGTGAAAATTTCAGCTCTCTAGCTATTACGGTTTATGAGATACAGCCTGGTGACAGACAGACGGACAGACAGACAGAAAGACAGACAGTGGAGGCTTAGTAATAGGGTTCCGTTTTTTACCTTTTAGGTACGGAACCCTAAAAACCGACAAATTAACAAGTCTGCCATAGCTGAGCATTTTTTGGATTCTGGAACAAACCACTGGATCGAATTACATCAACCAAAGGTCTTATCTACCGATCGTCACTATTACTCCAGGATAGCACGTGAAGCGGTTGAAATCAAAAAACATAAAAATTTCAACCGGGAAGATGGATACAGACTGTCTACAACTTGGAATCCAGTAATCAACAAATGTAAATCCCGCCGCAGTAACACAGCTCATCAGTGTGTAGACGTCATAAGTGTTGTGTGTCGACGTACCGACAGTTCGGATAAAAATAAAAATAAAAAAGAAGTGAGGGTAGCTGCCGAAACCCGCGCTTCACAAGGACGACGCGAGATGACATCAGTCCTGCCGCGACCAAGGCTGTTGTAAGACGGCCGAAACGTCGGTAAAACCTAGGTATTTATACCTTAAATTAATTAAATATCGCGAATAAGACCCGTTTAAATAAAATTGTATGATGTATACAAATCGCGAAAGTTTAAAATCGATTACTCACATTTCACTTTAAAAAAACAACTGAACTTTGAAGACTGTTCTACACATTGTTATAGTGACTAACACCATCTAGAGAATTTTATTTGAAGTTAAAAGTAATGCTGTTTTACCGACACTTCTACAAACTGCAACTCGACTATAACGAGAATAATTTCAAGTAGACGGTTACGCCCCATAGACGGAATATGCCAATAATAAAAGTATTGCTTGCAGTGTATATTATTTGTCATGATGAAAATAAGTGTAATGCCATCCAGACGCCTGGTGTTACTTAGTTAATTCAAGCACTTGCCAAGATTTAGAGAGCATTAGCTCCAGGCTTGTAACTTTGTAACTTTCTTGCGCAAAAAGTCTTTCGTCTAATTAAAGACTTTTAGTTACAAGACAAACATGTATACTATTGTTCAGTGTATGAGTGTATTTTGTATTTGACATTGAATATTTTTTAACTGTAAAGATACTACTTAATTACTAGTAAATTTCGCAGTCCACTGCTGCATACAGCCCTCTCCTAATTTGCGTCACAAGCGCATTGTGACTCAATAAGAGCATTATATTTATACCACGTGGGTTGGTACAGGGTTTGATGTCAAGTTTTCATATTATATTTTCGTTAGTCACCCCTTGCGACACCCACGATAAGAAACTGGTTAGTGAAACTTTGTATTTTTAATCTTGGATGGCACTAAATGATAATTTGATAACAAATGTGTAAACGAGCTCATCGGAATATGAACTGGAAGAAAGCAAGTTTTACATACGGTACGTAATATTTACTGGTAGCCTGGAGTTATTCCGATACAGCAGGCTAGTCTTACTCACGCTGAAACGTCGCGCAGTTAAAAGGTGCCTTACTTTTATATTGCATGATTCAAATGCTTTACATAAATATTAGTGTACGCACATGCCGCAATATTTTAATAGTATCAAAGAATATATGTTATTTTCAGAACAGGTTTGACTTTTAGCTCTCAGATAAACAGATGTTCTGACAGGTTTTATTGAAGCTCAGGGTGATTTAGCATCTGCGGCTTTAGCATTATTCGAAATATATGCGCAAAATAATCACAAAAAAATCCAATCATTCTTTTATTTATGTTTCCCAGAGTGAGGATATTTTAGGTATAGGCAAACGGAAAACATGAGTGAAATTTGATCTTGAATAATGCCTGAATATTCAGTACTCTTACCGATATGGGGATAGAACGAGGTCAAATCCAAGACGCACACCACTGACTTTGGAAGCCGTTAATAATCGCTTGTCCCGTGCCTAGGAGAGCTCGATCAGTCTTCGGTCCCAGCAGTCAAAAAGATATTTGCCAGGCGTCATGGGGTCTCAGTACTCTTAAATATACTGACACACCTTTGGATTGCGGCGGTCACGATTACAAATCTATTGTTGTACTAGTAAGCGAACCTCGCGCTCTAAGGCGTAAATCTTGGATGCAATCGGAATACCGCTAGGGCGATGAAGATTCAGTACTTTTACTGAAGCTACGACTCATCCTAGCATAACATCACTAACTTCGAACAGTTCCTACGTAAAATGTACTACTTACCCCAAAAACCGTCCACAAAGCACACATAGGCAGTAGGTGGTGCCAAAAGAATTCAAATTGACACTTCAGCACGTTGCATTTGGGACCGTCGTTTTCAGAACCACTTTTAGCGCTTTGTAAACCGCGTTTGTTTAACATCAGCTGTAGTTTTGTGTATATTTAGGGAGAAATGGAGTTTACTGAGGTCTTTGAAGTAGTATGCTATTTATCTAGAATACAATGTGTGGCCAATTGAATCTTAAACGAAAGAATTTGTTGAGTGAAGCAAGGATTATAAGTTTATTTGTGTTTTGATGTGTGTAGTATTCTTAATTTAAAAAAGATTTTGAGTGGGATAGGTGTACAAAAAGAAGTCCCGGAGAAAGTTAGGTAGGTAGAAAATATGTATACAGTAAATAGAACATTGTTATTATCAGATAAAATGTGGGTAGAAACCACCTGTGCAAGCTTTACGTACTTTACAACGTAATAATGTACGCTATTATAAACATGACGCAATGAGGGTCTTCTGAACTGACGCTCACTATGCGGTAGCACTGAGGCATCAGATCCAGAAACCTTCAAAACTGTGTATTATGTGTGTGTACGCGTCTGTACATATCTGACGTCAGTTTGGACCTGAAGCATACTAAGTGCCGTCTGGTGGTAGAAGAAATATCAAACACCCTCATTTTCGTGTTTAATGTTGTTATCTAAGTAAGCATATAAATTAATGTATCTAAAAAATTAGTTTGTGAATTTTCATCATATTTTATTACAGCCAAAATACAGATACAAAATTAACATTATAAGCAGTTTTTTATCGGCAATTTTAAGGAGCTCTTCAGAACGTTAACATAATTTTCAATATAGCCCTTGAAGATAATATAGGAGGCTTAGAGACCCCTAAAAGTGTAATTTATTATTTTGCCCTATAAACTCAAATTCAGCTGAGTCATATAATAATATTTCATAATTCCCTTGAGTCGAATCTACTCTCAAATTCTGTTAGGTACTGCCTCAGTAAGACTATGTCACAAATTATTACTAGTAGTTGTTTTATTTTTGTTACGCGTCGGAAAATTCCTTCGCATCTCCGGCTCTAGGGGAAATTAGAGTTGGAATATGAGGTGTTATCACTAAAAACCACCACGACTGTTGAACGAGGACGCCACACAGAGTATAGGGGAGTAGTACGTTTGTTTTTCAAGGGTCTGTTCAGATCTTCAGCGATAAGAGGAGTACTACGAAAATAAATTGGCTAAAACTTTTTTTATTTTATTTATTTATTTATAGTTAATTAAAACGGTAATAAAACCAGTTACATTAATTAACATGGAGACATTGCTTACAAATGAATAGTTATGACAGAAAATTAACTTACGTTAAACATTATAACCAAACAAAGATTTAGTGCACGGATGTTACTATAATAATATCTTAACCTATGTACATTCAGTTAACATTGAACAGTGGACACCCTTGCATATCTTCCCTCGCAAAACTCTAGACACACTCGCATGGTTTCTGTCCATCCATCAACAAACACATCCCATCCAGGATTGACAGTGAGGAGCGTGTTAAGCACCCTCAGGGTACGACATACAGGGGACTGTGCCCTAGCAACAGCATGACATACCGGCTGTGCGAACAACATATGTCGACGGTTCTGACGATGTCCGAGATAATTTCCGGGCACATATAGTCGACAGAATTGAGTAAGTAGCTCAGGACAATCCATTTGTCCTCGAAGGGTCTTACAAGCCACCACGAGCTGATCCAAACCTCTTCTTACCTCCAAGGAATTGAATCCCAAAATCCCAAGAAGGTAATTGGTAGGGTACATATAGGGATAGTAATTGTATAACCGTTTAAAAAGGAATCTTAGGAAGGTTTTTTGTATTTTTTCTAGCATTAATGTACGACTCTCAGTATAGGGGTTCCAGACACAGGCACTTGACTCTAATTTACTTCGCACCAGGGTGGTGTATAGTAACTTAATAACCTGTGGGTTCGTGAAGTCCCGGGTGTTACGCAAAACGAATCCTAATCGTCTAGAAGACTCCTTAGCAAGATCGTCAATATGATCTCCGAATGTCAGACCACGGTCGAAGGTCACTCCCAAATCCTTTATGCTGGTGACACGAACTATTGCTTGACCATCTAATGTGTAATTATAAAAGATTGGTCGCAACCCCCTATAGTAACTCATGACATTACACTTGTCATAATTGAACATCAGCTTGTTCTCTATGCTCCATTGGTAAACAACATCTATGTCATTTTGCAAGTGTTTGCAGTCTTCATCCGTCTTTATTTGCATTGTTAGTTTTAAGTCATCAGCATATAATAGACATTGTGCTAAATTTACTTTGTTAATGAGATCATTAACAAAGATCAGGAACAAAAGCGGACCCAGAACAGAACCCTGACTCACGCCTGAAGGAGTATTATATGGTTTTGACTCAAAACAGCCGTGCCTAACAAACTATTTGCGATCGCGTAGGTAGTCGACGAAAAAATTGAGGAATCCCGGAGTGAAACCAATAGCTCCCAACTTACTTAGGAGCACATCGTTATCGACCCTGTCAAATGCTTTGCAGAAATCAAAATAGAGAACATCAACTTGCTTTCTGATGTCTAAGCTTCTAGAAATGCTGTCCAAGTGGATTAATAGGTTCGAATTGACGGAGCGACCAGACCGGAAACCGTGCTGAGCATCTGTCAGATACACATTAACCACTTTGTAAATGATCGTATGGAGGACATGCTCAAAGACTTTAGCAATAGTCGGGAGGACAGCGATGGGCCTGTCACCCGTTTTAGGGATCGGAGTGACTCAGGATAGTTTCCATTGCTTAGGATATACCGCAGACTGAAGAGACAAGTTAAAATTATGACATAGTGGAACTAACAGGATGTCTTTGCATCCCTTAAGGATGTAAGCTAGAATGTTGTCGGGGCCGATCGAGCTACAGGGTCTAAGTTTATCAATCCCCTTTCCTACATCATGAAGCGTCAACAAGGGAAGAGGTATATTAGATCCATCGATACTACAGTTCGTATTGCTCATGTCTAATTTGGGTACGCCAGGTAAGAATACGCTAGCAAAATACTGAGCAAATGCTTCGGCCGCTTTGATACCCGAATACGACTCTCCATTGTATGTAACATTTGGCTCAAAACCACCTTTTGATCTTAGGCTAGAAACATGTTGCCAGAACTTTTGAGGGTTCTTTTTTAAACAATTTTCAACGATGTGGCAATAGGATTTATAGGCTGCTTGTGTTCTAGTTTTTAGATCTGATCGTAAAGCACTAAACTCTGCGTATGTGTGTTTGCATCGTGAATGTTTCCATTTCTGATGAAGTTTGTTTTTAAGCTTAATATCGTCGACTATATCTCTAGTGTACCAAATTGGATACCACTTATTGCCTGAAGTGTGTCTGATTTTTTTGGGATGGAGGAGTCAAATAGTTTGTAGATCATTTTATAGAAATTATCCGTGGCGAGGCATACATCGTTAATGCTAAGAACCTCGTGCCATGAGGCTAAACGTATTTGCTCATAGAGGAGTGTGTAATTTCCTTTAATAAAGTTCCAGTCACAACTACGGTCAATGTTGCTGGGATCCAACTTTTCATTTACTTTATATATTGTAATAGGGACTGCTATATCCAAGGGGGGGTGATACAGATCAATTGGAACCAGCTCCAAACCTTTAACGTACTCGCAGATTGCCTCAGTACCCTCTCGACTCAACACAACATCCAACTTACTCCCACGCATATTCATCACTTCATTCACATCAATCAAATTACAGAAGCTTAAAAAATAACAATAATAGTTATTAATGTTGACGGATGCGCTTTTTAAATTTGATCCTTGAATTTAATCCTGGAAAATGCTAAGTGGTGGACTATTCACGTAAACGGACCCCAATCATCTCCAAATATGTATTGGGCGGCCAGTTACTACCTGAATGAGAAATTGTTTGTGATTTAGGCGTGTATCACGACACTGAAGTCGTTTTTCAAAAGTACAAATTATGTTACAATGAGAGTGTTTGTTAGTTCTTCTACCACCAGACGGCGCTTAGTGTGCTTCAGGTCCAAACAGGTGTCAGATATATACAGACGCGTACACACACATAATACAAACAAACACAGACGTACGAAAATATATAGGGGCTTTGACAGTTTTGACAGGTTTCTGGACCTGATGCCGCAGTGCTGCCGCATAGTGAGAGTAATTTCATTGGGCTAACGTTATCTCATTTCGATTGAAAGCATCTACATCAAATCTATCTAATTTAGCTTTATTCTGGTCCCAAAGAAAATGTGTGAGCAAAGAAAAACACCTTATAAAACCATATCAGGAATCTTTATTTTCTTTATATTTATAAGGGTTTTAGTACAAATCCGTGTTGATCTATCCGAACGAATGGACTATATCAGTATAATGTTTATTAACCGTAATAAGATTTCATTCTCTTTTACGAGTCTGTGAACTTTACGGTCGTGTTAACTTTTTTGTATTATTAATTTTACAACAAGAAAGTAGCTGTTTACAACAAAATATTAGCACCTGAATATAACCTCGTTTTTTTTTTATAATTTGTGTTACGACTCAAAGTTCCTTTGGGTGGGACATTTGAGGTTAACGGTTGAGTTTTAAGGTTAACTTAAGTAATTTTTCCATCCGGGCACGCCACGATAGTGGCGGTAAGTCCCGTGGTTGATGAGTGGTTGGAGAGACGTCACGGCGTCCTCACCTTCCGGTTGACTCAGATCCTTACCGGCCATGGTTGTTTTGGCCGGTATTTGTGGAGGATAGGCCGGGAGGAAACGCCCGGATGCCACCATTGTGGCAGCAGCCGCGACCCTGTCGAAGACACGGCGTTGCATACTTTGGCGGAATGCCCAGCCTGGGCATCGCAGCGCCGTGATCTGGTCGCGGCTCTCAATACGGTTGTCCTCTCGCTCCCGGCCGTAGTTCTGTCTATGGTCCGGAGTGAGAGGTCTTGGAACGCCGTCGCCTCCTTCTGCGAAGCAGTCATGCTGAGCAAGGAGGCGGCGGAGCGGGAGAGGGAAATACATCGCCCTCTCCCCAACCGTAGGTCCGGGCGTCGGGGACGTCGAACAAGAGACGACCTCCGACCACCCTGAATTCAGTGCCTGCGGACGGTGAGCGCTGGGGCTGCTCCCTGTCCGCCAAAAGGCGGGAGGCGGCGCGTGTCCTCGCCGCCTCCCAAGTAGCTTTGTGAGGTGATGGATGCGAGAAGTTTGATGGATGCAAGAAGTTTGATGGATGATTGCGAGATCATGTGTAGACGGGGCCCGCCAACACAAACGGCGGGCCAATCCCGGGCGGGATCGCGAGAAAGTATGCTAATCGCGGATCGCGTGACCCCGCCAACATACGGGACCCGTAGGGACACCGCGGTGGTTTTTAGTGGGTATGCCCCGAACGCCTGTAGGGGAGAGCCTCCACATACCTCCTCCGCCAGTCCCAAGCCCAGCCGTTCTAATGGCTGGGTTGGCGGAGTCGAGATGACTCATAAGGAGAGTTTCCCACCGTAGTGAACAAAAAAAAAAAAAAAAAAGTAATTTTTCCATGTTTATATTGTTCATAAGTGGTTTATGTAGTAGCTTATTTTTATTTGATTCGACACTTACGTAAACGAGGCTTTTGATATAGATTAGGGTACTTGATTTCCTTTGAGGGTGTGAAAGCGAGTGAGAAATATACACTTTACTTTCAATTACATGATTAGGCCCAACCTAGCACTGGAGAAAGAGGAGTGTAAGGGAGACCTTTGCCCAGCAATGGGACAGTATAATAATTATGTTAAAAATATTAGAGCTAGGATTAATGGCTGACTCATCGAGATCTGTTAAACAATGTAAGTCTTAGTATGCAGACAACTTGATCTTAAGTAGAACGTGTTTTCCTAATTAGATTCATATAAGTTTACTTGGAATGAGAAATTTCTATATCATGCCTAATTCAAGCTTAAAATTCTTACACAAAATTGCCAGAAACTGTCTACTTTGAGGTGTTATTTACTAGCTTTTTAGGTAAACGTATTACCCAGGCATACACTAATAAGTTTGACTACGTAAATACCACCTTCTACAGTCGTTCGGAGTCAGAATTACCTTAGCAATTACATTCGTATGTGACCGAGTGTAGACTCTCAAACGTACAATTAAAGCGTGGATACAATGACATAGGGTAATTAAAACATTTGTCTACAGTAATTTGAGATGTTGGTACTTAATTGGATTAAAAGGATAATGGACTTAAAGAAAGAGGCACAAGAAACGGGGAAAGACTATCCGTTTGACATAATAATATCTTAACCTATTATGGCATTATTACAAAATAAATACTTATTCTAACACCTAACCTAGTCCTAGACTTAAATCTGACTTTTTTTTAACGAATTGAAATGATAAATTCTGTACAGAATTGAACTTTAGTCTACATAATTATTATTATAACAACTTTTAAATACCTAAGACTAGAAGTAATATTCAAACAAAGTTTGTCATGGCATTTTCTATAGTTAATCATTTTTATTACGTGTTTAATATTTGTAAATTATTACTGGCAAGTCTACCTTAGTAAGAGTTTATTGGGCTTATTTTTATAACACGTTTTGCAATCGTTATATATCAATAAAAAGTATCTCATAAAATACCGAGATAACTATTTATCTAGGCATTTTACAAGGTATTATTTACTACACTTTATAGTGCCTATAAATTATCCTTGCTATTATCTTGCTAAAAAATAAATATGACATAAAAACATTTCAGGATCATATATTCAGCTCTGGTACAACCTTGGGCTATGAATCAACACTTGTAAAAACAATTCTGATGGATTAAAAACGTCAAAGGAGAAAGTTTTCATATGATATATGAGGACATCAACATTTAACCTAAGCCTTTGTTCTTGCGAATTTAAACGATTGATGTTGTTTTATCATCGTAACATTTTAGCCTATTTGCCCTTCGCAGTCTTTATAATAATGTTATTGTTTATATAAAGTTTCATTTAAGATATATGCAATTACTTATAGTAACTGTCCTTCGCGATTTAACTTGCTCTGTTTTCTGCTTGACAACGCCACATTCAGATTCCAATTGTGAATACAAACCATCACGGGGCCTACTCAATTACACAAAGGAAATTTAATTAAAATCGGCCCTGCCATTAATGAGGACTGGAGTAACATACAGTTCAGTTCTGAAAAATAATTCAGTTTATAGAGATACCCAACTGATATCTTTGATATTTTGTAATAATCTTTAAATTGGTAAATTGGGGTCTTTTACGGATGTACAAATAAGCACATTAAGACAGCCCATGTCAAGGGTCGCTGACTTTTCATATAGGATTCAATTTATTTCAAGAAAAAGAGCGGTAGATCCAAATCAACGTCTATTATTCGATGGAACTATCGAAAAAAATCGATGTAAATAAGTACTTTGATTCAATCATCCGAAATCAGGTATATTTATTCACGGAATACTATGATGCCTCCGTGGTCCAGTGGATATCGTATGCGTCTGCTGGTCTCGGGCTCGATTCTGGGTCGGACAAAAGTGTTACTGAGTTTTTCGTATTCTATGTAGCAGCACAGAATCTAACAATGTGTCCGGTAACGCCAATAGGCTCGCCCCTTATTACGTGGGACCTAAAATTCATAATAATTATGGCAAAATGTGGGTGTAATTTCACACCTCTGCCTGCCCCCAGGAGGATACAGGCGCGACGCCATAAAAAAAATATGATGCCAAGATTTTATGCATGAATTTTGATTAGGTCATTCATCTATCAAAAAGTTCCGTAATGATTGACCAATGCAGTGCTTGTAAAAATCGTAAGCTTTCCTTTACGAACTATCTGCACCGATTTATTTATAGCATTCATGGAAAGTTATTTATTTTATACTCTCCATCCAACACAAAAATCGAATAGAAGGCAAAATTGAAAGTGATTAAACCGAGAAATCATTTGATCTCCCTTGTCGTACCAATAAATCAACATGACAGCTACAAAAGACGCTTCTTCCACATATCACATTCAATAATCCTATCTTTATGGTAATGTTCCAATAATTATGACAAATGTGTTCAGTATCAAAGTATTAAGCCTTGCTGTACTGTTTAAATTTATGAGCGATGTGCGGAAATTTACCAATAGTAACGCTTGAGCTGAGCCAAGCTAGGAAAAATGAAATGCACTTTTTTATATTATATTCATGCCTGTATCCCTACTGGGGTAGGGTCAGGTGTAATATTTCACCTAAATTTCGCCATGTTGTGAATTTTAAGATCCCACGTCCGGCTTTTTTTAGGCCTATTACCGTTACAGATTTTGATAAACTCCGTGCTGCTATTGAAATTCGGAAAAAACTCACAACACTTTTGCCCGATTCGGCCGTCGAACCCTGGTCTCCCCTACCGATCAGGAGAAGTATTCCCTATATACTCCCTTACTGAAGGAGTCTTCTTCTTCTTCTTCTGCTTGACGTTTATTAATCCCGGTCTATGCCAGGGTCCGCCTTCCTGCTCAAATCTCTCCATTTTGCCCGGTCTTCTACATCCTCAAAAGTCAATCCGTTGGCACTCATATCGCTCCTTACGATGTCCATCCAGCGCTTTTTGGGGCGGCCCCTAGGTCGACTACCAGGTACTTCCCACTCAAGGCACCTCCGACCAACACAACCTTCTGGTCTGCGCATCAGATGGCCATACCACCTCAAGCGGCTCTCCTGGAGCTTATCTCCCACGTCACGGACGCCGAGGCTCCCACGGATATAGACGTTACGGACACGATCCGCCATTGTAACGCCGCTCATCCACCTCAGCATCTTCATTTCGGTGACGTGCAGTTCCTGAATGTGTTTGTCTAAGGTTGGCCAACTTTCGCTACCATAAAGAAGTACAGGCCGGATGATACACCTGTAAACCAGCCCCTTCAGCTTGGGGGGCATGCGAGGGTCACACACCACACCTGTAACCTCGCGCCATTTTGCCCAAGCTGCGCTAGTACGAGCACGAACATCATGGTCAATATTGCCGGACTCATGCAGCACAGATCCTAGGTACCTGAACTGGGTGGTTTTAACAGCATTTTCAGTACCTATTTGGATAGTAGTGGAATCTACACTACCGCAGGCCATGCATTCCGTCTTCGTCACGTTCAACCGTAGACCGCCGCTTTCCAAAGTTCCCTTCCAAATGTTTACTCTGCGCTCTAACCTCCCTTACTGAAGGAGTATACTATGTAATTTATTTGACGAATTTTGTCCCCGTGCCTCTCAACACCGCTCGCGCTTCGCACATCACCGCTGTCCACGCATTATCACTGCCCACAATTCCCGTATCTGTGTTAAACAGGCTGCTTGGGATATGTCCACTCATCCATAACTTGTTACATCGCGCTCGACAACAATAGGTAATGTTTTTGACATTTATATACGTGAATAAATCTGCTATGGAAATGAATAGGACGTGGGTGGCGCGTAATCAGGTAAATAAAGAATTGATTGCGCAAACAATTTATTTTATAAGTCGGTGATCTAAAGATGACAGATTTGCTGCGTAAGGCTCAGTTCACACTGAAATGGCAGCGGCTGGAAGCGACGCGCAGCGGCCGGCATCGAAGAGAAGGCTTGCGGCTGCCCGCGACTGCTCGCGCCTGCCCGCGACTGCTCGCGGCCGCGCGCGACTGCTCGCGCCCGCCCGCGACTGCTCGCGGCCGCGCGCAACTCACGTCACGGCTCAGGATTACGCTATTCCTTTGCGCAGTTCATATTCTACATAAACGTATAATTGAAGGCGAAGAAGAGGAAACGTGGATAAGATTAAGAAGGAAAATAAATTCTTGGGTACACGGCCGCCCGCGCCCTCCCGCGTTTGCTTGCGGCGGCCCGCGCCTTCCCGCGCATGCTCGCGGCTGCCCGCGCCTTCCCGCGCAAGCTCGCGGCTGCCCGCGCCTTCCCGCGCATGCTCGCGGCTGCCCGCGCCTTCCAGCGCATGCTCGCGGCCGCTCGCGCCCGCCAGAGCGGTCGTGCGCACGACGTTTTCAAGTTTGTCAAGTGATTCTATGTATTATAGTCATGGTGATAAAGACTAAAATTATATGACACTGAAACTGCTCTTCGCTTCGCTTCCGGCCGCTGCCATTTCGGTGTGAACTGAGCCTAAGGTTGAGCATGATTCATAAATATTTATACTGGAAAATATTCCCAATAAAAAATGGCAACTTCACGAAGATTCTAATGTGAATAAATTAACCAATTGATTTAGATTTATTTTTTGAATTATCAATGAACCAACTAAATAGTGGTATAAGGCGTGCAACCACTGTGAGCTGGTTCACGTGACGATCATACTTCGCATACGCATGCCTCGTAGGCTTCTTGAGATCACATCCGTCGTCATCGCGGGAGCCATAGTGGGGACAAGAATGATGTAAGGAGATTTGCTAAACCAAAATTGAAACCACTTTAACAGTGTGCACGTCACATCAATTGAAAGCTGCATATATCTGGGGGCACGGGAGTGCCCCCGCAAAGTCGAGCAAAAAAGCGGCACGGCCGTAACATCCTTTTCTCGAAGCAATTCAGGCTATTTTCAACCCCCTATAACTTTGTTGTGGATAAAACCAGAAGCCTATTTTTATTACCCAAGCAGGCATTGGATAAATATGGTATATTTCAACTTTCATTTAATTTGAACCAGTAGTTTAAGAATTATAACGAGTCCATTTTCGTGATTTTGTCACTCACTGACCGATCATCAAAAGTCTAAGGCACTTCTAGCAGACATAGAAGCTTCAAATTTAGGATACAATTAGTGTTTAGTGTATGAATCAAGGAAAAAGTAAAACATTTTCCAATTTCGGTCCAGTTTTCGACATACATCAACTGCATTAATAACTTTGTTATCCCATATAAACATATAAGATTACACAATATTACGTTTGCAGTTAGGGCTTTAATTAAGAAAATTCGTTGTTGGTGTACAAGAAATAGAAGGTACCGGAAAGGGAAAAACTAGGACTATCTACAAAAAGAAATCAGATCCCGTAAAAAAAACAATACTTGTTAAAAAACCAAGTCTCGCTACCGTAAAAAGTTGTAAGATCCATGTAATACCAAGTCGGTTCATTAAAAATCTTTAATGTGTTTATAAAAATAGATTGACTTGGCAATCGCACTAAACAAACTTATTTATATAAGTATGTATTACTTATGAGATATATTGTGTTTTCATGCGATGGCCGAGTCAATTTATTTATTTATAACATTAAAGATTTTTAATGAACCAACTTGGTATTACATGGATCTTACAACTTTTTACGGTAGCGAGACTTTTTTTTTGACAAGTATTGTTTTTATGGGATTATTAGTACTCGCGACACCTGGCTCCCCGCAACGGATGTTTGTGCAACTCAGATCGCTCGTATGGATTCGCGCCAGCGCGAGCATTATCATTATTGATTTAAGATAAAAAATTTACTGCTACTTTTGGTTGATGAAGTGTACCATTGTATATTTATATCCCCTTTCCTTTTCCTTTAACGTCTATATTGCTTTAAAATTGTTGTGGTTAGCGACCCGATAGGGACAAAGCCTGTTTTGGTAATGCATGAGTATCAGTAATACTAGTGTGCCTACCTCATCTGCATATTGTCCAATGCGCTCAATTAAAAAATCAACTAATCCTAACCTAAAATATACTAACCTACGCACATTACACGTTAGTTGAACACTATAAAAATCTCAGCTAAAAAATTCCCAACAGAAATGGCAATAAAACTGTTGGAGCGACAAGCGAAACAAATATTATTATAACATAGCATTAGGCATATTTTGGTATTGCAATCGTGATACATGGATTGCAAAAATAACACAATATTTACTTAAATAAAATATTAGTAGCTTCAGAAATATATCATTTAAAGGTGGATACAGACATTGCGAGGCATGCGCTACGAACGGCGCACAGCGCATGCCTCGCAATGTCTGTATACGGCTTAAGAGAATAATGCTCTCAAAAACACATCAGATATTTAGTAGTTTATGGGGACTACAAGAGCTAAACGCGAGTTTTATAATGCTTTAAAGTATATGTTTTTTATTAGATGTTTGTCTTGGTCTGGGTGTTTCTATGTATAATATGTATGTATTTACAAAAAAAAAAATAAGTATGTTAATCCATTACCTAGTACCCATAGTACAAGCTCTGCTTAGTTTGGGACTAGATGGTGATGTGTGTATGTGGTAGAATATTATTATTATTATATGATTCAATGCAGTTAACACAATCAGAAAAATATATATTATTCTTCAGGATATAATCTAGTTAAGTACTGTATTGAAAACATAATACAACTAACTTTAATCAATTGAAAAATCACAAAGATACCTCTAAAAGAATATTTTAACGAATAAAAACCATATTAAAATAAAAACAATTATTCAGATTTTTTGACAAATTATTCAACAAGCAACATACTAACGAAATACTGTTTTTTTTTTAATCCAATCAATACATTTTCTGTAATTAATTTATTTCATGTTGTTTAAAAAGTTCTGAACGTCCCGTCATCGTCACGCTTCTCTTTCTTATGTATACAATCCGACAGTGACAGCAACAGCTCAACTCAATAGCTATACTCGGCGCCTTAAGACAAAACATCGAAACAGTTTCCGGAAGAAGAACTCCTACTATGGTTTGTGGTGATCTTCCCTGCAGCTGGAGAGTCATGGTTTGCTATCATTGCTTATGGTTTATGAAACAAATAAGCTTGCCCACTAAGATAATCAAAACTATACGATAATAGTGCCAAGCATAGTGCACTATCTACGGCTTTTTCACACATCAGTACTTTGATGTTAATTTGAGATAGGAACAAGGAAAACACTTATATTTATACAGGGAAAACTCCATACTTTACAGCACAGCCCGGTTTATGATAAGCGGATAACAAAGTTTATGGTAAATTTGGTAAGGTTATCAGTTTTATATTAGCCAAAACCGTCTCCCATAATAAAACTATGAGGTTCAAATGAAAAAAAGTTTGTCGTTTTAAGAGTCTATCGCTGTTCTTGTGATCAGCTAAATATGTGTAATCCAAAATTGTATATGGTTTTGCACAGTCTTCTTATTTTAATAGGTATGACACAGATATCCTTTTTTAAACTTTACTCGCTATAATATTTTTTACAACTCAATATTACTACAGATCATAAATAGCATACTTTGAGAAAATTAAAAAATGCAACAGCTAAACAGCCATCAATGTTTATATCAACGTAAAGTAAGAAAAATACCAACTTAGGACGGCATTTAATTAAAAAGGCAAAAATAGCATCTGGCATGTGTCAGGGCTTCAACTCATAGCCAGTAATTGACACTCAAGTCTGTAATATAATGCCTGAATGACGGTTCATGTGTGAAAAGGGAACATTAGTGTTTGGGGAACGCCAGTCTTATTGACGACGAAGCTGATTAAATTGGCGGAGGGTAGATACGTTTTTGGTGACACGATTGGCTGTGACGTAGGCAATTACTAGTCAATAATATTAAAGTGATGAAGGTACTATGGAGGCATAAACAGTAACCGACTTATTTTATGTAAAAGTGCACATAATTGCCTTTATAGAAGTTGCAACTGGACTAATTATATGATGATCTTCTGAACTATCGAAATTTAACATAATTATGCTAGAAGTATTTTGATTGTTAGTCGCATATGTAATGTTTTTCGAAACGTAACAAAATATTATCCGCGGGAACGAGTTTTAGTTGAGAACATTTACTACCAATTTTTTAGATTAGCTTTCGGTATTATACTATAAAATTATTAGAAATAATTATATTCTACAACACAAAAAATCGCATTTCAATTTTTTTTTAATATAAATTATACATGCACTATCATAAAATGATGTAGTATACTTTGAAGTATTATAATAGATGCATCACTGCTTCGTGCCTTTGCATAAAACGCCATTTACTGAGCGAAACTGTAACTAGTTCAAACCAAGTGTTTTGTTTGTTCTGCTACTTGTTAACGACTTTTGTTTTGGGGATCTTAATGCTCAAATGAGTTCTGTCAAATGGAACAATTAGGCACATTAATTTGTTTGTTATTGTTCTGCGTTCCTCGTGTAAAGTATTCACTTTACACAAATACGTTCGGCACCTAAATTCTATTGAATTAATTTGAACCCTACTATTTGTTCTCTAAATATATGACGACCTATTGGTGTAGCGAGAGGGTAAGCGACTGCTACGCCGAAGTTCGCGGGTTCGATTCCCACTCAAGTCAAACATTTGTGTGCATGAACATAGATGTTTGTCTTGGTTTGGGTGTTTCTATATATAATAATTATTACAAAAAAGTCTATATATATGTTTATCCATTATCTAGTACCAGAGACGACTTACTCGTCTCTGCTAGTACCCATAACACAAGCTCTGCTTAGCTTGGGACTAGATGGTGATGTGTGTATGTGGTAGAATATTATTGTTATTATATTATTATACTAGCTTTTGCCCGCCGCTTCGCGCGCGCTAAATTCGGAGTAACACAAATCTACTTTCGGTCTCAAGTTGTGTGAAGGATTATTCTGATTATTCTAAAGATTTCAGAAACTTTATAGGGTACAAAGTAACTCGGTCAGTATACATGACATTATCTACCGAAAGGTACATAATAACATCACCTTCAAATGTCAAAGCCCAACAAATATGTATCAACATTTACGTATTTATAATCGAAAATCGTTTCATCCGTTTAAGCGCAATATATAATTTATTAGTTTCTTTAAACGAACAATTTAATTACCGTGCGCAATATGACATTATGTATGATGTGACAGTACTGACAGATATGCGATGGCACATGCGCAGCACTCAATTATTTATTAGCGCATGCGTTCTTACTTCCCAGAGGTAAATTTGTGCCGTACAAACTTCTAACCTCCCTACAATACCTGCCAGTTTAATTTTTGCAACTCATAGTAGCCTATGTCCGTCTCCATGGTCTAATATATCTCTATATTAAATTTCAACAAAATCGGTTCAGCCGTTTTAGCGTGAAAACGGAACATACCTACATACATACATACACACTTTCGAATTTATAATATTAGTAGGGATAATAGGGATATCATTAGAAACTTCTCTTCTTCTTTATACACAACATTATCTAACTGTTTTACCACCTTCATATAGAACATGTAAATTATTTTTACCGCTTACTCGTGAACATGCCGCATATTGTGAAAAACAACATGTTCGGAGGTCTATTCCAGCTGTTTTAAGTCTGTTCCTGTGATTTATTTAGAAAATACACACAGGGCTACGAATATCCAGCCCTGCCGAAAGAAAGATAGCCCCGTTGAGTTACTCAAGAGGTATCTGAGTTCAGGCCTCAGTCTCCCACCCACGGATTCCCACGTACGTGAGGTGTGGGAATTTGGGAATAATGAGACACCTGTATAAGTACAGAACACGAACGAACGAAAGAAATCAAAGAAACACATCCACATTCATTATTCAAAAGAAACGACTGAGACACCAATCCAACGAAAACGAAAGAAAATTAACCGAAAACCTCATCAATCCACGGAGAATCTTAACACCACCATTCAGAAAACACCATCTATGTTTACATATAAGTAGGTACAAACCGACCGATAGATAGAAAATAATATGGACTAATCGACAATTTATTGAAAAAAGGATCTATAGTCATTGTTTTTATCATTTAAAATAAAATTAAATGATTATAAAATATATAAACATAATAATTTGTAATAAATGAGATTGACCGTTTAAATTAAGTGGACTTTGTAATAAATTTTGACACAGAGGCTTTTTGTTTATGAAAGTGCCGAATATTATACTCTATAATTTTTTTAATAACAGAAAGATACCCTACACATAATTATTGTCTTTTTTTTGCAAGAAACATTTATTTTGCTAGAAAATTATTTGAAAATAGTGACATCTATCGGTCGGAACGATAACTATAAATCGCCTACTTTTTTAAAGTCAGGTAAATACCCATAAAACACTTTATTATATATATTTAACCAGTTTTGGATGATCCGTGTTTTGTTTGGGACTACGTACAAAGGAGAGGTCAAGCTGTACACCATAAACCACTCAACCGATTGTGATGTAACATATACTATTTTATAGGTTTGAGTATCCTTTGTACATGAGTGCAAGTTTTATTGAAATCAATTTCGCCATTTTAGAGATCTTTAGCAACATAGGGAAAGACGTCGGACAGACAGACAGACAAAAATTCTAAAAATTATCAAGTATTGCTTTTTAGCATTTTCCTAGATTTTTTAGCTAATTTTCGTCAAAATATCTTTAATCTACAGACTTTTTCACCTCTACAGTTTTATTATAGTATAGATTTTTTTGAATCTTGAAAGTAGAAACAAAGAAATATATTATTACTAGGCGCCACCGACGGCTCCCTCCCTATGACACTATATTACCTAATTAGACTAAGAATTTCCATTTTTAATCGACTTCAAAAAAAGGAGGAGGTTCTCAATTCGTCGGAATTTTTTTTTATGTATGTTCCCCGATTTCTCTAAGACGCCTGGACCGATTTCGAAAATTTTTGTTTTGTTTGAAAAAGTATACCTCCCAGTTGGTCCCATGATCATCAGGTCAGGATCTGATCATGGAATCCTGAAAAAGTCGAAGGAACTCTTCAAATTGTGTAAGCACACTTGAAGCGATTTGACGATAACAACCCAATGCCGTCGAGTTTGGGCTTGTTTGAGTCGTCTTTACATAGACTTTGATGCTGGATGATTTCCATGGTCTGATGATAGAGCTGGAAGGTAACCATGAGATCTTTGTGATACAACAACCCAATCTCATCGAGTTAAGCGTCGTTTGATTCGTCTTTACATGGACTTTGGTACTGGATATTTTCCAGGGTCTGATGATGGAACAGAAAGGTGGCCATGGGATCTTTGTAATACAAAGACGCAATCCCATTGAGCTTGGGCTCGTTTGATTCGTCTTTACATGGACTTTAGTGCTGAATGTTTACCAAACTCTGATGATGGAGCAGGAAGGTAGCCATGGGATATCTGTAATACAATTACGCAAGCCCATTGAGTTTGGACTCGTTTGATTCGTCTTTACATGGACTTTAGTGCTGAATGTTTTCCAAATTCTGATGATAGAGCAGGAAGGTGGCTATGGGATCTTTATAATACAATAACGCAATCTCATCGAGTTTAGGCTCGTTTGTTTTGTCTTAGCAATACTTTGGTACTGGATGATTTCCGGGATCTGATCACGGAACTGAAACGAACGTGTTTAGGATAGTTAGTTGAAAACAAAAAAAATACTTGAAATTGCCAGAAAGGTACAGGTCTACAGTTCAGAACTGAGGCACGTAAGAAAGGCCTCCCCATCATGTACCGCCTACTCTATCCTATGTACTACTTACCACCTATTACTATTTTTTTATTAGTATACCACTAAAAAGCAAAAAATAAAAATTATTTTTAAATAAAAAAAAACGACTTCAAAAAACACTAAGGAACTAAAAAGCAAAACATTGGTTTTGGAGCAAAAATGTTTGTAGTCGGTGCCAAGCCCTTACGCAAAAAGTTACTAAATTACAAACTACCTATTCTATCAACAACGAAAGTTATATGAAAAAGTGTAGAGGTTTTATAGTCAGATCAGAAATACTTGGCTTGGCACCGACTCCAAAATGTTTGCTCCAAGACCAATTATTTTTTGCTTTTTAGTTCCTTAGTGTTTTTTGAAGTCGGTTTTTTTTATTTAAATATAATTTTTATATATTTCACCAATGTTCTCTCGATGCCCTCATTTCGGCATGGATGCACGCTTATCAACGATTCATTTCTTCTTCAATAAATATTTTTTGTGAGTCTTAAACAAAATAAAAGCTTTAACTTTAATTGATACAGATATTTATTTCAACTAAATATACCAGGATTAGATGTACTACTTAAACTTATGCCAATAAATAGGATATAGGAACTTGCGTTGGAGTGCCGATTTGAATGCAGATCGTCACTTGCAATAAGGACGTGCTTAGGATATTACATACTCATTCTCCATAATTATATTGCCATTATGTGAAAAGAATGAAGAATATGTGTTGATAATATCTTAGTTTATCATTTGGCTTTACAGTGGAAAGCTAAATAACGGGCTCATCGTCTGCCTCTTGGAGTAGACGAAGTGGATGTTTGTGAAACTCTACTAGTGTTCGAGACGTCGAAAGACAATGCGGTGGATTTATTCATTTATTGGAACGAAGATCCTTATCGCGCGTTGCGAAAGGGGCCTAGACGGAAAAAATTAAGACAAAAAGTTGTAACGACACTTGTTACAATAGTAAGCTATTGTTGCGGCGTGCGCATGTTTCTCTGTCTGTTTCTCTCTCTCTCCAAGCATCATGTTCATGCTTTCTGATCACGAAAATGACATCTATTTGGGAATCCAAGATGGCGGGCGAGACATTTTTAATAAAATTAATATGCGTATAATTTTCGGGGTTTTTATGGATTTTGGTCACGAAAATGACATCTATTTGGAAATCCAAGAAGGCGGACGGGACATTTTTAATAAAATTAATATGGGCATCATTTTCAGGTTTTTTGTGGATTCTGGTCACAAAAATGACATCTATTTGGGAATCCAAGATGGCGGACGGGACATCTTGATATATAAAATCCTTGCGTTACTGACTGACTGACAGACACGCTACAGCCGAAACTATTGGGCGCAGGAAGCTGAAATTCGGCATGTATGTTCCTTGGAGACCGTAGGGGTGCACTAAGAAGGGATTTCCCGAAATTCCCACGGGATCGGACAAAACGGGAAATTTGAAAATATGTGCGTGCGAAGCCGCTGGCATCAACTAGTTTTTAATAAAATTAATATGGGTATCATCTTCGGGGTTTTTATGGATTCTGGTCACGAAAATGACATCTATTTGGGAATCCAAGATGGCGGACGGGACATTTTTAATAAAATGAATATGGGTATAATTTTTGGGGCTATACTGCATTCTGCTAACGTAAGTGACATTTATTTGGGGATCCAAGATGGCGAACGGGACATTTTTGTAAAATTAACAATTATTACTAAAATTGAGCCGACTGATTAAGTTAATATTACATTATATTTGTTAATAATAAAATAAAAATTATTATAACTTAAAAAATATTAAATTTTATTACAATTTCTTCACTAATTAATAGAAAGGAACTTTGGTCCGTCCGGGTTTCCCTTGGCATCTCTCAAGCAGTTTTTATTTATTTAGACTTTATTGTACACTTAAAAGAAAATTTGATTGAATCTTATACGAAAAAAAGTACACAGGGCGGATTCAGTGGGTATACTAATTCCACCACAATATATTCCGACGTCCAATTGCGATGCGAGTACGCAAATCACAGTTAACCTACCTACATTGCCGCAATCCCACTTGGAGAAAGATGTCGCATTTTTTCAATTCTAATTTGGGTAACGAGAATCTTACGCTTAGACAAGTGCAGTAAATAATATTTGTTGCATGTATAATTAAAAAAAGATTATAAATACATCCAGGCCAATAAATATACTCGCTAACTATAGACAAAATGGATAAAAGATTACAATAATTACGTATCAACACAATATTATATATTTTTAACATTTTAATTCTAAAACTTTCGTAATAGGGCTGCCACTGAAAGTACATGTGAATCTTTTTTAGGCCTGAGTATTGCACTTGATCTTCATAGACCGCTCGTTTGAGACAAGCTTTGGTTGTACGGTGTTTCTGCGGTGTTAGCTTTCAATAGACTATATTCCCTTTGATGCAGAGAAAGATCGTAAAAGATAAAATAGTCTATTCATGTTATGGTTATTTTTGTATCTGCACCATGACTTTCAATGGTCGAGTGACTAAGAATCACGATATAAACGACTGGTAGTCTAAGTCTATAGTAGGTATTTTGCAAGGTTAATGATTTAGCTTTATTCATTTAGACATCTTAAGAAACCTCTATTTTTTAGCTTTAAAATTAGTATAGCTAAATTTTGAAACAATAATGAAATTTAGATTTGGGCTAAACCAGGGCTACCGAAACGCTAACACTCTGCATACAGCATATAACAAGCTAAACACATATTATTATACATAGTATGAGGCATATTTTGGTATTGCAGTTACATGGATTGCAAAAATAACAGAACATTTCCTTAAATAAAATATCAGTACCTTCAGAAATATATCATTTAAGAGAATAATGTTCTCGAAAATACGTCAGTTATTTATTAGTTTATTGCAAAACATTGCAACAGTTTATTTAATTTACGAAAACTCACCACAAAACGATAGTAGGGGTTACCACAAAGTTGGTTTAAAACGATCAAGCAAACAACGGGACTCATGTGGAGCAAATGTTAGTACAAACTCGTAGTGTGGTGAATGCAGCGTCACATATTAACAAGCTCAGTGACTCAATTTAAATGCACGATGAATTTTATCTTAGTAATACGGTCACAACTTTAGGATTAGCGACATTCAACGAACCATAATTAATTATGTGCGATAGGCGATGAGGAGTTCTGCGACATACCATGTAGGCAGTAGAACCTTGCTAATTTAAGCATGATTGACTTGAGTCAAACGGGAAAGCACAACCCTCTTACAAAATATTTACGTAAAGTAACAGTATCTATTGGGTATCGTTTGGTGAGTAAGAGTACCGGCGGCATCCCCTTTTCCTACTCGCACATCCCGATCCTCCTCCATTATTTTTTCATCCAGACCGGCAATGCACTTATGACTGCGGATGTCCACTGTGCCCATGAGTGGTGGTAACCGCTTACCATTTGGCGCTCTATCTTGTAATTTTCCTATTATCTCGTAAATAAAAAATACTATGATTAGACCAATTGGCAGTAGACACAGAAAAAAGAGCAATACCTGGTGTCTCTATCGCATTGTTCATTGTTGTCGCGTGACTTGTCGCCGCATTTTGCGCTGTTCGCGGCTATAGCCGTTGTCAGTTGGTTTTTGCTACACAGTGCTATTTTTAATTTTATTTAAGCTTGTGTATACACGCTCCTCTGTGGATATTAGTGTTCTCTGAATGTGCATTCATTGTGGTTTAATGTTGACCGCAGGTGTGTGATGCTCGAGCTTATTATCTGTTTTTGTATTACTTTGAGGTTAAGTTCCGATGTATAGAAGTAGGCGTATTTAAACATTATGGCATATTAACTCTATACCTAGATCTGGTTTTCGGAACAAAAGTAGCCTAAGTTTCTCCTTAAAAGATATCCTATATGTCGGTTAAGGCCCGTCAAATCAACCAACAATGGCATATCTAATAGAGCTGGTTTTTGGAACAAAGTAGCCTAAGTTACTCCTTAAAGAATATGCCATTTGTCAGTGAAGGCCATCAAATCCACCAACTGACAGATGGCATATCTGTCTGATTGTGTTAGAGCGACAACAACAACAATATTTTTATAGGGATTGTACAGCCTATAAAATAACCGGTTATTTTGAGAAAACAAAATTCAATTTTATTTATTTCAATGCAATATACTCGAACTCGACTCGACTCGACTCGACTCGACTATATTAACGAATATTGTTAACACAACAATGTCAGCAGCATGCAAGGTAGCGCCTTATTGTAGGAAGTTTAAATGTGTTGTGATAACGTCCTATTGTTCCGGAATTAATAGCTTCATATGGATTTTGTGGCGACGTGACCAAGGTAGATGAAATCCGAGTTAATCTGGAAAGTGTGTAAAAATAATAACAAAAATTATAGACTGTAAAATATTTAATTTTCACTTAAGTTAATCCATTGTTGCTCGCAGCTACACTGGGCCATATTATTTTAATTTAACCATTTCATCTCGATCCCGAGAGATTGCCGGGAAATCACTTATAATAATAGTCCATCTCTACGGTCCCTAAGAAACATACATGCCAATTTTTAGCTTTTTAAGCTCAATAGTTTTGGCTGTGCGTTGTCTGTCAATCAGTCAACAACGCAAGAATTTATATAAACAAAAGTTGTTTAGTTGGTCAATGTACTAATTGTGTCTTCGTCTTCCAAGAGCAATTGGTATAGATCTGTCTGGAGATGGATCTGTTTTGTAACTTCTTCTGATAAAATGCCTTACAGGTTCCAAGGTAAAGAATTCTTGACACAACATTTCTTGAGGCCTCAAAGCTTTCCCTATTACCGTTACAGCCAGAAAGACTAAAAACATCAGGCGTATTCGTATTTAAAGAACATTTATTGAGTTAGTAAATATTAGTTGTGTCGCTTATGGTTTTTCTAAACCACTTTAAATATTATGTATTAAATAATTAAATTTTCCTTGATATTATTTATGTATGTATTCTAAAGCTTTAGTATATCATAGAGACTTAACAAAAATCTCGAATACCCAAATCCCAAAAAAATGTGCAAGGCAATAAGCCCTGCAATCAAACTTTCGCAAAATCCAATAACAATATTACGAATCCAATTTTAAGAACATAGAGCCTTAAGTGCTTCCTCTGCGCAAAATTTAAGCTTTCTAGGTCAACTGAGCCTCATGTTATTATATCGACTGTGGGAAGTTAGGTAGAGCAGAAGGCACTTCGTCTACGAGATAGTGAGGTACATTATGTGGGTTAATTTGGGTGCGGTGAGACAGTATCTATTAGGTTACCATATTCATTAGACGTTCGCTTGTAAAGTGTACGAATTTATACTGATATATGAATTTTGATGCTGTAAATGTGTGCAGTTGTTATAAAAACACATATTAAATAATTTAAACATAGGCTCATGCCTGTATCCCCGAAAGGGTTGGCAGAGGTGTAATACTACACTTACATTTCGCCATGAACTTTTAGATCCCACGTAATAGAGGGCGAGCCTATTGCCATTACCGGGCACATCACCAGAATCCGTGCTGCTACTGAGAATTCGGAAAAACCCAGTAACACTTTTCCCGACCCGGGAATCGAACCCGGGACCTCCGATCAACAGTTGCATACGCTATCCACTAGACCACGGAGGCAGTCTAATTAAACATAATATTTTTATAATACAATTAAATATGCTAAATAGCTCGTATGCTTAACTATTTTTAGGGCTCCTTTCTGTTGTTTATGCTATACAGAAATCCCACTCAAAAAGTTTCCCTTAGGTAATGTAAATATGTTACGCCATAGCTCCACCAGGTGTGCCGCGACAGACCACACACAATTTTAAGCGTCGCACCGGATGAAAGTCTAGCAAGATTAATTATGTTGGAGTAAAATGAACGAAAAAATGTAAAAATTAAGCAATCAGCTAGATACAGCATTTTTAACGTGTTATAATGCTTTTGTATCCCTTAGAATACGTAATCCGTGTGGTGACGGATTAAGAATACGGAATGTCACCACCCCATATCATCCCATGGGTGTCGTAAGAGCCGACAGAGGGAGCATATAATGCAGAGAACAGCACTGTAAGAGAAGGAAAACTTGATACAAACCCTATACCCACCCGTTTGGCCAGCGTGGTATGGTAGGCGATTTCCTCCTTTCAAAGGAGAGGCCTAGCCCAGCAGTGGACTGTTAAAGGCTGATGATGATGATGATGATGAAAATACGTAACACGGTATATTGCCTGTCCTTTTTAATAAGCAGTTTAAGCAAAACCCTGTGGACTATTATCTCTAATAAAATAGATTTGTCTTAGTTCTAGATTAAATTTAAAATCTACTAAGAATGTTTTAATTAATTCCTGCTAAAAAAATGTTTATATAGAATATTAACGACAATATTCAATTAGAATAAGTGAATTTTCTTGAAATATCAGAACCTTTTAATGACAAAATTAGATTCTAATGAATATAATAAATGATTTACTTTAGTGTTAATGATCGGAGTTTCCGAGTTCGATTCCCGGGACGGGCAAAAGTGTTACTGGGTTTTTCCGAATTCTCAGTAGCAGCACGGAGTCTGGTGATGTGCCCGGTAACAGCAATAGGCTCGCCCACTATTACGTGGGACCTAAAAATTCATGTCGAAATGTGGGTGTAATATTACACCTCTGCTTACCCCTTCGGGGATACAGGCGTTAGTCTATATATATTTGAATGAAAATTAAAGTCTAAGGGCCAGTTTCTCCGTCCTTCCACAAGCTTGTTTTATGTTACTCGCGAGAGGCAATCTGGCAGTTTTTTATTTATTTAAACGGTAATGCATATCCAGGGGTGGTCAAATTGACCATTATCATTAAATCGTTTGCCAAGTCTTTGTACGTACTACCATTAATTAACACACAATTGTAATTTCTAATGAATATTTTTTCTTTGTCCACAGAGCGCCGTCATGTATTGCCTTGAGCCCAATGTCACAGTCGCAGCATACGCTGACGATAACTCAACGGAGAGTGAATACACGCCGTATGAAGACCCGTCTGGAGATGTACCTGGTGCCATTTCTCTTTGCGATCATCTTTGTAGTTGCTGGGGAATGGGATCCTTGTCATTGTATAAATCAGGCATAGAGGGATGAGAAATGCGCCAAATACGTAAGTAATATTTTATTGAAAGTATAATATTTTATATCCCGTCCTATCTACTGGCAATCTTGTCTTGTACAATAATATTATACTACAGAGTAATTACAACAGGTAACGTACCAATCTGAAGGAGAGATTATGATACTGCTTACGATACATATATACACACGCATTTTTCACGTCGGCGTAGGCAGAGTCAACAGAACGCCACTTGTTTTTTTCCTTACAAACCGCGCTTCCTCTACATTAATTACTCTTGACATACATGTTCGCCGGATAAGGCCGCTAACGATCTGCTAAAGAATACAGTCAAGTTTAAAAGTTTCAAACATAATGTGAAAAAATAAGCTACTGAAACAACACGTTTAGCAGTACCCAAATAGAATCACTATATATTTTTTTAACACTTCTTAATTTTTTTAGCATTACCAAGGTCGCCAAACGTTTAAGTATTTTCTTTTAATTTTTATTTTGCAAATTACTACGTGTTTGCAAATTACTTAATTGTCTAGAGACTACAAAGAAACTCATAAGCTCAACATTTAGCTTTAAAAATATTTTCGCTGTTATTTAATTTTCAGAGGAGGTATATAATAGGCAACTACTTAATAATAAGTATAACTAATTATTACCGCCGCCATACAAACCCTAAGTAGTAGGATTCCAATAAATTGGACACGGAAACATATCATCTAATTTAGATATCCACAAAGTTGGACATTTGTAGACCAAATTGGTGACGTTCTGAAAAACGGAAAGGTCTGAAGCACCCGGCGAGCATATAATATGAAAAGAGTAATTAATGTAGAGGAAGCGCGCGAGGTTTCTAAGGATAGAAGCAGGCGGCGTTCCGTTGCCTCTGCCTACCCCGACGAGAAAATGGGTGTGAGTATATGTATGTATGTAAAGTATGACAATTCCTTTGTCGTAACTTATGTTGACCTTCGTATATTGAGGTGACATACGATATACGATGTAAACAACTCTAATAAATTCGTTTCTTTGCGGTCCAACACGTTTTGCGTATTATTTTCTCCTGTCAAACATAAAGAGCTTTTACGAAAAATTCACTTACGTACAAGCCTATTGCTGTCGTTTTGTCCTTGCCAACAACTATATTTTATCGCAATGGCTTTCTTGTGTTTTTGCTTGTCAACATTACTATCCATTTTCGTATACTCGTTTATAGTATTCCCTTTACGCATATTTTTTATGTCCGGTCTTTTAAATTGATTTGATGTATGACGCTGCATCTAAAAGCATACCATTGTTTATTGTCAGTGAACTAGGCCGTAGAATATAATAATATTATTATCATGGAATGTAAATTGGCCTAAATTCGAAATTGTTGAGTGCTGAAAGTTGAGCAGAAAATTTCCCATGTTTGTTCCGCGTGTGTTTTAGCTTGCTAGATTTATGGCATCTAATTAAAATTTGTGTTGAAAAACAGTCCTTATTAAATAGATGTTTCAGTGTTGTTTTCCTTTGGTTAACATTAAATTGTTTTCACTGTTACACGAAGTTTTGGTTGCTTTATAAGCACATAACCAGCAAGGCTGAAGTGACATGAGTAAACACTCACACACACTTTGAAATAATTTCACACTCTAGACATACGTCTAGAGTGTGAAGTTATTTCAAAGGACTATGGTAATTACTACATACATCATTATGAGTTCAAAGTATTTTGAAGAGATTTTATCAATCGATTTTTTTAAAAGTAGTATGTGATGGTATTAGTGAGTATCAGAACTGGTAGCAGTGTGCTGCAAAACATAATGCAAGAAGGATCTTAAGGTTTCAATTTGATAACAATTGAACTGCGAGGATATTTATTAGGAGTAATTCATCATCAGCCTTTAACAGTCCATTGCTGGACTAGGCCTCTCCTTTGAAAGGAGGAATTGGCCTTCTATACCACGATGGCCAAACGGGTTGGTATAGGGTTTGTATCAAGTTTTCCTTCTCTTACAGAGCGGTCATCATCATATCAGCCAAACGACGTCCATTGCTGGACATAGGCCTCCCCCAAGGTTCTCCACACAGACCGGTCTTGAGCCGCCTGCATCCAACCTCCTCCCGCGATCTTGACAAGATCGTCGGTCCACCTTGCGGGGGGCCTACCTCTGCTGCGTCGTCCGGTACGTGGCCGCCACTCCAGAACCTTTCTGCCCCAACGGCCATCGGTTCTTCGAGCTATGTGCCCTGCCCACTGCCACTTCAGCTTGGCTATCCGGAGAGCTATGTCGGCGACTTTGGTTCTACTGCGGTGCTCTGCATGATATACTCCCTCTGTCGGCTCTTACGACACCCATGGGATGATATGGGGTGGTGACATTCCGTATTCTTAATCCGTCACCACACGGACGAATTAGGAGTAATTAATGACATGCAATATATATATTCATTTTGAACACTTTTCATTTATTTATTATGCATACACTTTACAGATTTTGTACAATAGTTGGGTACCTACACATAGTAATGATTGCTAATATGATGAATTGACAAATCTAATATCAAAATTTGTTCTCAGGTACATATTCTCCTTAGCGCTAGCAGATCTTCTAGTAATACTGATTTGCGTGCCATTCGTATCTATCATCTACACCCTCGAGTCTTGGCCGTGGGGAGAGCTAATTTGTCGGATATCTGAAGCTGGGAAGGACATATCCATCAGAGTATCAGTGTTCACGCTAACAGCACTCTCGGTTGAACGATACTTTGTGATAGTAAATCCTTTTAAAAGGCTACAGGTGAGTCAAGTTGAATTATTATTTTGTCAGAATATATTGTGCCTAGTGGAGATACCAACAGACTGCTATGCAGAGTATGCAGGGTTCGAATCCACATCGCGCACCAGTGACTTTTCGGAGACGTGTGTTGAAACGTTAAGTTAAGGTGTGGTTCCCGGCTGTCATCAAGATCTTTGACAGTCATTACAGGGAGTCAGTACCTCTGAATATACTGGCACATGACTTTACCATGGAATATCGTTATCCATTTTGTTACGGAGGTCAAATAGGCAGTATTCCTGTGGTAAAGCAAACCTGGTTAGACTAGTTAGCGAACCCCGGGTTGTAACCGGGGATACCTTCTAGTTCATACGTTAAACTAGCTTTTATGATGTAACTAGCCTATTTAGTTGTCCGTTTAGAAAATGTGGACGCCAGATTTTAATCAAAGTTCTAAATTTTATAAATGGCTGCAGAAATTGAATAATGGCGCTTACTTTGCGTCGGTATATATCATACTTATGCCTACTAGGTTTGATATCCATTGCATTGTCTCAAAAGCCTGGATCTTCTATATTTAAACAACAAAATTTAGACATTGTCACTAATAGTTATATTTTGGATTTCAGACCAAAAGGCGATAGGTTCGTAAAATTCTTATTCGATTTGGTATTCAATTTATTCAATTTTCAAAAAAGATTAACAGTCCGGTGGTGGACCATAGCGTTACCAATAAAACATTTATAAACAGCATTGATGATGTATCAATTATGAAATTACGTTACTTTGTCAAAGATTTTATTAGCTTTCGCTGTGTTGTGTCGTTATATTAAAAAACTACTTGTAAGCTTCTTACATGAGATCATAATTAATAGAAAGCTTGGTTTACGTTGATATTTCTAGAGATACAAGGCTACACGTGTTATTGGTTGACATTTCGGGTATAGTTACTGTGTAGTTATTTATTTTGACTTTTAGGGAATTTCGTGTGATACGATTTCGAATAACAGACACAATTAATATTTTAATTCTAGGTAACAAGCATTAAAGTAATGTTTAATTTGTGGGGTAAATTGAACTCTGATCTATTAAGTTGTCTCTTCAGATCCTAGGTATAATAATAATAAAAATAATTAACAAATGTACATAAATAGTTTGAAAATGTTTTGTGGATTGCACGAATACAGCTAGCGAAGTATGTGTAATATCATCATCAAAGTCTTAGCGCAATCCCGGTTGCGATACAAGATCGTCGCCTTGGAGCCCGTGGTCCTCTCTATGTAATAAATGTCAACCTATGCCTTTAAGGACCGTAATTTTTGGTTTTGCTGTCAGCACCACAGAGGTTGTTATACCTTTTTAACACGCTTTTATTAGGTCGTCGTGTATGTAACTATGTAATGGAATCTAAGCTAACTAATTTAACCATCTTACAAGGGTCGTAGCGTAATGAAAATTAGCAGCTGTATGTAGTTCTGATGACAATTCAATAATATGGTACTGTCAAACTGATCTGATGATGGAGCCGGAAGATATGAACTGGAACTCGACATGTATGTAATTATGTAATGGAATCTAAGCTTATATTTATTACGACCTAATAAAAGCGTGTTAAAAACTAAGACGTAAATTTTGTTTTGAACTTCTTTTGAATATCGAAACATGAAAGTAGAAAGTATAATTAATATCAGGGGCATGTTTCTTTCCACGTTTTCTCGCCACAAAAGTTAAAAGCAAAGCTTGGAAACGTGTGTTTTAAGTACGTCAAAGTGTGGTCTGCTTGACAATTTCATCTGTTATGTTGCCTTTTGTTTTTGCCGTTTGGCAGAGTGAAGCGAATTAGTATAAAAGGTAAGATTGTGAACACACTAGTCACAGTATAATCGTTCACGTGCAGCGTATATACAAAAATATATTCTATTTTACTGTAATAAAGCCGCAAAAAGTTACATACTTTTTAAATGAGTACCTACTTATGCAACTCAAAGCTCACTGTATAGATATATGATATTACATCTGAGCCGATATTAATTTAGAACCTTTGTAAACAAACAGCTCTGATATTAAATTTCAATATTCATAAAATCGTTGGATAAAACAGAAAAATTCGATTCGTTTCCTTATTTTTATAAAGTAAACAAGACAACATTTTATAACTCATATTAAAGTGAGTATCTATGGCCAGCTTTTTATATAAAAAAAAATCGGACAAGTGCGAGTCTGACCCGCGCACGAGGATACCGTACGCATTTTACCTTATTTGAGGTTGGTGCTAATTACGCTAGTCCTCAAAATCTGTATGAGCGCCCATACAACTTATAGGACTATCTTAAATGGAGTCTACTATGTATGTATGGGGACTCCCTTAAATTTTCCAATTTTTTATTTTTTGTAATAGGGTGCATAGGGTTCCCACCAAGAACTTAGGGTCCCAAGCCAACCTCACCTGCAAGTGGTGCACCTGCCGATCAACGGACGAGGCTCTGACAAACAAAATGTCCCAATAAGCGGCAATAGGCTCGCCACCTATTACGTGGGATCAAAACACTGGCGAAAAGTGGGCGTTTAATATGCCTCTGCCTACCCCTTCGGGGAAACAGGCGTGAGTCTATGTATGTATGTATGTATGTAATTTTTCCTTTATTTGTGCTGTAAGACCCTGCTTTTGGCCAAATTTCGTGATTCTAGTTCAACGGGAACTACCATATTATAGGTTTTCGACCCAAAACCTATAGGGTACTTACGGTTGACCTAGAATTGTCAATTTTGGTTAAAACCAAGGTCTTACAGCACAAGTTAAGGAAAATTCCGAAAATTAAAATAAGTTGAAAATTAAGGTTAACTTTGGTACTTACAAGTTTTCGCAAAAATCTAATTTTGACCATATCTTTTTATCGGGTTGACCCAGGACCCTGATTTTTATACACCTAATAGGAACCATAGACTTCAGTATCTGGTATAATATCAATTTGCTAGGTCCACCCGTTCCTGAGAAAATCGGTGGTGACACACGGGCAGACAGACAGACAGACGGACAAGAAAGTGATCAAAAAAAAAAAAAAATTTGAATGACTTGAGCTCGATAAACAAAAGACTGGACTTTGACCTCATTAGAGACGAACATTGGTGCTAGTGTTTTGTAAATTAAAATCGCAAAGCAGTCATCTATTTGAACGTATCAGGTCAAGTGTTCGTGGCGCTGTTGATACGTATTGCGGCGTGCATCACATGTTCTGAGTTCGATCCTAGGCTAGCAGACTGACTTTTTGTTAATGCACTTATTCAATCTTTTTGTGATTTTATGAACATTTTGTGTAAATTTTGAACAACTTTTTTTGTGCAAATTTCAAATCATGCCTAAAGTCATACGCTCTCCACCAAATAATGGCAGCACTGGAAATATAACCCAAGTCCAATCAGAACCGGATATTCAACAAGCTCTCTTGGACACACATCCCTCAGGAGTGTCTGTACGACAAAAGAGGCCACGTGTGGGTAGTCCATCCGACCCCATCAAAACCGGGAGTCCCAACTACGAGAGAGACTTAGATCTTCAACAAGCCACTCACACAGAGAAGTCACTTCTTTTGTCCGAAATCCGCTCTTTAAGGCAGCAACTGGACGATCTTAAGCAACAAAACACGGCTATCGACTTGAAATTATCAAACGTCTCCGACACTCTAACCCGAAAGCTCGAAGATTTCAACACAGTGATTAAAGAAAAAGACACCGAAATAACGGCACTGAAAGATTCCGTCTTACAGCTTCAATATAAGCTAAATCTTTCTGAGCAGCTAAATATGAAATCTGAGCTTGAATTAATTGGAATCCCGGAGGAAAATCATGAAAACTTAACCCACATCATGATGCTAACTGCGAAGAAAATCGGAGTCCAGCTATCAGAAACCGACATAGATGAGGCGTACCGCGTAGGCCCACGTCGCACGAATATGGTCGGTAAACCGAGGTCAATTGTCCTGAGACTTACCCGTCGCTCCGCACGCACCGAGTTTCTAAAAGCTGCGAAAGTCAGACGACAGCTTACATCTGATGACATCATTACGGGAACGTCGTCTAAAATCTACATAAATGAACGCTTATCTAGCACCAACAGGGCGTTATTTCGTGAAGCACGACTGCGTTCCCAACTCTATGGATTTCGTTACTGCTGGGTGCGTAACGGCACAATATTTGTTCGCAAAGCAGAAAAGCTTCCAGCGATCACGATTCGAGCACATACGGACATCGACGAACAAGTTGGACCCCCCCACTCTGCGGACACGACCGATACCACCGGAGTGCGCAGTAACCAGGATGGCCGCCAAGTTTAATGAAACTTTTCTACCGCTTTATCCATTAATGAAGTTGTATGCCCACGTAACGTATATCTTCTACAACTATAGCTTGTCGCAACGATTGATGCCTATTGGATTATATTATTGTATACCGGTAACTCTAGCGTATTCAACGCATATATTTTATTACCACTGTGGTTACTATATTAACTTATCTGGGCACACATATGTGAAACAAGATGTTACTCATCAAATATCTATTATAACTTGTTACATAGCTATTAAACTTCTTTATAAAGCGTTAGACGTCCAGAAGGCTAAAACACAATTCTACTCTTCACACATACTATTCATACACAATTCTATTATTATATGTAATTCTTATTTTATATATTTTTATATTGACACTCCAAATAACATATTAAACTGTACACACATTCTTATATCCTTACATTATATTATTACGTATTTAATTGATTACAAGGCTAAACTAACTAAATATATATTGTATTTAATGCTAATAACCGACTTCAAATTAGGTTTGTTGGCTAACATTACAGCTCCTTATTGCTGCAACATACTACTTACTGTCACCATTAGCACTTCATACCATATTGACTACTCGCTCGTGTTGCTGATGAACATATCCCTAAACATTAATTCATGGCTTGTACCTTTTGGCAGCGATCATGCCCGTCAATTTTGGAATAAAACTACCTCGATACGTGTATTTTTTGCCAATGACTAGTAAACATATACATAAATACCCTTTCAGCAATAAGCAGCCAAGACATTGAATATCTATGTCTCACATCGGAACATGGGCTTTATCCCGCAATTACGAAACCTACAAGGGGAGACGCGTGCCTCGACCACATCTTTGTGAACACTATTAAAAACACAATGGGTATAGTGTGTTCTTCAGACATAACCGACCACGACTTCGTAATACTCGCCTTGTCTGACAACAAGAAAAAAGACAAGACTCACAGGAGGATAATCATGAGAAAAGACGTAGAAGCCATTAAGAAAGAGCTAATGGCAACGGACTGGTCGCTTGTACTCGACACCGAGGACACGAATAGATCAACATCAGGCTTTTGTAATAGACTCACCGATGTTATCGACAGGCACACACGTGAAATTCACATAAGTCACTCCAAATACAACATAAAACCCTGGATTACACCTGGTCTTATCCGATGCATGCAGCATAGAGACAGACTCCATATGAAAACAAGAAAGTTCCCACAGGATGAACTCTTACACAAAATATACACCCGTTACCGGAATTACTGCAACGAATTACTACGCAAATTAAAGACAGAGCACGAAAATAAAGAGCTATCTAACAGCACAAAACAGCCCAAGAAAATGTGGAAAGTTATAAAAGATGTATGTCACTTAACGAAGACTAACAAAGAGCCAAATGAACTCATGAAGCTAGATGGCAGTTCAAGTCCCAAGCATTCCCTAGACTTATGTAATACATACTTCTCCACTGTTGGACAAAAGCTAGCAGACAACATATTAAACACCATACAACTGAGCCAAGAAAATTTAGCAACGAGAATTCACTGCAAACAAATTAGTAGTTCCTGCTTTCTGCAACCGACGGATGAATGCGAAGTTGAATCTTTGATACTTTCCCTCCAAAATCACAAAGCACCAGGTGTAGACGGTCTTAACAATGCTCTCTTAAAAGAAATTAGATCAGCGATAATAAGACCTCTTACTACAATTTTTAACATGAGTCTGCAAACAGGCACTTTCCCAGACGTTTGGAAAATAGCGTCTGTAACACCTATCCACAAGAATGGAATCAAAGACAACGTGGAAAACTATCGACCAATATCACTCCTGACTGCTTTTTCAAAATTACTAGAGAAAATAGTGAACAAAAGACTTGTTATGTACATTGAGACCAACAACCTTATTTCAGACAGACAATTTGGATTCAGGCGAGGCAAATCGACTGAGGAGGCAGTGACACTCCTAACTTCAATAATATCAGGTCAACTCGACAAAAATAATGCAAGTATAGGCATCTTTCTAGATCTGGCTAAGGCCTTCGACACCGTGTCTATCCCAATTCTATTAAGGAAGCTGGAAAAACTGTATGGAGTCAGAGGTATTGCCTTGGACTGGTTCAAAAGCTACCTGATAGGCAGAAAACAATGTGTCAAGGTTGGTAATCACGTAAGCGACTTACGAACCACCAATTTCGGTGTCCCAGAGGGCAGTATTTTGGGTCCTACCCTATTTATTATGTATATTAATGATATACATGAAAGCACAAACGCAGAAATAATATGTTACGCGGATGATACTGCCCTTGTATACCATGGTTCCAACTGGTCACAGGCGTTTTCAAATGCCGTAAATGGAATGAAACAAGTCAATGAATGGCTGAAGTACAACTTACTTACATTGAATGTTAGAAAGACAAAATACATTTGCTTCCACAAAACTAGTGCATCAGCCCCCGGCATGAATCATACCATTCCAATACACGAGTGTTCAAACCAGGACATTATATGCAACTGTACAAGAATAACCAATACAAACTCATTGAAATACCTTGGAGTTATAATTGACCACAAACTCAACTTCAGGGAACACATAGCCTCGCTGTCAAACAGAGTCCGTAAATCGGCAAACATATTAAAACTGCTTCGCTTTTCAGCATCTGCAGATGTATTGAGAATGGTGTACTTCGCTCTGACCCAGTCAATACTCACGTATTGCATAACATGTTGGGGATGTGCCTCAAAAACTGTAATGATCGAAGCCGAAAGATCTCAGCGATCAGTACTAAAAACTATGTTTAAAAAGCCTTTCCGATACCCAACAGCGAAACTTTACAAGGAAAGTAATATCTTGAATGTACGCCAACTCTTTATCCTAAAGACAGTCGTCAATGTCCACAAAACTGTTATTACATCTGTGGATTATGCAGATCTTCTGAAACGGCGTGTTTTTAAAATACAAGTACCTAAGGTAAACTCTTCTTTTGCCAGACGTTTTAGTCCATATAAAGACAAGTACATGTACAATAAAACAACCCGTACGTGCGACATCAAATATTGTTCGGTAAAAGAAGCAACGCGACTTATAACAAAATGGCTCTCCTCTCTTTCCTACGATGAAACCGAAAAGCTTTTGATACATCTATCGTGAACTACTCAAAATTTTCGCAAAACTAATACCATAATAAGCCTGCAGTACCTATATATTATATATTGTAATACATAGTAGGCCAATTTTACATGAATTTTACTTGCACATCACATAGTCATCTACATACATATTAATTACACACTCCATTCTACTTAACTTTTGCATAAAGACACTCTTACACATGTACACACTTTTTATAAACATCACATAATGACTCAATCATATTTAAAATGTTTTTAAACTAAACTATTATTGTCACTACGAACCCTTGTATATGATAAGTAAGTACCTAATGTATCTAACGTAATTATGATTGTGGTACCCACAGGACAGGCTCGCCTAGTGTGGGGCCACAGGTAATATTTTTGTAAATACCTTATTTTCGGCAATAAACGTATTTTTATTTTATTTTTTATTTTATCTTATAAGGGTTCCTTTTTTACCTTACAAGGTAAAAAAGGGACCCTTATACGGAACCCTAACAAAAAAGTAAAATATAATGTAACCGGGATAACGCTAGGAAGTAGGTGAACGTCAAAGCGATACCCAATCAGTAACTATTTATGTATAGAAATGTAATATTACTATAATGTTGAGCTGTTATTTGTTTACTTATTGTGTTTTGTTGTGTGCACATATTTGTTGCGTTACGATCTAGATCAAGACATTGTTTGTTATATGTGATATTTTTTACGGTTGTAATGTGTGCACAAATGCATTAAATAAACTAAAAAAAAATAGGAAAAGGAACACTCCAAAAAGTTAATATTGTACGCCACGGTCATTGATTGGTAAATTAATTCGAAACTTCTCGACAGCAGAACGCTAACCTCATCAATCACCTGCTGCCAATTGCAGCAGTTGAAAACTAAACTTTTCTCGTTTAGTTATTGAATACAGCACCTTTGTCGGAACATCGCGGCCCGCAAGAATACAGCACCTTTGTCGGAACATCGCGGCCCGCAAACATCGCACGCTCACTACTTCCCAACTATTTAGTTTCCACCTCAACGACTTTCAAACTGGGATGGACAGCTGACTTGAAACTTTGTTCCAGCTTCGCAAGTTGCCCCTGGTTTGTGCGACGTTTATATGGGCAGCAGCGCTCATATTTGCGGCACCAGCGGCCGTGTTCTCCAACACCGCGACAGTGGAAATACGACCTAACGTCACCATTGTGTGCTGCACGCCATTTCCACCAGGCTGGGAGAGCTATTCGAAGTAAGTTCAACCTTATTTAGTATCACTTTCAGATTAATCTTGCTTGTATCTCATCTCTCGTAATAGAAAAATTTGGTAACAGAAATGAGAAACTTGTTCTGTGGTGAATAAAGTTCAGATTTGTGTGATGATCTGATTGATATTGACCAACAACTTGAACGCCTGATAGAAATATTTGAGCAAGTTAATGCTTGTATGTATGTGCTAATACGATTAGGGATGTCGGGTCAATATTGTTTAGATGGCTTGGTTTTATTTATTTATTTTCGTCCATGTTATCTGACTGAAGTAATGATACGTCAAATGTAGGACGATAGTTATATGCGTATTCATACTGATTATGTTCTGGTATCTAAAGTTCCTTACGATTATCCCTGCCATTTGTGCGAATGCCAACTTTGCACATAATATTTAGTATCCCTCTGCATCTACTACGACTACATCTCGACGAAAATATTGTACTATCAATAAAATAAAAAAAGGAGAATGTATTCTGTGTTGTATCATAAAGGTTTTTTGATCCTGTTTGGTGTTGTTTTTAACCAAGAGAGAAAGGGAACATTTGTTCCTACATAACTTCGTCATTTATGACGATTTATGCCCACTGTAAATAATATCACAAGCATAAAAACTTATTATGAGAGAATTGTGCAGTATGTGTTTAATTTCATCACCCATATAATTATATATACCTCATGCTAGTTCTGATATGTAAAAAATTGCCCCACTTACTAGAAAACACCTGCCAATAATATATTTCTGTGATAAACTATGTCATAAAATATTTGATATCGTTCGACACCATTCCAAAGTATGTAATTTGAATGTTAACGTACTCCATCTTAGTGTCGCATATCAGCTGACATTTTCATGAAATTGCATATATTATTTTGATGTCATTTGATCCACGTCACGTTGTTTACATTGCTAGCACCGTAATTTCACACTTCAGCAGCTTTTTATACAAAACTAGATCCCAATTGAATAATTACAAATTTAAAAAAAAGATAATATTTGTATTCATTAACGGTCTTTATAAGGCCGGGAAACATAGGCTGTGTACAATTTGAAGTTAGTCCTCGCCTGATCAGTGATTTCTTCTATACGTTGACTAATGTTACACTTTGCTAAAACTTTTGTCTCTAAAATACGTTGTGAGAAATATGCTATTCTTTCTTTTTTTAAAGACAATCTCATAATTGTTTAATTATGGCTAAGACTTGTATTATATTTAGAAGATACTAGTTTGAAATGAGATCCGAGGAACCGCTTTCTGCTCCACTTCGCACGCTCTTCGGCATCCCTGGTGGTTAGTCGATTGTGGTTGCAATCCCCTTAAAGGACATTTTTGAGATATACGAATTATTTTTTCATGTGTTTCTATGTATACGTACCCAAAGTATACAAAGACGGACAGACAGAGTATACTTAGTATCGTATATTTGTAAAGATCCCCGCGATAAAGAATTTATTCCTAGTGCAGGCTTTGCCTTCAAATTTCTCTTCATCTTCCAATTCATTTGAAACATATAGCAATATAATATTGTGTAATTCACAAATTGTTGTTTCGAGTCTGGGTGTTCATTGTGTCCGTTAATTGTATGTTTGTAAAGTCCCCCGCGACACACGATTTAGTCCTAATGCAGAGGTGTCTTTTTTATAAAAGAAATAAATAAAAAAAATATGATTAACACTCGTTACCTACTTCACCTCCACCACATAAACAGATGAACTAGAAGAACCGAGAGCATTATATTGAAGCAATGTTTAAGGCATGCCACGTCTGACAGCTTTGATTGATATCCATATTGAGTGATCGTTCAACACATGGTGAACGCACATACACGTACAATTATGATTTAATTTTACCAAAGTTGTTACTACCATAGCATAGGTACCGAACAGTTTAATAGTTCTCGGAATTATATCATTGTAATCCCCGTTTAGATTATATGCAAATAGAAATAATGTAGAATTTATTACAGCGTGCCATTTGTTTCAGATGGATGACCCTGGCTAAAGCACTAGTATACTACGGCCTACCACTGTTGGTGATAGCTTTTTTTTATTCGCTAATGGCTCAGCGGTTGCTGGCCAGTACTAGAGAGATGCCGGGAGTTTTTGTGACAGGTAAGTAATATTGCATTAAACGACTTTAAACTTTCACGCTTTGTATATATTGAAAAAGGTCGTTTAGCGGGTTTTAATCGACAGAACAAACATTTAAAGTTACCTCGTTTTTTTTCGACGTTTCAACCGATTTCCAATGGTTGTGGTTGCCTAGGGACTTGGATAAAATCTTGTATTAACCTTAGAAAAAATGAGGTTTGTTATGGGATAACCAAACTTAACGGAAGGATCCATGTTAAATTTGGGTTTTCCTGATTTCATTCGGACTTTACAGCATCTTAGGCCATATATTATTACGTAAACAAATTATTTGCTCATATATCGACGGCTAGAGAGAGCTTCCGTCCCGTCTGATGTAACAAAGGGTCCATGCTGCTGCGCCCGGACAGGACAATTTATTGGGTATTTCACTGAACATGTTTGTCTGTTTGTCTGTACGACAAAATAGCTGCAGTCGCTGAGTATGAGAACTTCTCCAAAACGAGTCTTTTCGTGACTAGTCTAGTTTCCTCGATACTGTAAGGACTTCTGTGTTGTTTACTGCATAACTTGTTTTAGAGTTATGCAGGTTTAAGTAATTATAAGTAAGGTTAAGGATGTAATGAGAAAGGTATAAAATAAATAAATACCTAGTTTAAAAAACACTAGGAAAACACGCTTTTATAAATGCACGTAAAACAAAAAATAAATTATGGATCGTTCAAATTGTCTCTATTTCCGAGCTGAAGTGTAAACTACGTGCTTTTAATTATAATTTGTTTGTTTTTCTAGTGTTTTTAAACTATTCATTTATTTAATACTTTTTGATCTTTGATAAGAAAATATGTTTAACATTTATACATTAATTTTAAGAAGGCGAATGAGCCCGCATCCTCTCCATCTCCGCCACTGCGTCTGTATTGCAGCTTAAAACAATCTAGCTCTTCAATCTGGAGACCACTAGGTGATTTTACTCTACCTATGGCCACTTACAAGTGAAAACACGGCTATGATACGATAGTTCATCATGGAATGCCAGTGCCTACCTTCCGGCTTCATCATCAGACCTTGAAACCTAACCGTGCTCAAAGTTCATTACAAGACTTTTCTAAGAAATCCAAAACAGCTATGATTCGATTTTCCATCATGAAGTTCCAGTTCATATCTTCCGGCTCCATCGTCAGATCAGTTCGACAGTATCATATTATTGTATTGTCATCAGAACTACATACAGCTGCCAATTTTCATTACGCTACGGCCGTTGGAAGAGGGTTAAATTAGTTAGCTTAGATTCCATTACATAGCTAGTTACATACATGTTGACCTTACTTACTTACTTACTCCTCTGGCGCAGCGACCCGAAGTGGGTCTTGGCCTCCGATACAAGAGAACGCCATTTATTTCGATCTCGTGCTGCCCCCTTCCAGTCTGTAACCTGGAGCTCTTGCAAATCCCGCTCAACTGTGTCCTTCCACCGGTATTTAGGCCTGCCAACGGGTCGGCGGCCGATCGGAGTACCAAGATATACTTTCTTGACACTACGACCGCCATCCATTCTCTCTAGGTGGCCCAACCAGCGGAGTCTCTGGGCCTTTGTTTCCCCGATGATGTTTGGTTCGGCGATTAGCGTCTCGATTTCGTTATTTTTTCGGACTCTCCAAGTGCCATCTTCTCTTTGGGTTGGGCCAAGAATCTTACGCATGATTTTCCTCTCCGTCACTAAAAGCTTTTCTTCTTCCTTAAGGGTTAGTGTCCACGCCTCGGTACCATACATTAAAATAGGTCTTATGACGGTTTTGTATATGCGTATTTTGGTTTTCCTGCTCAATAGCTTGGACACTAACACCTTATGCAGGGCTGCACTACATCGGAGAGCGTTGTGGATTCGGATGTCGACTTCCTCTTCCCTTGTATTTGTGTCCGTGATAGTGCACCCCAGATACTTAAAATTGGCAACACCTCGGAACGAAACATCTCCAACGCGTAGGTCTTCACGCTTCCGCCTTGTGTTTTATAGCGTTTCATGTGGAGATATTCCGTCTTGTCATGGTTGATTTCCAGCCCAACCCTCGAGCTTTCTAATACCAGAGTTTCAGCCAAGACTTCCACTTCCTTTTTTGTTTCACCCAATAGTGCTAGGTCGTCAGCGTATCCAATAACCCTATGCTGGCCATTCAAATGCAATCCGACGTCCAGTGTCATGACTTTTCGGATGACATGTTCTAGTGCTAGGTTGAACAGCATAGGTGACAGCGCATCTCCTTGCTTTAGCCCGGTTATCACTTCAAACTCTTCAGTGAGTTCCCCTCCGACCCTGACACGCATCCTACTGGTTTTTGTAACTACCTTAAGTAGGGTGATAAGTTTTTGTGGTATGCCAAAGTTGCTGAGTATGGCGTACAGTGAGTCTCTATCAATACTGTCGTAGGCTTTTCTAAAGTCTACGAACAGTGAATGAATGTTCTGCACGTATTCCCATCTCTTTTCCATCAGCTGCTTCAGAAGGAAAATTTGGTCCACTGTGCTGCGATTACGCCGGAACCCACACTGATAATCACCTACAATTTTTTCCGCATACGGTTCCAGTCTGTCTAGTAGCACGTAGGATAACACCTTATACGCTGTTGGAAGAAGAGCGATGCCGCGGTAATTTGAGCAGGTCTTTCTACACCCCTTTTTATGGATAGGACAGATGACGCCCACACTCCATTCATGTGGCTGTTGTTCTGAAGACCAGATCTTGTCAGAACATGTGATGCACGCCGCAATACGTATCAACAGCGCCACGAACACTTGACCTGATACGTTCAAATAGATGACTGCTTTGCGATTTTAATTTACAAAACACTAGCACCAATGTTCGTCTCTAATGAGGTCAAAGTCCAGTCTTTTGTTTACCGAGCTCAAGTCATTCAAATTTTTTTTTTTTTTTGATCACTTTCTTGTCCGTCTGTCTGTCTGTCTGCCCGTGTGTCACCACCGATTTTCTCAGGAACGGGTGGACCTAGCAAATTGATATTATACCAGATACTGAAGTCTATGGTTCCTATTAGGTGTATAAAAATCAGGGTCCTGGGTCAACCCGATAAAAAGATATGGTCAAAATTAGATTTTTGCGAAAACTTGTAAGTACCAAAGTTAACCTTAATTTTCAACTTATTTTAATTTTCGGAATTTTCCTTAACTTGTGCTGTAAGACCTTGGTTTTAACCAAAATTGACAATTCTAGGTCAACCGTAAGTACCCTATAGGTTTTGGGTCGAAAACCTATAATATGGTAGTTCCCGTTGAACTAGAATCACGAAATTTGGCCAAAAGCAGGGTCTTACAGCACAAATAAAGGAAAAATTACATACATACATACATACATAGACTCACGCCTGTTTCCCCGAAGGGGTAGGCAGAGGCATATTAAACGCCCACTTTTCGCCAGTGTTTTGATCCCACGTAATAGGTGGCGAGCCTATTGCCGCTTATTGGGACATTTTGTTTGTCAGAGCCTCGTCCGTTGATCGGCAGGTGCACCACTTGCAGGTGAGGTTGGCTTGGGACCCTAAGTTCTTGGTGGGAACCCTATGCACCCTATTACAAAAAATAAAAAATTGGAAAATTTAAGGGAGTCCCCATACATACATAGTAGACTCCATTTAAGATAGTCCTATAAGTTGTATGGGCGCTCATACAGATTTTGAGGACTAGCGTAATTAGCACCAACCTCAAATAAGGTAAAATGCGTACGGTATCCTCGTGCGCGGGTCAGACTCGCACTTGTCCGATTTTTTTTTATATAAAAAGCTGGCCATAGATACTCACTTTAATATGAGTTATAAAATGTTGTCTTGTTTACTTTATAAAAATAAGGAAACGAATCGAATTTTTCTGTTTTATCCAACGATTTTATGAATATTGAAATTTAATATCAGAGCTGTTTGTTTACAAAGGTTCTAAATTAATATCGGCTCAGATGTAATATCATATATCTATACAGTGAGCTTTGAGTTGCATAAGTAGGTACTCATTTAAAAAGTATGTAACTTTTTGCGGCTTTATTACAGTAAAATAGAATATATTTTTGTATATACGCTGCACGTGAACGATTATACTGTGACTAGTGTGTTCACAATCTTACCTTTTATACTAATTCGCTTCACTCTGCCAAACGGCAAAAACAAAAGGCAACATAACAGATGAAATTGTCAAGCAGACCACACTTTGACGTACTTAAAACACACGTTTCCAAGCTTTGCTTTTAACTTTTGTGGCGAGAAAACGTGGAAAGAAACATGCCCCTGATATTAATTATACTTTCTACTTTCATGTTTCGATATTCAAAAGAAGTTCAAAACAAAATTTACGTCTTAGTTTTTAACACGCTTTTATTAGGTCGTAATAATAATATGTACGAACCTTAACAAGTATGCAAAAAAACGTTGTATGGTTTTTAGCTTAGAATATTTATCAAAATCAATTAAATTTACGCTTGTCTGATTCTGCTCAACTAATGTAAAATTAATCTTTAATTCAGGAATTTCTTCAATTTTAATATTGTTAGTGCTCAATTGAGGCCAATTATTTTTAGATTCGTACAAAAATGAGGGACCGTTCCACCAAACATCTAGATTATTTAATTTGTGCGCGTCAACACCGCGAGAAGCACAATCCGCGGGGTTTAGCGCAGTGGGGACGTGTCGCCACTCCGAACCTTCGGTTAACTCTAAAATGGTTGCTACTCTGTTAGATACAAACGTTTTTAATTTAGTATGACTAGTGTTTAGCCACGCTAAAACGATCGATGAATCAGTCCAATAGTAGGATCGCGTTATGTTACAACGAAGCGTGCGGACGACCGCGGCAGTGAGCTGAGCGCCCAGTACTGCAGCGCAAAGCTCCAGTCGTGGTATGGTCGTCGGCGCGACGGGACTCACGCGCGCCTTCGCACAAAGGAGCCGGACAGTGACGCCGCCTTGATTGTTTGTCGACTTTAAGTAAACATAGGCTGCGTACGCGTCGTTGCTACTGTCACAAAAACAATGTAATTCTATAGAAGCAACTGAGTCGCATAGCACGTATCTAGGTATACGGAGCGTTTTAATTGATGTCAACCCATATACAAACTGTTGCCAGGATTTCTTGATATCCTCAGGCACGGGTTGATCCCAGTTAATTTTGGCAAGCCATAGCCTTTGTATTAATATTTTTGGCACTATAGTTAACAAGCTTAAGAGACCTAAGGGATCGAAAATTTTACACGAATCGGACAAAATTGATCGTTTAGTGGGACCATCGTTTCTTGGCGAATACTGAGTGGGGAAATGTATGACATCAGCTTCAGAATCCCAGCCCACTCCGAGTGTGTGTAAAGAGGAACTAAGTATAAGGCTACTTTGGGTATCAGTATTTTGACTGTCGTTTAAAACTAAGGACGAGTTAGAACGAAACTTACGCAAGGGAAAACAACCAGTTGACAAACATTTCTCAATAGATTTTTTTATGTATAATAAATTAGACTCTGAATCCGCTCCCGTGAGCAAGTCATCGACCAGAAAATCGTTTTGGATAATATTTTTAATGTTTAAGTCTGCGCAATCCTCACCCAACTGCCATAAACAACGAGTACTCAAAAAACTAGCACTTGAATAGCCATAAGTAACTGTATTGAGTCTTAATGTTTTTAATCGCTCATTCTCATTGTTACGCCATAAGACTAATTGTAAATCACGGTCACACTCTTGTATTAATACTTGTCTGTACATTTTTGTGACGTCACCAGTTAGAACGTATCTATATGTCCTAAATCTGAGCAATATGTTAAAAAGAGAATCTTGTATGCATGGTCCAATCATCTGGAGGTCATTAATTGAATAACCAGACGATGTAGAAGCACTGCCATTGAATACAACGCGAAGTTTTGTTGACTCACTAGTGGGTTTGAGTACTGGGTGATGCGGCACAAAAAATGCAATGCTAGGGCGTCGAAACTTAGACTCAGAAAGATGGCCTAACTCGGCATACTCGTCAATGAATTCCTTATACATTTTTTTAAGTTCTGGGTTTCTCTTAAATCGCTTTTCTAAACCAATAAAGCGTTTTTTAGCCAATCGATACGAGTCGCCTAAGCAGTCGGGCTCAGTTATCAATGGAAGGCGCACACAAAAGCGGCCGTCCTTGTCGCGGTATGTATGAGTGACAAAATGTTGTTCACATTCAGCATTAATGTCGGTGTGCTGTTGAGTAGACTGAGGAATCTGTTCTAGCTGCCAAAACTTCGTCATTAACTCATCTAAATTATTATGCGTTGAAATATGATTGCATTGAATAAATGAATTAAATGAATTTTGTTTAGAAAAAGTTTTATCATATAAAGGACCTGCTAGTATCCAGCCAAGTCTTGACTCGCGCCACAATGGGTAAATTATTACCTAACGTAATCTGCTCGGACCCAATTAAATGCCAAAAAATATCAGCGCCGATTAGAATATTAATAGGTGCGGGCTGATTAAAATGGGGATCTGCGAGCTTGATGTTACGGGGAATTTTTAATCGCGAAACATCAATATATTTGTGCGGCATATCGCCGGTGATAGACGGTAGTACCAAGCATGACACATTTAAGTTAAGACTGTTGTCATGTCTTGATTTGATTACAATACTACAACGCTCAGGCATACCTGTTATTGGAATATTACCTACACCGACTACGCTTGTGTTATTAGGCTGAGAAGTCAACTGCAGCTGTTGTTTCAAGCTAGAAGTGATCAAAGAAGTTTGACTTCCGCTATCTAAAAGACATCTAACGGTTAAACAAGCGCCGGTATCGGGATTACACACATTTATAAGCGCCGTAGACAGTAAAATGTGATTATTGTTAAAGGTCGCCATGCCGGTCGTAACCTGAGGTTCCGATTTCGGTGGCGGATCTAATGAGAGATTTGTAGCCTGAGGATACTCCCTATGCAACAGTGTATTATGACGTTTTTTGCACTTAGAGCAAGGGCCCAACCTACAGCGATGGGAAGGGTGACCCTTGCGTAAACAATTTAAACAAAGTTTCAACTTTACCGCCTCAGAAATCCTATTATCGACGGACTTGGACAGAAACGACGAACAATCGTAGATACGATGCTCCCCGTCACAGAAGACACACGAGGCAGTAATGGCAGAGGCACCGGCGTCGGCGGGAGCGGCTGAAATTTGAAACGATTTCGCGGGTGACTTTCGTGAATTAGAGAAATCATATTTTGCATTGAGAGCGACCTTCTCCGACTTACTTCGCTGGACCGATTCTAAAATATCGGCGCGACCCTTTATAAATTTAAAAAAGTCAGTGAGTGAAGGAATCTCCTCAAAACTATTTTTGTATTCCTCCCATTTAAAATTAGTGCTACTGTCGAGCTTCGCTGAGACCATGTGTATAATTAAAGTATCCCACTTGTCTGTGGGCTGGCCCAAACTATTCAAGGCACGCAAATTTTTGGACACATGATCAATTAAATATCTTAGGCCTTTGGCTAATTCTCGTCCCATCGGCTGAATGTTAAAAAGGGAATTAAGGTGATTATTAACTAACTGTTTTTTATTGTTATATCTCTCGCAGAGGAGATGCCAAGCTTCCAAATAATTGGTCTCTGTAACTTCCAAATTACTTATAACTTGCGATGCCTCACCCTCTAAATAAGAGTTCAAATAATGGAATTTATGGATCGGTTTTATACGATCGTTAAAATGAATAAGAGAGTTGAAGGTATCCCTAAACTCGAGCCACTTAAAATAAGTACCATCAAAATTAGCGATTTTAATGATAGGCAATCTAAAATTGATGTCATTGTGGTGACTACAATGCGAATGTGTGTCAAATTTCACACTAACGTTGTCGTTCGAGTTATCCACCAACCTTTGGGCGATTGCAATTAAAGTAAGAAATTCTTGTTCAATCTCCTCTCGCACATCGATTTCAGAGTCCATCGAATCAGGATTCGAAATCTCAATTTGTGTCTGTAGTTCATCAAATTGGCTAAAAAGATTACGAAATCGAGCCAGCCTCAGTGTGAGTTCACTTGTTTGGTCAGACGAAAGACCGTCACAATTATTTAATTTATCAAGATAATTTCTAAATTTAGTTACACGTCCTTTAATGGAGCTTCTAATTATATTATATGACGATTTCTCAGTCATCTTGCACAATTACAACAAAGAAACAAGAATTGCACCAAACAATTAAACAAATAAAAATGTACTTAACAAAAAAATACGTAAATTGCTCGGCTTATGCTCCTAGACAGCGCGGCTCAGCTGATCGAACAATGGGCCGGGCACGAGCCGCCGATGTGACGTACGCACTTGTAAGTTTGCACTACACAGAAAAATAGTATAATATTAGAAAAAATGCTTTGAATTTATTATAAAATTACCTATAGGGATTTATTTAATGGCAAACATAAAGGTAAAAATTATTTAAATATGTATGTAGATACTAGTTTATGCTAATCGCAAACAATGTAGGTAGGTATTTAAGAACACTCAGGGCGTGGCCCGTTTAATTTCTAGAGAATAAATCACCAATTTGAATGTGATTAAAACGTAAAATTCAATTGAGAGAATAAAATATAGAAACGAGCAACCCTAATAGTCACGTACAAGGGGGAAAATTATAGAAATAGGTATAGGAAATTAGGAATGGTGCACTTCCCTGGCTAAACCTTGTGCTGCGGTGCGTTAGGCTGACCGGCTGGCTTGAAGCGAGGGTTAGCTGGAAGCTGCGTCACTGGTCCAAGGGTCGCATCAAGGTCACGGAGTCCAAACTATTTGACGGCGGCAGATGCAATCTTATAAATCCGTAGCCATGTATCATCACAGCCGTTGAGATTCTTCTTCCTCTTGCTCCTCCGAAAGTCGTGGTCCGAAACGATGAATATAAGTGCGTGACCCTTTGTCCTTCACGAAGCTCAGCTTGATGTGCAGTATGGGCGTGTTTGCGATCACGTCGGGGTCACCATATGTTGCGTATTGGGGTCTTGATAATAAAAAATACAGCTACTGCTCTTCCACAATACTTTTAATGCAATATTTGCAATATTAAAACATTACAATATAATGATAGGTGCGTTAAATTATAGACGACGTCGCGCGCAATAGTAGGTGTGCGAATGAATAAAAAAGGTGGGGCGCACGGCGCGCCGCCACGAGTGTTGGGAACCGGTTGGCGGTCCGTTCGCGACGTAGACAACACACGGCGCGAACACCTAGACATGCTGCATTGTAAAAATATTTTCACGTCAGCTCCATGTATGGAAAAGACCCCTTAATTGTCATTCCTTTTTTATGTTTGTATAAAATTCGGGCAGCGGTTCACAGAATACGTCATCTTTCAAAAAGTATTCAATGATGTACTTAGTCTTAAGGGTTACGGTATAAGATGGCTGTGACATACGGAAGTACAGACAGACAGACAGATATGGCGAATCTATCAGGGTTCCGATTTTTGGATAAAAAATCCTAAAAAGTGCCTACAATGTTTAAAATTCCGATCGACTTGGACCACGCAGAGATCTGTTTGTTATATCTCTAAAAGCAGTAACAAAGCTAAGATTTAACATTATCGTCATCTTATATGTATCATTTGAGATGAATATACGATGGCAAAGCGTGAGGCAGTCTAAGCATGTATATCGCAAACCAAGGGAAATCAAGCAAAATGACAAACCCATGGGCGGTATAACAGTACTTTTTCGTGGCGATTTTCGTTAGGCTCTGTCTGTTATACCACCATACAATATGAGAGCATGATTATGAGGCAACGAACATGCACAAGGATTCTCTGATCTTTTACTCGCGATTGGTAACTTCGCGGTGTGGACTCGCACGAACAAGTGAAAGTCATTTGAGCCATTTTCCGGACATCTACATCTACACTATTCAATATAGGTATTATATGCAACTTAAAACATTTTGGGTATCAATTCTGTAGCCTAATGAAAAGACAAATTCCGCGCGAACGGAGTCGCGGGCACAGCTAGTTCGAAATAAAACAAAAGTACCCTCATTAGTTCGTAGAAAACTTTGTTTACTATTCTTATCGCTGCCGTCACATTGACGGTGTGCGGTCTTAGTAGGTATTAGTAAAGGAATCTCAAATACAACATATATACTAATAGTTTTCTATAAGGATTTAAGCTAACAATAACAAATTAGGAAAAGTAATAAAATTTGAAAAATAACAAAAACATAGTTTGTAAAATATTTAAGAATGAAATCGCCGTCCCGTCAAATTGACGGCGTTGGTCTTTCTAGTGTTAAGAAGATTCTAATTTAATTTCAGTCCTTTCCGACACTTGGTGCTGCGATCGACTTGAGAAAAATATTTTGTTATCTGTCTGTATTTATAAAATCCTTTATCCTTGCGTTACTTAGGTACTGACTGACAGACACGCTACAGCCGAAACTACTGGGCGCAAGTACGTGAAATTGGCATGTATGTTCCTTGAGGTGTGTAGGGGCGCACTAAGAGAGGATTGTTGGCAATTCCTCCCCTAAGGGGGCTAAGCACGTTGTCAGAGTTTGTATGAAACTTTTTATTCCTTCAACGGATTTACTTCAAACTAAATGATTCTACTTTCTATTCAGACTAAATGATTTGATGTTGATTCCTCAAATGATGTTAGTGAACACTTAGGAAATCTTTTTGGAAATTTTTACCCTCTGGGGATAAAAAGGGGAGTCAAAATTTACCTAATCCTAATAAATGAAACCTTTTGAATAGGTAGTTCAAGGTATAAACTTCGTACGTTGCATATTGTTGCCTTAAATGACGTTAGTGAACACAGATTTATTTATTTTGTAAAATATTTCTCTAAAAAGATAGAAAAGGGGGTCAGAGTTTGTGTAAAACCCTTTATTTTTCAATGGAATCACTTTAATCTGTCTATATAAATCAAATCAAATCAAACATTTTATTTCGCGTGGCTTAGACGCATAGATAAATACCTTACAGTCTAACATACATACAGTGGTTGTTAGTATAAATATACTTTTAAACTATGTTAGTATAGCTTCACTTGCACGTTGTTGATGTGCGCTCGTGTGGCACTTGTCCGCGGAAGCGACGGAACACCTCGCCCGTCGCCCAAAAGTCCTCCTTCATCACAACATCCAGAAAGCACGTCGGGACCCGCACCACAAACGCCTTGAAATTGACGTTACGACGCGACTCCAGCAGCTGTACTCTCGGTGTGTATTTCGTCTTTAGGCGCACGTACTCCGCGATGTCCTCCGCCTTAGTGGTGTAGTGCAGACGAGAGACATAGACGGGTGTGTTTGGTGCGGCGGCGCGCAGATTCACACCCGACTCCACAGGGGCCGTACCGTAGCAGTTCTTGTTGGTTTTCTGACGACGCTTCCTCCTCTGCACCGTCATAAAACCATCATCAGCTTCCTCATCGCGGTTCGTTGCCTTCTCCGACATGGACGTCAGTGTGAAAGCAACGGGGGTACTCGCAGTAACCTGCTGAACCTCTTTTCGCTTATTACGCGCGGCAATACACGGAGGAGCCGCAGAGACGTGGGCAGGGCTGCGGGGCGCTTGTGTAGCGCACTCAGCAGTCACAATATTTCGCGGCGACAAAACTGCTGACGCGAAACTTGCAACCGATGTGTCGACGCATGCACCTCCTAAAACCCTTGCGTTAGGTACCGACTGACGAACAGACACGCTACAAGAGCCGAAACTACAGTACTGGGCGCATGTATGTTCCTTGAGGAGTGTAGGGGAGTTTGTTCAAGACATTTTATCGAAGCGAAATTTACGCGTGCGAAGCAGCGGGCAAAAGCTAGTTATCAGTAAATAATTTCGCTGGTGTTTAGGTACTATTAAACTACTGGATTATTACAAAGTTGTTATCAATTTTAAAGTCTTGTGATTTGTATGCATCATACAAACAATAACATACGTATTTATATCTTAAATTATTTGTTTTAAATGATTAACACCGGTTAAATAAACATTAATCTGAAAATTTTATGTAAACATATCCAAAATTATTGTTTTTAACACGCTTTTTAACCGAATTCAAAACAAGGAGGTGTTTCTCAATTCATCGGAATCTTTTTTTATGTATGTTCCCCGATTTCTCTAAGACGCCTGGACCGATTTAAAAAAATCTTATTTTGATATAAAGAGTATACCTCCCAGTTGGTCCCATGATCTTCAGGTCAGGATCTGATCATGGAATCCTGAAAAAATTGGAGGAACTCTTCAAATTTTATAAGCACACTTGAAGCGATTTGACGATAACAACCCAATGCCGTCGAGTTTGGGCTCGTTTGAGTCGTCTTTACATAGACTTTGATGCTGGATGATTTCCATGGTCAAATGATAGAGCTGGAAGGTAACCATGAGATCTTTGTGATACAACAACCCAATCTCATCGAGTTTAGGGTCGTTTGATTCGTCTTTACATGAACTTTGGTACTGGATGTTTTCCAGGGTCTGCTGATGGAGCAGGAAGGTGGACATGGGATCTTTGTAATACAAAGACGCATTCCCATTGAGCTTGGGCTCGTTTGATTCGTCTTTACATGGACTTTAGTGCTGAATGTTTACCAAACTTTGATGATGGAGCAGGAAGGTGGCCATGGGATCTTTGTAATACAAAGATGCAAACCCATTGAGTTTGGGCTCGTTTGATTCGTCTTTACATGGACTTTAGTGCTGAATATTTACCAAACTCTGATGATGGAGCAGGAAGGTAGCCATGGGATATATTTGTAATACAATTACGCAATCCCATTGAGTTTGGTCTCGTTTGATTCGTCTTTACATGGACTTTAGTGCTGAATGTTTTCCAAAGTCTGATGATAGAGCAGGATGGTGCCCATGGGATATTTGTAATACAATTACGCAATCTCATCGAGTTTAGGCTCGTTTGTTTTGTTTTGGCAAACACTTTGGTACTGGATGATTGCCGGGATCTGATGATGGAACTAAAACGAACGTGTTTAGGCTAGTTAGTTGAAAACAAAAAAAAATACTTGAAATTGCCAGAAAGGTACAGGTCTACACTTCAGAATTGAGGCACGTAAGGAAGGCCTCCCCATCATGTACCACCTACACTATCCTATGTAGCTACTTACCACCTATTACTATTTTTTTTTATTGTAGTATACCACTAAAAAGCAAAAAATTTAAATTATTTTTAAATAAAAAAAAACCGACTTCAAAAATCACTAAGGAACTAAAAAGCTAAAAATAATTGGTTTTGGAGCAAAACTTTTTGGAGTCAGTGCTTACGCAAAAAGTTACTAAACTACAAACTACCTATTCTATCAACAACGAAAGTTATATAAAAAAGTGTAGAGGTTTTATAGTCAGATCAGAAATACTTGGCTTGGCACCGACTCCAAAAAGTTTTGCTCCAAAACCAATTATTTTTTGCTTTTTAGTACCTTAGTGATTTTTGAAGTCGGTTTTTTTTTATTTAAAAATAATTTTTATTAGGTCAACAATTATTAGGTTAGGAACGAGCTCTTAGGCAATATTGTCCGTCACGAAGCCATATCAGAAAGGATCTGTGTTCTGCGCGTCAAGAGCCAATTCTCCCATATAACTATCATAAACGCGTACGCGCCGACTAAAATGGCAAGCGATGGGACAAAGGATCTATTCTATGATGATTTAGAATCGATCTATGACCGGATAAGCAGCTATGATGTCAAAATGCTCATTGGTGATCTCAACGCGAAGATCGGGAAAGAAGAGGCTTTTGTGCCCACAATTGGTCGATACACAATAATTTTGGATATGTTTACATAAAATTTTCAGATTAATGTTTATTTAACCGGTGTTAATCATTTAAAACAAATAATTTAAGATATAAATACGTATGTTATTGTTTGTATGATGCATACAAATCACAAGACTTTAAAATTGATAACAACTTTGTAATAATCCAGTAGTTTAATAGTACCTAAACACCAGCGAAATTATTTACTGATAACTAGCTTTTGCCCGCTGCTTCGCACGCGTAAATTTCGCTTCGATAAAATGTCTTGAACAAACTCCCCTACACTCCTCAAGGAACATACATGCGCCCAGTACTGTAGTTTCGGCTCTTGTAGCGTGTCTGTTCGTCAGTCGGTACCTAACGCAAGGGTTTTAGGAGGTGCATGCGTCGACACATCGGTCGCAAGTTTCGCGTCAGCAGTTTTGTCGCCGCGAAATATTGTGACTGCTGAGTGCGCTACACAAGCGCCCCGCAGCCCTGCCCACGTCTCTGCGGCTCCTCCGTGTATTGCCGCGCGTAATAAGCGAAAAGAGGTTCAGCAGGTTACTGCGAGTACCCCCGTTGCTTTCACACTGACGTCCATGTCGGAGAAGGCAACGAACCGCGATGAGGAAGCTGATGATGGTTTTATGACGGTGCAGAGGAGGAAGCGTCGTCAGAAAACCAACAAGAACTGCTACGGTACGGCCCCTGTGGAGTCGGGTGTGAATCTGCGCGCCGCCGCACCAAACACACCCGTCTATGTCTCTCGTCTGCACTACACCACTAAGGCGGAGGACATCGCGGAGTACGTGCGCCTAAAGACGAAATACACACCGAGAGTACAGCTGCTGGAGTCGCGTCGTAACGTCAATTTCAAGGCGTTTGTGGTGCGGGTCCCGACGTGCTTTCTGGATGTTGTGATGAAGGAGGACTTTTGGGCGACGGGCGAGGTGTTCCGTCGCTTCCGCGGACAAGTGCCACACGAGCGCACATCAACAACGTGCAAGTGAAGCTATACTAACATAGTTTAAAAGTATATTTATACTAACAACCACTGTATGTATGTTAGACTGTAAGGTATTTATCTATGCGTCTAAGCCACGCGAAATAAAATGTTTGATTTGATTTGATTTATATAGACAGATTAAAGTGATTCCATTGAAAAATAAAGGGTTTTACACAAACTCTGACCCCCTTTTCTATCTTTTTAGAGAAATATTTTACAAAATAAATAAATCTGTGTTCACTAACGTCATTTAAGGCAACAATATGCAACGTACGAAGTTTATACCTTGAACTACCTATTCAAAAGGTTTCATTTATTAGGATTAGGTAAATTTTGACTCCCCTTTTTATCCCCAGAGGGTAAAAATTTCCAAAAAGATTTCCTAAGTGTTCACTAACATCATTTGAGGAATCAACATCAAATCATTTAGTCTGAATAGAAAGTAGAATCATTTAGTTTGAAGTAAATCCGTTGAAGGAATAAAAAGTTTCATACAAACTCTGACAACGTGCTTAGCCCCCTTAGGGGAGGAATTGCCAACAATCCTCTCTTAGTGCGCCCCTACACACCTCAAGGAACATACATGCCAATTTCACGTACTTGCGCCCAGTAGTTTCGGCTGTAGCGTGTCTGTCAGTCAGTACCTAAGTAACGCAAGGATAAAGGATTTTATAAATACAGACAGATAACAAAATATTTTTCTCAAGTCGATCGCAGCACCAAGTGTCGGAAAGGACTGAAATTAAATTAGAATCTTCTTAACACTAGAAAGACCAACGCCGTCAATTTGACGGGACGGCGATTTCATTCTTAAATATTTTACAAACTATGTTTTTGTTATTTTTCAAATTTTATTACTTTTCCTAATTTGTTATTGTTAGCTTAAATCCTTATAGAAAACTATTAGTATATATGTTGTATTTGAGATTCCTTTACTAATACCTACTAAGACCGCACACCGTCAATGTGACGGCAGCGATAAGAATAGTAAACAAAGTTTTCTACGAACTAATGAGGGTACTTTTGTTTTATTTCGAACTAGCTGTGCCCGCGACTCCGTTCGCGCGGAATTTGTCTTTTCATTAGGCTACAGAATTGATACCCAAAATGTTTTAAGTTGCATATAATACCTATATTGAATAGTGTAGATGTAGATGTCCGGAAAATGGCTCAAATGACTTTCACTTGTTCGTGCGAGTCCACACCGCGAAGTTACCAATCGCGAGTAAAAGATCAGAGAATCCTTGTGCATGTTCGTTGCCTCATAATCATGCTCTCATATTGTATGGTGGTATAACAGACAGAGCCTAACGAAAATCGCCACGAAAAAGTACTGTTATACCGCCCATGGGTTTGTCATTTTGCTTGATTTCCCTTGGTTTGCGATATACATGCTTAGACTGCCTCACGCTTTGCCATCGTATATTCATCTCAAATGATACATATAAGATGACGATAATGTTAAATCTTAGCTTTGTTACTGCTTTTAGAGATATAACAAACAGATCTCTGCGTGGTCCAAGTCGATCGGAATTTTAAACATTGTAGGCACTTTTTAGGATTTTTTATCCAAAAATCGGAACCCTGATAGATTCGCCATATCTGTCTGTCTGTCTGTACTTCCGTATGTCACAGCCATCTTATACCGTAACCCTTAAGACTAAGTACATCATTGAATACTTTTTGAAAGATGACGTATTCTGTGAACCGCTGCCCGAATTTTATACAAACATAAAAAAGGAATGACAATTAAGGGGTCTTTTCCATACATGGAGCTGACGTGAAAATATTTTTACAATGCAGCATGTCTAGGTGTTCGCGCCGTGTGTTGTCTACGTCGCGAACGGACCGCCAACCGGTTCCCAACACTCGTGGCGGCGCGCCGTGCGCCCCACCTTTTTTATTCATTCGCACACCTACTATTGCGCGCGACGTCGTCTATAATTTAACGCACCTATCATTATATTGTAATGTTTTAATATTGCAAATATTGCATTAAAAGTATTGTGGAAGAGCAGTAGCTGTATTTTTTATTATCAAGACCCCAATACGCAACATATGGTGACCCCGACGTGATCGCAAACACGCCCATACTGCACATCAAGCTGAGCTTCGTGAAGGACAAAGGGTCACGCACTTATATTCATCGTTTCGGACCACGACTTTCGGAGGAGCAAGAGGAAGAAGAATCTCAACGGCTGTGATGATACATGGCTACGGATTTATAAGATTGCATCTGCCGCCGTCAAATAGTTTGGACTCCGTGACCTTGATGCGACCCTTGGACCAGTGACGCAGCTTCCAGCTAACCCTCGCTTCAAGCCAGCCGGTCAGCCTAACGCACCGCAGCACAAGGTTTAGCCAGGGAAGTGCACCATTCCTAATTTCCTATACCTATTTCTATAATTTTCCCCCTTGTACGTGACTATTAGGGTTGCTCGTTTCTATATTTTATTCTCTCAATTGAATTTTACGTTTTAATCACATTCAAATTGGTGATTTATTCTCTAGAAATTAAACGGGCCACGCCCTGAGTGTTCTTAAATACCTACCTACATTGTTTGCGATTAGCATAAACTAGTATCTACATACATATTTAAATAATTTTTACCTTTATGTTTGCCATTAAATAAATCCCTATAGGTAATTTTATAATAAATTCAAAGCATTTTTTCTAATATTATACTATTTTTCTGTGTAGTGCAAACTTACAAGTGCGTACGTCACATCGGCGGCTCGTGCCCGGCCCATTGTTCGATCAGCTGAGCCGCGCTGTCTAGGAGCATAAGCCGAGCAATTTACGTATTTTTTTGTTAAGTACATTTTTATTTGTTTAATTGTTTGGTGCAATTCTTGTTTCTTTGTTGTAATTGTGCAAGATGACTGAGAAATCGTCATATAATATAATTAGAAGCTCCATTAAAGGACGTGTAACTAAATTTAGAAATTATCTTGATAAATTAAATAATTGTGACGGTCTTTCGTCTGACCAAACAAGTGAACTCACACTGAGGCTGGCTCGATTTCGTAATCTTTTTAGCCAATTTGATGAACTACAGACACAAATTGAGATTTCGAATCCTGATTCGATGGACTCTGAAATCGATGTGCGAGAGGAGATTGAACAAGAATTTCTTACTTTAATTGCAATCGCCCAAAGGTTGGTGGATAACTCGAACGACAACGTTAGTGTGAAATTTGACACACATTCGCATTGTAGTCACCACAATGACATCAATTTTAGATTGCCTATCATTAAAATCGCTAATTTTGATGGTACTTATTTTAAGTGGCTCGAGTTTAGGGATACCTTCAACTCTCTTATTCATTTTAACGATCGTATAAAACCGATCCATAAATTCCATTATTTGAACTCTTATTTAGAGGGTGAGGCATCGCAAGTTATAAGTAATTTGGAAGTTACAGAGACCAATTATTTGGAAGCTTGGCATCTCCTCTGCGAGAGATATAACAATAAAAAACAGTTAGTTAATAATCACCTTAATTCCCTTTTTAACATTCAGCCGATGGGACGAGAATTAGCCAAAGGCCTAAGATATTTAATTGATCATGTGTCCAAAAATTTGCGTGCCTTGAATAGTTTGGGCCAGCCCACAGACAAGTGGGATACTTTAATTATACACATGGTCTCAGCGAAGCTCGACAGTAGCACTAATTTTAAATGGGAGGAATACAAAAATAGTTTTGAGGAGATTCCTTCACTCACTGACTTTTTTAAATTTATAAAGGGTCGCGCCGATATTTTAGAATCGGTCCAGCGAAGTAAGTCGGAGAAGGTCGCTCTCAATGCAAAATATGATTTCTCTAATTCACGAAAGTCACCCGCGAAATCGTTTCAAATTTCAGCCGCTCCCGCCGACGCCGGTGCCTCTGCCATTACTGCCTCGTGTGTCTTCTGTGACGGGGAGCATCGTATCTACGATTGTTCGTCGTTTCTGTCCAAGTCCGTCGATAATAGGATTTCTGAGGCGGTAAAGTTGAAACTTTGTTTAAATTGTTTACGCAAGGGTCACCCTTCCCATCGCTGTAGGTTGGGCCCTTGCTCTAAGTGCAAAAAACGTCATAATACACTGTTGCATAGGGAGTATCCTCAGGCTACAAATCTCTCATTAGATCCGCCACCGAAATCGGAACCTCAGGTTACGACCGGCATGGCGACCTTTAACAATAATCACATTTTACTGTCTACGGCGCTTATAAATGTGTGTAATCCCGATACCGGCGCTTGTTTAACCGTTAGATGTCTTTTAGATAGCGGAAGTCAAACTTCTTTGATCACTTCTAGCTTGAAACAACAGCTGCAGTTGACTTCTCAGCCTAATAACACAAGCGTAGTCGGTGTAGGTAATATTCCAATAACAGGTATGCCTGAGCGTTGTAGTATTGTAATCAAATCAAGACATGACAACAGTCTTAACTTAAATGTGTCATGCTTGGTACTACCGTCTATCACCGGCGATATGCCGCACAAATATATTGATGTTTCGCGATTAAAAATTCCCCGTAACATCAAGCTCGCAGATCCCCATTTTAATCAGCCCGCACCTATTAATATTCTAATCGGCGCTGATATTTTTTGGCATTTAATTGGGTCCGAGCAGATTACGTTAGGTAATAATTTACCCATTGTGGCGCGAGTCAAGACTTGGCTGGATACTAGCAGGTCCTTTATATGATAAAACTTTTTCTAAACAAAATTCATTTAATTCATTTATTCAATGCAATCATATTTCAACGCATAATAATTTAGATGAGTTAATGACGAAGTTTTGGCAGCTAGAACAGATTCCTCAGTCTACTCAACAGCACACCGACATTAATGCTGAATGTGAACAACATTTTGTCACTCATACATACCGCGACAAGGACGGCCGCTTTTGTGTGCGCCTTCCATTGATAACTGAGCCCGACTGCTTAGGCGACTCGTATCGATTGGCTAAAAAACGCTTTATTGGTTTAGAAAAGCGATTTAAGAGAAACCCAGAACTTAAAAAAATGTATAAGGAATTCATTGACGAGTATGCCGAGTTAGGCCATCTTTCTGAGTCTAAGTTTCGACGCCCTAGCATTGCATTTTTTGTGCCGCATCACCCAGTACTCAAACCCACTAGTGAGTCAACAAAACTTCGCGTTGTATTCAATGGCAGTGCTTCTACATCGTCTGGTTATTCAATTAATGACCTCCAGATGATTGGACCATGCATACAAGATTCTCTTTTTAACATATTGCTCAGATTTAGGACATATAGATACGTTCTAACTGGTGACGTCACAAAAATGTACAGACAAGTATTAATACAAGAGTGTGACCGTGATTTACAATTAGTCTTATGGCGTAACAATGAGAATGAGCGATTAAAAACATTAAGACTCAATACAGTTACTTATGGCTATTCAAGTGCTAGTTTTTTGAGTACTCGTTGTTTATGGCAGTTGGGTGAGGATTGCGCAGACTTAAACATTAAAAATATTATCCAAAACGATTTTCTGGTCGATGACTTGCTCACGGGAGCGGATTCAGAGTCTAATTTATTATACATAAAAAAATCTATTGAGAAATGTTTGTCAACTGGTTGTTTTCCCTTGCGTAAGTTTCGTTCTAACTCGTCCTTAGTTTTAAACGACAGTCAAAATACTGATACCCAAAGTAGCCTTATACTTAGTTCCTCTTTACACACACTCGGAGTGGGCTGGGATTCTGAAGCTGATGTCATACATTTCCCCACTCAGTATTCGCCAAGAAACGATGGTCCCACTAAACGATCAATTTTGTCCGATTCGTGTAAAATTTTCGATCCCTTAGGTCTCTTAAGCTTGTTAACTATAGTGCCAAAAATATTAATACAAAGGCTATGGCTTGCCAAAATTAACTGGGATCAACCCGTGCCTGAGGATATCAAGAAATCCTGGCAACAGTTTGTATATGGGTTGACATCAATTAAAACGCTCCGTATACCTAGATACGTGCTATGCGACTCAGTTGCTTCTATAGAATTACATTGTTTTTGTGACAGTAGCAACGACGCGTACGCAGCCTATGTTTACTTAAAGTCGACAAACAATCAAGGCGGCGTCACTGTCCGGCTCCTTTGTGCGAAGGCGCGCGTGAGTCCCGTCGCGCCGACGACCATACCACGACTGGAGCTTTGCGCTGCAGTACTGGGCGCTCAGCTCACTGCCGCGGTCGTCCGCACGCTTCGTTGTAACATAACGCGATCCTACTATTGGACTGATTCATCGATCGTTTTAGCGTGGCTAAACACTAGTCATACTAAATTAAAAACGTTTGTATCTAACAGAGTAGCAACCATTTTAGAGTTAACCGAAGGTTCGGAGTGGCGACACGTCCCCACTGCGCTAAACCCCGCGGATTGTGCTTCTCGCGGTGTTGACGCGCACAAATTAAATAATCTAGATGTTTGGTGGAACGGTCCCTCATTTTTGTACGAATCTAAAAATAATTGGCCTCAATTGAGCACTAACAATATTAAAATTGAAGAAATTCCTGAATTAAAGATTAATTTTACATTAGTTGAGCAGAATCAGACAAGCGTAAATTTAATTGATTTTGATAAATATTCTAAGCTAAAAACCATACAACGTTTTTTTGCATACTTGTTAAGGTTCGTACATAACTGCCGATATCCTGACAACAAATTTTTAGGTGTTTTGCAGCCTGAGGAACTAGAATCATCATTCAAACATTTAATAAAATTATCTCAAGCTGATAGTTTTCCATTAGAATTAAATATTCTTCGCAATAAGCAAAGTCTAAATTCGAAAAATTACCTGCTGCCCTTAAATCCCTTTTTAGATCACGAAGGTATTCTACGCGTGGGTGGTCGGCTTAATTCATCGTTTTATTCTTTCGAAAAGTGCCATCCCATGCTTTTACTGTCCAAGCATAGACTCACGCGACTACTTTTTCAGCAGGAGCATCTGCGACTTCTACATGCTGGCCCCCAACTACTACTTGCTTCAATCAGGGAGTTCGTGTGGGCTGTCGGCGGGCGCAACCTAGCGCGTACAGTTTCGCGACAGTGCGTTACGTGCCGTCGTTTCGCTGCTCGCACCGCCACTCCACTCATGGGTGCGCTGCCTTCAGAGCGCGTAACACCTGATTACCCATTTATTAGTGTCGGTGTCGACTTCGCTGGACCATTTTTTATAGTTGATAGGAAGGGTAGGGGATGTAAAATTACCAAATGTTATTTAGCTATTTTTGTTTGTACTAGATTTAAGTGTATTCATTTAGAAGCCGTCAGTCAGCTTTCAAAGGAAGCTTTTATTTTATCCCTACGCCGCTTTATATCCAGACGAGGAAAGCCACGCGAGATCGTCTGTGATAACGGCCGCAATTTTGTTGCAGCTGCCAAAGAAATTAGCGATTTTATAACTACAAATTCTTCTTCTATCACTTCTTTCGCATCCGGTGAGGGTATTAAATTTAAATTCCAGCCGGCTTATGCTCCACATTTCGGCGGTCTATTTGAGGCAGGAGTTAAGTCCGCGAAATTCCATATAAGGCGTATTTTAGGTAATTCTCATCTTACCTTCGAGGAATTAGCAACCTTATTTAGTCAAGTAGAGGCTATCCTGAACAGTCGTCCCTTATGTCCTATCTCATCCTCTCCTCATGACTTCCAACCTTTGACTCCAGGTCACTTCCTCATTGGCCGTGCCTTGATGTCTCTGCCATCGCCTTCCTTGGCGGGCCTTAACGAAGCCAGATTAGATCGGTTTCAGAGACTCGAATCCATGAGGCAGCATTTTTGGAAACGCTGGCAGTTGGAGTACATTGGAGAGCTACAGCAACGGAGCAAGTGGCGCGTTCCTAACAGATGTCTTCAAGTGGGCGACTTGGTCCTCGTCAAGGAAGAGAATGCACCTCCTCTACACTGGCGCCTTGGACGTATTATAAAGCTATTTCCTGGAGCAGACGGGATTTCTCGTGTAGCCGATGTTGCTACGATTACCGGCACTTATAGGCGAGGTATCAAGTACCTCTGCCCTTTACTGGATGAACCAGAAACACCGTTGAAGACCTGAGTCTTCAAGGGCCCCCAGTATGTTCGCGCCGTGTGTTGTCTACGTCGCGAACGGACCGCCAACCGGTTCCCAACACTCGTGGCGGCGCGCCGTGCGCCCCACCTTTTTTATTCATTCGCACACCTACTATTGCGCGCGACGTCGTCTATAATTTTAACGCACCTATCATTATATTGTAATGTTTTAATATTGCAAATATTGCATTAAAAGTATTGTGGAAAAGCAGTAGCTGTATTTTTTATTATCAAGACCCCAATACGCAACACTAGGTATTTAAAAACAATGTTGAGTATCTGAAATTATCGATTTCTCAAAGTCAATCGTTTGAAAAATAGACGCTTCCAAAATGGTTTTGCTTCTCTTCTTTAATATAGACCCCTTAAAATAGATTTCTCCTGAATATCTTCCATGTACAGACATCGATCACTTACAGATTTATTATGTGTATAGATGGCCGATCAACCGTTTAGCCGTACACATACTGGCGCGGCGAGATTTGGAAGTTTTATTTCATCTATATCTTGTGTGTTTATAAACCGATTTATATATTTTTTTTAATATAATATACATATTAAAGTGTACTTTTTGAATATGGGAGTTTGATAAAGATATATCTATGTGAAATACAATATATTGATGTATTTAATACACTTTGAAGAAATCGCTAACGATTAAACCCTTTATTGTGGCTAATTTATAAAAGATAGCTATATACTATTAAGGACTTTTTTGTAGATCTTTTGAAGATCATCATCTTTGTAATACATACTTTTGGTGAATGATCAACGTATGCGACGATAAGAGCTCGAAAGCGCATTTTCATCCGACTTGCTTCAAATTTATCGTCACTGCTCAGCTCCTATGTGTCTTAGCGTTATGTTATATAGCCTATAACCTGCCCAGGAGTATGGACTACAATCGTACCAAGTTTGGTTAAAATCCCTTCAGCAGTTTTTGACCCATGCGTGCACATACAGACAGACAGACAGACAGACGGACAGACAGACAGACAGACAGACAAAAAATTTATTGATTGCGTTTTTGGCATCAGTATCGATCAATATTCATCCTCCAATATTAATTTTGGATATATATTCAATGTACAGAATTGACCTCTCTACAGTTTTATTATAAGTATAGATTTGAATTTTGAGTAAGTTGTTATTGCCTGGCTTGTTTACATTACACGTTTTGTAGACTTTGGTTTCGTTTAGTGGGTAGTCGTGATTTGTTACAAAAATGCGTCGCAGTATCACTGCTTCCCAAATATAACAAGAACTGTTGCGATATCGTGACATACAACAAGATATGTCAGATGATGAAAGTGGTGATTGATATAACCGTGATGCAGAATGTCAGCCAGAGCAGGTCACTTCTTATTCTGACGACTCCGAAGCAGATTCCCCACTACACAATGCTACAGATAACAGTATTATTGTAAATTCACGCAGAAGACGCTAGATCTATTAGCGGCGGACGAACAAGGCGCGGTGGACGTTCAGCTAGGACATCTTCGGGGCCGGAAGTCGGTATGTTACAGGTGGCAAGTGACGGCACAGAATGGACTTGTGTTTCTGCAGATGCTAGTGGGACGTGGGACGTCGCAGTCAGCAAAATATACTTAGGGAAATCTCAGGGCCTACTCCATACGCCAAACGATACGTTGAAAATAACAAGCCAATTTCTGCGTGGAGGCAATTACGGCTTATACGTCGCAGAATGTGCTCATGAATATGAGTACATTTTGCGACGTATAAAATAATGTACTGAAAAGGAAGCACATGACAAGAGTCAAGATGACACTTAGAACTTATATCTAGACGAGCTAGATGCATTTATTGCTTTGAGTTATGTTCGTGGAGCTTACAACATGAGCCAACTAGATTTGGACATCTTGTGGTCGCAAGATTGGGGACCACCCGTTTTCAATTAGACTATGAGTAAAAATAGATACAAGGAAATCATTAAATATTTACGATTTGATATGAGAAGCACGCGTTCTGTTCGTTTAGATAATGATGAATTAGCGATGATCTCTGACATATCATGAACAAATTTATAAATAATTTAACTGTTAAATGTGTAACATTCCTGGAGAAAATTTTACAGTCTATGAGCAGTTGTTTCCATCAAAATATCGCTGTCCGTTTTTACAATATATTGCAAACAAACCCGATAAATTTGGCATATAAAGTTTTGGCTGCTGGTGAATGTCGAGAGTAAGTACCTATGTGGAGGGTTTCCGTATCTAGGAAAAGACGAGAACCGTTCCAACGATATTTCTTTACCTAAATATGTGGTTTTGAAATTAGTACAACCCTATTTCAAAAAAGGTCGAAATGTTACAAATGATAACTTTTTCACGTCGATAAATTGAGGAAAATGTATAAAAGAAACAAAAATCTATTATTTGTTACAAATTGTACTCGGTTTAAGTGCTATAATTGTTAATTATTCATAAAAAATAAAGTTTTAATATTTTTGTTTCATTTTAAAGCGAAATACACAATAATTTTATGGCTTTTTTGATTGAATCTCTAGTAGTGTCAAATTGACGGCTGCGGTCTTTAAAGGTATAGTATGAAACACGACCCTTCTAGTGTTAAACATTTTTTTAATATTTGATACAAATCTCCTTTATTGGGCGGATACTTCCATAATAATTATTGTCGTAGTTAAACTGTTTAAGAAATATATAGCTGCAAAAGTATTTACACATACAAACAACTTAGTGCTAAGACTTAGTAGTACTCTTTCAAATTCAAATTCAAATCATTTATTCACTGTAAATAGGGTTACATAAGATGTTTGCATTCAAATAATAATATAATATTAAGAACAAGCCCATTTAGCCATAGATCATAGCATGCAAATATATATTTTTATTCTAATTATACTGTGGTCATATTAATAAATGAAATACGTTTAAGCAATAGGTATAAGTTATAATTTTGCGCGTATACCAGTACTATTTCCAATCCAGAAACTCTTTAAGTGAATAAAACATTTGTTGTCGTAGCCAATTTCTCAAATCCCTTGTGAATTTTGATAAATTTTGTTCTTTTATGTGCATTGGAATTTTGTTATATATTGTTACACACATAGCATAACAATTATTCTTAAAGCGTGAACTTTTTGGTATCATTTTAAGAACTAATCTGTCTGGGTTACGTATATTATTTCTCTTTGTTACATTTTTGGCAAGGCTAAATAAATTCTGATTTTGTTTGACGAACTTTCCGACTTCTAAAATATATAAACAAGGCAAAGGCAGTATTCCTAGATTGTCAAAATAAGGACGACAGGAAACGTCCGGCGCAATGTCACAGATAGCTCTTATACACCTCTTTTGGGCAATAAAGACCTTATTTATATCTGTGCCGTTTCCCCATATCAACAAGCCATACCGTATCACAGATTCAATATATGCAAAATAGGCCATACATGCTGCATGTTTACTTGCAACCTTTGCAAGTTTGTACAGCGCAAATGAGAATCCATTCAATTTACTGCAAATTTTTTCGATATGTTCTTTCCAGTTTAGTTTATTATTAATAATTATACCAAGAAATGTCACTTTATCATTATTTAATAGTATATGTCCATTGTAATTAAGATTAAGAGTATTGTGTTTAAAATTATTAAAATTAATTAAATTTGTTTTTGAGATGTTAATTTGTAAATTATTATTGTTCAACCAATTTATAACTAATGTCAGTGTATCATTAATGTTAGTTTCATGCTGTGCAATTGTCATGTCTTCATTAGTAGTTATTATAATTGAAATGTCATCTGCAAATAGTATTGTTTTATGATGCGTAATGTCAGGTAAATCATTGATATATATCAAAAACAAAAGAGGACCAAGCACGCTCCCCTGTGGGACTCCAAATTTATTATTATCATAATCAGACCTGTATGATTGAACGGATCCTTTTTCGTTCAGTTGGGCGATTTCTACACATTGGAGTCTATTTTCTAGATACGTTTTCAGCCAATTTTGGGCTTGTCCTCTAATACCGATGTTTTCTAATTTTTTTAAAAGTAGACTATGCGAAACAAAGTCAAACGCTTTAGACATGTCTAGAAAAGCAACTGTTGTGTATTTTTTATCATTAAGGTTTTGTAATATGTTGTTTACTAAAGCAAAGGCCGCGCCTGTTGTAGATTTACTTTTTTGAAAACCGTATTGATTATTTTTTATTATATTATGTTTATTAAAAAAAGATGTTAATTTATCATGCATAACCTTTTCAAATATTTTGGAGATGACTGGCAGTAATGTGATTGGTCTATAATTGCACATGTTACTCCTGTTACCTTTTTTATACAAAGGTCTGACCATCGATAGTTTAAGCTTTTCCGGAAAGCAGCCTGTTTCTAGTGACAAATTAACTAGAAAAGTTAGTATTGGGCTGAGTTCATGACTACACGCTTTTAATATCTTGGTACATACAGAATCATACCCTTCAGAAGTGGTGTTTGCAAGAGACATTATGGTTTTGGTTATTTAAGTTTCATCTATTGGTGATAGGAAAATAGAATGTGGCTGCCCATTTTTTAATTGTGTGTTTTGAAGTGTGTTATTAATTTGATAAGTAGATGAAATAAAGTGTTTATTAAAACAAGTTGCTATTTCTAGAGGATCTGTAGTTTCTATGTTTTGTTCATTGAGTATATTTGTTATATAATTATTGTTCTGGGAAGAATCAGTTTCAGATTTGATAACCTTCCAGGTTGCTTTGCAAATATTTTTACTATTTATTATATAATTTTGATTGCAATTTTTTTTAGCACAATTTATACATTTTTTTAGTAATTTATTATAACTCAAGTATTTCTCCTTATCTATTTTCGAGCGAGTCGAGTAGTATTTATATCGCAATTTTCTTTTATTTTTGCTGCTTAACTTTAGACCCTTTGATAACCAATTGATTCTTTTAGTTAGATTTATTCTTCCTTTATTAATAGGAAAGCATAGGTAGTAAAGCAAACAAAAGAAATCATAAAATTCGTTAAATGCTATATTTAAATCAGTTTGTTTATAGAGGTGCAAGTATTGTCAGCTAGTCAGATATTGTTTGAACTTCATTGTATTTTCAGTACTATAGCACCTCTTAAAAATATAAAGATAGTCTGGATTTTTTTCTTTGTGCTCCACAGGACAAGTAAGGATTTGAGCAGTATTATGATCAGACAACCATAATTCTAGAACTGAACCTGAAGCATTGGTAATATTGCTTAAAATCAAATCCAGACAGGATTTACCCCTAGTTGCATCAATTATATGTGAAATTAAATTAAATTTTTGCATTATACCCGTTAATTTAATAGTATTTTGATTTTTTTGGTCAAGCATGTTTATATTTAGGTCACCAGTAATAATTATTTTATTTTTTGAATGTTTAGTCAAGTATTTATAAAGCATTAAATCTAATTTGTCAAGAAAGTAATTTAGATGAGAACTCTTTTTTGAAGGTATTCTGTAAATGCAAATTATTATAATATTGTATTTTAATAGTTTGATAGCACAAAGTTCAAAATGATGAATTGATGTAAATTCATCAAAACAGGTTATTTTTTTATAAGCAATGCCCTTCTTTACCAATATGCATGTACCACCTCTTTTATTCTGTCTACTATAAAAGGATGCAAGTTCTTAGTTTATAATATTTATAGATTTTTCGGTGCCCAATTTGACAAAGGTTTCAGAGAAGCACAGTATGTCAGGTATACATTTATTCCTAATTTCCTTTAAAGTTATTTCTAATAGTTCCTTTTTACAGATTAAGCCATGAATGTTTTGGTGGAATAATGTCAGAGTGTGTATTTGCTTAGGTGCGAAAAAAAATACTTTCATTTGTGGGTGTTGTTGAATTCAGTAACATTTGAGCCTGGTTGTTGCAGGGATTATTAGTAATTATATTTTGTTTATTGTTACATTTTTTACTAATTTGAAAGTAGTACGGTATTGTCCCTTTTTTTATTACGCATTTATGTTGCTTAATCTCAATTTCATTTACAACACTGTGTGCCTTAGTTTTATTAATGTGCAATTTTATGTTGGCTGGTAACAAGTATTCTAACTGATAAAGCTTAAAGTTAATGTGGGTATTTATTTTGTTACATAAATTATTTACATACCCATAACGATTTTCACAATAATAGTTATGATCAATTACTGTGCAATTTTCTACATGGCTAGTCCACACCTTCAGAGATTTATTTAACATGTATTCATTCAAATATCGGCTATAGAATATTGGGGCTATATAAACATGTGCTTTATGTAATTTATTTATAATTATACTTAAGTTAAAATGTAATTTTTGTATGTTATTATCATTACTACCAATACAAATTATTACAATGTCATCTTTGGTTAATTTTTCTGCAATAGTGTCACATTTAGATATAAATTCATTGCTACTGGCACCCGTTAATATAAGCGCAGTCGGTACAAAGATATCCTTCCAGTTACCTTTCCTTGTTTTCAATAACGACGCTGATAATCCTTTTATTTGTTCGTCTCCTATTATAATAATTTTGTGTTTATTGTCAGATACGCCATCTAGGTTGACATCCTTACAACTAATCGTGGGTGAGGCATCGTCCTTGGTGGCATATTGATCGTGATGTCTATTATTAATTAGTTCCTGGCTATTATCACAAGATTGCGTTACTGCATGGTGTTGTTGCACTGCCGACTTATGTTGTTGTAGTTGGTTCAGTGTGTCGTTTTTCTTTGAAGTGTTGTCTTCGCACGAGTATGAAAAATCAAGTTTTTTGGATGGTATCAAACTTTTACGTGCTGTTTTGTGAGTTTTTTTTGTAGATGTACCTTTACATATATGTGTTAATTTTTCTACTTGTGACTAATATTTTTCAATTTGTTTAGCCTGATTGTTGTTTTCAGTTATAAGATTTTCAATTTCGTTTTCTGCTATCTGTAATTTTTCTTCGAGTGCCTGCAGTTTTTTTCTCATCATGCTTATGTCGTCTATATTTATATTTGTGTGAAAGTCAGGCAAACTTCTGTTTAAATCATGTGTTGAGTTCGATGATAAACTTTGAATATCGTCATTTGGTAAAGTACTTAAAATGTTATCCGGTACGTTATCTGTTACGTTTGGCTAGAGTGGCCAATATGGCGACTGTGGTTTGTCTGTCAGAACTCAGAACCATTAGAATTTAACAAAATACTTGACAATCCGAATTTTGCGGATATATGTTATCGACTCGAAATCTTTATTTTTTTATGTTTTATTATTCAGGTAAGGTTTCGATGTACTCCTTGACGAAATTATTAATATATAAGATTTGACACTGCGATGGCAGCGCAGTCCGTCGGTTCCAGTGTAAAACATTCCAAAATCCACAACTACTTACAAATTAAAAATTAAGTATAAAAATATTTTTCAGTGGACTAAATTGTAAATCTAAACCATTCTCAAGTTCCCTTGAACACACACAAAAAAAATCATCAAGATCGGTCCAGTCGTTTAGGAGGAGTTCAGTGACATACACACGCACACAAGAAATATATATATTAAGATGGAGAAGGTCAGCAAAATCCGGTAATTTGCTTAGTTAAATTAATTAAGGTTTTTGACTTTCGGTTAAAAAGGAAGGTTACGCGATCGACCAATTAGTATCATTTACTCAAAAATTCAGTCAACGAAACTTATCCCATTATAATTAAAAGTCACAGATTTGGTTCTTTTTAAAACTTAAGGTATTTTATTTCAATAACTGCAATTTTCTCCTATTTATTGAATCAAAAAACCTTGCAGGTCTAAAATAATAAAGCTCAGCTTAAATCAAACGCGTTCATAAAGTGGCTACTACTTTGAATATTTTGAAGAATAATTTTACAGAACTTTCTTTTACTTACTATAATAACATTAATTATATTATTGAACAAAACGGCCACGGTTGCGCCCACAATACTGTTTGCCGTCTTAATAGACGGCAAGGTATGTAATCATAAACAATGTATTTCAAGGAATATGTGTCGTTCAACGCAACGCATAAAAGATGACAATATTGATGCCGTTTCTGAAAAAAATATACATTGTAAATTGAGTATAATATCTAGCAAATGCACACCTTCTGCAATTTTTACCACATTAAATAAAAAAACATGAAAAGTTTCCCTCAATAGATCGGGAAAAGGATAAATAAAAAATGTGCGATCGTGGTTAGGAAGCCTTCTCCTCTGGTATTATTATACACAAAATCAATGCGATACTGTATTATCCACAGCAGTTCAGTGACACAATATTTTTTGTATACTGGCAAAACTTTTTCGTTTGTATTTTTTTTCTAATGGGAGTTAAAAGTTAAAGTTAACTGCCAATAATAACATTAGTTGTACATAATATTATAGGCACATGTATCTATATATAAATACATTGTTATGGGCTCCTTATATACGAAATACATCGACAAAAGTGATTGTACCAAATACAAGGGTAACGTCGCAATGCGACGCAGAGGGTAACACAATAATGAACATTTACTGCAGTATTACAATCGGTATACACATTCGCGCAAATTAGAATGCGACACAATGCGTAGGCATTTGGTTGTGTCGTAATGTATAAATAAGATAAAGACAGCGAGACATTACAATATTGAAAACAACACTACAACTTTTACCAAGTTATGGAACGAAAATAATCGCATAATATCGCTTTACTTTACTTTCGTAAAGCTATAAACTGAACTTTACATATTATTTCATTAGCATAATAAATCAAAAACGATTAGCGAGAAAAATCACCAGAACCAAATTTTAATTGAAAATCAAATTAACAACGGAAAACCAAATTAATTATTTTTAATAGTGTAGCTATACTAGCACGAATGCTCCTATTTCACAGTGCGAGCACTACCTTCTCGCAAAATATCGATGTAAAGTAATAATTATTGACAATATACCATGCGTTTCGGTCCTCTCACCATCTTGCGCCTTTCCCACCTCTTGTCGTCCTCAGGGTACATAGGCGGCAAGTTAGACGTGGGTCCTTCGTGTTCTGTTATGCTTAGAAAACACATCTATGTAGATAAATCACAGTTACTACTTACCATAAGATCGCAGGATCTTAATCGGCAGTCTCGTCTACCACTGACACTAGCACACAAGAATATATCAACAAATAAATATTTATACCAACTTGAAACCCACACACAAAATCAACATTGCTGTCAATAAAATGCACAAATAAATGAATAATTCCTGTCATTGCGCTTGGTTTTGTTTCGACCAATACAACGGCAAAATAACTTGTGAAATTAAATCATGAAAACTACCGTAGTCAACTGAGTGAGCAGGTATATTATCTTTCATTAAAAGTGTAAAGTGACTACTGTTACGTAACTGCAAATGTGGTTTTATAGGCTAATACAGCAAAGAGATCACAGAATTAAAGACATCAGGCATATGGTGGTTTTATAAAACTGTCAATACAGCATAAAATTATTAAATTTTTGTAGAGTTCAATTGTCACTTGTCACTCGAGCCACAACAGCTCTTCGAGGAAGGCCAGTAGACTCTTGATGTGGCCCACTGCTTCCCTCAGGGTGCTGTATCTTGTCAGGTACTGCTGCCTGTACTGTGCGACCTCAGGGCAGTCGAGGAGCAGGTGGGCTGCCGTCTCGTCTGCTGCCATACAGGCCCTGCACAGCGGGCTGTCGGTGATACCTATAGTAAATAGGTGTTTATTAAAGAATCCGTGTCCTGTGTAGGCGGCCGTGACTGTCCGCAGTTGTTGTTGGGACAGCCGGAGGACTTGTTTGGCTGTCTTACCGTCTGCTGCGGGAAGAGCCTCCTTGACCTGCCTACATGTTTCAATACCAATCCAGAACTGGTTGTGCTGGGTCCTGGTTCTATTTCTTACCAGGTTGCGATAAAAACCAGAAGGGAGGGGATTAATGGGCTCGGGTCCCACCACCTTTAAGGTGGCCCCACTTTTGGCAAGTAAGCGACGTCCCAAGTGTCAAACGTCTCATAGGCTCAGTCGAAATTTACTATGATTATTTTGAATATTTTATTAACATAATAGTATTTTCACATACTAGCATGGTAATCTTCAAATTCTTTTATGTAATAAATACGTTATACAACATCAATTGGATCATCAAATTCCTGAACAAATTTTGGCGATACGCCAACTGTCCAACATTATAGATTTATAGGTTCAATATCGACAATAAATTGGTTTCAGTAAAAATCCTCTTATACTTGTCAGAAAACACGATAAGTCATCGAACACCGAATTGTAAGATCAGCTTTTATGAGAATATTTGATTATAAGGAAGCCAATTATTTCTGAATTGCTTACAACAACAAATAGAAGAATAACTTCACCGGCAAAATACGGCAAATCCCGTCTTTTGTTACAAAATCGTTCCAAAACAAATGTCAATAATTCATCTTTTACTGAATAAATAGCAAAAGGAAACATGTTATCTAAAGAAAACTCCCACATAAATAAGTAATCCTTTGTCGCAGGAGACTTAACGAACATTCAATCAACAGACATATACAAGATTCGGACTCGAAACAAAGATCCGTGGATCACATACAGAGTTGCCCATTTTGGCCCATATTGGACCCATAACACTTGGCGCAGTGCTACAAATCGAACGCTTAATATACTACGCCATCCGTGCAGTCAAAATTAGGTAACTAATCGTTTCTATGATACGTAATCCAATTAATTATTTCCACAAAGGATATCATTTCGAACAGCCCGCCAGATAATGACCTGATCAGATTATGTTTGTGGACACTAAACCCACGGGATTATATCTGACATATGATATTTAGACCTAAATAATACGAGCGCTTGCCCTCTGATTTCGTAATGAAACATCGAAAGCACCTTATATTATGTACTTATCGAAATTATTAACTGCCTGATTTTATACCTGTACTTTTATTAGTAGGTACCGGCGTATGTTAAGATAAAAAAGCCTAAATTAATACTTCGTTTTGCTTTAACACCAATCCGATATGATTTCTATAAAATCATGACTTATTCTAAACTCATTTCTGCATGATAGTGCTATGATATTCTTGATATTTGTTCCTTCTCTCTCTCTTTCTTAGCATTTTAGTGCCATAAACGCTACACATTTGCGTTTAAAATAAGACACTAATAAACCAAGATAACACACTAAGTCTTGCATTCTAAACGCAAGTCTCCAACTTTGGCCCAAATTTTGTGCTGATTGCGGATAAACTAACCTATATGTGAGTGGCTTATTTTTGCTCTCCAAGGATCGATAAAGCCAATTAAGGGAAGGAAAAGATTCGTTTCTTACTAGACTAAGCGCCAGTAATTTTTCACCACCATTGTGATCTTTACTCCTTGCTGAATGCTAAAGCTTGGGCTTAAGTGATAATAATAGATTCTCGGCTTTTCGCTGACTCGGAGAAAATGAAGAATTCTTTTATTATGGCTTCTAAGTACGATTTATGGTAAAGAATAATTAATTATTATTGTTTAACTCACATCTAAGATGTTTAGTACATACATACATTTTAAATATGCTCTCAGTTGAATCGTCAACTTATATTTTAAGGGATAGGTATTTAAAACCGCGTAATTACTTGAAAATAAAGTTCAATATCTCTTGACCACGGATGATGTAACCCGATGATATAACAATATTGTAATATTATTGGTATAAGCCATTAGGCATAAAGGCAGCTATAGTCGAGTGGAGATACCAACAGACTGCCATGCAGAGGGTATTGGGTTCGATTCCACGGCGCGCACCAATGACCTTTCGGAGTTATGTGCGTATTGAATTATTAATTATCGCTTGTTCCGTGCCTCGGAGAGCACGTTAAGCTGGGGGTCCCGGTTGTCATGAAGATCTTTGACAGTCGTTACAGGGCGTCAGTACCTTCTTAATCAACTGACACTGGTCTAAACCATGGAATATCACTATCCCTTCAGGTTGCGGAGGTCCGACAGGCAGTCGCTCCGTGGAAAAGCTAATATTCCGCCAAATCCGGTCAGACTAGTAAGAGGACCCCATTTTGAAACTGGGATAACGCTAAGAGGATGATGATGGTATAACATAACCCATGCTGAAATATTTCGCTTTAACTTTTAAATAATTAACTTCTGTATATTTAAGTTATTGCGTTATTGACTGACAAACAACGCACAACCAAAATTATTCAGCACAAGAAGCTGAAATTTGGCATGTATATATTCTTTGAGGTCCTTAGAAATACATTAAGAAAAGATTGCCCGAAATTCTCACGGGAACGGGCAGGAACGGTTAAATAAAATTTGTGGTCGTAGCTGCGGACATCCTCTAGTAAGTACAGTATAAAAAAATGTGTATATTTTTTTATTTTAGTTTCCTGAGTGAATTTCACTTAGTCTCTGCATAGCAAATGTTGAACCCCAGGCCTGAAGCAATTGGTATTCATTAAAAAATCATAACCATTTATGAAAGTTCAACCTTTCTGAAAACTAGTAGCAAAGTAATCTATAAATTTGGTTAGAAGTTACAAACTTGGTACTACGTGCTTTAAATTTACATATTAACTGAACCACAACTCTGTACAAAGTTTAACCTTCTACTGGTGATGTGAAATTGGGTAACAGTATTGGTGAGGTACCGTCATTTTGACGTACTTCTATAATGCCGAATTTTAGGATAACTAATTACATGGGGATAAAACTAATGACTTTATTTAAAGTATCTGACGAGTCTGACCCGCGCATCGAGGGTTCCGAACGCATTTTACCTTATTTGAGGTTGGTGCTATAATTAGCACCAACCTCAGCGTAATCGCTAGTCCTCTAAATCTCCCCCCCGTGGGATCTCCACCTTGTCGTGGTGCGGGGGCTCAGTAACCGTGGATTGGTTACCCGCGGTGAAGCTAAGAGGGATCCAGGAGGGGACGCTCCGCGTCTCTGTCCCTCGCAGTCGGGCATGGTCGCGGGAGGAGAGGCGTGTCGGTGTTGCGTTGCCGCGCGCCCTATCTCCCGCGACCAAATGGGGGCGCACCATCGTTGCGTCGCGGTGGGGCCGCAGATGAAGAGGAGATGCGGTATTGCGTTGCCGTCCTCCCTATCCTCTGCGGCCGCTGAGTGTTTTGGCGGCGGAGCCCAACACCTTCATCCGCCGCCAAGGGGGTTTTGTTCGGGGCCTGCCTGACCATCTGGCGGGCCAATACCCGTCGGGGGGTAGCGAGGAATGCTTCAGCGATACCCGACCCTCCGACACACGGGTACGTGAGGAACACGGGTTGGTTTTTAGTCAGTAAGAGTCTGACAGTCCCCTACGTCCTTCCCCCAGGGCGGAGGGACTCCATGAGGATTTTCCAACCCGACACCAAAAAAAAACGTCCTCTAAATCTGTATGAGCGCCCATACAACTTAGAGGACTATCTTAAATGGAGCCTACTATGTATGTATGGGGACACCCTTAAAATGTCCACTATTTTATTTTTGTAATTTTTCCTTTATTTGTGCCGTAAGACCCTGCTTTTGGCCAAATTTCGTGATTCTAGTTCAATGGGAACTACCATATGGTAGTTCCATTGATCGATGGGTGCGGGTCGAAGACCTTTAATTCTAGATTTTCGACCCAAAACTTATAGGGTACTTACAGTTGACCTAGAATTGTCAATTTTGGGTACAACCAAGGTCTTGCAGCACAAGTAAAGGAAAAATTCCGAAAATTAAAAAAAGTTGAAAATTAACTTTAATTTTGGTACTTACAAGTTTTCGCAAAAATTGATTGATTTAATGATTTTTATACACCTAATAGGAACCATAGACCTCAGTATCTGGTATAAATTTCAATTTGCTAGGTCCACCCGTTCCCCCCCCCGTGGGATCTCCACCTTGTCGTGGTGGGGGGGCTCAGTAACCGTGGATTGGTCACCCGCGGTGAAGCTAAGAGGGATCCAGGAGGGGACGCTCCGCGTGGGCTTGGAGGGGCCTGCGCAGGATGCGTCCAACGGTGCGGGTGCGGGGGACAGTTCTGTCTGTCCCTCGCAGTCGGGCGCGGTCGCGGGAGGAGAGGCGTGTCGGTGTTGCGTTGCCGCGTGCCCTATCTCCCGCGACCAAATGGGGGCGCACCATTCGATTCGTCGCGGTGGGGCCGCAGAGGAAGAGGAGATGCGGTGTTGCGTTGCCGTCCTCCCTATCCTCTGCGGCCGCTGGGCGTTTTGGCGGCGGAGTCCAACACCTTAATCCGTCGCCAAGGGGGTTTTGTTCGGGGCCCGCCTGACCATCTGGCGGGCCAATACCCGTCGGAGGGTGGCGACGAGTGCTTTGGTGATACCCCACCCTCCGACACACGGGTACATGGCGGAAGTCGAGGTGGTTTTTAGTGGAAACACCACATACTCCGGCTCTTATTTCCCCCAAGAGTCGGAGATCCGAAGGGATTTTCCACCTCGTAAAAAAAAAAAAAAAAAAAAAGGTCCACCCGTTCCTGAGAAAATCGGTGGTGACACACGGACAGACAGACAGACAGAGAGACGGACAAGAAAGTGATCAAGGAGAGATCAAGACAAGGGTTTATTTTTTACCTTGTGAGGTTCGGAGCCCTAAAATATGAAACAAAATTAAAATCTAGTGTTCTAGTTTTATTGACACTTAAATAATTAATGAAAATAAATAATTCTTTAATACAACTACAATATAATAAATAATAATTAATTTTTATAACAAGTGACACAATTTATTTCTAGGCCATCAAGGTACGCAGGCTTCTTGCACTTGTTGCATAGATATGATGTTCTTTTTTGCGGGACATATTGAGCAAGTTTCTCATTTTTCATGCTTTGTAGATGTAAACGGAACAACACAGAAAGCTCACTTTCGGCGTTGTGAACAGATTCCACACAGTGATTCTGGTCCAACTCACGATCTTCTACGTCACTGACATCGCTACTACTTTGTTCTAAAATCTCAGTGACAACGGGTTCGTAATCTTCGTAGTTTGGATTCATTTTTAATTTTTAATGAACTATATATCATGGACACTACTAGTGATGTGACGTCAAATTAACGTCAGGTATCCTTTATATCTTCACCTGTGCGCGTGTGACGACCGACTCCGGTAAAATTGGGCGCCAAACTGACCGAGAGGCAGCTACTGAGAGGCGCGGGGCCGCGGAACAAATCGTTCGCGAGATGTTCAGTTCTTTTACACGAAAGGTGTCAAATTGACGGTACATCACCAAATTGAAGGTTAAGTGGTTTTACGCTTAAATGATTAAGAACAGGTAATTGCTACACCGCAATATACAACATGTATAATGAAGGTGTGTGTACCAAGTATACGTCATATCTGAATAGATAAATTTGACACTAATCGTTTATGTATGTAACATGTTATCCCATCAAAGACATGAAAGGGAAATAAGAGCAAAATTCAATATTAAGAATATGCGGTTTTGTCAAATTTGCCGATAATAGAAAGATTATGGCTTTACCCTTTCATTGTAAGAGGCCCGTACCCAGCAGTGGGACAGTTTATACACAGATACTTATATACAGATAGAGCTGATGATGATGATGATGAGAATAGATATCTACATGGGTATCAAGTTCTGTAAAGAAAATCCTAAAATTATAGTACTTATTCAAGCTCAAGATTTGACCTGGCTAACTTTCAGGTACTTACAGATTTTAATATAATTGTTTGTCTTCTTTAGATACCTATGAATTTTCAAGATATTTGCGAATTAATGCTTTTATTTTCAAACTGCCAAAAATAATTTTATGTCAGATTACTTATAAGGTGTCACTATTATTTGAAGCAAATTATTCCAATCTGAAGCAAAGCAATTAAAAAGTTTTCTGAATTTAATTGCTTCTGACAATCGTAGTAAGTATTTGTTTAACAGAAAATAGTGAATTGAAACGAAATAATGTAATAAGCGTATTGAAAGGTTAACCAATTTCCAACCTATCGTAATATGAATACTCTATTTATACCACGTTGGAAGACGAACTCGTCATAGAGTTCTGAAAAGCCTTAGAGAGATAGCCACCTCTAGCACACTTCTGAAAGCTGGTGGACCGCGCATTAGCCGTATATTATTCTGCATTACAATGCGTGCTCTAACGGCCGGTTTTGAATATTCTATGTATCCATGGATTTGACTACTCATTATCATCATCCTAGCGCTGTCCCGGTTGCGTTCTAAAACCTACGCCTTGGAGCCCGTGGTCTGCTTGCCGGCTGAATCTCCTCCACTTCGCATGGTCTTCAGCATCTATGGTTAGTCGATTGGCAGGCATATTATCATCCCTCACGACGTCAAGCCAGCATTTCTTTGGCCTTGCCCGTTTACCAGGGCCCGGCGGAGGTAGCATGGCAAGACATTTGTTACCCACGTAAGATGCCGTTGACGTAAAACGTGGCCTCACCAGCGTAGCCGACACTCTTGCAGTTTGTCAGCAATGTCACGGTCATGAAGGGTACCCCGGATGCGGGAGTTCCTAATGCGGTCCTTCCGCGTGACTCCACACATCCAGCGCAGCATGTTCATCTCCGCAGACTCTGCTCGTGTCGCTCAAGCACAGGCCACGTCTCACTGCCATATAACAGGACAGGTCTAGTGATGGATTTATGGGTCTAATGATGGATTTGACTACTAAATATAGATATTAAATAGACCGTAAATCTACTATGATTTATTAACAGGATAATAATAATAATAATATTCTACCACATACACACCTAACCATCTAGTCCCAAACTAAGCAGAGCTTGTACTGTGGGTACTAGACAATGGATAAATATACATAATATAAACATACATAATATACTTTTTTTTGTAAATACATACATATTATACATAGAAACACCCAGACCAAGACAAACATCCATGTTCATGCACACAAATGTTTAACTTGAGCGGGATTCAAACCCGCGACCTTCGGCGTAGTAGTCGCTTACACGCCCGCTGCGCCAACCGGTCGTCATTAACAAGATGAATAACGTTGAAACGAACCTTGTAAGACGCCAGCATTAATAGACTGCGTTTTGCAACTGATGTCGTCTACAACCACTTTGATACCAATGAACCAGAAAGCTGGCGATACATTTGTAGACTCCGTCGGGCGTTACATAAGCGATTCTTTTGATCGAAGAGTCCCGTACTCAACCCTCTATGGGCGATGTCAAGACTTACAGCGAGATTTGAGTTCTTGATGAATACTCTGGTAGTTGAAACAAACATTATAACCATCAACGTACGTTTCCCGAAAAGGTTTGGCTAAGTGCACATAGGCAATAATTCAGATTTTAGTATACTCATATCGAATTACAAAACAATAATCGCATTCCTTGCTTTCTTGAATTACTAAAAAAAACCAGTACACAATGTTATTAATTAAATACGGGATGATACTAAACATTGTATAGTTTTTTCGGGCGAAGGAGAAGCCACGATCCTCCACAATTGGGGACGAGAAATAAGAAGAAGAATAATAATTTCTGTTTCAAATATATTTTTTGCGTGGAGTTCACTGTTGAATTCAAGTATATACCGATATTTATCCTACGCTACACGCAGGAAATAAATATCATAAGAGGATATTTACAATCTACTTAATACACTCGATAAGTTAATACTGCCTAACTCCTTAATACGCGCTCAAGATTATCTAATTTTAGCAAAATGTTTACGTACAAAATTGTTTTGTATTTTTCTTTAGTACGAAATTATTTACGAGTTTTATTATTTTCAGTGTTCTTCGTTTGCTTTTTGCCGTACCACGCGTTCGAGATGTGGTTTCACTTCTCGCCTACTGCCCAAATGGATTACAACGATTAGACACACGCCCTAAGGATAATGGGTTTCTGTCTAAGGTACGTGATTCAATATTAAAAAAAATGGTATCATCTATGTTATATTTTTAAGTCTATTTTAGTAAAACTACAAAAGAATGAACATTATCTCTCTTACTCTCTCTTATTTCGTTACCTTTTTATAATCGTCCGTCATATGCCTTTGAATTGACTTCTCCCCGTGTTATTTTAAATATTATGTAAAACAATTCAATTTTATCCTTATATTCCTCCATAAAATCATACTCATTAAAATTTTAAGTTGTCTTTCATTAAAATAACAACATCTCGATACTTCACTTCTAAAGGTAATTTACTTCTAAAACATCTATTTATTAATGTTTAGTAACATTAATAGTTGTTTTTGTACTATATGGTTCATATTACTCTATAACGTCAAATTCTGCCAATATTTGATTTACAGTTCATCCATAATAAGTTTTATTATAAACTAGAGGACTCCAGCAGCTACGCCTGCATTTTTTTTATTAACCCGTTTTGGCCGATCCCGTGGGAATTTCGGGAAATCCCTTCTTAGTGCACCCCTACGGTCCCCAAGTAACATACATGCCAAATTTCTGCTTCCTGCGTCCAATAGTTTCGGCTGTAGCGTGTCTGTCAGTCAGTAAGTAACGCTATGATTTTATATATTAAGATTACTTATTGTCAAATAAACATATTATTATATTATATCCAAACATACAAATACAAACGGTACCCGTTAAACAAACGCACTTTGTTTCAATACAAAAAAGGGACTCTAAAAGTCATCGTACAAATTTAATAATATTATAAACTCGGTTTTGCAGTTTTCATGAAATGCTTTGCCAAATTAATCAGTTTAATTATGCGGGGTGCGAGTTCAAAATTGACAATTAATGAAGTTGACAAAGAAGAACTATCATGGCACTCATGGCCCATAGAAAATTTACCCAGGCCCGACACAAAAGGAACGTACCTACCTCCGTTTTTTTGTTATATTACATATAACAAAAATATAGTAACAGTATTTTAAATTGTAACGTAATACTCTACGTATTGCGTTATAATATCACGCAGGCGCTTAACGCCAGCTTAGCCGTAGAGCGCTTCGCAATATTACCTTATATGGTCATGTTCAGAGCCACAGGCTGTCTGTGACTCATAGGTTTATGCCTATATAAGATGGGTGCGCGATCTAAATCGGTCACTTTCCCTAGACATCGGAACGCTGCCGCTACACCTCCTGATTATTCTACCTTCTACTCAATATCTACTGTCCCGCTGGGGTTCTCCCTACGGGCCACGATTTTCCTTACGGGCTACAATTACAAGCTGCTGGCGCCGTGCCGCTACCAGCCGCCGCCACGCATCAGCTCCTGCCTACGAGCCTCCTACAGCCAGGCCACGGACGCCTGAGCCTCACCGCTCGGCCCACATAGGCTGCACCGTCTGAGCCCACGCTCAGCCTGAAACTCGACCACCGAGCTGCCTACACAACGCGCACCTTGGCCAGCTCATCGGCGACCCTACAAGCAACTACCCTGCGAGCGTCGGAGAGCAGCGGAGTCTACATTCCAGCCCTCAGGCTAGTTCTTACCTAGTTCGGTCATACTGTATGTAAGCGGTAGTGAGACATAATAAAGAACCTGTTCAGCCTAGCAGTGTTTTTCTTGAACCCCGACATCCTACCTGAGATCCTCCGTCTCAAAATAACAGTGGTTAACAACTATTTATAGCTATGTGACTTTAGTCAGGCGAAATATTTGAAAACTATTTATTTTTCACTTAATAGCAATTGTATCCATTTAGAATGACCCAAAATTAATACAAATAGGAAATATAGACAGTCACCAAACTTTTATCTCCATTAGAGCAAAGATAAAATATTGGTAGTAGAATATACTATATCCGAAAGTGTATTTGTGCCTTTGTTTTACGTTCTAAAATTATTTGTAATGTGTAATCTTAGATTTAATACCTGCTTTGAATCAGAACCAATCGTGGTTTCTTACTCTTTCATTAGAACTTGAATAGGGTGGGTCGGAGCGGGGGTCCGTAGGTACGCGGCCACAGATTACTAAATAGGCGAACAAGTCTTGTGCTTTTTGGCGCAGTCCTTCGCTTCCCTGTGTTGAGTTAAGATCTGTGCGATTCTATTTCCGTGGTTATATTTTACGACCACTTTAAGCATTCTTCTTACCGAACTTGATTATTTGCTTTACGAGTGGTTCGTTGATATGGCTGACGATAATAATAATTGTGCTGTTTGTGATCGTACATTACGACATCGAGATAACTTTGACCATCCCGCACTGGGTATGGATTATGAACTTAGAGACATAGAAATAGAAAATGAATAAAAACTGATTTTCAGAATTATTGTTTTTTTATTTATCAATATTTTATTCCACTACCAAGCTCCCAGATTTGTAATGATACCTTTATTCTTTACCTTCGAAGGTTTAAATTAACCTTTAACTCAATTGATATAACTCACTTGAAGTTCAAAAACTAACTACTTACGTTAAAAACAACCGTCTTCAAAAACGAAAAAGTGAAAAATAATAAAGATTTAATATTAATTAAATACTTCCTATTATTTATATGTGCTATTTACTAATTGGTTTGAAGTCCAAAAGTCATTAATAAAATTTTCACATTTGTCTGAATTTAGTTCCAAACCAATTGCTTTAAATTTATTTTTTATTAGCTCTTAGTCTTGTAACACAGTGTTAACGTCCCAGGGTCCCAGGGTCCCGTCGTCCAAATACCGGACGTTAAATTTTGAATACTTAGGGTTGATTTTTCAATCGTCAGTTAAAATTCACTTGACAGTTATACTGTAACTGGTCTAAATTGAAAAGTACGTAACATAATTGATCTACTTTATCCACAACCGTAGTTTTTAATTTGTAAGTGTTATATTTAATTGCTTTGTTATCTTTTAACTGACAATTGAAAAACCGGCCCTTAAACAGTTAAAAGGACAAGTACATGTACTTGTCGTTTTAACTGTTTAAGAAATATAACTGCAAAAAGTATTTACATATTCAAACTACTTAGTACTAAGACTTAGTAGTACATACTCAAAATGTTATCCGGTATCAGTGACGTTTCGCTAGAGTGGCCAATATGACGACTTTGATTTGTCTGTCAGAACGAAACTTAGTGGTTAAATACTCTTTGGTCAGAACCATAAGGCCGCGCGCACTTTGGACACGTTTTCGTACGAATTTTACTCGTGCGTACACGTACGAACACATACGAACGATCCTGATATTCTAAGTACTATGCGAGCGCGCAGACTGGGTGCGAGTTAGTCATGCGTATACGTACGTGTAGTTCAGACGTCCGAAAACAATCCGAACTTGTTGGGATGTTAAAACACATTCGTACCTGATTCACGGACATAAATGTTTGTGGGGCCAAAGTGATTGTTTAAGTGATGGTATAAGTCTTCCATGATATGATGAAATTCGCCAAAATCGTCTTTTTAAATTTATTTCACGCACCCATTCTGTTGTACGATAGCGATGATGCCACCACAGTCTTTGAGTAATAAGAGAATTGTCGTAAAGATACAGATTATTCATCGCGCTCCAAACAAAGCAGACTTCACAAATCCGATATCACTAGAACACTGCTCATTTGACTATTAAAAATGTATACAGTGTGCGCACTCAATTTGTACGACCACGATCGTACGTATACTGTACGATACGAATTCGTGTCCAAAGTGCGCGCGGCCTTAGAATTTAACAAAATACTCGACAATCCGAATTTTGCGGATATATATTGTTGACTCGAAATCTTTATTTTTTATTATTCAGATAAGGTTCCGATCGAGTCTACCGTACCCCCTGACGAAATGATTCATATAGATTTGACACTGCGATGCAGCGATGGTAAATCAGTCGGTCGGTTCCAATGTGAAACATTCCAAAATAAACAACTAAAAAAACATTTTCCAGTGGACTAAATTGTGAATCAAAACCATTCTTAAGTCCCCTTGAACACACACAAAAAATTTCATCAAAATCGGTCGAGTCGTATAGGAGTTCAGTGACTTATATAATTTACTTTTTTTAATTGACTTAAAGAATTATACTAGCAGTGCCCAGTAATTATGAAAACTATCATACAATACCTATGTAATTTAAACCGCCATCTTTGATTTCCCATCCGCCATCTTTGATCACGAAATAGATGTTGGATTTGGATTCCTCATCCCTTTAAATATTGGAGACGATACGCATATTGATTTAAAAAAAAACCCATCTGCCATCTTTGATCACAAAATAGATGGTGTTTTTGAATTCCCCATTCCTTAAAATATCGGAGACGATACCCATATCGGCTTTAAAAAGAATCCCGTCCGCTATCTTTGATTTCCTATCCGCCATCTTTGATCACGAAATAGATGTTGTATTTGGATTCACCATCCCTTAAATCATCTGAGACGATACGCATATTGATTTTTAAAATGTTTCCCATCCGCCATCTTTGATTTCCCATCCGCCATCTTGAATCACGAAACAGATGTTGTATTTGGATTCCCCATCCCTTTTAACATCGCAGACAATATCAATATTGATTTTTTTTAAATTTCTTATCCGCCAACTTTGATTTCCCATCCGCCATCTTTGATCACGAAATAGATGATGTATTTCGATTCTCCACCCCATCAAATATCGAAGGCGATACCCTTAATGGCATACATACATACATAGACTCACGCCTGTTTCCCGGAGGGGTAGGCAGAGACTACGGAACGCCATTTGCAACGATCCTGACACATCTCTCTTGCTTCATTCACTCCCATCAGATTCCTCATGCATGCTCTTCTGTTCAGGGTACTTTCCCTTAATGATTCTTAAATTTTTCTCATCCGCCATCTTTAATTTCCCGTCCGCCATCTTTGATCACTAAATAATATATTATATAAGTAATTATACATATGCATAGGGTTCCCACCAAGAACTTAGGGTCCCAAGCCAACCTCACCTGCAAGTGGTGCACCTGCCGATTAACGGACGAGGCTCTGGGAAACAAAATATCCCGATAAGCGGCAATAGGCTCGCCACCTATTACGTGGGATCAAAACACTGGCGAAAAGTGGGCGTTTAATATGCCTCTGCCTACCCCTTCGGGGAAACAGGCGTGAGTCTATGTATGTATGTATAAATAATTTTCTTATTATTAATCAGCGTCCCGAAAATATCGAAAACGATACCCATATAGATTGTATCCTATTCGTTTAGCCTTTTTTCGCCTTTGACCCAACCCTCCCCTTCTCGTTTGACCATTTTATTATTTTTGTCTGTCCTATAACCTTTCGGAATAATTGGGCTATGATAGGCAATAACAATTTTTCAAATCCGATTGCTATTACCTGAGATTAGCCGACATTATCTTTTAGCCTTTTTAGCCTTTTGCCCGGCCCGAAAGGGTCGAAGCGTAATGTTATATAGCCTATAGCCTTCCGGAATAACTGGGCTATCGTATACAAAAAAGATTTTTTCAGATCCGACCGGTAGTTCCTGAGATTAGCGCGTTCAAACAAACAATCAAACAAACTCTTCCGCTTTATTATATGTATTAGTATAGATATTTTAATATTTTTTTAATATTTGATAGATCGTTATTGGGCGGATACTTTAATAATAGTCGTTTTAACACCTCACCTGCAATAATAACCTCATAGGTTAATAACGAGTCTGGTATCATTGGTCGTAGGTATATATTTAACGGTTTTTGCACTTGTAACACGATTTTGTTATATCATTCGATTTATCGATTTCCGCTTGACCAATTTTAATACTTTTATAAACTGGAAACGAGCAAGAATGAACTTAAATTAATTAAACAAAATACGTATGCCATTGAACTTTGCGACGACGCCATATTGGCCATTTTGATATAGAAATAAGTGTGCACGAGAAAAGTAAAAATGTTTGTAATGAGAAAACATTGAGTAATCTTATAAGTATTATATACAGAACTACTGGAAAATGAGTGCAGAGTTCACATTGTGTTATAGTTTATCGGAAAGTGATATATATTACAGTGAAAAAGTAACGAAACTTTTGTAATGCACTTATTACGTTCCCAAAGAATGGCGGCCGTTATTTTTCGTCGCGTAAACAAAAACGTTTTATGGTGAAATTATTATTCTAAAGTAAAATGAGTTGAGTTATCTTTGCACATTGTATATTGTTTTAACGTAATAAAGTGCTCGTTTGGTGATTATGTGTGGATATTCGATAAATTGTGATAAAGTTTACAATTTATCCCAATGAAATTTCTCAAAATCAAAATATATTACATCGCTGCGAGAACAGGTCAGTTTTATTTACATATTAAAATATAAAACTAGTTAGATAAACTCGTAACGAAGCCAGGAAGGTATAATTCATGCCATATTATTATATTTTTGTAGACGAATTCGTTTTTCTGCAAGTCTACGTAAAAATTATAAAGTGTTTGAAATGACGTTGCATTTCGTGCGTTGGGCAAAGCGAGCCTTGCGCAGGGTAGGGGTTAACTGATATAACTGCATAAAGTATTTACACATACAAACTACTTAGTAAAGACTTAGTAGTACTCAAAATGTTATACGCTATCTGTTACGTTTTGCTAGAATGGCCAGTATGGCGACTGTGATTTGTCCGATTTGTCTGTCAGAACAGAACCATTAGAATTTAACAAAATACTCGACAATCCGAATTTTGCGAATATATGTTGTCGACTCGATATCTTTATTTTTTAATGTTTTATTATTCGGGTAAGATTTCGATGTACTCCTTGAAGAAATTATTAATATAAGATTTGACACTGCGATAGCAGCGCAGTCCGTTGGTTCCAAAGTGAAACATTCCAAAATCCACAACTACTTACAAATTAAAAATTAAGTAAAAAAACATTTTCCAGTGGACTAAATTGTGAATCTAAACCATTCTCAAGCCCCCTTAAACACACACAAAAAAATTCATGAAGATCGGTCCAGTCATTTAGGAGGAGTTCAGTGACATACACACGCACACAAGAAATATATATATTAAGATAAAGATATAATGTTACGGACGGGGAAACGGGATTGGAAAGAAACACTGAGTAACGCAGATTACACTAATTTATTGACTACGTACAGGGTACACTTTTCACAACGCGTCGTTCGTCTTTGACGCGGACAGCACCAACACTAACGTCTTTTGCACTGCACTTCACTTCACTAAACTTCATTTCACTTCACTTCACTACTACTTCTTCCTTTTACTTCTTCTTTTTCTTCCTCACTTTACCACTTCTCAACTTAAACTGGCGTTTAGCCAGGCCCCCGTCACTGGCTCAAATTCGCTCGATAAATACCTACCATTTCGTGTACCCATATGGGTACACACGACAGAGGGCCACCGCACGCCCGGCAGCGTGTACGCACGGCACGTTTCCCGCGCTTTTCTATAGAAATACCGAATCCACGAAGTTTGCACAATAACTTCGTGGATTCGGTGTTAAAGACATAAAACAAATGAAAACTTGTTGTTTTTTCATTGCAGAAGAACAAACAATGTTTATGTAGTAAGTATTGGTATAAGATTTGATATAAGTAGGTACTTATATAAAATTTCATCTACAAATTGACACCATTTATTTTATTTAAAGCAAAGGTAAGAACGGAAATACTAGGTATGTAAATGTTCGTAAATTGATAACTTTAGGTTATTAAAAATAAATATAAATGTTATTTTTATTAAATAAAATCCAGTTAATGTCAGAATCGTATGTACGTACTTACTATGTTGTCTGGTATTGTGCCCGATAAACGGATATAGGCAATAGGCCCCCTACTACGTACGATTATTATAAATTTTATTTCTTTTATAACGTATTACTTATTGTTAATTTTATAAAATATGTTAACAATATGTATTAACTAACTGACTCGTGTATAGGTATTTAGCTAAATACCTATTTAGCAAAAATAAATGTGAAATAACCATATTTATATTTGCTAAATAGGTATTTAGCTAAATACCTATTTAGCAAATATAAATATGGTTATTTCGCAACATTCGTTTTATTACCAAAATCATCATAAGAACAACCCTAGCGCCTTTGTTCGATGACGCGCTTGTACGTACAGTCACACAATCTACAACTCTTTGCGTGAGTACTTAGGGTATATTTCTCTTTACTGCGAACAACGGCTATTATTATTAAGATTTTGTGGGTGATTATAGCGTAGGTATTTTAGCTTTTGTATGGGAGTGATGTATCTGTTACGAAGTAACTATTTAGTAATCTGTGGTTTAGCGCGTCTACACCGCTTTTTAAACCCCTAGGAATGTTCTAGATCCACTAATTTCGATTTTCATTTCTTAATCAATTTGTTTTTCATCTCCTCTTTTTAACCTGTTAATTCCTTCTTGAAGTTTCTAGAATTTCCTAAATTTTATTCGAAATATTTAAATAATCTTTTTTATATTATATTTGAATTCATAAAATTTAATTATTTATAAAAGTTATAGTAGACAAGTAGGAGTAACATAATTATGTACAATAAAACAAAACTAATTATATAACTAAACTATCCTAAACTATAAAAAAGTAAAAATGAAAATAATAAGTATAAAAAGAAAGGTAAATAAAAAAATTGCCAAATTGCTGTCGAGCGGTAGCGTGCCCAGAAGGCTGGTAGCATTGCCACGTTGAATGGCAATGCTTATTCTCTCAGCGAGATAATAAACCAGCCCTGGTCACGGGAAGCATCGATCAGCCTTCTGGCCATTTCTTTATATAATGCGCGTGCACTAGGGCCCCATGGCCCCAGCGTTTCGAGCCCAAACGGCTTAAAAACGTAATTACCAGCCAGGTTTCCGTATTTGCGCCGTTTGAGGGTCTCCGCCGATGCAGCAGCAGCGCCAGCTGATCCAGCTGTACTTGAAAGATGTGATGGCGTAAGGGTATCGACGCAAGTCGCGTCCCACACTAGAGGCCTACCCATCTTCCAAGGTAATAACGTCATATCATCTGGTCTCTTCCCATCGTCGCGTACCAAACCATTAGGTTCGTGATGAGCTGGTACTCCGGCGGTGACAAGAGCTCGACGGAGTATGTCGTTAATGTAGGCATGTCGGGAAATACGCCCTGCACTCCTACTGTACGATAGGTCATTGTGGCCAAGACTGCCTTTGCCGCAGTGACAGCGATGCGGAGAAACGCAAACAGCTCCCAAGCGCAAGCAAGAAGCGATGCAGAAAGTTGTATAAAGAAGTTGTTGTTGTTTGAAGTGCTTGAAGTGTTTTTAGGGTTCCGTACCTTGAAATGAAAAAAGGAATCCTTATAGGATCACTTTGTTGTCCGTCCGTCTGTCAAGACCCTTTTTCTCAGAAACGCGTGGAGGTTTCAAACTGAAATTTATATCAAATAGTCAAATCTACGGTTCCAAGAAGCCGTGAAAAAATCAACCTTCTAAACCAACGCAATCAAAAGATACAGCTGTTTATGCGGCAAATTTCCGCAAATTTTGAAACTCGCAAGGGAATCAAAATATACAGGGTACTTCCCGTAAACTCAGAATCTTGAAATTTGGTACAAAGCAATTTCTTATAGCACAGATAAAGGAAAAATTACAAGAACCGTTAATTTATAGTTACATCATATCATAAAAATAGTTTTAATAATTTTAAAGTTATAACCATTTTCTCCAAAACACGTAGAGGTATTTAATTAAAATTCATATCAAATACTCCAGTGTATAATGCCTTTAGGCTGTAACAAAATCAAACTTCTATGTCAACGCAATAAAAAGAAACAGCAATTTAAGCCGCATATTTTCTCGCAACTACTCGCAAGGGAATCAAAACCTACAGTGTACTTTCCGTGAACTCAGAAGCTTGAAATTCGGTACGATGCAATGTTTTATAGCACAGATAAAGGAAAAATTGCGAAAACCGTAAATTTTTAGTTACATCATAATATATAAAAAAATATTTGTATTAATTTTAAAGTTACTACCCCTTTCCTCATGAACGCGTAAAGTTTTTAAATTGAAATTCATATTTAATACTCAGGTCTATAATACCTTTAAGCTGTAACAAAAACTAACTTCTATCTAAACGCAATAAATAATAATAATTTTAAAGTTACTAGCCCTTTCCTTATGAACGCGTAGAGGTATTAAATTGAAATTCATATCAAATACTTGGGTCTATAATATCTTTAAACTGTAACAAAATCAAACTTCTAAGCCAACGCAATTAAAAGATGCAGCTATTTATGCCGCATATCCTCGCAAATTTTCGAAACTCGCAAGGAAATCAAAACCTACAGGGTACTTCCCGTGAACTTAGAATCATGAAATTTCGTATGAGGCTTTTTATAGCACAGATCAAGTCAAAATGTCCAAAAATGTTAATTTTTAGTTACATCATACCTAGAATAAAATATTTTGCAAATTTTAAAGTTACTACCTTTTGCCTCATGAACGCGTAGAGTTATTAAATTGAAATTCATATCAAATACTAAAGTCTATAACACCGTGAAGCTGTAATAAAATCAAACTTCTATGTCAACGCAATCAACAGAAACAGCATTTTTTCAAACTCGCAACTACTCGCAAGGGAATCAAAACCTACAGTGTACCCTTGAACTCAGAATCTTGAAATTTGGCACGAAGCTACGTCTCTGCTGTACAGATAAAAGAAAAATTGCAAAACTCTGTAAATATTTTGTTACATCATATATGTAATTAAAATATTTTTAATAATTTTAAAGGTACTACCCCGTTCCTCATGAACCCGTAGAGATATACAATTGAAATTCATATCAAATGCTCAAGTCAAAACTAAAGGGTACTTCTAGTCGATCTAGAATCTTGAAATTTGGCAGAAAGCAACGTTTTATAGCACATAGGAAAAATTACGAAAACCTTAAACTTTTTGTTACATCACATTTTAAAAAAAATAATTATATATACCTGCAGGTTTGTACGGAACCCTCGGTGAGCGAGTTTGACTCGCACTTGATCAGTTTTTAAGCTATTGCATAACTTTTATCGCGGGCTTGAGCGCGGCGACCGAATCCAGAAATTCCGTAACGAAAAATACCTAACACCCTTCACATATTAATCAACTTGGCGTAAGCGCCAAGTTGATAATATGTATTATGAACTTTACTGCTTACTAATTAAGGTTTAGTTTAAAATAAAATGTTTTACTCGTACAAAGGTATTTTTTTATGTGGAACATATTACAGCAGTTCATAGTAGGTACTATTGTCATTAATTATATTACAAGTGGTAGTTATGGTAGAAATTGTAGCTTTGGTAAGAATAGTAGTTTTGAGAGAAATGGTTCTTTTGACAGCACCGGCGGTTTTGGTAGAAATGGTAGTTTTGAAAAAAGAGGTAGATATGATAGTGTTAGTACGAATAGTAGTTTTGGTACATATAGTTATTTTGATAGGAATTGTATTTTCGGTAGGAATAGTAATTTTGGTACAAATTGTATTGTTGGCATATATGGTAGTTTTGGTAGCATGTTACTTACGATTGCTACCAAAACTACCATCTTTATCAAAAGTACCATTTCTACCAAAGTTACCATTCCTACCAAAATTAAACCCACCGCATGATTCACAAAAATTTTTTTTTTTTAATTTTGTATAGGTAATACACATTAATGCCGCGCAGAGAAAGTATACAGGGTAATTTTTTATGTAGTTCGGATATTTTTTCTCTGGTTCTATATCAATAATAGAACACATTTCTATAAATAACTTTTTACTTTTTTATCCCACCAAATCCGAGTAAAAATATCCGGGAAACAAGGAAATCATAGACACAACGTTATTCATTGCAATAATACTATCAAACACGCGCGCGATGCGACAGGGGTACGAGACGCGAGGTGCGGGGCGTGGTGCCGTGCCGGCCCGGCCGCGCGGCGCGCGTCAGTCAGCTCGGGCGCATCAAAGCGGCACGTGTCGTACTTTCGCGCAAGCGCCGACGCACGCGCCGGTCGTAAGTCGTTCGAATGACGTCCCAACGATTTTCAAATCGCGAGTGCTACGAAATGGTACTAATTTATTTACTCAGTGGTGAAAGCCTTCGTGCAGCAAAAACAATGTACGAACAAGAAAGTGTACCTCGTATGCAAGCTCGAGGAGTTAACAACCCAGTAGTTCCAAGTGAACGGATTATTTTAGGGGCCAACCAAAGGCTTATGGATCATGGCCAGTTCACAACCCCTAGCCATGCACTAGGGTAGGGCAGACCTCGCCTGGCTACTGACGTCGGAGACTTGATCTTCGAATTCTTCGAAAGGGATCCACGAGCCAGCACATACGATGCAGCACGTCGCTTCGGTGTGAGCCAGCCCGCAGTGTGGAGACTGCTAAACGCAGCCGGTCTCCATCCGTACGATTACCAGCCGGTACAACATCTTCAGGAAGTAGACCAAGTACCTACCACGACGAGTCTTGTGTGAATGGTTTATTAATCATGCCGAAGCGAACATCCTATGGACTGATGACTGATGGTAGGTACGTGAATAACAATAAATTTGAAGCTAGAACACAGTATCAGATCGGTGTAGGTAGGAAGCGCGGCCGCGCACTTAATTGTGTCGCGTGCGTTGACCTCACAGCTGATAGATAAGCCATCGGGTGACCATAAAAATCTGTTTCAAGTACATATTCTTTAATAAGCGATAACTTTGTTATTTTTTGGTAAATTAAAATAATAAAAAATATGTGTTTATTAATTTTCGTAAATGTATAACATACTAAAATATCCGAACTACATAAAAAATTACCCTGTATATGATATTATATATATATAAATGTACATTGCGCGAAATTCGATGATCAAACTCTTAATATCGTTATTTTTTTTCAATTTTTTTGGATGAATAATTATTTTGGTGTGTAATTACATTATCAATACCTAATTATTTATACCTATTATTTATACCTAGATATTTTCTTTTTATAGAGAAGAAAAGCATAAAGAGCTAAAAAAAGAGCTAAAAAGAAAAAGAAATTGTGAACATCAAAGGCCATATTATATGTAGATATTTAGAAGATATCAAGTCTCAAACTTATGTTTCTTATTTCAGTTACCATAAACCTATAGTTCCAATGATAAATATTCCTGAAGAACCATAAATATTCCTAAAAATATTTTGAACAATATTAACTTCTCATTTATTTAATAAAAGAAAAAAAAATGTTTTCTTATCGGTCACCACGCTCAAAGTGTAACTAGAATTAATATCAAAGAAAAAAAAATACTGCATAAATAAAATGAATTGTAACGTATGTCCGGTACTTACCGCGTTTGCGTCACAGTACCGCCCATACGCTCGGCCAATCAGAGAAGGCCATCGTCCGCGCTCGCGAAGCTTGACCAAATATGGTCAAGAACGGACTCCGACGCTGATGGAGGGCCCAGTATATTAAGGGGCCGACAGAGAGGCCAGCACCGCTACTCTACACTAACCTACTACCGCTACTCTATTCTATACCGCTATATCTATAATTATACATTCTACGTGTATCCTGATCCCAGCAGCTGGGTAAGTCACTACATTTACTGCGATAGCGTACTGCCCATCTCTCTACCTGCTAGCTGAGGCCGGCTGACGCCGCCTGCCTGACTCTATTGGTTGTGGCTTTCCTAATGCTGTTTCCCTTCAGGTTCCAGGTTCACCTTAAGACTCCAGCTACGCTCCTAGACCGCTACACTTTCCTGCATCGCCTTCGGCGTCACCTCTGCCGAAGAGTCTAGCCTGCCCTGCTCATCGTACTCGCACCGCCGGCGTCTGCCAGCTGAACCCGTTGGTGGCCTGCGAGGGTCTACCGCTACGCGCAGCCTTCAAGAAGCCTGCCTACACACTACCGGAGGGAACAGCGTGGGAGACTGCAGCCTTAGTGTTCAGGCCAGTGTCGTGTTGTTGGTCGGTCATACTCGTGCAAGGGAAGTGAGACAATACTCGGCAATAAACGCATCTAGAACCTTTTCTGCGTTTTACTACCAGAACCCGCTACAAAATATATAATTATAATTGCATAAGTTGATAAAAAATGCTATGCAATAGCTTGACCGCGGCAGTCTCCGAGTGCCACACGTCTTTTTTTAAATATTTGCCAAACATTCATAAACATTTTCCAAATTTCATAAAAACCAAAATCCATAGGCGAACATGTCAAGTAAAAAACTAAGTGAAAATAATAAATAATAATAATTTATTTGTTAACCAGGATTCTACTCGTGTTTTCAATTTACTTTAAATATTTAACACAGTTTACCTAACCAGTAGTAGACATAAATCCATCATTATTCTGTAAAACCCAAGCACCTAAGAAACACCCGCTGTCAACGCTCTATAAAATATTATACATATTGCCTACAAATAAGGACTGTTTCTGCAAATAAAAACAGCAAACCATTCACGATGGATACTTCGTCAGGTCCACTGTCGCAGATGGCTGAGTGTGATTTGGCCTCGGTACCGGCCAAAGTGAGAACATAGCAGACAATCCGGGTTAAAACTACAAAGAAGTTGTTGGACAAATTATTATTGTTTATAGCACTTTTAAAAGAAATTCCAGTGACATTGACAGTTTGTACATATTATTTATGATATAATATTTGTGTATATTTTTATGGTGTTATTTTTGTAAATATTGTGTGTATGCAAGATTACGATGACACTGGCGATGCGGCAGTTAGTGTCAGTCAACCTACCACATCGCTGACTGGTCTGGTGCGCTGTCCGGACTGTTCTCAGGACCGTTTTTTCAAAGGTAAGCGGGGCCTGAAAGTACATTTTAGCAAAGTACATCAATCTCAAAATGTACTTTCTGGCCCTTCAATATCGTCACCTCCAATATCAGGAGACTACAACCAAATTCCTTTTTGGCAATCTCTATCTAAATTAAAACATTCGGTTCCGATAGTTAAAAGAGTTCCCCGTGGGGCAAGACCATCAGTGTCAAAAAATTGGCTGAATGCATTGGTCTTGTCGTAAGAGAGAACTCAAAAGCGGCCTGGGAGCGATTATTGACTTTCCCTTATAGGATTCTACATGTTGATAAAAATGAGGCAGGTAAAAATTCTTAAACAACTCAAATTAAATGTAATTGTCAAATTTCGGCCAACACTATAGTTAGACCCTAAATTCAGTTCAAATAAACGCAATTCTCTGTATCAATATGTGGAATCCAAATTAAGGGAAGGCGATGTGGTGGCGCCTTGCTCTCCAGATACGCTTGCGGGTCTGAAGAGCAAGCATCCAGCGCCAATTAATGACCTCTCCTTTCCTGAAGCTCCCGACAGTGAATCAGAATATTTGATCAAGACGGCCAAGGACGTGTTAGCAACAGTTTGCTCCTTCCGAAGTGGCTCGGCAGGCGGCCTCGATGCGTTGACACCACAACATCTAAAAGATATTGTGTGTGCAAGTGCTGGGGTGGCTGGCGATACACTTCTGAAGGAGTTGACTGCGCTAGTAAATATGATGCTCTCCGGTAATGTGGACGATGCTATCATTGATATCTTGTATGGGGCGAACCTGTGCGCCCTTAACAAGAGGGATGGTGGCATTCGTCTCATTGCCGTGGGTTGCACATATCGGCGTATAGCAGCTAAGATATGCTGTAAATTTTACAGCAGGGAGCTATCTGATAAATTCCAACCTCTCCAACTAGGTTTTGGTTCCAAGGGAGGTTGTGAGGCAGCTATACATGCTCTTTCGACGTATCTTGGAAGTGGTGATGTCCCGAGGTCATTCTGAAGGTTGACTTGAAGAACGCCTTCAATTCAGTGAATAGGGACACTTTGTTGGCACAGGCAAAATTAGAAACCTCTAAAATTTACAAATTTCTTTGGCAATGTTACAGGTATCCCACAAAATTACTATATCAGGACAACCTTTTGGAATCTGCAGTTGGATGCCAACAAGGTGACCCTCTTGGACCAGTCATTTTTAGCTTAGCTATACAACCCATTATTCGGCAAAGAAATTCTAAATTTAATGTATGGTTCTTAGACGACGGGACCCTGGGAGGCGAAACAGACATAGTATTGCAAGATTTGACCATTCTTAAAAATAAATTCGCATCTATTGGTTTGGAACTAAATTATAGTAAAAGTGAGCTGTTTATAAATACAACAGACTCCTCAAAAAAACATTCGATAATGTCTAAATTTAATCATTTGGCTTCAGACATCAAAATTGTTGATAAAAGTTCTCTTTGCTAACTAGGTTCTCCAGTATTTGAAGAATCTTTCGATTCTTTCTTAGAGGAAAAAATTCAAAATTTTTGTGAAATTTCAGATCGCCTATTCAAAATTAATGTACATTCGGCCTATACTATTATTCGATATTGCCTTTTCGTCCCAAAATTTACTCATGCCTTAAGATCATCGCAGTTTTGGAAAAAAAAAACACTATTAGGACAAATTGAGCAAATTATACAAATTACTTTAAAAAATATATTAAATGTGGACTTGGACGACCGAGCCTGGCTACAAGTATCTTTACCCATACGTCTGGGTGGGCTCAGCGTTCGCAAAATTTCCAGTGACAGTTCCTGCGTTCCTGTCTTCGGTTCACAGCACGGAAGAGTTAACTAGGAAAATATTATCACCTACACTAGTTAACTCAGAAGTGCTGTGCAAAACCGAAGCTATAAACGCCTGGAAAATGGCTTGTCCAAACACTGATTTGCCCACCAACCTATTCTCACAAAGACAGTGGGACGCGCCGCTTTGTAACATTGTGAGAAAAAATCTTTTGGATACATCTTTTAATGTTACAGAGCGAGCTCGCTTACTGGCTATGGGGGAATGGGAATCCGGTCTATGGCTTCAGGCATTACCATCGTCCAACACAGGAACCATGTTGGACGATGAGACATTCTGCATCGCCACTTGTCTTCGTTCAGGTGTTCCGTGTGTTTCTCCGCATCGATGTCATTGTGGAGAAGACGTCGATAGCCTTGGACACCATGGGCTATCCTCCAGCAGAAGCGCTGGTAGAATTCCGCGTCATGCTCACCTAAATGACATAATCCGCCGTGCTCTTGTCACGTCTGGCGTACCAGCTGTACTTGAACTAAATGGTTTGGTACGCGACGATGGGAAGAGATCTGACGGTATGTCATTATTGCCATGGAAAATGGGTAGGCCTTTGGTGTGGGACGCAACCTGCGTAGACACCCTCGCGCCATCACATGTTCCAAGCACGGGAGACCATGCTGGCGCTGCTGCTGCATCTGCGGAAACCCTCAAACGGCGCAAATACAGTTATCTAGTAGCTAATTACATATTTGAGCCGTTTGGGGTGGAAACGCTAGGCTCATGGGGTCCGAGCGCTCGCTCTTTATTCCGAGATATATCTAAACGGTTAATCGACGTCTCACGTGACCAGAGGGCTGGTTTATTCTTTGCTCAAAGAATCAGCATTGCCATCCAGCGTGGCAATGCTGCCAGCCTTCTGGCTACGTTACCCGATGATATTGATGCGGAGGCATTCTACGACCCCTAAACACACCTGTACATATTATCACTTTTTATTTTTAGATTTTTGTACCTATATATATTCTTAGATTTTATGATTATGTAAGATAGCAATGCATATAGTTAAAATTAATAATTTGGTTTGTTATTGTGAAAATTAAAATGTAGAAACCTAATAAAAAAGCAATATAAATCCACATAACTGTTATGACTGGGATTTGAACCCACACCTTCAGAACGTAAAGCGGATGTATTATCCGCACGGCCATCGCCGTGTTGTTAGTTAGTGGCGAATTTAGCGAACACTTGACAGAGTGTTTACGTAATCTAACTTAAAACTGTCATTTCCAAATAATGAAATAGTCTTCAAACCTTTTTGCTAATTATTATGTTTGACGACCGGCCAGTTTGTCGTTTAGACGTCAGTAGTCCTTGGTGACCGTTGTGATGACAGTTTGACATGACACCGGCCGTCACAATGTTAAAGCCCCTGTACACATTGGCCCAACTAGCTGGCCCAGTATGGTGGGCCAACATGATACGACGCCAAGATTGCTATTAACACATTGACTGACGGATCATTCTGCATTGGTGCTTAGACAAAGATGGACGTAGAAGCACTTGCAGCCACGGCTATTTATTTATACAGTGCGTTTAACTATTACGTGCGTGTACATGTGTACTAAAGTAGAATGTGATGCATTCTTAATGTTGTCATTAATGACTTTTTTTTCTTTTTCATTTTGTTAATAGTGGCGTGGAGCCGTGTGGCGGATAAAATTAATATTCAATTTTATCCGCCATACGGCTCCACGCTTCATTAACCTGAAATAGAAAATAGGTAGCTTATTATTAATAATAGGAATTTTGGTTAAACAACCTACCCCAACTACCAAGTCTAGAAGATAACAATGTGGTACCTAATAAAAATGTTTTCAACTTACTTAGTTTTTCAATTTATAAAAATAAAAATTTATAAAAAACAACATAAAAATTAGTAAAATTATATACTTATATTATTGTTCAATTTTGATACAATTTCTATAAATTGTAAAACCTCATTGCTGCCCTACGCCGCCGCCATCGTTATAGGAACTTGGGAACGTAAATATCATTCACGCACAACAGTACTCTCCGCTGAAGAGCGACAACGAAATGAAAAAGGCGCCAACGTGTGAACGCTGTCATGTCAACGCATCCTTTGACGTGTGCACAAAAAACAGACACTGTTCGGTTGGCCGGCCAACGCCAAGTAGCTCTCTACACATTGGGCCAATTTGTACAGCGGGCATTATATATATTTCAGACATCGGGATAAGTGAAAGTAAATAAAAAAATGCTCATAAAATAAAAACTACTGGGCCTAGATAAATAAAAATTTTATGGGACCAATTCGAAGTTATTCCGCATCAAACAAAAAAAAAGAATCACGTAAATCGGTTCAGAAACCACGGCGAAATCGGTGTACATACATCGAAAAAAATATACCGGACGAATTGAGAACCTCCTCCTTTTTTTTTGTTTGAAGTCGGTTAAAAATTATACAATAGTTACGTACTATTATTTCCTAGAACTTAAGGTCATCTGGATAATCCAATCAATTCTTTATTTTACAAGTTTTGTGAGTAAATAAATATCAATCATATTTTTAGTATGAAAAATTCAAAAGTATTTTGTTACTAACCACTTATTTCGAATATAACAATAATACATATTTGTTTTACTCAAAATAACAAAAAATCTAAGATATGTTTCGTTCATGTCGGGTCTGGGTCACAAATGACAGTTCTCCTTTTCGAGACCCGAATTAATTTTAACAAAGAAACTTGGCTTCATGTAATTAAAGATGACTTTCGACGAAAGAGTTAAAAAATGAAGTGTTTGAAACGTTTTTAAAAGTTTACGACAAAGGTTTACTCAAGACTCTTTAAACACAGATCACTAGACAAAAGCTTCATGTGACCGGCCACTTGACAATGCCTTTCTATCTCAGGGATTACGTAGACGGCACTTGTATGAATGCCTAGCTTTATGTATATGAAGTCAAACAATTTATTTGACTTATATCGATTTTGTCTTCTTGACTTCATAATTGGTGACCTTTTTACCTCTTTGATGTTACGGCATCATAATCGACATCATTCTTTGGCATTTTAAATATTTTGAACGAGCTCTCATAAATACGAAGGACGGTCTATTTTTTTTAATAACACTGGCACTTTTCGGAACGTCTTGGATCTTTTTTCTTGTTTGACACATAATTAAAAAAATCTTTTCCTTCCTAGCTTTCTCAACACATGCGTGAATCCAGTAGCGCTGTACTGCGTAAGTGGGGTGTTTAGACAGCACTTTAACCGCTACCTGTGCTGTCGCCGAGGCACTTTGCATCCGACGTGCAGCTCGAGACTCTCCAGGACGGCCGTCTGCGAAACCTCGTTCAGAAGCACACACCGACACCGGTGTAACAGGTTGGGTTTTACAGTATCTTGATATAAATTATACTTGATTTGATGTTAGTGAATCTTTTTGTTGGTTTATGTTACATTATATGTATTTAATAGAATACATTCCATTTACTTTTTGGATATTTTACACAATACTTTTCCGAATTCAACGGATGGTTGGAAACATACAGAACTAAAATAGTACGTAACACGATCAATCGGTAATCATAAGCTATTGGATTCAAAAACTTATATGATATTATGTACAGATATTTTATACGCTGCAATTTTTTTTTTCTTGTCAGCACGGGAGAAAAACCTATGAAACACTAAGAATCGCTGATTCATATAATGAAATCAAGTGCGACTGTAATATTGATTGAAAATAATAATAATTTTGATTATTAACCTATTTTTGACATAAAAGGGAATAATAAATCGTAGACAATTTTTACCATGAGTAGCTAAAAAGAAGCTTAACTAGGGATGATCAGCCACCATCTGCGCCATTCATTAATTAATTTATTTAAGACTTGTTAACCCTTTAAGCCGTGTTTGGAGTCATTGGTTTAACTCATACAATTTGTTTTCCAAGACAATTCCTTTGCGAAAGCTCTTAACTCTAACGTCTTTCTACTAAAAATGTGTCTTAGAAATTGGTAACAAAAACCATGCAATACCTCTATAATCTAAATTGTCAGGCAATCTAAAAATAAAGGTGCACCTTTAAGGTCACGACATGAATTTTTTTGACCTCGCGAGTTTAGTAGGTATACTGTGTTTGTGAATAAGTAATCTCTGTACAATGCATTCATAAGCGGCTTTTCAAACTATGCACGCCGCAAGAATACAATGTAACTAAGTCTAGGTATTTGACTGCCTCCGTGGTCCAGTGGATAGCGTATGCGACTGCTGGTCGGAGGTCCCGGGTTCGATTCCCGACTTGGGCAAAAGTGTTACTGGGTTTTTCCGAATTCTGAGTAGCAGCACGGAGTCTGGTGATGTGCCCGCTAGCGGCAATAGGCTCGCCCCCTATTACGTGGGACCTAAAAAATCATGGCGAAATGTGGTTGAAATATAAGACCTCTGCATACCCCTTTGGGGATACAGGAGTGAGATTATAAAAAAAAAGTATATTTGATTACAGTTCATTGCGGGTCTTACGGACTAATCTGCAAGCTTTTCAATAGATTTTCTCCACAAATTCACTCGCGAAAATTAGATCCCATAAAGAAAAACAAAAAACCCGACTGCGTAAAAATAATAAAAAAAATACGTGAAAAAAATAACTTAAATAAAAAAATAATTTAAAGAAAAACAAAAAACCCGACTGCATAAAAACTAATTTAAAAAAATACGTGAAAATATTAACTTAAATAAAAACTAAAAAGAAAGAAACAAGCCCAGAAGTTTAGAAGTAATATGCAGAACAGAACGACTCACAGTCGGGGCCCCTTGGGAAGATTTGATTGGTAAAATTTTAATGGGCCCCGACTGTGAGTCGTTCTGTTCTGCATATTACTTCTAAACTTCTGGGCTTGTTTCTTTCTTTTTAGTTTTTATTTAAGTTAATATTTTCACGTATTTTTTTAAATTAGTTTTTATGCAGTCGGGTTTTTTGTTTTTCTTTAAATTATTTTTTTATTTAAGTTATTTTTTTCACGTATTTTTTTTATTATTTTTACGCAGTCGGGTTTTTTGTTTTTCTTTAAATATTTTTTTATTTTATACTTTTTAGTTATTCACTGGTTTTTTTTGTTTGTTTATCGTTTATACTTGAAGTAAAAACTTAAATCAATAAGTAACAACATTAGCGAGGATGATTGTTTTGTTAAACAACTTTAAATCGTTATATATCCTAAACTATTATTTTAAATGAAAAACGCTAAAAGGAACCTAAAGATGATTTTAAAATACCTATTCAATGACACCCCACATGACATATTTCATTGACATATATTTTTTTCATTTTGACAATATGGCGTCTGGTTCACGCTGTGGTGAATTTTGATAACTGTCATGTCTTTAGTGACACTCGCAAGGTTAAGACGAATCGATTGACGTAAGAATCATCAAAATCGGCCTACGCATTTGGTCTCTAGAACGCCACATAGAAACAAACATACATACATACATACATACATACATACATAGACTGATAAACACATTACCCTCCTTTGCGTCGCGCAGTCGGGTAATAAAAAACAATACTTGTCAAAAAACCAAGTCTCGCTACCGTAAAAAGTTGTGAGATCCATCTAATACCAAGTCAGTTCATTAAAAATCTTTAATGTTTTAAATAAATAAATTGACTAGGCCAAGCTATTAATGCAGTTGATGTATGTCGAAAACTGGACCGAAATTGAAAAATATTTTAGTTTTTCCTTGATTCATACACTAAACACTTATTGTATCCTAAATTTGAAGCTTCAATGTCTGCTAGAAGTGCCTTAGACTTTTGATGATCGGTCAGTGAGTGACAAAATCACGAAAATTTACTCGTTATAATTCTTAAACTATTGGTTCAAATTAAATGAAAGTTGAAATATACCATATTTACCCAATGACTGCTTGGGTACTAAAAAAATAGGCTTCTGGTTTTATCCACAATGAAGTTATAGGGGGTCGGAAATGGCCTGAATTGCTTCGAGAAAAGGATGGTACGGCCGGCCGTGCCGCTTTTTTGCTCGACTTGGCGGGGGCACTCCCGTGTCCCCAGATATTATAAGGCTGTTTAAATGAAGAGTAAAATTGACATCCATTTCACAATAAGACTCTGCTGTTCTATATTTCCATATGATGTTTATCGTCTATAACTTGCAATCATCTTGCGATAGTAAATAAGGTGTCAAACATTAAAGAAAATTGTAATCGGGTTTGTAGTCACTCAGATTAGCGCCTTTTTACAGGCTGTGCTTTTTTGTCATATTTATTACATAATTTTATTTAGAAGATGGCCTTGGCCTTCAATATATTTTCGTTCAAGCAAGTTTAAAACGTATCTCGAGAAAGTAAAAAGGCACAGGCTAAATTTCATTTGCCCAAATTTTGCCAAACCCCAATGATTACCTGAACAAACGTCTTTGAAATGCGTGGATCAAAAAAAATTACCACAAAAATCTTTTTCTTCACTTTCCTACCGCGTATCTCAATATATTCCAATAGCGTAGTAGAAGCAATAGCGTTGTAGAAGCAAATTGTTATAAGTTTAAGCTAATGGCTCTTTGTGTTACAATTTAGCCATTTACTGTTATTTACTGGGTGTTCTAAAGGACCAAGTGCTTTCGCTAATTTGCTTGTGACTTGATTAAGTAAATAAAGAAGAAGTTTATGTTTAATTTGTATTCACGTTCCAGATCTCAGATAGAAACAAGTAAACTAACTATTTTGTGTTTTTGTGTTGAATTCCAAAATGTTTATGGAAAAGGAATAGACTACGTAACAATTTATTTATCTACGTAAATTCTAAATGAACGACCTTATGGGTAACTATTAACAGAATTCAGTGATAGTGACATTTTCCTTTATACTACCCTCTTCAAATTAAATGATAGCCATCGATACGTATTTGCATAAGGAGCAATCAGAAGAGGCCCTATTACACGAATATCCATCCGTCCATAATGGTATTAGGGACCTTAATTAAATAATAAATTCTAAGCACTATTAATAAGTGTTTGAATCCCCGAGAACAGAGATATTATTAAACTTGAATTGCTTATTTAAAGACAAAGACGATGAAAAGAAAAGAAAGGTTTCAGATCTCTAGACTCTAGCAGTTTTATTAAAAGTTTTATTACGGGATATTTAAATCACCTGATATTGGGGACTCTCAGTATATTGAATATGAAAAACATGTATTGAAATTTTTATTAAAACCATATAAAAACCTATATTATGTTACTTTCGATCAATGCGAGACACAATTTATGCTAGAATTGAATTCATTGAGCTACGTAAAAGCTAGTGCTTTTACATAGCTCAGCTTTCATGAGAGGTAACAATATATATATATATATATATATATATATATATATATATATATATATATATATATATATATATATATATATATATATATATATATATATATATATATATATATATATATATATATATATATATATATATATATATATATATATATGTGTGTGTGTGTGTGTGTGTCTTAATATCTTTACTAAATAAAAACTTTCTATCCATTTTCGTAATTTCAGCTGCTATAGGTAAATCCGAAACTTTGAGGCAAAACCTCATAGATTTTAGTATAAACGTGCTTTAACTTGCGCATCACTATTTAAAGATGTTAACATATTTTTAAACTTATTGCAAAACTAATTGAAACCTTTCATGGAATAATACTAAAGTTAGTCAGTAAAGTAAACTATAAGTTCGAGTTACACTAACATGTACAAGCATCGCTTGGGAGCGTAAAATCAAACAGCTGTCGCGGCTTCACGAGCTACTACAACAAGACTCCAGTTAATCCTTGTAAATTTAATTTGAAATGTATGAAATAATCCCTTGTTAACGTAGATTGATGAGTTTGTGTAAAGTATAATGTATCAGGAACAGCTTTATCGTTCGTTGTTACTCTGTAATAAGAAATCATTTCATCCTGATTTGATTGAAGTTGCAAACTTAAAAAGCAGCTATAGGCCAGTGGAACGCCACTAGACCAAAAGTTCCGATTTTTCGTAGTTATTTGTCTATGAAATTGAATAACCATTTGCTCCGTTTCTGGAAGGGTACTTGACGATGTTGCACATTGATTGATCCGGCAATTATGACAGTTCAGTGAATGATAGCTATTATGAGGAATTACTGGTTTGATATAGAATATGTAGCTAATGCTTGCCACTCTTTGACAAAGCTAATACCTATTCCACCTAAACAAATTAGACAAAGAAGAGATTCTCGGGATCCAAAACAAAGGCTTATAACCCGAGCAACGCATAATATAAATGAACGATTACAGAAATTCGGATTCAGTGGACACATTTGTTTCACAATTACTCTTTCAACCACTTCCGAGTAATATATAAAGGCCCAACAATTCAGCGGTCCTACAATGTTGTTGTGTGGGACATAAATCAGATACCATACAATGCATTGTACACCATAAAAGAAAATTATTACCCGCGTAGTGGTAACACTATATTTTATTGTTTGCATCTCTGACACTTCACAGCGCGAGTAAAACTCTATCCGTTGGATTATGAGGTTTGTTGTCAGTGTAAAGATGACTAACGACTGTGTTTCGTCTTTTCTGCAAGACGTTTTTACTACAGTCATTAAAGTATAGAAAGGGTCTTGTAATAGAGAACATTGAACATCAGATTACAAATGTGAAAAGAATAATGGCAAAAAGTATTTTAGTATTGTATTGTGAAGTTAAATAATGACCATTATTGTGCACTTGTAATGGGATAGTGACTAGTCTAAAGTACTCAAAGAAATGAGGTTACATTGTATTTTATTACATAGCATCTGTAGTTCAGCAGAAATGGCTCGTTCACTAGCAATATAGCTCCCATCACAATTGGCCTAAAAAGCAAAAAAGAAGCTTGTGCCAGGTCGAACGTCACCACTGCAGTACTCCACACTTGACATTGACATAAAGTCTATTATTGTGTACACCAAATTATACACACATCAAAAAAGTCTAAGCAACACATAATATTTCAAATTATTACATACTATTTCAAATTATTAATCAATTATTATACCATTTCTTATCAAGTAGTACTACCTATGTAAACTTTTTGGATCTAGAGGACATACTGGCGGGTTGTAAAAAAAATTCGAGTATCATATTTGCTTTTTTTCCACAAATTCAACAGCAAATGCATTTGTTCGAATTTTATAGCGTTTTCTTTGCTTATTAAAATTTAGTATACTGTATAAATTTTATGATTTAAACAATAATTTGAAGAAGTTTTGAACAAATTTGGATTTTGAGACATTTTTTACGTCATGGAGCGATGTCATTTGAACGCAGATGAAATGCAAAGAGCTGTTGGGATGTTGCAAGCGGGAAGAAGTCAATCTCAGGTATCTCGGTATTTTGGTATCAAGAGAAGCGTTATTTGCCGTCTTCATCAGCGTTACACTAACACGGGAGATCCTGCTGAGCAGCACCTACGTCGAGGTAAGTGTACAACCACACGACAAGATCGATACATACAACTGACTGCAAGATGCCATCCGATGTTAACCGCCCGAGAGATAGGTTTAAGGCTACAAAATTCAATTGGTGTTGTTGTTAGCTACCAAACTGTCCAAATCAACTGCATGAGTATGGCCTTCGAGCGCGACGGCCAATTAGGTGCCCACCGATACGTCACGGGAATCGCGCTCGTAGAAATGAATGGTGTAGGGAACACATTACATGGACCCGGGAACAATGGAATAAAATTTTATTTTGCGACGAGTCTCGATTTGGGTTCAAGCCTGATACTAGAAGGGTAAGAGTGTACCGTCGTCCTGGAAATACTGAAAGACAGGTGTGTTCAGGTAGTGCATCTATACAACGGCTCAACGGTTATGGTATGGGCGGCTATTATGTATTACATGAACGCTATAAATTACGTTGAGGATGTTCTAAGGCCTTATATCCGTCCATTCGCACAAACGCTTGGCTCCGATTTCATGTTGATGCATGACAATGCGTGTTCGCATACAGCTTTGCACACACGGGAGTACTTGGCAAGGGAAAACATCCTGGTATTGCCTTGGCCTGCACAATCGCCAGACCTCAACCCCATCGAGCATGTATGGGACATGCTCCAGAGACGTGTTTTAAATGACTTGGATGGAGTGACAACAACCCAACAACTGATGGACTTACTAAAATTTCATTGGAAGCGATTGCCGCAGGATAACATTAACAATCTCATCGATTCTATGAATAATCGGTGCCAGCAAGTTCTCAATAACAGAGGAGGCCACACTTTGTATTAAATTATACAATTTTTGGACAACCATTTAATTTTAGTCTAAGTTTAGTTGATTAGGCACCTTACTTTGTACTACGTACATACAGTACTTACTCGTAATGATTGTTAATTAAGATTATTAAAAAAATAAAAAACTAATTGTTGTTTAATATCAAAAAAGCATTAAAAATAATATAAATAAGAAAATACTAAGGATTTAATGCGAAAAACATTGTAAAATTTAAATTTGTATGTGTTGCTTAGACCTTTTTGATGTGTGTATTTAATTTATACTTCTCTTTGAATCTTGAATATTAGAATAACTCTGGTTAGCGTGCTAATTTACACAACCAGTTAAGATTACGGCAAAATTGGCTAAATTTGTGAAAATTGCCGCTTAGAGTTAGTGTAAACACTTTTTGTAAAATGTTAAACAATTGAAGCTTCGTACTAATCAGGTACTAGATAGCGGCGTAGTTTTTTTTGCTGATTGAGTACCAATTTCCCGGTCGAGCCAGCCCCTACATTTTGCAATTGCTGAAATAATTGGAACTGAAGCACCTATTGAATTTATAATTAAGTTTCAGTAAATATCATTAATATTAGAGTACCCAATATTCTCGTAGAATCAATATTTGGAATACTATTGATACCAATACTCTGTAATATCAATACTTATATTATTACTCTTAGTTAAATTACCATAATTAATTCGACGTAGGTAACGGTGTTATGGCGAAAGCATAAATTGTCTTAATAATGTTCTAATTACTGAAGCCAAGTTTCGTAGTATTACTGTATTCGTCATAAGATCTGTTACGTAAGATGAAATAGTTTTGATAGTTGAGGTTAGTTCAGATTCAATATTGCCAACAGTTGCGCTGTATAGTATTTACTTACATTAATAAGAAAAGTTGCAAGGACTACTAAAGCAAATGAGGGACTAAATTTTTAGCCTAGTTCGATAGTCGTAAAGCAAGTCCCTCTCTGTTTCAAACCGCACTTAAGGTCTTAGCATACGTGACGCGTTTTTTCTCTTGGCGGACGCAACGAGACGATTTCTTGACGTCGTCGAATTTAAAAATATAGCAATAAAATACACGTGGCGGGAAACACGGATGGAACGGGACGGCAATAGATAATTTATAATATGCAGTGTTATTACCACAGATAGTATATACATATGTTAGAATGTTGGTTTTAGTAAGTAAAGCTCTACGTGAAACAAATTACAACTGTGTGTCTGAATACGGATTTGGTACTAGATACTTTGAACCATTGTAAATAAAAAGAATTAAACCCGTCTCGCCCTCGTTTCGCCCGAGGAATTTCCCCGTTACGTATGCTAAGACCTTTAAAAGAATATACAAAAAACAAATATTGTCACAATAAACTAGGTTGCTTTAACTCAAACAAAGCACGGTCTGGATGACAATAGTAGAAATTTTATTAGGCAGTATCTGGTTACACTAGACGCACTCTTACTACACTCGGGAATAATGGCAAGAAGCATTCAGTTATCGCTTCCATTCCTAACATTGGTCCAACTTTAATGATACTCGTGCGAATTCAAAGAATCTACAATATCAGATAAGATAGAATCGTCCAACTAGAATTGGTTTCATAATGTGCTAAATAGTTACCGTTAACACGAAATAAGATTACCAAATATTTAAGTCAATTGACAGTACATCCACGTTTACGATTTATTAATTGTATCTTACCAACTTACAACATACTTACAACTTACAAATTACAACAAGGTGCGGTGGATACCGCACCTTATATCTATTTGAGTGAAGCAATCAATCAATCAATTCGTTTATTATGAACCATAGGTACAGAAGATGGCATAAAATACAACAATAATGTTCAGCTATGTTTCGCCATAAGGCACACAATATTATGAATACAATTTCACCGTAATTTCGAATGTAATTAATTATCGCATAAAGTTAATCATTAAAATATAACAAGTCATTTGAAGTGGGTCTACAGCTTATTCTTTTCATGGCACAGCTACAAGTCTCTCACTACCAGTCTTACAATCATAAATTGATAATCATTGCAAGCATCTATATTGTTTTAAGGCGCTGTACCTAGTCAAAATAGGCTTCACAAAACAGTTTTTTAGCCAAATGTATACATTTTAGAGCAGCTTAAAAAATATATGTTAATCTTGATCATATTTTTGGGGGTCCATTGTGTTCAAAACACGTTTTCGGTAAATTTTCTCGATAAAAAAACCCATAAAATAACCATTAAAATTGAAATTGTAGCAATTGTAACTGTATTATTTATAAACAAATCTTGATAATATTAATAACAGTGATGTAATATATAATAATAAAGGGAACTGTTGTTTTTATTTATCGATTGGAATAAGATATTTGTATGGATTAATGTATTTAATGATAAATAACTCGTTCTGAACGTCCCGTCGTCATCGCGCTTCTCTTTCTTAGGTATACAATCCGACAGTGACAGCAACAGCTGAACTCAGTGTACTGTACACAGCGCCTTAAAGTTCTACAGTATTTATACTTGCTTGCCATAAATCTTTCACACAATATCTCTACAACTTCAACGGTAACGGTTTATCAACTTTCACAGGAATCCGACAGAGAGCGTGGTAATATCGAACTACGACTACGGAAGTACTAAGAAGAAGAGCAACATCATCTCAAGGAACAGCACTGATGGTGTCACCATCATGACGATCCGGGACACCAACGACTTCCTGACTGGAGATTTGAACGAGAAGTGCATCAATAGACAGGTGTGCCGCCGTGCGGCAAAAAAGTGAGTGTTTTTCATCAAGAAAGTGGTTTCAATTCGTCAGCCATGATGAATTTTTAGTGTGACTTCACACACTACTATGGAATTTAAATACTTCTAAGTGATGTCTTGGTCTACGTATGGATGTACTCGTATTAGGTAATAAAACACATTTTATATAATGTGTATATCGCTTTATTTTTGTATTGTATAACGATGCCGGTATAAATTTACTGATGTTTTATGTAAAGCAAAGTCTACACTACTACTACGAACATAACGTAATTAGTATTTAAGTATCAAATGTTTAGTCCAATGTATGTCAGATAATCTAATCTTAATGTCTAAGTAGTATATGTACAAAAAAAACGTTAAAAGAGATTAAAAATTGAAAATATTTACACGGTTTAGGCGTCGTAAAATGCCTCCGCATCAATGTCATCGGGTAACGTGCCCAGAAGGCTGGCAGCATTGCCACGCTGGATGGCAATGCTGATTCTCTGAGCAAAGAATAAACCAGCCTTCTGGTCACGTGAGACGTCGATTAAACGTTTCGAAATTTCCCGGAACAGTGAACGAGCGCTCGGACCCCATGAGCCTAGCGTTTCCACCCCAAACGGCTCAAACACGTAATTACTCACTAAATTACTGTATTTGCGCCGTTTGAGGGTTTCCGCAGTTGCAGCAGCAGCGCCAGCATGGCCTCCCGTGCTTGGAATATGTGATGGCGCGAGGGTGTCTACGCAGGTTGCGTCCCACACCAAAGGCCTACCCATTTTCCAAGGCAAGAATGACATACCATCAGGTCTCTTACCGTCGTCGCGTACCAAACCATTTGGTTCAAGTACAGCTGGTACGCCAGACGCGACAAGAGCACGACGAATTATGTCATTCAGATGGGCGTGACGGGGAATTCTACCAGCGCTTCTGCTGCAAGATAGCCCATGGTGTCCGAGGCTATCGACGTCTTCTCCACAATGACATCGATGCGGAGAAACACACGGAGCACCTAAGCGAAGACAAGTGGCGATACGGAACGTCTCATCGTCCAACATGGTTCCAGTGTTGGACGATGGTAGTGCCTGAAGCCACAGACCCGATTCCCATTCTCCCACAGCCAGCAAGCGAGCACGCTCTGCAACATTAAAAGTTGTATCTAAAAGACTTTTCCTTACAATGTCACAAAGCGGCGCGTCCCATGTCTTTGGGAGAATAGGTTGGTAGGCAAATCAGCGCTTGGACAAGCCATTTTCCAGGCGTTTACAGCTTCGGTTTTGCACAGCACTTCTGAGTTAACTAGTGTAGGTGATAAAATTTTCCTAGTTAACTCTTCCGTGCTGTGAACCGAAGATAGAAACGCCGGTAAACTGACACTAGAAATTTTGCGTACACCGAGCCCACCCAGACGTATAGGCAATGACGCTTGTAGCCAGGCTCGGTCGTCCAAGTCCACATTTAATATTCTCTTTAAAGTACTTTGGATAATTTTGTCGACTTGTTCTAAAAGTGCATATTTTTTCCAAAGTTGGGAAGATCTTAAGGCATGTGTGAATTTTGGGATGAAAAGACAATATCGAATAATAGTATAGGCCGAGTGAATATTAATTTTGAATAGGCGATCTGAAACTTCACAGAAATTTTGTATCTTTTCCTTTAAGAAAGAATCGAAAGATTCTTCGAATACTGGAGAACCTAGGAGGCGAAGAGATGTCTTGTCAATAATTTTGATGTTTGATGCCAAATTATTAAATTTAGATAGTATCGAAAGTCTTTTTGTAGAGTCTGTTGTATTTATAAACAGCTCACATTTACTAGAACTTAGTTCCAAGCCAATAGATGCGAATTTATTTTTAAGAAGAGCTAAATCTTGTAATACAATATCTGGATCCCCTCCTAGGGTCCCGTCATCTATAAACCATACATTAAATTTAGAATTTACTTGCCGAATAATGGGGTGTATTGCTAAACTAAAAATGACTGGTCCAAGAGGGTCACCTTGTTGACACCCAACTGCTGATTCCAAAAGCTTATCCTGATATAATAATTTTGTGGGGTACCTGTAACATTGCCAAAGAAATTTAAAAATTTTAGGGGTTTCTAATTTTGCTTGTGCCTATTCACTGAATTGAAGGTGTTTTTCAAGTCAACCTTCAAAATGACCTCTCCATCACCACTTCCAAGGTACGTAGAAAGGGCATGTATAGCAGCCTCGCAACACCCCTTGGAACCAAAACCTAGTTGGAGGGGTTGGAATTTTTCCGAAAGCTCCCTGCTGTAAAATTTACAGCATATCTTGGCTGCTATACGCCGATATGTGCAACCCACGGCAATGAGACGTATGCCACCATCCCTCTTGTTAAGGGCGCACAAGTTCGCCCCATACAAGATGTCAACGATGGCGTCGTCCACATTACCGGAGAGCATAATATTTATTAGCGCAGTCAACTCCCTCAGAAGTGTATCGCCAGCCACCCCAGCACTGGCACACACAAGGTCTTTCAGGTGCTGGGGCGTCAGTGCATCGAGGCCCCCTGCCGAGCCACTCCGGAAGGAGCCAACCGCTGCTAACACGTCCTTGGCTGTGGTGATCAGATGTTCTGATTCCCTGTCGGGAGCTTCAGGGAAGGAGAGATCATTAATAGGCGCTGGATGCTTGCTCTTCAGACCTGCAAGCGTGTCTGGAGAGCAAGGCGCCACCACATCGCTACTAAAAAGGAGTCTAGAAGCGCCCCGTATATCGTCCGTATAAGCGCCCCGTATGTCAGATAATAGTTTATTTAGATGAATGGTTACTGGTTATTGGTTCAATTATTTCAATGGAATGTAACAGCAGATCATTTGCTTCTAATATATGAAAAAAAATATTTACGCCTATGTTAATTATAATTGTCACTGTTTATAATTATTGCTATATTATTCATGACTGTAACATATATATGACTTGTACTAATGGTTGCCGCACAGAATTATATTGATTCAGCAACAGAGTGTCAAAGCGAGTCCTTGCCAGAAATTTCCTAAGAACATTAATTTATATTTGTTTCTGCATTTTGGTAGTTTATACATAATATATCCTAGATGCCGCCGGCTACTTCTATTTTAATGACCTTTTGAGAAGAAAAGCCAAACAATTGTTTGATTGTTACATAAATAAATCTTGTTCTATTGATGATCATACTACTCATGCTGACCAGGTTTTAATACTTAACGAAACGTAATTCTTTGGTTGCAATAGCTTGTTTCATTAGAATTTTGTAAGTATAAACAAGCATGTAATACATTATTAATAACGTATTATTTTATAGGAGTCTAAACTATCGTTTACCGATATTATATACTTACGTTTGTGCAATTTAATAAAGTTCCTAATTATTGGGAGCTCTGTTATGTATATCTTGTATCTAGTCTTTATTTCAGTCGTTTTATCTGGGGGCACGGCAGAGCCCCCACCAAGTCGAGCAAAAAAGCGGCACGCCCGTACCATCCTTTTCTCGAAGCAATTCATGCCATTTTCGACCCCCTATAACTTCGTTGCGGATAAAACTAGAAGCCTGAATGTTTAGTAACCATGCAGGCATTCTATAAAGATGGTGTATTTCAAATATTTCATTCAATTTGAACCAGTAGTTTAAGAATTATAACGAGTCAAAATTCTTAATTTTGTCACTCACTGACCGATCATCAAAAGTCTAAGGCACTTCTAGCAAACATAGAAGCTTCAAATTTAGGAAACAATTAGTGTTTAGTGTATGAATCAAGGAAAAACTAAAATATATTTCAATTTCGGTCCAGTTTTCGAGATACATCAACTGCATAAATAACTTTGTAATCCCATATAAAGGATTACAAAATAACGGTTTCTTTACAAGATTGGTTGGTCTAGAAGAAGTAGAAGGTACTGGAAAGGACAAAATTAGACTATCTACAAAAAGAAATGAGATCCCATAAAAACAATACTTGTCAAAAATACCAAGTCTCGCGACCGTAAAAAGTTGTGAGATCCATGCACTTAATACCAAGTCGGTTAATGAAAAAACTTTAATGTTTTAAATAAATATATTGACTTGGCAATCGCATTAAATAATCTAATTTATATATGTATTACTTATGAGATATATGATGTTTCCATGCGATGTCCGAGTCAATGTATTTATTTAAAACATTTGAGATTTTTAACACTTTCACTGTCCGACCGCCAGACACAATAGAAATTCAATTGTCCTGAGCTACATGTGGTTCATGGGACTGGGAATGGGTTTAATTAACCGGCTTGGTATTAGGTACATGGATCTCACAACTTTTTACGGTCGCGAGATTTGGTATTTTTGACAAGTATTGTTTTTATGGGATTATTAATTATAGTAAATATAAAAGAAAACACTGTAAATTATCGATATCAGGTTTAAAGACTAAATTTACATTAAGTCGTATTTATATAAATTGCTGTATAATGATGTAAAATTTATGTAAAATAACGGTATAATGTAAATAATAGCAAACTTGCTTTATAAATTACGATAAAATATATTCCAAAGATTTGTACTAATTTTAAAGGATAAGAGTATTCATTAAGATATTTAAGTGTAATTGTAATAGTATTCAACAGGTGTAATATTTGTTGTGAAATAAATAGTCGTCTACGTGCATAATTATGATGTTTTATTTTTAAACACTTGAAGAAATAGGTTGGATCCTCAATATTCTCATTTTATTATAGGTACCATCTACAGCTGAAACTGTTTTATGCTCGTAAGTATAATTATATTAAAATAATACTATGAATTGATATCAGCATCGGCATTGTATAAATATATACCGTTCCACTGCTGAGTACTTCTTTTCGTAAGTACAGTGCAGGAATATTCGACCAGGCAGGCCAAGTGCAGGTTAGCGGGCTTAACATGTCTTTCGAGAACATTATGCAGAATTCGCAAACATGCAGGTTTTCTCACGAGCTTATCCCTCACCTTAAATATGGTTACCAAGATTATACAGTACAATCAATAGAACTTTATAAAAACAGCGCAACGAAGTTAAATTGGTAGAACTCGGCTCTGGCTCATAGCTGTGAACAGACAGCTTAAGCTGTGAAGAGACTAGCAAATATAAAGTGAATACTATTTTATATCGCTTTATAAAACTATCCAAAGTCACAAAACAATGCAGCGAATGGTAAATGCGATAGAGATCTGCACAGAATTGAGTGTCGTTAAAGGCGACTAAAGTAAATACATAAAGCGGAATTTGTATCATTACGAAGAGAAGAAGAGACTCGGCAACCAAACCTTGTACCAACCTGCCAGGCCAATCCTTCTATTGACTGACAGTGTTACTGTGTAGCAAGCATTATATTTTTTAAATTGTGATAAAGTACAATTATTATAAATATAAAAGAGAAGCAGCAATAGCCTAGTGGAGAGACCGACAACTGCTACGCAGAGAGTTCGTATCCTCGGCACCCACCAATTTTCGGAGTTATGTGCGTATCAAATTGTTAATTATCGCTTTCTAAACGGTGAAGGTAAACATCGTGAGGAAACTTCCACTAAGATTTCTCCATAATGTTACCTTTTTCATAGTCGTCCCCAGCACCCGTCTCCAGCAGTGGGACAGTTTATATAATGGGCTGATGATGAAAGATAAAGATAAAAGATATTTTTATTTATATCTTTTAACAATGCTATAGTGTTATTAGATTTTCTTTATTAAAATTGTATTGTTATCTATTAGCAGCAATCTTTTTAGAACTAGCTAAATAACGAGTTGAAGGTAATGGAGTTGCCATTTATTTTTTTCAGGCGCGGTAGTTCGCAAGCCGGCACAATGTGAAAATATTGCCATTGCTGGAATTCATGTATTTTGCAGAGGTTAGGCGACAGTCGCTTTGTGGAAAAGCTTATATTCTGTCAAATCTGGTTAGACTGGTGGAGCCCAGGATCCAAGCTTTGTTTCTGATGTTTTAACACGAATCCAGTTCGTGCGATGTAAGTAATTATCCACGGTTATAGAGCCTTGGTGATTTCAGCATGAATGGGCCGGCTCGACCGGGGAAGTACTACCCTCTTACAGAAAATCGACGTAAAGTAACAGTACCTAAACTGTTGCGTTTCGTTCGGTGAGTGAGAGTGCCGGAGGCCCTATCCTCCATTCCTTCTCCCTTATCCCACTCCTCATCCTATCCCTTTTCCCAACCCCAAGGGGCGGTAACGCACTTGTGACTCCTGTGGTGTTGCTTGTGTCCATGGGTGGCGGTAATTGCTTACCATCAAGCAATCCGTCTGCTCGTTTGCTCGTAAAAGCTTGTCAGATCAAATGATTTCCCGTGAAAAAATAAAGAATTTCACTTCTATCAAAATAAATTGGTGTACTTGTCTTATTATTTTGATAGAACTGAATATCTTTGTGTAATTAAATATGTAATGTGGAGGCAGCCACACGAGGCTCAGTGTTGGCCACTCATTGCTACCTGGGTAGACATTCAGTTTGAGTTTCTTGAGTAGAAACAAATTATCGAAATGTAGGTTATGTTTTACTATAGCTAAAGTCACCGTGGCTGCAGTCGGCTGCCCGTTAGCGCAGATCCTGCTATATTACAAAAAATAAATAGGCAAAATTCTCTGTTATCCGAGTACTTCACCGAGCCAGTGCACTTTAAAAACCTCTTCGTAACAGTACAAAGATATGCTAGTAAAGGACTCAATACTGTCACGAAGTACTTCAATAAAACAACTTTTTTTACAGGCCTATCTAGTACATCAGCTATTTCACTTTTTGTTGTGGTCGTGACAGTTACTAGATCGTAACGGTGACATCTAACTGTATTAATCAACCGTTATTTAGAGCTCTATATGGTTTATTTACGATAAATACATTGCATTCCTATTAGACTACGTATCCAGCATAGATGTGCTAGGCAACTAAACTGCCTGTAAAGACAATGTTCACTCTAAGAGTCAATCTTATATTGCACCCAACTTTACAATCATACATTACACAAATACAAGTACATTCCGACTAAAACATCAATTTCGGGTCACTAATGGAATGAAAAAGGAACCAACACGCAACCGCGGATTGACCAACCCAAATATTGCAATAAAAAAGTTATTTTTTTATTCTAAAAAAAGACAACTCCCGCACTAGGACTAAAATCCTGTGTCACGGGGGCTTTACAAATATACAATTAACGGACACAATGAACACCCAGACTCGAAACAACAATTTATGAATCACACAAAGTGTTGTCTCGTGTGGGGATCGAACCCACAACACTCGGCGACATGTCAAGCGGTGAGGCGGCCGCTTAAACCACTACCCCAACCGTGCAGTCGTGATTGACAAAACCAAACTCCTCTGATGAAAAACGATAAGGGATATGTAGGATCGGTATGGGTTTCAGGAAGATACTTGCAGTATCCCACAGTGTACGCCGACTATCATTTGACCCGTATTTAGCCTCTGCACAGAGCATCATTAGGAGCAATGGTCAGTTCTTCCCTGTGAAAATCGAACCCACGCATTCTTCCTAGTATGAAGAGGCTAGACATCAAACTAACACTCCTCATTGCTGTCAATTGTTTGATGTTTCCTCGCACATTACTAAGATGTCTTGCTTCGCACATCTTAGCTGAGTACTCAACTTTATATTCCATTCACTTAGCACAGTAATGTTAAATGCATGTGAGATGTACTGGTAGCCTGCTGGTCCAGTGACTAATGGTTATTTTGCCATAAATAGATAAGTTATGCATTGATGATACAATTTTTTTCTGTATTTCAATCCTATATTGTTTATGTTTTTATTATAAATTGTTACTTTGTTGTATCATCAACATCAGAGTTTGCTTCAATGCCTTCAAACTGAACAGCTAATCCCGTTTCCGAGTCTAACTAATCTAACTATATTTGATTTCGACCTCTTATTTGCCCTGATTGCCGACGTGGATTAAACCAGAAGAATGACTAATGTTCTGCGACACCTTCTCCGAGAAATATCAATATTATTTTGTTCGGCACTGGTCGGTACTTTGAAACAAAGCTTACCCAGATAACAATGCAAACTTGCCAAACTTGCAGCAAGTTTAATTCAAACTTGCTAGTTTCACTGTGACAAACTTGCATGAAGTTGGTTTTTCAAAGGATTTGGATGACGACGAGCACAGGTTGGTGGTCGGTCGATCTCCTAGATACAGCAGGAGGTGCTCGACGACCAGCTGTTGTCGGACCACCAACCTGTGCCTTGTACCTGTGCAACCTTTGCAAAAGCAAACTTCATGCAAGTTTGATGCAAGTTTGTCACAGTGAAACTAGCAAGTTTGATTTAAACTTGCTGCAAGTTTGTTGCTATCTGGGTAACGACATTTCCACACCGGCGTACATTCTCACCCAGTCGTTCTAACCGTATTTGACAGATCTTTCGCTTTTGTCAAGGATTTTACGTATTCTAAAGAGGAAAGCTATATTCTATGGTATAAATAGACTAGTTCCAGAATTGAAAGCGCTGTCTTTTCTATAACTGCTTTCAGTTATTTAGCTGACAGCCGGGTCCAACAGTCTAATGCACTTACCGAAGCACTGAGCGAGAAAATCTTTGTAGCTAAATTAGTATTTACTTACTCTTGCCCAGTGATCTAAAGTGGGTAGCTTCCGACATTAGATAACGCTGCCGGTCTCGATCACGTACCGCTTCCTTCCAGTTAGCAACCTGCAGTTCGCGCAAATCCCTCTCAAGTGTGTTCTTTCACCGGTATCACGGCTGACCAAGGGGTTGGCGGCCGATCAGGACGCCGATCGTGACTCCCGATCGGTACCCATTCTTTCTAAGTGCTCCTTCTAGCGGAGTTCCTGGGCTATGGTTTCCCCAATGATGTTTAGTTCGGTGACTAGGTTTTTGAACTCTGTGTTTTTCCGGACCTTCAAAGAACCATTTTCTCTTGGGGCTGGACCCAGAATTGAACTCATGTTATCCTCTCGGCTAAATTAATAGTTTTTAGTAGTGACAACGATATTTTACAGAAAATACCTGACGTTAAGCCATGTACCCTGAATGCAAAACGTAAGTCCGATCCGCAGCCGATTTCACAGCCAGATTCGATTTAGCCGTAGGCTTGCACCGAGGGTCGGCCCTTAGCCCCTACCATTTCCTGTTAATTATGGATGCTATATCATCGGACATACAGAAAGACGCACCCTGGTGCATGCTGTTTACCGATGACATCGTTCTGGTAGCAGAGAATGGAAAAAAGGTGCAGAGTAAGCTGGAGGAGTGGCGGCAGAGATTGGAGAATGTAGGCCTGAGAATAAACAGAACCAAGACAGAGTATAATTATGTTCTGTGACTTTGGCGGTCTCTCCAGTCCTATACCAGTCACACTCGGTGGTACACTCCTACTAGTATGCTTCGATTTTCCTAGGTTCACTCCTGCAAGATGACGGCGAAATTGATCGGGATATTAGGCAACAAATCTACGCAGGATGGATGAAATGGCGACAGGTCTCAGGCACAATATGCTATCACAAAATGCCTGTGAAATTAAAGGGCCGCATGTATAAGGCGGTTATAAGACCTGTCGTACTGTATGGAGCTGAGTGTTGGGCTACAAAGAAGATGGATGAGAAACCATTGCATGTTGCTGAGATGAGAGCGTTACGACGGATGTATGGACAGTGACAAGAATGGACAGAATTAGGAATGATTACATTAGAGGAATACTACCTCGAACGTAATCATAAAAAGTTAAAAGGGAGTCGATTGGCCTGATAAAGATATAATATGAGAAGAGATGTACGTAGGTAAAAAATGATGAATATGCACGTAGAAGGACGAAAAAAGGAAGGGACCGAAAAGATGTATGGACTGTGTGAGAATCGATATGAAAGAGAAAGGGGTAAACAATCGGATGACTGGTGGTAGAAAAGTATGGAAGTGAAGGACATACTGCGCCGACCCCAAATAAATTGGGACCAAGGCAAGACAATGATGAGTTACAACGATATTCCTCGTGATGTGCAGATTGCGAAAAAGAAAAGAGCTAATAAAATAAACTTTAACCTCAACAAAATGAATACAACAGCTGTTTTTGAGATTTCTGCAATCTCTCAAAACAGCAGTTGTTCATAATAACGAATACAATTACGCCCAGATATTTGCAGCTATAAAAATTCTAGTAATGGAGAATTTTGAATTTTATTTATATATTTTTTTAAGTATGTAGATTACAGGAGGTAGATTACTACGTAAAAATGCCCACATTACATTTAGGTGCTTGTATAGTAGCAATTATTGTCATATTATGCTGAATTGAAGAAGAGATGGCTGTTGGGGCAGAAAGGTTCCGAAGTGTATCGGACGACGCAGCAATATTTAATTTCCCACATGGTTGACCGACGATGTTGTTAGGATTGCGGGAAGCGGTTAAATGCGATTTAGATGGAATAGAATAGATTGGTTTGTGTGGAGAGCCCTGGAGGAGGACTTCGTCCAGTAGAGGACGTCTCAACGCAGGGATAATAATATTAATAATGATGAAAATTGCATAATTGATTCCTTAAACTCAAAACAACGCTACGCTTGTCAAAACATTTCATATTTCTTGCTTGTCGCTAATGATTCTTACTTCCATGTTTGTATCTTTTAAGTCGCGAAATTATTCTTACGTCTACATTTTTATGTGGTAGAAATAAAATAAATCTCATAAAAACAATACTTGTCAAAAATACCAAGTCCCGCCGTCCCGCGACCCTAAAAAGTTGTGAGATCCATGTAATACCAAGTCGGTTAAATAAAAATCTTGAATGTTTTAAATAAAAAGATTGACTCGGCCATCGCATGAAAACACGATATATCTCATAATTAATACATATATTATATAAATTAGATTATTTTATGCGATTGCCAAGTCAATATATTTATTTAAAACATTCAAGATTTTTAATTAACCGACTTGGTATTACATGGATCTCACAACTTTTTAGAGTCGCGAGACTTGGTATTTTTGACAAGTATGGTTTTTATGGGATCTCATTTCTATTTGTAGATAGTCTTACTTTTGTCCTTTTCGGTACCTTGTACTTCTTGTACACCAACAACGAATTTTCTTAAATAAAGCTCTAACCGCAAATGCAATTTTGTAATCCTATATATTTATATGGGATTACAAAGTTATCTATGCAGTTAATGTATCTTGAAAACTGGACAGAAATTCATTAATATTTTAATATTTCCTTGATTCATACACAAAACACTAATTGTATTCAAAATTTGAAGCTTCTATGTCTGCTAGAAGTGCCTTAGACTTTTGATGATCGGTCAGTGAGTGACAAAATTAAAAATTTTGACTCGTTATAATTCTTAAACTACTGGTTCAAATTGAATGAAATTTAAAATACACAATGTTTATACTATAGGTACCTGCATGGTTACAAAAAAAACAGGCTTCTAGTTTTATCCACAACGAAGTTATAGGGGGTCGAAAATGGCCTGAATTGCTTCGAGAAAAGGATGGTACGGCCGCGCCGGGCCGCTTTTTTGCTCGACTTGGTGACACTGCCGTGCCCCCAGATATATAATAAGCACTATTATTACTTCTTATAAGAATCGCCAATTACAAATCTGTGCCATCATTAGTATGCCGCATCACGTAATTTGTATTAGTCCTACGATATTGCGTTTCCTAATATCTTTGTAAACTGGAAGTCAGCAATATAATCAAAACTATATATACTAATAAAAACTATATAACAATATAGTCAAAACAGACGGCCAAATGGCGTAAGTTTCCCAACAATATTACTTAGTATGAAGATAACACAACTTGTCCGTAGTCCCATTTCTTGAGAAAATAATATTGTTACCACTAACCACCAAACAGAAATGTTCCATTTGTTTTTATTACTTTTTCGAGCCTAGAAACCATGTGACTATACGTTTAGGAGATCAGACGATCAGGAGACAGATTCAGTCTGTTTAAAAATAAAAAGGGCACTGGATTCCAAAGTATTGCTAGGATATTGATGATGGCAAGCTGACATACTTGGCAAGCTGCAATTTCCATAAAAAAACTTTACTTTAGTCATTGCACCGTACCATATATTTGTGCTCGAATTTTTCAAATGCTTAAGCTTATCACGATGCAGCAATTACCCAAGCAAAATAAATAGCTGCCACCACAAGCGACCCGAAATTAAGCCTAATAAGATTACACGACAACAGCCATCCACGAATAAAAATAATGACTTAATTAATAATTGGTCTGTTGCTAAAGGCCCGCGGGGATTCTTGATGTCGCATTCTCACAATAAGTCGAAAATAGAAGCAAAATCTGACACGAAACCTGACACAACTGCGACACATTTTTACTAAAGCAGAATTTCTTAATAAATTAGTGTTCTTTCAACTACAACAATGAACATGCAAATTTTCAAATAAATGAAGTGAACAAAAACTGAGATTAATGGCAAGGCGAAGCTTTAACTAAATAATGGCTGTCGAATGCAAGTCATTTGACACTGATTGGTTTGTAACTTTTAGCTGTTGTAGTTTATACACACTGTGTTTTTTGGGATGTGGTACGATTATTTTGTATTATCATCAGATGAAAACTATTTAAGTAAACTATTTAAGTAATTTAGTCTTTAAACTATTGCCACCTGCGCTAGTGATTTGAGAAGATTATTTAATTATACATACAATTGACTTATAGCTATTTTATTTTAAACACTTCTCCTGCACTAGATAGTTTGTGGAACACAAACTGTTGTCTCCTATGGGAATCGAACCCACGACATGCGGTGCAGTGCCAAGTGGTGAGGTGACTGCGTAAACCACTGCAGTCAATTCGTAATCCACTCAACTTTATGATTAACAAACAAGTTAAGTACAGGATCAATGTACATCCAAGGGATGGTATCTTGTATGATCAACAAACTGTTGTTCCGAGTCTAGTTATTCTTTGTGGATTGTTAAATGTTTGTAATTGCTCCGTCATACAGGATGAATATCTAGCACAGGAGTAGTGCTTATAGAATGACAATATCCCTTTCACAATATGAAGGTGAGCTTGGATAATAACCAGGATAGTTAAAAATATTATCATTAAATTGAATAAGGCAGTGCAATTTTAACCAACTCATAGCTTTATGCTTTAGCCAACTCAGTGTCGATGACATTCAGAACAAACTTTTGAACTTTATGCTTCACTAGATGAGCCCGCGGTTACACCCCCGTTATTTAAGGCTACTGTTCCGTTCCCGTAGGTCATATGGTGATGTTATATAGCCTATAGCCTTCCTCGATAAATAGGCTATCTAACACTGAAATAATTTTTTAAATCGGACCAGTAGTTCCTGAGATTAGCGCGCTTACCCAAACAAACAAACAAACTCTTCAGCTTTATTATTAGTATTAGATTTTCTTGTATAAAGTTTTGATTTTATACAAGACAATGGAGATCAAAGTTTGATTGAGACACATCGATTTTGCACTCACGTAGGATTAGTATCATATTTGTAGGACATAAGATGAAAATTATCGTGTTTTTATAATGACGAAATGATACAAATACAACATAACGCCTTTATTAATTACTATTGCCTACAGTCCGAACCTATTTACGATTATTGTTCTTATAATAACCCTCTTCATCCCAACCACACGCCAATTACTAATTAAAAACGATTATCAAGATTTTAGGGCTACAATTATTTTATTACCATTTTAGGCATGAATACGAAATCGCTTTAAATTAGAATTTAATTTTGGACAAAAACTGGGCATGGGCCTGTAAATTTTAATGTGTCTGTCACGTGAACTTAAACCCAGCTTACATGAAAGGACCGAAAGTAATTAATGTCTCTTAACGCAGACCGCATCATAATTAATATAATTAAACTTGATGTATTGTGCTTGGGTATTTGCCTTGTCTGAAAAGGGCTATTTTCTCGCTTTTACGCAACTCTTTGTAATCTGGTTATACAATCACTGTTCTGACGATATAACGTCTAAACTCATGAAAATAAAATCGAGTTTCTGCCATTCACATTCAAATAATGAAGTAATTAGTAGACTAAGGTCTTTTAATTTCAAATAATCGGAAGATTTACAGCGTTTGCTTCAAAATCTGCCGTTTCTGCCGTGCGAATAATTTTTGTAAAGCTATTTATAGCCACGAACGACTTTATACGCAAAAAGTAGTGACAGGCCTCGCATTGTTACACTTCTAAGAAACAAATTACATTATAAGCGACGATGATTAATGTACTCATCTAACTAACTATAATTTCCTTAATGCATTAGCCAAGTTAGCAACCACTATATTTCCCGTAAAGCTTTTGAATGCCTAAACATCGTTTGATGAAAGATTTACAGGTGTTTACAATAGAACAAATAAACTATTAGTAAGCAACATTTTACTATTATCGAATAGAATATTAACAGCCAGATAGAAGATCAAGGGTTTCAAGATAATCAATTGGAATACTGACAGATCATAAACAATTATTATGGGTATGGAATCGACTGCATTGATGAGGAAGAACAGACGTCACCATTGCGTACAGCACTGCAGTGTTCATTGCTATGTTTATTTGGAAGCGCAATATAATTTGACGACTATAGCAGCTCTTGGATTAGTGCGGCGCAATAAGTCACGTTTTGTGGTCGGCACGTTGGATCTGAATGTAGTGACCGCATGCAATATCCGTTTATATCGCGGTCCTGTACTGTCTGTCATATTGCGGCTTTCAAGTCAGCGGATGTCGGGAGCATCGGGTAAAAATAAAATTGCACAGATCTAAACTGGATTGCTTAGACAATGAAATATATAAGATTTACTGAATTTGGGCTTTATGTCTTGCAATTTTGAATCGAAGAATTCGTGACTATTATATGATATTGAAGAAATAAGTTTTATCCATACTTTTTTCAAGCTTTGTTTTGAAATTTTTAGAAGAACATTGTGACGAAAACATTTCCGAAATTTCCACAAATAGAAACTCAAGGCATTTTCACGAATGCTATTTACGGCTCCAGAATCCAGGTGCAAGCCATTTCACCCCTGCGTTAATTAGTAAGTGGCACCCCTTGTGAATACTAGATGTGAATATGTCGAATTAAATTTCGTAGATAAACTAAGAATTATAAATTGTGTAAAAGCTATTTTATTATGCAAATCAATTTTTGCCAAGTTTTTGCCATATATCATCTACTACAAACATTTCATAATTGAAATCTCAATATAATGTATACTGAATAATAAAAACTGCGAAAAACTATAAAGTTGGCTACAGATCGACACAACAAGAAAATTACGTAGCGAAACCTCGTGGTTTTGATTTCAATTCTACAAAGAGACTTTGTATAATGAACACAATTATTAAGTCTCTTTTTCATGCCTGTATAAAATGTTTCTACTACATGTGCTTTGTTTGAGGATAAATTATTATTATAAAATAAGTATATTTATAAGTTGTCTCTCAGGTAATCTATATAATATAAGTATAATTAATTTTGCACTCTGTGGAGTTTTGTAACAAATGATCGTGTGTAAATTCCCAAGAGATTATACAATTCCAGATTGTTGCTGCGGCTTTGTCCACGGTCAGTTATTGCAACAATAAGTAGCCCAGGTGCTTTTCTGATCTACATACTATATTACTCCAAAGTTTAATCAAAATCCATTTCGTAGATTTTGTGTGAAAATGTTTACAGTAGTACAACTTTACAGAGATTTCTCGTATCTGTCGCTGCCTGTCTAGCCGGACTTGTTAAAGCAATCATGGGAATACTGCAGTACGTTTTACGATCTCCTTGGCATAAGTTATCTGTGGCCGTGAATCAAAATGTACATGACGTCACAAGCTTTAAACGAATCAGTAGTATATATGCACCAGCGCGAGAGGTATGCATATATTCTTGCACATCTAAAAGGTTGATTCAATTTTAAAAGATAAAGACAGTTTAACCATCTTTGGATAGGCCTTATCTTCCAGTTAAATTAGTATAAAAAAATAGAGAGTTAAATTAGAGTTATCTGACATATTAATTTCACAAGAACTTATCAGAGACCGGTGAAACTATCTTTAAGTAATATTGGGAAATGAAAGGTTGGAATTTAAATAATTATTTTTGTTTAAATTACCCGATTTTATTATCAAACTAATCGATGGAATTTAAATTAAATTCTTTTAATTTATATTTCCAGAAACAATTCATTTGATTGCTCCAGGTGGCGTTCCATTAATCCATTAGTATAAAAAAGGCATAAATAGGTGTGAGAAATTGCATCATCTCTTGTGGGTTTCATTGACTAAGTGTTTAATAATATGATACCTACTTATTTCCAAGGTATAAAAACCACCTATAATGTTATGATAAAAAGTGAGTGTTTTTACAAACAGATATCAATTGTATGTTAAACATACTTAAACGTTTTATAAAATAAATATCGTTGTCAAACATAAAACGCAGTTGCCTAGGAAGCCACGTCTTCAATTGGTAAACAATCGTTTTGTTAATATAACAATCACAATAGCAAATCAATTAATAGTAAATTGTTAAAATTACATATAAAAATCTAAGTACATACCTACTCGTGAAGACGAATCAAACGAGACCACATATTTTGATGGAGTTTTGTCGATTTATTGCGGAGTGCCACCCTCTAGCTCCATTATCACATCAGCACCATATTAGCATAATTATACATTGTCACACGATTTACATATGCACGCTAAATTTCAGCATAACAAAAAACGTGAAGTTGGTCTTTAACTTGCAAGGTTTAATTACTAAAACCGGGCAAGGTGAAAGTATATAAAAGCTTGTAAATGCATAAGCTGATCCACAAAGAAGGATCAAGCGGCATAAAAGCATGAGAAGTATATCATTTTCATTCGCCTAATGCAACCCAGTAATATGTTTATCACTTTTGTCGTATGGCGTAGTGGCTTAGGCGGCTACAGTTTAAAACTATGCGGAGTTACTGTCTGTACTGTGTACTCTTTGGTTTTGTCGAGATGCTCACATGTGACACTTTGTGTTGTTTCGAATCTCGATGTGCTCTACGTCCGTTGACTGAATGTGTCCTCCATAGCACAGGATGCATTTCTAGTGCGGGATATACCTCTTAAAAGAATTAGTACTGTCGTCGATATTTTACCAAGAATTATGTACATTTATAGGTGCCTAAGCTTCTCAAAATTTGCATCACAAAGGTCAGCCTTCTCAATTCTTAGTAATATACTAGACGACGCCAGCAGCTACGGCTGCAATTTTTTTTAATTTACCCGTTTTGGCCGATCCCGTGGGAATTTCGGGAAATCCCTTCTTAGTGCACCCCTACGGTCCCCAAGGAACACACATGCCAAATTTCAGCTTCCTGCGCCCAATAGTTTCGGCTGTAGCGTGTCTGTCAGTCAGTCAGTAACGCAAGGATTTTATATATTAAGATTATATTGTATGCTTCCTTCCTTATGCTAAATAGGACAAACCATTAATATAGCTTTAGTCATACATGTCATATGATTAAGCAGAAAACATATAGTGCAGGCCCATGATAAGAAAATAATAACTTGCTGCAAATTAATGAATCATTGCAATGTATTTTCCGATTATTTGTCGACTATTACTATTAATCATCATCATCATCATCAGCCTTTAACTGTCCACTGCTGGACTAGGCCTCTCCTTTGAAAGGAGGAAAAAAACACACAACTCTACAAAAAGTTTGTTTCTATTAATATTCTCATTTAAGGTGCTGTACTTAGTCAAAATAGGCTTCACAAAACAGTTTTTTAGCCAAATGTATACATTTTAGAGCAGCTAAAATAATATATGTTAATCTTGATCATATTTATGGGGGGACCATTATGTTCAAAACACGTTTTCGGTAAATTTTCTCCATAAAAAAAACTATAAAATAACCATTTAAATTGAAATTGTAGCAATTGTAACTGTATTATTTATAAACAAATCTTGATAATATTAATAACAGTGATGTAATATATAATAATAAAGGGAACTGTTGTTTTTATTTATCGATTGGAATAATATATTTGTAAAGATTAATGTATTTAATGATTAATAATTCGTTCTGAACGTCCCGTCGTCGTCGCGCTTCTCTTTCTTATGTATACAATCCGACAGTGACAGCAACAGCTGAACTTAGTAGCTGTACACGGCGCCTTAACTTTGATCTAGTATCATATGTATAAGGCAAAAATTTTTTCAAACAGTGCATCTGGATTGTTAAGGACACTACATTAAAATAGCTGGTTTAAAAAAATAAGATTACTTTCTTTTGTGTCGCTAATGATATTGAACAAAAATAAGTCTTTGAGGTGTTGTCACCTAGGGTATCAGATATATATGTACTTTATTAGACAATCTAGATGACACTAATTGTGTGATTTATATAACTTCCTTATTCTCCATGATTTGGCACGGACAATTTCGGCTGTAAAGCAGCTTGGAAAAATAAGCTGTTAACTATCACAACGAAATATGGGAAGCACTGCGAAGGTATACGTACTTCTCACATATCTGTGGTGTATTCCCACAAAGGAAAACAGTCCAACAAAATTACCCACGTATAGACCAACTCACAATACCAAGATAATATAAACGTCACAGTGATAATATAATTATATTTAGAAATCAAAACACCTATTTTCTCAATAAAATGAGCACCCGCTGAAACAAATACAAACTTGAGGATAAGTTAGGAATTATCCATTTTAAGATAACAAATCTTTGCACTACGATGATTCCAAAAACATGGTGATGACAAATCACCAATTTTGTAGTGACGTAGATATACACAATCGAAAATATTTTACTGGGTTTTTTCATTTGAAAGCTGTAGGTAACAATTATATTTTTGTGCGTTCGAAGCAATATCGAAAATATGTACATAATGTTGTTAAATCAAAATAACGTGACCTCAAGCAGTTGTGGCCATGGCCACGCCTATTTAAAGTCAATTTTGATTAATACAAAAATATAATATACCTCACGCTCGTGTCTCTTTGATAGAGTAGGCATTTTTTCATACAACAAAAACATGGTATCAAGCATCAGCCCACTTGTTGGCTTGCGGTTAACCGAAGATACTAGACGCTGGTGATGATAGTTATTAATCATTAGAAGCATTAATCACGAGATGCCAGTATTATAAAAAGGGAAGAAAATAAAACAATATTGGCCTCGAAACCAACCCATGTTTAACTATTTTGCTCTTATCATACTTTTGCACTAGAAGAGGGGAAGAAAGGATGAAAAAAAGTAATGGATCTTGGATACGCTCAGCGAACGAAGGTTGTTGCTTTACGAAAATCTTCTGAACGAAGGTGGTTCTCTCTTGGTTGAGTCAGCTCATGTAGACCGAAAATCTGTGTGTTTCTACCACTCTATTAAATTAGATAATAGTGCACTTGTCTGATAAAATGCTGTATTATGATGCCACCAAAAGTACCTAATATTAGTATTGGCAAACGTCCAGACGTCATATTGCATCTGACATGTTCTGAACAGGAAAACACAATAACAAATACACGAATACGTCTCTATCGATAACGCAATCAACTAAAGGATTTTCTTGGAAATGTGTCAAAAGATATTTACAAACTTTATGACTTGTTCAATCTCAATAATAAATAATCAAATGGAAATGGAAATTCCATAGAAAACGATATTTTATCAAAAAAAACATCCATTAAGTCATCATCAAAGTTACCCCGCTATTTAAAGTAGCCCCATTTTACGATACTCATTTTGCGGTACATTAAAAAGTATATATGGGTGCATAGGGTTCCCACCAAGAACTTAGGGTCCCAAGCCTGCAAGTGGTGCACCTGCCGATCAACGGACGAGGCTCTGGCAAACAAAATATCCCATTAAGCGGCAATAGGCTCGCCACCTATTACGTGGGATCAAAACACTGGCGAAAAGTGGGCGTTTAATATGCCTCTGCCTACCCCTTCGGGGAAATAGGCGTGAGTCTATGTATATATTAAAAAGTACCAAAATATTAAAAAAACAGCCTACGACCTATTCTCAAACCTATCAAAGAAACAAAAAAATAATCATAATATCCGTTTCGAAGGAGTTCGCTTATAAACACTGTGGCACGCAATTTTTATAAATAAGATTTATACTGCCTCCGTGGTCCAATGACTAGTGGATGCGTCTGCTGATCAGGAGGTCCCGGGTTCGGTCCCCACTTGGGCAAAAGTTTTACTAGGGTTTTTCTTCATTCTCAGTAGCAGCACGTAGTCTGGCAAAGTAGGTATCCGATAACGGCAATAGGCTCGCCCGCCATTACGTGGGACATACAAATTCATAAGGCGAAATGTTGGTGTATTATCACACCTCTGCCTACTTCTTCGAGGATACAGGCGTGAGTGAATAAAATAAATAAATAAGATTCATAAGCGAGAATGGGTGGCATGGCATGTCTAATAGAGTAATATTGTTCGATTTCATGAAATTATTAGTACTTCAAATTATAGCTTAATGTTATTTATTGTTTAAATAATTTTGCCTTGGAGCAGAAAGAGGTGAATTCGACGATATAACGGAAGAGAGTCTTGTCAACATTTCATATTAGTTATCTTTGCAATCTTACAAGTAGTGTACAACAAAGTGCATTTTATCGAAGAACAATGCTTAGGCTTATTTTTGATTTTCATCTTATGACTAGCTTTTGCCTGGCTTCGCTCACGTTAAATTCGGGGTAACACAAAACTCATTCATCGTTTGATAGTCATTTTCGTCTTAATTCTGTTCATAGGGACTAATAAGAAATATAACCGCAAGAAGTAATTAAAATATTTCTGTAAACAGTATTTTAAGAGTTCCGTAGTGAAAAATGGCTAAACACGGAATCCTTATAGACGCACTATGTCTGTCAGTATATCCGTATGTCAAAGCCACTTTATGCCGAAACTATTCAGTTCACACATTTGAAAATTGGTAGGTAGATGTATTCTGTGAACCGCTTTACGACGTTATAGAAAATAAAAAATATTGAATATTAAGGAGGGCTCTTCATACATGGAACTGATGTGGAAAATAGGTCGTTAAAATTACTTTGAGGTTCCTAAAACCATTGTTCCTCAAAGTCAATCGTTTCAAAGATATACGGTTCCAAAGTGGTAAAATGGGTGTGTGTGTCCCCCTTATTTTTAAAGTAAGAAAGTGACAAATCTAAAAAAAATATATGCTGTAGATCGTTATAAAAACTTCCAACGAAAATTGGTTTGAACGATATGTAGTCAGCAGTTTTTTAAATAAAGCACATGTTAAAACCGCAAATATAGCTTTGTCGTTTATACAAATACTGTTAATAGTAAGTCGAAGATAATGGCTATGGTAAGTGGATACCTCCACTACGGAACCTAACATGAGCGACTCTGACTCGAAATTGCGAATAGCTTTTATAATGTTTCGTCCTAGGTGTTACTTGTAGCGGTTTGCCATTACAAAGCTTTGGTGCATTAAGATTCCGTATTAACCGGACTGGAACACCAACGTTCAGTCTCAAGTTGCGTGAAGGTACTCCTGATAATTGTAAGGAGTTCAGAAACTCTATAGGGTACGAAATAACTTGGTCAGTACTCTACCGAAAGGTGCTCAACAACATCACTTTGCATACATTCAAATGTCAAAGCCATGGTCCGATATATCTCTATACACACTTTCGCATTTATGAGTAGACAATATTGGTTCAGCCGGTTTAGCGTGAAATCGGTACATACATACATGCCTACACATTTTCGCATTTATACCTCATATTAGTAGGGATTAGCCAAGGCTGTTACAATAGGTAATTATTAGTTTATATAAGCGAACGAAGTAATGACAGTGCACCATATGACAATGTATAATGTGACAGTACTGACAGATAGCACATGCGCAGCATTCAATTATTACAGCGCATGCGTTCTTACTGTCAATAGCTAATATAGTTGGTGCCACGAGAAGATAGACTTTTTGTAAACAAACATTCAGGGCTTCACAACCTTTGTTTCAAACAGTTGTATTCTACATTTGACGCTTTAGTGAAGTTTGATACTTTTTTAAATGTATTTTTTTTAATGTATTTGACTTTATATATTTTCATATTATTATCTATGACTTCTAGTCGTGTCTTGAAAAATGTAAATTTAAATGAAAATGAATATATTACTTGATTTTGTGTAAGAGTGGTTCTGATCTGCGTGTGTGATTTTCCTGAAAGAATTTTCATTAATTGGGGGACTTCATGTAGTTTTTTCACACGTAAGTAAATTCAAGTCAATAATAGAGTACCATGTATGTCAATGAAAGTGTACAAACAACATACTAGGCAATAAATAAATTGCTCCTAGCCTAGCTATCCTTAAATATTAAATAATAATTTATACAAATGTGATATATTCCAGACAACTAGCTAGTACATCGCATAATTTTTTTTAGGAATGGACATTTTCCGTTGTGTATGTATAATAATGTCAGAATGAACTTAAACAAAATCCATTAAAATGTTACGGTAAATTTACATTCGGGGTAATCATGAGGATGAGCATTGCGATCCTATAAACGTGCATTTAACTTCACACTTAGGTACCCCTTCTTTACACCTAAAAATATTTTTTTCCTAAGATAAGTAAGATAAATGCAAGCTAAGTCCAAGAATGGAACATTTCAATAAAGTAAAACCAAATGTTGACATTCCAGGTTCCAGTACCACAAAATATTAAAAGATCTTGTTGACAGCGTATAATATCGATAAAACCCGATCCATTGACATATTAGTTTCCAATGACACGTACCTATGCACCGTTGCGCTCATTCGATTTGACATTATTTGTGTTTGACAGAACTGTCGCTAAGTCACTTAATAGAAATTCTTTGTTTACAAAAAGTCTATGTTCTCGTGGCACGGACTATAGTAGGTTTGTCTCTACAAACTTCGACCCACTCTAAAATCCCTCCAAGATTATTTTTTGGAACTAATTGTATCCTATGTGTTTCCTGGTTCTGAGCTACCTCCCCACCAATTTTCAGCCAAATCGGTTCAGCCGTTCTTGAGTTATAAATAGTGTAACTAATACCACTTTCTTTTATATATATATTATATAGATTAAGAACTATATTAGGGTAGAGACTAATTCTTTAATTTGTAAATAATATAATTATGTAGCTTTTTCAAGAGCTATATTTTAAGTTTGTTGTTGCTACTTTTGTCTTTGTAGCGGTAATTCATACCACTGAGATCATTTAGCGAACGATGGCAAAGACGGTGAATGAACTAAAAGTCCTTAATCGCGCAAGGCAAGTTCTCATACGCGAGTCCTATATATATACAAGTTCTAAAGTACTTCCGTCCAACTATAGTCCACCAGGCACAATCACCTAGCCTGGCAAGAAGATCCTCCCACTAGTTAGAGGAACATCACAACTTTCTTTCTCAACGTCTTAGTTAGATTCTTCAACAAAAATCAACATAGCAAAATTAAACCTATTCATGAAATGAAGTAACACCCGCAGACTAATTTCACAACTTTAGCAGGATGCCTATCATCAAACCACAAAATAAACCGTTTCACGAAGCTAGTTAATAACTGTGGAAAAACCCAAATAAAGCATCAATGAAATATTTTTTTGATATAGATATAGGTATTTATCTTTAAAAGTGTAATCGTGGGATGGGGTTTTCTGCAGGTACATCTGATTCAGTTACTCATTTTTCAAACGACTTTATAATAATATATGTGCACAACTTTACATTAGATCACAGTCAGATCACCCTTACTAATAAAAAATGAATAAGGATAAACTTGTAACATTTACATTTCATAGCCCAGATACAAAAAAAGACGACTTATTTTAAAAATTACCTGTGCAAGACTAGATTATAGCAGCTTCTTGTAGGTATTCGTAACATTTAGTGAGTTTTGCACGCTAAGACTATTGTGGTTTGCCAATCAATACACCCTTTTCCCCTTTGATCATCAACCATCCATCGATGGACTCAGGGGTACGTAGTGGTTTTTCCCAACCACAGGGGCTATTTCTTTTGCCATGACTGACTCTTGTCCTGTCTACACACTACTCTACTCTCGCCATGGAGCTTTTCTCGGATGAACCACTCTAACAATTCATTATTTGGGTTCTCATGATGTTCACTGTTAAAATCTCAAGCAAATTGCCTATATGACGAAGTACTTCCTCGGTGCATTGCATTACTACACTATAAGAACAAAAATCTAAAGCTCAGAGTTTCTCAGCAGACAGCACGTAAGTTTTGAAATTATATTTAGCGTATAGCAAAATAATTAAAATTATGTGTTCTAGAGAAGAACATGTTTAATTAAGGCAGTTGTCGAGCTTTATTTGTTAACCGTATATCAGGCTAAAAACTTCTACTGCAGAACTGAGTCCTTGCAAGTCCATGCAGACCGATGAAAGTCCTTGTAAGGTTTACCACGTAGACCGATCTTGACCTGACCCCATTCTACTGCCTCCCTCGATACTTGCTAGGTGGTGAGGCAATTAATTTTCTAGGAATATTTATTAAGTCACCATCTTTCGAGTAATAGCAAAGGTAGCCTTACCTCTCAGAGTTCTACGTACTATTTTAAATTTATTAGGACCAACCGGTCGATCGGTACAAGCCTATGTAAAATATGTATCACTAGTGGCCAAATCTATGGATAGATTCATATTGCGTAAGTTGTCAGACAGTAGGTATATTAATATGTCTTACAATTATTATACTTCTGGACAGCTGTTTAAAGTTAAAGACAACTAGTCAACCCTTTATATTTTGGACGTTACCTTAAAGTAAAAAGAGTAAAACAACTCGGCAACCCTTTAACCTTTATCCTTAGACTAATGATTGGTCTCGCTCTGCTAATGATTGGTCTCGCTCTGCTCTACTAGACGGAGCCCTCATAGTTGTAAAATGAGGCAGAAAAAACCATGCCAACTGGCATGGTTGAGCCTGTCACACTGACAGTCGTGGGTCGGGTGCATATATCCACCAAATTAATTACGGAAATAATTCGCTGTACAATGCCAAGTTGCGCTTTTATTCCGTGTAAAAATAACTCAGCCAAAAATAAGAAGGACTCTGGGATCACATACCATCTGTAAGATAACAATAAATTTGAAATTTCCCCCTAAAAATACCAAAAACCGAAAACGCCATTCAGTGTTGCTGCTAGTACAAGAATCAACTTCCCCACATTTCAGATTTTTATTATGTGAATCTATAGTTATTGTATTTCGTTATATTTTACTATTTCTTTTATCTAACCTATTTAGTATATATTTTACCTATTTCTATATTATTTTATGTTTATACCTTTACCAATAAGGTGAAAAATGTTAATTGTTAGAAACTGGACATCTTTCCCAAGAAACATGGTTTACCTAATTAAATGTGTAATTAAGTGTGTAAGATTATTGTTTTATTCAAAGTAGTTTTCACGACTATTCATTGTAAACTGATAATGTGTAACTACATATATTTACATGGAAATAGAAAGTACTGTTTTGGAAACATCTTATTTCCTCTATGGTTATTTCTAATAATAATTTGCAAAATACTATAAGTACATAAATAAACCATCATAATAAAATGAGACCTAATCATTCGATAACGTACCCCCTATTTTTCTCATAAAGGAACTTACGCGGTACGCTTAACCTATGCATAAATATATTGATGCTTTTAATGAATTGTATTTTTTTAAGAATTTGTCTACTAGACACACAGCTTAAAATATTTTCCCATTTACGCGGGTAACTGTTGAGAAGCTGACAACACTATTCTTCACGCATGCGTCTTGTTGCTTTTGTTTGACACACACTGTCATAATGAGTTGCCTCATTTATGGACCTATTTTTCTAAGGCAGTGCGGTGTCTAGTAAAGCGAAGCGATACCAATCATTTGTTTAGGCCTTTATCATTATTACTGTTTTCTTTGGCGGCTGTTGATTTTGGAGCCAAGGAAAAGACGGACGAGGACGCTAACTGAAACCATGAGTACCCGTGTGGGGTATTGGAAAGATATTTCCTCGTTACTATTAGATTATTACATACTAGCTGTCGCCCACGGCTCAGCCCGCATCGACGTCGTTTTTTTCATAACATAAATTTTAATATTTCTTTTAATTGTTTTTTTCATAAAAAGTATCCTATGTTCCTTCTTATACACTCAAGAATATGTGTACTAAGTTTCATGATGATCGGTTAAGTAGTTTTCGCGTGAAAGCGTAACAAACAAACTTTTCATTCACATTTATAATACTAGCAGCCCGCCCCAGCTTCGCACGGTTGGACATTTGTTTTTTAAATATCTTTCTATCTATCGCCACCATAGGTACCCCGGGCACACATTTCTGTCCTTTCGAAGTTATTTATGTATTAAAATGTTAATTATCGTTCGCTTAATAATGTGCCCGGTAGATGGCAATAGGCTCGTCCCCTATTACAGTGGGACCGAAACATAACTGGCGAAGTGTGGGTGTGTAATATACCTCTACCTTCCACTTCAGGGTTAAAAGGCGTAAAGTTATGATTCTTTCTATCTATCTATATCGTCAAGCCTGTCTCCCATTAATGTAGGCAGAGACTATGGAACGCCACATGCTTCTTTTTGAACATACCTCTTTCGCTTCCTCGACATTCATTAATCTCATCATGCATGCGCAACTATTATGTGTAGTTGGTGCCACAAGAAGATAGAATATTTGTAAACACCCTAACAGGGCTTCACAACCTTTGTTTCAAACAGTTGTGTTTTAGATTTTATGCTTTAGTGAACTTTTATAATAGGTATTTGAACGGTAATTTTTTTCAATGCTCATTTATGCTAGGTACTATGTATTTAAATTTATATTTTTAATATCATATTATTAGCTATGACTTTCAGAATGTTCAAAAATTATATATTTTTACGAAAAAAAACATACCTATTTTTGTTGGTCCTTTTTCGCCTTGGGCGTTCCCTGCTGACATGTCCATACCATTACTGATAATGTACTGTAAGGCGTCATTCACACAATTTCCTGCTTTCACTCTCCTTTCAACATCGCTCTCACATTTCCCATCTCTCGTAAACAAAGACCACTTATTTCACCTTTTCATCTACTATCAGTATGTTACATTCAGTTACACTATCTTCCCTCTCTATGACCATGACTTTGGTTTTGTCACTTTCGTACCTTTCTTTTTATACGCCTCATACATCATGGTGACCATTGGCTACAAATCCGACGCTGACTTCGCAAAAACAATCTGATCGTCGGCGTATAACAGGGCCTTAAACACTGATTCACCCTTTCTTGATCAACATGTTGACTCTTTGAAATCAGTCAGACAACTGTCCATGAACAGATTGAGCCAAGGACACATCGCTATCCAACACCTCGATCAATGTTTAAACCAATCCGTGTAGGTTCCGTTTATTCTGACGCAGGCACTTGAATCCCTATATAAGGAGGTAAGTGCCCGTATCAGACTTCTGCTCACTTTATACACAGAAACTGTTGACTAAAGTTCATCTCTCACTACTCGTCGTGATCGTAAACCTATTCCAAGTCAAGAAAACTATGTGTGTCATTAAGATTTTCACTGAAAAGACTTGATCCGTACATCCCATTTCCTCTCTGAATCCGCTTGCACATCCCAAATTTTACTATCAGTTTCAGCGATCACTCTATCACTCAGTATCATTGCATACTATTTGCCAACAACACTCAGGAGGCTTATACCGAGATATTTTTTACATTCCTGCTGAGACGATAGCCCCGTGGTATACGTAACGGACTGTCGAGACGATGGTCTCGGCTTCGATCCCCCGGCACCCCGGGCACACGCCTCTGACGTTTCGAAGTTATGTGTGTATTAAAAATATTCATTATTGCTCGCTTAATAATGTGCCCGGTAGATGACAAAAGGCTCGCTGTCTATTATATTGAGACCGAAACATAACTGGCGGGGTGAGGGAGTTTAATACACCCTGCCTCCCCCTTTAGGGATAAAGGCGTGAAGTTATGTTTTATGTCCTGCTGAGACCATTTGCCGTTATACAATAGTACAATTGCGGCCTTGTTCCACTTATGTGGTACGCGATCGAACCACCAACATTTACTAAACATTGGGTATAGCTGGCTTGCAGTGACGCCTTCACCTACCTTGAGCATTTCAGCAGATATCCTGTCATAACCCGCAGCTTTACTCGCTCTAATACATTTCAAATATTTTAAGTTACAATGCAAAAACATATACCTAGTATATTTTTTTAAATACTGTTACATATTGTCTAAAATGTTGCGATTGGTGAGGGATTAAGAATATAAAGTGTCACTACCTTCGGAAGCGACGCAAAACGACGTAAGGAATATACACGAAATAAATAGTATCTTTGCGTAGAAAAGGAAAACTCGACATGAAACCCTATTACAACCCGTCAGGTCAGGGTGGTATCATAGGCTGGGTCCTATTGGCTCACTATAGTCATAATGCTATTGGGATACAAATTAGGAGAGGCCTATGTCCAGCAATGGATTAATGCGAAAAAATTTTATGGTGACTATTACGTATGGCGTAGTGTTTTAAGCTTCACATCGCTGTTTAGGTATGCATTTGTAGATCACACAAACAATTGTGTCGTGGGTTGGATGACCACACGAAACAATTCTTTGTGTGATCTACAAATTACTGTTTCGAGCCAAGGTGTTACTTGTGTCCTTTGATTGAATGTTTGTAAATTTGCCTGCGATACAGGATTATACTTAGTGCGGGAGCCATCTTAAGAGAAAATACATTTTCATATAATTGTCTGAAAAACTAATATTACAAATCTGAAGAGTTCGTTTGTTTACTTGGTTGAAGGCGATTATCTCAAGATCTTCTAGTCTAATTTGAATAATTATTTTTGTGTTTAGTAGCTCATTTGTCGAGAAAGGCTATAGTCTATATAACATTAAACTATGAGTCACGTGTGCGGCGCAGTAGCCTTAAATACCATGGGTGTAGCCGCGGACTCAGCTTGTTATCCATTGTTTTGATTTAGCTTGAGGATACAAAGTATCACTACCCATTTCATCCCGTGGATGTCTTAAGAGGCTTCTAAGGAAAATACATGAAGCATATAGTCACTTTGCAAAGATAGGAAAACTCTACATGAAACTCCATACCAACCCGTCTGGCTAGCGCGGTTATAGTAGGCCAAATCTTTCAATTGATTCAATGCTACCGTGATGGCCTTGTCCAGCAATGAACTGCGAAATGCTATTCGTGGATAAATAGTATGCTTACTTCTAGTTTAATTTAGGTAGGTACTTTTAAGTAATCAATTTCTAGTGAAAATACCTACATTTCCATTTGATGCACCCGCAATGCCGTACTTTTACATCTGAAATTTCTTTGGAATGGCATGTTCAATATGAATAATACAAAATGCAATCTACAGGAATTGAAATAGTCTTCTGAAACATAAAATTATAATTATTTCATAATTATACATTTTAAATAATCGATCGCATCAAGAAAGTCTCGTCCCGATGGAATATCGGTGTGCGAGCGGTGAATTCATTTTCTCACGCATTATTTTAATTTTGCTACATCTTTTAAGATATTCATTATAATGACATACTGTAAGAGACACTTTCTATGAGCATTAAATACACAACATATCTAACGTATTTAATTGGATAAGAAGTAATACTGCATTGCTTAAAATAGCTTCCAAAATAACCCATTATATTTTTCTAAATTTTTATTGATAAAAATGGTTACTGTGATTTTCCTTAGGAGATAGACCTATGCTATTGCAGACTTTTTTGTAGGCAAAAATGAGTACTTTAATAATGTAGCACATTATTTTTCTGTATCGTGAATAGTTTTAGCAACGCACGCCATGTAAGACATTTTATGGAAATTTTTCTTACACCTTGGGTTACATTATTGATGTTTTTGTAGGGATCCCTATTATTATCTAGAAATAAATATAGCCTATGTTACTCAAGGATAATGTCGCATTACAATGGTGAAAGAATTTTTAAAATCCGTCCAGTACTTTTTAGTTTATTCGTAACAAACATTCAAAAATACAAATCTTTCCTTTTTATAATATTAATAAGTATAGATTAGTAGGGATCATCACACATAACACACATAACAAAAACTTTTTCACGTGTGTGTGTTGAGCATGTGATGCAAAATCTGTCTATTGGCAATTACAACCTTATGCCAGCTATAATTGCCAATTGACTGATTTTGCTATACGATACGTATAAACCGCAAAAAAACATTGGATGTACTTTTTTATTCACGCCTCGTGGAAATCAAGTTATTGTAAGCAGGTGAACTGTGGGATCATTAAGTTAGTTTTTTTCTAAGATTCATGAATATATTGTTAGTCAACTACTAAAAAGGACTAAACTAATTTCTATAAATATGATAGGTTTATTGCATTAAAATATTGGATCGTGTGTAACAGCATATCGCGCAGTCAAACCACATGAGTCAATAAACCGAACAGAGAGACAGCTTCTTAAGAGCTTGTAAATTTGTTACCTATTTTGGTAGGGTTGTCACAATAGGTTAAGACAAATCGCTTGTTCGGTATACGACAGATTCTGGATTGGACAGATTCGTGATTTGGCAGATTCCCAACTCGACAGATTCGTAGATTGGGCAGATTCTTGGACTTGACGGATTCGCTATACGGCAGAAGTACAGTTGTAAATAAAATAGCGAGTTGAACCAACAAAGGCATGTACCTGAAACTTTTAAAAGCACGGAATAAAAATATACATTTGTTACTAAGGACACGACGTGACGACGTGATTTATTTGACATTCCCAACGATACCACTAATAGCACGGTAATATAATCTAACAGTATTGTAACTCGGCCGTCTTCGTGAGTTATATGCCTACCAGACGCGCCGCATGCGAGCTGCGGCACGATAGCGGCTGCGGGTACTGTAGGTACAGTCCGCCCAGTCTAATGGGTACTCTGCTCGCGGCGCGTAGGTATAACTCGAGTTTCGTGCGTTTGTATGGAGTTACAATACTGTTAGATATTATTACCGTGCTAATAGTGTTGAATATTTTCTGGTAATATGATCTATTTTGCTGATTAACTTACAACATCTCCTTTAGCTATTATGTGCCACTAGTTTTACCGCGGGGATAGGTACCTAAAATAAGTTTAAAAAGAAATTGTGTAAGACAAATGAACGTCTACAAAACAAATGACTATAAAATGATCAACCATCGATAGGGCTAACAAAAAACAGGTGCATGCGATTTTCGACCTTATTGACAATTCATGACAGACTTTTTTTTGTATATTCTTGCTTTCTGACATTGATACGTTAATAAAATTATAAATTCTGAGTTACGTCAATAAGGTCGAAAATCGCACGCACCTGTTTTTTGTAATCCCTATCGATGGCTGATCACTTTCTGATAGTCATTGGTTTTGTAAACATTAATTGCTTTTACACAATTTCACAACTAATGAGTTCATGAGGATCCTCTGGGGGATTGGGCTAGGAGATCCTGGTGGACAACATGCAAACATGTTAAGTATTTCGTTACCAACATTGACAATATTTATTTCAAGATCGAAATATTCGCGAAACTTTTGCTCGAACAATTCAACAAATGCGACAAAATTATCAGGAGGTATACCTAATTAAAAAACCCAATTGTACGTTACCATCGCTAAAATCTTTATAATGACTGAATTATTTCATCTAGTATTATTCATACACACAGTACAATAAACAACCATTATTAATAATAAAACACCACGTTTTTACATTAAAATATTAAAACTTGCAACTTACATAACAAACAACGTGCGTCGTAATAACCCTAAGATTGTCAACTGCTTGTGCCTACGTCTCGGCCGTGTACACGGCAAGCGGCCAGTGGTCACGCACACATAACCCACGTGCTTGTAGTAGTGCAACCGATTCGCGCTGTTGTATGAAGCTGTGTCTCTGTTCCGTTTATCTACTCATGTGGTCAAACGCTGAATCCCGTATTTTAACATCCACCACACTATATTTTGAACAAACTGCGATTTGATTTTGAATTGATTAACAATTGGTATTCTACTACACAAAATGCCATTAAAGTCTAATTTGACGCAATATAGTTCTAAGGTTAGAAGAAACCTGAACAGAAGAGCATGTATGAGGAGTTTGATGGGGGTGAATGAAGAAAAAGTGAGTGCCATTGAAGAAGCCTATATCCAGCAGTGGTCTATGGCAGGCTGATGATGATGAAATGATGAATGAAGCAAGAGATATATTATGTCAGGATCGTTGCAAATGGCTCCGTAGTCTTTGCCTACCCCTTCGGTAGACAGGCGTGTGTCTATGTATGTATGTAGTTTGAAACTTCGTTAATTTTTTTATCTAATCGCGACTCATTCAATTGTCACTTAATTCACGAGAATACCATTTATGACACCGTGATAAGATTGAAACTGCATTTAGGACCAACAATTACTGCAATAATCCGTCTGGTAAAACATAGTGTATAATAAATCAAGCATAGTTTTTCTATGTAAACTATGCAAGGATTAATAAATAAATTGCTAAATCTTTACACAGATGATATCAATATAAAAACCGCATTATGATGCAATCTGTCAATCATATAATACTTTATTAGTTAAATAACAAATCAACCTATTGTTAAAAATATCAGGCTAATATCTATCGAAAAAGTGCATCGAAAGTGTATCTTAAAAGTATAAAAGTATAAGAAACGGATTTAGAACTATGCTAGAAATTATATATTATGATGTAATATTCCAGTTTCGATGTTTGTTAATTATGTAATAGGTGGCAACCGAGCTGACGGATCGCCTGATGGTAATCGATTACCGCCGCCTACTACATTAGCAACATCAGAGGAACCACAAGTGCGTTACCACCCTCTGTTTTGAAAGAAGGAATAGGAAAAAGAGTGGGATGAGGAAGAAATTATATATGGGACGGGGCCTTCGGTACTTTCACTCATCGAACGGAACGGTATAGGTGCTGTTGCTTTACATCTGTATATACTGTGAGAGGGTTATTCTATATTCTGACATAAAACTATTTTGTATAATTTCATATTATTGTACCTATGTATAGGGTGTCAAAAGACCTATCATGTTTTTTTTTAAGTAAACATATTAAATTTATAAAGCCGCTATTTAAAGTGCGCGCGTGCAATGCTCGAAATACCTACTTATCCATATGTGCATAGGACATCTATAGAACAAATTGATGTGGTAAATGCATCGATTTTGTACCTGATTAGAAAAAATGTATTGTGACTTTGACCCTCAATGAACCAATAAATACCGTGGTTAGGCAACAGATGTCGCGAACATTGTTAAATAAAACAATGTTCGCAATTATTGGTACAATAGGATTTCAATTACCCCGTATAACATTAAAATATTTTTGTAGGTGTTGTTTTCGCTGCTATACCGTTCAGCCCGATTACAATACAACTTTGTCTACTCTTTTACTCTTTGCACTTTGTACAAAGAGTAAGCAAATATAACTGTGCCTTAAGTCTTTGCTTTATTACAATGAATAAGTTTGAAATGATAACTTAAATTGGCATTTTTACTATTATATATTCGGTGGTAGCATCGTGCCAGCTAGAATTTTCATAAAATGTACAAAATGCGGCTCATAGATCATTTGTAATATCTTGATGAAAACTATGTCACCGCTGCTAACTGGCATATTACCAAGTTAACATAGTAGATTTATGACTGTCAAAAACTTGCAATAACTAGAATAAACATGGCGCATTAAAAAGAACATTAAAATGTTTTACTACAGCGAAAGAGCTTGATATTGTGCCAATAAGTGCATTAAGTACTCGAAGTATTTTAGTGTTTTTATAAGATCTAAAATACGAAGTATTAAGATTTGGAAACAGCAATAGGGTAGTTTCCAGGGTCAAAATAATTACATTTTATTTAGTCCGTATTTTAGATTATAAAAAAATATTGGACACGTATTTTTTCTTTTTTCGATTAAATAAAAAATAACAAAGATATAGCCCATTAAAGTTACGCGTGACGTCACCTAGTGCGACAAAATGCAGCACGGCGTGACGTTATACGTAACTTTAATGAGCTATATCTTGGTCATTTTTGGTTTAATTTACAAATAAAAAATACGTATCGCTTATTTTTGAATAATCTAAAGGACGGATATATATATTTTTTTTGTGAACTAGCCTATTCTATCGATTAAAGGTCAAGGCTTCCTAAAATTTTTAATGTAATACTAGAGCTTGCCCGCCGTTACGCTCGAACTACTTATTTTAACTTGTAAAAATGTAACGGTTTTCCGATCCCATGGGAATTTCGAGAAATCCCTTCTTAGTGCACCCTTAAGGTCCCAAAGGAACATACAGGCCAAATTTCAGCTTCTTACGCTCAATAGTTTTGGCTGTAGCTTGTCTGTCAGTCAGTCAGTAATGCAGTATTTTATATATACAGATTGATGGTTCAGAGACCACAAGTCAAAATATATTGCAAATTCTACGAAAACGTGACAAAATTGTAGGTACGTACATATAAAACCATTCGGTTTTATATGTACGTACCTACAATTTTGTCACGTTAATATCATGCACATTGGTTAACAAAATTGGTCGTACGTATCTATTGACGTCAGCTCTAGCTCAAAACCTATTAAGCAAACTGTATACAAAACAGTCCAAATTGACACAAAAACCCGTTCACCAAAAACAGAATAATTTATGTGACGTCATCAAGCGTCACGAAATTTGGCGCTATTTAGTACAAGAAGCATCTTCTGACCGCCGAGTATCGGGCACAAACTTGTTTTGATTTTGCAAGTCCAAAGTCTAAAGATCTTTATCCGAAGTAATTTCCCAGATCAATGACGTATTTAAGCCTACAATTGAACGGATAACCTATCTTTGATCTCACGAGAGATAGACTGACCTTTATGATCTTAGATCGTGATTAATGCTTTGTTTTATGAAGTGATTCAATCTGCAATGTTTCTTTAATTGCGCTTCACTATTAATAAGTAGGTCTGCATATTATTTTATTTAGAAACTCAATACATGTTTGTTTCTATATTTTTTCCTATTTTTAAATTAAATTATCGCACCAGTTTTACTTTTCTTTAGCAATGATTGAATAATCGAAGTCTCCGGGACATTCGAGGATTGGTTGTAAGTTAATTAACAATCTTATTTAAAAATGTTATGAATAATGGTGATGTGTCCAATAACAGCAATAGGCTCGCCCCCTATTACGTGGGACCTAAAAATTCGTGGCAAAATGAAGGTGTAAAATTACACCTCCGCCTATCCATTTGGAGATACAGGCAGCGCCAGTCTAGTTCAAATCCAATGCATGCTCCACTGACTTTTCTAAGTTATATTGCTAAACGGTGAAGACACACATGGCGGGGAAAACTACATGGAGAGTTTTCTATAATCTTTCTTGAAATACAAGTGAAATCTGCCAACTCGCACTTTGTCAGCGTCAGAGAGAAAACTTCTTTGCTTAGCTGTGAAAACTTAAACTTAAGCAACTGTTAAAAACTTAAGCAGGTTAATATTTATCTCAACGTATTCAAAGACACTCTGACTTTATTTACTGTAGACTAACAATAAATGTAGTATATGAAGTACAGTGAAGTTTTTGCTTTTGCACGTTATTCTACAGCACGATTTAGATTTACGTTTTAAGTTTATGCTGAGTACTACCTACTTAATGCGTTGATTCTACCACTAGATAGACCACCAGGCACGATCTTGGTATTTTATAAACATCATGTGTATTTCAAAGCTCTTTTTCATTCACCAATTCCTTCCTCTGTTACTTCTTATTTTAGCGAAAAAGGGGCAAGATTTATACCTAGAGTTCTTAGTATTAAACGTGGTATGTGTAATGATACTAATAATCTTTTTAAAGGTTTAAATACCTAGCCAAAATAATCCTGCATATGTATTACACCAGCGCACTTAACTCTTATCGCGACGAATTAAACGAAGTAGATAATTATTCAGCAGCACCTTTTTTGTCTACAGCGATAAATTATAGCTTGTCAGATTACGTAATAGTATAGTAGGCGTTTAATGTACATAACAATGAATATATTGATCTTAATTGTATTTAGGGACAATTATTTTAATTGCTTTGAATGATTAACTCATATTATCAATCATCGTCCATAGCGAAAAGAAAAATATCGGATGAGGAAAAACAACAAACTATTAACCAGACGTCAAGTTTAGTACAAAAATAAACCAAGTTTCAAATTATTCGTGACGATAATTTTAAACGTTTCGGTTCAAAACTAAGCCGTTGGTAAACTTTGGGGTAGTAAAATTATTATTGTAATTGTTATCGCTGAAACTGACCCGAACTATTATAAAATTTTATATCGAACTCATTTCATACTGAGATTTTTAATTTCATATGTTTGAACTTTTGTCATAAGTGCTATTAAATACTATCAAAAATGTAGAAGTGATAATGATAACTAATAAAAGGAATTAAAAGCGAAATACGTATTGTAATTTCAAAGGTATCTAAATATTTGCTACAACAGATAGATTGAATATTGTCATTTTACAATATGGTTTAATTACAAAATCTGTACATAAATAGATTCACCCTGCCATTTAAACTAGGGTAACCTCTATCTTACGAGGCAGTGTTTGGCGATTAACCCATGATTTTCACATATTAAAAAAAGACAGACTTTTAGCAAATTAGTAAAAGTACTTATTTTCTAAATTACAATATTATTGTTGTAGAGCATGGGTAAAATATAAGCTTGGTGTAATAAAAGTAGGTGCATGCATGAGTGAGCTCGCGTGCGTTTTCTTATGTATTTTGTTCATTAATTATATTGAGTACCTTGAGTGAAAAAGACGCCGTATCAGAAAATTCCTCTTATAGAAACCACTCAATAACTCAGTTTTTACCATGAGTAAATTTAGATATGTAAAGTAGATTTAGTTTTTTATTAATTTTAGCGTAGATGTGTGCGCTTGGCGTGTGATACTGTAAGAGTATTTTGATTATTCAATTAATATTATTACAATTTTACTTTGTTTCTGTGTGAGAATTAAGTAACATCAATACGAAAATATTTCTAACCCAGAAACAGTACTTAAATTTTAGCGAATGTAGAAAATATACAAGAGTTCTACCTAGAACACTTCACTAAATTTTAATTGAACTTGTTCGTTACTCTACCGTACCCAATAATAGTACAACAATAGTAAAAAAAATGATATTCCAAACACAATGGATAGGAGATCATATTTTTTTATCATTATTTTTGCCATTGTAGCTACTACCGTCCAGAGTTAACCTTCAGAATTCCTATACAATCATTCAATTATCAACTAGTGCATATCAAAATATTATACAGTTTAAAACATTTGCATTTCAGTAATGGGACCTATGACTAGTAGTAATTGCCCTCTTTTTTTCTTGAAAACGTGAATGTATAAGTGCCCTATTGTACGCTACTATTCATTTTTAAAAAGTCCCTCATATAAATGTCTAATATGCAATGCGGCGCATCAATAACTTTAAGAATTTACTACTAGAGCATACTACGTAGCGTGACTAGATTTACGTAATTATGGATTATAATGGTCAAAGTCATTGTGTTGATAGAGTATTTGGAAAAACGGTTAGTTTACATATAATGAAATAAGTAAAAATAGTTCGAAGTAAGATTTGTAGCTATATAAATAAACAAGAAAAACCGCAAAGCTCTTAGGTGACTGAACCAAAGCACTCAGCATTATGTAAGAGTAGTTTCACTGGCAAAAAACGCACTACCGTTTAGTCTACTAGGGGCGTGTTACACATAACGACTTACAAAAATGATAAACTAAGGCATAATAAGTACCCACCGGCTTTAAAAGAACTTCCACTCTGCTTGTCGCTCAAGTAAAATTGGATGCTACAGGTGTATTCTAAGGCGTCAATAGAGGTCATGCTAATATGGTCGCTAACTCAACGAACAAACCGTCTGACGTCATATCGTTGACGAGTATCCCCGCGTGACGAGTTGAACAGGGTTTTTACGCAGACTTAAGAGTATGTTACAAGAGCTCAAAGTAAATATGAGTTTATTTTCTTGTCAAAATTATTGACCAGAATTAAATTTTATCACCAATTTTGTTTAATATAATTAAAGTACGGTTATATCAAAATTGAAATATAGAAATGATAGAAGATTACAATTCGCAGGTGTAACATTAACTTAATAAATAGTCGATTATTGTAACACTTTTTCTTAGTTAAGAGAAGACTGCGAGATACAAAATTGTTTATTTTATCTTAGAACTATAAAAGTAGAAAGTTGTATTTTATGAGAAAGTTAATGCTAAACTGTTTCGATTTTACATTCACATCACATCACTCAAAAATATATTTATATTTTATTTAACTCGTCCTTATTAGATTTTATTGAGGCATTCTCAACAAGACTATAATGTTACTTAATAGTAATTATTTATACCTACCTTAGCTTATTTTTTACCGTTTTCATTAATGTTTGTATTAAAAAGCAGCAAAAATGCAACATAATGTTATTACTTTGATAATTATCAATTTTAAATGTACCGCCTATTCTATGAGATTCTTCTGTATGTGCAGAGCTGCTGAGTAGATACGCAGCCGAGGGATCCCATATTTATACTGTGTTCGTTTGTATCTAGTCACAGTGTGCATCGAACGGTGTGAACCGACAGAGCCTGAGACTAGAAACAGTGCATTCACCTCACCAGTGCCTTTTGTACTTGAAAAATACTAATACTTTATGGTAAATATTGTGTTTTCTAGTTTGTTGATGGGGTTTTGCGCTAATAAAATTACTAATGCTAAGTTTTTAATTTTGGTTCGCGATTCAAATAAAAAAGGAATTCAATTTGAGTAAATAATTCACATTTTATTAAATATAGGTACATGTTATTCACGATTTAAATTATTTTTATTTCTAACTTACAAATGTATTATGATTAAGCGAATTAATAGGAACAATACATTGATTTCGGTTTGTTTTGGCAAAAAAGACATTCTATTTTATAAACTTCGAATTATTTATCAAGTGACATATTATAAATCAATGACAAATTGTTTTATAACAATGTATAAGCTGGTTATTCTAATCATTTGAAATAAATACAAAAAAAAAATAGGATACAATTGATGATTATACACGTCATGAACAAGAACAATTGATTACAAAAAGTGTACATAGTTTCTCGTGGTAACAAACAACACGGTTGATCTCCGTTGAGACCGGTTTCAATAACTACTCCTGGCCTATTTATAATTGTATTAATCCTGTTTCTTTGTTCTACAGAAAATGGCTGTCTACAAGATCGCTCTTGCGTGTACAGTTTTGATTGCTTTCGTATCGGCTCAAAGACCGTTCTACGCCGGATTGAGACCAATCGGATTCCCCGCAGTGGACACTCCAGACCTATTGTCCAACAGATTTGGTGAAGACGATGATCTACCCATTGAAGCCAAAGGTGATGGCAATCTTATTAACAGACTGAACGAACTTCCTGTTGATAGCCAACCTTTCTGGTACCTGAACTGGAGGCAGTATGAAGATTTCAGACGTCAACCCCAGACCTGGCCGCAAAGACAAAATTCTTTCATTGGCACTAAGTAAGGAAACAAACATGCTACAAGAATGACCCGAAATTTCAATTTTGGAATGTGAACGTCAATGAAAAAATACCTAGTGTTATGTTTTGCTTAGTTGTCTATTGGTCGAAATTTTGACTAGTTGATTGATAATATATTTATATTCTGCCGGAATTCAATCAATAGGCAATGAAATATTGCCAAATTTATTAATCAAACACCGGGGAACACACGAAGTCAAATAGACGGTTGCTTGTATCCGAATGTTGGAGATTACCTAACGTCGTTTTATTCCTGGTGAGCCCACCTGTTATCCCAAATTTGTACAGTATTATTTTAACGTTAATAGAATAATAAAAAGTTTCGAGTGTGTGTGTGTATTAAGAACCTTTGATGTAAATAATTTTAGTAACATTTATCAAATTTATCGAGTTACACTGAATCTAATGTGTTAGGATCGAGTTAGTGTAACAATATAGTGCCACTGTGAAAGCATTTAATTTTATTTGTAGAAATAAGAAAAAGAAGAGAGAAATTTGATCGAATGCACATCGAATAAATTGTGAGCATTTTTATTGTAAGTAGTCTTTAGAAATGGTGAGATTGAAGCAAGAACTTATTGATTGTCTTTTGATGTTACATATATTTCTAGTGAAACTTATATAAGTTGTTGTGGATATCGAAGTACTTATATTTTTCTATTTTTGTTCAATAAATATTTTTACATACTTCTGATGTTATTTATTGAATTATTTTACACTTTTTTATTATTCATTACTTGATCCTTTGAAACGTATACTAACATAATTCGGTACCTACAGAGAAAGCTTAAATCATTTGAAAGTACAAATGCGATGTTGCTTTTATTAACTCCTCAAAGGTGTAAGCTAAACTTCATCTTGGCGATGTTGATGATGCAGTTAGTTTAGTAGAGTTGTATAAAATACCTACGAGTATAAGTATCAGCCTGATTGACCTTGTCATCACAGAGCTGAAGCTAGAAACATAATTATTAGACGACCGGTTGGCGCAGCGGGAGTGCAAGCGACTGCTACGCCGAAGGTCGCGGGTTCGATTCCCGCTCAAGTCAAACATTTGTGTGCATGAACATGGATGTTTGTCTTGGTCTGGGTGTTTCTATGTATAATATGTATGTATTTACAAAAAAAGAAGTATATATCTATGTTTATCCATTATCAAGTACCCATAGTACAAGCTTTGCTTACTCGTAGTTTGGGACTAGATGATGACGTGTGGTTGTGGTAGAATATTATATTATAAAACACCCCGGGTTACTTCTATGACATAAGCAGCCAATAAGGTCGGATTTTTAATAGCCACCTCTAAGGTGGTGAAATATGGACTGCAATTTTAGGATAGACGAAGCCACGGAAGGCTTCTAATGTCAAAATAAAAAAAATACACTTATTTCGTCTGTATTTGAACTATCTTATGAAATCATCTACTTAACTTCGTATGTTGCGAATACTTAATTGATTTGAAAGCAGTTACAATATTGTGATGTTATATCGCAATTATTTTTAGTATGGGTTGCTATCTACTAGACTCGCCATTGATTTTCCATCAATCATATATGTATATGCCTATATGACTGATGGAAAAATATAATTATTAATGTCAGTTCCATGTATGAAGAATCCTCCTTAATCTTTGTAGTTTTGTTTAAACACTGTGAAGCGGTTTACAGTATCATTAAATATACCTACTAATTTTCAAACGTGGAGTCTCAATCCTTTCGGAATAAAGTGGTTGTGACATACGGACGGACAGAATGACAGAGTCATGGCGAATCTATAAAGCTCATTAATAATCTGAGAAAATATTCTAACGTTTACTGCAATCTACTTGGTCTAATAAATACTGACGACATCCTCATCGATTCGGCAAGTTCTCATCAAATATAATGTTAAAGAATATTATTTCTTATGCACGCGATTTTAAAACATTCAATGTCGAGAAATAGTGGCCATCTACAGTGACTATTTAGCACGCCGGCAAACTGAAATATTGACATTTTAAACTGAAATATTAAAATAGTTAAAGATATGCAAATAGTCCTCATAGACTAATTTGTATCCACAACATTCTTCTTCGTTGCAACGCAAGAGAGATGAAATATCGTAATAACGATAACTTACAAAGCCACTGCAGTTTTAGTTTCGAAGTAGAAAATCGTGTACAGTTGGCACCAAGGGATTTTATCGGTAACATAGCAGGCCACACGTCGTAGGCTGCAGGCTGCAAAGAACAATTTATTGAATTGACGATCCTCTTGAGGCTTGTCGATGAGATTTAAGCCGACTTATAGAGGTTAAGCAGTTTGTACATCTGTAGTTTTGTTCCACACTGAGTATTAATTTAATATTGTTTAGATAATGAAGAAATTCAAATAATATAATAAACATGTACAAAAGATACCCGAAAAAGAATTGCAGACATAGTATTTTAGATTGCTAAGTTAAAATGGCAGCGGCATAGCTTGCAAAACAGATGACCGTTGAGATAAAAACGTGCTATAATAATTGATGCCAAGCCACAATACACAACCGTAATAAAGTTAGGTCAATCATTCCATATTTTGATAAAAAACTTGAGTAGAGTTGGATGTAGGGACTCAAAATCGGACTAAGCTTCGGAAAACCAGAGCCTTTCACAGATTAGCAATGGACGTCGTTTCAGTTTTTTTAATATCTCGCCATAATCAGTACTTAATCTATAAATAGTTCAATGATAATGATTCACTTTTCTTTAAATCTTCGAACTCCGTGGAATAAAAATTGTTTCAGTATCTATGATCTCTGCTAAAATGGTCGTTATTATTGCACTATTTTGTAATGTAGGTGCAGGTATTGTTTGCTAAGAGATTTATACATAAAGTATACTACAACGTTAAGTTCTAGCAAGTCGATTCAACGGTAGAAAAAGTACTCGTCAGGCAACTAGCCTTATCCCAGTTACAGAATATCGGAGATTACGTGCAGACTGCCATGAGTCTATAGACGCATCAGTTTAGTGAATGCCAAATATGTATATGACAACCGTGACAAAAAAGATACGAACGGGTGTAACTTATTATGATATATTGATATGGATGCTGCTTTGTTGAACAAATGTAAATTCGAAAACTTTATTGATAAAATTGCACTATAGCATTATATTTATTTTATAAACTGTGTTATGAGATAGATATCGTGAATTCATATGCCTAAAAATTAGCACGCATATTGTATTATTACCATAATTATAAACCTATAACTGCTATATTCTATGCGAGATGGATTTTGACTCTAGCAGTAAATAAAATTTTAATCCCAGCTATCCTTCATATTTAAAAAAATTAATAGTTTAAAAAACACTACAAAAACATGCTTTTATAAATGCACGTAAAAACAAAAAATAAATTATGGATCGTTCAAGTTGTTTCTATTTCTGGGCTGAAGTGTAAACTATGTGCTTTTAATTATAATATTTGATTGTAAAAGCGTGGGGCGCTGGAACAGGAAAGACGTTCTTGTTTAACTTGTTCAAAAATCAAGTGAACAGATTTTACGGGAAGCAGGTTACACTGATTAGCGCGCTAACTGGAGTTGGAACACGAGTAGTACCTAGGTAAGTGGCTCTACATTAAACAGTTTGTTCAAAGTACCAGTTTGTCGAACTCAGACAAAACATGCGCTATCAGCGAGGAAAACGACACCACGCCTTTTAACACATCTTCTTTCAGGAAATTAAGGGTAAAACGTCATCAGTGGCAAAATGTAGAGTTCCTGTTCGTGGACGAGATATCTTTGGTTCCCTTTGGTAGCCTTTGGCGGCATAAATGCTATGCTCTTGTGCGACCTCTTGCAGCTTCCGCCATGAAGGTAGTATTAGTATTTGTTAACAATAAAGTCTTTCCTGTTCCAGCGCCCCACGCTTTTACAATCAAATATTATAATTAAAAGCACATAGTTTACACTTCAGCCCAGAAATAGAAACAACGTGAACGATCCATAATTTATTTTTTGTTCTTACGTGCATTTATAAACGCGTGTTTTCCTAGTGTTTTTTAAACTATTAATTTATTTTATACTTTCTGGTCTTTGATAACGAAATATTTTTTAAATTTATACATTTATTTTAAGTAGGCGAGCGAATGAGCCCGCATCTTCTCCATCTCCGCCTGAGCGTCTGTATTACATGGTGTTTTATCTGTCCGCTTAAAACAATCTAGCTGTTCAATCAGGAGACCACTAAGTGATTTAACACTAATCAGGGCCACATACGCCTGTCCAGGTGCAAAACTACGGCACCCTAACTACACCACTGCGTGGTCTACAATGTATAATTGGGTTGTTATAACCTTGAAATCTGATCGTGTTCAAAGTCCATTACATGGTCTTTCTCACAAGTGCAAACACGACTATGATACGATATTCCATCATGGAATGCCAGTGCCTATCTTCCGGCTTCATCATAAGACCTTGAAACCTAATCGTGGCCAAAGTTCATTACAAGACTTTTCTATGTAATCCATAACAGCGATGATACGATTTCCTATCATGAAGTTCCAGTTCATGTCTTCCGGCTCCATCATCAGATCAGTTTGACAGTACCATATTATTGTATTGTCATCAGAACTACATCATCCTCCTAGCGTTTATCCCAGTTAAAACCCGGGGTACGCTTTCTATTGTAACCGGATTTGACTGAATATTAGCTTTTCCACAGAGCGACTGTCTGTCTGACCTCCGCAACACAAAGGGCTAGCTATGTTCCATGATTTAGACTAGTGAGTGACAGTTTATTTATAGGTACTGAGTCCCTATAACGACTGTCAAAAATCTTCATGACAGCCGGAAGCGACGGCTTCACGTGCTCTTCGAGGCGCCGGGCAAGCGACAATTTACAATTCAATACACATTAGACACATAACACCGAAAAGTCATTGATGCGCGCCGTGAATTCAAACTCGATACCCTCTGCATGGAAGTCCGTTGGTATCTCCACTGGGCTATCACTGCCTCTTAAAGATTGATTGATTCATCATATCAGCCAAACGATGTCCACTGCTGGACATAGGCCTCCCCCAAGGTTCTCCACACAGACCGGTCTTGAGCCGCCCGCATCCAACCGCCTCCCGCGATTGATTGATTATATCTATAAAAAATCATGACGTAGTTTTTGAGTTGTTCACGTTTATACTTACAGAATGACAGCCAAGGGACTTCATTTTATATCTAGTTCATACAAAAGCTGAAGAGTTTGTTTGTTTGTTTAGTTGAACGCGCTATTCTCAGAAACTACTGGTCCGATTTGAAAAATTCTTTCAGTGTTAAATAGCCCATTTGCCGTGGAAGGCTATAGGTTATATAACATCACGCTATGAGCCATGGGAGCGGAGCAGTAGCCTTAAATAACGCGGGTGTAACCGCGGGCTCATCTAGTAATGTATAAATAGACGTAACAAATCGCAGCTCTTTTTTCTTTTTGACGGCTCCTGCACTAGGAATAAATTCTGTGTTGCAGGTGACTTTACAGACATACAACCAACGGATATAATGAACACTCAGAGTCGAAAATGTGTGGGAATCGAACCCACAACACTCGGCACAGTCTCAAGTGGCGAAGCGACCGCTTAAACCACTACGCCAACCGTGCAGTGATGTCATAATATAATGACCCTCTCTGTGACAAAATATAATATGTCCAGTTTGTTTATATAAATAAACATGAAAAACCGCAACACTTTTATCAAAACAAAATACTCACTACAGTTTAGTCACCGGGGGTGTGTTAATGACTGGCAAAAGTGATCAACGAGTCATAACAAATACCCGCCAGTATTAAAAGACCTTCCTCTCCCCTTGCTACTTTATCAAAGTTGGACGCCTCAGGTGTATCATAAACAAGACAACAGAGACCATGCTAATGTGGTCGTTAACTGAATCAGCCAACAAGGCATCTGACGTCATATATCGGTCAAACGAGTATCCCCGCATGATAAGTTGAATGTGGTTTTTACGTAGACTTAAGAATATGTAACAAGTGTTTAAAGTAAATATTGATTTGTTACTCGTTGCATTATTGATTGCAAATACTGTAAATAGCCTTAAGTGACCATCTGAAAGGATATATAATTATATATAGGTACTATCGCTTTACAAAACGAAATATTGACACAACAGAATGATTTGAAATTTTTTTTTTGTAATAAGGTATAAAAATCGTTAATAATACTTACTTTTCATACAATAAATAGGTACACAAGTCGAAAGTTGTATTTTACGTTAAATACAATATTACTTAATGATTCAACATTAATATTTATTAACATAAACTTAGAAATTATGCAGTAAATTTTCAGTCATTCAACTGCATAAGTTTTGGCGCTCAAATTTCTTGTCGCATTTACAAGCAGATTAAAATGACATAAAATAGTTTTTTTTTATTATATTGCTATCAAATACATTTTTTTTTATAGTCTCACGCCTTGCCCCCGAAGGGGTAGGCAGAGGTGTTATATTACACCCACATTTCGCCACGAAATTTTTAGGTCCAACGTAATAGGGGGCGAGCCTATTGCCGTTACCGGGCACATCACCAGACTCCGTGCTGCTACTGAGAATTCGGAAAAAACCCAGTAACACTATTGTCCGACACGGGAATCGAACCCAGGACCTCCGATCAGCAGTCGCATACGCTATCCACTGGACCACGGAGGTAGTTGAAATACCATAATTATTGTTTATTTCAAAGGCAACGTCTACTCTATGAGATTCTACTGTCTATGCAAAGTTACGCAGTAGAAGTGCAACTGAGACAGCGCGTATTTATAGTGCGTTTGTTTGTATCGAGTCACAGTGTGCATCGAACCACAGAGATCGAACCAAGGAATCGAACGTTGTGAACCGACCGAGTTTGTCACTAAAAAAGTGCATTCACTTTACACGTGATAGTTATACAAGAGAAATACTAGTACTATAAGGTAAATATTGGGTTTTTGGTAGTTTGATTAGTTGAGCTATATTGATAGAATAGGACCTGAACTAAAAAAATAAGATAGGTTTGCGATTCGTGTTTTATATTGAGTTATTTTGGTAAAAGTAAAAAGTATTTCAGCTTAATAGTTTATTTATATCGCTCCTGTCATTCAAAATATAAGGATGAAGCAATGTTTTCGTCAGAAATGTGTCTAATTAATCATATTCATGTATCACATTGTATTATTTTCTTTTCTTTTCTTAAGCTATAACATAAAAATTTATAAGCTGACCATTTATTTCATAACATAAAAGTAATAAAAGGATAACGACATAAATAATCAAACAACGTAATAAAGAATTTAATTTATGACGAAAAGTGAACACTGGTTCCTCCCATAACAAACAACACGATTATAACTCGCGATCTCACAACCACCTTCAATAACAACTTCTGGTTTTAAAGTTCATTCAATTTATAAGTGTAGTAACCCTGTTTCTTTATTTACAGAAAATGGCCTTCTACAAGGTCGCTCTAGCGCTCACAGTCCTGATTGTTTTCGTATCGGCACAAAGACCGTTCTACGCCGGATTGAGACCAATCGGATTCCCTGCATTAGACACTCCAGACCTATTATCCAACAGATTCGGCGAAGATGCAGATCAACCCATACAAGCCAAAGGCGATGGCAATCTTATTAACAGACTGAATCAACTTCCCGTTGACAAGCAACCTTTCTGGTACTTAAACTGGAGGCAGTATGAAGCTGCCAGACGGCAGCCTCAGACCTGGCCGCTAAGACCTAACTCCTTCATTGGCCCTAAGTAAAGAAACAAATAGGCTAAGGAATTGAAGTTTCAAATGTGACTGCCAACTAAGTTTGCTTAGAACGGAACAGACGATTTTGGGATAAAATTTTGGGCATGTGGTTGGACAAAATTTAATGAAAACTATTTGATTTCAAAAATTAAGTCTGCTATGTAAGATCGATAAATTGAGCAAATAAATAACCGTATAGAATGGCAAAGCCAAATTTAAAAAGACGGTTGGTTGAGTCTGAATTTGGAGATTTTGTAACGTGATTTCATGCTTGGTCAACCCACCTGTGATTCTATATTCGTATAGTATTATTTTAGAATTTATAGAATATTAGGAACTAACGAATGACTGTTTAGAAAACTGTAAGTTTTTAGAATATTACCGAGTCACACTGACGCATGAAACTATGTTTAATAATATGTTAGTGTACTGATGTTGCCATTTTTTAGTGTATAGAGATAACTTTATATGTGTGAAATAGAATAGAAAAATATAATAATTATATTTTGAAGTTGTCTGTAAAGTCATTGTACTACAATATAGATAAGAAAATCTTTATATTTACACATTCCTATTTTTGTTATAATATACTTTTTATACCTACATCTTGCCTTACTTATTGAATTATTGTACAAACACAGTCTCTTCTTATGCATCATTTTTACCTGCATATAATTATCGTCTAATATACAGTTACCATAACTATTTTCAATACAGTAATTCCTTAATCGGAACTGAAGCATAGCTCGATAAGTGTTTAAACTGCTTAATCTGAAAATTGTCAGTTGGAATCTTTTCAACAAGTCCCAAGATGATCGTCGATTCAAGAAATTGCTCTCTACAACAGTCTTCGATACGTGGCCTACTTTGTTACAAATAAAATCTCTTGGTGCTAACTGTACACGATTTTCTTTCTTAAAACTAACACTGTAATAATTAAATGATGGTTAATACGAACTATTGCATCTTGCGTAGCGACGTATTTTCATATATCTTGGATTGAAACTGGTTTATGAAGATTATTTTAATTACATTTTCTTGGTTTATTAACATGACCATTTTCGAGAAATTTAGCAATGAATCGCCACTGGCAACGTTTTAAAACTTGGCTTAAACAACTTAGCCTATCTCACTTATGTTATACTATGTAGTTCTTCGCTAGGAATAAAGAATAGGTACCTAAAAGTTTCAAATAAAATTAAAATGTTTCAACAATTTCCTCAAGATTAAGACCCGTTAAATGATTTTGAATGATTTGAATGATACATACATATCGCGAAAGTTTAAAATCGATAACTTTCTCAAGTTCTCAGTAATAAAGGTGTTCTTTTAAACTTTCAATTAAAACCTTTACCTGTTACGTTATGTTTGAGGTATTTCAACTGTTAACTCAAAACTACGATTCGCCATTAAGTGACATGATGACTCATGTCACCGTACACACGCAATTTTTAAGACTTTCAATGGACGAAAAAAAGTGGCCATCTACAGTGACTATCTATTCCTCATGCTAATATAACTATTCTGGATTAATAAACACATTCTAAAATGGTTGAAGTGCTTCAAATAGTCCTGACAAACTAGTTTGTGACCAAACCATTTGAAAATACGTTGCAACGCAAGAGACCATGAAATAGTTCGTATTAACGATAATTTACAAAGACACTGCAGTTTTAGTTTCAAAGTAGAAAATTGTGTACAGTTGGCACCAAGGGATTTTATTTGTAAGATTGCAGGCCACGCGTCGTAGACTGCAGGCTGCAAGGAATAATTTATTGAATTGACGATCCTCTTGGGGTTTGTCGAACAGATTCCAGGCGACTATTTATTGGTTGGGCAGTTAGTGCATCTGTAGTTATAAACCTCACAGAGTTTTTTTTTTAATAATGCAAATTAAAATAGGTCAGGGATGCATGGCGGTACAAGGGTCTTTGCCCAGGAGTGGGACATAGAGACAGGCTGAATAAAAACGCTCAAATAATATAATAAACATGCAGAAAAGAAACACAAGAAAAGTATTGCAGACATAATATTTTGGATGTCTCTGAGCTGAGCGCAGAGCTTGCAAAGCAGAGCCGTTGTCATAAAAACGTGCTATCATAATTATTGATGCCAGGCAACACAACTGTAATAAAGTTAGGTCAATCATTCCATCTTTTGATAAAGAACTAGAGTAGAGTTGGATGTAGGGTCTCGAAATTGGACTAAGCTTCGGGAAACCATAGCCTTTTACAGATTAGCAGTAGACGTCGGATCAGTATTTGCCCGTCATTATCAGTACCTAATCAATAAAATCTATAAATGGTTCAATAATATTTATTCAACTTTCCTTTAAATCTTCGAACTCCGAGACATAAAAATTGTTTAAAACGGTCGTTACTATTACACTATTTAGTAATGTAGGTGCAGGTATTATTTGCTAAGAGATAATACTTACTGACTATACCTTAAATACCATCTAAACAAAGATAATGAAAAACAAAATGAAAAGAGATATATGATAATTACAATAAAATTCGAATAATTTTCACAATAACATTACAGATTATAAATTTTAACTATTTACATTACTATCTTAAATAATCATCATTTCTAAGAATATATATATGTTCATAAATCTAAATATAAAAAGTGAAAATCTATATGTACAGGTGTGTTTAGGCGTCGTAGAATGCCTCCGCATCAATATCATGGGGTAACGTGCCCAGAAGGCTGGCAGCATTGCCACGCTGGATGGTAATGCTGATTCTTTGAGCAAAGAATAAACCAGCCTTCTGGTCACGTGAGACGTTGATTAACCCTTTAGATATATCTCGGTATAAGGAACGAGCGCTCGGACCCCATGAGCCTAGCGTTTTCACCCGAAACGGCTCAAATACGTAATTAGCTACTAGATTACTGTATTTGCGCCGTTTGAGGTTTCCGCACATTCAGCAGCAGCGCCAGCATCGCCTCCCGTGCTTGGAACATGGGATGGCGCGAGGATGTCTACACAGGTTGCGTCCCACACCAAAGGCCTACCTATTTTTCATGGGAACAATAATATACCTTCAGGTCTCTTCCCGTCGTCGCGTACCAAACCATTTGGTTCAAGTACAGCTGGTACACCAGACTAGACAAGAGCACGACGGATTAAGTCATTTTGAATGCATATTATTTGCCGATGATACAACACTTATTAATAAAAGTAACAATGCGAACAACGTAGAAAATGCAATAAATTTGACTCTTAACAACACAAATAACTGGCTAAACCATAATAATTTAAAATTAAATATTGTGAAAACGAACATTGTGCAATTTCAGACATACAATTCTAACTACAATAACATTAAAGTAAAATTTCAGGAATCTCAGATAACAGGTGTAAACGAATGTGTATTTTGGGTATAACTGTTGATAGATTCAGTAACTGGAAATCACATTTTGACAAAGTAATAAAAAAACTTGACCGTTTTGTATTTGTGTTATGGAAAATAAAACTAACCGTGAATCTTAAAGCACTAATGATAGCATATAATTCTTATATATCATCAATTTTTAGGTACAGTCTTATAATCTGGGGAAATAAATAAGAAATTGACAGAGTATTCAAAACTCAGAAAGGTGTGTGCCTGCGATATGTGGGGCGGAGCCCTTGACAGTTGTAAACCACTTTTTAAAAGGCAAAAATTTTACCACTGCCATGCTTGTATCTTTTAGACATATTTACATTTCTTAAAAAAACATCCAGATTTATTTCAAAGGTTTGGCGACTAGCCAATTAGTGGAACCCGACGCAAGGATAAGTTATGTTTTCCCAAAATCAGACTAGAGCTATTAAAGAAAAATGTGTACCATATGTGTATAAAACTATATAATAACTCGCCTGAAAACATTATAAATTTACATTTATGCTCTTTTAGAAGATCACTCATTAACATGTTAGATAAGAAATCCCTAATTATAAATTCGAAAGTGTGTATGTATGTATGTATGTTTGGTCAATACTATATCGTCGTTTCAATACTACCTATTATATATATGTGCTATTTACTAATAAGTTTGAATACGGTGCCAAATCAAATTTCAAAAACTATTAAATTAAAGAAGACATTTCATAATTCACATGACCATTTTTTAGTTACGGAATTTTATTGAATACATTTTCGTATTAATTTTTTTCATTATTCTTCATATTGATTGAAGCTGCTTATAATATTAAGATTTAATTGCTCTTTATTAGGATTATTTACGAATCTTTATCTTAATATTAGTAATTTCATTGTATTAATTTGCTCGTATTCATTTAAGTGATTAAAATATTATTATTTGTTTAAGGCGCTGTTCTAAGCGACTGTTTTGGTAAATGAGGGGGTGAAGCAGGGGAGGTGAAGGGAGCCTAGCTCCGTCTACTGCGGGGCGCCCCCCTTCATTCTCGTCGCGTGCGGCCGTATTCTGGCGACATCCGTATTCCAATATTTCAAAATCGCAAGCAAAACGTTTTAGCATATTGAATTGAGATACTGATATTAAAATTTATATTACATACATCAAACTGTTTGTACAATATAGGCATAGCGCAATTTTGTTCTCAGTGCAGCCATGAGCAAAACTGGTTTACATTAGACGTTATAGGTATTAAATGTTGACGAAAGTAGGTAAATACCTACGTGCCGTAAGATGATAAAAATAATTAAGTCAGTTCCATGTATGGAGAGGCCATTATTATGTTTGTTTTGTTTTTATATAAAAATAGTGAAGCAGTTCATAGAATACCTACATCTAATTCCATTCCTGCCAGTTTTCAAATCTGTTTTGCAATAAATTGGCTGTGACATACGGGCGGACAGACAGACAAACATTGCGAATCTATAAGGGTTCCGTTTTTACAATTTTTGGCTACGGTACCCTAAAAAACACAATACTGCTCCACTAAGCGCAAAAGCCGTATCTCAACTAAAGCGAGTTACGAGATAATTGAAGTTTAGTAAAAGTTGATTTCTTTTATTTATTTATGGATGTTTATTGTTATTATAGGTATAATTATTATGGCAAAGGTTTCGAAATACGTCGCCGTTTTTAGGGGTTGTGAGTGATTGGAGAGGGAGCAGGGGAGGTCTTGAAACCCCCCTCACCATTTTCACTTGCCGGAAATACTTGGTTTCCTCTGAAAAAAAAAATCTCCAAACATCGGTGTGTATGGCACTGCCAACTTCCACATTCATCACACTAGTTTAATAAACTAAGGTTGTCAGAGCCCTGCGAAGGGCTCCTATTTTCGGATTAAGGGTCAATAGAGAACCTAACATAACCTATTTATTTACTTATTACAGTCGCACCTTAACCCAAGGCACTCGAAAGCAATGACGCACAAATTTGACATTAGCTGTCAATATGATCATTCCAAGATGGCAGTTTTGCGTTTCGTTTCACGTTTTTCACATAAAACCTAAAAATTACATTTTTGTTTTGCATAATTGCCGAAGTATTTATGAAATTTTGGAAATTGTTTAAAAATATTTAGACGCAACTCCGGCAGCCAAAATTACTTTTAGGGGATTAAAACGAACTACCTTAAGCCCCCTACACTACCAATACCCTCAAATTCAGGCGACTCGTTTCGAAACCCAACCCATTATTATTTTTCAAAATAGATGAAACATCAAAAATATATGTGGATATACCTTATTCATGAGACACTGCTATGTCGCTTAGAAAATTATAGAATTAGAATTTGAGTTACTGCTTTTTCGTTAGCTCTCGTCATACATGTTTGTATGGAAAAATATAAAAAAATTCTTTCGCTTCAAATATGTGTTGTTTCAAGGAAATAAAAATTAAAAGATATTTATTTATATTCATTTATAATTTATTAACGAAATACAGAGTTTACAGCTCATCAAAAGTTAGCTGTCTGCTACAACCCGACAGGTTTTCTTTATTCTCATCGAATGTTAAAGATAGATATATTTTTCCAAATTCGCAGGGGTTGGACGACATTTATACTTTGCCTTGGCAGCCGCTTTCTTTGATATAAGAATTTTAATTTCGTCAGTCAGCCAAGGTGCAGGTAAATGCTTTAATTTAATGGCACGGATTGGTGCATGCTCGTCGTACAGGTGAGTTAACTTATCAGTGAAAATTTGGACTTTGTTATCTACACAGTCTGATGAATACAAAGGAGACCAATCAATATTACGGGCATCTTCGCAGAGCTTCAAACGATCCATCCCACCGAAATTGCGTTGCATAATAATTTTAGGTTTTACCTTTGGTGGGCGTATTGTGTATGAAAGATAGATTAGATCATGGTAAGAGAAAGAATCTGCAGAGCACTGACCATGTTTGGATACAAAAGTAGGGGAAGAAACGAAAATTAGGTCAAGGAGAGAAGGTACAGAGTTTGGAAAATGGTGTGTAGCATTGAGAGGAAGAATAGATAGATTGCTCGAATGTACAATACGCTCGAGGGTTGTGGCACGATTATCCTGTTTTATTATGCAGGTGTTAAAATCACCCATTACAATTGCGTGACTGTAAGAAGGTACTAAAGTTTCTAGGAGTTGTTCGAAAGAAGGGGAAAAATTTATACGTAACGAAGGAGAGTAATAGACACCTAGAAGAACTTTAGAATGATTCAGTTCCACTTCTAAGAAGAGATGCTCGCCGGCATTCGCGGGTGGTGGTTGCGATGAGGTGCTTACTATACGGAAGGGAATTTGAGCACGTAGGTATATAGCAACACCGCCACCACCACCAACCGCGCGATCATTTCTAATTAGGTGGAACCCCGGAAGAGAATATGAAGTTGATGGCAGACATGGTTTGAGCCATGACTCTGAAACGAGAATAGCAGGGATGTTCTTACAGTCAAAGGTTGTCAGCATATCAGAGAAATGGGCTGGAATACTTTGGACATTTATATGGACTACATTAAAGTGTCCCGCGACGTCAGAGAACTGAGGCTGAAGAATCTCTGCAAGTGAGGGCAAACTAGTGAAACTGTCATTGAGACTACTACTAGCAGTTAAGAAGCTGTCATCGTCATTACTTGTATCTAGCATAATATGTCTAATATAACAATATATATAAGTGTATAAATAAAATAAAAATATTTATATAATATACTAATAATATGTAATATAATAGTTATACTTAAATAAAGATATATATTTGGCAAAAAAATATATTAGGCAAAGGCAGTGTGTGAGGTGATAAGGCTTCGATACTTATTATTTGCTGTTGTTCACGAGGCACAGTTTCATTTACTTTCGTTTTACGGCTTGGTATTGTAGAAATTTCAAGCACAGATGAAACATTTTCCTCTCCGTGATCTCGCAATGCCATCCCTTGAGCTTGACGAGAATCAACAATTTCAGGCAACTGCCAATTCATATAAAACGCCACAAGCTTCTCCCAGAAAACATCATCTCTTTCTATAATTTCTATTTTTAGTGGTATACTTTCGCCACTCCACACAGCAAATAAACACTTTTGTTTGCGTGTAACGTGGCGTTGCCCCTGAATTTGGTAATAACAATTACAATATTTGTTTAGACTAGTCAGTTCACGTTTTTATCATATTTCCATATTTGTATTTTATTTGCTCTTATATTATTCTCCAGGCCATTCTTATAAACAACTTTAGAACATTAAATTTCCACAATCGTGTTTGGACCTATTAATCCATTTGGCGTGGCACTAATAATCGAATAATCCACAAGGCTCGATTGTTACATTTTCTTGTTTCGCCAGTTGTTGCAAAGCCAATTGTTCATTTGAGATTCCATGCGCAACTGATTTTACATTGCAAATATTTTATTTGTATAAAATATTTCTTACTAAGTTGGCTTTACTGCTGTTATCTCTTCTTTTTACCACTATACAAAAATTTCAATCTGTCAACATATTCTTACGCAATTCGAACCAGTCAATGCTATCCCTCTTGTAATTTTTGCTTATCACTACGGAATTTGAGTCAAATTTGTTAAAAAATAAGTTTGGCATTTCTTGGCTAGCTCTTGAACAGATCATATTAGGAATGACTGAAGTCAAATGTGTGTAAGACGTTGCAGAACTGTTATCTTTAACTTCACTGTAATTACAATAATGATAATTAGTTACGTACTTTATTATTAAAAAAATACTATATCTTGTGTTATAGCAAACAGAGAAGTTACCTTCTTACTTATATATGATTGATTTTAGAAATTAAAAATATATTAGATGTACTGAGACATACCTAATAGTTTATGAATAATCAAAGTTTTACCCGATGTACTTAAAAAGGTTTATGTTCAAAACACAATAATACAACATTCGTTACCGCTTGTGTGCGGATTGCGGAGCGCCATATTAGCGCTGTCATCATTATTGTTCGCCGTGGCGGCATCTTAGCGCTCCAGGCGCTCTGACAAGCTAATGAATTTGAAATATAGGTACATAAAATGATTCGATTTTATGTTATTGCTCTTTCAAAAATTGAAAACTGTGGCAGCTATGTATTGTGAGAATAATTTATATAATTATATTATGCATAATCGATAATATATAAGTAACATAGTTAGTCATAAAAGACTCTTATGAAAATAATTTGTGTAAAAATGTTACATATTTCATAATCACTTGGCCATGGATGAATTTCTATTTTATTACGACGCTTTCTTGTACAAGTCCTTCGTAGAACTTAATTTCTCTAATTGTCCATATTTTATTCTTCTAATTATATATTTATAAGCACAGAAACAATAACACATTAAACGCAACAAGAGTATAAACTTAGGTCCTAATTATATGTGCCCATAGTTACATGAAAAGCCTATTTGATTCAAAGTATTCAGTCTATAACATAAAACATGAAATTACGAACTCAAATCGGCATATTATAATAACAAACAGGTTTACGTTAAATTTCGTGCAGCGGAGACGCAAGCGACATGACCTATCTCTCACAGGGCTCATAGCCGAATGATGAGGTCTGGGCGGGGCGTAAACTAGCAACTGACACTCAGTACACCGCTTATGCTAATAAGGTTTAAATTGCTGAAGCGTTTGATATTGATGGGATCTACCGAGCGTCAAAATCATAGACGTTTGGCAGATTTTATTTAATTTTACAAAATATACACGTATAATATGAAAATAAATAGGGTAATTCTTTAGTTCATTAGATTTCCTACAATATTATCAAAAAAAATATGACAGCTTACGATCAAAATATTGCAAACAGTGAGACGAAAGATTATTTTCTGCCTCGATTTTGTGATTTTTTTACCGTGATTCTATTTTACGTACACGAAAAATTCTTTCAAAAGTCTTTTGTTCAGACTTTTGACTTTAAGCTCTAATTTTTGCTAGTTTGTAATATGTACCGTTATGGCTAGATGCGCGACGAAAAATTAGGTGTTTCACAGCTTCTGAGGTATAACAGCGCCTTAAGGCTTGGCACCGACTTTAAACCTATTAGTAAATAGTACATATAAATAATAGTTAGTATTTAATTAATATTCAATCTTTATTATTTTTAAGTACTTTTTAGTTTTTGAAGTCGGTTGTTTTTAACATAGTTATTTTTTATTATAAATGTGAAAGTGTTTATAGATATTATATGCAATACTGGATACCAATACATAACATGGCTTTGGCTTTTGACTGTATACAAGGTGATGTAATAACCTCAATTATCTGACATTGTCTACCGAAAGGTACATAATAATGTACCTTTTGGTAGACAATGTCAGATAATGTCATGGATTCTAATCAAGTTACTTTGTATCCTATAGAGTTTCTGAACTCTTTAGAATAATCAGGAGCTACACACAACTTAAGACTGAAAGTAGATTCGTGTTACCCAAATTTAACGCGCGCGAAGCCGCAGGCAAAAGCTAGTTGTATTATAATATTATTTCTTAAATGATAAAGATATAAAATATTATTTAAAATGAAACCAATGTAATTAAATGTAATGAAGTTGAATACAAGTTAAATTAAATGTAATGAAATTAAATACAATTAAAATTTAATGTAATGAAATGGAATACAAATGAAAATAAATGTAATTAGGTTTTGAATGGAAGCCTCCTAGATTATAATATGTACTTACATAATCTAATTATATGAATGAATGTCATTACACAATAATTTATTAACAGAAATTAAATTGTATAATTAATGGAAATATTAACTTCAACGTATTTGCACGCCACTACGTTGTAGAATATGCATGAACATTTATCTATGATTTATAAAAACTACTGTCACCATATTCGAACAAATAAAGATAATTATTATTATAATACATAAAGTAGTATACCACAACGTTAAGATCTAGCAAGTCGATTCAACGGTACAAAAAAGTACTCGTTAGGCAACTAACCTTATCCCAGTTGCATTAGAATATTTGAAATTACGTGCAGACTACCATGATTCTTTAGGTATATTCACGACAATCGTGACAAACACTAAGAGATACGAACGGGTGTAATTTTTTGTGATCGGTCCTTAACCTCACGATTTGGTAGATTATTTATTAGTGTGGGTGCTGCTTTGTTGAACGAATGTAAATTAGAAAACTCTAATAATAAAATTGCACTATGGCATTATATTATTTATAAAATTTATTTTGAAGTAGATATTTTCGTGACCTTATCCGCCTAAACAATAGCACGCATACTAAATTGTTGGCATAATTATAAACCTAGAACTGCTATGTACCCTCTGCGAGATCGATTTTTAATCTACCAGCGTATAGAATTTAAATCCCAGCTAACCTTCATATTTTCAAAAAGATGTAGAATTTATGGTAATACTAGTCTCAACCCTCGGCCAAGTATTAGTATAGAAGTGAATTATACATACAAAACTACATAATTATACTAAACCTTTCCCAGGAATCACACTATCTCTTAAAGATAACTATAAAAATCATTACGTAGTTTTTGAGTTTATCAAGTTTATACTGGCAGAAACGACAGCCGGGGAACTTCATTTTAACCTAATGGAAAGAAAGGGTATGAACTTCATTTTATATAATGTATAGACAAAATCGCAGGTTTTTTACGACTCCTACACTGGGAATAAATCCTGTGTTGCGGGTGACTTTACAAACATACAACCAATGGACATAATGAACACCCAGAGTCGAAACAACAAATTGTCGATCACACAAAAGGTCGACGGAACGTCTGGTGAGGAAATCGAACCCACAACACTCGGCGCAGTGTTAAGTGGCGAGGCGACCGTATAAACCACTACGCCAACCATGCAGTGATAAATAATTTCTGTAACTGTGACAGAAGTATATATCTAGTTTTTCTATGAATAAATATGAATAACCGCAACACTTTTAGACGAATCAAAACAAAATACCCACTACCGTTTAGTATATTGAGGGCGTGTTACACATAATGACTGGCAAAAGTGATCAACGGGTCATAACAAATACCCACCAGTATTAAAAGACCTTCCTCTCCCCTTGCTACACTAGAACAATTAGATGCTTCAGGTATATCGTAAGCAAGTCAATAAAGACCAAGCTAATATGGTCGTCAACTGAATCAGCGAACAAGCCATCTGACGTCATATATCGGTCAGACGAGTATCCCCGCATGATGTGTTGAATGTGGTTTTTACGTAGACTTTAGAATGTGTAACAAGTGTTTAAAGTAAATATTGATTTGTTACTCTTTGCATAAGTGATTGTAAATAAATATTAGTACTGTGAATAGTCTTTAGTGACCATGCGATAGAACAAATAATTATATCTACTATTGCTTTATAAAGTAAAATATTGACACACCAGATTGATATGATTCGCAGATGATTTAACACATTTTTAAATACTTTATTATAAAAGTAGAATGAAATGTATTTTACGTAATACAGCTATATGACATGACTAGCTTTTGCCCGCGGCTTCGCTCGCGTTTAGTTGTATTATTATTAATTAGGTATATTTTTTGCGGCTTTTCTTTTGTTTAGCGTGTGTAAAAAATAAGGGCCTACAAAACTTCTTTGTACACAATATTCTTAACTAATCTGTCATTAGGCGCTAAAACTATCAAGCTATAACTCGCGAGCAAGCAACATAAAACTGTCCACGAGAGAAGCAATGTTCTTCCAAGTAAATACCCGCAAATTTGAGAGTTTGCCCCTGAGACTTATTTATTGTCATGCCAAAGCAGACTTTTAGGGGAAACTGTAATCGTTTAAATTCGAACGGGATACCATTCGGTATTAATTTTATTCGTGGTATAAATACAGTTTCGCCTTTCACACACCCAGTTAATATAGTGGCTTCCACTATATTGCGATGTAACGCTTTCACTTGCAGTCTCGTACCGTTACAAAGTTTTAAATTTCGCAACAACGTAATTGGAGTGCCCACACGCAGAATAAGCTTAAGATAAGGCAAACCTGGCGGTTTCAATGAGTTTAAAATTTCTACAGGGTAATTAGTAGCGTCATCTGTATTAACACAGTATCAATCGAAGTATAGACCTTTTCTTTATACAAACTTTCATCCCCTATTTTATCCCCTTGGGGGTAGAATTTATCAAAATCCTCTCTTAGCGGATGCCTACGTCATAACATCTACCTGCATGCCAAATTCCTGCCCGATCCATCTAGTGGTTTGGGCTGTGCTTTGATGGATCACTATGTCAGTCTTGAGTTTTATATATATTTAGATAGATGGTTCAACTTTAATATTTTTTATTTAACATAAACTCAAAAATAATGTTGTAAAATTTCATTCATTCAACTTCATCAAAATTATTCCACTTCATTAAAACAAAAGCAGAATTATAAAGAGAGAATATGTCGACCCATTTTTGGCGCTCTTATTTATTTTCGCATTAACAAGCAGATTAGAATGACCAAAAGTACTTTTTGTTATATTGGTAGTAAATATATATTGTTTATTTTAAAGGCATCGTCTACTCTATGATATTCTACTGTCTATGCCAAGCTACGCAGTAGATGCGCAGCCGAGGGATCTCATATTTATAGTGCGTTTGTTTGTATCGAGTCATAGTGTGCATCGAACCACAGAGATCGAACGTTGTGAACCGACGGACTTCGTCACTAGAAACAGTGCATTCACTTAACACGTGTTCTTTATTCAAGAATAATACTACTACTATATGGTAAATATTGGGGTTTTAGTGTTTTGCTTAGTTGAACTACATATATTAATAGGATGAGACGAGAATTATAAACTTGATTCGTGATTCATGTTGAACATTATTTTATTTATTTATTTTCGTTTATTACAATAAAATTATTTTGATAAAAATCAGAATGCCTTATGTACTGTGTGAAATGTGTCTAATTTATTCAATTCCATGCATCACATTATGTATAAGTTCACCATTGCCTAAAGTATTATATAACAATTCTATAACATACTAGCTGGCAATTTGTTACATACTATAAAAGGAATATAAGTACAATCTCATAAATAAATGAATGATACCAAGAGTGAACACTGGTTCTTCTCATAACAAACAACGCCATTATGTCTGGCGATCTCACAATCGGCTTCAATAAAATTAACCGGTTTAAAGTCCATGTATAAGAGTATTAACCCTATGTTTCTTTATTTGCAGAAAATGGCCGTCTACAAGGTCGCTCTAACGCTTACAGTCCTGATTGCCTTCGTATCGGCACAAAGACCGTTCTACGCCGGATTGAGACCAATCGGATTCCCTGCATTAGACACTCCAGACCTATTATCCAACAGATTCGGCGAAAATGCAGATCAGCCCATACAAGCCAAAGGCGATGGCAATCTTATTAAAAGACTGAATCAACTTCCCGTAGACAAGCAACCTTTCTGGTACCTAAACTGGAAGCAGTATGAAGCTGCCAGACGTCAGCTCCAGACCTGGCCGCTAAGACCTAACTCCTTTATTGGCCCTAAGTAGCGAAACACATAGGCATAAGAATTGAAGTTTCAAATTTGGATGAGTTTGCCTAGAAAGGAACATCCATTTTGTTTAGTTTGTTCGGGATGAAATTTTGGACATGTAGGTAATCGGACAAATCTTTGGACAATATTTAATATAAACTATCTTATTGCCAAAATTTAGTCTGTGATAGAAGATAGACGTAATAATGTAATAACGAATTTTGGTAAATTAATAATCGTACAAAGCGCCAAAGCAACATTTTAAAAGTCGAGTCTGAATTTGGGGATTTCGTTTTTCATCCTTGGTGAACCCACCTGTGCTTTTATATTCGTATAGCTACTTTTAGTTCAAAGTTTATAAAATATTAGCATGACTGTTTAGATAACTGTAAGATTTTAGAATGTTAGGACTTTTAGAGTTTTATCGAGACGCACTGACGCACGAAACTATGTTTAATAGTGTGTTAGTGTGCTAATTGTGCCATTTTTATTGTATAAAAATAAATTTATATTTAAAATAGAATAGAAAATATCATAATTCTATACTGAAGTGGTCTGTAAAGTCATTGTCTACACTATAAGAAAATCTTTATATTTACACATTCCTATTTTTGTTATAATAAACTTTTTATACTTACATCTTGCCTTACTTATTGAATTACAGTTAAAACACCATTAAGTCTCTTCCCAAGCAACATTTTTGCCAGCATATATCTAATATGTAGTTACTATAACTATTTCAATACACCAATTCCTTAATCTGAACCGACGCATTGCTCGATATGTGTTCGAACTACTAAATCTGAAATTTGTCAGCCGGAATATTTTCAACAAGTTCCAAGATGATCGTCGATTCAAGAAATACATGCTCTTTACAACTTACAGTCTCCAATACGTGGGCTTCTTTGTTACAGATAAAATCTCTTGGTGCCAACTGTACATGATGAAACTACTTTGAAACTGAAACTGTAGAGGCTTTTTAAATTATTGATATTACAAACTATTGCAAGTATTTTGCGGTACAACGTATTTCAAGAATTTTTTTATGGTTTATCAGGACTATTTGAGCTGAATTTATTAGGTTTATTAAAATTACCCATTAACTATTTTAAGAAATAAGTAAATCAATCTAGTCTGTTTCTATTTCTCGAAAGAATAAACTTTAGACAACCCTGGAAACGATATTTATTGATCGATATCTTAGAACTATTATTTCTGTTTATGTATTTTCTTCATCTGGTCTATTTTAGGTTCTACAACTGCAATCTTTGACTGAAATCTAAAACTGCATGAATTTATCGTAGGCATCATAATACTTTAAAATAATAGTAATTATATCTTACGGCAGCCGTTGTACTTCAATTAATTCCTGTGTATTAAACTCTTAGATTATACATGTTTTTTGACAACCAACGGACTTAATAATAATAATTTACAATTTGGACAATTTTATTTGTATTTTATTTCATAGTTTTGTGTCAGTATATTATGTTTCCGATATTACAAGAACTTCTTTTTATGATAAATATTATAATACACTAGAGGACGCCAGCAGCTACGCCTGCATTTTTTTTTAATTTACCCGTTTTGGCCGATCCCGTGGGAATTTCGGGAAATCCCTTCTTAGTGCACCCCTACGGTCCCCAAGGAACATACATGCCAAATTTCAGCTACCTGCGCCCAATAGTTTCGGCAGTAGCGTGTCTGTCAGTCAGTCAGTAACGCAAGGATTTTATATATTAAGATTACAAAAACCATAAAATATACTAAGAAAATAATTACCAAAAATATTGTGAAGATGACATCTAATGTCAAAAGAAAACCACCAAACAAATTCAGATAGAAACAAATAAAATCAATGAGAAAATGTTGACGAGAGCAGCTGCTGCATGCCTGAGATCCCCGGACTCGTCGCTCAGCTCCGCCTCGCAGCCGCCGGCACCTGCATCAGCGTCGTCGGAGAGTGTTGAGGTGTCGAGCTCATCGAGCGACGAGTATTTCTCGCCGCCGACGTCGCCACCACCTGTACGTCGGCGAGGGAGAGGCCGGCCATCGACACGCTTGGGGTCCCCGAGACCCACCGGTCTCGAACAGAGCCCTCGCTACCGGTGGTGATGTGCACCGTATGAGATGGACTAGTTCAATGAATGAAAACGTCATATGGGCATATTTTGTGGCCACAGAGAAATGTACTAACTTCAGTGCGTATCGTGATCGAATGCTGCCTTTGTTTCAGGTGCTTGAGCCAGCTGTCAACGTGTCAACACAACGGCTATCGGATCAAGTGCGGGCCATCCAGCGGTGTCGCCTGTTGGATGATACCGTGCTTGAGAGATTTCCCTCTGACGTGCAGAGAAGTCTTCCAATCACTTTTTCAGCGCAGACTGACACAGTGGTTGCGCAGCAACAACTGTTAAGAGGGCTGTTAAGTGGGCTGATGAAGAGGTAGATGACGAGACTTCTCATGTAAGTACCCAGTGCAACGATCAGTTAAGGAGTGCTTTGGAATGTGCTATTATGGAATACCGATCCATGGACCTAAATGTTCGCCCTCGTTTGCCTCGTTTGCCCATGCATATGAAAAACATAGCGCTGGTGAGTGCCCTAGCATGCATTACTGTCAATTTACTTTGAGAATAGTGAAAATCTCAGCGATACACACTTAATCTTGTATTGTGGGGCGGTTGCGGCGCGTCGAGTAGCGGGGGTTAAATTTCATGTAAATAATACCGCTATTCGACAGACCGCTGCTGTGCCAGGTTGGCAACGCAGGATTGAGCGTCGTATCGCTGAGGCTAGGGCACTCATTGGCAAGCTCTCTAGTTTTAGGATGGGCAATATCCAACCGAGAGTGATGCGCTTTGTAACTCGAACCTTTGCGGGAACTAATATCAGTTCCCAAGATTATTTATCTCGGGTTACAGAACGCATCGACACCCTAAAGCAAAAACTTTATGCATGGGCAAACCGTATAAGGCGATACAAAAAAAGAGTGGATCGGTATTGCCTGAATCGCACATTCCAGAGAGACGAGAGGTGGGTGTACAGAAAATGGGCGTGATCCGAGTCCACGGTCGGTGACGTTGATGGAGGTCGACCTGATGATGATGCTACTAATACATTTTGGTGCAGCATCTAGTCGACGCCTGTCAGCCACACGGAGAGTGATTGGATTAGGACTGTTGAGCGAGTATGCGAACAAATACCAACAATGGAGTCAATATCAATAACAGATGATGATATAGCCAGTACAGTCCGTTCGTTACCAAACTGGAAATCAGCGGGACCCGACGGGATGCACAATTTTTTGCTCAAATGGCTCTGTAGTTCGCATACTTGCTTAACATCAGGTTTTTCAAGGTAGTAGAGCCTTGCTGATTTCAGCATGAATGGGCCGGCTCGACCGGGGAAGTACTACCCTCTCACAGAAAATCGACTTAAAGTAACAGTACCTAAACTGTTGCGTTTCGTTCGGTGAGTGAGAGTGCCGGAGGCCCTATCCCCTATTTCTTGTCCCTCATCCTATCCTCTTTCCCAACCCCAAGGGGCGGCAACACACTTGTGACTCCTGTGGTGTTGCTTGTGTCCATGGGCGGCGATAATTCCTTACCATCAGGCGATCCGTCTGCTTGTTTGCCGCCTATTTCCATAAAAAAAGAAAAGTATCTCAATTCCAATCGTCACTGGAATCGGGGTCGCTACCAGATTCTCTAACATCCGGCGTCACTCACCTACTCCATAAGTCTGGTAGTGCCACAGAATCCAAGAATTACAGGCCGATAACCTGTTTGCCAACGATATATAAACTCCTTACATCCATTTTGAGAACGAAATTGTCGAAACATGTAACTGATAATTCTATTTTATCTGTTTCTCAAAATGGATGTAGGACTAAAGCCCTAAACTAGCCCGTGGCACTAAAGAACTCCTGCTGATAGACATGGCCATTAGCCAGCAGGTGCGCTGTAACCGGAAGAACCTATCGACATGCTGGATAGATTACAAAAAGGCATACGACTCCGTGCCTCATGCATGGCTTTTGAGGGTGCTAGAGTTGTACAAAGTAGATACAACTCTATGCACCTTCTTAGCCCTTAATTAGGCGCATGGGTTCACGGAAATTTTAAGGCGACAAAAATATATTTTAAAGTTATATGTGTTAATGCGACAGCGCTCTTGCTAGCTTCCTACCTCCCCGCGGGGTACCCAAATCAGTAGCGGCCGGATAGCCAACGCAAGCGCATGCACCGCTTCTCTCTAGAGCGCTGACTCACTGTAACTTAATATTTTTGTGTTTTTATGTATTTTTATATGTCTTTTTTTAATTATTTTGTATGATTGATATTATCTATCTATCTATATAATAATAACGTTTCTTTTGCTTTTAAGTTGTCAATATGGCTCACGAAAATCAAATACGGCAGTGGCTGGCAGATTTCTCCGAGGATGATCAAGATGTTGCGGGGTCTGCATCTGGACTTTCGGGTAATTCACCTATGCATAGTGCTCATGATTCGGCAAGTGAAATCGAAGATTTTCAAGATATTTATAAGATAATTTTAAGATATAATGGTTCCTGAACCATTGGAGCGTAACAATTTTTTATCTAGACATACCCAAAGAAAGACATACCCAATGGCCCAAAAGTGAAATGGTCTAAAATACCACCGTCAATGTCACAAATGTGGCAAATTTGTTTGTCAGCAACATTTCAAGACATACTGCCTTGGATGCAATTAAAGTGAATCTGATAATGAGTCAGAATAATATATATTTTTTAATTTGCGCAATAGCTATACGCAAATTTTGAAAATTTAAGACAGAACAGTAATTTCGTACTGAGGGTTCCAAACCTGGGATGCATATTCTATGTGGCTGCGTACGAACGAGCAGTAGATCATCTTGACTGGTTTCAAGGTGCGGTAGCAGGATGTGTTACGCAGTAAAAATCCCATAGCTTTTGAAGCTATCTATATGTTGATCAAATAATAGCTTACTGTCCTGTATGACTCCCAGATCTCGAATGCTGCTAGCTTTATTGATTATTGCATTGTTAAGTATGTAGCTATTATATTTTATGAAAGATGTTCGCCGTGAAAATGTTACATGGAAGCATTTATTAACATTAAGTTGGAGCTTGTTTCGGTTGCAGTATACCTCAAACCTGTATAGGTCATCTTGTAATTCACTTGCGTCAGACGCACCCTGTACAACTTTGTGTATTTTCATATCGTCAGCGTAGAGGAGGATGTACGAATGACGGAAGCACTCCTTGATATCGCGTATAAACATAGTAAACAACAAGGGCCCAAAAATTGAGCCTTGAGGGGCGCCAGATGGGACAGAACTCCAACCTGAGACATAACCCTGAAGAGCAACAGCCTGAGTTCGGTTATCTATATAATAGGATAACAATTGGTACAGGTCCCCGTGTATTCCGGCAAGCGATAGCTTCTCCAGCAGCACCCGATAATCTATCCGGTCAAAACATTTGCAGTAATCCGTATAAATTAAGTCGACCTACAAAATGCAAATATTTAAAAGTCTAACATTGAAATAGAAAAAACGGTTACATTAATTAACAAGCAGTACGATGATCTAATTAAACAAGTGGAATCAGTGCAAAAAGAAAAGCAAAGATATAGAGAAGGTATACTGGAGCTGGAAGAAAAAATCCAAGATTTACAGCGTTTATCTCGCCCAGTTAGCATCGAGATCCGAAACGTACCCTTTGTTGATAACGAGAAGTTCACGGATCTTACGTCTGTTGTGGTAAAAGTTGCCTTAACGTTTGACCTATCACTCACCGCCACTGATTTACGTGATGCCTACCACTTACCTGGTAAACAAGGTACAACCCGGCCGATCGTTGCAGAATTTACCAGTGTCCAAGTTAAGAATAAATTGCTCGGCGCTGCCTGTACGTTTATTTAAAATGAGGATAGTCTCAGTACTGCCACCGTTGGTTTAAAAGGTGAACGGCGAACAATTTTTATATCAGAGTTTCTTCCTGCCAGCTCAAGAAGATTATTCTTTGCAGCTAAAACATTTGCAAAACTCCAGAAATATGACTTTTGCTGGAGTACCAACGGTAACATATTCTTGAGGAAAACCACGGGAGTAAAACTAGTATTGGTGAAGTCAGAGCAAACACAGGATACAAAACTACGGGATCTAGTGCCCCAACTTACTCAATGACTATACCATCCAGATGTTTTGTTTTTATTTATTTTTAATTCTTTTAACTTAAGTTTTCCATTTGTTGTAGGCCGTTATAAAGGCTTATTTGCTTATTTACCTCAGCAGATACGTAACTCTAGTGCTATCCTGCATACATATCTCACACAACAATATAAACACTTATTTCAACTCACAACATACGTCACCCACAAAAATTACATCAAACATAACATTGTCCACACTACACATAACGCAGCATTCTTAACAACCCGTGCCTTCATATCGACACTGAAACTTTCTCTAGAAAGGCTTTATTACGCAACTTTTGGAGTTTCTTGTAATATCTCTTATAATGGTCAAATTTTAACTCAACATATATATGAGCTCCATATAAAAATATTTAATTAATGGCTTCTATTACAGAAATTAGTGACCAACTCGATAAGGTATCGGTCTCTGCTTCGTACGTTTGCGTGCCGGAGGAATGTGATAGGTATATTAATTCAACTGCATTTAATATCCTTCATCTCAACATAAGAAGTATTAATAAAAACTTCAACGACTTTTGTTGTATGTTGGTTGCAACGAAGATTTAATGTGATGTCCTTATTTTATCGGAATGCTGGCTGAAAAACTCAACGTCTATACCAACCTTGAAATGCTATTCATCTCACCAAACTAATAACCTGACTAACCAAAAATGATGGGCTGGTTATATATATTAAAGATAATCTAAGTTTCAAAATCACTGAGCCTCAATTTTCTGACGGCACCTGTATCATATGTGCAATTGAAAATTAATTAGCCATACTTGCATTATACAGATCACCATTTACAAAAAACATAAATAATTTTCTCGATAATCTGCATAATGTACTCATTGACTTCAAACAGTACCAAACCACTGCTGTGATTGGAGATATTAATATAAATATTAGTCTGGCAGGCAATGATTCTCGCTCCTATTCTTATTTGAATCTGGCAGCTTCTCACGGGTTATTACCAGGTCACCAATTTCCTACCCGGCATAATAGTTGTTTAGACCACGTGCTATTAAAACCAATAAAAAAGCGTTAACTCTGATTCTTGAAACCACTATAACTGATCATTTCACGATATTATTAATTCTAGTAAACCAGGATCCTAAGCCTCACCAACCACTCCATTCTTCCAGCCTTAATATTCATGAAGCTGTCAGGGAAATCAAAGGCTCTGACTTCTCAAATATTTAATGAATGATCCAAATATGGCAACAAACAAATTAATTTATATGCTATCCTCCATTGTAATTACACATACCATTCACAGATCCCTCCCACATATCCCTCGTAAGGCAAGAGTCCTTAAGCCCTGGATTACCATTGGTCTACTGAGATGCATACGGAATAGAGACAAAAGGCATAAAAAGTCTAAAAAGGAACCTAATAATTCTATTCTCAAGATAACTTACCTGCGTTATCGCAACTTCTGCAATAACTTGTTAAAGAATCTGAAACTCGAATATGAGAGCCTAGAACTATTGAAATCCAAGAATAACCCAAAAAAATGTGGAAGGCTATTAGGGACATAACAGATACTAAAAGGGTCTCACCTTTACCTACGGAGCTCCTTGAGGCCCACCACTCACCCCAGAAGTCGGTGAACGTAGTGAACTCCTATTTCACGAAAGTTGGAAGTAATTTAGCCTGTAAAATAGACCTCTCTGAGAAATCTCCTCAGTCATTCTTTAAAACCAATGGACCGTCAGTTAACTCCCTGGTCTTACTAGAAACGGGCGAGGCAGAGGTCGAGCGCATAATTACTGGACTTTGAACTGAGAGTGCGGTGGGCTGGGATGGTATCTCTTCCAAACTACTCAAATATACGAGTGACATCCTGGTGCCAACAATAACACACATATGCAGTCTAGCTCTGTCTACAGGCATATTTCCAGACGCTTTAAAAAAAGCCCTGATACTCACTATTTACAAGTCGGGTGATAGAGGCAGCGTCAATAATTATCATTCAATTTCGTTACTCCCGGATATCTTTAAAATTTTGGAGAGACTGCTTTTCAATTATCTTAACGGCTACGTAAATAAATACAGACTTATCTCGCTAAATCAATATGTATTCCTAAAGGGTCTTTCATCAGAAGATGCAGTTTCTAGCTTGCTTGAATACATTATGGATAAATTTTACAAGAAGTTTAAGTGTCTTGGTATTTTCCTAAACCTCTCGAAGGCATTTGACACTGTCTCAATACCAATCTTGCTATCCAAGCTGGAATCTATTGGGGTTCGTGGCGCCGCCTTCTCCTTATTTAAATGTTTTCGTGCCGGTCGAAGCCAATGCGTCAAGATTGGTAAATACGTTAGTAATGATGAACCGATGGAGTTTGGTATTCCTCAAGGTAGTCATATCAGCCCTCTTCTCTTTTCGATCTATGTCAATGAGTTGTGTGATCTATCTCACCCCTCTGCTCAAGTAATAGCGTACGCGGATGACACTGCGATCATTACTTACGTATATGACTGGCAAACGGCAAAAAATGTAGCAGAATCAGTATTGAGGCAGGTGGTATATTAGTTGGCAAAAAATAGTCTTACGCTGCACGTCGAAAAAACCTACATGTTGGTATTTAGTACTCACTCATCAACATTACCACCTGCACACTCGATCGTAATCAAAGCTCATTGTTGCAATTTACTGGATCAAAAGTGTCAATGTCCAACGGTCACAAGGGTTCCGACAATAAAATACCTTGGATTGCAGCTCGATGCCTGCCTATCCTGGAAAAACATCTTCAATCTATGTCATCCCGTATCAGAAAGCTTATATATGTATTTAAAAAGTTAAGAATCTCAACGCACAAAAATATCTTGGGTAAAGTCTACTGTGCGCTCTGTGAATCGATACTTAGTTATTGCATCACGGCTTGGGGACGGGCTGCGAAGACTACCGTTATTGAACTGGAGAGAGCTAAACGTGCCGTGATCAAAGTCATCTTAAATAGACCCTTCCGCCACCCTATTCATCAAATATATCACGACTTTAAAGTCCTCACAGTAAGACAGCTTTATATTCATCGCGCATTATTACACAAACACCGTACTCTCCCACCAACCGTATCAAATAATACCAGTAAAAAAAGACGTCCATTACCCCTATATTCAAAACTCCGTGTTAACACTACCTTTGCACAACGTCACTATCCATTTTGAAGGTCATTGTTATACACTAAACTTCAATCAAAATTAAACATACTTATACACATTAAACGCATATCAATGTAAGCGCATAGAAATGTAACTCTCGTCTCCTAGGCTTAGATAACGATAACACAGAAAACATTATTAAACCACCGAAAATTTAAAAAGTATCTGCTCGCCTGTTATAATCACACACACATGCACACACACGCACACTCACATACACACACACACACGCCGCGCGCAAGCACGCACACACACGCACATACACAAACACATACACACACGTACACACACACATACACACAACCCGCACACACACATTGATTTTTATTTATTTCCTTACTTTTGTCATTTGTCCCAATACTCTTGTGCCTTGTATGTTAAATCACATGTATAAACACCTGTATGTAACTTTGTAATACATTTATAACCGCCATATGGGGGGATGGATGCCCCCATAACACAGGAATTGCCTAGCATGGGGTCATTATTTCAAAACTCTGTAACCTGATTAATGCATTTATTGTAAAGACAACATTGTAATACTGATTGTGCCAATAAATTTTATTTTTATTATTACCTGTCCTCGTACCATTCCGTTACTTATAAATTCATGTGACAGAAGTAGGTTAGATGTCGTTGAGCAATTCCTAACAAACCCATGCTACTCCTCCCCAAAACTAGCCCTGAAAGCTGTGTAAAAATCGGTGTAGACTACGCGTTCCAGAATTTTTGAAAATAGGCACATTTTAATATAAGGAGGTAATTTTCAATACCAGCTTTATCACCTTTTTTGAAAACTGGGGTTACGAATGCCGATTTCTAAATACCTGGCAATAAGCCTTTCATTAAAAAACATTTGAATAAAATGCACAGAGGTTCAACAAGACCGTCAGCACAGCTGACGATAAATATTGGCGGTATTAGGTCAGGTCCCGATTTGGTGAGATCTAATGATTTTAGCAGCTTCAGTATGCGTGATCTGTTTATGTCAACTGTGCCAACGGATACTGCTGTCTCGCTGTGCTACTCACTCGAGGTGCTTTCATTGCTTGCCGATGGCTCAAGTACCATAAATGTGGACCTGAAATACCTAGCAAATAGCTCGCTTATATCCCCCCCTGTATCCGCATATGTCTCACCATAACGCATTACGTTAGGAAAAAGGCCCACAATCCGCTTATTTTTCTTGTACGTCCAAAATGATTTGGGGTTCGTAACAATAGAAGCTCCAATATTTTCAATATACTTTGCGTAGCACCTTTTTTCTAATTCAATAGATCTTCTGCGAAGTACAGAGAATGAATTATAATGTGATAAGTTTTGGTATTTATTGTTTGGTTTTTACTTCTTACGATATATATATATATATATATATATATATATATATATATATATATATATATATATATATATATATATATATATATATATATATATATATATATATATATATGTATATATATATATGGAGGGTAGGAAACATTTTTACAAATTTTAACTGGTATGTATTTATCCCTAAGTTCATACAAAATATTATAAAATGTTGTAACCGCATCCTCCAAACTCACTGTCAGTAATAATTGAGACCAGTTTATCAAATCAAGTTCCGCTTTAAAATGGCCGCCATAGACGTTCAAGTAATTTGATCAAACAGGCAAGTTCAAACAGTTTGGTCAAATTGGCATGACCTTTCAAGCGACCACACACCATTAGGCAGACTTGAAGCGGTGTCAGTTCAGTATCGAAGCGGGCGAAGAGTGGTAGTGCTTGTTTAAAATGTCTACAGATGATGCTTTAGCAATTGTTGGTTTAGTGTTTGCTTTGAAGGCCCACAAAAGGACAAAAAAACGTTCTGTATGGTGTAAAAAGTGGCTCATGAAAAGAGACGAATATTCGCATATAAACTTGTTAAATGAATTGAAATTGGCTACTAAAGACTGGCATAATTACTAATACTAATACTAACCGCTGGACGTTTAAATCGAAGGTGCGTGAACATATTCGTAAGGGACTACTGGCACAATCATCCTAATCATTATTTACCTATTATATTTAATAATATATACATATATATTTATTATTTATATTTATGTATGCTTAGGTATATATATGTATATATATTTATTATATAGTATGTATGTAATGTTATATCTATGTACTTATTCATGATATTTATAATAAAATTATCACTTTCAAATAAAACTGTTTTGTACGCCTACCTGGGCAGTCCCAGAAGTATCCGACCTGATACACTTAAAGAGGTTCTTATCTCAAATAAATACTCTTTTTAAAAATAATATACTTCATAAAGTTTAAATTTGAAATTGGAACACGTAGCGTCGTTTGTCTTTTGTTTAGTAGCCATCAATAGTTGACGCTGTGAACAAAGAACAATGGCCACTTCTCATACATTGAATGACCTGATAATGAATTACTGTGTATATAGATAAAATGTACGAAAACAAGTAGCTCTATGATCAAGAAATTATACTGTAAAGACAGTTTTTCTTATAAAGGTCTAGGAATTACATAATACACCGAAATTAGTTCGTATTCATTTGACAGATTCTCCCATGTCGAATGTCACCAGCGGCGTCTTTACGTCAAAAACGTTCCGTTGCATCCTTATCCAATGTTTCAACGGCAAAAATACATTTATATTTATCTTTTTATATCTTTTTACATAAAAAAATACATTCATTTATTTACAAAACCAGTTGCTAAAGATGTGCTATAAGTGAAATGGAACGTAGCTAAACAAGGAAGTATTATCGGGCACAGATAATATAAAAAATATTTTGATAAGGATGCGTTCACGAGTTCTAGAACATCTTTACAACCCAAAACTTTACTTTTTCCCTAGACTTCTATAAAATATAATTGTTAGTGAAATCATTACACTAAAAAATAACCTTAATTTTAAAATAAATTTTATCTCTATACATGTTTAGGTCAAAAATGGCCATTCTCCTTTTCAGACATGGAGAAAATTGGTCATCGTTATGTGATACAATACTTTCATTTGAAAGGTTTTAGTCCAACTGATATTAAAGCGGAGCTAGATTCTACTTTGGGGGAGTCTGCTCCATCGTTTACAACAGTAAAATATTGGGTGGCAGAGTTTAAACGAGGTCGCTTGAGCTGCGAAGATGAACATCGATGTGGTCGACCAAATGAAGTGACAATACCAGAAACCATAGAAAAAATCCACAAAATGGTATTAGATGACCGGCGATTGAAAGTACGCGAGTTAGCAGACATGGCAGGGATTTCAAAAAGTGCTGTACATCGCATATTAACCGAAAATTTGGATATGAAAAAGATGTGCGCAAGGTGGGTGCCGCTATTGCTCACAGAGGACCAAAAACGACGTCGCGAAGATATTTCGACCGAGTGTTTGGCAAAATTTCACAATAATAAAGCGGAGTTTTTGCGGCGTTTTATTACTATGGATGAAACGTGGGTGCATTATTTCACACCAGAGACTAAAGAACAGTCGAAGCAATGGACTCGTAGAGGAGAACCAGCCCCATAAAGTCGAAAACCGTTCCATCATCGGGAAAGGTCATGGCCTCCGTTTTTTGGGATTGTCGTGGGATAATCTTTATAGATTATCTTCAGAAATCACGGACTATCAATGGCGAGTATTATGCTAACCTGTTGCATCAATTAAGTGAACAAATCCGTCAAAAACGACCGCACCTGGCGAAAAAAAAAAAATTGTTTCACCAAGACAATGCACCAGTACACACGTGTGCTAAGGCCATGACCAAAATCCGCGAGTTAAAGTTCGAACTACTTCCTCATGCTCCCTATTCGCCCGACTTGGCCGCTTCGGATTATTTTTTGTTTCCAAATTTAAAAAAATGGCTTGCTGGTAAAAGATTTGCCAGCAATGATAAAGTGGAGGCAGCGCGAGCGGTTGATGAGTATTTTCACGAGCTCAACAAATCTCATTACAAACAAGGTGTTGAAGCTATCGAACATCGCTGGGCCAAGTGCATAGAACTAAAAGGAGATTATGTAGAAAAATAATAAAAAAAAATAATTTGATTTTCTTTTGTTTTCCTTGTCAGGTCGGGTACTTTTGGGACTATACCTATCTCTGCATCATCCTATGGTTGACTGGAAGAGAATGCTTTTACCATTAAGTCCGCCAATGTACCAACATATTGTACATGAAGTTTTAAAATAAAAAATAAAATAAATAAATAATTATTTGCGAATGAATGAGGAAACATATTTAAAGCTTCTGTCGTTAGTCAGTCCATTAATTAAAAAAGAAGACACTATTATGCGAAATTCTATATCACCATGAAAGATTAAGCGCAACTTTGAGGTTTCTTGCGACTGGGAGGAGCTATGAAGACCTAAAATTTTCGACATTAATATCACCTCAGGCTTTGGGACGTATTATTCCCGAAACTTGCGAAGCTATATATAAGGTGCTCTGGAGAGATTGGTTAAAGGTAAATAAAATATTTGTTATTTATTTTATTATAAATTGTATGTATGTATGTATGTATAAATTGTAATGATATTTATCATACATACATAACGTCGCGCCTTTTATCCCCGAAGGGGTAGGCAGAGGTGTATTTCTACACCCACTTTTCGCCAGATACACTTTAGTCCCACGTAATAAGGGGCGAGCCTATTGCCGTACCGGGCACATTTCCAGACTCCGTGCTGCTACTGAGAATTTCGTGACAGAAAAACCCAATAACACTGCCCGACCCAGGAATCGAACCCGGGACCTCCCGATCCCACGCGCACATTTATGCCGCGAGACCAACGAGGCAGTCGTTATAGGGTTTGATGTCGAGTTTTCCGTCTCAACGCAAAGATGGTATTTATCTTAACAACGAAATCAAATACAAAACTTATCTAAATTAAATCAAAAAAGAAATAAAACTCACTCTTACGTCTTAGTCAACATAAAGCGTTTACATTTGGAAATTACTTAAGTAAGTAGCTGCATTAACATCTGGAATTGAAAGTTGTACTGGATTAGGTTCCTGCTCTTGTATTTCTCTGTGTGATAACAGTGGGTTGTGTTGAATTAGTGGGAGAAACGGGAGGAACAGACGATGATGGTATATATGTATGATTCGATGATGATGATGACATAGACCAATTTATTGGAGAAAGTGAATATTGTGACTGTTGAGCAAATGTAAGCTGTTGTGAATGATTATCATTAAACTTGTGTGCTAAAGTCAAGTTGCCCAACTCGGCTTCAAAAAGAGTATCATTGATGAATTTTTCTGCAATGAGACGCTGCGTTTTAGATAATTCACGCATTTTGATCGCAATACTTTTAGCGAAAACATCATAACGGTCTTCTTTAAGGCGAGGTTGCAGTACTTTTTAAGATTTTTGAACGTCTGAAAGTCCCATGAACTATGATATTTTTAATGAATAAAAATTAAAGTATAAAAGTTGAACATATCTTCTAGTAAATCGTAAAGATAGAAACACGATTTGGAATGATTGGCTCGATAAAAAAAAATTTCAAACATGGCACTAAATCACAATTTTAAACGTGTACTGCTTAGAGATTCCATAATGAATTTAAATGAAAGTATTATCAATAGAAACAGCTCTTTATTTTAAAATAAATGGTAAAAACAGATTTCGTAATTTCGTTATCATTTTTCTCCAAGAAAAAAAATAGTCAAATTGTTGGCATTATATCGCTCGCCGGCCGTTCATCAGTGCCTGTCTAGGCGTGATTGAGGGCGGACGTACGTCGTTGCTCCGCAAAATCCCCCTCCACCCCCGCATGTACGTCTTCGCAAAAATACAAAAGTAATTCGTATTCCAAACTCAATCGTTCAAACCATAGACATACTAGTAAGAAACCGTAGACAGGTTACTGACAAGGTAACATGACGGAGCTTACGAGTGGCACGCATCGCGAAAAGAGTACTACTAATATAAATATGTCAAAACGACACACTAAGAATTAGATAAGAAGTGTAAGTGAGATAGCACATCTAATCGCAAGCGCGAAATAACGAAAGATAAACATATACTCTCTGGACCGACGCGCATTGTGACATCATGCTGACCGTTTCACAAACAATAATTTGACTCAGATGCGACATGATGACTGTCACACATGTCTGTCTTGAGTAAATTCAATTCGCCTCAAAGTAAATTTGATTAATTTATTTAAGGTAGGGAAATAAAAAGTCGATGTGATTTATTTATAACATTTATTAAAAAAGTACATTTTATTCTTCTCATTTCATTCAATGGAAACCTAAAACAGTACGTTAATATAAAAACTGTGCGCTGTGGACCCACCGTAGCCCTGGCAATACCCCTGAGGTTATGGTGGGTCTTTTAAAGCTTAGCTTTTTAAATGACTACCAGAAAGTGATCAGCTATCGATAGTGATTGCAAAAAACAGGTGCATGCGATTTTCGACCTTATTGACAATTCATGACAAACGTTTTTTTTTTGTTTTTTCTCGCTTTCTGGCATTATTACGTTAGTAAAATTATAAATTCTGACAAATGTCAATTAGGTTGCAAATCGCATGCACCTGTTTTTTGCAATCACTATCGATAGCTGATCACTTTCTGTAAGTCATTTGTTTCGTAGACGTTCATTTGTTTTGTAGGCGTTCATTAGTTTTGTAGGCGTTCATTTGTTTTGTAGACGTTCATTTGTTTTACACCTTAAACAAATGAACGTCTACAAAACATATTCATTCGGATATATGAGCGCGATTTCGTGACACTACGGATCATTCCCAGTAGTTCTATTGAATACCCTTGTAAAAACATACATAGAACTAGACTGGGACATTTCCTATTACTTATCCCATTAGTTCTATTCTCCTCACCAAGTTGTGCTAATAGAATTAGGACAGTTCTATCATAGAACTGTTCAATAGAGCTACTGGGAATGATCCCAAAAATAGTAAAACTTGAAATTAACAAACTGAAATTAATAAACTTACTACACAACAATATTATCTGAGAGTACGGTTAAGCTTTAAAAGACCCACCATACCCCCAGAGGTACTTCCAGGGGTACGGTGGGTCGGCAGCGAAAACTGTGCAGTCTACTTAGTTGTTTAATACCAACTATGGTAACTGTTTGAAAAAAGAAAAAAACAAGAACAAGTGAATGGACTTTGATCATCCGTCAATGTTTGTAACTTACGTATGATTTTGTATTTCTATAATAATAATATATTGTGTTGATTCAGCCTCAAATCACTTTTATTACTTGACAAAAACACACATCAATATTTTATTATTACGAATGTCCCATCTGGATACTTTGTTTTTTAGTCTTTGAACACGCACAATACTGCTTCTCTTTTACACTCGCTAAATGCCAACTTTTTTATTCACTCTATTATTTGTGATACTGAATTTATTATAAATTGTAAATAAAACGTAATATTGTAATACTCATGAATGAGAAGTGATTCCATAACTTTTAGTCATTTTCCTTCTATAGTTTGTGCAAAATCTCATTACACACGACGGCATTTTCAAATGTAACGTACACACACGCGAGTAAAAGAGCGAGCGCTTCCGACCGCAGCGCGTACGCGACTAAAGCCAAATGAGATATTTAGCCTGTTTTTAATGTGCAACTTTTGAAGTTCGCATAACTCATCTACGGTTTTTTTTCGCTTCGCTGTGGCACACGCACACACGAAACCCCCCCTCCCCTCCCCCCGCTCACTCGCTGACGCCACCGCCACACCACCGCCGTGTTTTTGTTTTTGCGGGGGGTGAGGTCGAGCTACGCACTGTACTGCAACCTCGCCTTAATAGCGGGTCGTTTAAAGTGATTCTGTACCGATAAAAGTACATCACTGACAATCGGGGTCAGTCTGCTCATCGGTGGACTCAATCGGCTCATCGGTGGGCTCAGCCGACTCAGTTTCTGTGTGCTCAGTGGGTTCAGTATTGGAGGACTCCGTAGGAGTCGTTGGCATCTGAAACATTTGTTTATTAGTTAAACGCCACATTCTCTGTTCTAATACCTGTTTAAAATAGAAATTTTGTTAATTTATATTTCAGTTTCCGCGAACTGAAGAGGAATGGAAATGTATATCCAAATAGTTTGAAGGAAGATGGAATTTCCCGCATTGCCTTGGAGCGACTGATGGGAAGCACGTAGATATAACACTTCCAGAAAATAGTGAATCGTATTATTTTAATTACAAAGGCAAACATAGCATGGTTCTTATGGCAATAGTGGATGCGAATTATCAATTCTTGCTGTGCGATTTTGGGACCAAAGGCAGGATTTCGAATGGAGGTGTTCTTCAAAATACTGAATTTTATCAAAAACTTCAAAATAATGATTTAAAAATTCCTCACGCGGAAAGTGTGGAAGACAGTTCCAGAAGCCTCCCTTATGTGTTCGTGGCCGATGATGCATTTCCTTTGAGATGCGACATGATGAAACCTTTCCGACAAATTGACTTAAATACACATGAAAGGAAGATCTACAATTATCGTGTATCTCGAGCAAGGCGGATAGTTGAGAATGCAATCGGCATATTGGCATCCAGATTCAGAATTTTTCACACGCAAATTAACTTAGATCCTCACAGAATATAATCTGTAGTAATGGCGTGTTGTGTTTTACACAATTTTCTGATGGCTTCTTCGCGTAATTATTACGCCCCATCAGAATGTTACGATCAAGAAAACAGAGAAAACGGGACTATTACACCCGGGCTTAACACCATATAGTCAAATATGAATCACTTACGCCGTAGAAATTATGGGAATATTACAAATGCGGCCAAGATTGTAAGACAAGAATTTATTAACTATTTTAATAAGGAGGGTAGTATTCCATGGCAGAATGATTTTGTGACATAAGCAAAAAACAAATATGATATAAAACTAAGTTTGTTATTATGATAAAACTTCATAAAAATTAAAAAAAGTTATTACAAATGGTTTTATTAACTTACCTCAGATCCAACATGATCAGACATGTTCGAGCGTGAACTTCTTGGAATGCATTGTTCTTTAAGAAAAGACAGTTGATTATAGTACCATAACTTTGGCTTGTATATTTCATCAGTGCCTACACCTGACTTCAAAGACTCCTCAACTTTATGTTCCTCCTTTTTGAAGGCTGTTAGCAAGCTGTAAATTTTTTTGTCACCGGGTCACGGTCTGCATTCGGTTCTATTTCTTTAAGTTTTTCTATTAGTTTACAATAAGCAGCATTCCGCTTATCTCTGTTAGGGTGAAACCAAACGAGCGTAATTTGGTCAGTCGTGAGTCGCAGAATTTCAGTTGCAGAAATTCTGCTGCATTCGGTTCCATAGAAAAGTCCTATTTGATTCACACAGCGACGCAAAATGAGTTACTAACAACAATAGACTTTCTTTCTGCAACCGAAATTCTGCGACTCATGACTCACAAAATTACGCTCGTTTGGTTTCACCCTTATGGTAATCTTTATTTTTGATGTTCCATAAATAGGTTTTATTTCGATATATTTGTATGAATTCTTCTAGTACATCGCGGTTCGACATATTGCAAGGGAACACTTCCGTAGCAACAACTGAGCGCTCGCAACACACACACTCAAATTTTAATCAAGCAGTTTGAACAAACTGTTTGGTCAAATAAAAATACGAAAATTCATATTTCTTCCTTCCATTTGATTTCTCATTAAATTTGATCAAATTTTACCACAGACAGTCATGCCACTTTGACCAAACTGTTTGAACTTGCCTGTTTGATCAAATTACTTGAACGTCTATGGTACTATTAATACCAGTCCACGCAGAGTACGGCGTAATTCAAACCTGGGACCACGCGCAAGTGAACAGTCGCGAGATACCACTCAGCTACACGTATTAGCCGACGACGTGTTTAAATGTGTAAAAGAAATGAGGCGCGGTAAGTCCCCGGGTCACGACGGGCTCAGTGTGGAGCACATTCTGTACGCGGGACCTTTATTGTACGACAAGCTTGTCTCATTTTTCAACATTTGTATTGATCACGGACACTTACCCCATAACTTTATGAAGACTGTAGTCGTACCTGTTGTTAAAAATAGAACTGGGGACTCTTCTAGTCTGTTTAATTATCGGCATATTTCGCATGCGACAATATTGTCAAAAAATTTTGAACGTCTCATCTCCAAACATTTAAATGAAGATAATAAATATTCCGTTAAGTGGTGCTTAGTTCGGGTTTCGAAAATGTATGTCAACTGACTTGGCTATTTTTGCTCTCAAAAATACTGTCCATAAATATTTGTTACAAAAAACGTCAGTATTTGCCTGTTTTTTGGACCTAAGCCGCGCTTTTGATTCTATCAATTACAACATCTTATGGAACAAAATGCGCGACACAAAAGTACCTCCTGGCATTGTTGATATATTAGAATATTGGTACGATAGTCAAATTAATCGAGTTAGGTGGAATAATGCTTACTCTAGACCTTATAAGCTAACTTGCGGTGTGAGACAGGGCGGGTTGACGTCTCCAGTTCTATTTAACTTATACGTTAACAACTTAACAGAGGAGCTGAGTAGCACCAGAGTCAGCTGCAACGTTGGTGGCGTAAGTGTAAACAACTTGAGCTACGTGGATGACATGGTGCTGCTCAGCCCTTCTGCCAATGGCCTGAGAGTACTAATGCAAAAATGTGAGCGATATGTAGCTACAAATCAGTAGACGTATAATACTCAGAAAACTGAAGTAAAGAGGATATCCGCAGCATTTACCGATCCCGTAGGAATTTTGAGAAATCCCTTCTTAGTGTACCCTACGGTCCCCAAGGAACATAGATGCCAAATTTTATTTATTTATTTACTTTATTTCTTTATTTAACTTTAAGCACAAATATGTGTACAGAGGCGGACTTAATGCCTAAGGCATTATCTACCAGTCAACTTTTGGGTGATGCAGAGATAAAATATAATAAATGCATTTAGCGTTAAAATACAGAAAAATATATATAGTGTAATTGATTATACGAATAATTCATTTATAAAATATATGATAATTTACATACCCTAGATATATACTTATTTATAAATACATACATACATAATCGATTTTAAACTTTCGCGATTTGTATACATCATACAATTTTATTTAAACGGGTCTTATTCGCGATATTTAATTAATTTCAGGTATAAATACCTATGTTTTACCGACGTTTCGGCCGTCTTACAACAGCCTTGGTCGCGGCAACCAAGGCTGTTATTTGAATATAAATATATATATTTATAATAAATATTATAAATAGATAAACGATGATTCTATTACGATTTAGTCAATGTAAATCTGTCGAACTCTAGTTTTAAATGTGAAACGGTTCGTGGACTGCCTGATTTCTGGAGGGAGAGCATTCCAGAGAAGGATAGACTGGATATTAAAAGAAGCATGTACCAAGCTAGAGCTGTGAGACGGACAACGAAGAAGAAGATTGATTGAAGGGCGAAGATTTTTGTCGTGGGTATTGTAGAGATATTGAAAATGAGGAGTTGAATAAACAGGAGCATTAGGAGAATACAGTAAATAATAAACTGTACACAACGTACGCAGGTTGTGACGTTGGCGGATAGGTAGCCATCGTAACTTTATTCGAATAAACGAAAAAAAAAACAAATTTTCTGGCGCCCAAAAGTTTTAACTATGTAATAAGTTATCTGGCAGACAGTTAGTAATGCCAGATAAAGCAATACAGGTATTAGATACCTTCTTGTTATCTTGGCACGCAGGATTTACAAATTAATACTTAAACAGACAAACTAGCTTTTCCTTCGTCCGTGTGTACCGTCCAACATTTTCAACATGGAAAAGTCACAAAACGACAAATTCTCTAAGTAAACACGCTTCTTATATGCTTTGCATTTAAATTTAGAAACCTAAAGCAGCCAGACCACGATGTTGCGCTTAAAACCTTTCTGCATTTATTTTTCTGGAAAGGACATATTTTTAGGGTTCCGTACCTCGAAAGGAAAAAACGGAACCCTTATAGGATCACTTTGTTGTCCGTCCGTCTGTCAAGACCCTTTTTCTCAGGAATGCGTGGAGGTATCAAACTGAAATTTATACTAAATACTCAAATCTACGGTTCCATAGAGCTGTAAAAAATTCAAACTTCTAATCCAACGCAATCAAAAGATACAGCCGATTATGCTGCAAATTGCAGCATATTTTCAAACTCGCATTGGAATCAAAACCTATAGGGTACTTCCCGTGAACTCAGAATCTTGAAATTTGGTACGAAGCAACGTCTTATATCACATATAAAAGAAAAATTGCGAAAACCGTAATTTTTTAGTAACAGCATAAAAAAAAATATTTTTAATAAATTTAAAGTTACTACCCCTTTCTCTTGAACGCGTGGAAGTATAAAATTGAAATTCATATCAAATACTCAACTACATAACACCGCTAGGCTGCAACAAAATCAAGCTTCTATGTCAACGCAATCAAAAGAAAGAGCAATATAAGCATATTTTCAAACTCGCGACAACTCGCAAGTGAATCAAAACCTACAGGGTACTTCCCGTGAACTCAGAATCTTGAAATTTGGTACGAAGCAACGTCTTATAGCACATATAAAGGAAAAATTGCGAAAACGTCCATTTTTAGTTACATCATATAATAAAAACATTTTTAATAAATTTAAAGTTACTACCCCTTTCTCTTGAACGCGTGGAGGTATTAAATTGAAATTCATATCAAATACTCAACTACATAACACTGTTAGGCTGCAACAAAATCAAGCTTCTATGTCAACGCAATCAAAAGAAAGAGCAATATAAGCATATTTTCAAACTCGCGAATACTCGCAAGTGAATCAAAACCTACAGGGTACTTCCCGTGAACTCAAAATCTTGAAATTTGGTACGAAGCAACGTCTTATAGCACATACAAAGGAAAAATTGCGAAAACCGTAAATTTTTATTTACAGCATATAAAAAAATATTTTTAATAAATTTAAAGTTACTACCACTTTCTCTTGAACGCGTAGAGGTATTAAATTGAAATTCATATCAAATACTCAGGTATATAACACCGTTAGGCTGTAACAAAATCAAACTTCTATGGCTACGCAATCAAAAGAAAGAGCAATATAATCATATTTTCAAACTCGCGATTACTCGCAAGGGAATCTAAACCTACAGGGTACTTCCCGTGAACTCAAAATCTTGAAATTTGGTACGAAGCAACGTCTTATATTATATATAAAGGAAAAATTGCGAAAACCTTAAGTTTTTTGTTACATCATATAATAAAAATATCTATACTATAATAAAACTGTAAAGGTGAAAAAGTCTGTACATTAGAGATATTTTGACGAAAATTAGCTAAAAAATCTAGGAAAATGCTAAAAAGCAATACTTGATAATTTTTAGAATTTATGTCTGTCTGTCTGTCCGACGTCTTTCCCTATATTGCTGAAGATCTCTAAAATGGCAAAATTGATTTCAATAAAACTTACACTCATGTACAAAGGATACTTAAACCTATAAAACAGTATATGTTACATCACAATCGGTTGAGTGGTTTTCGGTGTACAGCTTGACCTCTCCTTTGTACGTAGTCCCGAACAAAACAGGGATCATCCAAAACTGGTTATATATGTGGTGCCATCTTTGATCATTATAAGTTTGTTAGTAAAAGTATAGTTAGTCTAAATAGGAACCTTCAAAGTATTTTATGGCTATTTACCGACCGATAGATAGATGTCACTATTTTCAAATCATTTTCTAGCAAAATTAATGTTTCTTGCAAAAAAGACAATAATTATTATCATTATGTTAAAATAATAGAGTATAATATTCGGCACTTTCATAAACAAAAAGTCTCTGTGTCAAAATTTATTACAACTATCTATCTATACTATAATAAAACTGTAGAGGTGAAAAAGTCTATAGGTACATTAAAGATATTTTGACGAAAATTAGCTAGAAAATCTAGGAAAATGCTAAAAAGCAATACTTGATAATTTTTAGAATTTATGTCTGTCTGTCTGTTTCTTTCGTTCGATCGTGTTCTGTACTTAAACAGGTGACATTATACCCAAATGCCCACACCACACGTACGTGGGAATCCGTGGGTCCCACCCACGGATTCCCACGTACTAAGGACTAAGACTAAGGCCTGAATTCAGATACCTCTTGAGTAACTCAACGGGGCTCTCTAGCTTTCAGCAGGGCTGGATATTCGTAGCCCTGTGTGTATTTTCTAAATAAATCGCAGGGACAGACTTGAAACAGCTGGAATCGACTCCCGAACATGTTGTTTTTCACATAGTCAGTTATATGTGGCATGTTCACAAGTAGGTAAGCGGTAAAAATAATTTACATGTTCTATGTGAAGGTGGTAAAACAGATTATGTTGTGTATAAAGAAATTAGGCAATAGGCTCGCCCCCTATTACGTGGGACCTAAAAATTCAAGGCGAAATGTGGGTGTAATATTGCACCTCTGCCTACCCCTTCGGGGATACAGGCGTGAGTCTTTAAAAAAAACATTAAGAAATTCTCTAATGATATGTATTATATAATCTATACATATATATAAAAGAAAGTCGTGTTAGTTACACTATTTATAACTCAAGAACGGCATAACCGATTTGGCTGAAAATTGGTGGGGAGGTAGCTCAGAACCAGGAAAAACACATAGGATACAATTAGCTGCAAAAAATAATCTGGGAGGGATTTTAGAGAGGGTCGAAGTTTGTAGGGACAAACCTCCTACCTATTGACAGTAAGAACGCTTGCGCTATATGGGCTATCGTATATCTGTCAGTACTGTCACATTATACATTGTCCTATGGTGCACTGTCATTACTTCGTTCGTTTACATATATAAACTAATAATTATTGTAACAGCTTTGGGTAATCCCTACTAATATCAGGTATAAATGCGTATGTATCTACCGATTTCACGCTAAACTGGCTGAACCTATATTCTCTACTCATAGATGCGAAAGTGTGTCTAGAGATTTAGCAGACCATGGCTTTGACATTTGACTGTATGCAAAGTGATGTTTGTTGAGCACCTTTTAATATGGTAGATAATGTCATGAATTCTGACCAAGTTACTTCAAGGTACCCTATAGAGTTTCTGAACTCCTTACAATTATCAGGAGTACCTTCACGCAACTTGAGACCGAACGTTGGTGTTCCAGTCCTGTTAATGCGGAATCTTATTGCACTAAAGCTTTGTAATGGCAAATGGCTACAAGTAACACCAAGGATAAAACATTATAAAAGCTATTCGCTATTGCGAGTCAGACTCGCTCATGAAGGGTTCCATAGTGCAGGTATCCACTTACCATAGCCATTATCTTCGACTAACCATTATAGTAGAATAGTATTTGTATAAACGACAGAGCTCTATTCTGCTAGCTATATTTGCAGTTTCTAAGATGTGCTTTATTTCAAAAACTGCTGACAACATATTGTTCAAATCAATTTTCGTTGGAAGTTTTTATAACGATCTACAGCATATTTACCACTTTGGAACCGTATATCTTTCAAACGATTGACTTTGAGAAACAATGGTTTTAGGAACCTTAAAGTAATTTTTAACGACCCATTTGCCACATCAGTTCCATGTATGAAGAAATTATCTTATATATCCTTAATATTCAACATTTTTGGTTTTGATGGTTCACAGAATACGTCTACCTACCAATTTTCAAATGTGTAAACTGAATAATTTCGGCATAAAGTGGCTGTGATATACGGGCTGACGGACATAGCGCGTCTATTAGGATTCCGTGTTTAGCCATTTTTGACTACGGAACTCTAAAAATACTGTTTACAGAAATGTTTTAAATACTTCTTGCGGTTATATTTCTTATCAGTCCCTATGACTAGAATTAAAACGAAAATTACTATCGGACGATGAAGGAGTTTTGTGTTACCCCGAATTAAACGTGAGCGAAGCCGCGGGCAAAAGCTAGTTTTTAATAAATTTAAAGTTACTACCCCTTTCTCTTGAACACGTAGAGGTATTAAAATGAAATTCATATCAAATACTCAGGTATATAACACCGTTAGGCTGTAACAAAATCAAACTTCTATGTCTACGCAATCAAAAGAAAGAGCAATATAATCATGTTTTCAAACTCGCGAATACTCGCAAGGGAATCAAAACCTACAGGGTACTTACCCGTGAACTAAAAATCTTGAAATTTGGTACGAAGCAATGTCTTATCGCACAGATAAAGGATGCGGAAGGCTGAGGACCGTGTACTGTGGTGCGTATTGGGAGGGGCCTATGTCCAGCAGTGGACTGCGATAGGCTGATTGAGATTGAGATTTCAAATAATTACATAGTCTTCAAACCTTTTTGCTAATTATTCTGTTTGACGACCAGCCAGCTCACCATGACATACGCGCTCTTTTATAACCTTAGTGAGGACATGGTGTGGACAGTATAACATACTATCACAATATAATTATGGCTATAGTTGCATTAATTGTCGACGAAAATACTATTTATTATAGTATAATACCTATGCCTCCCGATGGAAGTTGTTTATTTCATGCAATATCGTTCTCTATTTATAATACCACTAATTTTGAACAAACACAAATACTAAGGACCTCAATACTTGTTTATATTTATAATAACTGGGACGAGTTTCATTTATATACAAGCTATGCCCGAAGAGGTCCTTTCTCTTCACGACATGAGTACAAAGCTACGATGCTCCAATCCTCTAGCTATGGCGGTACTGCGGAGGTGACGGCAGCAGGATGTTTGTATCCAGCGAGGTTCGAGGTGTATGAACGTAATACGGGTATTCTGAGGGGTGTATTTTGGCAGAGAAGGATATGCAATAAAGCGTTTACTTCTTTCAGGCAATTTATCATCAGGTCATTATGATTTTTGTTAGCCAATTGTGCGCGAAGGATTTCTTAATAATACATACAATCATATTAAGGTAAGCTTGGTAAAAAAAAACTCTAGATTCAAAGGTTGGCCGTCCTAAACGCAATAAAAGTGGTCGTCCTAAAAAATCTAAAATGTACTGCTCAGAATGAGAACGGCCAGCTGTAGCGTTGCATAAATACAACAATATACGGCAGTAACCTCAATAGGTAAAATTCATGTTCTCGTCTGATTGTCGTGGGAGACTTCAATATTGATTTTAGAATGAATCCCCAAAATGGAATTTCTACATATTTTTTATCTATAAACATGTTTCCGTTAATAAACACTAGCACAACACGAAGTAGTACAACTAAAGATAACTTTTTTCGAACTTCAATATTCAATGTGGTATACTATTCCTACCTTTTTCAGTCACCAGGTCAACTAGGGTTTACAGGTCTGGTTCAAATTTGATACTTAATTCCATACTTTAAAATTTTTATTTCCATTTTTATGTTTTTTTTTAAATTTACATAACCTATCACATCTTTACATACATCACGCCTTTTTATCCCCGAAGGGGTATGCAGAGGTGTATTACACACCCAAACTTCGCCAGTTATGTTTCGGTCCCAATGTAATAGGGGGCGAGCATAGGTATTGCCATATACCGGGCACATTACTTAGCGAGCGATAATTAACGTTTTAAACACCCACATATGTAACTCCGAAAAGTCAGTGATGTGTGACCGGGGTACCTGGGGATCGAACCAGAGATGATCGTCTCGGCAGTCCGTTACGTACACCACTGGGCTATCGCCGTTTACTTATTTTTGTTATTTTTTTTAGAATATTAATTATTGTTTTATTTTGTGTGCAAATAGTCACCTAGTAATAGTTTTATTGTCATCGCAAATAAATACTATAATTATTAAAAATACTTTAATTTTTGTTACAGATTTCTAATAGTCACTAAAAACTTTGTAAATCAATAACTTTGATAAAAAATCTCACCATTATTCATCAGCAGACTTTTGCAAGACTGCTGCAAGGCTAGTATAGGTATTTAAGTTATATTATAAAATAAGCGATATATGTTAATATAAAATAAAGGATGATAGTAGATATAAATATATAGATAGTAGATATAAAGGTGCATAGGGTTCCCACCAATAAATAAAGGATGTTTGATTACAAACGACAAAGAGGCCTTTTTCTATAATTTATGCTCCTCCAGCTTCCCATACTTTAATGTAATATTCCTATATCAAACTTAAGCTGTGCATGTGTCAACATGATAGCTCCCGAGTAATATTGGAAATTTGGAAAATATGTCGATAAAAATGTGTTTTATGTGCACCTATTACGTTAATACATCGATATTATATGGAGTACAGTGTTAAATTTGAGTATTTTGGATATAATAGGACATTATTTGTGTGAAGAAAAGTGCAGTGACAATTTCATAACTTGCAGGTGGCGCTAGCGGTGAACGGCGCATCGCGCTCTTTTGCACACGTGTGAACTGGCTAGCTGTGTCTCGCTCGCTCTGTGTTGTTATAATTTTAAACATCAAAATGAACTGTTTGGCTTGCACTAGAAAAATTGAAGTTGCGGAGATGATAAAATGCATTGGATGCAAAGGGGGATATCATTTTAAGTGTGTGAATATTTCCCCGGCTAAGTTTAAGGAGGGGCAGGCACAATTAAAGCGTACTTTTAAGTGTGTCTCCTGCTTGAATGTAGCACAGCGTATACGAGTAACCGGCGACACTCCTGTACGCGGTATTTCTCTCGGGTGTATGGCAAAGGAGCATTCCATTGGAGAGGATAGCTCTCTGGATACTGCTGATCTTATGACGGAGGAGGTGAAAAACGGTGTTATGAGTATAATGGAAAAAGTTAATGGCATTATTTTGGCAAAAATGAGTGTTCTCGAAAAAAAAATTATAGAAGAAATTCAAACTACTGTGCAGGTACTGGCGCTGGAAAATAGTAAACTCAGACTGGAATTACAGGAGGCAAATAGGAAATGCAGTTCATATGAACAACAAATTGAGGCCTTAAAGAAAGACAGTCAAATAACTAGAAAGGAAAATGGCAGGAATGATAATAATGCAAAAAATGTGAGAAAAGGACCGTCAGGCAGAACTGCTCCTGTGATCACTACTGCTGAAATGTCATCATCAGATGGAAATATTGATACGTTGAGATCTGATGTCAGCTTTGCAGAGGTGGCTAGTAAACCAGCGGATATGGGAGTTGCAGACAAGAACACTTACAATTGGATTGAAGTTAGAAATAGAAAAAGGAGCAATCCTATAAAGAGAGGGGGTAGTACCTCTGTAGTTTCTCTGAAAGCGGTTGAACGTCGACGTTTTTTACATGTATGGAGATTGGACAAAGGTACCACTGTGGATATTATAACTGAACATGTCAGGAAGGTATTAGGAAATGATTCGGAAATTATTGTTGAAAAATTGACACATAAAACGGAGCGAGACTACTCTTCATTCAAAATTGGAGTTTCAGTAAGTAACTTTGAATTACTCTGTGACCCAGCTATATGGCCACTACATGTTGAATTCAGCGAGTGGGTTTGGTTTCGTCGCCCAGCCAACCGAAATCAATCATGAATCAAACAGGTGTATCACTATTTTTTATCAAAATGTTAGAGGACTTCGTACAAAGACTACACAATTTTTGTCATTACTAGAATCCTCGGCATCCGATCTATTTGCTATCACTGAGACTGGCCTAAATGATGGAATTCAAAACACAGAGGTGGCGTTACCCGGATATCAGATTTTAAGATGTGACCGGGCGGACGGGCGCAAGCAAGGAGGCGTGCTTTTAGTGGCCACATCGCGGTTTGAATTGCAACAAGTAGCAATGCCGGATGGAATTATAATAGACAATTACAAATTTGAGTTAATTTGTGCGACTGTTTTCATGAACACTCGGTTTTTATTTACTTGTTGCACCGTATATACACCGCCGCGAACAGACGAGAATGAGTATATGGTATTATTTAGAATATTAGAACATTTCAGTGTTAAATACGGAAATAATTTAGTAATATTAGGAGATTTTAATTTATATTCTTGTTGTACAAATGTCATTAATTATTATGAGTATTTTAGGGCTTTCTGTGAGTTCACTCAGTGCAACGCAGTTAATAACTGCAACCATAGACAGTTGGACCTGGTGCTGAGCGCGCGCGGAGGCGCCGTATCGGTGCGCGCGGCGGACGAGGCGCTGCAGCCCGTTGACGTGTATCACCCACCGCTCGCGGCGCGCGTCGCGCTTGCTGCGCGCTTGACCGACTCAACTTCCGCGCAACCGGCACCGCCGCCGGGACCCTTGCCACACTCGGTTTCTCATAAACAATGGAACTTTAACAAAGCTGACTTCCATCGCTTGTATTATATGTTGACTGAAATAGATTGGAGTGATATATATTATCTGGATAACCCAGACTTAGTTTTAGATTTCTTTTATGACAAACTTTATGAAACGTTCGAAGTATGTGTTCCCCCGAAGAGATTGGGTAGGGTTAAAAGAAAGCGTATTTATCCGGTATGGTATACGACTGACCTTATCCAAACTATAAAACTGAAACATCAGCTACACAAAAAATTTAAATTAAGTAAATTGTGTACTGATTATGAGGCATTTAAACGTTGCAGAGCGAGAGTTAAGTATGAAACTGCACAAGCACATAACCAATACCGCGATCGCGTGCAAAGTAATTTAGAAAAAGATCCACGCACATTTTGGGACTTCATTAGAAGAAAGGGTAACTCGAGCAGTTGCAAAATAATGAAAGAAGGGCATGTTTTGTCGGAATATGAGTGTGCCAAGGAATTTGCACGTTTTTTTGAGTCTGTTTACAACCCGGAGCCAGCACAGCTTAATGTAACGGCAGCTCAGGCGCGCGCGGAGCAGCCGCCGGGCGCGTGGGCGCACCTTGCGCGCGTCACCGCCGCCGACGTGCGCCGCGCACTGGCTCGTCTGCCATCCAAACACTCTGTGGGGCCAGATGGTATACCACCGTTTGTTTTTAAGGATTGTACGGAAGTACTGGTAGAACCGCTCCTGCACTTATTTAATGTATGCATTGAGACCGCAACGTTTCCCGATCGCTGGAAGCTAACTCGAGTTGTACCCGTACCGAAAGGTGGTGGTGGTCCAGCTGCTAGCGATTATAGACCAGTGGCGGTCCTTTGCACCCCAGCAAAGGTATTCGAGGCAGTCATCTACAGTTGTCTATATCCACAAATAAGCGCTCAGTTGTCCGATGCGCAGCACGGCTTTCGTCCTGGGCGTGGGACTACTGGAAACTTGCTGGATCTAATGACTCATCTTGTACCAACGGTGGATGCTGGCCAACAAGTGGATGTTGCCTATTTTGATTTTAGGAAAGCTTTTGACACAGTTGACAACGATGTGTTGCTATTGAAGTTGGCTAGCGTAGGTTGTACACCACATACATTAAATTTCTTTGCCAGTTATTTACGGGACAGACGTCAATATGTTGACTGTGGTGGGTGCCATTCGGAACCATATTATACTAGATCGGGCGTGAGTCAGGGCACTAATTTGGGGCCTTTACTGTTTATTTTAACTGTAAATGACTTACCTGATGTAGTACTTAGATCAACACCTTTGTTATTTGCTGATGACCTTAAATTAGTACGGGAAATTAAACAAAACGAGGATCATGATAATCTGCAGCAAGATATAGATAAGATAATAGAGTGGAGCTCATCAAATAAGTTATACTTTAACGTCACTAAATGCTCTGTGATAACTTTCAGTCGCTCACACACCCCAAGCCACTATCAATATCAGATGGAAGGTATGCCACTACAACGCGTCACAGAGGTTAGGGACTTAGGCGTGTACTTCTCTGCAGATCTTAGCTTCAAAAAACATGTGTTGCACATTTGCAAGAAAGCATATCGCAATTTGGGGTTAGTACTACGCCAAGCTAACCAGTTTACAAACACTAGGGCACTGAGAGCATTGTATGAGGCACTGGTTAAGAGCCATTTAGAACATAATTCTGCAATATGGTCACCGCACGAAGCAAAATATTCATTAATGTTAGAACGCATCCAGAATAAATTTACTAGATTCTTATATTCTAAGAAGTATGGGGTGTATCCAGGATATCCACTTTTGTACCCGACACTATTTGTGTTAGGCATGGTAGGATACTACAAACTGGAGGTAAGAAGAGAGGTAGCTCTTACTACCTATCTATTTAAAATAATACGTGGCAAAGTGCACAACCCAGGCGTATTGCGTACAATCGGGCTGTGTGTTCCGGATGGGTACGCGGAGCGGCGGCGACGACCGCCGCTGTTGTCGGTGGTGCGAGCGCGCACCAACCTGCTGCAGCGCGCACCACTTACGAGGGCAATGCGGACGCTCAGTGCACTGTCCGATGTAGTAGATTTGTTTTCGTGCTCACTGAGTGAACTCACACGGGCCGCTTTTTGTTACCTTTCTAATATAAGTTTTTAGTTATAGGTATAGTTACTGTATATTGTTTTACTTTTCTGTTGCTACACTATTGCAATGGGTTATCCTGTAATGATAGTGGTATGTAAGGATGTGATAAATAAATAAATAAATAAATAAATAAATGTCATGGTTTTCATTTTGCAATAAAAATACCATAGCTATGCCTGGTGAACTTTTACTTATATACCTACAGGTTTGTACGGAACCCTCGGTGCGCGAGTCCGACTCGCACTTAACCGGTTTTTTTTTTGTTCACTACCGTGGCAACTCTCCTTATGAGCCATCTCAACTCGACGCCAACCCGACCAGAGTGCGATCGACCGGGCTTAGGACTGGCGGAAGAGGTGTGTGGGGGCTCTCCCCTAAAGGCAGGGCATACCCACTAAAACCACCGCGGTGTCCCTACGGGTCCCGTGTAGTGGCGGGGTCGCGCGATTCGGCGGCTCTAAAACGGCCGCAGAGGATAGGGAGGACGGCAACCCGACAACACCGCATCTCCTCTTCCTCTGCGGCCCCACCGCAACACAAACAATGGTGCACCCTATTTGGCCGCGGGAGTTAGGGCGCGCGGCAACGCAACACCGACACGCCTCTCCTCCCGCGACCGCATCGGACTGCGCGGGACAGACAGAACTGTCCTCCGCACCCGCACCTTGGGACGCATCCTACGCAGGCCTCACCCAAGTGGTACGTCCACTCCCGGGAGCCCGCTTAGCTTCACCGTGGATGTCTTAGCCATGGTTACTGAGCCCCCCCACCACGATAAGGTGGAGATCCTACTGGTGGAAAGGATATCTTGCCTTTACGTAAATAATACCTATGTATTTATTTTAGTCTAGTAATTTTAAGAAGACTTTTTTGTTAATACATGCATTTTCTATTACTTTCAAGACTTTCAAGATTGCGACTGCTGTGACTATACTATGTAAAAGTGGCAAAATACCCAGTTCCATTTAGTCTGCCGGGGGTGTGTTACACATAATGATTTGCAAAAGTGACGACCTAGTCATAACAAATACCCACCAGTATAAAAAGATCTTTCACTCACGTCACGTTCAACAACAATTTTTGGACGCTAGAGATGAATTCCAATGAATCGTTAAAGGTCACGCTAATATGGTCGCTAATATAGTCGTTGACTGAATCAGCGAACAAGCCGTCTGACGTAATAATATGTATATTGATAAGACGAGTATCCCTGTATGACGTGTTGAATGTGGTTTTTACGTAGACTTGAAAATGTGTTACAAGTGTTCAAAGTAAATATTGGTTTGCAACTCGTTGAAATATTGATTGTAATTAATAGACATCAGCATTGTAAAAAGTAGTTTAGTGTCTATGAGAACAATCATACTTATCGGATAATGAGAAATAAAGACGCTTGAGTTTTATTTATTTTTAAATTAATAATCAAGAGATAAGAAGTAACATTTTTTTAGTGTCAAAATTGCGAGCTTTTTAACAGCAAATATAAAATTAGAAAGTTGTTATTTAAGTTACAAACACTGCAAAAATAATTATTTTACTATAATATAGATTATCGAAAAGAAGACAGGAATAAAATACAAAAACTCAAAATCATAGGCCGAATTGTGTGCATAACATAATTATTGCACTTATTTACATTACCGGAACCATTTATTCCTTACGTTTGTATCAGCTATCTGATCGGCATTCAACGCAGGCAATGAGTAATCAAAAAAACAGACAGAATAAGTAAACAAAAAAATATTTTAAGCGTAATTATACCAAATCAAATTTTAAAGGCAGCGTCTATCTATAAGATTCTCCTGTCTATGCAAAGCTACCGAGTGCAGAGATGCGCAACCGAGGAATCTCATATTTAAAGTGTGTTCGTTTGTATCGAGTCACAGTGTGCATCGAACGTTGTGAACCGACGGGGGAGTTCGTCATTACAAACAGTGAATTCTCTCAACACGTGTTCTTTTATAAAAGAAATACTACTACCATAAGGTAAATATTGTGTTTTCGGTTCCCATGTTAAATCATGTTGAGCGACTTCATTCTGTGTTACTATTTATGTTTATTAATTAAGTTTATGCTTGAAATTAAAAGTTTCTTGTAATTTAATTTGTTTTAGTAAGAACGGATCGAAAACGAAACCTTGAAATATTTCACATTATTCCCGCAATTTAATTAAAATAAAGCTCAAACAAAAGCAATAATACTAGTAAGAGTAAACTGCTAATTTTTTATGTTTATTTTCCTTATTTTGAGGCTTTTTTATTAGATGTAAATTATATGTGACTTATAAAGCATTGTTTACGATCTTTAAGCCGGCGATTCATGTCACATAAAGTAAGTATAAGGAAAATCTGATAGCATTAGCAACGATTACACACGTAATAAAGAATTACAATTTATTACAGTAACTAAACATTGTTTCTGGGGATAACAACGCTATTGATATCTGGACCGGTTTTATTAAATAATACAGGTTTACAGTCTATTTATGGATTTACTAACCCCGTGTTTCTTTTTTACAGAAAATGGCCGTCTACAAGGTCACTCTAGCGCTCACAGTCCTGATTGCCTTCGTATCGGCACAAAGACCGTTCTACGCCGGGTTGAGACCAATCGGATTCCCTGCATTGGACACTCCAGACCTATTATCCAACAGATTCGGCGAAGATGCAGATCAACCCATACAAGCCAAAGGCGATGGAAATCTTATTAACAGACTTAATCAACTTCCCATTGACAAGCAACCTTTCTGGTACTTGAACTGGAGGCAGTATGAGGAGGCCAGACGTCAGCCTCAGACCTGGCCGCAAAGACCTAACTCATTCATTGGCCCTAAGTAAAGAAACAAATAGGCAGAAGAATTATTTGAATTTACAAACTTGGAATGTGACTGCCAACTGTTTTTGCTTAAAACGGAACAATCGCTCTGTTTAGTTGTATGTGGGATGAAATTTTGGACATGTATATAATTGGTCAAATATTTGAACAAAACTTAATTGAAACTATCTTATTTCCAAAATTTAGACTGCGATAGAAGATAGATGTAGCTATGTCATAACGAAATTAGGTTAGTTAATACAAATCGTACAAAGCGGCAAAGACCTTGGCAAAGACAAATCTAAAAAGACGGTCGGTTGAGTCTGAATTTGGAGATTTTGTAACGTGATTTCATCCTGGGACAACCCACCTGTGATTCTATATTCGTCTAGTATTATTTAAAAATTAATAGAATATTAGGAATTTTCGAATGACTGTTTCGAAGTAGGAAAGAACCGTAAGTTTCTAGAATATTGTCGAGTCACACCGACCGACGCACGAAAGTATGTTTAATAGTGTGTTAGTGTTCTTATCTTGCCATTTTTTATTGTGTAAAAATAACTTTATATGTTAATAAGAATAGAAAAATGTCTTAATTATATAATGTAGTTGTCTGTAAAGTTATTGCACTACACTATACTTTATATTTACACATTCCTATTTTTGTTATAATAAACTTTTTATACCTACATATTGCCCAACTTATTGAACTCATTCATTTCATTCATTTATTTATTCACAAACAATAATACAATTGTGTTTGAATGTTAATATAAATACACATAAAATATACATTAAAAGGAACACAATAAAAATAAAATGTCAAAAAGTTAATTACTTGTCAAAAAAAATCATCAATGTCATTAAAAGAAGTCAACACAATATTATCAATACAAAAAAAAAAAATCGCAATAAATTTATCAAAAGGAAAAAAAAACAGCACAACAACACAATTAAATTTCAAGTCAAGTAGTTTTGAAAATGATCACAATAATAATAATTGAAAATAGATAACATCATAATAATACAATAAATAACATTACAATTTAATTACTTATGTTGGAGTCTATGAATTCTGTTACCGAGTAGTAGCTGTACAAACAACACTCAGTCTCTTCTCATGCATCATTTTTGCGTGCTTATACATATATCATATAATATACAGTTACCATAACTATTATCACTACAGTAATTCCTTAATCGGAACTGACACATTGGTCGATAAGTGTTCTAACTGCTTAATCTAAAAATTGTCAGCCGGAATCTTTTTAACAAGTCCCAAGATGATCTTCGATTCAAGAAATTGCTCTTTACAACACTCTTCGATACGTAACCTGCTTTGTCATAGATAAAAACTCTTGGTACCAACTGTACACGATGTTCTACTTTGAAACTGAAACTGCAGAGGCTTCGTAAATTATTGTTATTACAAACTATTGCAAGGTATTTTGCGTTACAACGTATTTTCAAGAATTTATAAGGTTTATTAAAATTACCCTTTAACCATTATAAGAAATAAGTAAATCAATCTAGTCTGTTTCTATTTGTCGAAGGAATATACTTTAGATAACCGTGGGAACGATATTTATTTATCGTTATTTTAGAACTATTATTTCAGTTAATCTATTTTCTTCATCTGGGCTATTTTAGGCTCTACAACTGCAATTTTGAACTGAAATCTAAAACTGCATGAATTTATGATAGGCATCATAATACTTTAAAATAATAGTATTTATCTTACGGCAGCCGTTGTACTTCCATTAATTCCTGTGTATTAAACTCCTTTTTTTATGAGATAGGGGGCAAACGAGCAGACGGATCGCCTGATGTTAAGCTATTACCGCCGCCCATGGACACCCGCAACACCAGAGGAGTCACAAGTGCGTTGCCGGCTTTTTAAAAAGGAATACGCTCTTTTCTTGAAGGTTTGAAGGTCGTATTGGTTCGGAAAAACCGCAGGCGACAGATCATTCCACAGTTTAGATGTGCGAGGCAGAAAGATTCTAGAGAAACGCACCGTTGTGGATTGCCAACCATCTAAATGGTGGGGATGGAAATGAACGATGGCGGAAAGAGGCGGCAGGGATTAATCTGCACAATTCCTCGGAGCACTCCCCATAGTAGTAGCGATAAAAGATGCATAGTGAGGCTACATCTCTACGCAGCGCCAAGGGGTCTAACCGGTTGCAAATATCTTGGCAGTTGACAATTCGAGTGGCTCTCCGTTGGATGCAGTCCAGAGGGAGAAGCTGGTACTGGGGTGCCCCTGCCCAAAGATGAGAATTGTATTCCATATGCGGCCGGACCTGCGCCTTATAAAGTAGCAAGCGGTGGGCTGGAGTGAAATACCGTCTCGATCCATTGAGCCCGCCAAGCTTCTTCGAGGCTAACTTAGCCTTACCCTCTAAGTGACTGCGGAACTGGACTTCACTCGATATGTCGACACCAAGTAATTCAATACTGGAGGAGGCAGTTAAGGGGGTGCTCTCAAAATGAGGACATACGACCAAAGGCAGTTTTTTTGCGGTGAACTCGCAAACTTGTGTCTTTGTGGGGTTAAATTGGGCCAAATTAAGTCTCCCCCAATCTGAGACCATCTCCAAGGAGGTCTCAATTTCAGACATAAGTTTATTTCGGCTCTCGATGACTTTTTCCCGATAAATGTTGGAGCGGCCGGTATATAAAGCATCTCCTGTGCTGTCCTCTGCATAACAATGAATGCCGCTGTCTAGCAACATATCATTGATATGCAGGAAGAACAAAGTAGGCGATAGCACGCAGCCTTGAGGGACACCAGCATTTACAAACAAGGCGTCAGAGCACTCACCGTCGAGCACGACCTTTATGCTTCTGTCTGTAAGAAAGCTGGTGACCCATTTGCATAATTTCTCGGGCAGCCCATAGGGAGGGAGCTTCGAAAGAAGCGCTTTGTGCCAGACCCGATCGAAGGCCTTCGCTATGTCCAAACTGACCGCCAAATCCTCCCCCTTCGTCTCGATCGCCTGTGCCGGACGATGTGTCAGGTATACTAGAAGATCACCAGCCGACCGACCCTTACGAACGCCGTATTGCTGGTCACTAAGCAGCTGATTATCCTCTAAAAACCGAAGGAGCTGGCAGTTAATAATGAACTCCATTATCTTCGAGAAGAGGGAGGTTGTGGCTATTGGTCTGTAGTTGGACGGATTAGAGCGATTTAGGGATCGGGTGGAGCAATGCTGTCTCCCACGATGTTGGGACTACGCCAAAAGAGTAAGAGAGCCGAAAAAGAGGTGTTAAAACTGGTGCCAACTCTGGAGCGCACATCTTCAACACAATAGGAGGAATTCTATCAGGCCCACTCGACTTATGGATATCGAGGGACAGAAGTGCCATACGGACTTTGCGTTGGTGGAACCGAATATCCGGCATACAGCCCTTGAACAGCGGCATAGTAGGCGGTTCCTGTCCCCTGTCATCCAAGGTCGAGTTGGTCGCAAAGAGTTTGCTCAGAAGATCGGCTTTCTCCTTTGCGTCGTGGGCCGGATTTCCCATGTGTAGCGGTGGAAAGGATGGCTTACAGAAATTTCCTTCGATAGCTTTGGCAAGAGACCAGAATGCACGAGTTCCCGAAGGAAGGCGCTCAAGCCTCTCGCCAATTCTACCGATGTGCTTCGACTTCGCACTAGCAATGTCTCTTTTGAAGGACCTGGAGGCAAAGTTATACTCCTTTTTTAATGCGCTGGTATTTTCATCCTGTACCGCCACCGCATCAGCCCAGGCTTGGTAAGCTTCCTGCTTCCTGCAAGAAGCCTTTTTGGAAGATGAACCAAACCAAGGCCGAAATTTGCCACCAATGGGGTTTCTTGGATTATACATGATTTTTTTTTGACAACCAACGGACTCAATGACTACCCAGTCTCGAAATAACAATTTATGAATCGCACAAAGTGTTGTCTCGTAAGGGTATCGAAACCACCACACTCAGCGCAATGTCAAGTGGCGAGGCGGCCGCTTCAACCAATATACCCACCACACCAAACATGATATCTTCAGTTAGTATAATCTTGGTACGTTCATTCATAAATATTACGTGACTACGATAATCGTGATGTTATTCTGTAATATAATAGCACAGCCTATCCCATCTATATAATACTACTTAGGGTCTATGTGTAGGTTACTGTTGTAAGTAAAGTAAAATGTTATATCTACTTCCCTAAATTCTCAGACAGCTGGAGAGTTTTTCAATTGTTAACTCAGCGCAAAATGACGAGTTCTGTATTTCAGTAAAAAATTTTGCTACTTACGATTCGCAATTAAGCGACATGGGTTTTCAACTAGTTGCAAGATAATGATCCTTCTCTATACTAAGCATTTTGATGTTATGAAAAAGTATGCGTGATGGATATCTAGTTTTCACTAATATTCCAAATGTAAATGTGAGTAAATTTGTTTTGAACCGAGCATCATCAAATTCTCTTATACTAACCATCATTTCATACAGTGAGTTTGAACTTGAATGTATACATTTATAATATTTGAAAAGTAGTGTCTACCTTATGGCTCTGAAACACTTGAGCATTCACCTGTAATGAGCATTCTCGCAAATGTTACAAAACAGTAAAACAAACAAGTGTGTTTTAGCGAGCATTCTCACAAACATTCTGGTAAGTCTTAGAATAAAGAAAATACATAGAAACCGCACTACAATGGCGGTTAAACCTAATATGTTTACTTCACTTTGACTTATAATTTTAATCCAAGGTAAGATTAAAATAAATAATTATACAAATGACGCTTCGAATCTTCGTAGTTTGTCACTAATTTTAAATTGACTAGTGATGGGCTTACTCAAAATGAATATCGATAAAATATCGATAATGTTTTCAATAAATCCTTAAAATTGGTTTACTCAGAATTATTTTCAATAGAATTTTGATAAACCCTCGATATCGATAGTAGGGGTCGTGTGATGATGATGTTGTAGGTGTGTGTGAAGAGATAAAAGAAAGAATCCAGGAAACGAGATATATGTGCTTTACTGTGGTACCACATTATAACTATAAATAAACTATATAACTACGACCTAACTGTGTGGGAGCGGGAAGACGACTGCTGAGCTTCGCTTACACAATAGTGCGCCTTGTATATAATTTATAGTGTCAACAGCCGCTACAATATTCCCCCCTTTATAAAAAAGCGGAATTAAAATATTAAAAAATCTAAAAATTAATAAGGAGACTAGTTCAAATATATTATAACTATAAGTACATGCTAGCGCTCGGATCACGTTATCAAGTTACCGGAGCGCTAGTTCGGCGAATGCAAAATTAACAGAAATTATAAGTAATATGGAACTCTAGTTAACGATAAAACTAAGTGTACTATTAGAATACTCTACTATTAGAATTATATAACATGGAACTTTATAACAATAAAATATATGAATTTATGAAATAACTAGACGAGAATAACTATTCAATGCCAAAAACACGATAATAACACAGTTGCCGTTTCTATCACACTCCTTTTGCTCTTCGTAAGCCGCTTGTAGAGAGCTGGTCGTACAAAGAAGCAAATATGTGCATTTCACCGATTGTGCCAGCGATCTTCTTATGCTGCCTGAGCCGTACTTAGGGATGACAAGTTACGCTATCCAACACTGAGCGGTATCCATCCTTGCCTCCAAGTGTGATGAGCCCCTTCGACGCGTGCACTGTTCCATAGAGTGCCACCGTCGGTCCCGTGTAAATCACCGTCCTCGGAATATGCTGCGTCTTGTCGTCTTGGTGCGGGATGCTGCCTTGCCGCCAAGGTAAATACGCCTTACGTCTTATGCCTCGACGTACGCACTGACCTGCAGAGTGCTGCCGCCGTCGTGTGCCGCTCCGGTATTCTCGTGCTGCCCATATTGCCGTGGTCGCTGTTATCGGCAGATCGTCGTGTACCTTGTTCCAAATTTGGGTCGCACGTGTCCTGACTCTGATGTTCTCCGCAGTTAGGTCGTAAGCCCTTTTGGTCGTAGTGAAAAGGGCGAGTCGTCTCCCATGAGTCCAGGATGTCTCCGTGTCCAGGCTGCTTGGCTGCTCGCTATCGCCACGCAGCACATGCGCTTGTTTGATTTCGCTGACCATGTGCCCGTGCGTCGATGCTGCGTTGCTGAAGCTGAGCCGAAGGTTGCGTTTTCGATGTCAGGGGTCACCAATGTAGGGGTGGTGTGATGATGATGTTGTAGGTGTGTGTGAAGAGATAAAAGAAAGAATCCAGGAAACGAGATACATGTATTTTACTGTGGTACCACATAATAACTATAAATAAACTATATAACTACGACCTAACTGTGTGGGAGCGGGAAGACGACTACTGAGCTTCGCTTACACAATAGTGCGCCTTGTACATAATTTGTGGCATCAGCAGCCACTACAGATATATAAATTTGAACGTAGGAACTTATGTGATTTATTAAACCTGTTCAAATTAAAATCTGCATTTTATTATTTAGAAACGTCATTTGTTTATGCATCTTACACTAGAAATCATTCATAACTGAAACAGAAGTAAATATACAGGGTAAAACTGCTGATGTAGTGCGGTTTCTATATTTTTCTGTACTCTACGGATTAGAGTCTTCGCCAAAATGATCGTGAAAATGTTCGTAGCAATGTTCGGCTCTGTTCATTTCGATTCGGTTCAGTACGACAAAACAAAAAGCGGCGAATGCTCGCTGTTCTGTTACAAGTGAATGCTCAGGTGTATCAGCGCTATTAAGTAACTTTAAATCGGACTGCGTAAACAACTATAATAATGCCCAGAATAATCTACTCACGGATTGCTCAATGTCGCCAATGGCCAAAAAAGACGTAGGATAAAAATCTGAAATAACATACATCTTGTTTCAAAAAGAAATTATTATTACATTATTATAAACGTGTGGTGACGGATTAAGAAAACAAAGAGTCACTTCCCATTTCATTCCGTTTCGTAAGAGGCAATTAAGGAAAATCTGACCAAATATTATTTTTATAATTAAAGTAAACTCGACATCAGACCATGCATAAATCCGTCTGGCCAGCGTGTTATAAATACGCCAAATGTGTAGTGAATTATGAGGCTTAAGTCAAGCAGTGTACCACGAAAGGCTTTAAAATCTTCTGAAAGATCAAAAATACTTTAACAGATCATCTATATAGCATTGTACATAGAGAAGCTGTGTGTGGCAGAAAAAGAAAACTGAGTTCATTATTATTTTACTTGGCATATGCCAAGTAAAATAATAATGAACTCAGTTTTCTAAAAGTAAGAGTAAAAATGGTATTTGATTTCTTTGTTAGAAAGTCTGAGAACCTCATCATAATTCGCTTTGCAAACAAGTAGACGTTTAACAAATATGAGCCAAGTTTTATTTCATATACATAACCTACCTTCTCTTCTTGATACCTGGGATTTACAAATGAGTAAATAATTAAACAGACAAACTAGCTTTTCCTACATCCGTGTGTACCGTCCTAAATTTTCTTTTCAAGCATGGAAAGTCACGGAACGACAAATTCTCTAAGTGGATATGCGTATTATATGCGCAGCATTCAAATTTAGAAATATAACGCATCCCCTTTATTGATAGATTTGAACAGGCGTCCTTGCTGGCATCCAGCTCCATCCCAAAAATATTTTATGGGAACGGTTTGACAGGTACCTGTGGCAGTATTAAAAACGGTTCTTAAAATATACATGTGATTAAAAAAATACATACTATTGACATAACGGCAAGTTATAATAAAAAATCGTTATCATACAGGTAGTATATAAATAAACAAGAAAAACACAATACTGTTCATTATGTAAGAGTGGCAAAATACCCAGTTCCATTAAGTCTGCCGGGGGTGTGTTATACATAATTATTTGCAAAACTGATGAACTAGACATAACGAATACCCACCAGTATAAAACACTTCCAGTTCCCTCTCGTTCAACAGAAACTGGAAGCTGTAGGTGAATCGCAAAGAGTCAATAAAGGTCATACTAATATGGTCGTTAACAGAATCAGCGAACAAGCCATCTGACGTCATATATCGGTCAGACGAGTATCCCCGCATGATGTGTTGAATATGGTTTTTACGTAGACTTAAGAATATGTAACAAGTGTTTAAAGTAAATAATAATAATAATATTAAACCACATTCACACAACACCATCTAGTCCCAAACTAAGCAGAGCTTGTACCGTGGGTACTAGATAATGGATAAACATACATATATACTTTTTTTGTAAATACTTACATATTATACATAGAAACACCCATACCAAGACAAACATCCATGTTCACGCACACAAATGTTTGACTTGAGCGGGAATCGAACCCGCGACCTTCGGCGTAGCAGTCGCTTACATTCCCGTTGCGCCCACCGGTCGTCAAATATTGATTTGTTACGCGTGATGCGTGTGCATTATTGATTGCAAATACTGTAATTAGTCTTAAGTGACCATGTGATAGAACAAATAATTATATCTACCTACTACTAGAGGATGCCCGCGGTTACACCCGCGTTATTTAAGGCTACTGCTCTGCTCCCGTCGCTTAGAGCGTGATGTTATATAGCCTATAGCCTTCCTCGATAAATGGGCTATCTAACACTAAAAGAATCTTTCAAATCGGTAGTTCCTGAGATAAGCGCGTTCAACCAAACAAACAAACAAACTCTTCAGCTTTATATATTAGTAAATGATTGGTTCATATAGTAAAATATTGACACAAAAGCTTCATAATATGATTCGCAGATGTTTAACTCATGTTAAATATTTATAATATTTAATTAATAAGATTGGTTTTGTTACCAAATATTAGGAATGATGTAGGTATAAAATCGTTAATATCTCTTGCATCATATAGAATAACGTACCTCAAATAAAACTATATGCCGTAATTATTTAACCTAGTTTTTTTATTTAACATGAACTTAAATATTAGGTTTCTAAATAAAATGCCACATTCTTAATGTAACAGCTGAATCACTACATAGTATAAAACAAAGTGTGTCTTCTGTCTGTCTGTCCCTATGTATGCTTAAATCTTTAAAACTATGCAACGCATTTCAATGCGGTTTATTTAATAGATTGAATGATTCAAGAGGAAGGTTTATATGTATAATACTTGCATAATATTTTACCCGTGCTGAGCCGGGGCGGGTTGCTACTTATGAATAAAACCAAATGTCAACCCATTTTGACACTAGAAATATCTTGCCGCATTTACAAGCAGATCAAAATGACAAAAAGTATTTTTAATTATATTGGTATCAAATTATATATTATTGTTTTTTAGGGTTCCGTACCTCAAAATGAAAAAACGGAACCCTTATAGGATCACTTTGTTGTCCATCCGCCTGTCAAGACCCTTTTTCTCAGAAACGCGTGAAGGTATCAAAGTAAAATTTATATCAAATAATCAAATCTACTGTTCCTTGAAGCTGTGAAAAAATAAAACTTCTAAGCTAACGCCATCAAAAGATACAGCCGTTTATGCTGCAAATTTCCGCAATTTTCGAAACTCGCAAGGGAGTCAAAACCTACAGGGTACTTCCCGTGAACTCAGAATCTCGAAATTTGGTACAAAGCAATGTCTTATAGTACAGATAAAGGAAAAATTGTGAAAACCGTAATTTTTTTCCTGCATCATATCATAAAAATATTTTTAATAATTTTAAAGTTATAACAATTTTTCATGAACACGTAGATGTATTAAATTGAAATTCAACTCAAATACTCAAGTCTATAATACCTTTAAGCAGTAACAAAATCAAACTTCTATGTCAACGCAATACAAAGAAACAGCAATTTAAGCCACATATTTACTCAAAACTACTCGCAAGGGAATCAAAACCTACAGGGTACTTCCCGTAAACTCAGAATCTTGAAATTTGGTACGAAGCAATGTCTTATCGCACAGGTTAAGGAAGAATTGCGAAAATCGTAATTTTTTAGTTAAATCATATAAAAAAATATTTGTATTAATTTGAAAGTTACTACCTCTTTTCTCATGAACGAGTAAAATTATTAAATTGAAATTCATATCAAATACTCGGGTCTATAATACCTTTAAGCTGTAACAAAATCAAACTTCTAAACTAACGCAATCAAAAGATTCAGCTGCTCATGCCGCAAATTCTCGCAAATTTTCGAAACTCACAAGGGAATCAAAACCTACAGGGTACTTCCCGTGTACTTGAAATTTGGTACAAGGCAACTTCTTATAATAAGATATAATTAGAAAAAAGAAAAATAAAAATTTTTAGGTACATTATATAATAAAAATATTTTTAATCTTTTTTAAATTACTACCTCTTTCCTCATGAATGCGTAGAGTTATTAAATTTAAATTCATTTGAAATACTCATGTCTATAACACCATTAAGTTTTATTAAAATCAAACTTCTATGTCGACGCAATCAACAGAAACAGCAATTTAAGCATATTTTCAAACTCGCAACTACTCGCAAGGGAATCAAAACCTACAGGGTACTTCCCGTGAACTCAAAACCTTGAAATTTGGCACGAAGCAACGTCTTATAGCACAGATAAAGGAAAAATTGCGTAAACCGTAAATTTTTAGTAACATCATATGATTAAAATAATTTTAATAATTTTAAGGGTACTAACTCTTTCCTCATGAACCCGTAGAAGTATAAAATTAAAATTCATATCAAATGCTCAAGGTAAAACTAAAGTCACCAGTCGATCTAGAATCTTGAATTTGGCATAAAACAACGTTTTATAGCACATAGGAAAAATTTTGAAAACATTAAACTTTTAGTTACATCACATATTTTTTAAAATAATTATATACACCACTATTTTTTAATTAGTACAATAAATTTAACAGGGCACTAAGTATCTTTAACTAATCATATTTATGTAGTTAAAAAAAAAAACACTAAGTCCCAAAACTGTCTCAAAACTGTCCACAAAAAATAAGTAATAATTGGTAAATGCATAATACTATGACCGACCCGCGTACTAAACAGTATTAAACTGATCTATTGATAAATTCCTCCCCCCCTCCCCTCTGCGCCTGCGCTGCGTCCCGACGATGCGACAAACAGTACAAAATTGCTAGCGAAAGTGAGCGTATCTATTTTTTCGTTGCAAAAGTTAATTGTTTGTCTGCGTTTGCCCGACGCGACGGCCTATCATATCAGATCATATCACGGGAGTATGTAGCTATGCTTCGTGCGTACTTTTTGAGTTGAAAAATCGCGAGTGCAGCTGTGTACCCATGGACATCTTATTGTGAGTGTACAAAAGTGAGCCAGTTAGTGTCGAACAATTAAAACAGCGCATATTGGACGCTTTTGACGAAGTGAAAAGACATAAGCGTACTTCTCTCGTTAAAAAAATGTTTGTGTATTGACAACGGTGGTGGACATTTCGAAGGACAATGGAAATACTTGTAATTTAGCAAATAATACGTACTTAAGTAAATAATAATTTGCTGCGGGTGGCTCAAAATCGGTCTGTGTGGAGAACCTTGAGGGAGGCCTATGTCCAGCAGTGGACGTCTCTAGGCTGACATGATGATGATAAAATAATATTTGTAAATATGCAGATGATTCTAACTTCATAAATACGCCAAAATAACTCTTTTCTTTTATTACAGAATACCTTCTTTTATTTTGATATGTGTTTGCTCTCTAAATACATACCTCCGTATTTAATTACTTGTAAAACGGTAAATTTTGCCGGTCCTAAGCCCGGATGAAGTATGAAGGAGAGGGTAGAATTTAAAAAAATAAAAAGTAACTACCTACACTTAATATTTTGCTTCATTTTATTGTCTAAGGCTACCTACATTATAAGTGCGACGGAAAGAATGCGTAAGAGTGGGACGGAAAGTAAGTACTATCAATGAAGTAGTGAATGAATTGTAAAACATGTCTATGATTCAGGTGAGATTTTCTAAAAAAAAAAATATTATATCTTTGCTACTTATAGATATTATGAAATTCTTACGTCACATATATGATAATAATGTCTTCGCTAATATGTCTTTAAAGTTTTTGTACTAATTAAATAATAGTGGTGTATAATATGTACCTACAGGTTTGTACGGAACCCTCGGTGCGCGAGTCCGACTCGCACTTGGTTTATTTTAAATGCATCGTCTACTCTATGAGATTGAACTCTCTATGCAAAGCTACGCAGTAGATGCGCAGTCGAGAGATCGCATATTTATAGTGCGTTTGTTTGTATCGAGTCACAGTGTGAGTTCGTCACAAGAAATAGTGCTTTCACTTTACACGTGTTTATTTATTTATTTATTTAATACAACTGCTCACTACACTTACAGTTGCCCAAAACGTGTAGTGAGCCCTTACATTTAGGTACATTAACTTATATTGTAATATTCATTAGTCATTTCCAAAATACATTTTACATATAATTAAATAGATATACAATTTGGTGAAAAATATGTCAACATCAGCATATTTTCTAATAATATTATTCAGCAGTGTGAGTGCCTGGGTAGTAGGCGCGTACTGCGCGGTTCAGGTTCGTACCTGTGCACAGTGGTTCCGTAGCAGGTCATACGGTACCAATCACGATGTTTGAATTACAAGACGATACCTCACTTAATTCCTCACTATTTATCACACTATATGAGGGTACACAAATAATTTCATTTTGTTTTTTCCTACTTATAGTTTTGTGCATCTAAAGTGAACGCATTACAAGTCCGTCTGTTAGCGTAATTAGCGCGTGATATTTAATATTTTTAGTGACACTTGTTTTTAAAGAATAAATTGTTTGTGACCGGATGTTTTACAATGGATATTCAAGTTGAAGGTATGTAAAGTGTATTTTAAGCATTTTCTTTTATTTTAATTCATGTGTTATTTTTTTAATCGGTGCTACGCCAATGAAATAAAAAAAAATCTTTTTTTGTTTTACTTTATCTATGTCGAAGCTTTTAACTACTTTCTGACCATAACCTACAAAAGCAATTTTATATAAAGACATTAAAAAACACTATATTTTAAATTTAAAAGAAAATTGACTGCGATATGCTGCGATAGTAGGTGGTACCTAGGATCTACGCCAGGTGTTAAAGCTGTCTACGAGATATCATTATTCTAAAATCCACACTATACTATTTGTATTTTGTTTTAGGTACAACATTTAACTGTTCTTTTACAAGAATGCTTGTACTCGACACTTGGCTGTCTATTAAGAAGACTACTTCTGAAGCAGACAGATGTCGTCAAGTTTTGAATAGTCTGGCGCAGTTGCTGCCAGATGTCGAAAATATTGACACAAAAACCTTGGAAATTAGAATTACTCTGCTTTGTTATCTATCGGTGAGCTCTCGGAAAAGGCAGCTGAATCGTGTAATAAATTAATTAAACGATTTAGGCGTGATTATACAAGAAAAATGTCTCGACTTGTCACAAACACCGATCTGATGCACAGACTTCTTTTTAATTTGGATCCATACCTTTCTAATTTAAGGAAATTACCACGAAAGAAGAAGTCTGCTCTATCAGCTGACCTATTAAATTTATTGTCCTTTTAAATCTGTGCCATTTTATAAGTAGTTTAGAAAACTTTAGCTTGTAATATTATTTGATTTGCTTAGATTTGTTCAATGTGCCTATAAAACTATTTATTTGTAATTATTTGATGAATATTTGTGTTTGTCATTAGTAAGAGTCTAGTTAAGTGGTATTATTGTAATAGTAATTTATGCCAATTAAGTTTCAGAGTAGCTGTAATTCACCTTTCTCAATTATTCTACTTTGTACAAGAAATAGCTGAGTTTTATATTGAATGAATTATTATTATTCTGATATAATCTGTTTTATTTCTACAAATCTTTACCTCAATTAATAAAAAATACTATAACACCATGCATTACTATGCATTTCAATAGCCATTCGTTGCGCGAAACTTCTATGACCGCCCTTCTTAGAGCGCGGAATCACTGTGCTGTGGTGCGGCGAGTAGGCGCCGCGAGCGCACTCGCGTATAATTGTTCGGTGCTGAGATCGAACAGCGTGACAACGTATTAGAGTCGTCAATTTGGTTGTGTAACAATAAAATCTCACTGAAAACTCTGTGATACACATAAGTGTCGACTTTCTATGAGACTTAAGTTTATAACTGACATTCAAATGACTCATCATCGTCCTAGGGTTGTCCCGGTTGCATCCAAGACTTCACGCCTTGGAGCCCAAGGTCCACTTACTGGTCTAACCAGATATGACAGAATATCAACTTTTCCGCAGAGCGACTGCCATCTGACCTCCGCAACCCAAAGGGATAGCGATATGCCATGGTTTAGACCAGTACCAGTTTATTTGAGGGTACTAACTCCCCGTAACGACTGTCAAAGATCTTCATGACAGCCGGGACCGTCGGTTTAACGTGCTCTCCGAGGCACGGGGCAAGCGATAATTAATAATTTAATACGCACTTAACTTCGAAAAGTCTTTGGTGCGCGCCGTGGATTCGAAGCCGATACCTTCTGCATGGTAGTCCGTTGGTGTCTCCACTAGGCTATCGCTGCCTGACATATTCAAATAACTATGTCACATTTAAATACATACTCCTAGCGCTGTCCCAGTTAGAACCCAGCGTCCGTTTTCGAGTCTAACCGGATGTCACTGAATATTATTTTTTCCACAGACTGGCTGACTGTTGTCAGTTTATTCAGAGATACTGACTGCTACCTCTAACGACTGTCGAAGATCTTCATGACAGCCGGGACCAACGGCTTAACGTGCGCTCTGAGGCACGGGTCAAGCGATAATTAACAATTACATCATGTCATATACAAAATATTATACCCATAATATATTTACTATGAAAACGACAGCGATATAAGTTTATTGCTTGTAATAACGTCAGTAGAAATAGGTCAATGATCGCGCTCTCCCATTAACGTGATAAAGGGTTAGTTCAACAATAACGACGACGTCACTTTAACAATATTTACTTGAAAATTAAGCTGCTTGTGACTTTGAACTGAATAGGTAGATTATTTTGTAAACAAATTATTTTATAGTATATCTCAATGCAATCAAAATTCTGACCGACAAAATTGAAAACTGTATTATAAATTATCAATGAGTGTACAAAAACAAAAACATTAAAAATATATTAAAATAACCCTTTTACTTCGATAGTGTAAACACTTAACAATTTATCCAGCAGCAACAAGGTAAATAATCCGGCAATTTTCATGTAACGTGAGATTCATTCACAGCATTATTACTATGCCCCGGGCTTGCATCTACATATGGTTACGAAGTTCACTGCAGCTGTAATTACTATGTTAATTATTCAGTTCATAGCACATTACTGTCGTGGGTACCGCTTTCTGAAACTTGGAACCTGTTTCAAGTTCAATATTGTTCTGGCAACGTGTCACATCAAAGTTTAAGAGATGACTGTCTGTTTTGCGCGACAGATTGTGTGGTTGTGTGCTTTGAAACCACGAGAATATCTGCTTATTTTAGATGTATTAGGGTGTCATGATTATCGGTTTTTGCAATCATTGTTCAGCGCTACGTGGCGTCATAGTATTTACTTTTTATTTTCGTATAGTGAATTTTCGTGTGACTAACACTAACCGTATCAAAATATAACTCAATAGTATAAGCCTCGTAAAGTATTGTCATTGACAATAAAAGAAGATAGAATTCTGGGTTGGCTTTAATAAATTTTGATATCACTGTTACGCTGCTTAGTAATAACTTTGCACACAGTGGATTGATTAGTAGTAGACAAAATTTATGTTGTCAAGCAGAGTCACGGCTTCTATTTTTTATAATTATTTTAAAATAGATCTGAAATTATTAAAATTATCTTCTTTGAATGTAACTTTATCGCATAAAATGAAATCTGAAACTCGCAACCAACGCCGAAATATTTGGACCAACATTTCCCATGCGGAAATATTCATCGTATCCTATCTGAGCAGTAACTGTTATATTTTCGTTATACGCTAAAGTACAATGGCGTTTGATATAGCAGGCTCTCGTGGGAGTATGTTATGTTTCTATGTCGAGGCTCAGCGCTGGTTTTATAATAAAAAGAAAAGATGTGACGGCCGTTTCATAGTAGGTATTGGTATTTACAACTCGCCGCTAGAGTACTAGATGGGGTGGGATAGTTGTGAGAAAAGGGATTGGTGTACCTACCTCCTGGAAAATTGAATATGTGTCACTTTATGCACAAATAACACCAAGAGATACAAACACACAGTCGCAATGCTTAGAAATGTTGAGGGAGCTCAGTGTTGGATCTTTGCAGTTGCAAAACAAAGTGTGCGTGTCAAAGTGCGATGTTAACCTGTTATTTTTTTATCTTCCTGCTATATTATGTGTTTTTTGTTGCCTGTATGTTAAATTGATATTTTCGCTATAGCGGCAAATTGTATACAATAATAATATACTTAACAAAATATAGATTACTAGAGGACGCCCGCAGCTACGCCTGCATTTTTTTTTAATTTACCCGTTTTGCCCGATCCCGTGGGAATTTCGGGAAATCCCTTCTTAGTGCACCCCTACGGTCCCCAAGGAACATACATGCCAAGTTTCAGCTGCCTGCGCCCAATAATTTCGGCTGTAGCGTGTCTGTCAGTCAGTCAGTAACGCAAGGATTTTATATATTAAGATTACAAGTGACGATTAGACAAGGGAATCATCAAACCAAGTGTAAATCTTCTGAATCTGCAGAAAGGCCTTGCATGCTGCTAAACGGCAGGATTATGCTAAAAGCTTGAATATACTGCTCTCTTACAGAATGTTCATGACAGTCATGATCGATGCCTATACGAACCTTTCAATGTATGTGAAGAATTGAGGCTCTTATATTTGACGAAAATCCTTTCACATTAGATAAACAACAAGCTCTTTAAATAATAAATATTGATAGCGCGTTCAAAATATTTTTAGATTTTCTGAAAAGAACTTTATTTCTTTTGCATTTAAGGTGCTTTTTAATTTGCGCTTCTGCTACGTACGGTATACAGTTGATATCCTTTCATCCGACCTCACCTTACATTGACAGATTTACCGTATGTCGACCCTGCCTGCCAAGACAAATAAAAATGCTAGTTTATTCAGTAAAATTCATATCACAAATACAAATGAAAATAATGTGAGCTTACTATGATAGATCTTGTATCCTATTTCAATGATTGTATTACATTTGACGATACATTGTTTGGGGCAAATATTATCAGTCCTTGGAGACATATTATATTTGAACTGTGTGTGGCCACATCTATCTCATAAAGCATTTCCTTTATACATAAGAAAGTAAGAATGAATTAATATAAAGAAAGAGAAATATGTCAATCATAATATCGATGATATCTATATATCTAATACCTAACGCCTTCAACGATTTTCATGAAATAACATACATCATCCGTTAGGAAATTCTCAGTAGCAGCACGGAGTCTGGTAATGTGCCCGGTACGGCAATAGGCTCGCCCCCTATTACGTGGGACCTAAAAATTCATGGCAAATTGCGGGTGTAATATTACACCTCTGCCTACCCTATCGGGGATACAGGCGTGAGTATAAAAAAAAAACGTACATCAAATAATCGATTTTAAACTTTCGCGATTTGTATACATCATTCAAAATAATTTAGCGGGTCTTAATCGCGTTAACTTAACTTATTTAAGGTATAAATACCTATTTGTTTCCGACGTTTCGCTCGTCTTGCACCGAGCTTGGTCGCGGAGAGACTGATAAGAGCTCAGCGCCGTCTTGTGGAAGTGCGGGTTTCGACACCTACCCTCACTTGGTCTTTATTTGAGTTCGCAATGTCGGTACGCCGATACACTACACTAATGACGTCTACACACTGTTGAGATTTATCACTGCGGCGGTGTTTACACTTTCTGATGACTGGATTCCAAGTAGCCGATAATCTATATCCATCCTACCGGTTGAAATTGTTATATTTATTGATTTCTACCGCTTCACGTACTATCCTGGAGTAATAGTGACGATCGGTGGATAAGACTTGTGGTTGATGCAGTTCTATCCAGTGGTTTGGTCCAGACTCCAACAAATACTCAGCTATCGCCGACTTATTAATATGTCGGTTTTTACTGCTGCGATATGTTCCTTTACTCTTTCAGCGATTGTACGCTTAGTCTGCCCGATATATGAACTACTACAGCTGCAATGGACTTTGTAGACGCCAGGTGTTTGGAGAGGAATGACATCCTTAGGGGTACGCAGATTGTGTGCTATCTTAGAGAGCGGACTGTATACAGTCTTGATGGAGTATTTTTTTAGTACTGTGCCAACTTTGTCCGACACTCCCTTTAGATACGGCATGTAAGCGGGCACTCTGCTTACTTCAGGTTTGGGGTGGAGGTCAGGGATGGAGCACTTTGAGGAATCCATAGACATGCAGGCGTCAAATGTGAAACTATGGAAAAGGTATGTCGACGATATTTTCTGCATCATGAAGGGCAACAAGCAGGACGTAGAACAATTCGCAGACAAATTGAACTCCATACATCCGAACATCCGATTCACATTCGAAATGGAGGTAGACGGATCGTTACCCTTTCTCGACGTTAAAGTGACAGTGAGAGATAATGGTACCCTTGGACACACTGTGTATAGGAAACCGACACACACCGACAGGTATCTCAACGCGAACTCACACCATCATCCGCGGCACTTGGATTCCGTTGTGTCCTCGTTAGTGAACAGAGCGTATGACCTACGTGACCCTGAACAATTAAATAGTGATCACATGTTCGGGAGGTACTTAGGCGCAACGGATACAAGAAAAACATACTCCGTCGGAAGAGGAACGAGCGTAAACCTGAAATAAGCAGAGTGCCCGCTTACATGCCGTATCTAAAGGGAGTGACGGACAAAGTTGGAACAGTACTCAAGAAATACTCCATCAAGACTGTATACAGTCCGCTCTCTAAGATAGCACACAATCTGCGTACCACTAAGGATGTCATTCCTCTCCAAACACCTGGCGACTACAAAGTCAATTGCAGCTGTGGTTGTTCATATATCGGGCAGACTAAGCGTACAATCGCTGAAAGAGTAAAGGAACATATCGCAGCAGTAAAAAACCGACATATTAATAAGTCGGCGATAGCTGAGCATTTGCTGGAGTCTGGACCAAATCACTGGATAGAACTGCATCAACCACAAGTCTTATCCGCCGATCGTCATTATTACTCCAGGATAGTACGTGAAGCGGTAGAAATCAATAAATATAACAATTTCAACCGGGAGGATGGATATAGATTATCGGCTACTTGGAATCCAGTCATCAGCAAGTGTAAACACTGCCGCAGTGATAAATCTCAACAGTGTGTAGACGTCATTAGTGTAGTATGTCGGCGTACCGACATTGCGAACTCAAATAAAGACCAAGTGAGGGTAGGTGCCGAAACCCGCACTTCCACAAGACGGCGCTGAGCTCTCATCAGTCGCTCCGCGACCAAGCTCGGTGCAAGACGAGCGAAACGTCGGAAACAATACATACCTACACACATACATAGACTCACGCCTGTCTCCCCGAAGGGGTAGGCAGGGGCATATTAAACGCCCACTTTTCGCCAGTGTTTTGATCCCACGTAATAGGTGGCGAGCCTATTGCCGCTTATTGGGACATTTTGTTTGCCAGAGCCTCGTCCGTTGATCGGCAGGTGCACCACTTGCAGGTGAGGTTGGCTTGGGACCCTAAGTTCTTGGTGGGAACCCTATGGAAACAAATAGGTATTTATACCTTAAATAAGTGAAGTTAACGCGATTAAGACCCGCAAAATTATTTTGTATGATACATCAAATATTTAAAAAAATCATAGGTATAACATATAGATAAATAAATGAATAGTTTAAAAAACACTAGAAAAAGAAGCTTTTATAAATGCACGTATAAAAAACAAGTTATGGATCGTTAAAGTTGTCTCTATTTCTGGGCTGAAGTGTAAACTATGTGCTTTTAATTATAATATTTGATTGTAAAAGCGTGGGGCTATGAAACAGGAAGGACTTTATTCTTCAGACACCAGTGTTTTACAGACCGAATGATCGAGAAACTACCGTTGACATATATTAGTACATATAATATATGGGTCTTCTTTATTTGACCGAAAGGAATTTGATAAATTTTTACTTCCCAAAAATTTTTTCGCATAATTTCATTTGCCAAATTATTACTTAGCAAAAAATCTATTCACAAAAATTGTAACGCAAAACTAATGTTTGGGAAATGAACGTTTAAACTATAATTTGTTTACCAACTAGTACTCTGAACATTTTTTATTTAGTCAAATATTTCAGTTGGAAAACAGTTTTTACGCAAAATCAATAAATATCCTAATCTAAATAGTTTAGTTCCAGGTCAAAAACAATCTCTTTTTTCTATTAATGCAAGTCGTTTCTGGCCCTCGCTGGCCGCTGCCGCGGCACTGCTCGCTTCGCTCGCTCGGCTCGTGCGTAGGAAGTCACAGTTCTAACCTAACCTAACCTTACAATTTTTTTAATAATTAACGTACTCTACTTCCATAAATAAACGAATACCACCTTTATTAATAAATTTATATTGTCTGAAGATTGTTTGCTGTAATAAATCATTTGATTAAAGACCAAATTCCATAATGATATTATACTTGGTATTATTTTGCCAAGTAAAAATTTGACCAAATAACAATATGCGTAATAAAATCAATCGAAATATTGGAATGGCATAAAAAAAGGTTGCTAAAATTTATAATGTAATGAAATTTTGTCAAAATCTTTTCGGCAAAACGGCAGGATCCCATAGTATATCGATGGAAACTACATATTTTTTTATAAACCGCCGCTTCAGATCCTTTACGGGAAACGTGGTCACGAAATTTCCAATTAAAACCCTGACTTCTAGTTTACTTTCAAAACTATTATTGTATAATCTAGGTATGTAGTATTGTCACCTTATTCTTCAAGCTAATACAAGTAATGGGATCCCATTGAACATAAACGTGACGTCAATACAGACGGAATATGAACTCACAAATTCCATCATGTTTTATACAATTCTATATCGAACTTCGTCGCTCTAGACACAGTCTTAATTATTGTGTGATTTACTATGCTTGGCATACAAAAAACTGGCAGTCTCTGTGTTCATGAATGGGTTCCATTTCTATAGTATTTTATTATTACTGTTCCGCCTATTCTTACGGTCTTGGCAACGCTTGTAAGTAGAGAAAACGTTATCCTATGAGCAAGTTGTGAATGTTTCCGAAACCGACTTCATAGTTATTGGTACTTGTAGTTTAAATAAGTGCCAATGGTGTATCCATTAAAACTAAACCTTCGTATTTAATTACTAGCCATTTCCCGCGGTTTCACCTGCGTCCTGAGGGAACTATTTCGCGTACTCGAAAAACCCAAATATCTTACGGACCCCTATATTTTCTAAAATAAAATATAGCCTATTCTATTACATTCCATTCTATTCTATTCTATTGTATAGCCTATATTACTCGCAGATAATGTAGCTTTCTAATGGTGAAAGAATTTTTTAAATCTGTCCAGTAGTTTTTGACTTTATCCATTACAAACAAACAAAAATACAAATTTTTCCTCTTTATAATATTAGCGTAGATGTAGATAATGAATACTAAAATGAATGTAGAAAGCGTTGTGACTTCTTTGTTCGTAATGTATTTGTTTTTTTTTAATCCGGCTTTCTATTCCTGCGTCACCGAATAACATAAATCGTACCATTGCATGAAAAAACAACATATCTCATAAGTAGTACATATATTTAATTAGATTGTTTAATGCGATTGCCAAGTCAATATATTTTTTTAAAACATTAAAGATTTTTAATTAACCTACTTGGTATTACGTGGATCTCACAACTTTTTACGGTCGCGAGACTTGGTATTTTTGATAAGTATTGTTTTTATGGGATCTCATTCCTTTGTGTACATAGTGTTACTTTTGTCCTTTCCAATAACTTCTACATCTTGTAAACCAACAACGAATTTTCTTAATTAAAGCTCAAACTGTAAATGTAATTTTGTAATCCTTAATATTTATATGGGATTACAAAGTTATTTATGCAGTTGATGTATCTCGTAAACTGGACAGAAATTGAAAAATATTTTAATTTTTTCTTGATTCATATACTAAACACTAATCGTAATCTAAATTTGAAGCTTCTATGTCTGCTAGAAGTGCCTTAAACTTTTGTTGATCCGTCAGTGAGTGACAAAATTTAGAATTGTGACTCGTTATAATTCTTAAACTACTAGTTTAAATTGAATGAAACTTGATATACACCACGTTTAAACAATGCCTGCATGGTTACTAAAAAATCAGGTTTCTACTTTTATCCACAACGAAGTTATAGGGGGTCGAAAATGGCCAGAATTGCTTCGAAAAAAGGATCGGCAATGCCCCCAGATATATAGTAGGTATTTATGCCTATCGTGCGTCAAAATTTTGTTGCGATTGATGCTGAAAGTTTTCGTGGATTCGCTGCTATCCGTGTAATGTCATTTTTGTCGCTCATACAAAAATTAATTATAACAATAACATACATCCGTAACATGCTTTCTTTTGTAAGTACTATCTCCCTTATTTTTAGAATACACCTTCTTTAACTTACTGACTTACTTTGACTAAAATGTCCACAGCAATAAGTCTGCCTTCATAAGAATAATAATAAGAAGAATAACAATGCATTTACTCAAAATATTCACAGTACGTTCGTATTGCAGGGCGCACTTTTATAATAAAACCATTTTTCCATGCAGATCTAATATGAGTTACGGCTAATCGTATAAACGTCGGCCATAACTGCAATTGCCATGCACTTTTCCTAACACATTTCCCTACATGGCATTGCCTTTCCCTCCGATAAATTTATATGGCATGAATAGTTTGCATACCGCAACGCACTGCATATAAATGCAATAGTCGACTATTTTCTAAGCTCTTAGCATGAATGTCCGTCGTACTTAAATATTATGAATGTAATATGGACACTGGAGATCTGTTTCATAACATTTTGCTACTCTATTTAGGAAGATAAAGTTGTGTGGGTATATTTTCACAGTAACAGTTTTATCTCAATAAGGAAGTGCATTAACTTCATTAATGAATTGAACATGGATCTAGATAAGATTCAGCTGTATTTTCCTAAATTTGCAACTTCAGATTACATTAGATGCTGGTTCCACGAATTCCGACCGTTGTTGTAGTCAGTTGTCGCCGCTGAACCTAGCTACACAGATAAAACAGTTGTGGGAAGGACTAGCAAATGCTCATTTTGAAAGTAATTTTAGCTTTCTTGAAAATGTTTACCAGTTGCTGAACCATATTTTATGTAAAAATAAGTAGGTATACAAAACACAAAATATATTCGAACAACCCGAAAGTTATTTATTCCGAATTGTCTTTTTGTTAACTTCATCTTGCAACAAAAAGACTTGAACCGCTTTGAACATATTAATATACATAGATAACTGCACAGTATTTCTGAAAACAAGTTGAACAGACAAAATAAAATCGTTACGATTAATGTACCTACCCATGAAATAAGTTTAAAGCAAAAATGAGAAATATTAGCTGAATATTGAACGCTATATACATCTTAATTATTTTTTTTTCTCAAAATTATTCTAGCATCATACAAAACCATTGTAATTAATATTTATAAAAAGTAAGGTGCTATAGTTAGAAATGGGAACCGATATTTTTTTTATAATTATGCTATCCCTAAGGGACTAAAATTGGGCAGGTGAAGCAACAGGCCTCCCCGCGGGATCTCCACCTTGTCGTGGTGGGGGGGCTCAGTAACCGTGGATTGGTGACCCGCGCCCAACGGTGCGGGTGCGGGGGACAGTTCTGTCTGTCCCTCGCAGTCGGGTGCGGTCGCGGGAGGAGAGGCGTGTCGGTGTTGCGTTGCCGCGCGCCCTATCTCCCGCGACCAACTGGGGGCGCACCGTTCGATGCGTCGCAGTGGGGCAGAGGAAGAGGAGATGCGGTGTTGCGTTGCCGTCCTCCCTATCCTCTGCGGCCGCTGGGTGTTTTGGCGGCGGAGCCCAACACCTTCATCTGCCGCCAAGGGGGTTTCGTTTGGGGCCCGCCTGACCATCTGGCGGGCCAATACCCGTCGGAGGGTAGCGAGGAATGCTTCGGTGAAACCCTACCCTCCGACACATGGGTACGTGAGGAGCACGGGTTGGTTTTTAGTCAGTAAGAGTCTGACAGTCCCCTTCGTCCATCCCCCCCAGGGTGAAGGGGCTCCATGAGGATTTTCCAACCAGACACCAAAAAAAAATAAATAGGTGAAGCAACAGGCGACTATTGGTACGAATGCTATACGTGGATTCCAAGTATTTGGTCCTCGGAATACTGTTGCTTAAAATAATTCTGATTTCGAAAGCTTTAACAAATTACCCGTAACAGATGCCAGGATTCAGCATAATCTTACTAAATTGGACATTGAATTTATTTATTATGGGGATGAAGGAATAAGATTGACGATTTGGAAGCGGGTCTACAAAACATAAAACTGTCGTTATGGGGGTACGAAAAAGGTTAAGGAAAAGCTTATAGTGTTAGAGATAAGGATTCCCATAATTGATGTAATTTCCTATGCTGGTCACCTTTAATTTAAAAAGGAGGTGTTGCGTTGTGGATCTAAGAAATCTGTTTTTATATTTTCTACTATACTTACCCGCGGCTCGGCACGTGGAATATTTTTCCCTCTTCGAAATGTTTTCCCAAAAATCTTGTGCTCCTCTCTACGCCCATATATTGACAATTTCTGAATAGAAAAGCCCAATGCTTTAGCTTGACTTCGATATTATTACAGCTGCAATGTCAATCTCATAGCATAATTACGCGTTTCAAAGGAGTCAAGTAATTACCCATTGTTGTCACTTTAACGTTTAAATACAATACATAAATGAACGTAATAATTTTGTAGTAGAGAGACGTTTTTTGACCAAACTTTTGCTCTTGGTTTCTGTACGTATTTTCGGTTGTGGTATCTTGGCAGTCTTGTGAATGACCTTGAGATGTAGGATAATTTTCTACGCATAATCAGAAAAAGATCTTTGTCGATGGTTCGAACCGCTTAAGAGCGTTTAAGCTCTTATATATATACAATATATTTTTTTTATTTTGTATTTACTTTTATACTTATTATAATAATATATTCCTGTATACGCCTGTAGATATTTTAATAGTATGAGTACAGCAAACAATAATTTGTTCTTCGACTTGTGAATGACCGTGAGCTGTAGGATAATTTTCTGCGCATAGTCAGAAAAAGATCTTTGTCGATGGTTCGAACCTCTTAAGAGCGTTTACTAGTCTTTATGTTTATTTTGTAGACAATGTTGCTATTTGCATTACATTGACACTGAAATATTTACTATCATAATTTGTTGGGCAAAATGTCTCAAAAATTATCTCATCTTCTCTCTTAGTTAACTTGTCAACAGGACTCGCAATGAATTGCAGGAAGAATTTTTGCAAACAAGTTTCAATAGCTATTAACCATAAGTCGCTCTGATACACATGAGTATCACCTTTCTATGAGACTTCGCTTCATAACTGATATTTAAATGATTATGGCACATACAAAAATAATTATGGGTTTTGTAGTCATAATATTATTTTGTGTGAGAGAGACAGCGATATAAGTTTATTGCTTGAAATAACGTCAGCAGAAATAGGTCAATGATCGCGCTCTCCCATTAACGTGATAAAGGGTTAGTTCAACGTGAGTTCAACAATAACGATGAAGTCACCTTAACAAGATTTACTTGAAAGTTAAGCTGTTTGTGAATTTGAACTGAATAGGTAGATTATTTTGAAAGCATATTGTTCAATAGTAAACCTCAATGCAATTTAAATTTTGACAGACTAAAGCTCAGCTCAGTCATGCATAACGCAATTGAAATCTGTATCATAAATTGTATTATCAGTATGTGTACAAAAACACGAAGCCTTAAAATTATTTCAAAAGAACCTACTACTCTAATAGTGACACGTATAATTTGTCAAGCAGCAACAAGGTAAGTTATCCGGCAATTTCCATGTAACATGAGATCCATTCACAGCATTATTACTATGCCCCGGGCTTGCATCTACATATATGTTACGAAGTTCACTGCAGCTGTAATTACTATGTTAATTATTCAGTTCATAGCACATTACTGTCGTGGGAACCGCTTTCTGAAACTTGGAAACTGTTTCAAGTTCAATATTGTTCTGGCTTGTTTATTGCAACCTTGCATCCTAGTTTTAATACTGTTTATTTTTGCATCGTGATCGTTTGTGTAACAAATACTCATTGTGTAAACTACTACACTGTTATAAAATAATTGCATCACTGTAAAAGAACTTAGTAATAAGTAAGTTTAAAAGCAGCTTTTTTAATTTACTAGCGACCCGCCCCGGCTTCGCACGGGTGCACATAAACCTTACTCTTGAATCATTCTATCTATTGAAAAAACCGCATTAAAATCCTTTGCGTAGTTTTAAAGATTTAAGTATACATAGGGACAGACAGACAGAAGACAAACTTTGTTTTGGCTTATGTTTAACTTACCACCAGATAAAGTAATATATAACTGACAAAAATAGTAAATGATCACCAAAATGAAACCCGCATTTTAATGTGGAAATTATAACGAAAGTTTTAACATTTCGCTATGCTATTTAAGCAAGATGACTCCAAATAAATCATTGTGAACCCAAAAGTAGAAAATATCACCAAAATTAAACGAACATTTTAATGTAAAATTATAAGCAAAGTTTTTTTAGTTGTAGGAAATACCAACACATAAATTGGATTTGGTTACACCACCTACACTAAGTTGACAGAGCCCTGCTCCACAGGGCTCCTATTTTTGAATAAAAGGGCCACAAGAGAACCTAACATCACCTGTTTATTTGGTGATCATTTACTACCTTTGATGTTCGAATACAAACTTGGAGTAAAATAGCTAGTACTATTATTATAAGACTATATTTTTCTGGTGTTAAGAATATATTTTTGGTAAAAGAACTAACATTGTCAAAGCCTATTTAACCCCCTTTGTTTTTTACTATGTATGATGTTGTCAAATAGAGTCAAGTATTTTAAGCTTTCTACCTTGCACACCACTTTATCGCATAAAATAAAATCGGCATCTTGCAACCATCGCCAAAATGTTCGGACCAACATTTTCCATGCGGAAAAATTCAATGTATCGTATCTGAGAGTGCCATCGAAAGTCATTTTGTATCCAGTGCAGTAACTGATAAATATTCCTTATACGCTAAAGTACAATGCCGTCGGATAAAGCTTGCTTCGTAGGAGTACTCCATTTATGTAAGGTTTCTATGTTGAGGCTCAGCGCTGGTTTTAGAATAAAAAGAAAAGATGTGACGGCCGTTTCATAGTCTTGATATCTACAACTTGCGGCTATAGTATAAAATAAATATTATTTACAGATGGGGTGGATAGTGATGAGAAGAAGGATTGGTGTACCTACCTACTGTACAGTGTTACTAGCAAGTTTGATATTCAGGGCAGCATTGAAATATGTGTCACTTTGTGCACAAATAATACCAAGAGATACAAACAGACAGTCAAAATGGGGAAGGGGAATTTTGTTGGATTCTTGCTGTCATAGAACAATTTTTGCGTATCAAAGTGCGATGTTTTATCTATATGAACCCGTAATTTTTTATCTCCCTACTATTTTGTGTGTTTTGTTGTCTACCTGTATGTCAAATTGACATTGTCACTATAGCGGTAAGTTGTATACATAACATATTCAACAAAATATTGATTATTTTGTAAGCTTTCAACAACAACTTATATCATATTTGTACCCGGAACTTCAACCACGAAGACACGATACTACGGTGCGATAAACCTAATAAACCCTAAAATGTTTGTTGGTAGATTAAATAACTTAGACTAAAACAACATTCGGCGCATCATTAACTTTGACCGATCTTAGATTTCATGATTCATCCACTTAGCTTTATTCTAGTTGCAACATAGAGTCTGCTTGCTAGTCTAATCGAATTTTACTGAAAACTTAGTTTCCACAACTCTTTTCATAATTCTTTAAAAGGTTATATTTTGAGTGAAGACAGGTCAAAGAATCAAGTGTAAATCTTCTTAATCTGCAGAAAGGCCTTGCATGCCGCTAAATGGCAGGATTATGCCAAAAGCTTGATTTTTTTTTATACTATAGGCAGACAAACGTACAAGCGGGTCACCTGATGGTAAGTAATCACCGCCGCCCATAGACACCTGCAATGCCCGAAGGATCACAAGTGCGTTGCCTACCTTTTAAAAAGGAATACGCTCGCTTCTTGAAGATTCCAATGTCGAACTGGTTTGGAAATCCCGCTGCAGGTAGCTGGTTCCACAGTTTGGTCGTACGAGGCAGGAAATGGCGTGTGAATTGTACGGTAGAAGAACGCCACTCATCAAGGTGGTGAGGGTGGAATTTTAATTTGTGGCGAGTTGTACGGTGGTGAAATTCTGCAGCGGGTATCAGACCAAACAACTCCTCATAACACTCCCCATGATACATACGATAGAGAACGCAGAGGGACGCAACATCTCTACGCAGGTCAAGATGGTCGAGCCGGTTTGAAAGGACCGCGTCATCGATGACTCGAGCCGCTCGACGTTGGACACGGTCAAATGGAAGCAGTTGGTATTGTGGTATCCCGGCCCAAAGATGGCAGCAGTACGCCATGTGGGGCCTAACTTGAGCTTTGTAAAGCAAGAGACGCTGCACTGATGTGAAGCATCTTCTTGCTTTATTGAGGACACCCAGTTTTTTGGAGGCTAGTTTAGCCTTATCTTCCAGATGACCACGAAATTTGACGTCTCGCGTTATCTCGACTCCGAGAATCCCTATGACCGGCTTAATATCAAGGAAAGTGCTCTGAAATATTGGAGAATCGACAAAGGGGGTCTTTTTGGCGGTAAACGCGCAAACCTGTGTCTTTTTGGGGTTAAAAGTGACCAGATTACGATGACCCCAATCGGAGACGAGGTCGAGTGTGGTTTCCGTGAAAGACACAAGTTTGTTCCGACACTCAATGACTTGTGCCTGGGAGAATTTAGCACTACCGGGGTATAGAGCGTCTACAGTGCTGTCATCTGCATAGCAGTGTATGTCACTGGTTTTTATCATATCATTGATATGCAGAACAAACAGTGTTGGCGATAGTATACAGCCCTGAGGGACACCAGCATTCACGGGCCTAGGATCAGAGCATGAACCGTCAACTACGACTTTAATGCTACGCTCCAAAAGAAAGCTGGATACCCATTTGCATAAATTCTCAGGCAGCCCATAGGAAGAAAGCTTTGACAAAAGCACCTTATGCCAGACCCTGTCAAAGGCTTTCGCCATGTCCAAATTGACCGCTACGGCCTCCCCCTTGTTCTCAATTGCCTCCGCCCATCTATGTGTCAGGTACACTAAAAGATCACCAGTTGACCTGCCGCGGCGAAAGCCGTACTGGCGGTCGTTGATCAACTGGTGCTCCTCTAGGTATCGTAAGAGCTGGCAGTTGATAATGGATTCCATTATCTTGGAGAACAAGGAGGTGATAGCTCTAGCCCTGTAGTTGCTCGGATCAGAGCGATCACCCTTTTTGGGAATCGGGTGCACTGTAGCAGTCTTCCATGACGACGGAACAGTGCAAGTCGAATAGGAGTGCCGGAAAAGACACGTCAAGACTGGAGCCAGCTCAGGAGCGCAAACTTTCAGCACAATGGGAGGAACATCATCTGGCCCACTCGACTTCTGAACGTCCAAGGAGAGGAGAGCTCTACGAACAGATTTAACGTAGAACTAAACGTCTGACATAGAGCCCCCAAACCGCGGGATGGTCGGCGGTAATTTACCTCCGTCGTCTAAAGTCGAGTTAGAAGACACCCTAAAAGATCGGCTTTGTCTTTGGCATCAAAGGCCAATGATTTGTCTTCCCTGCGCAGAGGTGTAAAAGAAGGCCGACAGAAGTTACCTTCAGCAGCTTTGGCATGAGACCAAAAAGCTCGTGTACCCGAGGGCATTCGAGCTAGTTTCTCGCCAATTCTGCTACTATGTTCCGCTTTCGCTTTGGCCACAGCTCTTTTGAAGAATCTGGAGGCGTTGTTGTACTCTTTCTTGTAGAGCTTCACTTTCGGGTCCTTGGCCGAACCGCATTGGCCCAGGCTTGGTATTTTTCTTGCTTGAGGTCAGAAGTCTCCTTGCAGACGGACACAAACCAAGGCTGGGACTTACCACCAACGGGTACTACAGAATTTGGGATGAAAAGTTCCATACCCTGCAGCACCACGTCAGTAAAAGAGTCAGCGATAGCGGTAGGATCCTCAAGCGCAAAGCAAACTCGCCTCCATGGATAGGAAGAAAAGAAGGTCCTCAACCCATCCCAGTCTGCTGACTTAAAATCCACACCCGGCGGAATCCCGAAGGGCGGTGGTTATTATGCCATGTTAGGGGCACCTTGCACCGGATGAGACAATGATCCGACGAACCCAGAAGGGCATCGACAGTTGCCTGGTATCTGTCCGGATGGGAAGTCAGCAGCAAGTCCAACAGTGAAGGCTTATGGTCGTCAACATTGGGAATTCGCGTTGGCGAAGGGATCACCTGTGTGAGACCATAGGCCAAAGCGAAGGCGTGCACAGCTCTACCCGCGGGTCAGTCCTTTGGGAACCAAGCCATTCGACGTGGCGAGCATTAAAATCGCCTAATACGATAATTTCAGCGGATGGAAGCTATTGCATAACGCGGTCTGTTGAGAATTCGAGATGCTCAATGGGTCGGTCAGTTTCGGCATCACCGCTGTGGGACCTGTAAAGGCAGGCGTAAACGCGAGGGTGGTCATCGCAGTCGATGCGCAGCCAGAGAATGGAAAGGTCTCTATCTTCAAGATTCGAGGCGGCGGACGCAGACATCATCCCTAATGAACACGCATACACCGGCGCGAGGCACAAACTTGTGCTCAAGCTTGTAGCCAGGTTATAGCAAATACAACGTGTCCAGTGGGGACGATATCTGAGTCTCCGTTAAAAAGAGCAAAGCAGGCTTTTCGGCCTCAAGATGATAGTGGACCGAGTTAAGGTTCGAATGTAACCCCCTCACATTACAGAAATGCACACGGATAGCAGGTGGCGGGGTGGATGCAGTTAATTTGCCCTTGTCTCTTGCGAGCGGATTTTTGCCCACCCCAGAATACGCAGGGCGGCCTGAGCGGTAGTGCTCAGGGAGGGATTTCCCAACATGCACAGCGCTGGTACCCTCCTGGGGTACTGTGTTTTTAAAAGCCGCTGTCATATTGGGAAGGGGGAAGGGGTTGGACCTCCGGCTCTCTTACTCGCCAAACGAAGCACAGCAGCCTAGGCTGCCGTTCAGACGTTGATCTTCTGTGAGAGTGTGGTACTGCCCCGGACGAGCCGGTCCATTCATGCTACGGAGTTCAGGAACTGCCGTAGTGTGGCCCTACCACAAGACATGAGTATATTGCTCTCTTACAGTTACTTTACAAAGTATGTGGAGAATTGTGGCTATAATATTTGACGAAAATCCTTTCACATATGTATATTGATAACCAACAAGCTCTTTAAACAACATTTTTTTTGTTATTCTAAAAGGAACTTTATTTCTTTTACATTTAAGATGTATCTGTAGATATCTATTAGATATTTTTAATTTGCGCTTCTGCTACGCATGTTATACAGTTGATATCCTTTCATCCGGCCTCACCTTACAATGACAGATTTACCTATTGTTTAGTCTGTTTGTCAAGACAAATAAAAATGCTAGTTTATTCAGTAAAATTCAAGTCAGAAATACAAGTGAAATATGAGCTTACCTTGATAGATCTTGTATCATATTTCAATGATTGTTTTGCATTTGACGATACATTGTTTGAGGCAAATATAATCAGTTCTTTGAGACAGATTATATTTGAAGTGTTTATGGCCACATCTATCTCATAAGGCCTTTCCTTTATACATAATAAAGTAAGGATGAATTTACAAAGAAAGAGAAATATACGAAACAGAAACGATGATATCTAGATATATCAAATATTTAAAAAAACATAATATACAGATAATTATTAACAAACACAGGCACAGTACAAATATTCGTGCAAATTACAAAAAAATACCTACTTTAGGTATGCGGCAATCGAGCTGATGATCTCCAGCTTAACAGTTAGGCTCACCACTAGAGTTTAGACCACCCAGCAAATAATTTAAAATATGCTCTGTAACACAAGGTATCACGTTTCGCTTTTACTCAAATTGTAATAAATCTATTATTTTCTTGGGTTTACGCAAATGTTACACGTTGAAAATAAACACCTGTTTACGGATTTTATCACGATGTATTAGTTTTACTGAGAATATAAACCGTATGATCTAGAAACTACATTACTTATTACTATCCGACATTTCAGCTCCTTTACGGGAAACATGGTCCCAAAATTTCCAATATAAACCCAGACTGCTAGATGTTTGTACCTAGATGTGTTACACATCCAGATTTCACCACCTAACTCTTCGAGCTTAGACAAGTACTCAGATTCAATTAAAAATATACGTGACCCAGTACAGACGAAATATGAATTCACAAAAAATTTCGTCATGTTTTATACAATTCTATATCAAACTTCGTTCATCATGATCGATCATTGGAAGATAAGATTATGCTAGGCACACAAAAATTTGGCAGTCTCTGTGTTCATGAATGGTTACCATTTCTATAGTATTTTATTGTAACTGTTCCGCCTATTCTTACGAATTTAGCAACGTTTCTAAATAGAGAAAATGTTGTCAAGTGTAGTTAAATTTATAGTTATTCGTAGTTTGGGCGAGTGCCGATGGTGTATACATGAAAAATTTATCTTCGAAATTTATTATGATGTTTATGACTTGTTGGTAGTAAATATTCGTATTAAAGAATACAAATACTTAATTTTTCTCGTTTTAGACGTTTCAGTGAGTAAAATGTTATTTAATTTCGCTTACTATTCCTGTGTGACTGATTGAATATAAATCTAAACATGCATTACACATTTATAATATTAACGGGCTTATAACCAACTAAGATGAGTACTTTGCAGTTTCATCCAATCTAAAAAAATGAAGATATAACCTTTATTTTGCCTCGTTGGTCTCGCGGCATAAATGTGCACGGGGTCTCGGGTTCGATTCCCGGTTCGGGCAAAGTGTTATTGAGTTTTCCGTTAGGAAATTCTCAGTAGCAGCTCGGAGTCTGGTAATGTGCCCGGTACGACAATAGGCTAGCCCCCTATTACGTGGGACCTAAAAAAAATCATGGCGAAATGTGGGTGTAATATTACACCTAGTCTAGGACCACCAGTCTAGGATACCGACTCACGCCTGTATCCCCGAAGGGGTACCTTCGGAGATACAGGCGTGAGTCTTTAAAAAAAATATATAACCTTTATTTTCGTCCGGTCAACACTCTTCCGACATGAAGCCGGAGTGGAAAACCACTATTGTGAAACTAGACGTTGGACTCATAACACATGTCAAAAATGGCGTGGTAATTCACCATATTCTCAAGTGAGCTATCACATCGTATGCTAGCTCAGACAATACATTATAGTGGGTTGACCTCGGAAAATCGACATATAATATATGGTCATATACTGGGTATGTCGATTTGCCGAGATATGCACCTAATTTGGCCTAAAATTACTGGACTACGCAGAGATAAGAAGTTTCTTTAGGCATAGAGCCAAATATTTCTTTTAGCTCTCGTGGGAATTTCGGGAAATATCTCCTTAGTGCACCCCTGGGGTCCTTTGCCTTGCCTGTCAGTCAGGCAGACAGTCACGCAAAGATTTTATATACACAAAAGAAGATATTTATTTCTATATATATATCTACCTTCTTATTTATAAACGACGGTGATCAACTTCAAAGGTAGGTAAATATCAGCTACGATGTCTTTTACTAACAAGCCGCACCGCAGCGCCGATACCTCTACTTTTAATTAAAGTACCTACTTGCAAATACAAGCCTTATTGCACGTAATAATTAGTAGCTGGATGACTGAGCTTAACTCTATAAATTTTATTTTTCTAAAAATGAATTCTAAGCAAGATCGCCCTTAAAAATTTATCGCCCTTTGTAAAAAGACCATCTACAAAAAATTTCATCCCATATTGTACCAATTATTACGATCATTTTTACCTCGGTACCATATGCACGAGTACTGCATGCGCGTGCTTTACATTGCGGCTTACAAAATTTGTAACCCAACATTTTGTTTTCGTTTTCCAGATAATTATTATTTTTGCTTAGCATGATGTACACGAGTAGACTTCGGCTTTGCTATATTAGTACAGAAAGGAGAGCGACCACAATGTATGGGACTTTGGCCTGAGCGTGAACAATTTAAAATTGGAATTCCAATATTAATATTCAATAGCCTAAACTAAGTAGAAAACATTACTCTTTGAATTTTAGTACCAGGTCAGTTGAATAATAAAATAAAACAAATTGTTAAAATAAATATTTATTTTCATTATTCACTCTTTGTCATTAGCACTATACACTGTCCCACTGCTGGGCACGAGCCTCTTCTCACTGTGAGAAGGGTAAGGCCATAGTCCACCACGCTGGCCAAGTGCGGGTTGGCAGCACAAGTCTTTCGAGACCCTTTTGGAGAACTCTCAGACATGCAGGTTTCCTCACGATGTTTTCCTTCACCTATAAGCAAGCGATAATTAACAATTTAACACGCCCTTAACTTCGAAAGTCATTGGTGCTATGGTGGTATGGTATTGTTACGTGCCTTAGATTCGAATCCGAGACCCTCTGCGTAGCAGTCTGTCAGAGTCACCACTCGGCTATCGCGGCTCTCTTTGTTGTTATTCACTCAGTTGGCATAGTTTTTTCACACACTCCATACTCCTTAGGTAGTTCTTATCGGCTAATAGCTATGACCAATAGGAGCGGACTAGCACAAAGTCGAGCACAAAAGCTAGTTAATCATATGATAACTTACTTCATTTGGGTTAATCCATTGTATAATAACACTTCTGATATGTCGCTCACGATCTGTATCACAATTGAGACTGTGAGACCTAATTCTCATCAGCGAAGTTCTACAGCTGACACATAGGTATTTGCCTGTGACGACCAGAATCAGAACTTGCAGCTTCTTGTGATTGGTTTGCGATTTGTGGCATACGGGATAATTATATTGAATGCCAACGAGAATGACATATGGACTGGCTACGAGCCTCGATCTGTTGACAAACCAAAAAAAACAATTGTAATGCATGTATTTATAATACCAACTTAATATTTGGATTAATAAAAATAATTATGTGAGTAAGTTCTTGAAATGCCAAATACATACCACTTGCGGTGCAATCCATTGAAGTATTACTTGTCGTACTTCCACGAGATTGAGAATAATATGTCTTCACTACCATCGTCCAACACAGGAACCATGTTGGACGATGAGACGTTCCGCATCGCCACTTGTCTTCGTTTAGGTGTTCCGTGTGTCTCTCCGCATCGATGACATTGTGGAGAAGACGTCGATAGCCTCGCACACCATGGGCTGTCTTGCAGCAGAAGCGCTGGTAGAATTTCTCGTCATGCTAACCTAAATGACATAATCCGTCGTGCTCTTGTCACGTCTGGCGTACCAGCTGTACTTGAACCAAATGGTTTGGTACGCGACGATGGGAAGAGACCTGACGGTATGTCATTATTGCCATGGAAAATGGGTAGGCCTTTGGTGTGGAACGCAACCTGCGTAGACACCCTCGCGCCATCCCATGTTCCAAGCACAGGAGGCCATGCTGGCGCTGCTGCTGCATCTGCGGAAACCCTCAAACGGCGCAAATACAGTAATCTAGTAGCTAATTACGTATTTGAGCCATTTGGGGTGGAAACGCTAGGCTCATGGGGTCCGAGCGCTCGCTCTTTATTCCGAGATATATCTAAACGGTTAATTGACGTCTCACGTGACCAGAGGGCTGGTTTATTCTTTGCTCAAAGAATCAGCTGCCACGCTGGATGGCAGTGCTGCCAGCCTTCTGGGCACGTTACCCGATGATATTGATGCGGAGGCATTCTACGACGCCTAAATACACCTGTACATATTTTCACTTTTGATTTTTAGATTTATGTACCTATATATATATTTAGATATTATGATTATGTAAGATAGCAATGTATTTAGTTAAAATTAATAATCTAACAATCTTTAATTGTAAATAAATGTCATACACAAAAAGAAAAAAAAATATGTCTTCTCCCCTGCGTGATTCATGATCATGAAGCGGGATTGGGTAATCCATGTTCAAGCGCAAGTCATCGTTCGAAGCGGGTACTGGGTCCGCAACTCCGCAGGTAAGCCATGGTCGTCATGAGGAGAACATTCGGGTTCCATTTTAGAAAGCACAAGTAGAAAAAGAACAGAATTCAAATCCATAATACAATCAATCAAACGAAACGAACGCAAAGCGAATGACGGTAGTAACAGAATTGACAAGTTAGTCAAGTGTTGCTGGAGTATGAAAATAAATACCCAACATACTTCCATTTTGATATTATTAAAAATAATATCATTATGTTACGTTAATTATGACTGTCGTCTGAAAAATATATTATAACATAAAAATATTATAAAAAAATATCTACCTACTTTCAGGTTTCGGCAATCGCTTTAAAATGTAATTTTGTTAAACACTTTTTAACGATATTTTCCACCGATTATTTACATGGCAACACAAACCAACCATTCAAATAGTCCATTGAAGTACCTACGTTTATAATCAAATGAAAGTATTTTAAAATACATTATTATTATGTGTTTATTTCATACTACTGGATAGCGATCAATATTTATAATATATTAAAACAAAAACTTTGAGTAATTTACTTTTTTTTAAGACGATTGTTCACGTTCAAGCCATCTTTGGCCGGTCTCCTTTGCTCGCTTAAAATTATTAGATAATATTGCCTGAGCATAACCTTTGTAGTTACATAGAAGTTCATCATCATTATCTTAGCGTTGTATGAGATGTGGATTGTGAATCACACAAAATTTTGTCTAGCGTGAGGGTTGAATTCTGGGTGGCGTATTGGTTAGCAAGGCTGCTAAGTACTGCATATCACATAAATACCTAGAAATAGTCATACAATTCTTGCTCATTCCGTACTATTCAGCAACGCCGAAGTAATAAGATTTTTGGTTAGTTACCACAATTCAGAAACATTACCATTCGCACCTTCATAACTCATTACGAATGTGCCGATAGCGTGTTCTTTTAACAAATTAACGATTCTAATTAGTTTATATAATGTTGCCGAATAAAGTCTTTTGATGTTAGATGAGTTCAAAATTTGTTACGTATAAGCAAGATGAGGAGCAACATGAACACTTCCTGTGAGTATTTGGTAATGGGAGTTACGGTGATTACAAGTAATTTTACCTTAGGAAGGTGCTTAACTTCCAAAAAGTAACTTTATATCATAAAAATTGTGTAAAGTCTTTATAATTTGTTAGTAAAGCTTACAAAAGAAAAGTTTATTTGATTATTTTAAAAGCATTAAAAAGAGTTTTTCACCTTTAATTAATATAAATACTTATTACAAACACGTTGTTTCATCATCATCAGCCTTTAACAGTCCACTGCTGGACTAGGACTTTCCTTTGAAAGGAGGAATTGGCCTACTATACCACGCTGGCCAAACGGGTTGGTATAGGGTTTGTATCAAGTTTTCCTTCTCTTGCAGTGCTGTTCTCTACATAATATGCTCCCTCTGTCGGCTCTTACGACGCACATGGGATGATATGAGGTGGTGACAATCCGTATTCTTAATCCATCACCACACGGACTACACACGTTGTTTACCAAACATTATAATTTATAAAAGCCACAAAATGCGATGTTAGCATTTGTAATATTATACTGTATTGTAAAAAATTTTTTAATCCCAAATGCGTCATAATATAAATCAAATGCGTGTTGTAATTAGAAATAAAAGACCGTCAAGTGCATGTCGAGCCACACAAAATGTTAGGTTCAGTAGTAGCCTTAAGTAGTTCATTTTATCACTAGTAGACTTTTAAGTTAATTGTCTATTACTCGTTAGTTAGCAAAGTCTAATAAGCCTTTAAAGTTTTTATTAAAAAATCATCATACAATATGTCTCAGTTATGTATAGTTTTTCATCATCAGCCCCGTATATAAACTGTCCCACTCCTGGACAATGGCCTCTTCGCACTATGAGAAGGGTGAGGCCATAGTCCACCACGCTGGCCAAGTGAAAACATTATGGAGAACTCTCACACTTTCAGGTTTCCTCACAATGTTTTCTTTCACCGCTTAGCGAGCGATTAATTAACAATGCAGTGCGCTGTGGATTCGAACCCGAGACCCTCTGTGTGGCAGTCCGTCGGTCTCTCCACTAGGCTATCGCTGCCTAGTTTACACATACATAATTGCCTACTACGGTTTGAATATAGAGTGTTCCTCACACTTTGTAATTGGTGCTTTTGCCCTAATATTCCGCAAACGGATTCCTAAGTAGAAAAAACAATTAAAGCAGAACCCAAATGCTTCTAAAAATATCTTTACCCATACAATGCTGAAGAAAAATAAAAACCCTGCTTTCTCATTATTGCAGCTACCAGTACACGTAACCTTCATCACAATCTTATCGTACTGTTTTGTCCGCGTATTTACAATGTCTAACTATGCCAAATTACAGCTCTCTAGTGTCAATTGTTATTGCGGGAAGCCGCAGACGGACGGAAATAGCGAAACGATAAGTTTTACTACGAAACCCTAAAAATCCTGCCGGTCCAATAATATCCGAATCATAACAGGAAACAAAGCGGGGAAAACCGAAAGCATGATGTCAACAAAATTAAATAAACTTATTTAAAACTAAAAGGACTTCGCAGGTGCTTATGCAAACCGAAATAACTTTTGCGTTGGTATTTGTCTTGGGTTTGCAAAACTTTTATAAATTCACTGTTCCGCATTTGAAACAAAAATAATGGAGCGTAACTCGAATTTTGTTTGTGTCTTCTTCTCTTCATTTATCCGTTTTGTTTATCTAATTATATTGCCGCTTTCAATGAAGAAGCTTTAAAAAGTTGCTAAGAATATTTCTCGCCATTATTTTCATTATACTAACCTAAAGACGTCCACTGCTTTACATACTCCTCCCTATGGCTCTCCATATTGACCGATACTGATTTTCCGCATGTAAACGCTTCCTGCGTACTCAACAATTTCTTGTTTCACGTAGCATATGAAAAACCTTAAAATTTCTAATACGCATTATGTACAATAATGAATTCGTTGTTAGCTACCTTATATTTGTCATCATTATAGTTTTCGAGAAGTTTAGCTTCCTGTTTTCCTTTAGATTTTCCTTAAAATCGTTTTTCTATGATAATTGTACCGTCGCAACTACAAGAAGACTCAGATTTAACATCAGTCTTGTAGCTGGTAGATTCTAGTATTGGTACAAGTTCAGTCCAGTAATTGATATTAAAAAAAAATTGTGCTGGTACACCTGAAGGTCATTTATATGACATTGAAACTATGTCGATGGTCCCAATTAAGAAAGTCGATAGTGATATTTTGTCGATTTTCACTTTATTACATAATTAAATTAGCTATAATGAGTTTTCAATTTCAATTTCAATTTATTTTATTTGCGAAAATGGGTATGTTCACACAAGATGTTATTTGTTTCATTATAGTATCACCACATTCAGCTTTTCGGCATGCAAATATTTCATTTACGGTTAACAAAATTATTAAACGTACATTACAATAATATAAATCAAAATTAACAGATGACAATTCAAAACTGAAAAATATTAGGTACGACAACTATAAACTTAACTAGTTTTACTCCAGTTTATCTAGCAGATATTCGTTGACAGAATAATATGCCTTGGCCAATAATATTTTATTTACAGCACTTTTGAAAGTTAGGAAATTTTCTATTTTTAATATTTCAGTAGGTAAATGATTATAAAGGCGAGGTGCCATACAAAATACACTTTTGTTCTTCAGTGTCGTTCTGTTTACAGTTATTCGGACTCTTAAATGATGTCTGTGACTATTCAGGTGCTCAAATAGATTTATATATTTCCTAGTGAACAGAATTGCCTCTGAGATATATAAACATGGCAAAGTAAATAGGTGTAGTTTAGTAAAAAAAGTCTTGCAACTATCAGTTTGTTTCAAACCACATATTGCTCTTACGCATCTCTTTTGCGCCACAAACACCGACTCTTTTTCTGTAGAATTTCCCCAGAATAATATTCCATATCTTAGGAGGGACATCACATGGCCATGATAAGACATCAACACAGTTGAAATGTCCGCTGTTTTTGACAATAAATATAGCGCATAGGCAAATTTATGTAATTTAGAACACAGCTGATCTAGGTGCGATTTCCAATTTAGATTAGAGTCAATAGTTAATCCTAAAAATTTTGTTTCATTAATTTGTGTGATTTTATGGTCTAAATAATGAATGTCAAATTTATTTAATTTATTTACTCTATTAAAAAATGTCATAAAATTAGTCTTGGATAGATTTATTTTTAAATTATTGAATGTCAGCCATTGAATCATATTATCTAATGTCATATTTACATCATTTTCTAATTGAATATTATTATTGTTGGCAAAAATAATGGCGCTATCGTCTGCAAATAGGACCGATTCATGTCTTGTTTGCCTAGGTAAATCATTCACATATATAATAAACAGAAGAGGTCCTAAAACACTTCCTTGTGGGACTCCTAAAACTGTCTGTTTAAATTCTGAGAAGTAATCAGTTTCCTTTTTAGTTTCTACACATATTTTAGTAATCTTTGTTGCTTGTGTTCTATTGCTTAGGTAGGATTTGATTAAATCAAGTAAAGTAAAGTAGTTCTAAAATGTGTATATTTTATTTTATTAAAATTCATTCATTTTGGCAGTTTTTTCAGTATCAAAATTGTCGATAATGATCGCGCGCCCGTATAAGAATGTACGATGTGGCATTACGTGCCTTCTTGCTCGCACCGCACGGGGAGGGTAAGGGCGCGGGGAACGGCGGTTCTGCCACTACGCACATTGTTGGCGGGCGGAGCGCACGCGTCTCGTTGTTTTGACTGCTTTGTTTGTGTTCGTGCCTTACTTTTTAAATTTATTTGTTACTCAGCAATGTCGCATCGTTCTAAGCGCTTACTTGATATTGTATTACAACAAGATAAGAATAGTCAGCAAAAAAAACAAAACACAATTCCTGAGGATAAAGAAAAATGTGAATTATACGACGTGGAACCTGGTAAGTAGTATAATAATTATTTTTATATTAAATTAATGTACAGTTCTTATGCAAAGCAGTCATGGGTTATTTACGATTTTCAATTACCAATGCATTTCTAAATAAATGAACACCGTTCCCTTTAAAAATGTAGGTAGTGGTAGATCCGACACTTTTAACTGAACTCGAACATTTCAAGATTGTCGGAAGTGCCACTTCCTACTTTCTTAGATTGATGTTAAGTATGTCTGTTTGTCGGTAGTGTCACATTCGACATTATTAAATTGCAAATTCTGTTTGCAAAATCTGTTGTTTTGTCGGTTGTAACACATACGACATTTTTAAACGGAATTAATATTTAATGGTTGGTTCTATGTGACACTACCGACTTTTTCAAATGGCTAACCGATTTGTTTTTTTTGACGGATGTATCTTTAATGATCTTTCGAAAATTCATAGAATCGATTTCGTTTCAATATTTTAGGAATGGACATTGTGTTTTAAGGTATTAAAATAATTTCAATTTATTTTTAGATCGAGTTTCTTCTCCAATACCAGCCAATTTTGAAAATGAACTAATTCAACTGCAAGATTTGATGGGTGATGTTGTTAGTGACCAGCATTTATCTCCACCACCTTTTGGTGAACATTTTACCACTATTGCTGAGGTCGAGGTGACTGTCAATATACCGAAAACCCCTGAAAATAACGAAGTGACTGAAACGATTGATTATGCACCAACGATCTTGGAAAAGGCTAATTTTCCCGAGAAGACCGAAATTGCATCAGTCACCATTGTTGAGCACGACATGTTACCAGCCACTAGTCCCATCGATGTAACACCAGTCCCATCCCCAGTTCGTCCTCATAGCAAAAACTGTGACTCTCGCTTTTGCCCCATAATGTGTAGAAGACTGCATGATGAGCATTGATGACGTCTATCATAATCTCCAAACACCTTCAACGATGACAGATGCTTCTACTGTTTTAACACCTTCTTCACTCAAGTTTTCTAGAAAAAAACTTACAAAACTGATATTGGCAAGAAAAGACTAAAGCACAAAGAAAATTGGACTATAGAACAAAGGAAGAAATTGAAGAATGAAGGAAAAGCTTATGAAAACTACAAAGGAAAACAAATAGCTGAAAAGTCATTAGGTGAAACTTGTGGAAAAACTTGCCGCTACAAGTGTACAGAAAATATAGATGCAAACCAAAGAGAGAAGATTTTTACAAAGTTCTGGAAGCTGGGCGATCGTAAAAAACATTGGGAGTTTGTGATCAAATACTCTAAAAAAGTTCCTAAAGGACGTAAAACTACAGAAGAAATCAAGCACAAGCGGGAAAACACTTTTGTCCACTACCTACCAAACTCAGAGAAAGATCACACATCTATTTACAAACCCTTTTAGGTAAAAGGGTTTGTAAAAAGATGTTTTTAAGTACGATGTCCTCTGGTGAACGAATCGTAACTACGGCGTGGAAAAAGTATGACGGAGAAATCGCTGTAGCTGAAGACAAACGGGGCAAATATGAACACAAGCCTAGAGTTATCGATGACATGATGGCACAGAGCGTGAAAGACCATGTGAACTCGATCGATCGTGTTGAATCACATTACACGCGAAAAGACTCCAAAAAGTTAAATTTAAATAATATAACGAGTACTGCGCAGATGTTCCGTTTATATGAGGAATGGTGTGGATGGTATCCAGGTAAATATACGAACAAGGCAAATAAACGCCAGTACCGTGATATCGTGAATGCAAATTTTAATCTTGCTTTTCATGTACCTAAAAAAGATCATTGTGATATTTGCCATATATTTGTTAATAATGAGTTCCCGAATGAAGAAGAAAAGCAAAGATTCGTGGAACATAAGGAGCACAAGAAAAAAGCTCGTGCTTTAAAAAATGCAGACAAAGCTGATGGAAGAACGAATGAAAAACTTGTTGTTGCAACGTTTGATTTCCAAAAAGTTCTTCAAACGCCACACGGAGAGGTAAGCACTTTCTATTATAAGAGGAAATTAAATGCTTTCAACTTCACGATTTATGACGTCAATAAAAAAGCTGCAATTTGCTGTATATGGCATGAGGTTATTGCAAAAAAGGGTGCGAATGAGGTTTCTAGCTGCTTGTACGCTTTCATAAAAGAACGTGTTGAAAAGGGGGTTGAGGAATTCAGGTTTTGGTCGGTCTGCGCAGGGCCGAATCGAAATCGCATTGTGTTTGCTTTGTATCTTCTTGCTGCTAAAGAATTCGGAGTTACCATCATTCACAGATTTATGGAGAAAGGTCACACCCCAAATGAGGGTGATAGTGTTCACGCAATGATCGAGCGAGCAAGCGAACATAAAAATTTATATTTAAATTTATGTACCCGATGAATGGAATATTTTAGTGCGTTGGTCAAAGACTGAAGGAGAACCGTATGTGGTGAAAAAGATGAACAGGGAGGATTTTTTCAATTTCAAGGGACTGTTGGATAAAAAAACTGGACAAAGGATATAACTAATCAGGTGATGAGATGGAAACAAATTCGTGAAGTCAAAGTTAATAAAAATGTCTATGATCGCATGGAATATAAGTATGATCTGGGTGAGGAACCTAAGATTTTAGTTGTTCTAAGGACAGGGAATAGAAATAACCAGCGCACAACGCATTTTGAACTCAATCAAGCTTATTACGATGAAGGTATCCCCATTCCGTACGGTAAGTATAAAGATCTGAACTCCATGTGTAAGTCCTTAGCAATCCCAAGAAAATATCATTCGTTCTTTAAAAACTTGCCACATGTGCCCCCCAGAGACAAGAGAGATACAAGACAACTTAGTGATGACGACGATAGCGATATTGACTAATAATTTAACCTGTTAATCTTTTTAAGATGTTTTGTCCTTATTTTATATTTTGATACAAGCTTTTTTGATAGTGTTAGAAGAAAGTTTGTGTAGAGATACTTAATATTACTTTATTCTGTTAGTTATGAAACGTAATTTTGTTACCTAAGCTATTAAGTACTTAACCAAGACGAAACTGCAAGACTGATTAATCCTATATTTGTAATAGATTCTAAGATTGCTTAGGTAGGGAAAGTGTTTACCACTTTAAAGATTCAAGTGCCACATTTAGTTTTTATGTACATCTGAAAGATGTAGCATGACTGGTTTTACTGTATGGTTCTAACTGAATGGCCATTATTTTAATGTGATACGGCCTAAGAATACTCTTTTTAGTAGTTTTAATAATAATTTAGCCAAGTAAAGCCTTAAGTAGGTATCATTATACGAACCTACCGCATATTGTTATAAGTAGTTGATTTTTGAGTGTTTTTCATGTCGCATAAACAAATATGTATGACGTTATGTTTATTGATTAAAACATGTTCGTTTCTTTTTTTTTTTTTCTTACTTTGACCGAACCTCCTAACCCATATTCGACATTTTTAATTCACAATTTAACATTTAAAAACGTCGTATGTTCCACTTCCAACAAAGTTCATTAATAGAAACCCAATTAAAAATGTCGAATCTGTCACAACCGACAGTCGTTCGGTATTTTTTTTAGATTAATAATGGCGTAAGTGCATTTTCTCGTAAAATACAAGTATTTATTTAATTTTATATATTGCATGATATAAAGATACATATGTCTAAGATATATTCCAAGTTTAAGGTTTCTGCGATTTGTATTTTCTTTTTGGGCGAGGAAACAAATTTCAAACTGCTCTACTGAAAAGTAGTCATTTTGAAGATACGACTTTCTTAATTGGGACCATCGATATTTTGAACGAAATGACATTAGATATGAATTGACTCAGAATCGGTATTCAGCAAGTTTAATGTCATGATCGTTTAATTATCCATTATTTACGATCTAGTCACGCTAGCATTCCAATAAAATTCAAATATCATTCAATTTAAGAGAATGCCATTTGTGACATGAGTATGACACTGACATTAGAACGAAACCATAATTAGGATAGGCCTTGAGCATTCACTTGTAACAGAACAACAAGCATTCGCAGTTTTTTTGTTTTATCGAACTGACCAACGAACAGGGCCGAATTTTGCGCCGAACATTTTCACGATCTTTCTAGCGAACACTATAATCAGCAAAAACGTCAAAACAAATTTACTTTCAATTCGCTATAATGCTCGCCAGAATGTTCGTAAGAATGCTCGCTAAAACCATTTCGTTTGTTTTTTTGTTTTGTAACATTCGCAGAAATGCTAATTACTGGTGCATGTTCAAATGTATCAGCACCACAAAGTGAATGTGAACCAAAGCAATCTAAAACCATTTCGTTTGTTATTCTGTTTTGTAACATTCGCAAAAATGCTAATTACAGGTGCATGTTCAAATGTATCAGCGCCACAAAGTGAATGTGAACCAAAGCAATGGCATTATATTGACTTTTAGTCTTTGTCATAGAAAGTTCTAAGTATTAATGGTACAATGTTCTACAATAATAAAACTGAAACAAAAAGCTTACAAAGGAAATGTATGGTTCAAAAATTACATGCGGTCTGTGGTATTGTTTATAGAATACTAAATTTTTGTTAGGGCATCGTCCATGGCATCTATGCGCACAAGCGGTTGTGTTGTTAAATTCAAAAGTGATCGTGCGATAACAGTACGATAATAGACGTCTCATTATTGTCGCAGAACTTTGAATCGCGTATCTTTGAGTGAAATAAATATAACAATATTTACAGGCATTTTTAAGAACAAGCTTTTAAAGGCTGTTCTTTTGACGATTAAAAGTTAGCTACTCTGGAACTAGCCCTGGTTTTAGTATGGTATGTCACTGTATTGTCAACTGAACTAGTAATATATGGAAAATCTTTTTACCGTAATAAATAAAATAAAAAATACCATAATATGCATGGTTATTACGGTATTGATTCTTTTTACAACTTACAGCCATCTGATTTCTTACAAACAAGGCACGTGTAGTAATTAATTAATTAAAGCTTGGAAATCAATATCATCAAAGCACCATTTGGCTGACATGTGATCCTAGTTAAGAGGAAGGCAAATTTGATCTGAAGCCTTGAACGGCTTCTTCACATCCTATTGCTTCATTTATGATTAAAGTATGAGTTTGTTTTGATGTTCTTTTGTAAAAGACAACTCTTGCACTAGGAACAAATCTTGTCGCGGGGTATTTTACAAACATTCAATTATTGGACGCAAGAAAAGCCCAGACTTGAAATAACAATTAGTGTCTCACACAAAGTTTTGTTTTGAGTAGGAATCGAACCCATGACACTCTGCGCAATGCTAAGCGGCGAGGTGACCACTTTATCGAATACGCCCTTCGTGAAGTTAAAAGATATATTCAGCACGCAATTTTTATTTTATAACAAAAAAAAACTCTTCCCTAAGGTACTTCAACCGCTGTGACATAATCAGTCCACGTCATGAATGAAAACCAGGCTAAACATTTTTAAATGAAGAGTGTGACGCACATACGTGGCATTGTGTAACATAACCCTGCTAACGGCCCTACAGATGTAATTACTCGCTATAAATTTTATGCGATTCTGTATATTAATGGTATAGGGTTGACAGAGTCCACCAGGGTTTCGGTATTACAAATTGACAGTCGCAGTCGCTGGAAACTTGATTCATACGTCATAAGTTCGATGTTCGATGCAGAATAAATTCGGATAAATGGTATTGGTTTCTTTTCCGTAGAAAATTTTAACCAGTCATGAAGCATAAATCTATTTTACAGATACTTGAAAGACTAGATTTTGATTTATATTCTGTGTTGACGAGTGAGTGGAGTCAAAAACTCATTCAAACAACGTAAACAAAGAACATGAAGTCAAACTCAGAATAACTGCATAAGAATATTAAAAAGTTTAATGCTATGAAGGAAGCCATACTAGCAAACACGAGGAGACCATTTCAACGTTGCCTTTAGGTATTTTATATTCTGAGAATAGTACTGATAATTTTATTTTGGCAACCCTGAACATTCCTTCATACCTATTTGTTTAAGAATTTAATTATTTCGTAATTTGCGTTTCTGATTGCTGTACCGCCTTATTTTGCTTCGAAATCAATCTTCGTGGTTGTTAATATTTTTTTGTATTAACAATTCAATTGTGTAATACAAACTTAATAATTTAATAATTTAGGTTCTGGTTGCTATGAGTATATCCCGCGATTACTTTGTTCTCAATCTAATCAACTAAGTAATCTTACTACACTTATGTAAAGTGTTATAATTATGATAGAAAACGTATTAAAGTAGTATACATTAACAATATAACTTCACGCCTTTATCCCCGAAGGGGTAGGCAGAAGTGTATTACACACCCATGTTTCGGTCCCAATGTATTAGGTGGCAAGCCTATTGCCATCTACCGGGCATATTATTAAGCGAGCGATTTATTAACATTTTTAATGTCCTGGGTACCTGGGTATCGAACCTGAGACCATAGTTTGGCAGTCTGTTACGTAAACCACTGGGCTACGAAAAATAAATTGTTTAGTATTTGAGTCAACCAAAGACGGATTGATGAAGAGTATCAATATACCTCACTGATATCGAGCGGGTTGGCAAAAGTAATCTCTCATGTAAAATTCTGCTTCAAAATAAGTGTTAACAAGCGACAATAACCACTGTGAGCAGACATTTGTTTTTATTAACCTTTTCTAGTTACCTTATTTGGCTCCTTGTGGTTTCCTTGACTAATATATAAATAGAACGAGAGCACAGCCAATAAGGTGCACTAGTCTACTGGTGATAATGAAATTAAAAAAAAAAACTTTTAATCGAAATTCTTTAATCGTGTATGTATTGACCAGGCTGCTGAGAATTTACTTCTTCTTTCTCCTTTCTCTTAGCGTTATGCCAGTTTTAACCCGGGGTCTGCTTACTAGTTTAACCGGATTTGACTGAATATTAGCTTTTCCCCGGAGCGACTGCATGTCTGACCTCCGCAACCCCAAGGGTTAGTGTAAAAAATGTACACGGTTGGGTGATTTGACACAAAAGCCGATTGGGTGAATGTTGAATATACATTTTTATGATATAAAGAATATTACTTAATATACTGTCATGTCTCTATATTGTTATCGCTAGTAGTAAAGATATTTTATAGATTCTGCCAGCTATACAGGCTGATTTTTAATTGGTTTTGGAGCGAAAGCCATCTTATTACATATCGTTAATAGAACCTAACCAGCTAATAATATTTGAAATATAAGCTAAAAAAATCTTGATAAATTAATTAATTTAATAGTACTAGAACACGAAGTATCACTGCCGCACACTGGCGAAGTACGAGCGATCGTGTCACACACACACTGGCAGTTATTACCGCCCTCCCACTCCCCGCCATGCACACGCGCCACCCTCCGCTGCAGGGCGCCAGCAGGGGGCGGGGACGGGGCGGCGGCGCGGCGGGGTGCGCCCCGTGCGGCGCGGGCGCAAGTTGACCTTCAGTCTTACGAAATTAGGTCAATGGGACAGTCGTTTAACACGCTCCCGTCACTCGGTGTCCGTGTTACGTAATTAAACTACAATCGTGGATCCTTACAATACTGATGTGTTCGCTAGTGGATTGATAGGCCGCAACCTGACCTGACTCCATAGGGTTTTATTAGTGGATCAACGTTATAAGATTTGTGTACAAAGAAGAAACGGAGTCGCGAGAACGCGAGAAACATGTGTGTGCAAATGTGTAAATTGATTGTGATGTAAGCAGAAGACTGTAAAGGTAAGTGATTTGCTTTACTCATTGTTGTGAATACCATCGTTGATAACATGTTTTAAACACGCCAGAAATAAGTAAATACCTAAATTCGGCTTTTACTAGTTATTGAAAATGATTATGTACCGACGATTAATACGTAAATAACAATAAGTTCTACTTTTCGTCCACTAGTTTATTATGATTGCGTGAACCCACAGCTTATTTCTGTTGACTTACGAAGGAATAGGTAGGTACAGCTATTTAGTTACATGTGTTTATTATTTTAATTATTAGGTATGTGCTTAAAATTAATGAAGTTGTCATCGTAATTAATGTGTGTTTTGTAAGTACGTAAATTAGGTATCACTATCCATCCGTACTTCTTATGCTGGGGCCTGCATCACTACCGGCTAACGTCAATGTCTGCTAGCGCGATAACTATTGCGATATTTTTTTAAAGTAGGTGACTAAAACGTCAACGTGAATGCCCATCATTGGCGATAAAAACGCCAAACGCTAATGTTAATGCCGTTGTCAAACTATCGCGTTAAATCGTGGCTACACCTAAGGTTAACGTACATTATCGCAATAATTAATGGCATTTCTCGTTAGTATAGCCCCAGTAGAAGTGCTTTGCTGACTGATACGTGTTTTATGGGTAGGTTAGTTACCTACTGTTACACGCGCTGTACGGTACCTAAAACAGCTGTTGACCTCGCAGCGCGACGTCAACAGCTGTTTTTAGGTACCTACAGCGCGCCGACGAGTCGATCGACGATCGAGTCGCGCATTACTCCGTATTTTCTAGAGTTATGGACGTTTATAACTTTTTTATTTTACGTGGTAGGTAAATTTTGATTTTGAATATGAATAGCAGACATTTTTTCCAACGTGAGGTTTTTTTTTCCTAAACCAATAAAAAATCAGCGTGTATATTCAGATCCCAGGACATTGGCAGTCGGAGTACTAATACCAAAGACCAGTTTGCACTTCAATGAGGAGTTTTTAGATAGAATTCAAATGATCTAAGATTCTCATTTCTGTACGGTTGATGGTGCCTTTTTATTAGCTTTATCAGATTTTATGTAAGTATCCTACTTATTTCAGAAAAAATACTATTATTAAATTGCATATTTAATTACATTCTGATTTGTAACTGCCTTCTCTACATGTAAAAATTGCATTGATCAAATCCCTTATCAAAATCTTTTTTATATTATTACCGATATCGTCAGAGGACCCGTCACGTAATCCCATCGCAACTGACTTACAAAACATTTGTGTTCTTAATTCACAGTGAACTGCGAATCTACATTAGTTCGACCTACTATATTATTACACGCGTGCCATATCACGCCCAACATACTAAATCCGCATAAATTACAACTTGCTCCGTCTCGATAAGGAAACTTAGATAATATATTGATGCGGAATTATGATCTTCACATAAGGCTTTTGACTTATGATTAGCGAGTAGCGCTTTCAGTGCTTACTTAGTGTAAAAAAATTGCGTTGCAAAAAAGGTCAGTGACGTGAATAAACTGAACCGATTAACAATACCGGCTAATTTGGCTAGGTATGTGGGCGATTGTAGCAAGGCTTCACGACGAAAACCGACTAGATTAGAATTTGACGTATGCTGTGTGGTACGATGGAATGGAAGTATATAATTATGTGATCTGGTCAACAAATTCAGAAATTATTTTTTTATTATTAAATCTTTATTCACAAGTAACACGGACTCATTAGGTTAGTAACAATTTTACTTATATCTATGTTAGTAACAATACAATAAAATAAATTAAAACTAAACGCGCTGTTATGCGTGTGAGTCACCACTGCAAGCTCATCACTGAGGTGGAAAGCTTACAGCAGTGACTCACATACACACAGTCGAGTCTGGACGCTACACAGCTTAGTATGATATTGGGGCTGGCCCGCACACGGCGCCGCATCGCTTTCGCATAATTGTGTAAAAACAATCTACATGAGCGTCAGCAAACATCCCTGAGGCACTGCAAAACCGGGGCAGCCCCATCAATACCCGGAACGCGTTATTGTATTGGATTCGAAGATCACTGTAGGCTTTTTGAGTATAATTTACCCACAGGCTGCACGTGTAAAAAGATGTACAGTATGAACGAAATAACGCTATTTTAACGGATCGAGAACAACATGCAACCCTGCGGGCAATCATGTTAGCTCTTACCGACAGTGATCTTAGTTCCCTTTTTATATCCTCATTATCTTTGAGGTCCACTGTCAAAAAATGTCCGAGGTATTTGAAACTAAAAACCCGCCCTAATGTTTTACCATTCAACTTGATTGGGGGCACAGTTTCAGGACATTTACCACCCGCTTCAAAAATCATGACCTCGGTTTTCTTCGTATTGTAAACCAATCCGTGTAGACCTGCGTATTCTTCACAGATGGCTAACAATCGCCTTAGACCACACACCGAGGCGCTCAGCAAGGCGATATATCAATAACTAATATTATTAACACATACTACATCGATATGACAACCAGCGTGCTCCCTGCTGAGCGCCTCGATCAGCTCGTTGACGTATAAGTTGAAGAGCGTGGGCGAACTTAAACCGCCCTGTCTGACCCCACACTCCAAACCATACGGCTCCGACAAAACGCCAGCCCACCGCACCTGATTGATCTGAGGGTCTAGTCCGAGTTTGCACTCGATCGTCACGATCGACGATAGCTAGTCGACGGGAACAATTTCCATACATTTTCTAAATGCGCCCCCTAGCGGTCTCTATCAATCGCAACACTCCGTTAGGTGGCGCTTTTGGAAAATGTATGGAAATTGTTCCCGGCGACAATTCTATCGTCGATCGTGACGATCGAGTGCAAACTCGGACTAGACCCTCAGATTTCCATACCAATATTTAAATGTGGTTATTAATTCCTTGGGCATTCCTGTTTGTTCTAGTTTCTTCCAGAGAATATCGTAGGAAACCAGATCAAAGGCTCGAGAAAGGTCGCGGAAGCAAGCGTATACGGGTGTTTTCCTATCTTTGTAGTACTTGACAGCCAACTTTAAATACAGGATAGCACTATCGTAATATAAATCGTAATATAAATATCGTGATAGAAATGATCGTATGATTTATGTCATATGTTGGGTGTTGAAACCAATGCAAGAAAAGGACGTGGTTAAAGCGGGAAAGTGCCCACTGCACACAACACATATTTCCATTGCACATGACCCCGGAACAGTAACACGTCTTCTGTCCTCCCCTCTGTGTTTACCGAATCTAGAGTGAAAAGTATGTGACAATAGACAACAACATATTTCAGTCTCATAAAAACCATCTCCTGCCCTTGTGACTGTTCTCCGCGACAAAATCAAGATTTAAACGTTATATTTACATGTCACAGGTCAAAACTGTATTCATGGAGTTGATATTTTTTGCCAAGTATTTATTCAAACCATATAAATAGCTAAGTAAATCCACAAATGCTCTTTCACCAACAGTGAGAAAAGAGCTCTAACAAGATAATGTCGGAAGTCAACGTTTACTTGTTTACTGACAAACACATACGCTTGAATTAACACATTCATTATAATTGATTGAGCATAAAGCAGTCGGATATAATTCGCGCACCTGTCATATTACGTGTTAATCTTTGAAGGTTAATCTAATGCGACAACTTGAAAGGCAAATACTTGGAATTTGGCTCAAGTTTGTGCCTTCAAAAGGGTAGATGTGAATAAGCAAACCGATATGTTAATGGGTAGTTTTAGTTTCGTTATATACAACTTAACGAATTATTGTGTTGTAAGCAATTATGAACTTCTTGCGATGCCATGTTATACAAATATTCGGAATCCTGAGCTGCGCCTATGCAAGACAATCATATTTAGTGAATACTTTTAAAATTTTCGCGACTTGTTCACATACTTTTATTTATGTAACTTGTGTATATCGCGTAATTATTTTAAAATAGAGGTGAATTTTTCATCAATTAAATTAGAAAATTAAAACATTTGTTTGTGTTTTGAAGGCCAATTCTCGTATTTTATCTGACATCGAAACTATATTTTGAATGAAATGAGATTATATTTTGAATCGACTCACAAATTGGTATTCTGCTAATATAATGGCATTATCATCTAATTTGACTTAAATACTTCGTGGTTGACATTTATTTTGACACATTGTTCAATTTACGATCTAGTCGCGATAACATTCATATATCAGTTATTTTAGGAGAATACCATTTGTGACATAAGTATGACACTGACATTAGATCGAAACTATATTTTGAACAGATTTATTTAGAAGAATTGGGCCTCACTATTCGAAGTCATATGATAACAGCACCTACTGAAGTAGTAAAGTAGTATAGCCTAGAACCTAACACGACTCCCGCACTACGTAAAATCTTGTTTTGCTTTACAAACGAGAAAACACAACGGCCGTTTTTCCATACAAACCTAGTCTCCTGTTTTCTCCCTAGATAATGCCAGTAGAGCAATTATTTTTTTCCAAAAGATGTATGGCCCCGAATGGCATGTCCCTATGTTTTCCTTTTTTTCATAAATTAAATATTAAAAAAGATATGAACCTTCAAATACCTAATAAATTGGCTAGATTTTCCGCTGTGTTCAAACATCCAAAAAACAAATTTGGCTAAATTATTTAAAAAAAGGAAAACATAGAAACACGGCCAAAGCCTTTTTTAATTTAATATGAAAAAACTAGTTATATCGATTAAGTTTTGGAGAAGGAATCAAGGAAATACGAAACGTTGATTTTGTGTACACTTAATCGGTATCTTTGGTCCAACCTGCAGTTGTCTCTATCGCGCTCTGCGGGGGAAGGCTTGAGGCTGCGCGACAGCAATAGATTTTACAAATACCTATTTTTCAATTCTCTCGCTCGTAGTGTTTCCTCTTAATTAATCTTAACTTTGTAATAGAAGAAGGCTTTTCTCGTCACAAATAAATGCTGAATTAAATAACCTATCTATCCATTTAATTGACATAACAAGCTTCATACAAAATATGTCAATTTTATGTACTTCTAAGTACATGTATAGCCATGGATAGATCATATACTGGGAATCAGGTTTCGGTGCGCCGTTCCTTACACCCAGTATATCCTACAAAAAAGCCTAGAACAACTCACACAGAATAGCGCTTTAAGCTCAATTTCGCTCCAGCTTAGGTCAAGTGGCTAGTGCCCCTAGACCAACCGGCCGGTCAAGCGTACATGAAATAAAATTACTGGAGTCTTTTTCTGAAAGTAAAAAAATCGAGTTGCTTAGCTCTAGGCGACGGTCCACTGAAAAGTTACATTTGGGGTTGCATTTAGCAGAGGACGCAATTTCATTTTAAAGATGTATAGAGAGGGTTAGTTTAATGTTTGATCCAAATTTGTGGGGTCGTACCTCTTATCCCTCGGTCGCCATCTTGGAAAGAATGCCGGTGATTATCTGGTAACCTATTGGCGACACAAAGAAACTGTAAAATATTTTTTTGTTGCTAATTAAACTCTCTATATCTTTGGTCCTATAACTTTGGTCGTAAAGCCAAAAATAAAAAGTTATAACTTAATTATTGTTGTGTGTTATCAATTTTGGTGTTTTTTCATTATAATTGTGTCCCCCAGTCTTAGAGATGCGCCAGGATTTGGCAAAGAGTATGATCAAGCGCCAGTATACAATTTTTGATGAAGAAATTTAGAGGAAATTCACATTTTAGTCGGTAATTCATCATTTTCCTCAATGAATTATTTTGATATCTCCAATAATTTTCCTGCAGGTATTCCCAGAACTTTTAGGGACTACAGAACAAATTGCAATATCCTCTGGCTGAGCAGACTATCAAATTCACAGATAGAATTTGTCTTTTTTTAGGGTTCCTCGAAATGAAAAAACGGAACCCTTATAGGATCACTTTGTTGTCCGTACGTCCGTCTGTCAAGACCCTTTTTGTCAGAAACGCGTGGAAATATCAAACTGTTTATATCAAATAGGTAAGTTTACTGTGCCTTGCTGTAAAAAAATCAAACTTCTAAACCAACTCAATCAAAAGATACAGCCTTTTATGCTGCAAATTTCCGCAAATTTTAGAAACTCTAAAGGGAAACTTTTGATTCCCCTTAGAGTTTCTAAAATTTGCGCACATTTGGGATTGACAGGGTACTTCCCGTAAACTCAGAAGCTTGAAATTTGGTACGAAGCAATTTCTTATAGCACAGATAAAGGAAAAATTACGAAAAGCGTAAATTTTTTTGGTACATCATATAAAAAAAAAGTTTTTACTAATTTTAAAGTTACCACCCCTTTCTTCATGAACACGTGAAGTTATTAAATTGAAATGCATAGCAAATACTCGCATCTATAATACCTTTAAGCTGTAACAAAATCAAACTTCTATCTTAACGCAATCAAAAGAATATATTTTCAAACTCGCAAGTATCCGCAAGGGAATCAAAACCTACAGGATAGTTCCCGTGAACTCAGAATCTTGAAATTTGGTACGAAGCAATTTCTTATAGCACAAATAAAGGAAAAATTGCGCAAACCGTAAATTTAAGATACATCATATTTTATAATTAAAATATTTTTAATAATTTTAAAGTTACTACCCTTTTCCTGATGTACCCGTAGAGGTATAAAATTGAAATTCATATCAAATGCTCAAGTCAAAACTAAAAGATACTTCAAGTCGATCGAGAATCTTGAAATTTGGCATAAAGCTACGTTTTATAGCACATAGGAAAAATTTCGAAGACCTTAAATTTTTGTTACATCACATATTTAAAAAATAATTATAATTATATACCTACAGGTTTGTACGGAACCCTCGAATTTTACGACAAAATCCTTAGGGACCAAAGGTGTAGAGAATTTAATTTGCAACTAAACATGTTTTGATTTTTTACTTTACGGCCAATAGTTTGCCAGATAAACTGGAAAACCCATTTGTATCACTCTTTTCAAGATGGTGGCCGCAGGACAAGGACTGCTACCCCACAAACTTGGACATAAATTTACACTATTCCGCTCTTGACAATAATGAAATAAGATTGTGTCCTCCGACAAATGCACGCTGAGCCCAAAAAAAAATTAACATTCCAATGGACCTAGTGGTTTAACTGTAAACTATAATAAAGTAAACATCGGCACAGAATTATAAAGTACCCACATATTAAGCAGCGATAGCCTAGTGGAGAGACCAACGGCCTGCTACGCAGAGGGTCTCGGGTTCGAATCCACCGCGCGCACCAATGACTTTTTGAATTTATATGCGTATTCAATTATTAATTATCGCTTGCTAAACGGTGAAGGAAAGCATCGTGAGGAAACCTGCATGTCTGAGAGTTCTCCATAATGTTTTCCATAAACATGTGAAGTCGGCCAAACCGCACTTGGCTATGGCCAAGTGCCATAGCCTTACCCTTCTCATAGTGTGAATAGGCCCGTGCCCAGTAGTGGGACGGTTTACATACAGGGCCGATGATGATGACACACATATTATTATGTTAAAATTGTAAATCACACATAAATAAACACATCAGTAAAATTTTTCAATCAATTCAACATTTTGCATATTTTATCGATTTCTGTGACTTGCACTCCCAGTCAAGTCGTTGAAAGAGGTCAAACTTTATTGTCGTGACTGAGCCGTTTATGAATGGAAGTGATTTTAAATTGACTCAAGTTTATAAATAAACTTATACTCATAGATATAAGGGCACAGGATTCAAGTTCAAAAGATTATATTTTAATGTGAACTGGTAGGCTAGACTAGACTCAGAGGCTAGTTTAATACAGAAAAAAATACGTAGGGGACGCTCCTAAAATTAGACGTATACCGTTCATTTTCTACAAATAAATAAATCCGTCTATAGGATCCGCAGTTCAAATCGACAGGCAAATAAAGTTAAGGGATTAGGCTAATATAAGATTCTTCATATTAATTTATAGTAAGCAATATATACTTTATACCGTAGCGACCATCTATATAACACCCGTACAACGCCATCTAGTCAATGACGATAGAACTACCTCGACACTCGCCACCTAACAACGCGGGAAAAATTCAAACGATCCTGAACCGCGCTAGCAACTTTCGCGCGCTACGACGCATATACAACTTCGAAAGTATGTCCGTCGGCCTGCAGGCCACCAAGCACGACCACCAAGCTTGGTAAGAGGCTCGTCCGTCTAGTTGGAGGAACACCACACCTTTATCCTGCACAATACAATATTATGTTGATCTGCATTTGCAAAATATTTTAATAATACAACATAGACGGTATACTTATTAACCTAAAATGATTTCAAACAGTGTGCGATGATAGAAGATGATATAAGTCCCTATTTTCATTAAATGTTATTTAGATAGTAAATCAGAATAAACTGTTGAATGGTGCAAAATAAGACTATATCGCTCAGTCACTGCAGGTACGGTATCGGCGATCAGCTTTTTTTTTTTTTTTTTTTTTTTGTTTTACGAGGTGGAAAATCCCTTCGGATCTCCGACTCTTGGGGGAAATAAGAGCCGGAGTATGTGGTGTTTCCACTAAAAACCACCTCGACTTCCGCCATGTACCCGTGTGTCGGAGGGTGGGGCATCACAAAAGCACTCGTCGCCACCCTCCGACGGGTATTGGCCCGCCAGATGGTCAGGCGGGCCCCGAACAAAACCCCCTTGGCGACGGATTAAGGTGTTTGACTCCGCCGCCAAAACGCCCAGCGGCCGCAGAGGATAGGGAGGACGGCAACGCAACACCGCATCTCCTCTTCCTCTGAGGCCCCACCGCGACGCATCGAATGGTGCGCCCCCATTTGGTCGCGGGAGATAGGGCGCGCGGCAACGCAACACCGACACGCCTCTCCTCCCGCGACCGCACCCGACTGCGAGGGACAGACAGAACTGTCCCCCGCACCCGCACCGTTGGACGCATCCTGCGCAGGCCCCTCCAAGCCCACGCGGAGCGTCCCCTCCTGGATCCCTCTTAGCTTCACCGCGGGTGACCAATCCACGGTTACTGAGCCCCTCCACCACGACAAGGTGGAGATCCCACGGGGGGGATCGGCGATCAGCTGTGCGTCGGTGGCGGCCATACACCGAGTTAATTTTCAAAGTGTATGATGACGAAATTTTTTTTAACTATTGTGACTTATTTTTTCATGTATTTATGATCAGTTATAGTATATTCACCCCTTAAAATATTTTGCAAATGCATATCAACATCCTGTATAAATAAAAAATAATCACCGAAATTTACGTACATGATTTCATAACGACTGCACCAAATTAGATAATTATTTTATTAACTGTGTTTATCATTATCAGAACAAGGTTTTAAAAAAATGCATGGCACGACGTTAAAGATCTATTTCTAACCCATGCGACGCTTGGACATACTGCTAGTATAGTATACATAAATAAATAACATAGTCTCATGTTGACCTTATATCTGCATTGTGTCGTCAATGCGTTGTTCAGTCGTTAAATTTTTAAATATGTATTTTTATACACGACAAAGGCAGTATTCATAAAACGTAATTGTTTCCAAAGGTACTAAATATAAACATTTACAACACAAATGCTCAATGTGGATCCGGAGGGATCGAGGTTTAATTCCACTTGATTTTATGTACAGACTTTAGCTTTTAGATGAAAAACAATTATTGAGATAAAAAGAGGACTTTAAAGTATTAAACATGGATGGCGACTCTTAGATTGTAAACACCTATTGTGATAAAATAACGAGCGAAGGAAAAAGTACCTTGTAGTTCAAAACTTGATTGTAAATAAAATTGTTAGCTTGCCGCTGTGGGTCGCGAAATTAGGAATACATTTAATCTCTGAAAATATATAAATTTTTATTAAAATTTCAGTCAATAAAAAATCATTGGGTTTCCTAAAAACTCTCATTAAGTTAAAAACTCGGAAGGTTCTGAATAAGTCAACAAAGTAATAGTGTTTCTTTTTTCTTCACTTCTTTCAGAGGGATTCATAATCTGCGTCTGCTTATATCATGAAAGGAATAAAACTACCTAACGGATTTTCCAGACGAAGTAGGTAAGTGTAAAATAAAATTCATCAAAACAAAAATCCTTATTATTTTTTTTGTTGCTATTATTCTGTCTATATACAGTATACTCTACTCTATAGGACTCTATAGAACTCAATGTATATAAATATAAACTAAGTAGAACTACTAAGAATTAGTATAAACCAACTCGTCTTTGGTACACCAAAGACGAGTTAGTTTATACTTAGTTTATGACAAACAACTGCATAGTAGGTACCTTCTTGTTCACAAGTTATTACGTTACCTTGTAAATGTAAACCGCGATAGCTATAGCTGCTTTGCTTATTAATAGCTCGACCGTGACTTGCAAGATATAATATGCAATAGGTTCTACTTTATATTAAAGTTACGACTTGCCTTGTCTTATTGTTATAGCTGGAATGAAAGATCAACTTCTTACAAATACAAATAAGGTTTTTATGAACTAGCTACATGCATGGTTCTTAGATGTGTCATATTTTGAGCTTTATAAAAAATAGTTGTGCGAGTTCTGTGGTATGGTCTAATAGTGTAGCTGTACGGGTTCTAAGCTAGATCGGAGGTAAAAAATATCAAGAGTTGTTTACAATATAAAAAAAGTTTGCATATTTTACTTTATTACTCTCTGGACTATCCAAAAGTTGCTTCATCATCAGCCCTTTAAACCGTCCCAGTGCTGGGCACTTCTCACTATGAGAAGGATAAGTCCATAGTCCACCACGCTGGCCAAGTGCGGGTTGGCAGACATCACATGTCTATCGAGAACATTACGGGAGTCCGTGCGTACACGGCGCCGGCGACTCACGCGTACGTTCAAACCGGCGGCGGCCGATTTGTATGAAGCTATCCTACTATTATTTTTGTACTATGCTAAGACCCTCTGCGAAGCAGTCTGTCGGTCTCTCCACTCGGCTATCGCTTCTTAGTTGCTAATTAGAGAATAAAGATGCTCGTAGAACTTAGTATTTTAAGCAATCACCACATTGTTCAATTTAAATACTGCGCCGAGTGTTGTGGGATAGAATTTTACGCGGGAAAATATTTTGTACGATCCACAAATTATTGGTTAGTTTGGCTGTACTTCGTGTCTGAAGATTGATGTTTGTTAATCACTGGAGGCATGACTCAGAATAGTTGCGATAAGGCACGAGAGCATTACCCTGAAACTTTACGTAATTTGTTTTTCAACAAAATGCCTCGAAAATGCAAAAATATCTTCGTAATAATTTCACGTAATTTAAATAAAGCGAGCAATTTTATTTACAATCGCAACAAAGGACTAAACCGCAACGTTCGTCATAAATTAACCACAACCGAACTGCACACCAGCTTGGTACAAAACAACTTCGAGAAAGAAATCGACCGCAGGATCCAGTTGGGTTGGGCAGCGTTTGGCAAGCTACGTCGAGTTTTCTCTTCGCCCCTACCGCAATGCCTGAAGACCAAAGTCTTCAACCAATGCGCCCTACCTGTTATGACGTACGGTGCCGAGACGTGGACACTCACAGTGGGACTAGTCCACAAACTAAAAGTCACGCAGCGAGCTATGGAACGGGCTATGCTTGGCGTCTCTTTGAAGGATAAAATCCGAAACGAAGTTATCCGACAAAGAACCAAAGTTACCGACATAGCTCACAGAATCAGTAGACTCATTGGCAGTGGGCTGGCCATATCTGTAGAAGGACTGATGGCCGATGGAGCAAGCGTATCCTAGAGCGGAAACCACGTCTCGGCAAGCGTAAGGTAGGGTGGCCCCCGGCTAGGTGGACCGACGACCTGAAAAAGGTGGCTGGGACAGACTGGATGCGGAAGGCTGAGGACCGTGTACTGTGGCGTGTATTGGGAGAGGCCTATGTCCAGCAGTGGACTGCGATAGGCTGATTGATTGATTGATTGAATTGTCCTCCATTATTAATAACTTAATAAATAGTAAACTCAAAATATACATATTATTATGATTAATTATCAACACAGTAATTGTTGATTGATTAATTACTCTTCAATGAAATTTATGAATATAGTGTATTAGTAAAGTGACTGATGGTCACCGTAGTATCACTCAAGGCTCGCTGAAGGCAATATTATACAAGGGTTAAATATGTCCACTAATATAGAATCTGAGGCACGGATTATTAAGAGTTGTGCTTATTTAATATTCAAACAATTTAATTTGTGTGTCCCAAAATGTTCTCATCTGTTAATTAAAACCAGAGCAATAAGTTGTGAATTGCACAAAGTGTTGTCTCGTGTGGGAATCGAATCCACGACACGCGACGCACGGTATGCCACAGTCTTAAATCACTAAAACAGACAACGCACAGCAAAACTATTGGGCGCAAGAAGCTAAAATATGTCATAAATGTTTCGTGGGAGTGTTGAAGTATCTTTTAACTTTCTTCAGGCGGGGAAAACTGCGGCTAAAATTTGGTGTATAACTTGCCATATATTAATTTGTATAAGGGTGAACCTTTCCCATCATCGTCGGGTCCACCAGGGTACCGTCCTTAGTCCGTACCTATTCAGCGTGATATTAGACGTACTGTCAGACACCATCAGAGACGTGGGTAACAAATGTCTTGCCATGCTACCTCCGCCGGGCCCCGGTAAAAGGGGAAGGCCAAGGAAATGCTGGCTTGACGTCATAATGGATGATATGCGTGCCAATCGACTAACCAGCAGGGATGCTAAAGACCGTGCGAAGTGGATGAGATACAGCCGGAAAGCGGACTCCTGGCTCCAAGGCTTAGGTTTTGGAACGCAACCGGGACAGCGCTTGGATAATGATGTAGATGATGGTGCGCACTCTGCGCCTGTTATAAACAAGGAAATATATGAAACTGTGCACCAATTACTGAGAAAGCAAGTACTCTACCCGCGTCGTTTTACTAAGAGTAAGGGGGTGTTTAGAGAGACGTATTCTGTGGCACGTTTTTGTCCCCTCATAAAGGTGGAATTGGTCACTGGCAAGTAAAACTATGTTATGGTGCTTATATATATAATACCTGAGCATACACTTGTAACAGAACAGGAAGCATTCGCCGTTTTTTGTTTTGTCAAACTGAACAACGAACAGAGCCGAACATTGCTATGAACATGTTCACGATCTTTCTAGCGTACACTCTAATCGGCAAAAACGTCAAATACTCGCTATAATGCTCGTCGGAACGTTTGTAAGAATGCTCGCCAGAACGTTCGTAAGAATGCTCGCTAAAACTCACTCGTATGTTTTTATGTTTTGTAACATTCGTATGAATTTTAATTTCAGGTGAATGCTTAAATGTATCAGCACCATTAGCTATGAAATAATATTTTATTATATCTGGTGGCAGCAGGGGTAGACTTCTCGTAAGGTGGACCGACGATCTGGTTAAGGCTGCGGGAAGCGGTTGGATGCCGTTGACTCAAGATCGGTCTGTGTAGAGAACCTTGTGGAAGGTCTACGTTTAGCACTGGACGTCATTCTGACTTGATGATGATGGTGTAAAGAGCTGCCTGTTCAGATATTCTGATATCTAGTGTAACCTTTGAATATCGTATTCACTTGGCATTGCGGCATCCAATGGCCCTAGTTTTGAAGCTGCTTTTCTGAGGGTTCCTAGATAAGACCTATTAGTATTAGTATGCACCCATCTTAATACTTAATATAAAGAAATGTTAATAATGGCGGTAACACTTTGTATATTCTGCACGTGTGCATTGCATGCTTTGCATGACGGAATAAGCAGCGCCTGTATGTGGAATACACTTACACTACATAAACAGAAAGTCTGTGTGATGTAAGTGTATTTTACGTATCATCTTTTATTTGACAAATCTGTCAAAAAATGCCCAAAAGTTTAGAATTGTTTTTCGGATTTTATCGCGAGACGTACGCTTCCCGTCTATGGAAAGGCCCTAAGGCACCAGCATCGATCAAATGCCTCGATGGCGATCATGTGTGTATTCTTTATTAAACAAATTGATGTCAGAAACTGGAAACACGCCACACGAGTTACATACGATGACGTCACGTATATGTCGCAATAAATCACAATGTCTTGAGAAACGTTATAGAAGATTGATTATCATTTTCGTAAGAGTTTGATGTATGTAAGCTTTTTGTTTTTACACGAATTTGCGTATATAACTGTAAATATTGCTTCCGTGAATTGTAAAAATACTGTGCCGCCGTTGCAATATATTTGTATTATATTAAACAAATAAAGTTTAGACTGCTGGCTATGACTCTACTTCTACGTAATAGTTCATTATATTTAATCCTAAACAGTCAACCCTTATTTTACCCAGCAGCTTCAGCTCACATCAGCACTAACAGCCAACTAACTCTTTACTAAACGCCTCTGGTCTCGGCCTGAATAATATCTGAATCTCTACCTTCACCGAGAGCGCATTCCTCCAAATGGTCACCTCGCCAATTAGCACTACGCCTAGTGTTCTGAGTTCGATATTTACACGAGAGAAGACTGTGCAGTTAACAATTCTTTGTTGCAATTTCTCCATAATACAGATACTTAAATTATGTAATGTCACGTAGGCCTCCCCCAGGGTACCCACAAGATACACTTTCCTTTCTCCGCCACTCTTCTCAATATCCAGGTAGTAGAGCCTTGCTGATTTCAGCATGAATGGGCCGGCTCGACCGGGGAAGTACTACCCTCTCACAGAAAATTGACGTAAAGTAACAGTACCTAAACTGTTGCGTTTCGTTCAGTGAGTGAGAGTGCCGGAGGCCCTATCCCCAATTCCTTCTCCCTCATCCCACTCCTCATCCTATCCCTTTTCCCAACCCAAAGGGACGGCAACGCACTTGTGACTCCTGTGGTGTTGCTTGTGTCCATGGGCGGCGGTAATTGCTTACCATCAGGCAATCCGTCAGCTCGTTTGCCGCCTATTACCATAAAAAAAAACATCAGTAGTGCTGCCAAATCGTCTAAGCAGACCTTGCCTCCATTTAAGAACCTCCTTACTCCACTAACTATCGGTTTTGTGTTAGATCTGGCTCGCCTTCTTCAGTTTGCTCATCTCTGAATTATTTCAACACCTGCCGGATAGCCACATTCCGGGCTTGTCCTTGAGCAAGCTTCCTAAGAACATGATAGTATTACTAACTACTAAATAACAAACTACAGTTATTCTAGCTATTGAGAGGCTTTTTTAAACTTCCGTGGTCATTAAAACTAATTTTAAATTGTCTTTCGGGATACATACCACGTACCTTAATTTGGAGGAGTTGTGGGCGCCATGTTCACGGATGTACTTAGTAAATCCGTGTTATTGAGGGGCTTGTTTACTTCTCAAGGAAGCCTATTCAGAGGAACAAATTTGCAACAATTTTAACGTAGCTGTATTTACCTTTTGAAAGCTAGAGACTACAAAACTGACAAATCGTGCCAAGCTCCTATTTATTATTAAATAGAGTGAATAAGTTTATGAAGTATTTACGAGTAGTTGGAAATTTTGTAGCAGTTGAAATATCCATAACGATTTCTCGGAATGAGCGTATTACACTACCCTTGAAATGAAATGAAATGCAATTAAATATATTTATTTGCTGAAACATGGTATACAGGTTCTTACAGTAGATGTTATCAAGAATTTCACATGTGTCGTCGGCAAATAATCCGACATGCAAATTATTGTCTAAATAATATCTAACATTTTAACATTAATAATTTTATAACCATGTCAATTATTTAATTATATATCAACTATTTATTACTCAATTGTTTTAAAAGTAACACTCAATTTAATGTCTACACTTTACATAAGTTTTACTACTATATCTATGAGGTATTACAACCAAATTAAAATCAAGATCGACAATTTTATTTTCATATAACATACATAATAAAATAAATTTGTAAGAACCGGCACTTTATTAGTTTATATGAATTATTTAAACAATCGCAGTCATATACCAAATGTCAACATTAAAAATAAAACATTAAACAATTTACAATGTCAATGTGTTTTAAATAGGTCACTAGTACTATAAAAACATTTATCTACGAGCCATCTGTGAAGTTTAGTCTTAAATTGTTTAGTTGGTAATTCCCGTAATTGCCGTGTGGTTGACGGCATAGAATACAAGTGTCACCACCCCCTATCTTCCCGTGGGTGTCGTAAGAGGCGACTAAGGGATAACACGATGCAAATACCATCTTTGCGTAGAGACGGAAAACTCGACATCAAACCCTATACGACTGCCTCGTTGGTCTCGCGGCATAAATGTGCGCGTGGGATCGGGAGGTCCCGGGTTCGATTCCTGGGTCGGGCAGTGTTATTGGGTTTTTCTGTCACGAAATTCTCAGTAGCAGCACGGAGTCTGGAAATGTGCCCGGTACGGCAATAGGCTCGCCCCTTATTACGTGGGACTAAAGTATATCTGGCGAAAAGTGGGTGTAGAAATACACCTCTGCCTACCCCTTCAGGGATAAAAGGCGTGACGATATGTATGTAGGTATGTATGTAATTCCCGTATTGATTTTGGTAATGCGTTAAAGACTTTAATAGCCATTATATGACAGTTTTTCTTACATAATGACGTCCTACAATATAGTACCTCTAATCTTGTTGGATCTCTAAATCTCACTTTCGAAGAACTATTATCTTGCAGAATATGAAAGAGTGAATCATGTTCTCTGACAAAGCAAGCAATTTGAAAAATGTATAAACCTGCCAATATCAACAATTTAAGATTCTTGAAGAGTGGTCTACAAGAAGTCAACGGGCCAACTCCACAAACAGCCCTTAAACATTTTTCTGCACTATAAATGTTTTACGAAAATAACTGGAGTTACCCCAGATAATAAGACCATATCTGAGCACTGAAATTACGTAACCAAAATATGCAGTAAGGGCTATTTTTTGACCGGATGTTCGTCATAATCTTTTTAGAGCAAACACAAACCGATTAAGTTTTCTACAAAGAAAATCTATATGGGCTTTCCAGTTCAAATTCTTGTCCAAAGTTATGCCAAGAAATTTTATTTGCTCAACTTTCTCAATTAATTCATTACGATATGTCAAGCCTTCGTTAAAATAATTGTCAATATTATTATAGGTTTGAAAATAAATGAATTTTGTTTTCGACATGTTAGCTTTTAAGTTGTTGCATTCCAACCAATTAACTATTGAGTCAATTTGAAATTGTAGGAGCCGTTCAAAATCTTCGTCTTTATCTTTATTGTCTATCACAAGTGAGACATCATCCGCAAACAAAACACATTGATATTTAGTTGCAGCTGGTAAATCGTTGATGTACAACAAAAACAGTAAAGGCCCCAGTACGCTGCCCTGAGGTACACCAACGTTATTATATTGCTCTCGAGATTTATATGTAGTAGAATACAAAGTGTCATCAATGCTTTGATGACACTTTGTGTTCTACTACCTTACTGAAGGTTTCGCTATTTTATATTTATGAACATGAATACAATAGGTTTGAAGGTAAATATCACTTTGAATTGAAGGAGAGGAATAGAATGAATAAATAAGTAATCTATATACCTAGTCTTTTTTCAGATCACGAGAATGTTACACATTAGTGGTGGTTGCCTGACATTACATTAAAACCATTTATCACCTTAAAACTTTTATATATTGAGGAGTGAATTTGTTCAAAAGATATAGTTTTATTTACTACACACGCACACTAAACTATAATCTCGGGCTGGTTTCAATTGATTGGGTCCAAAAATTTGCCAAACAGACAAGGCCAAAAAACTTACAAATCATACATTGAGTGGGTTTAGTCCGGTATCAACATCGAGCTGAAATGCGCAGAACAGTCTTATACAGAGCTTCTTCGATCCTGCCAGCAATTTTATTGTAGAAGAATAATATTATACTTTTTTATAGTTAAATTGCGTACCTACTTAATTAATATTTTATATTTGAGTGTCGTCGTGACACCCTTGTATATTAATTGGAACTTAGACATCAATAATACCTACAAGAAGTTTTATTTGTGGTTTTCCCCACGATATTTTTCTTCTATAATTAATATTAATATGATAACATATATTGCAGAACGATGCAAAACCAGGTTCGTCACGTTGTCGCAGTAAAATTTAATTTAAAGTTTCATACAAATTTTATTAACGTGATTCAATCGCATAGCCAATTAATTGTTTTAACCGAGATGAGTTAGATGAAAAATAGAATGATGATGATAATAATGTGTATAACTTAGTTTTCCATTCTTCGCAATTAATGGATAGCGTAAGCGACTGCTGATCGGAGGTCCTGGGTTGGATTCCGGGGTCGGTCAAAAGTGTTACTGGATTTTCCGAATTCTCAGTAGCAGCACGTAATCTGGTGACGTGCCCGATTACGGCAATAGGCTCGCCCCCTGTTACGTGGGACCTGAAAATTCATGGCGAAATGTAGGTGTAAAATTACACCTCTGCCTACCCTTTCGTGGATACAGGCGTGAGTCTATAAATAAAAAGAAAAAAAAATTCATAGGGATGTGTACATTCAAAAATAATGTCAAAATTATTAGAGTTAAGACAGAATATTGTGTCTCATGCCAAATTATTCAGTTTACGTTTTGTAAAAGATTGCTTAGTTGGCAAGTTTTTTGAGACAATATCGAGACAAATATTAAAGCTTTTTGTGGAGACTACGTCTGGACTAAGATCTTCCAAAGTGCCAATACCTACTTTATAAAATTATGATGTGTAAGGGGTATAAATATTATCTTATTAAAGTCATGGTTACTAAATATAGACATGCACAAAACTTGCACAAAGAAAAATATGCATTTATTCGGTTCGACGAACTTTTAGCCTCATATTATAATATTTATAACAAAACAAGTATTTGAAAGGTGTATATGTATACCTCATTTTCTAGAAAACGTGCTCTTGAATATCAATAGTGTACAAATGAATATTTTATTATCGCGGGTAGAATGCTTTTTGCGTGATTACATATACGATAATATCTTTTTTAAAATGGATTATTCCCACAAGGATTTTAGCTTTACGTACGTGTAAACATTATAAAAGGAATATTTTAAATTTGATATCTTAAACGTAGTTAAAGTTCAAGGTTAATTTAAAAGCTCTTGTGAGTACAACTATGACCCACACTCGGCTATCTGACTCAAAACTGGTCAGAGGATGTGTTCAACGGCATTAAGATAACTGGGCAACATACATACATAACACAAAATATATTCATAATACAGTTGATTTTTCCGGACACTTAATAATTTTTGCCGTAGGCGGGAATTAAAACATCAACCACCGGATTAGCAGACAAGTTCAATTACCACTTAACTAGATAAACTGACCAGTCAATTATACACCAGCTTCACCATTTCTAGATAGGACTTATCTTCGAGATAAATCCAAAATTAGGCCGATATTTATATGACTTATCCGATAAAGTAACTTCGAAAACTTGTCTGGGTGCATAGGGTTCCCACCAATAACTTAGGGTCCCAAGCCAACCTCACCTGCAAGTGGTGCACCTGCCGATCAACGGACGAGGCTCTGGCAAACAAAATATCCCGATAAGCGGCAATAGGCTCGCCACCTATAACGTGGGATCAAAACACTGGCGAAAAGTAGGCGTTTAATATGCATCTGCCTACCCCTTCGGGGAAACAGGCGTGAGTCTATGTGTGTATGTATGTATCTGACAACTGGCCCTTAAAATTGTATAAGATATTTATTTTATTTTTATTTATAGACTCACGCCTGTATCCCCGAAGGGGTAGGCAGAGGTTATAATATTACACCCACATTTCGCCATGAATTTTTAGGTCCCACGTAATAGGGGGCGAGCCTATTGCCGTACCGGGCACATTACCAGACTCCGTGCTGTTACTGAGAATTGCCTAACGGAAAAACCCAATAACACTTTGCCCGATCCGGGAATCGAAAACGAGACCTCCCAATCCCACGCGCACATTTATGCCGCGAGACTAACGAGTAAATGTATAAGATAGTACTTATTCGAAATTTCATACAACGTGCGACTATTTTGTTATTTTATTCGGAAGATACAAAATAAAACATTCACACACTCTTCAAGTCTTTACCAAACTCGGGCCAAACAAAATCAACTCCTCTCAAAATGTTTTGGTAAAATTCAATTTTCTAAACGCGTTTGCCGGTCGATGCGTCATCCTTTCACGTCGGAAGCGTAGTTATAGACATATAGGTTCTATAAGCTTTACACGAAGCATCCAAGACAGTTAGCACAAAACGCAGATGCCACGTTTACGACAACTACACGGTTTTAATAAGTATGTATATTTCTGCATGCAGAGTAGCGTAGTTCCCCAATTGTTCTGTAAAATAGGTTTCTGGAAGTAAAGCAACATTCAAATCGATGAAAAGAGTTTTGAAATATTTCTGTGAATAGCGTACGAAGTTAGTTTGAAATTTGAAATAATTTTAGCTTTATTTGATGTGACGGTATTACAAACTATTTTTTGGTATAATATGGAAACTGAAATACTTTCGGCGTATTTCAGACTTCCTCATTCGACTACATACGTACAGCACACTGTACGTATGTAGTTGAATGTTGAAAGGTTAATTAATAAAAAAGACAAGAAAATAAATGGGCGAAAAACCGAATAGATTGTCGTGGAGATATTTTTCTGCTTTACTAAAACTCATAATTAGCACAGTTTTGTTAGTTTAATGATTAAATAGTAATGTAAAGATCTATATATTTATATAGGATGTAACTTTTAATGAGATGTTATGATCTTTATGATATATTTTTTTTCTGCAAGGAATGAAAGGCTAAGATTAACCAAGAACTGATTTAGGGAATAAGTGGCAAATCAAACAAATATATTCAAAGACGTGCATGAGCAGGTATAATTTGCACACCATACTGAATTTTACACGATTAAAAATTACAACTTGTTTTAATTGTAGTGTAATTGCTTCATACGATTGGTCACGTTTTAAAATATTATTTTCAGTATCGATTCAAATCATTAATTCTAATATAATAAATTATGTATTCCAATCTCACTAGGTACTAATAACTGCTTTAGAAGACAACTTTCAAGAAGTTTGAGAAGATTTCAGATCATATTCAGATGTTTGCTCACTGAAGAAAATCTTTAGGCTCACTGAAATACCTATATGTTTTATCGGAACTGAAGATTGCTTTATAAGCTCAAATAAAATCTCACCCAGGAGTGTGATTTTATTTGAGCTTGCACCATTCAGAAGACGAGGTCACTTACACTCTGGGCTAGCCAAATAATATATTCCCCAGACGCTTTTCAAAGCTAACGACCAATTCGTCTCAGTGCTAAATCTAAACCGATTTCTTTCGAATTCCAATAAAGCTCTTGGAATTACTTACCAAGTTGTTTTATCCAAAGAAAAATATACACAAGTCCAAGTACTTTAGAATTAATTGGCAAAGATACCAAGTTTTTATGCTGAACTCAGAAAATAAGAGGTATTTTTTTATTTAGTAAGGACTTTCGTAAGTACACCTCGAGAGGTTTTCAGAATGAGATTTAATCTGTGTTTTATTTTTGATTAAATTAAGCTTGATCATGACATAATTTGGTATTATAATAATTAAGGCTGGCTGGTATCATCATCATCAGCCTTAATCAGTCCACTGCTGGACTAGGCCTCTCCTTTGAAAGGAGGAATTGGCCTACTATACCACGCTGGCCAAACGGGTTGGTATAGGGTTTGTATCAAGTTTTCCTTCTCTTACAGTGCTGTTTTCTGCATAATATGCTCCCTCTGTCGGCTCTTACGACACCCATGGGATGATATGGGGTGGTGACAATCCGTATTCTTACTCCGTCACCACACGGATATGGTTGGTAAGATCAATGAAAAACTATTAGTAGTAGTAGTAATGTTGCCCTTTTGCTATACTATTTATTGCGCCTGGCCAAGTGCAGGTTAGCAGACTACACACGTCTTTCATGAACATAATAGCAAACTCTTAGAAAAGCAGGTTGCCGTTACATATCTACTGAAAATATTATAAAAAAAATGAAGACCAAATGGATTTTTAACCGACGGTGAAGTCTGTATAAATAAGGAATTGGTGTTATTTTGCTTTTGCTATCACTAGCAATAATCCTGCGTAAAATTGTAGCGATACTAGCAAAATTGTATGTGTTGGTCGAATTCTTAATAAATCTCGCGCGATGTAGGATTTATTCCTAGCTGGATAGGGAGCTGACATACATTTGAGTTGAAATTAATAAACAAGACAGTAAAACTGTACATTTTGTCAGCGGCGTCCAAAATAATTACTAAGTTATCAATGTAATGGACTATGTGTCATAGACTCGGCTCATTGTGCCACAAAGACAAACGTGAAAGAGAAGATTATACTGCTTTGAATTTAGAACTCACATTATAGAACCCAAAGCAATCACACGCCAAGCACAAATTCAGACTGCAGCCGCTTACATTAGATTAATTTTCTGTTAACAAAAAAAATCCTATTCTAACTAAAATAATACAACCAACAGCTTGTTTTGTGACCAGCGGATTAATGAAACAAGTATTCGTCTAGACATCTGTCCATTCATCTAAGCCGTTTCTAATTTCACTAAGACTATTATTTTATGTGCACAAGAATATATATAAGCCTTATAGAGATAGTATGATAGGCAACGTATTTTCCACAACGCTGTTATTTAACAGTAATTACGATCAAATGAGAAAGTAGGATCAGTAATGATTGGGTTATTCCGCTATGCAATCTGTGTTTGGATGTAAACAACTTAAGTAACTCAAAAAGCAGTAGTTAGTGACGTCATCGAAAATCAAAATTTGATAGCCAAAAGTTTTGTTACGATGCACTTTATGGTGTGTATACAACGTAAAATACACGCCAGGACGTGGAGTTGTGGACAGCCCATGCTATCATGCCATACCATGGTGGATATACATGGTACGCTTGCTTCATGCCTCAGCAACGTTAGAAAATATTTGTACAGTTATGTTCACTTGACCAGCACCAAAAGCTTGTATAGTTAACTTGACTTTATTTTGGGTATAACTGGTTAATCTCTTCACTGCATCCTTATTGCTTTATTTGAAAATTTCTAATAGGCGGGTCCACACAGACCGAGCAGCCTCGCGAGGCTGCTCGGTCTGTGTGGACGTGGCTCGGTCGAGGAAAACGCATGTGCCGCCGCGGCCGAGCTTAGCGTGCGCCCGAGCTACCGAATTAGACACGTCCACACAGAGCGCGCAGCCTCGCGAGGAATTGGCGCGCGAGGCTGCGCGCTCTGTGTGGACGTGCCGCGGCCGAGGCAAGCGCGTGTGCCGCCGCGGGCGAGCGACCGAGCGGCCGAGCCATCGAGTTTGGATTTTTGTTTTGCCGCGGTCTGTACGCTGTTTCCGTTGCCGTGTGGTGACGGATTAATAATACGGATTGTCACCACCCCATATCATCCCATGGGTGTCGTAAGAGCCGACAGAGGGAGCATATTATGCAGAAAACAGCACTGTAAGAGAAGGAAAACTTGATACAAACCCTATACCAACCCGTTTGGCCAGCGTGGTATAGTAGGCCAATTCCTCCTTTCAAAGGAGAGGCCTAGTCCAGCAGTGGACTGATAAAGGCTGATGATGATGTACGCTGTTTCGTGCCTCGCTCGAACATAATAATCCTTACTAATAATATAAATTCGCAAGTGTGTTTGTATGTTGGACATTTTTTTTATAGACTCACGTCTGTATCCGCGTAAGGATAGGCAGAGTTATAATATTATTACATCCACATTTCACCATGAAATGTTTAGGTCCCACGTAATAGGCGACGAGCCTATTGCCGTTAACGGGCACATCAGCAGACTCCATGCTGCTTCTGAGAATTCGGGAAAACTCAGTAACACTTTTGCCCGACCCGGGAATCGAACCCGGGACCTCCGCTCAGCAGTCGCATACCCTATCCACTGGTCACTGAATGACGGAGGATACATTCATCATAACATTCTCATCTTTGACGCTATTTATTGTACGAATAATAATCCTTCAGTCTGTGCTTCGGTTACAGTATCCTTGCCTACAGATATTCATTTCCTATAATTCATTCTATATTTTTTTCCATGTCTACCTATTCCATCCTTTAGGTATAACAATAATCGAAGACCGTTGGCAAAGCGGGAGTGTAAGCGACTACAACGCCGCAGGTCGCGGGTTCGATTCCCGCTCATGTCAAACATTTGTGTGCATAAACATGAATGTTTGTCTTGGTCTGGGTGTTTCTATGTATATATTTACAAAAAAAGTAAGTATAAGTAAATATGTATATTATGGCCCATTATTACCATTGTCCAGTACCCAAAGTAGGTACAGCAATTGGCGTCAGTCATGCAGCCGGCTAGTAAAAACACATGCCACAACCCTATTGCAGTATGACCATTTCCAAGTACTATATTTATAAACAAAATTTAAAAATAAGAGAGAGGAGAGACCAACAATCTCACATTGATACGTAGACCGATAGATGGCAAATGTACTATTTCACTCTAATTCACAAGTCGACAATTTGATACATGCGCAATACATAATAGTTTTCAACTATAGTCCGTTCACAGTTATTTTACCTCTAGCTGTTAGATTGGCCCACCTGGGCGTTGTGTTGCTATATTTGGTATATAATACTCCCATTTTAAATATACCTTATTGCTAAAAAGTACTTATTTTTTTATTGCCTAAGCGATCGTATTAAATATTTGGAAGTAATGTTTGTAACAAAACCTCTTGATATTGGCATGGCTATATGCATGTACATTTATTTTCTTACGAAATAACTAATTTTCTATGAAGATAAGTAGTTATAATAAAAATGTTGTCTATTTAATATATAAAGGTAAACGCATCATAATTACGCCAACGTGAGGTTCTAATTATCAAATACAAAAACTGTAAATTTAATTTTCATATTTATTTTGAATAAGAATGATGTGGGTGTCATATTACACCTCTGCCTACCCCTGCATGGAAACAGGCGTGAGTCTATAAGAATGATCCATGTGGACTGCCAATGTTATGATGATTCGTAACTGCTGTCATATTCTGTATCAGACTCAGAATTTAATTATATTATGAACCTGTCCATTTCAGCATCCGTAGACCCATCTGTTTCACGAAGCTTGTCTTCAATGTGGCGCTCATGTTTGCATTGTTTTTGTCAGTCTTCTGCAGTGATAGATTGAAAAACTTCTTCAGCTAAATTCACAATGTTGGTTGCCTCTTGTCCTAAATTTTTGCTTGTGACTCGCCTTTTAATGAGACTCCACATAAGTTCAATTGCGTTTAGCTCGCAGTGGTATGGCGGTAATCTAACCACTTTGCGGCCATGAGCTTCAAGCATTTGAATTTTTGAAGCATTTCCACTAATATTGGGTAAAATGTTATGCACGGGTAACCCTATTTTACTTTCCTTTCATCACAGAGTACAATTCCAACATAAAGAAAATAAACACCGACATCTGTCAGAGGTAAAATAACTGTGAACGGACTGTATATTTTCATGTTCTGAATTCAAACTTTATGACAACTACAATTTTGTTTTTTCCTACGGTGCCGAGGCTGCCGCGCTCTAGGCCGCGTTCACATTTGTCTGATGTAATCTGTCGTGACGTCGTCTGTCGTGTCGCGACAGACAATGTCCCGGTCTGCGACAGAGAGGGGGGAGGGGTGTGGGGACGGTACAGCGCGAATTAAGAGATTGGACTCAGATTAATTGTAAAAAACATTTATTTAATTATAACAGTATATTTAAAATATAAAATAGTAATCGCTAATGTTAGATCTAAAAAAGGTATTTATAATAAATTAATGCTAAGATGACAATAGGATTATCTAGATAATTTGGTGGGGAGAGATGTGCTGACGAAGCTAACATTGTTGGGTTCCGTACAGTTAACTCGCGCGACACAACTCGTCAGACTAATGTGGATGCGCCACTGTCTGTCGTAAAGCGTCAGACGCGCGTTTGCAATTGTGCGCAATGGACGACGAACTAATTGACTTCCTTTTTATAATATTATTCGTATACAGTACCTATAGATGAGCTAATTGAATACGAAATAATATAATCCTATGTAAATAATTTATGGATATAGGTAATTGGATGTCTACTTAATCTGCATCGGATAATTCATCAAAAACATTGCCAAAGTGTGAACTCCACGAGAGTCAAGACAGAACTGATTTAAAATTGTGTCAGATCGCGACAGACGGCGACAGACAAATGTGAACGGTAAGTAATTACGACAGAGACCGTCACGAGAGATCACGTCAGATAAATGTGAACGCAGCTTTATCCTATGGCCTCGCTCGTTCGGGGACTGTTTCATCGCGTGGCAAATGCCTCGCGAGGCTACTCGCTCTGTGTGGACCCACCTATTTAATTTTCTTCTTTCTTTACTAAAATAATCTTTTCCTTTTATCTACGGTGGTGGCAATCCACGTGGGGGAAGTCACGTGACAAAGGTAGTCTAGATTGAATGTAGGTAACATATTATTATTTTATTTGTATCCCACTGCGATATTGTAAAACAATTTTAACGAGTAAATGTTATGTATTTTTATAACTACATAGGTAAAGACTCCTACACACAGTGCCGGTGGCACAGCCGCTGGCATTGCCGTCGGCTTGTGTTGCGCGGCAAAAGCCGGCGGCCCGTGCCGCCGGCACTGTGTGTAGTAGCCTTAAGTCAATCAAATGTGATGGCTCTAAATAATTATTTCTGACTTAAATTTTTTTGCTTTTGTTTTGGCGTTAGCGTTCTATACGATCTTTTATATTTACTGCGATATACCACTTTCACGCAGGTGCAGCTACGGTCAAAGTCTAGTACTAAATTGTTTTAAATAAAGAGAAGAGTAATTATCTTGTAACTAGTAGAAAACTCGTAGCACTTAATTGCGAATCGTTGTGAGTAGTACAATTTGAAACTGAAATTCTAAATACATCAATTTGCTCCTACTGGGCTGTTTCCAATAATAGACTTTAATTGAAAGTTCATAAAACAAGTTTATTTCTAAGAACTTTTCCACTTGACTTACTATTTTATAATTTTCACATCATTATATGTTACCACCAGATATCGTGTCCGCGCCAAAAAACCGTCTCAGCAAATAACGGCTCGCTTGACAGCGCGATCGTATATTGTGTTTAGTTGGTTTGAAACACAGCTAACGTCAATACGTTTCACAATGCCGCAGTGCCTGATAAAAAGTTGCAAAAATAATGTCCGAAAATGCAATATAACGGATGGAGTATCTTACTTTCAGTAAGTAAATAAAAAATATGTTATATTTTAAGCTTAGTTTGCACCGCGCCGATGCTTTATTTCAAAGTTAAAGGCTGACAGACGTACCGACCACCGAGGTAATCTACCAGTCGGGTTACTCAAGTTGAGGAACCATTTCAATGTGGAATGGTCAGTATACACAACAAACTTTAACCCGTTATCTAAATAGCAGCGCCAATATTCGAGGGCTGTTAGAACTGCTAATGTCTCCCGGTCTGTTATACTATAGTTTTGTTCCTGTGCATTTAGTGACCTGCTCATGTAAGCGATAGGTAGTTCCGCGCCATCTATTTCTTGTGTAAGCAACCAACCGATGCCACACGCGCTCGCATTCGTGTGAACTTGAAACGGTTTCTCGTAATCGGAGTACGATAATATTGGTACGGAGCTTAACAATTGTTTTAGTTTACAAAATGAGTCATCAGCTTCCACCGACCACTGGAATGGTGCAGCTTTCTTACCGGTAGAGGTAAGTTTTTTCAAAGGCCCGGCAATAGTACTAAAATTAGGGATAAACGCCGATACTATGATGCAATGCCTAAGAACCTTTTGACTTCTTTTTAGTTTTTAGGCGTAGCATATTTAAGAATGGCACATGGGCATTAAAAGAAGGCGATATAAGCACGATATCATCTATGAAAACAAATACCGAGTTTTCGAACTCAGGACTATTCGTAAACAACTGATCCACCAAACGCTGTTGCGTCGCAGGCGCATTCGTTAAACCAAACGGCATAGTTACAAACCTAAATGTTCCTCTAGTAGGCACATAGAACGCAGTCTTACCGCGATCACATTCGCGAAGAGGCGTCTGCCAAAATGACTTAGATAAGTCTATACTACTGAGATACCTAGCATTCCTAAGATTGTCTAAAATGTCGGATACGTACGGCAGTTTGTACGCGTCTTTTTTTGTAATCGAATTAAGTTTCCGACTACCTAAACAAAACCTTAGCCTTCTTTGTTGTGACTCACTCAACTCACTAAAGGATTGCAATACGTTCGTGTTACTTGGCTTATTTTCACTCATCACACTACACTGCAATGTATTAGACATGCATACGGATGCGATATGGTTAGGCAGTAATTTAAATAGTTTCCAGAAATCGATGCCTAAAATTAAATTACTTGTAACTTCTGGAATAATATAAGCTTACAATAAGTGGGTTTGATTATTAAAAGTAGTGTGTAAGTCGATAAAACTGCGCGGCAAAAATTTATTTCCACGCGCGGACCGAATAGAATTAGTGTTGTGACACTGCTGTATTTCTAGCCCGGTTTTAGTAATTACCTCCAGATGGGAGTTGTTACCTAAAATTGTGATGGCTGAACCGGAATCAAGCAATCCATAAATAGGCAAACTGTTATCCGTTACGTTAACATAGGTCTTTGGGTTTATTATCTAGGATCGAGGCGACTGAATAACTAGAGAAATACACTTTTAGAGTGTTTAGCCAATTTCTCCAATCATCTTTGTCAAAATGAGTTGAATAGATTGTAGAACCTAATTTAAATGGTTACTCACCCAGTTTGTGCCTTATTACCTATAGTCGTATTTTTAATTAGACGAAGCCAACTGACAGTAGCTAATGTCACTTTGTAAAATAATGTTGTCATATTTAAAGTAATAGTGATGCGTTTAGTTCTCGTTCAATCAGATGAACGAACATTTAGTGTGAATAGTTATTAATTTCAAACTATAAAAGAATATTATTTTTATATTACAATAAAAGTGTTCTGATATAAGTTACTAGTAGTTATATAAGTAGTATAAATTGTTATATTTTATACATCTACAGGATGTAAAAAGACCGTTAACGAGAACTGAAATCCCATGTTGTACCAATCACTACGAACATTTTTTACTTCGGCACCATACCTGGGAAATTACTGGTTCAGGAGATATTGAGGCTCAAAGTTAGTATGGAATTTTTCTAATTAAGTACAAAATCGATGCATTTACCCCGCCAAGATGTTCGCTAGATGTCCTATGACCCCATGGATAGGTAGATATTTCGAGTTCTGTTTATAAAATGTGAAAACTTTAAAAAAAAATCGTTTCCCAGGTATTATTTTTGGTTAGTATGACTTGGCATGATGTCCACAACGAGTAAACTTCGGCTTGGTGATGGGTCTTGTGACACCCTGTATAGTTTCAACTACATGATGTATTAAAAATAGAACAGTCTTACAGGTTTCCTCGCAATGTTTTCCTTAATGTTTAAAACACTCGGTATTCAGTATAGGTAAATACTATAGGAACATAGTCTTCGAAAACTCGAACACCGTACCCGATATCGGCCGTTCGGCACACTAACTATTCACTAGACAATCGATGCAATTTCATTCATTCAAGAGATTTTTCAATCATTCACTTTGTCACAACACTATTTTTATTTCATCATAAACTGACAACACAGTAAACGTCAGTTGACTTCGTCTTATAAAAAATACGACTATAAACCTTTCCCTTTTTACACACAAATTAAACTTTTTATTAACTTCTTAGTTCGTTTTTTTGCAGGGCAGTCGGGTTTTTTATTTTTTTAATTATTAATTTTTATTTGCCCTGCCTGACTGCCTCTGTGGCCTAGTGGTTAGCGTATGCGACTGCTGATCGGAGGTTTGATTCTCGGGTGGGACAAAAGTGTTACTGGGTTTTTCCGAATTCTCAGTAGCAGCACGGAGTCTGGTGATGTGCCCGGTAACAGCAATAGGCTCGCCCCCTATTACGTGGGACCTGAGAATTCATGGCGAAATGTGGGTGTAATACCTATTACGCCTCTGCCTACTCCTTCGGGGAAACAGGCGTGAGTCTATAAAAAAAAAGTAAGTATTGAAAATAAGCACGAACACGAACGTATTGCAATCCTTTAGTGAGTTGAGTGAGTCACAACAAAGAACAGCTAAATTAATTATAAAGCAATACGAGTCGATTTCTACTGAAAAAACCGGGTTAGGACGAACTCACTTAATAGAACATGGACACTGGCGATTTTGCGCCGATATGCCAAAGATATTATAGGCTACCACCGGCGAAATTAAAAATAATTATTGACGAATCAGACGAAATGCTTGCATTGGGAGTGGTAAAAAAATGCGAAAGTCCTTGGTCGTCACCTATTTTACTAACGCCTAAAAAGGACGCCAAACTATGGTTTTGTTTAGATAGTCGGAAACTTAATTCGATTACAAAAAAAGACGCGTACAAACTGCCGTACGTATCCGACATTTTAGACAATCTTAGGAATGCTAGGTATCTAAGTAGTATAGACTTATCTAAGTCATTTTGGCAGACGCCTCTTCGCGAATGTGATCGCGGTAAGACTGCGTTCTATGTGCCTACTAGAGGAACATTAACTTTTTTACGTTTGTAACTATGCCGTTTGGTTTAACGAATGCGCCTGCGATGCAACAGCGTTTGGTGGATCAGTTGTTTACGAATAGTCCTGAGTTCGAAAACTCGGTATTTGTTTTCTTAGATGATATCGTGCTTATATCGCCTTCTTTTAATGCCATGTGTCACTATTAAATAAAGTATATGAAAACTTAAAATCGGCCAACCTTACAATTAACTTAGAAAAATCTAAATTCTTCCGTGACGAATTAAAGTACTTGGGCTACGTAGTGAACTCTAAAGGATTAAAAGTAGACCCATGTAAGGTGGAAGCCATTCTTCAATAAAGGTTCTTAGGCATTGCATCATATTATCGTCGACTTATCCCTAATTTTAGTACTATTGCCGGGCCTTTGAAAAAACTTACCTCTACCGGTAAGAAAGCTGCACCATTCCAGTGGTCGGTGGAAGCTTTTGTAAACTAAAACAATTGTTAAGCTCCGTACCAATATTATCGTGCCCCGATTACGAGAAACCGTTTCAAGTTCACACGGATGCGAGCGCGTGTGGCATCGGTGGGTTGCTTACACAAGAAATAGATGGCGCGGAACTACCTATCGCTTACATGAGTAGGTCACTAAATGCACAGGAACAAAACTATAGTATAACAGAACGGGAGACATTAGCAGTTCTAACAGCCCTCGAATATTGGCGCTGCTATTTAGATAACGGGTTAAAGTTTGTTGTGTATACTGACCATTCCACATTGAAATGGTTCCTCAGCTTGAGTAACCCGACTAGTAGATTACCTCGGTGGTCGGTACGTCTGTCAGCCTTTAACTTTGAAATAAAGCATCGGCGCGGTGCAGATAATATTATAGCAGATTCGTTATCACGATCCTTACCAGTAAATACAATTAGCGCAAATAATAATAATAATAACGTGAACAACCCTAACGTTGACACTGATCAATGGTATTCAGCCACCTACAATGGTTGTTTATCTTCGCCTAATGACTATCCAGACTATTCTATTAAAAATAATAAATTGTATAGTTTGATAAAATCTAGGTGTATGCTACGTAAGGAGTTCGAATGGAAAGAAGTACTTCTACCTTCTTCTAATCGAAATAATGCCATATTCGGGGCATTTCGGTATATTTAAAACTTACAAGCGCTTAACACTTCGTTACTATTGCCCTAAAATGCACGCTGACGTGGTAAAGTTCATAAATTCTTGCGACACTTGTATCGCGCACAAACATCAGAACCATGCACCATTGGGAACCATAGGACGACCCAAAGTGTGTTCACGACCCCTCCAAACCATTAGCGTAGATTTGGTGGTGCCATTACCCGTCACAAGAAAACAAAACGCTTACATCTTTGTAGTAATTTGTTGTTTTAGTAAATGCTGTCTTCTTTTCCTTATCAGGCGCGCAACTGCGGAAATAATAACTAATATTTTGGAAGAAAAATATTTTTAGTTCATGGTATACCATCTACAATTATATTGGACAATGGTAAACAGTATGTAAGTGCTACTTTAAAAGCTATGTTGCACAAGTATAAAATTCCTAATCTGCACTATACTCCTAAATATTCTCCTCATGTGAATACGGTCGAACGCTTTAAATAACCCTTCGAAGCATTTCGGCCCATTTTGGCCACCATCGAGGCATCTCAAGACACCCGTAGATGTATTTTGGCCACTTTCGAGGCTAGGCTTTCGAGCTAAGTACGGGCGCGTAATATTTTCGTTGAAAGAATGGTGATATTTCTATTTATTAAGATATATATATATCAAAAGACGCGTAATTAAAAAAGCTTTCAAATAATATTAATTAACACCAATTAATATACTTGAAGCCCACGCAAGAGCGGTATAAAGCGCGCCCGGTATAATATTTTCCCGCCGTTTTCGAGCGCGCTATTATATTTCTAACATATTCATATTTCTCGTCGTTTTTTATTATGGAAGGTACATAAGTATTGTACACGGTTAGTAAGGTAAATTAATTTACTTTCAGAGAAAATAAATATAATGGAAAGAAACCTTTTAATTTTAAACATAAAAAAATATAAAATATAAATGATTGTTTATTGCCGCTAATTTTCGTATTTTATTTTTCAAACATATTTTTTTGTTATATATCAGATTCAAACCTAGATAAGTTTCTTTTCAGCTAGATATCTAATTAAAAAAAGGATATGTGATAAGAATCCGATAAGAATTATTCTTATTGGACTTTGCACAATTGTTTACTTTTTCCCACCAAAAATAACCGCCATACCCGCCAAAATTTTTGAAAGCAAATATCTCATGAATTAAATGAGTATTATATATCATATGATAGGTTTATTTATATACTCATAATAAAAAAATAATTCATAGCATAAATGTAACCTTATCTCTATATTTTCATTCAATAAAAAATAAATGCCGTTTTTTCGGTAATTGAATGAATATAGCCTCTTGAATTAAATTATTACACAGTATTTGTTTATTTTTTTGCTGTTGTTTTATAACTAATTAGTTCATTCACAATTAAAACATAAAAATATCAAATATAATTATATTATTTGTTTACAATGATGTTTTGAATCCATAATTACGCCCCGCGCGCAACATGCAAAGACAGCGAAATATACAAAATTTCAAATGCTGACATTTAAATAATTTTCTAAGCAAGCATTGCTATAATTTTATGTTTTTTGTAAAGCTTATACCACCAGGTATAGAAAATAACAAAAGTAAGTAATTTATAACCCATATTGTTATCATGACAAACAAAAATGGCGAGTAGGTCGTCGATAGACGACATTGTTTACAATAGGATCAAGTTCGGCGGGTTGCATAAACTAAACATTCCATCATTCAGTCACCATTCAAATATTACTACAAAGCTTATTTAATCTTCTTTCATAAAAATATCACTTCAAATATCAACACCCGAGTGAGGAGTCGTAAGTTTAGGTTTAAGGTAGCACGGCAAGTGGCCTTGCTTCGCGGGTGGTTAGATAACGACCGATATTAGATAACGACCGCGTGATGCTTTAGCGATAAATGTCAAATTAAAGCGCTAACTTTGAGCGGATAATTAAGCCATTGTTTCTACCTTAGCGGCGTTTATAGGAAATGACCAGAGATTATGGGACACTCTCCTACCTAAGGTGCAGTTTGCATTAAATTCCGCAGTTAATGAAGTCACGGGCTATACACCTAGTTTTTTAGTTATTATATTGTGAGCCGCATGGAACTAATTCACGTCCATGGGGACGTGAATTAGTTCCATGCGGCTCACACTATGTCGACACGGACGCTGATGAATGATGATATAGTATACATACCTAGGGACGATTACGCAGAAAATATAGGTCACTTATCAGGCATATTTGACAAAGTTCAGGCACTCCTCATTCAAGCTCATGCTAGGAATTCCCAAACCTATAATTTACGGCGTAAACCAACTGAGTTTATTATGGGAGACACTGTTTGGAAAAGGACTTTTTATAAGAGCGAGAAGTATAAATCCTTGTGTAAGAAATTAGTCCCTAAATTTGTGAAGTGCACAGTGATTACTAAAAAGTCGCCCCTCGTATACGAGTTGTCGGACGCGTCTGGAAATTAAATTGGGTTTTGGCACATAAAAAACTTAAAACTTATATACTATGGCGCCAACTATTTGTTACAAACCATATAGGACTTTCCCTTCTTTTCCTTCTTTCCTTCTATATGCCGTCTTAGTTTGACCGTAGCGGACTCATAGACCTAACGCAGCTAGTCGGTTTTTTTTTTGTTTAAGCCACGTAAAATCCTCTCCTAGGCGGGTGGTATTGTAACGTATGTCCGGTACCTACCGAATATGCGTCATAATACCGTCCATACGCTCGGCCAATCAGAGAAGGCCATCGTCCTTGCTCGTGGAGATTACCATATATGGTAATACACCGACACCAACTCTGATGGAGAGCTCTGGTATATAAAGGGGCCGACAGAGAGGCCGGCACCGCTACCGTATAATCACCCTGTCTGATCTACGTGCTACGTCTACGTCGTACGTGTATCCTGGTCTCAGCTGTGGGTAAGTTACTACATTTACTGCGTTAGCATACTGCCCATCTCTCTACTTGCTAGCTGAGACCGGCTGGCGCCGCCTGCCTGACTCTATTGGTTGTGGCTCTCCTAATGCTGCTTTCCTTCAGGTTCCAGGTCCACCTTGAAGTTTCCGGCTACGCTACCCTAGCTCTATTCTTCTCTACACTTCCCTGCACCGTCTTCGACGACACCTCTGCCGACGAGTCTGGCCCTGCCCTGCTCATCGCACACACACCGCCGGCGCCTGCCAGCTGAAGCCAACAGTCTGTGAGGATCTGCCCCTCTACACGCAGCCCTTCGAGCAGCCTGCCCTGCACACTACCGGAGGAAACAGCATGGGAGACTGCAGCCCTTAGTGTTCAGGCCAGTGTCGTGTTGTTGGTAGGTCATACTCGTGCATAGGAAGTGAGACAATACTCGGCAATAAACGCATAGAACCTCTTCTTCGTTTTAATCTAGAACTCGTTAAATTGTATTTATCTTTTGAACGCCAGAGACTACTAAACTGACAGCTAGAGCCAAGATCCTAAATAATCTATACATACAAATATACATAATATACATAAAATTGAAGTGTCTATCTGTGACTTTAAAATAATTGTGTTTTTAGAACATTTCTATACATTTGATTCAGTCGCAAGTCGCGTCGCCGGTCGCGCCGCGCGAATTTTCGCTGGAGCGAATTGTCCGTGGCCAGGCCGTTAGGCTTTGGAGTGAACAGTCGACTTTGTATAAAATAATTTATTGTTTGCCAATAACATGCACGATCTATTGTTTCATAACATCGTAAACGACTATTGTGACTATCTTAACTTAATCGTACTTAGTTAGCATTATTGATAGATAAAGTAAAAGAATATCAATGAAAGAAAAAAGCAAGAACGGCGTCTTTAAAGTTGTGAATTAATAGTTACATTAATAAAATAATCAAATAACTTACAGGATAAAATCACATTATTTTAGTCTACTTAACACTTCACTGTTTCCTCACACATCACATCTTTTCACTGTTTCAAAAGCATCTAATATCTTAATTAACTCCTCGGCACTTGTTGTCTCCTCACAATAAACTAGTTATTTAATATTTCCCCACAGTGAAAAAGTCCGGGGGCGACAAGTTAACATCAAGATGATGCAGAACGTTCCACACCAGCGCCGTCATGTTGATATACATATTACATATTTTGTAAATAAACAAGTGAACTTTTTAAAATATATTTTCGCGACTCTCGCTGGCAGATTCCCAATGGATGACTAGATACTTGTTATAACTTGTCTAAGCGCATCGCCAGCGCTTGTCATTGGCCAGCGCGGGCGACACATTACATCTCGCTCTTGCCTGTTGATTATTACCTAAGCGAAAGTTAGATGACAGATATTTTGGTGGGAAATTGTTTATGTTGTAGATATTATTGTCTGTTGCCGCTATTGTGTTGTATTAATGTCTGCGTTCGTGTGACTCAACGTGGAACTATTAAACAAATGCATTTTAAAAGAAGGCGTTCTGCTTTGACTTAAGGTTTATTTTCGTATATTTCAACTTTTCAAACAAATGAGTGACTATAATTTACGTTATTTTTATTATTTTAGAACAAAAAAAAAACAATATTAAAAATCACAGTAATGGATTCAGTAGCCGATTCTGCACAAACTACTTTCAGGAAGTGCGTTTAATATGTCACATGTTGTATACATAAAAATAAAATTGAAGTGTTTGTCTGTGACTTCAAAATAACTATGTTTTTTCAAGTACGTATAGTTAGTGACACGATTCTGGAATGGCTAAACTGATTCAAATGATACTTTCACTGGAAGGTGGAGGACTTTATAGCGCTACATATAGGCTACAATTTGACCCGGTAGGTGGCGCTGTTGTCGCAATACCGAGTCTTTACTTCTCCCACTCATCTATACATTCATACATATAAATAAAATTGAAGTGTCTGTCTGTGATTTCAAAATAACTATGTTTTTTCAAGTGCATATAGTTTACTCACAACACAAGTTAAATCTTACCGTGGGTACCAGAGCCGCAAATACTGCTTACTTTGTTAAATTGTCTTATATTAATGATATTATATTGTGTTGTTCTACCTACCTGTAAGTGGTTAATGTACAATTTTTCTTGGAATTAAATAAAATTATTATTCCTCTTTATTCACAAATTTTATCTCATCGTCTTATTTTACATAATTAAATCACTCTTATAAAAATACAAATAAAATTTAACCATATAAAATAGGACCACGGAGACCCACCGGTACCGGGCACAGGGACCAAGCTACCGGTGGTTAGGGCTCCAGAGAGAGGAACCTCCGAACTATGCGCGTCGTGTCCAACAATACTGCCCTTTGTATGGAGGACTTGATCCAGCCGCCTAACGAGAGCCTCTTGAGATGGTGATCGAGGCTCTTGGCAATGAGACCATTAACTGACACGACTATCGGTACAATGATCGCCGAGTCCACATCCCACATGTCGACAATCTCGTGAGCCAGGTCCAAATACTTGATTTCCTTGTCTTTTTCGGCCTTCACGAGATTCTCGTCATGGGGAATAGTGACATCAACGATCATTGCAAGGCGTTCTGATCGATCTATCACCACGATATCGGGCTTGTTAGCCACGATAGTCCTATCGGTGATGACAGATCGATCCCAGTACATAGTGGCACGGCCATTTTCGAGAACTGGATCGGGCACATACCTGTAGTACGGTACTTCAAAGGGTACAAGGCTGTATTTTAAGGCAAGCTGCTGATGGACGATCCTGGCTACTTGATTGTGTCTGTGCAAGTAGTCGCCGTTGGCAAGACGAGAACAACCGGAAACTATATGTCTGAGGGATTCGCCGGGCTGGTGACACGCCCGACATATGTCAACAGTCCCATCCTTCAGAATATACTTACGGTAGTTGTTCGTCATGATAACTTCGTCCATAATTGCACAGACAAAACCTTCGGTCTCTGCAAATAGATCACCGAACCGTAACCAAGCAACTGATGACATGAAGTCTACATCAGGCCTATGTAAGGCCCGATAAAAACGTCCATGCAACTCCTTGCCCTTCCATACATCCCTGCGCTCCTCAATACTTAGTACAACAGGTTTGCGCCAGCTCTCTTTTGCCAAACCCAACGGGGTAAGTCCGTTGTCTACAGCAACAATATCACGATGCACACCCGTGTCCGTCTTGAGAAAATATTCTCTAAGGTTGTACACCTCGCGGTTGTGGAGGTCCTTAGCACTTAAGAAACCACGACCAAATTATTATTATTATTATTATCACCTTTATTTAATATTTCTCTCATACCATATTAATACATTTTTAAATATAAAAAAAATACATTTAAAAATATAAAAGTATGTTATGGAAACCCACCAGTATCGGGAACAGGCTCCAAGCTACTGGTGGTTAGGGCTCTAGAGAAAAGAACCTCCTCACTATGCGTGCCGTGTCCAGCAGTACTGCCTTCTGTATCAGGCCCCTGACCCAAGGTTCCAACGCGAGCCTCCTAAGATGTTGGGTGAGGCTCTTGGGTATTAAACCGTTCACTGTAACGATTATCGGCACAATAATTGCTGAATCAACATCCCACATGTCAACAATCTCGTGAGCCAAGTCCAGATATTTTATCTGCTTGTCCTTCTCAGCCTTCACGAGATTGCCATCATGAGGGATGGCAACATCAACAATTATTGCGCGGCGCTCTGATCGATCTATCAACACAATATCAGGTTTGTTGGCAACAACAGTCCTGTCTGTGATGATAGATCGATCCCAGTACAACGTGATATGACCATTATCCAGGACAGGCTCCGCCACATACCTGTAGTACGGCACCTCACCATCTACAAGCCTGTATTTCAGAGCAAGTTGCTGGTGAATGACCCTGGCTACTTGGTTATGCCTGTGCAAGTACTCACTGTTAGCAAGACGAGAACAACCGGAAATGATATGCCTGAGGGATTCACCAGGCTGATGACACGCACGGCAAATATCAGTAGTGCCATCCCTCAGGATATATTTCCGGTAGTTATTCGTCTTGATCACTTCGTCAGCAATTGCACAGACAAACCCTTCGGTTTCCCCAAAGAGGTCACCGAAGCGTAGCCAGTTCACCGAGGCTAATAAGTCTACTTCCGGCCCATGTAGAGCCCGGTAGAACCTGCCATGAAGCTCCTTGCTCTGCCAAACAAGCTTGCGATCGTCAGTGCTAAGCACTACAGGTCTGCGCCAGTTGTCCTTCGATTATTATTATTATTATTATTATAGTTAGTAGTCCAGAACAAACCTTTTTACCATTTATGTCAGTCTATTGGCTACAATTTGACCCGGTAGGTGGCGCTGTTGTCATGATTCCTATCTATGTGTAATATCATATAAAAATAAATAATATTGTATGAAATTAATGGAGAAGTTGAAGAATATACTGTCGTCCCTATTGTTGGTGACGGTGCATGTTTGTTTCGTGCTCTCTCTTATATAATGTACGGAATACAAGATAGAGCGATGGAGGTGAGTTCAGACATTGTCAGATATGTGGTTAATGACTGGAGCAAATTTTCAATTATGACCCACGATAGGAAAGGTAATAACTACTTAACACCTGACGAATATTTTGCTGAAATGATGAAAATGCTACTTATGGCGGATTTTGTGAGTTAATAGCAGCAGGATTAATATTCCCATTTAAGTTTGACGTTTATAGAAACGGTCTCATATATACGAAATCTGGATCTAACGACTATTCACACATTAACTTGATAGTTTTAGCGCCTTATGATAGATTAGTTAAGAATATTACGTACAAAGAAGTTAATTGACGGAGCTAGCACTAGCGAATAGCATGGACGCATGTTATGCAATAGAATATCTAATTTTTCGCGTTCGGACAATCGCTTTGACGGTGATAGCCTAGCGAACGAAGATTCATTATGGAGAGATAAATAATTATAGTTTCGGTAGCACCTTGAGTACGTCGGCGGATTTCATTTAATAAACGGTAATCATAATCGTACGGTGTGAAATCGTCTATTAATTTGGTGGTGAGTTCTTCCCACGTAGTAAAAATAAATATTCTTTTAGGCCACGGTACCAGTGGAGTGCGTTACCGGTGAATATTTCGGAGGCATATGATAGAATTTTAGTGGAAGGTAGATTACGCGCGGTTTGAAATTCGGTTACGCGTTGTAGGAACGCTCGGACGCATCCCGTACCGTGGTATTTTAGCTTAGACAGTTCGCTAACTCTCAAATGCTCGCAATGCAACACTGGGGCTAACCCTGCCTGCGTCGAGGTAGACGGCGCAGGTTGGACTTCTGCCACAGCATCAGCTGGGCGAACACTTGATTGTTCAATGGCGAACAGCTCCGCCGAGAGCTTGTCGAACCGGCTGCACAATTCGGTTATGCGTTTACAATACGCCGTAGGACGTTCCATCCTACGGAGTCTGTGGAATAAGTGGTTGGGCAGTACGGTAGAACTCCTAGCTAGGTTCACGTCGTAAGAAGAAGATAGCGAATCCACTTGTTTAGCCAGCTCAGAAACGGCCTCGCTAGCGCCCTCGAAGTTCACCGCGATGGTTAGGCTCGACTCCGAAATATCATCATTTGGAATGCTTTCCAGTAATTTAGGAAGCTGCTTCCGCAGACCTAGGACAAAGGTAGCCGGTTCCTCACCTCTGATCGTAACCTCGTATGCTAACTCGTTTTTATTTAGGATAAAGTATTTTATGGGTGTGAGCCCATTGTGTATGAAAGAATAAACCGCGTAAGTATAACACTACACACTACACTTAATGCGCAAGCGTTCCGCCCTTACACTTACAAATGACCTATTTTACGATTAGGCGTAAAAGTTCGACCGTTAGGACTAATCAGAAAAAACGTTAGGGTTCAAATTTGCGAACTATTACGTAGTAGGTAGTTACACTAAAACGTAAACAATTAGTATAACAATACGTACCGGTTTGCTGTAGCCGCACCTCCTCGTTTACAATGATGGAGACCTGCTAGAAGAGAACTCGAGCACGGAAAGCGAGACAATAACCCACGTAGGCGCCACTGTAACGGGTTCTAGATTGAAACGAAGAAGAGGTTCTATGCGTTTATTGCCGAGTATTGTCTCACTTCCTATGCACGAGTATGACCTACCAACAACACGACACTGGCCTGAACACTAAGGGCTGTAGTCTTCCACGCTGTTCCCTCCGGTAGTATGCAGGGCAGGCTGCTTGAAGGGCTGCGCGTAGAGGGGCAGATCCTTGCAGACTTCAGCTGGCAGGCGCCGGCGGTGTGTGTGCAATATTTACAGTTTAATTCGCAAACTCTTGTAAAAACAGAAAGCTCGCTTACACCGAATTTCACGAAAATTCTAATCAATCTTCTATAACGTTCTTTAAGTCAGTGTGATTTATTGCGACATATACGTGAAGTAAAGAACACACACATGATCGCAATCGAGGGATTTGATCGATGCTCACACCTAAGGGCGTTTTCATAGAGACTACGCTATAACAGTTGCGAAGTGTACCTATGTCTTGCGATCGAATACGAAAAATATACTAAAATGTTAATTTATTAAACTAAGAGTTTTGTCAATAAAAGCTATTTATTGACAAAACTCTTAGTTTAATAAATAATAATATGTAGAATACACTAAAATTACACAACACAGACCTCTGCTTTTGTAGTATAAGTGTATTCGTGATACAAAGTAAGCAATGCGCAGAATTTTATAATAGTGTTACCGTCGTTATTGATATTTCTTTGTACGTCAGCAAAGTTGAATATGCTTGAAATTTTTTGTATGCAACAAGATTGAGATATCAGGAACGCAGGGATAGCCAGGATATCGGGAATGAGCAGTAAAACACCTTCGCACCGTTACACGTATATTCGGACTGATTTTACAATAAAACGTTAGCCTAACTTAGAGAACTATAATAGATATACCCACATAATTATTTATTTTATTTATTATCAAAGTACCGACGCAATACACATACATTACACCTCACCACTTAATCTACTAATTACCCTGATGATAAGTATAACATAACAACAAAACATACAAATACATATAATTCCAACATAGCAACAAACTCAATAACATAATATAATAACTCCTTTAAACACATAATATTTAGATAGTTATTCTGGTTGGAATCTTACAACTGGTTTACGAGTACGACTGGAACGACTTGCCGGCGGTGGTGACGGAGTTTTGAGCTTTGGAATTACTTGTTTATCACTTTCCCCATCTACTCTCCCCGTCATATCCTTGCTCAACAGCTCCGAACTATCTACGTCCCCCGTCCCGTTCGATACTGAAACGGTCTCCTCAGCCATCGAAACATGGGCTGGGTTATGTGGCAAAGTATCTGAGATAGTACTATCAGAACCCATGAAATCAGACAATCGGGATCTCCGTTTTATGTGATCTATATGCTTCCTAGTTAGTCGACCGTCTCCATTATCTATTAAATATTCGCGCGTTCCTGCCCGGGCTTCTATTACGCCTTTTAGCCATGTATCCCCTTTTGTACCGTTCCTAGTCCACACCGCATCTTGGGGGGCCAACTCGCGTAAGACCCCGCCCGAATTTCGCACTTGACGTTCTTTTGCTGTCCGCACCCTGTCCACTAATGTGCGGTCCGCGCGTAACAGATCTAAGCGACTGCGCAATGAACGCCGCTGTAATAACATTGCCGGCGACTCGCCCGTTGTACTTTGAGCCGAGTTTCTGTAATTTAGCAAAAACGTTTGTAAGGCTATATCTATATCTTTGTTTTCTCTATACGCTTTTTTTATAACGGATTCGCATAATTTCACGGCATTTTCTGCGGCCCCATTTGACGATGGGTGGTACGTCGGTGAAAAACATTGGCGTATACCATTATTTTCCAAAAAATCCCTAAATTCTCCGCTCGTGAACGGGGGTCCCTGATCTGATACTAATTCTAACGGTAGACCCAAACGAGCAAAGGTTTCACGGAGAACCTTTATTACCTGCCTTGCGTTAGTTCTCGGCATTTCCCAAATTTCTAACAATTTTGAACTTGCATCAATCAAAACCATGAAAGAGTCCTAAGAAATCTATGTGTACTCTGCTCCACGGTTGAGTTGAGAAAGGCCACGGCTGTGGAGGTGCTCGTGGTGGTGCCGCGCCTTCTACCGCACACGTTTCACAGCTTTGACATAACATTTCAACGTCACTATCTATGTTCGGCAACCACACATAACTACGAGCCACCGCCTTGGTTTTGACTATGCCCATATGGCTAATATGTAATTGTTTTAGTATCCGTCTTCGCAATGTCTGCGGTATCACTATCCGATAACCCCACATTACACACCCACAATCTACGTACAGTTCATTACGCCTAACAAAATATGGTTTAATTTGTTGATCCGGACACGTTAACGGCCAACCCGATTGTATATATAAGAGAATTCTGCTCAACAAGTTATCTTTCTCTGTTTGTTTCCTAATCTCACTATTAGTCACAGGTAGAAAATTTTCCACAAAATTTAAATACGTGATTTCGTTATTCACGTTTGTTTGTATACCTTGTGGTAGCCTTGATAAGGCATCCGCACAATTTTTCTTTGATGGTACATATTCTATTTCGTAATGGTAACCTGACAATAATATTGCCCACCTTTGCAACCTAGAGGCTGCCATAATGGGTATCCCTACCTTATTACCGAAAATATGGGTCAACGGCCGATGATCTGTCCTAAGTAAAAACTTCCTTCCATACAGATATTGGTGGTATTTTCTTATACCAAAAACTATAGCTAATGCTTCCCTATCAATCTGCGAGTAAGCGCGCTCTGCCGTGTTGAGGGAACGCGACGCGTACGCTATCGGGCGCTCGCCTGCGGGGGTCATATTAGATATCACCGCACCGATACCGACGCTGCTCGCATGGGCCGTCAGCACTAACGGCAAATTAGGTGAATAATGTATCAACACTTCACATCATTATTTATTTTATTTATTATCAAAGTACCGACGCAATACACATACATTACAAAGATGAGACAGGTTTATACTGTATTCTGTTTAATAAGTCTTAGCAGTATCTAGATCCTTTTATCTCAGCTACGAAACATCTGCCATTGGAAAGTCGCTATGTAAAGAGAATACAACATTCAAAAAGTAACACTAGATATAGTATATTTGAATAAGCAGCTCTTTATTGCCACCAAATATCATCATAATTTCAGCCTAGAGACGTCCACTGCTGGATCTCCTGGACTCCCCATAGTTGCTCACACAGACCGATCGTGGGCCGCCCGCATCTAACCGCTTCCCGCGATCTTAAAGCGCTGTTATACCTCAGAAGCCGTGAAACACCAAATTTTTTGTCGCGCATCTAGCCATAACGGTACATATAACAAACTAGCAAAAAATAGAGCTTAAAGTCAAAAATCTGAACAAAAGACTTTTGAAAGAATTTTTCATGTATGTAAAATAGAATCACGGTAAAAAAATCACAAAAACGAGGCAGAAAATAATTTTTCGTCTCACTGTTTGCAATATTTTGATCGTAAACTGTCATATTTTATTTTATAATATTGTAGGATACCTAATGAACTAAAGAATTACCCTATTTATTTTCAAATTATACGTGTAATTTTGTAAAATTAAATAAAATCTGAAAAACGTCTATGATTTTGACGCTCGGTAGATCCCATCAATATCAAACGCTTCGGCAATTTAAACCTTATTAGCATAAGCGGTGTACTGAGTGTCAGTTGCTAGTTTACGCTCCGCCCAGACCTCATCATTCGGCTATGAGCCCTGTGAGAGATAGGTCATGTCGCTTGCGTCTCCGCTGCACGAAATTTTACGTAAACCTTTTAGTTATTGTAATATGCCGATTTGAGTTCGTAATTTCATGTTTTATGTTATAGACTGAATACTTTGAATCAAATAGGCTTTTCATGTGACTATGGGCACATATAATTAGGACCTAAGTTTATATTTTTTGCTGTGTTATTGTTTCTGTGCTTATAAATATATAATTAGAAGAATAAAATATGGACAATTAGAGAAATAAAGTTCTACGAAGGATTTGAACAAGAAAGCGTCGTAATAAAATAGATTAAATTCATCCATGGCCAAGTGATTATGAAATATGTAACATTTTTACACAAATTCTTCTAAGACTGACTATGTTATAGATTAGGTATCGATTATGCATAATATAATTATATAAATTATTCTCGCAATACATAGCTGCCACAGTTTCAATATTTGAAAGAGTAATTACATAAAATCGAATCATTTTATGTACCTATATTGCAAATTCATTAGCTTGTCAGAGCGCTTGGAGCGCTAAGATGCCGCCACGGCGAACAATAAACAGCGCTAATATGGCGCTCCGCAGTCCGCACACAAGCGGTAACGAATTCTGTATTATTGTGTTGTGAACATAAACCTATTTAGGTACATCGGGTAAAACTTTGATTATTCATAAACTATTAGGTATGTCTCAGTACATCTAATATCTTTTTCAATTCTGAAGTCAATCATTTGTAAGTAAGAAGGTGATTTATCCGTTTTACTAAAACACAAGTTATAGTATTTTTTTTAATAATAAAGTACCTAACTAATTATTTTTATTGTAAATACAGTGAAGTTAAAGATAACAGTTCTGCAACGTCTTACACACATTTGACTGCAGTAATTCCTAACACGATTTGTTCAAGAGCTAGCCAAGAAATGCCAAACAATTTTTTAACAAATTTGACTCAACTCCCTAGTGGTAAGCAAAAATACAAGAGGGCTAGCAGTGACTGGTTCGAATTGCGTAAGAATATGTTGACAGATTCAAATTTTGGTATAGTGGTAAAAAGTAGAGATAACAGCAGTAAAGCCAACTTAGTAAAAATTATTTTGTACAAATAAAATATTTGCAATGTTAAAGCAGTTGCGCATGGAGTCTAAAATGAACAACTGGCTTTTCAACAACTGGCGAATCAAGAAAATGTAACAATCGAGCCTTGTGTATAATCCGTTTATTGGTGCCACGCCAGATGGATTATTAGGTCCAAACACGATTGTGGAAATTTTATGTTCTATAGTTGCTTAGCCGGTTGGATGCGGGCGGCTCAAGACCGGTCTGTGTGGAGAACCTTGGGGGAGGCCTATGTCCAGCAGTGGACGTCGTTTGGCTGATATGATGATGATGATGATGATAGTTGCTTATAAGAATGACCTGGAGAATAGTATAAGAGCAAATAAAATACAAATATGGAAACATGATAAAAAAGTGAACTGACTAGTCTAAACAAATATTGTAATCGTTATTACAAAATAAACCGGTTAATTTAGGTTAAAATAAAGTTCAAAAACGTTCACGTTCTTAAGAAAAGTTCGGAGGAAAACCGTAATAAACCGCTGTTAACCGGTATTTTTTAAACCGGTTCCGAGCCTTGCTTGTGAACAACAGTAAATAATAAGTATTGAAGCCTGATTACCTCACACACTGCCTTTAACTTTCGATGAGAATAAAGAAAACCTGCCGGGTTGTAGCAGACAGCTAACTTTTGATAAGCTGTAAACTCTGTTTTTCGTTAGTAAATGATAAAAAAATATAAATAAATCTTTTAATATTTATTTTCTTTGAAACAACACATATTTTAAGAGAAAGAATTTTTTCATATTTTTCCATACAAACATGTATGAGGAAAGCTAACGAAAAAGCAGTAACTCAAATTTTAATTCTATAATTTTCTAACATACGAGCGACCTATTAGTATCTCATGAATAAGGTATATCCACATATATTTTTGGTACTTCATCTATTTAGAAAAATAATAATGGGTTGGGTTTCGAAACGAGTCGCCTGAATTTGAGGGTATTGGTGGTGTAGGGGGCTTAAGGGAGTTAGTTTTAATCCCCTAAAAGTAATTTTGGCTGCCGGAGTTGCGTCCTCATATTTTTAATCAATTTCCAAAAATTCTTAAATACTTCGGTGATTATGCAAAGCGGAACGTAGTTTTTATACTTGAGTATAGTTTGACAAATGTAATTTTTAGATTTTATGTGAAAAACGTGAAATGAAACGCAAACCCGCCATCTTGGAATGATCATATTGACAGCTAATGTCAAATTTGTGCGTCATTGCATTCGAGTGCCTAGGGTTAGGTGCGACTGTAATAAGTAACTAAATAGGTTATGTTAGGTTCTTTTTTGACCCTTAATCTGAAAATAGTAGCCCTGGGAAGCAGGGCTCCGTCAACCTTAGTTCATTAAAATTATTATAGTGTGAAGAAAGTGGAAGTGGCAGTGCCATACACACCGATGTTTGGAGATTTAATTTTTTCAGAGGAATCCAAGTATTTCCGGCAAGTGAAAATGGTGAGGAAGGGTTCCGAGACCTCCCTCCTCCCCCCCAATCACTCACAACCCCCTAAATCGGCGACGTATTTCGAAACCTTTACCATAGTAATTATACCTATAATAACAATACAGCATCCATAAATAAATAAATAAAATAAATCAACTTTTACTAAACTTCAATCTCGTAACTCGCTTTAGTTGAGATACGGCTTTTGCGCTTAGTAGCCGAAAATTTAAAAAACGGAACCCTTATAGATTCGCCATTTCTGTCTGTCTGTCCACCCGTATGTCACAGCCAATTTATTGCAAAACAGATTTGAAAACTGGCAGGAATGGAATTAGATGTAGGTATTCTATGAACCGCTTCACCATTTTTATACAAAAACAAAACAAAAATAATAAGGGCCTCTCCATACATGGAACGGACTTAATTATTTTTATCATCTTACAGCACGTAGGTATTTACCTACTTTCATCAACTATTAATACCAATAACGTCTAATGTAAACCACTATTGCTCATGGCTCCACTGAGAACAAAAATTGCGCTATGCCTATATTGTACAAACGGATTGATTTATGTAATATAAATTTTAATATCAGTATCTCAATTCAATATGCTAAAACGTTTTGCTTGCGATTTTGAAATATTGGAATACGGATGTCGCCAGAATACGGCCGCATGCGATAAGAATGAAGGGGGGCGCTCCGCAGTAGACGGAGCTAAGCGCCCTTCACCTCCCCTGCTTCACCCCCTCATTTACCAAAACAGTCGCTTAGGACAGCGCCTTAAGGCGAGGTTGCAGTACAGTGCATAGCTCGACCTCACCCCCCGCAAAAACAAAAACACGGCGGTGGCGTCAGTGAGTGAGCGGGGTGAGGGGAGGGGGGGTTTCGTGTGTGCGTGTGCCACAGCGCAGCGTAAAAAAACCGTAGATGAGTTTTGCGAACTTCAAAAGTGGCACATTAAAAACTGACAAATTCATGACAAACTTTTTTTTTCTAAATGTCTCATTTGGCTTTAGTCGCGTACGCGCTGCGGTCGGAAGCGCTCGCTCTTTTACTCGCGTGTGTCTACGTTACATTTGAAAATGCCGTCGTGTGTAATGAGATTTTGCTAAAGTAGTTAAACTATAGTAGGAAAATGACTAAAAGTTATGGAATCACTTCTCATTCATGAGTATTACAATATTACAACGTTTTATTTTCAATTTATAATAAATTCACAACAAATAATAGAGTGAATAAAAAATTGGCATTTAGCGAGTGTAAAAGAGAAGCAGTATTGTGCGTATTCAAAGACTAAAAAACAAAGTATCCAGATGGGACATTCGTAATAATAAAATACTGATGTGTGTTTTTGTCAAGTAATAAAAGTGATTTGAGGCTGAATCAACACAATATATTATTATTATAGAAATACAAAATCATAGTTACGTAAGTTACAAACATTGACGGATGATCAAAATCCATTCACTTGTTCTTGTTTTTCTTCTTTTAGTATTAAACAACTAAGTAGATTGTACTGCACAGTTTTCGCTGCCGACCCACCATACCCCTGGCAGTACCCCTGGGGGTATGGTGGGTCTTTCAAAGCTTAACCGTACTCCCAGATAATATTGATGTGTAATTAGTTTATTAATTTCAGTTCGTTAATTTCAAATTCTACTATTTTGTGGGATCATTCCCAGTATAGTAGTAGTATTGAACAATTCTATGATAGAACTGTCCTAATTCTATTAGCACAACTTGATGAGGAGAACAGAACTAATGGGATAAGTAATAGGAAATGTCGCAGTCTAGTTCTATGTATGTTTTTACAAGGGTATTCAATAGAACTACTGGGAATGATCCGTAGTGTCACGACATCGCGCTCATATATCCGAATAAATATCATACAAAATTATTTAGCGGGTATTTTTAATTGACATTAGTCAGAATTCATAATTTTATTACCCTAATATTGCCAGAAAGCGAAAAAAAACAAAAAAAAAAAGTTTGTCACAATTCATGACACTAAGGTCGAAAATCGCATGCACCTGTTTTTTGCAATCACTATCGATAGCTGATCACTTTCTGGTAGTCATTTGTTTTGTAGACGTTCATTTGTTTTGTAGACGTTCATTTGTTTTGTAGACGTTCAATTGTTTTGCAGACGTTCATTCGTTTAACACATTTTTATAAATACATATTTATTCGGATTTGTGAGCGCGATGTTGTGACACTTCCCTTGTAAAACATACATAGAACTAGTGGTAAATTTCCTATAACTGTTTCCCATTAGTTCTATTCTTCTCATCAAGTTGTGCTAATAGAACTAGTGGGAAAAAAAGTATCACTAGTTCTATCATAGAACTGTTCAATAGAACTAGTGCGAATGATTCGACAGCACAAGGATGATGATGATGACGGGTCTTCAACAGTACCACAGATTATACCTATAATATACAAAGCATTATAACCATTAGCAGTAATACCTAAACGTTTTATTCTCTAATTTATCTCCTTGTTGCACTATATCATCGTACTAGCGCTTGTTTTCGCTTGTCTAAAAATACAAAAACGTAAGTAGTAAGTCATTATCATACGATAATGACTTACTACTTACGTTTATATAAATATTAATATTTGACTGTTCAGTTTAATGTCCACGTAGCACGTTGGTATAACACTACGAACATTTCAGCCAGGAGTACGGTTAAGCTTTAAAAGACCCACCATACCCCCACGGGTATTGCCAGGGCTACGGTGGGTCCGCAGCGCACAGTTTTTATATCAACGTACTGTTTTAGGTTTCCATTGAATGAAATGTACTTTTTTAATAAATGTTACAAATAAATCACATCGACTTTTTATTTCCCTACCTTAAATGAATTAATCAAATTTACTTTGAGGCGAATTGAATTTACTCAAGACAGACAAAGTGATCATGTCGCATCTGAGTCAAATTATTGTTTGTGAAACGGTCAGCATGATGTCACAATGCGCTTCGGTCCAGAGAGTATATGTTTATCTCTATTTCGCGCTTGCGATTAGATGTGCTATCTCACTTACACTTCTTATCTAATTCTTAGTGTGTCGTTTTGACATATTTATATTAGTGTGCGTACGCTTTTCGCGATGCGTGCCACTCGTAAGCTCCGTCATGTTACCTTGTCAGTAACCTGTCTACGGTTTCTTACTAGTATGTCTATGGTTTGAACGATTGAGTTTGGAATACGAATTACTTTGTACTTTTGCGAAAACGTACATGCGGTGGTTGAGGGGGATTTTGCGGAGCAACGACGTACGTCCGGCCTCAATCACGCCTAGACAGGCACTGATGAACGGCCGGCGAGCGATATAATGCCAACATTTTAACTATTTTTTTTCTTGGAGAAAAATGATAACGAAATTACGAAATCTGTTTTTACCATTTATTTTAAAATAAAGAGCTGTTTCTATTGATAATACTTTCATATAAATTCATTATGGAATCTCTAAGCAGTACACGTTTAAAATTGTGATTTAGTGCCATGTTTGACAATTTTTTTTATCGAACCAATAATTCCAAATTGTGTTTCTATCTTTACGATTTACTCGAAGATATGTTCAACTTTTATACTTTAATTTTTATTCATTAAAAATATCATAGTTCATGGGACTTTCAGACGTTCAAAAATCTTAAAAAGTACTGCAACCTCGCCTTAACCAGATCGTTGGTCCACCTTGCGAAACTACTCTTGCTGCCACCGGATATAAAAAATATTATTCCATATCTAACGTGACATAACATTTTTGTTGCCCGTGACCAATTCAAACTTTATGACTGTAGAAAAACATGTCACAGAATACGTCTCTCTGAACACCCCCTTACTCTTAGCAAAACGACGCGTACTTGCGTTAACAGTAATTGGTGTACTGTTTCCTAAACTTCCTTGACAAAAAATAAGAGGCGCAGGGATTGTGATAGCATATGCCTTTATAAATATTAATATTTGACAAGTTACAGCTTTTCCTTCGAATGGCTGAAGAAATTTAAAAACATATTTTAGCTTCCTGGCTCAATAGTTTCGGCTGTGTGTTACTTAGTCAGTAACAGAAACATTTATGTACATAAATTAAATGACGTAGTGTGTAGTGTGTAGACAATACTTTGTGTAATTCACAAATTGTTGCTCCGGCTTTAATTACCAGACGAGATCATTTTGGGTACCTAATCCGAAAATGGAAATGTTTGAATACTAAATGCGGTACCAATCTTGACAAGCTGTGACGCAGTTGCCGCAGATTCTAATGACATGGTGAACCCTTGTATTGGTATTCCCTTCATCAAGCCTTGCGTGAAACTACGGTCCGTCTGTCCTTTTACTGATACACTAAATGCATCTATATTATTGAATAATAAATAATTATCACCAAACAACAATTACTGTGTTGATAATTAATAAATATAATATGTAAAATTTGAGTTTATTATTAATTAACTTATGAATAATGAAGGACAATTCTGTTGTGGTTAATTTATGACGAACGTTGCGGTTTAGTAATTGCAATTGTGAATAAAATTGCGTATAATTAAATACGAAGATATTTTTGCATTTCCGAGGAATATTGTTGAAAAACCAATTACGTAAAGTTTCAGGGTAAGGCTCTCATGCCTTATCGCAACTATTATGTTTCATGCATCCAGTGATCAACAAACATCAATCATCAGACACGAAGTACAGCCAAACTAGACAACAATTTGTGGATCGTAAAAAATATAGTTCCGCGTGAAATTCTATCCCACAACACTCGGCGCAGCATTTAAATTACATGTGGCTATTCTTTAGCCACTAAGCTATACGTGCATCTTTATTCTCTAATTAGCATCTTTTGGGTAGTGCAGAGAGTAATAAAGTAAAATAAGCATTGTTTTTTATATTGCAAACAACTCTTTTCATTTTTTTTTACCTCCGGCCTAGCTTAAAACCCGCACAGCTACACTATTCGACCATACCACGGAACTCACAGTCGCACATTTTTAAAATATGACACATCTAAGAACCCAACCTTATTTGTATTTGTAAGAAGTTGATCTTTCATTCCAGCTATAACAATAAGACAAGGCAAGTCGTAAATTAAATATAAAGTAGAACCTATTATCTTGCAAGTCACGGTCGAGCTATTAATAAGCAAAGCAGCTATAGCTATCGCGGTTTACATTAACAAGGTAACGTAATAACTTGTGAACAAGGAGGTACCTACTATGCAGTTGTTCGTCGTAAACTAAGTATAAACTAACTCGTCTTTGGTACACCAAAGACGAGTTGGTTAATACTTAGTTTATATTTATATACAGTGAGTTCTATAGAGTAGAGTATACTGTATATAGACAGAAAAATAGCAACAAAATATAAATAAGGATTTTTGTTTTGATGAATTTCATTTTACACTTACTTCGCCCTTAACTTAATGAGAGTTTTTAGGGAATCCAATGTTTTTTTTAAATTTTAATTTTATTAAAAATCATATTTCAGAGATTCAATGTTTTCCTAAATTCGCGACCCACGCCGGAAAGCATACAATTTTATTTACATACACATACATACATACATATCGTCACGCCTTTTCGCCAGATATACTTTAGTCCCACGTAATAAGGGGCGAGCCTATTGCCGTACCGGGCTCATTTCCAGACTCCGTGCTGCTACTGAGAATTTCGTGACAGAAAAACCCAATAACACTGCCCTACCCAGGAATCGAACCCGGGACCTCCCGGTCCCACGCGCACATTTATGCCGCGAGACCAACGAGGCAGTCGTATAGGGTTTGATGTCGAGTTTTCCGTCTCTACGCAAAGATGGTATTTGTATCGTGTTATCCCTCAGTCGCCTCTTACGACACCCACGGGAAGATAGGGGGTGGTGACACTTGTATTCTATGCCGTCAACCACACGGCAGCATTTTATTTACAATCAAGTTTTAAACTATAAGGTACTTGTTTTTTCGCTCGTTATTCGCCATCCATGTTTAATACTTTAAAGTCCTCTTTTTATCTCAATAATTGTTTTCCATCTAAAAGCTAAAATTTGTACATAAAATCAAGTGGAATTAAACCTCGATCCCTCCGGATCCACATTGAACATTTGTGTTGTAAATGTTTACGTTTAGTACCTTTGGAAAAAATTACGTTTTATGAATACTGCTTTGTCGTGTATAAAAATACATATTTAAAAATTGAACGACTGAACAACGCGTTGACGCCATAATGCAGATATAAGGTCAACATGAGGCTATATTATTTATATATGTATACTAGAAGTCTGTCCAAGCGTTGCATGGGTTAGAAATAGATCTTTAATGTCGTGCCATGCATTTTTTTAAAACCTTGTTCTGATAATGACAAACACAGTTAATAAAATAATTATCTAATTTGGTGCAGTCGTTATGAAATCATGCACGTACGTAAATTTCGGTGATTATTTTTTATTTATACAGGGTGTTGATATGCATTTGCAAAATATTTTAAGGGGTTAATATACTATAACTGAATATAAATACATGAAAAAATAAGTCACAAAAGTTAAAAAAATATAGTATCTTCTTGGGTTTACGCGAATGTTACACATTGAAATTAAACTACGTTTACGGATTTTATCGCGATGTATTGGTTTCACTGAGTTATTACATTTGAAACTAATGATCTAGAAACTACATTTTTAATTTATTACTAGCTGACGTTTCGAATTCTTTACAGGATTGTTGTTGTGATGTTCATGGCAGACTGAGGCGATATTTGCATTTTTCTTGAATGTATAAGTTATCTCAAAGTACCCGAACCCCCCTCTGAGTCTTGTCTAGCCTCTACCAGTGTAGAGGCTGAACTACATATACACTGGTGTAAAGTGTTATAATTATATTAAAACTTATTAAACTAGTATACAAAAGCGGATTGGAACCAAAATGGGATTGATTAAGAGTTGTCAATATGCCTCACTGATATCGATCGACTTGGCAAAAATAATACCCATCTCATGAAAAATTCTGCTTCACAATAAGGGTTAACATAAACGAAGGACAATGCCTCTAAACACAAATATATAACCACTGTGACCAGAATCTTCATTTAATCAATCTTTTCTGGTCATCTTATTACGTTCCTCGTGGTTTCCTTGACTTATTATAGAACGGCAGCACAGTCAATAAGGTGCACTACGGGTTCATCTATGGCAATGAAATAAATATACTTTATTAATCAAGTGTATTTGCCAGGCTACTGAGAATTTACTAACAGTAGGAAGTAAGGTAAATTCGTTAGACGACAATATTGGGAACACAGAAATCCAAAAAAATACAAGCAAATTGTTATATCATATTAGATGGACACCACGAAGGACGTTAGTTAAAAACCAAATATCATTCATTACATATTCAATTTATTTTATACTTGTTATTGTAAAAAATGTATACGGTTGGGTGATTTGACACAGAGGCCTGGTTGGATGAATGTCGGATGTACAATTTTATTTTATAAAGAATATGATGATATATCATACAGTCTCTTTATTTTGATCGCTGTAGGTAAAGATGTTTTATAGATTTCGTCTTTAGATCCCATGACGTAGGTTAAGGGGCGTATGAGCGCTCACGCAAATTTTAGGGCCTTTGGTCTAACTACACCAAAGGCCCGAAAATTTGCGTGAGCACCCATACGCCCCTCAAGATTCGCCCCTTCTAAGGAATTTGTGCCCATACGTCCCGTGAAATAACAATGGTGCCCATACGCCCCTTACGATGTATATGTACTTAATGCTGGTGAAAGTACGGTTGGCAAAATAACCTAAGCGACATCATTTTTTATATTAAATAAGTAAGAGAGAGAGTAAAGGTGGGTTATGTAAATATAAACAAAATCACAGATTTGTTATCTTATTACTAATACATACCTAGGTATATATATTATCGAACTATTATTGTAGATCCTCTATTTATAATAATGATATCCGCCTCCCAGTAATGTAACTTTTTCAATCATCATTCCAATATAAAAATATTGGTATGATGATTGAAAAAGTTTATTATTAATTAATTAAAACAAAGTACATATGACGATTGTATTAACAAGTAACAAGGTAATAGAAATGAACAGAGGTTAGGACTACAAAAAAAGGCTCTTTACAAAGTTATCAATCGGTAATATGTTTTAAAAAATACCAGGGCAACATAAATTAACAGAAGGTAGTCGCCGAAAAACCTGGTTTTGAAGTTATCAATCTGAAGTTAAGCACTGAAAGTCTCATAATATGGAACTCAGTACAATTTTAAAAAGCAGTAGTGTATAAGAGAACATAATATGTAGAATACCTTACTAAATTAAATGTAAGTAGGTAAATAAAAGCAAATAACTTATTTTTACAATCTTTAGCAATAGTTTGAATTTACTCTATGCAGTATGAACACTACAATAACACAGATAGCAATATTTCTAACTCAGTAATTGAATACTTATGTACTAATTTTATAACCAGTAAAATTATGTTTTGTCTAACCGTACTATATTTATTAATTAATATCATTTATTGTAGGGAAGGGGCGTATGGGCCCTTAAAAATATTAAATAATTATTTTCTCATTCCCATTCGTCCCTTGAAAAGGGACGTACGGTATTTTCTTGGGTTTACGCGAATATTACACATTGAAATTAAACTACAGTTTACGGATTTTATCGCGTTATATTGGTTTCACTGGTTATTAGGTATTACATTTAAAACGAATGATCTAGAAACTACATTTTTATAACTAAACGACGTTTCGAATTCTTTACAGGATTCATGTTCACGGCAGACTGAGGTGATATTTGTCTTTGTCTTGAATTTAAAAGTTATCTCGAAGTACCCGAACATTTTTCAACTGTTTATTATAATAATAATTCGCGATATTTAATTAATTTAAGGTATAAATACCTATGTTTTACCGACGTTTCGGCCGTCTTACAACAGCCTTGGCCGCGGCAGGACTCATATGATTTCAGTTATATGTTGAGTGTAACAACCAATGCAAGATAGGGACGTGGTTAAAGCGGGAAAGTGCTGTGCCAGTGTCCACTGCACACAGTGCATATTTCCATTGCACATGTCCCCGAAACAATAACACTTATCCTCACCACAAATAGTATTTACCGAACCTAGAATGAAAAGGATGTAAAAATAACAAAGTCTTTTGGTCTCATATAAAACATCCCCTGCCCCTCTTGGCTGTTCTCCACGATAAAATCAAGGTTCAACGTTATATTTTAATGACACAGCAAAGATCAAAACTGTATTCATGGAGTTGATATTTGCCGCCAGGTATTTATTCAAGCCATGCATAGCTAAATAAGTCCAGAAAACGCTCTTACACCAACAGTGAGAAAGGAGCTCTAAAAAGATAATGTCGGAAGTCAACTCGTTTACTTATTTACTGACAAACACACACGCTTGAATTAGCACATTCATTATAATTGATTGAGCATAAAGCAGTCGAGTATAACGATAAATGCGAAGTTGACTTCGGATGTAATTCGGGCTCGTGTCTTATTATGTGTTAATCTTTGAAGGTTAATCTAATGGGACAATTTGAAAGGAAAATGTTTGGAATTTTGGCTCAATTTTATACCTTCAAAAGGTTAGATGTGAATTAGCAAACCAATATGTTAATGGGAAATTTTAGATTCGTTATATACAACTTAACGAATTATTGTGTTTAAGCACAATTATGAAATTCTTGCAATGCCATGTTATACAAAAATTCGGAATCCTGAGCTGCGCCTATGCTATTTAGTGAATACTTTTAAAATTTTTGTGACTTGTTACCATACATTTATTTATGTAACTTGTGTATAGCGCGTAATTATTAAAAATGAGGTAAATTTTACATAACATAACTTCACGCCTTTTATCCCCGAAGGGGTAGTCAGAGGTGTATTACATACCCACACTTCGCCAGTTTCGGTCCCAATGTAATAGTGGGCGAGCCTATTGCCATCTACCGGGCACACTGGGCAAGTAAATTTTTCATCAATCAAATTATGTACGTAGAAAATTAAAACCTTGGTTTTTGATCTGGTCACTATTCGAAGTCATATGATGACAGCACCTACTGAAGTAGTAAAGTAGCATAGCCTAGCACCTTTATTTTTTTTTAAACACGACTCCCGCACTACTTTATTTTTTTATAATTTTTTTATGAAAGGAGCTGGTTCATTTTTAAACATATAAGCCCCGTAAAACCAACAACAAATTAAACATTTATAATTACATCAAGTTAATTGATTAACTTAATCACATCCGATTCCTACATCCTATTTGTACTAGTTTGTACAGGAGCCTGGCCGTATCCGATAGAGGAAAGGCCAAGGCGGTGTTGCACCAACCAACATTATAAATCAACAAATCATTTTGCGACAGGAATATTTGTCGCCTGAATTTTTCGTTCCGTACACATTCCACGAGAATATGGTACACGTCCTCCACACTACCGCACTCATAACAATTAGGAGACTCGGTCTTTCTCATCATGAAGTCAAATTTATTTAATGGTATGTGTCCGGAACGAAGTCTAAAACTCGTCACAATGTCATACCTGCCCACATTGGTTGTGCTGCACCATGGAATATGAGCTAAGGTTGGTTGTATGGTTTATACCATATACCCTTCTTAAGCGATCTTTCATCAAAATATTCTGACCATCATTCATAACAATGTGCTTTGACATTACCTAATAAGTTTGTATAAAAAGGTAAACAATCCAAACTAACCCCACTTATAGAAGCTTCCTTGGCAAGCCTATCCACAGTTACGTTACCTATAATACCAATGCGGGCAGGCACCCATTGAATAATTATACATTTATTTGAGTTGTTCATGTGAAATAAATAATTTAAAATGTCATATGCCAATGGAATGCCCCTAGCCTTATGAATACAAAGTACCAAATGCTGTATGGCACTCATAGAATCAGTCAATATTACTTTTAACATATGATACAGCTTCGGCACTAGCAATAAGCTCCGCGAATATAATCGATATAGATTAATTAATTTTAAACTTCATATAAATATTCATTTCATTATATATTTTATAATTAGCCTATATCGCCGTCCCCGGAGAATAACATGATAATTACAAAAATGCAACTTGCAATGCTACAAAAAAGCGATTGCTTCTTAAACACTGGAGGTAGACAGATGATTGTAAGCTTTTAAAGAAGATTATTTTTTGTTTGTTCTAAATGTTTTAATGAAATACGCTTTAGTATCAAAATAGAGATATTATTTCAAAAATAAAAGGTTAGTCAATATTAGCCACAATCTAAGTTGTTTAAAAGCGATTACCATTTTATTCTCCGCACAGCCTGACCAGAATCAAATATTGTACTCTTCACTTATCATTTTATTCTACAAGCCTTATAGAATAAAATGACAATAGTATACGGTTTTATGGAGCAAGTGATACTGATAATACTTTAATATCTTATGTCTTACTGTTCAAATTCACAACAGTCATATTACTAACACGTCTTATACAGAGCAACTGGATGGTTTTGAACGAGAATAAAATGATAAATGCATTTATCATTATCTAGTCGCATATTTTTTTCATGAGAACATAATTCTATGACTGTTTGTCAAGTGGGAATACATTTTGATAATATTATATTAACACTTTATTCTCGTAATTTGAAACTTGTTTTAAATCTTTGAATACTATTGTAATATTTTGTAACTTCGTAAATAACTGTATAAAAATTAGGAAAAAATTGAGCTGATGTATTAGCACCCACAGATCTAAAAAATGACATAACCCTAAAACTAAGATAATGGCGGTTATCATTTTATTCTCCGGGGACGGCGATATATTTGTTGAATAAGAACTGGTTACACATTAAGAGAAGATTTTGGGAATCATATTGACGCTTCGGTCTATCTAGATTATTAATATGCGTACTTAGAAAAGTAGATGTATCTATATTACTCATCCAGGTATTTAAATTAAACATTTCAAGAGAAGTGCAGACAGCTGAGGTTGATTCGTCTATTGAATCACAAAATCAAACCCACTCTTCACGTTTAGCCTGACGAATCAATTTTTGAGCTAGTCGTATGTTTTCTTTTAAAATACTTAAGTTTCTGGGAGTTGGGTTTCGCCGAAATTTAGATAAGGCTCACCTTCTAACTGCAACTGCCTTAGACAGATTAGCAGTCCAATAAGATTTCGGGACAAATTTAGAAGATCGATTTTGTGGTATTTTGATAAACGGAATATGAATATCTGTTCATCTGTTGCCAAATATATGTAATCAAGAAATTTATCATACGCTTTCTGAGGATCATCTGGAAGTTGAAAGTTAGTAAAAATTTCTTGAAGACATGTTTTATACGACGGCCAATTCGCATTTTTGAAATTACGCTTTGTTACTAGGTTATTATTCATAATACATTCCGAAGATAGCCGAATCATTAAATGATCGCTACAAAGTTTCGTTTATTACTGCCCAGTTAAATTTTAATGCAATATCTGACGTTAGTAAGGATATATTAGGTGACGATTCCTGTAAGATGCCGTTTACTAGTTTTATCCGAGTATAGGTACTATTGTTTAAAACCACATAATTATGGTCTACAACTGAATCCAAAATTTGCACTCCTCTGTAGTCCGTTCTATTGGACCAGTTAGAGTGGTGAGCATTGAAGTTTCCAATTATCATCGATTTTTTGTCGAAAGTCGCAAACATACAGTTCCAATCGGCTTGTTGACTTGTTCTAACAGACGGCGGGCAATATACTGCTATAATGTTATCTAAAAAAGGATGGTTATAAATTTGAATATGGAGGGCCTCAATTCCTATATTTTGTGATTGAAAGTTACCCATCTGTGCTTTAACGGACTTGTGTACTACTACGGCGACTCCTCCATATGAGTCAGCCCTATCTCGACGAAAGACATTATAATTACTTATTTTTAATGGAGTGTCAGGTTCTAGCCAAGACTCAGAAACTATTGCTATTTGATATTTATCTTGAATTAATAAATGCGTAAAAGTTATTAATTTAGGTCTAAGACTTTGGGCATTCCATTGAAGTTCAGTCGCTTTGCGGAAATGAGTTCAGCTGATCCCGGAGATTTTATACTTTGTATTATCTTCTCTTCCTCCAAATCTAGTTCGACGTCTCTTATAATCCCATATGATAAACTAACCTCCATATCTTTGAGAAACCGCCATCCTTTTGCGATAAGATCTTCACATGCACAGAGTTTGTTCAAGCTCTCCTCGTCCTCAAACTGTAGTCGGATTTTAAATGAGTTGAGGTATTTAACTTTGGCAATTTTGTTTATGTTGTACTGTGTTAAAATTTTTGCTAAAGCAAATGCCTTCGGTAACTTTTCATTGCAAGTCAAAGTAATCTCCCATTTAGTTATTTTTCCTTTTTTAGATCCTACGGTAATCCACTCTTCATCCGATTCCCTCATATTCCTCTTCCCATTAAAATTGACCTGACCAACACACCCTTCCCTTTCATCAGTACTCAACGTTGACGCATTATCTTCCCCCGCAGTGTCGTCGTCGCCTAGAATAAAAAAATCAAACTTCTAAACCAACGCAATCAAAAGATACAGCCTTTTATGCTGCAAATTTCCGCAAATTTTAGAAACTCTAAAGCTGGCCTCTACACTGGTAGAGGCTAGACAAGACTCAGAGGCTAGTTTAATACAGAAAAAAATACGTGAGGAAACGCTCCTAAAATTAGACGTATACCGTTCACATTAAAATATAAACTTTTGAACTTGAATCCTGTGCCCTTATATCTATGAGTATAAGTTTATTGATAAACTTGAGTCAATTTAAAATCACTTCCATTCATAAACGGCTCAGTCACGACGATAAAGTTTGAACTCTTTCAACGACTTGACTGGCAGTGCAAGTCACAGAAATCGATAAAATATGCAAAATGTTGAATTGATTGAAAAAATATACTGATGTATTTATTTATGTGTGATTTACAATTTTAAATTTTACAATCATTGGTGCGCGCCGTGGATTCGAACTCAAGACCGTCTGCGTAGCAGGCCGTTGGCCTCTTCACTAGGCTATCGCTGCTTGAAATGTGGGTACACACACTCTAAAAATATTTTATTTAAATGATGTAACTTAAATTTACGGGTTTCGCAATTTTTCCTTTATCTGTGCTATAAGACGTTGCTTCGTACCAAATTTCAAGAGTCTGAGTTCACGGGAACTACCTTGTAGGTTTTGATTCCCTTGCGGATAGTTGCGAGTTTGAAAATATAGTAAAATTGCTGTTTCTTTTGATTGCGTTGAGATAGAAGTTTGATTTTGTTACAGCTTAAAGGTATTATAGATGCGAGTATTTGCTATGCATTTCAATTTAATAACTTTACGTGTTCATGAAAAAAGGGGGGTAGTAACTTTAAAATTAATAAAAACTATTTTTTTATATGATGTAACAAAAATTTACGCTTTTCGTAATTTTTCCTTTATCTGTGCTATAAGAAATTGCTTCGTACCAAATTTCAAGATTCTGAGTTTACGGGAAGTACCCTGTAGGTTTTGATTCCCTTTAGAGTTTCTAAAATTTGCGGAAATTTGCAGCATAAAAGGCTGTATCTTTTGATTGCGTTGGTTTAGAAGTTTGATTTTTTTATTCTAGGCGACGACGACACTGCGGGGGAAGATAATGCGTCAACGTTGAGTACTGATGAAAGGGAAGGGTGTGTTGGTCAGGTCAATTTTAATGGGAAGAGGAATATGAGGGAATCGGATGAAGAGTGGATTACCGTAGGATCTAAAAAAGGAAAAATAACTAAATGGGAGATTACTTTGACTTGCAATGAAAAGTTACCGAAGGCATTTGCTTTAGCAAAAATTTTAACACAGTACAACATAAACAAAATTGCCAAAGTTAAATACCTCAACTCATTTAAAATCCGACTACAGTTTGAGGACGAGGAGAGCTTGAACAAACTCTGTGCATGTGAAGATCTTATCGCAAAAGGATGGCGGTTTCTCAAAGATATGGAGGTTAGTTTATCATATGGGATTATAAGAGACGTCGAACTAGATTTGGAGGAAGAGAAGATAATACAAAGTATAAAATCTCCGGGATCAGCTGAACTCATTTCCGCAAAGCGACTGAACTTCAATGGAATGCCCAAAGTCTTAGACCTAAATTAATAACTTTTACGCATTTATTAATTCAAGATAAATATCAAATAGCAATAGTTTCTGAGTCTTGGCTAGAACCTGACACTCCATTAAAAATAAGTAATTATAATGTCTTTCGTCGAGATAGGGCTGACTCATATGGAGGAGTCGCCGTAGTAGTACACAAGTCCGTTAAAGCACAGATGGGTAACTTTCAATCACAAAATATAGGAATTGAGGCCCTCCATATTCAAATTTATAACCATCCTTTTTTAGATAACATTATAGCAGTATATTGCCCGCCGTCTGTTAGAACAAGTCAACAAGCCGATTGGAACTGTATGTTTGCGACTTTCGACAAAAAATCGATGATAATTGGAAACTTCAATGCTCACCACTCTAACTGGTCCAATAGAACGGACTACAGAGGAGTGCAAATTTTGGATTCAGTTGTAGACCATAATTATGTGGTTTTAAACAATAGTACCTATACTCGGATAAAACTAGTAAACGGCATCTTACAGGAATCGTCACCTAATATATCCTTACTAACGTCAGATATTGCATTAAAATTTAACTGGGCAGTAATAAACGAAACTTTGTAGCGATCATTTAATGATTCGGCTATCTTCGGAATGTATTATGAATAATAACCTAGTAACAAAGCGTAATTTCAAAAATGCGAATTGGCCGTCGTATAAAACATGTCTTCAAGAAATTTTTACTAACTTTCAACTTCCAGATGATCCTCAGAAAGCGTATGATAAATTTCTTGATTACATATATTTGGCAACAGATGAACAGATATTCATATTCCGTTTATCAAAATACCACAAAATCGATCTTCTAAATTTGTCCCGAAATCTTATTGGACTGCTAATCTGTCTAAGGCAGTTGCAGTTAGAAGGTGAGCCTTATCTAAATTTCGGCGAAACCCAACTCCCAGAAACTTAAGTATTTTAAAAGAAAACATACGACTAGCTCAAAAATTGATTCGTCAGGCTAAACGTGAAGAGTGGGTTTGATTTTGTGATTCAATAGACGAATCAACCTCAGCTGTCTGCACTTCTCTTGAAATGTTTAATTTAAATACCTGGATGAGTAATATAGATACATCTACTTTTCTAAGTACGCATATTAATAATCTAGATAGACCGAAGCGTCAATATGATTCCCAAAATCTTCTCTTAATGTGTAACCAGTTCTTATTCAACAAATATATCGCCGTCCCCGGAGAATAAAATGATAACCGCCATTATCTTAGTTTTAGGGTTATGTCATTTTTTAGATCTGTGGGTGCTAATACATCAGCTCAATTTTTTCCTAATTTTTATACAGTTATTTACGAAGTTACAAAATATTACAATAGTATTCAAAGATTTAAAACAAGTTTCAAATTACGAGAATAAAGTGTTAATATAATATTATCAAAATGTATTCCCACTTGACAAACAGTCATAGAATTATGTTCTCATGAAAAAAATATGCGACTAGATAATGATAAATGCATTTATCATTTTATTCTCGTTCAAAACCATCCAGTTGCTCTGTATAAGACGTGTTAGTAATATGACTGTTGTGAATTTGAACAGTAAGACATAAGATATTAAAGTATTATCAGTATCACTTGCTCCATAAAACCGTATACTATTGTCATTTTATTCTATAAGGCTTGTAGAATAAAATGATAAGTGAAGAGTACAATATTTGATTCTGGTCAGGCTGTGCGGAGAATAAAATGGTAATCGCTTTTAAACAACTTAGATTGTGGCTAATATTGACTAACCTTTTATTTTTGAAATAATATCTCTATTTTGATACTAAAGCGTATTTCATTAAAACATTTAGAACAAACAAAAAATAATCTTCTTTAAAAGCTTACAATCATCTGTCTACCTCCAGTGTTTAAGAAGCAATCGCTTTTTTGTAGCATTGCAAGTTGCATTTTTGTAATTATCATGTTATTCTCCGGGGACGGCGATATAGGCTAATTATAAAATATATAATGAAATGAATATTTATATGAAGTTTAAAATTAATTAATCTATATCGATTATATTCGCGGAGCTTATTGCTAGTGCCGAAGCTGTATCATATGTTAAAAGTAATATTGACTGATTCTATGAGTGCCATACAGCATTTGGTACTTTGTATTCATAAGGCTAGGGGCATTCCATTGGCATATGACATTTTAAATTATTTATTTCACATGAACAACTCAAATAAATGTATAATTATTCAATGGGTGCCTGCCCGCATTGGTATTATAGGTAACGTAACTGTGGATAGGCTTGCCAAGGAAGCTTCTATAAGTGGGGTTAGTTTGGATTGTTTACCTTTTTATACAAACTTATTAGGTAATGTCAAAGCACATTGTTATGAATGATGGTCAGAATATTTTGATGAAAGATCGCTTAAGAAGGGTATATGGTATAAACCATACAACCAACCTTAGCTCATATTCCATGGTGCAGCACAACCAATGTGGGCAGGTATGACATTGTGACGAGTTTTAGACTTCGTTCCGGACACATACCATTAAATAAATTTGACTTCATGATGAGAAAGACCGAGTCTCCTAATTGTTATGAGTGCGGTAGTGTGGAGGACGTGTACCATATTCTCGTGGAATGTGTACGGAACGAAAAATTCAGGCGACAAATATTCCTGTCGCAAAATGATTTGTTGATTTATAATGTTGGTTGGTGCAACACCGCCTTGGCCTTTCCTCTATCGGATACGGCCAGGCTCCTGTACAAACTAGTACAAATAGGATGTAGGAATCGGATGTGATTAAGTTAATCAATTAACTTGATGTAATTATAAATGTTTAATTTGTTGTTGGTTTTACGGGGCTTATATGTTTAAAAATGAACCAGCTCCTTTCATAAAAAAATTATAAAAAAATAAAGTAGTGCGGGAGTCGTGTTTAAAAAAAAATAAAGGTGCTAGGCTATGCTACTTTACTACTTCAGTAGGTGCTGTCATCATATGACTTCGAATAGTGACCAGATCAAAAACCAAGGTTTTAATTTTCTACGTACATAATTTGATTGATGAAAAATTTACTTGCCCAGTGTGCCCGGTAGATGGCAATAGGCTCGCCCACTATTACATTGGGACCGAAACTGGCGAAGTGTGGGTATGTAATACACCTCTGACTACCCCTTCGGGGATAAAAGGCGTGAAGTTATGTTATGTAAAATTTACCTCATTTTTAATAATTACGCGCTATACACAAGTTACATAAATAAATGTATGGTAACAAGTCACAAAAATTTTAAAAGTATTCACTAAATAGCATAGGCGCAGCTCAGGATTCCGAATTTTTGTATAACATGGCATTGCAAGAATTTCATAATTGTGCTTAAACACAATAATTCGTTAAGTTGTATATAACGAATCTAAAATTTCCCATTAACATATTGGTTTGCTAATTCACATCTAACCTTTTGAAGGTATAAAATTGAGCCAAAATTCCAAACATTTTCCTTTCAAATTGTCCCATTAGATTAACCTTCAAAGATTAACACATAATAAGACACGAGCCCGAATTACATCCGAAGTCAACTTCGCATTTATCGTTATACTCGACTGCTTTATGCTCAATCAATTATAATGAATGTGCTAATTCAAGCGTGTGTGTTTGTCAGTAAATAAGTAAACGAGTTGACTTCCGACATTATCTTTTTAGAGCTCCTTTCTCACTGTTGGTGTAAGAGCGTTTTCTGGACTTATTTAGCTATGCATGGCTTGAATAAATACCTGGCGGCAAATATCAACTCCATGAATACAGTTTTGATCTTTGCTGTGTCATTAAAATATAACGTTGAACCTTGATTTTATCGTGGAGAACAGCCAAGAGGGGCAGGGGATGTTTTATATGAGACCAAAAGACTTTGTTATTTTTACATCCTTTTCATTCTAGGTTCGGTAAATACTATTTGTGGTGAGGATAAGTGTTATTGTTTCGGGGACATGTGCAATGGAAATATGCACTGTGTGCAGTGGACACTGGCACAGCACTTTCCCGCTTTAACCACGTCCCCTATCTTGCATTGGTTGTTACACTCAACATATAACTGAAATCATATGAGTCCTGCCGCGGCCAAGGCTGTTGTAAGACGGCCGAAACGTCGGTAAAACATAGGTATTTATACCTTAAATTAATTAAATATCGCGAATTATTATTATAATAAACAGTTGAAAAATGTTCGGGTACTTCGAGATAACTTTTAAATTCAAGACAAAGACAAATATCACCTCAGTCTGCCGTGAACATGAATCCTGTAAAGAATTCGAAACGTCGTTTAGTTATAAAAATGTAGTTTCTAGATCATTCGTTTTAAATGTAATACCTAATAACCAGTGAAACCAATATAACGCGATAAAATCCGTAAACTGTAGTTTAATTTCAATGTGTAATATTCGCGTAAACCCAAGAAAATACCGTACGTCCCTTTTCAAGGGACGAATGGGAATGAGAAAATAATTATTTAATATTTTTAAGGGCCCATACGCCCCTTCCCTACAATAAATGATATTAATTAATAAATATAGTACGGTTAGACAAAACATAATTTTACTGGTTATAAAATTAGTACATAAGTATTCAATTACTGAGTTAGAAATATTGCTATCTGTGTTATTGTAGTGTTCATACTGCATAGAGTAAATTCAAACTATTGCTAAAGATTGTAAAAATAAGTTATTTGCTTTTATTTACCTACTTACATTTAATTTAGTAAGGTATTCTACATATTATGTTCTCTTATACACTACTGCTTTTTAAAATTGTACTGAGTTCCATATTATGAGACTTTCAGTGCTTAACTTCAGATTGATAACTTCAAAACCAGGTTTTTCGGCGACTACCTTCTGTTAATTTATGTTGCCCTGGTATTTTTTAAAACATATTACCGATTGATAACTTTGTAAAGAGCCTTTTTTTGTAGTCCTAACCTCTGTTCATTTCTATTACCTTGTTACTTGTTAATACAATCGTCATATGTACTTTGTTTTAATTAATTAATAATAAACTTTTTCAATCATCATACCAATATTTTTATATTGGAATGATGATTGAAAAAGTTACATTACTGGGAGGCGGATATCATTATTATAAATAGAGGATCTACAATAATAGTTCGATAATATATATACCTAGGTATGTATTAGTAATAAGATAACAAATCTGTGATTTTGTTTATATTTACATAACCCACCTTTACTCTCTCTCTTACTTATTTAATTTAAAAAATGATGTCGCTTAGGTTATTTTGCCAACCGTACTTTCACCAGCATTAAGTACATATACATCGTAAGGGGCGTATGGGCACCATTGTTATTTCACGGGACGTATGGGCACAAATTCCTTAGAAGGGGCGAATCTTGAGGGGCGTATGGGTGCTCACGCAAATTTTCGGGCCTTTGGTGTAGTTAGACCAAAGGCCCTAAAATTTGCGTGAGCGCTCATACGCCCCTTAACCTACGTCATGGGATCTAAAGACGAAATCTATAAAACATCTTTACCTACAGCGATCAAAATAAAGAGACTGTATGATATATCATCATATTCTTTATAAAATAAAATTGTACATCCGACATTCATCCAACCAGGCCTCTGTGTCAAATCACCCAACCGTATACATTTTTTACAATAACAAGTATAAAATAAATTGAATATGTAATGAATGATATTTGGTTTTTAACTAACGTCCTTCGTGGTGTCCATCTAATATGATATAACAATTTGCTTGTATTTTTTTGGATTTCTGTGTTCCCAATATTGTCGTCTAACGAATTTACCTTACTTCCTACTGTTAGTAAATTCTCAGTAGCCTGGCAAATACACTTGATTAATAAAGTATATTTATTTCATTGCCATAGATGAACCCGTAGTGCACCTTATTGACTGTGCTGCCGTTCTATAATAAGTCAAGGAAACCACGAGGAACGTAATAAGATGACCAGAAAAGATTGATTAAATGAAGATTCTGGTCACAGTGGTTATATATTTGTGTTTAGAGGCATTGTCCTTCGTTTATGTTAACCCTTATTGTGAAGCAGAATTTTTCATGAGATGGGTATTATTTTTGCCAAGTCGATCGATATCAGTGAGGCATATTGACAACTCTTAATCAATCCCATTTTGGTTCCAATCCGCTTTTGTATACTAGTTTAATAAGTTTTAATATAATTATAACACTTTACACCAGTGTATATGTATATAAAGTGAGATTACTTGGTTGATTAGACTGAGAACAAAGTAATCGCGGGATATAGCAACCAGTACCTAAGTTAGGGCTAGCGCATACATACAAATTTTAGTTGAACAACTGTTTTATTATGTATCATATGTTTAAAAGAATATATTAAAGCGCACATACTGTCAACTCGATAGTTGCTCGACAGAAAAGTCAAAAAGCTTTTCGATTTGCTTTTGATTTATAGCTTGGACAACTATCGATCAAGCTCTCAATTTGTATTGCATTGTATTGATGTGCGCAGACCATCGACTAAACAGTCGATCCACGACTGACCACGACTGCCAACCTCGTATAAGCATTTGAAGCGGCGCCACGTCTCTTGTCGCCATGGCTAACACTAAGTCTCTCTTCTACTGATATGGCGCATCTCCATCTTGTATCTTGGCGTTTTATAAAAGGACCCACGAATAAAATTATTATCTATCTATCTATCTAAAACAAAATGTCTGGGTGCTCTTTTAGCTTAGAATGTAACGTATGAAATATGCTACTAGATAATCTATCACTGAGTACAGGGTGTACACAGTATCTTCTTTTTTTAGTTCTCTTAAAATTTCTATAAAGCAAACCACAAACTAAAACTTTCATGTTAATTGACATTGTATGTAAACACCTTGACTCGAGCGTTGCTGAATAAAGACTGGTCGATTTGAGGAGATAAAAATATCGATTGTATGCGCACTTCCATCAACTAAACTGTTTGGTTGAGTAGAAATCACGAAAAGTACAAAACTCGACGAAACAGCTTAGTCGATGCAACAGTTGTATTTATGCGCTCGGTCTTACTTAACTTGTATTATGCAATTTAATTGTTAATACAAGAAATAATTAATAACCACGTAGATTGATTTCGAGGAGAAATAGGGCTTTACAGCAATCTGAAACACAAATTACGAAATACATAATTAAATCCTAAAACCAATAGTTATGTATGAATGTTCAGGGCTGCCAAAATAAAATAACAAAATTATATTTATTCTATTCTAATAACGTAAACAGTTACTTTATAATCTGAAGGAATCTCAAAGTTGAAAATTATCCTCTCTTGTTTGCCAGTGTGGCTTCCTTCATAGCATAAAACTTTTTAGTATTCTTATGCAGTTATTCTGAGTTTGGCATTATGTTCTTTGTTTACGTTGTTTGAATGGGTTTTTGACTCCGACATCACTCGTCAACCCAGAATATAAATCAAAATCTAGTTTTTAAGTATCTGTAAGATAGATTTATGCTTCATGACTGGTTAAAATTTTACTTTAAAAAAGAAACCAATACCATTTTTCCGAATTTATTTCGCATCGAACATCGAACTAATGACGTACGAATCAAGTTTCCAGCGACTGTTAATTGTAAGTCCAAAATTCTGGTGAACTCTGTCAACCCTATACCATTAATTTACAGAATCGCATAAAATTTATAACGAGTAATTACATTTGTAGGGTCGTTAGCAGGGTTATGTTACGCCACGCCACGTATGTGCGTCACACTCTTCATTTAAAAATGTTTAGCCTGGTTTTTATTCATGACGTGTACTGATTATGTCGCAGCGGTTGAAGTACCTTAGAGAAGAGTTTTTTTGTTATAAAATAAAAATTGCTTGCTGAATATATTCTTTAACTTCACGAAGGGCGTACTCGTTTAAGTGGTCGCCTCACCGCTTAGCATTGCGCCGAGGGTCATGGGTTCGATTCTTACTCAAAACAAAATTTTGAGTGAGACACTAATTGTTATTTCAAGCCTGGGCTTTTCTTACTCCCAATAATTGAATTAGACAAGATTTGTTCCTAGTGCAAGAGTTGTATTTTACAAAAGAACATCAAAACAAACTCATACTTTAATCATAAACGAAGCAATAGGATGTGAAGACTACTGCCGTTCAAGGCTTCAGATCAAATTTGCCTTCCTCTTAACTAGGATCACATGTCAGCCAAATGGTGCGTTGATGATATTGATTTCCAAACTTTAATTAATTAATTAATTACTACACGTGCCTTGTTTGTAAGAAATCAGATGGCTGTAAGTTGTAAAAAGAATCAATACCGTAATAACCATGCATATTATGGTTAAACTGCCTCGTTGGTCTCGCGGCATAAATGTGCGCGTGGGATTAGGAGGTCCCGGGTTGGATTCCCGGGTCGGGCAAAGTGTTATTGGGTTTTTCCGTTAGGAAATTCTCAGTAGTAGCACGGAGTCTGGTAATATGGCCGGTATGGCAATAGGCTCGCCCCCTATTACGTGGGACCTAAAAATTCCTGGCAAAATGTGGGTGTATTATAACACCACTGCCTACCCCTTCGGGGATACAGGCGAGTCTATAAATAAAAAAAAATATGGTTAAAAGATTTTTGATTTATTATGGTAAAAAGATTTTCCATATATTATTAGTTCAGTTGACAATACAGTGACATACAATACCAAAACCAGGGCTAGTTCCAGAGTAGCTAACTTTTAATCGTCGAAAGAACAGCCTTTGGAAGCTTGTTCTTAAAAATGCCTGTAAATATTGTTATATTTATTTCACTCAAATATACGCGATTCAAAGTTCTGCGACAATAATGAGACGTCTATTATCGTACTGTTATCGCACGATCGCTTTTGAATTGAACAACACAACCGCTCGTGCGCATAGACGCCATAGACCATGCCCTAACAAAAATTTTGTATTCTATGAACAATACCACAGACCGCATGTAATTTTTGAACCATACATTTTATTTGTTAGCTTTGTGTTTCAGTTTTATTATTGTAGAACATTGCACACCTTTAATACTTAGAACTTTCTATGACAAAGACTAAAAGTCAATATAATGCCATTGCTTTGGTTCACATTCACTTTACCGTGCTGATACATTTGAACATGCACCCGTAATTACCATTTTTGCGAATGTTACAAATCAGAAAAGAAACGAATGTATTTTAGCGAGCTTTCTTACGAACGCTCTGGCGAGCATTCTTACGAACGCATTCCCCCCCTTCTGGCGGGCATTATAGCGAATTGAAAGTAAATTTGTTTTGACGTTTTAGCTGATTATAGTGTTCGCTAGAAAGATAGTGAAATGTTCGTGGCAAAATTCGGCTCTGTTCGTTGTTCAGTTCGATGAAACAAAAAAAGACGAATGCTTGTTGTTCTGTTACGAGTGAATGCTCAAGGCCTAATTATTCTAACTAGAGGCCACCCAGTGGTTGAAATTCGACCATAGTTTATTAAAATGTTAAATTTCTACATTATTAAGTTTGTAGGTACTGTCAAGACTACAATCACAGACTTCCCCGCACAATACAAATAAAGAATTTTTTTTATGAAATTACTGGAACGGCTATTAAATACTGTTCTTAGTAATAAAACTCTGAAATACATATATGTTAACTTAAAGACTTTATAAAAATGTCATTCCATTCAAATTCATTTATTTTGCTAAATCATGGTAGTGAGTTGTTACTATAGCATATAATAAGACACAACATGTTTTGCTGGTGAGGCAGCAAGCAAAAAAAAGATAAATAACATATAATTGATCAAAACTGGATACTAATTAAAAAATAAATCTAATTACACATTCTCTAGTCCTTGCGCAGTATGTCGTTTACTTCCATACTTCTTCTTATCTAATTATTTCTATCTATAATAATTATAATCTCTATAATAATTTCTATTTATAATCTCCTTTCTCTTTCGACACACAATCGATTAATGTTTTCCTTGGCCGGATCTGCCTTTTCGTGCCTCTACTTTCATATTCACACTGTCTATCCATTGTTTCTTTTGGAACACTCTTGCTTTTCGTCCCTCTTCTTTCGAATTCATTTAAGACTGCATGGTTGGCGTAGGCGTTTAAAAGCGGCCGCCTCGTCGCCTGATACTGCGCAAGTATTGTGGTTTCCATACCCACATAAGACAACACTTGTGTCATCCATGAATTATTGTTTCGAGTACATGTACCTACTTTGTGTCCGTTGATTGTATGTCAAAGCCCGCGCAACACAAGATTTATTCTTAGTGCGAAAGTTGTCTCTTAAATAAATATATACATATTCACTTGTTCTTGTCCATACAAATAATCTCTTTGCATAACATGTCCATACCAAGCCAACCGATATTTTCCTTCACTTTTAGTCTATAGGCACCACTTTTCAGACTTCCTCTTACTTACTCATTCCTTCTAATTTTGCCCATTCTTGTCACTTCACACATCCATTGTAACATTCTCAACTTTTCTGCAATTTACCAATAATAATCCTTCAGTCTGTGCTTCAGTTACAGTATCCTATTGCAATCATGCCAGAACCCTATTGCAGTACGACCATTTGCAAGTACTATATAAACAAAGTTTTAAAATATGAGAACGCTAAAAGTCTGAAAACTTACCAATACCACCGATCTCACATTGATACATAAAACCAATAGATGGTAAATGTATTATATCACTATTAATTATTGACAAATAGCTCAATACATGCGCATTAATAGATTTTCAACTAAATTTACACAACCATAGAATGAAAGCAAAATTTCCCGCGCGCAGCGTTCTGAATTCAAATTTGATGACATCTAAAAAGAAGAAAAAAAAGAAAATATTTCTTTATTGCAAGCACGCTGTACAGTACTCCTTAATTTTACTTATTCTAAATAACAAAAAAGAACCATATTAAAAACACATTGTGCCGAAGTCAATATACACTAACTCAAAAGACTAAGACTCTATTTGGCAACTTGTTGCCATAATGACACTTGGCATGTCTTGTCAATTGTCACAAACGAAGTTGAGTTAGCTGACATCTGACATTTATGTGCTACGTGTCACCACGTGACTCGCCACGTGTATCTATATCTATCCACACCAGAGACTGAACAATTAATAATATAACTTTTGCAAATACAATTAAACAATTATAATCGCATGAGTATTATACACCACGTGCCGCAATTCGGGCTGACACTCAGCAAACACTGCGATGGACGCCATAGTTGCAATCACAGTACTGATTTTCAGTGCCGCCAAGCTGCTTCTGTACAGGTCGCTTAACAAATGCGACCAGATGGTGTCCCGCAGACGTGACGGGACAAAGAAAAGTTTGCAGGACATTATCACGCTGCTGAAAGAGACCGATCCTGACGACGTGCCGACGTTTGTGGCGAGGGACTTGAACAAGTTGCCTCCCGTCACTTTCGACCACGTCGATGTCACAAGCCTGATGAAGGACATTGTGTTTCTGAAGGCAAGTTTAGTGGATGTACATAAGAAGCTACAGGCATCCCAAGACACCGTTGCACTCTTGCGCACGGAGGTGGACGACCTACACAAGGTTGTCAATATAACTGGGTCACCGGCGCGTAGTAACGTCAACACGCGCCGAGGTGCATGCGTCGACACATCGGTTGCAAGTTTCGCGTCAGCAGTTTTGTCGCCGCGGAATGTTGTGACTGCTGAGTGCGCTACACAAGCGCCCCGCAGCCCTGCCCCCGGCCCCGCGGCGCCTCCGTGTATCGCCGCGCGAACTAATGAAATAGAGGCTCAGCAGTTAACTGCGAGCACCCCCGTTGCTTCCACGCTGAAGTCCATGCCGGAGACGGCAACGAAACGCGACGAAGACGCAGATGATGGTTTTATGACGGTGCAGAGGAGGAAGCGTCGTCAGAAAACCAACAAGAACTGCTGCGGTACGGCTCCTGTGGAGTCTGGTGCAAATGTACGCGCTGCCGCACCGAACACACCCGTCTATGTCTCTCGCCTGCACTACACCACTAAGGCGGAGGACATCGCGGAGTACGTGCGCCAGAAGTCGAAGTACATGCCGAGAGTCTGTTGGAGTCGCGACGCAACGTCAACTTTAAGGCGTTTGTGGTGCGGGTCCCGACGTGCTATCTGCATGTTATTATGAAAGAGGACTTTTGGCCGAAGGGTGTGGTGTTCCGTCGCTTCCGCGGACAAGTGCCACACGAACGCACAACTACAACGTGCAAGTGAAGCAATACTAACATAGTTTATAAGTATATTTATACTAACAACCACTGTATGTATGTTAGACTCTAAGGTATTTATCTATGCGTCTATGCCACGCGAAATAAAATGATTTATTATTATTATTATTTGTTTCTCTTTCTCGGGTATTGTTCTAATTTGTTAGAACAATACCCGGCCCTTTGGCAGGCGTACACGGAGACATAGGTCCAACGCGCAGAGGCCCTTTGAGAGTTTTAATCTAGAATGATATGGAACACCTACTGAGGCGCCTCCATCACCGCACTATTAAGTACAGTCACGGTTTAGCCGCAGCAGGTGAGGGCCTATTGCTACTTATATGGAAACTAATTACTCTGGGCTATTGGGATGGGTGTTTAATTGATATTATTATTATTATTATTATTATGTCAAAAGGCCACTGAAACGTGATGGTCATCTTCCTAGAATCTACTTAAGTGCACCTTACAACATGTGTTTTACAAGTAACAAGGGAATACACAAATAGCAGGTCTGCCTATTTACTGAGTTTCTAAATTAAATTTACTTATTTGCTCATAGAGGATAATATGACTTTGTTTTCGTTTAACGTTTAATTTTTCAGATGTTCCTGCAAGTACCCAACCAGACCTTGAAGCAGAGATATTAATATGCTGTAAGCAATCCAGACTAATGTTACTAGGGCTATATAGAAGAATAAAATAAAATAAAATATCCTCATAGGTAAGCAGTATCTTGTAGCCGTAGTTTCTGTTGAGAGAGTAAATAGCTCTTGAGGTTCTTTTTAAATGATGCTTTTGTTTTCAGGTCCCTTATCGGAGGAGGCAAATTGTTCCAGCACTTTTTTTAAATATCTAAAAGAGCCACGGAAAGCCATTGTACGGTGCTTAGTTTGGGAAAGAGTTCTGGCTGAGGGTCTGGTGGAGTATGAAAAGTGGTTTTGTCTCCAATCTAACTTTTCATACAAGTAGGTAGGCTTTTTACTAGCCACTACTCCAAAAAGTAATGTGGCAAAATGTAGTTTTCTTCTAGATTCCATTTTAAGGATGTTATTATCATTAATATATGGTATGACATGATGCCGTTTTGGAATCTTGAAACAGAATCGGGCATATGCATTTTGCACCCTTTGTATTAAATTCTTAGTTCTTGCCAGCAAACATGGGCCATAAACTACATCACAATAATTGAAACGGGATAAAATGAGACTGTCTACAAGCTGTTTTCTAAGGTTAATACTAAGATAGTTTTGAATGTTGTAAAGAATTTTTAACCTGTAAAAGCAATTTCTTACTATTTTATTTACATGTCCTTCAAACCTTAGCTCAGAGTCAATTAATAAACCTAAGTTAGAGGCCTCTTTTATCCCTTCTAATTTCTGACCGTCCAAAATGATAGCTGGGTTAACTTGCAACAAATAACTTTTGATTTATGTGGATTTAATATTAATGAGTGTTTTTTTGACCATTCAATCACTCTGTCAAGGTCCTGATTTATTTTTGTAACAGCTGATAAGGTCTTCAGGTTTAAAAGATAGATAAAGCTGAGTGTCATCTGCATACATATGAAAACTCCAATTTTTTAAAGAAGGGGTCATGTCAGCTGTGTATATGATGAAAAGAAGTGTTGAGAGTACTGAGCCTTGTGGGACGCCTCTGTTCACTGTGAGAGCAGATGAAAACATGACCATACCATCTTCCCTTTGCATTTCTACATGTTGGGACCTCTTAGTGAGGTAACTATTAAACCACTTTAAGCTAATTTTGCCAATAATAGAGATGTATTTATAGAGTCAAATTCTCTGGAATAGTCTAGTAGAATGAGGGCACTGCCCTCTCCACGATCTCTAGCTTCCAGTATGTTACCCACAACATCACATAAAGCAGTTGCGGTTCCTCGTCCTTTTCTGAACCCTGATTAAAAAAAAAATAGTAAAATGTTATTTTTTTCTATATATTCTATAACTTGTAAATAAACTACTTTTTCCAGTACCTTTGACAAGCATGGCAGTAAACTAATAGGCCGTAGGTTTTTTGTAGAGTTTGGCTGGCTCGTTTTGGGTATGGGTTTGACAATTGCATGTTTCCACAGCTCCGGGAATGTATGCGTTGTGATAGCTTTGTTAACTATCTCTGTAATAGTATCTAACGAGTTAGGCAGAGTAAGTTTAAGCATCTCTAGGTTGATTTGATCTATACCTTGCGCATTAGTACTAATGGTTCTTAAGATTTTCAAAATAGTACCTTGGTCAACCGGCTGAAGCTTGAAATTTGTATCATCATCATACCTATGATATTCATAGTAGGTTAAACCAGATATGCTAACACTGCGCTCTCCCGGCACCTTAAAAAAATCTATATTTATGCTGTCTGGGTTATCAAAGTAATCTGGTAAGCAGGTGTTTTTGGGAGATGGCAGTACTTGATTATTTTGGTTACGCCACAAGGTTTTTGGGTTATTTATATTGTCATTAATATGTTGTGCAAAATATGCTGATTTTTCATTATGTAATGCAACAATTGCTTGGTGTTTTAGTTCCAGATAGTATTGCTTTTTTATTTCTGATTTATTTTCTTTATATTTAGTTCTAGCTTTGTTTCGCAACCCGAAGATCAACTTCACATTATCTGTCATCCATGGTGTATATTTAGTTTTGAAAAGCTTTTGCTTTACGGGTGCATAGATATCAAATAGTGCCATTATACAAGCTGTAAACATTTCCACCATATTATTAACCTCATTTTGTGAACTTATAAGATTCCATAGTAAAGTTTCTAAGTCTGAATTAAAAATATCAAGTAAAATATCCTTATAAGGTCTGTATGTAACCCATCTTGGCTTAGGTTTTTGCTTTTTATGAGTCTCGCAAGTCACAAATGAGTTTTGGCCGAGTTCAGGCACATGATCTACCAAGACAGTCTGTAAATTCAAGTCCGTGCATATTAAGTCTATCAAGGTACTACTTTGACCAGCAAAATGAGTGGGTGTACTGACTTTTTGAGACATATTTGTGTAATCTAGAAACTGTTGTACTTTTTCGGTGTTAGAATTTTCTAGATTCAGCATATTCACATTCCAATCTCCCAATAATATTATGTGATCATAAGGCCCTAATGCACAAATGCTATCTGTTAAGCCTTCAAGAAATGTTTCAACACATAACCAAGGTGGTCTATAAGCAGTGCCAACTAAGACCTTTTTATTCATGATTGTTAATAACAACCAATATTCCTCTACCTCTCGATGTACCGGGTGAGATCGGGTCTTAACACTAATATTTGATTTTATATAAAATCCCATTCCACCTCCTCTCCCACCTCGAATATTTTTGGGTCTCGGCTATGTTTCAATTTATAGCCTGGAAGTATGGGAGCTTTTCCCTCCTCACCTGCCCTCAGCCATGTCTCGTTTAAGGCCATTATGTCCACTGAGTGCGTGTCCATCGCCACTAGAAACTCGTCATGCCTAGTCCCTAACGACCCTGCGTTAAATAGTCCAACCTTCAGACGTTTTCCATTAACCATAATGGTAATGTAAAAATATACTGTCAATGAGTAAAGCTAAAACCTGCATATTCAATTTAAAAGTACAGTTATGGGATATTTCTATTTTGAACAGAGCAAGATATGTACTTTGTATTGATTGTGAGTGTGTCCATTTAGTTGGGCATTTAAAATTATTATTATTATAAAAACAAATACGGGAGGTGATATCCCGTAGATAATCCAAACTTTTAACTTGGCAGTTACACCAATACAAAGTATTTAACAAGTATTTACTCGTTGATTTATTAAATTTTGTCATGTATGTGAGGTCCCTATTGTAAAAACATACGTAAGGTATATCCTTACGTAGACATCCTGGCCCTGTAACATTGCAGCCATACCTATATAGAGTATGTAGCAAGTAATGACTTACTGAATTATTTAAATTTGTAATTAGTGACTTGCTGTAAATTAATGTGATTAACGTAAATTGATTTGTCATTTTTGTACATTGACAATAGGTTAGGTGTATTTTGACACTTACTGACATTCATAAATATCACATTGGTACAATTAGGTATGGCTTTGACAATTGGTACAAATTATGTTGCTGTTGAACTTATTATTTGCTCTTTACTACGCCCCAAGATATAGCAATGAAAAGTGATCTTATCTATGAGAATGCATAGCAAAATGTCCTTAACACTTATTTTCCTCCAACGCTTCTCGCCCAAAAACCTTCTCTAGATCATGATCGGTACGAATGGTGTGTGTCGGCTTCTCATCTCCCTGTCTGGCCAGAACTCGTCCTCGTTTTGTCCATGTGTACTTCCACTCGAGCTTAGCAGCGGCCTGCCTGGCACGGTAAAATAATATTCTATTTGTTTTAGTAAGCCTCTCATTGACATAAAATCGTCGTGGCGGCGCCGCAAAGCCCAGATCAGCCGATGTAGCGCCTCGCCTCACCTGTGCCGCTCGTAGCAAATCATCTCGCACAGCCCGACGCGCTAGTCGCACTACTATGCGGCGACCGCGACCCCCCACTGCTGAGTCTGTACGCCTTAATTCTGCCGATTCTGCACACGTTCTACATGTAAGCAATAAGTGTGCCAAATATGATAATCCTCCGTTCGCGCATTTCTCGTAAAAAGGGGTCACAAAATTTCGATTCACGTATTAATATATAGATTACTAACTTTTGCCTGCCGCTTCGCGCGCGTAAAATTCGGGGTAACACAAATCTACTTTCAGTCTCAAGTTGTGTGAAGACACTCCTGATTATTCGTAAGATTTCAGAAACTCTATAGGGTACAAAGCAACTCGGTCAGTACCCATGACATTATCTACCGTTATCTGCCGAAAGGTTCATAATAACATCACCTTGCATACAGTCAAATGTCAAAACCATGTTCTAATACAAGTTCAATATAAATCTCTGTAAACATTTTTGCATTTTTAATATTAGTAAGGAAAATCGTTTCAGCCGTTTAAGCTTATTATATAGGTAATTATTAGTTTATATATGCGAACAATTTAATCAGTGTGCACAATATGACATTATGTATGACGTGACAGTACTGACAGATATGCGATAGCATATGCGCAGAAGTCAATTATTATCGCATGCGTTCTTACTTCCAAGAAATAAATTTGTGCCGTACAAACTGCTACCCTCCCTACAATGCCTCCCAGTTTAAATTTTGCAACTTATGGTAGCCTATGTCCGTCTCCATGGTCCAATATATCCCTATATTAAATTTCAACAAAATCAGTTCAGCCGTTTTAGCGTGACAACGGAACATACATACATACACACATACATACATACACACTTTCGAATTTATAATATTAGTAGGGATAGTTTCGTTCTAATGTCAGTGTCATACTCATGTCACAAATGGCATTCTCTTAAATTGACTGATATTTGAATTTTATTGGAATGCTAGCGTGACTAGAGAGATAATTTATCGATAATTAAACGAACGTTATATTAGATTTGCTGAATACCGATTCTGAGTAAATTCAAAATCTAATCTCATTTCGTTCAAAATATAGTTTCAATGTCGTATAAATGACCTTCAGGTGAATCAGCACCATTGGTTTCAACCATCAATTACTTGACTGAACTTGTACCAATACTAGAATCTACTAGCTAACAAGACTGATGTTAAATCTAATTGGCGAGTCCTCTTTTAGTTGCAACGGTACAATTATCATAAAACAAAGATTTTAAAGAAAAGCTAAAGGAAAACAGAATGCTAAAGTTCTCGAAAACTATAATGACGAAAAATATAGTTCCTAAGGTATTTTGTAGATAAAGAAAATAAAAAAGTATTAGAATTTTTTTGGTTTTTGATGTGCAACGTGAAACAATAACTTGTTGAGTACGCGCGAAGCGTTTAAATGTGGACGGCTGAAGATCGATCAATATGGAGAGCCTTGGGGTGGAGTATGTAAAGCAGTGGACGTCTTTAGGATAATATAATGAAAATAATAGCAAGAAACATTCTTAGCAACTTTTTAAAGCTTCTTCATTGAAAGCGGCAATATAATTGGTAACAGATAAACAAAATGGATAAATAACGAGAAGAAGACACAAACAAAATTCGAGTTACGCTCCATTCTTTTTGTTTCAAATACGGAACAGTGAATATATAAAAGTTTTGCAAACCCAAGAAAAATACCAACGCAAAAGTTATTTCGGTTTGCATAGGCAGGTGCTTAGTGCAGGTGCGAAGTCCTTTTGGTTTAAAATAAGTGTATTATAATTTTGTTGACACCATGCTTTCGGTTTTCCCCACTTTGTTTCCTGTTATGATTCGTATATTTTTGGAACCGCAGGATTTTTAGAGTCCCGTAGTAAACTACAAGAAACCCTTATAGTTTCGCTATTTCCGTCCGTCTGCGGCTTCCCGCAAAAACAATTAACACTAGAGAGCTGAAATTTGGCATAGTTATTCTAAATATGCGGACAAAAAAGTAGGTTCGATAAAATTGTGATGAAGGTTACGTGTCCTGGTAGCGGTATTAAACCTAAATGAGCAAGCAGGTTTTTATTTTTCTACAACATTGTATGGGGTATAGAAAGGTATTTTTTTAAACATTTGGGTTTTGCTTTTATTTTTATATTTAAGGATTCGTTTGCGAAATATTAGGGCAAAAGCACCAATAACAATCATTGTGAGGAACATCATCACTAGGCAGCGATAGCCTAGTGGAGAGACCGAAGGACTGCTACACAGAGGGTCTCGGGTTCGAACCCATGGCGCGCAACAATTACTTATCGATGTTAGGTATGTGCGTATTAAATTGTTAATTATCGCTTGCTAAACGGTGAAGGAAAACATCGTGAGGAAACCTGCATGTCTGTGAGTTCTCTATAACGCTCTCGAAAGACATGTAAAGTCTGTCAAACCGCACTTGTCCAGCGTGGTGGACTATGGCCTCACCCTTCTCATAGTGAGAAGAGGCCCGTGCCCAGGAGTGGGACAGTTTATTTACGGGGCTGATGATGAAAAACTATGCTTAACAATGACATATTGTATATTGAACTTTTAATAAAATTTCTAAAGGCTTAGCTAACTAACGAGTAATAGACAATTAACTTAAACGTTTACTTGCTAGTGATAAAATAAACTACTTAAAGGGATACTACGGAACCTTACATTTTTTGTGGCTTGACATTCACTTGCCAGTTTTTTATACCTAATTAAACACGCATTTGATTTATGTTATGACGTATTTGGGTTTATAAATATAACTTTTACAATACAGTTGTAACGTAGATAAGACCTTCCAGGTGTCCACTGTTACGTTATCCCTACTAGGGTGTGTTTAAATGAGAAACATGAGTTGAATGTTACAATAAAAATTGATTTAATTGCCAAGAAAATCTACACATCATTTAGCAAGCGAAATAAATTACTAGTAATGTGTAATTAAAAAGATATACACGGGGTCGCGTGATTCGGCGATGGGTGAGGTTTCTGTTGAGAGTCCTGCTGCCGGTCGTCCAGGAGAGTTGGTTACTTAACTCGGAGCTGCAGCCGCAAAAAAGGGAAGCGCGCAGCCAACGCGTCCGCTTTTAAAGAAGCTCGCGGTGCGGTGGGGGGCGGAGATGCAAGCGGCCGAGAGGTGGTGTCATCTCGACGTCACAGCGACGTCACACAGTATAATATTAGAAATGCCAACATCGCATTTTGTGGCTTTTATAAATTATGATTTTTGGTTAACAACACAGAACAGTTAAAAGAGATTAGAAAGGCAATAGTTACTGATTTGTATTAGAACGCGTGTCGCCGATTGTCTCCCACTCTCTATCTCCTCTACAAGCAATACTCTAATACGTACGCGCATTACGCACACAAATTAACCGCACTTACTTAGATCGCGAGTTTGCCATTGGTTGTCACACTAGCGCAAACACTGCGCTTAACATGGAACTATCGCGCTTAACGTACACTCACACACTCTCATTAATGTTACGGCGACCAAAAGGTCAATTATTTTATATCGATAAAATACTGTAGTTTTGTTACTATAAGTTTTGCAATTGTTTGCTTTTATTTCGGGATGGCGGGATAGGGTACAAATAGTGTGGCCTTTCTAAATATACAGGGTGTAAAAAGACCCTTAACGAAAGCTGAAATCCCATGTTGTACCAATCACTACGAACATTTTTTACTTCGGCACCATACCTGGGAAATTACTGGTTCAGGAGATACTGAGGCTCAAAGTTAGTGTGGAATTTTTCTAATTAGGTACAAAATCGATGCATTTACTCCGCCAATATGTTCTTTAGATGCCCTATAACCCCATGGATAAGTAGGTATTTCGAGCCTTGCACTCGCGCGCTTTTGATTGCGGATTAAAAAATGTGAAAACTCAAAAAAAAATCATTTCCCAGGTATTATTTTGGTTAGTATGACTTGGCATGATGTCCACAACGAGTAGACTTCGGCTTGGTGATGGGTCTTGTGACATCCAATGCCAAGTCATACTAACCAAAAATAATACCTGGGAAACAATTTTTTTTTTAAGTTTTCATATTTTTTAAACCACAATTAAAAGCGCGCGCGTGCAATGCTTGAAATACCTACTTATTCATGGGGTCATAGGGCATCTAAAGAACATATTGGCGGGATAAATGCATCGATTTTGTACCTAATTAGAAAAATTCCATACTAACTTTTAGCCTCAATATCTCCTGAACCAGTAATTTCCCAGGTATGGTACCGAAGTAAAAAATGTTCGTAGTGATTAGTACAACATAGGGTTTCAGTATTCGTTAAGGGTCTTTTTACATCCTTTATAATACAATAATATTTTAATGTTGAACAATAAATTGCTTGCAATGATCTTTTTCTTATGTCTTATTTATAAAGTATGGGATAAGGATAAAAATAGCAAATTTTATTACGTTGTTTTGACTAGTTTTTCCATCTACGGTAGATGCAGCCTGTGTTACGTGATGACTGTTAAAAACACAAAAAAGTTTGTTAGTAATCAGAGAAGTGTTTGTGAAAGTAAGCGGAACAAAAAAATATATCATAATATCCAAAAAATATATCGAGCTAGGTGACATTTTAAGGTAATAATTAGGTACACTACTCAATAACAAAAATCAGTTTTACAACTAACCCGACTACCCAAAAAAGGGGATCTAGAAAGTACAAACAAGAAAATAGCTCATTCAGATATAACTCCATAAAAGTATAAGTACAGCAATGCTCAAGCTCGAGTCCTTCTGGTTTCACCATAGTCGGGTAAGAAACAGCAATTAAGTTAAAATAAAATTTTTACACTACTTAAAAAGATGCAAGGTTGTATGGTGGTGAACAAAAGAAAGATGTTAATAGTTTGAATTATTAGAGTTTAATGGTCCTAGTACACGGGTTACAATAGAATATATAGGAGGGAAGGCGCGCTACACACTACACCTCCCCCCTTTTATAAAATAAAAAAAAATGGTTAAATGTTTTTTTTATAAGACAAAATTATTTCAATTGTTAAGTACACAAAATAAAAGAATATGAGGAAAAATACAATTATTCATTAAAGTGAAACAAAAATAAAAATAAAATTTTGAAATAAGTAAATATCAATGACACACTTGGTGTAAAAAAACAATTTCCATTACAAAATTTAAAAAAATGACCGTAATTCATTGCATAAAAAAAAGGTTATAAAACAAAATAAAAATTATACCTAGTATTTACTATTATGCACTGTTGACAATATACATTTTAACTCGAACATTATATACTTACTTAACAATAATAAACAAGGTAAAATAAAATAAAAACTAAACTTCATAAAAAAAAGACCTGAAATTTTTACAAGTGTTTCATGTATATAAGTAATTTTAGTTACTAATTAAGTTAAATTCAACACAGTATAATATAACTTTCAAATAAAAAGTCTGTCACAATACAGCACATCCTATAAAAACTGTGTAATTAAAAAAAAGAAAAGTTTACAAAAAGAAACAGCAACTGCATCATACATTATTTAAAATAATCGCAAATTAATAATATATTTTTTATGTATAATTCTAATTAATTTTTGGCAAAATTATTTGACACACCAATTTTTATAACAGAATACTTAAATAAGACAATGCAATAAAACATTCTAAATAAAATACAGTATTTTATCATTTAATAAAACATTACTATTCAATTGATTTTAATAGGTTTACAAACTGTTAATCATTTTATTTCACAACGTAATAACCGTTTAAAAACAAAACAAATTTAAAAATATAAACATTTTATTCCACAAAATCGTACCAACATTTCAATATAAATAACATTCACTTTCAATAAAGGCCAACATTATTCCATTTACTACAGCATGCATAAACCACAATATCACAATATCTATTTTTATTTCTTCTCATCCTTTACATTAGCCTAGGTACACATCATTATTAATTCGTCATATTTATCATATTCGGTCCGGCCGGACTTCATCATATTTTCATCACTTCATATATAACATTATCATCATCATTTATTTATCGACATTTCTCATAATATTCTTTATAACAAGGGGCACAATTTAAGGCATCTTGGCCACCAACCATTTTCACAGAGGAATCTCGTTCGCACCATGATCAAATGAAGGAATGACACCCTTTTCTCTCATTATTTGTGTGTACCTATAAATAACTCATACCAATAACAAACATTAATGCTAACTTACGAAATGAATATTTCTGTACATACGAATCCAACATGCCTTTTGGGTGATCAGACCAAATTGCTGCTGAAAACTTATTTACCGAATTATTCCCATCTACTTCATACATTTCTTAACCAATCTAAAACAAACAATACAAAATATCCATTCCTATACCATACAACCTTATAAAATATAACCATTTCATTATTTCCATATCACTACAATGGTACCTAATTGCATTTAAAAATGTCAAAAAGATTTTTAATACCTTATCATTCCATACTTAATTCTTTCACAAAACCACAAGAAAAACTTCCTACATCAAAGGTATTAGGTACCTATCATAGTTATTCAAATATTTTCCAAATATAGCCAAAATAATTACCTACTAATCATTACTGACAGAAAATTATCTTTTAAAGATTCAAAACAATATTTCAATATAGGTACAAAACTTTACAGTTCACACAAGTAAATTTCTGCTGATGCAGTTATATGCAGTTCGATGAATTCATTCTCAAGGTATTGCGTCATAGGTGTCTAGTTTTATAACAATGTATCGTTTTAGATGTATGACTATCACACTACTGGAATGTAACAACAATTATTTAATTATACGTTATGAACAGTAAAACAAACAAAGAATTACCTAATTTAGATTGCCAAATAGAAATATAAATGTACTTTTTGAAAAATCGTATCAATAGCGTAGGTACATTAGTTAGCTGTTTTCTAATTCAAAACAAAATAAATGGACTTACTAAAAACATAATTTAACATTCAATTACCTACTGCATAAAATAAAAAGGCAAAGCCGCGCGCAACCTATTGTGTTGCTAAGGTATCATATAGCGCGCTTGCACATTGGACTCCTTATGCGCAATAACTCTGGAATGCGTTCAATAGAAAAACACTGTCCAAACGTGGGAAGATTATCTGTTTACTTATTAGTCACTTGAATAAGAAATGAAAACCTATAATTTTGGAACAATCTAATATACTTAATTTATAAAAACTCACGTTTTGAAATTTCAAGTCAAGAATATAACATCATCAAATATTATAAAAATAAACATTGAATACACATTTTAATATACCTTTCTGTGAAATATATTGTCAACAGGCATATTACTTATCTAATTAGTTACATAAAAATATACTTAATGTAACATTTTATAAAACTTTATATACTGGAAACACCAAAAAAAGATTATATCTATCACATATATGATAATATATTATATAGAACACTAACATGATGTAAAAAAATGTCCGCGGCATTATAGAAAAAAAAATCAAATAAACTTCACCTCATTTTTCACACTGTGTCCGAGGTCACCGTATCGCGTCACGGCTCCGTTCGATTTATGGGCTCCACAGTCCATACTCCTGGGCTGACCAGAGCCTCCTCATAGCCTCGGCCTTGCGCAACGTCTTGGGGAGGCCCACAATGCCTCCACAGGCTAACGCCCATGGCTTCCGGCTGCATTCATCGGCAACCTCGCATCTCTCCGTTTCAATCGAAAATATTCGATTTGACCGTCCAGTGTAATATCCAAAATCTCAGCTTTCCAAAAAAAAACTGGACCTTATGGCGCAAATTGTATTTAAAACCTCAAGCTCAGTACTGCCCATGGCAGCACTGGCAGGGTCGCCATGCAAGGTTGTATGGTGGTGAACAAAAGAAAGATGTTATTAGTTTGAATTATTAGAGTTTAATGGTCCTAGTACACGGGTTACAATAGAATATATAGGAGGGAAGGCGCGCTACACACTACAAAGAAGCAAGAGTGTTACGTCAGGATCGCTGCAAATGGCGTTCCGTAGTCTCTGCCTACCCCTCCGGGAAACAGGCGTGAGTATGTATGTATGTATGTATGTACACTACTTACTGAAAAAGGCATAACGATATATTTATGCGGAGATGCTCCTGATTTCAAGTATATTTTTCCTGACTTTTTGATTATGTAGTCATTTCCTGCAAAATGTTGTGAACAAATTGTGCTACATTTAGTTGGTATCCATTCAATTCTACCGGTTGCCTCTATCCATAGTTTTTTTGTATCTGGATCTATTGGAAATCTCAAATAAAATTTAAAATGTATGTTTCCATTGTAAATAGCTAACCTCAAAACAAATTTTAGATGAAAAACTAAGTTAAGAACACACAACAAACATTAATCGGTAGTTATAAACACCAAGTTATTTTAATCTTAATATTACTGATAACAATCATTTGAATACATTCACACAAAGGAACTTACAATCGACATTGTTTACAACTTGGTAGGTACAACACTATCGGACCCACCACCATAGATTTTGCAGAATTCAAGCTTTGACGTTCGCAGTGAACGAAATAAATTGCGCAGTCGCCTACGTAGTACTAGATGGTACCCACGTATTGCCAGCAATGTATATTTTTTTATTTGCTTGCGATAGTATCATTTTTGTCTACAAACTACATAATACTATTGTAATAATTACAAATATCATTTTTTTTAAGGTTTTTGGACTTACCGGTGAAACGAAATCCCTTCTCGAGCCACATTACATACCTGGCTTCTTTTTCGACACGTTATAATAGTGCAAGACGGCATAATTCTTTTATTTTCGCGGAGCTTTGTACGCTGTCGCAATATGAGCGCGATTGTTGATAGCGTCAATCAAATTTTGTCGAAATATGAGCGTTTGCTCACAATTACGGCGCGCCTGCCACGCCCACAAGGCCATTCTAATCTCATTTAACTGTTCTGCGGTTAACAAAGTGTTTATTAATATTTATTAAAGGTAAAAAAAAACTTTTTTAATACTTTTAAATGAATCAAATAAACTTATTAACCTTTTTTTGTAAGTTTTACTAACAATACACAATTTTTATGATATAATAGTGACTTTTTGGAAGTTAAGCACCTTCCTTAGGTAAAATTACTTGTAATCGCCGTAACTCACATTACCAAATACTCACAGGAAGCATACCTCATGTTGCTTAATACGTAACAAATTTTGAACTCATCTAACATCAAAAGTCTTTATTTGGCAACATTATATAAACCAAGGGGAATCGTTAATTTATTACAAGAGCACGCCATCGTCACATTCGTAATGAGTTATCAAGGTGCGAATGGTAATGTTTCTGAATTGTGGAAACTAACCAAAAATCTTATTACTTCGGCGTTGTTGAATAGTACGGAATGAGCAAGAATTGCATGACTGTTTCTTGGTATACATGTGATATGTAGTACCTAGCAGCCTTGCCAACCAACACGACGCCAAGAATTCAATCCTCACACTAGACAAAACTTTGTGTGATCACCATCCACATCTCATACAACGCTAAGATAATGATGATGAACTTTTCCCTTATCTATGTAACTACAAGTGTTATGCTGAGGCTATATTATCTAATACTTTTTAGCGAGCAAATTTTCTCTGTAATTCTGTACCAATACAGCCAAGCCAAAGTCTACTCGTTTTGTACATCATGATAAGACGAAGAAAATTGGGTTAAAAATTTTATAAGCCGCAATGTAAAGCACGCAAAAGAGGTAAAAATTATCTTAATCATTGGTACAATATGGGATAAAAAAAAATTGTACATGTTCTTTTTACAATGGGCGATAAATCTTTAAGGGCGATCTTGCTTAGAATTCATTTTTAGAAAAATAAATATATAGAGTTAAGCTCAGTCATCCAGCTACTAATTATTACATGCAATCAGGCTTGTATCTGCAAGTAGGTACTTTAATTAAAAGTAGAGGTATCAGCGCTGCAGCGCGGCTCGTTAGTAAAAGACATCGTCGCTGATATTTACTCTTTGAAGTTTATAGGCGTCGTTTTATAAAACGAATAAGTAAATATTTCGATCTGCGCAAGAAGAAGGACTTACTACAAGGAACTTATCATCTTTGCGTACGATGATAGCTTAGTTCGGATTATCGCTATCTACTTCGCCATTTTGGACATGAGTTAGGAATCCAACGTGTACTCGCTACTCGAAAGTAAAGTCCGGCTTAACGTCGGAACAGTATTGATCAAAAAACAAAGTTACTTCTTAATTTTAGAAGTTTTGAAGAAGCTGTAAGCTACACAGTCATGTTAGTTGGTTATAATACAGTTAGTATTATAATTAGGTTGAGCATGTTCAGATATTTAAATGTTTAGATTTATATTATTCGGTGATGCAGGAATAGAGAAACGGATTTAAATAAAAAAAAATGTGACGGAAGCGCCTGAAGCATAGCAAAAACAAATACATTACGAACTAAGAAGTCACAACGCTTTCTACATTCATTTTAGTATTCATTATAATTAAATACGAAGGTTTAGTTTTAATGGATACACCATTGCACTTATTTAAACTACAAGTACCAATAACTATGAAGTCGGTTTCGGTAACATTCACAACTTGCTCATAGGATAACGTCTTCTCTACTTACAAGCATTGCCAAGACCATAAGAATAGGCGGAACAGTAATAATAAAATACAATAGAAATGGTAACCATTCATGAACACAGAGACTGCCAATTTTTTGTATGCCAAGCATAGTAAATCACACAATGTATTAAGATTGTGGCTAGAGCGACGAAGTTCGATATAGAATTGTATTAAACATGACGAAATTATTTGTGAGTTCATATTCCGTCTGAATTGACGTCACGTTTATGTTCAAGGGGATCCGATTACTTGTATAAGCTTGAAGAGTAAGGTGGCGATACTACATACCTAGATTAAACAATAATAGTTTTGAAAGTAAACTAGCAGTCTGGGTTTTTATATGAAGTTTCGTGACCACGTTTCCCGTAAAGGATCTGAAACGTCGGTTTATAAAAAGATATGTAGTTTCCTTCGATATATTATATGTACTAATATATGTCAATGGTAATTTCTAGATCATCCGGTCTGTAAGACACTGGGACCTGTAAGACATGGAACGTACTAGGTTTTGCTAGTACGCTCCATGTCTTACAGAGCGTATTTCAAATGATTGGCCTGTTGGTCTAGACTCGAGTGGTAAGCCTGACTGCAAAGCTAGAAATCGTGAGCTCGATTTCCACCTAAGGTGTGCTTGTGTGATGTGCACGATTATTATTTGTTCTGTACCTGTGTTTGTTATTTATCTATATGTTATACGTATGATTTTTTAAATATTTGATGTATGTTATTTCATGAAAATCGTTGAAGCCGTTAGATATTAGATAAACACCACTATTTTTTTATTAGTACAAAAAAAATAACGGGGATCTAAGTATAAGTAAGAAATAAAAACACTAAATCCCAAAACTGTCTCAAAACTGTCCACAAAAATACGTAATAATTGGTAAATGCATAACTAAATTGTGGTAGTACTTTGAATAGTATTTTCTATTGGCTTGCGTACCCACGCGGCACTGCTCCATTGATAAATTCGGGCAAACTCACGTTGAAGTTCGCCACCCCCTGTCCCTCTGCGCCCGCGCCGCGACCCGATTCAACAAACAAATTGTTTGTTTACGTTTGCCCGACGCGATGGCTTATCAGTTCACATCACGGGAGTATGTAGCTATGCTTCGTGCGTACTTTTTGAGTAGAGGAAACGTGAGTGCAGCTGTGCGTTTGTTCAGGGAAGAGTTTGGAAGCCAGTAGATCGCTCGATGCGGGTCTGGAGCTTGACCTCCATGCTCACCTGACCTCACGTCCATGGACTTTTTTTTGTGGGTGTACAAAAGTGAGCCGGTTAGTGTCGAACAATTAAAACAGCGCATATTGGACGCTTTTGATGAAGTGAAAAGACAGAAGCGTACTTCTCTTGTTAAAATTCAATTTAATAAAACGTGCCCGTCTGTGTATTGACAATGGTGGTGGACATTTTGAAGGACAATGGAAATACTTGTAAGTTTAGTAAATAATACCTACATATGTAAATAATAATCTGATGCCGGCGGCTCAAAATCGGTCTGTGTGGAGAACCTTGAGGGAGGCCTATGTCCAGCAGTGGACGTCTCTAGGCTGACATGATGATGATAAAATAATATTTGTAAATAGCAGATAATTCTAACTTCATAAATACGCCAAAATTACTCTTTTCTTTTAGTATAGAATACCTTCTTTTATTTTGATATTTGTTTGCTTTCTAATTACATGCCTACGTATTTAATTACTTATAAAAACAATGACGTATTATAATATTCACGCGCCATCTTCCCACAAAGCGGCTCTGAAAAACGGCTCCAAATACCAAATATTATCTTGTATGAATAAAGAAAGAGAAAGTAAGTAAATACTTCTATAGGGGACACCTGTTGTTAGAGAGAGATAATTTTAGTTGTTTTTTAAATCGGAGCGTACTATCACAACGCAGGTTCGCGCGTAACTAAACAGAATGGCGGCAATTGCTTCATTTAAGTTTGCCATTTAAGTGTGCGGGCAACTCATCTATAGTTTTTATATATAATTGTATCAAAAGGTACATTTTGCCGGTCCTAAGCCCGGATGAAGTATGAAGGAGAGGTTAGAATTTTGAAAATTAAATAAAGTAAGTATCTACATAACTTATTCTTTTGTTTCATTTTATTGTCTAAGGTTACCTACATCATAAGTGCGACAGAGAGAATGCGAATGAGCAGGATGGAATACTATCAATGAACTAGTGAACGGATTGTAAAATATGTCTATTATTTAAGTAAGATTTTCTACAATAAACATATGATAATAGCTTTGCTATTTATAGATATTATGAAATTCTTACGCCACGCTTATGATAATAATGTCTTCGCTAATCTGTCCTTAAAGGTTTTGTACTAATTAAAAAATAAGGGTGTATGCATAGATTTATATGTACTAACGGAGATCATCGATATTATGATTGTCATATTTCTCTTTCATTGTAAATTCATTCTTACTTGCTTATGTATAAAAGAAATGCTTTATGAGATAGATGTGGTTACACACAGTTCAAATATAATATTTTGTCTCCAAGAACTGATGATATGTATTTGCCTAAAACAATGTATCTTTAAATGTAATACAATCATTAAAATAGGATACAAGATCTATCATGGTAAGCTCATATTTCACTTGTATTTGTGACATGAGTTTTACTGAATAAACTAGCATTTTTATTTGTCTTGGCAGACAGGGTAGACAAAAGGTAAATCTGTCAATATAAGGTGAGGTCGGATAAAAGGATATCAACACTGTATACCGTGCGTAGCAGAAGTGCAAATTAAAAAGCATCTGACATGTAAAACAAATAAAGTTTATTTTAGAAAATCTAAAAATATTTTGAACGCGCTATCAATATTTATTGTTTAAAGAGCTTCTTGGTCATCAATATATGTGAAAGGATTTTCGTCAAATATAAGAGCCTCAATTTTTCACATACTGTTGTTATTTATTTTTGTATTTGAGAATAAAATATGTGTTTCATCTGGTTGTTATTTTATTGAAGTAAGTGGTAACCTAGTTACATCGAATAAGAAGAATTTTGAATACTTTGTAAAAACACTATAAAGCCAGTATTATTACAACACACCCCCTTACTCAAAATTCTCTAGAATAAATAAAACATAATTCCGTGCGGTGACGGATTAAGAATACGGAATGTCACCACCCCATATCATCACATGGGTGTCGTAAGAGCCGACAGAGGGAGCATATTATCCAGAGAACATTACTGTAAGAGAAGGAAAACTTGATACAAACCCTATACCAACCCGTTTGGCCAGCGTGGTATAGTAGGCCAATTCCTCCTTTCAAAGGAGAGGCCTCTAGTCCAGCAGTGGACTGTTAAAAGCTGATGATGATGAAATAAAACATAAAAATTAACTCAAAATATATAAATTAAAAGAAAAAACAGTATGAAAATGTATACTAAGTACCAAAGTAAACGTGTAAAATATATTTACACTAAACCGAAGCCTAGTACACATCTACCATGTGCCACGCGCTGCAATCGTTTAGTTAAGATGTCAGCGGGCATATCACTTGATTTGATATATTTTAAGTTTACCGAATTATCACTTATCTTTTCTCTAATAAAGTGATATTTGGTATCTATATGTTTCGTCCTATGGTGTTGTACCGGATTTAAAGCCAAACTCTGACTATCAGTACAAACAGTTATGGTATTAGGTAATAACTTTTGCCTTACCATAGGATCTGAAATTAATTCAGTGATAAATCTCCTTAAATAAATCGCTTCCTTTGTAGCTTCAGTTATTGCCATATACTCAGCTTCCGCTGAGGACAAAGCTACGGTTTGCTGCTTCCTTGAGGCCCATGAAACCGGGCTGCCTGCTAATTTAAAACAGTAACCCGTATAAGAACGGCGATCTATATCACAGTTTGCCCAATCGGCGTCGCAAAATCCTACAAGTGGCATATCTGATTTTCTATAACAAATCGAATAATCTAAAGTGCCTTTTAGATATTGTAAGACTCTTTTTGCGGCTAACCAATGAGTCTTGTTGTACCGAGTATTGAACTGACTCAGGTAACTAGTCGCGTATGCGATGTCTTGACGAGTATTAACACTCAGGAATATGAGACAACCAATTCATTCTTGATAGGGATATACTTCTAGATTATGATCACTATCACTGCTGGTACTAAACTCTAGTTTTCCAGATATTGGAGTTGTACAAGTTTTACAATTCTCCATTCCAAACTTTTGTAAAATATTATTTATATAACTTTTCTGATGTACTTTTATTTCATAATTTTTCCTGGTTATATTTAAACCAAGATAATAGCTTAAATAGCCCAAATCTTTTATTGAAAAAAGTCATTTTTGACAATGTCACACGTCTTGTCTTTTCCCCGGGTCCGGGACAGGTATACACCTACAATTAGAGAAAGGAAAGATTCAACTATAATAATTAACAATATACCAAGTTCAACTCTATCCGAAGCTTACGCATCATTTATTACAAAAATCTGTACTAAATGATTTTTTTTTTAAACTTCATGTACAATATATTGGTACATTGGCGGACTTAATGCTAAAAGCATTCTCTTCCAGTCAACCATAGGGTGATGCAGAGATAGTTATGGTAGGTGTACAAAACAGTTTTGCTTTATTTGAAAAGACTGATAATGTTATTATAAATATCATGAATAAGTACATAGATATAACATTACATACATACAATATAATAAATGTATATACATGAATAGATAAAATAAATAAATATACATATATACCTAAGCATACATACATACACATTAATTCCTTGTAGAAATTCTATTCTGCAAGAGACAGCAAAAGAAAATAGGGGTCATCGCAAACTAATGTTCTGTCTCAGAGACAGACGATGAATGGGTGATGATGATTACCTCCAGACCGATTTCGGTCACGGTTATTGCAGATACTAACGCCACTTTGACAATGGACGGTTGAAGCCGGAATGCAATTGTATTAGACAGGTTTGGGAAACTGACGGTTATAATATTATATTTTCGTATACGGTTATTCGGATTTATTTAAATTATTTAACTAGCATAATCTAGACGTTTTTGTGATTTTATTATTAAAATTTAAATATGGTCGTAAGCGAGCTTTCTACTATTATTATTTGCCGCATGAGTGTCATGTGTGAAGGGTAGTCCTTTCCACAGTCCACAATTTTATATTGTCTGCTATTTATACATACATTCTAAGTACTGTGTCCGTGGGGTGACGGATTAAGAATACGGATTGTCACCACCCCATATCATCCCATGGGTGTCGTAAGAGCCGACAGAGGGAGCAGATTATGCAGAGAACAGCACTGTAAGAGAAGGAAAACTTGATACAAACCCTATACCAACCCGTTTGGCCAGCGCGGTATAGTAGGCCAATTCCTCCTTTCAAAGGAGAGGCCTAGTCCAGCAGTGGACTGTTAAAGGCTGATGATGATGATGATGATGATCTAAGTACTGTATCCAGATTGGATAAAAAATTACATATCATTATGTGAAAATGATAAAATACTAAGTTAAGTGGAAAAGTTCTCAGAAATAAATATGTTCCTAAGCTTGTATTCTGAACTTTCGATTAAAGTCTATTATTGAAAACAGCTCAGGAGGGGCAAGTTGATGAATTTAGAATTTCAGTTTTAAATTGTGCCAATTACAATGATTCGCAATTAAGAGCTGCGAGTTTTTAACTAGTTACAATATAATTACTCTTTTCTTTATTTATAACTATTTAGTACCTTCGGCCGCAGCTCCGCCCGCGTGAAAGACATTCTATTACGGTAAATTAATAGAAATAAAAAAATAAATATATATAAATTAAAAAAAAGATTGTATGGAACGCTAACGCCAAAAACTAAAAGCGAAAAAAAGAAGTCAGATACAAATAACATAATTACATATTCTTACATTTAATCTAGACTACCTTTGTCATTTGACTTCCTCCAGGTGGACTGAAACCACCGTAGTATAAAAGTAAAAGATTATTTTAGTAAAAAAATAAGAATCGCCTCCGTGGTCCGGTGGATAGCTTATGCGTCTGCTGATCGGAGGTCCTGGGTTCCATTCCCGGGTCGGACATAAGTGTTACTGAGTTTTTCTGAATTCTCAGTAGCAGCACGGATTCTGGTGATGACTGGGATATTACACCTCTGCTTACCCCTTCGAGGATACAGGCGTGAATATATAAAAAAATGTGGTTAAGACGCAATTCTGCTCTAGTACCAAAGATTAGAAATGTTCAAATAAAACAAAAAGGATGCAATGATGAGAATAACCAATAATACCCATAATAAAGTCAAGTCGACCATACAGGCTTTTGGTGGAGGTCAAGTAAACATAGCTGTACAAATATTTTCTAACTTTGCATGTAGTCCATGGTGGATATACATACATAGTATGTATGTATATCCACCATGGTATGGTATGGTATGGTAGCACGGGCTGTCCACAACTCCACGTCCTGGCGTGTATTTTACGTTGTACTCGTATATCCACCATAAAGTGCATCGTAACAAAACTTTTGGCAATCAAATTTTGATGTTCGATGACGTAACTAATTACTGCTTTTTGAGTTAAGTTGTTTACATCCTAACACAGATTACATAGTGGGATAACCCAATCATTACAGTTCCTACTTTCTCATTTCTGTTCGTAATTACTGTAATAACAGCGTTGTGGAAAATACGTTGCCTTTCTATATTATCTATATAAGGCCTATTCTTGTGTACATAAAATTATAGTCTTAGTGGAATTAGAAACGGCTTAGATGAATGGACAAGTGTCTAGACGAATATTTGTGTCACTGATCCGCTGGTCACAAAACAGGCCGTTGGTTGGCCGTTTATTTTAGTCAGAATAGGACTTGTTTTGTTAACTGAAAATTAATCTGGTTTAAGCGCTACCATCTGACTTTGTGGTTCGCATGTGATTGCTTTGGGTTCTGTTATGTGAGTTCAAAATTCATAACAGTGTAATCTTCACTTTCACGTTTGTCTTTGTGGTGCAATGAGCAGAGTCAATGACACCATATCGTCCATTGCATTGATGACAAAGTAATTATTTTGTGCGTGCTGACAAAATGGAGATTTTAACCGTCTTGATTATTAATTTTAACTCAAATTTATGTCAGCTCCTATAACCCGCTAGGAATAAATTCTACATCGCGTGATTTTTTAAGAATTTAACCAACAGATACAAAGTAAAAGTGTCCCAGACTTAAAAATTGTGATTATTCTATCATACAGATTTCTTGTCTCGTGTGGTATCACAATAATTAATGTATGCAATAATATTTGTGTAATATAGTATCACAATGCCAATCATACATACATATGATAATATGGCATAACACATGGTTCAATGTTGTCAAAAAAGTTTTTTGTCCACCGCGTCCGATGTTCCATTACTGAATAAGCAACAGCTTACTTTAAAAATATCGAACAATTTCGCTAGGCTTGCTCCTCTTTTACGCAGGCATTATTGCTAATGACAGCAAAGGCAAAATGACACTAAATTCTTATTTATATAGACTTCGCCCTTGGTTAAAAAAACTATTTGGACTTCATTTTATAATATTTTCTGTAGATATCGGCAATCTGATTGTCTAAGAATTTGCTATTAATTTCATGAAAGACGTGGGTAGTCTGCCAACCCGCACTTGGCCAGGCGCAATAAATTGTATAGCAAAAGGGCAACATTACTACTACTACTAATTAAGTTAATTAAGTTTTTCATTGATCTTACCAGCCAGCCTTAATTATTATAATACCAAATTGTATAATTATCAAGCTTAAAGCAATCAAAAATACAACACAGAGATTAAATGTCACTCTGAAAACCACTCGAGGTGTACTAACGAAAGTCCTTACTAAATAAAAAAACCTCTTACTTTTTGAGTTCAGTATAAAAACTTGGTATCTTTGCCAATTAATTCTAAAGTACTTAGACTTGTGTGTATATTTTCTTTGGATAAAACAACTTGGTAAGTAATTCCAAGATCTTTATTGGAATTCGAAAGAAATCGGTTTAGATTTAGCATTGAGATTGGTCGTTAGCTTTGAAAAGCGTCTGGGGAATATATTATTTGGTTAGCCTAGACTGGCCTAGAGTGTAAGTGACCTCGTCTTCAGAGAGGTGCAAGACATGAGCCAGGAGCGTAATTTTCTTTGCGCTTATAAAGCAATTTTCGGTTCCGATAAAACATATAGGTACTTCAGTGAGCCTAAAGATTTTTTCAGTGAGAAAACATCAGAATATGATCTGAAATCTTCTAAAATTTTTTGAAACTTGATTTCTAAAGGAGTTATTAGTACCTAGTGAGTTTAGAATACGTAATTTATTATATTAGAATTAATGATTTCAATCGATACTGAAAATTATATTTTAAAACGTGACCAATCGTATGAAGCTTTAAAGCACATTACACCACAATTAAATTATAACGTGTTGTAATTTTTGGATCGCGTAAATTTCAGTAACGTATGCACTGTGCAGGTATTGGTAAATTTGTGAACGTTAATATTTGCATATTAGAAACCAATAAACCTTTTAATAGATCTTACCATTTCATTATTAAACTAACAAAACTGTGTTAATCATGAGTTTTAGTAACGCAGCAAAAGATCTCCTCGAAAACCAATTCGGTTATTCACCCATTTATATTCTTGTACATTTTTATTTTTAACCTTTTAACCTTCAACTACAAACGTATAGCACACTGGTTGAATGAGGAAATGTAAAATACGCAGAAAGTATTTCAATTTACATATACGATATTATTTTGTAAAACCGTCACATCAAATAAAGCTAAAATTATTTCCAATTTCAAACTAACTTCGTACGCTATTCACACAAATATTTCAAAACTCTTTACATCGAGTCGAATGTGGCTTTACTTCCAGAAACCTATTTTACATAACAATTGGAGAATCATGCGCTACTCTGCATGCAGAAATAGACATATTAAAACCGTGTAGTTGTCGAAAACGTGACATCTGCGTTTTGTGCCAACTGTCTTCGATGCTTCGCGTAAAGCTTATAGTACCTATCTGTCTAAAACTACGCTGCCGACGTGAAAAGATGACGCATTGACTGGCAAACATTTTTAGAAAATTGAATTTCACCAAAACATTTTGAGAGGAGTTGATTTTGTTTGCCCGAGTTTGGTAAAGACAAATATGAAGAGTGATGATTGTATTAATGTTTTGTTTTGTATCCTCCGAATGAAATAACAAAACAGTCGCAAGTCGTATGAAATTTCGAATACCATCTTATACAATTTTAAGGGTCAGTTGTCTGATAAGTGCCAATTAAATTAATTTATCAGATAAGTCATACAAATATCGTTCCAGTTTCGAATTTATCTTTAAGATAAGTCCTAACCAGAAATAGTGAAGCTGGATCTAAGGTATATTATTGACTATGCTGACGTCAGCTATCTTGACCTCACTGAAGAGCAGCTGGATAAACTTGAGAAAAACTTTTGCATACGATTTATATTTGGACTGCGCAAATATGATCACGTTTCTGATTTTCGCAACAAACTCAAGTGGCTACCAATTCGTCTTTGCAAGGATACTCACATTCTTACATTGTTATATAATGTTCTTTTTAATGCCAGTACTCCCTTTTATCTCAGAGAACGATTTAAGTTTCTTCATAACACGCATATAAAGTCTTTGAGGTCGTCTGAAGATTTGACTCTGGAGATGCCGAAGCATTCCACAAATTACTACGACAAATATGCACTGTCCAGGCTGTGCGCTTATGGAATGCTTTACCACTAGAGATCCGAAGAGCAAACACCATGAATACATTCAAAGGTATGTTAAAAAAGCACTATTTAAATCATGAAGATAATACATTAATTTCCGTCACTATTTATTATTACAGTATCTGTATTATTTATTATATATAAAGATATTTATTGCATGTGCATACATTATATATGTATGGTATATATGTAGGTATATTTATTTCGTTTTGTATGTATATATGTATTTTATTCAAAACTGAATGATTCATTTAGTATAATACTACACCATCACCACAAAATTGCTAACAACATTCCTGTCCATCCAAAGGTTACCTGGAAGAGATCGCCCTTGGTGATAAGGCCGCCGTTTATACATACATTGTAGTTTTAAGTCACTTTATTAATGTACTATATTTTGGTGTGGTATAAAGTATATATCTATCTATCTATAAAATATAATTGACTGGTCTCTTAAACTAATTAAGTGGTTAGTGAACTTGACTACTAAGTCGGTGACAGTTGGTTTTATTTCCACCTACGACAAAAATTATAACATACATACATATACTCACGCCTTTTCCTGTCGGGGTAGGCAGAGACAACAGAACGCCACTTGCTTCTATCCTTACAAACCTCACGCGCTTCCTCTACATTGATTATTCTTTTCATACATGCTCGCCGGTCAATTTGGTCGACAAATGTCCGAAGAGGTCTGCAGTCGTCGTCTGATTCGTTATTATTTCTATTAAACATTAGTAATTAATTAGGTTTCTATTAATTATTAAATTATCAAAAATGTTTAAGTGTCCGGATTTAAATCATCTGTATTATGAATATATTTTGTGTTATGTTTACCAGTTATCTAAATGACGTTGTACACATACTCTGACCTGTTTTGAGTCAGATAGCCGAGTATGGGTTGTTGTTGTTCTCACAAGAGCTTTTAAATTAGCCTTAAACTTTGACTACGTTACATTTTCAAAGTTACATGTGAGTCACGTTCAGATTTAAGTTCTAGTCTTCCGATCCGAAATAATACAACCGCTTTAAAATTTAACGCACTTTGTTGTGTCACCAAGTCTAAGCGTAGGCGAAGCTAAGTATCCTTGTAGGAATAATCCATTTCAAAAAAGATACTATCGTATACGTAATCAGGCAAAAGCATCCTACCCACGATAATAAAATATTAATTTGTACACTGTTGTTATTCAAAAGCACGTTTTTTAGTAAATGGTAAACGTTTAAATACTTGTTTTGTTATAAATATTTTTATAAATATGACGCTGAAAGTTCGTTGAACCGAATAAGTGCATTAATTTTCTTTGTGCTAGTTATGTCTTTATTTAGTAACTTAGGTATGACTTAACGTAATTCTTTGGAAAAGGTTTATACATCATAACTTTTTAAAAGTATTATATAAAAGTATTATAAATTTGAATTCACTATTTTCAAAGCTTTGGAAGATCTTAGTCTAGACGTAGTCTCAACAAAAAAACTTTTATATTAGTATCGACACTGTTATAAGAAATTTGTCAACTAAGCAATCTTTTACAAAACGTAAACTGAATAATTTGGCATGACACAAAATATTCTGTCTTAACTCTAATAATTTTGACATTATATTTGAATTTACACATCTCTATGAAATCATTTTTTTATTTTTATTTATAGGCTCACGCCTGTATCCACGAAGGCCTACCCCTTCGTGGATACAGGTGTAATGTTATACCCACATTTCGCCATGAATTTTTAGGTCCCAAGTAATAGGGGGCGAGCCTATTGTCGTTATCGGGCACGTCACCAGACTCCGTGCTGCTACTGCGAATTCGGAAAATCCAGTAACACTTTTGCCCGACCCCGGAATCCAACCCAGGACCTCCGATCAGCAGTCGCATACGCTATCCATTAATTGCGAAGAATGGAAAACTAAGAAATACACATATTATTATCATCATTCTATTTTTCATCTAACTCTTTAACCAGAGCGACCGATGTTAGGCGGTCAAAACGAGGTTAAAACAATTAATTGGTTATGGGATTGAATCACGTTAATAAAATTTGTATGAAACTTTAAATTAAATTTAACTGCGACAACGTGACGAACCTGGTTTTGCATCATTCTGCATTATATGTTATCATATTAATATTAATTATAGAAGGAAAATATCGTGGGGAAAACCACAAATAAAACTTCTTGTAGGTATTATTATTAATGTCTAAGTTCCAATTAATATACAAGGGTGTCACGACGACACTCAAATATAAAATATTAATTAAGTAGGTACGCAATTTAACTATAAAAAACTATAATATTATTCTTCTACAGTAAAATTGCTGGCAGGATCGAAGAAGCTCTGTATAAGACTGTTCTGCGCATTTCAGCTCGATGTCGATACGGGATTAAACCCACTTAATGTATGATTTGTAAGTTTTTTGGCCTTGCCTGTTTGGCAAATTTTTGGACCCAATCAATTGAAACCAGCCCGAGATTATAGTGTAGTGTGCGTGTGTAGTAAATAAAATTTTATCTTTTGAACAAATTCACTCCTCAATATATAAAAGTTTTAAGGTGATAAATGGTTTTAATGTAATGTCAGGCAAGTACCACGATAAATTCCGAAGTTTAATTTAATGTGTAACATTCTCGTGATCTGAAAAAATACTAGGTATATAGATGACTTATTTATTCATTCTATTCCTTTCCTTCAAATCAAAGTAATATTTACCTTCAAACGTATTTAATTCATGTTCAGAATATTAAATAGCGAAACCTTCAGTATGGGTAGTGTAATACGTTAATTCCGAGAATTCTTGATGGATATTTCGACTGCTACAAAATTGCCAACTACTCGTAAATAGATCATAAAGTTATTTGCTCTGATATTATACAGGAGCTTGGCTCTAGCTGTCAGTTTAAGTATCTAGCGTTCAAATGAAAAATACAACTACGTTAAATGGATGAAAATTCAATTCCATTGAACAGGTTTGTTCGAGACGTAAACAAAGTTCGAGAAGTAGCTAGAATTACTATAGTTTGTTATTCAGTAGTTATACAACTATCGTGTCATTAGGGATCTTACTCAAGGACAAGTTTGGAATGTGGGTATCCTCCAGGTGTTGACATAATTCAGAGGTGTGCAAACTGAAGTAGGCTGGCACAATCAGTCTTAGAACCGATGGTAGGTGGAGAAAGTAGGCAGGTTTCTGCGGTTTGTCGGGTCCGGTCGGCCCGCCAGTCAGATGGACCGATATTTTGATGAAAGTGGCAGGTAATGTCTGGGTGGCAAGAACTGGAAGGTATATCTTGTGGGACACCCTGGTAAGACCTACATCACAGTGTTCAATTTAAGTTTTTGTATTGCACAGAACTTTGCGAACACTCAACCAATGAATAGGTATATAAAACAGTCAGATATTTTCAAAGATATAAAAGATTTAAAATGCAGGGACATAGGACTGGCGGCGCGTGCCTGAAAGCATTGCACCCGTGCGAAGCCGGGGCGTCAGTATATCTATAAAATAATACAACTAAAACTAGTAGTATGCAGTCTGGACAAAGAGCTTCCTTAATAACGGAGGAAGATTTTTAATAGGGTTGGAATATGATCCTATAGTGGTAAAATAAAGGTTGAAAGTTAAAAGCGGGCACCGCTAGTTTAATATATTTACAAAACATTACCAATATTAAGCAGCCGTAGAGTCATAGCTGTAAATCTAGATTTAATTAATATAGTGCAAAATGTCGCAACGACGGCACAATTATATTACAGTTCACGGAAGCAAAATTCTTGTAAAAACAGAAAGCTCGCTCACACGGCATTTCACGAAAATGCTAATCAATCTTCTATAACGTTCTTCAAGTCAGTGTGATTTATTGCGACATATAGGCGCCTCAGGGCGCGCCTTAGGGCTTTTTCACAGAGACTACGCTATACCAGTTGCGAAGTGTATGTCTTGTGATCAAATACGATAAGTATACTAAAATGTTAGCTCTTATTGACAAAACTCTTAGTTTCATAAATTATATGTAGGATACACTAAACATACACGACACAGACCTCGCTTTTGTAGTATAAGTGTATTTGTGATGCAAAGTAAGCAATGCATAGAATTTTATAATAGTGTTACCGTCGTTATTGATCTTTCTTTGTACGTCAGTCTCAAAGTTGAATATGCTTAAAATTGTTTATATGTAATAAGATGGGCAGGTGTATACTGTACTCTGTCTAATAAGTTTTAGCTGTTTCTAGATACTTTTATCTCAACTACGAAACGTCTGCCATTGGAAGGCCGCAATGCAAAGAGAATACAACATTCTAAAGTTACACTAGATATCATCATTTCAGCTTAGAGACGTCCACTGCTGGATCTCCTGGACTCTCCCATAATTTTCCACACAGACCGATCGTGAGCCGCCCGCATCTAACCGCATCCCGCGATCTTAACCAGATCGTTGGTCCACCTTGCGAAACTAGCCTAACTGCCACCGGATATATAAAATACTAGAGGACGCCAGCAGCTACGCCTGCATTTTTTTTTAATTTACCCGTTTTGCCCGATCCCGTGGTAATTTCGGGAAATCCCTTCTTAGTGCACCCCTACGGTCCCAAAGGAACATACATGCCAAATTTCAGCTTCCTGCGCCCAATAGTTTCGGCTGTAGCGTGTCTGTCAGTCAGTCAGTAACGCAAGGATTTTATATATTAAGATTATTCCATATCTAACGTGAAGTTACCTTTTTATTGCCCATGACCAATTCCAATTTTATGAGTGGAGAAAAACATGTCACAGAATTACGCCTCTCTAAACACCCTCTTACTCTTAGCAAAACGACGCAAATAGAGTACTTGCCTTCACAGTAATTGGTGTACAGTTTCATATACTTCCTTGATAAATAACAAGCGCAGGGATTGTGATAGCATATGCCCTTATAAATGTAAATATTTGACAAGTTAAATACTTACTTTTACTTCGCTTACCTGAAGAAATTTAAAAACCTATTTTAGCTTCCTGTGCCCAATAGTTTCGGCTATGTGTTTGTCAGTCAGTCACATAGACTTTTATGTATATCGATTAAATGACGTAGTGTGTAGTGATTTCAGTATGTGGCTTGCCGTGCATCGTGTGTCATGAGTTCGATTCCCACAAGAGACAATAATTTGTGCAATTCACGAATTGTTGCTCCGGCTTTAATTACCAGACGAGAACATTTTGGGTAATCCGCAAATTGAAATGTTTGAATACAAATGCGGTACCAACCAAGCCGCAGATTGTAGTTAACCCTTTTAATGGTATTTCCTTCATCAAGCCTTGAGTGAAACTACGGCCCGTCAGTCACTTTACTGATAAACTAAATGCATGAATATTATTAAATATTAATTAATTATCACCAAACAACAATTACTGTGTTGATAATTAACCATAATAATATTTAAAATTTGAGTTTATCATTAATTAACTTATGAATAATGGAGGACAATTCGGTTGTGGTTAATTTATGACGAAGGTTGCGGTTTAGTTATTGAAATTGTGAATAAAATTGCTCTTTAAAATTACGTGTAATTAATTACGAAGGTATTTTCGCATTTCCGAGGAATTTTGTTGAAAAACCATTTACGTAAAATTCCAGGGTAAGGCTCTCGTGCCTTATCGCAACTATTCTGTGCCATGCCTCCAGTGATTAACAAACATCAATCTTCAGACACGAAGTACAGCCAAACTAGGCAACAATTTGTGGATCGTACAAAATATTGTCCCGCGTGAAATTCTAACCTACAAAACTCGGCGCAGTAATTAAATTAAACAGTGTGGTGACTGCTTAAACCACTAAGCTATACGTGCATCTTTATTCTCTTATTAGCAACTTTTGGGTAGTGCAGAGTGTAATAAAGTAAAATAAGACTTGTTTTTTATATTGCAAACAACTCTTTTCATATTTTTTTACCTCCGGCCTAGCTTAGAACCCGCACAGCTACACTATATACAGCTTAGACCATACCACAGAACTCGCACTAACATTATTTATATAGCTCAAAATATGACACATCTAAGAGCCATGCGTGTAGCTAGTTCATAAAAACCTTTCTGAACTATCTTATTTGTATTTGTAAGAAGTTGATCTTTTATTCCAGCTATAACAATAAGACAAGGCATGTCGTAAATTTAATATAAAGTAGAACCTATTATCTTGCAAGTCACGGTCGAGCTATTAATAAGCAAAGCAGCTATAGCTATCGCGGTTTACATTAACAAGGTAACGTAATAACTTGTGAACAAGAAGGTACTTACTATGCAGTTGTTTGTCGTAAACTATAAGCTAACTAGTCTTTGGTACAGTCACAGATAGAACTGTCCGTTCTTTCTATGTACATTGGTACATAGACAGAATAATAGCAACAAAAAATAAATAAGGACTTTTTTAATGAATTTTGTTTTACACTTCGCCCGAGAAATCTGTTCGGTAGTTTTATCAGACAAGCAAACGCGGCTGGGGTACTTCATTTTATTATATATACAATAATATATATATATCATAATCCATAAAGATTATCAATCTGAAATAAGTCAAGAATAACCATTACATTGTACAACAAAAAAAATGCCGAGTTTTTGACTCAATGAGAGGTTTTATTTACCCAATGATGATTTTTAGTGACATAAATTAATATTTCAGAGATTCAATGAATTCCTAAATTTGCGACCAAACGACCAAGTTGCTACAGCGGCAAACATTGAATTTTATTTACAATCAAGATTTGTACTACGAGGTACTTTTTCTTTCTTTCTTTATTTTATCTCAATAATTGTTTTCCATCTAAGTGACCCCATCCGAGTTAACACTTTAAAGTCCTCTTTTTATCTCAATAATTGTTTTCCATATTGCGGCAGCGATAGCCTAGTGGAGATACCAACAGACTGCCATGCAGAGGGTATCGGGTTCGCATCCAAGGCGCGCACCACTGACTTCGGAGTTATGTGCGTATTGAATGATTAACTATCGCTTGTCCCGTGCCTCAGAGAGCAAACAACCGGGACCGATGAGGATGAGTCGTTAGAGGGAGTCAGCACCTATCTCTGAATAAACTGACACTAGTCTAAACCATGGAATATAGCTATCCCTTTGGGTTGCGGCGGTCAGACAGGCAGTCGCTCCGTGGAAAAGCTAATATTCAGTTAAATTCGTTTAGACTAGTATTCGGTTAGACTAGTAAGCGGACCCCGGGTTGAAACTGGGATAACGCTGGGATAAAGAATTGTTTTCCATCTAAAAGCTAAAGTTTGTACATAAAATCAACTGGAATTAAACCTTGATCCTAGACCCTCTCACGATCCACATTGAACATTCGTGTTGTAAATGTTTACGTTTTGTACCTTTGGAAACAATTACGTTTTATGAATACTGCCTTCGTCGTGTATAAAAATAAATATTTAAAATTGAACGTCTGAACGACGTGTTAACACCGACTATGCAGATTTAAGGTCAATATGAGAGTATATATTATTATGTATTTATTTGTACTATACTAGCTGTCTATCCCAGCTTCACTAGGACATATAAATTGATGCTTTACGTCGTGCCGTCATTTTTGAAAATGACATTTATACAAACCTTGTTCTGGTAATAACAAACAACAACAAAATTTGCAATTGTTGGTGCAGTCGTTATGAAATTATGGAATAATAATAGCAATAAGCGGAAATGCATATAGGAGATATTATATTGTTCATTTTAAATGTTTCGAATAATCTTATTATGGCCTATATCTAGCTGTGGACTACGGCAGGCTGATGATGAATAATATTATATAAAAGTAGACGGAAGAATAGAAGGAAAATTTGGGAATTTTTGGAAATAGACGGCTATTTCCAAAACTTCCCAAATTTTCTTTTCGGTTTCTACCTTCCTCCCTTTGGGTGGGTATAGTTTTGTATTATTGGTGGAAAAAAAAGTATACGTCAAATTATAGTAGCATACCCTCACGTCATTTGTCTGTACTTAACTTGCCTAGTTCACAGCAAAATCTTGTCTGTAAAACTTGAATCCATTTCCTTTTAAGTCCATGACTAAAAGTTTATTTTTAAACTTGAGTCAATTTAAAATCATTTCCATTTTAAACTGCTCAGTCACGATGATAATGTTCAAACTCTTTAAACCACTTAAGTGGGATTGTAAGTTATAGGGATTGGATGAAATATGGTAAACGTTGATTTGATTTAAAAATCCATTTTGAGCTCTACAATCTTCAAATATGTATTTAATAATTTTGCACTGAAGTTAACTATATTATAGTTTCAATTTTAGCAACACGAGTATTTTACTCGAACGAAGACTCAGTATTAAGTTTTGAGTCTTTTGGTAAAGACTCAAGTAATTTTATCTCCAAGTATTTTGGCCGGCACGTTCGCCTAGTGAATAGTGCCCCTTTGCTGCTAAGCTAGAGGTAGTAGGTTCAGTCCCACCCAGGATAAATTCTATCTGACGAGCACGACTATTTTTACATAACAAATACAGTAACTACACAGGTACCTACTTAAGAATTGTCTGGTTACGATACAACAAGCTCTACTTAATTTAGATCAGATGGCTGTATTTGAGTTCTTTATTCTTAGTTTAAGGGTGTGTGGCCAAATCTGGTGTCGGAGATTTGACTGTCTGCCGCCGAAATGACCTTCCGATTTTTATCCACAGTCGATAAATGAGACCGACAGCTTTGCGTACACTCTGAAGCAATGCAGCGCTTGATATAAATGCCACACGCGGTCACCAATCCAAGTAGCAAGCGTTTCCTAACTTTTCCATCCTATTATGAACGGCAAGCCAAGTCATAGTAGGGTAGCCCATGAAGGGATTTCAGGATTTACTCGAGCGCGTCGTATTGATAGCATTCATATCCTATGAATTTTTAATAAAGTAGAAATGTTAATCTGATCGTTTGCATAGTGGAGGTGGTCGTACAAAAGATTTTAAAATGCAAAGGAAAGAAAATTAATCGAGCGTGTCAGATTTTCTAGGGGGATGTTAAGTGAACCTATAAAAAGGCTCTCATTAAATAATCTGACGATTTATGCAAACTCGTGGTCACTATTAGAACGTGCAAAATGAATTCGCCATTTTGAGATTCTCAAGCGCGTCAGATTAAGATGTATATGCTTCATCCTAATATCCTAGACGTGCTTTCATATAATCTAACGATTATCTGGAGGGGTTAGTGCAACAATTGTTTTTTAAAGTTTTGAAAATCAATAGCCGCTCGCCCCACCGATGAAACGTATACATTATTTTCATTTTTATCATTTTATCATCTTAGCTTTGCAACCCAATAGGTCTCAATGACGCTCGAGTAAATCCTAATTTAGCATCGTGGGCTCCCTACTACAAGCTTTAAGGGCTACTGTGTGTGAGTTGTTGTAGAATATTTTGTTGGATACATAAGTCAAGCTAATGGGTTCAGTCCTGTCGAATAATAACATGCGTCAACTCGTGTTTCTGAATCTCATAAAACTTATAACGAGTAATTACATCTGTAGGGTCGTTAGCAGGGTTATGTTACGCCACGCCACGTATGTATGTGCGTCACGCTTTTCATTAAAAAATGTTTAGCCTGGTTTTTATTCATGACGTGTACTGATTATGTCACAGCGGTTGAAGTACCTTAGGGAAGAGTTTTTTTTGTTATAAAACAAAAATTGCGCGCTGTATTTAAATATTTTTATTACACGAATGGCGTAGTAATTTAAGCAAGTTAAGTCTCTTCGCCGCTTAGCATTGCGCCTAGCCTCATGGGTTCGATTCCTACACGAAATAATACTAATTTGTGTAAGACACTTATTGTTGTTTCAAGTCTGGGCTTTCCTTGCGTCCGATAATTGAGTGTTTGTATAATCCCTCGTGACAAGATTTGTTCCCAATGCGAGAGTTGTCTTTAACAAAAGAAAATCAAAACAAACTCATACTTTAATCAAAAATGAAGCAATAGGATGTGAAGACTACTCCCGTTCAAGGCTTCAGATCAAATTTGCCTTCCTCTTAATAGGATCACATGTCAGCCAAATGGTGTTTTGATGATATTGATTTCCAAGCTTTAATTAATTAATTACTACACGTGCCTTGTTTGTAAGAAATCAGATGGCTGTAAATCGTAAAAATAATCAATACCGTAATAACCATTCATATTATGATTTTTTATTTATTACGGTAAAAATATTTTCCGTATATTATTAGTTCAGTTGACAATACAGTGACATACAATACTAAGACCAGGGCTATTTTCAGAGTAGTTAACTTTTAATTGTCAAGAGAAAAGCCTTTGAAAGCTTGTTCTTAAAAATGCCTGTAAATATTTTTATATTTATTTCACTCAAAAAATACGCGATTCAAGATTCTGCGACAATAGCGAGACGACTATTATCGTACTATTACCGCGCGATCGCTTTTGAATTGAACAACACAACCGCTCGTGTGCATAGACGGTGCCCTAACAGAAATTTTGTATTCTATGAACAATACCACAGACCGCATGTAATTTTTGAACCATACATTTTCTTTGTTAGCTTTTTGTTTCAGTTTTATTATTGTAGAACATTGTACCTTTAATACTTAGCACTTTCGTAGACTAATAGTCAATATAATGCTATTGCTTTGGTTCACATTCACTTTATGTTGCTGATACATCTGAACATTCACCTGTAATGAGCAATTTAGCGAATGTTACAAAACAGAAAACAAATTAATGTGTTTTATCGAGCATTGTTATGAACTTTCCGACGAGCATTATAGTGAATTGAAAGTAAATTTGCTTTGACATTTTTGTTGATTATAGTGCTCGCTAGAGAGATCGTGAAAATGTTCGTGGCAATGTTCGGCTCTGCTCGTTGTTCCAATTCTCCTAATTATATTTGTTCAAAATGCAGTTTCGATCTAATGTCAGTGTCATACTCATGTCACAAATGGCATTCTCATAAATAAACTGATATTTGAACTTTATTAGAATACTAGCGTGACCAGATCGTAAATTGAACAATGTGTCAACGTCGAATTATAAAAGTCAAATTAAACGATAATGACCTTAAATTAGCTGAATAGCGATTCTGAGTCAATTCAAAATCTAATCACATTTCGTTCAAAATATAGTTTCAATGTTATATAAAATACGAGAATTGGAATTGAATACTTCAGATGTATCTGCAGTACCATTCGTTTTCAACCATCAATTACCTACTTGACTGAACTTGTAACAATACTAGAATCTAATAGCTACAAGAGTGATGTTAAATCTAATTGGCGAGTCCTCTTGTAATTGTAATGGTACAATTATCATAGAACATCGACTTTAAAGAAAAGCTAAAGGAAAACAGAAAGTTAAACTTCTCAAGAACTATAATGACGACAAATATAGTTCCTAAGGTATTTTGTAGATAACGGTAAATAACAACGACTTCATGATTGTACATAATGCGTTTTGTAAATTTCATAAATTGTAAATTTTAAGGTTTTTGATGTGCTATGTGAAGCAAGAACTTGTTGAGTATGCGGGAAGCGTCTAAAAGCGGACGCCTCAGTGGAGAGCCCCTGAGAGGTATGTAAAGCAGTTGACATCTTTAGGTTAATATAATGAAGATAATGGCGAGAAACATTCTTAGCAATTTTTTCGGTAAAGCGGCAATATACTTGGTAACAGATAAACAAAACGGATAGGTAAATAAAGAGAAGAAGACACAAACAAAATTCGAGCTACGCTCCATTATTTTTGTTTCAAATGCGGAGCAGTGAATATATAAAAGTTTTTCAGACCCAAAACAATTACCAACGCAAAAGTTATTTAGGTTTGCATAAGCACCTGCGAAGTCCTTTTGGTTTTAAACAAGTTTATTATAATTTTGTTGACACCATGCTTTCGGTTTTCCCCGCTTTGTTTCCTGTTATGATTAGAATCTTTAGAACGGCAGAATTTTTAGGGTTCCATTATAACCTACAAGGAACCCTTATAGATTCGCTGTCCATGCACGGCTTTACGCAAGCTATAAACATTAGACATCTGAAACTTGGCCTAGTTATACGTTGCAACTATGCCAACAAAACAGTATGATACAATTTTGAAAAACTTACGTTGCCGGGTAGCTACAATACACTAAAATGAGCAAGAAGTTTTCTTTTAATTTTTCTACAAAATTGAATAGGTGTTTCGAAAACTTTATTTTAATCGGTGTTTTATATTTAGGGGTCTCTTTGCGAAATAATTAGGCAAAACCACCAATTGCATAATGTCCCCTCTATCTTCGTAAAACAGAAATTAGGTATGTATAAACTATACTTAACAGTCACATTCAATGAAAATTATATCGGCTAATTAGTAATCAGTAATCTATCAGACCTATTAAAACTACATAGCCTAAGCCTAACACCCTTACGAATAACCTAATTGATATATTACAAAATTGTATCACACTCAGCACAATTACTATGAATATACTTGTGAAAAATAGACTCCTAAAATCATGGATGGCAATTGGCTTGTTGCGTTGCATTTTAAACAGAAATCGCATGCAAAAGTTGTATTGTATGTTATGTTATGTTATGATCGATGGACAGCGAGTGGAGCAAGTGAATGAGTTTGTATATTTAGGTACGCTGTTTACAAGAGATGGTAAGAATGTAGAAGATATTGAAAGAAGAGTTAATGCAGGTAATAGAGTGAATGGAGCTCTGAAGGCGTTTATGAATAGCCAAAACGTGTCCAAAAAGGCACGTTTGGCTGTCCATAGAGGGGTGTTAGTACCTACTCTTATGTATGGTAGTGATAGTTGGGTATGGCAGAAGAGTCATGAAAGTAGAATAAATGCTGTAGAAATGAGAGCACTGCGAAGTACGTGTGGTGTTTCTTTGACTGAGAGAGTAAAGAATTGTGTGATAAGAGTGTGTTGTGGGGTAAAAGAAGATGTAGTGACAAGCATCGAGAAAGGTATGCTAAGATGGTTTGGACACGTGGAGAGGATGGATGACGAAAGACTGACCAAGCAGATATATAAGGCAAGTGTGGAAAGGACAAGACGAAGGGGAAGACCTAGGCGAACGTTCTCTGACCAGATTGGAGACATCCTGAAAACAGGACTGGTTAGAAGCACCCTGAACAGAAGAGCATGCATGAGGAATCTGATGGGAGTGAATGAAGCAAGAGAGATATGTCAAGATCGTTGCAAATGGCGCTCCGTAGTCTCTGCCTACCCCTCCGGGAAACAGGCGTGAGTCTATGTATGTATGTATGCAAAAGAAACTAAGGCTTGATCCATACAACAAGGTGCTTAAAATCACATATAAAAGGTATCGTTACTACTGTTGTACCATTATTAGAAAACTAAAACGTAATCATGACAGAGATCAACTTAATAAAGCTTACAGAAATCCTAAAAAATTAATGATTAATGACATCACACAATGCAAACCTAAAAAAATAAATAATGTGGAACTGCTATATACTCACTACCCACAATACGCTGTTGACAAGGTTAATGACTATTTCTGTAACATAGGCAAAATTCTTGCTGAAAACAACAACAACTTCTCAGTCCTCAATAGGAAATAATATCAAACCTGACTCATCCTCGGTAGACTGTCCTATAGCCACATCTTTTGTTTGGTTTCTTCTGTTTGTTCGACACAGACTCCGACAAAGTTTGAGCCACTCTAATGAGCTTGAAATCAGATCGGGACAAAATACAAGTCAACTTTCTAAAATCGGTACACGAACAAATTGTACCAATCATAACCCACTTAGCTAACATATTATGCTTCAAGCAGGGACTTTTCCCCGACGCTTTGAAAGTAGCCCTTATAACACCTGTGTACAAGTCAGGAGATAAGTCTGATCCGTCCGTCACTATAGACCAATTTCGGTAATACATTTTAAAAATACTTGAGAAGCTTATTAACGCACTGATAAACGCCTGATAGAATTCCTTACTAAATATAAAATAATTTTGCCTTCTCAGTTTGGGTTTAGACAAGGCAAGTCTACTGAGGATGCAGTTCTACCACTAACTTCTACTTTGATAGACGGTGCAGATGGTGGAGCCAAGTGTCTAGCTGCTTTTCTTGACCTCAAAAAGGCCTTTGACACAGTGTCTGTCCCTTTACTTTTACATAGGCTTGAACGGATCTGAATATTATTATTTATTATTATTTATTTTATTTATTACAGTTTTACAATATATTAATACAGTAGTGCTCCACAAAACCGGTTTAGCGGTTTGACTGTGGAAAAGTTGCATATAATACTGTAATATGGGTACATTAGCTATTTTACATACATATTTTAACAAATATTTTTGAAGTTTTTTCTTAAATTTAAATTTATTGTTTTCATGTCTGATGTCCGCGGGCAAACTGTTCACCAGATATGGTACACGTTTTTTTCAATGTTCTGTTGCCGTAGTAATTTGTTACTCTGGGAACATTAAATTTACCTGTGATCATCAGACGTGTGTTATGCATATTAGTAACCAGTGATAGGTTATGCTCGTTTTTACCATGTTGATTTAATAACAAAAGATATAAGGGGACCCTCTCTTGAACTTTTCAATTCCTACTTCAACAATCGCAAGCGAAGGGTTAAAATTTCAATGTACACCAGTTGCGAGTCAAACGTCAACTTCGGCGTCCCCCAAGGCAGTGTTCTTGGCCCGACCTTATTCCTTATCTACATTAATAACTTCTGCAACATGATGATTGATGGCGGGCTCATTTTCTCATACGCCGGCGATACTGCTATTATCTTCACTGCAGGAAACGTCTCCTAATACAAGCAATTCCTTGCTTAAAAGGTGATCTCTAATAATATATATCACAATGCCAATTGTAATTGAAATAAACGTTTCTTTAATAAGACTTTGATAATTAACAATTAATAGACAATTTACTTAAACTTTTTAAATTAATATTGTGCTACCTATTATCCTTAGGTCACTTAGCACACACAGGGAGCGGTCGCGCGTAACTTAAAAGACTACTTGGACATTTAAGGGATTTGAAATATCTAATAACCACAGAATCTTTTAGTAAGTTTATAATTTATCGTTTATTATTCAGCTTAGTAATAGGAATAAAAACTGTAATCGAAATTGTTTTAATTCAAATGATTAACATTATAATTAGACAGTCTCATTTTCTTTTGGTGGGTTTACAATATAACAATGTAACTAGCGCTCGTAGCGAGACTTGGCTTGCCGTTCGTAACAGATCGGCAAAGTTAAGCAACGCTTGCACAGGTTACCACTTGGATGGGTGACCATGTGTGGCATTTACATCTGAGCGCTACCGTGCTTCGGAGGGCACGTAAAGCTGTCGGTCCCGGTTCTTGTCCAAGGATAAGGATCGTTAGGCCATGTCGAAGGCCTTCGGGCGGTCTAAAAAACTCCGACACCAGAGTTGGCCACACGCTCACACGAAAAAAAAAAAAAAAAAAAAAAAAAAAAATGTAAACTTACTAATAATATTGAAATAATTAAATACGATAATAGACATATATTTTAGAACACATAGAAAACAACATTATAAAATTAAAAAAATAGTGAACGAAACCCTCCGACCCTTCATCACTGAGCTCTGATACTCTCTTTCTATATTTCTTATTATATTTCTTCTTACCAAACAAGGCATGTTATATAAAAAAATACATATAAAGCACCGTATTGGTTCAAAATAATAAAAAAAAAAATCTAAACACAGGGCCGCGGTTAAGTTTACGACGACGGACGCGCGTTGTGATTTGGACTACTACGTCGCCGCCACGACTAAAACAAAAGCTAATTGTACAACACGTGACAGTTTAAAAGGATGGGTATATGGTTCATTTTGCTGATTATGAACTTAGAAGAGGGTACTTAAAGCAAGAAAGATTTCTAACGAAAATATTAGGAATTGTAAACAAAAACATTGAACAAGTTGAAGAATTTGTATATTTGGGTAGTATGTTTACAAGGGATGGAAGATGTGAAGCAGATATTGAAAGGAGAGTGACTGCTGGAAATTGTGTAAATGGAGCGCTGCATGCCTTTATGAATGGCCAGAATGTGTGTGAACAGGCGCGACTGGCGGTTTATAATGGAATGCTTGTGCCTACGTTGATGTACGGTAGTGAATGTTGGGTGTGGCAGAAAAAGCATGAAAGCAGAATTAACGCAGTTGAGATGCTTTCACTGCGTAGTATGTGTGGGTTAAGACTGATTGATAGAATTCCGAATGCAGAAACACGAGAGCGATGTGGCCTGAAAGAAGATGTCGTGACAAGAACTGAGAAGGGAATGCTGAAATGGTTTGGGCACGCGGAGCGAATGAGTGAAGAAAGAGTGACGCATCAAATTTATGAGGATAACGTGTGTCGCCAAGTCGGACGCGGCAGACCTCGTCGGACATTCGTCGATCAAATTGGGGACATCTTAAAAAATGGCAAGGCCCGAAGCACCCGCAAGCGGCGAGCATGTATGAACAGGGTAATGAATGTAGAAGAAGCGCGTGAGGTTTGTAGGGATAGATGCAAGTGGCGTTCCGTTGTCTCTGCCTACCCCGACGGGAAAAAGGCGTGAGTATATGTATGTAAACAAAAACGTATTAAGTACGGTCGATTCGACGTCGCGCGCCATCTTGAAGGTTTTAAGGGGTACCACGGCACCCTACATTGTGCGTGGCTCAACATACACTTGACCGGTTTTTATTTCTAATCAAAATACGCACCCGTTTAATATTATGATTTAGATGACCCACACACAATGATATGCAGTCTAATATTGGAAATGGCAACATCGCATTTTGTGGCCATTATAATTTTCTACATTATTTTTGGTAAACAAACCTTTTTAATCTGTATATCTATACTATAATAAAACTGTAGAGGTGAAAAAGTCTGTACATTAAAGATATTTTGACGAAAATTAGCTAAAAAATCTAGGAAAATGCTAAAAAGCAATACTTAATATTTTTTAGAATTTATGTCTGTCTGTCTGTCCGACGTCTTTCCCTATGTTGCTAAAGATCTCTAAAATGGCGAAATTGATTTCAATAGAACTTACACACCTATAAAATAGTATATGTTACATCACAATCGGTTGAGTGGTTTTCGGTGTACAGCTTGACCTCTCCTTTGTACGTAGTCCCAAACAAAACAGGGATCATCCAAAACTGGTTATATATATGGTGCCATCTATGATCATTATAAGTTTGTTAGTAAAAGTATAGTTAGTCCAAATAGGTACCTTCAAAGTGTTTTATGGCTACTCACCGACCGATAGATGTCACTATTTTCAAATAATTTTCTAGCAAAATAAATGTTTCTTGCAAAAAAGACAATAATGATGTGTCTTTCTTTCTGTTATTAAAAAATAATAAAGTATAATATTCGGCACTTTCATAAACAAAAGTCTCTGTGTCAAAATGTATTACAATGACCACTTAATTTAAACGGTCAATCTCATTTATTTCAAATTATTATGTTTATATAATAGTTATATACTTATTCATTGCATTATTATTTATTTTTAATGATAACACAAAGACTATAGATCCTTTTTTCAATAAATTGTCGATTAGTCCATATTATTTTCTATCTCGGTCGGTTTGTATATGTAAACATAGATGGCGTTGAATAATAATATAATAATAATAGTTATTTATTTCAGACATTAGTCCATAGGTTAACACAATTTAAAATAACAAGCAACAACCATACTTATACAATTTACACAAGCCAAAATTTAGAAAATTAAACAGAACAAACACAGAAAAAAAAACATTAAGAATTTGTAGGACAAAGAGAAAAAGCTGCCCACTTATCAAAGGTCAGTGTGCAGACGTATCCAGTGGCGCAGTAGTGGAGAGTCCATCTATCCACGAACACGCTTAGCACGCCATTGTGGCTGGACCTGACACGATTTAACAGTGATGCGCATTGCTTTCTTATAACAGCATTAAAACCATCTGTGTGAGCTTCCGCAAACATGCTCGACGCGCTACAAAATCGCGGCAGCCCCAATAGCAGCTCTAAACGCGTTGTTATATTGGACACGTAAGGCGCTGTACGCTTCCAATGTATAGTTAACCCACAGGCTGCATGTGTACAAGGCTTGGCAATAGGATTTAAAAAGTGTTACTTTTACTGCATTACTGCAGTGTGCGAACCTGCGGGCCAACATATTACACCGGACAGCTAGCGCCCTACGTGCCCTCTCTATGTCCTTACTATCTTTAAGGTCCTCAGAGACCCAGGTGGCCCAGATACTTGAAATGAGCGACTTTATTAATAGTGCTACCAGCTAAACTAAGTGAAGGTACTTCGGACAGCTAGCGCCCTACGTGCCCTCTCTATGTCCTTACTATCTTTAAGGTCCTCAGAGACCCAGGTGGCCCAGATACTTGAAATGAGCGACTTTATTAATAGTGCTACCAGCTAAACTAAGTGAAGGTACTTTGGTGTAAGTTTTGCCCCTCGCTTTAAATACTAATAATTCGATTTTCTTTGCATTGTATCTGAGCCCGTGAGCCTCCGCGTAACACTCACACATTTTCAACAGCTTCCGTAAAGCTTCTATCGATGGACTCAGCAGTACCATGTCATCTGCGTAGCTTATGTTATTGACACAGACTCCGTCTATGTAGCACCCGACATTGGCACTGCTGAGTTCACCGATAAGTTTATTTATGTATAGGCTGAAGAGCTTAGGGGATGTCAGACCACCTTGCCTCACTCCGCATTGCAACCTGTACACATCCGAAAAAGAGCCTGCCCATCGTACACTGTTATTTTGGTTATTGTACCAATACTTAAAAATAGATACAACCTCCGTTGAGCAAATGACGTCATTTTCTGAATGGCGGTGTTAAGATTCTCCGAGGATCGGTGAGGTTCTCGGATAATTTGCTTTCGTCGTCGTTGGATTACTTAGATTGTATATTTGACGTTACTTATGAATTTATGATTGTTGTATGTTATCGTGTTTCTTTGATTTCTTTCGTTCGTTCGTGTTCTGTTCTTATACAGGTGTCTCATTGTCTCATTATTCCCAATTTCCCACTCCTCACGTCACGTACGTGGGAATCTTTGGGCGGGAGACTGAGGCCTGAATTCAGATACCTCTTGAATTACTCAACGGGGCTATCTTACTTTCGGCAGGGTTGGATATTCGTAGTCCTGTGTGTATTTTCTAAATAAATCGCAGGGACAGACACTTGAAACAGCTGGAATCGACATTTGAACATTATGTTTTTCACATGATCAGTTATATGTGGCATGTTCACGAGTGAGCGGTAAAAACAATTTACATGTTCTATGTGAAGGTGGTAAAACAGTTAATATTGTGTATAAAGAAATTCTCTAAAGATATATATTAGTTATATAATATACATATAAAAGTTATAAATATTATATACTCTTGGGATAAATGTCATGCTAATTAAATTCCAACATTTACGCGAACGAAGTCGCGGACACAGCTAGTCATTATATAAAATCAGTTAAAAACGCGTTACTGACTGGCTGACAGGCAAAGTACAGGCAAAACTATTAAGCTCAGGCAACTGGTTGGCATGTATGTTTCTTGGGGATCACAGGGTTGAATAAGAAAGGATTTCCAGAAATTTCTACGGGATCAGGGGATATGCGGGCGTAAGTGCCGACAACGTTTCGTTTTCAATATAAATTAAGGGCAAACACTTCTTTTGAGCTAAAAAGATAAATTAATTTATTTTTAAGTTTTAGGTACATACATACATAACTTTAGGCCTTTTATCCCCGAAGGGATAGGCAGAGGTGTATTACACACCCACACTTCGCCAGTTATGTTTCGGTCCCAATGTATAGGGGGCGAGCATATTGCCATCTACCGGGCACATTGTTAAGCGAGCGATAATTAATATTCTTAATACACAGAGCCGCTAAATAAGTTTAACAATCATCTTATAACGTCATTCATTACACAATTATATGATTTAAAGACGACTTTATAGCTGGTAAGCAAAATACGCTAACACCTTCATCATCATTCTCCTAGCGTTATCCCAGTTTTAATCTGGGGTCCGCTTTCTAGTCTAACCGGATTTGGCTGAATACTAAGCTTTTCCACGGAGCGACTGCCTGTCTGACCTCCGCAACCCGAAGGGATAGCGATATTCCATGGTTTAGACTAGTGTCAGTTTATTTAGAAGGTACTGACGCCCTGTAACGACTGTCAAAGATCTTCATGACAACCGGGACCGACGGCTTAACGTGCTCTCCGAGGCACGGGACAAGCGATAATTAACAATTCAATACGCACATAACTCCGAAAAGTCATTGGTGCGCGCCGTGGATTCGAACCCGATATGCATGGCATGGCAGTCTGTTGGTATCTCCACTCGGCTATCGCTGCCTTACACCTTCATATGGTAAATTAACTTTTAATCTCCGTAATTGTAGTTATTTACATTTCCAATATAATACTCACAGGGAGCACTCCTCATAAGTAACAAAGGACAATGGCAGATCTCCATACATCGAAATGTCTGAAATTAAATTGAAGCGCACAGTAATAAAAAATATTTCAAAAAATTCGGCGTAAGTAACAGAGTCTATAAATGATTCTATTTTCACTCGTGAAACCCGGAAAAACAAGATATCGGTGTTTTAGTTTTTAGTTAAGAATGAACAATGTAGGTACGTTTGAATTATCAAATGCAATTATGTCAGATTGACATCAAAACGCAGAAGTATTCTGTAACATCTAACTGTCACAGCCACAGACAAAAGCAGAGCTGAACATTTTAAATCGATTTTATGTGAAATCGATACAACATTAAAACGATGCTGTGACGTTTTTATTTGATTTAAAAGTTGTTTTGCTTAAAAAAATATTAGCTTATTGATATAACGTTAATTAAAGATTAAATAACTGCATTTTAATAATTATATTTTAATAATCGATACGGATCAATAGCACTCACGTCTATTCCTGTCACACCATTGTCTATGGCATCAATCAAATAATAAAGTAGGTACCTAGTTCGTAATCAATTGGAATGCTTTTTATCATCATAAAATACTCCATATTTAACGAGACTAAGTGAAAATATTAAAAATCGTAGAAAAAAAAACAATTTATTTTGTTCATATGAAATTTAAGGTCGCCACCACAAACCCAGACCGAATTCTGCCATTGTTCTTTTGAACTCATATAACATCAAAGGAATCTCATCGCCAACATTATATAAACCACACGGAATCGTTAATTTGTTACAAGAGCACTTCATCGTCACAGTCATAATGAGTTATCAAAGTACGAATTATAGGTAATGTTACTGAAATTGAGGTAACTAGCCTAAAATTATGTAATTATTGCAGCGTTACCGTATTCTACGGAATGAGCGATAATTGCTAGACTCTTTAATTTTGTGTAAAATGTGCGTGTGTTAAGGTCCTAAATTATGTATCGGCGATTATCGACCTAGCTGCAATTCATTTTTAGAAAACACGATTTACCAAAAATAAATAGCGCACAAAGCTCGATGATCGAGGTACAAATTATTATGTGCTATCAGCCTTGTATCGGCAAGTAGGTACCTACTTTAATAAAAAGTACCGGTAACGGCGCTACGGCGTGGCTCGTTAGTAAAAGACATCGTAACGGATATTTTCGTCTCTTTGAAGTTGATTGTTTTATAAAACGAATAAGTAAATAATACAAATAATATAGCAAATATTTCAGTCTATGGCAAGAGGAACTTATCATCTCTGCGTACGATGATAGCTTAGTTCGGATTATGGTGAATTACCACGTCATTTTTGACTTGAGCTAAGCATCTAACGTGAAGTTTCACTAAGCCAACGACAGACGCTATTCGATAGTAGTGGTTTGCCAATCCGGCTTAACGTCGGAAGAGTATTGATCGGACGAAAATACAGTCACTTCTTAATTTTTGAAGACTCGAAGACGCTGTAAACTACGCACGTTTGTTGATTATAAATGGGTCATGCATGTTTAGATATTTCAATGTTTAGATTTATTTTAATCAGTCACGCAGGAGTAGCAAGCCTGATTTAAATAACATTTTATTCACAGTAACGCCTGAAACAAGAAAAATACAATCCTTACTACCAATAAGTTGTCACAACACTCTCTACATTAATTTTAGTAACCGTTATAATAAATTACGAACATTCATTTTCAATGTATACACCATCGGCGCTTACCCAAACTACAAATAACTATGAAGTCGGTTTCTGAAACATTTGCAATTTGCGTATAGAACAACGTTTTTGGTATTTACAAATGTTGCCAAGACCGTAAGAATAGGCGGAAGAGTTACAATAAAATGTTATAGAAATGCAAAACATTCATGAACACAGAGACTGCCAAATTTTTGTGTGCCAAGCATTGTAAATCACCCAATGTATTTAGATTGTGGCTAGACGATGAAGTTCGATATAGAATTGTATAAAACATGACGGAATTATATGTCAGTTCATATTCCGTCTGTACTGATGTCATGTTTCTTTTCAATTGGTAGGTACCTTTATAAGCTCGAAGAGTAAGGTGGTGAGATCTGAATGTGTAACACATCTAGGTACTGGTACTACTACTACATACCTAGATTTTACGATAAAATATTTGAAAGTAAACCAGCAGTCACGGTTTTTATCGAAAGTTTTGTGACCACGTTAAGGACCCGTAAAGGAGCTGAAACGTTGGATAGTAATAAATTATGTTGTTTCTACATCATACTGTTTATATGTAGTCTCAGTAAAACCAATATAACGTGATAAAATCCGTTAACAGTTGGTTATTTTCAACCTTCGCGTAAACTCAAGAAAATAATAGATTTATTACCAAGAGTAAAAGCGAAACGTGATACCTTGTGTTACAGAGCATATTTTAAATTATTTGCCGGGCGGTCAGGACTCTAGTGGTAAGCATGGCTGCTAAGCTGGAGATAAGGAGCTCGATTTCCACCTAAAAGCAAGTCTTTTTGTATTGTGCACGATTTTTTGTTGTGTGCCTGTGTTATTTATCTATATTTTATACGTAAGTTTTTTTAATATTTGATGTATGTTATTTCATGAAAATCTTTGAAGCCATTGATATATAGATATCATCGATATTATGATTGACATATTTATCTTTCTTTGTAAAATCATTCTTACTTTCTTATGTATAAAGGAAAGGCTTTATAAGATAGATATGGCCACACACAGTTCAAATATAGTATGTGTCCAAGAACTGACAATATTTGCCTAAGACAATGTATCATCAAATGTAATACAAGCATTGAAATAGGATACAAGATCTATCATGGTAATATCATTATTATTTTCACTTGCATTTGTGATATGAATTTTACTGAATAAACTAGCAATTTTTATTTGTCTTGGCAGACAGACTAGACAAAGGGTAAATCTGTCATTGTAAGGTGAGGTCGGATGAAAGGATGTCAACTGTATACCATGCGTAGCAGAGGTGCAAATTAAAAAGCATCTTAAATGTAAAAGAAATAAAGTTTCTTTTAGAATAACTAAAAATATTTTGAATGCGCTATCAATATTTGTTGTTTATAGAGCTTTTTAGTTATCAATATAATATGTGAAAGGATTTTCGTCAAATATTATAGCCACAATTCTTCACATACATTGAAAGGTAACTAACTGTAAGGGAGCAATATATGCAAGCTTTTAGCATAATCGTGCCATTTAGCGGCATGCAAGGCCTTTCTGCAGATTAAAAAGAACTACATTTGATTATATGACCTGTCTTCAATCAGAATATAACCTTTTAAAGAATTATGAAAAGAGTTGTGGAAGCTAAATTTTCAGTAAAATTCGGTTAGACTAGCAAGCAGACTCCGAGTTGCTACTAGGATAACTAACGCTAAGAGGATGAATCATGTAATCTAAGATCGGTCAAAGTTAACGATGCGCCGAATATTGTCTTAGTCTAAGTTATATAATCTACCAACAAACATTTTAGGGTTTGTTAGGTTTATCGCATCGTAGTATCGGTTGAAGGTCCGGGTACAAATATGATATAAGTTGTCGTTGAAAGCTTACACAATAATCAATATTTTGTTGAGTATATTCTGTATACAACGTGCTGCTATAGTGACAATACCAATTTAACATACAGGTAGCCAACAAACAAAAACACATAAAATAGTAGGGAGATGAAAAATACAATTTAATATAGATAAAACATCGCTCTTTGACAAGACACTAAGGATCCAACACAGAACTCCCTCAACATTGTTAAGCATTATGACAGTGTGTGTGTATCTCTTGCTGTTATTTGTGCACAAAGTGATACATATTTCAATGCTGCCCTGAATATCAAACTTGCTAGAAGGGTAAATAAATTCAGAAGCTACCTCCTGACAACTTTACCATGTGTACCAATTACCAACTCTTTCATCATCAGCCCCATCTGTGTATTATATTAATACTCTAGCCGCAAGTTGTAGATATCAGTACTATGAAACGGCCGTGACATCTTTTCTTTTTGTTATAAAACCAGCGCTGAGCCTCAACATAGAAACCTAACATAAATGGAGTACTCCTACGAGAGCTAGCTATATCGGACGGTATTGTACTTTAGCGTATAAGGAATATTTATCAGTTACTGCACTGGATACAAAACGACTTTCGATGGCACTCTCAGATACGATACATTGAGTTTTTCGCATGGAAAATGTTGGTCCGAACATTTTGACGATGGTTGCAAGATACCGATTTCATTTTATGTGACAAAGTTGTGTGCAAGGTAGAAAGCATAAACAACTTTTTTCTTCTCCTGTCTATGTTATTCTTCTTTATTACTGTTTGTTCTATTGTAATTGTTATGTTATTTTCTTTTGTTCTTATGACTGTTCTGTATATTTTTTTATGTATGTAACTTGTTGTGTGGAGTTAGAATAAATTTCATTTCATTTCATTTCATAAAATACTTGACCCTATTTGATAACATCACTACAAAGTATAAAACAAAGGGGGTTAAATACTTATATAATGACCACCATAAAATGCTTTGATACCCTTAGTTCTTTAACCAAAAATATATACAAGTGTAAAATTACAATAGTACTAGCTATTTTAGTCACGACTGCACTTCGAATTGTATTCAAACGCCAAATGTAGTAATTGAGCACCAAATAAATAGGTGATGTTAGGTTCTCTTGTGACCCTTAATTCAAAAATAAGAGCCTTGCGAGGCAGGGCTCCGTCAACTAAGTTTATTTAAGTAGGTGGTGTAACCAATTCCAATTTATGTGTTGGTATTTCATACAAGTAACAAAAAAGCTTTGGTTATAATTTTACAACAAAATGCTGGTTTAATGTTGGTGATCATTTACTACTTTTGGGTTAACAATGATTTATTTGGAGTCATTTTGCTAAAATACTATAGCAAAATGTTAAAACTTCGGTTATCATTTTACATTAAAATGCGGGTTTAATTTTGGTGATCATTTACTATTTTTGTCTGTAACTGTATCTTTTTTTTTAACGTGCGGCAAATGAGTTACCTCATGCCCATCCGACCGGGGAGCGGTCGAAGGGGGTATGTCGGACTCCGACCCCGTGAGCTGGGTTACCGACTAAAATCCACACGGTGGCTCCGTAGCTCGACGCCTAGCTAGGTAGCTAGGTACAGCGGAGCAATACAACCACAGTTCCCGTTGTACCTACAACGGGAACCGCGGTTTTATTGCTCCGCTGTATCTGTCGCGTCCGTCTCTTTGCTTGGGACGCATGCCCGGAGAAAGGCGGGGTGTGCAATGTCTTTCACAGCAGACTGCGCACACAGTCCGCAGCCTTCTCGGATCCGCTTGTGGTGGTTCGTTAGAGACTCCCCCTCCAACGCCCGCAGACATGAGGAAGAGTCAGTTTCAACGGCCGCTGCCGCCGCCTCGACGCCGCCTTCGCCTGCGAGCGGGGTTGCGTCGTTCACGCTTCCGCTCGGCGGTCTCCTTCTGGAGCAGTACAGCTTCACAGAAGGAGACCACTGCACGCCAATTGTGGGTGGAAAGCGACCAGGGTACTCCGCTCGTCCACCCACGCGGGGCACACCTCTAGTGTGTGTTGAGTGGAGGTCCAGGGTCCAGGCCGTCATCGCAGTGGTGACACTGTGTTGTCTCCTCACGTCCGATCCGACTCAGATACTCACCGAAGCAACCATGCCCGGTAAGTATCTGAGTCAGCCGGAAAGCAGTGCACTCTTTCTTCTCGGGCCAGGCGTTGGCGCGTGCAACGCGGTAGATGCAACCTCACGCGCCACTCCTCATACGCGCTTCGGTGCGCATTTCGGCGGCACTCTTGAAGCGTTTTACTCGGCGCCTCCCCGCCTACCCGACGAACGCGAACCTCGTCATAAATACGGGCATTCACCCACGCCAGGAGATCCCACGGTGGGTGGTGCACAATGAGCGTCGCCGCCTCATGGGATATCGTCCTGTAGCCTCGCGCGACCCGAACGGTCACTAACCGCTGCAGACTGGCTAGGATAGTCCTGCAGCGGGAGGCGCGCGTGAGACGATGATGCCACACGGGCATAGAGAACCATGAATCGCACGACGCCGCAGTAGAGGCGGTGAACTTCCTCGCGTGGCCCACCCAGGTTCGGGAGCAGGCGCTGAAGCGCGCCTGCCGCACCACGAACTCGAGGGGCCAAACGCTCGAAGTGGTCTTCGAACGCCCAGCGAGTCTAAAGTGAGGCCAAGGTACTTAATAGTACGCCCCACCAGGACATGTGCACCACAAATCGACACCACCGAGCTGGGTGGTTCCCGGCCTTGAGGAAGGGCATGGAACCATAGTGCCTCAGATTTGTGAGGCGCCACTCGAAAGCCCAGCTGGCTGATCGCTGAGACGACCAGTGCCAAGCCAAGATTGGCCAACACTCGCCAATACTGCGGAAGCCGGTTGTCCCCCGCGCCAGCACCAACGTGTCGTCCGCATAGCAGACGACGCTGACATCAAAGGGGAGACCGATACGCAGGACCGCTTCAAACCTGATGCTCTACAGAAGGGGTCCTAACACGGACCTCTGTGGCCCTCCGTTTGAGTGCTCCCTCGTGAGCAGAGCTCCGTTCCGACCTTTTATCCGGATGGACCTCCCATTTAGGTACGACCCGATTATATCACGCAGCTAGGTGGGCACGTTATGATAAATCAGCGCCCTCCTAATTGAGTGCCAGGGGAGGGAGTTAAAGGCATTGGAAATGTCAAGGCTGACCACCAACGCAGCACCTCCCTCCCTGAGCACCGGTTCCGACAAGGAGCGGACGTGACGGACTGCGTCTATAGTCGAACGCCCCTGCCGAAAGCCGAACTGGCACTCAGATAAATCAGGGCCCACATTCGACAGGTGGTCCTGGAGGCGGGCAGCAATAATGCGCTCAAAGAGCTTGCCCACCTCGTCCTTTCACAACAAGCCTAACCAGCTATATAATTCACTGCATATCTTAATTAATACTGAATTTAGTTAAATATTTACTCCTAAAACAGCAACACTCAGTGACCGCTTCGCATTTAGTGAATGGGCTACACCAGGAATTTACAAGAGTAGAATTAAATTATTTAAATTATATAATGACCGAAACTTAAATAGCAGTGAAGTGTTCAAAGAATATGTTAAAAATTATTCAAAAATATTCAAACAAACTTGTTCAATTGCAAAAACTAACTTCATAAAAAATAAAATTAAAATGTCCAACAATAAAATTAAAACAACTTGGAACATTATCAATAGTGAAACTGGAAGAGTCACAGTACGTAGTCGGGACTTCCATTTAAAAATAAAGAGGTAGCAAAAGAATTTGAAAATTTATTTACTAATATACCTCTCATAACAACTAAAACTCTTAAGTCATCTCCCACTGATGCCGAAAATATTATAAAACAATGTGTACTTGAGTGTGTATAGAGACATCTTGAGCGCTTTTAAAACATTCGATCTTAAAAATACCATGAATCTATGGGGTCTTTCTGTCAAGACAATTTCGTTAGTAATCAGTATTATTGCACCCCACTTGGCAAAGGTGTTCAATTGTTGCGTTACTCACGGTGAATTTCCTGATTTAATGAAGCATAGTAAAGTGATACCTCTATTCAAATGTGGTAGTACTATAGATCCAACAAATTTTCGGCCTATTTCGGTGCTACCATGAGTAAAATATTCGAAGAGTTAATTTTAAAGCAGTTATTGGCACACTTTGATAAATACGATACTTTGCATAACAAGCAATTTGGTTTTACTAGGGGTCGCTCTACTATCGACGCAGCAGTAGAATTATTGAAAACCATATTTGGAGCTTGGGAGAATTCACAAGATGCTTTAGGCATTTTTTGCGACTTATCTAAAGCTTTTGACTGTGTTAATCATAACATTCTAATCAGAAAATTACATCATTATGGAATCAGAAGAAAGCCCTTTGAGCTCCTTAGTTCTTATTTAAGTTCTTATTCAATTCTGGGCCCATTTCTCTTCCTTATTTACATTAATGACTTACCCTACTTCATAAGAGATAATCATGATGTAGTTTTATTTGCAGACTAGTCGACGCCAGCGGCTTCGCACGCACATATTTTCAAATTTCCCGTTTTGCCCGATCCCATGGGAATTTCGGGAAATCCCGTCTCAGTGCACCCCTACGGTGCCCAAGGAACATACATGCTAAATTTCATCTTCTTACGACCAGTAGTTTCGGCTGTAGCGTGTCTGTCATTCAGTCAGTAACGCAAGGATTTTATATATTAAGATGATACATCCTTAAGATTTAAAATGAAAAGGCAATTATTAAATTTTAACCATTTAAATACTGCACTTGCAAAGGTTGTACGCTGGTTCAACGCAAATAATCTTCTTCTTAACGAGAAAAAAACTAAATGTCTAAAGTTTTCAACACCTAATGTTGGACACGTTAGAACCAACGTCCAACTGAATGGCGCAGAATTGGATTTTGTTGAGTCAGCTGTGTTTTTAGGTTTAACTATAGGTTCTAAATTGCAATGGAGCCCACACATTGAAAAGCTGTCGGGCAGGCTTAGTTCAGCGGCTTATGCTGTTAAAAAGATTAGGCATTTCACTGATGTAGATACGGCTAGGGTAGTTTATTTTAGTTACTTCCATAGCATTATGTCATACGGAATTCTTCTCTGGGGAACAGCTGCGGACATGAGTACCATCTTTGTCTTACAAAAGAGAGCCATTCGTGCCATTTACGATCTCGGTCCTAGTCCTGTCCCTCAGAGAAAAATTCAAAGAAATAAATGTTCTGACCGTAGCATCTTAGTATATTTTTGAGAACTTAAAGTATATTTATTAAAATATTACATATTTTCAAAAGAAATGTGACAATCATTCTGTAAACACCAGGAACAAACACAATCTTGTCTTGCATGTAAATCGTTTTTACAGAATTAGCAATTCTTTAAACATTGTGTTCTTTTATAGAATCATGGGGCTGCAGAAGCGCAAGCAGTACGTTTTTGCTCAACTTGAAGCTGCGCATCAACCTATAAATGAAGGGACCAGCATATACGAAGCTTAAAAAACCTATATCATACAGAGGACTCTGGCTCACAAGAGAAATAATAAATATATAAATGAACATTGTGGAAAACAAAATGTTTTAACGAAAGAGGATGAAAAAAGACTGGTAGACTGGACTTTCTATCTCGGGAAGTCAGGTTTTCCTGTAACGAAGGACCAATTGTTGGATACAGTAGCAAAATTGGTGGAAACCTTAAATCGCTCTAATCCTTTTAAAGATGGTGTTCCCGGCAAAGCATGATTTCTTACCAAGACAGGGCGAATTACTCAGAATTTACCCACAAGCCGTACATACATTACAGAGGAAGCTGTAAGAGCATGGTTCAATCGAGTAGGTACATAGTTATTTTGAACAAAAAAAGTAAGCTTTTAATTATTTGAAGACTGTTTTCGGAGACTGATTTTATTTTATATTAATTAAAATAACAAAAAACAAGTGCTCTAAGCGTGGCAATAAATAATTATGTTCATCTTGTAATAATGTTGATCACATAACAATTGTTATTAATGTTATTATATAATAAATGCCTTAAAAACGAAGTTTTATTTTATTTAATAGTATAGAAGAAGTGACAACTTCGTAGCGGTCGGTAAAAGAAGCAGAAAAATCGGTAATACAATCTTGCCGCATTCTATGGGTCGGTAATAGAATCAACTACTCTTTTGGATTCAATAATTATTTAGTAACTATTGTGTTATGAGTTATGAAATATTGAATTTAAGTACTGAATTGCAAATAATACTTCGTTGAGATTAATTATAAATTATAAAATCTTTCCTAACATAACAGCTTATATCTATTTTTTTACAGGGAATCCTAAGCTAAAACTGGCGGTAATAGGAGCATTTACATAAACATCAAATAGATACTACAAAGGGTAATACTAAAAAAGTCTGGCAAGCCATAAAATCTATCACGCACACAGTCAAAAACACAGAGCAGCCTCTCGCACTTCTTTTATCATCTGACCCGCTCGGTGAGCGAAGTTAATTACTTATACTTCGCTGATATTGGGCGATCACAAGCTGATAATGCAGCCACTGTCAATCTGTTCGCAACCGTCAGACATCCTTCTATATAACCAACATAAGTCACTAATTGGTTGGCTAGGAATCGGCTCACCCTCAATACTGGAAAAACTCATTATCTTACCTTTTCATTGACCACTCTAGGCAAGCCTTCGTCATCTTTTCACTCTCTCGTCGCTCACTCCTCCAATGTCCTGGCCCATCCGTTGTGTAATTGCCCTGCTCTGTCTCGAATCAACTGTGTTAAATAACTTGGAGAAGAAATAGACGATCTTCTTTCCTTTCATTCGCATATTGACATACCTCCAGATTGCGAAAAATTATATTTGTAATCAAAGCTCTCAACAATGTTGTCGATATTCAGGTCCTCAAGCTCACTTATTTAGCTCTTTGCCAATCAGTCACATGGTGTGGTGGTGCTTTTCTTTAAGAAAGGGGATAAAACCCTCTTAAAGAACTACAGACCCATCACACTTCTGAGCCACGTCTACAAGCTGTTTTCGAGGATCATCACGAATCGTCTCGAGAGCAAGCTAGACGACTTCCAGCCTCCCGAACAACCCGGTTTCCGTAAAGGCTATAGTACCATAGACCACATACATACGCTGCGGCAGGTTATACAGAAGTCCGAGGAGTATAACCAGCCCCTATGCTTGAAAACGCCACTATGTCAGTCCGCCTCCAAGACCAGAGTTCGAAACCTATTCAACTCCAGCGAGAAGTGAGACAGGGGGATGTCATATCTCCGAAACTGTTTACCACTGCGCTGGAGGATGTTTTCAAGCTTCTGGACTGGAATGGACTCGGCATCAACATCAACGGCGAGTACATCACTCACCTTCGATTCGCAGACGATATCGTAGTCATGGCTGAGACCATGGAAGACCTAGGCACAATGCTCGATGGCCTCTGTAGAGTCTCCCAACAAGTAGGTCTTAAGATGAACATGATGACAAGACGAAAATCATGTCGAACGTCCATGTTGTACCTGCTCCTATTCAGGTTGGGAACTCTACGCTCGAAGTTGTCGACAAGTATATCTACAAGTATAGTACCTGGGACAAGTAGTCCAATTAGGTAGGTCCAACTTCGAGAAGGAGGTCATTCGTCGAACCCAACTCGGTTGGGCAGCGTTCGGGAAGCTACGACATATCTTCTCGTCCGATATTCCGCAGTGTCTCAAGACGAAAGTCTTTGACCAGTGTGTGTTGCCAGTGATGACGTACGGATCAAAGACGTGGTCGCTCACTATGGGCCTTATCAGAAGTCTCAAGGTCACTCAGCGGGCGATGGAGAGAGCTATGCTTGGAGTTTCTCTGCGAGATCGAATCAGAAATGAGGAGATCCGCAGTAGAACCAAAGTCGCCGACATAGCTCTCCGGATAGCCAAGCTGAAGTGGCACTGGGCAGGGCACATAGCTCGAAGAACCGATGGCCGGTGGGGCAGAAAGGTTCTGGAGTGGCGGCCACGTACCGGACGACGCAGCAGAGGTAGGCCCCCCGCAAGGTGGACCGACGATCTCGTAAAGATCGCGGAAGGCGGTTGGATGCGGGCGGCTCAAGACCGGTCTGTGTGGAGAACCTTGGGGGAGGCCTATGTCCAGTAGTGGACGACGTTTGGCTGATATGATGACAATCAGTCACACAGTATTCCATCGCTGCATGGGGAGGAACACATTAAACACATCTCCTAAAGCTAGAGCGCCCCAAAGAGCGGTACTAAGAGACGCCCGTACCAATCTCCCACCACCGAACTTAACAAAACCTGTAATGTACTCTCGGTGCGAAAATTATTTATTCTGAACCTCATTCTTACGACCCATACAAACACAACGTATGTCCCTTGATTTCAGTCAGAACTAGTCTAGCTCAAAGATGTTACTACTTCCTGGGAAATTATGTGTACAATAGGCTAAACAAAATTCTAAATTTATACCCAGTGGCCAAGAATGAGTGTGATAAAAAAATAAATTTAAAAACTATAACCCGACTACGTCAAAAAGGGGGTCTAAAAGAACGAAACAAGAAAATAGCTCATTCTGATATAAATCCAGAAAACTCTACGTACAGAAATACTCAAGCTAGAGTCGTGGTTAGTAGGCGGCTCAGATAAAAACTTATTTGCTGCAGGCCTAAGCACCTTATAAGGTGACGAAAACCAATACTCAAAAATATTAGCTTTGCAGTATTGCTCTCTAAGAAAGTTTTCTAGCGCTATTTCGATCATAGAGATTGAACTTTATTTGTGATTGGTAATTGGCTTGTCTTCCAACTCAATGGAATCATGAGCTGCCCATAAGTTGGATTGATTTGTTGCAGCTATGTTTGATGAGTTAGTTGAAGATGCCCATGTCGTCTCACGAGAATCTGATCCTACATTTTCAGTGAGAGTCTCGATAATAAGAAGCTTGGCTGAGTTAAGTTCGCTTTCAGTTAGATATTTGGTTTTAAACCGTGGATCGATCAGTGTTGCAGTAACTAATGGCAAACAACTTTTAACAAATGAAAACCGCTGGTTAAGTGCATCCAGTAGCTTGCTCTTCATCGTCTCTGCGTGATTTTCATTATCATCTTGCTGCTGGTCACACAAAGTGACAATCTCGGTCATAACCGAGAATCTCGGCTATAACTAGCCGAGAACCGAGACAAATTTCTCGGTTCGATTTGTAGTCGAGAATGCCGAGACCGAGAACGAGAACGAGATCTCGGTCGAGCCTTAGAAATAAACTATATTTATTTATTTATCACACCAAGTAAAAGGAAAAACACCAGAAAAGTGAAACAAGCTTCTTATTTTATTCAAATACAGCAAGCTTCCTGCACTAACTAGTGACAATTTAAAACTATTATTGTCTAGTCTCAACCTGCACTATAATAAAATTATACTCTACGAAAACAGAGATTTCCTATTATTATTTACTAGGCTAATACAATTTGTGACGTCGCGCTCACACCTCCCACTCATCTCATCGCCGCGCCGGGCTTCGCGCCTCCTATAAATACGGAAGCGCTGGGACATCGGCCCTCTTGCTGCATTCGACTGGACATCGGCCCGAAAAGCTAAGTACACCAGCTGCTTTTCCTGGACGACCACCGGGAGCGGACCCTCAACAAACTCCTTACCATCGCCGAATCACGCGACCCTGATTATATTTTTTCAAATAGCATTTTTTTTAGTAATTTTTCGTAAGTAAAATGTTTCGCTAAAGGATGTGTAAAATTCTTTAATGAATTAAATAATTTTTTATTGTAACATACAACCACATTTTTCATTTTAACAACCCAAAGGCGAACTAGTTACAGTGGCGCCCACGGGAATATATAGGTAGGGTTTTGTTGAGAATCCGCTGTCCTTCATTCAGTCCTTTTATTTTTATTTTTTTAACCGTGTATGTGTGAAATCGTTCCAAAGCAGTGTGTGATTATTTTAGTGGCATATATTGTTTCTTTTTGCTTGTTCTATTGTGCACGAGAAGTCGGTGGTGTTATGCCGGTCACAATAGACATTTTCTCTTTTTGTTCTGTTGTGCACGGAAGGTCGGTTGTGTTGCGCCGGTCACAACAGACAAATTTTCTTACTACGCTTGGTAAGCATTTTTATATTATAACTATTTCTGTTGCCGCGTGTGATAATTAATTTTGTATCAACCGCATAAGTAACAAGTTATAATCGTTTTGCTTGCGAACACGTGTCAACTAAATGACGCGCTGTGGTCACATTCATTGATCGCATTCTTTGTATTGTGATTTAAGGCCTCACGTCCTCTAAAGACGTGTTAAGGTCACCTTCGTTGATCGTATGCTTCGCGATTAGCTTTGAATGTCACTACGGTAATTAATTGCTACTGGTAATTATTCCTAATATTTACTGCTTTAGCTGACTTAAGGAACGAATCTCTTTTTCATTTCTTCTCATTTTTCTACTATAACCTTCTGCTAGTGATTTTGTACGGCGATATATTTCTATACAGTCGGTATTATTCAATACTTTTACCGCCTACTACGGCGATTATCTTTCAAAGTTAAGTACCTAAAGATGCTAGCGTGTTATATACTAGGTATTTAGCTAGAATTCCGCGTTCATTTATTAATGAAATGTACACGTGTCACATGCAGGTTGCTCACTGACAATAATGAACAAATTTAATCTTTATCTATTTTGTATAAAATACGAATATCATCGTAGAATTATTGGTTGTTCGTTTTGTCAAATGTTTATTATGCTACAATCGTTGTTTTTGGTCTTCGATTTTATCTTCTTGTTACTGCCTATCGGTATGTTATTTGCAAATGCATCTATTTATGCATTTACTGTTCATTGTGAACTCAAACATTAAATTCCTGCGTTGCAATTATTGAATTAAAATTTTCTTGTAATTTTTTGTGTCGCTAGGATTGTTTTTTCAATGTCTGGTTTCTATTGAAATATATAAAACATACAATGATAAATAAATGGTTAAATTAATCCACTGACAGCTGTAAAAATACTTAATTATCAATATGTAACTTGTTCCTTTTTTACAAAATGCTATGCATCTGGTTTTATAAAACCATCTTAAATAGTGCTGGTTATAATGTGTTCTTGTGTTTACGCGAATGATATTATATCAAACTGAATTTATCAAACTTAATTGAACTGAAACTAACTTTAACTAAAGTGGGTATTTGCACATAAATTAAATCAATAACTTCTATTCTTGAATAATTAAGTGGCTATTTACATATAAATCAAATAAATAATTTTTATACCTCATTAAATAACTAAAGTGGCTGTTTACACACAAATTAAATAAATAATTTCAATACTTAAATAACTAAAGTTGGTAATTATAAATTAATAAATAATTTATATACTTTAATAACTAAAGCAAATTAATTGATGTACAAGTTTAAGTAAATCCCCTTTCGTATTTCACCACGTATAAAAGCTGAATAAAATAATTAAATCTTATTCTATTACAGCATAAATGTGTATATAAACAATTGGGTACAGTTTCATTAACTACAATGTAAGACGCATATCTATTCAAAGTTACAATTACCTACATAATTATTTGTGAAGGCCAACAATAGTGCTATTGTTTTCGAGTTGGAGCTCGCAAGATGGCGCATTGTGTTGTGTTGACGATTTATATAAACATGCTAACATAAAACATGAATAAATATTACTGTCATAAATTGTCGAAGAGGTTTGCTAAACTTAATATTGTTGCACAATCTGTTATTTATCTAACTAAATATCTAACTATCACATAACTATATAAATATCAGATATGTTTCTCTTGGCGATTTCCATATAAAAGATCTTAAATTAACTCACTACAAAGTTTAAGAATGTAATGATTAATGCTCATCACTAATGATCTAATCACTAAAGTGACTTAACGCTTTGTTACAAATAGTATATAAAGTTTTTAATTCCCAATTACAGCTAAATCATGTACCCAAATATCTTATTACATATAGCTTTAGTAATGACTGATAGAAATATAATAAAATATTTTTTTTCCTTATGGCTCAGTGGCTAAAAGGTTGTTGTCGGATCGGTCTGTGGTTCGATTCTCGCTTGTGTTTTTTTTTGTTTTTTTTTGTGTTTTTTAACTACGGTAGTGTGTACTATATCATCGACCGTCTCCTACGATGATATATTATTTATTACATCTTACTACGAATTGTGCATTTGCCGTTAATTGATTTGTATCGTGTTCAGAAACTATATAATGACTTACGGCAATGGAATGCGGTCAGCGCCAAGCGCGCAGTGATGATACACGTGTTTACCGGCTCAAACTTTCGCGATGGAATCATTGTTAATTTCATTTTAAATGAATGCATCGACCTTGCAATATTGCATCGACCTTGTTAATGAGCAATTTGTTTGTGATATTGCCTACTGATCGTAATATTGTTAGTATCGTAATATCGTAAGATCGTAATATTAGTTTACGACTTATACATTTTCAATTTAATTTTACTTATCGAACCCGGGTTGTCAGGTAGTGCCTACCAACATAGACTGGGTGGCTATTTGCTCTAAAACTCACGTATAAACCCTCTTCGCGCGTCGTGTATTATAATGAATACGACTCGCATCGGGAATGAATGCTGGCTTGTTCATACGTATGATTGTGTGTGAGCCTTTTGAATGTGATGAATGTCAGGTAATAGGAACGTTCAATGCTTGGTGACGTATGAATGGCCGAGGGTTATACTTGGGTTTTTCTTTTCTTCCAGGGTTAGTAGTTGCTTGTACTTAGCTTACTGAAACCACCACTCATCTGTTTCAGGGTCCCGGAATGCTGTTGCCGCCTACCAGCCACAGAATTTTCCCGGATGGAATATTCTGGCCTAATGGGGGGAGTGTGTGACGTCGCTGTGACGTCGCGCTCACACCTCCCACTCATCTCATCGCCGAGCCGGGCTTCGCGCCTCCTATAAATACGGAGGCGCTGGGACATCGGCCCTCTCGCTGCATTCGACTGGACATCGGCCCGAAAAGCTAAGTACACCAGCTGCTTTTCCTGGACGACCACCGGAAGCGGACCCTCAACAAACTCCTTACCATCGCCGAATCACGCGACCCTGATTATATCTTTTCAAATAGCATTTTTTTTAGTAATTTTTCGTAAGTAAAATGTTTCGCTAAAGGATGTGTTAAATTCTTTAATTAATTAAATTATTTTTTATTGTAACATACAACCACGTTTCTCATTTAAACACACCCAATGGCGATACTACGTTACAAATTGAGTTAAATTTTTACACAGTGAATATTTGTAACACAAACGATCACGATGCAAAAATAAACAGTATTAAAACTATGATGTAAGGTTGCATTAAACGATTAATGCAAAAACATAAAATAATTTCACCCTAATACATCAAAAATATGCAGAATATTCACGTAGTTTCAAAGCACACAGCCACACAATCTGTTGCGCAGCACAGACAATCATATCTCAAACTTTGATGTGACACGTTGCCAGAACAATATTGAACTTGAAACAGTTTCGTAGTTTCAGAAAGCGGTTCCCACGATAGTAATGTGCTATGAACTGAATAATTAACATAGTAATTACAGCGGCAGTGAACTTCGTAACCATATGTAGATGCAAGCCCCGGGCATAATAATAATGCTGTGAATGTATCTTACGTTACGCGGAAATTGCCGGATTATTTACTTTGTTGCTGCTTGAGAAATTGTCTACGGGCCGGTTTCAATATTCGATTTATCCATGGATTTAGAGATTCGAGATACATGTGTAATGATTTTGACAATTAAATTGTATTTTATGAAACATTTTTAAACGATTCGAGTGCTACAAACAGATTAAGCTAGTAGTTATGGCCAAATAAATTAAAAGTATATTTTCTATTTAAAAATATATCTATAAACAAATCAGTAAATAATTGATTATAGTTAAATATTTCATTTAAATTGTTATTACTCAATTAATCAAGCAATTTTATAAATAGGATGTGATGGACGTTGTTTGCTGCATACCGATTTGGCTGTCGCTTACGAGTATGAAGTTGTCATTTCCGTTTAGAGTGGGAGAATATTTTAGTTTGTCAGATAAAGTAGGCGAGAGGGCTATCGTTTTAACACTTCTTAAGCTATTTTGTGGTTGATAGTTGTAAATCAGTGCATACCTACAAAGTGTAAAAGTGAACAAATAGAAGTTACCAAGTGATTTTACTGGAGGAGTTTAATTTCATAACATTTAAGAAGTGGGCGTGGCACGCGTTCTAGGCCATCTATATTCAGTGTTTAAACGCTGCTATGTTGGTGAATTAGCTGAGCTTTCGACCGTAACCGTGGTGAACATATTTTGTCTGATTTTTTATTTGTGCTGCAAATTTTAATGACGATAGTTGCAGATTCCTGGTTAGTAGAATACCGCTATACATTTAGTAACCTTAGAAATATCATAATGGTTGTGGTGGCGATGTCGCCATCACATCATACTGAGGTTGTGGGTTCGATTCCTACACGCAACACGGAGTTCTGGTTAAAACAAGCTTCTACTTTGAAACTGTTTGACCTTTGCGTTTTTCCCGTGACATGATCTCCTGAATAAGTTTCTTCTTAAGGCGCTGTTATACCTCAGAAGCCGTGAAACACCAAATTTTTCGTCGCGCATCTAGCCATAACGGTACGTATTACAAACTAGCAAAAATTAGAGCTTAAAGTCAAAAGTCTGAACAAAAGACTTTTGAAAGAATTTTTCATGTATGTAAAATAGAATCACGGTAAAAAAATCACAAAATCGAGGCAGAAAATAATCTTTCGTCTCACTGTTTGCAATATTTTGATCGTAAGCTGTCATATTTTTTTTGATAATATTGTAGGAAATCTAATGAACTAAAGAAAACCCTGTAGTAAACATAAAACTGTCATTTTGACTGGTGATTTGAATATTGATACTATGCCCGATAATCTAAGTACTCATTCTGAAATATATCTGAATTTAATGGCCAGTTATGGACTCAAGCAGGGTGTTCACTACCCCACTAGACAGAGTACATGCCTGGATCATTTTATGATAAAAACGAACCATAAAGTCCAAACGTTTGTATTTGACGAGCTAACAGACCACTCGCCTATACTAATGCACATAAACTGTGTATCTGTTCCCAAACAAAGCCTATATTTTAGCAAAATTTACTTTGATTTTGATACTATGGGTGACAGTTTGGACAAAGAATCGTGGTCTGAGTTATATTCTACTACAGACGTTAATCATGCTGCACTAATTCTTGCGACAAAGCTAGGTAAGGTCATAAGCGACAACACCATAGAAAGAAAAATTGCTAAGCGTAACAAGCCATTGAAACCATGGATTACTTTAAGTGTAATTAAATCTATAAGAAAACGGGATAGAATGCATAAAAAGACAAAAATAAATTGTAATGATCCAGATATTCGAATTAAATATGTTTCATATAGAAATACGTTGAAAAAAATTATAAAAAGTTTAAAACAAAATTATTACACAGATAAACTAAAAAAAAATAAAGGTAATATAAAGGAAACTTGGATGACTATTAAAGATTTATGTAATATTAATAGGTCTCATACATCATCATTAGAATTACTGAACTTAAAAGATACTGTTGATGAATCCCTTGATGAAGTTAATAGATTTTTTACATCTATTGGCCCTAGTCTTGCTAAAGAAACCCTACAAAAATTGAATACAGACGAGGCAACCCTAGCACAAAAAGCTAAAACAAAAAATGCGCCGCTACAGTCGATGGCATTATATTTATCAAACCCCGCTGAGGTTAGCAATATAATTAGCTGCCTTAAGAAGCATAGTGCACCTGGAATAGATAAAATAACAGCGTCTGTTTTGAAAAAGTTTTCATATTGCCTTGCGGAACCCATATGCTACCTAATCAACCTTAGTTTTGAACATGGTATCTTTCCTAACATATTTAAATGCGCTATTGTTTGTCCCATTTACAAATCGGGAGATAAGACTCTTGTGACAAATTATCGACCGATTTCGCTTTTAAGTAGCCTGTCTAAACTCATCGAAAAAATTATGAACAAAAGATTAACTAACTACCTAGAAAGCCATAAGATACTTGCTGATAATCAATATGGATTCCGATCTAATCACTCCACTAGTGATGCTGTACTTCAGCTTACCTCTAATATTACTACACGCCTTGATAATAATAACAAATGTATAGGAGTATTCCTAGACCTACAAAAGGCATTTGATACCGTGTCGATTCCAATCTTACTTACTCGCCTTGAGAACATTGGAATCAGAGGTAATGTACTTTTGTGGTTCAAGGATTACCTTACAGCAAGACAGCAGTGTGTAAGGGTTGATAAACACGTAAGTGGCTATGAATGGGTATCGTATGGGGTCCCGCAGGGCAGTACCCTCAGTCCAACGCTATTTTTAACATACATAAATGATTTATGCAAATTCCAAGTCAAGGGGGGTGATATACAAATGTTTGCTGATGACACGGTGATACTTTACTATGGTAATTCTTGGGACAATGTACGACAATTGGCGGAGCAGGGCATGTCTGCTATCACCGCGTGGCTAGAAGACAACTTACTGTCACTCAACACCACCAAAACAAAATTCCTCTGCTTTAGCAAGACTATGGCGTCTTCACCTAATGATTTTGATTTGCGACTACATTGCTATCCATGTAACAGATCCTATGTTGCAGCATCACGTTGTTGCTGTCCGACTTTATCAAGAACTACAGATATCAAATATTTAGGGGTTAAAATTGATGACAAACTAAACTGGCAGAAACACATATCTATGGTTAGAAATAGAATGAGAAAATTGACATATATATTTAGGGACTTGAGCCTGATACCAGATACTACACTTTTAATACAAACGTACAAAGCGCTGGCTGAATGTCTTATTACTTATTGCATAACCTCATGGGGTTCTGCGGCCAAAACACATATGCTAGCGCTTGAAAGGGCACAAAGGGCGGTGCTCAAAGTTCTTCTTCATCTACCATTTCGACACCCCACTCATTTAGTTTATGAAAGTGCTGACGTTCTAACAGTGCGCAAATTATTTATTTACCAAACTATACGCAAATACCATGCAACTATTGTACCACTTTTAAAACCTACAGGTAAACGAATAGATAAATGTCCAGTTCCAAGAGTAAAAAGTAAGTTCGCACAGCAACAATTCTTAAATATTGCACCTAGACTATATAATAAACTTAACTTAATTTATAAAACGAAAAATTTATCAAACTACAAAATAAAATACTTTATTAAATTATGGCTTAAAGACATGGAATACGGTGATGTGGAAAACCTATTACAAATCGTAAACTAAACGCAAATGCTACTCCTCCTCTAGGAGAATGTACACTGAAGCATAAAGGCAAGCGTACACACATTCGTAAACACACGCTTACACTCACTCACAACACATGCACACACACACACACACAGGCCCACACACACGCACACCCATGCGCACACACACACACACACACACACAAACACACACTGAATACTGTTATTGTTATATTAAATTCAACTAGAACTATGTATCTACTAACCATATTGTAACCACGAGTATGTATTAAGTTTCACTTGTTTTTGGGAAGGAACTGACTCTCAACATACAGCTCACGCTAGTTTGGAAGTCAGGACTACGTACATTTGTAATCACCTTGTTGTTACAATAAAGAATTATTATTATTAAAGAATTACCCTATTTATTTTCATATTATACGTGTATATTTTGTAAAATAAAATAAAATCTGCCAAACGTCTATGATTTTGACGCTCGGTAGATCCCATCAATATCAAACGCTTCAGCAATTTAAACCTTATTAGCATAAGCGGTGTACTGAGTGTCAGTTGCCAGTTTACGCCCCGCCCAGACCTCATCATTCGGCTATGAGCCCTGTGAGAGATAGGTCATGTCGCTTGCGTCTCCGCTGCACGAAATTTTACGTAAACCTGTTTGTTATTATAATACGCCGATTTGAGTTCGTAATTTCATGTTTTATGTTATAGACTGAATACTTTGAATCAAATAGGCTTTTCATGTAACTATGGGCACATATAATTAGGACCTAAGTTTATACTCTTGTTGCGTTTAATGTGTTATTGTTTATGTGCTTATAAATATTTATAATTAGAAGAATAAAATATGGACAATTAGAGAAATGAAGTTCTACGAAGGATTTGTACAAGAAAGCGTCGTAATAAAATAGAAATTCATCCATGGCCAAGTTATTATGAAATATGTAACATTTTTACACAAATAATTTTCATAAGAGTCTTTTATGACTAACTATGTTACTTATATATTATCGATTATGCATAATATAATTATATAAATTATTCTCACAATACATAGCTGCCACAGTTTTCAATTTTTGAAAGAGTAATAACATAAAATCGAATCATTTTATGTACCTATATTTCAAATTCATTAGCTTGTCAGAGCGCCTGGAGCCGCCACGGCGAACAATAATGATGACAGCGCTAATATGGCGCTCCGCAATCCGCACACAAGCGGTAACGAATGTTGTATTATTGTGTTTTGAACATAAACCTTTTTAGGTACATCGGGTAAAACTTTGATTATTCATAAACTATTAGGTATGTCTCAGTACATCTAATATCTTTTTAATTTCTAAAATCAATCATTTATAAGTAAAAAGGTGACTTCTCTGTTTGCTATAACACAAGATATAGTATTTTTTTAATAATAAAGTACGTAACTAATTATCATTATTGTAATTACAGTGAAGTTAAAGATAACAGTTCTGCAACGTCTTACACACATTTGACTTCAGTCATTCCTAACACGATCTGTTCAAGAGCTAGCCAAGAAATGCCAAACAATTTTTTTAACAAATTTGACTCAAATTCCGTAGTGATAAGCAAAAATTACAAGAGGGATAGCAGTGACTGGTTCGAATTGCGTAAGAATATGTTGACAGATTGAAATTTTTGTATAGTGGTAAAAAGAAGAGATAACAGCAGTAAGGCCAACTTAGTAAAAAATATTTTGTACAAATAAAATATTTGCAATGTAAAATCAGTTGCGCATGGAATCTAAAATGAACAACTGGCTTTGCAACAACTGGCGAAGCAAGAAAATGTAACAATCGAGCCTTGTGGATTATTCGATTATTGGTGCCACGCCAGATGGATTAATAGGTCCAAACACGATTGTGGAAATTTAATGTTCTAAAGTTGCCTATAAGAATGGCCTGGAGAATAGTATAAGAGCAAATAAAATACAAATATGGAAACATGATAAAAAAGTGAACTGACTAGTCTCAACAAATATTGTAATCGTTATTACCAAATTCAGGGGCAACGCCACGTTACACGCAAACAAAAGTGTTTATTTGCTGTGTGAAGTGGCGAAAGTATACCACTAAAAATAGAAATTATAGAAAGAGATGATATTTTCTGGGAGAAGCTTGTGGCGTTTTATATGAATTGGCAGTTGCCTGAAATTGTTGATTCTCGTCAAGCTCAAGGGATGGCATTGCGAGATCACGGAGAGGAAAATGTTTCATCAGTACTTGAAATTTCTACAATACCAAGCCGTAAAAGGAAAGTAAATGAAACTGTGCCTCGTAAACAACAGCAAATAATAAGTCTTATCACCTTACACTCTGCCTTTCACATTCGATGAGAATAAAGAAAACCTGCCGGGTTGTAGCAGACAGCTAACTTTTGATGAGCTGTAAACTCTGTATTTCGTTAATAAATTATAAATGAATATAAATAAATATCTTTTAATATTTATTTTCTTTGAAACAACACATATTTGAAGCAAAAGAATTTTTTTTATATTTTTACATACAAACATGTATGACGAGAGCTAACGAAAAAGCAGTAACTCAAATTCTAATTCTATAATTTTCTAAGCGACATAGCAGTATCTCATGAATAAGGTATATCCACATATATTTTTGATGTTTCATCTATTTTGAAAAATAATAATGGGTTGGGTTTCGAAACGAGTCGCCTGAATTTGAGGGTATTGGTAGTGTAGGGGGCTTAAGGTAGTTCGTTTTAATCCCCTTAAAGTAATTTTGGCTGCCGGAGTTGCGTCTAAATATTTTTAAACAATTTCCAAAATTTCATAAATACTTCGGCAATTATGCAAAACGGAACATAGTTTTTATACTTTAGTACAGTTTTACAAATGTAATTTTTAGGTTTTATGTGAAAAACGTGAAACGAAACGCAAAACTGCCATCTTGGAATGATCATATTGACAGCTTATGTCAAATTTGTGCGTCATTGCTTTCGAGTGCCTTGGGTTAGGTGCGACTGTAATAAGTAAATAAATAGGTTATGTTAGGTTCTCTTTTGACCCTTAATCCGAAAATAGGAGCCCTTCGCTGGGCTCTGACAACTAGTTTAATAAACTAGTGTGATGAATGTGGAAGTTGGCAGTGCCATACACACCGATGTTTGGAGAATTTTTTTTTTCAGAGGAATCCAAGTATTTCCGGCAAGTGAAAATGGTGAGGGGGGTTTCAAGACCTCCCCTGCTCCCTCTCCAATCACTTACAACCTCTTAAAACGGCGACTTATTTCGAAACCTTTGCCATAATAATTATACCTATAATAACAATAAACATCCATAAACAAATAAATGCAGAGAACAGCACTGTAAGAGAAGGAAAACTTGATACAAACCCTATACCAACCCGTTTGGCCAGCGTGGTATAGTAGGCCAATTCCTCCTTTCAAAGGAGAGGCCTAGTCCAGCAGTGGACTGTTAAAGGCTGATGATGATGAAACAAATAAAAGAAATCAACTTTTACTAAACTTCAATTATCTCGTAACTCGCTTTAGTTGAAATACGGCTTTTGCGCTTAGTAGAGCAGTATTGTGTTTTTTAGGGTACCGTAGCCAAAAATTGTAAAAACGGAACCCTTATAGATTCGCAATGTCTGTCTGTCTGTCCGCCCGTATGTCACAGCCAATTTATTGCAAAACAGATTTGAAAACTGGCAGGAATGGAATTAGATGTAGATATTCTATGAACTGCTTCACTATTTTTATACAAAAACAAAACAAACATAATAATGGCCTCTCCATACATGGAACTGACTTAATTATTTTTATCATCTTACGGCACGTAGGTCTTTACCTACTTTCGTCAACATTTAATACCTATAACGTCTAATGTAAACCAGTTTTGCTCATGGCTGCACTGAGAACAAAAATTGCGCTATGCCTATATTGTACAAACAGATTGATGTATGTAATATAAATTTTAATATCAGTATCTCAATTCAATATGCTAAAACGTTTTGCTTGCGATTTTGAAATATTGGAATACGGATGTCGCCAGAATACGGCCGCACGCGACGAGAATGAAGGGGGGCGCCCCGCAGTAGACGGAGCTAAGCTCCCTTCACCTCCCCTGCTTCACCCCCTCATTTACCAAAACAGTCGCTTAGGACAGCGCCTTAATAGCTTAAAGAAGAAGGAAATAGAGACAAACTTTGTGGGTAGTACTAACGATTTAATCACGACCATTGCTGTATTTTATGTTAACATACGGTTGGTTCGCTACCACCGTGTCTTAGCTATAGCGTAGATATCGAACGGAGGTTTCGGGTTTGATACTCGGGTTAAAAGAAATCGAATGTTTTTATTTATTTTCTTAGTAAATCATGCGTAGGTGGCTTCCGATCTCGAGCCTTGTGATCATATGCTTGCCTACAAATAGATCATCTTGTCTCGGTCTTACCTTATGGACTGTAACACTAAGCGTACAGGTCAACTTGCATTATTCCAAGCAAGTGCGTTTGAGTGAAACGTGGTAGTTATTGTTCTAGTACAGTTGTGATATTGGTTTTGGAACCAAATCCGAGCTTCAGTTGGTTTTTTTTTGCTAAGCCTAGAACAATAACTCCGGTCTAGACATTCCTTCGCAGGGCAGCGGCGCTATGTAGCAGACTCGCGTCTAAAGTTGTTAGACTAATCGAATCGTACATATTAAGTTCATAATGTAAGACTGTGTTTCAGCTATTGCGACTGACCGTGCTGCTTTTATGTGGAACACATTGTACCGTTTATATCTTAAGTAGACGTATGACCTGCAGTGCTGTTTAGAACTTTAGACGTGTAGTTGGTTAGTTCGAGTGTAGCCTGACCACCCATAGTCGAAATATATTACTAACGCCATTATTAAACAGAGTCGTGGTGTATAAAAAAAAACCTAGCGGTTTTCATTTGAACGTGATTACAGCTTAAGAAAAACTAAAGACTTCAACTCTTTAAAGATCTGTTTTATCGAATCTCGATGTTTTTGGTACGTAACGTGTTAACAGGTGACACTAATAAAATGTTTGGTGTGTTACCTTACTATGGTTAATAGATGGCATCACTTGTAAAGTTTAATTCAATTAAAATTACCTACTGCTTGTTTCTAAATTCATGTGATGCTCTGGGTATGTTTATTAAATACCCCAATTTCTATGGCCAGTTCCATGTTATGTTTAGGACGTTTAGGAGTGATACAGTAAACAGAAGAGCTTCTAGAAGAAGCTGTTGAACTCGATTATCAGTGTAGATGTGAGTGATTGAGTTATCATTGTGGTGTATTTTAATAATAAGTTTAAGCGATTTTCGTTTTCGATGTAGGTAGAACCAGGTCAGTGATGATTGTTTGCTTATCTATATTACCATTGCGATATAAATTATTGGACCAAGCGTGTTCAATACTGACGGAGCTATTCCTATACAGGTGCGTAAATACAAGAATGACTGTGACTGTGACTTTGAATGCAATTCAAGTAGGTATATTTTATTATGAATTAGAATGCAGTAGACATTTGCGAAATGATAATGTGACTTAGTACGTCACAAGATTCACAATAGCGTATGTATTGTGGCCATGTGTGCCAGTAGTATATGATAATCATTTGCAATAACATACCTAAAGTTTTAGTAAATATATTATTTATTATAGCTGTCATATGTCATAAAATACAGTGTTTTACACTAAACACCATATAGATATTTGTAGATATTTATGTAATATATTCAGATTATTCAACTGAGAGATTGATTTTAAATGAATATTGATTTTTAAATATGCGATTGCAATTGAACTGAACACTGACTAGTCAATTTATTTGCTAAAATAACCGTATGAATTTATTTTGAGCATATGGAGCCGCAGGGTGCTAGGACTCCAGAAGAGGAACCCCTACCGCTTAACAAACGATCAAACGGAAACAGGAATGGTTCAACCTCCGGAAATGCAGACACTAGATCCAAGTGTTCAAAGGCAACAAACAATCAAAGAGGAAGCGTAGAAGGTCTACATCAACCTCTTCATGTGCCAGCTCTTCATCAGGCATTTCTAGAAACTACAGAAGGAAGAAGCATAGGAAAACTTCCGGCTGGCCCACTAAAGAGGTACTTGATCTTTTCAATGCTATGCATAGAGAAAGCCAGGATAAGTCTCGTAGCTTAAATAAAAATCATTTAAACAATATTTTGCCGGCGTTCGATCCCTCCAGAAAATCTCAAAATGTTGATAGTTGGATTATAAAAGTCAATGAGTGCGCTACAATATACGAGTGAAACGAGAATCTGCTTCTCGTTCCATACATTTTGCTCTACATAAAACTCACTGGTCTCGCTAAAAAGTGGTTTGAAGCCCTTCCAAGCGTAGTCTTTAGTTGGTTAGAGTGGCAAACAAAGCTAAAGAAAGCGTTCTCGAATGAGCAAAATTATGGTCGACTTCTAGAAGAAATGTTGGCTCGTACAGCAAAGAGTAATGAGAGTTTGCGTGAATATTTTTTATGATAAGTTAATGCTGTTGAACAGATGTGAAATTAGTGGTAAGAAAGCAGTTGATTGTATAATCCATAGCATAAACGATAAGTCCTTTAGGAATGGTGCTCAAGCGTTAAATTGTAACGAGCCTGAAGACTTATTGAATTTTCATAGCTCTCAACGTTCTCTATCGGAGAATATTGCTACAAACAAAAAGCGAACAGATAAGAATCAATTGTCGCGAGAAAGGACATACTTTTTATAAATGTCCTAAGCCTGTTGTCAGGTGTCCTAAATGTAATAGAGTAGGCCATAGTAATGAAAATTGTAAATTAGAACCTCTAGTTTCGCGCTCAGAAGCTTAATAATTTATCGAAGCGATATTACGAAAATTATATTGTCAAAAACCAAAGGCTTTATAGGAATGTTGGAGATAACATTTGTCTAGTTATTCCAAAAGCTGCTGGGGCTGGACATCTAGATATTTCTAAAACAACTGAGCCAATTCAATCTGTCTTCTGGTTCCTAAATTAAGGTATAGTAAAATAAAAAAAAAACACGTAGTCCTGTATTTAGCGTGTCTACTATAAAGACGAATAATCCAAAAAAAAAGACTGGACTACCTTATTCCATAGAGCAGTTCCTCTTATGGTAGCAGTAGTTCCTCATCGGAAAGCAATATTAATAGTAACCGCAATATTTAATGTGAAAGAAACCTTCATCCGAGGGTCACTAATGGCCAAATGTAATGATTAATTAAGTATATTTTATCGTAATTCATTTGGAATACGAATTTATTAAAGTATATTTTAATTTAATTTTTATTTTATTTTGACTTTTGACTTGACTTTGACTTTAATGTATGTAGTAAAACTATTTTAAATGTGCTTAGTTATTTTACAGTTAAGAAAATAGCAGAAAACTAAAAAAAAAATGGAATAAAAGTATGCTTAATAGTCTTTGAGTTCAACTTGAAGTAAACACTTTTAACAATTTAACTTTAAATTTACTGTAGGAGTCATTAAAAATGTCAATGTTGTCGTCGCGAGTTTGGATGGTATTGTACTGATTGAGAATTCTATGCATTGGTGATTGTAGACCCAAGTTGGTTCTACAAAAAGGTATATGAATTTTTTTTGTGATTTTATGCCTGGGATATAAATGAGGAATAGCTAGAGATACTTTATCTAAGAGGTTGCTGCACTGTATATTATTATTTATTAATTTATGAAGAAAGCAAAGTTCAATGATACGTCTACGATTATTCAGGGTGATCATATTAAATTTGGATATTCGTTGATTGTATGGGTTTCGATGGGAAAAACCACTGCATGAGAATGCAAGACTTTTTGTAAAGGATCTTTGAATGCTTTCAATCCGTTGCGAACTAATAGCATAGTATGGTGACCAGACAACACTAGCGTATTCGAGATTGCTACGGACAAGAGTGTTATGCAGAGACAATTTGGTGGCATGATTTTTAAACCCTATTGTATTTCTTCTCAGGAAACCTAGCATTTGCGCAGCCTTTTTGACAGTTTGGTCAATGTGTGTTTTAAAGCACAGTTTCGTATCCATTATGACGCCTAAGTCACGAATTTCGTTGACTTCAGTCAGGTATGCTCCGCCAATATCGTACTTTGAATCCAGCGGCTTTTTCTTGCGAGTATATTTAATATAGAAGCATTTATTGGCATTAAGCGTCATGTGGTTTGCATTGCACCAGCACAAGATCTCATTAAGGTCATCCTGAACTAGCTTATTCAAAGCTAGTTATTAGTGTTTTTAATTGAACGATAAATTTTTAAGTCATCGGCAAATAGGGATATTTTGCAGCATTTATTGTAATCCATTTAGTATACATATATCTCTACATTATACTTTATCTCAATATATAAAATCCTTGCGTTACTGACTGACTGACAGACACGCTACAGCCGAAACTATTGGGAGCAGGAAGTTAAAATTTGGCATGTATGTACCTTGGGGACCGTAGGAGTGCACTAAGAAGGGATTTCCCGAAAATCCCACGGGATCGGCCAAAACGGTTAAATTTAAAAAAATGCAGCCGTAGCTGCTGGCGTCCTCTAGTATACTATAAATGATTGAGTAATAGTGTAAAGATGAATAGCATACATAATTATAATTGTAACTGATTTAGTATGTATATTTACATTATACATTATATATGTACGGTGAATGACTGTGTAATAGTGTAACAGTTGAGTACATTTCATTGTAATTTTATTTCTTATGGATTACTTACACTTTACATGTTTAGTATTATTTTGTATGGATACTTTATTATATATACAACTAATCACTTGATCTAATTATTTTGAATGATGTAAATAATCAATTATTTGTATGATTTGCCGTGCGTCAGGAGATCGCACGGTGCCGGATGGCCGAATGTAATGATTATGACAATTAAATTGTATTTTATGAAATATTTTTAAACGATTCGAGTGCTACAAACAGATTGCGCTAGTACTTATGGCCACATTAATAAAAAGTATATTTTCTATTTAAGTATATATCTATAAACAAATCAGTAAATAATTGATTATAGTTAAATATTTCAATTAAATTGTTATTACTCAATTAATCAAGCAATTTTGTAAATAGGATGTGATGGACGTTGTTTGCTGCATTCCGATTTGGCTGTCGCAAAGAAATATAACCTTATTCTGGGCTGTCGCTTATGAAGTTGTCATTTCCATTTAGAGTGGGAGAATATTTTAGCTTGTCAGATAAAGTAGGCGAGAGGGCTATCGTTTTGGCACTTCTGAGCAGTAAAGACGTTTAGCGCAAGCTATTTGGTGGTTGATAGTTGTAAATCAGTGCATACCTAGAAAGTGTAAAAGTGAGCAAATAAAAGTTACCAAGTGATTTTACTAGAGGAGTTTGATTTCATAAAACATGTTTGTCATATTTTTTTATGGCTTAAGCCAAATATGTATCTAAAATCTCAAAAAAAATTGATAGGTAGATCGAATATTGAATTCGGCGGTAAGTCACCATCATGGTAGTAAGTCCTTTTAAATTAATTATAATATTTGTGGTTTTGTACCCATACTGATAAATCATGATACAGAATTCAATTGCGTAATCCGTGACTCAGCTTTTTGTCTGTCAGAATTTTGATAACATTGCGATTTATAATGGAACAATTTGCTTAAAAATAATCTACCTATTCGGTTCAAATTCACAAACAGCTTAATTTTCAAGTAAATCTTGTTAACGTGATGTCATCGTTATTGTTAAACTAACCTTTCATCACGTTAATCAAGAGGAAGGTCATTGACCTATTTCTGCTGACGTATACTTATATCGCTGTTTCTGTTATACTAAATATACTATAGATATTATTTTGTACGTGAATTAATCATTTCAATCTCAGTTACGAAGTTAAGTCACATGAAAATGTGACACTTATGTGTATCACAGAGACTTATGGTTGATAGCTATCGAAAAATCTTTAATTTATAAGTCGTGTTAAATTATGATCAAGGGATCACGGTTAAATTCTTTCAAGAGGCTTGAACCATCAACAAAGATCTCTTTCTGATTACCTGCTGAAAACTCACGATCTTTCAAAAGTCTAAAAACAAATTATTGTTTGCTTTACTAAAATAAAAATATCCACAGGCGTCTACAGGAATGTTTATAGTATTAGAAATAAACACAAAATATAAAAAATATATTAATAAGCGCTCCATATTATTCGGTCACATTTAATTACGTGTATAAACGTAGCCGTGAGCGTTTTGTTCACGAATCAGTTGATAACACAGTCCCGGATAACAGACAACTCAATAACATTGTATATTCTTTTGTAGAAAAAAAAAATGAAAATTGGCAAGCGATAGATTTATAACGCGATATGATTATTGTAATAATATGCCAAAGGCTTTTGACATTTGACGGAGTATGAATATTTTTTTATATACGTTCACATTTGTATTATGATATTAAAGTGGAAAACAAATATATGACGGGTCTTGTAGTAACCATGTACCGTAACCTATAGATAACATAATAAATAAATTTAATTAAAGGAAATCAAGAATTCTAATTGACATCTTCTGTATGTATAAAACTCTTCCGTTACTAACTGTCTGAGAAGTAACGCACAGTTGAAACTACTGGGTGCAAGAAACTTAAAATAATGCCAAATTTTATGATCCTTGGAGTATAGAAAAGCACTAAATAAAGAGGTAAAAGTGTATATACCATACGTGCTGAGCAGCGCGTGAAGTCCAGTATAAAATATAAAACCAGATTACTTAGATCCATAACGTAACACCTTTATAAGAAAAGTGACCCAAATAGGAAATTACATCCATTATGGGAATCCTTATCTCTAACACCATAAGCTTTTCCTTAACCTTTTCTGTACCCCCATAACGACAGTTTTATGTTTTGTAGACCCGCTTTCAATTCGTCAATCTTATTCCTTTATTCCCGTAATAAATAAATTCAATGTCCAATTTAGTAAGATTATGGTGAAACCTGGCATCTGTTACGGGTAATTTGTTAAAGGCATCGGAATCAGTTTTTTTTTGCTCATGGGAGAATCCCTTGACTCAATTTGGCAGCAATATTTACAAGGACTAAATACCTACAAGTGAAACCACATATTATAGCACTTGTACTGGTAGTCGCCCGTGGCTTCACCTGCCCTAAAATATTACACATTAAAAAAACATATACATAATATGTACGTATTGAAAAATCTTTTTCTTAGTGAGTCCTATGTCTTAAAAGAAACTCGTCTCAATTTCATATTTCACCAGATGTTCTGTGATGATATGTCAGCAAAGACAAGTTATTTGATATATGTTACTGTTAAAGTCCGAAATAATTAAGATTTCCCAGTAAATCCTAAGATTTACCAGCATGAGTTGGTAAATGGCCGAATAAAAAAAAAAGAAAAAATAAGTTGACGGAGCACTGCGTGGCAGGGCTCCTATTTTTGGGTTAAGGTTCACAAGAGAACCTAACATACTCGTAGCATATTTGGCAATTTGTCTTTTTTTATGCACAATGTGTCAAATATTAGAATTATCGACTTGGGAGGCGGCGTAGTGTCCGCGCCGCCTCCCAAGTCATAACGAGACGGGGCCCGCCAACACCAACGGCGGGCCAATCCCGGCCAGGGTCACGGAAAAGTATGCTATCCACGAATCGCGTGACCCCGCCACGACACGGGACCCTTAGGGACACCGCGGTGGTTTTAGTGGGTATGGCCCGTTATAGGGGAGAGCCTCCACACACCTCCTCCGCCAGTCCCAGGCCCGGTCGAACACACTATGGCCGCGTTGGCAACGGGTTGAGATGGCTCATAAGGAGAGAAAGAAAAGAGGGTTCTCTTGTCTCCTTTAACCCAAAAATGCGAAGCAGGGCTACGTCAACTTAGTGGTTTCTTATTTATAAAATCGGACATTTACCAACTCATGCTGGTAAATCTTAGGATTTACCGTACTTCGGGCTTTTACAGTAACTTAAACATGATAAATATTTGCCAGCTCCGGAACAAATATTGCTAGTAACGATCATCTGATCGACTTCAAATATTAGTAACTTTTTTCATCAAGATGAGCCGTGAAAGCACGTGTGTACGTATAATATGTGCTTAACAAACATAAGTTATTCGATTACCATTTCGGTCAACAGTTTTCGGTCAGATGAAAATGCCGGAAGTTACAGCGAAAGTACATTTTATATAGATTTGTTAAATTTCGCCCGATCCATCAAAGACGGTAAGCCCTTGACGGGCGCACATATGAAATACATCTTCATTGCTCCACGAAACCACCGCCCAGAGTTGGCTAGTTCAGCCTTGCACGTGTGAAATATATTATATCACAGTATGAGGTTTATATACCAATGCGCATCTTCATAGGATTCTTACCTCATCTTTAAATATGAATAAAATTTAAGTGTATATAATTTCATAGGTTTTCTAACAAGTTTTTAGTTATCTACATGCTTCGATTCTTTTTGATATTATTTTCTGTTTGTTTATAGTATTTTTTGGAATAACTTAACCGACAGTAATGGGACTTCAAGTGGAAAATATAAAAAGACGTACATTGTACTTGTACATGCATGTACATTTAGGGCGCCAGCGTGAAAATTAAATATCCTCTAGTAAAGCAATAGTAATTGATGATAACTATCTTAAACTTATTATATTGTACTAGAGAAAATTAATTAGGGATGAGGTTAATACAATATTAAAAATACTGATTACTAATAAAACTGCAAATATTGATAGTACCTAGTACAAATCTACAAACAGTTATTATGAGATTTCATCTTATTTTTACGACCATAATAAAATAATTAATCTTATGTCTAATTATAATAAGAAACATTAATTAAAGCAATATCAAAGTAATAAATCAAACTAACAAAAAAATCACTGCGCAAAAAACACCCGATACATAATCTAATTCTCATTTATATCGAAGAATAATATCGCCAACGAGTATCAGTCAATTATCTGTCGTGTCCGTCAATACTGCCTTTGGGAATAAGTCTATTCAGAGAGTTTATTCTCAAAGGATCAGAATTAATAGAGAATCGTAGTTGGTCATTAAATCATAACTTGTTGCTAAAGCTACGAATATATTCTGATGTTTGGTTGTGAGCTCTGGGAAATCCGATACGTTAAGTACGTCTTTGTCTTGCAAAAGATTGTAGGGTTTCCTTTCTTCTTTGTTAAGGAAGCACCTTACCTTTTGATAAATATGACAATGGTTCTGGTTGATTACAGAAACATTTTGTAAAAAAATTAAAACGTTTTATAGAGTGCAAGATTTCACAGAATTAGTTCTTTATTTTTGTTTCAAACTTATTTCATGGATACTTTAACCGTAACGATTTCATTTTGTTTATTTAAATTGTTTTCGGAAAGACGGTACACATACCTGTACCGTCTTTCCGAAAACTTTGAACATATTACCTAATATACAAACATATGTATATTAGATAATTTGTTCAAAGCGGTTGAAGTTTTGTTGCAAGATACAGTTGACAAACAAGACGAGTCGGAGTAAATATCTTTCGGAGTGTTCAAATATTCAAATATATTTTGTGTTTTGTGTACTTGTTTTCACATAAAATATGCATCACAAACGAATTAATATTTTCGAGAAAGCTAATATACCTTTCAAAATAAGCAGTTGCTTGTCCTTCCCACAATTGTATTATCTGTAGGTCTAGGTTCAGCGGCGACCACTGAATACAACGCTCGGAACTGGTGGAACCCACATCGAATATAATCTGAAATTGCAAATTTAGACAAATAACAACTGAAACTTACCTACATCCATGTTCATTTCATTAATCAAATGAATGCACTTCCTTATAGAGATAAAACTGTTACTGTGAAACTATATACACAACTTTACCTTCCTAAATAGAATAGCAAAATGTAATGAAACAGACCCCCAATGTCCACATTACATTCACTATATTTAAGTACGACGGACATTCATGCTAAAAGCTTAGATAATAGTCGACTATTACATATATTCACTGCGTAAACACATTTACATATATTCACTGCGTCAACACACATATGCAAACTATACATGCCCCATATAAAGTTATCGGAGGAAAAGGCAATGCCATGTAGGGAAATGTGTTAGGAAAAGTGCATGGCGATTTCATTTAGCGTTGACGTTTATGCGCTTTTAACCGAAACTCATATTGGATGGGATCTGCATTGAAAAATGGTTTTATTATAAAAGTGCGACGTGCAATGCGAACACTGTGATATCTTCTTCGTGATATTCAATGAATGTAAGTAAAATTTTGCACGACATTGTTGCCTTTTTTCTATTTACGAACATGATGGATATGACACCTATGAAGGCAGATTTAATGCTTTGGGCATTTTTTCACGATCTCCCTGAGAGTAAGCTAGAGATTAAAAAGTTGTATTTTAAATATAAGGGTTATAGTACATACAAAAGCAAATACTTACGCATGTTTGTTATAGTTATAATTTATTTTGTATAAGCGAAAAAAATTGCATTCAAAGGACAGCAGCGAATCCACGATTACATTTACCAAACTGTTTTGGAAAAAGGAACACCATATAACTTTCTCTCTCTCTTAAGTATGATACCTGCTCAATAACTTACTAAGAAAAGCCTTATCCTTCACAACTTTTAATTGAAGAAGCAACGCAAAACAGGTTGCCATTAATTACGTACGATGTTATAATTCTGGATAATTTACGTTTGTATTTGGAAACAAGCTTTTCTTAGTATGCTAGTGTTATGATATCTGCGTCTCAGAAGTGTTATTAATGTGTCTAGGCAAGAGAACGCTGAAAAAAGCATGATGACTTTAACAAATCAGGCAACTAAACTTCTGAAATTCACTTATTACTTTCGTCTGAATAATAATTCAGGTATGTCGTGGATATGTGCTTATTTGTATTTAAGATACATACGTAACGGTTTATTTGCCGTTTTAAAATATTTTTATACGCATAAAGTACACAAAATTCGCTAGAATAAATAAAACAGTGTTGTTAAAAACATTGCTCACATATAACTGTATGTTCATTACCTTTCTAGTTTGCCTACATCAAAGCAACCTCAGAGATATTTGAATTCATGTAGTATTCGATACATACTGCGTAATTTTTTTTAATATAATAGGTAGATTCACGAACGAAAGTTTTAGGAAAAGGATCAGAGTCTACAGAAATCTCTTCCTTGAAGGAAAAGATTTCTGTAGTCTCTCTTTCTCTAGCCCTCTCATCATACCCTATAGGCAAGTAAGTCCGTTTAAATATTCATGTGTCTAATAATTACATAGAGCTTTAAAGCTAGTATTAAAATTTGTGTTTAACTTGACATCTTAAATGTGAAATTGCGTTTTCTATATAATAGATCTCCAAAGATGTAACTTTTCAATGGACCTCGTGCTAAGCAATGCAGAACTTGGTATTTTTGATGGTGTTCACTGTGTTACCAAAGGGAATGGTTTAAATAATTCTTAAAGGCAATCCGAAGCCTGCCTAAAGAACTTTGGTAAAACAATCCACTCTGAATAAAATTGTGTGTCAATTACATATTTTGTTTATTTAAAAAGACAACTCCCCCACTAGGAATAAATCCTGTTTCGTGGGGTCTTTACAAACATACGACCAACGGACACAATGAACACCCAGGCTCAAAACAACAATTTATGAATCAAACAAAGTGGTGCCTCGTGTGGGAATCGAACCCACAACATTCGGTGCAGTAACAAGCGGCAAGATGGCCGCTTAAACCACTACGCCAATCGTGCAGTCAAAAAATATGACATTCAGAATTAAAACTGTACCGTTCGAAGTTCATACCTAACAAGAGCATCGCAGCTCAGATGCAATAGTAACATACATTTTAGAAACAGGTATCCCAAATTATTTGTACTAAGACAAATAGAAACCTTTTTCCTTAGGTTTCTTTAGATCCATTAAGATGTCACCTCGAATACATATTTACATGAACACAAAAACATGCTTTAGAAAATAATATATTGGCCCCTACATTACAAGATAACCCTACTCACACGAGATGTTATATAGATAAAAGCATTACTTGTTTCACCTATCAGAATAACTTTCAAATAGTGAAAGTTTGGGACCAAGTCAAACAACAAGATATTTGCCATATCTAACATAGCTAAAATCACTTTAGGCGACGCTAAGTTATTGGGATACATAGTTTCAAAATTTCACACCTATAAATTTTGTAGAAACAATAGTAATTAAGATGTTTAGGAGTTTAAGGGGTTTGCTTTATACGTCTTGGTGTTTGTGCAGCTGGATGAGTGTAAATGTTTCAGAGTTCATGTTTAGCTCTTCAAATCAGAGTATGAGTTCTACAGGCTTAGTACTGAAGTTATAAAGTTGGGAGCTTATTTATAAAACCTGTGTGATAAAGAAAAGGGTGACATAGTTGTGAGTAAATAACAAAGGATTTTACAACCTTTTATTCATACAACAGGTAAAATGCAAGCATATATTCATGGCATATGTGCAATTTTCGAGCAATTTATGCAATTGTTTTTTAATATTCCGTCATTTTCGGGACGTATGCCTAAATTGTGTTCTCATTTCACGTAAACTATGAACATTTAATTTTGTTGAATTCAGTGTATTTATAATATACTAGCTGACCCAGCGAACTCCGTATCGCCTTTTTAAGAGTTTTTAATTAATTCCCTTTTTTCCATGTCCCTTTTCCAAAGTTACCATTGACAGCGCTTAATCTCTTATCATTTCAGAGTCTATAAATGATGATGAGGGTGTGTAATACACCTCTGCCTACCCCTTCGGGGATAAAAGGCGTAAAGTTATGTATAAATGATGAACAAACAAACATAGATTTTTATATAATATTGAATTCCCCATTCCTTAAAATATCGGAGACGATACCCATATCGACTTTAAAAAAGAATCCCGTCCGCCATCTTTGATTTCCTATCCGCCATCTTTGATTACGAAATAGATGTTGTATTTGGATTTACCATCCCTTAAATCATTAGAGACGACACCCATATTGATTTTTTTAATTTTTCCCATCCGCCATCTTGAATCACGAAACAGATGTTGCATTTGAATTTTCCATCCCTTTTAACATCGCAGACGATACCAGTATTGATTATTTAAAATTTTCCAATACGCCATCTTTGATTTCCCATCCGCCATCTTTGATCACGAAATAGATGTTGTATTTCGATTCCCCACCCTTTAAAATATCGGAGACGATACCCATATCGACTTTAAAAAAAATCCCGTCCACCATCTTTGATTTCCTATCCGCCATCTTTGATCACGAAATAGATGTTGTATTTGGATTCTCCATCCCTTAAATCATCAGGACGATACCCATATCGATTTTTTAACATTTTTCCCATCCGCCATCTTTGATTTCCCATCCACCATCTTGAATCACGAAATAGATGTTGTATTTGGATTCCCCATCCCTTTTAACATCGCAGACGATACCAGTATCGATTATTAAAAATTTTCAATCCACCATCTTTGATTTCCCATCCGCCATCTTTAATCACGAAATAGATGTTATATTTCGATTCCCCACCCCTTAAAATATCGAAGGCGATACCCATATTGATTTTTAAAATTTTCTCATCCGCCATCTTTGATTTCCCGTCCGCCATCTTGGATCACTAAATAAATTTCATATTACTTATCAGCGTCCCGAAAATCTCGAAAACGATACCCATATAGATTGTATCCTATTCGTTTAGCCTTTTTTGCCTTGACCCAACCCTCCCACCACCCACCCTTCTCGTTTGACCATTTTATTATTTTTGTCTAGCCCCTAAAAGTTGTGGCGTAATTTTATATAGCCTATAAAATTTTAAAGAAAATTTTCCGAAAGGCTATATAAAATTAAAATTTTATATAGCCTTTTGGAATAATTGGGCTATCATAGGCAATAACAATTTTTAAGATCCGACTGCTAGTTCCTGAGATTAGCCGACATTATCTTTTAGACTTTTTAGCCTTTTGCCCGGCCCCAAAGGATCGAAGCGTTATGTTATATAGCTTATAGCCTTACGGAATAACTGGGCTATCGTATACAAAAATATTTTTTCAGATCCGACCGGTAGTTCCTGAGATTAGCGCGGTCAAACAAACAAACAAACAAACTCTTTCGCTCTATTATATTAGTATAGATGTCGTTTTAACTGTTTAAGAAATATAACTGCAAAAAGTATTTACACATACAAACTACTTAGTACTAAGATTTAGTATTAGGTACTCAAAATGTTATCCGGTATCTGTGACGTTTGGCTAGAGTGGCCAATATGGCGACTGTGATTTGTCTGTCAGAACCATTAGAATTTAACAAAATACTCGACAATCCGAATTTTGCGGATATATGTTGCCGACTCCAAATCTTTATTTTTTAATGTTTTATATTCAGGTAAGGTATCGATGTACTCCTTGACGAAAATATTAATATGAGATTTGACACTGCGATAGCAGCGCAGTCCGTCGGTTCCAATGTGAAACATTCCAACATCCACAACTACTTACAAATTAAAAATTAAGTAAAAGAAACATTTTCCAGTGGACTAAATTGATAATCTAAACCATTCTCAAGTCCCCTTGAACACATACAATAAATTTCATCAAGATCAGTCCAGTCGTTTAGGAGGAGTTCAGTGACATACACACGCACACAAGATATATATATATATATATATATATATATATATATATATATATACATTAAGATAACCAATCAAAAACATGACCTTTCTGCACTTATACCTACTCCATATTATAAATAACTGTGCCAAATTCCATATAAATATAGTGCAGACCTGAAATTAAAAAAATACTTTCAAAGCATAAATATACCCGAAGCTGACGTAGTTCTGATAATATATACAATGAAATACATCGGTTTCAATATGCTCGCCCAATATATCATGTCTCACTGCGCCTGAATTTTAAAACCAATCATTTAGCGCGAACGACAACTTCACGCAAGACTCTATTAGTTTGTCTAAACAGATTAATTTCATACAATCTTGGTTATATTTTTTATATATTTACGCCTGTATCCCCGAAACAGTAGTCAGAGGAGTAATGTTAAGTACACCCACATCTCGCCATGAATTTTTAGGTCCTACGTAATAGGAGGCGAACCTATTGCCGTTACCGGACACATCACCAGACTCCGAGCTGCTACTGAGAATTCGGAAAAACCCAGTAAACCTTTTGCCCGACCCGGGAATCGCACCCGGAACCTCCGATCAGCAGTCGCACACGCAATCCACTGGAGCACGGAGGAGTTATATTTTGATACCAAAATTGAATCAAAATTATCTGGATTTTACTTTTCGGCTGAGCTGCTGAACGGATGTCGATGATATTTGGTGAAGATTCATTTTGTTCTTTGAGATTGGACAGGGGGTAATTGAATATGTTGGCGTGTTCAGTTGCGACCTATGTCGCAAAAACACGCAGCGGTTTACGTAAATAACGTAAATGCATTGGAAATACTTGGTAAGCTTATTACGTAAAACTGACTCTCTCGCGCTGCAGCGTGGCGTAAGATAATATTTGTAGCAATATTAGCTTGACCAAAACATAGACCAAACCCTCACTGAAATTATAACACATGACTGAGCACTGATCCATAAAATATTATTATTCTATTCATAATAATTACACAATATTATTTTTTGAAAATTGATTGTGTTTACCAATGCATAAAAATACAGCTATTGAGAACTGAAAGACCTATTTTCAATTTTCATAATCTGATTACCGAAAAGTTACTTAAGTGTAAAATCAGGTTTTTAATAAAAAATCACGTTTAAAACTGCCTCTCAACTTAACGGCAAAAAAAGTTTTTGAATTACTTAAAAAGATAGCTAAGCGACGTACAATGGAGGTCAAATTTCAAGCATCGAAGGCTTAAGGCAAATTTTGTATTTCATTTTTAATTATTGAGTTCTAAAACACGATGGGTTACTCAAAGGTTTATGAACCCCCTAATTTAATAATGAGAGGGAATTATAAAAAAAGTGTTTTTGTGGAGACCATTGAACATCCACCATACCTAGGTCTTAGGAAGCACTCAATACGTGTCTCCATACACAATCCCTCCCAATCTGATTTGATTTATTTAATGATTTAAAGCTTTTGCGACATGTATGCATAATGGATATGTATAGTACACGTAATTCGTTAAGCGTATAAGGCTAATCGTGACAAGGATTGAGAAAGGAATGCTGAAATGGTGTGGACACGTCGAGCGAATGAGTGAAGAAAGATTGACGAATAAAATATATAAGGCAGATGTGTGTGGGCAAGTCGGTTGCGGCAGACCTCGTAAGACGTTCGTCGACCAAATTGGGGACGTCTTGAAAAGCGGAAAATTCCGAAGCACCCGTAACCGGCGAGCATGTATGAAAAGAGTAATGAATGAAAGGGAAGCGCGTGAGGTTTATAAGGATAGAAACAAGTGGCGTTCTATAGCCTTAATCGACTAAATTGCAATTAAGTCCTGTTGTCAAATATTGTATTAGCCTATCATTGCGGCAGCTATTAGTAATAGTATTAGGATTCGAAAATAGCTAATATTGTGTGAATTAGTAAGACTAGTAAGCGGACCCCGCGCTCCAATACAAAAAGTCTTGGATGTAACTGGGACTAACGCTAGAATGATTATGATGAATAGAACTCGCAAAGCTATCATGCTATCTGGTTAGCGGGGTTTAGCGTCTGGCTTTCCGGCTCCTCGTTTCGGACAATTTTGAAAACTGGTGTGCTGGATTGGATGAAAGATACCACTGGTAGACTGGTATTAAATTATTTAAAACAAAATAGTAATGCTTTAAGCAAAAAAACATCGTAAAAGTCGCTGTAGGTTATATAATTCCACTAGGAGCAAACCGGGCACCACTAGTATAAATTTTATATTTTCTACTTAAAGATACATAGATACTTCAACACATTCAGTGCACTCGAACAAGCTTGAAGTCCATTGTGGTCCCTAAAGTGACATTGCTGCCTGCTGCGTACCTATTTGTAAACAAAATACCTTTTTATAGGTTGTTCTGTGCCTCGAAGCTCTATTGAATGACATTAAATTCAGATGTCAACGAGGTCCCAACAGGATTATAATCCAGGGGGCCAATTCTCCTATTTTTATATGACATTCATATTATATTTTGAATGGAGTCCATTCAAAATATAATATCAATGTCATATAAAAAAAGAAGCGGTATTCTGATAACCTAATGACATTATCGTATAATTTGACATAAACTGTTCGTCGTTGACACATATTTTGACACTTGTTTCAATTTACGATCTCGTTACAACTTCGTTCAATTATCAGATAATTTAGAAGAATACGCTTTTTGTGACGTAAGTATGACACTGACATGATATTGAAACTATATTTATTTAGCAGAATTGGGCCCCAGGTGTCAACGCTAGTGATTTAAATATTGATAGAATAGAACTATGAAATATTTGAATTTTAGTCGAATACATACATTTGAATTCCTTTTTCATACACGTCAAAACCAAACTGTGAGCGGTGGCAGCCCCATTTGTGATGATTTTATGCAGTATTGATGTAAATGTATAAAAAAATATGATGATCTTATTTCAACTTTATACAGTCATAATACTCGTACTATAAGGTGGTTCCCGTGATGACTAAGAGCAAATAATTGTTGAGTTTATGATTACCATTCATTTCATTCTTCAAAACAATTGGTGGCAACCAATTTATCGTTGCTTTTTATGCTTCCAATCGTGCCATCTTGGTTTGTAATAAGGGATGTATTATATTAACCCTTATAGATACTTTTTAATAGTGGCCTGGACTCTGAATTCTACATATCTGAATTACGTAAAAAGTCTACAAAGTTATTATGTTAGTTAAAATACACAACTGACGACATTTCTATGATAACCTCGTCTCTACTACTTTGTAAATAACCCTCCGTGCACCAGGTGGGGTTTGACAAACCCCAGTCCTTCAAATTTCGCCATAATTTTGAAACTGTGAACGCGCCGAAGTTCGAATTCTCAGTAGCTGGCATTGCAACGTTGCCGTTTCGATCAGTGCCGCTAAGTCAGTCCGGCGTCAACCGCCAAGCGAGCTACACGCCCTTAAAGTGCGTCTGGGCGTCACACACCCCACCTCGTTCGGCGCGTTGATAAAAAGGTAAGAATTTTATTTGATGTTATTTTTGTATTTTTTTATTTATTTGTGTTTCATTTATGTAAGTTTAGCATTTTAAATGGATTTTAATTCGTTACAGATAACAGTTTACATGAAAAATGTCTCATATCAAGGAAGCTGATATATTACAAGCACTTTTAGACGAAGGAGACGACTTTGAGTTAGAATCTGGAAGTTCAGGACCGGGATCGGAAGATGAATCTGAACATTTGAGTATTCAGAGTGACACGAACAGCGAAGTTGATGCGGAAATGCTTTTTTCCGACTTTGGCAGTGACGACGATGTACCACTTTCAGAGCTTCGCCCGTCTAGACAAAGGTATTATACTAGCAAAGATAAGACAACGAAGTGGCAAAAAGAACCATACAGAAGCAACGTTCGCTATAGAGCAGAAAACATTATAACTCATTTGCCTGGTGTGAAAACAGTTGCAAGGGGTAAGTTATCACCTCTTGAATGTTTTCAACATTTTATTTCCGGTGCTATCACAGACGAAATTGTGAATTGCACTAATGAAAAAATACTCTCACGATCAACTAGTGATCCCCAACAATCACAAACTACAAAGGAGGAAATGAAAGCACTTTACGGTTTACTTTTCCTATCAGGTTTGGCTCGTTCTGGCCGTCAAAGTACAATCGATTTATGGGCTACTGATGGGACAGGAATGGATATTTTTCGAGACACGATGAGTAGAAATAGATTTGCTTTCCTATTGAATAATTTGAGGTTCGACAGTGCGACTACACGACGCGAGAGATTGAAGACTGATAGATTAGCTCCGATAAGAAATGTTATTGATATTTTTTTTTAAAACAGTCAAGATGCTTACATTCCATTCGAAAATCTAACTTTGGATGAAGAATTGGTAGCTTGCAAAGGACGATGTGCATTCCGCCAGTACATTCCGTCAAAACCGGCCAAGTACGGAATAAAAATATATTCGTTAGTTGACACTAAAACCTATTATACTTTGAATATGAAAATATATTGCGGAAAGCAGCCCGGAAACAGCCCCTTTGCCGTGAGCAACAAGCCGTACGATGTGGTCGATCGTCTAGTTCAATGTGTATCTCAGTCTTCTCGAAATATCACTATGGATAATTTCTTTACTAGCTACGAAAGTACAGAAAATTTACTTCATAACCATAAGCTCACCATTGTTGGAACTTTACGCGCCAATAAGACGTGCATTCCTCCAGTATTCAAGAAATATCGTGAAGTACATACATCACTATTTGGATTTCAAAAGGACATTACTATTTTATCCTACGTACCAAAGCCGCGTAAAATGGTATATCTAATGTCTTCACTGCATCATGACAGAGAAATAGATTCTGCAACCGGCAGTCAACAAAAACCCGCAGTGATAACGTTTTATAACCAGACTAAAAGTGGCGTAGAAGGATAAGTTATGTCGTACTTATGATGTTTTCAGAAATTCTAAACGTTGGCCGCTAACGATATTTTTTGCGTTGCTGAACCATGCAGGTATAAATGGAATGATTATCCACATGTTCAATAATAGTATTGAAAGAAATAAAAACAATCTGAGAAGTAAATTTATTCGAGAATTGGGTATTTCTTTGATAAAAGGCCACTTAAACTGCAGAAGGCAGAACCAAAAGCGTCCCAGAGACCTACGCAATAGAATTGCTAAATATTTTGATGATTCACCTGAAAATTTAACCGAACGTACAGCAAGAAGGTCTAATGCTCAAAAAACATGCTTAAAGTGCCCTAGAAATAAAGATAAAAAAACAAAATACTCATGCAAAAAATGTTACGTACCAATATGTATGGACAACACTGATTTTTTTTGTCAAGACTGTGGTCAATTGAACACCGATGATATCAATTAAAATTTATATTTCCTGTGTTCAATTTTTGTTTAGATAATAGAATATATATCGTAGTTTGTAAAATTAAAATGATTGTGATAATTAATAGTGCCATTTGAAATAAGTTCATAAGAAGTTACTGTTAAGTTACATAAACTACAGAAGTTGTGTTTTTGTTCTTTTAAAATAAAAAAATATTTTATTACATACTTTCTACTCTGAGTTTTACTTAAACCTGATAATTATTGTGTATTTATAAATACCTAATATTTAATTCCACCAAAAAACAAAAAATATGTAATTTTATCACTTTTCTATTTTAGGGGTTGTCAAACCCCACCTAGTATGGGATGAGACTTTTAGTCACCTGGTACACGGAGGGAAATACTATAATGTACAAGCATATTATAAGGCAAACCAAATTTACCTATAATACGAATTAATATTTACGACACAATGGCATTTTTGCATTTTCATGGCGACCTCAGTCCATAAAGATGAAGTGATTTGATTAGACCCAGAGTATTTCGTGCCACCAGAAGGCAATTCTCGTATTTTATCTGACATCGACATCGTACCCCCATAATGACAGTTTTATGTTTTGTAGACCCACTTTCAATTCGTCAATCTTATTCCTTTATCCCCGTAATAAATAAATTCAATGTCCAATTTAGTAAGATTATGGTGAATCCTGGCATCTGTTACGGGTAATTTGTTAAAGGCATCGGAATCAGTTTTTTCTTGCTCACTTGCTCATGGAAGAATCCCTTGACTCAATTTGGCAGCAATATTTACAAGGACTAAATACCTACAAGTTAAACCACATATTATAGCACTTGTACGCAATAATAGCGAAAACTACAAACTAAATACTTAAACTAAGAGGTAGATCCAACTTCAGGCTAGATTTCACTGAGTAGGAAGCGGACAGAGACATACAACAGGGCGCACGTAGCTGCTCTTCGCTGTTTTCACGGTAACAACGCGGGTTGTACCGTCCTTGAAAGTATGCAGTTTCTCTACGATGGCCAACGGCCACGAAAGCGCCGGAGCATTATCATGTATTATGACGACCAACGCACCCTACCAGCGACCTATGGATATACAGTCCACGTAGATGGCGCTACCAGAAACATTTTGTAAAAAAAATTTAAAGCGTATTATAGGTGCAATATTTCGCAAATTATTTCTTTATTTTTGTTTCAAACTTATTTCGTGGATACTTTAACCGTAACGATTTCATTTTGTTTATTTAAATTGTTTTCGGATAGACGGTACAGGTACATACCTGTACCGTCTTTCCGAAAACTTTGAACATATTACCTAATATATAAACATATGTATATTAGATAATTTGTTCAAAGCGGTTGAAGTTTTGTTGCAAGATACAGTTGACAAACAAGACGAGTCGGAGTAAATATCTTTCGGAGTGTTCAAATATTCAAATATATTTTGTGTTTTGTATACTTGTATAAGCAGTTGCTTGTCCTTCCCACAATTGTATTATCTGTGTAGCTAGGTTCAGCGGCGACCACTGAATACTCGTACAACGCTCGGAACTGGTGGAACTCACATCAAATATAATCTGAAATTGCAAATTTAGACAAATAACAACTGAAACTTACCTACATCCATGTTCATTTTATTAATTAAATGAATGCACTTCCTTATAGAGATAAAACTGTTACTGTGAAACTATATACACAACTTTACCTTCCTAAATAGAATAGCAAAATGTAATGAAACAGACCCCCAATGTCCATATTACATTCACTATATTTAAGTACGACGGACATTCATGCTAAAATCTTAGATAATAGTCGACTATTGCATTTACGAGATATATTCACTGCGTAAACACATATGCAAACTATACATGCCCCATATAAAGTTATCGGAGGAAAAGGCAATGCCATGTAGGGATATGTGTTAGGAAAAGTGCATGGCGATTTCATTTAGCGTTGACGTTTATGCGCTTTTAGCCGCAACTCATATTGGATGGGATCTGCATTGAAAAATGGTTTTATTATAAAAGTGCGACGTGCAATGCGAACACTGTGAAATCTTCTTCCTTCAAGTAAGTGCGTTGTTATTCAATGAATGTAAGTAAAATTTGGCACGGCATTTTTGCCTCTTTTCTATTTACGAACATGATGGATATGACACCTATGAAGGCAGATTTAATGCTTTAGGCATTTTTAGACGATCGCCCTGAGAGTAAGCTAGAGATTAAAAAGTTGTATTCTAAATATAAGGGTTATAGTACATACAAAAGAAAGTACTTACGCATGTATGTTATAGTTGTAATTTATTTTTGTATAAGCGAAAATAATTGCATTCAAAGGACAGCAGTGAATCCACGAATACATTTACCAATTTTTTTTTGGAAAAAGGAACACCATATAACTTTATCTCTCTCTTAAGTATGATACCTACTCAATAACTTACTAAGAAAAGCCTTATCCTTCACAAATTTTAATTGACGAAGCATCGTAAAACAGGTTACCATTAATTACGTACGATGTTATAATTCTGGATAATTTACGTTTGTATTTGGAAACAAGATTTTCTTAGTATTCTAGTTTTATGATATCTGCGTCTCAGAAGTGTTAATAATGTGTCTAGGCAACAGAACGCGGAAAAAAAACATGATGACTTTAACAAATCAGGCAACTGAACTTCTGAAATTCACTTATTACTTTCGTCTGAATAATAATTCAGGTTCGTCGTGAATATGTGCTTATTTGTATTTAAGATACATACGTAACGGTTTATTCGCCGTTTTAAAATATTTTTATACGCATAAAATACACAAGATTCGCTAGAATAAATAAAACAGTGAAGTTAAAAACATTGCTCACATATAATTTTATGTTCATTATCTTTCTAGTTTGCCTACATCAAAGCAATCTCAGAGATATTTGAATTCATGTAGTATTCAATACATACTACGTATAAAATCTTATATAATACACATGCTAGGTAGAGTCACGAACGAAAGTTTCAGGAAAAGGATAACACAAGACTATAGACTACAGAAATCTTTTCCTTGAAGGAAAAGATTTCTGTAGTCTCTATTCCCCAAGCCCTCTCATCATATCCTATAGTCAAGTAAGTCCGTTTATATTTTCATCTGTCTAATAATTACATAGAGCTTTAAGGCTAGTATTAAAATATTAACTTGACATCTTAATATTATTAAATTGCGTTCTCTATGAAATTATCCTCCAAAGATGTAACTTTTCAATGGACGTCGTGCTAAGCAATGCAGTACTTGGTATTATTGATGGTGATCACTAAGTTACCAAAGCGAACGGTCTAAATAATTCTTGAAGGCAATCCGAAGCCTGCCGAAAGAACTTTGGTAAAACAATCCACTCTGAATAGAATTGCGTGTCAATGATATGACATTCATAAAGTCAGAATAAAAACTGTACCTTCGAAGTTCATACTTAACAAGAGCATCGCAGCTCAGACAGAATAGTAACATAAATTTTAGAAACAGGTACCTATCCTAAATTATTTGTACTAAGAAAAATATAAACCTTTTTCCTTAGGTTTCTTTAGATCCATTAATATGTCAACTCGGATACATATTTACATGACCACAAAAACATGCGTTGGAAAATAATATATTGGCCCCTACATTACACAATAACCCTACTCACACGAGATGTTATATAGATAAAAGCATTACCTGTTTCACCTTTCAGAATAACTTTCAAATAGTGAAAGTTTCGGACCAAGTCAAACAACAACATATTTGCCATATCTAACATAACTTAAATCACTTTAGGCGACGCTAAGTTATTGGGATACATAGTTTCAAGAACTTCACAGCTATAAATTTTGCAGAAACAATAGTAATTAAGGTAAGATGTTTAGGAGTTTAAGGGGTTTGTTTTATACGTCTTGGTGTTTGTGCAGCTGGATTAGTGTAAATGTTTCAGAGTTCATGTTTAGCTCTTCAAATCAGGGTATGAGTTCTACAGGCTAGTAGATACTTAAGTGATTAAGTTGGGAGCTTATTTATTAAACCTGTGTGATAAAGAAAAGGGTGCCGTAGTTTTGAGTAAATAACAAAGGATTTTATTACATTTAATTTATACTACAGGTAAAATCCAAGCATATATTCATGATATATTATGTGCAATTTTCGAGCAATGTATGCAATTGTTTTCTATATTCAGTCATTTTCGGGACGTATGCCTAAATTGTATTCTCAGTTCACGTAAACTAAGAACGTTTAATTTTCTTGAATTCAGTGTTTTTATAATGGATTACAAAAAATACCATTCTGCGTTTATACTCAATATAAATAACTGTGCCAAATTCCATATAAATATAGTGCAGACCTGAAATTAAAAAATACTTTCAAAGCATAAATATACGCGACGCTGACGTAGTTCCGATAATATAATAATATACAATGAAATACATTGACAGAGCTTCGGAATGCTCGCCCAATATATCATGCCTCACTGCGCCTGCATTTGAACACCAATCATTCAGCGCGAACGACAACTTCACGCAGACTCTATTAGTTTAGACTCTCTTGGTTATATTTTAGGCAACGAAAATATACAGAAAAATATTTTCCTATTTTATGTCTTATTTTTCAGCTGAGCTGCTATCGGTACCTTTTGATATGAAGAAGTTTTGTTAACACAATGACCAAGGCATAATTCAAATGCGTTCATGTTAAGTTATAGATGGTTTGGTTGCTAAATACAACACACAACTGTTCACGTACGAAACGTAGGCACTTTGGAAATACCTCATAAGCTGCTTTGCTGTGTTTGCGTTAAACTAGTTTTTGGTTAAAGTTTACGTTAAACTGCCGCCGTGGTCCAGTGGATAGCGTATGCGACTGCAGAACAGAGGTCCCGGGTTCGATTCCCGGGTCGGGCAATAGTGTTACTGGGTTTTGCCGAATACTCAGTAGCAGCCCGGAGTCTGGTGATATGCCCGGTAACGATATACGAACGGACCAAACTATTACGTGGGACCTAAAAATTCATGGCGAAATGTGAGTGTAATATTTACACCTCTGCCTACCCTTTCGGGGATACAGGCATGAGACTATAAAAAAATAAAAAATCACGTTAAACTGGCTCTCTTGCGTCGCAGCGGTATGTAAAGGTGGATACTCACAATGAGACCACTGACACTCGCTCGCCGCACATGCGTCTGTGCGTAGTACATACATACATAGACTCACGCCTGTTTCCCCGAAGGGGTAGGCAGAGGCATATTAAACGCCCACTTTTCGCCAGTGTCATGTGCGTAGTACATGTTTCTTAACAAACATGAAGACAGACAAACGAGGCATTTGGTTCGCACGCTGGTGGCTCGAACCGAGTATATATTGGCCCAATTTTTTAACGCCTCAAGCAGAGGCATTCACTGTGCGTTGTTCGCAGCGCATGCCTAGCAAAGTCTTTATATGGCTCAAGATGCGTGATCTTGTACAACCGTAATTAGTTACTTATTTCAAGGCGAACTCTACAAGACATTGCGGTCGATCCACAAGATATCCAAAGTAGGTGACTGGGCACTGATCTTTAAGAACACACATAACCATCTAGTCCTAAGCTCAGCAGAGCTTGTGTTATGGATCCTAGATAATGGATAAACATACATATATACTTTCTCTTTTTGAAAATACATATTTATTTTTTATTATAAATAGAAACATAGAAACACCCAGACCAAGACAAACATCCATGTTCATGCACACAAATGTTTGACTTGAGCGGGAATCGAACCTGTGACCTTCGGCGTAGCAGTCGCTTACACTCCCGCTGCGCCAACAGGTCGTCTAATGGCACTGATACACTTGAGCATTCACTTGTAATGAGCATTCGTGCGAATGTTACAAAACAGAAAAACTAATGAGTGTGTTTTAACGAGCATTCTCACAAACATTCTGGCGAGCCTTAGAACATAGAAAATACAGAGAAACCGTGCTACAATGGCGGTAAAACTCAATATATTTACTTCACTTTGACTCAATATGATTTTAATCTAATGTAAGAGAAAGATAAATATACAAATGACGTTTTAGTCCATTGAAATGTTACATTTTTTGGGCTTAGCGTGCCTTTGTTAGAGGACGCAATTTCATTTCATAGTTGCCAAGCCCCTCTTGGCAACGTTAGTGTAAAGTTAAATCCAAGTTTGTGGGATTGTAGCCCCTATCCTTCGGCTGCCATCTTGAAAAGAGTGGTACAAATGGGTTTTCTAGTATATCTGGCAAACTATTGGCCGCACACAAAAAAAGAAATAACATGATGAGTTACTAATTAAATTCTCGGGTACTTCTAACCTTTCCTGTTTTAAGGATGACTCCAATCTGGTCAGAGAATGTCCGTTTAGGTCTTCCCTTCGTCTTGTCCCATTCACACTATATTTCTGCTTGGTCAGTCTTTCGTCATCCATCTTCTCCATGTGACCTAACCACCTTTCTCGATGCTTGTCACTAAATCTTCTTTTAGACCACAACATTCTCTTATCACACAATTCTTAACTCTGTCATTCAATGACACGCCACAATACTTCTCAGTGCTCTCATTTCTACAGCATTTATTCTACTTTCAAGTCTCTTCTGCCATACCCAACTTTCACTACCACATAAGTGAAGGTACAAACACCCCTCTGTGCACAGCTAATCGTGCCTTTTTGGACACGTTTTGGCTGTTCATAAACGCTTTCAGAGCTCCATTCACTCTATTACCTACATTAACTCTTCTTTTAATATCTTCTTCATACTTACCATCTCTTGTAAACAGCGTACCTAAATATACAAACTTATTCACTTGTTCCACTCGTTGTCCATCGATCATAACATTGCAAGCCGTAACACATTCCTCCTTTTCAAAAACCATAACTTTCTTTAACCCATAACTTAATTCACTTTCATTCCTTTCCTCTGTAACGCACCATGCATGATTTTTATCATCTCCCACCTCATCTCTATATTATATTAATACTCTAGCGGTGAGTTGTAGATATCAATACTATGAAACGGCCGTCACCGAGTACTTCTACGAGAGCTAGCTATATCCGACGCTATTGTACTTTAGCGTATAAGGAATATTTATCAGTTACTGCACTGGATACAAAATGACTTTTGATGACACTCTCAGATACGATATTTTTCCGAATGGAAAATGTTGGTCTGAATATTTCGGCGTTGGTTGTGAGATACCGATTTTATTTTATGCTATTAAGTTATGTGCAAGGAAGAAAGTTTAAAATAGTTACTTTCAATCTTGTTTTATTCAATATACATTGAGATCGTCTTCAAAATGATTACTAATATTTAAGAAGCCTTGACGCTATTTCACAACATATGAGTAAGTCAATAAAAGCTACTATCTGCAAACTTATTACTAAGTACAGCGATACATACACACATACATAGACTCATGCCTGTTTCCCGGAGGGGTAGGTAGAGGCTACGGAACGCCATTTGCAACGATCCTGACATATCTCTCTTGCCTCATTCACTCCCACCAAATTTCTCATGCATGCTCTTCGGTTAAGGGTACTTCTAACCTGTCCTGTTTTTAGGATCTCTCCAATCTGCTAAGAGAACGTTTGAACATGATTGAACTGATGAACACAATTGACTTATAAGCCAAGCTTTCTTCTTCTCTGACACTACTGATTGTAAATCCTTGACACACCATGTATTCTTAACCTTTCGTATTTCCCTTTTCTTGATCACACCACATACTTCAGGCGCTACACATACTATCACTTCTTTAAAAGATTGTCATAATTCTTCTATATCATTTATGCCATCGAACCTCTCAAATCTTGCTATCAATCTTCGCTTATACTCATCTTTCACATCTTTCTCTTGCAGACTTTCTACTTTTATTCCTTTCAAGACCCTATTTTCATTATGTTCTCGGTGTTGCCATCCTTTAAAGAGCCCATTTATCCGGCTCATCACCAAGAAGTGGTATGTGTGGATGGCGATCCCCTCGATACACCCTTGTATCTAACACATTATTTCTCAAACGTTCATCTACAATTAAAAACTCAATCAGACTTCTTCTAAAATGTTTAGTCTCTTGCGTATACATGTGTTATTTTTTGTGATCAAACATGGTGTTTGTCTCACAAAGGCTGCATTCTTAACAAATCTCAAGCAATATTTTTTCATTTTCATCCACACTTTCATCACCAAATCCACCTAAAACCCTTTCAAATCCATCTCGTTTTACTCCACCCATCCATTGAAATCACCTAACAAGATCAATCTTTCGTTATTAAAAAATAAAGATCCTTACATTTCCTCAAAATCTCTCTTAAATTCTCCCGAAATACCTGCCTTTCGTCTTGTTTTCGCTGTGACATACCCACTACTATATTGACCGGGGCGTAAATCCCTACAATGAAGAGACGAGTAAGTCATACTTTCATTCTCATCCACAATAGTCTAGCATTTACACATTCAAATTCCTTAGCGCACTCATTCATTAGCGCAGACAGTATTAAACCAACTCCCTTGCAGGGTCTGGTGGTACTGTCTACCCCAGACCAATAAGCCGTGTAGCTGTCATGCTTGGCGGGGCCACAACCTTTCCTTTTTGTCTCATTCACACAAACAACATCAATCTTTCTATCATCTGGCATACTTAATTCAATTTGCCGTTAATGTTGCAAACCGGCTTTCCGTAGGCCGCTTTTCGCCCTCGCGGGAAACGAGACGTGATGAACCGCGTCATTTAAACCGCGAAAATTAAAGAAATTTGCCGCGAAATTTTATTTTCAGTTCCCATAGCGTTCCCACGAGCATTAGGGATTTCAAATGTCCGTCCCCACAGAGCCCTTTATGGAAATAAAGTGGAATCTCATCTGTGCCCTGTGACCACCAACACAGGCACCCTCCGTTTGCGACCAGCTTGCCCTCTGATGAACCAATCCCTCGGCACAAGTCGGTTGACACCTTGGATTGGGGTTTGTTTTCGGGTAAGCTCCCTGAATGTTGGTTTAATTTCGGAGTGTTCCTTCTCCTAGACGGGTTGCCGGCTAAAGCTAACGAGGCTCATCCCCTCGAGTAAAGCGATACATGTTATTTTATAACTGTCCTAGACTTCGCCTGTACCGATAATGTTTGACCTAAACCTTCCTCAGAAATTACACTATCTATTGATGAAAACTGTACAAACTAAATTACAAATTCGTCCGATTGTGTTTGAGTTTATCGCGTTTATTTTATGATTAGAATTGAATTAACAATACATCAAAGAAATCCACCAACCATCTCATCTTAAAGCATCTCAATAATATAAAATGCCGTGCTCAATGTACTATGAATACACCACGTCGCTACTTATCTATATGATCTGGCAGCTGGTACTGGAAAGTGAAAAAAGGTTTGTATTCTATCAAAATATGACATGTTTCTTGCACTAACTAGGGATTATTAAGAACTATTATTATCTATTCGCCACCTGCACTGCTTTTTGTATGAAAAACAGACATTTTGTGTGAATTTTTTGCCTATTCATGTTTTTGTAAGTCTTTTCTCAAAAGCTACATGTGAAAATTTTAATGGAATAATTCAAGTGTAAAGCTTTGCATATAGAACAGCGCATAGAATTTCTTTAACGATGTCAAACATAATAAGCAGTTGTTTTAACACGCTTTTATTCCATTGTAGTCTTACGCTTTTGAGTTAACAATCACCAGAAAGATATTCACGTACCTGTATAATATATTAAATGCTTTAAGCGAAATAAAAAAATACAAACTTAGCGATCGTCCATAACAACAAAGTTACTATAACTAAAAATCTAAAATACTAGACTTGGCGTAACGCCATGTATATTCCATCCTTCAGTTTATAACAATGAAAACAATATTCGCTTATGAACATTATCCGCATGTGTTACAAGAAGGTTTAAGAATATGATCTTGAAACTATTTCCTACAAAATTTAGTGAAACCATCCTAGTTCTGAATTATTTTTTTCTTTTATTGGCAATAGGCCGACTTTACTAGGTTAATACATATTTTTACACTGTGAGTGTTTGTAACACTAGAATTTACTATGCAAAAACAGATAATTATTTCAACCTAATATACTTCTGAAATATATAGTTATTCACGTAGTTTCAAAGCACACAATCTGTCGCTCAGAACAGACAATCATCTCTTAAACTTTGATGTGACACGTTGCCAGAACGATATTGAACTTGAAACAGTTTCCAAGTTTCAGAAAGCGGTTCCCACGACAGTAATGTGCTTTGAACTGAATAATTAACATAGTAATTACAGCTGCAGTGAACTTCGTAACCATATGTAGATGCAAGCCCGGAGCATAGTAATAATGTTGTGAATGGATCTCACGTTACATGGAAATTGCCGGATTATTTACCTTGTTGCTGCTGGATAAGTGTTGACACTATCATAGTAATAGGTTCTTTTAATATATTTTTTATGTTTGTATTTTTGTACACTCATTGATAATTTATAATACAGTTTTCAATTGCGTAATGCATGACTGAGCTTTTCGTTTGTCAGAATTTTGATTGCATTGAGGTTTACTATTAAATAATTTGCTTACAAAATAATCTACCTATTCAGTTCAAAGTCACAAGCAGCTTAATTGTCAAGTAAATATTGTTAAAGTGACGTCATCGTTATTGTTGAACTAACCCTTTATCACGTTAATGGGAGAGCGCGATCATTGACCTATTTCTACTGACGTTAGTACAAGCAATAAACTTATATCGCTGTCGCTTTCATACTAAATATATTATGGATATAATATTTTGTATGTGACATGATGTAATTGTTAATTATCGCTTGACCCGTGCCTCAGAGAGCACGTTAGGCCGTCGGTCCCGGCTATCATGAAGATCTTCGACAGTCGTTATAGGTAGCAGTCAGTACCTGTGAATAAACTGATAACCGTCTAAGCCATGGAATATAGCAATCGCTTTGGGTTGCGGAAGTCTGTCTGACTTCCGCAATCCAAAGCAAGTTGCCAGTCTGTGGAAAAACTAATATTCATTGACATCCGATTAGACTAGAAAACGGACCCTGGGTTCTAACTGGGACAGCGCTAGGAGTATGTATTTAAATGTGACATAGTCAATTGAATATGTCAGGCAGCGATAGCCTAGTGGAGATACCAACGGACTACCATGCAGAGGGTATCGGCTTCGAATCCACGGCGCGCACCAAAGACTTTTCGAAGTTAAGTGCGTATTAAATTATTAATTATCGCTTGCCCCGTGCCTCGGAGAGCACGTTAAACCGACGGTCCCGGCTGTCATGAAGATCTTTGACAGTCGTTACGGGGAGTCAGTACCCTCAAATAAACTGGTACTGGTCTAAACCATGGAATATCGCTATCCCTTTGGGTTGCGGCGGTTAGATGGCAGTCGCTCTGTGGAAAAGTTGATATTCTGTCATATCTGGTTAGACCAGTAAGTGGACCTCGGGCTCCAAGGCGTGAAGTCTTGGATGCAACCGGGACAACGCTAGAACGATGATGAGTCATTTGAATGTAAGTTATAAAGTTAAATCTCATAGAATGCCGACTCTTATGCGTATCACAGAGACTTATGGTTAATAGCTATAGAAAAATCTTTGTAAACATTCTGTCTGTAATTTATTGCAAGTAGTGTTGCAAATTAACTAAAAGAAATGATGGGATCATGGGACAATTTTAGACTTATGTTTTAATGATTTTGTGAAACAAAAAATAATTATCACGGTATCGCAGTTATGTTCCTTAATTATTTCAATGTTAATGTTACGTAAAGAAGTAACATTGTCTACTAAATAAACTAAACGCTTAATTGACAAAGATCTTTTTCTGACAACGTGCTGAAAATTACGCAATAACTCACGGTTGTACAAAAATCTAAGATCAATTTTTTGTTACATAAAAATATCTACAGGCGTCTTCAGGAATAATAAGTATAAAAATACATTGTCATGCCAACACATGTACAAAAGTACATATATTTCACATTTAAATATGTGTATATGCGTAGCCGTGAGCGTTTTGTTCACGCATCAGAAACACAAACAATTTGATAACCCGGACCCGGATAACAGACAACTCAATGCAACTCAATAACATTAGTATTATTTTATTATCAACTAGAGGATACCCACGGCTACGCCCGTATTTTTTTTTCATTTAACGGTTTTGCCCGATCCCGTGGGTATTTCGGGAAATCCCTTCTTAGGGCACCCCTACGGTACCCAAGGGACATAGGTACATGCTAAATTTCAGCTTCTTGTGCCCAATAGTTTCGGCTGTAGCTTGTCTGTCAGTCAGTCAGTAACGCAAGGATTTTATATACCCAAAAAAAATCTAATAATCCGATTTCATTTTTATATTTTTTTTATAGACTCACGCCTGTGTCCACAAAAGGGTAGGCAGAGGTGTAATATTAAACCCACATTTCGCCATGAATTTTTAGATCCCACGTAATAGGAGGCGAGCCTATTGCTGTTACCGGGCACATCACCAGACTCCGTGCTGCTACTGAGAATTCGGAAAAACCCAGTAACACTTTTGTCCGAATCCCGGGAATAGAACCCGGGACCTCCGATCAGCAAACGCATGCGCTATCCACTGTACCACAGAGGCAGTTGGAGCATAGAGGCAAAATATAAATGCTGAAAATGAAATATAAAAAACACTAAAATACTACTGTATGTACTTGGAGAATACAAATTAGTGATGTGGATTAATATCCACATTAAATTGTTATAAAATATTAATATATTTTATAACAATTTAATTATCAATACAAGAAATATAAACTAGTGTAAAACGTCAAATATTTGAATAATTATAATAAACATTTATCTTATTTTTGCGACCATGATTAATTTATATTATAATTATAATTAAAAGCATTAGGTAATTAAAGAAATATCAAAGTAATGAATCAAACTAACAAAAGAAATCACTGCGCAAAAACACTCGATACATGATCTAATTCTCATTTATATCGAAGAATAATATCGTCCAACAAGTATCAATCAATTATCTGTCGTGTCCGTCAATAGTGCCTTGGGGAATTATTAGTCTATTCTGAGAGTTTATTCTCATAGGATTAGAACTAATAGAGAATCGTATTTGGTCATTAAATCATAATCATAACTTGTTTTGCTAAAGCTTATAGGGTTTCGTAACTTTTTTTGTTAATTAAGTACCTTACCTTTTGATAATTATGTCTATGGTTTTGGTTGATGATATAATTGAGAATAGATAAAATATATTTTAGACGTACGAGTATTATTGCGTTCAATATACAGAAAATATTTCTTGATTTTTGCTTCTAACTTATTTCATGAAGACTTATCCATAACTATTTTATTTTGCCTATTTAACTTGCTTGATGAAAGCGGTGGAAGTTTTTATGTGCAAGAACCAGTTGACAAATAAGCCAGGTCGGTGTAAATAACTTTCAGAGTGTTGATATTTGGTTACAAATAAAATATGGGTCGCAAACGAGTAAATATTTCCAAGAAACCTAAAATATCTTTCAAAATAAGCATTTGCGAGTCCTTCCCACAACTGTATTATCTGTGTAGCTAGGTTCAGCGGCGACCACTGACTGAATACAACGCTCGGATATTGTGGAACCCGAATCGAATTTATTCTTAACAACTGAAACTTGCCTAGAACCATGTTTATTCCACTAATTAAAATAATGCACTTCCTTATAGAGATAAAACAACAAACTGTTACTGTGAAAATACACACACTAAAAAAAATTTTTTACACAACTTTACGTTCCTAAATAGAATAGCAAAATGTAATTAAACAGACCCCCAATGTCCATATTACATTCACTATATTTAAGTACGACGGACATTCATGCTAAGAGCTTAGATAATAGTCGACTATTGCATTTACATATATTCACTGCGTAAACACATATGCCAACTAATCATGCCCCATATAAAGTTATCGGAGGAAAAGGCAATGCCATGTGTTAGGAAAAGTGCATGGCGATTTCAGTTATGGCTGACGTATATGCGCTTTTAGCCGCAACTCATATTAGATGGGATCTGCATAGAAAAATGGTTTTATTATAAAAGTGCGACGTGCAATGCGAATACTGTGATATCTTCATCCTTCAAGTAAATGCGTTGTTATTCAATGAATGTTAGTAAAATTTAACACGGTATTTTTGCTACTTTTCTATTTACGAACATGATTGATATGACACCTATGAAGGCAGATTTTTTCACGATCTCCTTGAGAGTAAGCTAGAGATTAAAGAAGGTGTATCCTAAATATAAGGGTTATAGTACTTACAAAAGAAAGTACTTACGCATGTATGTCATAGCACAGTATAAAAAGACATACAGTAGTTTGACGCCTTTGATCTCGTAGAAAAAGTCGACAACGTCTAGACAAGGGTAAGTAGGCTAGGGCTGCCACATGTAAACAATACCTACTTATTCAAACACCGTCTATTTATTTTAGAAAAATATTACAATTGCTACGCTACATTAATTATTTTTACAATATAGTGTAAGTCACTTATCTATACATATAAATAAAATTGGAGTGTCTGTTTGTAATATTAAAATAACCGCTTTTTACTAAATGCATATGGATGTATACACCGAAATGTCATTTTTTACAATTTTTGTCTGTTTGTTCTCGCTAATCTCTGGAACGGCTGGACCTATTTTGATGCGACCCTCACTGGCCTGATGTACCAAGGAGTAACTTAGGCTAAAAATTAACCGGGTACGCGAAGAAGTTCCCTCAGGACGCGGGTGAAACCGTGGGAAACAGCTAGTTTATTATATTACAATAATTAACGATAAATAATTATTATAAAACACGTTGCATTTTTCGTGCGGTGACAGATTTGCATACAAAGTGTCAGTCAGCACCTATTTCATCCCGCAGGTGTCGTGGGAGGCGGTTAAGAATATAAAGCATTTTTCGTACAAACCAAGTTAAAATAAAGCGCTTAACATAGCGGTGGTTTAATGGATGGGTAACCTTGGGATCAGCTTGCAGGGCCTATATTATCTATATGAAGTATTTTGCAGTTTTTTTTCGTGCAAACTACGTTAAGGTAAAGCAATAGACATCACGGTCATTTTATGGATGGGTGACTGGGCTATGAGATTACGGAGAACATGTGTGGCGGTTTATAAAAGGGGGCTAAAAATATGGTTATTTTTGAGCTAGGATGCGCCGTTACCAAGATACATAATAATATGTGATAGGTACTTACCTAATGCGAAGGTACTAGGTACTTATTGAATGAAATTAAAATCACACCAGAATCGAATATTACCTTACAACGCATATTTTCTTATGTCTGCCATGTTGTTTACGTACAATAATTGCTACTTTATTCAGTGATTTGGCCAGACATGAGATATTGTAAAAAGTTAGTAGATTAGTAGGAATGTGCACATTATTTTAAGTGGTTATAGGTACATACATTTCAAAATAATATAAATAACTATAATTAAATAAATTTTCTTTTTTTGGTATAAGTAAATTGATGTAATCGCAGATTTTTAAATCCTTATTTATTTAAATCTTTAAACAGCCTAAAGAATTTCAATATCTCACAGCACAAGTCGTATGCACCATCTTAATTAATATTCATAAGCAAATAAATAAATAACGAACAAAAAACAAGCACGTGCCAGCCCCCAAAAACATGTACCTAGTTACGAACTAAGGCGATATACGTAACTAGGTACCGCTCTTCCCGCGTCTCACCTCTTGGTCCCCGCACGATTGACCCGTCTAGACGCGTTCGTCGAACGACTGTATGGATTATTTGAATGTGGTCATCAGGTCACACTATGACCACAGTCAAATAATCCATACAGTCGTTCGACGAACGCGTCTAGACGGGTCAATCGTGCGGGGGCCAAGAGGTGAGACGCGGGAAGAGCGGTACCTAGTTACGTATATCGCCTTAGTTCGTAACAAGGTACATATTTTAGGGGGCTGGCGCGTGCTTGTTTTTTGTTCGTTACTTATTTATTTGCTTATGAATACAAATTAAGATGGTACATGCGAAATGTGCTGTGAGATATTGAAATTCTTTATGCTGTTTAAAGATATAAATAAATAAGGATTCAAAAAATCTTAGATTAAATCAATTTAAAAATAATGTGCACGTACCTACTAATCTACTAACTTTTTATAATATCTCATGTCTAACCAAATCAGAGAATGAAGTACTAAATCATTGTACGTAAACAACATGGCAGACGTAAGAAAATATACGTTGTAAGGTAATATTCGATTCAAGTGTGATTTTAATTTCGTGCAATAAGTAGGTACCTAGTAGCTTCGTATTAGTTAAGTACCTATCACATATTATTATGTATCTTGGTAACGGCGCATCCTAGCTCGAAAATAACCATATTTTTGGTCCCCTTTCATAAACCCCACACATGTTCTCCGTAATCTCATAGCCCAGTCACCCATCCATAAAATGACCGTTATGTCTATTGCTTTACTTTAACGTAGTTTGCACGAAAAAAATCTGCAAAATACTTCATATTTATAACATAGGCTCTGCAAGCTGATCCCATGGTTACCCGTCCCTTAAACCCCCGCTATGTCAATCGCTTTATTTTAGCATGGTTTGTACGATAACGATATCTGAAAAATGCTTTATATTCTTAACTGCCTCCCACGATACCTGCGGGATGAAATAGGTGCTGGCTGACACTTTGTATGCAAATCTGTCACCGCACGAAGAATGCAAACTGTTTTATAATAATATTTATCGTTAATTATTGAAATATAATAAAACTAGCTGTTTCCCACGGTTTCACCCGCGTCTTGAGGGAACTACTTCGCGTACCCGGTTAATTTGTAGCCTAAGTTGCTCCTTGGTACATCAGATATCCGCCAGTTAACGTCTCGTCAAAATCGGTCCAGCTGTTCCAGAGATTAGTGAAAACAAACAGACAGACAGACAAAATGGTAAAAAATGTCATTTCGGTATATGTACCGAGTATACATCCATATGCATTTAGTAAAAAGCGGTTATTTTAATATTACAAACAGACTGGAGTGTCTGTAATATTAAAATTATGTGTATAGATGTATTTATATGTATAGATAAGTGATTTACACTGTAATATTCATGTAGCGTAGCAATTCTTATATTTTTCTAAAATAAATAGACGGTGGGTGCATAGGGTTCCCACCAACAACTTAGGGTCCCAAGCCAACCTCACCTGCAAGTGGTGCACCTGCCGATCAACGGACGAGGCTCTGGTAAACCAAATATCCCGATAAGCGGCAATAGGCTCGCCACCTATTACGTGGGATCAGAACACTGGCGAAAAGTGGGCGTTTAATATGCCTCTGCCTACCCCTTCGGGAAAACAGGTGTGAGTCTATGTATGTATGTAAATCGACGGTGTTTGAATAAGTAGGTACTTTTTACATGTGGCAGCCCTAGCCTCCTTACCCTTGTCTAGACGTTGTCGGCTTTTTCTACGAGATCAAAGGCGTCAAACTACTGTATGTCTTTATACTGTGGTGTGACGTTGTTAAATAAAAGTCTATTCTCTGCGCGCGCGCTCTGCGTACGGACGAGTTGAGAATACGCTCCGATATTTTTATTAAAAGTAGTTAATAGTAGCAGTCTATAGTGTATACTTACCGAAATGGTGCAGTGAAAAAAATGCAAACTATTCGTGTCGCTCGCGAAAGATGATGTGATTAAATGTAAAGGCCCATGTGAAGGGGTGTTCCATAAAAAGTGCGTGCAAAACATCAAACAATTTCAACGCAATGAAATGTGTGAAGTATGTTTTGGAGCTACGGGAAGCGAAAAAAGTCCGAAGGCAACCGTACCACAAATTGTTATGGACCTGAAAAAAGTGACCGTGGAATCCTTGTTAGCCAAGGTTAATAATAAGTTGGAAATAATATACCAAGCTCAGAAAAAAAATTATGATCTGACCGAAACTGTCGACTTCTACGCCGAGCAATATGAGCAGATGCTTGAATTCAAGGAAAATTCAAATAAAAAGATGTTAGCATTAGAAAATAAAAATACCCACCTACAAAAAGTTAACAATGCCTTAGAACTGAGAATATCGGTCTTAGAACAAAAAGAAACGGAAAAATGTATAGAGATTTTTGGTCTTGATGAAAATAAAAATGAAAATACAATCCAAATGGTGAAGACAGTATCCCAAAAATTGAAAATTGATCCCGATAATATTGTACAAACAAGGAGGGTAGGAAGAGAAAAAGAAGTCGAGAATCGAATACGCACAATCGTTGTGACCTTGCGCTCAAAAACGGCAAAAAAGGAGTGGATTAAAAGTAGAAAATCGTGCCTCACTAACGATGATATTTTAGGAAATAAAAACGGAAAAATAATCTACATCAACGAACATCTAACTAAACATATGCGTCAAGTACTATGGAGTTCCAAACAAATGCTCAAATACAAGTACAAGTACATTTGGGTTCAAGACCATAAGGTTTTAATTAAAAAGGATGAAGGTGCGAAGATCCATGTCATTCGATCGGAGGATGATATTAATAAATTATGTTTCAATAGCAAGATGTAAACAAACAAGCCGCAGTCAGCTGAGGCTGCGCGCGTACACACTAGGCGATTACTTCCTCACTAACATTCGATGACATACTTTCCATCGTAGATAATAATATTACATACAAAAAGTATACTGACACTTGCTTATCTTATTGAAACAGTGTGCATATAGTATCGATATTATTATACTGCGCGAAATAAATATCAAACAAAATGAATTGGCAATGTACAAGATAGACGGATATGTCATGCATGGGAGTACACGTGAGGATCGGCGGGGAGGCGGACTCCTTATGTATTCAAAATCTACCTATAATATTTCGTTTTCAACACGTGAGAATAATCGCTACATGAAGTTAATATAGAGCCAAATTATACAAGGAAAACAGTTTATTCTTTCTTTTTTTCTTTATTCTTTATTTCGTGTAAACTTTGTATAAAGTGCTTACGAAACGTCAATTTTAAATTTATCAGTTGTACAAGTTTATATTTAATATGTTGAATTAGAGCAGCTCAATCCCAAGCATTTTTGTCGTCTATATAATCGGAAATTTTATAATATGCTTTTAAACACAATTTAGTTTTAACAATTATCTTAAATTTATTTATTGTCAAATTTCTTATATTAAGAGGGAGCTTGTTATAAAAGCGTATACATTGCCCCATAAAACAGTTACTTATTTTGTGGAGGCGGGTGCTATGAACTACAAGATTATACTTATGTCTAGTATTTACAGTGTGAAGATCACTTTTTTTACTAAATTTGTCAATATTCTTGTGGACATATAAGAGATTATCGTATATATATTGCGATACAACAGTTAGAATGCCTATCTCACTGAACTTTCCTCTTAGAGAAACACGAGGACTAAGGTTGTAAATTCCCCTTATTGCTCTTTTCTGCAGAACGAATATTGTGTTAAGGTCTGCAGCATTCCCCCAGAGAAGAATCCCATAAGACATAATACTATGAAAGTAACTGAAATAAACCATTCTAGCTGTATCTATATCTGTAAGGCGTCTAATTGTCCTAACTGCATAAGCTGCAGAACTAAGTTTGCCCGAAAGTCTTTCTATATGCGGACCCCATTGGAGTTTGGTATCAAGCGTAATACCTAGAAACATAGTTGTCCCGACGGGCTCAATTCTGGATTCCTTAAGTTGTACATTGGTTTCCATCTGTTTAACATTGGGCATTGAGAATTTTAATAGTTTGGTTTTCTTATCATTAAGCAATAAATTATTTACATTAAACCAATTAACAACTTTAGAGAGTGCATTGTTTACTTCGTCAAAATTTATCTGTTGTCGTCTAATATTAAAAATTAAAGAAGTTATTACATATCATAGCCATATACAGACCGCCTAGCACTAATAAGCTGCTCTTCATCGAGGAACTAACTAACCTGTTGAAACGAATACCAGGAAAAGAACATTTGATCATCATTGGTGACATGAACTTGAGTTTATTGAGTCAAAACACTGTTACGGAGAAATATAAAAGCAGCCTGTGTGAGTACGGCCTGCAAAGCGTTATCAATGAATGCACGCGCGAAGAAATAGTAGCCGGCCGTCTGGTGACGTCGTGCATCGATCATGTTTGGGTGCGTAGCTCCTGGCGCATCTCCGCACACATGCTTCCCTGTAAGCTGTCCGACCACTATTTAGTAGGCGTGAACTTAGCGGCTAATGGAAAGTGTAGTGAGTCAACGGGTAACGTAAATGTAAACAGTGCAAAACGCGTGTTAAGTAGTAAATTAGTGCAACAAAACCTGAATGATGGTGACTGGATGAGTGTTTACAACTTGGACTGTCAGTTGGTAATGTACAAAAAACTTCATTGCTTATTTAGTGATATTTATGAACGATCAAAAATTACTGTAACTTGTAAGAACTATAGAAAATCACAGCCTTGGATTACAAAAGAATTAAAACACTTGGTAAACCGTAGAGATGAGCTTTTTAGGAGATGGAAATCATGTCCCAATAATCATAATTACAGGTTAGAGTATACACGGTGCAGAAACAGAACTAATAAAATCATAATTAAAGAAAAAAATAAATATAGGCAAATGGAATTAAAACAATGTAAGGGTGACATTAGAAAAATTTGGAACACCATTAACAGCTGGATAGGTAAATCAAAGACTAATCTGGATTCTGTAATTATGCAGTTCTTGGGTAAGACAGACACAGTTAGTAACATATGTACAAATTTTGCACGAACATTTACTGAAGACATAGACAAAATTAAGCATCACTGTAAGCTATCGTTCTTAAATCGTGACGACTATGTAAAGCCCTGTGATATATCTCTTTATTACCAAAAAGCGACTTTCAGTGAGCTCGAAAGAAATATAAATCAATTAAGTAGTAAGAAATCACCCGGTATAGATGGTATAAGAATACAAGATGTAAAATACATAAAGGACAAAATCAGCCACATACTAGCCAAATTCATTAACCTCTGTATCCAAAAGGGAGTGTAACGTAAATGTTAGTAACATATGTACAAATTTTGCACGAACATTTACTGAAGACATAGACAAAATTAAGCATCACTGTAAGCTATCGTTCTTAAATCGTGACGACTATGTAAAGTCCTGTGATATATCTCTTAATTACCAAAAAGCGACTTTCAGTGAGCTCGAAAGAATTATAAATCAATTAAGTAGTAAGAAATCACCCGGTATAGATGGTATAAAAATACAAGATGTAAAATACATAAAGGACAAAATCAGCCACATACTAGCCAAATTCATTAACCTCTGTATCCAAAAGGGAGTGTATCCAGATTATATAAAAAAATCTATCATTCGGCCTATTTACAAAGGAGGCAACCATCTGGACTACACAAATTATAGACCAATTCTACCTGTATTTAACAAAATAGTTGAAAAAGTAGTTGTAAAAAGAATCAGTATTTTTTTAGAATATAATTATAATTTCAGACACACAACATGGCTTTAGAAAATCACGTAGTGCAGCGACTGCCTTGTCAAAATTTACAGATGATATAAATGTACAGTTGAATAATAAAAAGAATGTTGCTGTTTTATTCATTGATTTCAAAAAAGCTTTTGAAACTTTAGACCACGAGATTCTTCTAAAGGCTATGCAAGAATGCGAAATTCGTGGTCCTCTTAACAAATGGTTTCAGTGTTATTTGAGAAATAGTTCGCTTTGCACCAGTATATGTGAACAGCGTGGGCAAGAAGCGGTCGTTAAAACGGGTGTGCCAACCGGATCAGTATATGGGCCTGTGTGGTACATTATGCACGTTAATAGTAATATAATTATATCGCCGTACAAAATCACAAGCAGAAGGTTATAGTAGAAAAATGAAAAAAAAAGTAACGAGAAGGGTATGAATTCGTTCTTTAAGTCAGACAAAGCAGTAATTCTTAGCAATAATTACCAGTAGCAATTAATTACCGTAGTAGGCAATAAAAAAAAAACTAATCGCAAAGCACGCGATCAACGAAAGTGACCTTAGCGCGTCTTTAGAGGACACGAGGCCGTGGTCGTAAGACAAAGCATAAGATCGACGAATGTGACCTTAGCGCGTCTTTAAAGGACACGAGGCCGTAAGTCGAAGGATTATAACTCGTTACTTAAGCGGTGGATAAGCAATTAATTATCACACGCGGCAACAGAAAATAGTTATAATATGCAAAAAAAAGCTTACCAAGAGTAGTAAGAAAAATATATATGCCACTAAAATAATCTATCACTGCTTTGGAACGCATTCACACATACACAGTAAAACAATGTAAAAGACCCTACTTATCCATTCCCGTGGGCGCCACTGTGACGTTGTTAAATAAAAAATCGTTATTTCGATTACGCAAACGAACATTTATATATTTCCATAAAAAATCTATACAGCCTTTAGCAAAGGAATTCAATGGAAAATAGTGATTCTAAACAATTTGACTAGTTACAAAGATAGAACCAGGGTCACGTGATTCGGCGTAGATCTTTGGGAATGCGTGTCCAGCGTTGCTCAGGGAAGAAGAGAAGAACTTAGCTTGGTCGCCGCACAGCTGGTGAAAGGGGCCGGTCACTCCACGCCACGGTATTTATAGTCCGTTGGAGGGAGCGGGAGGTGGAAACGGCCTGCTAAGAGATGCGACGTCGATTGACGTCACAATAGTTTTAATTTATTTTTGTATAAGCGAAAAAAATAAACATTCAACGGACAGCAGTGAATCCACAAAAACATTTAACAAACATTTTTGGAAAAAGGAACAATATATAACTCTACCTCTCTCTCAAGTATGATACCTACTCAATATTTTTCTAAGAAAAGCGTTATCCTTCACAACTTTTAATTTTCGAAGCAATTCCAAACAGGTTACCGTTAATTACGTACGATGTTATAATTCTACATAATTTACGTTTGTATTTGGAAACAAGCTTTTCTTCGTATGCTCGTGTGATATCTGCGTCTCAGCAGTGTTATTAATGTGTCTAGGCAACAGAACGCTGAGAAAACTTAATGCCTTTAACAAATCAGGCAACTGAACTTCTGAAATTCACTTATTGCTTTCGTCTGAATAATAATTCAGGTATGTCGTGGATATGTGCTTATTTGTATTTAAGATACATACGTAACGGTTTATTTGCCGTTTCAAAATATTTTCATACGCATAAAGTACAAAAGATTCGCTAGAATAAATAAAAAAGTGATTTTGAAAACATTGCTCACATAGTATGTGAGCAATGTTTTCAATAATTGTATTTTTATTACCTTTCTAGTTTGCTTACATCAAAGCAACCTCAGAGATATTTGAATTCATGTAGTATTCGATAAATACTGCGTAAAAAATCTTATATAATACACATGCTACACACATTCTCACATTGTTATATAATGTTCTATTCAATCCTTGTACTCCCTCTTATCTCAAAGAACGTTTTAAGTTCCTTCATGACATAGATGTAAGGTCTTTGGGGTCGTCTGAGGATCTGATGCTGGAGGTGGCGAAGCATTCGTAGGGCAAATTCTCTAGTTACGTTTAAAAACCTTGTTAAAAAGCACTACTTAACTAACATATTATGCTGATTTAACGGTTATTTGATTTTCTTTTCCTTTCTCACTGTATCTGTTTGTTCTGAGTATAGTAATATCTGTCATATTTATTTATTTATATATGTATTGTCTATGTATATCTATATGATAATTATATTGTAATTGTACCTATGTATGTATTTTATTCTTAAATCATCTTGCTATCCATGTCAGCCAGTGCTAAACCACCGCTACAAATAATTGCTAACATAATTCCTGTCCATCCAAAGTTTGCCTGTAAGAGGTCGCACTGAGCGATAAGGCCGCCGATTGTACATAACCGCAGTTTAAGATACTTTTAATTGAATGTACTGTTCATTTATATATTGGTGTGCAATAAAGAATATAATAAATAAATAAATAAAATGCTAGGTAGATACACGAACGAAAGTTTTAAGAAAAGGATAACAGAGACTCAGAAATCTCTTCCTTGAAGGAAAAGATTTCTGTAGTCTCTCTTTCTCTAGCCCTCTCATCATATCCTATAGTCAAGTAAGTCCATTTATACTTTTTTCATGTGTCTAATAATTACATAGAGCTTTAAAGCTAGTATTAAAATTTGTGTTTAACTTGACATCTTAAATATGAAATTGCGTTCTCTGTGTAATAGACCTCCAAAGATGTAACTTTTCAATGGACCTCGTGCTAAGCAATGCAGAACTTGGTATTTTTGATGGTGTTCACTGAGTTACCAAAGTGAATGATCTAAATAATTCTTAAAGGCAATCCGAAGCCTGCCTAAAGAACTTTGGTAAAACAATCCACTCTGAATAAAATTGTGTGTCAATTACATATTTTGTTTATTTAAAAAGACAACTCCCGCGCTAGGAATAAATCCTGTTTCGCGGGGGACTTTACAAACATACGACCAACGGACACAATGAACACCCAGGCTCAAAACAACAATTTATGAATCACACAACGTGGTGCCTCGTGTGGCAATCGAACCCACAACATTCGGTGCATTCGGACAAGCGGCAAGATGACCGCTTAAACCACTACGCCAATCGTGCAGTCAAAAAATATGACATTCATAAAGTCAGAATTAAAACTGTACTGTTCGAAGTTCATACCTAACAAGAGCATTGCAGCTCAGATGCAATAGTAACATAAATTTTAGAAACAGGTATCCTAAATTATTTGTACTAATACAAATAGAAACCTTTTTCCTTACGTTTCTTTAGATCCATTAAGATGTCACCTCGAATACATATTTACCTGACCCCAAAAACATTCATTAGAAAATAGTATATTGGCCCCTACATTACACGTTAACCCTTCTCACACGAGATGTTATATAGATAAAAGCATTACCTGATTCACCTATGGGAATAACTATTCAAATAGTTTAAGTTTGGGACCAGGTCAAACAACAACATATTTGCCATATCTAACATAACTTTTTTTTTTTTTGGTGTCGAGTTGGAAAATCCTCATGGAGTCCATTCGCCCTAGGGGGGAAGGACGAAGGGGACTGTCAGACTCTTCCTGACTAAAAACCAACCCGTGCTCCTCATGTACCCATGTGTCGGAGGGTAGGGTTTCACCTAAGCATTCCTCGCTACCCCCCGACGGGTATTGGCCCGCCAGATGGTCAGGCGGGCCCCGAACTAAACCCTCTTGGCGGCGGATGAAGGTGATGGGCTCCGCCGCCAAAACACCCAGCGGCCGCAGAGGATAGGGAGGACGGCAACGCAACACCGCATCTCCTCTTCCTCTGCGGCCCCACCGCGACGCAACGATGGTGCGCCCCCATTTGGTCGCAGGAGATAGGGCGCGCGGCAACGCAACACCGACACGCCTCTCCTCCCGCGACCGCACCCGACTGCGAGGGATAGACAGAACTGTCCCCCGCACCCGCACCTATGGACGCATCCTACGCAGGCCTCACGCAAGCCCACGTGGAGCGTCCCCTCCCGGGATCCCGCTTAGCTTCACCGTGGGAGAAAATCAAATCCACGGTTACTAAGCCCCCCCCACGACAAGGTGGAGATCCCACGGGGGGGATATCTAACATAACTTAAATCACTTTAGGTGACGCTAAGTTATTGGGAAACATAGTTTCAAGGGATTATTCTCGGGAACTTCAAATCTATAAATTTTGCAGAAACAATAGTAATTAAGATGTTTAGGAACTTAAGCGGTTTGCTTTATACGTCTTGGTGTTTGTGCAGCTGGATTAGTGTAAATGTTTCAGAGTTCATGTTTAGCTCTTCAAATCAGAGTATGAGTTATACAGGCTGCTGGGAGCTCATTTATAAAACCTGTGTGATAAAGAAAAGGGTGACATAGTCGTGAGTAAATAACAAAGGATTTTATAACATTTAATTTATACTAGAGCTAAAATCTAAGCATATATTCATGGCATATGTGCAATTTTCGAGCAATGTATGCAATTGTTTTTTATATTCAGTCATTTTCGGGACGTATGCCTAAATTATTTCCTCATTTCACGTAAAATGTGAACGTTTAATTTTGTTGAATTCAGTGTATTTATAATAGATTACCATAAAAACCTTTCTGCACTTATACTACATATAAATAACTGTGCCAAATTCCATAATTATAAATATAGTGCAGACCTGAAATAAAAAAAAATACTTTCAAAGCATAAATATACCCGAAGCTGACGTAGTTCTGATAATATATACAATGAAATACATCGACAGAGCTTCAATATGCTCGCCCAATATATCATGCCTCACTGCGCCTGCATTTTAAAATCAATCATTCAGCGCGAACGACAACTTCACGCACGACTCTATTAGTTCGTCTAAACAGATTAATTTCATACACTCTTTGTTATATTTTTTATAGATTTACGCCTGTATCCCCGAAGCAGTAGGCAGAGGAGTAATATTAAGTACACCTACATCCCCTTCCCCCCGGACCTCTGAGGAGTTCAGACGTGCCAAAGTGTGATCCCAGTTAATTTATTTAAAATATATTCATTAAAATACACGTTATAAATTCAACACAAAAATAGGACATCATATACGCGAAGAGATTAGTTTGTTTGCTAGCGCCGCTCTCAGTAAACGCTATATCGACCACTGCGCGCCTAGTACGCTACGCCACTACCACCTGGAAACACCACACCTGCTGGCGCCGCCCCGCCCCCAAGGACACCACTGGAGCCCGCGCTGCGCAAGCGCAGCCCCCTCGCCCGCCTACGCACAAGCAAGCAGACACTACACGGGTGAATCATCTCTGCGCGCTGTTAACCTAGTACTGTTAACCATTACAAGACGAATCCAAGGAAGATTCTGCGAAATCTTCTAGCATCGACTGCTGAGGCATTGTTTGTTGCATCTTTCCCATATTTTTTTTTTATTTTTTTTATTTGCTGTAAGATTATTGTCACAATATGCCGCCAAAGCGACTTTCCCCCAGTGGCAAAACAAATAAGACTGCAGACGAGCCTTATGAATCTGAGGCTTGTAGTGCCTCGACAGAATATGAGGAGTCGTTGAAGCCAACTAGACGCTCTAAGCAGAAAAAAGAGAATGAGATAACTAAGAGCGAACTTATGAAAATGTTCGAGAATTTCAAAGCGGCACCAAATAACAAGCTGTCGTTACTTCAATCTCGACTCGAAGAGATCGTTATACAAAATGGAGATATACGCCAGTCACTGGATTTTATGTCTAACAAATACGATGACATGATTAGTAAGTTGACAAAATTTGAGCAAGAACGTACGGATACCCACAAAAAAATCACTGATTTGGAATGAAAAGTTGAACAACTAGAAAGACAGCTGAGATCTTCAAGTATTGAGATTCGCAATGTACCACGCAAAGAAAGTGAGACTAAAGACTCCCTTGTGGACCTCATTATAAACACAGGCAAGGCCCTCAACGTTAAGGTTAACCAGTCTAACATTAGAGATGTGTTCCGTACAAAAACAATACAGGAAGTAGCAAACCTATCTTGGTCGATTTTGTGAGCCCCATGGTCAAAGACAATATTATCAAATCGGTAAAACAATACAATCAAGAAAATAAAAATAACAAATTTAATACTGAAACAATAAAATTGAACGGACCAAAATTAGCGTTATACGTGTCTGAAAGCTTATCTACAAAGGCACGAAAAATATTCTATATGGCCAGGGAGTTCGCTAAAGCTCATGACTATAATTTCTGCTGGTCTAGCTGTGGGAAAATTTATTTAAAGAAAAGAGAAGGTCTCAAACAGATCCAAATAAATAGTGAAGCCGATTTGATAACATTAGAAACACAGAAGTGACTAGATGTAGTTTTAGTCTAGATGTTTAGTTAAGAAATCCACAACTCTGGTTTTTGATTCGCCACTTACAGATCACGTTCCAAAATTTTACACATTGAAAAAACCAACATTCGTTCTACTCCGCCGACCACTTCCATGCGTACAGACTTTTCCAACGCTTTGTTTGATTTAAAATGCATCGACTTCTCAAAACTTATGCGAAATAGCGACCCACACGAGGCATCCTTGTGGTTGATTAATACGCTCGCTAATATAGTAAAAAACAACACAGTCACTATTAAGCTACCCCGGCGTAAGCGTGCAATCAAGCCCTGGATCACACCGGGGTTATTAAGATGTATCCGACACCGTGATGTTCTCCACAAGAAAGCCAAAACATCCCCTAATGACTCTACGGTCAATATAATATACAAAAGATACCGGAATTATTGCAACTCCCTTTTAAAAAAAGTAAAGCAGAGTTACGTGAAACAGGAACTTGAGAAAAACAAACACAATGCAAAGGCAACATGGAACATCATAAAAGAGGTTGCCAATCTCAAGTCATCCACGTCTGCAGCAATAGAACTTTTAAATTTGAAACCAGACCAAGTATCCTCTATTAATACTCATGAACATTTTTTTCGCTGAAATAGGTAGAGACTTAGCATCCGCTTTTAAAGACACTCAAGTTGCTTCTAACCCTTTGAACCACACCAATCAAAACAACTCGGGTCTCTCCATGGGTATGCTACCCATCGATGATACTGAAGTTAGCTCTATTATACTAAACTTACGTAACGATAGTGCAACCGGTACCGACTGTATACCAACACGTTTTATTAAAATGGCTAGGTTACAACTAATCCAACCTATCACACATGTACTTAACCTGTGCCTCGCGAACTGGGTATTTCCCGGTATATTTAAAAAGGCTCTTGTTCATCCTATTCACAAGGGTCGAAGCCGAGATAATGTGTCTAATTACAGACCTATATCGTTCCTTACCACCATGTCGAAGATATTTGAAAAAGCCATAATACACCAGACTTATCAATTATCTAGACAACCATAATATCCTGGCCTCAAATCAATACGGGTTTAGAAAGAAAATATCTACAGAAGACGCGGTCATAGAGCTCACAAACGTGATTATTGAAAATCTAGATAGTAAAACTAAAACTATTGCGGTATTCTTGGATCTCACAAAAGCATTTGACACTGTCTCGGTTTCCATCCTTCTGAAAAAGATGGAGCGCATAGGTGTTAGAGGGGTTTGGACCTTTTTAAGGACTACCTCTCAGGTCGTTCCCAATGCACAAATATCCAAAACGTCATCAGTGATGACGCTGATCTGGGGGATTTTGGAATTCCACAAGGCAGTGCTCTCTCTCCTTCTCTATTTCTAATCTACATTAATGATCTCTGTGGACTCCATATTCCCAAGTGTAAGATATTTGCATATGCAGATGACACTGCTCTCTTGATAGAAGGTAGTACTTGGGAGGCAGTGCGTAGCAACACGGAAAACGCCCTACGAATAGTAATGACGTGGTTTGCACAGAACTTGCTTACATTAAACCTAGAAAAAACTAAATATTTAGCCTTCTCCCACTGCTCTTCCTCGCAACCACCTCCTTTCCCCATCCAAGCTCACACCTGCCTGCCTCGCCAATCCCTGCACTGTCAGTGTCAGTATATCGATCGTGCAGACCATATTAAATATCTTGGTGTTTACATTGACAATACTATGAGCTGGAGAAAACACCTGGATGTTCTTAGAGGCCGTATCCGTAAACTTATATTCACCTTCAAAAATCTTAGATCGGTTCTAGAAGCAGACTCACTAAAAAACGTATTTTGTGCTCTAGCTCACTCTTTAATAGCATACTGTATCACAGCTTGGGGTGGTACGTTCTCAACTATGCTAATTAATGTGGAAAGAGCTCAAAGAGCGGTATTGAAGGTGATGCTATACAAACCGATATACTTCTCTACTGATCGGCTATACTAGGAATGTAAAGTGCTATCCGTACGTAAACTTTACATTTATCGTGCTATCCTGAGACAGCATTCATCTCTGTCATTTATTCAAAACCTAAACGACAACAGACGAATCAAGCACAAAGTATGTCCCAATATTCGCCATAGCTCATGTACAGCCAGACATTACTATGTCCTGGGACCTCGTCTGTACAACATTGCTAACAATAGTATTAATATTTATCCGATGCCTATGAATACATGTAAAAAAACCGTGTTTAATTGGCTATTAAGCCTCTCATACAATGAAACTGAAAGTCTTTTACGAAAACCAATATAATTAATGCACAGACACAATGCTCTCACCGACACATACACACCGCACACACTCACACACAAACACCCACACACATACACATACACTTTTTTATTTCTTGCTTTCTCTTTAACAATATAATAATTGTATAAGCTACCATTTGCTTAATCTTCTAAGCCTGCACATTTGTAAACTTTAACGGGTGGAGGCCTGATGTCCTAAAACACAAGTTTCGACTTAGCTTAGGCATCAGTCTCCCACATTCAATGAGTCAATTGTTTAATATATGCCTAGCAGTAAGGTCTATTTGTAATGTGGAGAGAAAATAAATAATTTTATTATTATTTATCCCGCCATTAATTTTTAGGTCCTATGTAATACGGGGCGAGCCTATTGCCGTTACCGGGCACATCACCAGACTCCGAGCTGCTACTGAGAATTCAAAAAAATCCAGTAAACCTTTTGCCTGACCCGGGAATCGCACCCGGGACCTCCGATCAGCAGTCGCATACGCAATCCACTGGAGCACGGAGGCAGTTATATTTTGATACCAAAAATGAAACAAAATTATCAGGATTTTACTTTTCGGCTGAGCTGCTGAACGGATGTCGATAATATTTGGTAAAGATTAATTTTGTTCTTTGAGAACGGAAATGGGGTAATTGAATATGTTGGCGTGTTCAGTTGCGACCTATGTCGCAAAAACACGCAACGGTTTACGTACATAACGCAGATGCATTGGAAATACTTGGTTAGCTTATTACGTAAAACTGACTTTCTCGCGTTGTAGCGTGGCGTAAGATAATATTTGTAGCAATATTAGCTTGACCAAAACATAGTGGTTACTCACTGAAATTATAATACATGACTGAGCACTGATCCATAAAATATTATTATTCTATTCATTAATAATTACACAACATTAATTTTTGAAAATTGATTGTGTTTACCAATGCATAAAAATACAGCTATTGAGAACTGAAAGACCTATTTTCAATTTTCATAATCTGATTACCGAAAAGATACTTAAGTGTAAAATCAGGTTTTTAACAAAAAATCAAGTTTGAAACTGCCTCTCAACTTTACGGCAAAAAAGTTTTTGAATTACTTAAAAAGATAGCTAAGCAACGTACAATGGAGGTCGAATTTCAAGCATCAAAGGCTTTTGTATTTCATTTTTAATTATTGAGTTCTAAAACACGATGGGTTACTCAAAGGTTTATGAACCCCCTAATTTAGTAATGAGAGGGAATTATAAAAAAAGTGTTTTTGTGGATACCATTGAACATAATGAACATCCATCATACCTAGGTCTTAGGAAGCGATTATTCCCGGTGTCCACCCCCTGCTTGTCCACCGCGGGTGGACAGAGACACAAATATTTAAAAAAATTCTCGCTGTGCACCCCTGGGGGACAGCGAGAATTTTTTTAAATATTTGATTTTTAATAAACTAAGTTGACGGAGCCCTGCTTCGCAGGGCTCCTATTTTTGGGTTAAGGGTCAAAAGAGAACCTAACATAACCTATCTACCCGAATCAGAAGTGATGAAAAAACTCGTGTCTTTGTCCACCCGGGGTGGCCAGCGAAAATAATTTAAAATTAATTCTCGCTGTCCCCCAGGGGTGCACAGCGAGAATTTTTTTAAATATTTGTGTCTCTGTCCACCCGCGGTGGACAAGCAGGGGGTGGACACCGGGAATAATCACTTAGGAAGCACTCAATAGGTACGTGTCTCCATACACAATCCCTTCCAATCTGATTTGAATTATTTAATGATTTAAAGCTTTTGCGACATGTATGCATAATGGATATGTATAGTACACGTAATTCGATAAGCGTATAAGGCTAATCGTGACAAGGATTTAGAAAGGAAAGCTGAAATGGTGTGGACACGTCGAGCGAATGAGTGTAGAAAGATTGACGAATAAAATACATAAGGCAGATGTGTGTGGGCAAGTTGGTTGCGGCAGACCTCGTAAGACGTTCGTCGACCAAATTGGGGACGTCTTGAAAAGCGGAAAATTCCGAAGCACCCGTAACCGGCGAGCATGTATTAAAAGAGTAATGAATGAAAGGGAAGCGCGTGAGGTTTGTAAGGATAGAAACAAGTGGCGTTCTATAGCCTTAATCGACTAAATTGCAATTAAGTCCTGTTGTCAAATATTGTATTAGCCTATCATTGCGGCAGCTATTAGTAATAGTATTAGGATTCGAAAATAGCTAATATTGTGTGAATTAGTAAGACTAGTAAGCGGACCCCGCGCTCCAATGCAAAAAGTCTTGGATGTAACTGGGACTAACGCTAGAATGATTATGATGAATAGAACTCGCAAAGCTATCATGCTATCTGGTTAGCGGCGTTTAGCGTCTGGCTTTCTGGCTCCTCGTTTCGGACAATTTTGAAAACTGGTGTGCTGGATTAGATGAAAGATACCACTGGTAGACAGGTATTAAATTATTTAAAACAAAGTAGTAATGCTTTAAGCAAAAACACATCGTAAAAGTCGCTATAGGTTTTTTAATTCCACTAGGAGCAAATCGGGCACCACTAGTATTCATGTTATATTTTCTACTTAAAGCTACATAGGTACTTCAACACATTCAGTGCACTCGAACAAGCTTGAAGTCCATCGTGGTCGCTAAAGTGACATTGCTGCCTGCTGCGTACCTATTTGTAAACAAAATACCTTTTTATTGGTTGGTCTGTGCCTCGAAACTCTATTGCATGACATTAAATTCAGATGTCAACGAGGTCCTAACAGGAATATAATCCGTGTCAACGCTAGTGATTTAAATATTGATAGAATAGAACTATAAAATATTTGAATTTTAGTCGAATACATACATTTGAATTCCTTTCTCATACACGTCAAAACCAAACTGTGAGCGGTGGCGGACCCACTTGTGATGATTTTATGCAGTATTGATGTAAATGTATAAAAAAATATGATGATCTTATTTCAACTTTATACAGTCATAATACTCATACTGGTATGGCGTGGTGCCGAAACCGGTTAGGTTCTAGGCGACTTGGGAAGGATTAATGGACTGTATAGAGAGGATAGCGGTTCTTAGCCGCCTAGGAGGGAATAAGGGAAGAGGAGATGGATACGGGAGGAGGTGATTGAGTGGGTATAGGCTATTTTAAGGATGGAAGGCACTTACCTTATACAGCCTTGGTGGTTTCGTGATACAGCTGCTTGTTTTCACTTCACTCACGAGCGGGTTTTCCTTGGTGGAAGCGGTGATAAACACATACGGGAGCGGCGCGGTACGAACGAGACGGCGATACAGCGGTGCGGCGCGGAGCGGTATCGAGACGGCGTTCTTAGCGAGCGGAATGTTCGAGACTGTCCGTCGCGTTCACGATCGCGGCGACGAATCAAGGCGGAAGGCAGTGCCCTTCCAGGGAGTGGGATAGAGCGGGACGGAAATATGGTATCGCTCGCACTAGACAAGCGTGGAACGATTCATGTTGATGCGATTAGTTGTAGATAGGAAGGTAGATGGCGCTACCATATCCCCCCGGCCCTAAAGGGTTGCCTTTAAAAAAAATAGAATTGAACTTAGCTATGTTGGGATGTTTATACTACCGCATAACCCATCAATAGGCTAAGACAGCGATATGACAATAAATTAATCTAAATTAACTTTAGCGAAAGCTACAAACGCAATAATAGCGAAAACTACTAACTAAATACTTAAACTAAGAGGTAAGTCCAACTTCAGGCTAGATCTCACTGAGTTGGAAGCGGACGCGAGTTGATCAATGCCTCGACTTGTGCAAGGACAGTTAAAGGCTCTTCGTAAGAGAGGATCTGTTGACCTATAACTTTGAAGAGATGCGTTTTAATTACTTTGACCATGCTTTCCCAACATCCACCGAAATGCGGTGATGCTGGTGGAATAAACTTCCAGTCAATATGATTTATGGAAAGTTCTTCCTGAAGACGAGTACGATAACCCGCGACGTGATTGAAACAAGTAGCGGAACAGGTTCAATCAACTTACTAACGCGGTTGGCGACAAAAGTCTGCCAGCGATGAGGAGAAGAATGAATCCAAGCGAGCACTACTTTGGAGTCGGAGAATGCGTATAATTTATTAATGGGGTAGTGGGGCAAAACTGTGTCTTGAACTTTGCGGAGCAACTGAGACAGCAGAAGGGCCGCGCACAACTCCAGTCTCGCAACTGAAACGGTTTTAACAGGCGAGACCTTAGACTTGGCACAAACTAACTGCACCGAGTAGTTAGAACCAATGCGGACTTGCAGATATACGACTCCGCCGTAAGCACGCTCGCTGGCGTCAGAGAAACCTATCAAGTTGATGGTACATCCATCTACCAACCCAAGATGACGCGGAATAGTAACTTGATTGAGCGCGGTAAGCTCAATACAAAACTGGCCCCAAGCGGCGACAATATGGTCAGGGGGTGTTTCATCCCACTCACACTTTGATAGCCAAAGCTCTTTGATCAAGAGCTTGGCGTACAAAATTGTGGGAGCCACAAAACCCATTATGTCCCATAGTCGAGCCACTGTGGACAGCATAGTGCGTTTGGTGCACTTATCATCTGGTGGTGAGACGTCAAACCGAAAACTATCGCAGGATTTGTCCCAGCGTAAACCGAGAACCTTATGCGGTACAGACTTCTCAAACTCAATGTCTGGAGAAGCCTTATGAGAATCTGGTATGCGTGCGAGAACCTCCTTAGAGTTGCTTGTCCATTTGACAAGATCAAACTGGCCTCGCTTGAAAAGCTGAATAAGCTCTTCACAAAGCGAAATTGCTAGCGGAGTGGATATGACACTACAGGCAATGTCATCCATGTACAAAGCGGAAGTGGCAACAGCCGCTGCGGCGGGAAAGTGATCGCCTTCATCAGCGATCAACTGGCGAACAACTCGTAACGCGTGATATGGGCTAGACTTGAGTCCAAAGCAAACACGATTGAACTGATACACAGATAAAGGTTCTTTCTTGTCAAAACGATAAAAGACCCGTTGAAATCTACGGTCAGATTCGCGAACGCCGATATTGAGGAACATTTGGCGGCAATCAGCTGACAGAGCGATTTGGAAAAGACGAAACTTTATTATGATGTTAAATAAATCACCCTGTAGATTGGGGCCGGCATGCAAAATGTCATTAATCGACTGACCCGATGTAGTCTTACAACTAGCGTCTAAAACCACACGAAGTTTAGTAGAGGTTTTATCTTCGCGAACTACGCCGTGATGCGGGATATAATATGAGGGCAGAGAGTTGCCCTCGTTGTTTACAACTACACTCAAAAAACCTTTATCTATGTAGTCACGAATGACGTCATTATAGGCGCTGCGTAACTTAGGTGATGCATCAAGTTTACGTTCCAAACAATGGAAACGTCTGAGCGCAGCAGCGTACGAGTCGCCTAACGAATAAGGGTCACCATAGAATGGCAACGCCACAACGTATCTGCCACTGTCGTCACGAACAGTGGTAGCGCGGAAATGTTCTTCACACTCGAGATCTTTATGGCTCATCGAGGGCGGTGCGGTAACCTCTTCAAGCTCCCAAAATCGCTTGAGTAGAGAGTCAATATTGTTTTCTTGAAGAACAGAACAACAGCAAGACGTAACGTATTGAGAAGTATGTAATGTAGGTACGGTACCCATAATTACATACCCGAATACCGTCTCAATAGCGGGCGGTAAGTTATTTTGCTCACTACGTACCACTTTAGTAAGTAGCAAGTGCGGGAATATTGCGGCTCCGATCAAAACATCAATGTCTGCCGGATTCGCAAACTCCGAATCCGCTAGTGGTAGTGACTCAAGATGTGTGAGGAGCGACACGTCCACATTAGCGTTTGGCAACGTGTCTGTAATACGTTCCACGATAAGCGAAGAAATGTTAAAATTAATGTCCCTATTAAAACGCGAATGTATTTTAATATCTACGGAACCTTTGCAATGTTTTTCTGATCCGCCTATCCCTCGGATTATTGAGTTCGTATTTTTAAAGTTATTCCATAATCCGAGGCGTTTGAACAATTCTAACGTTATTAAATTGGTCTGAGATGCGCTATCTAGCAGACAACGAACCATGTGCGGCGACCCATTGACATCATATATGATAACTTGCGCTGTCGCTAACAGAACAGTCTTAGACGCCATACATGGCGGCCAAGCACTGCTCTGATCACTACAAGCGCGCGAAGGCCGTCCGCGCGTGCGTGCCGCCCGCGCAATGGATGTCGTACACAACGATACTTCGCCCTCAGACGCGGAAGGCGCAGCTACCGTGGTCTGCTGCACCTGCGGCGTACTCGTAAGTGTGTCAAGGCTAGCGGCTTGACTTGGCAACCGGTTATTTTTATCATAATGTAACAGTGTGTGATGTTTTTGTTTACATGTGCGACATCTCGTTCTACTGGAACAATTACTCGTTTTATGTTTTATGCTTAAGCAATTAATGCAAGCTTTGTTATCTTTTACGCTTTTAAAACGAGCAATTGGATTTAAATCATTAAAGGTGGGACACTTATAGTAATGGTCGTGCACTATATTACTGCACAGACACTTCTGTGAATTATTACTATTAGATTCCGAACATGTTACGTAAGATTGTGGATTAGGGACTGAGTTATTATTACTATTTCGCGATTTATTCAACCTTTGTTTGTTGTTGTTAGTGTTAGACGGGCCAGGTGAACCAGACTGCGTATTATGAAATATTCGACACTGATCTTTGATGAACAAAATAAAACTATCTAGTGTAGGTATTTTATTATTGCGTTCCGTCATCTCGAATGCGCGAATTGTATCAGTGTCAAACTTTTTTAAAGCGAGTTGAAGCAACATAAAGTCGGAAAGATCTTCTAATTTTAAATTCCTAAGAGAATTAACCGCGGTTACGAAGTTATCAATAAACAGCTGGAAATTCGAGACAGACGCGTTGCTGGACAGTTTGAGATTTAAAGCTTGGTCAAAGTACGTAGACGCTAGAACGCGCGTGTCTTGATATCTGTCAAGTAGTGACTGAAATATGACCTGATAATTCTCAGCACTGGGTGTGACACCTGCAAATACGGACTGGGCCTTCGGTGACAGTTTACCTATTAAATAGTACAACCTGTCAGCATCTGTCAGAGAACCATTATCGTGCACTGTAGACTTAAAACTTGCATAGAATAACGGCCAATTTCGTATATCTCCGTCAAACGACATAATCTCGATTGGCGGTAATCTCGGTTTGCGGGCAACGGGCTCTGCCGAACATTTACCCTCCAATTGCGATTGTATACGCTTAATGATACAATAAAGATCTTCGAATGCGGTATACGCCTGATAGTTCGGTTTTTCATCAGGATTGATAGAAAGTAATCTTGCGTTATAATCGTCTAACAACTTATGAAAATCTGTTCGAATACTATCTACTGTTATACAATAAATGAGAAATGCTTCGCTATTACTGTCAGACATCGATGCGGTTTTTGAGCATTCATATATGTTTTGGATGCGCTCAAATAAAATATTGCGTTTTGCTTCTAAGATTGTCATCTCTTTGTCTTCCGACACGCGTGACTTCTTTTGTTGTGACATGCTTACGTAAGTATAAGCTAATGAGACCGAAACAAAATAAGAATATCTAATGTATCTATTCTTTTACCTAAGTAGGCAACACTTTAGAGCTGAGGAAATAAAAGTTGATTGAAATATGAGATTTATAAGACAACTATGATAGTTGCAGAAATAATAATTTAATAAGTAGGTAGCTACATAAAAGTTTACCTACTAATGCGGGCGGAAATAACCATGTGACGGTTATGTGAATATATTAGGAGTATAGCTAGGTGCTATAACTGCCTAGGTATAGCGGTATAACGTATAAAACGTAAATGAATCCGGCTCGTATGGATCAAAAAAAAATGGTATGGCGTGGTGCCGAAACCGGTTAGGTTCTAGGCGACTTGGGAAGGATTAATGGACTGTATAGAGAGGATAACGGTTCTTAGCCGCCTAGGAGGGAATAAGGGAAGAGGAGATGGATACGGGAGGAGGTGATTGAGTGGGTATAGGCTATTTTAAGGATGGAAGGCACTTACCTTATACAGCCTTGGTGGTTTCGTGATACAGCTGCTTGTTTTCACTTCACTCACGAGCGGGTTTTCCTTGGTGGAAGCGGTGATAAACACATACGGGAGCGGCGCGGTACGAACGAGACGGCGATACAGCGGTGCGGCGCGGAGCGGTATCGAGACGGCGTTCTTAGCGAGCGGAATGTTCGAGACTGTCCGTCGCGTTCACGATCGCGGCGACGAATCAAGGCGGAAGGCAGTGCCCTTCCAGGGAGTGGGATAGAGCGGGACGGAAATATGGTATCGCTCGCACTAGACAAGCGTGGAACGATTCATGTTGATGCGATTAGTTGTAGATAGGAAGGTAGATGGCGCTACCACATACTATAAGGTGGTTCCTGTGATGACTTAGAGCAGATAACTGTTGAGTTTATGATTACCTTTCATTTCATTCCTCAAAACAATTGGTGGCAACCAATTTATCGTTGCTTTTTATGCTTCCAATCGTGCCATCTTGGTTTGTAATAAGGGATGTATTAGATTAACCCTTATAGATACTTTTTAATAGTGGCCTGGACTCTGAATACTACAAACTGCTACGATGTTAGTTAAAATACACAACTGCCGACATTTCTATGATAACCTTGTCTCTACTCCTTTGTAAATAAAAATCCTAAGTATAATGTACAAGCATGAGGCAAACCAAAGTTACCTGTAATACGAATTAATATTTACGACACAATGGCGTTATTGCATTTTCATGGCGACCTCAGTTCATAAAAGTGAAGTGATTTGATTAGACCCAGAGTATTTCGTGACACCAGAAGGCAATTCCCGTATTTTATCTGACATCGACACTGTGTTTTGAACAAAATGCGATTAGGTTTTAAATTGACTCATATTGACTCACAATCTGTATTCTGCTAACTTAATGTCGTTATCGTCTAATCTGGCATAATTATACAGTTCGTCATTGACACCATTGTCCAACACTTTGTTCAATTTACGTTCTAGTTAATTCAAGTGTCAGTTTATTTAGGAGAGTATGATTTTTAAAAATGTATGACACTAACATTAGGCCGAAACAGCATTTTGAACTTTCTTTTTTTTTCCGCACGCTACCAGCTGACAGCGTTGCGGAGGAATTTCTTGACGCGTCGTAGTCAATTTCCCTTTTTTTATTGATTTATTATTTCTTTTGTTATAATTAATTATTTAGTTTTTATAGTTCAGCTTAGGATAGTTTAGTTATATAAGTAGATTTATTTTGTTTGTATATATGATAAATAGCTTATAATTTTGAACTAATATTATTACGAGAATTGGTCCTCAGGCTAACTATATTATATTGTTCAAAGTCTAGTTGACTGATTGAGATAAATTTGTTTCAGTCGTCGATAACAGAACTAACTATGAATCAAAATGGTTCTAACTCAACTTGCCACATTCAATATCTTAACAGTTTGAGGACAGTAAACGCCCATAGGCAATAAGGCAGGTGATAACAATAAAACTTCTATTGTGTCTTATTTTCTGTCCTAAAAATAAACGCTTGTATTAAAAGTACCAAATATTTAGTACTTTTAGAAGATATTTAACATAATAAATAGCCTTAGATCTGGTTCCAAAAATCTACAGATATTTGTTTTTTGATGCAACTTTTTTTGAAGAATTATACATTGTAGTAAAATAGATTGCAGGAGGATTGCCTGAAAAAATTGCCACAAGTACAAAATCCGAATCTCAGACTATAGCTGTCTCGTCGAACTTATATACTCGTATCTCTATCGAGCTAGTCAACCGGACAATGGTTTGATATTATTTGGCCGAACTACTTTCAGCTTTTTTGGTGAGCTGGCAGTAACGCAGTATGTTTTCGAGATTCTGACTAAATTTCCATGCAACATAGTGACGAATGCTAATTTATTCCCTAAGGTCTGTGTATTTATAGACAATGTAACGTATTTAGAATTTTATTGCAGTATCTTGGAAGTTGAATACATTTGTAGGTATATGGCATTTAATAATTGCGTCTGTCTGTTTAAGCTGCGGTCACATGTAATGTTATTAATGAGATAGCTTATCGGGGGTCTAGACATGTTTAGAAGACCACACCAATCAACCATATTGTATTTGGGAATAAGTCTATTCTGAGAGTTTGTTCTCACAGGATCAGAACTAATAGGGAATCGCATTTGGTCATTAAATCATAACTTGTGGCTGATAATACGAATACGAACATCAGAATATGATGTTTAGTTGTGAGCCTTGGAAAAACCGATTCATTAAGTACGTCTTTGTTCCTCAATGCTTGTAGAGTTTCGTTACTTTTCTTTTAAATCAACCTTGCCTTTTGAAAAATATGTCAGCGGTTTTGTTTGATGATAGAATCCTTTTGTAAAAAATATTTGTTATTAATATTCATACGTCGATGAATATGTCTATCTCGGTCAAGTAGTCTCTTTCAAGGCAAGACAAGACAAAAAAGTCGCTAAACGCACTGAAAATTCCTGAGGAGCTATTGGGCCATGAAAGATCTGATGAAGGGCAACCTTCCTCTTTCCTTTAAGCTCATGGACGTGTGCATTCTCCCCATCCTCACATTTAACTCTCAAACTTGGTCTTTAACAAAAGAACAGAAATCCACGCTCGAGGTGTGCCAAAGAGCGATGGAACGGAGTATTCTGGGTAACAAATTGACAGACTGGATTAGGAATACTACTATCCATTCTATCACAAACATCGCAGGTGTCATTCGAAAAGCTGCCACGCTAAAATGGAGCTGGGCAGGACATATCTGTCGCATGTCAGATGACAAATGGGCCAAATTAACAACTCTATGGACCCCCTCAAACGGCAGATGACATCGCGGCAGGCCGAGACGGCGATGGCGGAATGAACTAGACTCCTTCAAAAAGGATTGTTTCCAGGAGGGAGAAGATATTCATTTTCACTTCAAACTTAAGCGTAACATTATAATTTTGTCTATGTAACTTGCTTCAGAAAGACATTGCAGGTATATTTATATGTTAAAAGCGGTTGAAGGTTTTGTGTACAATATCCAGTTGACGAATAAGACAATTCAGAGTAAATAACTTTCGAAGTGTTCAAATATTCAAATATATTTTGTGTTTTGTATACTTATTTTTACATAATATATGGATCACAAACAAGTAAATATTTTCATGAAAGCTAAAATAGCATCAAAATAAGCAGTTGCTAGTCCACAGCTATATTATCTGTGTAGCTAGATTTAGCGAACACCAATGAATACAACGCACGGAACTCGTGGAACGCGCATCAAATTTAATCTGCAGTTGCAAATTTAGGAACATTTCAACTGAAACTTACCTAGAACCATGTTCATTTCATTAATTAAATGAAGGCATTTCCGAATAGTGATAAAACAACAAACTATTACTATGAGATACAAACACTAAAAATATTTTGTTACACAACTTTATCTGCCTGAATAGAGTAGCAAAATGTAATGCAACCGATCCCCAATATCCAGATTACATTTCATTCTAATATATTTAAGTACAACGAACAGTGCTAAGAACATAGAAAATAGTCGACTGTTGCATTTATATTCACTGCGTTGCGGTATGCAAACTATTCATCCTCCATATAAATTTATCGGAGGAAAAGGCAATGCCATGTCGGAAAAGTGCATGGCGATTTCAGTTATGGCCGACGTTTAGGCGCTTTTAGCCGCAACTCATATTGGATGGGATCGGCATGGAGAAATGGTTATATTATAAAAATGCGTCCTGTAAAACGAACGCACTGGGAAATGTTCATCCGTCTAGTAAGTAAGTAAATGCGTTTCTTTTCCATGAATGTTAGTTAAGCTTAAGACAGAGTTTTGCCTCGTTTATTTATTTATTAAGTACGTATCACGATTCACATGACACCTATGAAAGCAGACTTAATGCTTTGGGCATTTTCTCACTGTCTCACTGGAATAAACCAGAGATCAAAAACAGTAAATTCTAAAAGTAAGTGTGACAGTATTTATGTACGAAATCACTAACGCATGTATTGTAATATACATGTACTTATAATTTATTTTTGTAGAAGTAAAAAAGCAGCAAATCCACGAAATCTTTTACCAATAAAATCGCAACAACTTCTACACACGATTAGCTTAAATACATTAAATACGATCCGGTGTACTATCACACGACCTCGTCGAAAGATCTTCCTCTCGGAATAAGAAAAAACATAATTATTACTCTATCTTTCTTTAAAGTATAATTTTATACCTACCTATTCAATAACTTACTAAGAAAAGCCTTATCCTTCACAACTTTCATTTACGAAGCAACGTAAATCAGGAAACAAGCTTTGCCTAGAATATTCGTGTTAAGATATCTCAGAAGTATAATTAATGTGTCTAGGCAACAGAACGCTGACGAAAACATCATACCTTTGACAAATCAGGCAACTGAACTTCTGAAATTGACTTACTGCTTTCGTCTGAATAATAATTCAGGTATATCGTGGATATATATTATACTTGTATTCAAGATACATATGTCTGCGCTGCATAAACGCCTGATCATTTTAAATGGCATCAAGTTACTCGTTTAAGTAATACTGTACCTGACTCCTAAATTTATTTTACTTACACCCGCACATATTTTTGTTATTCGATTTCTAAATTTGTTACGCTAGCATCAAGACGTAAAAAACTGCGAATCATTGTAATAATGTCAAATAACCAAGATTAAAGCTGTTATCAACGGAATCTGAAGTTTTCATTACAAAACTTTGTCTACTATTACACAACATACGTAACGGTTTGTTTGCCGTTTCAAAGTATTTCTATACGCATAAAGTACACAATATACGCTAGAATCCATAAATATGCAATATTGAAAACATTGCAAACATGTATAATTGTATTTTGAATTCCTTTCTAGTTTGCTTATATCAAATCAACCTTAGAAATATTTGGTAAAATAATAGCCAAAAGAACTTTGGTAAAATAATACACTCTGCATTTAATTGATGTCGATTATTTGACATTCACAAAGTCAGGATAGGGCTGTACTGTTTGAAGTTCATACCTAACAAAAGCATTTCAGTTCAGTCGAAATTGTAACATAAATTAAAGATATAGGTATCCCAAATTTTACTTAGACAAATAGATACCTATTTCCTTAGGTTTTTTTTAGATCCAGTATGATATTACCTGGAATACATATTTGCCTGACCACAAAAACATGTGTTGGAAAATTATATATTGGTCCCTACGTTAGATGATAACCCTACTCACACAAGATGTTATATAGATAAAAGCATTACCTGTTTCACCTATCAGAATAACTTTTCAACTGGTTTAAGTTTGGGACCAAGTCAAACAACAACATATTTGCCATATCTAACATAACTTAAATCACTTTAGGCGACCCTAAGTTATTGGAGTACATAGTTTGAAGGGATTATTCTCTGGAACTTCACACCTATAAATTTTACAGAAACAATAGTAACGTCTTGGTGTTTGTGCAGCTGGATTAGTGTTATTGTTTTGGAGTTCATGTTTATGTATTTATAAGAGTAGTGCTTGGAAGGTTTTAGCTCTACAACTCACAGTATGTTCTACTGGCTAGTACTCAAGTGATAACATTGGGGTCTGAAATTAAAAAACTATTTTTAAAAATAATTTACCCGTGGCTGACGTAGTTCCAATAATATATACAATGAAATACATGGACACAGCTTCAATATGCTCGACCAATATATCATGCCTCACTACGCCTGAATTTTAACGCCAATCATTCAGTGCAAACGACAACTTCACGAAGACTATTAGTTTGCCTAGACAGTTTAATTTCATACAATCTTGCTTGTATTTTTGGCAACAAAAATATACAGAAAAATAATATCTAGATTTTTCTATTTTAGATTTTACTTTTCGGCTGAGCTATTGTCAATATTTTTTGATATGAAGAAATTTTGTTGATACAATGGCCAAGGGACAATTCAAATGCGTAAGCATCCGTTCATGTTAATGTTATAGAGGGTTTGGTTGCTAAATACAACACACAACACTGTTCACGTACAAAACGTAGACGCTTTGGAAATACCTGATAAGCTGCTTTTCTGTGTTTGCCTTGAACTAATGTTTGGTTAAAGTTCACGTTAAACTAGCTCTTCCACGTCGCAGCGCTATGTAAAGGTGGATACTCACAATGAGCCGACCGACACTCGCTCGACGCATACGCGCGCCTCGCGCGTCTCGCACGCGCACTTCTCTGCGTAGTACATGCCTCTCATCAAACATGGAGACAGATGAACAACGAGGCATTTCCTTCACACACTATGGCTCGATCCAAATACATAACATATATGTATGGTTAAATTTTTTAACGCCTCAAGCAGAGGCATTTGCTGTGCGTTGTTCGCAGCACATGCCTCGCAAAGTCCTTATACGGCTTAAAATGCGTGATCTTGTACAACCGCGTAAACAGCTACATATTAGACATATTAGACGACCGGTTGGCGCAGCAGGAATGTAAGCGACTGCTACGCCGAAGGTCGCGGGTTCGATTCCCGCTCAAGTGAAACATTTGTGTGCATGAACATGGATGTTTGTCTTGGTCTGGGTGTTTCTATGTATAATATGTATGTATTTACAAAAAAAAAAGTATATATGTATGTTTATCCATTATCTAGTACCTATAACACAAGCTCTGCTTAGCTTGGGACTAGATGGTGATGTGTGTATGTGGTAGAATATTATTATTATTATTATTAATATTTCAAGACAAACTCGACAAGACATTGCAGTCGATTCGCAAGATATAGGTAGGTGACTGAGCAAAGATCCTTAAAAATATATATACTCTATTCTTTACGCAATCAGATTTTCAGTGTTTCATAATTTGATTAGCTAAAATTTACTGAAGTGTAAAATCAGGTCTTTAATAAATATTCACGTCTGGAAGTCTCAACATTATGGCAAAAAATGTTTTGAATTACTTAAAAAGATAGCTAATCGGCGTAAAATGGAGGTCGAATTTCAAGCATCAAAAGGCTTTTGTATTTCATTTTTAATTATTGAGTTCTGAAACACGATGGGTTACTCAAAGGTTTATGAACCCCCTAATTTAATAATAGCGATCTCCATAGCTCCAATACACGCTCCATACAAGATGCGATCGAGCAAATTGGGAGTCAAAAGTTTTTACTCAGCATTTAGGTCGAAGTCATTTGACGAAGCTAACCACGTCAGACGGGAAAGTCGCCACTTCTAGGCCGGAGATTCTTGCGGAGCTTCAGATATTTTATGACAACCTCCACACCTCGAAAGCGTCCCGTCCCCAACCCAACTCCGAGGATCCAAGAGCTTCTTTAACCCGCCACATCACGGAAGAGTTGCCAGACGTTAGCCAAGATGAAATCCCTGATGATGGTGGCCCTGAGGCAGCTTAAAAATAGAAAAGCCCACGGGGAAGATGGAATTACGATGGAGCTGCTAAAGGTAGGTGGGAAACCTATACTTGTGGAGCTCCAACGCATATTTATTTCTGTTTTGTTTTAGGAGAGAACTCCAAGGGCGTGGAGCAAGAGCATTGGCGTTTTGTTCTTCAAAAAGGGAGACAAAACTCTTTTGAAGAACTATCGACCTATCTCGCTCTTGAGCCTCGTCTATAGGCTGTTTTCCAGGGTCATCACGAACCGTCTCGCGCGTAGACTCGACGAGTTTCAGCCGCCCGAACAGGCTGGTTTTCGAGGAGGAAACGGCACCATAGACCACATCCACACAGTGCGGCAGATTATACAGAAGACAGAGGAGTATAATCAGCCCCTGTGCTTAGCGTTTGTGGACTATGAGAAGGCTTTTGACTCGATTGAAACCTGGTCTGTTCTGGAGTCTTTGTGACGACGCCAAATTGATTGGCGATATGTCCAAGTGCTGAAAGGTCTGTATGAAGCCGCGACTATGACCGTCCAAGTACAGAACCAGCAGTCTGAACCTATCCACCTGCATCGAGGTGTGTGACAAAGGGATGTTATCTTCCCCAAATTGTTCACAAATGCAATGGAGGATATGTTGAAGACGCTGCACTGGAAAGGACGCGGTATTAACATAAACGGCGAGTACCTCTCACACTTAAGATTTGCAGACAATATCGTTATCGTGGCTGAAACCGTGCAAGACTTGCAATATATGCTGAGCAGCCTGGCTGATTCTTCTGCTCGCATCGGTTTCCGGATGAACTTGGATAAAACCAAGATAATGTTCAATGAACATGTCTCTCCAAAACCGATTATCCCAAATGGGGTCCCTCTCGAAGTTGTTCAGGAGTACGTTTACCTTGGGTAAACCTTGCAGTTGGGTAGAAACAACTTCGAGAGAGAGGCTTGCAGAAGAATACAGCTCGGCTGGGCAGCATATAGGAAACTCCGTCGAGATTTTTCTTCATCCCTACCACAAAGCCTTAAGATAAAAGTCTTCAACGAGTGCATTCTATACGTTATAACTTACGGTGCCGAGACGTGGACACTGACGGTGCGACTAGTCCACCAATTTAAAGTCGCTCAGCGAGCTATGGAGAGGACGGTGCTCGGAGTTTCTCTGAAGGATCGAATTCGTAATGAAGTGATCCGACAGAGAACCAAGGTAATCGACATAGCTAGAGCAAGTTGAAGTGGCAGTGGGCTGGTCACATCTGTCGCAGAACCGATAACCGTTGGAGTAGTCGTGTTCTAGAGTGGACGCCCTACGGCTAGGTGGAGTGACGATATACGCAAAGTGGCTGGCAGCGGCTGGACACGGAGAGCCGAAAATCGGGCTCAGTGGCGTGCCATTGGAGAGGCCTATATCCAGCAGTAGACTACGGCAGGCTGATGATGATGAAATGAATAATGAGAAGGAATACTAAAAAAGTGTTTTTATGGAGAACATTGAACATCCATAATTCCTAGGTAAGTACTCTGTACGTATACACAACATACACAATCCCTCCCAATCTGAGCTGATTTATTCTTTTGCCACATGTATGCATAATGGTTCGATAAACGTATACAGTTAATTGAGAGGCAAATTATTCTTGGCTTCTTAATAACTCACTTTATATGTATTTTGGTGTACCACATAATCATATAGATCTCATTGTACATTGTGTACGCATAAATTACGAACAGTTACCTATTTTGCTCCCACGTTCCGACCAGCTTGGATTGGTTGTGGTCTCGGGAGGATAGCCTTAATCAACTCAATCGCAATTAAGTCCTGTTGGCGAATATTGTATTATCCTATCATTGTGGCAGCTACTGGTAATAGTATTAGGATTCGAACATAGCTAGTAAGCGGAACCCGCGCTCCAAGGCAAAAAGTCTTGGATGTAACTGGGATAACGCTAGGACGATCATGATGAATAGGACTCGCATAGCTATAATGCTGTCCGGTAAGCCTGATTTAGCGTCTGACTTTTTGGCTACTCGTTTCCGACGATATCAAAAACGATTGTGCCTGATTTGATCAGAAATACCACTTGCGGATAGAGTTTAAACGGCCAATTTTTATTTGAGAAGATATATTATGGCTATAGGCAGTAGAAATACTGTAAAAGTCGTTGTAGTTTCATAATTCCTCGAGGAAAAAACTGGGCACGGCTGGTATTAATGTTATAAATTCAACTTAAAATACATACTTCAACACACTCAGTGCATTAGAACAAGGTTGAACTCCATCGCGATCCCTTGAGTGATATTGCCCTCGCGTTGGCTGCATACCTATTTGTAAACAAAATGCCTATTTGTACGTTAGCCTGCGCTATGCATGACATTACCTGCAGGTGTCTACGACAGGAATATCAAACAACGAAATCCAAAACTGGCGGTTCGAATAATGACAGAATAAAACTACGCAATATTTGAATTTTAGTCGAATACATTTGAATTCCTTTTTCATACACGTCAAAACCAAACTCAGAGCGATGGCGGCCCCCTTTGTGATACATTTGTGCACAAATGTATAAACTGTAATTTGCTTAGAGTTGTTTTTTATACATTTACCTACATCAATTATGCAGTATTGATATTGGAACATTTACAACAATAAAAAACATGATGAACTTATTTCAACTTTAAACAGACATAATACCATAATACCTTCTTGGGTTTACGCGAATGTTACACATTGCAATTAAATAACAGTTTACGGATTTTATCGCGTTGTATTGGTTTCACTGAGTAATTATATATAAACTGAATGATCTAGAAACTACATTTTTTATTTATTACCAGCCGACGTTTCGCATTCCTTACAGGATTCATGGTCACGGCACACTGATTTTTCTTGAATGTATAAGTTATCTGAAAGTACCCAAACATTTTTCAACTATTGGTGTCACTTTTTACGCCGATTGAGCTCACAGTGTCCTTAGCTCTTCTGGTGACTTGTCCTTCCTGGGTTTCATTAGCCTTATGACAGGGTCCCAAGCTGAAGGAACATTCCAACCGTCTTCCCTAATGAAATAAGGGTGTTTTTTAATTTCAATAGCCTCACGTATCATCCTTAGAAGAAAACGGTGGTCTTTTGCGAGTATCTGTGGTTCATCAAATCGCAGGTAGTGGTTGGTTTCTTGTTCTACATGTTCACACACAGGTGTTGCTGTGTGTTGTAGGAACCAACCACAGTTGTTTAATTATAGACATAATACCATTTGGTGGTGATGACTTAGAGGTATAAATAACTGTTGAGATTTCCTTTCTTTTCATACCTCAAAGCAATTGGCGGCAATCAATTTATCGTTGCTTTTCTATGCTTCCAATCGTGCCATCTTGATTGATACTTTTAATAGTAGCCTGGGCTCTAAATTCTACATACATACCTGAATTACGTTAAAAGTCTACCAACTATTATTATGACTGACGACCTTTCTGTGATAACCTTGTCTCTACTCCTTTGTAAATAAAAATATTATAACGGACAAACAAAAAGCAAATCATAGTCCCTTCAATACAAATTTACATTTAAGACACAAAGGCTTCTCAATAGTGGGTCTAACACATTTTTAGGGTGCCCAAAGTCCTTAAAGGCGTAGTAATTTGATAAGAACCCGTGAGGTCACTTTATTCTTCTAGTGTATCCGAGGTTTAACCGAGGGTCCGCTTACTAGCCTAATCGGATTTGGCTGAATATTAGCTTTTCCACAGAGCGACTGCCTATTTGACCTCCGCAACCCAAAGTGATAGCGATATTCCATGCTTTAGACTGGTGTCAGTTTATTAAGAAGGTACAGATTTTTTTTTTGTCAAAAAAAACCTGTCAAATTGACTTCAAGCTGCCTGTTGGTAAGCTGACAGTGAAGTCCTATTGGGAAGGCCACCATCCCCATTTGCTGGTTAAGCAATGTGATATGACGGCCCTCACTTTTACGGCCTTGAGAGATCTTCATGACTGTCAAAGATCTTCATAACAGCCGGGACCTACAGCTTAACGTGCTCTCCGAGGCATGGGACAAGCGATATTTAACAATTCAATACGCACATAACTCCGAAAAGTTATTTCGAGGACGATATTTGTGTGGCAACCTTGCTTCTACTCCTAATTTACATTTAAGACACAAAGGCTTCTCAATAGCTGGTCTAATAAATTTTCAGGGTGTCCTAAGTCCTTAAAGGCGAATTTGATGAAGACCCGGCGTGAGGTCGCATATTTGATGTAAATGTATTCCATGACTACAACTACGTCGTCGACCCTATTATATTGCCAGTTGGCTCGATTTTTGGTCTAGCGAAGCCCCTTAAGCTTTTTTGGTGAGCTAGTAGATAAGCATTCATCATCATCAGCCCTTTATACTGTCCCACTGCTGGGCACGGGCCTCTTCTCACTATGAGAATGAGGTAAGCATTACGAAAGTATTTTCTATACTATACTAACAAGTTTGTTTGCGAGAGTCTTTGGACTTTTCTATGCAATATTGTGACGAATGCTAATTTATTCCCGTAGGTCTCTGTGTTTATAGACAATGTAATGTATTTAGAATTTTATTGCTGTGTCTTGGGAGTTGAATACTTACGTAGATGCATTTAATAATTGCGTCTGTCTGTTTAAGCTGCGGTCGCATTTAATGTAATTAATTTGATAGCTTATCGGCTGTCTAGACATGTTTAGTACACATATCATATGTACATACATCAACGCAGGCGTTTCTCTCATAGGGGTTGGCAGTAATACTCGGATTGAGAGACTACCTCTGTGGTACTGCGGTAGTGTTAACGACTGCGAATCATGAGGTTTTGGGTTCAATTCCCGGGATGAACAAAAATTTATATTGGGCCTTGAGTATGGGAGTGAGGGAATAGAGAGTGCACTTGTGTTTGCGCACACACTTGTGCACTATAATATGTCCCACGCAGTTGCTAAGTCTCATATAAAGACAAGCCGCCGTGGTCGGAATCGGTCGGAGGACATAATTGTCGTAATACTCAGATATTGTTATATCTGTTTATTTATCCATGGCGGAAAATTACAGCACTTTCTATTGCTTTTGGGGTACGCAGCGGTTACCATGGTTAACAGATTTTTTTTTAATTCCGATTGTTTTCATAGGATGCCTGTTAAATATATAAAAGGACATAACATCGCCTATGACCTGCTTATTATTAAAATATAACGATTCCCATTTTGATTCCTAAAGCTATGGGTATCTAAGAAAATATAGCGGCTGAAACCCTCTATAGTATGGTAAGAAAATAAACACGTAAAGCATAAATTGCAGAATAATAAGCCTGAAATGGAAAACGAAAGTATCTTTATTAAAGGATAAATAAAAAAATATCTTTAAATAAAAAAACCGACTTCAAAAAGCACTAAGGCACTAAAAAGCAAAAAATAATTGGTTTTAGAGCAAACATTTTTGGACTCGGTGCCAAGCCAAGTATTTCTGATCTGACTATAAAACCTCTGCACTTTTTTATATAATTTTCGTTGTTGATAGAATAGGTAGTTTGTAATTTAGTAACTTTTTGCGTTAGGGCTTGGCACCGACTCCAACAATGTTTGCTCCAAAACCAATTATTTTTTGCTTTTTAGTTCCTTAGAGCTTTTTGAAGTCGGTTTTTTTAATTTAAAAATAATTTTATTTTTTGCTTTTTAGTAGTATACTTATAAAATAGAAATAGGTGGTAAGTAGGTACATAGCATAGTGTAGATGGTACATGATGGGGAGGCTTCAATACTTCAATACTTCAATACTTTATTGCTTTTCCATAATGTGTTTACAGGTGGAAGGTACATAAATTCTTAAGCTAGATACAATTATGGACCCTGTTGGGCACAGCATAGTTTATAATAAAATCATTTGTTCATAAATAACATTCAATAGATTGTTTTCTAAAATTAATAAATGGGTCTTAGAATAGTAGAGAGGAATATATTCTATGTATTTAAATATATTTATAATTAAGTCAAAGTACACTCTATATTACTATAAAAATTATAATTGGTAGAGTAAGTAACTATTTATTTTTATATATTTAATTGTTTATTTTTAATATAATAAAATTATTTTGTTTGTGCATTTTAATATTATACTGAATCGTTATGTCAAATATGTAAGTGTAAGCGATAATTTATTATTTAAAATATTAAGCAATGGATTAGATTATTAGATTTTTATTGTGGTGTCATTCATAAAATCTTTGACATTATAATAAGTTTTACTATGCAGAAATAGTTTTAATTTATTTATAAATGAATTGTAATTAGTTTCCTTTTTTATATTTTCTGGCAGCTTATTGTAAATCTTTATTGACATTACATATGGGCTTGTGGAGTGCATAGTGAGGTGTGAAGATGGTAATACCAATCTATCTTTGTGTCTTAGAGTTATTCTAGATTGTATATCTTCTCTTTTTGTGAAGAAGTCAGGGTACTTTCGAACAAATTTACTTATTTCTAAAATATAGATGCAAGGTAAGGTTAGAATTTTGAGATTATGAAAATATGGTTTACATGAGTCTGTTGTTTCTATGTTAACTAATATTCGTAGTAATTTCTTTTGTAGGATGAATATGTAGTAATATATAGATATAAATATGCAACTCACACCGTTATCCACAACTTATAATTAATTGATATTATATTATGTATTTTTAACATATTAATTACATTACATTTTTGTTTATGAATTACAAAAAGCAGTCATGTGATTCTATCAACTCATTAGTATTCATTTTCTGGATTAGAGCGCTACGAAATCTGTTATGAGACATAGCAAACATATCTAAAACAGTAAAATATTTGTTGTAGTTATTACTCATTCGACGCAATGGCGCACGGATTCCAGCATTAGTTCGACATGAAGTGACAACAAAAAGTGGGTGTGTGCGCACCTCCCGCCTTATAACTGTTCGGGGCACAACATAGCACAGTCTATTAGTTAAACAAGCGCATTCATATCTGTGTTACACAAGTCAAAGAGTAGCATCATCTCGAGATATAGCCTTCTGGATTTCAGAGTCATCAGTCTATATTTTGCAAGTAAATCTTTGTAAGAGCAGTAGTTCTTGAAACATCTTTAATGCATAGATCTAAGAAATTTACGTTGTACCTTTTCCAAACTATCTATATATTTTTTGTAATATGGGTTCCATGCGACTGTAGCATATTCGAGCTGTGATCTTATCAACGATTTATAAAGGTGAGTGTAGGTGCTTACGCGTTTAAATTCCTTTGTTGACCTCATCACAAAACCATACATACGATAAGCATTGTTAATTATATTGTTAATATGTAGCTCCAAGTGCAATTTGTCATCAAGTAACACTCCAAGATCTCGAATTGAAGTTACCTTAGCCAAAAATGTTTCATCTAAATTGTAATTGTATGAAAAGCAAATTTTATTTTTTGTGAACGGAATGGTTGAACATTTAGATAGGTTTAAATGGAGTTTTTTTCTTGTACAGTATACCGATAATCTGTCCAGATCCTCCTGTAACAAATAACAATCTTAGTGCGTTTTAATAGATTTGAATATTTTCAAATCATAAGCATAGAGTAGGAATTTCGAATGCTTAAAACATGCACCAATATCATTTATAAAAATAATAAACAAAAGAGGGCCTAGAATGGATCCTTGGGGCACGCCACATGTAATTTTATCAGTTATTGATGTTGACTGGTATCCTTTAATTACCACATTTTGAGACCTATTTGTTATGTATGACGTCAACCAACGGAGTAAGTCACCCCGGATGCCATTGAAGGCTAATTTTCTCAAAAGTAAATCATGGTCCACCTTGTCAAAAGCTTTTTGAAAGTCGGTGTAAACTGCGTCAACTTGAACTTGTTAGATCTACAAGTTCAAGTTAGTTAGTTATTAAATATATAGTCAGTAAATATTTATAAGTTAGTGGTAGTTGACTTTTTCTTTATAAAACCGTGTTGCTGCTCTATAATGATGGAGTATAACGTCTTATGAATTTCGTTAAACAACAGTCTTTCAAAAAGCTTCGACAAAGTAGACAGAATAGAAATAGGACGGTAGTTCTCTACATTTTGCTTCAATCCCGATTTATGCACAGGGGTTATATTTGCTCTTTTCCATATGCCAGGGAAAATGCCCTCAGTTAAACATCTATTAAATATAATATTGAGGGGTATAACAATACTACCTGCTGTTTTTTTAAGGAAATAGGGTGGTATACGATCAGGTCCTGGCCCTTTGCTACAATCTAATAATCTTAATTCCTTTAGAATTTGGTGACTACTAAATGTTATACTTAAAATAATAGTAGCATTTTCCCCACACTCGGTAGGAGGCACCCATTCACTTAAACTTAGATTAGATGTTTCGTAAACCGATTGAAAATATGTCATAAACATGTTACATATCTTCCCTGGACTACTAGAGCTTTGGTCTTTATAATACATGGTGGCTGGAATACCGACATTACCCTTACGATGTGAAATGTAACTCCAAAGATATTTTATATTATTTTTGATATTGTCTTGGATAGAATTAATATATTTACGATAATCATCTCTACATAAAGCATCAAACCTGCGCCTAAAAAGTGAAAATTGTTCGTAATCCGAAATGTTACCGTAGGATTTCCACTTCACCCAGGCCTTGTTTTTATTATTAAAAATTCTTATTAATGACTTCGAGAACCAAATTGGATATTTGGATAAGCGTCTTATAGCCATAGGAGTATGAGATTTTATGATTTTAAAAATTGTTTCATAAAATATATTCACACATTTCTCGGCACATAGTACATGAAAGAGCATATCCCAATCCGTGTTATCTAACTCTTCATTAATGCAGTCGTAGTTTGCCTTATAAAAGTTATATTTTTTAATTTTTGCTGGTTGCATTAGCTGCAGCGAAGATTTATATTTAATAACAGTGCAGAAAGGAGGATGATAATTGTCAACTGGCAACAATACGTTTGAGGGTGAAAAAGTAGGGCAGTCATTATTACTAATCAATAAATCTAGTATGTTACCCCTATCATTTTTAAAGCTATTAAATTGCTAAGCATTCATAAGAGAAAAAAAAATTCTATATGCTGACAAACAGAGGAATTACCGGAACAGATCAATGCTAATTCAGTTTCAGAATTAACTGCCGGCAGCCACTTGATATAGGGTAGATTAAAATCACCAAAACAGAAAAAATTGTTATACGAAAAAGTTTCAATAAAAGATTGCAATTTATTGAAATAGGTAAGGTAAACGTCCTCAGGTATTTTAGGCGGAAAATAGGCAACGCTAAATATATTCTTATCATGGCCCTTGCCAGGTAACTGTATAATTATGTGTTCTATGCATGAGCAAAACGCAGTATCAAAAGTTACACATGTAGAACGTAAATTCTTTAACACTGCTATTAGGACTCCTCCTTCGTCTTTCTTGTTTGTAGCTAAACGGTCTCTATCATACCTATAAACAATATAGCGCTGATCAATAAATTCAGTATCAAAGATTTGTGGTGTTAACCAAGTCTCAGTAAGTATAACAATATCATAACAATTCGATAGGATATTCATGTACATCATATTTAGTTTGGATCTAACGCCCCTACAATTTTGGTAGTATACCGTTATATCGTGTAACATAGTGGATGTCGCAAACGTATAAACCGTAATATAAGTGTAGTAAAAGTAAGTACGACTAAATAAACGCTAAGAAAGATCACAGCAAACCAAAACTGCTCCAAGTTGTATTTAATGTGTGACAACAGATATGTGCGCGCTATAGTATTACGACTATACCGAAAAAGGCAGTAAGCGTCTGAATACTTACAACAACATATTTTATAGTAATTAACATTTAAACATAGTAACTGCAAGTTTGAATATTTACAAAAATGTTCAGAGCAAGAAATAATGCATACAAAGTGCACACGCGCGATATGAACATTGTATTGTATTAAAACAATGAATGCAGATATTTGTGGAGCAAAATAACGTCGAATGACGATTATTATTATATAACAACAGATACGTTCTACAATAATTTTTAACTTTATAGCAATATTTATAGCAGAAAGCAAAATTATTGTTGAGATCTTTCACAAGTGCGGTAATTAAATGTAATAATATAAGTAATGTAGTTCCATCGTAAATAACTATGTTAGAAGGTACCAACGTTTGTCTTGAGACGTTATTTGTCAGCTGGTCTTGTAGTAGGCTTGATCTTGCAGATATCCTTCGCCGACCGTATTGCAATCGCCGGGGCAGATTCTGTCTCGCGCACAAGTATAGTTGCGTGTTTGACCCAGACAAACTTAAAGTTACTTTTAGTTGCTGCTTCCTTACATTGTCGAAATAACTCCTTCTTTTTAATGTCAGATGTTTGTGTAAGAATATACGACGCGAACTACCAGCAAATCCCAGCTGTTCAGTATTAAGTCCCTTAGCCAACCTAAATGCGCTTAATACATTATCTCTCAATATACGGGAGCTTAATTTTACTATTATATTTTTCGGGTTTTTATTGTCTTTATGAGCATGCGGAACCCTGTGTATTGCGAGAATATCCTTTTCGCTCAAAGGGAAATCTATTTTAGAGCTAATGTCCTGCATAATGGTGAATAGGTTTTCATTGCGCTTCTCCGGGATGTTGCACAACTCTAAGTTACACTGACGCGCCTGCTGTTCCAGCGACTCAATTTTCATCTCTAGGTTGGCTATGTCATGTCTCAACGCCTCGCTATCGTAACTGCCATTAGACAGTGCTTTCATCTGCTCCTTGAGTTCAGCCTGGTCATCCATGGCGTACTGGACCACTTTTTGGATACTAGCCACATCTTCAGTAACCAAGCAATGTTTAGTTTCCAAGTTGGACACCTGGTTAGACATCGCAACCTGGCCAGAACGTAGCGAATTCAGTTTTTTTTTTTTTTTATAGTAATAGGCGGCAAACGAGCAGACGGATTGCCTGATGGTAAGCAATTACCGCCACCCATAGACACAAGCAACACCGCAAGAGTCACAAGTGCGTTGCCGCCCCTTGGGGTTGGGAAAAGGGATAGCATGAGGAGTGGGATGAGGGAGAAGGAATAGGGGATAAGTCCTCCGGTACTCTCACTCACCGAACGAAACGCAACAGTTTAGGTACTGTTACTTTACGCCGATTTTCTGTGAGAGGGTAATACTTCCCCGGTCGAGCCGGCCCATTCATGCTGAAATCAGCAAGGCTCTACTACCGCTTAAAAGTTCTTCCCTAATATCCGAGGGGACCTGTGATATGGTGTTAAGCTCCAACTTTATATTTGCAACGCTATCTGATATCTTCAATATAGCAGTATCAAGTTTCTCCCGCCAGTCATCGAGCTTTTTGTCTATATCTCGCTTAAGCGTTTCAATAGCCGTTGTAAACTCACTTCCAGGTTGTTTACGTTTGCGCTGCGTTACATTTGTCGGGGCTGAAGAATCACTCGACGGGTCCGGATTAGATTGACTCTTGCTCGGCGATTTAATCATTGTTGTAATGTGCAGTATTTCGTCACTATACAATAAGTACTCAGCACACGAAATGTTCTTAGCTCAAATGCGGTTGCCTTTTTCGCACGGCAGTTTCCACTCAATGCTGGCGTAACGGATAACGTGTCCGATCACGGGTGTCGGAACAGCGAGGCGCCGGTTCAAACCTCAGTGGCCTCAGTAAGGGCTTTTTGAGTGTTTATAATGTAAGTATACATTTCTTCACTCACCGATGTGTAAGTGGGACAACGCTCTACAAATCCAAATATGGCGCCGGCATTATATGGTTATTCCAACAAGATAGTAATAGAGGTACCGATTTCACATTAATAAATTGAATTAAAATTCGAAAAATAAATATATACTACTATAATAAGTTGTACAATATTCTGTAACACGTCCACTCACAAAAAAGTCCACTGACTGAATGATATTATATAATAAAAAAACTACTTCTTAAAAGAAAAAAAACTGTGTGTAATAAGAAAATCTAATAAGTCAATCAGCCCACGTCTTGTCAGCTTTCTCCAAAAAGAGGTGAAATCCCAACAAAAACATTCTGTAAAAACATTGTTTATCTCTAAAAAGTAATGAAATCTCTAGACTAAGTTGAGCCAAGTCTGAGGTGCCTTACTGCAATTTCATTATTATAGCTCTGGCAAGGATTCCATTTAACCAGTAAAACTTTATAGCACAAAATTATGCAGCTTACCCCCTAAAATAAAAAACAGATGTGGGTTCAAATCCTTTAATAAAATTTGATACAAAAAAGCTCTTTGTACCAAATTTTGTTAAAACCGTTTCAATTTTGTTATGCCGCATAGCAGACAGGTGGATAGAACAATTTATGAAAATCTTCTTGAGACACTATCAGCTTTGAAATTTCCGAGACGCGTATTACTAGTAATCTCTCTCGTACAATATAAATTAACTTGAAGGGTACACCAGATTAATCACGATACATGTTCACAAGGTGTTAAAGCCAAATTACAATATAGTTGGAGCGACGCCGAGTAAATTGACTGGCTTTGTTCCAAGGATTACTGACAACAGAGTTACTAGATATTAAACCGTCATTTTAAGGGCAATGCTCTTAGTGTGATGAATTATACTTTCAGTAATTAATTTTACTTTAGCAAAAACTCTGTTGTCTTGTTAGTGTTAATTCATTTAATAAGGCTAATATATTTATGAGATTAATTTTAATTTATGCATATTAAACCTTATTTTTCCTCTTTGATTTCTCTCACTCTCTACTTTAATTTCTTTCAAAATGGATCAACAAGAACAAGTATTAATTAAATATATCAATTTATAGCACAATTGCTCTTGTAATCATCGTTTTTAACCGTACTTTTTCTACGAATATCATAAACCTTCAATAAAATATTCCTTTTTCGTGACCTATTTATTATTCTACTTATGAATTCAAAACGTAATTGTCGATAAATCTTTGAGATTTTGATGGCTTTGAATGGAATCGAAATCCATGAAATGATTGGTTTCTAATCAAAACGTAGTCTATTAAATGTTGATTGCCTCGTGGGCCCCTTGGCATTAGTGCGCTTGTGTTTGCTGAACGTGAGAGTAGATTTACCTACCAATACCAGAATATTCGGGGTTACTTCACTGAACACATTATCATTTATTTAAATTAAAAAAATAAGTTTTAAAACTATAACCCGACCACGTAAAAAAGGGGATCTAAAAGGAAAAATTCGGGCAAGTGCGAGTCTGACCCGCGCACCGAGGGTTCCGTACGCATTTTACCTTATTTGAGGTTGGTGCTAATTACGCTAGTCCTCTAAATCTGTATGAGCGCCCATACAACTTAGAGGACTATCTAAAATGGAGTCTACTATGTATGTATGGGGACACTCTAAAATTTTCCACTTTTTAATTTTTTGTAATTTTTCCTTTATTTGTGCTATAAGACCCTGCTTTTGGCCAAATTTCGTGATTCTAGTTCAACGGTAACTACCATATAGGTTTTCGACCCAAAACCTATAGGGTACTTACGGTTGACTTAGAATTGTCAATTTTGGTTAAAACCAAGGTCTTACAGCACAAGTAAAGGAAAAAATCCGAAAATTAAAAAAAGTTGAAAATTAAGGTTAATTTTGGTACTTACAAGTTTTCGCAAAAATCTAATTTTGATCATATCTTTTTATCGGGTTGACTATTGTATTGTTATTGTATTGTAGTTCAATTTACTAAGTCCACCCGTTCCTGAGAAAATCGGTGGTGACACACGGACAGACAGACAGGCAGACAGACAGACAGACGGACAAGAAAGTGATCTTATAAGGGTTCCTTTTTTTACCTTGTGAGGTACGGAACCCTAAAAAACAAGAAAATAGCTCACTATAAGTAAGTACAGAATGCTCAAACTAGAGCCGTGGTCGCACCGAACGCGTGCGAAGCGGCGGGCAAAAGCTAGTCTTCTATATATCAAACAAAGGTGTTCCAGTGCTGATATTGATTGAACGCTGGACGCACACACTCGGTGCAGTGTTCATGTGGAGAAAATAAAATCTTACTTTATAAACAATATTAAGATAATGTAAATCGTGTGCCTTCAAGGATAACTAAAAAGATAATTACGTAAACTTTGTTATTTGATGGAATAGTCACCAAGAGATCATTATATTATACAAAACAGATAAATTCATAATAAACTACTCGTTAAATTTGGTTTGGAACCGTCTACCATGTCATTCAAATTAAGTGAATGATATCAGTTAAAAACATTTACTCTGGAAAGGCCAATAATAGGCTTATAGTCTTTGTTAATAAACATTCGTGCGTGTAAATTGATAGTAGATAGCTGAGCTTTAATTTCAACAACAAACATGTCATTTAATGAACAAAAACAGGCTTTGGAAAGCTTGTAGAATTTCGATTACGCATTCATCCTTGTTAATAACAAAGATGTGGGCAGGACTTTATTTGCTTTTTATATCATGTGAGTTAGGGCCATCATGCGTATTTTCTCGCATACACACACAGGCTTACTTGCACCGCCCCTTCGTGGGATCTCCACCTTGTCGTGGTGGGGGGCTCAGTAACCGTGGGTTTGAGGTACACCCACGGTGAAGCTAAGCGGGATCCATGGAGAGGACGCTCCACGTGGGCTTGCGTGAGGCGTGCGTAGGATGCGTCCCAAGGTGCGGGTGCGGGGGACAGTTCTGTCTGTCCCTCGCAGTCGGGTGCGGTCGCGGGAGGAGAGGCGTGTCGGTGTTGCGTTGCCACGTGCCCTATCTCCCGCAACCAAATGGGGCGCACCATCGTTGCGTCGCGGTGGAGCCGCAGAGGAAGAGGAGATGCGGTGTTGCGTTGCCGTCCTCCCTATCCTCTGCGGCCGCTGGGTGTTTTGGCGGCGGAGCCCAACACCTTCATCCGCCGCCAAGGGGGTTTCGTTCGGGGCCCGCCTGACCATCTGGCGGGCCAATACCCGTCGGGGGGTAGCGAGGAATGCTTCGGTGAAACCCTACCCACCAACACATGGGTACATGAGGAACACGGGTTGGTTTTTAGTCAATAAGAGTCTGACAGTCCCCTTCGTCTTTCTCCCCCAGGGCGGAGGGACTCCATGAGGATTTGCCAACCCGCCACCAAAAAAAAAAACAAAAATGGCTTTCTTGCACCCACTCTGCAGAAGCCAAAGACAATCTATACACGAGTCAATTAAAAAAAAAAAAAAAAATGTAGGATATTATAGGTTCAATAGGAAAATAAAATGTAAGCGCATCGATGTTTTTGGTTCACTGATCACTGATTGCTTGTTACTCATCCAATCGAGAGCCAAGTCGTGTGAATATGAAAATCGTGAGCGATAAAATTCTAAATCGGTAGGAGCATGAAAATTAGAATTTAAAATGTTTATTTGAACTTGTCTAAGGACTCTGTGTCTCTAAAGGATCCTCATTTATATAGCGTCATATTTGATTTTTTGTAAGATCTAATGGGTACACCTAACAGTCTTTTAGACTTTGTGTAGACTATAAAGTCTAAAAGACTAAAAGCAACTAGTTAAAACTATTCCTAATAATCAATACATAGATTCGATTACGCGTATTCATCCTTAACATTCCGTAAGAATATTAAGAAAAGCCGTCTTCAATTATTTTCTTCTTTCATTAGTACAAAGTCGTACTGACAAACGACAAAAGCAATTTTCGAACATTTTCGATATTTTCTCTTATCGTAGGCTGTGTGAATTTTCTTGCTCATTCTTCGACGCAACATATTGGAAATAGAAATGGAAGCGTGATTGAATATTACAATTATATAATATATTGTTCTTTTGGATAGACGTAATTTGTGCGTCACATTTACAGGAAAAGAACAGTAAATTGGTACTGTTTGTTGTAAGTACTTTATTAATATTGCCATGGAAAATAGGTAGGCCTTTGGTGTGGGACGCAACGTGCGTAGATATCCTTGTGCCATCACATATTCCAAGCACAGCAGGTCATGCTAGCGCTGCTGCTGCAACGGTGGAAACCCTCAAACGGCGCAAATACGGAAATTTTGTTGGCAATTACATATTTGAGCCGTTTGGGGTAGAAACGTTGGGCTCATGGGGTCCGAGCTTTCGTATTTTGTACCGAGAAATTTCGAAACGCTTGATCGACGTCTCACGTGACCAGAAGGCTGGTTTATTCTTTGCTCAAAGAATCAGCATTGCCATCCAGCGTGGCAATGCTGCCAGCCTTCTGGGCACGTTACCCCATGACAGTGATGCGGAGGTATACTACGATGCCTAAACGCCTCGTGCCTTGCGTTTTATTAGAATATATTATTTGATTTTATTTTTAATTTAGTTATAGGTTTATAAGTATAGTTTTAGTTGTAAATAGTAATTAAGTTATAGTTAGTGAAAATGTAATTAGTTGTAAAATAATTGAATTGAAATAAATCCCTTGCTTTATATTGAATAATTAGTGTTGGTGAACTACGAGTTAATTTTGATCGGATGCAGACTATTTTCTGAAATTTTAATGCGAGACAACTCTCGTATTAGGTATAAATACTGTGTCACAGGACCTTGCATATATAAATATTCAGTCAATGGACACAAATAACACCCAGACTCAAAACAATAATTTGTAATCACGCAAAGTCTTTTGTGTGGAGATTGAACCTACACTCGACGCAGTGCTACATGACCTTCTTAACTACTGCATGGTTTAATAATGTTTACTTTTATAGGTTTTATAGGAATATAGCAGTTTGTATCTACGACTTGCACTGACTTGTAACTATACTCAGCCCTGTGTTGTGCTTTTCCAATGACTTTAGATTATAGTATAAGGAATCTATGTATGTACCTATTAACAATTTATTTTAAAGTTAGTAACTTAGCACCAATAAAACCACCTATTGAATTCATTAATAAGTAGCTTTGATAATTATAATTTTATTGTACGTTTTAAAATATAATAAACATAATCCAAAAAGAAATCATAATAAAATGCATTCCCTCGATTGAATGGACGTAAAAAGACCTATTTAAAAAATAGACGTTCATTCAAAGAATTTCCTATAAAAGATTTCTTTCACGAGCCGTCATTACGTATTCTTAATAGAACCTGGATACAATGCCGATCACCCATTGTTAAATTGACTTTGTTTATTTACGACTGAGCCTAGAGGGCTCAGTCGTTGCCCATCGCTCCTGAGGATACCTCGTGCAGAGGCGAAACACGTGTCAAAGAATAGTCGGCACATATGGGTTCATTACACCTAACGAGTACAGTGGCGAGTCAGTGTTCTCGGCCGAGTACTTGATTGGTATAAACACTTTAACGAATGCGCGGCCGAGTGCTAGTTCGAGCAGAGAGCCGAAAGAGTCACTAGAATCCCAATCTGTTTACTAGGCCGAGAACATAACGAACGAACGAGTGGCGAGTGGCCGAGTGACTATCGAGAGCGTGTTCATGCGTGCCGAGCGGGATACCGAGTCGCTGCGGGGGTAGAAAAATGATGCGGGGAGGTCCCCCCATCATTTTATTATATTTGCTTATTTAAATCATGTTTACGCATCGTGATTTGCTATCAACATGCAACTAAAACACGAAACAAAATAAATTTTAAGAGGTATACCATACAGGTAGGTGATAAATCTTAACAGATCTTAAAGAAGAAGTGTTCTACGGAGACGAACGTTGTATCAAGCCCGACGGCCATGTTTCCTTCACAACGGAAATATTATTAACTAGCTGACCCAGCGTACTCCGTATCGCCTTTTTAAGAGTTTTTATTTAATTCCCTTTTTTCCAAGCACCTTTTCCAAAGTTACCATTGACTTAGCGCTTAATCTCTTATCATTTCAGAGTCTATAAATGATGAACAAACAAACATAGATTTTTATATAATATTGAATTCCCCATTCCTTAAAATATCGGAGACGATACGATACCCATATCCACTTTAAAAAAATATCCCGTCCGCCATCTTCGATTTCCTATCCGCCATCTTTGGTCACGAAATAGATGTTGTACTTGGATTCCCCATCCCTTAAATCATCAGAGACGATATCCATACTGATGTTTTTAATTTTTCCCATCCGCCATCTTTGATTTCCTATCCGCCATCTTGAATCACTAAATAAATTTCATATTATTAATCAGCGTCCCGAAAATCTCGAATACGATACCCATATAGATTGTATCCTATTCGTTTAGCCTTTTTTTGCCTTTGACCCAACCCTCCCCCTTCTCGTTTGACCATTTTATTATTTTTGTCTGGCCCCTAAAAGTTGTGGCGTAATTTTATATAGCCTATAGCCTTTCGGAATAATTAGGCTATCATAGGCAGTGACAATTTTTTAAATCCGATTGCTAGTTCCTGAGATTAGCCGACATTATCTTTTAGCCTTTTGCCTGGCCCCAAAGGGTCGAAGCGTTATGTTATATAGCCTATAGCCTTTCGGAATAACTGGGCTATCGTAATTTTTCAGATCTGACCGGTAGTTCCTGAGATTAGCGCGTTCAAACAAACAAACAAACAAAATCTTCTGCTTTATTATAATAGTATAGATTAACGCTAAGTCTAGATGAACAATGCTAAATCTAGTATCTTGTTAGAATTGGATCAGCCCAGTCGTTAAACTATTTTTTTAGACTCCACGGTTGGCGTAGTCGTTTAAGCGGTCGCCTCGCCGCTTGTCACTACACCGAGTGTCGTGGGTTCGATTCCCACATCAGACAACACTTTGTGTGATCCATCGATTGTTGTTTCGAGTCTGTGTGTTCATTGTGTCCGTTGGTTGTATGTTTGTAAAACCCCCCGCGACACAGTATTTATTCCTAGTGCGGGAGTTGTCTTTTTGAAGTGAAAAAAAAAGAAAAACTCCTGCCTAGTGGAATTTATTAACCGAAAATCCATTACATATTTTCCCAAATAAAGCGGATCATGCTATAGGCACAATAATGTAGTTTATTAGTAAGTTTCAAAATAATATTATGTTCCAGAACACGGGTTACTGACTAGCGCTTATACCACACAGTCGAGCACCCAAGTGCAATTAATCAAATGAGTGAGTACAATGCATCAATTGTTGTTATAAGCTTATTGAGAACTGTGAGCAGCTTATAGTTAAAAGGCTTGAAGAATTTATTCTTCGATACTTGAGCAATTTATTCATTATTTCTATGAATAATGTTCATAATTATATTTTTGTGAAGAGGATTTTCTTTGACTTTATAGAATGTGCAAGTCTAACAGAAGATATTGACAAACATGTAGGAAAAAGCGGTTGTAATAACCACTGTAATTTCTATTAAAACGTGTATTCTAAGGCAACATGGATGCACTCACCGTCTTAAAATCACATAAAACCTAACTCACAAAACCTAACATGCGAGCACAAGACATAATTTAGAGCGAGTCTAAATCTAAGTAGCTAAATCTTAGGTTTTATTATGAGTATTTTTATACTACACAACTCTATCAACTACTTTAGAGTTCTAAATAAGCCTACAGGACTTCACATTTTTTTGTGAACACATGAAATGGAATTTGGCATATTACCTCCAGTAATTTTACTTGATGAAAGCAGCTAAGATACTTTACATAAGTTTTTCTTGTCTAAAGCCTTGTTTACTTTATCTAGAGAATCAACTCGGATAATATTTAGCTTAAGTCATTACATCGATGTGAATTATCAGACTTATTATCTCGCTTCTCGTTGTTCGAATAGTCCGCCGTTCGTTGGTTGTTCGATACGGGTAATCAATACCAACTTGCAGATTGTTGACATAAGCTGACTGTGTCCGTTCGGTTCTGATTTCGTTCGGTAAGTATACGTGGTTCAAACAGTTATGTCTACGCGGTGATTATACAGGTCAATGTTACGGTACATCTTTATTGTGATGCAGGGATTCGTTTTTCATTTCAATTAAAGCTACGTGTGCTGGCAGATTATGAATACAGAGTTTCACCAATATTTGAATTATTGCTGTATTCCGTGGGTGTCATCAGAGGTGACTAAAGTAAATACACGAAGCAAATAGTATCTTTAAGAATGGTCGGAGAACTCGCCATCATCCATCTTGACAACGTGGTACAGTAGACCATTTCCTTCTATTGACTCATAATGCTATTGTGACGTCAATACGGAGAGACCTATGTCTATCAGTAGACAGCAAAAAGCTGTATAATGAAAAACATAAAAGTAGACAAATCAATGTGGTAAACCTTTGGTATAGAAGATGAGCCGGATCTTTAGGATTCTCCTGAGAACATGGTAAACTTCAGGATCTTCAAGCTATCCATAACAATGAGAACGGTCCAGTGAGACCTAATTGACGTTATGCCACATTATGTATAAGGAACGAATCCACAACATTCGGTGCTGTAAGGCAGGTGAGACAATCAACCGTACTGATTGATACCTGTAACTGAAGCCACCGCACACTATACACCATTTTACTCCTGAAGCATAGGCCAGCGATAAACATTACCGCTAATAAGAATAATCCAGAAAACAAAACATCTGCCTTACATTACTTGTGAAACAACATAAAACAAATCAAAAACTTAGCAGCGCCACAAGTTGAAAACTTATTTCAGTTCAACAAATACAATTATATCGGTTTTCAGTTGTCTTAGTTCCCACGATAATAGGAAGGCAGCTGGCAGGGACACGTGTATTGTCCAGTCGTCAGGGCAATTTTGCAATTTAAATAGACGAACGTTGTGTTCTGTGATTGGAGTAGCAGTACTAGGCTGCCTAAAGTAACGAGATGTATTTTGCTTGCGACAGGGTTTCCATTTTGGGTGCCTGGTTAGTCAAAGACGGGATGTCTGCTATTAGTTTGGAAATATGCTTGCTATTTTAGAGGTGCTTATTTTTAATAGAAGACTCCTAATCATAATACTTTCAATCCAGATTACTTCTGGATTCGGTTCTGGTACTGGTTCCGTACCATCATCTTGAAAAAACATCACGTTTGTTGTATGTATATTTAAAGATTTTTTAAGTTTCTACCTGTTTATTAAGATCGAGTAAAAAATGCTTAAAAATAACGTTTGCTGTATGGGAGCCCAGCCAGATTATCTTTATTTAATTATTTATTTTGAAAGGTAATATACAACTATACATTCTGTGAAAATTTTAAGCGTTTACCTGTGACCGTTAGTAATATTGAGCAAAAAATACGAAAAAAACACGTTTATTGTATGGGATCCCCCCTTAATATTATATTTTTTTTATTTTTAGTATTTGTTGTTATAGCAGCAAAGGAAATACATACATTTTGAAATGTTCAGCTTTCTAGCTATCACGGTTTATGAGATACAGCCTGGTGACAGACAGACAGTCATACGGACAGACAGACATCGGAGGCTTAGTAATAGGGTCCCGTTTTTACCTTTTAGGTACGGAGCCCTAAAAATGTAGACCAATGAAGAACAAACACTACCATTTGTGTCAGATAACACTAACAGAATATAAATAACTACATAAAGTAGGTAACACGGTTTGCTATGTTAGCGTATAAGCTATATTACTGAATAGTTTCATCAGAATCCGTTCAGTAATTATAACGTGAGAGAGTAAAATACATCCATCAATCCATCCACACTGAGTTTCTCATTATAAAAGTAATTTTACATTGTATATTTATGTAATACTCGTATGATTTACATGAATTTTAATTACAAACTAAACTCATGCGGTCGTTTAAAAATACACTGTTTATCTTTCACTTATAATACACGACACGGTAAGATCTCTAATTGCTAAGATATCGCGCGTTCAATTTTAATTAATACTATTATTGCCCTGCCTTCCGTAATTGGAAACGGAATACAATTACAGTTACAGAATTCGCTTTTGTGATTAGACAGCAGGGGTAGCGAACCTTATATGTGTTACAATATTAAATGTAAAATTTTATTATGTAACAAAAATGTGTGAAAATTGTGTAACTTAAATAACGCCGTAAGGTTCATTTGAACAAATGTATAAGATTTTGGTCTGTTTATTAGTAAAATTATTTTTTCTATCAAATAATACTTAAATTAGGCTAATTGAAACTAATATCCTTAATTTGTTTGGTGGTCATTTTGTGTGAACGTTTTAGTAAATATGTACGTATGTGAAACATTATTATCTTCTTCATAAGCAGTGATTATAAATTCAATATAATAATACTGATGTTAATTTAATAGCAGAAAACACTAGAGGTCATAAAACAGAAAGTGTAGTCGACTATAGCCTAATCGTTCTAGTAGTGACAAAGAGGCCCATCAATGGAATAATTTATGAAGCTAGGCTCTATGATGGAGTAGAATACAATATGATAAATTAAGTTATAAGAATATTATTATACTCAGGAACGGATGAAAGTTTTTGAAATAAGTATAAATCAGTAAAATCCGTTTAACATTTATTTCTCCGATCAGAAACAAACGAATCATTGCTCACTCGCCTGAGTTATTGCAGCATGGTTTGGCAAAGTAATTACTTCGTTATTAATAGGTACTTAATAGAATGAACAGATACGTGTATTTCTAATTTTCGTAATTTTGTTTCAAATCAGTACAGTTTTAAACAAATTTTATTCCTAAATATATAAAGTGAAACAAACTGAAACTGTTGCCATTTATCTTCACCAGGTGGTGTCATTGTATGCGGGAGCAGAGTCCCGATGGCTTCCTTCGTGAGCAAACTGGGCATTCAGTGTCAAAACTTTTAAGAGAAAGCAACTAGTGAAACTGATTTGTGTCGAATTTTTCTCCTCTGTTTATGGTGAAATTACATGTGGAAGTCTATTCTGCTTGATATCGAAAGACTAGGATTTTGAAGTGAACTTGTGACGAGAAAACTTTGGTATAAAAAAATGCTCAGTGTATCATACAAGAAAGGGTGTTATGATTGCACAAGACCCAACTGCGTGCCCACATAGTGCCTGCGTTGTCTAAACAACGGCCAAAAATACCACTACCTGCCGACACATTAATTGATTACTTTTTCACTTGTATAAATACATACGCTTACATGAAATCAATTCGGATATAGAAATATCCGAAGCAAACACGTCTCTATTTGTGGATCCAATAAATATTTATCGGTTCATTACTTAAAGAGTTCGGAGTTCTAACTTTATTTGACTGACGCAATTATTTATTATTGATCGGGGATGTGGAAATAAGTTGGAATGCTAAGAACAGCTACATTTAGGATTGCTAGGCTATTCTTGGACTGGAATTTATTACATACCTACGTAAAAGTTATTAGTCCAAACATATTTATATTATAAACATTCTAGATTTTTCTTTATTCCTTTTTATTAAGTACATACTTCGATATGAAAGAAATCAAAATATTTTAATATCTTCTTGGATTTACTCGAAAACATCTTGATTGAAATTAAACAACAGTTTACGGATTTTGTCGCGATATATTGATTTCACTAAGTTATTACATTTAAACCGAATGATCTAGAAACTACATTTTTTATTTATTATATTATCATACTAATATATCGCGATAAAATCAGTAAACTGTAGTTTAATTTCAATCAAAATATTTTAGTTTATTTTGTTTAATTATTACCTTTCAAAACCATATTATATGTTCTCATAAACCACATTATCTTTAACAAAAGCATAAGGTCAAAGTTCAGAACACAAAAAATTCTAAACATTCGGCATCCCTACGTGAAACAGTTTTACAACTAAATGGTATCGTTCTGAGCAAATAATATTCTTACTAAACCGCAATTAATGTAAAAGGCTCAGTAATCTAAAAAAAATGTTATCCTCGTACGTTAATGATAGCGATTATACATACATTTGCAGTGCACATTAAATGTGCACTGCAAATGTATGCTATAAACACACTAGCGGTGTCTTTAGTTCAGATGCTAAAGCTTACTTAGTACAATTAGCAGAATTGACAGTGGTCACTTTACGAGCGGCTGCTGTTTACAAATTGGGGACCTCTGCGTCCGCCACTTTAATTAAGTGCAATCTCTTTAATGAAGTACCATCACTAAAGTTAAATGCCCAAGTAAAACATATGCTGCAACTTCAACCTCTTGTGTTAGACTTTTATTCTGAACTCTTAACAATATTCACTTATAGCTTAGCTACAAAAAAAAGTACAATTCGAAGCTAAAATAATATATAATAAAAGCAGTCATGGCGTGAGACCCGTTTCATGACTTATAAAATGACTTAGGTAATTCTTACTTACTACGATTTATTCAAAGTATCAAAGAAAGGAACAATATTTGGCATTTTGTTAATAGAGCCTTGTTCGTTTCAGCAAAAATAAGCCATTTTGACCGAGGAAGTAGGTACTACCCTCTCACATAATATCGACGTAAAGTAACTGTATCTATACTGATCCGTTTCGACCAGTGAGTGAGAATGCCAGACGCCTCATCTCCTTTTCCTTCTACCTCATTACGGGATGAGGCAGTAAGAAGAGGAGTGCCCCTTCCTATTCGTTTTCCCGTCCAAGTCGGCAACGCACTTATGACTCTTCTGGGCATGGCTTTGTGTTGTCCATAAGGACACCACATGGCCGACGAAAATGCTAACTATCAAGCGATCGGCCTGCTCGTCTGCAAACTTTTTGTTCGTTCACATTTTTAGTATAGATTTGGTCATGGAATTGTTTGTGATTTCATTCAGGCGGCCTATCATTAGTAGTAGTTAAATTTGATTCCTTTTTCTGATAATTTATGTTACTATGTGACGTGGTGGAAGCTGTGGGAGATACTTCTAATAATGGGTGTACCACGACATCTAATTTATCTTATTCAAAAGACTCTACGAAGACGGTACGGCTGTTGTTCGCGTGGACGTAATCGATTCCAGGAAGTTCAAAACACATGCCGGGGTTCGACAGGGATGTATTTTTCCCCCTCTCTTATTTAATATCTACATCGAATACATTATGTGGATGGTTTTAGAGAACTGGGACAAAGGTGTATCAATTGGGGGGCGGTTGATATCAAACTTGAGGTATGCAGATGATACTACTCTTATTACGATGCCACAGGCCGACATGGAACGGTTTCTTTCGCTGTTGGAATAAACCAGTTCGGAATTTGGACTCGCCATAAACCGCGATAAAACCAAGATGATGGTGGTGGATCGGAAGACTAATAATTGCCCTGATATAGAGGTAATAGCTAACTGCAAACTGGTCCAGAGTTACGTCTACCTGGGATCAACTATCACAAATACTGGAAGCTGTGAAGAAGAAATTATGAGACGGTGCGCCATTACACGATCAGCCGTGGAAAAGCTCGCGAAAATATGTAACGACCACCACATAACTAGGAACACCAAGGTTCGTTTAATGAGATGCTTAGTATTCCCAATTTTCCTATATGGGGCTGAAACATGGACGATCAATCAAAACATCGTAAAAAGATTGATGCCCTTGAGATGTGGTGCTGGCGACGTTTGCTGAAGATAAAATGGACAGCTCACCGCACTAACGTTTCCATCTTGAAGGAGCTTCGCATCAAACAAAGGCTTTCGTCAATTGTGCAAATACGAATCCTTAAGATGTTCGTACACATAACACGCAACAAAAATTCATTGGAACGTTTAGTGGTACAGGGAAGAGTAGAAGGCCTAACGTTCTTGCGGCCGATCACCCACAAGATGGACGGACCTCATTAAGTCATCTACGAAGTGTTCTCTTACTGAATGTACACGTAGTGCCACCAATAGAGAGAGATGGAGAAGCATCGCAAAAGCCGCAACCAGTTTAGTAGACGATCTATGACCAAGACCACTCCGTCAGAAGTGTACGACTGAGAAGAAGATTTTATTACACTATTACAAGTGTAAACGCCAGATAAAGATCTACTCCGATCTAGTAAAAATGAGAAGCCGATGTGGTTAAGAATTCAACATTTTAATAATTGATCTTGCTACAACGACGATACAAGAGAGAATGTCGAATGACAATTATGAACTTAAAGCTACGAGAACGGGAGTGAACGGTACGAATGCGATCTCAATTATATTTGCTTGCGACTGTGTGTATGATGTATGATGTATTGTATGAGAAGCTCAGGCGCAATCTGAGAAAACTCTTCAACCGGGCCAAAAACACAAGGAAAGACACAGATTGGGACAAATACAAAGAAGCCCAGTCGCACTACAAGAAACGCATACGATTCCGCAGGGGAGAGTCATGGCGAAATTTCTGCACCAACATTAACTCCACATGCGAGGCAGCCAGGGTAAAAAAGATCCTATCCCAGGACAGCAACAAGACCCTAGGCTCCATCAGAAAGCCTGATGGCACCTACGCAATTACAGACATGGAAATAAGCCAAGTGCTAATCGAAACACACTTCCCAGGTTGCACTGTGACCGACGACTGTGACTGGGAAGAATCAGAACACAGACCACCGACCCAAACAGACTGGACGATAGCCAACAACATGGTTACCGTGGACCGGCTGAAATGGGCAATTGATAGCTTCCAGCCGTACAAATCTGCAGGCCTGGACGAAATAACACCAGCACTTCTACAATGGGGCTGCACAACGATTGTGCCACAGCTACTCAGCATATATAGAGCATCTATAGCGCACAATTACATACCACGAAGGTGGAGGGAAGTAAAAGTCATATTTCTCCCAAAACCAGGCAAAACGGATTACACTCAAGCAAAATCGTTCAGACCTATCAGTTTAACCTCCTTCTTGCTGAAAACGCTGGAGAGGCTCGCTGACAGATACCTACGGGAAGGCGCACTACACCCGCAACAACATGCCTACAGAAGTGGCAGATCAACGGAATCAGCGCTTCACTGCGTAGTAGGAACCATAGAGACAGCGCTATCTGACAAACTTATGACCTTAGGCGCCTTCATTGACATAGAAGGCGCCTTCGACAAAACTAAATTCACCAGCATTAGCCGAGCCCTTGACAAGTTCGGAGTTGAACAAACCGTCAGTGGCTGGATTGATCAACTCCTGAAACAAAGGGCTATTCAATTCACGGTTAACACCACCACAAGGGGGATAGTAGCAAAAGGCTGCCCACAGGGAGGTGTCCTATCACCCCTGCTTTGGAACATAGTGGTAGACGATCTGTTGAGAAGCCTGAATGACAAATGCGTGTACACGGTCGGCTACGCAGATGATATAACCATCCTAATCAAAGGAAACTCGGAAGACATGATCCATTATCGGATGCAAGCAGCCATCAGGATCATGGAACAATGGTGCAACCACCATGAACTGACGGTCAACCCTAATAAAACGGAGCTAGTACTTTTCACTAACAAAAGGAACACCCGTATGACCAGAAAACCAAAACTTTTTGGCACGGAGCTTAACCTATCGAGTGAAGTCAAGTACCTGGGCGTAACACTCGACCACAAGCTCAACTGGAATAAACACATCACCACTAAAACCACAAAAGCATGTACAATCTTCTGGCAGTGCAGGAGAATAATAGGCAAGAAATGGGGTCTCAAACCATTCATCACCCTATGGATCTACACTGCCATAATACGCCCCATGCTCACATATGGTGCAGTAGTGTGGTGGCCACGCACTGAACTAAGCACAGTCAAGAGCAAGCTGCAGAGCATACAACGCCTCGCCTGTCTGGCCACAACAGGCTGCATGAAAACAACTCCAACGGCGGCATTGGAGGTGCTTCTCGACTTGCGACCATTGCACCTCATCATCCAGCAGGAAGCAGGTGCCGCCGCGATCCGGCTCGATAAGTTCGGGCTTTGGAGAAGAGACGACCGTATAACCCATGTACGCCTGAAAAGGACATTAACCAACGAGATTCCGATGCTAGATGCAACGTGCGACCTCATACCTAAAACCTTTGTCTTTGACAAAAAATACCGCATACAACTGCATGAAGAGCACAAGGATAGCTCTGGTATACACGAAGTTAGAGTATACACAGACGGCTCAAAAACAAAGTATGGGACAGGTGCCGGAGTATTCTCCCATGACTTGAACATCAATCTCTCAACATCGCTTGGTAAACTCAACACCATCTTCCAAGCTGAATGCGTTGGGATTATAAGGGCGGCGACGGCGATCGCGGCCAGAAACGTGAGCAACCTGTCAATACGCATCATCACAGACAGTGCCTCAGTACTACAAGCTCTCGATGGCAACTGCTTTAACAGCGGCTTAATTATGGAGTGCCACCAAGAGCTGCAGAAAACTGCAGCGAGGAATCGGGTCACGCTCCAGTGGATACGAGGACACAGTGACTCCACGGGCAATGACGCAGCAGACCAACTGGCAAGGAAAGGATCGGACACAACAACTCTGGGACCCGAACCAACTGTTCCGATACCTTTCAACCAACTAAAAACGTGGTTACGCGAGAGAACCCTACAACAACATGAAAAAGAGTGGGCAGAATTAAAAGAGTGTAGGCAATCTAAAGATGCCTTTCCCCAATTAGATAAACGACTCTCGCAAAAATTGTTGCACTCCAACAGGAAAACACTCAAGCATCTGACTGGCATAATAACCGGCCACTGTCCACTAAACAAGCATCTCTACAACATCGGCGTCACGGACAGCCCTCTATGTAGGGGCTGCATGAAGACCGAAGAAACACCCGCTCATGTGATCCTACATTGTACCAGCGTGAGCGACCAACGGACGAGGTTCCTGAACAACCCCAGAACCATGAGTGAAGCCATACGCAACACTGGTCAACTCATGGCCTTCTGGAAGGAGCTTGCATGGTATGAGTAGCAGGCGACAACCGTGTCCCTGCTAACGCACAATGGCCCAACTAAGTGGCTAAGTGCGGAAAACACCTGTCCAACAACTAACATGATGTATGATGTAACGTATGACTTTTCTGAACATGCCCCCGGGCGTTGGGAGCTTGCCTTCCAACCCAACAGTCACGGTGAAACTTCAGGCAGGGGAAAAATCTTGCTAAAAAATCTCCTCACAATGCCGCTGCTTGTTTTAACGTCAACAACTCGGGTGACGCCGTTGGAACCAGGATAAACGGCAACAATGCGACCCATCCGCCATTTCAGAGGCGATAAATTGTCCTCTTTCAGGGTGACGAACGAATTTATCTTGAAGGGTTCAGTGCTGATCCCCCACTTGGTTCATTGCTGAAGTTGCGAGAGGTACTCTCTGCTCCACCGTTTCCAAAAATGTACACGAAGCTGCTGAATGCGTTGAAACCGTCTGAGGTGATTGTAAGAACAGTCTTCGTAGCTACTCTCTGGCATTGCGGTGAGGGGCTCTCCGATCAGAAAATGGCCTGGGGTGATAGGGGTCAAGTCTTCAGGGTCTGAGGAAATTGGAGTTAGCGGACGCGAATTTAAAATGGCCTCGATTTGCACTAACGTTGTATTAAGTTCCTCATACGTGAGATGACAATTTCCCAGCACTCGAATTAAATGGTGCTTGGTTGACTTGACACCTGCTTCCCAGAGTCCTCCAAAATGCGGTGCATATGTAGAAATGAAGTGCAAGGTTATTCTTTCATTAGCAATACTGTCTGCCAAGGAATTGCAATGACTTTTAAGAAATTGGGAAATATCATTACAGGCGCCTACAAAAGTCGTCCCGTTATCGGAATAAATATTCTGCGGCTTACCTCGCCGCGCAATAAATCGACGTAATGCAGAAAGATAACATTGACTCGTCAAATCACCAACCAGCTCCAGGTGCTTTGCCTTTGTAGTGAAGCATATGAAAACCGCAATGTAGACCTTAATGACACGAGACCCACGGCCTTGTTTACTAACAGCTGCTATAGGCCCTGCGTAGTCTACTCCTACATTGATAAACGGATATCCTGGGGTAAGATGATCATGGGGCAAGTTTCCCATTTGAGGTGCTACGACTTGCCCTTTCATGCGATTACATCGTATACATTTATGATAACAGGATTTTGCCAAATTATGGCCTCCAATAGGCCAATACCTCTCCCGAATACTTGCCAACAATAATTAACAATTAACATGTTCAAAATTAAATAACAATTGTGTAAAACGATGTGTGGACTGTAGTAAAATAGGGTGCTTTTTATCATATTTAAAATTAACATTACATAAACGTCCGCCAACACTCATTAAATTATGTTCATCTAAGAAGACGTAAAATTTTAAGAGCGGACTCTTTTTAGGCAAGGCTTGTTTATTAATAAGGAGCTTATATTCAGGAAACGATTCTGCCTGTGAAATTTTAATAATAACGTTTAATGCTTTCTGTAACTCAGCAGATGTCAAATAGGTCGTAGCCACTGGTGAACCCTTACATCTATTTACAAACCTTAAGATATATGCTACAGAGCGCTTTAAATGCGATAGATTTGAAAATCGATTAAAATTTATAAATGAGCCTTGCGTGTCATCGGCCACTTTAACACCAACCTGTAACGAAAGTATATGAATATAAGATATATTCTATTATATTCTTATATATTCTAATATTACAAATATTTCTTATTTCTTGCCAGAAATAGCGTTTCTTTAATTTGAGGGCTTACAGGCCATTGAGACTCATCTTGCTTCAAAAATAGTGGCCCTGACCACCAAATGTCTAGGGACTGAAATAATTTTAAATTTACGCCGCGCGTTATATAGTCAGCGGGGTTAATATCAGTGGGGACGTGCCTCCATGAGTAATTCTGAGTTTTGTCTAAGATTTCTGCAACTCGATTGCGTACAAAGGGTTGTAACTTGCTAGGTAACATTCTTAGCCAACCTAATACAATAGTTGAATCGGTCCAGAATACAACCTTATTAATTGTAAGCCGAAGGGAGCTAACAGCCTTTTCAAAAATCCGAACACTAACTAATGCTCCACATAGGTCCAGCTTTGGAATAGTCGTTGGCTTTATTGGAGCTACGCGACTTTTTAATAATAATCTAACTAAACAATTACCATAATTATCAATACTGCGCAAATAAACACAACTGCCATAGGCACGCTCAGAAGCGTCAGTAAAGATGTGCAGTTCTATTAACCTGCTGCTATCACAAACGTCAGTAAAGATGTGTAGTTCTATTAACCTGCTGCTATCACAAACAACACAATGTGGCACCCGAATGTCATTCAACACCAGTACATTATTTATCATATCTGACCAGAGCATACAAACTTCTGGCGACAATTGATCATCCCAAGATATTTTTTCCAACCATAACCTTAGCAAAAGAATATTCATTCTAATGACACACGGTGCTAAAAGACCTAGGGTGTCAAATAGTTGAGCGATTATTAAAAGTATGCCTCGCTTTATTAATGGCGATATTATTTCCTATCGGAAAACACAATTGATCTGATGCTGTTAATCAATTGACGCCTAAAGTTTTGCTAGGTTCAGCAGTGCCGATGTTCAGGTCTAACGATGGCCACGGTTGTGTACACTCAGCGGTCAACCGCGGCTCACTGGATTTCCACTTTTGCAGTGGCATACCAGCAGCAGCAAGAGCGTTAGACACCTTTTCACGAATATAAACCATCTCGTCCACGGTGGACCCAGTAGTCAGCAAATTGTCAACAAAAAATCATTGATTATGATTTCCTTAATTATAGGATCTGTACAGTAAAGACCTATCTGCTGTAGGCATCGAGTTGCCAGAAAAGCTGCATTTCCAGTACCGTAGGTTATGGTATTTAACTGAAATGCCTTTAATTTATCAGTTGAATTAAAACGCCATAATATATTTTGTAAGTAACGATCTTCAGGATGTACAATAATTTGACGGTACATTTTTTTCACATCAGCAGCTAAAACGAATTTATTTTGCCTGAAACGAATGAGAATCGATAACAAGTCATTCTGAACTTGAGGTCCAACCATCTGGATATCATTAAGTGAAACTCCAGAGGTGCTTGGACTTCTGGCATTAAAAACAGCTCTGAGCTTCGTAGTCGTACTGCTTTCGCTTAAAATACCATGGTGTGGAATAAAAATACAATTAACTGTATCTAAAACCGCACATTCGGACATATGACCGAATGACTGATATTCTAACATAAATTCTTTATATAACTTATCTAATACAGGTTTCTGTTTATTTCTACGCTCCAATGAAAGAAAACAATGCTTTGCGCGTTGATAGGTATCACCTAAGACCCTAGAACTTTCCTTCAACGGTATCCTAACGCAGAATCGTCCGTCTTCCAAACGAACGGTATTTTTTACAAAATGATCTTCACATAATTGCTCTTCCCTAGAATAATTACATGATGACGGGCTAACTTCCTCAAGTTGCCAAAAGCTCGTGAGCTAGGTTTGAAGGTCATCCTTATAAGAGAAGGCAGAAGAATTTTGTGAAAGATTACATTTTAAACGATTAGTTGGCTCTCGCTCTTAAGTCTATGTTTCCACTCGGAACAAAATCGGTAATAGTAGGTAAAATAAAATATTGAATCTCGCTTGTAAATTGCTCAGACAATGATTGAATGCGTAATTTACACATGTGCTGTATCTGTGTACATCCATTATTAATACCTAAAACTGATTGATTAATGCTTATCGTAGGCAAACCTAATTTTTTAAACATTTGCTCGGTTAGTAAACACGCCGTACTGCCACTGTCTAACACTGCGCGTGCGAGATGCTCACAGTTATTAGCATCATATAATTTAACCAACGCTGTTGATAATAGAACTTCACGGCGCACAATACCACGACTGGTGTGAGCAGCGCATGCGCGATCCACACTCGCAGTTGCAGACAACGTCAGATACGGTTGAGATGCACACGTCGATACAATGCTATTATCAGCTGATGTTATAATGTTTTTGTCAATTGGCTGCGTCGGCGCACTACAGCTGTCAACAGTGTTAACCGATTTTGGCTTAGACGTCATATCATTAACGTGAAAAATAGTGTTATGTTTACGTTTACAAACCTTACAGCCTTGTCGTTTGCAACGATTCGCAAAGTGTCCACTATTAAAACAATTAAAACACACTTTAAATGATGGCATTAACTTGAATCGTGACTCATTATTCAAAGATAAAAATTGTGAGCAAGAACTAAGACCGTGTTTGTGGCTTTTACACATAGGACAGATTTTAGAATGTGAATTATTGTCTTGCACAGAAACCATAGTTTTATGTTTAGCACTTTGTTTATTCGACGAATCATTGTGAGCGCGATTTGAGCTCCGCGATAATTGTATGGTCTCAAGCAAGTCAGCACGGTTCCTTAGAAAAGTATTGAAATATTCTAATGTAACGAATTCATTTTTCGCTTATCTATCCTTGTGCTCCTCCCACTGACGAAAGGTGCGTGAATCCAGCTTTTTTGTGACTATATAGATTAAAAGAGTGTCCCAATGTTTGACAGGTTCACCCAAGGATTCCAATGCAAGCAAATTTTTATTAAAATTATCGATTAGTCGCTTTAAATTAATAGACGATTCCTTGGTAATCTGTTCAAGACTAAATATTGATGAATGTTTGTGAGTGGTTGTGAACCAGCAACCGTTTACTATCAAATCGATCACATAGCAGTTTCCTCGCAGCTTCGTAGTTTTTGGCACAAAACTGTATAGACTGGATGACAACAGCAGCGGAACCTTGTAACGAAGTTCTTAAATAATGAAATTTGTTTATGTCTTCTATCTCACTATTCGAATTGATAAGGCTTGAGAAGGTGTCATGGAACTCCAACCAGTTCTCATATGATCCACAAAAAATGGCAGCTTATTAGTTGGTAATTTGACGAGCTTATGATTATTATAACCATTACTTACACTTTTATCATTAGCAGCAGAATAATTATTTACAATAACTTGCGCCCTAGCATGCAGCTTGTACTATGAGGATTCGAATTCATTTCTTTCTGCCGAATGATCGAAACTGTCACTGAGGCATTCAAGCCTCAACTGAACCTCATCGTACAATTCAAAGATAGATTTAATCTTACCGATACGAATTTGCAATTCCGAGACATCAGTAGAACTTAATGAAGAAACATCTAACCCATTGAGAAACGTAGAAAATGCCGTTACACGTCCTTTGTAACTGCCACGTTTTTTAATTAATTCCTTTTCTTTGCACTTTCTGGGAAATAGGTGTCTAATCAACCTGAAACGTTATACAAACCAAAAGTTATTCACAATATTTTACCTTAATTATAAGTAGGTAGGTACCTATCAGTTATTTGCAAACTTAATAATTCTAATTTGCGTATAACAATGGCTACAATTTATACAATAGATCAATGCAAACTTTAATAAAAAGTCTAATTGAATAGGCACAATATACAAATTGTTATCTTTAAATATTACAACCTAAAGAACTTTCTGGCTTGTCGAGTCAATTTACAATAATTAAGTTGATAAAAAGTAACAAAATAACTACTAAATTACATAAATGGCAATAAAATAATCTCGCAACCACAAAATACTTATAATTACAAGTCTTTTTTGAACTTCAGTTAGGTTGTTGGTCAAAATCAATGACAAATTACACACAAAATAATGAAAATATGATTAATACTGACCTTTTTACATATCATTACCACTATAAGGCTTAAATTACCTGAGTGCTGGGTGAAATAAATAGGAGTTAGCAAAAATATAATTAAGTGCACGTTATGAGACCGGGTCGTGTCCTTCATGTAACCTCTTCAGCGTCCAGTGCAATTGACAACGATCATTTTTTCCTCAGTAATTCCGTTTTCTGGTATTTGTAATTCCGCTAGTTCTTCATCATCCGGCTCGAAGGACCATGTAAACGCCAGATAAGGATCTCAGGTAATACTCGTGAGTAAAAATGTGAATCCGATGTGGTTAAGAATTCAACATTTTAATTGATCTTGCTATAACGACGATACAAGAGAGAATGTCGAATGACAATTATGAACTTAAAGCTACGAGAACGGGAGCGAACGGTACGAATGCGATCTCAATTATATTTGCTTGCGACTGTGTGTATGATGTATGATATAACGTATGACTTTTTTAAACAACAAGTTACAATTTTATGATCCTGTATGACAGCTGTATGCGTAGCATAACAGCAAGCATAACTTTTTACGGAATATGGAATATTGTGCATGTAATAATAAGTTTGTCGAATTATTGATTCCACGGCTGTGTTAGTTTAGTTGACTAATACGCCAAAATTTTCCATTGTTGTAACTGTACGTGCAGACTAATCCCGCACGAGAAGTTTGACATAAAAGCGTTCTTGTTTGAGATCCAGTCGTATCGAATTTGCCGATACTATCTGTTTGTTGCTCATGGTTTCATATTTATAAAGTTTCACAGCACAACTTTATTATGCATTATAATATTTTGTTGGAATTGTATACAATGGAAGCAAATTTGCAATAATTGATTATAAACTTTCGCGATTTGTATTTATAATCTAAAAAAATCCGACGTTTCAAACTCCTGCAATGAAAGTCGAAACGTTGAAAATCATGGGTATTTATCCTTTAACTTATGTAATAACGCGATTAAGGCGATTAAGACGGTTCAATAATTTTTACATGATGGGAGTGAATGAAGCATGAGAGGTATATCAGGATCGTTGCAAATGGCGTTCCGTAGTCTTTGCCTATCCCTCCGGGAAACAGGCTAAATAAATTCGAACGGCGTTTTGCAGTTTTATTTTTGCAATACACGTATTAAAATTTACTGCCTCGTTAGTCTCGCAGCATAAATGTGCACGTGGTATTGGAAGGTCTCGGGATCCCCGGGTCGGGCAAAGTGTTATTGTGTTTTTCCGTTTGGAAATTCTCAGTAGCAGCTTGGAGTCTGGTAATGTGCCCGGTACGACAATAGGCTCAATACGCTCGCCCCCTATTACGCGGGACTAAAATAAATCTGGCAAAAAGTGGGTGTAGCAATATACCTCTGCCTACCTCTTCGGGGATATAGGCGTGAGACTATGTATGTATGTGTGTCTGTACGTATTAAAATTAACTAAAGACAATATGTAACTATCGCAGATCAGGAAATACCAGCACTACGACATAAACATACTTTAGTCAAATAAAATGTTGAATTCTAAACACTAACAGCCTAACGAACTGAAAGCCATATTTTCCGATTGATATTGCCAAAGCAATTACACGCGTGATTAATTTATTAGGGCTTCCGGGCTCCATTGCACTTTACCCATAAGCACCAACTGTCGAACTGTATTTAACATTTATATTGCTACTAGCTTTTGCCCGCGGCTTCGCGCGCGTTATATTCGGGGTAAAACAAATCTACTTTCAGTCTCAAGTTGTGTGAAGACACTCCTGATTATTTTAAAGACTTCAGAAACTCTATGGGGTACAAAGTAGCTCGGTCGTAACATCGCCTTGCTTACGCTCAAATGCCAAAGCCATGTTCCAATACATGTAGTATATAATTATTAGTTTATATATGCGTACAATGTAATCACCGTGCACAATATGACATTATGTATGATGTGTATATCATCGGACATACAGGAAGAGGCACCCTGGTGCATGCTGTTTGCTGATGACATCGTTCTGGTAGCAGAGAGTGGACAGAAGGTGCAGAGCAAGCTGGGGGAGTGGCGGCAGAGATTGGAAAATGTAGGCCTGAGAATAAGCAGAACCAAAACGGAATATAATGTTCTGTGACTTTGGCGGTCTCTCCAGTCCTATAGCGGTTACACACGGCGGTACACCTCTACCAGTATGCTCCGATTTCCGCTACCTAGGTTCACTCCTGCAAGATGACGGCGAAATTGATCGGGATGTTAGGCAAAGAATCAACGCAGGATGGATGAAATGGCGACAGGTCTCAGGCACAATATGTGACCAAAAAATGCCTGTGAAATTAAAGGGCCGCATGTATAAGTCGGTTATAAGGCCTGTCGTACTGTATGGAGCTGAGTGTTGGGCTACAAAGAAGATGGATGAGAAACGATTGCATGTGGCAGAGATTAGAATGTTACGATGGATGTGTGGAGTGACAAGAATGGACAGAATTAGGAATGATTACGTTAGAGGTAGTATGAAAGTGGCGCCCATAGATGAAAAGGTAAAAGGGAGTCGATTGGCCTGGTATGGACATGTTATGCGGAGAGATGAGATGTATATAGGTAAATAAAATTGGGCAAGTGCGAGTCGGACTCGCGCACGAAGGGTTCCGTACCATCATCTATACTTATGTATACGTATGTATACTTAAATATTTTTTAAGTTTCTACCTGTTTATTAAGATCGAGTACCAAATTGCTTAAAAATTATGTTTTTTGTATGGGAGCCCCCCTTTATTATTAACTTTTTTTATTTAATGATTTATTTTGAAAGGTAATATACAACTACATATTCAGTGAAAATTTTAAGCATCTACCTGTTACCGTTGGTAATTTTGAGCAAAAAATACGAAAAAAAAACACGTTGAAAATATTAAGGGGGGTCCCATACAATAGTATGGGACCAACCCTTAATATTTTAATTTTTTTTAATTTTTAGTTGTTGATGTTATAGCGGCAACCGAAATACATAATTTGTGAAAATTTCAGCTTTCTAGTTATCACGGTTTATGAAATACAGCCTGGAGACAGACAGACGGACAGACAGACAGCGGAGGCTTAGTAATAGGGTTCCATTTTTTACCTTTTAGGTACGGAACCCTAAAGTAATGAATATGCATATAGAAGGACGAAAAGGGAGAGGACGGCCAAGGAAAAGATGGATGGACTGTGTGAGGATGGATATGAAAGAGAAAGGGGTAAGCGATCTGTTGACTGGTGATAGAGAAGTATGGAAGCGAAGGACATACTGCGCCGACCCCAAATAAATTGGGACCAGGGCAAGACAATGATGGTATGATGTGTCAGTTTTGACAGATATACGCACATGCGCAGTCAATTATTATAGCGCATGCGTTTTTACTTCCAAGAGGTAAATTTGTGCCAAACAAACTTCTAGCCGCCCCACAATCCCTCCCAATTTAATTTTTGCATCTTATGGTAGCTTATGTCCATCTCCTTGGTCCAGTATATCTCTATATCAAATTTCAACAGAATCGGTTCAGCCGTTTTAGCGTGAAAACGGAACATACATACATATATACACACTTTCGAATTTATAATATTAGTAGGTATACTACATTATAGTTGCATAACAAAATTTTGTATGGACTTTTAAAGAATAAGAAGAGTTGAAAGTACATGAAATTATAGAAATAAAAACAATGACTGAATTTGTTTTGGTTTTTCTTCTCAAAAATAGCTATGAAAAGCTACCATTTTCTAGAATGTGTGTTGACTTGTTTACGTGTAGTAAACAACCCTTTTCATTCCTGCTCATATTCTTGCGGTTGTAGGTTATTTTTTATTCACTGTTAATGTTTTTCCAATTGGATGCTTATTCATGCGCTGAACGTTGAGCGTTCAAACCCCGCAGGGCCACAGGCGACAACACTTTGTGTGATCCACAAAAATTGTTGAAGTCGGTTCTCAGATTATAAAACATTTTGACGACCCGGTGGCGTAGCGGGCATCTAAACGACTGCTACGCCACCTGTCGCAGGTTTGATTCCTGTTCAAGTCAAATATTTTTGTCCGAGAACATGGAGGTTTATCTTGTCTGGGTGTTTCTATGTATAGTCCCTACTTATATTATAAATTCGAAAGTGTATATGTATGTATGTATGTTCCGTTTTCACGCTAAAACGGTTGAACCGATTTTGTTGAAATTTTATATAAAGATAGATCAGACTATGGAGACGGATATAGGCTACCATAAGTTGCAAAACATTTACTGGGAGGGAATGTAGAGAGGGTAGAAATTAGTACGGCACAAATTTACCTTTTGGAAGTAAGAACGCATGCGCTGTCATAATTGAGTGCGCATGTGCTATCGTATATCACTGTCAGTACTGTCACATCATACATAATGTCATATTGTGCACGATGCTTACATTGTTCGCATATATTATCAGAAACTAATAATTATATACTACGCTTAAACGGCTGAAACGATTTTCTCAACCTATATTATAAATGCGAAAGTTTTCATAGATATACATATATTGGACATGTATTGGAACATGGCTTTGACATTTGTCTGTATGCAAGGTGATGTTAATAATATGTACCTTTCGGTAGATAATGTCATGGATACTGACGAGCGTTAGTACATATAAATCTATGATACTGACCGAGTTACTTTGTACTGAAGTCTTTAGAATAATCAGGAGTGTCTTCACACAAATTGAGCCTGAAAGTAGATTTGTGTTACTCCGAATTTAACGCGTGCGAAGCCGCGGGCAAAAGCTAGTATATGATACGTACCCATATATATGAATATACATAGGTCAAGGTCTGCTTAGATTGGGACAAGACGATATTGTGTGTATGTGGTAGAATTTATACGATTACTAAACTTTTTTTATAATCTGAGGGTTAGATCTCTTTTATTTAGATTTTCGGTTCAATTTCAGTTCTCATTAAACCAGGTTAAGAGAGCTAGACCATGTTCAGGAGGTATTTAGGAAGAACGGATACCAGGTACAACGACGAATGACGCGGCCTATCAAGCGAGAAAAACATCCGGCGGTAAATAGACAACCGACCTACATGCCCTACATTAGAGGTGTTACGGATAAAATAAGAGCCAAGTTAAAAAGCTACTCCATTCCGACCGTAATTACACCAGGGGCCAAAGTATATAACATGGTGGGCACACCAAATGATGTTCTACCGCTACAAACCCCAGGTGTCTATAAAATCAACTGCAGCTGCGGAAGCTCTTACATAGGGCAACGAAGCGGACTATCGCTGAACGTATAAAGGAACACATCGCAGCTGTAAAGAACCGTCAAACGAACAAATGGGCGATTGCGGAACATTTACTTCAATCGAGCACCAATCACTGGATTGAATTTCATCGTCCCCAAGTCCTCTCCACGGAACGCCACTTTTACCCAAGAGTTGTGCTTGAAGCGATCAAAATCAGAAAACATAAAAATTTTAATCGGGAAGAGGGCTTAAAATTGTCATCGGCGTGGAATCCAGTAATTCGGCTAACAACACCCCACTTTAATGCGCAGTCGGCGAATGTTCAATATACAGATACGGTTAGTGTGTTTTGCTGCGGTACTTCGAAAATCAACGATCGGTAGGAATAGAATCTTCTACCTCGCACTCGGAGACGTGACATCGCTACACCAGTCCACTTGCGACCACGGGACGTGCAACCGTCTCGAAACGTCAAGCAAAATAAGGTATGTAAATACCTAATGCATGAATGCATGTTCACGTTAATTCCTGTATATATATATATTCTACTCGATAGAATCACTGAATAATGGAATATTCATTTCACTTTCCTACTAGATTAATACATTACAAAAATAAATTAGGGTTTAATGACACGTCAAATACCATTCAATATCGGAGATTGACACTCATATAGGTTCACACCAACTCACTAATGCCACCCTCGCGTTTCTTTCTCGACGTATGGAATGCGGAGGCACGTTAACAGAGTCTACACGACCCTGCCACGTCCTCGTCAATACATAACCAAAACCGTTGGTATCACAACCTTAAAATTTTGTTAATTTTTCTCTACTACGCAACTGTTTAAAAAAATGTTTTGAGTGTAAAATAGATATTGAACGGTTATATGGTAATTCGTTATTTAAATGACAGCAGCACAAAATATTACAAATCTGCTTCTCAATAAAAATAAATTAAACAAAATTATGCATAAGTATGTGGTTTAACATCGAAGGATAACAACCAACAATTGTAATTTAATTCGCAATATAAGGCAATAGGAAGGTTTTGTTTGAAAACCTTCTAAAAACTACGAAATTTTAATAGAAATTACACCCTCATTAATGCTATAAATTAATTTACTAAAACGAATTCACTTGAATGAATTTACTTTAAAACTCAACATCCATTTACATCAATTAAAAAAAAACACACCACTATAGCGCAACATCCTACACAAAATTTATCGTACCATATACAATCCGACAGCTTATTAATACCTGTGTCATGAAATTCTGCTCTCCAATTCGACAAGGTGCGAAGCGTAGCCATATGACAATATGGCTTAATCATTTCTTCGCACACATGAAGGCATTCGATACCTCAAGGTAACATCGAAGAGGAAATGTTATCTTAATTGGAATTTTGTGATAATAGTAAATATGATTGGGTTATTGGTTTCACGGTGATAGACAGACTTACCAGTTATTTTATCGAAATGTGTCACTTGTTACTGATTTATATTGCGTTGAATTGTGAGTTGTCTTTTTAACTTTATTTTGTTTATAAATAATGTGAGCGTTAATTGTAAAAAAACTCAAACGCACTGGTATATTACTAATAATATATTAAAATTATAAAACAAAACAGTAGTCTTTGTTTACTCCGTTAATAGCTTAAAATTTAATGGCTTATGTTTAACTTACCACCAGATATAGTAACATATAACAGACAAAAGTACTAAAATATCACCAAAATGAAACCCGCATTTTAATGTAAAATTATAACCAAGGTTTTAACATTTCGCCATCCTGTTTAAGCAAAATGACTCCAAATAAATCATTGTTAACCCAAAAGTAGTGAATGATCACCAAAATTAAACCAGCGTTTTAATGTAAAATTATAACCAAAGTTTTTTGTCAGTTCTATGAAAAACCAACACATAAATTGGATTTGGTTACACCACCTACTTTAATAAACTAAGTTGACGGAGCCCTGATTCGCAAGACTCCTATTTTTGAATTAAGGTTCACATAACCTTACATAACCTATTTATTTCGTGATCATTTACTACATTTGGTGTTTGAATACAATATGAAGTGCAGTCGTGACTAAAATAGCTAGTACTATTGTAATTTTAGACTTTATTTTTCTGATGTAATTAAGTACATGAGGGTAATGCGTCAACAGTGGTAAAATGTAGAGTTCTTGTTCGTGGACGAGATATCTTTGGTTAAAGAACTAAGGGTATCAAAGCATTTCATGGTGGTCATTATATTTCACCCCAAATTTAATCTACATACAATTAACAATTTTCATGACAATACAATACCGTAGAAAACTGGATGAGATTTGGCTTCTAAGCAGCTATTTATTCTGTTAATTAGACATAGCTTAACCTGGTAAAAGCGTGTTCGAATAGGAACTGAATGTCGTATCAATATTTGAATCTTATATTCATCATCATCAGCCTTTATTAGTCCACTGCTGGACAAGGCCTCTCCTTTGAAAGGAGGAATTGGCCTACTATACCACGCTGGCCAAACGGGTTGGTATAGGGTTTGTATCACGTTTTCCTTCTCTTACAGTGCTGTTTTCTGCATAATATGCTCCCTCTGTCGGCTGATGATATGGGGTAGTGACAATCCGTATTCTTAATCCGTCACCACACGGATTTTCATATCGTGTAAAAATGACAAGTCCAGGGCCTATACCTATGTATAAAGCTGTTCATATTTATCTCGTTCGGCTATTGTAATTAATATTCATTTGGTACGGCAGAACCGCTGGTCCACCGTAACGGCCGCGGTTTAATTATTAGGTGACCGTCGTTTACCAGAACCGAGAATTTCACGTATATGTTATACATATTTTCTACATAGGAATTTATAATAAAGTTTAATCATATCATAAAATATTCTGCAACTTTACTCTAGAGAGTAAAGTTACAGAATATTTGATGCCACTAAATAAGTAACTAAGTAATAGATTAGAATCTATTACCTACTAGTTTCAGACATTTAGGCACTTGCGATTGCGAGAGTGTCATAGTGACTTGGTAATGCACAGGTTGTGCTAGTTGTGGGTTCGATCCCCATATGAAATAGAATTTTATCTTTTTGTTTTTTGTTTTAATGTTTGTGAAGTCCTCCGTGACACCAAAAGTGTAACAGTTGTCTCTACAAAAATATACTAACTCTACAGGTATTGCACTTTTCTAACATCATATTTCTTGGACTTAGAAATCAGATAAGATACGTTATGCTATGCTGCAATTTCAAGCAAGCCAACCAAAAATTCTTTTGATTTACAAACCACCTCTAAACTTTTTAAATCCATCCTCACTTCCAACCAGTTTTATTCCCGTATCCAGATCTGTATTGTAGCCACAAGCTGTTCAGTTAATGTACACAATACAAACCTAAAAGTTTTCTCCATTGTGTTGTTGCATGGCTCCATTTTACATTGTCGCCAACACAACGACGCGGCTGAAGTAAATAATGTCCGACTATCAGTCTTGCGTTCCTCGTTTAAAACTAAATTGTCTTCGGCAACTATCTGATACTATTTTTTATAAATGTTGAACGCATTTGGAATAGTGTGTGGTGTTTTCTTTTCATATGGAAATCTAAAGCTGATACTTTTGAAAGTTTTTATTTAGATTTAGCATTTATTTGCAAACCAGAGCTGGTGAATTTGTTCTATCTTAAAATTATGGAGCGCTTACTATATATGTAAATCTAGAGATTGACATATATAGTAAGCGCTCCATAATTTTGGATGTTTCTTATTAAAGTTTTAATATATACTTGAATTTTTATTTGCTATAGCTGACTCCGAGAACTTGGTACCAACTCAGAATGAATAAATGTTGTGTTAAGCTCTTCTATTACTAGATTAAATAGACTTCTTATTAAAGTTATTAAACAGTAATAAAAAGTATTTGAAAATAGCTAAACTTAAGTATTAATTGTGTTCAATAAACGAACAATCATCAAAATGAGGTAATTTCTGTTAACTGATCCGTTTGCCAATTGACCTCTCTTTGTTTAAATTCCAACTATTCAAGTATAATGCTGTTCTCGTGCAATTTCTGCTTAAAGTCTCAGTAGATTGATTCGCAGTATTCCGAAGTCTACTGCTTTGCAGCAATGAATTATAGCAGTTTGCAGAGTACAAAATTATACTTATACCATCCAAGCAAATTAAACACGTAGTTAGAAATGATGAAATGGATTGATTGTATTAACGCATACAATGACAAACGACATTACCTCTTTAAAGCTTTCACCGTGTGAAAAAAAAAACAAATTATTTATCTAGAATCACTTTCCAGCAATATTTTTGAACTTAAAAATTGCTTTGTCAACTAATAGACCAGAGAAGGAGGAAGAGGAAGAGAATATAACAATATTCTCAAATATAAAATATTCTCTTCCTTCTCCAATGCGTTTTAACCTACTATAATTTCATTTGGTTTAAAAATTATCTACCCAGGTCTAATAATTGTCATAACAATTTTACTGATAGTAGAACCTTACTGATTTCAGCATGAATGGGCCGGCTCAACCGGGGAAGTACTACCCTTTCACAGAAAATCGACGTAAAGTAACAGTACTTAAACTGTTGCATTTCGTTCGGTGAGTGAGAGTGCCGGAGGCCCTGTCCCCTATTCGTTCTCCCTCATCCTATCACTTTTCCCAACCGCAAGGGGCGGCAATGCACTTGTGACTCCTGTGGTATTGCTTGTGTCCATGGGCGGCGGCAATTGCTTACCATAAGGCAATCCGTCTGCTTGTTTGCCGCCTATTACTATAAAAAAAAAACCTAATATAATTTTATTTCACTTTTTACAGTTTTCTAACGTATCTGCACTGGTCTTTAACGGATTCGAATTTAAATGCGATCTGCATTTTGCATTAATTAGAACTACGTCAACATCGAAAGCCACTTAACGTGTCCTGTTTGGTGATTATTAGTATAACGCCGCACCATAATTTTCCATAATTATTTTATGTCCTCTTTTATACTATTCGAAAACAAAGTATGAAATTATTGTTACAGAACTTATAACATTACGTGTCGCCGTGTGACGTGTAACTACAAAAAATATATACATTAGAAACCTATTAGTGTAACAAAAGATGTCAACGATTAGATAAAAAATATAACTGTTTATTTTCTTTCAGCAATTACTTTGTCGTTGAAATAAAACATTTTATATAATTCTTGATTTTATTTCAGCATTATTTTACGAAGTGTTGAGTGAAGAAATGTTTGCCGAAATAAAAACAGAAGACAACAAAGATAAAGATAATAGCAAGAATAATAAATGCAACACTGATTGTCCTCCCGGAGATGGCGAGATGGCATGCGGGTTCGATGCCAAGGCAGTCAAATATAAATTGTTTGCCAACAAATGCGCTATGAAAGCGTATGGCGAATGTCATGATATAGGTAAGTGTAAAACTAGAAATATGAGCTTTTCCCGTATCGCGTAGATAGTTATAGAAATATAACTTTATAAAGACGAAAATTGAAATTATAACAGTTTTTACACTTGTGATGCCATTATTACAAAATGTAAACAGGCAGAATGGCTTGATTGAAATAAAAGTATTCTTTATTTAAAGCGCATAATAAGTATTTATTTAATTATATAGGTATATTTATGGTATATCTGTTATTAGAATAACATAATTCTTAAAAATATATATCTGACTGATTACTAGCAGAGATACTATTAGATCTAGTACTTCGATAAGGATATTAAATCTAAGTTGCTTTAACCAAATCGCTTTTACCAACATAGAAAAATAATCTCTAAAATATCTCTTCTCTAGCCTTTAAAAAAATATCATAAAAGAGAATCTCAGAAAAGCTAAAATGTTCTTTATAAAATAAATTGTACATTATATTGCTAATGAAGCGCAATAAAGTGTCCCGTGCGGGATACGCATCAGTTACGCCAGTGTCTCCCAAAATAAATTGCATGTTGTTTTACAAGCTTATTTTTAATATTACTTGCACGCTCTATAAGGTCCTCTAGATTGTAAGAAAACTACTATTATTTTGCGACGGACAAATAGACAACAAATGTTGTTTTTGTATTGTAGTGTGTATTTTTAATTTAATAACAATTGCTTTTGAATTTTAGGATTTCTTGATTCTATACTGAATTCGGCTTGCCGTTAAGATATGAACGAAGTATGAAAATCTTAATATATAAAATCCTTGCGTTACTGACTGACTGACAGACACGCACAGCCGAAACTATTGGGTGCAGGAAGCTGAAATTTGGCATGTATGTTCCTTGAGGGAAGGGATTTCCCGAAATTCCCACGGGATCGGCCAAAACGGGAAAATTAAAAAAAAATGCAGTCGTAGCTGCTGGCGTCCTCTAGTGTTTTATAAAATGGTTGCGGCAAGCGAATGATTTGCCTAATGGTAATATTAGGACACCAGTAATGTCAATAGTGCGGCAATCGGGCGTTGCTTAATCTAGAGACGGAGGAAACAAGCTGAAGTTATCCTCAAACTCCTTCTCTACTTCATTTTGCCTCTCTTTGCTCTGTAAAAAAGAAAGACATCAAAGTATAATACACTGTAATTAAGAAGTTTAGTGTGGTTATTGAATGAGGTGGCATGATCTAGGTAAACATATACAATAGGTATAAGGTACCTAAAACATAAAGGAAACATAGAGACGTTATTTACTCATTTAAACTATTTAACATAGTTATTGTCCGAAAGAAATACAGGGACAATGTACAAATAAGGCAGCGATAGCTGAGTGGATATACCAACAGACTGTCATGCAGAGGGTATCGGGTTCGAATCCACGGCGCGCACCAATGACTTTTCGGAGTTATGTGCGTATTGAATTGTTAATTATCGCTTGTCCCGTGCCTCGGAGAGCACGTTAAACCGTCGGCCCCGAGTGTCATGAAGATCTTTGACAGTCATTACAGGGCGTCAGTACCTTCTAAATAAACCGACACTAGTCTAAACCATGGAATATCGCTATCCGTTCGGGTTGCGGAGGTCAGACAGGCAGTCGCTCTGTGGAAAAGCTAATATTCAGCCAAATCCGGTTAGACTAGTAAGCGGACCCTAGATTGAAAACTGGGATAACGCTAAGAGGAAGAAGATTGTCCGAAAGAAATACAAATACATACGTTTTACATTTCTTTGTGGCGTTAAAACATTTTTATGCGTCATACATTCCGGTCAGAACAACTAGAATTTTCGAAAACTCTCTAAATGTCACACAAAATATAGTTTGAAGCAATTCGATATCATCAATCCCTTCCTTCAGAGAAGGATCATGTCAAATATTTGCTTCCAATGTGAGTGCCACTTTAAGAGGTCTATACATACGTATAGCGCGAATGAATAAAGGTAATCGGGTCAGTGTGTACGTGACCTAGTTTACTCGATATAAAAGAAATGACACTATCTGTAGTTATACTAAGCGAAGGTGATGTTTAATTGAGGATATTGGTTTTCGTCGTCTCCATTACAGTTTACTGCATATACGAGTATATAATTAGTAGTTTATTTGTAAAGCTGTCGTAAACTTCATACGGAAATTAACATAAATAGGTTGTCAGAAGTGCCTTGCTGATTTTAGCATGAACGGGCTGGCATAACTCTTTCACAGAATATTGACGTAAAACTGTTGCCTTTCATTCCGTGAGTGAAAAGACCGGTGGCGCCTTCCCCGTTTCCATTTCCCTCATGCTACTCTTCTTCCTATTTTATTTACAACCAGGTCGGGAGCGCACTTGTGATTCCTTAGGAGATGCGGGTCTCCATGGGTGGCGGTAATCGCTTACCAACAAGCGATCCATAATAGTCAAAGTACCTGATGTGACTCGCAGTCCGTGAATGGATATCGTACCGTGGTTCGAGAAAGTAACGACACATGCATACAAGTTGATGCTTTGGTCAGCACTAATTTCTGTACCCCCAGGGGACAAAGTTTATATCGTATTGAGCACATGCGCCTAGTTACGGGTTAATCTCATTATCTAATGTATTCATATTGCTGTGTACTAGAAGGTTTGACCAGCTTACTATCGTAATCGCAGATTGCCTGACTAGGCTCAGAAAACATATTATATTTTTACTTCTGAAAAGTTAGAGAAATTATTGGCGTAGCATCTCTTGCCAAAAAAAAATTAATAGTGGTAGCCAAGTACTCAAGCACATACAAACAACAGATGCCTACTTACATACCTTTCGTTTTTCGTTGAGATCATCATAGATATACATAAGTAACTTCGTAACAAAACATTCCAATCTCCTTGTACCTAAGACTTGTTATCTACGCTCAGTCATGCGCCAATAATCCTAAAAGCGCTAGTTAAACCGTGCTATGTGACGCTGCATGCTTCAATTTTATCTCTGATGTTACGATCACATTAAATGCGTTTGTGCTCAAGCAACAAGAGTGGATCATAAAGTTTCTTTATCTTGAAACGGATGAAAATTCCAAGTATAGAATACATTTCTCAGGTCATTTTATTACCAGAATTTGCGTAGCTATGCTCCTTGAGACTTCAATAAAATGATAATAGTTTCGCAGCTTTTACGTCTTGCTTTTAAAGTGCATGACAAATTGTTGGCTTTCTAATATACGTGATCCGTTCTTGATATCAGTATTTTATCAGTTAAATCTGCAGAGGTAGGAATATATTGAGGAATTACAAACACATTGAAATTTTGTGTCATTGAAATTAAATTACTATTTACAGATTTTATCGCGATATATTGGATTTACTGATGCAAAATTTAAACTGAACGACTGATAACGGCTTCTTTACAGTAGCTATCATTAAACAGTTGTGTCATTTCATTGTGTAAGTATTCGCGTAAACTCAATTTTTTGTGTCTTATTTATTCATTCAGAAAACTAAAGACAAATAATCCCATAATTTATTTTTTGGCTTTATTTAATCTTAGGAAACCTGTAATACATCAAATTAATTATATACTTAATACAATATTATTGAGCGGGTCTTAGTCGCGATAATTTACTTATTTAATACAATTATATATTGCACAGTACGGTCCTCTGCTTATGTCATATTGGATGCATAGATATTAATCTATTTAATATGTAACAAGAATGTTTAGTAGGTACTTACCAACTTTCATAAATATCTCAATATTTTTTTCTAAGTGCCTATTAGAGCTTGGTTAATAAAGTTATACACAATTAGTGGGCTAAGCAGCATTTATGGTGCTATCCACTCAATAGGAATTAATGAATTTAGTTCCAGAATCCACTTTGGCAGTTCTATCTGTTACGGTAAAATTTTCTAGATTAATTTATATGTAAGAATTAACCAATTAGAATTTTGATTATCCGGCCAACTCTGATTAAATTAACCTTTGTTCAATGTCAAGTATCTGTCAGAGAGGATAGGGATCTCATTTGGTCAAAAACTACAAAGCTTCAGATTAACATCTCTTTGATATAAATAAGTCAGAAATGTACTAGGACTACCCCAAGTTTTAACACTGTATTCTGTAACTGACGTTCTAAAACTATATAACAACAGTAGCAATTTAAAGAAGCAAGTTACCGCTTCTTCACTCTGTTGCTGTTCTGAGTGATAACTCAGCATTATAAAAGCAATATACAGAAAAACAGGTAATTTGACCTATTCCTTGAGTTTATATTTGAAGTCATTTGCAACAACTGACTGCCTCGTTGGTCTCGCGGCATAAATGTGCGCGTGGGATCGGGAGGTCCCGGGTTCGATTCCTGGGTCGGGCAGTGTTATTGGGTTTTTGTGTCACGAAATTCTCAGTAGCAGCACGGAGTCTGGAAACGTGCCCGGTACGGCAATAGGCTCGCCCCTTATTACGTGGGACTAAAGTATATCTGGCGAAAAGTGGGTGTAGAAATACACCTCTGCCTACCCCTTCGGGGACAAAAGGCGTGACGATATGTATGTATGTATGTATGTCATTTGCAACAAATTGACTTAAAATTTTTAGAAAATAATTCGAAAATAGATAGTTTCGACATGAAATGAAATGACCTGATTGAATTTCGTCACTTAAGATCCTTTATTTCTAAAATCTTGATATATTTTAAGTTATATCAATGGCTTTCCAAAAAGTAACAACTCAAAGCCAAGAAGTGAAAAGATTTTTTCTTAAATTCGTGTATTTTGAAGACAAGGTGGAAAATTTAAAAAATATCTTTATGGCTCGATATCTCAGAAACCATTCATTTTGGACCTCTAGTTGACGGGGTCAATTTGTAGCAAATGATCTCAAATATTATCTCAAAGAATAGGTCAAATCATTTGTCACCCTGTATAATATTAAAAAATCATCGAGTCTATTTGTCATTACCTATCATTAACGTTTCTACAATGATAACTTAAGAAAGCTTAGATATTTCGGCATCAAATTCTTTCAAATTTTAAAGACATCTCTCGCACTAGGCTTTGTTACTTACCGCGGCATTAAATATTCGCTCTATCATTTTTTTTAGATTTTTGATACGTATTTGGCATAAGCTCAATACGAAACATGTCAAAATTGTATCTCGAATCTCCAAATCCATGGATAAATCAAATATGTAAACTGGCCGTTAGATAATCGCATTCCGAACAAAAAAAAAACTGGTTGACACCAAAGTGTCGTTGTCGTAAAACAATAGTTATGGCTATGAAGTATCTTTATTTATTTATTTACCAACAGATGTTACATATTTATTTTAACACACAAGCGTTTGGGCCATAATCGTAGGTACTACTCGTAAAATACCCATCCCGCTTCAAATTAGCCTACTCTTACGTAATGGTGGCGACTATTTGTAGCAGAAATGTGCGTACATTGAACAATGAGTACCCACAGGTTGTTGGCCCAGTTTAATGACGCCTGTTGTTCTGATCTAGGCTTCGAGGTGCATTATTGTCTCGACCTTGCTGCTGAGCATTCAAGCGAGTATTTGTTTGATATATCGGCTTGGTATTAGAGAATCAGGTTTCGAAAACTATTGGCAGATTTTTCTTTTGATGTCACATATTAAAGTTTACATAGGTATAAATTTCAGTGACTGTAATTCATATATTTTATGAGGTAACTTACATTTTTGTCTCAACGATGTTTTACCGTGTTTAAGCGTAATAAAAGTTCATCAAAGTTAGAATAGCCTTTGAAGAAATCGTATTTATACACCTTGTATTATCCCCATTGGTTATTTTTTGTATCATGGCTCTAAAGCCAGATGTAATTGCTGCAGATATATTTTAATGTAGCTATTTACTGCATTTCCATAATTTCAGTTTTTAAGGACCAAATTGCTATATTGTGAGCGTTTAATATGCCTCTGCCTACCCCTTCGGGGAAACTGGCGTGAGTCTATGTATGTATGTATGTAAATTGCTATATTTACCCATCATATTATTTTATTATTAATATTTCAGCCATTCAAAAAACTTGACTTTAACCGGCCATTTAAAACTTGTAAGCAAGAAAAAAGTGAATGAGCTAAAGTTCTCCCGAGCCAGTTATTTAAATAAGTGCAGTTAATCTTGCTCAGCTAATGTCCTACAGTCTTAACTAAATGTTCTTTGCATAATTATTCTGAATGTTTACGGAACGACTCCGGATGTAACAGACTCTTGGAAAGTAGATATTTAATCCTTTCATCATCATTAAGCTAAACTTTTTATGGATTATTATCAGTAATTCAATTTTGTGTTTCCTTCTGATGAAAAAAGCTTCGCACGCTGTAAAATGAACTCAGCCGCTGTATATTTTAATTTTTAGATTGAAATTTTATCGATGCACGGAAAGAAGGAGATCAACTGCTTGTTGTAAGAGTTTTGAATTATTGCCAACATCATCATCACTCTAGCGATGTCCCAGTTTCGATCCGTTACCTTCATCTCACAGTTTGGAGCGCATTTGATAAACGAATCAGATTACTTTTTCTATGTATAGCAATATCTTCTTTAGATCAGAGTCAGGATATTTCAGGATACTAAGTCGCAAAGTCAAATATATTCATGTTCACTGGAATCCACGGCTCAGCATGCTCGCATAAATACAGCATATTACAATTTATGCATTGTATATACTTCGGTAAGCCGACCGTGTTTTCAAGCAAGAGTCTTTCTTTTAAACAGACTATTGGCAGGCCTCCTTCACTCGGCCGTACCTACAGCGATAAGTGCCTACACTTTGGCGCGGCTTCCACGCCGCGTTGTCACCGCTCGCGCGCAGGGCTAGCTAATAACGTGAATTTTAATAGTGAACAACAAAAATGTTCACATCACAAGTCAGGTTCGAAGTATTGCTCATTTAACGGATGTGTGTCGGAAGCAACTTGAAATTTTGATTTTATTTATTTTACGAGAGCAACTTGAAAATTGTACTTTTTATTTGTTGAGATATCTCAACGAGTATGGTGTCAAATTAAAGGTCTAGTTCAAAAACCATTTTATCTGTTTGAGTCATGTAAATCGGTCTACGCGTTTAGGAAATAACTAAGAATTAGTATAGTGAAAATGTAAACCACCAGAATTTTTGTGGTTTTCGTTCTACGAGCTGAAATAGTGGGATAGGATACTTATAGTATAAATATTTATTATTAGGTACGTGGTCAAGTAGGTAGATAGACAATGAATAAATATTATAGTAGCAGCGGCAAGTCGACAACCCTAGCGCACCGCTCCGCGCCAGACAGCGACAGCGTTATGTGTTAGAAAAGAGCGGGAACCGTTAGGTCAATATCGCGTTAGGTACTGAATGCTCATGCGAGCTGAATTGCACTTTCTTGCTTAGTAGCAAGAGTCGCCATTTCTTTAAATTGGTTTGCGAAGTGGTGCTTCTGTTCGTAAGAACTATCTATTCTGTGCTATTGGTCTCTTCACTGGGTCGCCATTGCTCTAAAAAATCCTTATAATGCTAAGATTTTCTACTTTTTTTCAGGTTTCATCGAAACAGCAGTCCACTACTGCATAAGGAATCAAATTCATAAGAACACAAGAAGAGCCTACGGCGAGTCTTGTCCGGTATTTTGCCCGTCGCACTACCGGCCGGTTTGTGGCGCGTCGAAAATGCGGTCGTATATGTACAGGGCCTTCAACAATGGATGCTATTTAGATATGGTGAACTGCAGGGGCGATGAGGATTCAGGTAATTTCTTTCGCTATATTTCTAGGTATGTCAATGATGTTCATTTAAATTGTTCTTCTACGAAGGACCTTATAAATATCCAATTTAATAAAATATACTGGTCTCATTTTCTTAAATAACAAGATTTTTAAGCTATACGATCTTAAATTTTTCAGCTGGTCACTAGTTTAATAAAATATCTATTATACTTTACGATATTTATTTCTGAGGAGGTCTTTATACCCTCGAAAAAATAAAATATTAAATAACGTTAACAAGTGATGTCTAAAATTAGGATAAAGGACTATGGGCAAAAATGTATGGGCTCGGTCCCCATATACCAACACACATGGAACTGATGCCAATATGTACCTTAAGTATCCACTATTTGATCAAAACCCTTTTTTTACTTATATCCGTGGCATATATAAATAAAAAAACAATTTATTATTATTAATAAACCTATATTTTCATTTTACACTTCTAAGTTATTTTAACATTATGGTTATAACAGTACAAAACATGATTTAGTAACTATACAAAATAAAAAATAATGTATTTTCAAACATTTAAATGATTATGAATGAATAATAGGAAAATAACGAATATAAATGAATCATCATTGCCCTAGCGTTATCCCGGTTGCATCCAAGACTTACATGCCTTAGAGCCCGAGGTACGCTTACTACCGGTCTAACCAGATATTACAGAATATCAACTTTTCCACAGAGCGACTGCCGTCTGACCTCCGCAACCCAAAGGGATAGCGATATTCCATGGCTTAGACCAGTATCAGTTTATTTGAGGGTACTGACTCCACGTAACGACAGCCGATTGATTAAAGATCTTCATGACACCCGGAACTGACGGTTTAACGAGCTCTCCAAGACACGGGGCAAGCGATAATTAACAATTTAATACACACTTAACTTCGAAAAGTCATTGGTGCGCGCCGTGGATTCGAAACCGATTCCCTCTGCACGGCAATCCGTTGGTTTCTCCACTAGGCTACCGCTGCCATTATATAATAATCACTACATAGTATAAAACAAAGTCTGTCTTCTGTCTGTCTGTCCCTATGTATGCTTAAATCTTAAAATCTACGCAACGGATTTTAATGCGCTTTTTTTAATAGATAGAATGATTCAAGAGGAAGGTTTATATGTATAATTGACGCCGTGAAAGGTGGTGAGGTGAAGCCGCTGGCGCCGTCTAGTATAATAAAAATGAATGAATCATTTAAATTAATTTTCTTCTGATTATTCTTTCTTACAATGCTTATAGTAGGCAAATATCAATAGTGAGTGTTAATATTACTGGTCCATGTTCACTGTGCACTAATGAATAGATAAATGAGTAGGTGTTTTACAAATAATTGTTAAAAATACGTACTTATACGAATATTTGTTTAAACGTTAATTACTATGACAACCCCATGCTTTTGGGCAACGTCCCCATAATAAAAAAATATCATCTTGCCAAGATGTGTCAATTGAGCTACATTTCATTTTTGTTGATGGGTGGGACGATTCCACCCATTGTCCTTTGCCTCACCTAATATAGTTAATTGGTATCTTAGACATTATTTTGGTTTCATTCGAGAAAGAATATAACGAAACCCTTATAGGTTCATTAGTGTCTATGTACTTCCCACTGAGGCGCTGCGTGGAGTACTATGGGTTCAACCCCCACACGAGAAACCACTTTCTGCATTTCACAAGGTTATGTTATGTAACTGTTCGTTGGTTGTTTATTAAGTCCGCAGGCTTTATTCCTTGTGAGGTATGATTAAAATAAATTAAGTTAAAAATTATATACCTTTCATATAATTAAGCAAAATATTGGTAGCTTTTGTGAACCAAAAGCATAATAGCGAGCGAAATATGTATACTCCGTCAAAAGTGAAAGATCTAAGAAGCCCATTTCCTTTTAAGTTAGCTTCAAATCTCTAAAAGTAGACTTTCTTTCTAAAACAAGCTAAGCGCTTTGAGCGAATGCAAGAGTCTTTACTTATTACTTAACAATATTGACATTTCAGGATACGTGGAAGTCGGATTGGAATTTTGCCAGAGACATCTCATGAAGAATATATTCAAAGAAAACGTTGTAGTTTCCCGTTTCGACGACTACAGGGATTATCACGAATACTAGACATTTTTTATATTGTAGTTTAATTATATAAATTCACTGAAAGCTAAAAGATAGCTACCAAAATAAATATCTCTAGGGAAATTTTGTTTTTGTAACACTCCTTTTGACAAAGAATACTATTACAATGAATAAAGGCCTGATTTTTAAAGAACGAATAAATAAATGTGATTAAAGCAAACTATAGCTATATTGTGATTTCAAAAAAGTATTCCCTGCTTGTTTTAATACTCTACTAGATTTGTTCATACGTCTCACCGAATTGTAAAAATATCATATTTTATACGTTGATCAATAAGAAAAATTCTGCTTTGCTGCAGATGTACCAAGATTAAAACTAATCTAATATCATTCCACAGAAATAACAGAGACACCTGAATCAATAAATCGATTTCTCAGAGATTCAGAAAAAACTTTTTGTCACCGAAACCCATTACTACGATATCTTCTTGGGTTTACGCGAATGTTACACATTGAAATTAAACTACAGTTTACGGATTTCATCGCGATGTATTGGTTTCACTAAGTTATTACATTTGATACTAATGATCTAGAAACTATATTTTTAATTTATTAGTAGCCGACGTTTCGAATTCTTTACAGAATTCATGTTCACGGCATACTGAGGTGATATTTGTCTTTTTCTTGAATGTATAAGTTATCTCAAAGTACCCGACCATTTTTCAACTACTGGTGTTACTATTTACGCAGAATGAGCTCACAGTGTCCTTAAGTCTTCTGGTGACTTTGTCCTTCTTGGGTTTAACGTCGGCTAGTAATAAATTAAAAATATAGTTTATGGATCATTAGTATCAAATGTAATAACTTAGTGAAACCAATACATCGCGATAAAATCCGTAAACTGTAGTTTAATTTCAACCATTACTACGATGTTTGGTTGCAATATATTATGTTCCAAAGTAAATCTCTCGCCCTGCTCTTTCTCACTTTCCTTCTCTAAATGCTAAATAGGTAATTATGATATACGTAAACGTTAAGCATAATTTGACTTTCAATGCTCCAAGCAGATCAATGGTAGTAAATAAAAATTGGTTTACTTGGAATGGCATATTGTATGACAAACTAAATAATTTACCGGTTTCCTAAGTTTTAAACATAAGCATTTTTTCTTGTTCCAGGACATATGTAAGCTAATTAACTTGTAAACTGTTTTCTATCCTCTGTAGATTACAAACGGTATTCTACTTAAGAACGTAAAATGTCGTTTCTAGATAAATACTGAACGTTTAAAATGCAACTTACGTATTACCGTCATCACAATGATTATATGACGGTGCATTCATGAAATCTGGCAAGATTAAACAAAAATGTTGAAAATACATTTTCTATCATACAATATTATTTAACGGGCCTTACTCGCGGTAATTCATCATCGTCCTAGCGTTATCCCGGCTGCATCCAAGACTTGCACGCCTTGGAGTCCGAGGTCCGCTTACTGGTCTAACCAGATATGACAGAATATCAATTTTTCCACAGAGCGACTGTCGTCTGATCTCCGCAACCCAAAGGGATAGCGATAATGGTTTAGACCAGTATCAGTTTATTTGAGGGTACTGACTCCCCGTAACGACTGTCAAAGATCTTCATGACAGCCGGGACCGACGCGACGCCGCGACGGTTTAACGTGCTCACCGAGGCACGGGGCAAGCGATAATTAACAATTTAATACGCACTTAACTTCGAAAAGTCATTGGTACGTGCCTTACTCGCGGTAATTCACTTATTTAAAGTTATAAAATCGATTAATACAATATCAACTTACTACAAAATAATAATAGGATGCTTAATGAGAATATCCAGTTTGATAAGCATCTAAGTTTATTGATCTTCGCATCCAACTTGTTTATTCACTATCTTTACCACTATTCAATATAGAAACGTGTTCAGAATACACTCGTAAACGCCAAAAGTTTGCTAGAGTACTATAATGGATCGTAAATACTTCACAAATTCAAGAATATCTTGCATCAGCATGATAAATTGAATTCTAAAGTCGTACCAATTCGGCTGTATTACGAGCAATCGTATCAGTTATTCAATAAAGTGCGTGCCTTGAGTACTAACTCGTACTGATCAATGAGTTGAAATTGGCGACTTTTAACCTGCTGACGTCATGAGCAAAGAGGGGAATAACATCGAATCTCTCTATCGTAAAGTGTTCTTTAAGATATAAATGGTCAGACAAATAGCAAATCATGTTTTAGACACAAAGTACACTAAGATTCGAAGCTACAATTGTAGATTACACAATGTGACATCCTTGCAGTCAAGTAAAGTAAGTTCTCATCATCATATCGACCTACTTAAGGGGGGCCTATGTCCAATGTTAGACATATACAAGGCTCTCTCCATTAAATAGTTTCTCGCAATTGCAACAAGAAATAAGTAGCTAATACTGTATCACTTTTAATGCTACATTCTATCAAATTTAATACATTACATATATAATATGCTACATTCTATCATGGTTTACAGTAGTGCTTTAATAGCCTGATAAACACGCTACTAGTCTAATATAACGATATGCTATTGTTTTTAAACCATTTAATATTATTTTTAAACATTCTATCTACAATGGGCAAGCAGACAGAGAACCGACACAGAAGAACTTTTATGGATTTAAGCACGTTTATAAAACACTCTTAGTCATTGTGAACATTTGGAACTGTAACACTATATTACCCGGTTTTGAAAAAGGAAAGTCTTTTTAGGAACTCAATTCCGTGAACCTTTGTCAGAGCGTAAGAAGTATCAATTATGGTAGTTTTTACTATTTTGCTAGGGTTGTCACGCTATTTCATGAAATGAACAGTTGGTAAAATCATTATCATTATCATTAGCCTTAGTTGGTTAAATAGGCCTTAAAAATTCTCGACAAAATAATATAAAGTGTCTCTGTTATTTGTATAGCAGTTTTTTATACTGAACAATACACAACATTTATAATGTGTAATTGTCTGACAGCGATAGCCTAGCGGAGATACCAACAGAGTGTCATGCAGAGGGTATCGGGATCGAATCCACGGTACGCACCACTGATTTTTCGGAGCTATGTGCGTATTGAATTGTTAATTATCGCCGGCCCCGTGCCTCCAAAAAGCACGTTAGGCCGTCGATGCCGGCTGTCATTAAGATCTTTGGCACTTATTATGGGTATCAGTATCTCTGAAAATTGAAACTAGTCTGAACCATGGAATATCGCAAATTCTTCGGGTTGAGAAGTTCAGTCACTGTGTAGAAAAGCCAAAATTCAGCCAAATTCGGTTAGACTAGTAAGCAAACCCCGGGTTGAAACTGTATTAACGCTAAGAGGACGAAGATGATTTATAATGTGTAAATCTTAATGGTAGGATCGTCGGCTTAAAGTCATGGTCCCGTACGTTGAACTGACACAGCCATTGGCCGACCCTTTTACATCACATCTATACATAAAAATAAAATTGGAGTGTCTGTTTGCAATATTAAAATAACCGCTTTTTACTTAATGCATATGGATGTATATGTACATATACCGAAATGGCATATTTTACAATTTTTGTCTATCTGTCTGTCTGTTTATTTTCGGTTATCGCTGGAACGGCTGGACCGATTTTGACGGGACGTTCACTGGCGAATAGCTGATGTACCAAGGAGTAACTTAGGCTATAAATTAACCGAGTACGAGAAGTAGTTCCCTCAGGACGCGGGTGAAACCGCGGGAAACAGCTAGTGACACATAAATCTATCGTGTGCTATTCTACTAAACTAGCGGCGGCATCCCTATTTTTAGAAATAAATTGCCTTGTTTGATCTAGAGCGAATTTGAGACGGATAATTCAAATGCTCGGGTTTATTATCTGAAGAATTTGTTCTCACAAGGCAAAGAATTCCCAGCAATCGCTTTGTCAATTTGTGTCAATACGCAAAAGATAATAATGTATATCCGCTTCGCGAATAAAAGGCCATCAACTAAATTAGAAATATTAAGTAACTTTTATTCAATGGGTTTTAGACGATGACCAAACGTCATAGTCACTTCTTTACGTCATTATTTTTATTGTTATCGAGACGTATGAGACAAAAAAGAAGTTACTTATTGAAGACTTGTGAATGAAAGGCATTTTGTCCTTATTATGCACTAAGTAGGACTGCCTCCGTGGTCCAGTGGATAGCGTATGCGTCTGCTGATCGGAGGTCCCGGGTTCGATTCCCGGATCGGGTAAAAGTGTTACTGGGTTTTTCCGAATTCTCAGTAGCAGCACGGAGTCTGGTAATGTGCCCGGCAACGGCAATAGGCTCACCCCCTATTACGTGGGACCTAAAAATTCATGGCGAAATGTGGGTGAAATATTACCTTTGCCTACCCCTTCGGGGATACAGGCGTGAGTCTATAAAAAAATATATGAAATAATTAGGACTGTTACTAGCCTACGGCTATAAAGAAATTCAGGACCAGAACAGTGATAGATACTTTAAAAGATTTATGCTGGCACAAATCTCAGCTTAACCACCGTAATCCATTGTAACAGCTTCAACAGGCTATTTGTATTAAATAACTTTTATTTTATACAACTTTACGAAATTAAACATAATTTTAACATAGCAAGAGCAATGCCGTAGTAACATTATATCCAGATGGCAAAAGAAAGAAAAGAAGATAACCATTGCGTCATCCGCTGTATAGGTGCCACTCCGGAACCAACAATTGTTAAAATTTGGTTCTATGGGAACGCGGCTTTAGAGTGAATGGTTTAGTTTGAAATGGTTTACTTTGAAATCTCTTGAGAATATTACTGATGTAAAGTGCCGATAGTGTGGTTGAGACCTGAGGATCCAATTACTTGTTCCAATTTAAGTATTCATCACGGCGCTGATTCTCTATGACAATGTTAAATAAATTGAAATACAATGCTTTTCATTGCCTCGATTTGCTATACATATAATAAAACAGTAAAAAAATATTTCTATACATTATTGAATATATTAACAAAAAAATTACTCAGTCTGGCAAAGAATTAATAAGAGAGCAAGAAACTAAAAAAAAATTCTGTCTGTCTGCTTATCTGTTTATCTTTTTGTCTGTTTGTATACGCTAATCTCCGAAGTAACTGGACGGATTTGAATGAAACTTTTATTCTAATATTGCTGTTAAGTCTACGCCACATATAGGCTATAATTGATTTTGGAAAGTTGAACACCTGATGCAGAACCACAACCGACCAGCGAAACTATAGGAGATAAAAAAATGCGCTTTGGCAAAAATCATTACGCTTGATGAGCATTTTCTGATGGGAGATTAAAATTTGAAGATCTCGAACATATGGTGAGGAAACTCCAAGAGCCCAGCTACACTATAACAACTTAACGTCTTAGAAAAAGTTGTTCAGTCTGATGAGCATTTTCCGTTGACTTATAAAATCAAAGATCTGAAACATCTGATGAGGAACTACAAGCGCCCATCTACACTATACCATATACAGACTAGACGGCTTAGATTTAATTGTCAACTTTAATGAGGATTTTTGTTGAGAGATCGATATTTATAATTCTTCGATCAATTAAAGACCCTAGGAAGGACAAAGGATAGATTTTATCGCGATAACCAACATCCACGTGGGCGGAGCCGCGGGCGACAGCTAGTTTAAAATAATGTTACGAGCTGGGGTTCGGCGATAAATTAAAATCACTATGCCACTTAAACTGAACTTTATTTACTGACACAAACACTATACACACTTATTTCTCAACAAAACATCATAAACACCTGTTCAAAACTGCGGTAGATGTAATTTCTCGAAACAGGCGCGACCCACACCGACTCGAATTTGACGATACACCTCAATTGACGAAGTATAACAAGAGCTGCGTAGCCATGACGATACGTATTTATAATAAATTACCTACTTCATTTAAGGCTTTAAATAACAGGCTTTTTAAAATCAAAATGAGTGATTGGCTAAAAGAAAATTCATTTTATAGTCTCAATGAATATATGGAGAGTAAACATATTCACAAACTATAATAGAACTATAATTTTGCATGCTTAGTTTAAGCAAAACATGTATTGTACAGAATTTTTATATTGTAACACCTTATACACCATGTTTTTAGCAAATAAATATATTATTATTATTATTATTAATAAAAACACACTTATTTCACACTACTAGAAACACCACTTACTTTCCTTCGCTTGATGATTATCGCTCCGATATTCAATTGTAACCGTGTCCGGTCCGCTCGTTCGCCGCTATTTATACTGGCCGGATAACATCACTAGTGCATTCTAGACGCTTCCACAAAACTGTCTAAATAATCGCGAACAGTCGTTGCAGCAACGCCATCTAGTACAGAGTAGATGAATTACCCTTAAACCACCGATACATCAAATCTCTTCTAGTTCTATCTTTCACGGATAGATGGCGTTATTTTCAATTATCGCCATTCGTAACAATAAATATGTATACGGTAACTATAGTAACTAGCTAATTGATATTCTTTTTTGTCCTATCCGCCCAGCGACGTCCACTGCAGCATATAGGACTCTCCCAAGGCTCTTTAGATAGACCGATCTTAAGCCGCCCGCATACAACTCCAATCTTGTTTATATATTGTTTGTATATGTCTGAAATAAAAGAATTGATTACCACACAAAGTAATCATAGGACATAGTAAATACTAGTGAGCAAGACACAGAGACGAGTATTTAGGGTCACTGTAGAGGACTCAGGTGTATTTTGAGGCGATGAAATAAAATATTACGTTAAGTTCTAAAGCACGTCTATTTGCGAGTAGGAACAGAAGAGGAATTACTAATTACTAATTTTAAAATATAAAGACTTAAATAACTAAGGAGTAATCTGGCCTAACGTTGCGTTGCTCTTCACCTTTTGATAGGCGCTTCAACATACCCCCGGGCGTTGAAAGCTTCTCTTTCAACAAACTAAATATCTTCGCTTATAGGAAGCGGGAACAGTTTACTGAAGGATCTTCTTACGACTCCAGTCGAGGTCTTGATGTCTGCCACACGAGCAACTTGATCAGATCCTGGGTAAAGAGCCACGATTCTACCCAGCTTCCATCTCAAAGGCGGCAAATTATCCTCCTTCAATAGGACAAGTGTGTCGATTTTCAATGGATCATTATTCGTTTGCCATTTGGTTCTTTTTTGAAGTTCCGAAATAAATTCCTTGCTCCATCTTGTCCAAAGTGTTGCCTAAGTTGCTCAATGCGATGAAATCGGCTGAGATGGGTCGTCTTATGAACCTGGACGTCCTTTGTAGGCAGTGAAGTAAGAGAGCGCCCAATTAAAAAATGACCAGGGGTCAGAGGCGTTAGATCTTCAGGGTGCGATGATAACGGAGTAAGTGGCCGAGAATTTAATATGGCTTCGATTTGAACCAAAGTTGTATTTAATTCTTCATAACTAAGGTGACAATTTCCCAGCACTCTCAGTAAATGAAATTTGACAGACTTTACACCCGCCTCCCAGATGCCACCGAAATGTGGTGAATAGGAGGGAATAAAATGGAAGTTTATTCCTTCATTTGAAAGGTCACTGGATAGGGAATCGGAATTATCCTTTAAAAACCTAGCCAAATCATTGTATGCTCCCACAAACGTTGTCCCATTATCGGAGAACATATCTGCAGGTTTCCCTTGACGAGCTATAAACCTACGCAATGCGGATAAATAACAGTTACTTGTCATATCACCTACCAGCTCTAAGTGTATGGCTTTAGTGGTAAAACATATGAATACCGCGATATATACCTTAACTATCCGACAGCCTCGTCCTTGACGACTAGCGGATGAAATGGGACCTGCGTAGTCAATACCTACCGTTTGGAAGGGCGATCCGCCAGGTGAAAGACGCTGCTGCGGTAAATTACCCATCAGAGGAGCTACAACACTTCCCTTCATTCGTGTACACCGAATGCATCGACGATAACAAGCCTTTGCCAAATTACGACCACCTATAGGCCAATAAACTTCCCTAATTGACGACAACAATAATTGTGGCCCAGCGTGCATAAGTTTTACATGTTCAAATTCAAAAAGTAATTTAGTAAAGCGATGTGTGGACTGTAAAATAATCGGATGTTTTTTATTATATGAAAATTCTGAATTTGCAAGGCGACCACCAACCCGCATAACTTTAAATTCGTCTAAAAATACATTAAATTTTAATAAAGCACTCCTTTTAGACAGATCTTTATTTTTAATCAACAAATGATACTCATTAAACGATTCTCGTTGAGACTCTTTAATAATAACATTTAATGAATTATTTAATTCTGCCTCAGAAAGGTATTTGGTTTGTGGTGGTCGTCGTTTACATGCATCAATAAACCGCAGCATATATGCCACTGCGAGCTTGAGCCGATTAAATTTTGAAAATCTATTAAAATGGATAAAAGTATTATTATTTGAGAATTCATTTGTTTGCACGATAAATGACAATTCATTACGCGTTTCCGGCAGTGAGTCTACATTAACTGTGGGGTGAGGCAAACTAACAACAGTAGGATCACTCAAAAATCTTGGCCCTGACCACCAAGTATCAAGGAGACTGAATAGTCTCGACACTCACTCCTCTTGAAATATAGTCCGCAGGATTGTGTTGTGTGGGGACATGACTCCACACACAATTACCAGTTTTTTCTAGAATGTCACCAACACGGTTGCGGACAAACGTATTTAACTTAGACGGTAACATTTTTAACCACCCTAATACTATAGTGGAATCAGTCCAAAAAACAGTACGCGCTGCCTTAATTTGCAATGAATTGGTAACTTTCTCATAAAGTCGAACGCCTACTAAGGCACCGCAGAGCTCAAGCCTTAGAATAGTTGTGGCTTTGATAGGAGCAACTCGACTTTTAGCCAGTAATAACCTAACTAGAATTTTACCATTACTATCTATACTACGGACGTAAAGACATGCACCGTATGCTTTCTCTGACGCATCAGAAAAAATCGGGCAAGTGCGAGTCTGACTCGCGCACCGAGGGTTCCGTACGCATTTTACCTTATTTGAGGTTGGTGCTAATTACGCTAGTCTTGTAAATCTGAGGGTCTAGTACCAGTTTGCACTCAATCGTCACGGTGGACGATAGCCTAGACGACAGGAACAATTTCCATACATTTTCTAAATGCGCCCTCTAGAGGTCTCTATCGATCGCTTCTCTCCGTTAGGGGCGCTTTAACAAGTACGAAAATTAACCTTAATTTTCAACTTTTTAAAATTTTCAGAATTTTTCCTTTATTTGTGCTGTAGGACCCTGCTTTTGGCCAAATTTCGTGATTCTAGTTCAACGGGAACTACCATATAGGTTTTCGACCCAAAACCTATAGGGTACTTACGGTTGACCTAGAATTATCAATTTTTGTCAAAACCAAGGTCTTACAGCACAAGTAAAGGAAAAATTCCGAAAATTAAAAAAAGTTGAAAATTAAGGTTAATTTTGGTGCTTACAAGTTTTCGCAAAAACCTAATTTTGACCATATCTTTTTATCGGGTCGACCCAGGACCCTGATTTTTACACACCTAATAGGAACCATAGACCTCAGTATCTGGTATAAATTTCAATTTGCTAGGTCCACCCGTTCCTGAGAAAATCGGTGGTGACACACGGACAGACAGACAGACAGACAGACAGACAGACAGACAGACAGACGGACAAGAAAGTGATCTTATAAGGGTTCCTTTTTTACCTTGTGAGGTACGGAACCCTAAAAACGTGAAATTCTAATTTTACATAAAAATCTATTATCACTCGGCGAGGGACGCGAATACAATTAATCAAATGTAAATTCTTTACAAATTCTAACCAAATCTGCTGAATATCTGAAGGCACGTTCATCCCACGAAAGTTTATGTAACCATAACTTCTGCAACAACATTTTCATATTAATAATCACGGGAGAAACAAGACCTAAAGGGTCAAATATTTGAGAAATTATGGACAACATATTACGTTTTGAGCTAATCTGGGGAATCGATTGACCTACCGGAAAACACAGTTGGTCATTATTCATGTGCCAGCTTAAGCCGAGTGTTTTGCTAGGTTCGTTACCACCTATATTTAAATCAGATGGGCCTTGAGTGGACTCCGGGACTAGCTTAGGTTCATTAGACTTCCATTTTCTGAGTGAGAAACCTACTGAAGAGAGAACTGACGACAACTTCTTACGAATGTTCCGAAGTGAACACAAATCATCCCCACCGAAAAGGGCGTCATCGACGAAAAAGTCGTGGATAATTATTTCAGCAACCCTTTTGTCCTCACACTCAAGACCTAACTGCTTCAGGCATCTGGTTGCGAGAAACGGAGCACTTGCGGTGCCGTAAGTGACTGTATTGAGCCGGAACGCCCTTAATTCTTCATTTGGGTTATCCCGCCAGACTATTTGCTGTAAGTACCTGTCATCAGGATGTACTATAACCTGCCGGTACATCTTTTCAACATCAGCCATCAAGACATACCGATATTGTCTGAATCGCAATAGAATAGACAACAAGTCATCCTGTACAGGAGGTCCGACCAGCTGAATACTATTGTATGTCACACCCGTAGAAGTAGGACTACTCGCGTTGAATACGGCCCGCAATTTAGTTGTGGTACTACTATCGCGAATGACACCGTGATGGGGTATAAAATGAGCATTATTCTCTGAGCTAAGTTTACATTGAGACATATGACCCAACGTCTCATATTCTAACATAAATTCGCGATACATTTTGCCTAATGTTGGCTATCTCATTAAACGACGCTCTAACGAGAAAAAAAAAATGTTTAGCCCTATGTAAAGAATCCCCAAGAACAGCTGGATTATCCTTCAACGGTATTCTCACACAAAAGCGCCCATCTCCTAAACGTGTAGTATTTTTTATAAAATGCTCTTCACACAGTTTGTGTTCTGGTGAATAATTGGAGCTTATACTTACCTCCTCTAAATTCCAAAACCGTGAGAGTTGATTCTGTATCTACTCATTACATGATGAATCAACATTCACAAAATTACATTTAATAGTGTTAGAGCGATTAGGTAAGATATTATTATGAATGGAGCCAGAAACTATCCATCCTAACCTGGTTTCCCAAAGAATAGGTTTACCAATGCCTAGATTTATCCGTTGCTATCCTAGAATATCCCAAAAAATGTCAGCGCCAAGTATCATATCAACAGCTGCGGGGCTATGAAAGTTAGGATCGGCTAAACATACATCAGACGGAATATTAAACTCAGATAAGTCGACTGAATGACACGGAACGTTGTCTGTTATCGACGTCAAAACAAAACATCGTATACGAGTTGTAAAACTCTCATTTAATGATTTAATAAACACATCACACATTTTAGTAATGTGTGACGTTACATTATTGATGCCTAGTATAGATTTATCTACTATCTGCGTGTATAGGGCAGGTTCAACTTATGGAACAGTCGATCCGATATTAAACACGAAGTGCTACCACTATCAAGTACGGCGCGAACTAAGTGTTCGCGATTATTTGAATCGTACAACTTAATCAATGCAGTCGATAACAGAACGTCCTCACGTTGACTGTGTGCCTCATGATTGGAGGCGGTGACGCTCGCCGACAAAGTTAAGTTGGGATTCGCAGTGGCGGGGGACGCGCTGCTGTTTTCAACTCGCCCGCTATGCACAACCGGTTTGTTATTAGTATCTGCCACATGAATGAGTGTTATGACGACGTTTGCATAACTTACAGCCGGCCTTTTTACAATGATTTGCATAGTGTCCGCTGTGAAAACAATTAAAACAAACCTTAAAGTTAGGTAATAATTGAAGTCGTGCCTCATTAGTTAACGCTAAAAACTGCGGACAGTGGTTTAGCTTGTGATCACCGCTGCATTTCGGACAAGTAATAACTGGTGAACATTGTGAATTGTTTGACTTACTATCACTTAATGAAACCATAGATTTATGTTTCGTCTGCTTATTATTCTGGTTATAACTAGTTTGTGTAGGACGAGATAATTCTATAGTTTCGAGTAAATCAGTGCGAATTTTCATGAATTTAAGGAAGTGTTGTAGTGATATGCTGTGGTCCTTATTTAAGCGACCCTTGTACTCTTCCCATTCACGAAATGATTTCTCTTCCCATTGACGAGCTTCATGAAAAAAAAAAATTTCTTGCTATCGAGCTTATGAGTGACTATGTGAATGAGAAGCGTATCCCAGTGCTGAATAGGTTCGCCTAGGGACTCCAGTGCACGTAGATTTTTGTTGAGCTGATCTATAACACGCTTCAAATTGACAGACGATTCTCGGTTAACAGTGTCTATGCTAAAGAGTGCAGATACATGATTTTGTATCAACAAGCGTATGTTATCGAATCGATCACATAATAACCACCATGCAGTGCTATAGTTAGTTGCGCTGAACTGAATCGAATTAATTACTACAGCAGCTGATCCTTCTAATGAAGCTCTCAAGTAGTGAAATTTATTGAATACATCTATATCTTCATTTGAGTGAATTAGGCTATCAAACGTGTCTCGAAACTCAAGCCAGTTATCGTAAGACCCACTGAATTTAGGTAGCTGTATGGTAGGCAATTTGACAGGTTTGCTATTACCACCACGAGAACTATGACTACATTCACTAGGCACGGGAGGTTTTTTATGAATGCTGACAATCTCCTGTGCTTGACAATGAATATTAAAGTATATAGACTCAAACTCATCTCTCTCTGTCATTTGAGACTCAAAATTATCTGAGATACATTCTAACCTCGTTTGTGTCTCGTCATACTGAGCATACAATAATTCTAGCTTACCTAGTCGCATCTCTAATTCAATTACATCCTTAGATGTAAGGGATTTAGTATCCAGTGACTTCACAAAAGAAAAGAAAAGATAATTAAACGACCTTTGACGCACTGCGTTTTTTTGGAAGTTCTGCTATTTCCTTTGCCACGTCAATGTCAGACTTATCACCTTTCGTTGACATCATGGGATACATCGATATATATGTACTAAAGTACTAGATGTAGCATTCAGAACATTTACTTTGTTCAAATGCTTTGCATGAACATACCGGCAAAGCAATGTAGTGTCACTTTGACTTGCCAGCGGTGTGGGTCTGCATCTTTTATTAATTGTGTAACGACGATATACCGGTTAATTCGAATCAGAACTGGAATCTGTAGTAGCGCTAGTTAATATTATTTATTGTTTAAGTAATAAAAAGAGTTCATTTTATCATAATACCACATAACAATGTGTTTATTTATTTTTATGTGACGTCATTTACCACCATAGACTAACTACTATGCAGACATCGAATGGTAGTGATTGTAGGTAAAAATATATGACTAAGAACAGACTCGATGAAGGCATTGGTTTTAAAAGTATTTTAGTTTGATTAATGTTCTAAAACCAATTTGATTTTGTATAACACTAATTTGTGTTTTTCTTTTTAGTATATTGATCGTAATTACTATATTAATGAATATTTAAAATAAAATAATTGTGACCCATACCTAGGTACTTTAAAAATAGTAGGTACACTTACACTTCCTCATAGTACACATAAATTTGCAGTTATAGAAAAATACGTAAAAATATACTGAATCAAAGGCCAGTAAAAATAAGGCCAAATATCCTGATTTTTATTATCTGACCAAGAGACAAAAACCTACGAAATTAATGGTGTTTGATGGTAATGGAATAGGTATTTAAATATATTTTTTAGCATTTCTTATACTAGGATAGATTGAATTGCAATTTATTTAAGGCTATAAATATAAATTTCTGGGGCATGACTTGAACCTGTGACCACGACGAACCGAGTCAATGCTGTATCGACTAAGCTATTCGGGGCACTTCATCATAAAATTATTTTTCCTAATGATTGGTTCGCGCATAGTCCCATTTGCCAAATTTGTGTGTGTGTATAGAACTATGTGGTCAGAAAGGACATTATAACAGATTGTCAAAACAATGCTGCCTTAAATGTATAATAAGAATTTTCTGAGCTAGCCTCATGCCAAGATAAATTTAAACTTTTAAAAATATAATTGTTCGTTCCTGACACATGTCTTGAACTTACGCCAACGAATACATATTCTATTTCTTTTTTAAATTAACTAAATATGATTATACTTTTTATTATTTTACTGAAATAAAACCACGGCAATTAATTACTTTTATTTTCAGAAATAGGCATAAAACTTATCTATTTTCCGATCTTCTGTGCAAATAATCTATACAAATGTCAATAAGTACCCAGTAGCATTAGAGTACTACTGGCTGCTCATTGGTAAGATACCCGGTCAGCCGTAGCTGATTGGCTATAATATGATAAATAAGCGCTGTATTTAATTGGCGCTACGTGCACATGCGTGTTGCGCATGTGCGATTGAACGTCAAACCTAAGACAGCTTGGACCAAGGAGCAAGTACATATGGAGGGATAGCTTTAAGCATAATCAAGAAACCTATCGTTATTTCTTTTTACTTGTAGGAAATGTCATATGTGTAACCGAGACGGATGTATTGTATTTATTACCTCTTGAAATACTCGTGTCGCAATTTTTTCAAAAGAAGAAATAACTGTCAATAGTGATGTACTCATGCATTAATCTTTGATTGGTATTGGTATACAATTCGGTATGTAGAGACAAGATAAGCATTTGATTAATTAATATACCAGTAGTATATTATTTTACGAGCTTTTATTTAGAGTATAGTACTTAGGTGCCCACAAACAAACAAATACTGTAAAAAGAGAGGTAATAATAAGATATGATTACTGTCTTGAGGAGACTTGTCTTATGTCCAGCAAAGATAGTATTTTGGCTGAAATAATAATGCAATATTAATCGTAAATTAAAATTTTCTCATAAAATTACGAAGTTGGAAATCGAATTGACAATGTCCTTCGCGAAGCTCCTTTCCTACCGCTTATTCACAGGAGGAATTCAAGTATCCACTTCGAACTGGTGGTCAGAGTATAATTTATCCACCTCTTTGATGATTCGCTTTTCAGAAATTTCCAAATAATATAAAGTACTTGCATTACAATAAAATTAAGTTTTGTCTAAACCGTACATTTGGGACAATAAGTACCTAGGTTACTCCAGGTATGTGCAATCCAACAAGTTGGCACAATAGAAACTGGTTTTGTATACGAATGTCAATGTTTGTGTAAAGTAGCACTGGAAGCGACGATGTCCTGTTGAGCCATTCTCACCCTTATTGTGGTCTAGCGGACAGTTGTTCGACTGTACCTAGATAGGAACAGTATACAGCGCAGTTTAGCATTGCTCGGTATCACAATTTGACAATTTTCCTATAATTCGACAGAAAATTACCTTTAATTTCTCTTAAATTGAAAACACTGAAACATAAGTACAATTTTTGAAGGAGTGAAAAACTGCGCTATTGGGTTTATTTAACTAGTTGAATGTTGCAATACCGATAAGACAGTTATACACAATTAAAAATCTATTATGTCTCGCAGTTCGGACTGATCAGTGCATTTGCAGTCAGCAAGTTATTTTATGTTCTCATTCTTTGTGACATTGTGTATTGGAAAATAATTGAAATAAAGTCAAAATAGTCAAAATCATTTATTTATTCCGCAAAGTGACGCACACGATAACCGGCAGGTGTGATACTATATGTTACATATATATGTTACATATATATGTTACCAAAATGGGATGTCCATGGACGGAAACAGTCAACATTTACGAACAATATTTTCATCCCGAGTTCCAGAAGTGCAAGCCATGTTCTCTCTTGAAGCTTTATTATCGCTTCTAAAAATAAGGTTTCGTTATTTCGGACATTTCTGAAAATTACAACACAAATCTGTTAATGATATACATATATGTATATATGATTACTATAGCATATTTTAACAGTTGCAATGTTGGTATATATTGATTGATAAAAATATAAGTAATAATAATAAAGTAGAAGTACAAACCTCAGTATTAGATATCTGGATAGTAAAAATAGTAGGCACAGCATAAGAATGCAAAACTTTTCTTTGAAATCCTTCTTGATAACAAGCAGACGCAAAATCAAGCCGACAAAGTTTAGAAGAATTGGACTGTTGCCATTGTCCCTTTCTCATATTTCGGACCCAATTTAGTTTCAAACCTTCATTCTTTGGAAATCTACAAAAAATCACAATTAATAACAAATTATTCAAATTATAATCTTTCAGAAACTGGTTTTCTAACTGACAATTGTATTACAACACTATCCTCATATTTTTTATCGAAATATTTCTATTATATTTATTTCATTGTGACTAATGGAATAAAAATATGTGTCAACGGTGGTCATTATCTTTATCTTTAAGTATAAGCTTTACAAATATCATTGTAGAATTATTACGGCAGATATCTACAATTTTACTTATTATGACTTACCGGTGGTAAGATATTTTTTGACCATTTTCGGTCAATAGTCCCATTCGGCTTTTACATCCGACGGCATTACAAACTATGGTAATATTTTAATGTTTAGAAGTGATCATTTCTTCAATTGTAATGTTTTGTAGCAATTAAAATTGCAGTTTATTTCGACACGGCTTTCACTCCAGCTGGACGAACATCGACATGACATATCATTTTTTTTGGCATATGTCTTTCAAGGCTGTATAAAAGCTCTATGGCTATCACACTCGAACATATGCAGTTCTGTAATTAGAGAGAAAAGAGATGCATATACGATTTCTACTCTTTTTGAAATGCTCCCTCCATATGTACTTGCTCCTTGGCTTGGACAATGTTTTTTTAAGGAATGTTACGTCTATCGTTAGAATATATGTCAATGATGGGATACGGCTGCAATGTCCTGGAATTTTATGACAATACAAGTTATTAGGTATCTATAGATTATGGTAACAGTTGTTACACCAGGTTACAAATAATAATTAAACGTAACTTTAATAAGGTTTTTAGATTAACAACACAAAGTGATAATTAACCCTAACATAGCCTACTTGTCTCAATACACAATAACGAGCTAAGACGGAAACTAAAATAGAAAACCTAAATAAAGTCGTTAATTAACGTTATTATGCCACAATTATTAATGCAATAATCACGAAAAATTAACTAAAAGTCTAATGACATTAAATGAAAATGTAGGTTAACTTAACCCGTCTATCGCTCAATGACAAAGCAAGTTACAAACAAAAATGGGATAATTTGTGCAATTACTAACCTTATAATGAACTTAACTATATTTTTATACTACCTTTAAGAGTGTTGGGTTATTTTAATCGATATTAACACTAATAATTGTCCAAGCCACTTTATTCAAGCACCTCAGGTTTGCACCACGTTGCGTACAACTTTTCCAAATCGCTTATTTCTTGATTATTTCTCCAAATTAGCGCTTTTCTTTATATGTAATTTTAACCGCTTGACCGCTAGCGCCAATTCGCCAAATTCACTTGACCGCTCACGTTCTAAACAAAATTTCGCGCCGCCGCTCACCAGATGGGCGCGCTAACATAAAAAATTATTGTTGATAAGTCCGTAACATGAGTAAGTTGAAGTGATGTTTTTCTTTAACCTTATAAATTACTCTTTCAAGTCGTATGAATGCTTTGTTGATATTTATTTTCTAATTTATTATACTTAGCAGCGAACATTGACTATCATTGAAATTGTGTATTTTAAACAGGATTATTTTAAAAAGTAAATCGATGACATACATATTTTATGAGTTTTAACTGTAGAGGGATTCTATCTACAGCGAATTAAATAAAAAAAAAACATGTATCATAGTATAAAAATATTTAATTACACGCATATGATAAGCACGTAATTTACTTAGCAGCGAACATTGACTATCGTTGAAAAAAACACTTTGCGTATTTTAAACAGGATTATTTTAAAAAGTAAATCGATGACATACATATTTTATGAGTTTTAACTGTAGAGGTATTCTATCTACACCGAATTAAATAAAAAAAAACATGTATCATAGTATAAAAATATTTAATTACACGCATACGATAAGCACGTAATTACTTAGCAGCGAACATTGACTATCGTTGAAAAAAACACTTTGTGTATTTTAAACAGGATTATTTTAAAAAGTAAATCGATGACTTACATATTTTATGAGTTTTAACTGTAGAGGGATTCTATCTTCCCCGAATTAAATAAAAAAAACATGTATCATAGTATAAAAATATTTAATTACACGCATACGATAAGCACGTAATCACGAAACGCGCGAAACAAAGAGTGGCATTTGACATAATTTTTTCGTTCCGGGTTAACGATTTTAAGACTCGCTTCGTATTTTTAGCATCAAGAAATGTTCAATGATTTGGATAGAACAGAGAAAAATAATTTAAAACATTACGTAATAGAAAGAAACAGTCAATTCAGACCGAGTATAGCGCTGTAACTAGAGATGGGCATATACCCGGTAAAAACCCAGACTTTGGGTAAATACCCATTTATACCCATTTTTACCTACCCATTTTTAATTTATACCGGGTAAAAATTAAAATCAGTTTAATTTAAAATAATTGTTGTATTTTTTAATAAATACTGACCTGTATGTAAGTATTTATTAAAAATACAACAATTATTTTATAATTTATTTTATTTGCGACCGTAGTCAGCACAACATACGCAGACATTGTTTTCTCATTAGAACAAGAGAAGAGTTATAGCACTATAACTGTCCAATGAGGGATTCAAACGAATTGTGCAGTTTTAATATTTTATTTTTACTGTCTAGGTTGCATTGTAATTATTGAACTGAAATGAAAACTCTAAGTAATTCTTACTCATTTATTAGTTTTGAAATGTTTTCAAGATATACCTATGTGTCATCATGTCAGCCTAGAGACGTCCACTGCTAGACATAGGCCTCCCCCAAGGTTCTCTTCTCAGACTGATGTTGAGCCGCCCGCATTCAACCGCGCACCGCGATCTTAACCAGATCGTCGGTCCACGTTGCGGGAGGCCTACCCCTGCTGCCTGCTCCGGTAGCGGCCGCCACTCCAGGACCCGCCTGCTCCAATGGCCATCGGTTCTTCGTGCTATATGCCCTGCCCACTGCCACTTCAGCCTGGCTTTTCAGAGGCCTATGTCGGTGCCTTTGGTTCTCCTGTGGATCTCGTCATTTCTGATTCGATCTCGCAGGGAAACTCCGAGCATAGCTCTCTCCATCGCCCTCTGAGTGACCCTGAGCTTTGGGATAAGGCCCCTAATTAGCGACCACGTCTCAGCGCCGTAGATTATCACTGGCAACACTGGTCAAAAACTTTCGTCTTGAGACACTGCGGGATATCGGACGTGAAGATATGCCGTAACTTCCCGAACGCCGCCAAACCAAGTTGGATTCGACGAATGACTTCTTTCTCGAAGTTGGACCTACCTAATTGGATCATTTTTCCCAGGTAGACGTACTTGTCGACAACTTCGTGTGTGGAGTTCCCAACCTGGACAGGAGCAGGTAAGACATGGACGTTAGACATGATTTTCGTCTTGTCCATGTTCATCTTAAGACCTATTTGTTGGGAGACTCTACAGAGGCCATCGAGCTTTGTGCTGACGTCTTTCATGGTCTCAGCTATGACTACGATATCATCAGCAAATCGAAGGTGAGTGATGTACTTGCCGTTGATGTTGATGCCGAGTCCTTCCCAGTCCAGAAGCTTGAAAACGTCTTCCAGCGCAGCGGTGAAGAGTTTCGGAGATATAACATCTCTCTGCCTCACACTTCGCTGTAGCCGAATAGGTTTTGAGCTCTGGTCCTGGAGGCGGACTGACATGGTGACGTTATCGTACAAACACTTCAGCACTTCGAAATATCGATAGTCAATTTGGCACCGTTGGAGAGACTGCAGCACTGCCCAGGTTTCGATCAAATCAAAGGCTTTCTCATAGTCCACAAACGCTAAGCATAGAGGCTGGTTATACTCTTCGGACTTCTGTGTACCTGCCGCAGCGTATGTATGTGGTATATGGTACTATAGCCTTTACGGAATCCGGCTTGATCGGGAGGCTGGAAGTCGTCTAGCTTGCTCTCGAGACGATTTTTGATGACCCTAGGAAACAACTTATAGATGTGACTTAGAAGTGTAGTTTAATCTGGGACTGGGACTGTAGTTCTTCAAAAGGGTTTTGTCGCCCTTTTTGAAGAAAAGCACCACCACCCTTCTGTGCCATGCCTGTGGCGTTTTGCCCTCGAGTATGACGGAATTGAATAGTTTCCGAAGCATTGCCACGGCAGGTGTGCCGCCAGCTTTTAGAAGCTCTGTAGTTATGCTGTCATCACCCGGTGCCTTGTTGTTTTTTAGTTGTTCTAGGGCTACACTAATTTCCTGCATGCTGACGTCCGGGATATCTTCGGTATAGTGTCGGATCAATCCAGTCTAGGGTCTGTGGCTGGAGTTATAGTGGTCCATAGAACCGTTCGATCTCCTCCAGGAGCTGAGGTTTGGACGAGATAATTCCACCATCCTCCGTCTTCAGCTTTGTCAGCTGACTCTGCCCGAAAGAAAGATCTCTTTGGAACCCTTATTCCGCTCGATCGCCTCTAGAATACATTTAGTGTTGTATTGGCGGCAATCGCGAGTCAGAGATTTAGAGATCCGCCTATTGAGACGCCGATATTTTGGCATGTCGTCGGAGGATAGCAGAAGCATCCTACGCTTGCTTCTATGAGCTCGAGGGTCGGACCCGAGATTTTATTGGCTCTTTTCTTCGTTTTGGGCTTAAAAAACTTCAAGCCCGTTATATGGACAGTATCTACGAACCTGTCACTGAAGTCGTCCACATCCCATGTGTATAATTATGTTACTTATTTATATATTCCATAAGGTAGTGTGCAGCATTCAGTTAACTTTCAATCATGTGCAATCTATTATATTTGTTTCTATTCTAAACTGTTTATTTTAATAGAAAATGTATGTGGATTAAAGATTTAAAAGATATTTAACTTCGTTTTACTATTTTATCTTCAATGGTCAAGGTCAAAAGTAACAAGATAGATCGTAGTATTGATGACGAAGCCAATAACAATATATGAGAACAGTATTCATTTCATGGCGAAGGCATTTAAATAGTATAAAGATATAACTAATTTTTACCCGGTATTTTTTTACGAATACCCGGTAAAAAGGGTATTTTTTCTTTTTTACCTATTTTACCCTTTCCTTCCAATTTTTACCTTCCCAATTTTTACCCACCCGCCCATCTCTACCTGTAACCAAAAAGGGAAAATAGTCACTTGTGCGCGGTCTACGGCATTTCGAAAAAGGGAGAATAGTCACTTGTGCGCGGTCAAGCGGATAATCCGGCACGTATGCGACCATGTAGAGGACTCAGGAGTATTTTGAGGCGATGAAATAAAATATTACGTTAAGTTCTAAAGCACGTCTATTTGCGAGTAGGAACAGAAGAGGAATTACTAATTACTAATTTTAAAATATAAAGACTTAAATAACTAAGGAGTAATCTGGCCTAACGTTGCGTTGCTCTTCACCTTTTGATATGCGCTTCAACAGTCACTAACCTATGTTTATACTTTAAACTAATAAACCTAATCAAATACTCTTTGAACTACAACAAAAGGCACGAAATATTTACTGACAAATTAAATTACTAATTTGCTCATGAGACGTCTCGACGTGTCAACTAAGAAAGATGGCAGAAATACCGTTATCGGTATAAAATAAATTTAGTCTGACAGGTCAAAAATATCATCTTGCCTTTTCTCGCATTACATCTTAGCAATAGACAGCAATAATTTAGTTTATTAGGCCCAAAAAGATTTAGCTATTAGTAAAATAATACTATTTGCTTAAGTTGCCTTTTCAGTACTCGTATAACAAGACACCTGTCTGCATGAGTTGGGTACGGACATGGTCCATTACGAAGAGAACTTAGACAGGCAGATTATCTTACTATATTTATTTATCACGAATCCGAAAATCTCTCTTCAGTAACTTTGTTCATTTATTCTTTGATCAAAATGACTTCGCTTATATTTGCAAGCGAATGTAAGATTCTGAAATTGAGTTCACCGAAAAAATTATAGTCTTTAGCATATAATTGTATATTCTCTACAGCAAGCTAATAAGGTTTAAGATTGCAGTAGCCTAGGCAGCTTAAATTATTTGGCAAAACGGTCATGTAATATAACGCTGTCTATAACGAGAGTTTTGAGTTCGTTGGTGAAATGGCAGTAGGTATTTTGCTCTTCTCTAAAACTATCTCTAACTATGTCATGTTTTCAAACCCACTGTCCCACCCTGTTATCTCACAAATGGAAACCCAACTATAATTACAAGACCTAAGAGGTAGCACAACACTTTAAAAATCATATGCCACTTGAAAAGCTCACAAGCTCGCATGTTCTCTCAAGAGGTTTTCCTTCATCGTTAAACTGTGTTACAATAAAGTACTCTTTCAGAAGTTTTCGCGTAACCGATTTGTATAATTTAATTTCTTATTCAAAACAGAATAATAAAAAAAAGATATTGAGCATATGAATACTGACACAGCTGTAAGAATTCTAATTAAAGAGACATTAAAAAATCATGAAGGGAAAACTAAAACACAATACACGTTCTTTATTATATTCACGCCACCTGAAGACCTCAAAGATGATATAATGACTGTTCTGAGACAAGCATCAACACCGACAGGATTAAAAGTGATATGATGTGAATACCATTATAAGCTATCACCCATCCAAATTTTGGCCTCTTTCAACGTTGCATTACTTTGCCATCCTCCTACGAATAGTATACACAAGACAAAATATTGGCACTAACCGATAAAGCTTTTTATCGGTAAGTGCCAATATTCTGAGAATTACAAAACATCACGAGCGAAACAATGGTTTCTCGTGAACGAATTACTTACTATTTGTGTGTACAAATTGGCGCTTGTAAGCCAAAATTAAAATCTATCTTCCTGCATTGGTTGCAGGTAGAAAGCAATCTCTTTTGTTTGTCGACTCGAACGAAAACAAAAGGGGAACATAATATGCAGATAGCTACGCCACTACCATTGGATGTAAACTCGATTTTATACGAATGTGTGATGGTTTACACGAGGAATGGTTTACTCGACTGTGCAATAAAAGTAGTTTGTACGACATAATGTTTTTTATGTATGTGCGTTTCTTTACTTCGCCGTTACTTCTGAATGTCTGAATAAACTTGAATTTATTATGTAAGTACTAGAATTCGTCCGCAGCTCCGACCGCGTGAATTGTACATCTAAAGAACTCACTATCTATTAGTCAAAAGCGTACAAATTTTTAAGTTTACTGACAGGAGATCATACATACAGGTAGTATGCGCTGGGAACTTCATTTTTACCCGACTACGGCGAAGCCAAAAGGAAGGGTAATGTTTTTGGCAGTCTATGTATGTATGTTTGTATGTTCCACCGTAGCGCCTAAACTACTGAACCGATTTTAATAAATGGGTGTCAATAGATTCGTAATAATAGCCCGGGTGACATAGGCTATATAAATTTAATCTAAATTTGCTATTACGGAATTAATATTTCAGATTTCAACCTCAAAAAAAACTAAACTGAGATAATCATTACGTGTTTGGTATCAAATCAACGGTATTGGTGAGTACATTACAAATATGTACATATATTATACTGTTTTAGACAAAATATAAGTTTAAAACGCGGTTTTGCTTTAAATTCGCGCGTTTCAAACGCTTTGCGTTAGGTACCTATTTTTCTTTCTTTCTTCCTTTACATATGACAATGTGAACATTGCACGGTTAGTTTACGTGCCCCATCGGGATACGGAAAAGGATTAAATAAAATAAAAAATTGTTTAAAAACTATAACCCGACTACGTTAAAAAGGGGGTCTGAAAAGGACGAAACTAGAAAATAGCTCATTCTCATGTAAAGCTAGAGCCGTTGTCGCACCTATTGTACCTCTACTATTAGATACCTGCCACGTTTGTTAAATGCAGGTTAAGTATTCCTGGCACCCACATTAGGTAGGTATACAATAGGTGCGACCATGGCTCTAGCTTTACATTAGAATGAGGTATTTTTTAGTTTCGTCCTTTTCAGGCCCCCTTTTTAACGTAGTCGGGATATAGCTTTTAAACAATTTTTTTTTATAAAATATGTACATATACATACACATACATCGTCACGCCTTTTATCCCCGAAGGGGTAGGCAGAGGTGTATTTCTACACCCACTTTTCGCCAGATATACTTTAGTCCCACGTAATAAGGGGCGAGCCTATTGCCGTACCGGGCACATTTCCAGACTCCGTGCTGCTACTGTGCTACTGAGAATTTCGTGACAGCAAAACCCAATAACACTGCCCGACCCAGGAATCGAACCCGGGACCTCCCAATCCCACGTGCACATTTATGCCGCAAGACCAACGAGGCAGTCGTATAGGGTTTGATGTCGAGTTTTCCGTCTCTACGCAAAGATGGTATTTGCATCGTGTTATCCCTTAGTCGCCTCTTACGACACCCACGGGAAGATAGGGGGTGGGGACACTTGTATTCTATGCCGTCAACCACACTATGTACATATATTCTTGTTAATATCTTAACATAATCATCATCTCGAATGTCAAAAACTGCATATTCCATATTTTGTATACATATGACAAAAACCACGTGTATATATTTTTTTAAAAGACAATTTCCGCATTCTTAATAATTATTCTTGTGTCGCGGGGGACATTCAATCAACGGACGCAAAGAATAATCAGACTCCAAACAATTTGAGGATCGCACAAAGTGTATGGGAATCGAACCCACGAAGCGGCGAGGCGACCGCCTTCGCCATCCGTGCATACTAAAGATACTTTGCTGTATAGCTTTAGTCCTTAAAATTCGTTGGAACAAATGCTGAATTATAAACCTTCCTTCTTCAGAGAGATCACCAAATTAAAATGCGGTAAATACCTACTACTTATATATTTTTTATAAATTCAACCCTTATTTACCCCAATTCAAGTTTAATGATGTCCTACATAATATAATAATGTGCTATGTGCATATCATTATTATCAAGAGGCAATATCTAGTGCGGTGAAAACAACCGCCTGAAGCGCTCTGCAAATATTATGTCGTGGACTCATGGCTGAGTGAATATTATAAAGAGTCGTTACCGTTGTTACATTCCTGTGGAAAATAATAATAATACTTATATAAAGAGGATTTTTTGTATAATATGCTTTCTGTCATGATAAAAAGTTAAGAGCAATTGTTTTGGATTCAAATTCATGTTGAGAAAACTGGTTAATTCGTTGAAGATAAATTAAAATTTTTGTATGCCATTTTGAAATGGTTAATTTTGAATCTTAATTATGCTATAAAACTATTTGACACAGTTTTACGAATAAACATTATTATTTGTCTCTATCTGAAGGGTATTATAATAATTAACTTTTGCTAAAAGAACAATTTACGACGTTTTAAGAGGCGGACGGACACGGTTCCAATGTGAAGAGGCCCGTAGAGAGTACTAAATAGGAAAGGATGATGATAGAGTATTATGGATACTCTAAGATGCTGACGCATGGCGTCCATAACCGCACTATTAAGTACAGAGATATGGAATAACCGCAGCACGTGTCGGACTATTGCAACTTGTATGGAAATCTAACTATACAGAGCAATTGCATAGGTGTTGAACGGCTACATTTAAGATATATAATTATACTACTAGGTCTAGAACTCTAAAAGCGAAGTGAAGAACAGAATTATTATTTTTAAGAATATTACATGTGTTTGGTATGTTGTAGTAATGTAAGCAGTCACCTCTCCAATGAACCCTGCGTCGAGTGTTGTAGGTTGGATACCCACATGGCACAACATTTTGTGTGATCCACATATCGTTATTATGAGTCTGGGTGTTCTTAGCGTGTGTTGTTTCATCTGTTAAGAAAAAGTATTATTTAATTATGTAACGCATTTCCTCTTAGATTAATCTCTGAATATTAAGTTAAAACAAATTAATTACAATGCAACATCAACAAGTATATGTTATTGACGATAAGCTCCTATTATCAAAATACACAATACATCAGCTTTCCTTTATGGCGGAGTATATATTTGTATTCATTAATATGTTTAGGAATAATCTAAACATAGTAAACATAATTATGTGACAATTCATATATTATAAACAAAAGGAACAAAGCTGCCACACGTGGCAGCTTTGTTCCTTTTGTTATTAGGAAACACGTTTCTTGATAATAATTTGTGCTTATGCAAAATACATCTGGTAAGCGTTTCAATTCCACATTGACATATAATCTTGTGAGCGTAAGGGCCCGATACCTCATTATGAATGATGATGATGAAAGATCAGTCTCAAAATGTGACTGTTAAAACTAGCTAATATAAACCAAACATAAAGCCCCACAAAAGCCTCTGATAAAAAGCGCTCAAAATTATTCACTTCACATATTCTACAAGAGCTTATATGAAGCTCTTAATATTAACGAAGCCTTTTCTTCAACACACCGCGGCCCAAACAAAGGCCTTCATAATAACGCTTAAGCCTTTATTCTTAATCCAAATAAAAATCCGAAAAGTTTACCTCGAACATAATGTATCGGCTCAAACAATTCCTGTGTAACCATCATAATAAGGGCTTTATGTGAGTAAGAGGGAAATTCTAAAAGAGATCATATTAGAATGTATCTAAAATAATTGGATAAACGGTAAAAATCCTTTCATGTTTCACATTATGTTTGAGAATGAAGGGATTCAAATACTTATTTTTAACCATACAAAGTACAAAAATACTGACATTTATTTTATTTACGTAGGATGTTTGTTTTTTATAGCTGTCTGTGATAAACAAGTCAGCGCAAGGCCTTGCATATATTATGACGATAGAAAATGTCGTCTTTGCGTCAAAGGAGAGTATCACTTAATATTATGGTAGTAAAGTAGAGATTTAATTATATTACAGTAATACTTTGAGAAAACTCGTCAAAGAGTTCCTAATAAAAGTTTCAATGTTACTGTTATACTTTTAAGTTGTAGGTTTATTTAGGGCCTATGCAAACCACGTTTTTTAAACGCGCCGTCGACGCGCGTTTCAGAAACGCGCGTCGATGGCGCGCTTTTTTCCAGCAGAGCAGTTTGTTGTAGTTTGTATCGATACAAACGCGCCGCACCGGCGCGTCTGTATCGATACACACGCGGGTGTGCATCGCGTCTCTATCGCTACAAACGCGCGTCGACGGCGCGTTTAAAAAACATGGTTTGCATAGGCCCTTACTTGTCATAAAGAATTCCGCTTGACGATTGGATGTGGGCAGCTCAAGATTGGTCTGTGTGGACAACCTTGGGGAGGCCTCTGTCTAGCAATGGACGTCTCTAGACTTACATGATGAAAGTGCATCCCTCGATCTACCAAGCCGACTTCCTAGTCATAGTCTGGTACTTTCCAGATATATAGTTGTACTAAAATTGATTCGTCGGTAAACTCAAAAACTACAGATATTTTCACGGTTTTCACCATAATTCAAAGGGGTGGCCAGTCTTTTTTGAAGATTGTTTATTTGTGTGAATAATCTCTATATATATGCTGCCTCTCTATATATGAAAAATATTTTAATAGGACAGACAAAAGAACTTACCGTGAGTTTCTTATGATGGGAGCGCATTGTGCATAGAAGAGCTGAGTGTCGCATCACTCAGTGCGACTATTATGCAAAAGTGCAATCTTCGCAAATGTATTTTGAGCGTAAAAGTGAGTGTACTCGGATTTTATGACTAACCCATAAAATGCACACCTATCTAATGGAAATTTAGAGTCCGTCGTTGCTTTTATAGCTGTTTTAATGACTTTTTTTATTAATTGAGTGGACAGGCACCAAACTATGATGATTTTACAGCGAATAAAATAAAGGATAAGGAATGCAAACATAAAAAAGACGATTGCTAAGATCACGGCATATGCTGTGTATTACTTTTCTCCATGTACCATTGAGTGCCGTTCTATGAATTTACTCAGGAAGCACCTATTCAACATAGGCGTTACGGACAGCCCACTTTGCAGGCGCTGCATGGAAACTGAAGAAACACCGGCTCATGTCATTCTGCACTGCACAAGTGTGAACGATCAACGGGCAAAGCTGCTGAACTACCCCAGAACCATATGTGAGGCTTTGAACGACACCAGCCAACCAATGGCTTTCTGGAAGGTGCTAAGATGGTATGAGTAGTCGGCGTCAATCAACACGCCATTTACGCACAATGGCCCAAATAAGTGGCTAAGTGCGGAAAACCCACGACTAACTAACTAACTAACTACGGAAAGTCATAGGTGTGTGCGCGAGGTACCTGGGGATCGAACCCAAGACCATCATCTCGGCAGTTAGTTACGTACTCCACTGGTCTATCGCTGCATACTTGTTATTAACCGACTTTAAAATAAGGAGGAGGTTCTCAATTCGGCCGGTATATTTTTTTTGTATGTATGTACACCGATGTCGCCGAGGTTTCTGAACCGATTTACGTGGTTATTTTATTATTTGATGCGGAATAGCTTCGAATTGGTCCCATAAAAAAATGATTTAGGTAGGCCCAGTAGTTTTTATTTTATGAGCCTTTTTTATTTACTTTCACATATCCCGATGTCTGAAATCTAACCTCACAAGAAAATTTAATCAACTTCCCGGTAACCGATTGAAAGAAAGAAAAAATATTTATTAGACACACATAACACAAACAAAAATAAATAAAAGCAAAGCATAAGCAATTGGTAGGAACAAAGACAACAAATTATTGATGTACAATGTAATGTTAGAAAAAATTCAACGTAAATTTTGTAGATATCTATACAGAAGGCAATATGGTTATTACCCGTTTCTCTATCCATCTTTGTTTGTGTCAGGAGTGGTAGGTCCTGATACACTCCTACTCAGGCGGGATTCCCACATATAACAACGTATTGTCTTATACTGAAAAATAAAATAGATAGCCCTGCTGTACGGGAATCAATACATTTTTATATACCCGACCAGTATATTCGTAGTGTAGACAGAAGACAGCATAAACTTCTTTGCTATCCACCTATGTGGCGCGCTCCACAAGCTGAAAACAGTCCTACGACCAGAGCGATTAAGCTTATAAATGAGCTTCTCGAATATAGTCCAGACGCAGACATATTTTTAACGCACAGAGCGCAATATTAAAACATATTTATAAGTACCTAAAGAACAATGGCAGAATTTGGTCTGGGTTTGTTGTGGCAACCTTAAACTTCATATGAAGAAAACAAATTGTTTTCTTCATATGAAGTTTTTTCTACGATTTTTAATATTTTCACTTTGTCTCGTTAAAGCTGGAGTATTTTATGATGATAAAAAGCATTCCAATTGATAACGAATACTTTATTATTTTATTGTTGCCATAGACAATGGTGTGACAGGAATAGACGTGAGTGCTATATCCGTATCGATGATTAAATAAGTAATCAATACGATGGACCTTTATATAGTTGGTTTGGTTTAAAATGCAGTTATTTAATATTTAATCAACATTATATCAATAAGGTAATATGTTTGATGTAAAACAACGTATAAATCAAATAAAAACGTCACAGCATCGTTTTAATGTTGTATCGATTTCACATAAAATCGATTTAAAATGTGCAGCTCTGCTTTTGTCTTTGGCTGTGACAGTTAGATGCTACAAAATACTTCTGCGTTTTGATGTCAATCTGACATAATTATGTCATTTGATAATTCAAACGTACCTACCTGCATTAGTTAACTTTCATACTATAACTTACCTTTTACCTACATTATTCATTCTTAACTAAAAATTCAGACACTGATATCTTCTTTTTCCGCCTGTCCTGAGTGAAAATAGAATCATTTATAGTCTCTGTTACTTACGCCAAATTTTTTGATAAATTTTTATTACTGTACGCTTCAATTTAATTTCAGACATTTTGATGTATTATGGAGATCTGCCATTGTCCTTTAAGAAAATAAATTTTAGTTCCTATTTCTAGTTAAGTTTATTGTTGTTTTTGTTTACAAATGTTATATTGTTATTTTTAGTTTTTTAGGCTAAGATTTGGTAATTTTGTATAACTTAGTATTTAACTTACTTAAGTATATTTAGTATAGATATAATTTAAGTGATTTGGTGTACTATACGCTGTAAGCTTATATTATAAATAAATGAATATTGAATAGCCGTGTGGTTGACGGCATAGAATACAAGTGTCACCACCCCCTATGTTCCCGTGGGTGTCGTAAGAGGCGACTAAGGGATAACACGATGCAAATACCATCTTTGCGTAGAGACGCAAAACTCGACATCAAACCCTATACGACTGCCTCGTTGGTCTCGCGGCATAAATGTGCGCGTGGGATCGGGAGGTCCCGGGTTCGATTCCTGGGTCGGACAGTGTTATTGGGTTTTTCTGTCACGAAATTCTCAGTAGCAGCACGGAGTCTGGAAATGTGCCCGGTACGGCAATAGGCTCGCCCCTTATTACGTGGGACTAAAGTATATCTGGCGAAAAGTGGGTGTAGAAATACACCTCTGCCTACCTCTTCGGGTTATAGGCGTGAGACTATGTATGTATGTATGAATTATTTTTATATAAGAATAAGAAAAATAAATTCTTATATAAAAAAAATAATAGAAATAGTGTGTCTACAGACTAGCTAGTCTTTAGACACACTGTTGTATAGTTTTGTGCTGAGCAGCTGTTCAGCACAAAACTCTATTGAGTTTGGGCTCGTTTGATTCGTCTTGACATGCACTTTGGTGCGGGTGGTAACTAGGATCCTCTAGGGTCCGATGAAGGAGCCAGAAGGTGGCCATACGAAGTCAGTAATTACAAAAATCAATTTGACTTGCACAATGATGATAATGGTGACTTCAAGGACGCAAATGTAATGCCAGTTATTTTGTACGGTATTCTTCTGGCTAGACCAACTCTATTAGCTCTACTTATCAATACTCATTCGCTAGACGTTTTTGGATCTTACCGAGTCTAGAATTATACTGTTCAAATGTTTCTTGACGTAAACGTTATTTCATATATGCTTTCATGGCCAACAAACGTTTTTCACGATCTTTAATTGTCTCACAAGAACGTAAAATTGTGTTTCGAAGACGATTTTACGGAGGCGACTACTTTTATCCGTTCCCGTTTCTTGAGATCTATATTTTAAAAAATAACACGCCATGTGGTATAGGTACCTCCTGTGACTGTAAATGGAACACCTCTTAAAAGACTAACAAAATTTAAATACCTCGGTCACATCGTCACAGAGGATTTATCAGATGACGCTGATATGGAGAGGGAGCGCAGGGCGCTGGCCGTCCGTTGTAATATGATATCTCGCAGGTTTTCTCGTTGCTCTCATAATGTCAAAATCACATTTTTAAGGCATATTGCCAAAGGTTTTACACATGCAGCCTGTGGGTGACATATACGCGGCGGTCGTACAGCGCCCTGCGCGTACAATACAATAATGCCTTTAGGGTGCTGTTGGGACTGCCACGCTTCTGTAGTGCTCCTCAGATGTTCGCTGAGGAGTTGATATTTTTTACGCCATCCTAAGATAAAGAGCGGCCTCCATCATGCACAGAATGCGTGGGAGTTCCAACAGTATCCTGAGGACATTAATTGTAAAAATAGACAATCCTTTTTTTAAAAATTGGGCAGCCACGCATATCAGTACTCGATGCTCAAGACCCCGTTACATGTTTTTATAAGAAAATAAATACATACATACATATATAGTCTCACGCCTATAACCCCGAAGAGGTAGGCAGAGGTGTATTTCTACACCCACTTTTCGCCAGATATACTTTAGTCCCACGTAATAAGGGGCGAGCCTATTGCCGTACCGGGCACATTTCCAGACTCCGTGCTGCTACTGAGAATTTCGTGACAATAATCCAATAACACTGCCCGACCCAGGAATCGAACCCGGGACCTCCCGATCCCACGCGCACATTTATGCCGCGAGACCAACGAGGCAGTCGTATAGGGTTTGATGTCGAGTTTTCCGTCTCTACGCAAAGATGGTATTTGCATCGTGTTATCCCTTAGTCGCCTCTTACGACACCCACGGGAAGATAGGGGGTGGTGACACTTGTATTCTATGCCGTCAACCACACGGCTAGAAAATAAATAAATAAATATAACTTACCACTAACACTTAATTAAATTGAATTTATTGTAATTACTAACAACAATATGAATGTATTTTTCCGAAATATATAAAAGTTATTAATTATTATTATTATATTTTTAAGGCGCGCAGCACCTTTGACAATACAACAATACACTAAAAAGTATTGAATAAAAATAACTACGTTAAAAAAACGGACTTCAAAAACTAAAAAGTAAAAAATACTACCTTTTATTTATATGTGCTATTTACTAATAGTTTTGAAGTTGGTGCCTAAGGGTAAGGGTGCATAAGGTTCCCACCAAGAACTTAGGGTCCCAAGCCAACTTCACCTGCAAGTGGTGCACCTGCCGATCAACGGACGAGGCTCTGGCAAACAAAATATTCCGCTAAGTGGCAATAGGCTCGCCACCTCAAACACTGGCGAAAAGTGGGCGTTTAATATGCCTCTGCCTACCCCTTCGGGGAAACAGGCGTGGGTCTATGTATGTGTATGTAAATCTTTATTATTTTTTACTTTTTAGTTTTTGAAGTCGTTTTTTTTAACGTAGTTATTTTTATTTCCTATATGTATTTGTCTTAGTTGACAACTTCGAAACGTAAGTGGCGCGCACCATGTGTTAGCATTTAAGATCCTTTGCTTAGCAGTCTGTTAGATTGCTACGCAAAGGTACTCTTCGATACTTGATCTCCTCTCTAACGGCCATTTTCAATATTCGAACTATAGATAGATCTGTAGATTTTAGATTCGTGTTTGACATATTTTGTATGGAGCTTTTGTCAAAAACTGTCAAAAACGAATCTAACATCTACAGATCTATCTCTATTTCCAATATTGAATTCAGTAGTAAGTCTATTCTGCTCCATCACTCGGTGCTTTGGCAGATGTGGCCAGGCTCTTGCCATTTTAACCTGCTTATGCGGCGAGCTATATCGGTAACTCCAGTTCTCTTCCGGATGATCTCATAACCCAGTTCCAAGGCACGCTGAGCGACTTTAACCCAGCGTCATGGGAGTTGGGTCTGTGAGACCCGTAACATTTTATTTCGCTTGTAGTTCAGTTACAATGCGTGTGACGTGTTCGCTCTTCTCAATAGCTGGAAATGTTGAGTTGATCTATGCGTCGCAGGTAACATCTGTTAACTTGATTTTTCAACAAGCTAAACAAAAACGTCTTTCCTGTTCCAGCGCTCTACGCTTTTACAATCAAATATTATAATTAAAAGCACATAGTTTACACTTCAGCCCAGAAATAGAGACAACTTGAACGATCCATAATTTATTTTATGTTTTTACGTGCATTTATAAAAGCATGTTTTTCTAGTGTTTTTTTAACTATTCATTTATTCATTCATTAAGTATTGAAATCACTTATATCCAATAAACGGGTCTGTGAGACCCACCCTAAAGTCCATGTAACATTTTCCACCCCCATCACCCCGGGTTAAGTCTGCGGACTGGCCCGCATGTGAGTGTTACGTTTCGGCACCGTATGTACCGACTGGAATATATTTATTTACTCAAAACAATATGCAAAATAGGCACTCCGTAATAAATACCTTTTTGGTGATAATATTTTAAGGCATGAAAATGCAATGTTGGTAGATATTCCGCGTACCATTAGTGTTTTATTACTTAACCTTTCGCAAACTAAACTTATGCTAAGCACCCACAACATTTAATGCATATGAAATATGAACGAATACTTCGCCAAGTCACGCTGTAAGCACTAGAATGTGACTGTCTTTGCCTGCAAAATACAATTAACATTTACCTAAGCAGGATTTCTAATCTGAGACTTCATGACCCGTAGCAATATTTTGTTTTCAATATTTCCTCCGACATCCGAATAGATCAGAGACATCAACAATAAAATACACTTTAAAGATGTCATATCATTTTCCTGCTTAATGTCACACAAGACAAAAAATACTTTCTTATTCATAACCCTTTGGAGTGCTCGATATCGGCATATGCCCATCAAATTCATAATAAATGGGTCCAAAAAGGGTTTCTTTATATTTCTGTACTAAAAAGACTGAATACTTAAGTAAGACTGCATTTCCAGCGATTTCTGTCGCAGACATGTCTTTCCTTGGGACGCGTGGTTTGATGTTTGAGTGATATTTGAACAATTATGTAATATTTTCTCTTAAACATGCTAGATGAAATGACTAGAGAAATTACAGCTCAGTATGGCATTATAGACGATCACCTACGTACGCATAACCGACTTTTCAAAGTACATAAATTACTTCGCAAGTTTGACGAGCTTGTCAAGTTGTTAATTAACGCTTTCTCCCCTGCGTCAGTTGTCGAAATGTTGGAAAGAACGAACGAACAAAAGAGGTGTCCATGCTAATCGGGATTTGCGTGACTATCCGGAGCAGGAGGTCGACAGGCGGTGTAACTGGGAAGGCACCGAACACCTTTAGCGGAGTGTCACTTTCATCCCTTCTGCTGACCCAAAAGGTAGAGCCTGTAATTTGGGTTGACATACATACGTACATATACTTAAGCCTTTTTTCTGTCGGAATAGGCAGAGACAACAGAACAACACTTCCTTTAAATTTATCCTAACATCTCTCGCGCGCATCTTCTACATCAATTTATCTTTTCTTACATCTTTTCCAGTTTCAGGCGCAACGGGGTATTTGAGATTCCACCGTGTAGTAAAAAAAAATCCGAAGGGAAAAAAACGTAGAATTAAGCTATCCAATTAGGTAGAGCCGATTAAAAGGATCTTAAATCAAAGACCTTATATAAGACCGATAGATCATCTAACAGCCTAGATACGTCAACTGCTGGACATAGGCCTCCCCCAAGGTTCTCCTCATGGACCGATCTTGAGCCGCCCGCATCCAACCGCTTCCCGCGATCGTAACCACATCGTAGGTTTTTTTTTATATTCGACATTCTGTCGAATAAAAAAAAATGTAAGCTATCTAATGATAATTATTTATAGAATTTCGTTAAGCAATTAATTCCTGTCTATTGAACGTTTCAAATTAATGTTGGATGAGATATATTTTGTAAATCTAGATAAACCGTATGTCACATCATTTAATGGAATGTCAAACGAGAATATCCATTTTAAATAGCAATTTGTTATAGTTAAAGATTATTTGATGGGTCATAAGCACGTTAGCTAATTCATATAGGTATTAATACCTCCACAATCCCTCGTGGCCACGACCGTAGTAATTATCTTAATTAGTCAACTGAATTATCTAATACTTCTGAGTTTAGCCTGAAGTCAAAGAAAATAATTAGTTTGCCGCAAGTACTTATTTACGTGGAATATACTGATTAATTATTTACTTACATACAAACTATAAAACACAGAATACACATTGAAAACATTAACTTACCTAAACAGTGGGCCAATATTTTTAAGTATTGGTACTCACACCAGATAAATTGTGTTAAATGGGCAGGTGCAATGTCGGAGCCGTATAAGCTCGAGTGTGGTGTGAGACAGGGTGGGTTAACATCACCCACATTATTCAATTTATATGTTAACGCCCTTATTGTCGCGCTCAGCAACAGCCATGTCGGCTGCCACATTGACAATACTTGTTGCAACAATTTTAGTTACGCTGACGACATGGTGTTGTTGTCTGCGTCAATAAGTGGATTAAGGAAATTAGTACAGAAATGCGAGGGGTACGCACGACTGCATGGCTTATTGTACAATGCCACTAAGAGCCAATACATGGTCTTTCCAACCGGCGGCCAGTGCCCACAAATTGTTCCACCTGTACGGTTTAATGGGGTTAACATAGACAGAGTTAATCAATTTAAATACTTAGGACACTGGATCACAGAGGATTTGAGAGACCTTGTAGATATTGAGCGTGCACGGAGAGCTTTATCTAAAAGAGCCAACATGATAGCTCGTAGATTTGCACGATGCTCAATACCAATTAAAATAACGCTTTTTAAAGCATACTGCACATTTTTATACACGTGCAGTCTATGGGCTGATTACACGCGTGGTAGCTATAACACTCTCCGAGTACAATACAATAATGCATTCAGAGCGGTGGTGGGCTGCCCCGCTTCTGCAGCGCCTCGGGCATGTTTGCGTGGGCGCGCACCGACTGTTTTCACACCACCATGCGCAAGCGGTGCGCGTCCCTGGTGCGCAGGGTGCGGGCCAGCTCCAATACCGTGCTAGCAATGATTGCAGCCAGACTCGACTGTTTTATATAAGACGTTGCATAAACAGGCATCTAAAACTTTAAATAATAGAACTGTAATATCGTATAATGTACAACAATTAATTTAGTTTCATTAGAATTAGAATAAAATATAATTTAGTCTCATTAGAATAAATATAAAAATATAAATACCTCATTGATTCTATAACATTTTAGATACCTATAAAATGTTTATAAATAAAATAAAAATGTTTAAATTTAATATTTTTTTTGTAATTTAATTAAAATGAATGACATTATATTATGACATTAAAATAGATATTATATATAATAAACTTTGTATTTTTATATTGACATTTTTAAAATTTATTATGAAATCTAAATTGTAATTAGTTAATATATTATTGAAAAGAATAGAATTGTTAAATTTAAATAGATATAGAATAAAATTAAATGTACCTAGTCTAAATTTCTGATTATTGTGTACTTGTACTGCAAATTGTATGGGCCGATATTGCCTGAAATAAAGATATTTTATTTTATTTTTTATTTTATTTATTTATATAAAACTAGAGGAGACCCACAGCTACGGCCGTTTTTTTTTCGTTTATCCGTTTTTGCCCGATCTCGTAAGAATTTCTCGAACTCGAAATCGTCTCTTATGGTAAAGTTATGTTCCTTATTGACCGTAAAGGTGCACTAGCACCCTTACGGTCAAAAACGAACATACCTGCCAAGTTTCATTTCAATTTCATTCCTTCTTGCCCCAATAGTTTTGACTGAGCGTTGTCTGTCAGTCAGTAACGCAAGAAAAAATTATGTATATATATATATATATGTATAGTGCTACTACCATAGTGCAAGGGTGTAGATCCATGAAAAAGAACAGCCAGAAAAACTAAGACTTTCCCTTTTCAACCTCCACGTTTCAATTTCCTATACTAATTTATTTTTGGTCATAAGGAGCTGCATCAGTAACACCCACTAAATTTTATTATCATCAACATCAACCCTTTATACTGTCCCACTGCTGGGCACGGGCCTCTTCTCACTATGAGAAGAGGCCCGTGCCCAGCAGTGGATTATATTTACAAATAAAAGCTAAACGTCGCCGTCGAAGTCTTTGGGTGTATATTGGCATAATCTTATACTAATATATAAAGCTGAAGAGTTTGTTTGTTTGTTTGGTTGAACGCGCTAATTTCTGGAACTACAAGTCCGATTTGAAAAATTCTTTCAGTATTAGATTGCTCATTTACCGAGGAAGGCTATAGAACATCGCGCTATGAGCGACGAGAGCAAAACACTAGCCTTAAATAATGCAGGTGTAACCGCGGGCATCGTCTAGTATAAGTCTACTGCGCAAGATATCGTAGAAATTCGATTAGGCTTGACCTTTGCTGACCAAATAAATCAAATATAAGGTTCGGAACCTTCGAAACGCCACATCAATGCGTAATTTGAATAATTCTCAATGATTGAAGAGCTCATGGTTGAGTTAGTACAAATTATGTAAATAAATTGATTGAATTGAATTTCGACTGTTACTTTTGTGCCGGTTGGTTGTTTTCCTAGCTTGATAGTTTCTTAATTCCGTGTGGTGAATGATTGAGTATACAAAATGAGACTACCCCATTTTATTCCGTGAGTGTCGTAAGAGGCGACTAAAAATACACTAAGCACATAGCGCAAATGACTGCCTCTCTGGTCCAGTGGATAGCGTATGCGACTGCTGATCGGTGGTCCCGGGTTCGATTCCCGGGTCGGGCAAAAGTGTTACTGGGTTTTTCCGAATTCTCAGTAGCAGCACGAAGTCTGCTGATGTGCCCGGTAAGGGCAATAGGCTCGCCCCCTATTACGAGGTACCTAAAAACTCATGGCGAAATGTGGGTGTAATACCTATTATGCCTCTGCCTACTCCTTCGGGGATACAAGCGTGAGTCTATGAATAAATTAAAAAAACATATCGAAAACACGGAAAACTCGACATCATACCCAGTACCAAACTTGTGGCCAGCGTGGTATACAAAATTTCACCATCCCATTTCATGCCATGGGTGTCAAACGAGGTGACTAAAGGAAATATACGAAGCAAATAGTAACTTTGTAGAGAGATAGAAAACTCGACATCGTTCCCTATAATTTGAACCCGTCTGGCCATCCTTGTATAGTAAGCCTAATCATTAGAAGGATTTCTTCTAACGATTCACAGTGCCACTGTGAAGCAAATTAGGAGAGCCCTTAAGTCCGGCAGCGAAGAAAATTTCTTAAGGTTATATCTTTCGAGCTCTATATTCAGTATTATGTATTATTAATGTTCACCAATCCCCAACAGGGTAAGCAGAATTGTATAACGCCCACACTTCTGACGAAATGCCAAATATCTTAATGGAAAGGCTGTCGGTCTATAGGCTGGTATCAACCGAGTGACCATCCATACTTATTCACCCGAAGTTGGATGTAAAAATGTTCATAAATATTACTTTGTGATCTAAACGAAATAAATAGCTCTAACTTTGAACCTCATACGATTCTCAGCCCAATTTGTTTGTTATAAACATCTATTTAAAAATTAATCGTACTTAAAATCTATTTCCGAGAGACTGAAGTAAGTATATAAACGCCTACGACACAGTTTTTCGTATATCATCGCGCCGCTACTCGATCGTACGATGAAGAAGGTGTTATTATAATATTATAAAAATAACTACGTTAAAAACAACCGACTTCAAAAACGAAAAAGTTATAAATAATAAAGATTTAATAATAATTAATTACGGCCTATTATTTATATGTGCTATTTACTAATAGGTTTGAAGTCGGTGCCAAGCCTTAAACAAATAATAATATTTTAATCACGTTCAATTAATACGACCAAATTATTAGGTACAATGAAATTACTACTATAAAGATATAGATACGTAAATGAACCTAATAAAGGGCAATGTGATCTTAATATTATAAGCAGGTAGTATTTAATTAATATTAAATCTTTATTATTTTTCACTTTTTCATTTTTGAAGTCGGTTGTTTTTAACTTAGTTATTTTTAATTAATACTTTTTAGTGTACTGTTGTATTGTCAACAAGTTATGGGTAGACCTACAAAAGGTGCTGCGCGCCTTAAAAATATAGATCTCAAGAAACGGTAACGGATAAAAGTAGTCGTCTCCGTAAAAATGCTCTTCGGGACACAGTTTCACGTTTTTGTGAGACTATTATAGACCCTGAAAAACATTTGTTGGCCAGGAAAGCCTAAATGAAATCACGTTTACATCAAGAAAATCTTGAACAGTATAATTCTAGACTCGGTAAGATCCAAGAGCGTCTAGCGAATGAGTCTTTTGAGCAGAGAGCTAATAGACTTGGTCTCATTAATAATATAATCGACAAATCTTTGATCATGACATTACCGAATGAGTTAAGTCACCATTATCATCATTGTGCAAGTCAAATAGTTTTTGTAATAACTGAATTCGTATGGCCACCTCCTGACTCCTTCATCAGACCCTAGAGGATGCTAGTTACCACCCGCACCAAAGTGCTCGTCAAGACGAATCAAATGAGCCCAAACTCAATAAAGTTTGGTCATTTAATTACTGAATTCCTATATTATTCCTATGGCCACCTTTCGATTCCATTATCAGATTAGCTCTATGTCATAATAATTTTTAATTGTCATCCAGTTTAAATACGTCCACTAATTTCGATTTTCATTTCTTAATTAATTTGTTTTTCATCTCCGGTCTCTTTTAAACCTTTCCATTCCTTCTTGAAGTTTCTAGAATCATCTAATTTTTATTCGAAATATTTAAATAATCATTTTTCCAAGTGCAAGATCACTTTTTAGAGATCTCGCAAAGAGACTCATAGACGCCTCGTGTAACCAGAGGGCTGGCACGTATTTGGCTCAAAAAATAAGTATAGCCATACAACGAGGTAATGCTGCCAGTCTTCTGGGCACCCTTCCAATTGACTGCGATGCGGATGGGTTTCATGACGCCTTCTAAATTTTAATTTTTAAGTTTTTTAATTTTCACTTCTTGTATATATTAATTAGTTATATTAAATATTGGTAATTTATAGCACAGCTTGGCGGTGTTATAGACCTGAGTATTTGATATGAATTTCAATTTAATAACTCTACACGTTCATGAGGAAAGAGGCAGAAACATTATAAATTTTAAAAGTGTTTTTATTATATGACGTAACTAAAAATTTACGTTTTTGTTTTTTTTCCTTAATCTGTGTTATAAGAAGTTGCCTCGTACCAAATTTTAAGATTCCAAATTCACGGGAAGTACCTTGTAGGTTTTGATTCTATGTGGGTTTCAAAAATTTGCGAGAATTTGCGGCATAAACAGCTGTATCTTTTGATTGTTTTGGCTTAGAAGTTTGATTCTCTCACAGCTTCAAGTGACAGTCGACTTGACTATTTGATATAAATTTGATACCTTCACGCGTTTCTGAGAAAAAAGGTCTTGACAGATGGACGAACATCAAAGTGGTCCTATAGGGGTTCCTGTTTTCCATTTCGAGGTACGAAATCTTAAAAAAAGCTTTACTTCTAGTTCTCCCATACTTTTAAAAGAATGTTGCTAATTTGATTTTCATCTGGTACGAACATTATGTGATTTGCAACTTGATCAAAGGTGCTATAAATTCCGCCTTCAGATAACATCGATTGACGACGACTTGATAATTGTTTCCAATAAGAAGACGCACCTGCAGCCTATGGACAAAATTTTCATTAATATGTATGAACCACTGAGACGATCTGCGTGACTGAACGTTTCTATTTACTTAGGACGATGTGATCATTGCTTTGATCAAAGTGAAAGTCAAAATCATTTATTCATCTAGGTCACAAGTTGACGCTTATGAACGACAATTTTTAAAGTTAATTACTTAATAAATCTAAAGAATCTACATTAACATTTACTGCCTCGCTACATTAACATTTACTGCCTCGCTTGCAAAGCAACAGGAAGAACCGCGAGAAAGAACGGGCAATTAAACTCGTGGCCACTCTTTTTAATCGCCAATATACTGTACATAAATTACATTTTATTTAGGAGCTGCAACTGTTTCACACTGTACTTAATTACTTATAAATAGTTAGACATAATTCTCAACAGTTAGGGGTTAGACGACAATCACGATTGACTTGTAATGTAACGTCAACACCATGTCCGCTCTCAATATAATCTAAGAAATAATACATATATGTGCATTGCAATGAGGTATTTCCTAGTTATTTGTAATGTTCTGTTGACGCCGTATAAGACAAGGCATTAACACAACTCATTATAATTGTCAGAAGGTAACATAAATAAGGATAAGAAGCCTTACGTGGGTATGTCGAGTATTCTTAGAGCTTCCCTACACTCCCCAAGGAACATTCATGCCAAATTTCATCTTCTTGTACTCAGCATTTTCGGCTGTGCGTTGTCTGTCAGTCAGTCAGTAACGCAAGAAATTGACATACTTGGTGTAAGGAACGGCGTTAAAAACCGAGACCAATCGAATTTTCCGGAAAAGGCATGAATTTTCCGTTTTTTGTTTTCTAATTGTCTGTCTCTTATTTTCTAAATATCATGTACTGAATCACTAGTATCGGTTTTCGGTACACCGTTCTCTACACCCAGTAGGTATATAGCAGATAAATAAGAAAGAGCTTTCTTTATAAATTTGTTTGATTATTACGCGATCATGCCTAAGCTAATAAATGTAGCATCCTGAAAATCCGCGTACACCTTTTCAGGAGTTCAAAAAATTGCAATGACATATTTTCAGAAGTATACACATACTTCCCGGTATGCATCTGCATTTCTCATTTATCTAAACAGAGTGCAAGTAACTTATTGCTTGTATTACACTACATGTAACAAGTAAAACAAAAATTGGCCGCGATTAAAAGCTCTAAATAGAATAAGTTTATTGTCAATGCATAACAATCCTGTAAGCTAATGACTATATTGTTTGCATAACCAAATAATGAATTTCGTAATGAATATCCTGATTTGTATCTAGCCAATTACTCTGGTGACGTATTGAAACCTCACGTCTGTCTTCAAATTATAACTTGTTATGAGGTCAACAAAGATAATCCTTAGTCAAAATATAAATACTTTAAACAGTAACTAGAATCCCAGAAATAGAACATCATTCTTACGATTTTATTTCCATAAATACGACCGGCCATGGCGGCCATGTATTGTTAGGCAGTGCAGTGACTCACAAAGGGAATAATAAATATTATGACTAATACTAGAAAACCGCAAAGATCACGCCCCTATAGCAATTGTAGTAGAAAAGTGCAATGTCACTGTAGGTCATTTGGGAAAACCCAATAACCTTGCTTCATTTGTATTCTTCAATAGGGAAGCATTTTTGGGTCACGGTTAGACGTTGCAACCTTATGTATGTGTAGTTGAACTGAATATTATCAGTACTTGGTTATTCTGAAGTTTTTTTTATGACTTAGGGGGCAAACGAGCAGACGGTTTGCCTGATAGTAAGCAGTTACCGCCGCCCATGGACACCCATATGCCCAAAAGAGACAGAAGTGCGTTGCCGGTCTGCATGGGAAATGAAAAAGGAAGAGGATCGGGACAAGAGAGAAGGAAAAGGGGATGGGGCCTTCGGCAATCTCACTCATAGAAAATAAATCGGTCAAGTGCGACTCGGACTCGCGCACCGAGGGTTCCGTACAAACCTGTAGGTATTTATAATTATTTAAAAAATATGTGACTTTTTCCTATATGTGTGGGATTTCCACCTTGTCGTGGTGGGAAGGCACAGTTACCGTGGCTTGGACACCCACGGTGAAGCTAAGCGGGATCCCGGGAGTGAACGCTCCACGTGGGCTTGGGTGAGGCCTGCGTAGGATGCATCCAAAGGTGCCGGTGCAGGGGACAGTGCTGTCTGTCCCTCGCAGTCAGGCACGGTCGCGGGAGGAGAGGCGTGTCGGTGTTGCATTGCCGCGTGCCCTATCTCCCGCGACCAAATGGGGGCGCACCATTTAATGCGTTGCGGTGAGGCCGCAGAGAAAGAGGAGATGTTGTCAGGTTGTCATCCTCCCTATACTTTTAATGTCTGCGAACAGCGAGCACTGGGGCTGCTCCCCGTCCGCCAAAAGGCAAGAAGCGCGCTGTAGTGTCCGCGCCGCCTACCAAGTAGCATAATGAGGCGGGGCCCGCCAACACCAACGGCGGGCCAATCCCGGGCTGGGTCACCGCAGTGGTTTTAGTGGGTATGCCCCGAACGCCTTTAGGGTCTCCCCTAAAGGCGTTCGGAGCCTTCGGAGCCGGGGTTATAGCCTCCACACACCTCCTCCACCAGTCCCAAGCCCCGACGCCAACCCGGTCAGAGTTTGATCGACCGATCAAACTCTGGCCGGGTTGGCGTCGAGTTGAGATGACTTATAAGGAGAGTTTCCACAGTAGTCAACTAAAAAAGAAAGATTCTAGATCAAATGGAAGCATTTTAGTTTTGACTTGAGCATTTGATATGAATTTCAATTTTATATCTCTACGAGTTCATGAGGAAAGGGATAGTGACTTTAAGTGAGTTTTTGCAATTCTTCCTTTATCTCTAGTATACGACGTTACGTCGTACCAAATTTCAAGATTCTGAGTTCACGGGAAGTACCCTGTAGGTTTTGATTCCCCGCGAGTTTCGAAAATTTGCGGAAATTTTCAGCATAAACGGCTGTATATTTTGATTGCGTGGGCTTAGAGGTTTGATTTTTCACAGCTTCAAGCAACAGTAGAACTAACTATTTGATATAAAGTTCAGTTTGATCCCTCTACGTGTTTCTGAGAAAAAGGACAGACAGACGGACGGACAACAAAGTGATCCTATAAGGGTTCCGTTTTTTTTTTCATTATGCTGCTGTATAGATAATTATGTGCCGTAATTTACAGTGATATTCTGAGGGGAGTACTCATTCATGCTGAAATCAGTCACATCTGTATCTACAAGGAGTAGTGTCTAGAAAGATGTATACAATATTTAAAGAAGCTAAAATATATCACTAGCACGCTATATCACTCGTTGACCAACACGAACTTTAGAACGTCGCGGCGCCGACAATTAATTTAAGCCCACGCCACGCATTGATTACAATTTTTTTGAAGTCAATAATTGCTTACTAAACCAGCATCTATGAGAGAAGTCTATAATGTTGCGTAAAGACAATGAGGAGTCTTTTATAAAAAATATGCATCTGAAATCTGCCAACCTGCACTTGGCCATTGTGAGCTACATTCAGCACTGGGTCATTACATCGTTTTTAACCAAAGAACTAATATATTAAAATGTGGCTGAAAACAATAAAAATTATAAAGTACTAGAGGACGCCAGCAGCTACGCCTGCATTTTTTTTAAATTTACCCGTTTTGGCCGATCCCGTGGGAATTTCGGGAAATCCCTTCTTAGTGCACCCCTACAGTCCCCAAGGAACATACATGCCAAATTTCAGCTTCCTGCGCCGAATAGTTTCGGCTGTAGCGTGTCTGTCAGTCAGTCAGTAACGCAAGGATTTTATATATTAAGATCACTGACACGGCATTTAACATAGGGTAGGCTGATACAATGCACATAGCTTGTGTCTGACTAGGCCTAGGCCTTTTTTGTACCTCCCCACTTGTGGGATCTCCACCTTGTCGTGGTGGCGGGCTCAGTAACCGTGGGTTTGAGGTACACCCACGGTGAAGCTAAGCGGGGTCCCGGGAGGGGACGCTCCACGTGGGCGTGGGTGAGGCCTGCGTAGGATGCGTCCAAAGTGCGGGTGCGGGGGACAGTTCTGTCTGTCCCTCGCAGTCGGGTGCGGTCGCGGGAGGAGAGGCGTGTCGGTGTTGCGTTGCCGCGCGCCCTATCTCCCGCGACCAAATGGGGGCGCACCATTGTTGTGTCGCGGTGGGGCCGCAGAGGAAGAGGAGATGCGGTGTTGCGTTTCCGTCCTACCTATCCTCTGCGGCCGCTGGGTGTTTTGACGGCGGAGCCCAACACCTTGATCCGCTGCCAAGGGGGTTTTGTTCGGGGCCCGCCTGACCATCTGGCGGGCCAATACTCGTCGGTGGGTTGCGACGAATGCTTCGGCGATACCTGACCCTCCGACACACGGGTACATGAGAAAGTTGAGGTGGTTTTTAGTGGTAACACCACAAACTCCGGCTCTCATTTCCCCAAGAGTCGGAGATCCGAAGGGATTTTCCACCTTGTAAAACAAAAAAAGGCCTTTTTTGTACTTAAACTTTAATAACCATACGTAATCCCCAATATCTATGACGAAATAAAATAACGAACGCACTCCTGGTATAGCACGCGAAATATCTATGCTTAGTTATATATTACAATTCAAAAAACTTGACTTTAATCGGCCATTTAAAACTTGTAAGTCAAGAAAAAAGCGAATGAGCTAAAGTTCTCGCGAGCCAGTTATTTAAATAAGTGCAGTTAAACTTGCTGAGCTAATGTCTTACAGTCTTAACTGAATGTTCTTTGCATAATTATTCTGAATGTTTACGGAACGACTCATCATCATTAAGCTAAACTTTTTATGGATTATTATCAGTAATTCAATTTTGTGTTTCCTTCTGATGATAAAAAGCTTCGCACGCCGTAATATGAACTCAGCCGCTGTATATTTTAATTTTTAGATTGATATTTTATCAATGCACGGATCAGCTGCTCGTTGTAAGAGTTGTGAATTATTGCCAACATCATCATCACTCTAGCGATGTCCCAGTTTCGATCCGTTACCTTCATCTCACAGTTTGGAGCACATTTGCTAAACGAATCAGATTAATTTTTCTATGTATAGCAATATATTCTTTAGATCGGAGTCAGGATACTTCAGGATACTAAATCTAAAAGTCAAATATATTCATGTTCACTGGGATCCAGGGCTCAGCATGCTCGCAAAAATACAGCATGTTACAATTTATGCATTGTATATACTTCGGTAAGCCGACCGTGTTTTCAAGCAAGAGTCCTTTTTAATAGAATATTGGTCTCTTCGCTGGGTAGCCATTGCTCTAAAAAATCCTTATCATGCTAAGATTTGCTACTTTCTTTCAGGTTTCATCGAAACAACAGTCCACTACTGCATAAGGAATCAAATTCATAAAAACACAAGAAGAGCCTACGGCGAGTCTTGTCCGGTATTTTGCCCGTCGCACTACCGGCCGGTTTGTGGCGCGTCCAAAATGCGATCGTATATGTACAGGGCCTTCAACAATGGATGCTATTTAGATATGGTGAACTGCAGGGGCGATGAGTATTCAGGTAAATTTTTTCGCTATATTTCTGGGTATGTCAATGATTTTCGTTTAAATTGTTCTTCTACGAAGGACCTCATAAATATCCAATTTAATAAAATATACTGGTCTCATTTTCTTAAATTACAAGATTTTTAAGCTATATGATATAAAATTTTTCAGCTTGTCACTAGTACCTACATAGTTTAATAAAATATCTTTTATACTTTAAGATATTTATTTTTGGCGAGGGATTTATACCCTCGAAATAATTAAAATTTTAAATAACATTAACAAGTGATGACTAACATTAGGATAAATTGGCCTCACCTAATGTAGTTAATTGGTATCTTAGACATTATTTGGGTTTCATTCGAAAAAGCATATAACGAAACCCTTACAGGTTCATTAGTGTCTCTGTACTTCCCACTAAGGCGTTGCGTGGAGTACTATGGGTTCAACCCACACACGAGAAACCACTTTCTGTTTTTCACAAGGTTATGTTATGTAACTGTTCGTTGGTTGTTTGTTAAGTCCGCAGACTTTATTCCTTGTGAGGTGTGATTAAAATAAATTAAGTTAAATATTATATTCCTTCATATTATTAAGCAAAATATCGGCAACTTTTGTGAACCAAAAGCATAATAGCGAGCGAAATATGTATTCTGTCCGCCAAAAGTGAAATATCTAAGAAGCCCATTTCCTTTTAAGTTAGCTTCAAATCTCTAAAAGTAGACTTTATTTCGAAAATAAGCTTTGAGCGAATGCAAGAGTCTTTACTTATTACTTAACAATCCTTCCAATATTCACTACAGTACAGGTCTGATGTAAAATTAATATTGACATTTCAGGATACGTGGAAGTCGGATTGGAATTTTGCCAGAGACATCTCATGAAGAATATATTCCAAGAAAACGTTTTAGTTTCCCGTTTCGACGACTACAGGGATTATCACGAATACTAGACATCTTTTTATATTGTAGTTTACATATATAAATTCACTGAAAGCTAAAAGATAGCTACCAAAATAAATATCTCTAGGGAAATTGAGTTTTTGTAACACTCCTTTTGACAAAGAATACTATTACAATAAATAAAGGCCTGATTTTTAAAGAACGAATAAATAAATGTGATTAAAGCGAACTATAGCTATATTGTGATTTCTAAAAGTATTCCCTGCTTGTTTTAATACTGTACTAGAGTTTTTCATACGTCTCACCTAATTCTAAAAATATCATATTTTATACGTTGCTGATCAATAAGAAAAATTCAAGATTAAAACTAATCTAATATCATTCCACAGAAATAACAGAGACACCTGAAACAATAAATCGACTTCTCAGAGATTCTGAAAAACTTTTTGTCACCAAAACCCATTACTACGATGTTTGGTTGCAATATATTATGTTCCAAAGTAAATGTCTCGCCCTTTTCTTTCTCACTTTCCTTCTCTAAATGCTAAATAGGTAAGTATGGTATAGGAAAAATTGGTTTACTTGGAATGGCATATTGTATGACAAACTAAATACATAAGCAATTTTTCTTGTTCTAGGACATATGTAAGCTTATTAATAAAAAAACTACCAAAGAACGTAAAATGTCGTTTCTAGATAAATACTAAACGTTTAAAATGCAACTTACGTATTACCGTCATCATAATGATTATATAACGGTGCATTCATGAAAACAGGCAAGATTAAACAAAAATGTTGAAAATACAATTTCTATCATACAATATTATTTAACGGGCCTTACTCGCGGTAATTTATCATCGCCCTAGCGTTATCCCGGTTGCAGCCAAGACTTGCACGCCTCCAAGGCGTGGTCCGCTTACTGGTCTAACCAGATATGACAGAATATAAATTTTTCCACAGAGCGACTGTCGTCTGACCTCCGCAACCCAAAGGGATAGCGATATTCCATGGTTTAGACCAGTATCAGTTTATTTGAGGGTACTGACTCTCCGTAACGACTGTCAAAGATCTGCATGATAGCCGGGACCGACGCCGCGACGGTTTAAAGTGCTCTACGAGGCACGGGGCAAGCGATAATTAACAATTTAATACGCACTTAACTTTGAAAAGTCATTGATACGTTCCTTACTCGCGGTAATTGACTTATTTAAAGGTATAAGATCGATTAATACAATATCAACTTACTACAAAATAATAATAGGATTCTTAATGAGAATATCCACTTTGATAAGCATCTAAGTTTATTGATCTTCGCATCCAACTTGTTTATTCACTATCTTTACCACTATTCGATCTAGAAACATGTTCAGAATATAGTCGTTAACGCTAAAAGTTTACTAGTGTACTATAGTGGATCGTAAATACTTCACAAATTCAAGAATATGTTCCATCAGCATGATAAATTGAATTCTAAAGTCGTACCAATTCGGCTGTATTACGAGCAATCGTATTAGTTATTCAATAAAGTGCGTGCCTAGAGTACTAACTCATACTGCGATCAATGAGTTGAAATTGACGACTTTTAACCTGCCGACGTCATGAGCAAAGAGAGGAATAACATCGAATCTCTCTATCGTAAAGTTATCTTTAATAATTTATGGTCAGCCAAGTTGTGATTTATAATTTAAATAAAAAGAGAACAGTCATGGTCAGACAAATAGCAAATCATGTTTTAGACACTATGATTTGAAACAACAATTGTAGAACACACAATTTGGGGAGACAACCACTTAAACCGCCACGACATATCTGCAGTGAAGTAAAACAAGTAACCATCATCATATCGACCTACTTAAGGGGGGCTTATGTCCAATGTTGAACATATGCCTCCCTCAGGGCTCTCCATTGAATAGTTTCTCGCGATTGCAATAAGAAATAAGTAGGTAGCTAATGACCACTCTTAATGCTCCATTCTAACAAACGACTCTCAAATTTTAATCCTGTAGCAAAGGTTTCCACATGAAGGTTTACAGTAATGCTTTAACAACCTGATAAACACGCTATTAGTCTAATATCACAATAATTATGATATTGTTTTTAAAGCATTCAAAGTTATTTTTGAACATTCAATCTACTATGGGCTAGCAGCTAGAGAACGGACATAGCAGAACTTTTATGGATTTAAACACGATAAAAACACTAAGACATTGTGGACATTTGGAACTGCATCAGTTCATTACCCGGTTTTGAAAAAGGAAGGTCTATAAGAAACTCAATTCCGTGAACCTTCGCCTTTGTCAGAGCGTAAGAAGTATATATTATGGTCGTTTTTGTCAATCATTTTGTCATCATCAACTACGTTTTATTCATCATCATCAGCCTTAGTTGGTAAAATATGCCATGAAAAATACTAGACAATATAATAAAGTGTCTCTGCGATGCATATAGCAGTTTATTATACTGAACAATACATTTATTTTACTGTTTAATTGTCTGGCAGCGATGGCCTAGCAGCAGGCAGCAGAGATACCAACAGAGTGTCATGAAGAGCGTATTGAATTGTTAATTCTCGCTGAACCCCTGTCTCGGAGGGCACGCTAAAAGACGACGATCCTGGTTGTCATGAAAATCTTTGACAGTCGTTATAGGGCGTCAGTATTTCTGAATAAACTGAAATTAATCTAAACCATGGAATATCGCTATCCCTTCGGGTTGCGGAGTTCAGACAGGACATAGAGCGACTGTCTATGGAAAAGCCAATATTCAGCCAATCCGGTTAGACTAGTAAGCGGACCCCGGGTTGAAACTGGGATAACGCTAGGAGGATGATGATGATTCATGATGTGTTAATCTTGATGGCAGAATTATTGAATTAAGTCATGGTCACGTACGCTGAAGTGACAATTACACGGCCATTGGCCGACCCTTTTCTGTCTACAATTTATGACACATGAATCTATCGTGTTCTATTCTACTGAACTAGCGTCATCCCTATTTTAGAAGTAAATTGCCTCGTTAGATCTAGAGCCAGTTTGAGATGGGTTACTTCAAATGCTCGGGTTCATAATCTCAAGATTTCTTCACACAAGGTTAACAATTCGCAGCAATCGCTTTGCCAATTAGTGTCATTACGCAAAATAAACTTATATCCGCAAATTCAAAGGAATATCAACCAAATTGGTAAAACTACGTTTTATTCAATGGTTTTTAGACGGTGACCAAACTTCGCATTCAGTTCTCTAAGTAATTATTTGTAGTGCTACCATAACGCATATAGGTAGGTACCGAAATTACTGAATTGTATGCACTATTGTACATAGAATTCAGCAATTGTAAATATTTATACAGTGCAGCAAATAATATTACTAGACTTGTGAATGCTATTGTTATTATGGAATATAAATACTGTTCTTAGCTGAACGACTCTTAAGAAAACCAGACTCAAAACAGTGATAGATATCGACTGCGTGGTTGGCGTAGTGGTTTGAGCGGCCGCCTCGCCGCTTGACACTGCGCCGTGTGTTGTGGGTTCGTTTCCCACACGAGACAACACTTTGTGTGATCCATAAATTGTTGTTTCGAGTTTGGGTATTATTGTGTCCGTTGGTTGTATGTTTGTAAAGTCTCCCGTGACACAGGCTTTATTCCTAGTGAGGGAGCAGTCTTGTAAAAAAAAAGGTATACGTAAAAAAATATGCTGCGACAAATCTCAGCCTATACCCTAGTAACAGCCTCAGAATAATGTTGGATGTAATTTTTTATTCATACAACATTCCGAAAATAAACTAAATAGGTAACTCACGGGCTCTCCACACAGACCGATCTTGAATGGTCGACATACAAACACTACCCGCGATCTCACCTTGCGGGGCCAAACTCCAGAACCAACAATTGTTATTTGTGCTATGGGAACGCAGCCTTAGAGAGAGTGGTTTAGTTCGAAATCACTTGAGAATTTTACTGATGGAAAGTACCGATAGTGTGTTTGAGGCCAGGGGATCCAATTGCTTGTTCCAATTTAAGTATTTATCACGGCGTTGATTCTCTATGGCAATGTTAAATACATTTAAATACAGTGCTTTTCGTTACCTCGATTTGAAATCTGTGATGTATACGGTAACCATAGTAACTAGCGAATTGATAATCTTGTGTCAACAGATAGCAGAAATACCGTTAAATCGGTATAAAACAAATTTAGTCTAACAGGTCAAAAATATCATTTTGCCTTTTCTCGCATTACATCTTAGCAATAGGCAGCAATAATTTAGTTTAGTAGGCCCAAAAAGCTTTAGCTATTGCTGCTTAATAAAATAATAATATTTGCTTAAGTTGCTTTTTACTCGACTACGGCGAAGCCAAAGGGAATTTTTTTCAGTACTCCTATAACAAGACACCTATCTGCATGAGTTGGGTACGGACATGGTCCATTACGAAGAGAACTTAGACAAGCAGATTGTCTTACTATATTTATTTATCACGAATCCAAAAGTATCTCTTCAGTAACTTTGTTCATTTATTCTTTGATCAGAATGCCTTCGCTTATATTTGCAAGCGAACGTAAGATTCTGAAATTGAGTTTGCCGGAAAAATTATAGTCTTTAGCATATAATTACATATTCTATAAAGCAAACTAATAAAGTTTAAGATTGCAGTAGTCTGGGCAGCTAATAATATTTGACAAACAGTCATATAATATAATGCTGCCTATCTCTAGTCGTAGAGAGTTGTGAGATCGTTAGCGAAATGGCAGTGCTTTGTTCTGCTCCAAACCATGTCATGTTTTCAAACCCAATGTTCCATTCTATAGTCTCACAAACGGAAATCCAACTATAATCACAAGACCTAGGAAAGTAGCACAAAAATAATATGCTACGTGAACGATGTTAAAAGACTTGAAGAGCTCTCAATCTCGCATGTTCTCTCAAGAGGTTTTTCTTCGTCGTTTAAATACGTTACAATAAATAACCGTAACACTTTTTGTCATACAGATTTTTATAATTTCATTTATTGTTCAAATATCTACCAAAAAAGGAAATATTAACATTGTTATTATTGAGACAGTTGTAAAAATACAAATTAAAAAGGTATCTAAAAATCACCTCGGTATTTCTTTTCGTTTGAGTGTGTGTCAAACACTTGTGTTCAACTGTTGAAGGTTATAGTTGTAGGCCACCGAATTGGCCTAATGATTATTCCGAGACAAGCACTGAAACTGACGGCTTTACGCACCCTCCGAAGCACAGCACAGTAAGTCTCTGATATGAATGCTACTACAAGCTGTCAAACAAAAAACCACCAAGCATGGCGCATATACGGCGTATTGGTCTGGGGTAGATAGTACCACCAAAGCCTGTAAGGGAGTTGGTGTAATACTGTCTGCGCGAATGAATGAGTGTGTAAAAGAGTTTGAATGTGTAAATGCTAGGCTACTGTGGATGAGAATGAAAGTAGGACTTACCCGTCTCTTTATTGTGGGGGTGTACGCCCCGGTCAATATAGTGACGGGTATGTCACAACATGAGCAAGACGAAAGGCAGGAGTTTTGGGAGAGTTTAAAAGAGATTTTGAGGAACTGCAAGGATAATGAAAGATTGATCTTGTTAGGGGATTTCAATGGATGGGTGGGAGTAAATCGAGATGGATTTGAAAGGGTGTTAGGTGCATTTGGTGATGAGAGTGTGAACGAAAATGGAAAAGTACTGCTTGAGATTTGTTTGGAGTGGAGCATTTGTGTGACAAACACCATGTTTGATCATAAAAGGATACATATGTATACGCGAGAGGCGAAAAATGTTAGAAGAAGTATGATCGATTTTGTGATAGTAGATGAACGATTGAGAAAGAATGTGTTGGATACAAGAGCATATCGAGGGATCGGCATCCACACAGACCACTTCTTGGTGTTGAGCCGGATGAGTGGACTCTTTAAAGGATGGCGATACCGAGAGCGTAATGAAAATAGGGTCTTGGAAAGAATTAAGGTAGAAAATCTACAAGAGAAAGATGTGAAAGATGAGTATAAACGAAGATTGATAGCAAAATTTGAGAGGTTCGATTGCATAAATGATATGGAAGTATTATGGCAGGCCTTTAAAGAAGAGGTAGTATGTGTAGCGTCTGAAGTATGTGGTATGATCAAGAGAAGGCAAATACGAAAGGTTAAGAATACATGGTGGGACAAGGATGTATAATCAGCAGTGTCAGAGAAGAAGAAAGCTTGGTCAGATTGGTTGGCTGCCAGAGCAAATGAAATAATGGGAAAAGCAACGAGTGTAGACATAGATGAAGCAAAAAAGGAGTTTGTTAGGTCAAAAAGAATAGTGAAAGAAATTGTTAAAAGGAAAAAAGAGGAAAAGAAAGATGAGTTTGATAGCAGATTATCTGACGATTTCCAGAGGAACATTAAGTTTTTCTGGAAATCCGTTCGTGCAGTTCGAGGAAGAACTCAATTCTCAGAACACACATCCATCAGAGACGAGAATGGAAAGATAGTAAATGATGAATCGTGCGTGCTGAAGAGATGGAAAGAGTATTTTGAAAGTTTATTTGAAAGATCGGCGATAGAGACACCGATAGCTGAAGTAAATGGTAACGATAGCAATGATGAAAGCGTTATGTGCGTGGATAAGATCGTGAAGGCACTGGGAAGTATGAAAGTAGGTAAGGCTTCAGGATATGATAGGATTACAGTCGAAATGCTGAAGGCTGGACAGGGCATCATAGTTGGTCAGTTGCAGCGGTTATATGACTTGTGCTGGAGCACCGGCCGAGTACCTAATGACTGGGCCACAGCTGTAGTTGTGCCTCTTTATAAAGGAAAAGGCTCGCAACAAGATTGCAAAAACTATAGAGGCATTAGCCTTCTCAGCATTGTTGGCAAATTGTATGCAAAGGTACTTATTGAAAGAGTTATGGAAGTAACCGACAAGAAAATATGGGATGTACAAGCGGGATTCCGAAAGGGTATGGGATGCACGGATCAGGTTTTTTCCTTGCGAAGCATAGCCGAAAAGTTTTTGCCCAAAGGTCAAAAGGTCTACTGCGCATTCGTGGATTTGTGGCTTACGATAAAGTGGTGAGGAATGAAATGTGGTCGGTGCTGTCAAAGAATGGGGTGGACAGCAGCCTCATTCGAGCTCTGAAATCCCTTTATGAGGATTCTAGAGCTTGTGTGAGGATAAATGGGGCATACACTGACTGGTTTACCATCAAGAAAGGTGTTAGACAGGGATGTGTAGCGTCGCCGTGGCTGTTTAACCTCTTCATGGACAGTTGTTTGCAAGATTTAAAACATAGTGACTGCGGATTAAGGATGAATGGGTTACTCGTCAAATGCCTCCTTTATGCTGATGATCAGGTAATACTTGCATCTTCAGCGGAGGAGTTGCAGGAGATGGTAGCAATCATGCATGGTGCGTTAGAGAGGAAAGGAATGAAAGTGAATGTAAGTAAAACGAAAGTTATGGTTTTTGAAAAGGAGGAATGCGTTACGGCTTGTAATGTTTTGATCGATGGACAGCGAATGGAACAAGTGAATGAGTTTGTTTACTTAGGTACGTTGTTTACAAGAGATCGTAAGAATGAAGAAGATATTGAAAGGAGAGTTAATGCAGGTAATAGTGTGAATGGAGCTCTGAAAGCGTTTATGGACAGTCAAAACGTGTCCAAAAAGGCACGTTTGGCTGTACATAGAGGTGTGTTAGTGCCTACCCTTATGTATGGTAGTGAAAGTTGGGTATGGCAGAAGAGATTTGAAAGTAAAATAAATGCTGTAGAAATGAAAGCACTGAGAAGTATGTGTGGTGTGTCTTTGACCGACAGAGTAAAGAATTGTGTGATACGAGAGTGGTGTGGGGTAAAAGAAGATGTAGTGACAAGCATTGAGAAAGGCATGTTAAGATGGTTTGGGCACATGGAGAGGATGGATGACGATAGACTGACAAAGAAGATATATAAGGCAAGTGTGAATGGAACAGGACAAAGGGGAAGACCTAGGCGGACGTTCTCTGACCAGATTGGAGACATCCTGAAAAAAGGACAAGTCAGAAGTACCCTTAACAGAAGAGCATGCATGAGAAATTTGATAGGAGTGAGTGAAGCAAGTGAGGTATGTCAGGATCGTTGCAAATGGCGTTCCGTAGTCTCTGCCTACCCCTCTGGGAAACAGGCGTGAGACTATGTATGTATGTATGTATGTAAGCTGTCACTATTCCCAGTATTGACCTCTGCCATTGCTTTACTTTGCCACTTCACAGATAAAGTATTTTAATTTCAATACCACGAGATCGAAACAACAGTTTCTCGTGAACGAATAACTTACTATTTGTTTACACGAATTGGCACTTGTAAGCCATAATTAAAATCTTTATTCCTGAACTGAAATCCAGGTAGAAAGCAATCTCTTTTGTTTGTCGACTCAAACGAAAATAAAAGGGGAACATAATATATGGTAACAGATAGCCACGTCACTACCATTGGATGTAAACTCGATTTTATACAGGAATGGTTTACACGAGTGTGCAATAAAAGTAGTTTGGAATGTTTTTTATTTATGTATGTGCGTTTCTTTACTTCGCCGTTACCTCTGAATGTCTGAATAAACTTGAATTTATTATGTACTTGATTTTGCCCGCAGCTCCAACCGCGTGAATTGTATGTACATCTAAAGAACTCACTATCTATTTGTGAAAAGCGTACAAATTTTTAAGTTTGTAGCGATCATACAGACAGGCGGGATGCGGTGGGAATTTCAAAATGTGTATTCTTTATACACATTTTAAAATTCCCACCGAAATTCCCATCATCATCTCGAGTGTCAAAAACTGCCTATTCCATCTTTTGTACAACAAAAACCATATGTATATATTTTTTTAAAGAAATCTGCCAAATTCTGAATTAATCTTGTGTCGTGGAGGATGTTCAATCAATAGACACAAAGAATAACCAGATTTGAAACAACAATTTGTGGATCACACAAAATGTTATGTCGTATGGGAATCGAACCCACGAAGCGGCGAGGCGACCGCTTTAGCCACTACGCCATCCGTGCATACTTAAGATACTTTGCTGTAAAGCTTCAGTCCTTAAAATTCGCGAGGTCACCAAATTAAAATGCGGTGAATACCTACTACTAATACAGTTTTTATTAATTCAACCGTTATTTGCCCCAATTCAAGTTTAATGATGTCCTACATAATATAATAATATAATATGTGCATATCATTATTATCAAGAGGCAATATCTAGTGCGGTGAAAACAACCGCCTGAAGCGCCCTGCAAATATTACGAGTATGTCGTAGACTCATGGCTAAGTGAATATTATAAAGAGTGATTACCGTTGTTACATTCCTGTGGAATAAATATTTATAATTATTATATATAGAGGATTTATTGTATAGTATGCTTTCTGTCATGATTAAAAGTTACGAGCAATTGTTTTGGATTCAAATTCATGTTGAGAAAACTGGTTAATTAGATAAATTAATAGATAAATTAATATTTGTATGCCATTTTGAAATAGTTAATTTTGGATCTAAATTACGCTATAAAACTATTTGACACAGTTTTACGAATAAACATTTTTATTTGTCCCCATCTGAAGGGTATTATAATAATTAACTTTTGCTAAAAGAACAATTTACGACCTTTAAGAGGTTTACGAACACGGTTCCAATGTGAAGAGGCCCGTAGAAAGTACTAAATAGGATAGGATAGGACGCTGACGCATGGCGTCCATAACCGCACTATTAAGTACAGAGATATGGAATAACCGCAGCACGTGTCGGACTATTGCAATATGTATGGAAATCTAACAATACAGAGCATTTGAATAGGTGTTGAACGGCTACATTCAAGACATATTCATACCACTAGATCTAGAACCCTAAGAGCGAGGTGAAGAACACAATTATTATTTTTAAGAATATAACATGTGTTTGGCATGTTGTAGTGGTGTAAAGAGTCACCTTTCCAATCATCACTGCGTCGAGTGTTGTAGGTTCGATCCCCACATGGAACAACACTGTGTGATCCACACATTATTATTGCGAGTCTGGGTGTTCTTAGCGTGTGTTATTTCATCCGTTAAGAAAAAATATTATCTTAATATATAAAATCCTTGCGTTACTGACTGACTGACAGACACACTACAGCCTAAACTACGCGGCGCAAAAAGCTGAAACTTAGCATGTATGTTCCTTGGGGACCGTAGGAGTGCACTAAGACGGGATTTCCCGAAATTCCCACGGGATCCGGCAAAACCAGAAATTCGAAAATATGTGCGTGCGAAGCCGCTGGCGTCGACTAGTCTAATTATATTACGCAATTCCTCTTAGATTAATATCTGAATATTAGGTTAAGACACATAAATTACTATGCAACAACAACAACAAGTATCCGGTATTGACGATAAGCTCCTATTATCAAAATACACATCAGCTTTCCTTTATGGCGGAGTATATATTTGGGTCAATCTGCGAAACGAGCGTATTCGTGTGATCGCTCTGGTGCTTTTCAGATACTGATATTTAATGGTAATTATGTATCTCATTTAAAAAAAGGATATTCAAGTGGTAGATTTTTACTATTGGCCTTCAATTTACACAAACAGTTACGGATATATTAAAGTTCAAAAAATTTCGCGACCAGAGCAATCATAATTGGTGCCAGAGCGAACATAAATGGTGAAATGTGAATTTAAAATCGTGACCGGGCATTTTATCTCATCGCTCTGCGCTGAGGTAAAACATCGCGCTCATCCCTAGTTACGCGTTATAGACACTCTATTCCCCTCCCGCGGGGCAACGTCAGTAGTGGTCTAACGCCGAGAAGGATACTCCGTGTGCCACGTTTGGAACCAAATTGTGGAAACAAAAATATAAATTATTGATAAAATATTATTTATTTAACCGTTTTGCAGTCATGTTCAGTGTACGTGTAACAAGATCAGTAAGAGAAATGTATTATTTTAGAAAATTCAAGGCATATTATCCGTCATACATATCAAAAATAAGAATCTTTTATAAAAAAGAATTTTATAAAAACAAATTAACATAACTATAAAAATCAACTTTTGGCAACCCAGGACAGGTTAAAAATTAAATGTTATGTGCATAGTTCATCGTTTGTCATTGTTACAGTCGGGTATTACTACTTAAAATAGACTTATAACGCACAAGTAATGCAAAATATCACCGCTCTGGTCTTTTTGGACAGAGCAATGAAAGCCATAGCAATCAGAAAAAGTCACAAAATCATAAATACAGCTGAATTTAAAAACAATAGAAAGTTGTGATTTCGTCTCATAAAAAACATCATAACGATCACTTAATTCACATAACAAACACATTCACAGGCTTACTACTGAATTTAAATAACATGCCATAGTAATAATAAAATTCGAGAACCAAATCCAGAGCAATTATAAACTTACCTTTGTAATGTTGGAACGCGGGAACGTGGCACACGGAGTATCCTTCTCGGCGATAGACCACTACTGACGTTGCCCCGCGGGAGGGGAATAGAGTGTCTATAACGCGTAACTAGGGATGAGCGCGATGTTTTACCTCAGTGCAGAGCGATGAGATAAAATGCCCGGTCACGATTTTAAATTCAAATTGTGGCAAAATTATTGTTAATATAACTAAAAATATTTTATTACTATGAAGATTAACTATTTGTTATGCAATATAAATAAGTTGTTTGATGTGATCCTTCTCATTAAAAAGTTAAAAAATATTTTTTTCATTCAATCGGCAACCCAGAGCGATCAGGATTTTAGGGTTTAAGATTTTTTTTTTAATAATCAAAATAAACTTATTCATAATATTAGCCTTGTACCATGTAGATTAGACACCGAACTGTCTATAAAAATATTTTGAAAATGTTTTTCGATTTTAAAATGGTTTTATCCCGCCCGACACGAAAAAAAATGCCTCTGGAGATCGACCCATTTGTACTCATTAGTATGTTTAGGAATTATCTAAACATAGTAAACATAATTATGTGACAATTCATATATTATAAACAAAAAGATATAACAAAAGGAAACACGTTTCTTGATAATAATTTGTGCTTATGCAAAATAAAGCTGGTAAGCGTCTCAATTCCACATTTAGACATAAAATCTTGTGAGCGTAAAGGCCCGATACCATAGATAATAATTATAATGCCCGATACCATATCAGACACGTGCGTCTCTTTAGACGGAGCGGGAAAACAGCTGGTCAGTCTAGAGAGATGTGTTAGTGGTAGTAAAATTTGTAGGACTCATTTAGAAGGACCGCGATGACAGACGGATATTGCCAGTGGCAGTACAATTTTATATGACACTGGTCACATAATATGTAGTTAAACGAACCGAGAAAACAGCCGCTGCGTCGTAGTGGGAATGGGCTGATGTCGGTTCCGGTCGTTAAAATGTGGATGTATAATAAATAGAAAGTGCGCCATCTAGCGGTATATCTATTCATATGCCATTTGCGAAATCGGTAGTCTCCTAAGGTTTCACGTACTATCGATAGCATAAATGGAGCTGTTGTTACGTTGAAATTGAACGTTCAGCACTGAATATGAAAGTTCGGTAATTGTAAAAAATCTAGTTCGAAACTAACGTAAAATTTTAATAAAACCGCTTGCAAATTTACGCTCGTTGTGTTGTGCATTTAAATCGAATGTTTGTGTAATCAGTCTGAATTTTATTACATTACGATGTTCTTCTGCTACCCTACAAACTCTTTGCATTAGAAGGTTGTAGCTTCTTCTCTGCTATCTAGCTTACTTCGCGACTTCACTCGCAGATGAATGGCAAACTTATTATATGTCCATTTGCTGGACCTCTCACAAACTATACACTTTCACGAAGACTGTTGAATACGAAAGTCTTAAATGCACTAACATATAACGAAACATGCCGATGTGTAAAAGCACTTTGACATATAATAATTGTTGAAGGTTTAATATCTACACAGTATGTATTAGCACTGGCCATGTATCGTACTGGCCATCTGTCTTTTATTGTCGGTAGACATATAGACATGAACTTTGAATTATGTGTTTACTTCTATAGTTCAAAATAAAACATTGTTAGTCGTTGCCACTCGTCTCTGGGAAGACGTTGTTTTATTTCAATAATCGTAAAAATTACATTTTTAATAAAATACTTTTGGTATCTTTATTAAGTTTCTAGAAATAATTATGCTTGTAGTGGTTCAAGTGCCTTTCTTGGAAATAATTATTTTAAACTCCTTCTAATAACAGAGAAAACTTTAGTAGACAGTTAAATTGACAGTAATATGTTTATTTCTTAAGTCTTGGAAAACATATCTTTTAATAAGTTTAACATTGGGCGATGTTATTTATTTTATTTTGCTAAAATATTTCAACGATTAATTACTTAATTTTGAACGAAGTACCCGTATTCCAAGAAAATTACATAGATATTTCTTTAATTGATTTGTTGCCAAGCAATTATTGTCGGTTACATTGAGAAGCTATTTCTTTAGTTTTGAATTACCATTATGTTTATGATATACGAATATGTTTTGTTTTACTGGGTAAGCCGGAGTAGTCTTCTTTCCGACTATCATGGTTACCTCAAATATGAGCATCAGTGGCAAATGTGCTGGTCACATTTGTCGCTTAAGTAACAACCTTTGGAGTAGACGTGTAATGAAGTGGAGACCGAGCCTTGGCAAACGTAAGTATCTACCATAGGATACTAATGCTAGGGGTAGTGATGATTTACGTAAAGTAACTGGCGGCGCCTAGACACGAAAGCCGATACTCATCGAAGAGGCTTATGATCCTGCCGTAAGCCACTGCGACCAATCTTTCATCATCATCATTATAATTAAATAAAAATTACGTTGAAACATCGGTCACAAAATGTGACCGCAAAAACTACCAAATATAAACAATACAACATAAAGCCACACAAAAACCTCTAATAAAAAATATCTCAAACTTATTCACTTCACATATTAAACGAAAGCTTGTATGAAGCTCTTAATATTTACGAAGCCTTTTCTTCCACACACCGAGGCCCAAACAAAGGCCTTCATAATAACGCTTAAGCCTTTATTCTTAATCGAAATAAAAGTCCGAAAAGTTTACCTCGAACATAATGTATGATGGCTCAAACAATTCCTGTCTAACCATCATAATAAGATCTTTTTGTGAGTAAGAGAGAAATTCTAAAAGATATTATATTAGAATGTATCTAAAATAATTGGATGAACTATAAAAATCCTTTCATATTTCACATAATGTTTCATGAACAGATTATAACACTATTCTTATTCACGTACAAAATGTAAAAAATATACAAAAATACTGATACTTGTTTATTTATAAATAGTTCTTTACGTAGGATGGTTGTTTTTTATAGCTGTCGGTAATAGACAAGTCGGCGTAAAGCCTTGCGTACATTGTGACGATAAAGGCTGGCGAGATTTTCTTTACGTCAAAGAAGAGTATCACTTAATAATATGGTAGTAAGGCACAAATTCAACCTCTCAACAGTAATACTTTAAGAAAACTCGTCGTAAAGTACTTATTGAAAGTTTCAATGTTACCGTTATACTTTTAATTTGTAGGTTTATTTACTTGTCGTAAAGCATACCGCTTGGCGGTTGAATGAAAAGATCATCCCCCGATCTATCATGCCGACTTATTAGTCAGAGTCTGGTACTTTCCAGATATATAGTTGTACTTAAATTGATTCGTCGTGTGTGTCCAAATTTTGAGTGATGAGCTATTGGCGTTTTTGCCATCGGTTATATAATGACAAAAGGGGATTAGTCATATTGATAAGTACGGAATAGTGTCTGTCATGTTCAAAATATCGTGTATTCAAAATATTTCTTGGTAAGCTTCTCTATTTCAGTTATACATTATCATACAAATAATCCTTTAATTTTATATCATGTTTATATCCCAGTAAACTTAAGGTGAATAAGAAAATTCTCTTCAGGGTTGATATCTCACAAACTCTCTAAAATTTGCCATTTCTACATACACACTTAGGTATGTCGTAGCTCATCTTCAAGAAAACCATAATCATGTTAATGTTAGTTCTATTTGAAATTACTTCAGCATATTCTGATAGCTTTATTCAAATGACATTTTAAGCAAATAGCTGGGATAGATAGCAGAGGATAAATACATCTGACATTTTATAGAAAAAAATGTGACACTTCGGTGAAAAAAAATCTATGGGGATAATGAATCCCCATAGATTTTTTTATGGTAGTATCACCTCACCTCTTATAAAAATATAAGAAAATTACGTGAAGGATTTTAGCATAATTAATATCTACATTCCTTGACGTAATTAATTAATTTAAAATTATGGGAAAGTGATCAATTCATTTTTATGCATATTTCTCTTTGCAAGCTCTCTATAAAGAGATCTAGCACCTGGACCCCATGACCCCAACGTTTCGACTACAAAGGGTTCAGATACATAATCCTCTACGAGATTTACGTATTTGCGCCGTTTGAGGTTCTCCGCTGTAGCAGCAGCAGCGCCCGCATAACCCGCTGTGCTGGGAAGATGTGATGGCGCATGGATATCGATACACGTCGCATCCCATACTTAAGGCTTACCCAACTTACAAGGCAGTAAAGACATTCCATCTGGTCTTTTACCGTTATTGCGTGCCAAACCCTGAGGTTAAAGTTGGACTGGAACGCCAGCGGTGACAAGAGCCCGACGGAGAATGTCGTTGAGGTTGCTGTGTCGTGAAAAAGGACCTGCGCTCCTGCTGCATGACAGGCCATGGTGACCAAAGCTGTCGACAGCCTCCCTACAGTGACAACGATGTGGAGTGACACGTGGCGCACCTAAACGAAGGCAAAAAGGGGTTCCGAAAGGTTGTAACATGGTACCTATGTTGGACGATGGCATTGTCTGAAGCCAGGGCCTCGACGCCCACTCTCTCACAGCCAGCACGCTCTGCAGCATTGTACGATGTACTGAGTAATTTTCTCGTACTGCTATGCAAAGCGGCCTGTCCCACTGCCTCTGAGAGGATAAATTTCGAGGCAACTTAGTGCTTGGACAAGCCATTCGCCAAGCATTAATGGCATCGATCATACACGGCACTTCAGAATCAACCAGTGTGTGTGTGCTAAGATTTCCCGGGTCAATTCTGCATTGCTGTGGACCGAGGACAGAAATGCGGGTAAGCTAACATCATCGATTTTGCGAACGCCATGCTCACCCACGCGAACAGGTAAAGTCGCATGTAGCCATGCTCAGTCGTTCACCCACCAAAATACCCTAAGAAAAATTTTAAATGTGGCCCACACTTAAAATTTTGCTTAGGGTATTGCTTAGGGTGTTTTGTAAAAAAATGACAATGAGAACTAGTGGGCTTGGGTTTTTCCAAGATTGATGAACGTAAAGCGTGTGTGAACTTAGGCACAAAAAGACAATATCTAATAATAGTGAAGGCCGAATGTATATTAATTTTGAGCAGCCGGTCTGAAATATCACAAAAATTTTAAATGTTTTCATGAATAAACTAATTAAAACCTTCGTCTAATATTGGGGACCCAAGACGCCTCCTAAGGTTCCATCATCTTGGTACCAGATGTTAAATTTAGAATTTAATAAGATTAATTAGTGGATAAATGGCTAAGCTAAAACTAAGGGGTCCAAGAGGTTCGCCTTGTTGACAGCCAACGACGCACTCCAAAAAAATTTCCTTGTATATTAATGTTGAAGGGTGCTTGTAACAATGCCAAAGGAAATTGTAAATTTAGGGGGTTTCTAATTTAACTTGCATCAATAAGGTGTCCCTGTTCACTGAGTTAAAGGCATTCTTCAAGTCAATCTTCAAGCTAACATCAGCCCCATTGCAGCCAAGGTACACAAGGACAGGTCATGTAAGGCGGCCACACAGCCAACCTTCCGAACCAAATCCAAGTTGTAGTGGCTGTAATTTGCTGTCTATCATGGAGTTACAATGCCGACGGCAAATCTTGGCCGATATACGCCTATACGTACACCTAACGGCAATAGGACGAATACCACCGTCTTGCTTTCGCAAAGCGCATAGATTTGCGTCATACAAAATGTCAAAGATGGCATCGTTCACATTGCCGGAGAGCATAAAGTTAACTAAAGCCGTTAGCACCAAAAGTGCGTCTCCGGCACCCCAGCGCTTGAACACTCAATGTCTTTTAAGTGTTTTGGTGTTAAGCCGTCGAGACCACCAGCAAACCCGCTTTGGAAGAAGCAAACGGCAGTCAGCACGTCCTTAGCTGTAATTCTGAGGCAATCTAAGTTGTTGTCAGAAATGAGAGGCTATCTCCTGGCGCTGGATGCTTGCTCTGCAGACTCGCGAGTGTGTAGGAAGAGCAAGGCGCCACCACATCGCTAGTATTATACTCGTACATCTTTATAAGTCATCATCAGCCTTTAACAGTCTACTGCTGGACTAGGCCTCTCCTTTGAAAGGAGGCATTGGCCTACTATACCACGCTGGCCAAACGGGTTGGTATAGGGTTTGTATCAAGTTTTCCTTCTCTTACAGTGCTGTTCTCTGCATAATATGCTCCCTCTGTCGGCTTTTACGATACCCATGGGATGATATGGGGTGGTGACATTCCGTATTCTTAATCCGTCACCACACGCACACATCTTTATAAGTATAGATTCACATACTTATATACTCCCCGAAGGGTAGGCACGGCTGTAATATTACACCCATATTTCGGGTGATGAATTTTTAGGTACCACATAATGGGGAACGAGCCTATTGCCGTTACCGGGCACATTACCAGACTCTAACTGAGAATTCGGCAAAACTCTGTAACACTTTTGCCCGACCGGGGAATCGATCCCGGGATCTCCCAGATCAGCAGATCTGCAGACGCATACACTAACCACAAACGACCACCTAAGATCACGTATAAAAATATTATTATCACCTACCTATTATTATTATTTTGTTAGAGGCGCAAAACCAACAGGCCTGTTCAGGTGTCAATAATATTTATATTGCAATTTAGTTATTATTACCTACGATGATGGATAAATAATAATTATTACAGTTTTATTACTTGGTGAAAATGGTAGAATAAGTATGACGGCGGCTGTTACCGACCTGCTTTATGGTTAATACTACGAATAGTTGGTGCCACAAGAATATAGACTTTTTCTAAACAACACAGATTCAGGGCTTCACAATATTTCTTTCAAACAGTTTTGTCTTAGATTTTATGCTTAAGTGGACTTTTATAGTTTCTGACATTCTTTTTCTTTTTAACACGCTTTTATTAGGTCGACATGTATGTAACTATGTAATGGAATCGAAGGTTACTAATATAACCATCTTCCAAGGGTCGTAGCGTAATGAAAATTGGCAGCTGTGTGTAGTTCTGATGACAATACAATAATATGGTACTGTCGAACTGATCGGATGATGGAGCCGCAAGATATGAAGTGGAACTTCATGATGGAAAATCGTATCATAGCTGTTTTGGATTTCTTAGAAAAGTCTTGTAATGAAATTTGACCACGATTAGGTTTCAAGGTCTGATGATGAAGCCGAAAGATAAGCACTGGCATTCCATGATGGAATATCGTATCATAGTCGTGTTTGCACTTGTGAGAAAGGCCACGTAATGGACTATGAACACGATCAGGTTTAAAGGTTATAACAAACCAATTAAATATTGTAGACCACGCAGTGGTGTACTTAGGGTCCCGTACTTTTGCGGCTGGACAGCCGCATGTGGCCCTAAGTAGAGTTAAATCATTTAGTGGTCTCCAGATTGAAGAGCTAGATTTTTTTAAGTTGACAGATAAAACACCATGCAATACAGACGCACAGGCGGAGATGGAGAGGATGCGGGCTCATTCGCCTACTTAAAATAAATGTATAAATGTTAGAAAATTTTCGTTGTCCAAGACCAAAAAGTATAAAATAAATTAATGTTTTAAAAAATACTACAAAATCACGATTTTATAAATGCACGTAAAGAAAAAGGATCGTTCAAGTTGTCTCTATTTCTGGGCTGAAGTATAAACTATGTGCATTTAATTATAATATTTGATTGTAAAAGCGTGGGGCGCTGGAACGCGAAATACTTTATTGTTAACAAATACTAGTACTAACTTCCTGGCGGAAGCTGCATGAGGTCGCACAAGAGCATAACATTTACACCGCCAAAGGGTTAGCAAAGGGAACCAAAGATATCTCGTCCACGAACAAGAACTATAAATTATACCACTGTTGACGCATTACTCTTATGTACTTAATTTCCTGAAAGAAGAGGCGTTAAAAATGTCGGTGAATGTCGTCTCTCCTCACTGATGGCGCATGTTTTGTCTGATTTCGACAAACTGGTACTTTGAACAGACTGTTTAATGTAGAGCCACCTACTAGTCGTGCTGTAACAATTATTCAATATTAAAATACAAAACGTTTTCAACTCATAGTTCCTAAATGCATCGAACCCCTGACCGCAAAATAACAACAAAACAAAAATATTCGCGTCACGTGCAGCACACTGGCAGTCAAGGTAATAAATACCAGTAAATCACAGTGACTCATTACAGAATAATGTCGAAAATGACGAAATTTGGCGAGGAATCAAAATACGTAAATATTTAAATAAGTCTTTATACTTCTACAAGTCTTGCGGTTGTATTACGTGATTGCCGGCACGCGTTCGATTTTAAGCGTCTCATAAATCTATTGTTCGATTTATACCCGTTGTTAAATATTTGTGAAGCTGCCTGCATTAAAAGAATTAATAAGAAAATAATGTGAGCGTGTTGTCTTCTTTTCCGGATCCACTTCTGTCTTAAGCCTAATCTAATTTGCTTCACAATAATGGGATAATTTCGCTACTGATGATGGCATCAGTAGCGAAATTATCCCAAGTAAGGCTCGCCTTGCTGTACTGCAGGGCGTTTTGGCGCCAACACTGATGTATGGTAGCGAATCATGGGTATGGCAGAAGAAACATGAGAGTAGAATCAATGCTGTGGAGATGAGAGCTTTAAGGAGTATGTGCGGAGTAAGTATGATAGGTAGAGTGCGTAACAGTGTGATAAGGTAAAAGTGTGGTCTAAAAGAAGATGTAGTGACAAAGATTGAAAAAGGAATGTTGCGTTGGTTTGGACATTTGGAACGGATGGATGAAAGAAGAAATACGAAAGGAGTATATCGTGCGAGAATGAATGGAAATGTCGGTAGGGGACCTAGGCGGACGTACGCCGACCAAATAGGTAACGTACTAAAAAGGGCCAAATTAAAAGTACCCATTATCGACGCGCATGCATGATGAGGTAAATGAATGTCGAGGAAGCGAAAGAGGTATGTTTGAACCGAAGCATGTGGCGTTCCATAGTCTCTGCCTACCCAAATGGGAGACAGGCGTGACGATATAGATAGATAGATAGATAGAATAGCATAGTAAGTCAAAAGGAGCATTGGGCTTCCTATATCACGCTGTCTAGGGTTGGTACATAATTCGACGGCGAGTTTTCCGTCTCTTTGTAAAGATACATTTGCTTCATAAACAACAACATAACATAACTTCACGCCTTTAACTCCGATGGTGTACGCAGAGGTGTATTAAACACCCACACTTCGCCAGTTATGTTTCGTCTTGACGAGCACTTTGGTGCGGGTGGTAACTAGGATACTCTAGGGTCCGATGAAGGAGCCAGAAGGTGGCCAACCTTCCGGCTCCTTCGACGAACTCATCATCAACAACCTTTAACAGTCCAATGCTGGACTAGGCCTCTCCTTTGAAAGGAGGAATTGGCCTACTATACTACGCTGGCCAAACGGGTTGGTATAGGGTTTGTAGCAAGTTTTCCTTCTCTTTACAGTGCTGTTCTCTGCATAATATGCTTCCTCTGTCGGCTCTAACGACACCCATGGGATGGTATGGGGTAGTAACATTCCGTATTCTTAATCCGTCACCACACGAAATTCGACGAATTCAGTAGTTACAAAAATCTATTTGACTTGCATAATGATGATAATGGTGACTTCAAGGACGTAAATCATGCGGTAATGCCAGTTTTTTTGTACGAGATTCTTCAAACTAGACAAACTCTACTAGCTCTCTGCTCACAAGACTCATTCGCTACTTTTGGATCTTACCGAGTCTAGAATTAAGAGTTTCTTGACGTAATCGTGATTTAATATATGCTTTCATGGCGAACAAACGTTTTTCACCATCTTTAATTGTCTCACAAAAACGTGAAATTGTGTTTCGAAGAGCATTTTTACGGAGACGACTACTTTTATACGTTCCCGTTTCTTGAGATCTATATTTTTTAAAACGCGCAGCACCTTTTGTAGGTCTACCCATAACTTGTTGACAATACAACAATACACTAAAAAGTATTTAATAAAAATAACTATGTTAAAAAAACGGACTTCACAAACTAAAAAGTAAAAAAAATAAAGGTTTAATATTAATTAAATACTACCTTTTATTTATACTAGCTGTGCCCGCGGCTTCGCCCGCGTGGAATCGGTATCCTTTAAGTATCCCTTTCTGTGGCCTTGATAATGTAAAATAACATAATGATCGGTTGATGAAACTCACACTCATATTTAAGTTTCTTACTTACCTACTGTATTAGAAAAGTAGTAACCTGAAACTGCCACCTAAATTCTTAGCTCTTTCTTTTAATAAATACTATCTGGTCCGTATTTTTGTTTATAATATCGCTGATCTGGCCGGATTACATAATTATTAGTTAATTTTAATCTTAACCCTCATAAAGTAACACTCGAATAGTAAGTCTATGATGCTCTACTATGTAATATAAGCTGTAATAGTGTGCAATACCTAAAGAATATTCTACTCTACCGACCAGTTGGAATCTGACGCGTCGCGCATGCCGTTAAGGCAAACCGCTTCCATTTTATATGAAAACCGTAAACGACTCTAAAAACTATTTGCAGCTCACTGTTTTTCGTTAATTAAGTGTACTTGCGATAATTTTATCTACAACAACGTCTCTGTGTGCACAACATTTTGTGTGACGTTGTCCAGAGCGTGCACAAACAGTTTTCTTGAGTCGCTTACCCGGGAAAGGGCCACGTAAAAGTTGACCATGCGAGAAACAGGGGCTCGAAAGTTATTAAGTAACAAATTTGCAGTAATAATGTAATTCAGAATATGCAACACATAGGCACAACATAAAAATATCGTGTGTTTTAATCCAGCTAGTTCTTGTTGTGAGCAAGTCGGCAAGCCTTAGATGGCACCACTGCACTGGCAACATTAAAAGTCGGTGTTAAGATCTAGCGCTGACAATATAAATATTAGAAAAGAAATTAAAACAAACTTTTGCCCAAATTGAGTCCGAATCACTTGATAACCAATGTGGATATATGTATATTTTAAATTACGATAACTTTTGATAGAATAAACGGATTCTGATAAACTAAAGCTAAAGACTAAATGTTAACCAAAGACAATTTAGTGTGTTATAAGCAAGTCGGCCATAGTACCGCTAAAATAATAATTTTAAGTAATACCCCTAGATAGCACCACTGGCAAAATTAAAAGTCGGTGTTAAGATCCACCGCTGACAATATAAATATTAGAAAATTAGATAAAGCAAACTTTTGCCCAAATTGAATCCGAATCACTTGATAGCCTATGCGGATATATGTATGTATACTTTAAATTGCGATAACTTTTGATAGAATAAACGGATTCTGATAAACTAAAGACTAAATGTTAGCCAAAGACACAAACTATGCGTTTGTCATCGCGATACAAACAATTTAGTGTGTTGCTTGAATTCAAGTCTATTAAATTTATTGAATGACACTGCTAGACTCCCATAGGTGATAGCGTGATGATTGTTGTCCAAGATTGTAATCGGGTCTTCAGGCAATATATTGGTGAAAACCGCATCAAAATCCGTTCACTGGTTATTGCGTGATGATTAAACAAACATACAGACAGACAGAAAGACAGACAGACAGACAGACAATAATTTTAAAAAAATTGTTTTGTGTTCTATATCAATAACATGTCACAATCCAATTGAAATTTGGCAAAATATTCAATGTACAGACAAAGTGCTCTTTGAGTTTTATTATGGTAAAGATGTGCTATTTACTAATAGGTTTGAAGTTGGTGCCAAGCTTTAAACAAATAATAAGTAATATTTTAATCACTTATATGAATAGATACGATCAAATAAATGCAATGAAATGCCTACTTTAAAGATTAAGATACGTAAATAAACCTAATAAAGTGCAATTAAATCTTAATATGGATTGGCACCGACTGTAAATATATTAGTAAATAGCACAAATAAATAATATGTAGTATTTAATTAATATTAAACCTTTTTACTTTTTAGTTTTTGAAGTCAGTTTTTTTTAAGGTAATTATTTTTATTTGCTTTATGTATTTGTCTTAGTTGATAAGTTTGAAAAGTAAGTGGTGCGCACCATGTGTTAGCATTTAAGATCCTTTGCTCAGTCTGTTAGATTGCTACGCAAAGGTACTCTTCGATACTTGATGTCCTCTCTAAGTCTGGTCTGCTCCATCACTCGGTGCTTTGGCAGATGTGGCCAGCCCATTGCCATTCTAACCTGCTTATGCGGTGAGGTATGTGGGTAACTCCAGTTCTCTTCCGGATGATCTCATAACACAGTGCCAAGGCACGCTGCGCGACTTTAACCCGGGCGCAATGGGGGTTGGGTCTGTGAGACCCGTAACATTTTATTTCACTTGTAGTTCAGGTACTATGCGTGCGACGTTTCCGCTCTTCTCAGTAGCTGGAAATGTTGAGTTGATCTATGCGTCGCAGGTAACACACTGCTTCCCGTAATATCTGTTCACTTGATTTTTCAACAAGTTAAATCGAACGTCTTTCCTGTTCACTGTGTTTTACAATCAAATATTATAATAAAAAGCACATATTTTACACTTCAGCCCAGAAATAGAGACAACTTGAACAATTCATAATTTATTTTTTGTTTTTACGTGCATTTATAAAAGCATGTTTTCCTAGTGTTTTTTAAACTATTAATTTATTCATTCATAAAGTTAAGTCTGCAGATTAACCCGACTGTGACTGTTTACGTTTCGGCACCGTATGTACCGACTGGAATACATTTATTTACTCAAAACAATATAGAAAATAGGCACTCCGTAATAAATTTATTTTTGGTGATAATATTTTAAGGGATGAAAATGCAATGTTGGTAGGTATTCCGCGTACCATTAGTGTTTTATTACTTAAACTTTCGCAAACTAAACTTATGCTAAGCTACATTTAATGAATGTGAAATATGAACGAATACTATGCTTTAGTTTCCTGAATGAAGAACATTATTGCGTGTTTTTTTTTATTATATTCAAACATACACATACATAGTCTCACGCCTATATCCCCGAAGAGGTAGGTAGCGGTATATTGCTACACCCACTTTTCGCCAGATTTATTTTAGTCCCACGTAATAGGGGGCGAGCCTATTGCCGTACCGGGCACATTACCAGACTCCAAGCTGCTCCTGAGAATTTCCTAACGGATTTCTTTTTATTACAAATAGTAAAAATATACTGCCTCGGTGGTCCAGTGGTTAGCGCATGAGTCTGCAGACCGGGCTTTCCCAGGTTCGACTACCGGGTAGTGTAAAAGTAGTGAGCAAAGTATGAGAACCACGATTTACGTGGCTTCGACGTTACTGAATGTTAGCAGACATCTTAATGCTTCTAGTGGGTAGGCTCCAACACCTGTAGGAGAAAGTCATCCAAGCGTTGACCTTTACAAGCGTTGCTTTACTTTGCTGATCTATTACGAACGCCTAGCCAAGTCACGCTGTAAGCACTAGAATGTGACTGCAAAATACTATTAACATTTACCTAAGCAGGCAGCGATAGCCTAGTAGAGATACTAACAGACTGCCATGCAGAGGGTATTGGGTTCGAATCCACGGCGCGCCCCAATAACTTTTCGGAGTTATGTGCGTCTCGGAGAGCACGTTAGGCCATCGGTCCCGGTTGTCATGAAGATATTTGACAGTCGTTACAGGGCGTCAGTACCTTCTAAATAAAATGACACTAGTCTAAACCATGGAATATCGCTATCCCTTCGGGTTGCAGTGGTCAGGCAGGCAGTTGCTCTGTGGAAAAGCTAATACTCAGCCAAATCCGGTTAGACTAGGAAGCGGACCCCAGATTGAAAACTGGGATTACGCTAAGAGGATGATGATTTACCTAAGCAGGATATCTAATCTGAGACTTCATGACCAGAAGCAATATTACGTTTTCAATATTTCCTCTGACTTCCGAATAGATCAGAGACATCAACAATAAAAATACACTACAAAGATATCATATCATTTTCCTGCTTAATGTTACACAAGACAAAAAAAAACATTCTAATTCATAACTCTTTTGAGTGCTCGATGTCGGCATATGCCCATCAAATTCATAATAAATGGGTCCAAAAAGGGTTTCTTTATATCCCTATAAGGCACCCGGTGCCATATGTGGAACAACGACTTTAATCGTTCTTATAAAATATAAAACTACGAATAGGGACATCTTTAGATATTTTGATAGAAGCTACTACCATTTAGGAATTTAGTAATATGACTTTTTACCTAAAGATGTCGTTCGTGTTATTTTTATAACGCAATCAGTGTGAAATTTTAATGAAAATGTTAAGTTAGTCGTCTGTCTCAAAACACAAATAAAATAAAAAATAGTAAATGAACAGTTTTGACTGGAAGAAAAATACTGTGTGTTATAACATAGTGTATATTTTACAAAGGTAAGGTGTTTTTTATATTACAATAGTGAACTTATTAGTAAATCATATTTTTATGGATGTGCCACATATGGTACGTTGAGCTTTAGTGTCCGGTTTTACTCATACGTACTTACGGTAACTTTCCTCATGCATAATTCAATTTTATTTCAGATAATGTTGCAAAGAGGATTGTATGATGTAGATATGATGGTTTCTCGAATATTGCTTCTGGAAGTGAAGACAAACCAAATTTTTCTGAAAGTGATGATGGCATCGGGAAAATTCAGTTCATCCAAAACCCTTTATCAGAGCCATTTAGCGAAGTGGAAACTTCCTTTCCTCTGCAGAAACATTAGGGCTTGCCTCCCGTCAACGAACTTGTTACGAATATTGAAAATCGTCAGCCAAAATTATCAGACCCTCAGCCTAGTACCTTCATCAGGAATGGCTTCAGGTACAACTACAGGTACCCTTACACAATCTCGGGCACGTAAACGATCATTGACTATGAGTAATGCAATGGGTTATAGATTTATAATCCTTGGTTCTTAGACTGTCACCCAAAAAAGAAACAAAGGTCTCTCATGAAAAGACTTCAAAATATTCATCATAAAAGACCTAAAAAAATGAAATGTTTGAAAAGTTTAGAGAGGTTCTTCAGAGCAAATTGTGATAATATAGATATTGTCACCGTTATCGTCCCACGATAACAAACTAGTTCTTTTATCATCGTCTTTTGTGGGTCAAGTCAATAAAAAAGAAAATGTTCTTGAGGCTATTTTATCATCTTCTCGACGATACTCTTCTAAATTGCTGGTTATTGTACAAAAGGGTTAAGGAGCAGTAGCATACGCTAACCCCAATGAAACAGAAGGTACAGAAGGATTTCAAATTTGAAGTGGGAAAAGTTTATGCTTGTTTGGGCTATTAATAATCAAACAGAGAGGTAATATAGGTTTATCTGATGAAATTGAAATTAAAAGACAGAAGCCAAATACATAAATCCTGCCTCCTCGTGATGTCAGACGTGATGGGTTTGAGAAGTTTCTAGTTTGGGGCACAAAAAGACAACGATTCAAATATCCTGCTTGGAAAAGAAAAACATTCTTAACTTGTAATAAATGTCAAGTACAACTCCCTAAATAAATATAATAACCGTTGTAGATCTTATCATCAATAAAAGAAAATTGAAATTTATTATAATACTTAGTTCTATACTTTTTTTTCATATTAATAGCAATATATAAAAAAGTTAAAAATATTATACCTAGTTATTTAATTTTATTCAAAATAATAAGTCACCAATTGAAAAAAAATGTAATAGTAAACTATTTCCAAAACATTTCAATTGTACTAATTTATTACCAAAAAGCATAAGTTAAGACTCAGTGTACCGTATATGGAACAGAAATAAAAAGTTGTATTTTTCGTAAAATATGGATTTATTTTTATTTTTATAAGTATATTCTAGCTTCTGATCACTTATTACAACTTATATATTTTTGTCACGCACTAACAAAAAATTGAGACTTGTGGGATATTTCTGTTCTAAAAAGGCTGAATACTTAAGTGGGACTGCATTTCCAGGGATTTCTGTTGCATACATGTCTTTCCTTGGGACGCATGGTTCGATGTTTGAGTGATTTGAACATTTAAATAATATTTTTCTCTTAAACGTGCTAGATGAGATGACTAGAGAAATTTTAGCTCAGTATGGCCTAATAGACGATCACCTATGTACGCATAACCGACTTTTCGAAGAACATAAAGTACTTTGCAAGGGTAATGAGCTTGTTAAGTTGTTAATTAAAGCTTTCTCTCCCCTGTGTCAGTTGTCGAAATGTCAAAAAGAACGAACGAACGAAAGAGGTGTCCATGCTAATCGGGATTTGCGTGACTATCCGGAACAGGACGTCGACAGGCGGTGTAACTGGGAAGGCATCGAACACCTTTATGGGAGTGTCACTTTCATCCCTTCCGCTGACCCAAATGATAGAGCCTTTAATTTGGGTTGACATACATACGTACCTATACTTCTGCCTTTTTTCCGTCGCGATAGGCAGAGACAACAGAACAACACATCCTTTTAATTTATCCTAACATCTCTTGCGCGCTTCCTCTACATTAATTTCTCTTTTCTTACATCATTTCCATTTTCAGGCGCATCGAGGTGTTTGAGATTCCAGCGTGTAGTAAAAAAAATCGAAAGGAAAAAAGAAAACGTAGAATTAAGCTATCCAATTGGGTAGTGCCGATTAATAGGATATTTAATCAAAGGCCTTTTATAAGACCGACAGATCACCTAACAGCCTAGAGACGTCCACACGGACATAGGCCTTTCTTGCCATCTTAACCACATCGTAGGTCCAGACCATCGAATAAAATCGAAAAATGTAAGCTATCTAATGATAATTATTCATAGAATTTGATTAAGCAATTAATTCACTGTCTATTGAACGTTTCAAGTAATATTGAATGAGATATATTTTGTAAATCTAGTTAAACTGTTTGACACGTCATTTAATGGAATCTCAAACGAGAATATCCATTTTATATAGCAATTTATTATAGGTAAACGTTATTTTATGGGTCAAAACCACATTACCTAATTCATTTAGGCATAAATACCTCCACAATCCCTCGTGGCCTCAATCGTAGTAATTATCTTAACTTAATTAGTCAACTGAAATATCTAATACTTCAGAGGTAAGCCCGAAGTCAAAGGAAATAATTAGTTTACTAGGGTCCCAATGCCGTAAGTACTTATGTACGTGGAATTTACTAATTAATTATTAACTTACATTCAACCTTTATGTATATTATTATACTAGAGGACACTCGCAGCTAAGTCCGCAAGTTTTTTCATTAAACCATTTGGGCGCGATCTCGTGAGAATTTTGGGCAATCTCTTCTTATGCAGTTTTGCGGTCCCTAACGAACATAAATGGTGAATTTCAGCTTTTTGCCTCAATAGTTTTGGCTGTACCTTGTCTATCAGTCAGCCAGTAACGCAAGAATTTAATTGTTATATGTATAGTTAGATAGTGCCAGGTCCATGATGCAAGGGCGCGAATCCATAAAAAAGAACGGCCAAAAAAACTAAAAGTTACTCTTTTTTACCTCCATGTTTCAATTATCTGTACTGAACAAAAAATAAAAGCTTAACTTTGCCTTTGGGTGTATTTTGGCATAATATAAGATTAATCTACTGCTCAAGATATCGTAGAGATTCGATTAGGCTTGACCTCTGAGTTTGCTGACCAAATAAATCAAGTATAAGGACCGGAACCCTCGAAACGCCACATCAATGCGTAATTTGAATAATTCTCAATGATTGAAGAGCGCATGGTTGAGTTAGTACAGATTATGTAAATAAATTCATTGAATTGAATTTCGACTGTGTAACTTACTTTTGTGCCGGTTGATTGTTTTACTAGCTTGTTAGTTTCTGAATTCCGTGTGGTGAATGATTGAGTATACAAAATGAGACTGCCCCATTTTATTCCGTAAGTGTCGTAACAGGCGACTAAAAATACACAAAGCACATAGCGCAAATGTCTGCCTCTTTGGTCCAGTGGATAGCGTATGCGACTGCTGATGGTGGTCCCGGATTCGATTCCCGGGTCGGGCAAAAGTGTTACTGGGTTTTTCCGAATTCTCAGTAGCTGAGAATCTCTCACAGAGTCTGGTGATGTGCCCAGGAACGGCAATAGGCTCGCCTCCTATTACGAGGGACCTAAAAATTCATGGCGAAATGTGGGTGTAATACCTATTATGTCTCTGCCTACTCCTTCGGGGATACAGGCGTGAGTCTATTAATAAATTAAAAAAACATAGCGAAAACACGGAAAACTCGACATCATACCCTGTACCAAACCTGTGGCCAGCGTGGTATACAAAATTTCACCATCCCACATCATGCCATGGGTGTCAAAGGAGGTGACTCAAGGAAATATACGAAGCAAATAATATCTTTGTAAAGAGATGGAAAACTCGACATCGTTCCCTATAATATGAACCCGTCTGGCTAGCCTTGTATAGTAAGCCTAATCATTAGAAGGATTTCTTCTAATGATTCACAGTGCCACTGTGATGCAATTTAGGAGAGGCTTCAGTCCGGCAGCGGAGAAAATTTCTGAAGGTTATACCTTTCGAACTCTATATTCACAGCGCAAGCAGAATTGTATAACGCCCACACTTCTGACGAAATGCCAAATATCTAAATGTAAAGGCTGTCGGTCTAAAGGCTGGTATCAACCGAGTGCCCATACATACTTTTTCACCCGAAGTTGGATGTAAAAATGTTCATAAATATTACTTTGTGACCTAAACGAAATAAATAGCTCTGACTTTGAACATTACACGATTCTCAGCCCAATTTCTTTGTTATAAACATCTATTTAAATATTAATCGTACTTAAAATATATTTCCGAGAGACTCCGAAGTATATAAACGCCTACGACACAGTTTTTCGTATATCATTGTGCTCGAACCTACGATTATTGAAGGTGTTATTATAATAAGAATATTTAAATGTAGGAATTCAAGGGAATTGCGTTGGCGGTGAGCTATGTACGGCATTGTTGGATTACACGAAGGAATATTACTTATATTGACATATACTCGTAAATGCCTTTATTTGGCGTGTGTGTGAATTGATATTTTCGTCCAAAATTTCGCTCTCTATGACGTCCAATCTCTCTACTATGGTCAGCTTGTCTACGAAAATATTTTTAAACGCTAAATAAAATGTTTACTGCCGAAGTTTTTAATAGATGTGCGTTTTTATCTGACAAACTGACTTTCTCTTTCTATAAAATATTTAAGGTAATCTTCTAATACCTCATTAGTAGCGACATTAAATTAGTAATTTTAGGGTAAAACTAAATAAAATATACGATGCTTTACAATTACTGAAGGACGGTCACGACTCCAACAAAAAAGTCACAAGCACTACAGCCAAATCGTCCATACTTTAAACGATTGTTCCAAGATTTTCAAACATCACCGTACGGTCATGATGTAATTTGCAACTTGATCAAAGTGCCAATTACATCATGACCGTAAAAGTCAAGTACATTTTGATTTCAATAAAATGTCTATTGTATTGAAATCAAAATGTAAAATTCCACATTTAGATAATATCAATTGACGCAACTTGATAATTGTTTCCAATTAGAAGACGCACCTGCAGACTATGGATAAAATCTTCATTAATATGTATGAATCACTGAGACGATCTTCGTGACTGAACGTTTCTATTTACTTAGGATGCTGTGATCATTGCTTTGAAGAGCTAGGGGCTTAGACGACAATCACGATTGATCTGTAACGTGACGTCAAGTCCATGACCACTCTTAATACAAGCTAAGAAATAATTTATGTGCATTGCAATGAGGTATTTCCTACTTATTTGTAATGTTCTGCTGATGTTGTATAAGGATACTGCATTAACACAACTCATGACAACGATCGATTGGTAAAGTATAAATAAAAATGTAACAACAAGATGTTTGTATGCGCATAACTTCCAAACTGCACCAAATTGTATTAATCTTTCTTTTATGTGTTCGTTATTACCTAGAGAAGGTTTGAATGACAAAAAAATGCAAAATATTAAAAAAATACATGGCGGTACAAAGTTTGCTGATCGGCTAGAATTATAACAAAGTAGAGAATGCCCGCAGCTTCGCCCACATATATTTAATTAATCGTGTTCCAGCGATCCCGCCCGTGGGAATTTGGAGAATTCTTAGGGCTCGCCTACACTGCGCAAGGAACATTCATGCCTAATTTCAGCTTCTCGCGGCCAGTTATTTCGGCTGTGCGTTGTCTGACAGTCAGTCAGTAACGGATGAAATTTAAATACTGCATGTAAGGAACGGCGTACCAAAAACCGAGACCATTACACAATACTGAAGCCCTTGGTGGTCGAATTTTCCGGACAAAAAGTCACGAAGTTGCCGATTCTTTTTTCTAATTCTCTACCTGTTGTTTCCTCAATATCATGTACTGAATCACTGGTATCGGTTTTCAGTACGCCGTTTTCTACATCCAGTAGGTATAGAAAAGATAAATAAGAAAACGGTTTCTTTATAAATTTGATTGATTGTACACGTTCATGCCTAAACTACTAAATGTAGCATCCTGCAAATCCGCGTACACCTTTTCAGGAGCTCAGCATATTGCAATGACATATTTTCAGAAGCATTCACATACTTCCCGGTATGTATTTGCATTTCTCATTTATCTAAACAGAGTACAAGTAACTTATTGCTTGTATTATATTTCATGTACCTAACAAGTAAAACATAAATTGGCCGCGATTAAAAGCTCTAAATAGTAATAGTTTATTGTGAATGCATAACAATCCTGTAAGCTAATGACTATATTGTTTGCATAACCAAATGATGAATTTCGTAATGAATAACAGGGCGTGGGGCCATATTCCTACTTCACCAGTTGCATTGCAAGCTTTTAAATCCAATATTTACCATTACAATATACAGGTTGTTGATTTGCATTTTCAAAATATTTTAAGGGGTGAATATTCTCCTATAACTGAATACAAATACATAAAAAAATAAGCCACTAAAAGTTAAAAAAAAAATTTCGTCGTCGTACACTTTGAAACTTAACTCGGTGAATAGACCGCCGCCGCCGCTCAGGTGCCTAACACACACAAGCTCACTTACCTACAGTGACTGGGCGATACAGTTTTATTTTGCACGATTCAACAGTTTATTCTGAATTACTGCCTAAGTAAATGAAAATTAGAAAATAGGATCTTATATTTTATGAAAATAGGATCTTAAATATATCATCGCACACTGTTGAAATAATTTTAGGTGATTAAGTATACTATCTATATAAAATTATTTAAATTTTTTGCAAATGCATTTCAATACCCTGTATTGTAAACTAGAGGATGCGCGCAGCTACGCCGGTAATTTTTTTTATTCGTTTCTAACTGAGCCCTAGGAATTTAAAGAAATCCCTTCTTTACGGTTTTCCTTACGGTCCTCAAAGAATACATAATATGCCAAAGTTTAGCTTCGTGCGTCTAAAAGTCTGTCTTTCAAGTCAGTAACCGAATAATTTTATATACAAGAGATATTGGAAAATTATCATCACTAACAAAATAGCCAATTACTCTGGTGACGAATTGAAACCTCACGTCTGACTGCAAATTATAACTTATAATGAGGTCAACAAAGATAATCCTTGGTCAGAATATACAAACTTTAAACAGTAACTAGAATCCCAGAAATAGAATATCATCCTCACGATTTTATTTCCATAAATGTGACCGACCATGTATTACCCATTAGGCAGTGACTCACAAAGGGAAGAATACATAGTATGATTAATACTAGAAAACCGCAAAGATAACGCCCCTATAGTAGCAATTGTAGTAGAAAACTGCAATGTCACTGTACGTCATTTGGGAAACCCAATAACCTTGCTTCATTTGTATTCTTCAATAGGCAAGCATTTTTGGGTCATGTTTAGACGTTTTAACCCTATCTATATGTATTCCAGCTGAATTTTGTCAGTAGGTACCTACTTGGTTTTTCTGAAGTTTTTTTTTATGACGGTAGGCAGTTACCGCCGCCCATGGACACCCGTATGCCCAAAAGAGACAGAAGTGCGTTGCCGGTCTGCATGGGAAATGAAAAAGGAAGAGGATCGGGATGAAAGAGAAGGAAAAGGGGATGGAGCCTTCGACACTCTCACTCACGAAAAAAATTAAGCACTATAGATAGGTGCCGTACTTTACAGTGATTTTCTGAGGGGTAGCACTCATTCATGCTGAAATCAGTCACATCTGTATCTACAAGGAGTAGTGTCTAGAAAGATGAATAAAATATTTAAGACGACCGGTTGGCGCCGCGGGAGTGTGAGCGACTACTACGCCGAAGGTCGCGGGTTCGACTCCCGCTCAAGTCAAACATTTTGTGTGCATGAACATGGATGTTTGTCTTGGTCTGGGTGTTTCTATGTATAATGTGTATGTGTTTACAAATAAAAAGTATATATCGATGTCTTCCGGCCAAAAGGGGGTAAGAGACATTTTTTGCGAAATTGACTTATATATATGGTTAGAATCGCCTTTTTTTTTCTGCGTCTAATGGTCTAGGTTGCGTGGCTCTAGGACAAACTTTTGTCGCTTAGGCGGTAAAGGAATTGAGGTTCTAACACTAAGTTTTTCGTCATAAACGACAGTTATTTTTAGTGTATTTTATATTATGGTGGTTGGATAAAAATAATATTTCAAAACTGTGAGATAAGCATTTTTGGCTTTGAATATTTTTTTCTTTACTTGATCGTTAAGTAGTTTGGGCTGTAAATTTTTTTTTGTAAAAAATACATTAGTCAAATTTTACTTGAATCTTTGTGTACCAAACTTTCAGTTAGGATATTAGGGCAGTTCCTTTGGATAAAATATATGTCATTTATAACATTTAGGTCTCATTTCCGTGACTTTATTTGGCGTTTATTTTTATTTTCCCTAGTCACCAAATCAATCATCGAAGGCGCTTAGGATAATTCGTCCAAACGAATGTCGCCTTGCATTGTCGCTTACCCTTTTTTTTCCCTCCAAAAAAAACTATCTGGTATGGTGGTTAGATAACAAGGTAAATCAATGGTTTGGTGGTTATCTTACAGAAAAATGACAAACAGCGTCGGTTATCTCACTCTTTCGTTCGAACAAAATGTCATTAGCGTTGCACAGCGAACATTCACCGCGGGCATAAGCACCTCCGTGCTTGCGAGTCCGTTTGGCGCGTAGTTTTTCGAAGGAAATAAAACGGTAAGATTATTTTAATACACTTTTGTATTCATCTATAATTGTGTATTCTAATTAAAAGAAAATGATAACGAGCTATTCAAATACTGTAACGTGTTACCAGTGCAATGTAAAATCCAAATGGCCGTTATGAAAGAACTTGTAAACACAGACCTACTTAGTAAGTACAACCGCCACAGTACTCTAAGACAGTTGCCAAACGCATAGAAATATGTTTTACCAAAATCTAATAATCTGTATGGAACTAAAATATGTTGATACATACTTCCAATACCAGAAGTTATAGCTAATAAATATGTAACAAAACAGCCGTATAAAAACATGTTAAAAATATATTTCGTCAACAACATAGATAAGGTACTTATTTCGTTGTAAATATTGTAGTCATAATAAATATGAACTCCCATTCGCAAAAAAACTCTAGTGGTTTAAACGAATGGTATAAGTGAGAATATTGTAAATTGAAAATTTTGGTCAATAAATAAAAAATAAAAAAAATATTATATATTATATTATATTAAGTTTTATAGGTAAGAAGTCATTCTTTTGCTATCTTGTTCAGACATTACTTCTTTCTCTTAGCGTTATCCCAGTTTCAATCTGGGGTCCGCTTACTAGTCTAACCGGATTTGGCTGAATATTAGCTTTTCCACGAAGCGACTGCCTGTCTGACCTCCGCATCCCGAAGGAATAGCGATATTCCATGGTTTAGACTAGTGTCAGTTTAATAAGAAGGTACTGACGCCCTGTAACGACTGTCAAAGATCTTCATGACAACCGGGACCGACGGCTTAACGTGCTCTCCGAGGCACGGGACAAACGATAATTAACAATTCAATACGCACATAACTCCGAAAAGTCATTGGTGCGCGCCGTGGATTCGAACCCGATACCCTCTGCATGGCAGTCTGTTGGTAGGTATATCCACTCGGCTACCGCTGCCATACTGAATGGTTAAATAAGTACCTACAGAGTTTTTGTTGGCTGGCCTGGCTTAGGATCATAATCAAGGGTTCGAATCCCAGGTTGGGCCAGCAAGGAATTATTGGATTTTTTGATGAATGCTCAGTAACAGTCAAGAGTTAATCCTGCGACTGTGATATGACTCTGTTGTGTCGAATTGCCTATGGGACTATGAGAGTGCGAGAATAAAAACTGCACGTTTGTTTTGCACATATATTAGCGTTAGTAGGTCCCTCTTTTGCAAATCGTTATTCTGCCTCAAAATGTGTCACCGTGACTGATTTAACATGTGTCATCATCATTGTTTTATCGATTGAGTGAATGGATGGGTGAGTGTGAATGAATAGATACACGTCAAAAGCGACAGTAAGAACCCTCTTTTTGGAGTGGCTGAAGGCCGCCACGGTGTCCTCACCTTCCGCTTGACGCATATCTTCATCGGACACGGTTGTTTTGGGTAGTTTCTTTGCTGTGGAGGACTCCCCCGGCAACGGACGTTACGAGGCGATTTACGGCAACTGTAGACGCGGACATGCGGACGACGAGGACCAAACGCCTAACGTCATACCTAAAAGTGGTCCTTAGGTACGAAATTTTAAGTTTATATTTTTTTGTCATACCTAGAATGTCAGCATGAATGTATAATGCAAGACTAACTTACAATGAGTAGCAATTGTTTTGCTTAATTTTCTAAAATAAAGACTGATTGAGCACAATTTCTACTTTTTTTTAATTCATACCTTAGTCGGTTAGCCTGTTTAAAAACTTATAAAAGTCTAATGTATGTATATAAGTATGTACGTATAATTTTATAAGAATTAATCACAATGTGTTTTCGCATTGCATAAAAGAGCTTATAGTATTTTTTATAGATAATTAACTTATAACAATTTTCTTGTTCTTCTGCCATTAACCAATAGCCGGTTATGTGAGACCTAATCAAAAACTATATGGTAAAATTTTGAAACTTTTGGAACGTTCAGAAAATTTTCTATGATTTTTTTTCACTTATTTTGAACTTTAAACTACTCTCCTGTAAAGTTTGTTAAGTGGCGGTTAGCCTCTTTTGGCCGTAAGGCATCGATATGTATGTTTATCCATTATCTAGTACCCATAGTACAAGCTTCTGCTTAGTTTGGGACTAGATGGTGTTGTGTGAATGTGGTAGAATATTATTATTATATTTAAAGAAGATAACATACTTCTAGCATGCTATATCACTCGTTGACCAACACGAACTTTAGAACGTCGCGGCGCCTACTGGTAATTTAAACCCACGCCACGCATTGATTACAATTTTTTGAAGTCAACTATTGCTTACTAAACCAGCATCTATGTGAGAAGTCTATAACGTTGCATAAAGACATTGAGGAGTCTAATAAAAAATATGCATCTGAAATCCTCCAACCTGCACTTGGCCATTGTGAGCCACATCCAGCACTGGATCATTCCATCGTTTATAAACAAAGAACTAATATATTAAAATGTGGATGAAAACAATAAAAAAATATAAAGTATCACTTACAAGGCATTTAACATGGGGTAGGCCTATCTCTAGCTGTGAATGCCTATCGGCTGATACAATGAACATAGCTGGTGCCTAACTAGGCCAAACAAGTTCATTTTGACCTTTTTTGTAGACCTACACATTTAATATCCATACGTAATTCCCAATATATATCTATAAAGAAATTACGTACGTATTCCTGGTATAGCACACGAAATATCTACGCTAAGTTATTCCAATATTAGAATATACCATGTTATTGATCGGACGGCAGCTCGACGAGTTTATGGTTCGTTGGAACATCTACAATTCGTACCAGATATTTGAGATGGAAATCTACGTTTGTCATGCATGCCTCCACCGGTAAACTAATAGTACTTGGTGATGGTGATGTTATCTGGATTCGGTTAAAAAGTACAAAATCTTTATTTAAATATCATAGAAAGTTAAGCCTCGACCAAACCAACGCATTCAGCTCGCGTCCGCGGTGGCGTGCGTGGTGGCGATTATTGCGCGTGCAAAAGTTGTGCACACTGTCGCGTTCGTTCAGGCGTTCACCAGGCTGTAGTCGCGTCACTAAAATGCTGTCTGATACAGATAGTGGATTGAAGAAGTTTTACTTCTGTCTGCTATTATTGAAGACTAAGAGTAACAAGAAGTGAACTTGAGGTGGGTATGATATACTGTGCCAGTGAAGTAAATACCTACCATCATTCGGTAACGCCTTCGTATTTTTTGCCCAAAATTACTAACGATAACAGGTAGACGCTTAAAATTTTCACAGAATATATAGTAGTCTATTACTTTTCAGAATATTAAGTAAAAAAAAGTTAATAATACAGGGGGGCTCCCATACAACAAACGTTATTTTTAAGCAAATTGTTATTAGATCTTAATAAACAGGTAGAAACTTAAAAAAAATATTTAAGTATACATACCACAGACGTGATTATCTTTTATAGATGATGGTACGGAACCCTTCGTGCGCGAGTCCGACTCGTACTTGCCCAATTTTTTATATTATTCTTATAAACAGGGGCCCAATTCTGCTAAATTATTATAGTCTCGATATCATGTCAGTGTCATACTGACGTCACAAAAAGCGTATTCTTCTAAATTATCTGATATTTACATGAAATTGTAACGAGATCGTATGTGTCAACGATGAACTGTTTATTTTAAAATATACGATAATGACATTAGATTATCAGAATAGCGCTTTTAAATCCATTCAAAATATAATATCAATTGGTTTGGTCGTGGCTTTAATCTGTAATCTATAAAGAAATAATATTATCGTTAAAACCTTGAAACTCGCTTTTGATTGAAACCATCGCGCAGTATTGTAACGGTAACTACATATAACGTTACTATGGCCATCTATCGACCAACGGCAGAGACAATCAACAATGACGAAATCTAACCGACACTGACGCATGTGATTATAATATACGTACCCATAAGTTCTCAGCAACTTTCGTCTACCAGCCACGATCACCTAGCCTGATCAGATTCTCCCTACAGTTGGAGATACCTTATGATACTCTTTGCTTAACAGCATTTTAGTTGGCCTTCTAGTCAGGTTACTGCCAATATGCTATACATATGTCTAATTTGCCAAAGTGGTCAAATTTTTGTGTGATTTCTAAATATTTGTTCCGGATTTGTACTTTCTTCATAGTTTTTTTTTTGCGAGAAAAGGATGCTACGGCCGTGCCGCTTTTTTACTCGGCTTGGCGGGGCACTGCCGTGCCCCCAGAGCATGAATCGTAGTTCAATAACCGAATCAAAACATCACATCAAAACTTTTCTTTCAGTTCATTAACTTGTAAAAAATATGCCCATCAAAACTTTTTTGTTTCCAACAAGTTCAATAGATAGCTTGCAAATTCGGCAATACTTCATCTTCGAAAAACTCATAAAAATATTAGCAGTTGGTAAGTTTTAAACAATAAATCTTTATTTTCCCCGATCCAAGTTACTTGTTTGAGCCAAAACATAATTTATGAGATCACATTAAAATGTATTACCAATTTACCATTGCCGGCGAGCATTGGTCATCCTTTTAAAAGAGACTTTTGATTCTCTAACAAGTCAAAGGATTGATTAAAGCTGCCCTTGAAACTTATAATTACCTTGTTATCTATAAATTTCCTGTAAGCAAAATCAATTCATCTCGGCAAGTCTTACTCTTATTATGGTAGGAGAAAACTAGACTCAACCAGGGAAGTACTACCCTCTCACAGAAAATCGACGTAAAGTAACAGTACCCAAACTGTTGCGTTTCGATCGGTGAGTGAGAGTGCCGGAGGCCCATCCCCTATTCCTTCTCCTTCATCCCATTCCTCCTCCTGTCCTTTTTCCCAACCCCAAAGGGCTGCAACGCACTTGTGACTCCTATGGTGTTGCTTGTGTTCATGGGCGGTGGTAATTGCTAACCATCAGGCGATCCGTCTGCTCGTTTGCCGTCTAATTTTATAAAAAAAAACAAAAAAAAAAGTAACTTTTCTTAAGTGAATAAAAAAGGTGAAACACATTGTTCATGTGACAAATACATCAACGCTGTGCGTCGTTTTCCATCATAATTATAAGGGAACAGAAAAATGGGCGGCCATCGATAAGACGCAAACCGCTCATCCAAAATGAAAAATATTGCCTCTTTCTTTAATCACCAAACTAAGGAAAATACCTAGCAGTAAACCATTTAAATGGTGAAACAAAAAACCATTTACCAACCTTTGATTGAGTATTAACTGAAATTATAATGAACGGCGACAAGTGAAGCTTAACAGTTGCAGTACGATTTTAATATTTATTTCCTACGCCATACGAACGACGAGGAGCCGTTTGTTCACCCAAATTCAAAACATGATGTTGTCCTGTGTGGAAATCGAACCCAATTCGATCGATGCAGTGTAAAGCGATCGCTTAACTCACGCCGTTCGTACTGTCAATTCATATTATTAAAGCAGTTTATGTCCCTAATATCGTACAAACAGTGGCGGATTTAATGCTAAAAGAATTCTCTTCGAGTTTACCATATTATTATGGTGATGCAGAGATATTAGACGTTCCTAAAAAGTAATAACGGAAAAAATATGGTAAAATTGTGAATGACTACCGAATTAGTATAATTATATCAAAACGAAAATTAAAAAGCACTTGGACATAATTCTAAAAATGTTTAAAGTTTATTATTAACCCCTTTATTCCTGGTGTCCATCTCAATGCACCTAACTTTATATTTAATGTAACATGAAACGTTGTTAACAAAAGCTGTATTTAAACGTTGTAAAGCACGCGGGGCTTATCTAAAAACGTCGGTATAAACAAAATACAATCGTCCTTTGTGTGGGTAGATCATAATATCCAGTCAAGTAATGACATTTGCCATGACTCAGTGCAAGGCAGGTAAGCCTTCAGATTGTATCATTTTTTTATTGAAATAAGGCGTATTGCTCAATATATTTTTTTTCTCGTAGATTAGGTATTTATTGAGGGTACAGTTTACACGTAAACACAATTCAATAATATAATATTACAAAAAATGCAATTATTTGTTGTGTCCATTTCAATGGACATCAGGTCTCAAATGTCGACAAGCTGTAAAGTATAGATAGACAGTTTTTATTTCATTTAATTTCATTTCATTTATTCAATTTGTAAACATAGGTATTTATGTACACACAGATGTTAACATGGTAAAAGTGCTAACTATGTTTTGCCGATGCTTGGCGTACAAAATGTCATATGGAATTATATTAAAAGGTTTCAATATTCGGATTACAATTTAAACAATAATGCTATTATAAATAAATCAAAATAATAAGAATTTAAATGTCGGAACAACTTAATCATAAGATTGAAATGTCAAATTACATAAAAAAAAAAAAAAAAAAAATACTTAATAATTTTGTCCATACAAAATATCATAAGGTCCTAGATTCTATCCTAGATTGATAAGTCGGCCCTTCATACCTCTGTTTATCCATTATAAAATCGGAGATAGAATAGTAACACTTATTTACTAAAAATATAAACAAGTGTTTTTCAAAAGAATCTAAACATTCCTGGGTCCTAATTTGCCGTTGCAAATTACGCTACTCGGTATGACTTCTAAATTATACAACAACATACCGTTATGTTGTTGTATAATTTAGAAGTCATACCGAGTAGCGATTTGCCGAACAATGCCGTATTATGGGGTGAAACACAGATAGTATTTTGATGTCGCCGAGAGCGCAGGGTTTCAAATAAATACCAGTTACTCCTTACAAATACTCCCATTTCATAAATGTACATCGATGGAAATGTCAATATCTTTAACTCTTTAAATAGAGGTTTACAGCTATCTGTTGACTGTAGATTGCAGAATGATCGTATACATTTTTTTTGCGCTTTGAAAACTATATCCCTGCCAGTTGAGTTGCCCCAATAGATAATACCATACCGAAGAGAAGAGGCGACGTACGCATTGTAAGTCAATAGTGTAGTATGGCGGCTTACAATTTTTGATAATTTATAAAGGGATATTATTCATTGCACATCAAATAAATAATCACATATCAATATATTTTCATCATTTATATGCTTTTTTAAATCAAATAAATTACTTTACTACAAATAAACTGAATGTTTAACAAAACTATTACTGCAGAAAAAAATAAAAAATATATCAGCATGACATTACTTTTATCCTCATAATGCGATACAAATAAATTTATTTAAGTACAAAAATTCTAAATGTTTATCAAAAATACTAACTGCACAGCAAATTAACTAGTGCGCATGTAGAAGATACGCACTGTAAAAGCAAAATATCTATCCGAGTAAACTTATCCACTCAGAAAACTTAATAGGTTATGTTAGGTTCTCTTGTGACCCTTCTCTCAAAAATAGGAGCCCTGCGAAGCAGGGCTCCGTCAACTTAGCTTAGCGGTGCAATTAGTATTTTTGATGGAAAATAAGTATTTTTGACTAACAGTTAAATACAACCCATAAGGGATATTAGTCATTATAAGCAGTGCATTAATAAAATTGCTTTGCATTAAGATAAACAGCCGTACGTTACGTAAATAAATTGTAGTGTGTTTTCTAATACTTTGAGTTGTGTATTCTGCTGTGCAATCAGTAATTTTGATGGAAATTTGGATTAATATTTCATAAAAAAATATTTTATTTGATTTGCGTTTAAATACCACCCATTTATAAAGAGCATATGCAAATGAATTTAATGTTGTTGTAAGGCTCTCTATATGCTGTTCCCATGTCAAATGACAGTCTAATTGAAGACCTAAAAATTTTGTGATGTTTGTTTCACAAACAGTAGTGTTTTCGTATTGTATGGCAAGATTTATTTTAGTAGTACGTTGATTAAATGTCATTATTTTCGTTTTATTTAGATCGATTTTTAAGTTGTTATTTATAAGCCAATTAATTATATTTTTTAGGTCGTTATTTATATCATATTCGAGAGTACTTATGTCATTTCCTGTATAAATTATAGTGCTGTCGTCAGCGTACAATGTCATATTTGGTGACTTTCGGCATATCATTGATATACATTATGAACAATAGCGGACCGATCAGACTACCCTGGGGCACGCCAGACATAATCCCACGGGCTCGAGAAGTGTACGTAGTATCCGTTAGGGTGTTTTTACATATTCTACTTATTGTTGTCATTTGAGAGCGATTTATAAGATAGGATTTTATAAGGCAAAGAGCACTTCCTCTGACTCCATAGTGCTCCAGCTTATCCAGAAGTACACCGTGATCAACGTAATCAAATGCCCGGGACATGTCCATGAGGAGAGCCACAACTGGAGTTTTACTGTCTACATTTGTAATAATCATTTGCATAACTTCGTATAGCGCAGTGTTGATTGATCTACGTTTCCTGAAGCCGTACTGCTCCTTGGCTATGAGATGGTTCTTTTCGAAAAAATAATACAGGTTGTTATGTATGACCTTTTCTATATTTTTTGAAAATATAGGAATAAGAGCTATTGGCCTATAATTTTTCATAAGATTTTTGTCATCCTTTTTATGAATTGGCTTAATTATCGTAGTTTTCAATTTCTCGGGGAAGTGACCATGTTCAATGCAGAGATTGATGATATGGCTCATAATAGGCGCTATTATGTGAGCAACACATTTGACTACACGCGTGATAATGCCATCATACCCATGGCTGTTGGTGTTGTTTAGCGAGTTTATTGTGTGAAATATATCTGATGGAGTTGTAGGTGAGATGAAAATAGAATTTGGATTTCTGGCAATATTCGTACTACAGGATCTTAATTTGAATTTAGTACTGTCAATTCCATCAATGAAGAAGTCATTAAATGCCTCTGCAATAAGTTGAGGGTCCTTAATTAGCGCATTTTGTACAACTATATTCGGAGTCATATTAGCATCTGGAGAGGACATGTTAATATTATTGATAATTTTCCAGGAAGCTTTACATTTATTTTTGGCCGTATTAATTCTATAGTTATTTTGAGCTTTCTGTGTAAATGCAATAATTTTCCTCAACCGAGTAGTGTAATCTTTTAACAATTGTCGATTCTTAGTAGTAGGGTTATGCCTTAATTGCCATAATATGGCTCGTTTACGCTTACTACACAATCTGATACCTTTAGAAATCCACAAGGGTTTCTTACGTGTAGTGATTTTTATTTTTTTAATGGGAAAGCAGAGGTCATAAAAAAGTTTGAATAAATCATAAAAGTAATGAAATGCGTCTTCAGGATTGCTACATTGATAAGAATCATCAAAGCTAAGGTTACGAATGCATTCAATAATTTTTGTCATATTTTCTGAGCAAAAGTCACGCTTTAGCGTGTACCAATATTTAAGAGTACATGTTTTCTTTACTGGGCAGTTTATTATTTGGGCGGTATGGTCTGATAATGCAAGATCAAGTACGTCACATTTACTGCCACAGACATTGTGTATGATGTGGTCAATACATTTTCCACTGGCTAATTGGGTGGGCTGTATTATGTCATTTTTTAAATTATAATTTAAGAGGAGGCTTTGTAGATTGTGCGTTAATTTAGTTGATACCAGTGTGTCAATATTTAGATTACCACAAAGAACTTTTTTCTTACTATTTTTTGTACCAAGCATTCGTAATATACCATTTAATTTTTCAAAGAATATATCTATACTGATGTTTTTAGTTTTAGGTGGTCTGTATAAGCAGACAACTATCAATTGGTGTATTACCAATTCAATAGCACAGCACTCTATGACATTAGGTACACAATTTCATATCATATAAACATTCAAATCAATAATTTTATACTTATGTATTTGATAGACAAGAAATACCCGAGCCACCATTTCTAGTACTTCGCATTGAGAGTGTAGCAAGCCTATAATTAGGAATGTTTAGATGTATATCATCCCCACTTATGATGTTGTGTTCTGTTACACATATTATATCAATACTACGCCTTTTATTCCAGAGCTCATCTAGATGGAATGTAAGAAGGGCCGACTTACCAATAAGGCCATTTATATTCTGATGTAAAATATTAATATTCTTATACACGAAAAAAATTACAGCCATCAGACTTATTATCTAAACCTAGAGATATGTCACAATTTACAATATTAGCAGGAATGTCACATTTTTGTACAGTTTGGTCAGAATTAACAGTATCACAAGTTTGAGTAGATTTAGGAATGTTACAAGTTTGTTTAGTTTAGTCAAAATTAATAATGTCACAAGTTTGGGTAGATTTGTCAATTTTTAACACAGGTTTCAAAGATCTGTTTTTATAGAATTCATCAAATTTAGTTTTATAATCTAAGCGCAATATTTCCCTGAATAAGTTTCGACATATGTTCACAGTAAAATGAGTATATTGGCGTGGGATAAAATTACTATATCCCATATTTAAATAATGACCACTGTATTTAGCACAAACATGGCGTAACAAATAATTTAACTTTTCTTCATTCAAGGTATTGTTAAAAGGTATTTCAGAGACAATGATATTGGTGTTTATTACATTTCTAAACCATATACTCAAATCTGTTTAAAAATCAAATGGATTTGTATCATTAGTGCCAGATAATAAAATTATATAATCATTTTTGGATAGTTCTAACACATTGGATGATTTTAACACATCTATTAGTTTTGCACCAGGTTTCCAAAAGCACAACACAAGAAATTTTTCACCTAAAAGCTTCTGTAAGGTATATTGGATGTTACGTCCCTGATCGTTAGCAATAACAATGACCTTTCTACGGTATGGTGTGTTTTCTGGGAGAGCAGTGTTTTCAGTGGTCTTCGTGTGTAGCAGAGAAACTTGTTCATGAAACTTTGGGACTTGTATTTGTTTTGTGTAAATGTTGCTGTGAGTCACGGTATTTGAAGAGGAGAAACATCCTTCTGTACAACAATTTTGCTTCTGTGTATGTGTCTCATGTATTTGAGAATGAATTTGAGAGCATTGGGTTTGAATTTTTGAGCAACTTGCATTGCGTATAGGAAGTGTTCCCCTGTCTTTTATGGGCGAAGAGGTTGATGGTGATTGCCGGTTTTTGTCATGGATAGATAGCCTTTTGTTTTTCCTAGTTTGTGTACTTGGTGAAATTACTGAATCCAATTTTTTGTAAACCTGAATTACTCTCCTACATTTATCTAATTCACTTCTCAAGTAGCGTATTTCTTCGTTTAAATTGTCTATCTCATTTGTTGCTGATTCTAGACTCTTTGTTAATGTGTCGACTTTGTTGCGGGAGCTCTCACAGCATGATTTGTTTGCACCGAGTGAAGTGTCAGGTAAGCTCAACATTGTGGAGTCAAGAAGTGTCGTATTGTTTATCTCGTTAAATGACAGTGAGCGTCGCATGCGTCTAAGTGTTACATTATCAACACCCATTGTATAAATAAATGATTGTCTTCTATAGCAGATGATACTCAGTGTTGTATAGTGTCGTGATAATTGCAGTACAGTAGTGTCATAAGTTTGTTCGTCGTGTTAGGTAGTCATTCAGGCTACGAAGGTACTAGTATCTTCTTAAAATATGTAGTTTATGCATGTACTGTGAGTCTTGGAAGTGTAATTATTGTATAGTGCAGTCTGTGCTTAGTGTTTCAAACTTACTAACTTACCCACATAATTTTGTTCGTCACCGTTGTAATCCAAATGACGCTAAAAACGGACTTTGTTAATATGTATTTTGAAGTAATTTTGGTAAAAAGTAGTCATAAGACTCACTGTTGGCTTTATGCAGGTTTCACACTTTTAAATTCATGAGCTTTAAGTATATTTTCCGTTATAGGTTTTAAGTTTCAACTGACACTCGGACTTTGCTTGTTGTTGCTAAAGTTGCATTTATTACACAGGTAGCGCGGATAACAATTGTACACATTATTTACGGTATTATACACCACTTTTAGTGTGTTTTTGGATAATACGACCAGATAAACTATTTTTAAGTTAAATATAAATACCATAACCATAAATATAAATACCATAGTTTTATTGATAATAAAGTGATATCTTTACTTTGTTTTAGGTTTTAATCGTACAAACTATCAAATTTTAACATATTACTTGATGTATTAGAAAACGTATATCAGATGTATTAGAGGAAAGTGACGGTGAAGTTATAAGAGGTATAGCTACATGGCAAAACTTAGTATGTTTGGGTAGTGATGATGTATACCTAATTGAAACTACAACAATAATCCATTGTTTTGACGAAGAAAAAGCAATTCAAGTAGCAAAACTTGCAGCTGAACCTGGATCAAGCAATAAAAAAACAAGTAACATCATATCGATAAAATATATAAAACTGGATACAATCCAATTTACTTGGTCAGCCCCACCGCTTCTCAAGAGGGTATACCTACCGATCGAGAAAAGAAAAAATCCAATGATGTGGTTGTAATAAAGTGGATGTGCAAACAAGGGTTCAGGTTCTTGCTTCACATTTTGCTAGAATAGAAGAACAAGATGAGGTAATAAGATGGAACAAATTGTCCAAACAATATATATAACCATTCCAGGCCCTGAACTTGCGCGTTTGTATAACCAAGGAATGGAGGGACTAGATCAAACCGATCGTCTTATTAGTTTGTACCGCATCTTCATTAGATCTAAAAAAATGGAGATTACGGATGATATTCTACGCCATTGACTTGGCACTGAGTTAAAGTTGGCTTGAATATCAAGAGGATTGCAAAACTTGCAACATTCAAATAAAGGCTATTCTAGATTTGTTGCACTTCAGATAACGAACTGCTGAGGCTTTTATAAAACTAGGACAGCCATTAATTGTAAGAAAACGAGGTGGGTCTTCCTATGATCCTAGAAGTCCAGTAAATACCCTAACCAATACACCGAAACGACGTCTTCGTGCAGGAGCTGAAATAAGGCCTGCGAATGAAACTCAATATGATACTGTGGACTATTGCCCAATTATGATAAAAAAAGAAGCTAGACGATGCAAAAAATCGGAGTGTAAGGGTTAACAATATGTGTACTGTTCGAAGTGCGAAATCCATTTGTTTTGCTGGTGAGCGCAATGGCTTTCGAGATTGACATAAAAAACTATGATTGTTTTATTTTTTATAAGTTGTTTCAAAAAATTATATATATTTGTATAACAGTAAAAACTTAAAATTATCATTAGTAAGCTTTTTATCTCATTATCTTATATTATACTAGAGGACGCCAGCAGCTACGCCTGCAATTTTTTTTAATTTACTCGTTATGGTCGATCCCGTGGGAATTTCGGGAAATCCCGTCTTAGTGCACCCCTACGGTCCCCAAGGCACATACATGCCAAATTTCAGCTTCCTGCGCCCAATAGTTTCGGCTGTAGCGTGTCTGTCAGTCAGTCAGTCAGTCAGTAACGCAAGGATTTTATATATTAAGATAAATATGAAGGTGACTGAAATAGTCCTGCTGCCGATAATCTCGAGACCCGCTGTCCTTGTGGATGGACATAAAATTTCCAAAAACTCTAAAAAACCTAAATAATATTTTTATATCACAATTAATTATTTACTATACTAATAACAATAAAAACAGCTTAAACATTTTTCCACCTCATTTTATAAAATCAGGTTTGAAGGGGTTAAGTTGATCATCGCTCAGAGTGCTATGCAAATTTGTTTTCCAGCCACTATTTTAAACTGGAATCACAACGGATTTTCTATTTCTGTTACTTACAATATTAAATAACTATCCTACATTGTATAAAAAGGACAGAAAATTAAATCAAAGCGTTTACATTTTATGGCTGAGCCTAAAGTTTAAAGTGTTTGTTGTAAAGTTTTAATTTACTGCTAAATTGGGAGTGAAACATCTTCAATTACTTTTTGCTTCGTATCAGAGTACCTCAGGATGAAGTTTTATAGCTGTACCGAAAGCTGCCGGTACACAGATTAATTGAAAAACGAGAGCGGTTCTTTTATGGAATTTCTTAAAAACATTAAAGAAGAAACTTAAGAGTACATCTTGAGGCACGGTAGTGCCCCCGCCAAGTTGAGCAAAAAGTGGCACGGCCGTACCATGCTTTTCTCAAAGCAGTTCAAGCCATTTTCGAACCCCTATAACTTCATTTTGGATAAAACTAAATGTCTGATTTTTTATTAACCCAGCAGGCATTATATAAGCATGGTGCATTTGACCCAGTAGTTTAAGAATTATAATGAGTCAAAGTTTCTTAATTTTGTCACTCACTGACCGATCATCAAAAGTCTAAGGAACTTCTAGCAGACATAGAATCTTTAAAATTAGCATACAATTAGTGTTTAGTATATGAATCAAGGACAAACTAAAATAGTTTGCAATTTCGGTCCATTTTTCGAGATACATCAACTGCATAAATAAGTTTGTAATTCGTTAAAAATATATATTTTATTTCTTTATTTATTTATAGTCTCAAGCCTGTTTCCCCGAAGGGGTAGGCAGAGGTGTAAATATTACACCCACATTCCGCCAGATTTATTTTAGTCCCACGTAATAGGGGGCGAGCCTATTGCCGTACCGGGCACATAACCAGACTCCGTGCTGCTACTGAGAATTTCCTAGCGGAAAAACCCAATACCACTTTGCCCGACCCGGGAATCGAACCCGAGACCTCCCAATCCCACGCGCACGTTTATGCCGCGAGACCAACGAGGCAGTCAGAAAAATATATAGGATTACAAAATAACATTTGCGGTTAGGGCCTTAATAAAAAAAAATCGTTGTTGGTGAACAAGAAGTAGAAGCTAGTCTTCTTAAAGGATTTGCCATTTCGTCATCATCATATTAGCCGAAGAACGTCAACTACTGGACATAGATCTCTCCCAAGGTTCGCAACATGGACCGTGGAGGCCTACCTCTGCTACGACTTCCGGTGCCTGGCAGACACTCCAGAAACTTCCGCTCCAACGGCCACAGGTTCTTCTGGCTACGTGCCCTGCTCACATATATTTTCCATTTACTGCAAAGTTAATCACTGCAAATAGTTGCACTTATACTTTTACAAGGAATCTCAAAAACTTAAAAGTTTTGTTAAAACAATGTGTTCAGTTAAATCGAACTATTACTTGAGTATTTGCTTAGCTATAATTGTGCCTTAAATAGTCTTAATATAAAATATTCATTACAATGAGAAATTTGACATTAATACCCATCACCAAGCCAAAGACGTCTCATTTTGGACACCATGCCAAGTCATACTAAGCAAAAATAGTACTTGGGGAACGCAATTTTCTTTCATTTTTAAGCCGCAATTGAAAGTACTTACGCGCGTGCGATGCTTGAAATATCTATGTACTTATCCATGGGTGCATAGGACATCTATAGAAAATGAATTTTGAAAAATGCTTAATTTTGTAACTAATGAGAAAAAATGTATGGTGACTTTGAGCCTCAATATCTCCTGAACCAGTAATTTCCCAGGTATGGTGCCCAAGCCCCCCGTGGGATCTCCACCTTGTCGTGGTGGGGGGCTCAGTAACCGTGGGTTAGAGGTACACCCACGGTGAAGCTAAGCGGGATCCCGGGCGGAGACGCTCCACGTGGTCTTGGGTGAGACCTGCGTAAGATGCGTCCAAGGTGCGGGTGCGGGGGATAGTTCTGTCTGTCCCTCGCAGTCGGTTGCGGTCGCGGGAGGAGAGGCGTGTCGGTTTTGCTTTGCCGCGCACCCTATCTCTTGCGACCAATTGGGGCGCACCATTGTTGCGTCGCGGTGGGGCCGCAGAGGAAGAGGAGATGCGGTGTTGCGTTGCCGTCCTCCCTATCCTCTGCGGCCGCTGGGTGCTTTGGGGGTGGAGCCCAACACCTTCATCCACCGCCAAGGAGGGTTTTGTTTGGTCAGGGCCCGCTTGACCATCTGGCGGTCCAATACCCGTCTGGGGGTTGCGACGAATGCTACGGCGATACCCGACCCTCCGACACACGGGTACATGTGAAAAAAAAACCCAAGTAAAAAATATTCGAAATTATTGGAGCAATATGGCATTTAAGTTTTCGTTAAGGGTCTTTTTACAACCTGTATATTTACAATAAATAGGAGAAGTTCTAATTAAAGCTATGAATTTGCCTGATGACAATAAAATCGATCTCGATTGTTTTTGGCTTAGCTAATGACGTAGCAGGCATGAAATTAAATATGTATATTATGATATGCATTAACTCGATAAAAGGTGAAACTGGTCAAACCACACATTTTTGTATAACTTTGACTTTCGTTTGAAGGCCAATGAAGTAACGGTGTATTTCGTAACATTTTATATACATTCTTGCATAGAGAATCTAGCAATTTAGTTGTCTACAATTATTTTTGAATAAATTTATCATGTTTTTTGTACATTAAATTTCAAACACTTGATATTTATACATCCTGACAAAGTTATAAAGCTAGTATTACCCAAGGAATTCAATAATCCTAGTTATTAAATTGTGCTTTTGTAATATGCATTCAAAACGTGCAAGATTTCGTTTCTCCAGGGAAAACTCTAATTCATAATTTGGTAATCATCGCCGCCTGTGTAGTTTGATATATTGCCGCCCAATATATCAAACTACATAAAAATGTTTATAAACTTTATATTATTTATAAATGACATAACATTATTATTTTAGTGTATAAAATTATTACAAAAAAATATTCTAATGCATATTTCGCAATAATAAACGATCTCAGTTTTGTTTCGGGTAGTCATGTTATACGCGATTATGTTGAGCACTAAATAAAAGTGTTTTAATTTTATTATATTGTTTAAAATGACCATCATCCTGACTGTGAACTGATTGGAGATTCAAAAATAAAAGTTTGTCAAAAACGTACTTAACCGGTCTTCTGATGGTGATATAAAGATCGCGACATTTTATTTCAAAATTGGTTTTATCATCGGAGTGAAAGGTGAATGTGGTAATAGAAGATACTATGTATCTTTATTTAATTGTTTTCTCCATATTTATTAGTAATGGCAGTGAAGCAGCTCCGGGGAAAGGTAAGTGATTGGACATTTTTGGTAAAAAGAATCTTTTAATCATCATCATCAGCCCTGTATATAAACTGTCCCACTGCTGGGCACGGCCGCGTCTCACTATGACAATGATAAGGCCTTAGTTCACCACGCTGACCAAGTGCCGGTTGGCAGACTTATCATGTCCTTCGAGAACATTATGGAGACCTCTCTAAGAGGTGCAGTGCAGGTGCCTCACAATATTTTCCTTCACCGTTTAGCAGGCGATAATTAACAATTTAATTCCCACATCAATCATTTCGAAAAGTCATTGGTGCGCGTTGTGGATTCAAACCCGAGACTCTCTGCGTAGCAGTCCGTCAGCCTCTCGATTAGGATTAATTATTTAGACAATTTCATAAACTTCCTCGTGGATAAAACTAGAAGCCTGAATTTTGGGTAACCATTCAGACATTGTATTTTAAACATGGTATATCTAAAATTTTATTCAATTTGAACAAGTAGTTAAAGAATTATAACGAGTCAAAGTTTCTTAATTTTGTCACTGACTGACCGATCATCAAAAGTCTAAGGCACTTCTATCTGAGATAAAAGCTTCAAATTTAGAATAAAATTTGTGTTTATTGTATGAATCTGAGGAAAACTGAAATATTTTCCAATTTCGGTCCAGTTTCGAGATAAATCAACTGCATAAATAACTTTGTAATCCCAAATAAATATATAAGATTACAAAGTTACATTTGCAGTTAAGGCTTTAAGCGAATTTCGTTGTTGGTATACAAGAAGTAGAAGGTACCGGAAAGGAAAAAATATAGGACTATCTACAAAAATAAATGGGATCCCATAAAAACAATACTTGTCAAAAAAACAAGTCTCGCAACTTAGTTCTTCTTGGCAATCGCACTAAACAATCACATTTATATATGTATTACTTGTGAGATATATTGCGTTTTCATGCGATTGCCGGCTCAATCCATTCATTTAAAACGTATTAATTATCGACTAGGTATTACATGAATCTCACAACATTTTACAGTAGAAGAACTGAGTTGCGAGACTTGGTTTTTTGACAAGTATTGTTTTTTATGGGATACATTAAACAAATCGGGTTTTAAATTTTTTTCCAGATAAACCGGGATTCCTGTGCTGGCAAGTTTGTCCCTGGTACTGCTGGGATCGAAGCACTAAAGATGGTAAAAATTATATTCAATTTGGTACAACCGTAAATTATCAAAAGCAAGCGATAAGTACTAATAATATTATTCTGTATTCCAGATGCCTCATCACTGAACCATCTTAAAAGCATGTACTCCTTCAGTCCAAAGTACACGACGTACCGTCCTCCTTCAATATGGGATGACGATTACCCAGATTCATATGGACGTTGGTTGTTCAAAACAAAAACGACCACTACATCAACAACTGCGTCGCCAACGACTAATCAGTATCATTCACCTGTCTACATGATTGTAGTTAATATGATTCACGCTGCACAAGCAAGAACTACGACAACAACGCCAAAACCGACTACGCCCAATATACAAGACTCAGTTTATGTGATTCTAGTCACCGCACCGACTACGACTATACAATCAACGACTACTACCGCAAAACCGACCACAGATAGTCATTGGCTATGCTCGGCTTGTGAGAGAGAATGCAAAAATAAAAGAGTTTGAATTGAAGACTTTGAAAACTAATATTTTGATTTAGTCCATCATTATTTTGCTGTTGTTGCACCAAAAATGTATAAGTATATTAACTGTAAGTTAATTAGACGTGAACATTGATGTACTATTTATTATAGCTGAGAATATAAGAATATACGATAATATATTTTTTATTTCCTTTCCACATCTGCCTGTACATGCAGAATGTTAAGTTTGTGTAAACGAAAATAAAGAACAACACTTGTCAAAAAAAAAAAAACAAGTCTCGCTACCGTAAAATGTAGTGAAATCCATGTTATACCAAGTCGGTTAATTAAAAGTCTGTAATGATTTAAATAAATAGATTTTATCGGCCACCACATGAAAACACAATATATATCATAAGTAATACATATATTAAGAAGATTGTTTAGTGCGATTTTTTAATTTTGCCAAGTCAATCTATTATACCAAGTCTTGCTATGAGCGCTACTTTATTTGTAGTGTCCTCTGTGTAGTATGTAACTAGATACAGTAAACCCGTTTTACGATGGCGGATCTGAAGTTTGCACAGAAGGCTGCGCAATAATTATTTTTAGGAACTAAGCGGGGTCATGAAGCGGGGTGCTCGGGGCGGTTGTCTAGGCCAGTGATGCACCTTATGTTAATAAAAATTAATACTTTATTCAAACATAAATTGTAATCGATTAGATTTATAATTAATTTTTAATTCCTTTATTTTTGTAATAATAATCAAAATACTATAAGGTATAAAATAAAATAGTAGTAGATTTTAGTTAAAAAACTGATCTAATAAAATTTATTTTTACGGCTTAAAGACCAGATTTACTTGTATCAGTTATCTATTAACAATGACATAGATAAAAAGAGTTGGAACACATTTAAAATCTTTAAATACACGTATATTTTTTCTAATTAATTTTAATCGATATCAATAAAAATCGTTTCAATTGGGCGTCAAACACGTACATTGGACATCCCTTTTTTACTTTTGAAGTTATCGGTGCGATATAATGTGTCTCTGTCACACTTTAGTTTTCGTTTTACTATCTCTGTTTTGAGTACAGACGATGACAAAAGTATTTATAATCCATTGAAAAGTTACATTTGGGGTTGCATTTATCAGACGATGCAATTTTATTTTACAGATGTGTGGGAAGGGCTATTGTAAAGCTTGATTCAAATTTGTGGGGACGTACCTTTTGTCCCTCGGCCGCCATCTTGGAAAGAGTGCAGATGCAGATAGTTTTTCTTATTTTTATGATTATGTAAGATTATGTGGTAAACTGTTGGCCGCACAAAAAATATGTGAACGAGATTTTTGTTGCAAATGAAATTCTCTACAACTTAAGTCATAAAACTTTTATCATATATTGCGTATCCATCCTTTTAACTACACCATCGTCTCATAAAACTGCTAACATCATTCCTGTCCATCCAAAGGTTGCCTGAAAGAGATCGCACTTAGCGATAAGGCCGCCGATAGTACATTACTCGTAGTTTTTAAGCCTAATGTATTGTAAACATTTCTTTTGTTGTGCAATAAAGTATAATCTAATCTAATCTAATCATAATGCAAATATATACACCACTATTTTTTTAATTTGTACTAAAACTTTAAGGACATATTTGTGAAGACATTATTATCATATATGTGACGTAAGAATTTCATAATATCTATAAATAGCAAAGTTATAATCATTTGTTTTTTATAGAAAATCTCACCTAAATCATAGACATATTTTACAATCCATTCACTACTTCATTGATAGTACTTACTTTCCGTCCTACTCATACGCATTCTTTCCGTCGCACTTATAATGTAAGTAGCCTTAGACAATAAAAAGACCTTTTAATTTTCTAAATTCTACCCTCTCCTTCATACTTCATCCGGGCTTAGGACCGGCAAAATTACCTTTTTACAATTAATTAAATACAGGTAGGTATGTAATTAGAAAACAAACAAATATCAAAATAAAATAAGGTATTCTGTACTAACAGAAAAGAGTAATTTTGGCGTATTTATGAAGTTAGAATCAGCTGCTATTTACAATAATTATTTACATCTAGGTATTATTTACTAAACTTACAAGTATTTCAAACCACCAGTGTCAATACACAGAAGGGTTGTTGAATGGGAATGTTTTTAAACGGTTTTATTAAATGGTTTTATGATAATTATTATTCACTTCATTTATTATTCTTCACTTGGCACACTTTTATATTATTAAAGTACAATTAGAAAAAATACATTTAAAAATATAAAAGGGACCACGGAGACACACCAGTGTCGGGTACAGGGACCAAGCCACCGGTGGTTAGGGCCTCAGAGACAGGAACTTCCTCACGATACGCCTGCCTTTTGAATCAAAGAGTTGATCCAGCTGTCTAGTCTGAGCCTCTTTAGGTGTTGGTCGAGGCTCTTGGCGATTAATCCATTCACCGACACGACTATCGGCACAATGATCGCCGAATCCACATCCCACATGTCAACAATCTCGTGAGCTAGTTCCAAATATTTAATCTCTTTCTCTTTTTCTGCTTTCACGAGATTGCCGTCATGCGGTATGGTGATATCGATTATCATTGCGAGTCGCTCTGCTCGGTCTATCACTACAATATCAGGCTTAATGGCTACAATAGTCCTGTCTGTAATGATAGACCGATCCCAGTACAACAATGCACGACCATTTTCGAGAACTGGGTCGGGCACATATCTGTAGTACGGTACCTCAGAACCAATGAGATCATATTTAAGGGCTAGTTGCTGATGGATTATCATGGTTGTGTCTGTGCAAATACTGACCATTGGCAAGACTCGAACAACAGGATACTATATACCTGAGAGATTCCCCAGGCCGGTGACACGCCCGACATATGTCAACTGTACCATCCCTCAGTATATACTTTCGGTAGTTGTTTGCCATGACAACTTCGTCCATAATTGCAAAGACAAAACCTTCAGTTTCTCCGAAGAGATCACCGAAACTTAACCAGACTATAGAAGCTTTAAAATTGACGTCCGGGTCATGTAAAGCTCTATAGAAGCTACTTGCCCTTCCATATTTCTCTTCGCTTGTCAGTACTAAGTACTGCAGGTTTGTGCCAGTTCTCTTTAGCCAGAGCGAGCGGGGTAAGTCCTGTATCAACGGCAACTACATCGCGGTGCACATCCACGTTCATTCCCAGAAAATATTCTCTGAGGTTGTACAGCTCGCGGTTATGGAGGGTCTTTGGACATAAAAAGCCTCGACCCCCACATTTCCGCGGGATGTACAACCACATCACCGACGAGCGTGTATGATGCATCCGAGATGCAGTCAACATTGAACGGACTTTTCTATCCAGGGCATCGAGTTCCGTCTGTGTCCACCTGAGTATGCCGAAGGAATACATTAGGACTGCAATGGCCCACCCGTTGCAGGCCCGCACCTTGTTGCCACCTGATAAAAGCCTGTTAAGTACTTTTTTCAGGCGGCCAAAGAAACGAGCCTGCAACGTCTGTTTCATGTCAGTTTCAGCAATATTCAAAGACTGCGACATACCCAGGTATTTGTAGGTCTCGGTTAGGGAGAGAGATCTAAGTTGTATGGAATCTGAGAGTTGTATCCCTGCAGATTCCATAATCCTGCCACTCTTCACATGCATGACCGCACATTTATCCACACCAAATTCCATCCTGATAGAGTTACTAAAGGTTTCGGTTACCTTAAGTAATACTGTCAGTTGGAAATTGTTGGGGGCAAATAATGACCTCCTCTCTTTAACCGATAGCCTAGCCCTGAAGCCTCTAACAAGGTACTTAGGGGGTTCAGGGTCAGACAAAACCACAAAGGACTCAAACTATCGCCCTGGAATATACCTCGCTCTATCCTTATTGGAGCACCGCAACCCAAACTCGATCGACACCCTGGATAGCACAGTACGGTCCTCCATTGCCCCATAGATGACCTTAAAAAGGTGCATAGAGTTGTATCTACTTTATACAACTCCAGCACCCTCAAAAGCCATGTATGTGGCACGGAGTCGTAAGCTTTCTTGTAATCTATCCAGCATGTCGATAGATTCTTTCGGTTATGGCGCACCTGCTGGCTAATGGCCATGTCTATCAGCAGGAGTTCTTAAGTGCCACGAGCCCCACTCCTACATCCATTTTGAGAAACAGATAAAATAGAATTATCAGCTACATGTTTCGACAATTTCGTTCTCAAAATGGATGTAAGGAGTTTATATATCGTTAGCAAACAGGTTATCGGCCTGTAATTCTTGGGGTCCGTGGCACTACCAGACTTATGGAGTAGGTGAGTGACGCCAGATGTTAGAAATTCTGGTAGCGACCCCGATTCCAGTGATGATTGGAATTGAGATGCTAAGCAAGTATGCGAACTACGGAGCCATTTGAGGTATTAAACGGTTTTATTTATTTGTTTGTTTGGGTCAAATTTAGTAATTGGAAATTCACACCCTTCCTGATGACAAATTGATTTGATATTTGGTACACACTCTTAATCTTGATGATAATATAACATAATATATTCCTTATGATTGTAAATCCAAGATGGCCGCCGATACAAAATGGCGGATCACATATTACTTCACAACAACCTCGATATGGGTATCAAACAAAAGGGCTTGATTGGTAGAATAGAGCTCACTATGAAAAATCCAAGATGACTTCCACCACAAAATGGCGGATTACATATTTTTACAAATACCTCAATATAGGTATCGAATGAAAGGGCTTGATTGGTAGAATAGGGCTCACTATGAACTAACAACAAAACTAAAAACTTGAAAATAAAATAAAATAAAAAACATTGTTATGTTAAACGGTTTTATTACCTACAATATAAAAATATGTAGTTAGGTTATGTACTAAAAGCTAAAAAATATTCCGGCAAGTCCTTGATAACCTACCAGATCGCACCAATCTTCTCATCAATCTAGGGTATTGATCAGATAAATATAAAATCGTTGGGCGCGTGAAATTTCTATCAAAATGTTTACTCTGGATTCGCTACGCGGATTTCTATCGCGAAATTATTGACCTATAGACACCAGCTAGGTGTAATACGTTGGCCAAATCCGGGTTGGCAGACTTCATGTGTCTATCGCAAACTTTATGGAATGTCTGAATATGTAGGTTTCCTCACGATTTTTCCCTTCAGCACTTACTTAGCAGCGATAATTAGCAATTGGAAGTTTGAAAGCGAGACCTTCTGTGTTGTAGTCTGTTAGTCTCTCCAATAAGGTTTTGCTGCTTTCATAAATTAATAAAAAAAGGTATTTACACGGCCAACAAACCTTTAACTAATCTTATAACTGTCTCTTAAAAAGAATTAAAGTGATTTATTTTATTCCTTTTGCCGTATTCGTAATCCTGCCTTGCTGCTTGCCTGAGGCTAAGCTCAAACTTTATAGGAAACTTTATAAATTCAAATTTATTATAAAATAACTTGATTTAGTACTAAAGTTGTCTCAGTTAATATACAGTGGATTATTTTACGATTGTAAACACATAGTACTTAACATTTTAAATTCAGCTATTTAAGGGATTTTTCAATGTTATTAAAATATTTTTTGCGGAACATAATTTTAGCTTCCGTTTCATTCAATGAACGCGCTAGTCATTCAATCAAATAGCAGATTCAACCAAATGACTGCGACGTTTATACAAGTATAATTATACAAGCTATTTAACGGGTATTTATCGCGTTAACTGACGAATATAAGGAACAAACATTCTTTTCTGACTTTTCGATCTTTATAAAACAGTCGAGAGAGACGTTTGTTGATCAATTATCACAAACCGCTAGGGGCTCAAGCATGTAATAAAAATCAAACAACTTAAGCAGTTGTAAGCCCGTCGAAACGTTGGAGAGAACAGAGAAATTAATACTTTATATTCCTATCGTGAGAAGGCAAAAGACTGTATTATGAAAAACACGATTTCGAGAAAATAATAAAAATAGTTCTCATACTGTTTTTGGCCTTTCACATAATATAGTAAACATGAAATTATATGAAATTGGTATCATTGCGTAGGTATTTTAATAGTGATTACAGCCGTGTTAAAATATTAGTAAAAAAGAGAGATTGAGATTTTTAAATAAATCGGAGAAAATTGTTTTAAAAAACGACGAACTTGTGATGATATTGTTAATTCTCTAAAGAAAGATAAATTAATAACTTGCTCCGTAAATCACTCATATTTATATGTTTTATGCAAAAAAATATGCATCAATTACATTATAATGGCACTTGTTAAAGCGCACTGATTTGAATCAAAACAAACCGATCACGCAGTGCGTGGTTCGCAGTGGTACTGCTCTAACGTCAGCGTGAGACCTAAAAGCTAGAAAGATGGTAATAAAATGCGTGAGATGCGTGCTCTGGTCAGCTTAGTAAGCCAGAGCTAAGCTGGCCAGAGCACGCATCTCACGCATTTACCATATAGATAAGCTGGCCAGAGCACGCATTGCAAGGCAAAACAGTGTATAAGGCTATACAGTCTTTTGCTTAGCTTAAGGTTGATTTTTTTATAAATACATGGTTTTTGATTGTAGTATATCTCTATAAATAAACATCGTATAAAAAATATCGAGATATTAAGCTACAGTAGACCTCAAACCTCAAACCAAGCAGAATAAGCGTTGTTAAGCAAAAACACTGCATTCTTGAATACAGTATTTTGCCTTTTCACGACAGATTCGTTAGTTATCCGTTAAATATGTAATCGTGTATCGTTTACCACTGTTTTGAAGATGCAACAACGTGCGTACAATTTTTCTAAAATATGCCATTTTATTGACACTGATCGGCATTAGCAGAATATTTTTTAGATACCATAACTTTTTAAGAAAAGCTTGGTCAAATGTTTAACATATTATTATAAAATGAATAGCTGTAGTTTCAGTTATTCATTGATCGTCGAACCAATGACGCTGTTTCGCCACTTTAGCATCACGTACATAATAATTATTTGGTACCTATGTTCTTCCCCATCAAGCTGGCTTGTACCACAAGCTGGTTTACTGGGTGTGGCCTGTGAATGGTTCTACTACAAAACTTACAAGACGTTTTAAGAAGTATGTTGAAAGTTTTGTAAAGCTGTGGCCGGTCTTATGGTTGGCGCTCACATATTGACTTAAAATTGGATAGGTATCGCCATGCCTTTTTTTTTCGTATCCTTCGTTAATATATGTACGTTGAAAATAAAAATTTACCATAAAGAATACTGATGACTCGAGTTAAGGGGATTCGTTTCCGATGTGAATGTCTGCGCCAACTATCGCTAGCTTTATTAGTAGACATAGTTGGTGCACCAGGACCAGGACCTAAAAATTCACGGCGAATTGTGGGTGTAATATTACACCTCTGCCTACCCCTTTGGGGATATAGGCGTGAGTCTATAGATAAATAGTTGGTGCACTTATATCAACAGGCAGCCAAAGACTCATGTCAAAGAGATGGTTATCGGTGGCTAGCAGATATCCTTCTTCAGTATTAGACAATCCAGGAGGAGATTGTCTCCACAACGCTTTAATTCCCTGGATAACACGCTGTTGCGTATTTCAAAAATGTTTCTTAAAGCCCTGAACTGGGTGATTTAACTTGAGATCTTATCCTCTCTGACTCAAATCAGCCAGTTCTATGTAGTTGTCAACAGTAATTCATAATCATCAGCCTTTAACAGTCCACTGCTGGACTAGGTCTCTCCTTTGAAAGGAGGAATTGGCCTACTATACCACGCTGGCCAAACGGGTTGGTATAGGGTTTGTAATACGTATGTATGTTAGACTGTAAGGTATTTATCTATGCGTCTATGCCACGCGAAATAAAAGGATTTATTATTATTATTTACTTTATTTATCATACTTCTCATAATTCATTTTATATTCATAAACTACATTTATAAAAAAAAAACGTTTAAAAATATAAAAGGGACCACGGAGACCCACCGGTGTCGGGTACAGGGACCAAGCCACCGGTGGTTAGGGCCTCAGAGACAGGAACTTCCTCACGATGCGTGCCGTGTCGAGAAGAACTGCCTTCTGAATCAAGGACTTGATCCAGCTGCCTAGTGCGAGCCTCTTTAGGTGTTGATCGAGGCTCTTGGCGATTAGCCCATTCACCAACACGACTATCGGCACAATAATCGCCGAATCCACATCCCACATGTCAACAATCTCGTGAGCTAGGTCCAAATATTTAATCTCCTTCTCTTTTTCTGCCTTCACGAGATTGCCGTCATGCGGTATGGTGATATCGATTATCATTGCGAGTCGCTCTGCTCGGTCTATCACTACAATATCAGGCTTATTGGCTACAATAGTCCTGTCTGTAATGATAGACCGATCCCAGTACAACAATGCACGACCATTTTCGAGAACTGGGTCGGGCACATATCTGTAGTACGGTACCTCTGAACCAACGAGATTATATTTAAGGGCTAGTTGCTGATGGATTATCCTGGCCACTTGGTTGTGTCTGTGCAAATACTGACCGTTGGCAAGACTCGAACAACCGGACACTATATGCCTGAGGGATTCCACGGGTTGGTGACACGCCCGACATATGTCAACCGTCCCATCCCTCAGAATATACTTCCGGTAGTTGTTTGTCATGACAACTTCGTCCATAATTGCAAAGACAAAACCTTCGGTTTCTCCAAAGAGATCACCGAATCGCAGCCAGGAGATGGAAGCCTTAAAATTCACATCGGGCCCATGTAAGGCCCGGTAGAATCGTCCATGCAGCTCCTTGCCCCTCCATACTTCCCGTCGGTCCTCAGTACTAAGTACTGCAGGTTTGTGCCAGTTCTCTCTAGCCAGAGCGAGCGGGGTAAGTCCGGTATCAATTGTGACTACATCACGATGCACATCCACACTCATCTGCAGAAAATAATCTCTGAGGTTGCACACCTCGCGGTTGTGGAGGGTCTTAGCACATAAAAAGCCTCGACCCCCACATTTCCGCGGGATGTACAGCCTCATTACCGATGAGCGTGGATGATGCATACGAGATGCAGTCAGCATTGAACGGACTTTTCTATCCAGGGCATCTAGTTCAGTCTGGGTCCACCTGAGTATGCCGAAGGAATACATTAGGACTGGCATGGCCCACCCGTTGCAGGCCCGCACCTTGTTGCTACCTGATAAAAGACTGTTAAGTACTTTTCTCAGGTGGCCAAAGAACCGAGCCTGCAACGTCTGTTTCATGTCAGTCTCAGATATATTCAAAGACTGCGACATACCCAGGTATTTGTAGGTCTCAGTCGGGGAGAGGGATCTAAGTTGTATGGAATCTGAGAGTTGTATCCCTGCAGATTCCATAATCTTGCCTCTCTTCACATGCATGACCACACATTTATCCACACCAAATTCCATCCTGATAGAATTACTAAAGGTTTCAGTTACCTTAAGTAATGCAGTCAGTTGGAATTTGTTGGGGGCAAATAATTTCAGGTCATCCATGAAAAGGAGGTGAGATGTAACATGACCTCCTCTCCTGAACTGATAGCCTAGCCCTGAAGCCTCTAATAAGGTACTTAGGGGGTTCAGGGCCAGGCAAAACCACAAAGGACTCAGGCTGTCGCCCTGGAATATACCTCGCTCGATCATTATGGGAGCGCCGCAACCCAAGGTCGATCGACACCCTGGATAGCGCAATACAGTCCTCCATTGCCCCATACACGCCCTTAAGAAGGTGCATAGAGTTGTATCTACTTTGTACAACTCTAGCACCCTCAAAAGCCACGCATGAGGCACGGAGTCGTATGCCTTTTTGTAATCTATCCAGCATGTCGATAGATTCTTCCGGTTACGGCGCACCTGTTGGCTAATGGCCATGTCTATCAGAAGGAGCTCTTTAGTACCACGAGCCCCACTCTTACATCCATTTTGAGAAACAGATAAAATTGAATTATCAAATATATGTTTAGATAATTTCGTTCTCAAAATGTATGTAAGAAGTTTATATAATTATTATTATTATTATTATCAAGTTTTCTTTCTCTTACAGTGCTGTTCTCTGCATAATTTGCTCTCTCTGTCGGCTCTTACGACACCCATGGGATGATATGGGGTGGTGACATTCCGTATTCTTAATCCGTCACCACACGGACGACAACAGTCATAATAAACGCGTATTCTTATCTGGGGGCTGTGTCGTACCAATTCGAGCAAAAAAGTGGCACGGCCGTACCATCCTTTTCTCGAGGCAGTTCAGGAGATTTTCGACCCCCTATAACTTCGTTGTGGATAAAACTAGAAGCCTGTAAACGAGATATATTGTGTTTTCATGCGATTGCCGAGTCAATCTATTTATTTAAAACCTTGAATTAATAACCGACTTGGTATTACATGGATCTCACAACTTTTTATAATAGAAGAACTGAGTTGCAAAACTTGGTCTTTTGACAAGTATTGCTTTTTATGGGATTGATATTGCTGACCAGTGCTACTGTTTCACTAATTATTATGACTAATAAAAAATCAGTACCCTGGATGAGTCAGAATTGATATCGATGTGGGTTGAGGATATGTTCGCGATAATAGGTATCCTACCTTTTGTCGTGAGCACAAGCTTAATGTAAACTATCAAATGCGTTGGCTTGACATTCTAATGTTATTATAAAAATCTTAATATATAAATAGGCTGAATTTTCGGTTTAAACCGCGTTTTTTTGGATTTGAATGATGATTGATTTGAACTATGCGCTCCAATAAGGGGCTAACATCAAAAGGTTACTCAAACTTGCAAAGAAAACTTTACTTTACATTTTCCTGTAAGATTTATCGTGGTACTAATATTATCGTTATATCTTTCAAGACAACAATGAGAACTTTAGTGATGTTCACACCAATCATTGAAATATAGAGCTTTTAGGCCAGACAATACTATACACTTGTTTAAGTAGCTACGATTCCAACTGGTGAAAATATGTAGAACAGAATAACAATAACATTTATGACAATTATATTTTCAAGTTTAAGTGTTGTGCAAACATTATTTTAGTTATGCACTTTAAATTATTTTATATGTACCTACTTCTAGAGATCCTTTTAAACTTATCATGTTTCTCAACGGTGTAAGTAACCAGATTCGCATTATCAGTAAGTTTGATTATGCGTATTAACCGTACGTCGCTTGGTATTCCTATTATCCAAATCTACTAAATAAAATATTGGGTTAGTAAACTCCGTTTTTGAAGGTTGGTAGTAAATTTTTTGCTTTCCAGAGCAAGTCTGAACAGCTATTTCACATCATACAAAATAATTCGCTTAAAATTTACTTATTTAAGGTATCGCAGTTTCCGAAGTTTACCTATTAGCTATTTCACACTCTTGGTAACTGTTCAATACCTAATAGCGCAAAATTTGCCCTGTTTTTCTAGCTTATTTTAATTTATACGGCTACGCACCACGCAAATCTAAAATACACCTTTTTAATATTGCTTCATATAAACCACTGGCATTGCATGGAAACAAAAATTTGTTGAAGTCCTTTTGTAATTGGGTAAATAAAATGCCGGCAGGTGACCTGCGCACCTAATGGATGACAAAGACATAAGTTAAACTGCTATTACAAGCACAGATTACAGTAACTGCTATTAGCATAATTATTGGGCATAGACGATAGCAAATGACTTCCCATAAGTCACAAATTCGATTTTCGATCTAGACAAATTGTAATCGGGATTTTCTGGTATTACTAACAACAGCGAGTGATAGTAATATAACCGATTAACCATCCTTTTGCTGATATCCTTTTTTATAAACCCTCCAAATTGTTTTCGAACCCACCATTAGGAAAATGTTTAAACATGAAACACAGATATGACAATATATATGTGCCCGGTAGATGGCGATAGGCTCGGCCTCTATTACATTTGGCACGAAAAATAATTGGCGAAGTGTGGCTGTGTAATACACCTATGCCTAACCCTTCCGGGATAAAGGCGTAAAACTATAGAAAGTTCGCACTGAGAAGAACAAGTTGTGGGAGATAAAGTATAGAAGACCGAAATACCATTACTCGACCTAATGGCAATAATACTGATTATTCAAATTTGTCATCAGTTCAGTAAAATTACCCATACAATTTGCAAAATTTGGTTGTGATTCACATCTGTGCGTTATGCAGGCACAGCGCAAATCGCATTTTCCCTCTAGTTACTTTATTAATTCTGTGCGCATTTTTGTAGGTACGGTATTACCGCGCATTAACATACATCGGAGTTCTATATAATATTGTACGCCGTTGGTAACCATCGTCATTACAGTTGGCATAATTGAAGCCAACGGTTGTGTGCACTATTGGAAAATAATTACTACAAAGAAGGTAAATACATATGTACATATTGACAGCTACCTCCGAATTTCAATCTTAGAATTTTGCTCGTGGTAAACACAGAAACATGAGCCATTGGTCTAGGATATATCATCTGTCGACACTCTAAGACTATGTCCTGTTCTGCCGAGAGTATGTCGTGCGGATATTGTTTAAACTATTAAACTGCATTAGAAATTATGTACTTCAGCTGAAGAAGCATTGAAAAATACGATGCCAACAGATCAATACGAAAAAAAAACCTTGTTTAAGTGACAGTAACGGACTGTTGCAGGCGTTGGAACCTTCGAAACAAAAAAATGCCTTGATGCAATTATTTGAACTGTGTGTAAATGGTTTTCAGGAATGGTTTTATTTCTAATATATCTTTCTTATTCACAGATCACCATGTCTCCTACAACATTAGTCTTTCTACTCGCTATAGTGCCATGCTTCTCCCAGCGACCATTCTACGCCGGATTACGACCTATTGGTTTCCCCGCAGTGGGTTCAGGAATTATCGTGGCCAAATCAGAAAGTGCATCACTTCCAGCTCAGTTAAACGGTGACAGAGCATATGCCAGTCGGCTGGACAAACTGCCACTGGATCAGCAACCTTTCTTCTATGTAAATAGGGAACAGATTGCTAACAGCATGAACCAGCCGCAAACCTGGCCACAGAGGCCGAGTATATTCAATCCGAATACTGGCAAATAATAAATTTATTTTTAAATAGTTATCTGGTTAATGGCTCCATAGCTGAGGTAAACAATTTAGATCATGGTGTGTGATCTGATTTTGAGTATTATTTTAATTTATAAAGCGAAATCCCAATGTGATAGATATACAAAAGCATTAATATCTGACAACAAAAATATGATGCAATTTAATTATTGTAATAGTATAAAAAATATTTAATTAAATATAAGGCATTTTGTGTTACACTACCTCGTTAGTTCGGTGTATTTAACTTTTAGTCCATATTTATACTTCAAATTAATGAAAATTGGTTAATGGCTCAACGCAGCTTCTGTAATAAACACCAGATATTTTATTGCAAAGGAACAAAGAGAAAATTATTTGTAATTTTTATCGGTCGTAAAAATCATATCGATAACATAATACGAAATATATATATATATATAATATTGAGGAAGATTTTTATTAAATCTTGGATCATTGATTTAGCCATAATAACGTTTTTAAAATTTAACCATGTTTAATGATGTTACCGAATAATTTTCAGATATTAATTGGGTTGGGTCCAAATAGAAATTATTTTTACCAAACGTTTACGCAATAGAATCACGGCATTGAACATTACACCAGTTGGTAGCAATTGGTTACTGAAGCACACATGACAATATTATGCAGACTGTAGCAATACAGGTACTTGCAGATCAATCGCCAAATACCTCACCGTCCTCGTCTAGAAAGCCATAAAGTAAGTGATGGTGGATGTTTTCCCTTGCCACTAATCAATATTGTACTTTCCTACGTTCATCGGGAGTCACTACTGAGAATTCCGGCGGGGTCGAGAATGTCCTGCATATTCGGTGCAGTATGAATGGTGCTGTCGCACATGGAGGTGTATATTTGCAATGCACAGCGGTAGTTCGATATCTTCGGCAACTGGCCAGTAGGTAGATTAAAAACTTGTGAGATCCATGTAGTACCAAGTCGGTTATTAATTTATTACGGCAGAAGTGTGAGACTTAGATTTTTGTACAAGTATTGTTTTTTTATGGGATCTAATTTAGTTTTGTAGATAGTCCTACTTTTCTCTTTCCGGTACCTTCTACTTCTTGAATACCAACAACGAATTTTCTTAAAACCTTAACAAATGGTACTTTGTAATCCTATATATTTATATGGGATTACAAAGTTATTTATGGAGTTGATGTATATTGGAAACTAGACCGAAATTGAAAAATATTTTATTTTTCCCTTTATTCATACACTAAATACTAACGGTCTTACTAATAAATATTTATGCATCCTGTATAGAAACGTTGTAGCGTAATCATTACTAATAAACAACGTATAGGGATTTTTATCTTATACGCCCGTTATAACAGTTGCATAAGTGTATGCCATTTTATACAATCTTTATTCAGTCGGTTGACCTTGTTTAGAGTGCGTATAACCTACAAATTGTAACTGATTGTCAGGTCTCATCTCGTTACATACATGTTTTAATTTAGTGTTACGTAAATATGGATTTTTTGCATTATTTAGATTATTTTGATATTCTTGAGTCCAACTCAAGAGGAACGGCCAAGAAAGAGAAAAGCTTACAAAACACGCTTCAATCCCTTTTCTCTGGAAGAAGATGAATTTAAAGGTAAATACAGGTTTACTAAGAGGTATGTCAAAGAAGTGGTGGAATTGATCCGAGAAGATATAGAACAGACAAAGAGGGGTGGTGGCTTCACTGTGGAGCTTCAAGTTTGTACAGCTCTCAGAGTATGGGCGCGGCAAGAAGTACAAGACGATGCAGCTGACATACATGGCATGAGTCAGCAATCAATCACTAATGTTTGTCGCCGCGTTGCCGTCGCCTTAGCAAGTAAAGTATTCATCTATATGCCACGAACACTCGAGGAAGAGGAAGAAGTGATGGCTGGATTTCGCAGTATTTGTGGGTTTAGACATGTGATAGGTGCAATTGATTGCACACACATTAAAATTAAAAAAGTTGGTGGAGACAATGCCCAATATTATATCAACAGAAAGAGAGTATCCTCAATTAACGTGCAAGTTGTCTGTGACTCCAAATTGCAAATTAGAGATATTGTAGCACACTGGAGAGGCAGCACACATGACTCTCGAATATTTAGAGAATCACGTATGCAACAGAGGTTCGAAAATGGAGAATTCCATGGACGCTTACTCGGAGATGCAGGTTATGGGCTAACTAGCTATTTATTTACACCTGTACAAAATCCTAACAATGTGAAGGAAGAAAGATATAACAAAGCTCATATCCTTACCAGGAACCCTATAGAAAGGTGCTTCGGAGTATGGAAGCAGAGGTTTCGGTGTTTGTTGCAAGGATTTAGCGTCTCTTTGGAGAATGTAAAAACATACTTAGTAGTACTGCACAATATCGCAATGAAAATGGGAGAAAATGCGGAAATTCTTCAAATGTTTCAGACTGGTAATCAACCACCAATTCATCAACAACAGAGACAGGCAGCAGACAATACTACTGGACAAACTGCAAGACAGTTGTTTATAAGATCATATTTTTAACATTTCATTAAAATAAAAGAACAAGTTTTTACTGAGAACTTATTTTATTTATTTGTGATTCAAGTAAAATATTTTGCAATTTTAAGTTTCTTAGTCGAAGCTCATGTTCGGCTCGTGCCGTGCTCGTGCTCGCACGAGTGATTGATTGATTTATATAAGGCCGGCGAGGAGGAGGGGGCGAGCGGCCCACTGCTGTGCGTCACTCGTAGCGAGGCTCGCGGGCGCCGGGGCGCGACGTGACGTCACACAGTTAACATAATTTATCAGAACCCCGAATCTATTCCAGGCATTTATGATCGTCAAGCACACTTATGGAAAGTGGCCTGTCGGCCCATATTGCATAGGGACGGCTGACACTTCTTTTCCTCATCTATGGCCACCATTCTGTTTAGGCTCTGCTCCAACTGTTGTGACCACGTCTACCCAGATGTCCCGCCCAAGCCATGTGTATCGCATAGATGCTTTTCATTATGCACTCTTATTTTTAAGTAGTACTAGAAATGTTAGTAAATCTACTACATAAAAATATTGGAAACAACCATTAGTGACTCTACATTATTGAAAGTTGGTAATCAGCTTCTCACATTTTTGTTGTTTAGCGTAAGTCTGAACAGCGGTTTCACAGTCTTGGTATCCGTTCACTTTCTGGTGGCCCATATCTTTGCCCTGATATACTAGAATAACCGAATTCAAGGGACTAAATACAGCCTTTCTATGCATCATGTCAGCCTAGAGACGTCCACTGCTGGACATAGGCTTAGGCCTATAGGCCTATAGGTTCTCAACACAGACCGATTTTGAGCCGCCCGCATCCAACCGCTACCCGCGACCTTAACCAGATCGTCGGTCCACGTTGCGAGAGGCCTACCCCTGTTGCGTCGTCCGGTACGTGGTTTCTTCTCCAGAACCCGCCTGCCCCAACGGTCATCGGTTCTTCGCGCTATGTGCCCTGCCCATTGCCTCTTCAGCCTGGCTATTCGGAGAGCTATGTCGGTGACTTTGGTTCTCGTGCGGATCTCCTCATTTCTGATTCAATCTCACAGAGAAACTCTGAGCATAGGCCTCTCCATCGCCCTCGAAGTGACCCCCGTCAAAAACTTTCGTCTTGAGACTCTGTGAGATATTGGACGTGAAGATATGCCGTTACTATACTGCATAATATAAATCTCTGGCATTTCATAGAAAAAGAAATGTGTTGAAGTCCGAATTAGGTAAATAATATGCTGGAACCTGACCTGCGCACCTAATCGATTTCATAGTCATAAGTTAAATTGGCATTACAAGCACAGATTACAGTGATTGCTATCAGCCAAGCGGTTGGCAGAATGACTGTGCAGACGGTAGAAATTGAATTCCTATTAATCACAAATTCGATTCTCGATCCAGACAAATTGTAAGTTTGAATGTTTGCGTCTTAGGTTCGTCTTCGATAATTCATCATTTTCCTGAATGAATTTTGATATCGCCAATAATTTTCCTGCACGACGTGTCCCCAGAACATTTAGGCACTGCAGAACAAATTACAGTATCCTCTGGTTGCATAGACTATCAACTTCAGATATTCAGGGATAGAGGTTGTCCTTTTTTTCTACGTCAGTTTTTAACGTCATTGTAATTAGTGAAAATTGAACCTTATGGTACTGCAGAGTCTCAATTTGGAAGACCGAAAGTTGTACCGAATTAAATTTGCAATTAAATATGTTTCGAATGCTTTCTGAAGGCCAATCGTTTGCCAGATAAACTAGAAAATCTATTTTTATACCACTCTTTTTAAACTGGCGGCCGCAGGACAAGGGCTGCGACCCCACAAACTTGGATTTAACATAACAGGAGAACCTTCTTGACATCTGTAAAATAAAATTGCGTCAACTGACAAATGTACAATAAGCCCAAAAAAGTTTTACATTTTAATGGACTACAAGTCATTTTAGTCATTCTGTGGACATTTTTGTAGGTATGGAGTGCTATATTATAATATTGTATGCCACTGGTAACCATCGTCACTACAGTTGACATAACAGAAGCAAACGGTTGCGTGCACTATTGTGAATTAACTAATAAAATCAAGGTAAATATCAGGGTACATGTTATCATACATTTACCACCCATGGCATTCCAGTCCAGTCGGAAGCTGAATTTCAATCTTAGAACTTGGCTCGCGATTATGACATAAAAATTGGATGGACCTCTTTCAATGCCATGATCTTCCCATAGAGAGTTGTGCGGATACTGCTCAGAATATTGAACGATTCAAATACAAACTTGTTGTTAAACTTGAGCTGAAGTACCATTATAGTAACGGATTCCAAAAGATCATAATGAATTCAAATTCATTTTTAAATCATAGTAACAAATGAATATATATATAATAGATAATATATGAAAAATAAATTCTATATAATTCTTCATCCTTGCTATAGTGCCATGCTTCTGCCAGCGACCATCTTATGCTGGATTACGACTTATTGGCTTCCCCGCAGTAGGATCAGGAATTATTGTGGACAAATCAGAAAGCGCATCACTGCCAGCCCAGTTGAACGGCGACAGAGCATATGCCAGTAGACTGGACAAACTGCCACAGGACAAACAACCTTTCTTCTATGTAAATAAAGAACAGATTGCTAAAAACATGAACCAGCCGCAAACCTGGCCACAGAGGCCTAGAATAACTATGTTAATAGAGAACTGATTGCTAACAACATGAAACCTGGGCCACTGAGGCCGAATATTTTCAATCCAAATACCGGCAAATAAAACATAATTTTAAGTAACTATGTAGTTCTCAATACAAAATAAATAAACTAGTACGCTGTGTACTCAATGTCACTGTGTACTCATCATAATCATCGGCCCTGTATATAAACTGTCACACTGGTGGGTTCTGGCCTTTTCTCAATTTGACAATGGTAAGGCCATAGTCCACCACTCTGGCCAAGTGCGGTTTGGCAGAATTCGAGAACATTATGGAGAACTCCCAGACATGTGCAGGCTTCCTCACGATGTTTTCCTTTACCGTTTAGCAAGCGATCATTTACAATTTCATACGCACATAACTTCGAAAAGTCATTGGTGCGCGCCATTGATTCGAACCCGAGACCCTCTGCGTAGCAGTCCGTCAGTCTCTCCGCAAGGCATGTGCTCATATCAAATCGTTCTTTTTAGATTTGACCATCATTACAATTTTATAGTATGTTGATGAAGTTTCAATACTTGCACCACTATAATTATTGATTATACCAAAAAGAACAACTTAATTAGGTGCAACCTGATTAAAAAATTACATACCTACATCGAGTCAGGTCTGTTTCCCAAAGGGGTAGGCAGAGACTATTACGGAACGCCATTTTCAACGATCCTAAAATATGTATCTCTTCTTCGCTTCATTCACTCCCATCACATTTCTCATACACAAAATTTATTTATTTAATTTAAAGACATTTTGTATTACACCACCTCGTTAGTTCACTTTCAATCGATGTTTCTTCTTCCAATTGAAGGAAATTGGTGAATGGCTGAATAACTTTGTGATAAACACCAGCTATTTTATAGCAATTGAAACATTGAGAAAATATATATTTTTATATATATGATCTTACAAACTGTACAGTTATAAAATCATAGCTATAGAATAAAAATATCTATATTATTGATGAAGATTTTTCTTAAATCTTGGATGATTCATTTAATCGCAATAATTTGTCATAGATTTTGACATGTTTTATGATATTAACCAATCATTTTATTATATTAATGATGTCCCCTTGGTACATACTTCTAGTTGATTGTTCCAAATAGGAATTATATGTACTTAATGTTCACGCACTAGAATAAGGACCCGTACCCCGGTTGGTAACAATCGGTTACCGAAGCACAAAAGATAATATAATATGCAGTCTGTATTAATACAGGAACTTGGGAATCAATCCCCAAGGACCGTCGCGTCGTGGTCAAGCGAAAGTCTTGAAGTTTAAGTAATGACGAATGGACTAAGATGCATGCGACGGGCATGTCGTTCGTAAAGCGTAAGTAAACATGCAACAAACATGAGCCCTGCGCAGTAGTGCGTCTACTATAGTAGCGGCAAGTGGCACAGAGCTATATTTTCGGTATCCCATCCACCGTAAGGGTAGCACGTACGAACTATAACACGTTGCGCCACGCTGGCGGAAAATATGGGTTATTCTACGAGAGCTACTAGCGGGTTGATAAATGGAATTCGGTTACGAAGTATTTTAATGAGGTAGTGACGTGTAGGGGCAAATATTACTATTACGATAAAATTCAAAGCAACTCTGATCGCACATAGCCAGTAATGGTACCTTCTCTGTGCTAGACGCTATGTTAAACAATATTATAATCATCATCATCAGCCCTTTACTGTCCCACTGCTGGGCACGGGCCTCTTCTCAGTATGAGAAGTGTAAGGCCATAGTCCACCACGCTGGCCAAATGCGGGTTGGCAGACTTCACATGTCTTTCGAGAACATTATGGAGAACTCTCAGACATGTAGGTTTCCTCACGATGTTTTCCTTCACCGATAAGCAAGCGATAATTAACAATTTAATACGCACTTAACTACGAAAAGTCATTGGTGCGTGCCGTTGATTCGAACCCGCGACCCTCTGCGTAGCAGTCTGTCGGTCTCTCCACTCAGCTATCGCTGCTTTTTTTCAATATTATAAGGATTAGTCATAAAACCACAACTGCAGGTTTCAAATATGTTATCTCTTTATCTCAGTTATCTCTTTATCTCAGTTATTAACCGTTTTCAAAAAAAGGAGGAGGTTCTCAATTCGTCGGTTTTTTTTTTATGTATGTTCCCCGATTTCTCTAAGACGCCTGGACCGATTTCAAAAATTCTTGTTTTGATTAAAAGTATACCTCCTAGTTGGTCCCATGATCATCAGGTCAGGATCTGATCATACATACATAGACTCACGCCTGTTTCCCGGAGGGGTAGGCAGAGACTAGGGAACGCCATTTGCAACGATCCTGACATACCTCACTTGCTTCACTCACTCCCATTAAGTTTCTCATGCATGCTCTTCTGTTAAGGGTACTTCTGACTTGTCCTTTTGTCAGGATGTCTCCAACCTGGTCAGAGAACGTCCGCCTAGGTCTTCCCCTTTGTCCTGTCCCATTCACACTTGCCTTATATATCTTCTTTGTCAGTCTATCGTCATTCATCAAATAAAAATCTATCAAAAAAATCGAAGGAACTCTTAAAATTTTATGAGCACACTTGAAGCGATTTGACGATAACAACCCAATGCCGTCGAGTTTGGGCTCGTTTGAGTCGTCTTTACATAGACTTTGATGCTGGATGATTTCCATGGTCTGATGATAGAGTTGGAAGGTAACCATGAGATCTTTGTGATACAATAACCCAATCTCATCGAGTTTAGGGTCGTCTGATTTTACATGGACTTTGGTACTGGATGTTTTGCAGGGTCTGATGATGGAGCAGGAAGGTGGCCATGGGGTCTTTGTAATACAAAGACGCAATCCCATTGAGTTTGGGCTCGTTTGATTCGTCTTTACATGGACTTTAGTGCTGAATGTTTACCAAACTCTGATGATGGAGCACGAAGGTAGCCATGGCATATTTGTAATACAATTACGCAATCCCATAGAGTTTGGGCTCATTTGAGTCATCTTTACATAGACTTTGATGCTGGATGATTTCCATGGTCTGATGATAGAATTGGAAGGTAACCATGAGATCTTTGTGATACAATAACCCAATCTCATCGAGTTTAGGGTCGTTTGATTGGTCTTTACATGGACTTTAGTACTGTATGTTTTCCAGGGTCTGATGATGGAGCAGGAATGTGGCTATGGGATCTTTGTAATACAAAGACGCAATCCCATTGAGTTTGGGCTCGTTTGATTCGTCTTTATATGGACTTTAGTACTGAATGTTTACCAAACTCTGATGATAGAGCAGGAAGGTGGCCATGGGATCTTTGTAATACAATAATGCAATCTCATCGTATTTAGGCTCGTTTATTTTGTCTCGGGAAACACTTTGGTATTTGATGATTTCTGGGATCTAATGATGGAACTGAAACGAACGTGTTTAGGATAGTTAGTTGAAAACAAAAAAAATACTTGAAATTGCCAGAAAGCTACAGGTCTACATTTCAGAATTGAGGCACGTAAGGAAGGCCTCCCCAATATGTACCTACACTATCCTATGTACCTACTTACCACTTATTTCTATTTTTTATAAGTCATCATACTCATCCTCCTAGCGCTATCCCAGTCTCAACCTGGGGTCCGCTTTCTAGTCTAACCGGATTTGGCGGAATATTAGCTTTATAATTTTTATTCAATTCAATTCAATTAATTTATCAAAAAACACAGATACATTAAAATATAATTTTTATATAAAATGAGACGTATGGCTTAGCGGTTTACTTATAAATTAGAAAAAACACCACTCCTGTGCTAGTTAGAAAACTGTATCACAGTAAGTGTGTTCTCCCTTTACAAATTCTTGTTTTGTATTTTAACAATGCCACAAAATGATTAGATATAATATTCGTAAGCAAAAATAAAAAGGTAAAACATTAAAACGAATTTCTAATTAATAGTTACATGTACATATGACATTGACGCATTTATTATTAAAATTGCGTGTTGCGCATTTTGTAGAAAACTTTGTAACATAAAAAACTACGAGTCAGCTGAATCGTGAACAGTACGTGTCAGTGTGTTAGTAATGGTTGTGTTTAGCATTTATTTATAATAATTACATAATTTGCGTGTACGTTTTATCCAAACTAGGTGGATTTACAATATAATGTTAGTAGGTCACTATTCTAATGAGGTTCTGTTATATACTAATATTGAACTATATATGACAATCAAATTTCATGAAGAAATTTTTAAAGCGCGTATATCATGTAGCTTACTTACTTATACCTCCTCTCTGCCATAATTTTCGCCGGACAGTCAATAGAGCCTGTGTTGTGTTTACTTGGCTTTTTGTACTGCAAGCAGGTAGCGCATGTTGGTTCGTCGGCTTTTTTCGTGCATTCCTTTATAGAATGTCCACGACCGCCACAATGTCCACAGGTGTATGTTGTCTTCCGGCAAGTCTTAGCTGCATGGCCATATTGCTGACACTAAGGTAAAGTCTTTAACAGGGCATGAAGACCAGTTTATAAAAACTCGATCTTTTTTGATGAGGGCTTTCCTTAACACTGCAGAGACTTCTATGATAAAGTTGCAGGTCTCACCGTCCTTCTTGCCTGACTTATGGCTTAATTTGACGCTATTAAGGAAAGTTTCAAGGTCGCAATCCGACATCACTTCGGCAACATTTTGGTGGTATAGGCAGGAAAAAACTTCCCTTTCTTGCATACAAGTGGCCACACGTATTATCACCACCCTCGGTCGTCGCTTATGAGGCTCATCTATCTTAAGACCTGAGCTCGTGAGCTGCACTAATTTTTTGAGCTTCTCAATGTCATCTCTAGAATCAGTACTAATTATGACACCTCCATTTATTTTGTGTAGGCTCCGTACATGCAGTTTCATCTGCTCAGGACTGATAATCTTTTGGACAAGGGATTTTGTGTCCTCACTCGATTTCAATTTATCACCAGGATAAATGGCAACTGAGTTCATTTTCTTTGGCTGTATAAAATTATTAGGTCCTTTTTTAACCATGTCCGCAAATGAAGTGGTCTCGGGAGGTTTTGATGTTTCTTCAATGGTCCGGGTGAGGTCTTGTAGCCGCTGTGATAGGTCTAACTGATCTTGAAGTGACTGTACAAAAGTTTGGGCTTGGACGAGTCTAATCTTCAGGGCCTGGTACCGTACTGCCATATGCGATGTGGCAGTACCCACAGTACGCCACAAATTGTTGATGCGCAACTTCTGCTCCGAGTTCATTTTGCCCTCAGCTACGATAGCGCACACCCCATTGAGACTTTCTTCGATCATGGTCATCCACGAGTGTATCTCCGGTGTGTGCATCACTTCGCGAACATCTTCACCTTGGCTCGGCGCATTAGGTCTCGTTGCGGGTGCAGGTGCAAGCTCTGCTGACGGTGTAGGAGGCGGGGAGTGCAGGGTCCTGCTACTCCGGTTGAAGGGGCTGTGGTCCATTATGGGTGTTGATCTACTAAATTCTCTTAAACACGATCCATATTTAAAATTATAGTTATATTCATTACACTGGTAAGTAAAACCGATTGCCGGCAAACAAGGCCACGACTCAGCACTTTATATGTTTATTTTAATTGATTTTTAACACGTCAATACTCAACGAAATGTGCTATACATCTATTAGTACACTTACCACTAAAAAGCAAAGGATAAAAATTATTTTTAAATAAAAAAAAACCGACTTCAAAAACACTAAGGAACTAAAAAACAAAAAATAATTGGTTTTGGAGTAAAATGTTTTGGAGTCGGTGCCAAGGCCTTACGCAAAAAGTAACTAAATTACAAGTTACCTATTCTATCAACAACGAAAGTTATATAAAAATGTGTAAAGGTTTTATAGTCAGATCAGCAATACTTGGCTTGGCGCCGACTCCAAAACATTTTACTCCAAAATCAATTATTTTTTGTTTTTTAATTCCTTAGTGTTTTTGAAGTCGGTTTTTTTTATTTAAAAATAATTTTTATCCTATGGCTGTTGTCCGTCTTCGTGAGTATTTTTTGTCGATGACGTCACTAACCAGAATTCAGGGTAGTACTGCTGACGATCATGACGATATGATATGACTTCAGCTATGAGTATTATACACTTGATAGACAACAGTGGGACGGACTAATTCATCACTTCACCAACTAAATGTCATACACAACGATCCTTGTTATGTATACCTGAAAACCGATGTACTTATAACAAAACTAATATACGCGACCTGCAATTTAAAATAGAGATAGGTACATGTTTGTATAGACATTTCACCTAATACATTCTGGTCGGATGCCAGTTTGTTAAAGCTTGGGATATCTCTTGTAAAAGATAACAAGATATATTCCTAGACAATGGTCATTAGTAAGTATTTTTATAGGCACACATTATTAATGATTAAGTATTTGCACTATAAATTACGCAGGTTTCACAGATTTAAATAATCCATCATGACAAACGAGCAAAATCTACTCGAGATATGTTCGTGGCAAACCGAGGGAGCTTTTAAAAAAGACACGATGTTGTCTCCTTGAGTCTTTAATCTCAACTGATTTAATACAGTACAAATTTCTTAGAGCTAACTTATGGTACTACGGTTCTTATCTCTAAAGGGGAGTATATGGTTACAGTTTATTGCTTAATACTATGAATTTATTGTACGTAACTCCTCCCTTCCCAAAGGGCTGCGTACGGAGGAGGATTGCACGCAGGGCCGACTATGCAAGGGCGAAGCGCTGTGCTGAGGCTCTGCTGCTGACTCCGACGGACGCGGCGCGTAGTCCATCTCCATGGTGACGCACGGCGGCGGTTGAAGTCCCGGGCGTCAGCATAGGCTTGATCTGAGTCGTTTGTAGACGCAGTATAGTATGAGGGCTAGTACTGCGGCTAATGCGGCGATTGAAGTCCAGCTGGGTTGATTGGCGATACCGGGGGTGATCGGTGTGATGTTCATCTCGCGGGCTAGAGTAGCAAGCGAGTGTAGTTTATCCAACTGTATATTTTGCAACTCTATGTTGTGCACAGTGACGTTTTCTTGGGCTATTTCATTTCTAGGCAACGGAATGGTCTCTGGAATAGTGATAGTACTATGGTGGGTATGTAGTACTATACTATTTATAGTTATGGTACATCTTTCAGTAGTGGTGAGTAGATAGACTCCTTTTATCCGTTGATAACTGTTCTCGTCGTTGCAGGATGTTTTTATGATGTCTTCCTTCAGGATGACTGCTAGCCAGGTGTTTTCATGAAGTTGTTCTATCTTGTTATTGCTAGTGACGACATGGGCGAACTTGCAATTGGTTGCGGGCGTATGTCGAATGGTTTGCACGATGCAATCGGCTCTCCTGTCGACGTCTTCTACTTTCAGATGATCGCAGATTTGGAGGTCATCGGTGAGGCGGCGACAGGGCTCGTGAAGGTAAGTAAACTTCTTATTACTCAGTATAAGGTAAGGTGCTTCGGGTATACGGGTAAGGTTGTTATGATTAGGAATGGAATATAAGTGTAAAAGGTCAAAGGTAATAGGGCTTATAATGTAAGTATAATATAAATGTAAGTGACGTTAAGGTACAGTATGCCTTGACCGTAATACTATTTTCTAACAAGTGTATATTTTCTCTTCTAGGTTCAAAAGGTAAGTTAATGTTTTTACTTATTTTAATTAATTCTGCTCATAGATGTAAAGGGTCTATGATACTAGGATGTAATATACCTAAAGAAGCAAAAGAGATTGCTGTTTCTAATGTGTTTACTCTATCGTACATTTGTTGAAAACTATTTTCAATTTGAAAGTGGATATGAAGTATATCTATTCGCGAGTTAAGCGAAGTTAATTTACTGTTAATATTATTTAAGTTAATTGCTAATAAATGTAAGTTATTCTGAACTTTATGTAAACTTTCGGTATATTCATCTATATACTGTTTCATAAGACTAATAGTATTCTTCTGATTACTTGCTAACGTGAATGTATTTTTCCTTAAACTGTCTATTTCATTTTCAAAACGTAGGGCATCTTCGTTATCTAAGTTTCCACTAATTGATTTTATAATTATTGAACCTAAACCGTTAATTAAACCACGTCCATTTCTAACACTAGATCTAGGTAAAATGTAAAAGAACTTATTTTCTATTAAACTAATCATATACTTAATCTGTTCACGATAAACGTATCGTTCTGAATACGTGGGTCTCGAGTTTTCGACTAACACTAACTTATAATACATACTAGTAGTAAATCTAAATAATTCATATATGTAACTCACATTATAAGTGCATATAAGGATATATGTATCTATCTTATGTAAAACTTTAGCTTCTTTTGTTATATATATATGTTACTTCTAGGCACATGAGTAGGGATGTTAATGACTAAAGAGCTTAATAAATCACTGCAATCAATATGACCGTAAAATAATTTGTGAAGAAAAACAGCATCTGTCATTTTTCTACGGTTCGATAAGGTATATTATAATGGGACATTATAATGTTTTAATCTTGCCGCGTAATTTGAAAGTATCTTGGCTTTATGGTCGCGATATGATATATATAGATATATAGATATGATAAAGAAAGCGTTTTTGAACGCTTTCTAAGCGCTTATTGTAGATATCATAGTAAGAGTTCCAAACAACAGAGTTATATTCTATAGTCCGTGCCACGAGAACATAGACTTTTTGTAAACAAAGAATTTCTACTAAGTGACTTAGCGATAGTTCTTTCAAAAACAAATAATGTCAAATCCAATGAGCGCAACAGTACATAGATACGTGTTATTGGCAACTAATATGTCAATGGATCGGGTTTTTATCGATATTATGCGCTGTCAACAGGATCTTTTGATGTTTTGAGGTACTGACGCCTAGAATGTAAACATTTGGCGTTAGTTCATTGAAATTTTTCTTTCTTGGGCTTAACATGCATTTATCAGAGGACAAAATTATTATTTTTTGTTATCAAGAAGGGGTAAATTTAAAGTTAAATACAAGTTTATAGGATCGCAACGCTCTTTTTGCTGCAGCGCTGCCGGCATGTCAAAAAGCGGGTGCAGAATAGCAGATGGCAAACTATTAGGTAGTCGGGCAGAAAATTATTAATACCTAAAAAAGAAATTGCGTTTTCAGACTACCGTTACTTTTAATGGATTTTGTTTAAGTTAATTCTGACAATATCATTCACAGACAACGTAAAATCTCCATGCCTAGAATTTTTTATGCAATGCACTAACTACTTATCTGTAATATTATTCATTGTGGTCTATAATTTAATATTTTAGGGTAGGTAGGCTACTTTGCAAATGATTTATTGTCTATGATTTGAAAAAAATCATGTCAATAATAGCGTAACAAGTATGTACTCTATCATTTACATACATTGTACTCTATTTTTCCTTAATTTACATAAAAAATTACGTGTGAAACGACAAAAAAATATCTGCAAACTTATGAACATTCAACCATTCAAACACAAAATCAAATTTATTTATTTCAGTAAAATTTAACAAGATAAATTTAAAAACATAGTGGCATGATTCGGCATTGAAAAAAGACTGCCCAAAAGGTATAAAATCTAAAACACAAGTGTTTGAAAAAAGGTTGTGAAGCCCTGAATGTTTGTTTACAAAAAGTCTATCTTCTCGTGGCACCAACTATAGTATTGGTCGTACTAATGCATTAAAAAGTAGTATTTTTATTGACAATTTTTTGAATTCTCTCGTGTTGCGCAACACAAAGCCTAATGCTCTAAAACCCTTTGACGTAATATTTAAAATGTGTGTGTTGAATTTCAATTGTGTATCTATCCAAACGCCTAAATCACGAATTTTATCTACGAAGCTGATCTTAACTCCACCAATGTAATACTCATTGAGTCTTGTAATTTTTTTGCGAGTAAAGTGGATATGATGGCATTTGTTAATATTTAAGTGCATATTATTTATTTGACACCAATCGTGTAGTCTGTCAAGATCTTCTTGTAGTTTGGTTGAGTCTGAGGGGTTGTGAATTGGCATGATTAATTTAAGGTCATCTGCGAAAAGATAGAACTTCGAGTAACGGAAGCATTTATTAATGTCGTTGATAAACACATTAAAGAGAATGGGCCCTAAATGAGAACCCTGTGGGACTCCAGAGGTCACTTCGTAAGCATCAGAGAGGTATCCATTAATAGCAACTCTTGCACGTCTATTTTCTAGATAGGATTGAAACCATTCAAGTAGTTAGCCATATATGCCAATTTGATGTAATTTATTAATAAGAAGAGTATGATCTACCTTATCAAATGCCTTACTGAAGTCTGTGTATATTGCATCTACAGGAATACATTTATCAAGCTGTTCCGATAATGTTGATGTGTAGGACAATAAGTTGGTAGCCGTAGATCGTGATTTTATGAACCCATGCTGGTTGTTGCTAATGTATTGTTTAAGGTGCCACGTAATGCGTTCTGTCACGAGTTTTTCTAATATTTTGCCGAAAGTCGCTAATATAGATATTGGTCGGTAATTTATAAAAAGATAGATAGAATATAGATAGAATAAACCATCTTCGCTAGCTATCGGCTGTACTATGACGTCTGATGCTGCGTGGGTGGTGCTGACGGCGGCGAGCCACCAGAAGACTCTGTAATGGAAGAGGGATGTCTGAGCATCCTACTATGGACTCTAATCGATTTGGAGTTTATATGCTTGCCTTTTATTTCTATAATATTATTAGGGTGTAAATGTATAACTTTATATGGTCCTAAATGCTTTGGCTCGGTCTTCTTACTTCGAGATGACTTAGCTATCTGTTTATATACTATGTCGCCTATCTTGAAAGGTGGAATTTCGCTATTGTTATTGGCTTTTAATATGGTTCTCTCCTTTTCAGATGACAACTTTAATGCGAGTAATTTCTGAGCGGTTTCCATTAAGTTTTTGTGCTTTTGCACATAATATTGATAGAATTCCTGTGTATAAAATAATTCTAATGGGTTTCGACTATTCGTATGACCGTATAGTAGTTCAAAGGGCGTATAACCTGTAGCTGAATGAACCGAGTTATTATAAGCTATAATTGCATTGCGCATTAATATCTTACTATCACTCTTATCGGTAAGTTTCTGTAATCTAATTAATTCGCCAATGGTAGAATGAAGTCGTTCTATTGGGGAGTTTGAATTAGGGTTGTACGGGGTTGTAAAGTGAATATTTATCTTATGCATAGAACATATTTCCTTTATAATTTCGTTTTCAAACTTATGGTCAGAATCGGTTGTAATCTTGTTAGGGACTCCTATTACTGAGAGTATCTGTAATAAAGCTTCCGCTACGTGAATACTCGTAGTTGCTTGTAAAGGGACGGCTTGCGCGTATTTAGTGAAGTTATCTATAATCGTAAGGAATGTTCGGCTGTCTGAAGTATAAAGGTCCATGTACATATGTTCCATGGGTTTTGTGGATGTTTCAGTTAATGCCAGAGGGGGTCGTAATGGGTTTCTTTCGTATTTCGCTTTAAGACAAGTTTCGCACTCATTTATATATTTTTGAATACTAATTAAAAGGTTTTTCCAATAGTAGTTTTTCCGTATTCTGTTATATGTTTCTTGGCACCACGATGGATAGTTTTTTCAAATTCAAATTCAAATTTAAATCTTTATTCGCTAATATGGGTTGAATACATAGATGACAAATACAATTAATAGTGCCAACATATTAACCTTATGGTATGCGAATAATTAAATAAAATTTTATTCATTCATTTTTATATTTTAAAATAAATTATATAAAACAAGTCATAATAGTGGTCAAATTTTTACACGATTTATCTATAACCAAAATAATATACTTTTAGTCAATTACAGTAATAACAATGTCAAATTATTTATCTATAAAATACTAGGTAAATACGAATTGACTTACAGTTAACATAATATTAATAATAATTTTGTCAATTATGTAGCTACAATCTATCGGCAAGATACTCAGAAACACTGTAATAAGCCTTCTCAATTAGTATATCTTTTAATCTATGTTTAAATAAGTCCAAAGATGTGATGTCAAGAATCCGTTGTGGTAAATGATTATAAATGCGAGGTGCCATGCAAAGGATACTATTATTGAATAAAAAGGTCTTATTACTAGGGCAGGCTATCTTATTTTTATGTCTTTTGTTCTTATACGGTTGGAATATATGTGTGTTAGATCTCACGAATTTCAATACTTCATAGATATATATACAGGGGAGCGTTAGTAATTTAAGTTCTATAAAGTAACTTTTGCAGCTATCAGTTAGTTTTAATTTACATATCGACCTAATACATCGCTTTTGAGCCTTAAACACAGTATCTTTATGAACTGAGTGTCCCTAAAACATAATTCCGTATCTTATTATAGACCCTACATATCCGTGATACGCAGCTAATACAGCAGGACGGTCTACTATTTTAGTTAGCATGTACAGAGCATATGATTGCTGATTAATCTTTGCGCATAGATCTTCAACGTGTGCCTTCCAATTTAAATTGCAGTCAATATTCAAACCTAAAAACTTCGTTACGTCAACTTGATTTATTTTGTTTTCAAGATAATTAATGTCTACTTCTTTTATTTTCACTACTCTATTTCTAAATATCATAATATTAGTCTTGTCAAAATTTAATTTTAAATTGTTTGCTGTTGTCCATTCTACTATGTCCTCGATAGTTTTATTTATGTCATATTCTAGTTTTGTTTTATTAGTATTTTGGAATACTACCGTACAGTCGTCGGCAAATAAAAACGTCGGATGTTTTATAGATTTGGGCAAATCATTTATGTAAATATTGAACAATAACGGCCCCAGCATGATAGATTTTTCTTTTCTATAGATTTTTCCTTCATGATATCGTTTTATTATTTCTAATTGCTCGGATTTTTCATGTACCAATGTTATTCTAGTTAGGCAACGGATCAGTTTGGGACTGCGTTGATCGAAAACATACTATATACTTCGTAAAATAAGGGAAACAATTCTTCGTCATGGAGATATATATGAAACTTTCTATCGGCTATTGTATGTTCTCGTAAAAATCTAATTATTTCCTCTTTCGTATTATTAATGGGTATGTAAACGTATTTAATCGTATAATTATTTTTAGATTTATCCTCTACTCTGTACTCTGCTCCGGGTGACTTTCTAACATGAAACTGCTTTAGCTGTTTATCTATTGCGTCGGGACTATTCGGTATCTTACTGGTATTATTCTCTATAGGCTCGGTATCGGGTGTAGTGGGCATATCTAAAAGCGTTCTTATGTCTATCGCGTTAGGGTCTACATTTTCGCTTTCTGACGGTTGTTCCGAAGACCGTGGAAATTCTGAGCTAACCGTGGGAATATTACTGGGTGAAGGTTGCAATGAGTCAATTTCGTTTATTAAATCTACTTGGGGATCAGCAGAGGTGCTTGGTTCTATTAAATCTAGCGAGTTTATTACTGCGCGAGATAATGCGTAAATTTTTCATTTAATCCTTATATTTTGATAGATAAAGTCTATTGAAGTTGTTTTGGTATAAAGTTTTTTCTCACTGTAATCTATTCTATAACCTAAACTGTCTAAAATATCACTTCCTATAAGACCGTGAAACTGTTCGCTGAAATCTACAATCAAAAACTTATGAATGCTACTTGATCCGAATATCTCTGGTAACGGGATGTACGCGACGTTCTCATGATATGATTCTCCGTGCGGTGTCGAGATAGTATAAGGTTCCGACTTAATGCAAGCCTTGTCAAGATTATTTATTACTGCGGTACTAATTAATGAGTGAGTAGCTCCGGTGTCGATGAAAAACGGACCACCAAGTTCGCGGATGTAAATATGTGGTAATTTATCTACTACGTAATCTATGTTTCCTCCTGTATTATCCAATCCTGGGGAAAATCCTGTAAATAATCGTTATCTGGGGAATCGTCTACGTCTTGTTCCTGTTCTGCGGCGTAGGTGTAGCAGCTAACTGACTCGCTACGGTCCTCGCTATTTACTATCATCATCATCATTTCAGCCAAACGACGTCCACTGCTGGACATAGGCCTCCCCCAAGGTTCTCCACACAGACCGGTCTTGAGCCGCCCGCATCCAACCTCCTCCCGCGATCTTGACAAGATCGTCGGTCCACCTTGCGGGGGGCCTACCTCTGCTGCGTCGTCCGGTACGTGGCCGCCACTCCAGAACCTTTCTGCCCCAACGGCCATCGGTTCTTCGAGCTATGTGCCCTGCCCACTGCCACTTCAGCTTGGCTATCCGGAGAGCTATGTCGGCGACTTTGGTTCTACTGCGGATCTCCTCATTTCTGATTCGATCTCGCAGGGAAACTCCAAGCATAACTCTCTCCATCGCCCTCTGAGTGACCTTGAGCCTTCTGATAAGGCCCATAGTGAGCGACCACGTCTCTGATCCGTAAGTCATCACTGGCAACACACACTGGTCAAAGACTTTCGTCTTGAGACACTGCGGGATATCGGACGAGAAGATATGTCGTAGCTTCCCGAACGCTGCCCAACCGAGTTGGATTCGACGATTGACCTCCTTCTCGAAGTTGGACCTACCTAATTGGACTACTTGTCCCAGGTAGATATACTTGTCGACAACTTCGAGCGTAGAGTTCCCAACCTGAATAGGAGCAGGTACAACATGGACGTTCGACATGATTTTCGTCTTGTCCATGTTCATCTTAAGACCTACTTGTTGGGAGACTCTACAGAGGCCATCGAGCATTGTGCCTAGGTCTTCCATGGTCTCAGCCATGACTACGATATCGTCTGCGAATCGAAGGTGAGTGATGTACTCGCCGTTGATGTTGATGCCGAGTCCATTCCAGTCCAGAAGCTTGAAAACATCCTCCAGCGCAGTGGTAAACAGTTTCGGGGATATGACATCCCCTGTCTCACCCCTCGCCGGAGATGAATAGGTTTCGAACTCTGGTCCTGGAGGCGGACTGACATAGTGGCGTTTTCATATAAACACTTCAGCACTTCGATATATCGGTAGTCAATCCGGCACCGTTGGAGAGACTGTAGCACCGCCCAGGTTTCGATCGAATCGAAGGTTTTCTCATAGTCCACAAACGCCAAGCATAGGGGCTGGTTATACTCCTCGGACTTCTGTATAACCTGCCGCAGCGTATGTATGTGGTCTATGGTACTATAGCCTTTACGGAAACCGGCTTGTTCGGGAGGCTGGAAGTCATCTAGCTTGCTCTCGAGACGATTCGTGATGACCCTCGAAAACAGCTTGTAGACGTGGCTCAGAAGTGTGATGGGTCTGTAGTTCTTCAAGAGGGTTTTATCCCCTTTCTTAAAGAAAAGCACCACCACACCTCTGTGCCACGCCTGTGGCGTTTTACCCTCGAGAATGACGGAATTAAATAGCTTCCGGAGGGCTTCTCTAGCGGGTGCACCGCCGGCCTTCAGAAGCTCACTCGTAATTCCGTCATCACCCGGCACCTTGTTGTTTTTAAGCTGTTTGAGAGCCACACTAATCTCGTGCATGCTGACGTCCGGGATATCTTCGGTATAGTGTCGGGTCAATCCAGCTCTAGGGTCTGACGCTGGAGTGCTTGCGGGTTGTTGCGTTGTCGTGTATGGCTGTCCATAGAACCTTTTGATCTCCTCCAAGAGCTCAGGCTTGGACGATACGATTCTGCCATCCTCCGTCTTCAGCTTTGTCAGCTGACTCTGCCCAACAGACAGATCCCTTTGGAACACTTTGGATCCCTTATTCCGCTCGATCGCCTCACGAACACATTTTGTGTTGTATTGGCGGAGATCGCGAGTCAGAGACTTAGAGATCTGTCTGTTGAGGTGCCGAAATTTCGGCATGTCGTCGGAGGATAGCAGAACCATCTTGCGCCTTTCCTCTAACAGCTCGAGGGTCGGATCCGAGATCTTTTTGGTTCTCTGGCTTTTCTGGGGCTTAAAAAATTTAGCCCCTGTTGTATGGACAGCATCCACGAACCCGTTACTGTACACGTCCACATCTACGCATTCACCCAGGCATTCAAAACGGTTCTTGAGTTCGAGCTGAAAGCTCTCGGGGTTTTGGATATGAACCGGTGCCGGTCGGAGCGTGGACTTTATCAACCTCGACCGTTCGAGGCTTGTACAGATATTCAATGTGCCTCTTACCATTCGGTGATCGCTCCCCACTTTAAGTGAATTGATCACGGAGACATCATTGAATATCCGCCTCTTCGTCGACATGATAAAGTCGATCTCATTTTTGGTTGCACCGTCTGGACTTACCCAGGTCCACTTGCGGCATTCTCGCTTCTTGAAGAAGGAATTCATCATATAGAGTCCTTCCTTCTCCATAAAGCTAGCCAGCAAGTGACCCCGGGAATTCCGATGCCCATAACCAAATGGCCCCACTCTCAGCTCATCACCGTCGCGTTTGCCCAGTTTCGCGTTAAAATCTCCCATGACCACGGTGTAATGGGTTTTGTAGCCATGTATAGCCCGAGATATGTCCTCGTACATGACTTCCACCTCCTCATCGGGGTGCGACGAGGTCGGAGCGTATACCTGTATGACCTTCAGCGAATACCGCTTGGATATTCTGAGTATAAGGTACGCTACCCTGCTCGACACACTCCTGATATTTACCACGTTGGTCACGAGAGATTTGTGGACGATGAACCCGACACCACCTTGGGACTGTTGGTCGCCCTCCCGGTAGAAGAGCAAGTTACCGGAATTGAGAACTATCGAGTCCTCCCCCTGTCTTCGGACTTCAGATAGGCCTATGATATCCCATCGCAACTTGCTCAATTCTTCTTCCAGCTCGACAATCTTCTCGTCGGTCCGCAGTGTGCGCGTGTTCAGTGTTGCCAGGGCCAATTGTCGTTGGTGGTGGTAGCCCGATCTCTTCCGGAGATTCTTCGCACCCCTTGCCCCGCCGTTACCATGGCCGCTACCATAACCAGGACTAGCGGGGCTGCCGGGGACTAGGGGCTGGTTTTTAATGGTGTGATTCATAATTGGGGGGATATGCCATAATCGCCACGCTTGGCAGGCGTATTGGCGATCGCAGTGGCGGAAGTTCTTAGTGCTGGACGCTGCTGCCCATCTAGCATCTCGGGATTTCCTTCCGCCAGGTTCGGATGGTTTGACCGCCATCTTTCGGTTGACTGCTTGCGCTGGGGGAGATATTATGACGAGTACCTACTCGTCAGAGTAACTCCCCCAGTGGGCGGTGGGGTCGTCACGTCCCGACGCCTTAATTACTAAATTATGATTTAATCTATTTACGGGAACTAACGCCTTTTCTTCCTGTTTTGTAGCAGGTTTTGGGGTATTAAATTGAGTATTTCTGGGGTTATTACTATACGGATTATTAGGGTAATTATTGTATTCATTACTAGAGCTTGGTAAAGCTGAACGTGAGGTAGGTGTATTTGACGACGGGACGTTTGGTCCTCTGTCAAATAACTGCTGTGGACGCACTGGGAAATTACTGTTTGGCTTTATACTAGGTTTCGGAGTGGGTTGCGTAATGCTTTTCCTATCTGAACGTTTGATTCGACCTTCTTCCTGTCTGGCTAACGCTATAGCTTTAACAAGGGTTGTTGGCTGGTTAATACGTACGCCTAAGCCTACGTTGTAATCTAGGTTGTCTATAAATGTGCTGATTGCTAGGGTTCTCCAACAAGGATAGTAACCACTGTCCTTGTTGGTGGACAGGCCTACTCTGCAAAGCTAGTCTAAAAGATCTCCTATTCAATTACCAAATTTTTCGCACGTCTCGTTTTGGTATTTCGTGCAACGTTATAACTCTTGAAGTAACTGAACTTCGGTTCGGTGTTCGCTGAATCGATTAATTAGAGCGGCTTTAATGGATGTCCAATCTTCGATATCAACTTCCAATGAAATAGCTCCTTGAGCTTTGTTAGTTAACTTATTTCTTATGAGACAGATCGCTATCGAATCATCTGTTGCTATACCATACGCGGTTAATATACTTTCTACACTTCTTATATAAAAGTTCAACGATTTGTTACTGCCATCGTATGACGGAATAAGTTTATTTAATAGTTCGTAATTTGGTTTTGAACTATTTATTACTGAGGCTGCTGCGGCTAGGTTAGCGAGCGCGTTGGCGTTCTGAGCCATTGTATAAATTTATAATAAATGTATCCACTTTCTAACCTTACCGATTTGACAGAATTGCGCTTAGACGCCTGTCATCTGATCTCAGTAACCCAAAACAGCGTTATTCCTTGATTTAGATTAGTGTGATCCTTAGACTTTGTTTCGGCCTTCCTTCTCAAGAAGTCATTTAGCTAGGAAAAGCCGGCATCATCTAGAATAGCGTATTGCTTTGTACAACAAACAACCAAAATTTAGAAATAAATATGTCTATAGGTCTTTATGTCTTTTAGGTATGGTTTTACTGTGCGTGAATTACAAAAATATAATAAACTAGCTTTTGCCCGCGGCTTCGCACGCGTAAAATTCGGGGTAACAAATATCTACTTTCAGTCTCAAGTTGTGTGAAGACACTCCTGATTATTCTAAAGAGTCAGAAGCTCTATAGGGTACAAAGTAACTCGGTCAGTATCCATGACAAATGTCAAAGCCATGTTTCAATACATGTCCAATATATATCTATAAACACTTTCGCATTTATAATTTTAGTAGGAAGAGAAAATCGTTTCAGCCGTTTGAGCGTAGTATATAATTATTAGTTTAGATATGTGAACAATGTAATCACCGTGCACAATATGACAATATGTATGATGTAACAGTACTGACAGATAGCACATGCGCAGCACTCAATTATTCGCGCATGCGTTCTTACTACCAAGAGGAACATTTCTGCCGTACAAACTTCTATCCTCCTTACAATCCCTCCCAGTTTAATTTTTGCAACTTATAGTAGCCTATGTCCATCTCCATGGTCTAATATATATCTATATTAAATTTCAACAAAATCGGTTCAGCCGTTTTCGCGTGAAAACGGAACATACATACATACAAACATACATACATACACACTTTCGAATTTATAATATTAGTAGGGATGTGCTTGTCTACGCCGATATATATTGAATGCACATTTTATTTAAAAACAGTGTCTCAATAAACTCATTAACGAGAGGACGTGTTTCACTAAAACATCACACCGTAGCAATCAATTCTCAACCTTATATACCTGTAAACACGGTCCACACGACTCGGGTTTATGGTTGATTGCTGCGTCGCGAACACGGCCGAGCGAATACAAAGGAAGATTCCAAGTATGAATCATTTGTTTACAACCTATTAGTGAACATTTACGTGAATATAAACTTATACAATCAGTGATTAGTGAATTTATTAATTACACCGTACTTTGAAAATGACTGCACCGACATCGGAACAAAGTAAATATTTAACGACGTTAGAAGATGTAGCCAGTATGATCCAAAAGGCTCAGGTCAACCTGAAGAAATGTCCGAAACAGCGGTTAACGGAAGGCTATGTAAAAACAAGACTTAAATGTATCGAGGAATACTGGGATACATTTAAACAAGCACACCATAGCCTAACAAGGTATACACCGCAGGAACAGCGAGGTGTTTTGCCGTATTTTCTCCAAGAGGAATACTACACATATGAGGATATGTACCTGTGCTTACGAGGCGATTTAGTCGATCTTTTATCAAACCTGGAGTCACAACAAAGGTTAGCTGAGGCAGTAAACATGACAACAACGTCTCATAGCGAGCAATTGCCATTTGAAAAGTTACCACGCATACAAATACCGACATTCTCAGGCGAATACGACGAATGGCCTACATATAAGGATTTGTTCACCGCGCTAGTTCATAACACCGCTTTAAGCAATGTACAGCAGCTTCATTATCTTAAAACAAGCGTTTGTGGAGAAGCTGAAGCATTGTTAAGACATGTAAATATTACAGAAAATAACTATACACAGGCGTGGGAGCTATTACAGGCACTTTTTGGCAATAAGAAGATGATAGTTAATTCTCTTTTACGAAGATTGTTTAGTCAGAAAAAGATTACAAATCAGACAGCTAATAATATTAAGGCTTTACTCGACACGACAGTGGAATGCTTGAATAGCTTAGATAATATGCAAGTTGGTACCACCTCTTGGGATCCATTGATAGTATTTCTTGTATCACAGAAATTGGACCCAGAGTCGTTGAAAGAGTGGGAAGAGCAAGCCTATAAACAAAATAGTGATAAGCTGTCTTCGTGGGACGAGTTAAGAAGATTTCTCGAGTCAAAGTTTCGAACACTCGGACTTGTCACACCGATTACAAATTCTGTAAAAGAGAAGATACAAGGTCATAAATCATTTCATGTGGCATTAAAGGATGTCGCGCCCAGCTGTAAATCAACACACAGCAGTCAATCTTTACAACCTTTATGCGCTTATTGCAATGATAAACATTACATCTATCACTGTAAAGAGTTTGCTAGTAAGTCTGTAGAAGAACGACACGAGCTTGTCAAGAAGAATAATCTTTGTTTTAATTGCCTTGTTCCAAATCATAATGTGTATAATTGTAAACAAAAGACATCGTGCCGAGTCTGCAGAAGAAGACACCATTCCCTTTTACATCGATCAAAAGAAATAAGTCAAGGAGAAGATAAAAAATGACAACCAGAACAACGAATCACAACCGCACATTTGTCAAGAACACAGCCCGGTCCTCGAGTATTACTAGCCACAGCACAAATAGCAGTTAAAGCGAGTAATGGAGATACACACCTGCTACGTACTTTGATTGACCAGGGCTCAGAGGCATCACTGGTATCCGCAAGAGTAGTTGAACTCTTGAGGCTCAAGAAGAAATGCATCAACGGTGTTGTCTCTGGAGTAGGACAAGAATCCCAAATACCTATCAAACACTACGTTGAATTAGCAGTTTCATCGCGCTTTGATAGCAATGAAGTATTTTCGGTGAAGGCTTATGTTTTGAAGACTTTGTCTAAAAAACTACCTTCTCAAACAATCACGATGAACTGGCCACAACTCCAAAACATGAATTTAGCGGACCCTATGTACAGCACGCCGGGTAGGATTGACGTTTTATTTGGCGCCGACGTCTTTAGCAAAATTATAGATGTTGGCTTAATGAGAATGAATGATGGCATAGTGGCCCAGAAAACCTGTTTGAGGTGGATCCTGTCGGGTCAAAAGGATGACACATCATCGATCAACGGACATGATGAGATTATTACACTACACGTTACAAAATCCAATCTCAGAAGATGATAGCATACTGAAGAGGTTTTGGGCAATAGAAACGGATTCGTATACCAAAAGAAAGATACTAACAAGGGAAGAAGAAGAATGTGAAACGAGATACACAAATACAACAATAAGAGATAAAGAAGGTAGATATATTGTACAATTACCATTGAAACAATCATTAGAAGAAACTATGCAAAAAATAGGAGACACAAAACAAATAGCGTTGAGGAGATTTCAGCAATTAGAAAACAAATTCCAGAGAAACAGCGACATTAAAAAGCAATACAAAATGGTGATTGATGAGTATTTGGAGATGGGACACTTACAAAAATGTGAAGAATTTGATGAAGAAGCGAATTACTTACCACATCACGCAGTAATTAGAGAAGATAAGGATACGACAAAATTACGAGTCGTCTTCGATGCATCTGTAAAAGGCACGGGTGGCTATTCACTTAATGATAACATGTTAGTAGGGCCCGTTTTGCAACCCGACTTACGTAGTCTCATAATAAATTGGAGAAAACACAAGATTTGTATAATTGGAGATATAATCAAAATGTATAGAATTATCAAAGTTGCTGAAGAACACACAAAATTATAACATATAGTTTGGCGAGATGAAACGGACGAGATAAGTAGCTTTAAATTGAAGCGTGTCACGTTCGGCACTGCTGCAGCCCCATTCCTAGCGGTTAGAACACTTATCCAACTTGCTGATGACGAAGGTCAAGGACATCCAGAAGTTGCTGCTGTAATAAAGAATTGTTATTACATGGACGATCTCATGGTATCAGTTGGAAGGCCCAAAGAAGCTAAAAACCTCTATCATGATAAACATCGTTATCGAGCGGGTCAATGTCGTGGCGTTGCATTCGACACCTAGGGTTGCCGCGCGTACCCATATAGCATGCACATATTTTTTTAATAATAGTTTAATGTTATTACTTGATATCTTTATGTAATTAAGAATCTATATTTCAATTTGTCCTTGTGTATTTTAATAAAATATCAAAATTAAATTATATTTTAATAATCACTCGTAACTAAGTCAATACAAAATAATTCATGTAGGTTTTTCGTTAGAAATAATTTTGAAATAAAACACATAAATATTTTACAATTACTTTTTATTAAATATTTTTGTTAAAATATTCATTGAAGATCTTTAGGTCTACTTGGAATAAATAATTAACAAATTATTTACACTGCTTTCTGTTAGTTTATGACGTCTGCATTTTAAATAAGAAAATGACCTTTCGACTTCATTTGACATAACAAAGACGTATTTATTTTAAACTTGTGAAATAATTTGAAAAGTTTAAAGGTTTTGTTAATTTTTCACTTAATGTTAGTGCTGCCAATTTTAAAAATATGTTAACACTTTTTAACATAACAACAAAAATATGAAAGTAAAGAATAGATTAAAACATATTTTTAACATAGATGCTTGTAAAAATTTGATTCAATATATGACGACTGCGAAATAATTATTTAATATTTTTGAAAATAATTTCGCCTTAACTTTCAAATTACATTGAAGTAGTTAAGAGTAATTAGTGTAAAAGTTATTACAATACGAAAAAAAAACAATACTATATAGCTATACTTTAAAAAAAACATTTAAAACTATAATATATTTTAATTAAATAAAGGTATTGTACGATATAACATAATCGAAAAAGCTTATTAAATGTATGCACCTACGTGATGCATACGTATGACAACCCTATTGTCGTGCGCCACCATTTTTACCCGCTCGATAACGATGTTTCATCATGACATAAAGATTATACTTGAAAAGGGAGGATTTAACATGCAAAAATGGTCTAGCAATTCCGAAGAAGTATTGAACTATCTAAAAGCTAAAGAAACGACAACAGATACATTAGAAATAAAATTAGATAAAATCATTAAAATATTGGTTTTAAAATGGAACAGAAAGGATGACACATTTAAAGTAACAGTTAACTTACCTGAATTGAGATATCCAATAACGAAAAGGTCTATCCTCTCTGATGTCGCTCGCTTGTTTGATCCATTTGGGTGGTTATCCCCAGTAGTCATCGTAGCCAAGGTCATGATACAGAAGCTGTGGCTTTGTAACCTCGGATGGGATAGTAAAGTACCTATAAACATAACTGAAGAATGGATAAAATATAGAGAAGATTTGTCTTACCTGCAAGCCATTGAAGTTCCACGGTGGTTTCATATCACACCACGATACAAGCAAATCCAGATTCGCGGCTTCTCAGACGCTTCATCCACTCCATACGCAGCTGTTACTTACCTCCGAGTAGTTGATGAGTATAACGTAGTCCACGTAGTAATGATAGCATCTTGCACAAAAGTAGCACCTGTAAAACAACTAACGCTACCCAGATTGGAGTTGTGCGCTGCAGTATTATTGGCTGATCTAGCAAAGGACGTTGCCGATGTGTTGAAAATACCTATGAACAGCATTTATGCTTACGCAGACTCAATGGTAGTCCTATCATGGTTTCAGTCTAGTCCAAATCAATGGCGCACTTTTGTAGGAAACAGGATTGCAGATATTCAGAGAAACCTGGAAGCCAACAGGTGGAGCCACGTACGTACCACTGAAAACCCCGCAGATATAGCAACGAGAGGTGTCAAGGCAAGAGATTTGGCGGATCTTCAAATGTGGTGGCAAGGTCCCGAATGGTTATCCAATCTGGAGATCACGAACTTGATAACAGATGTTCCTGCAACGGATCTTGAAATGAAACTTTCATGTCACACCCATACTTACCAGGAAGTTACACCACTGTGGTGATTTTCAACGTTATCAAGAATGAAGAGAGTATTGGCTTATTGCAGAAGGGTTTTACTCATTAGAAATAAAATTCAATTTGAAGATTACATAACAGTAGAAGAAATGGAAAGAATTTTAGAAATATGTATCAAATACTATCAGAATTTAGTTTACTCAAGAGAGATAGAAGAAATAAAGAACAAAGGAAAGGTCAATTCTAAGAGCTCACTTATTACACTAGCGCCCTTTTTAGATAAAGGAGGCATAATTAGAGTTGGAGGCAGATTACAGAACGCCACATTACCTGAAACAGCAAAATATCCAACAATAATACCAAAGGATGTTCATATTACAAAGCTTTTAATTCAAGAAGCACACATTCGGACTTGTCACGGTGGCAATCAGTTGATGATGAACTATCTTCGTAGTAAATATTGGATCGTTGGTATGAAGGCAGCAGTGAGAAAATGTACTCGATCATGTAAGATCTGTATTCTAGACAAGGCGAAGACGAGTAATCAAATGATGGGCCAACTACCTGCTGAGAGAGTAAATCCTTGCAGAGCTTTTCGTAACAGTGGAGTGGATTACGCAGGACCTGTACTTATAAGAACGTCAAAGGGTCGAGGTCATCAAGCCGTGAAAGGTTACATATGCCTTTTCGTCTGCATGTCCACCAAGGCATTACATTAAGAAGCTGTCACCGACCTTACAGCCCTCAAAGAGGCTTCATCGCTCAAAGAAGACCGTGCCTTCACTTGTGGAGCGACAATGGCACCAACTTTGTTGGGGCCACCAAGGAACTGAAAGCACTATTCGCAAAGGGCCAAGCTAATATCTCTCAGGAAATAGCTCAATTGTTGGCTAATGATGGCACAACTTGGCACTTTATATCTCCACGTATACCAAACTATGGGGGCCTATGGGAGGCTGGAGTTCAGTCAGCTAAAAGACATCTGACCAGAATAAACCACGGCACGAAACTGACTTACGAAGAAATGGCAACATTACTGGCACAAATAAAGGCAAGTCTCAATTCACGTCCACTTTGCCAACTTAGCGACACATTTGAGACATTGACCCCACTCACACCTGGACATTTTTTAGTGGAAGAAGTGTTCCAGATGTCAATTATAAGGAGAGAAACATTAATTTACTGACAAGATGGCAAATGATACAACAGATGACTGGAGACTTTTGGCGGCGCTGGCAATCAGAATATCTTAACACCCTGCAACAAAGATACAAATGGACATCGAAGGTTCCGTCGCCAAGTCCTGGAGATATTGTCATCATAAAGGAAGATGATTTGCCACCTAATAAGTGGTTATTAAGTCACGTGAAACTTCTCAATCCTGGAGCGGATAATTTGGTTCGTGTTGTGACTGTCCAATGTAAAGGGAATCACGAATTGAAGAGACCTTTGTCAAAACTTATATTATTGCCTAAAGAAAGTTAAGAGTGCATGTGTCCTTATTGGAATTAGCTTGATACAATCAAATACAAATTTTGAATTATATACAGTCCATTGTTCTATGTAATTGTTGATTTTGTTATGTTGTTAGAAAACAGTTCGTTTTGGTGGGCGGGATGTCTACGCCGATATATATTGAATGCACATTTTATTTAAAAACAGTGTTTTCAATAAACTCATTAACGAGAGGACATGTTTCACTAAACCATCATACCGTAGCAATCAATTCTCAACCTTATGCGCCTGTAAACAGTGCTTGTGTTCTTTGACATTCCAGTTGTGATAACGGAACCAAACAGTTATAGATACTGTGATTTATTGTGAATTTTTATAATCTTTATGAAGTATGGTATGTACTTTATAATGTTGGTAAAATTGCTAGGAGCGTCACCTGCCTTGTTCCTCAGCGTCTGTCATAACCGATCTTGCTGCAGGATTTTTATTAGGAGAGTAGCAATTATAAGCCCGTTTCAAGTGTTCAATTGGGCTCTTGCCATGTCACATTGAATGTTAGCCTGATCCAAGAAAAGAAGGTAGAGTATGTTGAGTTAAAGAAGAAAGCTAAGAAAGCCGTTGCACTTAAGTAGTCCTGCGCGTCAACAACATTTATACCGGCTCGCTAAAGCTAGAGGTAAGCAAGGGATGTATGTTATATAAAGTGTGTAAGAGATAAAACTGGAACGGTGCTTTCCGTGGACGAGAAAATTAAGGATATATGGAGGAATTACTTTGAGAGATTGATGAATGAAGAGAATTACTGGTGTGCTTGAGCATAATACCTGTGAATGAAGAGCTAATAAGAAAGATTAGTGAGGATGAAGTAAGAGTAGAAATCAATGGAATGAAGAATGGAAAGGCAGCGGGGCCGGATGGAATACCAGTTGAAGTGTGGAAGATACTGCAGATGAATGGAAATGGTTAGCTTTATTCTTCAATAAGTTGTTGATGGAGGTAACTTTACCTGATGAATGGTGTAGCAGTTCGGTAGTGCCCATCTATAAAAATAAAGGGGATGTGCTGGAGTGTAACAACTATAGAGGAATAAAGCTAATTTCACATAGTATGAAAGCTTGGGAGAAAGTGATTGAACGAAGATTGAGAGAAGAAAGTGTAATTTCACAAAACCAATTTTTCGGTTTTATGCCTGGTCGAGGTACAACAGATGCCATCTTCGCGATCCGCCGACTATGCAAAAAGTACAGAAGTTCCACATAAACTTGCACATGGTTTTTGTGGATCTCGAAAAGGCATATGATCGAGTACTGCGTGAGGTTTTGTGGTGGGCCCTTAGGAAGAAAGGTGTGACTGGGAAGTATGTACAGTTGATCCGTGCAATGTACAGTAGATGTACAACCCATGTCTGGTCCACAGCGGGCAATACCGGTGACTTCAATGTGGCTGTAGACTTACACCAAGGGTCGGCTCTTAGCCCTTACCTCTTCCTGCTAATAATGGGAGCCCTTACGGCGAACCTACAGGAAGAGGCTCCCTGGTGTATGCTATTCGCCAACGACTTGCCAAGAGTGGCCTTGAGGTCCAGAGCAGACTGACAAATTGGTGGCAAAGGCTGGAGAGTGTAGGCCTGAAAGTCAGTAATAGCAAAACTGAGTACATGTTTTGCGACTTCGGTGGTCTCTCCGGTCCCGAGTTCATATTCCTTGCTGGAGAGCCCATATCAGTCTGCATCGATTTTCGGTACCTCGGGTCACTTAAACAAGGGGACGGAGAAATAGACCGCGATGTCACGCACCGGATCAACTCAGGTTGGATGAAATGGCGACAGGTCACAGGAACAACTTGTAACCCACGGATGCCTCATAAACTAAAGGGCAAAATCTACAAATCCGTTATAAGACCTGTCGCACTGTATGGATCGGAATGCTGGGCCGTTAAGAAGACAGATGAAAGAAGATTGCATGCAGCAGAGATGATGATGTTGAGAGGGATGTGTTGGGCGACAAGGATGGATAAAATTAGAAATGAGTATATAAGGGGAAGTTTGAAAGTTGCACCGGTGCAAGAAAGGCTGAAAAGAAATCGTCTATCGTGGTATTGGCATGTGATGAGGAGGGGTGAAAAGCATGTGACTAGAAAGGTGATCAATATGAGAGTTGAGGGATATAAGGCAAGAGGAAGACCAAAGAAAAGATGGATGGATTGTGTGAAGGATGCCATTAATGAAAAGGGAGTGAATAATCAATACAATAAAGCCATACAATAAAGCAATACAATAAAGCCAGAAACTATGCAAATAATTTAATACAAAAAACGAAAAATAATAATACTAAATCAGAGATTATAGCAAGCAAAGGAAATATCAGACAGCTTTGGCAAATCCTAAATAAAATCACAGGTAAAATAATAAAATCCATAGATGATGCCTTACAAAATACATTCAATAGTCTTCATATCAGCAATAAACGTATCGCAAATAACTTTGCTCAATCATTTAGCCAGAATGTGACGGCAATTATGCCCAAGTGCTCTAAAACATTGCTCGATAAACAAGACTACAAAACTTCGTCTAACGTAAGTATGCGCTTAAAACCTGCGGAACCAGAAACAGTTAAAAAAATCATTATGTCTTTAAACAATAACAAAGCACCAGGAATAGATGGAATTAGGGTCATGGATATAAAAAATATTTGTAATAAAATTAAAACTGTAATCTCTAATTTAATTAATCTATGCATAGAAACAAGCAAGTACCCATCTACACTAAAAACGGGAATTGTTAGACCAATCTTTAAAAAAGGCAGCAGCATGGATTATAATAATTATCGGCCTATCACCATATTGCCAGCTATAGACAAAATTATTGAGAAATACATTGTTAATCAGGTACACGAATTTTATAACAAAAACAAGATTATAACGGATAAACAATACGGTTTTCAACCGAAAAAGAATACTACTCAGCTCTTAACAGCGTTTACGGACAGTGTTTATGAACACCTTAATGAAAAAAGACATGTTTTAGTTATTTTTATAGACTATAGTAAGGCGTTTGAAACGCTTAGACACGAAAGGCTAATAGAGTGTTTGCAGGACAGTGGCATTGGAGGCAAGCTATTAGACTGGTGTAAAGACTATCTGCATGAAAGAAAATATACGGTTAAAGTGACTGATGCGTTTAGCGAAACAGTTAGTGTAACAGAGGGTACGGCGCAAGGCTCAGTTCTTGGGCCATTACACTTCCTCACATACGTAAATAGCCTGCCCAATGTGGTTAATAAATGCGAGGTTTACCAATTCGCTGACGATACTTGCCTTATAGGAGCTGGAAAAAGTATATGTGAAGCTCAAATTAAACTGCAAACTGACTTCAACTTACTGACCAAGTGGTCGCATGATGCCGGTTTAGTATTAAACGCTAGTAAAACGAAACTAATGTATATCAGTTCCAGCCAGAATAGAAGCAATATATTGCCTAAAATAATAGCTCACTGTCACAAATGTATACATGATAACCACAATACGGTAGTAACCAAGCCATGTCATTGTGACCACATTGAACTCGTGGATAAGCACACATACTTAGGGCTTACTATAGATAGTCGACTAAATTGGCAATTGCATATAAATGGTGTGTGTGATAAATTAAGAGGCATACTAGCTAAATTCTCGATAGTAAAATACAAAATTCCCTACCAAACATTAATAATGCTTTACAAAGCTCTGGCAGAATCAATAATATCGTATGGCCTTTCCAGCTATGGAAGGACATATATGTCTCATCTCGATCGAATATATACACTCCAACTACGTATACTAAAAACTATCGTACCGTATAACATAAAGAAAAAATACAAGAAAGATTATCACGAACTATTTAATTTTTGTAAAATTATACCAATCCATCAAAAAGTAAAACTAACGTTGCTAAGTGAAGAATATTTCAATGAAAATTTAAAAATGGTAAAAGTCTTACAAAATAATGAAATTAGAACACGTAGTGTCACAAATGCAAAACTACTACTTCCACAATTTAAAAATCTATACGGCAAAAGAACTTTAAAATATGTAATACCCAACCTCATCAATAATATACATAAATCTTTTAGGGATACAATATCTCCTAAAAACATCAAATATAAACTTAAACAATATTATTTGCAAAATAGATAAAACTAATTAAATATGTTGATAAAAGATAGAAATAATAAAGTTTGAGTAAGTAAAAAAATATATAATTATATATAATGGTTACTTCATAGTATACCCGTTTTATATAATTATAGTAACTTTATAATAAATAATAATTGCTCTTTCGCTACAAAAGTAAATACAATATCTCATATAAACATCAAATATAAAATAAAACCAATATCAGTCACAAAATAGATAAAATAATTAAATAGGTTGATATATATATACAAATTAAATTAATCACACTCGGAACATCCTGTATATACCCACGTAAACAACAACTCCATGCGAGGGACAGCCGGAGCGGTGACGTGAGCGCAACGCTCGTCGAGAACAATTTGTAACTACCTTACATTTATGATATTATTGTGCGATACAGAAAAAATCTAATAATGTACCTATTATCGTTATCTGTATGATTTGTGTGGATTTCTCATGGTCGCACAGGGCTATGCCGTCGTCAATCATATTACATAATTATTAGGATGCACGGTAAAACTCGAATGAGTTTGTGTTTGCATCTCCAGTATAAGTGAATTGTGTAGTGTTATTATGTAGTAAATAAATAAAAAAAAAAAAAAAAAAAAAAATCAGATGACGGCTGATAGGAGAGAATGGAAGAGAAAGACATTCTGCGCCGACCCCAAGTAATATGGGAACAGGGCAGGCAAAAGAAGAAGAATTAGGCTCTCGCCATCGCTAACAACTTAGACCAGGTTGAGCTTAGATTTTGCACTTGATGTTGCACATGCATGCTGTGTTCTCCTATAAATGAAGAAACACAAGGTAACAAGATTGTGAAAATCTCATTAATCCTGTGATGTTCTTTGTTGGAGAACCAAAACATAAAACACTAGGTGGTATATTTTTAATGGCATGGAACATGGATATTATTTTTTGTGTAGCTACCTACACTGTTTATATCAAGAATGTTACGGATATGGAATTTTGGATACGGATATGGATACGGATATTGGAAAAAAATATATCGGTTTCGGATACGAATAGGAAATTATTTCGGATAATCCGGTAGTTTCGGATAGTTTCGGAATCGGATATTATTTTTTAAGGAATTTCAAAAGTAACATAAAAACTAAAATGGTTTTATTTAAATATAGGTCATGATTTGGTAGCTACTACAATCAGCCTCAGTAGTTATTATTATAGGTAGTATTAAGACGCTGACACCAGCCAAATAGGCTTGTCTCCAACATTTTTTTCGGAAAAAATATATGTTAATCTTGAACATATTTCTGAGAACCCTGTTGTATTCAAAACACGTTTTTCAAAAGTTTTCTCGATACAAAGAAATAGTAAACTAACCTCTTAAGAGGCTACCTCGAAGGTCAAAACATCGTGCAGAGGTCATCGCTAAGTGTTAGCTATAAAGCTGAATGTCGCACGGTTTTTGACATGAGCATGCCATCACGGAACTGTCTGAAATCTTATTTCGTTCATAACTCAAGTAATAATCGTTTTAGAAAAAAATCGTTAGACCAATCCCTAATAAACTAGCTCTTCTTTCAGTGAGTAGCAATTTCAAGGCGAAAAGTAAAGTAATTTTTTAAATATCCTAAAAAATATTTAGAGAAAGCATGTATTTCAAATTAAAATTCTATCGAGCGAAAATCTTCCAATCGTGTATTTGTCCGAGCAGTTCGAGTAGATAAAGACCTGATAAATAATATATAAAATTTTCACTTTGCTGGTGTGTCTCACTGCTTCAAAATCTGTAATCAAAAAGGTATACACATACATATACATACATACATTTTCGAGGTAGCGCCTTAAAATGATATTCCAACAAAAATATCTGTAGTACTTATCAACGTACGTTGGTAAAATTTATAACAATAACGTAACATATTTAAATACAGAACTTGGTTGGTTTTTTATTTTTCACTACTCAACGTATTTAGTAATTAATTTATTTAATGGTTTGTAAGAAGTTCTGAACATCCCGTCATCGTCGCGCTTCTCATTCTTATGTATACAATCCGACAGTGACAGCAGCAGCACAACTCAATAGCAGTTGTCAGCGCCTTAGGTAAATTTTGAGTGTTATCTAAGCAATCCAAAGGACGCGCGCGGCGTGTGACTGGGCCGATCAAAAACAACTTGTCGTAACGTGTCTCATTTACCCTATCCGAAATTATCCGAAAAAATATTTTGGATTCGGTTACGGATACGGATATTTTTTTATTTCGGATATCCGATAGTTTCGGCTACGGATATGGATATCCTTAACATCCCTGGTTTGTATGAAGTTGGTGAATTGCGCTTTTTTTAAGCAATCAAAAAAAGCAATCCATTATTAAATTTTATTAAAATAATAAATGAACAAATACTTTCAAGATGCTTTATAAAAATATAAGGACTAATAAATCTCATGTTACGAAATTTGCACATTAGTTTTGATAATCGGTGGCTGAGTATTTAATGAAGATCAGGCCACCTGCACTCTCACTCACCGAACAAAATGTACCTGAGACACTGTTACATTACGTCAGTATTCTGCGAGAGGGTAGTAGTAAGAAAGAAAGTAAGAAAGAAAGAAAATATTTTTATTCGTATCTCCAAACAAAAGGTACAGTTAACTATCCCCCCCGTGGGATCTCCACCTTGTCGTGGTGGGGGGGCTCAGTAACCGTGGATTGGTCACCCACGGTGAAGCTAAGAGGGATCCAGGAGGGGACGCTCCGCGTGGGCTTGGAGGGGCCTGCGCAGGATGCGTCCAACGGTGCGGGTGCGGGGGACAGTTCTGTCTGTCCCTCGCAGTCGGGTGCGGTCGCGGGAGGAGAGGCGTGTCGGTGTTGCGTTGCCGCGCGCCCTATCTCCCCCGACCAAATAGGGGCGCTCCATTCGATGCGTCGCGGTGGGGCCGCAGAGGAAGAGGAGATGCGGTGTTGCGTTGCCGTCCTCCCTATCCTCTGCGGCCGCTGGGCGTTTTGGCGGCGGAGTCCAACACCTTAATCCGTCGCCAAGGGGGTTTTGTTCGGGGCTCGCCTGACCATCTGGCGGGCCAATACCCGTCGCAGGGTGGCGACGAGTGCTTTGGTGATGCTCCACCCTCCGACACACGGGTACATGGCGGAAGTCGAGGTGGTTTTTAGTGGAAACTCCACATACTCCGGCTCTTATTTCCCCCAAGAGTCGGAGATCCGAAGGGATTTTCCACCTCGTAAAACAAAAAAAAAAGGTACAGTTAACTATACAACAATAGCATACAGACAGTCGATTCGTGGGGACCAAATAAGGGACCTGTGTCAGCTCTTGTTGCAGTTGAACTGCAACACTGATATTCTCACATGACCTTTTATTAATATTATTATAAACTATAAGTATATATAAATAATATATCTCTAAGAAACATTTTATGTCTAGGGATACATTAAACGAACTACAACAACTGACACAATGTTTTTTTTGTAAACTACGAGAACTAAAACAAACAAAAGAACTAGGTACAATCTTTTTCAACAAATAAATACAGAAGAACAACATAACAAAATACAAGAACAAGTCAACAGAGAATGTACACAATATTAACAACAAAACAATACAATAACACCAATTTAAGCATGACAACCATATTTATATTAAACTTAAGTACGGTCTTAATTATTATTATCATACAGGTAGGCAATGGTGTCTCAGAGCCACAACAATAATTTTTGTTTCTTTAATAAAATTTCCTTTAACTTATTTCGGAAAGTATTTACAGATTTCAGGCTTCGCAGAGGTGGCGGTAGGTCATTCCAACATTTGGTAGCCGAAAATCTAAAACATCCTCTGAAAGCAGAAGACCTGTGCTTCGAAGTCACCAACAGATGTGAAGCGCCCCTTGTTCTGTATTGATTAAGATCGCGAGACCACGTCAGCTTTTTATAAAGGTACTCGGGCTTTTCATATAAAACAATGCTAAAAAGTAAAGTTGCTAAATGTAGGTGCCTACGAGCAGACATCTTCATGAGGTTCCCACTGTTCAGGTTCAGGTCATAGTTACAGTAGGACCAGCAGTCGTGGCGAGAACAATGTTTTCGATCACCCGTTGTGGTGGCGGGATTGTAAACGACTGCCATGCTGAAGGTCGTGGGTTTGATGCCCGCTCAACTCAAACATGTTTGTCTTGGTCTTCTATATATGTATAGTAAGTATGTATTTACAAAAAAAGGAAAAAGTAGGTATATAGATATGTTTATCCATTGTCTAGTACCCATAGTACAAGCTCAGCTTAGTTTGATCGTGGTTTGATGGTTAGATGGTGTTGGGTGAGTGTGTAAGAATATTATTTGTCTGTCTTTAAAAAAGTATCTATTCCTAGTTTTTTTCTTGACTTCAGATTGCTGTTCTTTACAATAGTATACTTGTCTTCTATCGTACTTAGAGACGCCCAGTCACAAATAACTGATGGGAAAGTAGTTACACAAAAATACAATATATAACTAGGTTACATAATCCATTTAATTTTAATTACTACAATTTACATTTAAAATTTTGTTTTTTGGTATCAAACTCATTTTGTTGGGAAATGTACGAACCACTTAAATAGTAATGATTTATTTGCTAGTTCGAGTATTCGGATTAAAACCACCCGGCCTCAGCGCCCAAGTTTCCGTTTTGTTTATGGATTCAGCGACCCTTTCCTTATTTAAGTAGTAGAAAGGTTGACTTTCTTTTGGCATTTTGTCTAATCTGTCAGCATATGCTGTGTCACCGTTTAACTGGGCTGGTATTGATGTGTTTTCAGATCGGTTCACTATAATTCCTGAACCTACTGCGGGAAAACCAATAGGTCGTAATCCAGCGAAAGATGGTCGCTGACAGAAGCACGGCACTAAAGCGAGGATGAAGACTAATGTGGTGGGAGACATGGTGATCTGTAAATTAGAAATATACACTATATGAGAAAAGAATATGGATATAAAAATTTTGGAAAGGTCTTTACGGTCTTTAAAGTTGGAGATACTGACACTGGTCCTAGCCATGGAATACCACTATCCCATTGAGTTGCAGAGGTCAAATGGTTGATCGTTCTGTGGTAAAGCTACCATCTGACCAAAGTAGGTTTAGTCTAGCGGGTAAGCTGATCTCAGGCGCCACGGTGAAACCCTTGGATGCAACCAGAATAACTCTAGGGTAATTATGATGAGAATTCAGCAGTTGGGAGGAGACAGAATATATGTGGTATATATCGCGTGGAACGCAGGATGCGACATGATTAAGGGTATCGTTGGCCACAGTAAAGACATATTAAAATTTAGCATATTTACCTTGTTTTGGCGTTTGAGTTCACAAAATAGCACCCACAACTGCTTGGAGCCCTTAATACAACTGGAATGTCCGTGAAAACAAACACTCCGCATTATATAGTAATTTTGTAATACATTCACAATTATACATTACTTACTAATTATTCAAATGAATTAGAAATATACGTAGAGGGAAAATGCACTACGTATTATAAATAGAAATGCTTCAGTGCATTATTTCTTTATATGGGAAGACAGAAGTGAATCACAGTTTCATTTTGCAAATTTTGTATTTAATTCCAAATAATTAATTTATTAATGGCACTGATGACACTTACGGGTTTCACAGGTTAAGTAATAGCATCGTCATTGCCAGTACATCGTAGTCTAACAATTAATTTACTAAGTATATTGTTCGGATTTCACAAGTGACAAAAAACGTAAAGACTACAACAAGCTTTTCTGTTGGAATGCTCAATGCAATTTTGTTTCACTGCTTCACGGTAAAAGATGTTGATCTGCTCATTTTTTAATTTTCTGACATAAATGCTTTGAATAAACAAACACTCTCCTCCTCTATGCCTAGCCAGCGGTTGGGAACATTAATAATAGAATAAAGAGTTGCCAACATCGCCTTGTTTAGACTCGTACCTAGTTCTATAGGCAATCCTGTTTGCAACATTCTAAAATAAATTGATTAGTCTAAGTACTACCTCACGTCGACGCTGAAAAGATGGGTGGAATAAAATTCGTCTTTCACAACAAAAACAGTGCGCAAAAGCTTTTTAGCTGCTTTTGGCTCTTACGTGATTATTGAAATTTAGGAGTACGGTAAGTACTGAATAAGATACCGTTATAATGTGGTCACCACATTGTGGTGTCTCATTACATTACCTTCTACAACGTGTGCCTGAGATCACCTTGTTGTTAGCATGTCATTTTTCCAGTGGACTAAATCTAAATCATTCTCAAGTCCCTTTGAACACACACATAAAATTTCATCAAAATCGGTCCAGTCGTTTAGGAGGAGTTCAGTGACATACACACGCACACAAAAAATATATTTCATCAAAATAAAGATTGCCATCCTAGGGTTGCATAGATATTGTACTATAGTCTATAAGACTAGTGCCAAGATATTTGCGGGTAACTTCTCGTAAACATAAATCATTACTTAAGTATATCTCACTAGTAAGCAGACTCCGGGCTATAAGGCGAAAAATATTGGATGCAACTGGGATAACGCTAGGACGATGATGATCTATTTATTTATATAAAAGCAAAAGGTCACTCATCACGAAATCTCGAGAAACGCTGGACATAAAACGACAAAATTTATACCTACTAGGCGTCCACTAAGATTTTTCGAAGAGCTGAAGGGCTGGATTATGGTGTTTAAGGGTTGCAGGTCTCGCACGACTGACAATAATCCAGCTTATAAAATATTTCATTTGTATCTCTGGGATTACCATTTGGCATTAAAAATAATACTTAAATAACATTTAGATTAATGTTATTTATATAAATCTCAGGGTTTTTCTGTTATGTTACCTGTTATGTATAATCTGTTATTAATGTTATCTAAGCCATATGTGATCTTTCATATATTGTCTGTGTGGCGATGACCGCCGCTCTTGTCAACCAAATGTCTTCGAATAAATAAGTGTGCATTTTTACAAGCAATCGTTTCTTTACTGATACTTAACATTGGCGACGAGGATCAACAGTTTAAAAAATATCAATTTCACAATATGGTATCTTATCATCATTTGACCATAATGTGCAGTCGTGGCAAACGTACAAAACTCGTATCGGGCAATGGTTTTTCGCCAACGATGTCACGTCGGAAAACAAAAGACGAGCGATTTTGCTCAGCGCACTCTCGGATGGTATTGTACGTTTAAACTCGCTTCGGACCTGGCCTTGCCGAAGGCAGTTCAAGATGTACCATACGAAGACATATTGCAAATGCTGGACAAGCACTTTACCCCAAAACGCTGCGGGTTTGCGGAGAGATCCAATTTCTACTCGGTAATACAGCAAACTGGTGAAACTCCAACGCAATGGGCTGCCAGGCTACGTGGGCTTACGGCTCATTGTGGCTTTAGCAACGTGGAAGAACGTTGCGCGACCGTTTCGTCATGGGAATGCAGCCGGGTCGTGAGCGAGAAAAACTATTTGCTCAAGATTTGGCAGAACTAACGTTAGCGAAAGCTATTGAGTTGGCGGAGTCGTTGCGGAGCGCTCGTATGGGGGTGGCGGCAACCGCGTATCTCGCAGGGCCACCAGATCAGCTCTTCAAGATTGCACCTGAAGCGAAGAACAAACAGGTAGTAGAAAAAATGTTCAGTGTGTGGCCGGTCTAACCACACGTCCTCTCAGTGCCGATTCGCAAAATATAAGTGTAAAAAGTGCAACAAACAAGGTCATCTCAAAAGGATGTGTAAATCAGTAAATTATATTGTGTCGGAACAGTTAGATGAAGATGATGAAGGTAAGATTTTGTAAAATTTCATGTCCTAATGGCGATCCTATGCATGAGACTGTGACAATCCTGGGCATAGATTTGCAATTTGAAATTGATAGCGGTTCAGCAGTTACGGTAATATCGAGTGTCACATATGATACATATTTCACAAGTATGCCATTGTCACCTACTAATAAAAAATTAAAATAAAATGTGTTGGTGTTTCTCGCCTCCCAATTACATACATGGGTCAAACACGCGAACTTGATGTATATGTAATACGCAATGGAGGTCCGCCACTTCTAGGTAGAGATTTTATATCATTACTAGAGGACGCCAGCAGCTACGCCTGCATTTTTTTAAAATTTGCCCGTTTCGGCCGATCCCGTGGGAATTTCGGGAAATCCCTTCTTAGTGCACCCCTACGGTCCCCAAGGAACATACATGCCAAATTTCAGCTTCCTGCGCCCAATAGTTTCGGCTGTAGCGTGTCTGTCAGTCAGTCAGTAACGCAAGGATTTTATATATTAAGATTTAAATTAGAATTGGTACCATGTAAGTTTCTAATGGACACAGATAATTTACTTAAACAATTTTAAGTACAATTTCCATACCTTTTTTCTAACAAATTGGGAGAATGTAATAAATATAAAGTCAAGTTGCAGGTAAAACCTGGCTCAAAACCGGTGTTTTTCAAAGCGCGACCTATTGCTTTTGCTTTGAAGGATAAACTAAACAAAGAGATAGATCGTTTAGTTGATCTTGGTATATTAAAGTCTTTTGAGCATGCGGAATATGCATCACCCATTGTCCCTGTATTAAAGCTTGATGGTACTGTTAGGCTATGTGTAGATTACTCTGTTAGCATTAATAAACAACTTATTGTTGAAAAATACCCATTACCAACAATACATGAATTGTTTACTAGGTTACATGGAGTTCAACAATTTTCAAAAATAGATTTGTCGATTGCTTAGAATCAATTTTTGTTATGTGAGGATTGCCAAAACTTAACATGTACTTATCAATACATATCGTGGCTTGTATAAATATACTCGCATGGTGTTCGGCTTGTCTAGTGCTCCATCAATCTCTCAGAAAGCGATGGAGGGCATTCTTTAATATAGAAGGAGTTCTATGCCTGCTCGATGACGTCCTCATAACAGGGCCTGATAGGGATATTCATCTAGAAAGGTTAACAACGGTACTCACGAGATTACAAGATGCAGGGTTAGTTTTGCAAAAAGAGAAATGTGAGTTTTTTAAGAACGAAATAAGCTACCTCGGCTATGTAATAGATAAGTACGGCCTTAAAAAATCCCCAGAAAAAGTCAGAGCAATAACTGATGCTCCGGTGCCAACAGTGTTCACAAATTAAATCATTTGGTGGTAACAACAAACACACTTTTAACATTGGAAATAAAGTTTTATACTAAACAATTATAAATAACAAAAAGGTTTGGAATAAAGGTGTAATTGTAAAGAGGCTGGGCACTAAATACATAACGTATTTAGTAAGAGACATTTATTCATATTGCTGTATAAGGAAGCATAAAAACCAATTAGTTTTATATAAAGGTTCCTCTATTGATTATGATAGGGCTTGGGATTGCAACAGTGATATAGAAGGGTTGCTACCCGTTGGTAGAAGTTCATCCTTACAACCAACGGGTTCAGACTGCACTGGAGGACCTGACTCGGCTGGCGCACTCGCAGGTCTAGATGATAGGGGAGGAAGTTATTGGCAGGCGGCAGCATCGGCCACACAACATGACGTCGACGCGACGCCGACGCTGTCACCATCTGCAGCAATGAGTCGCACTGACTCCGTAGTGACTTCAGCAGAGGCCTCTAGGGAGCCGCTTCAATCCGACTTTCAGGAAAGTACATCGTCAAGAGAACCAATGGATGGGCAACGTTCTTTAACAGAAATTCAGAGGCATAACCCATTATCACGTGTGTCGTTGCGTAATATTCCAAGCACAGATTACAAAAGGTTTTATTGAATGTTTACTTGCACATAATTATTATGTCGATTTATGAGGGAGGAATGTTATGTATAATCTGTTATTAATGTTATCTATGCCATATGTGATCTTTCATATATTGTCTGTGTGGCGTTGACTGGCACTCTTGTCAACCAAATGTCTTCGAATAAATAAGTGTGCATTTTTACAAGCAGTCGTTTCTTTACTGATACTTAACTACTTTGTAGGCATATATATCTGTGCCCATGTATGTTTCATCATTCTAGCGTGTTTACAGTTGCATACACAACCTTGGCTTTGGGACCCATATGACGTTTTCTGGTCTATTTTTTTTATAGTCTCACGCCTGTATCCCCGAAGGCGTAGGCAGAGGTGTTATATTACACACACATTTCGCCATGAACTTTTTCTGGTCTAGCCAGAATAAAAAAAATATTAGTTTTCTGAAGTGTACTTTATAAAGCCATTGGTTCTCACCAATGGCCTTTTGAAGTACAGAACAGAAATGGTGCCCCATGCCGTCTCCTCCGAGCACTCCCAACTTCTGACTCTTTCTGTTAACTTTAACGTAAAAATATTATAGCTTCAGAACATGTATTTTCTATTCCGTGATTATAGCAGATAATTAGATATTACCATGGTAACACACTTCACTTCGCCCGCGTGAATTATTCACCTACACGTTCCTCAAGAATCACACAATCAATTTGTAAAAACTGTACAAATATCCGTTCATACGTTTTGGTAGATCTTAGGCTTATCCCGTTAGGCGTCGGGAACTTCCTATATATAGGTGAAATAAATGTATTAAGTTGTTTCACATAATTTCACTTAAACGCTCGATTACGACTCTATAGAAGCTTTATCGCTTTAACAGCAGTGTAACTTCAAACCCCAGTTCAAAAACGAGATCTTGAAGACCTTTTCGCACAGAATTATATATACTTCTGCACAAAGACACTACGCAACAGAAAATAAAATATTTTGTATTCTGTGATAATATTTTTGAGTGCTTTAAGTGGCTTGGAAATTCTGATAAATAAATCATTCACTTCTTGAGCACTCCACTGTGATGAAATGACAGATTTGCACGAACTGAAATTTGAGTGCGAAATATTTTGTATTAGCTTATTGCTACATAAAGCTGTCGTACATTAAACTTTCATTTCAGACATCAAAGACACATCTGAGACACATGCAATCGGTTGTCAAGTGTTCAAATTAGTCAATTAAAATACTTAAAATCCTATAGATTAATTTACTTTTACAAGACAAGTGTAAAACCAGTAAATTTCAAAATAAATAGGTTGTCGTATTTATTTTTGTCTTTACAAGAAACATGTCTGTTAATACAAGTTTGTAATAGCACCTACTATTACACACTTGAAAATTTGTGAGAATAGATATTATTTATTCATCCATCCTTACAAACTTTCTGGGTGAAAGTTTGATAACCTTTCACGCATAAACTAAGGAACAAATTATAGTATAATTGCACTGATATATTCTAAACATTATAATAACACAAAGATAACCGAAATCTACGCGGGCGAAGCCGCGTGCGGACAAAAACTAGATTACAATAGTGAACATCCCTCGTCATTAATTCAGCTGAGAAATCCGATATTATGTTAAAACAATGTCTGTTGGGAAAAGCGAAGTGGTGACAACACAAACATATAAGATCACACGTTTGTCAGCATCTAATTTACAAATAGTTGACTGGACACAAAATATCTTGAACGTCAAGGTGGTGGGACCCCGCCAGCTTTTTCCTATCTCGTGTGATTAACGTGTCACAGAATTTCGTGCCTCGAAGATCTATAAAAGATTAAGTAGCTCCCATAAACCTAAACGAGAAAATAATTTTTAACTTTCTTCAGCATTGTATTGGGTACCTATACTTCAATGTTATTGAAATATTTTTATTTAGGAATCTGTGTGCGAAATAAAAAAACAAAATAGAAGACCACCAATTTCAACATGTGATATTAGTCATTTTAACAAAATAATGCTATTATTTTTTTATTCAAAGCTCAAGTTAGTTAGTTACTTTAATTTTATTTCTGAAAATAGCTTGATTTCTGAAAATTAATAGCCATTTAAACCAACATAGTTGCCTAACTTTGCAATAATATATAATTAATGTGGAACGCTATCTCTAAAGGGACATTTGTTAGTTCATTTATAATAAACTTATTTGATATAGTACTAGAGTAGCTTCCATTTGTATGATTTATTTATTTAAGTCTTGACGGTCAAATTTGTAAGATAAAACTTGAAAGTGAAATTTTAAAACTAAGCATAAATTATATTTAGAAATTATTGCTCGAAACCTGGGTGGCCTTTGTTGTTCGAAGTTTGTATTATATTAAAAATTAATACAACTTTTCACTTTTCTCACTGAAATAATATGAAATATGTAACAAATTTCATGAAAAAATTTAAAGTCGAATACAGTAATAGATACAAGAAATTGCGGCGCCAAACCTGGGTGGCTTTTGTTGTTGGACGTTTGTATAATATTAAAAATAAAAAAACAACTTTACAGTTTTTCTCTCTCTTTCAGATAATGCTGAATGCACGGTGATTTTTTGTTTCTTTTAGAAACGCCTATTCTGTACTGTAACCTCATCATATTTAACTGGTCGATTTACTGCCGGCCTAAAGAACCATTTCCTATTCAATTTTCCGATTTTACAACTAATCACTTTTTTGCATTCATTCTCTGGATATTGACTTTCAGGAATCCCAGTTTTGGGTAAAGGGACACAGAATACCTATCATAATATATTAAGTTACCCAAGCAGATGAGAATTAATTCGGTCAATCATTCAGAGATGTATTGTTCTATCGACCTGTTTAATGCCGATGTCCAGTACGGGACTGCAATCCTACTTAGTTACCCAAGTTTCTTAAAATGGCTTTACCTTCTAGCTATATACAAAGTAATATACAAGATAACCTGTAATTATAGTGATGCTGTGGTTATAATAATTATATTTATGTATATTTATCGGAGGGCACATAAAGTTGTCAATGCTGATTTAAGTCTAAAAGCAAGAATAGTTAGGCCATGTCGGAGGCCTTCAGGCAGGCAGGTCTTAAAACTCTGACACTGACCAGATTTGGCCATACCAAAAAGAAACGTGTAAGTAGGTACACGAAAGAGAAAGAAATCATAATTATAAAGTTAACAGTTTCCCTGTTCCAAGCATATCTAAATACATAGACACGTAATGAAAATGTGAATGATAGATGATAGGAACGTGGGTATTATTGAATGTCATTATGTTCCTTAAACTATTTGCATATTTTTTTTCACTAGATATACATATATATTGATGCATTAGCTTAGAAAATATGCGACAGTACAGTTTTTATAATTATGAAATTCACGTAAGCACACTGCCGAGAAAACGAGCTCACAGTTATTTTAGTATTAAGGATTCGAAACATTGCTAATAAAATCTGAGTTTCTTCTGCTTAACTGTACTGAAGCTAAATAAAATTAGCTAGCTGGTCAAGAATTTAATTCCTGAAGCAGCCCGTTATAAAGACTGTCGTAGTTTGCCATAGCTTCACTAGATGACACCACTAATAGTATGCGTGGTAATTCTACATCCTCTGTAGTAATAATTATGTGCATGCATTTAAAACTTAGTTTTTTTTAGATGTTGTCAAACTTTGCTGCTAGAGTTGTTTGTTCAGTTCTTCCATTATACTCACACAATATGATTTGAATCGGTAGATAACAGTGAAGCAACCATATAAGCTCAATTCTTGCCATGGTGAAACTACTACAGTTTATAGGTTGCCGTATTTATGTTAATGGAGCTAAATTATAGAGGTCGTCATATTTATTGTTCAGCTCTATAAAATATCATTAAAACATACGTTATCTGTGTTGTACTGCTAGATAATAAAACATATTCCTGTCGCTTGATCCTCAGAGACCACAACAGAGTCAGCGCCATTACGAGGCTGCTGACGACCAATCAACATAATTGGGTCAAAGTTAGCACATTACCGTTTACCGCGTCAAACGGATAAATCACTGACAATACTTACGTCCTGCCTTCGCTATTTGAGAGACAAGGAACGATTTTTTTATACTGATATTTGAATGAGAGTCATATACCTAATCATATTTTAGTAAATTATTATATTATTACATAAAAATAATATATTAACGTTTATGTAATGGGTCACAAACGAGTACTTAATTAAAAAAAAATACTTGAACTGACTTCCATTTGCTCGTAGCCTTGGCATGGATTTTACTAGAACGAATGCTTCGACGATCACGACACGCGGGTACATGAGGAACACGGGCTGGTTTTTAGTCAGTAAGAATCTGACAGTCCCCTTCGCCCTTCCCCCATGATCCATGAGGTTTTTCCAACATAACATCAAAAAAAAAAAAAGAAAAAAAAAGGGGCACATTTGTATTAGATATTTTTTTATGAGATTAAGTTACGAAATCTTTGACTAGCTGCCGACAAACTATTTTCAATAATTTGTCACTAGCTAGCCAAAGAATTAAAACCAAGGGAAGGAAGGACAATAAAACAAAAAGTTTCTTCCAAAAGGAGACTGTGCATTAATGTACTGGGTTTTCCCAAAAATTTACCTCCTTGAGATACGTCACAAGGAGGTAAATTTTGTGAATTTTAAACAAAATTTGCTGAATACGCAAGTAATTTTAAGAATACAATGGTTTCCCATTGTGTTCTCGACAATACTTAAAATTTTGAACCTTAAACTGTTTATCTTGATTAAATTCATGGTTGCGTTCCGTGGTTCATTATTAGAGCTACAAGTTCCAACCCTATGCTTAATACGGTCTCCATCCTATACCCAGTGCAGTGACACTTCAGTTATGCATCGTCCTTCAAACTCAGAAATTTAGTCAACCAAGCCGTTTTAGCCACGTGTGTCATTATGAAGTTGAAAGAATATTATCACACTAATATGATTTATCATCATTCTCAGCCGTTTGTTATCCGCTGCTGGATACAGGCCTCTCCAATAGCACTCACTGAGTTTGATTGTTGGTTCTTCATGTAAAGCCACTGCAAGCTACTTTGCGTATATCGTCACTCCACCTAGCCGGGGGACGTGAGGAAGTCCCGCACCAAGTTGGCCGATGCGCTGTCTCCACTCTAGAACACGATTACATAGGTACATAAAAAAATAGCATTGCCATACAGCGTGGCAATGCTGCCAGTCTTCTGGTCACGTTTCCAATAGACGGCGATGTGGAGGACTTTCACGACGCCCTTTGAATTTTTATAATTTCTTTTTTCCTTTTTTTATTTGTATTGTACCTATATTTTAATATTTTAATTTAATTTTAGTAGTAAGTAGTATTTAAGTAGTTATAATTGTTTTATGTTAAAATTAATTTAATTTTGTTGTATATAATAAAATATATTTCCAATTAATTTATGTCACAAAAAAGGTGCATAAATCATAATTTCTAACATATAAACTACTATTAACGAATACCTTAAACATAACTTACACAAGTTAATGTACTTGAACAGAATGGTCTTTCTTTTTTTCTCTTCGTTCTAAAACCACAGAAAACAAGTGTTTCTATGGTTTTGTCTACATGCTCTTTGATTTTAGCTATCATCTTTCATCATGTTAAATATGATAATTATCAAATTCACAACTTACAAAACTGCGGTGCATACAAATAGACACTTTTTATTACAAAACAATGTTTTTGCTTGGTGAGTTTCTATGTAGAAAATATTTTAATATTTCAACCAAAAAATTGACCTTTAGGAATCTTATCATAACTACATTAGTAATTTATTAAAATGATGCTATAAAGTCAAGAAATATTGAATTAACCATTATCGTTATTTAACGCTTATGAAATTATAAGTAGGGTAAATTCGACATTAAAACCAAATCATTTTATGTCGATTTCTCCTTAACGAAAAAGTAACAGTCGGTGGTGCAATTAATTTGCCATTTTAAGCAGCTAATTAAGTAATAATAATGGTTAGTTTCAACAATATTCACCCACCATAGTTAATTAATTAACAATAACGATTGCAATGTGTTTAATTTATCATTTGTTTTTCATGTCAGCTGCTGGCATACAATATTTTATATAATTGAACGAAAAGCATTATTTCCACTTTTAGCTTTATAAGAAAATTCTTACGAGCTTCTGCTCCCTGCTAAGAGATACCGACTATCTAATTTTTTTATTACATTTAAAATTATACTTCATGACTGTACTGTATTTTGGTGTGCAATAAAGTATATATCTATCTATGTACACTATGTGGTCCGTGTGGTGATGGATTAAGAATACGGAATGTCACCACCCCATATCATCTCATGGGTCTCGTAAGAGCCGACAGAGGAAGCATATTATACAGGAAAACACATGTTAAGCTAACTATTAAGTACTTACACATCCTAGATATAGATTTACAACCGTATAAATATTTGCTTGTTGAAATGCCTTATATGTATACGTTTTCTGTAACTTCAATTATGTTTTACACACATAGCTCAATCAATCTACACTTTCACTCACCTTCTCACACAAATTCCATAAATAAACACACACGACAATCAAAAACACTCTTTCAGCATATTACACATACGATAGCTCTTTATAATTTCAGGTCCATCCAACACCGCTTTCTCTTTTACAATATGTTTATAGTAAAAATATGCAAAAATTGCTGCATACTCATCCAAGTATATCTATATTGCAATACCTTAGGGTCGACAACTTTGGTAGTCATTGTTTACTGGAATGGTACATTTGATACACTGAATGAAATAGACAGTCTTAAGATAGCGAGTACCTGTGAATGTGACGTTACGGAACTTAATAACTACATGCAGATTAAAAGAAATGATCTTACAGTAATTGCACAAAATATACGTAGTATTTATTGCAACTTTGACGATTTCCTATTAACTTTATCCAATTTGACATTTCAGGCGGATGTTATAATTTTGACCGAATGTAGGATAAATAATAATAAACAGATACCTCAGCTATCAAACTATCATTCATACTCTACATTGCGACAACTTAATCAGAATGATGGCGTCGTGGTATATGTCAAAGATTCACTTAAACATAAAATTAAGGAAATAAATCTATGCCAGGCCTCGTGTCTTCAGCTAGACATTCTGAATAGCATAATTCTGTGTACATACAGGTCGCCATCAAACGTAAATGCAGAAAGTTTTATAAACTCTCTTAGCGTATACTTAGATAGTTTAAGTACAACAAATAAAAACATAGTAATCGCGGGAGACATTAACATTAATATTACCCTTAAACCCACAGAATCATTCTATGAACAAAAAAACAGGATTAGTTATTTAAATGCGTTGTCCATACATGGTTTATTAGCTGGTCACACTATTCCTACTAGGGATAAGAACTGTTTAGACCACTTTATCCTAAAAATAAACAAGACAAAAGTTACAGCATCAATCGCTATACTACACACAAGTACTACTGACCACTATACTACGTTACTATGCTTATCAAAAATTAAATACTATTCAACTGTAACTAAAACTAAGACTACTATTAACTTCGAAGACGCTTTAAAACAACTTAAAACTAAAAACATTGCCGAGCTTTTGTACTGTAATGACCCGAATCAGTTAGTCGAAAGTCTCATATATAAATTGAGGGAGTCATTAAAAGAAAGTACTATTACTACAAACGTACCAAAAAAATATCGAATCATAAAACCGTGGATAACACCGGGTATGCTGCGCTGTATCAATAATCGCAACAAATTACAAAAGAAAGTTCGTTTAAATCCTTTTAATGAGAATGAGAAAATAGTTTATATTAGATACAGAAATTATTGCAACAATCTTATAAAAAAATTAAAAAGGAATTATGAAAGAGAGTTATTAGCTAAATCTTTTAAAAATAATAAATTATTGTGGAAAAATATTAAACATATAACATATTCAAATAAAAATAGTAATTCAAACATGGAATTAATTAATCTAAAGTCATCTCCTATAGCATCCATGAACTTTGCCAACAATTACTTCACAAGTATCGGAAAAGAACTTGCCGAATCAAACATGCAACGCATAAATTACAGCAATGACCTCCGTAATTACTTAGATAATATGCCAAGTCAACCGAAATCTCTTGTTTTGTTACATACTGATGAATATGAAGTAAACAGTATACTGATGTCCTTGAAATCAGATAGTGCTGCTGGATGGGACAATATTCCAACAAGCTTTCTGAAATTGGCAAAGTCTGAAATCATCCCGGTCATTACACACTTTACCAACCTTTGTTTCGATCAGGGCATTTTTCCTACAGCTCTCAAACAATCTTTTATTACGCCGGTATATAAGAGTGGGGATAGAGATGACATCGGTAACTATCGGCCTATCTCGGTGCTCCCTGCGATCTCTAAAATCTTGGAAAAGCTCATTAATACTAGATTACTCAAGTATTTAACTAATTTCAACATCTTATCTCCTGCGCAATATGGATTTCGTCAAGGGAGATCAACTGAAGATGCGGTAATCGAGCTGAGTTCGCTTGTGAGCGAAGAAGTTGATAAACGCAATAAATGTACAGCTGTTTTTCTGGACTTTAAGAAAGCGTTCGATACTGTCTCTATCCCCATCCTTATACGCAAGTTGGAGAAGATTGGTGTGAGAGGTATCCCACTCAATCTATTCAGGGATTACTTATCTATGAGAACACAAAGAGTAAAGATAGACAAGTATATCAGTGGAGAAATGACGGTGTCGTTCGGAGTCCCACAGGGTAGTGTCCTCGGGCCTACCCTGTTTCTGGTTTACATCAATGACTTATGTAACACACAGATCAAAGATGCTCAAATATTTACTTATGCAGATGACACCGCTGTTGTCTTCAGTGGGAGGTCATGGGATGCTGTTAAAGTTAGTGCAGAAATGGGCCTAAGAGTTTTAAATAAATGGCTTGGTAACAACTTACTTACCCTTAATACCTCTAAATCAAATTGTATCCACTTCTCCATTAACGATGTTACACAACCACATAAAGATTTTGAGATTAGATTACACAGCTGTAATGGTTTGGATAATGGGGATGGCTGTAAATGTCCAGTCTTGCAAAGAGTAAGTCAAGTCAAATATTTGGGTGTCTTCTTGGATCAGCGACTCTCGTGGTATCCACAACTTGAACACGTGACGCAAAGAATCCGAAAACTAATTTGGATCTTCAAAACATTAAGACATGTGGTGCCGCGGGAAGCTGATGGGTCTAATGAGTCAACTCGAGATATACTGAAGGACATTTACATTTCTTTGGTGCAATCAGTTATAATATATTGCATAACAATTTGGGGTGGCGCCGCTAAAACACGATTTATAGATGTGGAGAGAGCACAGCGGAGTCTATTAAAAGTAATGTACTTCAAAAGAAAAAGATTCTCCACTGATGAACTATACAAAATGGCGAAAGTGCTGTCCGTTAGAAAACTTTACATTCTAAATATAGTGCTAAGGCGACACAGAACTCTACAATACGACCCAAGCAAAGTCAGTGGCAGAAGAAAACATAACGTAATGCAAGTACCGAAGACTCACACTACCTTTGCTAGTAGGCAATATAGTAAACGTTCCTCCTATCTATACAACCTTGCAAATAAATACTTAGATATTTATAATAAAACTTATAATACAGTAAAAAGAACTGTTACTATATGGCTCGAAATAAAGTCTTATGAACAAGCAGAGAACATTTTGGAACCTGTTAGATAATTTACATCACATACATACACACTCACTACATCACACAGATACATACACACACACACACACACACACACACACACACACACACACACACACACACACACACACACACACACACACACACACACACACACACACACACACACACACACACACACAAACATACACATTAAAAAATGTTAATTGTTACAATATTAAAAGTAATGTTAATTGTTACACAATATTTATTTAGTTTAGTAAAATGAATACTTAGATAAGAAAGATACCTTCAAATTTTATGTTACCTTATGTGTTATGTACCTCTATGTCCATATGTAAGTATGGAATTGTTAGAAGAGCGGGGCTTCCTGACACAGGCCTTTAAGCTTAAAAGGAGGCTCCAGCTACCATAGATTTAGTTACATATTGGTTAAAGAAATAAAGATTTTTATTTTTTTATTTTTTTATATTATGCAGAGAACAGCACTGTAAGAGAAGGAAAACTTGATACAAACCATCAACCCGTTTCGCCAGCGTGGTATAGTAGGCCAATTCCACCTTTCAAAGGAGAGGCCAAGTCCAGCAGTGGACTTGCTGATGATGTACACTATGTACAGCTGTTTTTGGACTCAGTATAGGATTTCAATACAGTTGGGACAGTTGCTTAATTCTTTCTTTCATTATTTATTTATTTATTTATAGACTCACGCCTGTATCCCCGGAGGGTTAGGCAGAGGTGTGATATAACACCCACATTTCGCGATTAATTTTTAGGTCCCACGTAATAGGGGGCGAGCCTATTGCCGTACCGGGCACATTACCAGACTCCGAGCTGCTACTGAGAATTTCCTAACGGAAAAACCCAATAACACTTTGCCCGACCCGGGGATCGAACCCGAGACCTCCCAATCCCACGCGCACATTTATGCCGCGAGACCAACGAGGCAGATGATCTTTCGACAGGTCAAAAGTAAATTAAAATCCTCTGGTACCTCAATGTTATTGATCCAGTTATAGAAATATCATCATATTTGCTGTGATATAATTATATTTTTATAAGACATTTTAAATATGTCTACCCGTATATATATGCCGAAAAAAATATCTCAGTTACGAGTAGGTACTCAACTTAAACATACATTATCATTTGTCAACTCAAATAAAGTTTTATTTTAGAACCTTCAGCTACAAATGTTCACTACCTCTTGGGACATAGCTATAAACTACAATAAAATGCTTTACGTCACTTCCTAATATTTTTATGGGAAACATCCCCATTTTGATACGGACCGTACTCGCACATAAATGTCAATTTGTTAAATTTGTCCTCACCAAAATGACGCACATATATTCTGCAAATTGGCAGACGTATTTATCGTCGTAAGTATAAGATATATTAGTTAGAATAGTATGATTATATTTTAGTATTTTATATGTTACGAAAACTCATATTTTTATAGCACTTTAAACCGTTAGTTACACGTATGGCGGTTATGGGACAATAGAGGCTCAATCTTTGACGAGTGTTGACTAGTAGGACTGATAGGAATGGTGCTTATAATTATTAGCTTTGTATAAAAAGAGAGCCAGAAATATGAATGGGACAGGACAAAAGGGAAGACCTAGGCGGACGTTCTCTGACCAGATTGGAGACATCCTGAAGGATGGAAAAGGAGAAGTCAGAAGTACCCTTAACAGAAGAGCATGCATGAGAAACTTAATGGGAGTGAGTGAACCAAAAGAGGTATGTCAGGATCGTTGCAAATGGCGTTCCGTAGTCTCTGCATACCCCTCCGGGAAACAGGCGTGAGTCTATGTATGTTTAATCATTTAATTTAATCATTTATTTAATCATCATTTATTTGTTAAACATAGGTCTTACAGGTCTTACAGGTGTCATATTACTAGTCCTCTATGTTTTACCATTAAATGGTGTACAAATTGGATACAAGTACAATGCTAACTTTAGAATTATACAATCAATATAATATAAAATAAAGTTATAAAAACAATGTATGCATGTGTTTGTCTAAATAAATAAAATTGGAATAATGTTGTAATACTAATAATAGTCATAACATGTCAAAAGATGAAATTGGATAGTATGTCAATATAATTTTATTACTCGTATTCAAAACAACTCAAAAGGTAGGTAAATAAAATGTAAATAGTAATAATACATGTCACAATATTAAAATAACATGCCTAATAGGATTAATTGGTTAGAGTGAGTTCATGTCAGTACATTTTACATAATTTTATCATTAAAATATTCATCTTTTGTATAATATGCTTTGTCAAGTAGGAAACGTTGTAATTTATTCTTAAACAATTTAATATTATCGATTGAGCTTATCCATTTAGGTAGTTTATTATGGACTTTAGTATGTATGTAAGAAAAGTAGTTTAGGTAATTTAAAGAGGAAAAATAAGGGTTTTCAGTTTGTGTGGCCACCTCTGGTGTTGAAGTATTGCCTATGTGCACTGATTGACGCATTAAAATTTTGGAGATCTGACATTAAAATGAGGCATTAATTGAGAACCAGCTTTTTGTTGCTTTAAAATATGTTGAAGTAAAATACCATGTCTTTATCTATTTCAATGGCCTCGGAGCTCGAAGTAAATTATATAGCTACCTAAAATGTTATTCAGATTTACCAGATAAATAAGGCTATTTTCATATAACTCCATAAAAGAAGCGCCAACATGGGATTAGTGGCATAATTAACCCTTAATCCACCACCCGTATTAAAATCCCACTAATCACCACCATGAGTCCCAGGGACTCATATTTTGATTTTTGAAATAAAAACTCATCTTCTTTTAATTTAGTTCTTTTTATTATCTTTTTAGTTAACATAAGCGGTAATTATTATATACTTAAAATATTTTGTTTGAAACTCAGCTGAAACCAGACGATTTTTGAGTTTACTTACATCTTACAATAATCAGTCTTAAAAAATCATACATCAGGTTTTCCTAAAAAAATAAATATGTAATCCTTATAAAACTAAAAACAAAAGTATTTATCTTCAAAATAACATAATATAGAATACAAAAAATAGTAGAACTGATAATGGCACAATATAAAATTTCAAAAGGTGCAACAGGAGATGTTGACCACTTGAATCTGTTTTTGCCATACAAATAATTACTGGATGAAGTAGGTCAATTTTCAAAGTTGTACCTGTTCTTTACTGTTAGAACATTCAGACTCAGTGTCGTGTTCACTCACAATAAAATCAGCATTATCGTTGTCAGAATGTGGCTCAGGATCAAAGTCTATTGAATGACCGCCGCCAGTGTCTCCATCGTCGAACTCGTCGTCTTCTTGAAGCCAATTATTTATTATTTCTGAGGCAGAAGTGTGTGCAAGGTTTACTGACTCGATTTAACGACGTAAAATGCCATGATGAAACCCTAAAATTAATTCAAAACACATATATAAAAGAATAATCAAAATAATAATTGTAACACAAAACACTACCATGAGTCCCCGGGACTCAGGCTCGATCAAAACTAACCTTTACAAGTGGCGTGCGCACACGACCGTTCACCCTCGCGTCCCGCGCCTCATTGCGGAAAGGTACTGGATCGCCCAACTCCAAACGATAAAATATACAGTTGATTATCGTTGTTTAAAAACAGTGGTGAGTCCCTTGGACTCAGGGTGGTGTATTAAGGGTTAAGATTTTTATAGAAATAAATGGGTTTGAAAAATCTGCTTATATATGGCTTTTAATGTGAAAATGGAGGAAGTCTAAAATAATAGGTGTTCTGAAACCCGGTAAGTGCCCAGATGATCCAAAAAGCTGCCGCCCTATCTCACTCCTCTGGCACACATACAAGCTACTGGAGAGAATGCTTCTTAACCGACTGAGTGATATCATAGACCCAAAACTAATACCTGAGCAAGCCGGCTTCAGACCGGGAAAGTCATGCTGTGGCCAAGTTCTGAACCTCACCCAGTATATAGAAAACGGGTTTGAAGCTGGCGAAGTCTCGGGTGTCGTCTTTGTGGATCTCTCAGCTGCGTACGACACCGTAAACATACGGAGACTACTGTGGAAGGTCGCGAACGTCACTGGCGACATGAAGTTTGTTCGTCTTCTTGGAGAACTTCTGCGGAATCGACACTTCCGAGTCCATATGCTTACGGATAAGAGCAGGTGGCGCAAACAAAAGAATGGACTGCCCCAAGGTAGCGTACTGGCTCCAATTCTATTTAATATTTACACCAACGACCAACCAAAGATTCCAGACACAAATCGATTCATTTACGCAGATGACTTAGCGCTCGCAACACAAAGCAAAACCTTTGAGCAGGCGGAAGCTACTCTATCAGCCGCATTGTGCAAGCTAGGAATTTACTACGATGAAAACAGTCTGAAACCTAATCCGGTCAAAACACAATCCTGTGCATTTCACCTGCGTAACAGATCTGCGAATCGTACCCTTAACATCTCCTGGCGAGGCACCACCGTTTCTCATTGCAGCCACCCAAAATACCTGGGCATCACTCTGGATCGAACACTTACTTACAAAGCCAACTGTGAAAACATAAAACAAAAGGTCTCTGCACGCAATAACCTTCTGCTCCAATTAACATCCTCAAAATGGGGCGCTGCGCCTTCAGTTTTGCGTACTACAGGATTGGCATTGTGTTTCTCTGCGGGCGAATATGCATCCCCGGGTTGGCATCGATTGTCTCACGCCAAAAAAGTGGATATGGCTCTCAACGAAACGTGCCGGAAAATTACTGGATGTCTGAAGCCGACCCCGGTAGAGATGCTATATCCACTGGCAGGCATTGCACCTCCAGCTGTACATAGAGAAGTAGCCTGCGCCATAGAAAAATTGAAACAGGATTGCAGACACCTATTGTATGGCCAAAGCCCAGCCACGAAGAGGTTGAAAAGCAGATTTTTTTTATTTCTTAGCACCATTCCAGCCAGCGACAACAATGTTTCCAAGGCCAGAGAAAACCTATGGCGTGACAAATTCCCTCTTCCAACCTTCGTCCCTTTGGAGGAAAAACTACCTGCAGGATACCGGCTTCCTTGGCCAACCTGGAAAGCACTCAATAAGCTGCGTACCCAGGTTGGCAGATCCAGGGACAATCTGTCAAGGTGGGATTTATAGACCCAAGTACGAACAAATGCGGATGTGGCGAGTCTCCACAGACGATGGGCCATTTACTTACGTGCCCTGCAGGCCCGGAGTCGTGTACGCTTGACGACCTGTATGAGGCAATGCCAAATGCCATCCGAGTGGCCGAGTTTTGGGCCAAATATATTTAAAGTGTTGCCATCGACACGATAAGTAAGTAATGTGAAAATAGTAAGAAAAAGGGAAGGGAAGATTGGCTCGGCCATCGCATGAAAACACAATATAAATTAGATTGTTTAGTGTGATTGCCAAGTCAATTTATTTATTTAAAACGTATTAATTACCGACTTGGTATTACATGGATCTCATAACGTTTTACAGTAGAACTGAGTTGCGAGACTTGATTTTTTTGACAAGTTTTGTTTTTTATAGGATGTCATTAATTTTTGTAGATAATCCTAGATTTTTTTTCCTTTCCGGTACCTCGACTTCTTGTATACCGACAATACTAACAATGAATTCTCATAAAGCCCTAACTGCAAATATAACTTTGTAATCTTATATATTTATTTGGGATTACAAAGTTAATTATGCAGATAAAGTATATAGAAAACTGGACCGAAATTAAAAAATATTTTAGTTTTCCAGTTTTTCCTTGATTCATACACTAATCAGGAATTTCAAATTTTCACGAAAGATTCAGCCATAAGGTCTTCTACCTCATGGTTCTTTCGGATTCTCTAGCTCACTTTTGTAGATGGCCCCGGAATCAGCCGGAAGATTAAAGAATTCTACATAGAAAATGTCTAATCACAATAACTAAACTTTAAGACGCAACGCAACTAAAACTGGGCCAATTAATTAAAACAATAAATGACCTTAAAATTGTTTTGTTTTGTCAAATAATTTAAACCACTTAAATGCTCAAGTTGGTAAAATATTGCTTTCAACAAATTGTAAACGACCATTAGGAGAATAAAGGTGTAATTTATGAAATCATTAATAGCATCTAAATAGGAGGCTTGTTATAAAATGGGTATCACTTAATTAGTTTGTCATTAGCATGGACAAGGAGAAAAGACTTTCATTACGTGATGATTTCTGGGAATTAGTTAGTTCTTGTTAAGTAATCATTATACTGGTTATTTAACTAGAAGTAAGAAACTGACCTCTATTGTTAAAAGGAAAAATTATTTATTATTTTTTTCATAGACTCCCGCCTATATCCCTGAAGAGGTTGGCAGAGGTGTAATGTTACATCCACATTCCGCCATGATGAATTTTTAGGTCCCACGTAATAGGGGGCGAGCGGATTGCCGTTACCGGGAACATTGCCAGACTCCGTGCTGCTACTGAGAATTCGGAAAATCTCAGTAACACTTTTGTGCGATCCGGCACTGAGATGATCAGGATCAGCAGACATATGCGCTATCCTCTGGATCACTCAAGTTAAAAAGTTTTACATACATAGTCTCACGCCTATATCCCCGAAGAGGTAGGCAGAGATATATTGCTACACCCACTTTTCGCCAGCTTTATTTTACTCCCACGTAATAGGGGGCGAGCCTATTGCCGTAACGGGCACATTACCAGACTCCGTGCTGCTACTGAGAATTTCCTAATGGAAAAACCCAATAACAAAAACGGAAAAACCCAATAAAAAAAAGTTTTATGTATTTTTGTATTTTTCAAGCACAAGTGCAACAATCAAGCAAATCGCACACGAGTTTCAATAGTGGCCATTATAGCATGCTAGTATTGCCAGTCAGAAAACACTTATGTAATGACTGTGGGGAAAATGTCAAGTAAGACAATTATGTTTTCACCTACCTCTTTTAAAAAATCCCTTTTTCACGTCTACTATACATTAAGGCTCTCTCAGTCACCAAACCAATATATTTGTAAGAAGGTAGTGCTGCCTCCATCTAGCCGCCCCATGCATACTGTTAACAACGTGGCTCTGCTACTTACAGCTTAGCAGATGAGTGAATAGCGTGTTTTGAATACTATATATTTTATTCTATCTTAGGTATTTTATTTGTTTATTGCACTTTGTTCACCTGACTTTTTTTTTTTGTTTTTCGAGGTGGAAAATCCCTTCGGATCTACGACTCTTAGGGGAAATAAGAGCCGAAGTATGTGGTGTTTCCACTAAAAACCACCTCGACTTCCGCCATGTACCCGTGTGTCGGAGGGTGGGGCATCACCAAAGCACTCGTCGCCACCCTCCGACGCCCGCCAGATGGTCAGGCGGGCCCCGAACAAAACCCCCTTGGCGACGGATTAAGGTGTTGGACTCCACCGCCAAAACGCCCAGCGGCCGCAGAGGATAGGGAGGATGGCAACGCAACACCGCATCTCCTCTTCCTCTGCGGCCCCACCGCGACGCATCGAATGGTGCGCCCCCATTTGGTCGCGACAGATAGGGCGCGCGGCAACGCAACACCGACACGCCTCTCCTCCCGCGACCGCACCCGACTACGAGGGACAGACAGAACTGTCCCCCGCACCCGCACCGTTGGACGCATCCTGCGCAGGCCCCTCCAAGCCCACGCGGAGCGTCCCCTCCTGGATCCCTCTTAGCTTCACCGCAGGTGACCAATCCACGGTTACTGAGCCCTCCCACCACGACAAGGTGGAGATCCCACGGGGGGGTGACTGATATTACCTGGGTAAACAAAGTAAACTTCTTGGTATCCTCGTGTCACCTTGAAATGATTTTACCTGACAAATATCATATAAGTGTAATATTTCGAAATAATCCGAGGACTTTGTTCACATTGAAGCTGATTCACCCAGGTGAGCAACGGCGACTTTTTATTCATCTTGTGGTATTTTAATACCATCTGAAAGGATATTCTATTCGTATTCTTACTGAAGTAATAATCTCATAATATTCCTTCCTACTCTGTTCTTTGGTTACTGAGTTTAAATAATGCCCTGTTCAAAGTTATCAAGTTCAAAAATGGTAAGACGGATGTCAACTAAATAAATTTAACTGGCACTTAAGGCTGTCTTTACTCCTTGACGAATTTTATTACTACTATTTATCACATTTAGCATGTTATTTTAAACTGTATATCAACAACAACCGTATGAATGCTATAAACAACTTCCGGTTTTTAATGATAAAACAGAATGTAAACCGTTGTACTTCTCCGTTGTACGTATACATTATAGTTGTAGTTTTGACGTTATTACATGTATTAATAACGTACACTACATAAAGATATTACGAAAATCCTGATAAGTTTACAAGGTTTGATCCACAAAGCTTGTTAAAACTTTTTCTAAATAATTAGAATTATTGTACATGCTAAATTATCACTATGTTCGTAACGTTTTTATGTGCATAGTTTTTTTTAAATTCACGAGCACTTACGCTGTGAGTATACCTAATTATTAAATTACTTCATCATCATCAGCCTTTGATAGTCCACTGCTGGACTAGGCCTCTCCTTTGAAAGGAGGAATTGGCCTACTATACCACGCTGGCCAAGCGGGTTGGTAAAGGGTTTGTATCAAGTTTTCCATCATTCTCTGCATACTATGCTCCCTCTGTCGGTTCTTACGACACCCATGGGATGATGACAATTCGTATTCTTAATCCGTCACCACACGCAAAATTACTTAGCATACTAATAAGAATTGTGTGATAAGAGATTATTGTAGGGTAAAAGAAGATGTAGTGACAAGTATCGAGAAAGGCATGTTAAGATGGTTTGGGCACATGGAGAGGATGAATGACGAAAGACTGATAAAGAAAGTCAAAATTATGTATTCATTTAGGCCACAAAGTGACGCTTATGAACGAAAATTTAAGTTATCATTCGCAATGCAATAGGCAGAACCACGAGAAAGAACGGGCAATAAAACTCATGGCCACTTTTTTAATCGCCAGCATACCTAATGATTTTTAACCGACTTCAAACAAAAAAAAGGAGGAGGTTCTCAATTCGGCCGGTATATATTTTTTTCGATGTATGTACACCGATTTCGTCGAGATTTCTGAACCGATTTACGTAATTCTTTTTTTGTTTGATGCGGAATAGTGTCAAATTGGTCCCATAAAAATATGATTCATGTAGGCCCAGTAGTTTTTATTTTATGAGCATTTTTTTTATTTATTTTCACCTATCCTAAAGGCTGAAATTCCTATGAATAATAATTGTGACGGCCGGTGTTATGTCAACTTGTCATCACTACCGTCGTCAAGGACTACTGACGTCTGGCACGTGACAAACTGGCTGGTCGTCAAACATAATAATTAACAAAAAAATTATTTTTAAAGAAAAAGAAACCGACTTCAAAAAACACTAAGGAACTAAAAAACAAAAAATAATTGGTTTTGGAGCAAAACTTTTTGGAGTCGGTGCCAAGCCAAGTAATTCTGATCTGACTTTAAAACCTCTACACATTTTTATACAACTTTTGTTGTTGATAGAATAGGTATTTTGTAATTTAGTAACTTTTTGCGTAAGTGCTTGGCACCGACTCCAAAAATTGTTCCTCCAAAACCAATTATTTTTTGTTTTTTAGTTCCTTAGTGTTTTTTGAAGTCGGTTTCTTTTTCTTTAAAAATAATTTTTATTTTTTGCTTTTTAGTGGAATACTAATAACAAATAGTAATAGGTGGTAATTAGGTACATAGGATAGTGTAGGTGGTAAATGATGGGGGGGCCTCCCCATCATTTACCACCTACACTATCCTTTTCTTTACGTACCTACACTATTCTTTACGTGCTTCAATTCTGAAATGTAGACCTGTACCTTTCTAGCAATTTGAAGTATTTTTTTTGTTATAAACTAACTAGCCTAAACACGTTCGTTTCAGTTCCATCATCACATCCCGGAAATCATCCAATACCAAAGTGTTTGCCAAGATAAAACAAATGAGCCTAAACACGATGTGATTGCGTTATTGTATTACAAAGATCACATGGCCACCTTCCTGCTCTATCATCAAAGTTTGGAAAACATTCAGCACTAAAGTCCATGTAAAGACGAATCAAACGAGCTCAAACTCAATGGGATTGCGTCATTGTATTACAAAGATCCCATGGCCACCTTCCTGCTCCATCATCAGACCCTGCAAAACATCTAGTACCAAAGTACATGTTAAGACGAATCAAACAACCCTAAACTCGATGAGATTGCGTTATTGTATCACAAAGATCTCATGGTTACCTTCCAACTCTATCATCAGACCATGGAAATCATCCAGCATCAAAGTCTATGTAAAGACGACTCAAACGAGCCCAAACTCGACGGCATTGGGTTGTTATCGTCAAATCGCTTTAAGTGTGCTTATAAAATTTGAAGATTTCCTTCGATTTTTCAGGACTCCATGATCATATCCTGACCTGATGATCATGGGACTAACTGGGAGGTATACTCTTTCAATCAAAACAATAATTTTCGAAATCGGTCTAGGCGTCTTAGAGAAATCGGGGAACATACATAAAAAAAAAGATTCCGACGAATTGTTAACCTCCTCCTTTTTTTGAAGTCGGTTAAAAAGGTTTGAAAACTATTTCATTATTTGGAAATGACAGTTTTAAGTTAGATGACGTAAACACTCTGTCAAGGCGATGGCCGTATGGATAATACATCCGCTTTACGTTCTAAAGGTGAGTGTTCAAATCCCAGTCATACCAGTTATGTGGATCTTTTTATGAAATTTGGAAAATGTTTCAAGGACAGGGGTAGTGCCAATTATTTTTACGGTATGCTTCAAAACAAGTGAATATAGAACAAAACTAAGGATTGAATGAAACAAGACTGACTCCATCAGGATAGTTCTTCAAAATTTAATTCTATAACTGATTCATCTGGCCATAATTAAATTGCACTTTCAGCTCTGTAATACATGCTCATAATTATGGAAATAGGAATACCAAAGAACATATTAAATATTTGAATGAGGGACTCTATTTTTATTATAAAGTAGTTTTCAAGATATTAACATTCAAATATTTTGTGCACAGATGGATCAGAATTTGTTACTTGAAAAACTTTATTAAGATAACCATTATATTTTAACAACTACTATAATAATCTTGTTTTATAAAAACAATTATCAGTGATCATATCACAGAAGTAACATTTCTGAAACTCTAAAACAGTGTATATTAATTATTTTATTGTATGGCCAAGCGAGAATATTGTAAGATTACAAAAAATAAACCTTTTGCTTAAATTTGTAATACAATAAATTCTTATAGGTACAAAAAATATCATATTTAATTGCTACATATATGATACATACATAATTATGGTGTTGTGACCATGCGAATTAGGCACAGATGAATCAAGATTTTGCCTATAATCATGTATAACACATCATACATACAGACTTTACTATTTACACTTTTCTACACCAATCTATAACTAGACGCTTTTAGTCTCTCGAAACGCAGACTGAAGTTGCAAAACAATATTTTTTTTTTAAATAGGCATTGTAATCAAAATGTCGAAGACGAATGAAATATTTACCTTCGTAACACCAGGATCTTAGCCATCCAGCCCCAGGAACACCTAGCTCGTCCGTAGCACGACTAGCTTAACCACGGGAAACCAGACTCTCATAATCTTTACCCAACCAAGTACGGTCAAGCGTCTTTTACGCTGTATTAATCACTTCATATTTACTTATTTATAAACACACTAGAGGACGCCAGCAGCTACGCCTGCATTTTTTTTTAATTTACCCGTTTTGGCTGATCCCGTGGGTATTTCGGGAAATCCCTTCTTAGTGCACCCCTACGGTCCCCAAGGAACGTACATGGCAAATTTCAGCTTCCTGCGCCCAATAGTTTCGGCTGTAGCGTGTCTGTCAGTCAGTCAGTAACGCAAGGCTTTTATATATTAAGATTATAAACATATCAGCGATATAATCCTACGTGAGTATTTACTGAAACACGGATTGTTCGTGATTTTTATTAAATTAAGAAAAAATCACGTACTCACCTAAGGTACATACCGTTGAGATGGCACCTTACACACACAGCACACAACCGTAAAGTTGCGTGTGTGTACATAGGATAAGTTTAGTATATAAGATCATGTACTTTAAGAATAAACCAGTCACAAGTTCAATCCGACTTTGACTCGATACCCTTCCCATACCTCTGACGGTGGCCAAGACACCTTTAGCCATCAGTACTGATCAGCTCGGTGAGTCTGTCGAGTTGGCCGTCAGAAAACCATTTCCACCATACCTAAGTCCTACCCACAGTCCGTCTGTCATCATAGGTCTCCGGTGGCAGATATCCCGCACCTATCTATATAAGTATATATAAATACGTATAGTAGGGCTAGGATCTAATAGGGATTGTAGGGACAAATAGGGTTAGGTTCTAAGCGCGTACGAATCATAGGTCTGTATCACAGCATCCCACAGTAGTACCACGATAGTACGTGCCATAGGTTAGGCGCTTAGTAGTAAGTGCGTATAAGTGCTGGTCTGTATCACAGAATACCACAGAGCACCAAGCCTATACGCATTTTACGCTAGGTGCAAGTTAGGATACATATAGGTATAAGGATTAGGATAACTAGGATAGGATATTAGGTATAGGTGATAGGCTACGACTCTAGGATAGTGTAGGTTAACAAATTAGATTAATCCCTTATCATTTAAACATTCTCCTCTACAGTGGGGTTAGTAGCGTAGGGCTGTTAACCCGCTGTTCAGTGTGATCCTTCGCCGGTCGGGTAGGATTTTAGTCCTATTCGAGCAAAAACCAGTAACACGCGGTCCTCTTGTCCCTTAAATTGACGAATTACTGACTGACAACTGGTATACAGCAGACTTGCGCACCAACCTAGCGCTTGTTTCGTTGTATATTAAGTGACTGACTAACTTAGTTGCGTCGTTCGGTAGCGGATCAGGTATCGGTCTCCCTGAACAGGGTCACCCCGGTGCTCGAGAAGTCGCACATACCGTAACGAGGAAACAGATCGCAACTAAGTTACTTGTTTTGTTTTCACCCCACCCCTTGTTAGGTTAAACAGGTTAGGATAGGGGCAGCAAGATGGACGTACAACAGATCAACGCAGTTGTAAGAAGCCAGGAGAATTACTACAAAGAAATCGGACGCATATTGACAAACAACAAAAAGGACTCGGTATCCAGAAAAACAGAAAAATACATCGCAGAAAGAAGATCGCAACTCACAAAAGTCTTCACCAGAACATCGGTAAACCATGCACTACTGGAAGACCAGGACATCTTAGAAAAACATACTTATCAAAGTTTAACTACTTCGTCGGGATAGTCAAACACCTCTATAATACGATCAACTTGTAGAACCAAACAAATCTCAAACCTTTCCATCAATTACATAATTATATCTTTTTATGTGTCTCGCAAATAGCAACTCTGTATCAAAATCCAAATATAAACAACAGTATAATATTAAATCTATAAATAGGTCGTATAACTTACAAGTGCTGGCTGTGTAATTATTACATGCATCATATACAGGTGCGCGGAACTTAAAGCGTTGTCAGCAGAACAGCGTAATAATAAAGTATGCAAACAGTGCATAATACATTCATTCAATGTTTTAGTGTAGATCACAGACTGTGGCGAACTAGGTCAACATTTATTATTACACCTTGAACTTCAAAAGAAGGTTAATGTCAACAATTACGTCAATAAAAATGACGAACATAAAGGGTTAAAGGATCGGAAAACCTTTGAAAACCCAACTACAACTACAACATGGAAGAAAACCAAGTCAAACATACCGGACCGGATACACAGAATACAACGCTCTTAGCAACGGCCCTTGAGCAGACATAAGCCAAGATAAAGGCTACTAAGGGTGCTGTGTGATCTAGGTTCTCAGGCTTCATTCTCACAGAAGATGTAGCCAAATTACCATCCTACACTCGCAGAAAAATAAAATGCGAGATAGTAGGTGTCGGTGACAAAACACCGACGACTTCAAGCCACAGAGCTGAAGTTAACTTACAACCAAGATTGTCACAGTGCAACTTGGTCAAACTTACCGGACCGGACACACGGAGTTCAACGCTTTTAGCAACAGCCCTTGTGCATACATAAGCCAAAATAAAGGCTACTAAGAGTGCTGTGTGATCAAGGTTCTCAGGCTTCATTCTCACAGAAGAAGTTGCCTAACTACTAGCCTACACTCGCAGAAAAATGAAATGCGAGATATCTAGTAGGTATCGGTGATGAAACACCGAAGACTTCAAACCACAGTGTTGAAGTTAACTTATAACAAAGGTATGAACAGTTTCTTTGCTACCCTGGAGTGGTGAAGAACATGCAATCAAATAAAAATTGCATCGTTCATCGCATCAAACTAACACCAAATGTCCTACAAATATCACTACACTAAAAGTCAAATAACAATTTGGAAACATCTATGCACTGGTTGTTTATATCAAAAACCAATAAGCGAGAAGAGATAACTATTCGAGACGTAGGATTTATTAAAATCGCCGACAACGGTATAACAAAATGAAGTCAATAACTGTATAATACGCCAAACCATCAAGATCTGATCTACCACACCCGCAACGTGCACTACATCAAGACAGCAAACAACCATCCACGCACACTGCATGGAACACCGTCTACAGCCAGCCGAACCATCTGCCGAAGCCTCCCAGGAAGCAGCCGCGGAACCAGAACGAAGCCAAGGATGACTCCATAGAATTATACCAACTGGAGTTGCTTGTTCCTCGGAGAGGCCAGAATGTTCACACATGAACATGCCATATCAGCGATATAATCCTACGTGAGTATTTACTGAAACACGGATTGTTCGTGATTTTTATTAAATTAGAAAAAAATCACGTACTCACCTAAGGTACATACCGCTGAGATGGCACCTTACACACACAGCACACAACCGTAAAGTTGCGTGTGTACATAGGATAAGTTTAGTATATAAGATCATGTACTTTAAGAATAAACCAGTCACAAGTTCAATCCGACTTTGACTCGATACCCTTCTCATACCTATCCCATAGACGGTGGCCAAGACACCTTAAGCCATCAGTACTGATCAGCTCGGTGAGTCTATCGAGTTGGCCGTCAGAAAACCATTTCCACCATACCTAAGTCATACCCACAGTCCGTCTGTCATCATAGGTCTCCGGTGGCAGATATCCCGTACCTATATATATAAGTATATATAAATACGTATAGTAGGGCTAGGATCTAATAGGGATTGTAGGGACAAATAGGGTTAGGTTCTAAGCGCGTACGAATCATAGGTCTGTATCACAGCATCCCACAGTAGTACCACGATAGTACGTGCCATAGGTTAGGCGCTTAGTAGTAAGTGCGTATAAGTGCTGGTCTGTATCACAGAATACCACAGAGCACCAAGCCTATACGCATTTTACGCTAGGTGCAAGTTAGGATACATATAGGTATAAGGATTAGGATAACTAGGATAGGATATTAGGTATAGGTGATAGGCTACGACTCTAGGATAGTGTAGGTTAACAAATTAGATTAATCCCTTATCATATAAACATTCTCCTCTACAGTGGGGTTAGTAGCGTAGGGCTGTTAACCCGCTGTTCAATGGTATTTATAACATATTATTTTTCTCAGAGGGCTACTCATTTCCTCTCGTTAATATAATAATAAAATTTATATTGATTTATGAAAGGGAAAATGCGATATCGACTATTTCATTTCGAACAATGGCAGACGGACACGACGTATAAATCAGAAGAACGAAGTTCAAATACTTTTTTTGTACTTAGTTAGACTACTTCTTCTTCTTCTTCTGCCTGCCCTGTTCCCATATTACTTGGGGTCGGCGCAGAATGTCTTTCTCTTCCATTCTCTCCTATCAGACGTCATCTTATCATTCACTCCCTTTTCATTCATGTCACCCAATTATTTCAAATATATAATTTGGCCAATATGCGGATTAAGCTAAACTGTACAATAAATTACAGATAGTTTTGTTAGTTGGTTAAAGTGTTGTCTCTTAAGAACTACCCATAAACAATTTACAGGAAAATTACAGGCGAAAGATTGGCGATTGGCGAAAGAGAGAACGAAAAAAAACATACATACATATACTCACGCCTTTTTCCCGTCGGGGTAGGCAGAGACAACGGAACGCCACTTACTTCTATCTTTACAAACCTCACGCGCTTCCTCTACATTCATTACTCTTCTCATACATGCTCGCCGGTTCCTAAATCGGAATCCTATCATTCAGTCTCACCCCACACATACTACGCAGTGATCGCATCTCAACTGCGTTAATTCTGCTTTCATGATAAAAAATCACGTATAAAACAAAACGTGATTCCATCATGTCTTTTTTAATTTTGTTAGTTAATTATAAAAATTTATTTAGATTTAACTGTCTCAGACGTTGCCTGTCCTGTAGTGCTTTGCTGTCATGTGTTTTGATTAATAACTTAGATGGCTCTAAACATTGATTTATTATAAATCACTTAATGCGATACCATCTAAATTCTTCACTCGACTTAAAGCTACATATATCTGACCTTTCGCGAATTCTTTTTCCCAAGATCTATCACTGCCCTCTCCAATGTTGTACCATAGAGCATAGATATTTAAATAGAGACACATTTCTTATGGGCGCTCTGTAGACAAACTTTCTGTGACCAGTGTGACCCATATTGCCGCTTGGCGGCGGGGCAGTCGCGCTGTGACAGCTGACTCTACGAGTGCAAGAGAGACGAAAGTTTCTCCTGTGTATCTTAACTACGAGAGCAAGAGAGACGGAGAACGATGCCAGCGCCGCTAACGGCGCCAACTACGTACTACACTGACAACCTTCAACACGCCAGTTGAAATTGGCACACGAAATCGTTAAGAAATGCGCTTCTATTATGTAAATCTGTATTTATTGATTGTACCTTAGAGCTTGTGAACAGTCACAGCCCAACTTAAAATTTGCGGGAACATTAACCTCTCAACATCACCGTAACCTTTATTCGCTTGAAAAGTTGCGGATGCTGGTGTGATTGATACTAGACCCTCCGCATCTTTTATCCTAATGCCCACAGTTTGATCATCAAATTTAATGAACACTGCTTCGGGCAGTTCTCCTGCTTCTAGTTGATCACGTCGAAGGGCTGGCCACTTTATTTTTTTAATAATTCCCATTGCTCCGTTGACTAGTCCGTCTGAGACCGCCATATTCCTTCTTAACATCACCCTGGAGCCTACGCCTATTTTTATGCTGTGTAACAATCCGCCACACTTGTTTGATTTTTATATTTATTTTCTAACTTTTATTTTAACCCGTAAACCTAACTTTAAAAAAAGTTGACCAAAAAGTTATGTACTTCTTAACTTAAAAGGTAAGAAAATTGTAATTTTTTGATTAAATATAAAAAAATAGTCGCTTAGTATATATACTTCTCATTAATTTTATAAAAATAAATCTGCATGAAAATTATCAATTCTCTAATAAATAAATAACGAATTTATTGGGGACCTAGCTTCCCCACGTGTATATATGTGTTGCTTGAAATCGCGTGTGTCGCTAAGGGTTAATATTTATCTATGACTTTCTGATGTGTCCAAAATTAGTTTTTTACATTTTTATGGCAATTATTATATTTGAGTTTGAGTTTACACTAAAAAGTATTAAATAAACATAACTACGTTAAAAAAACCGACTTCAAAATCTAAAAAGGAAAAAATACTAAAGATTTAATATTAATTAAATACCTATTATTTATACTTATGTGCTATTTACTAATAGGCTTGAAGTCGGTGCCAAGTCTTAAACAAATAATGATATTTTAATCACTTAAATGAATACGAGCAAATTCATGATCATCATCATCAGCCTGCCATCCACTGCTGGATATAGGCCTCTCCAATGGCACGCCACTGAGCCCGATTTTCGGCTCTTTGTGTCCAGCCGCTGCCAGCCACTTTGCATATATCGTCATTCCATCTAGCCGGAGGGCGTCCTACACTACGTTTGCCAAGGCGCAGTCTCCACTCTAGAACACGACTACTCCAACGGTTATCGGTCCTGCGACAAATGTGAGCAGCCCACTGCCACTTCAGCTTGCTAATTCTTTAAGCTATGTCGATTACATTGATTCTCTGTCGGATCCCTTTCTTACGAATTCGATTCTTCAGAAACTCCGAGCATAGCCCTCTCCATAGCTCGCTGAGCAACCTTAAATTGGTGGACTATTCGCACCGCCAGTGTCCACATCTCGGCACCGTAAGTCATTACGGGTAGGACGCACTCGTTGAAGACCTTTGTCTTAAGCCTTTGCGGTAGGGAGGACGAAAAGATTTGACGGAGTTTTGAGGCTTTTTTTTTTTGGTATCGGGTTGGAAAATCCTCATAGAGTCCCTCCGCCCCGGGGGGGAAGGACGAAGGGGACTGTCAGACTCTTACTGACTAAAAACCAACCCGTGCTCCTCATGTACCCATGAGTCGGAGGGTAGGGTTTCACCAAAGCATTCCTCGCTACCCCCCGACGGGTATTGGCCCGCCAGATGGTCAGGCGGGCCCCAAACGAAACCCCTTTGGCGGCGGATGAAGGTGTTGGGCTCCACCGCCAAATCACCCAGCGGCCGCAGAGGATAGGGAGGACGGCAACGCAACACCGCATCTCCTCTTCCTCTGCGGCCCCACCGCGACGCAACGATGGTGCGCCCCCATTTGGTCGCGGGAGATAGGGCGCGGGGCAACGCAACACCCACACGCCTCTCCTCCCGCGACCGCACCCAACTGCGAGGGACAGACAGAACTGTCCCCCGCACCCGCACCATGGGACGCATCCTACGCAGGCCTCTACCAAGCTTAGCTTCACCGTGGGTGGCTTCTATCCCATGGTTACTGAGCCCCCCCACCACGACAAGGTGGAGATCCCACGGGGGGGAGTTTTGAGGCTTGGCACCGACTTCAAGCCTATTAGTAAATAGCACATAAGTATAAATAATAGGTATTTAATTAATATTAAATCTTTATTATTTTTTCCTTTTTAGATTTTGAAGTCGGTTTTTTTTAACGTAGTTATGTTTATACATGTTATCTTTGTAAGGAGCTGCAACTGTTTCACATTGTAAGTTATCTACTAATGAAGTATATGAATGGGATAGGACGAAGGGAAAGACTTAGGCGGACGTTCTCTGACTAGATTTGAGACATCCTAAAAAAAGGACAGGTCAGAAGTGCCCTTAACAGAAGAGCATGCATGAGAAACTTGATGGGAGTGAATAAAGCAATAGAGATATGTCAGGATCGTTGCAAATGGCGATCCGTAGTCTGCCTACTCCTTCGGGTAACAGCCATGAGTCTATGTAAAATGTACTTAAAATACTAATCCTTGATAATCGTAATGTTTGCTTCCGTTATTTCAAAGATTACATTCAAATGATCACATCTGTCTCAGCTTTTTAAATTAAGTAGGTTTTATGTAGATCAAAAATGAATTAGTGAAACACGGAAAAGTTGAAATATCACTTTATTATAGTTTTGGTTAAAACTTTTTCAATAATAATGCAAGGAAATAAAATTTTATTGATACCTACATCTAAGCGGCAGTCTAATTTTAGTCTCCAAATTATTTTATGGACACAACAATACGAATATGCACTTGTACTTTCGTATAAATTTTAAAATATAAACTACACATTTTAAACATAAAACTTAATAGTATACTTAATAAGAAAATCCTTTGGGTTTTGATGTCATGGAAGTTGGCAATTTAAATTAACTTTTCCTAGAAAAAATGGTTAACATGTTGCCATAAACGCAAATAATTTAGGTACACGTACGTTGTGCCACCGGAGCCTTTTAATAAATATGGCTTTCAATATTTTAAGTATAAACATTCACAAATACATAGGTTATAGGTACCTACTATGTTCGTACTTTTATTTAGTTTTAGCCACATGTTTTGCAGATGCTTAGTATCTTTCAAATAGTATACTGTTTGCTATAGCATGTGTATAAATTAGCAAATATAGAAGTTAATTAAAATAAAACTTATAAATTACATAAAAAGGTCAGTGGTCAGCCGAAGGCAATTTAAAAATCTTTCTCTTCAGATCTTATCCAGTCAATAATTATTTGAACGAGTTAATATAGTGTCTGTCATTGCATGTTTCTGAGTATTCAGAACAAACATTATTTTATTATATTGCACTACGTCTAGTCATATGAAATTACTGCTTATTACTACTGTTGTCGATGAAGCTATTCTCCCTCTGGGGATAGGTCTGAGGGTTGTTCCTCTGAGCTTCCAGGGCTCTCCAGTTGATCAGCCAGAAGGGCTGCTGGTCTATCGGCAGCTTGCTTAGTCTTTTCACCAGCGCTGCGTCACCGAGAGCTTCGAGCGGTAGCCTTATGGTGGTTGTAGGTGTATCATCGCCAAATCTGAAAAATGTACAGACACATAATTATAAAGAGTTGCATTTTAGACGACCGGCTGGCACCGCGGGAGTGTAAGCGACTGCTACGTCGAAGGTCGCGGGTTCGATTCCCGCTCAAGTCAAACATCTGTGTGCATGAACATGGATGTTTGTCTTGGTCTGGGTGTTTCTATGTATAATATGTATGTATTCACAAAAAAAAAATGTATATATGTATGTTTATCCATTATCTAGTACCCATAGTACAAGCTTCTGCTTAGTTTGGGACAAGATGGTGTTGTGTGAATGTAGAAGAATATTGTGGTAGAATATTATTCATAACTAGAATATTAAATAACAAAATATAATTACTACAAATTATCATATAGACTACTAAAAGATGCTCGCAGCTACGCCCGCACATTTTAGTTTCTTCCTGAACCCGTGAGAATTTCAGGAAATCGCTTCTAAGTGCACCTCCATGGTCCCCCAGGAAGTACATAACTATGTATATGCCAAATTTCAACTTCTTGATCCCAATAGTTTTGGCTATGCGTTATCTGTCAGTCAGTCAGTAACGCAAGCATTTTGTATTTACAAAAGATAGCAGGGCTTGCAGATAGAAAAATTATCTCTTATTATTATTGGTGTACCAGTCTCAACTGTCTCAAAGGACAGTTTTTTGTCTTTTGGCCAAAATCTTTTGTAAGACTATTTTAAAATACTGTTACATTCTTATGCTTCAAGACACATCGAATAATGGCTCAATCTGGTTCGATTTATATTACAATGGAAAACATATAAACAGATTGGACACGTTTACGGCCAATAATGAGTTTTTAAACTCAATTTCCGGGTCCGACAATAGTGCCATTGGATTTTCCTGTTAGGTACTTAATTTTTATTACTAAGAATTTAAGCAACGGCCAGCCATAAATACTTAATCGGTTCAGGAACAAAACTCCTGCTAATCGCCTGAACTGATAAAAACGATTTTATATATGTGCGTTTGAGAAAGTCTCAACATTTTTGAAGATTGGAAATTAGCTGATTCATATTCAAAAACTATTGGGTCTTTGAATATGAATCAGCTAATATCCAATAAAGTCATTCATTCCAGAATGACAGCCTTAATCAACGGGTTATGATTGGGAAACCCCGGAATGTAAAGTAAATATTCTTTGTAAGAATTTTGTGGGTGAAGAGCACTCAGGCGATCAGAAGAAACATTGGCTATACCCATAGTAAGCATTTTCTAAGAATGTTAGCTGAAGCAAGCGCCTCGGACGTGATTCTATACCTACCCAGAATAGTCGCGATTCTGGGTATACAAGCCGTGGCACGCAAGTCGTCTACTAAGGTGAATAAATGAGGAGTATAATCACCTACACTCTTGAAACCAATCGAAATATAGTTTTACTTAATTTAAATATAACAGTGTTGAAGCCCAGTTGAAGCCACCATATTGGCATAAAAAATAGCACTTTAATTACCTGTTGCCTAGTTCATCTGCGGCAGCGGTGCTAGGTTCTACATAGGGTATGCCAACGGGCAGCCTGCCGGCATACGGCGACCGCTGGGCAATGCAGCCGATGACAACAGCTGACAGGATGATTAAAACCTTCATTGTGGATTGCTGGAAGAAAATAAAGAATATATGAAGTATTTCTTTGATACAGTGTTTTAAAAACTGTTTTTAATCAATGTTTCCTTATTCACTAGCGATTATGTGAGATCCTGAGATTCATTCATCAATTTCATTCCAATGTGAGAAAGTGTTATTTGTATTTATGCGATTTATTTGCAAAAATACAAATATTTCAAGATCATTTACATACCTATTTATCTTAATGATTTATAGCTTGTTATGATACGCAAGTAGCGTTGTTGTTTCCGTAGCGTACTAATGTATTATGTGTATATATTTAGTTGATACTCTGTCATATCTGGTAATACCAGTAAGCGGAAATCTGGCTCGTAAGTCTTGGATGCAACCGGGATAACGCTAGGGCGATAATGATGGGCGTGCCGTTTTAACCCCGTTCTAATATTAGACTAAAGCTTTGGTAAGGCAAATATTGCAGCTGAACGACGTCTGCAATAGTAACCGGTAGGAAGCGGTACTTAAAAAATTGTAATAGGCGTCTATTACATTTTTTTAAGTACCGTAAAAAATAGGCGATATAAAACAAAAAATATAGTGGAGATACCAACGGACTGCTATGCAGAGGGTATCGGGTTCGAATCCTCGGCGCGCACTAATGACTTTTCGGAGTTATGTGCGTATTAAATTGTTAATTATCGCTTGCACCGTGACTCGGAAAGGACTTGAAGCTGTCGGTCCCGGTTTACATGTAGATCTTTGACAGTCGTTATGAGGCATAAGTACCTTCTAAATAAACTGGCATATCGCTATACCTTCGGGCTGCGGTGGTCAGACAGGCAATCGCTCTTCGGGAAAGCTACTATTCAGCCCAAGCCGGTTAGACTAGTAAGCGGACCCCAGGTTGAAACTGGGATAACGTTAGGAGGACGATACAATATATTATAGTCATAAATCTACATCATACATATTATTTGTAAGTGTTTATTTTTTATTTTATTTATTTATAGACTCACGCCTGTATCCCCGAAGGTGTAGGCAGATGTGTAATATTACACCCACGTTTTGCCATGAATTTTAAGGTCCACGTTACAGGGGGCGGGCCTATTGCCGTTACCGGGCATATCACTAGACTCCGTGCTGCTACTGAGAATTCGGAAAAACCCAGTAACACTTTTGCCCGACCCGGGAATGGAATCTGGGATCTCCGATCAGCAGTCGCATACGCTATCCACTGGACCACGGAGGCAGTCTAGTCTTTTGTAAGTGTATATTAATAAATACGCACTGAGCAAGATAATTAAACCAGTCCCCGTTTATTATTAAGTACGTACCTATCATGTAAACCGCAAGTAAACATGTAATTGTTTCCTTAACAGATGGAACTATACTTTAGGTTTTCCTGTTTGTTCTTAAATTGTGCACCTACTTTTGCAATATTAATTACGTATACAATTTATAACTATCTATAGTTTTGCATATATTATTATGTAAATGTTTTCTTGACACTGTATAATATATTTCAGAGATTGACGTAGGTACCTAAGGTTTAATTAAGGGTTTCTTAAAATGCTTTGTGCTTTCATAAATGACTGCATGCATTGAATAATTATTTTAGTGGCCTATCGTCGTGAACTATTTCATAATGTTCTCATCTTATTGCTTCTACTCTTGATATTTTTTATCCGTTAATCTAGTATTTGTAAATTCGTCCACGATATATGATATTTTGTCGTCGTGTGGGTGTTTCTTTTCAACATTTTTAACCAATAACAGGCGCATTAGCTAGTACAATCATCATCAGCCTTTAACAGTCCACTGCTAGACTAGGCCTCTCCTTTGAAAGGAGGAATTGGCCTACTATAGCACGCTGGCCAAACGGGTTGGTTTAGGGTTTGTATCAAGTTTTCCTGCTCTTGCAGTGTTGTTCTCTGCATAATATGCTCCCTCTGTCGGCTCTTACAACACCTATGGGATGATATGGCGTGGTGACATTTCGTATTCTTAATCCGTCACCACACGGACTAGCTAGTACAATATATACCACAAAATAGATCTGTGTATAAATATACACAGATCTTATTTTCTTATTAATAAGGTCCGTTAACCGCAATGAAGCTATAAAACTGATAGCTGACCTCTGTCGGCTCGAGATTACGAAAACATGTTTGAGATATGACCGATATACACTTACCGAAATCCTAAGTGAAAACGTCGCATAAAGTAATTCTTCTAATATAACATAACTTTATGCCAGGAGTAGGCAGATGAGAATCACACACTTCGCCTGTTATGTATCTGTCCCAATGTAAGAGAGGGCGAGCCTATTGCCATTTACCGGACACAATATTAAGCGAGCGATAATTAACATTTTTAATATGTATATATAAAATCCTTGCGTTACTGACTGACTGACAGACAAGCTACAGCCAAAACTATTAGCCACAAGAAGCTGAAATTTGGCATGTATGTTCCTTGGGGACCGTAGGGGTGCACTAAGAAGGGATTGCCCGAAATACCCGCGGGATCGAGAAAAGGGTAAATTCAATAATATTGCGGGCGTAGCCGTGGGCGTCCTCTAGTATATACATATAATACACACATAACTTCAAGTGTGCCCGGGGTACCTGGGGATCGAACCCGAGGCTATCGTCTCGGTAGTCCTTTACGTACACCTGGGCTATCACCGTTCTTATTCTTCTATTATAAACACATTTTAAAGTGTTTTTTTTATTTGTATCTGTGTACAACATCAAGACAATGGAGCTGTTTTTTGTGCGTCTCTTAGAATGTATTATTTATAAGTATAAATCTCGCAAAATAATATAATAGATTTTTAGCAGACTCACAATTTGGTACACCGATATAAAAAAAGTAATTCACTTAGGGTATCATCACAAGATATAATTCTGCCAGAGGAGCAGACACAATTAAATAGTTAAAGTTTGTAATAATCTTTTTAGCCACAGTAATGAACAAAAACAAGGCCTAGTATAATAATAATATACATATTTATTAAAACTTCTAAACAATTTAATTTATAAAAACTATTTAATTTTATACTTACAAATTTAACTTTGCAGTTGACGTACACAATCACAGGAAATATTTTAGTACTGAGATAATTTTATTAACTGCAATTAATATTGTTTATTCAATTAAGATGCTCACACCACAAACGTAAACAAACTAATGAAGGCAAATGCTAACTACATTTTATATATAAACAAATAAATGTGTGCAAAGGCTATCAGAAATGGACAGCTAGTTAAAGATCGCACGAGAAGGAAAGAGACAGATTTAACTTTTAACCGGTATGCGATGACGCATGGCTTTACGATGGTTTACAATTCGTTGGACTTTCCCAAACTACCGGTTTTACAAATTCATTTTGCAATGGAAACTTATGACGTAGGGGAACATCAATACCATAATAAATTAAAATTTTGTATCACTTGATGATGATTCAAGTTTATATACTTAGTACTTAAAGTAATGTACTTGGTAGACATACAAAATAAATTAGTGGGTCTTAATCGCGTCAAATTCACTTTTTAAGGTATAAATAGCGTGGTCCCGGAGAGACTCTCCGCGCCCACGCTTGGTCAAGACGAGCGAAACGTCGGAAACAAATAGGTATTTATACCTTGAATAAGAATAATTAAATACGAATAAGAAGACCCACTAATTTATTTTGTATGATGTATACAAATCGCGAAAAATCGATTACTTGGTAGACAGTTTATAGAAACAACTATAAAATATATTACTCTTTATGGACGATCGTTTCCTTAATTACTTTTTTATTTTGTAGATATACTTGTGTAATTGGTAGTTAAATGTACGTATTGTTTTATTTCGTTGCAATGTTCACTTAATCCAACGCCATTAAACAAGTTTTGCAGGTTGTGATAATTGCAGGAATAAAGTTCTGATGGTTAAGGTTATAAATAGTTACTTGCGCGCCAATGACACATGCATGCCAGTCTAAAAGCTCGCAATGCACATGTTGAACTATCTGTGGTACTACCTAATGTCTCACTCCGTCACGCCTTTCATACATTATCATCAGCATATTATAGTTCACTGCTGGTTATATGCCTCTCCAAAAGTACGACACTGAGCAGCTGAGTAGCGTGCCATTAGAGGGTCCTATATCCACAAAACCGCATGGACAGCAAGAATCACTGCCTGTCTGCATAAATCGTCACGCAAATCGAAATCGTAACGCGATCTCCACTCCAGAATACGCTTCATCTTCATAAGATTGGACCTCAGTACCTCAGCTGATTCCCATTAATAATTTTTCCCTGGTTGCGTGTTTTGCTAAGATCACTCTAGCTATTTTTTGTTTCATTGTCAATAAGGTAAACTTTACTGGTTCACTTTTAGCACACACATATAAAGATTAGGATATAGTATGGTGGAATTTTCGGAAATAAAATTTCCACGTCCATTCGTAGGAATAATATCTGCGTCAGAGATTTTATACATTATCTAGATCCCAATGCCGTTCGAGTATTTTATGCCGTTGCTCGATTAGGTGAGAAGTTATTCAGATCTTACGATTTTTTTATTTATAGCTTTACACCTATTAGATATTCCTGACTGCCTCTGTGGTCCTGCGGTAGTGTTCGCGACTGCGGATCATGAGTTCTCGGGTTCGATTCCCGGGTCGAACAAGAAGTGATATTGGGTTTTTCTGTTAGGCATTATCCAGTAGAAATTCAAAGTCAGGGAGTTGGCGGTGTCAAACTGACGTGCCTCAGAAAGCACGTGAAGCCGTTGGTCCTACGCCTAATTTTGTTCCGGTCTTTTCGCATGGGCGTCCCATCGGACTATGAGAGTGGGGGAATAGAGAGTGCACTTGTGTATGCGCACACACTTGTGCACTTTAATATGTCCCACGCCGTTGGCAAGTCTCATATAAAGACAAGCCACCGTGGCTGGAATCAGTCGGACATTATTAGATACTCCTAATATAAATCTCTCCGAAACTGCAACTGAATCCGATTTATGCATACTGTTACTTTTCAATGTGTTTACAAAACAATATGTAACCTGTGCCATATTATAAGGTAAAAAAATGTATGTATTATGTTCATGTTTGTTGTGGAAATAAATGCTTTTCTTCTTCTTCTTCATTTAAAAGTGTCAAATTGTTTCGGAATAGGGTGGATACTAGATGACGGCAGGTTTTCGTCCTGGCAGTCCCCGCACATGATACGTTGGTTGTACATTTCGAATAACATCAGCATTCTTATATAAGTATATTAGCTCATTCATACTAATTAATAAGTAAGTAGTAATAATGAATACTTACTAAGTAATTGGCCTTCTGCTAATATTATATTATATAATATTCTGTTAGCTGTTAGTTTTCCTTATAAGAATAAAATAAAATAAATAAAATAAAATACGCATGTCAAATCTTACTATATCTCAGTCGTTTTGTGACCTACTACTCTGTTTCCCTCCCTACAGAGGCGACATTGTAAGACATTTTTCCCAGGCATTTTTGGTCCTACAGTCATCGTACTGTTTAAATTGGTTAAATATGTAACTGCGTGGCGACGAGTCCATCGAGCGCCTAGTGGTGCAGGGCACAGTTGAAGGCATCCGAGCACGAGGTAGTTCGCCTATGAGATGGACGGACCAGATAAAAGCAGCTGTGGACAGTTCCCTGCACGTCTGCACCAGAAAGGCGGCCAACAGACAGGAATGGCGGCGTATTGTAAGGCGAGCCACTAACAGCTGATATGACGACCACGACCACTCTGCCAAGAGCGCAACGACGAAGAAGAAAAATGTATCTGCACATCCAACCCAGCATTTTGGATTCCGTTGATACGCTAGTGACGATAATCTCTTCGCAAACATCGTTACAAAAACAAGAACAAATAAATATATTATACGGCAAACGAGAGATATGGAACAAATACTGGTCGCCGAAATTTTACACTTATCCCGGTTTCCCAAGGGTATCTAATGAAATATTTTGAAGATCGTGCAGTCCTTTTTATTTTAGTTATAAACGGTTTTATACAAGTCGTGTCATTAACGTAACAAACGTAATATATGTACATGCATTGTTAAATAGTATATGGTTATACTATGACATATTTTATTAATATAATATCGCCTTCGAGTAGTTCGTCCTATCTGATTGGCACTTGAAGATACGGTATTGCGAGAGGGGCAAAATTAGTTATTTTTGGAAGACGGATAATATTTTTAAGCTATTGCATAGCTTTTATCGCGGGCTTGAGCGCGGCGACCGAATCCAGAAATTCCGTAACGAAAAAAGCCTAACACCCTTCACATATTAATCAACTTGGCGTAAGCGCCAAGTTGATAATATGTATTATGAACTTTACTGCTTACTAATTAAGGTTTAGTTTAGAATTAAATGTTTTACTTGTACAAAGGTATTTTTTTTTTTATGTGGACCATATTACAGCGATTCATAGTAGGTACTATTGTCATTAATTATATTACAAGTGGTAGTTATGGTAGAAATTGTAGCTTTGGCAAGAATAGTAGTTTTGAGAGAAATGGTTCTTTTGACAGCACCGGCGGTTTTGGTAGAAATGGTAGTTTTGAAAAAAGTGGTAGATCTGATAGTGTTAGTACGAATAGTAGTTTTGGTACATATAGTAATTTTGATAGGTATTGTATTTTCGGTAGGAATAGTAGTTTTGGTAGAAATGGTATTGTTGGCATATATATGGTAGTTTTTTTATGTGGAACATATTACAGCGGTTCATAGTAGGTACTATTGTCATTCATTATATTACAAGTGGTAGCTGTGGTAGAAATTGTAGCTTTGGTAAGAATAGTAGTTTTGAGAGAAATGGTTCTTTTGACAGCACCGGCGGTTTTGGTAGAAATGGAAGTTTTGAAAAAAGTGGTAGATATGATAGTGTTAGTACGAATAGTAGTTTTGGTACATATAGTAATTTTGATAAGAATTGTATTTTCGGTAGGAATAGTAGTTTTGGTTGAAATGGTAATGTTGGCATATATGGTAGTTTTGGTAGCATGTTACTTACGATTGCTACCAAAACTTCCATCTTTATCAAAAGTACCATTTCTACCAAAGGTACCATTCCTACCAATTTTTTTTATTGTTATGTATAGGTAATACACATTAATGCCGCGCAGAGAAAGTATATATGATATTATATCTATATAAATGTACATTGCGCGAAATTCGATGATCAAACTCTTAATATCGTTATTTTTTCTTTTTTTTGAATGAATAATTATTTTGGTGTGTAATTACACTATTAATACCTAATTATTTATACTTATTATTTATACCTAGATATTTTCTTTTTATAGAGAAGAAAAGCATAAAGAGCTAAAAATTTGTTTTCTTATCAAGTTACACTTTGAGCGTGGTGACCACGCTCAAAGTGTAACTTGAATTAATATCAAAGAAAAAATACTGCATAAATAAATAATTATAATTGCATAAGTTGATAAAAAATGCTATGCAATAGCTTTACCGCGGCAGTCTCCGAGTGCCACACGTCTTTTTATTTTTTGTTTATAAAACTTTTTGAAGAATCAAAAATGTGTACATAGGCGGGCTTAATGCCAATGGCATTCTCTAACAGTCAACCTAAGTTAATGCAGAGAAGTCTGTTAGTAGGTGCGTTCCGAATTTTAGTATCATAATTTTAGTATAGTCCGAATGTTATAATACTGACGCCCTTTTTCTTTCGTAAAGGTGTAAACAGAGTATCTAACATCACACTTCTAAAGCAACTTTTCGAAGAAGACACATCTAATTTTATGACCATGTTTTTGCTTGCGTCTTTAAAACTTATATAATTAGCGGCAATCAAAGTTGAGCCTAGAGCTCTAAACGGGTCCTGAATATATATTATTTTTAATTTATTATATTTAAAGACATTGTAATAAAATTTACATACATAGATAAAAAAATTATATAATAATCCTAGTTTAAATGATCTAAGATTAGAACATACATATTTGAAACTGAGACTCGCATTGGGATAGTTCGACTATCAGACTCGAAGCTTATAGATAAAACTGACATGTAATCATATATCTCAAGCCACTTTTAAATAACTGAATAGACACTGTCATACAACAAACTAAATTCGTTTATCATGATAGACACAGCTACGAGTATAAATCACTATCTTTATTTGAATGATATATGACGTAAATAGAAATACATTTCGGAGATTTGTTTTGCTTAACTTTTGTTTCGCTGCTCTGTTTTGGAGCACTTTGTTTTCGAAGAAAATATATTTTGCACAAACGATTTGCGGTTTCTGAGATTTTAGTTTTTACCTTTACGATATCAATTTATTAACCACAAGTCAGGGACCCTTGTAATGAGTTAATTGAGGCAATATGAGTAAATTGCAAGTAACCTATAGATCCTTAAAATCAGATTATAAACAATAACCTTCTGCGATTACCTGACCTTTAAACAGTCTGACCAGGTTTAGTACTTTTTTGATTTTGTTCACTGGTGCATAAATATTTCAAAGTTGTACTTTTCAAGCAAACGGTTGGCCCGATTCTGAAAATCTTTCGGACATACTAGCAAATCTCAAATATAAGTATGACGTATATTTTAATAGCAAATTAAACAAAAAATTACTAATTTTACGAAACCACGGATTGATAATTTGATTGATTAAAAACGTAGATAACCTATTCAATAAATGTTGTACAAAATACTTACCTAACATCGACTCATAATACAATTAACTACATTGAGTTTAAGACCACTTAAAACCTAATAAGGAAAAACCCAAAGCGATAAAAAAATGTTTTTAGGGTTCCGTACCTTACAAGGTAAAAAAAGGAACCCTTATAAGATCACTTTCTTGACCGTCTGTCTGTCTCTCTGTCTGTCTGTCTGTCTGTCTGTACATGTGTCACCACCGATTTTCTCAGGAACGGGTGGACCTACCAAATTGAAATTTATACCAGATACTAAGGTCTATGGTTCCTATTAAGTGTATAAAAATCAGGGTCCTGGGTCAACCCGATAAAAAGATATGGTCAAAATTAGATTTTTGCGAAAACTTGTATATACCAAAATTAACCTTAATTTTCAACTTTTTTTAATTTTCGGAATTTTTCCTTTACTTGTGCTGTAGGACCTTGGTTTTCACCAAAATTGACAATTCTAGGTCAACCGTAAGCACCCTATAGGTTTTGGGTCGAAAACCTATATGGTAGTTCCCGTTGAACTAGAATCACAAAATTTGGCCAAAAGCAATGTCTTACAGCACAAATAAAGGAAAAATTACAAAAAATAAAAAACGTGGAAAATTTAAGGGTGTCCCCATACATACATAGTAGACTCCATTTAAGATAGTCCTCTAAGTTGTATGGGCGCTCATACAGATTTAGAGGACTAGCGTAATTAGGACCAACCACAAAATTAAATAAGGTAAAATGCGTACGGAACCCTCGGTGCGCGGGTCAGACTCGCACTTGCTCGAATTTTTTTTGTTTAACAAGTATATTACGTTGATTTAGCTATTGGATCGCAGTCGTCAACTAATAAAATTGTTTTTTTTTCAACCCTTATACTAATGGTCGTATGAGCTTACGCCACATTCTGACCGAGTGAATAAATGATTTGAACTTGCGGCTAGTACAACTTGAATACTGATTGATGATTTTCGTGTGTGGCAAACTCTGGTGTCGGATTTTCAGACCGCCCGAAGGCCTCCGACATGGCCTAACGATTCTTATCCTTAGACAAGAACCGGGACCGACAGCTTTACGTGCCCTCCGAAGCACAGTAGCGCTCAGATGTAAATGCCACACACGGTCACCCATCCAAGTGGTGACCTGTGCAAGCGTTGCTTAACTTTTCCGATCTGTTACGAACGGCAAGCCAAGTCTCGTTATGAGCGCTACAACAACTTGAATACTAAAACTATATCACACATGTGTTGCTAGGTCTAGCAGCTGTGTTAATGATATCGCCAGGAGACGACTTGTAGTATTCCCTGGGATTGGGTCGGCTTAGACAAGCCGCAACCTGCGGAAAACTGGACAGCTTCTTACCCTGTCTTCTCCGGGTAGGGCGTCTCTGAATGGCAGTCGTGGTGGTTTTAGTGGTATAATGCCACATACTCCTCCTCAAATTCCCCGTAGAGCAGGAGATCCGAAGGGATTTTCCACCTTGTAAGAAAAATATAAAAGAAAATCAGTGCCAGTGCTTTTAGAAGATGGCTAATTTATACACTCGATAAGTCCTGGGGAAAAATTATCTGTGTTGGAACCCGTAACGACTTTAATTAAGTATACTTGAGGTTGGCTTTACCCTTATCATAGTATGTGGGCGTAGCTTCGGGCTATTCTCTAGTATTATTATACAAAAAATAAGTCGTGTTCTGTTTTTGTCGCGATGAAAGTTACATAATTATAAACCTTTTTATTTTCATTTATAATTCGAGTAATAAAAAATAGAATAAAGCTTAAATACAACGTAAAATGGAAATGTAGGGTCGTATTTAAGGGTCGTTGCGTACACATGATAAATATTAAACCAGTGAGATTAAAAATGAATTGTTTTTAAAAAGGACTTTGCATTTTTAATTCCCTGTAAACGGGAAACAGAACAACATAGATAACAAAACGAAAAATAAACAGCAATTTAGACTCAAAGCTAATGACTCTATGTGTGAATTAAGTATCTACCTGTCAGAAGCGTGTCAACCTTTTGTATTGAATCATAAGTCATAGCACTATTCAATTAAACTGTTCTTTGACGCGTTTGTTGGTCCGGTGCCCTTGACTGCAAAGCATACAGGCCTGCCTAGTTTGTGATGAAATGACAATATCTTAGAATGATCTTCTGATTATTTATCGTATTTCTATTATCTTTGGAGAAATTTTCGACCAGTTCGTCATCGATCTATTGTCCTGTTTTTCTCTGAATTAAGTAATATTTTAGTCCTTGCCAACCGTTAGTAAGCCAAAAGTATGACCAACAAATCATCCAGTAATCCTCATCCCTTCAAGATCAGAAATGATATGTGCAATGCGCGGTTTAAATACAGACTACGTAGAGTAAAACTATTCATACACGTCATGAAAGTAGGTAAACAAAAATACGTTCTCCATTATAACACGCACTTACTTATAAATATAATTTAGTTCTTTTAAAAGACAACTCCCGCATTAGGACTAAATCCTGTATCGCGGGGGACTTTACAAACATACAACTAACGGACACAATGAACACCCAGACTCGAAACAACCATTTATGAATTACACAAAGTGTTGCTTCGTGTGGGGATCGAACCCACAACACTCGGCGCAGTGTCAAGCGGTGAGGCGGCCGCTTAAACCACTACGCCAACCGTGCAGTCAAATTTATATCTACTATCTAATCTACTATCTAATAATAATTATATCTACTATCTAAGATTATAATGAGTAACTGTGGTCCGTATGTAGTACTTTCTACATACAGACCACAGTTACTCATGGTTACAGAAAAGTCTCATTTCAGTCGCAGTAAAGCTGCCACTCCATATCGCAACGTCAGACCACAAAACTATGATATATTGTTATTTCCGCCAAGTGGATTGGCTATGTAAATAAAATACATACATGTTACTTACCTGCCTGCGAAGGTAAGTAGGTACACATGAGAATGATAAATGGCTTAAGACATTTAGGTAGTCCATCGAAATTTCCTTGCGGCAGTACATTTATAGCTAAAGATGTGAAGTTAATTCTACTAATGGATGTACACATTGTGTATCCAGATTGTAGACGTCTTTGCCTCCTTGCGTGTAGGTAAAAAGGCCTCGGCATTCATGTTTATTCGCAATCCTACATACCGCCTCACATTTGGACTTTTGTTAACATTTGGCTTGCCGTTCGTAATGGATCGGCAAAGTTAAGTACCGCTTGCACCGGACGCCACTTGGATGGATGGCCGTCAGTGTCATTTACATCAAAGCGATGCCGGTCTCAGTTCTTTTCTAAGGACAAAGTTCATTTGACCATGTCGGAGACCTTGTGTGGTCTGAAAGCTCCGATACACAATTTAGCCACACACTCAGGCGAAAAAGAAAGAAAGACTGTCATTAAACCCCTCTTAAATCTAGATCCTGTGTCGTGAATTTGCTGACACTTGTAAAATCAGTTTCTAAGCACATCTCTGAAGCGACGGCGTGTAGGCAAGGTACCAGTAACTATTCATAAAAGATATTGACATCCTTGGCTGCAGCTCCTTCGCTTCTAGTGATTTCAATAATCTTCAAAGCCTTCAAGCGAAACCTTAAAATAAATCGTGTAGTAATCTAACCACAGATTATAACTTCTAAAAATAAATACAGATTAATTGCAATAAATATTATAAGTAGCTAGGCATAAATATGTCAAGTGTTGGGTTTTTCTCATAATTCACGAGCTAATTGGTTCGTTACGTACGTGGAAGCGGGTGCTGTGACAAATCCTCAACAGTGATAGACGCTAATCTTGCGACATGTGTGCCGGCTGTAATGCAAACAAATGGATTTCGGGAACAGGCTGTACGCGTGAGAAAATGAATGGCCGTAAATATTTTTAGGCACCGTTGAATTTAGTATTATGTATTATTATTTACTTCTTGTTTAGATTTTTATATGACAGTCTTGGAATATACTTATATAGAGTCCTATGAAAATAATTTAATGTAATAATTTGCGAAAACGAGATTACATGGTTCGCCCTGTCAAAATATATGTGGAGCCAAACTTCTGACTGTTTATGCAGCCCTAAATCTACAAGCCTTTACTTTAAAATAATGTAGCTTCCCCATTTTGTTACTTCAAAAACTATTGCATAATGGAAAAGTAATGAACTGTGAACCACGGTGTTTGCCCTCTGAAACCCATATACCTTACAGTTTGCGGTTTCTAGTATTTTATTGTATGGAACATAATATATGTATGTAATTGTCTATACGTCACATAATTGGTGAATAATTATTTTTAGAATACCTGCAACGTGTTAAGTTATTTTTGTCAATCATTTTGTTAAGGTTGTCAATCAATCATCAATAATATGCGATATTTATATCCTTTTACTACGAAATCACATAGATTATAAATGACCTTCAAGCTTTACTACTCTGTTTCACTATAAAATTGCAGTCTATAAAATGTCTGTGGTCATATTCCCAGAAACAGCTGATGCAGAGGACACCTGCCTAAGTCTTGAAAAGTAATTAAATATCAGTTCTTAAGAAATCGATCCACGTTAAGACTTATACAAATACGGAATGCATTGGGAATCACCGGGGCCGAATGTTCGCATTTTTACTATTTTCCTCATAATTAATAAAATCGCTATGACCACAAGGCTCAATTTATTTATAGAAACGTCAACAGATGAGCTCTTCAAATTATATAAACAGATTATGTTATAATATTTACAAACCAAGACAAATATTATCTGCTTTATACATGATATTATTCGGGGTTAGTCCGCATTCTTACGATAATTTCAACTAGTATTACCTCTACTTATTTTAATTTGCGCCTAATAAGACTGAATTCATTTTCAGAACAATATATTTTATTTGTCTAATTAAAAAAAATATATTCCCTGTGGTGACGGATTAAGAATACGGAATGTCACCACCCCATATCATCCCATGGATATCGTAAGAGCCAACAGAGGGTGCATATTATGCAGAGAACAGCCCTGTAAGAGAAGGAAAACTTGATACAAACTCTATACCAACCCGTTTGACCCGCGTGGTATAGTAAGCCAATTCCTCCTTTCAAAGGAGAGGCCTGTCCAACAGTGGACTGCTTAAGGCTGATGATGATGAATTAAAAAACCCTGCTGTCAAATTGATCATGACCACCATCTTTGGATTATAAAACTATGCCTATTTTAATAAAAAGTACCTAATTTTTTATCTGCTCTTCATCACAACTATCAATATTGTAGACTGAATTCCGTAAATATAATGTTAGGACAAATGTCAAAGACTCTTTCATACATCTATAACTATGTAAAAACGCACTAACGATTGTTTAAGTAATTTAAATGCTACCATCAAAGTTATTTCGCTATTTCATGAATTAGATTTGATACTAATTTAGTAAAATAATTTAAAGTATGCCGCCGACCTAGTCGTAATTATAATATTCTACCACAATATTCCGAAAGTCCCGAAGTATACCTTTCCGCTCTTAAAATAATCCGTAGCTGACATAAGAATACATCAGGTGACTTGGCAACTAATTTTAAAATACTTATAGACTCACGCCTGTATCCCCGAAGGGGTAGGCAGAGGTGTAATATTACACCCACATTTCGCCATGAATTTTTAAGTCCCACGTAATAGAGGGCGAGCCTATTGCCGTTACCGGGCACATTGCCAGACTCCGAGCTGCTACTGAGAATTCGGAAAATCCCAGTAACACTTTAGCCCGGCCCGGGAATCGAACCCGGGATCTTCGATCAGCAGTCGCATATGCTATCCACTGGGTCACGGAGGCAGTCAAATTTAAAATAATATGCTTATAATTCTTTATTCAAATATCTGTGGCAACAACAATTTTAATATACCTACTATTGTATTTTTATCGAATTTACAATAAAAGAGCGACATTTCTTATATAATTTGTAACCTGTGTTTATTGTTTAAGTAATAGCTCATCATAAAATACTGTTTTATGACGCAATATTCCATATAGAACCACTAAGATGTTTAAATAATAATTTATCCAGAAATATTTCACACTATAAGCCTCATTAACGTTTCCTGCCAAGTAATTCCACGCCGTATTTCGCGACACAATGATGGTCTTTGCAATTATTTACTCGTAATTATTTTCGTATCATTCTTCCAGACAGATTGAAGATAAAGATATGTCTGGTAATGTTTGATGTGACCAACATTACGTCACATAATATATTGGACGTAAATAAATAGAACCTAATATCGTTTCTTATTAGAAACGATATATTATAAATTATGCTACCGTCTATATTAGCCCGAAATCCAGCTGCAGTAATATGCAAGTATACCTATAACTACTTTTAATAATGATAAAACATTTTTAACCGACTTCAAAAAAGGAGGAGGTTCTCAATTCGTCGGAATCTTTTTTTTATGTATGTTCCCTGATTTCTCTTCGACGCATGGACCGATTTCAAAAATTCTTGTTTGGATTGAAAGAGTATACCTCCCAGTTGGTCCCATGATCATCAGGTCAGGATCTTATCATGGAATCTTGAAAAAAATCGAAGGATCTCTTCAAATTTGATAAGCACACTGGAAGCGATTTGACGATAACAACCCAATGACGTCGAGTTTGGGCTCGTTTGAGTCGTCTTTACATAGACTTTGATGCTGGATAATTTCCATGAGATCTTTGTGATACAACAACCCAATCTCATCGAGTTTAGGGTCGTTTGATTCGTTTTACATGGACTTTGGTACTGGATGTTTTTCAAGGTCTGATGATGGAGCAGGAAGGTGGCCATGGGATCTTTAACATAACATTTATTAAAGTATCTAGTTATAATTATCTAAATTCAATCACAAAGCACTTCCACCCAATACCTGCCTTAACTATCTCTGCATCACCCTAAGGTAGACTGTTAGACAATGCCTAAGGCATTAAGTCCGCCTATGTACAGTATTGTGCAGGAAGTTTAATAAATAAAAAAAACATAAAAAAATAAAACATAACATAACTCCACGACTTTTATCCCCGAAGGGGTAGGCAGAGGTGTATACACACCCACATTTCGCCAGTTATATTTAGGTCCCAATGTAATAGGGGGCGAGCCTCTTGCCATCTACCGGGCACATGGGATCTTTGTTATACAAAGACGCAATCCCATTGAGCTTGGGCTCGTTTGATTCGTCTTAACATGGAATTTAGTGCTGAATGTTAACCAAACTGATGATGGAGCAGGATGGTAGCCATGGGATATTTGTAATACAACTACGCAATCTCATCGAGTTTAGGCTCGTTTGTTTTGTCTTGGCAAACACTTCGGTATTGGAGGATTTTCGGAATCTGATGATGGAACTGCAACGATCGTGTTTAGGCTAGTTGAAAACAAAAGAAAATACTTGAAATTGCCAGAAAGTTACAGGTCTACATTTCAGAATTGAAGCAAGTAAGGAAGGCCTCCCCATCATGTACCACCTACACTATCCTATGTACCTACTTACCACCTATTACTATTTTGTTATTAGTATACCACTAAAAAGCAAAAAATAAAATTATTTTTAAATAAAAAAGAACCAACTTCAAAAACACTAAAGAACTAAAAAGCAAAAAATAATTGGTTATGGAGCAAAACTTTTTGGAGTCGGTGCCAAGCCCTTACGAAAAAGTTACAAAATTACAAACTACCTACCTATTCTAATCAACAACAAAAGTTATATAAAAAAGTGTAGAGGTTTTTATAGTCAGATCAGAAATAGTTGGCTTGGCACCGACTCCAAAAAGTTTTGCTCCATAACCAACTATTTTTTGCTTTTTAGTTCTTTAGTGTTTTTGAAGTCGGTTCTTTTTTATTTAAAAACTAGAGGACGCCAGCAGCTATGCCTGCATTTTTTTACCCGTTTTGGCCGATCGCGTGGGAATTTCGGGAAATCCCTTCTTAGTGCACCCCTACGATCCCCAAGGAACATACATGCCAAATTTCAGCTTCCTACGCCCAATAGTTTCGGCTGTAGCATGTCTGTCAGTCAGTCAGTAACGCAAGGATTTTATATATTACGATAATTTTATTTATGAATGAAAAGTGGTAGTTAATAAATAAAAATTTATTCACAGAAAGATACAGCAACATTGAAAATATAAAAAAAACGTGAGAAACTTGCGTGTCGAAATCTTAACATGGTGGCTTATAACTAGAACACTTCCCTCGTGGAGCTGTGAAAAAGCCCACGTCATTTGGATTTCTGACTAGCAGCATAAAAATATTTTGATATAAGCATAGTTGAGCACAGGCACCACTTACACCCAAAGCTGAAATTAAGACTCAGCCGAAGAGGCAAGTTTTGTGGAATCATGAAATATTTATGTACAAATTTCCTTTTAGATTTTTAGCAAATATCTAAATTATAATGATCTCCTTTAATTCTGGAATAAATTTATCGAAGTAACCGTTATATACTGTCAAATTACCGAATAAATCCATTAAAAGTAAAATATTTATACGGTAACGTGGCGAAAAATAATACTGGCAGTACTGAGGGCAAAAGGTAATGGAATTACTCACTTAAGTTATTAGAAAGCAAGCGTATTGTATTTGATCTGAATTTACTTATACATTCTTTTCAAAAGAAGCTTTTATGTTAATAAGCTAAGAAATCTTAGCTTCTTTAAAAATTTTGCTGAACTCATTCTTAAATTAACAAAATAAATCTTAATATTTTTAAAATATTATGGTCAAAAACATGGGACATTGGCACAACATTGGGAGTGGCTACAAGCTGATCTATACGGATGGAACTGGCGGGCAGAGCGGGGTAGCGGTTGTGCTTGCCGAGGAGTTTCAGGACGGGATCTTGGAGGTGAAGCGTTACAGCGACCGGCTTATGGCTGTAGGGGTGCTTATTGAATGGGGTTGTGACCCATTTGATAAGTGCCTATGTACCACAGGCAGGTTATAGCGACGCCGTCAGGATGCGTTCTGGGATCAACTCGGCGAAAATCTGGGTTGCGTGCCTCCCGCTCTTGTAGGTGACAAGGTGTTCGGCTTTCTTTTTGAAGTACGTGTTCACAATGGCAAGGTCGGCAGCCGCACAAGTCCGAAGAATATATTCCCCTCCCTCGTTACGGCCACCGTAGCCAAAGCCACCGTGAACACGCTCAAATTCCTCGCACCCCTCACCCACATGACCGTTCAGATCACCACCCAAAATGATTCCCTGTGAGAGCGGGATTTCACGATGATGATTATGATGGTCAAAAACATACCACACAATACTAGGCCATAATATGAACTTACACGGCTCACTAATGACATAGCAGTGACATATACATCCGAGATTCAAAGAAAGTTCAAATCACGACAGAACTTCACTATATGTACCGTAGTTAGCCACATCAAGGTAGAAGATCTATTCAGCCGGGCAATATAAAATTTTACTTTAGCAATGAATGCGGCAAACATCAAGAAGCACCGCAGAAGGTGCAGACAATTTTGAAAACGGCGGCCGTAGAAAATGTTTTTGTAAGTTTCATAAACAATTACCTGTTGAAATATGTGAACAAAAACGATATTAATCGTAATCGTCTCTTACTACGGAATTCAATATTCGAAATATAGATAGATCTGTAGATTTTAGATTCGTTTTTGACAGTTTTTGATATAAGCTCCATACAAAATATGTCAAACACGAATCTAAATTCTACAGATCTATCTATAGTTCGAATATTGAAAATGGCCGTTAATCAATAAAATTAAGGCCCAGTTTTACTACTGTCTGATAAGTTCCGGTTGAATGATTTGACAGAAATTTTAAAAACATATTTGTAACGTATCTGGTACCTATATAATGACCTTATCAACTAACCCTTACTTTCACAATGTGCTACCCAACTATTCATGCTACACGTAATCCTCTTGTGCCGTAATACATCAATTTTAGGGTACCTACCGGGGCTTAAACCAGAAGTGCCCTTTTGTGAGTAACCGTGTCCACTCTAAACATAAATCAATTATGGGATCTGCTCTTTCAAAGGCGCACGTGAAATTTCAGCACCAAAATGTGACACAGTTTCAAAGTTCATATAGGTTGAAGTTTTAAAGAACTATCATGTCCATTTACATACAGAAATCTAGTTTTGTATGCAAGCGCACAATTGTAAATAGATTAATATTTTCTCTAAGTTTAATAGACAATTCATTTAAAATTCATGAGATGCGACATCGTGTTTTCTCTCCTGCATTTGCGTTGTCATTGTTGAGTGAGAATGCAGCCGTCTATAGAATAATATTCCACTAAAATTTTATATAAATTAGTGATCCAATAAATTTTCCAGGCTATCTCAAATTTGGCAATAGATTTATCTTAATAAATTTGCCTTTGACCAAAGTCTTGTTAAAATAAAATTAATATTACTTGTATATCTCCTTATTCATTGACATAAATTCAAACATAATTTTAGTAGTTAGGACGGCGATTAAATTTTTGCTATAGTTAATGGACTAGGCGCTTACGAAACGCGATATTTATTTCGGCTTCTTTGCACTTAAGTTGGTGTACAATTATGAGCTACTGGGATCGATTCCTGAGTCGGGCAAAAGACACAAACTTGACATTTTTTATTATATCTTTCGTCTGAGTGCTAACTGTAACCATAATGATAAATGTTTAAAAACAGAAATATAAATATGCAGCCGTCATGCCTTCAGTAACTATATTAGTCCAAATATATATTTTATGCAATAACATGCAAGTGAAGGAGAACTTAGTGCCATTTGTAGGAATACGAAAATCATGCAGCAGAAATAGTCGTAGGATAATGTAAACTGTGAGTGACTGTGTTAATGTATTTTCGGCCAAATTAATAAGAAGTGACAAACACCCAAAATGTACCAGTAACAATATCTATGACAATTATGAATTTATGACAGTTTTTTGTAGTTACTTTTCATTTTTATTTTAAACAAAAAATATTTGGAGTATAAAACATTCATTTTCAAAACATATTTTGATTTGGTGGCTACAATATACAAGCATGTAATCAAATAACAAAATTGACATCTCCGCATAAAGAACTACCTATATTTCTGATTCGCGTCAACATGCATTGCCACCGCTTTATCCGTTTGACGCGGTAAACGGTAATGAGCTAACTTTGACCCAATTATGCTGATTGATCGTCACAGCAGCCTCGTAATGGCGCTAACTCTGTGTTGTGGTCTCACAGGATCAAGCGACAGGAAGATGTATTGTTATGTGGCAGTAAAATAAATAATGTTCTTTACTGCGCTTAGCAATTTTTGTTCGATGGAATGGTGAATGTAAGGAATATAAAGAAATCTGAATCACAAGTCGAAATATCGGAAACTCGAAACAAAGGAAGGTAATCGCGGTTTATATCCCGAAGGACAATAATATACAAAAAAAAACATAAATAAAAAAAAAACAAAAAATATTTTATTTGCATCTCCAAACATAGTATAGGTACATACATTTTCTTAATGAGTACAACAGAGGCGGTACATGGAGAACAAATTAGGCAATTGCGTCAGCTATTGTTGCAGTATATACAACTACAACGGTGGTATTCTCGCAGGCCCATATACAATTATAATTATTAAATAAGTATATAAATTAATTATATAAAATTAAAGAACGAAAACGTAATATATATAAATACACAAAATATATATAAATATAGTGTACAAATTATTAATAGGTTTTACAGTAATACATGCTTCAGTTACATTACAATAAAAATAGCAAAAGAGTAGTGTTTCCGAACACTGCTTGCATTTGACAGACTGACGTTTCCCATCGGCCAAAGATTCCATCCATTCCATCTATCAAGAATGTTAACTGTCAAGCAAGCGTCGCTCGTCTACCGGAGCGGAGTTACATAATTTAATATTATAATACAGCTGCGCATAGGCAAATAAATAATAGAAATTATAATATCACAATTATTGCAATATCTTTCGTCAGTAGACACGTAAGTGATGTTGCCTTACTTACTTATTCTAAAGGTATGTAAATTCATAACATTGACTTTTGTTTGTATATAAATGACTTCAACTTATCTCGAAATGCGTGTAATGTTTTCAGGTTACGCATGGGGGGTGAAAGGTCATTCCAACAATGGGTGGCGGCGTATCTGAAACTACCTCTGAAAGCAGTGGTCCTGTGCCGCGCTGTGACCAAAAGATGTGATGCCGCCCGCGTACTGTACTGATTAATACAGGAGACCATGTCAACTTTTTGTACAGATATGGCGGTTTTTGTATAGAACAATACCAAACAGTAGAGTTGCCAGATGAAGATGCCTGCGTGTAGTCATCTTCATAAGGTTCCTGCTATTCAGGAATGAAGTGACATGTGAACGAGGTGGAATATTATAACAGAATCGAGCACATGCGTTCTGTACTCGCTGGATTACTTTCTCTGTTCTCTTCAATAAACTTGGACCAATCTCAGTATCTGCATAGTTGAGCTTAGACAAAATAAGAGTCACAAAATAAGACTCACAAAGCAATATCCGCAATTCAGTACTCAGATATTGGCGAATTCGATATAACAGCTTGAGACGGTAAAAACAGTTTTTGACAGCTTCCAGTACATGCGTCTCAAAATGCAATTCACCATCCATGACCAAGCCTAAGTTTCGAGCCTCACTGACTTGCTCTATGGGACAATCATTAACCAAAAGTACAGGATTTAGATCTTGTATCTTTTTAATTCATTCCTTTGAGCCTAATATTAAAAAAATGGATTTGGTGGGGTTGAGTACCAGTGAATTTTTTTCTAAGTCTGTATTCATTTTATTTACAGATTCATGGCAGTCATTGGGCTGAAACGATATGTACAGTTGGAGGTCATCGGCATACATATGAAACTGTGTATTACATAAATGGTTGGTAACATCTGCACTGTACAATAAGAAGAGGAGAGGGCCTAGCACTGATCCCTGTGGAACACCTCGGGTTACCTGACAGCAAGAAGAAGTTGTATTGTTACCATCCCTGTCATTATCCAGTTGCACAAATTGAAATCTGTCAGTCAGATAACTAAGGAACCATCTTACTGTTGCTGAGTCGCAGCCATAATACGAAATTTGGCAATAAGGAGTGAAGTATTTATTGTTAATTAATATAAAGCTATTAGATATTTATTTTCCATTCAGAAATTAGTACAGAGATAGCTGTACAAAAACCTGAATGGAATTAAACAGGAAGGGAGAATTTGTAAGCATGCACAACTACACAATATATTTTTGTATAATAATATGCTTTATGAAAGTAGGTAAATTATGTTTGTAATTAAAAGTTTCACCGATTAAGTTAAATGGATCTATAACAAACATGTATTAATTTATATTAGATTTCGTTTTGTACTTAATGCCTCGCAAGCAAGACATGTTTTATATTTTTGTTGGGAAAGTAATTGTAGAATAAAATATATAGTAATGTAAAGAGCGGTAAAATTGTAGAGAACACTCTGTACATTATCGTTAATACTAATACTATATTTAAAGGCTCTATTTGCGCCAATTTTAATTTCTGCACAGATGGCCTAAAGGACTACTCAATGCTGACACACAAAATGTTGTTTTCATAATGAAAGCTGTTTCTTTGTTGTAAATAAACATAAACATCCAGGATGAAGCCAGGATATTGTCCAGGTTCAAATTATATAATCAAATTGGCTTTAGTGCTTCGAATTGGCGAGGTCGCAGATCACATGCGATTTTTAAAGTGAAATCATCACTGTAGCTTTGTGTTGATCTGGTTTATTGCACCACGCTGGCCATACGTGTTGACTTAGCGTTTTATATCCAGCATACCGTCTCTTAAGCAAGGTACAATTGTCATCGAGTATTTTCCTTATTTGCCTCATTTACTTCCTCACTTTGTATCATTAATCTGTCAATACATAGAGAGTATAATATACATTATATGTATATTATTACAATTAAGGTCGTTTTTAAATATTGCCAATTAAAACATGGATGTGCCAATAAATGCCCGCTAAATACATCTTAACTCTGTATAATCTAAACTTAGTGAAGTAGAACATCAATACTGTATACTGTGCCATATTGCAGGCAAACTAATATATTTGACTTGATATTGAATTACGAAGCAATATTTCAAACTATCGATATATCAAACCCACGTAACATGGCTAGTATCAAAGACAAATAATTCACCGCCAAGTGCCATTAATTTGCGTATCTAATGTCAAATTACGGTTAATTGTTGCGACCTGACTGACCCCTTTTGAAAAGAGACATGAATTGAAGTATCCAAAATGGATTTTAAACTTTCCTGATTTGTATACATCATACAAGTTTATTGAAACGGGTCTAATTCACGATATTTAATTAACTTAAGGCATAAATACCTCTGTTTAAATATTTATAATAATAATAATATTAATAGACCATTTATTTATTTTAGTTTAGACTCTTCATCAAAATACGACTGAATTATGGTGACAGATGTACCGAAAATCGCAAGGTCGTCGTCCGTCCGTCTGTATAATAAATTATGCATTATTATTACATACATAATGCTCACCTTTCCCTTTTTGTTGCAAGGTTAAGTTAACGGTAACCCAGTATCGGTCTGGAACGAAAAGTTCGCGTGGTACAAACAAGCCCTGGTTAGACCACGGCTAGCAAGCGCAACCTCGACTAGTCCGACGTTGGGTTGATCTACGGTTGGGTTTAGGGTAAGCAGATAAGGTAATGAGACTGTCCCGCACTGTCATTTGCAATCACATAGCAACTACTGGTCTGTATTTGGGCCTTCTAACTAAAACCATTGAGGTGTCTGCTTTGATGCTTTGACTTTGCGTAGCGGCGATACCACTCACTTGTCTTATACATCATCATCATCGTCGTCCTAGTGTTATGCCAGTTGCATTCAAGTCTAACATGTCTAGGAGCCCAGGGTTTGCTTGCTAGTCTAAGCGGATATGACAGAACTTGTCTTATAGGTACATATAGACTAAAAAAAAATTTTTTTATCAATTGTAATAATTGCCCGTGAAACTAAAAAGAGGCAAAGTATTTATTTTATTTACACGTGGTCAAGAAGTAACCACAATTTTTTCCTACGATCCGATTAATCTTTCATCGTCGAGATCATAATGTTACTTTCCAAATATGTGGATTTAATTGATGATCTTATAATTCTGTAAATTATTCATTAGGTGGCACTTAGCACCACAAAAATACATAGGATTGGCATAATATTCGTGACGAAACGATTTTTTTTATTTTTACGTTACATTTTTCGTTACCACAAATGCTTTACAATATTTCTGTTAATTATCAATTGATGAGTTATTAATGATGACGAAGACAAAATGCCAGACAATTTTGATGGATAACTTGACAGTTAAGATGGAGTTCATGTAATTAACACGCTCATTCCACTCATTTAATTTGATTCAATTAACGCGTTCCTTCAACAATGTTTGCAATATTTTGAATTTTGGAATGAAAATTAATTCCAGTTTTCCTGTTTTCTTGTCAGTTTGTGGCTAATTCTAGTATTGGAGTTTATAGGAAATACCCTTACTTAACATTGTAGTGCACCATATGGATACCTAGTCTGAAATAAAGTAGTTTATTCTATAGGCCGTCACAATACCTCTGACATACTTCTGACAGGCTTCTCCATGAAAGTCGATATACAGCCCACACAGCCCCGCAGGAAACCACACAACACTGACAAAGCAAAGTATGTCTTACTACTTAATGAGAAACTTACCCTTACGGCCACGCCGCCGGTACTGGGTGACACTGAACAGATCGACGATCAGGTATGTATACTGACGCAGTCGATGCTAGACAGCTATTATGCAGCTTGCCCGGAAACCACTCCACCTTCAACCCCGGGGAAACAACCCTGGTGGGGCGCTGAACTTGAACGTAAGCGCAAGAAGGTAAGAAAGTCTCTAAATAGGGCAATGAACACAAGCGCGGACGCAGATTGGGACGCTTATAAAGCGGCCAAATCAGACTACAGAAAATGCCTCAGATTCAGACGCACCATGGGATGGAGAAAATTCTGTGGGAGCATTGAATCCTGCCAACAAGCAAACCGGGTAAGGAAACTACTGGCCCAGCAACCGACGGTTGCACCAGGTACTCTCCGTAAACCGGATAACACATACACTACATCGGAGGAGGAGACAAGACGCGTCCTACTCGAAACACACTTCCCAGGCTGCGTCCTCACCCCGGTAGTAACGTGGCACGATACACCAACAGTGGCGACCGAACACGAATGGAGACACGCAAACAACGTGGTCACAGAAGAAAAACTCCGATGGGCCATCGATAGCTTCCACCCCTTCAAAGCAGTCGGACTGGATGGCATCTTCCCAGGGTTATTACAATGGGGAGGGGAACCTGTCCTTAAAAGACTCCTGGCAATCATGAGGTCTAGCCTGGCCCTCAGATATGTACCGAAGAGGTGGAGGGAAGTCAAACTAATCTTCATACCAAAACCAGGCAAAACAGACTATACCCATGCAAAGTCCTTTAGACCAATAAGCCTTACCTCCTTCATGCTTAAAGCCTTGGAAAGGCTTTGCGAGAGGGAACTAAGAAGTGGGGCTCTTAAGCACCTACCCTTACATGCCAACCAACATGCATACAGCTCAGGGAAATCGACGGAATCGGCCTTACATCAGGTCGTGGCCCAGATAGAAGCTGCTATACAACAAAAAAGCATCTGCTTGGGCACCTTCATCGACATAGAAGGAGCCTTCGACAAGACAAACTTTTCCAGCATAAGCAACGCCCTAGCCAGGCATGGTGTGGATCAGATGCTCATACAGTGGATCCAAAACATGCTCAGCAAAAGGGTAGTGCGCCTGCAAGGCGACAATCAGACAGCCTTGATAACTAAAGGGTGCCCGCAGGGAGGTGTACTCTCCCCGCTATTGTGGAACTTAGTCATCAATGAACTCATAGACAAACTCAACGCGAGATACTTCTATACAATAGGTTATGCAGATGATCTAACCATACTCACATCAGGTAAGGTAACCAGTACAGTGTACGACCTAACCCAACAAGCCCTACGCATAGTAGAGTGGTGGTGTAATGAGTACGAATTATCTGTAAACCCGACCAAGACCGAACTAGTTATGTTCACACACAAACGGGCGCTGGGTACTTACCGATTGCCTAGGTTATTCGATACAGAGCTTAAGCTGTCTACCGAGGTCAAGTACCTAGGTGTCACTCTCGACAGCAAATTGACATGGAACAGCCACATGGAAAATAAGCTCAATAAAGCCAGCATCATTTTCTGGCAGTGCAAGAAGATGATAGGAAAACGCTGGGGCCTATCCCCCAAAATTGTCTTATGGCTCTATAAGACAATAATACGTCCGATGGTAAGCTACGGCGCAGTAGTGTGGTGGCCTAGGACCAACCTAATAACGGCCGCCAACAAGCTTCAGAAGCTTCAAAGACTTGCATGCCTAGCGGCCACGGGCTGTATGAAAACAACGCCAACAGCGGCACTTGAAGTGTTGCTGGATCTGCCTCCATTGCACCTGTTCATACAACAGGAAGCAACGATGTCGGCAGTCCGACTGAGAGCCCTGAAGCTCTGGAAAGACACGAATATACCGCACACTAACAACTTAAATACACTCTTTAAAGAAGTTCCTATCACACAAGCAATAAGCGACCGCATACCGAAACAATTTGTTTTCGACAAGAAATACAAAATCCAACTGTACGAGGATCTACACGGAGGAGCAGTTAACCACAACGAGCTCACGATCTTCACAGATGGGTCCAAAACGGATACAGGTACGGGTTCAGGAGTATTCTCCGAGGACCTAAACATCAACATCGCAGCACCGCTGGGAGCCTACAACACGGTCTACCAGGCCGAATGTTTTGGCATAATCCTAGCTGCCACAGCAATCATGGCACGTGAGGTAAGGAAACGATCCATTAGGATCCTCTCAGATAGTAAGGCTGTCCTCTCAGCCCTCAAAAGCCATACTATCACCTCGGCACTCACGCTTGAATGCCACCAGAAACTAACAGAGGTAGGTAAACTAAACAAATTAACACTGCAATGGATCAAGGGCCACAGTGGCTCAAGAGGGAATGACGCAGCCGACGTACTCGCCAGAAGAGGGGCCACTTTAGAGGTGGTGGGACCCGAGCCCATAATTCCCCTCCCTTCTGGTTTTTATCGCAACCTGGTAAGAAATAGGACCAGGACCAAACACAACCAGTCCTGGATTGGGATTGAAACATGTAGGCAGGCCAAGGAGGCTCTTCCCGTAGTAGACGGTAAGATAGCCAAACAAATCCTCCGGCTGTCCAAACAACAACTACGGACAGTCACGGCCGCCTACACAGGACACGGATTCTTTAATAAACACCTATTTACTATAGGTATCACCGACAGCCCGCTGTGCAGGGCCTGTATGGCAGCAGACGAGACGGCAGCCCACCTGCTCCTCGACTGCCCTGAGGTCGCACAGTACAGGCAGCAGTACCTGACCAGATACAGCACCCTGAGGGAGGCCGTGGGCCACATCAAGAGTCTGCTGGCCTTCCTCGAAGAGCTGGGGTGGCTCGAATGAAGACACCATTCCCACCCGCACGCAAAATACACGCCAAGACGTGGAGTTGCGGAAACAGCCCGTGCCATCAAGTATCAAGTATCAAGTACCTCTGACATAGTTTAACGATTCTTGCCCTGAGACAAGTCTGACGACTTTGAGTACCCTCCAAAGCACTCTGATGTAAAGTGACAACACACGGTAACCCATCGAAGTGAAGACCTCTGCAAACCTACTATTATTTACTGATATATATGCATATTACAAACAGCAAGGCAAGCCACGGAGTAGGATAGTGCTACAATATATAAATAATATTTAGTGTAAAAACTAGAACAGTTAGTCAAAAAATAAATCTATCAGGATTGATTTGACAAAATAACGCCCGAATTTACAGAGGGATTTAGGCCATAACTCATTTATTCCGCATCACTTTGCAGTGAAAATAGTAACAGAGAAATAAAATATTGTTCTAATAGCTTTTATATTTCAATAGCCTAGACATACCATATGGTCAGACTATTAAAATAAGAAACCCAACCTAACCCGACAACCCTGGATGGAGTAACATGGCATGGAAAATTAAAAGAGCTGACCCTATAAGACGTGAGACAAAAGACTACCGGACTTATAAAATCAAAGGTGAATTGTAGTTTTTCTTATCTTTCTGTTATCTCTTACTTTATCCGCCGTCTAAACTCTAGTTTGAACGAAATAAGATTTTATTTTGAATTGACTCACAATCGACACTTGCTAACTTAATGTCTTTTTCATCTAAATAGGTCGTCGTTGACACATATTTTAACATATTGTCAATTTACGATCAAGTCGCGATATCATTCAAATATCAGTCAATTTAGGAGAATACCATTTATTACATACCTAAGTATGACAATGGCATTAGACCGAAACTGTATTTTGAATAAATATAAGTACGGGAATTGGGTCTCCGAAGTTAGTTTACGCAAAAATAGTCTTGAGAGCATAACACATACCATAATATAACTTCACGCCTTTTATCCCTGAAGGGGTAGGCAGAGGTGTATTACACACCCTTTCACTTTCGCCTTTCACTTTCGGTCCCAATCAAAAATCCCAAAGGGGTCGAGCCTATTGCCATCTACCGGTCACATCATTAAGCGAGCGATTATTAATGTATAATGCAGACATAACTTCAAAAAGTCAGAGGTGTGTCCCAGGGTACCTGGGGATTGAACCCGAGACAATCGTCTCGGCCGGCGGTCCGTTACGTACACCACTGGGCTATAGCCGCTAAAATGTCTTGACAAATTATAGATAAATACATTTCTGACACATGTATTTGTACTTCACATTTTGTGATAAATTAACACTAATTACGACCGGAAAAAAAAAGATAAACCTAAATGCAAAATTATGTAACTGAAAAAAAATAACTCTGAAAAATGTTGTGGAAAAACATCGAAATGCAAAACTATGAGCATCAGCAATAGCTTTTTCTATAATTCACTAGCTTGTCCGTTGTCGGTCTATTGGTTTGGTTAGGGTGCCACGCTGACAACGAAATGCAACAGTATAGATACTGTCACTTTACGTCGATATTCTGTGATTTTCCCGGTCTAGCTCGCCTATGCATACTGAAATCAGCAGGGCTCCATTACTTTTAATATAAATAAATATATTACAATATTAGTACAGACTGCCTTCGTGATCCAGTAGATAGCGTCAGCCTCTTTGATCGGTACCCGGCTTCGATTCCCGGGTCGAGCAAAAATTGTTACAGAGTTTTCCAAATTCTCAGGAGCAGCTCAGAGTCTAGCAATGTGCCGGGTAACTTCAATTCACCCCCTTTTACGTCATCATCATCATCATCCACAGCTCGACTTTGTCCGCTGCTGAACGTAGGCCTGTCTTTGTTCTTGCCAGCCCAGCCGAGGTTCGGCCCGCGATTGTGGTGATATCGCCTGCCCATCTTGCTCTTACGTGGGACCTAAAATTCATAAGGCGTAATGCGGGTGTAATGTTACACCTCATATTTACTCTATCCCTCTCTAGCCCTTTGGGGACACAGACACATAAAAAAAAACAATTAAATTCACTTTCTTATTTGCCAGTATTTGGGTTGAATATACTAGACCTTAGCTCGTAAGTTTGTGGATTATTCAATTGGTTTCTAATGTGTTTTTGATTTAGATAGGCGAAAGATTGCTTGTCTCTGGTATTCCATATTCCCCACTTCAGGGAAGCCAATAGGTCGAAATCCGGCGTAGGATCCTCGCTGACAGAAGCATGGCGCTATAGCGAGGATGAAGACTAATGTTGTCGGAGACATGGTGATCTGTAAATATAAAAAAGGAAACATAAATATATGAATAACAAGGAGATGCAGCCGCAGCTTCACCCGTACATTTTTTTAAATCGATTTGCCCGATCCCGACACTTGTAGAAACTAGGAAACCAGATATTCTAATAGAAAACACAAGGTCAAACTTTTTAAGATGTATCTTCTTCTGCCTGCCCTGTTCCCATATCATTTGGGGTCGGCGCAGAATGTCTTTTTTTTCCATTCTCTTCTATTTGATGTCATCTAAACCTTCACTCCCTTTTCATTCATGTCATCTTTCACACAATCCATCCATCTTTCTTTTGGTCTCCCTCTTGCTTTATGTCCCTCAACTCTCAAATTCATCAGTTTTCTAGTTACATGATTTTCATCCCTCCTCATTACATGACCCCTACCAGGCCAAACGATTTCCTTTCAGCTTTTCTTGCACCGGAGCAACTTTCAAACTACCCCTAATATACTCATTTCTAACTCTATGCATCCTCGTCACCCCAAACATCCATCTCAATATCCTCATCTCTGCTACATGCAATCTTCTTACATCCTTATTCTTCACGGCCCAGCATTCCAATCCATACAGTTCGACAGGCCCTATAATGGATTTATAAATTTTGCCCTTGAATTTAAGGGGCATCCGTGGTTCACACGTTGTTCCAGTGACCTGTCATCATTTTATCCATCCCGAGTTGATCCGGTGCGTGACATCGCGGTCTATTTCCCTGTCCCCTTGAATGAGGGACCCGAGGTACCGGAAGTCGGAGCAGACTGATATAGGCACACCAGCCAGAGATATTGGCACGGGACTGGAGACACCGCCGAAGTCGCAAAACATGTATTCAGTTTTGCTTTTACTGACTTTCAAGCCTACCATCTCCAGTCTTTGCCACCATTTTGTCAGTCTGCTCTGGACCTCAAGGCCACTCTCGTCAATTAAAACAATGTCATCGGCAAACAGCATACACAAGGAAGCCTCTGCCTGCAAGTCCGCCGTGAGAGCGTCCATTACAAGCAGGAAAAGGTACGGACTGAGAGCTGACCTTTGGTGTAAGTCTACAGCCACATTAAAGTTGCCGGTGTTGCCCACTGTGGCCCGGACATGGGTTGAACATCTATTGTACATCGCTCGGATCAACTGAACATACTTCCCAGACGCACTTTTCTTCTTAAGGCCCCACCACAAAACCTCACGGGGTACCCGATCGTAGGTATGCCTTTTCGAGATCCACAAAAACCATGTGCAAGTTTTTATGTGCGTGTTTTTCTGTATTTTCGCATAGTTGGCGGATCGCGAAAATGGCATCTGTTGTGCCTCGACCAGGCATAAAATCGAATTGGTTTTGTGAAATTACACTCTCTTCTCTCAATCTTCGTTCAAACTTTCTCCCAAGCTTTTATACTATGTGAAACTTTTAAGATGTATATCATATCAAAATAATTACCAACTACCAAAATATAATAATGTATACGGAACAAGAGTTGCAAATTAAAATACAAAATATTTATAAAACAAACTCGAAAAGTTTTAAGTACAAATTGAAGAAATTTTATTTGGCGCAAAATGTATAAAGGTGTCGTTAGTTATAATATCTCACGAATGTGTATGTAATAGGACTCGCCGTTTCACACACAAGCCCCGAGAAGTTTGATTTAATGGCTATGGAGCAAAACATTGTCATTGAGTATTGTGGAAAAAAATATATATGTAGGCTAACCTCATTAGTGGTTAACAATGAGGTTTACTACAATAACACAGGCCGACAAGAAGAACGACATTCCCATAGCGAACAACGGGCTCTGGCGAGGTGAGCACTGTTTCAATCGAAGTGACAGAGGAAACAGCTGAACAGGCGCTCGCAGCCACGTGAACGGTGGACGCTAATTTTTGATAGAAATTGTAATGATTGTTGATTGTATTGTGAGTAATATTATAATGTCATTTATACACGACGGTTATTTTACTTACATCTCCTACGACAACCCACACACGCCCACACCACATAAGATATGTTAAAGAAACAAATGATAGTAGAAGGAAAAAATTGAAGGATTGCAGTACAGTAGAAATCCCTTGGCCTACAGTCGAAAGACTTTATATATATATATATATATATATAAACATATATATATACAGGGTGGCGCTACCATAGGGGCACTTTTTGAACAGAGGCATAGCGTACAACATTCTGAAGCCTTGTACCAAAAATCAATTAAATTGGTGCAGTAGTTTAGCCACAATATCGATTTTAAGTTCCGCAATTTTTGCACATGCTTTGAATTCCACACAGCTGATACAAAACGGTCAACGACCCTACATTGCGCGCCGCGACTCACTACGATGCGGGCGCCGACTCGACGCCGCGCGAGGATTCCCGCATATCTTCGAAGACGCGCGAATGTTTTTTGTCAGGTTTAAGCATTTATGCACTTTATTGGAAAAAAATATAGTTTATTTTCAAGTGCGTTAATAAAATCCTCTCCGCTGCGCTCCGTTTTATCTGCGCTGAGCCTAACTTCGGATGACGTCGAGGCGTCGCGTCAGAGCGAGTTGGGGTGTGCAATGTAGGGTCGTTGACCGTTTTGTATCAGCTTTGTGGAATTAAAAGCATGTGCAAAAATTGCGGAACTTAAAATCGATATTGTGGCTAAACTACTGCACCGATTTAATTGATTTTTGGTACAAGGCTTCAGAATGTTATACGCTATGCCTCTGTTCAAAAAGTGCCCCTATGGTAGCGCCACCCTGTATATATATCTGCTTGTTAAGTTTTTAAAGATAATAAACTACCAAATTTAATGTTAGGCAGCCTGCCGTTCCTAGAAAAGATGCGTGCTCTTTTTAGGTTTCCGTAGCCAAAAATGGCAAAAAACTAAACCCTTATAGAAGTTAAAATATTTACGCCTGTTTCTTTATAAATATTACTTTTGATACTTTCCGATTTAATTTTCATCGTTTCGATTGCTTTGCATATCAAAGAAATTGGTATCCAAAAAATATCAGACCAATCCAACAAAAACTTAAAAATTTTAAACGCGTTTTTGGATTAAAATGCTGATTACTACCATGTGTAACGTATATCCGGTACCTACCGCGTCTGCGTCATAATACCGCCCATACGCTCGGCCAATCACAGAAGGCCGTCGTCCGTGCTCGCGAAGCCTGACCATATATGGTCACGTAGCGACTCCAACTCTGATGGAGAGCTCCAGTATATATAGGGGACGACAGAGAGGCCGGCACCACCACTCTATCCTACTGCCCTACTACCGCTACTCTGTCCGTATCCATCGTACGTGTATCCTGGTCCCAGCTGTGGGTAAGTTACTACATTTACTGCACTAGCGTACTGCCCATCTCTCTACCTGCTAGCTGAGGCCGGCTGACGCCGCCTGCCTGACTCTATAGGTTGTGGCTTTCCTAATGCTGCTTACCTTCAGGTTCCAGGTCTACCTTAAAGCTCCGGGCTACGCTACCTAGACCGCTACACTTCCCTGCATCGTCTTCGGTGTCACCTCTGCCAAAGAGTCTGGCCCTGCCCCGCTCATCACACACACACCGCCGGCGCCTGTCAGCTGAACCAACAGTCTGCGAGGATCTGCCCGCTACGCGCAGCCCTTCGAGCAGCCTGCCCTGCACACTACCGGAGGGAACAGCGTGGGAGACTGCAGCCCTTAGTGTTCCGGCCAGTGTCGTGTTGTTGGTCGGTCATACTCGTGCAAGGGAAGTGAGACAATACTCGGCATTAAACGCATAGAACCTCTTCTACGTTTTAATACCAGAACCCATTACAGTGGCGCCTACGTGGGTTATTGTCTCGCTTTCCGTGCTCGAGTTCTCTTCTAGCAGGTCTCTATTATTGTAAGCGAGGAGGTGCGGCTACAGAAAACCGGTACGTATTGTTGTACTAATTGTCTACCTTTTAGTGTAAGTACCTAATACGTACTAGTTTGCAAATTTGAATTCTAACGTTTTTTTCTAATTAGTCCTAACGGTCGAGTCGTCGAGTTACAAATGGCCTACTTTACGATAAGGCGTAAAAGACGCCTTATCGTAAAGTAGGCCATTTGTAAGGGTGGAACGCTTGTGCACTAAGTGTAGTGTGTAGTGTATACTTACGCGGTTTAATTATTACATACGCAATGGGCTCACACCCCATGAAATACTTTCTGCTTAACAAAAATCAACTAGCATACGAGGTCGCGATTAGAGGTGAGGAGCCGGCTACCTCTGTCCTAGGTCTGCGGAAGCAGCTCCCTAAATTACTCGAAGCCATCCCAAATGATGATATTTCGGAGTCGGGCCTAGCCATCGCGGTGGACTTCGAGGGCGCTAGCGAGGCCGTTTCTGAGCTGGCCAAGCGACTGAATTCGTTATCTACTTCTTACGACGCGTACCTAGCTAGGAGGTCTACCGCTCTGCACAACCACTTATTCCACAGACTCCGTAGGATGGAACGTCCTACGGCGTATTCCAAACGTATAACCGAATTGTGCAGCCGGTTCGACAAGCTCTCGGCGGAGCTGTCCGCCATTGAGCAATCAAGTGTTCGCTCAGCTGATGCTGTGGCAGAGGTCCAACCTGCGCCGTCTACCTCGACGCAGGCAGGGTTATCCCCAGTTTTGCATTGCGAGCATTTGAGAGTTAGCGAACTGTCCAAGTTAAAATACGACGGTACGGGATGCGTCCGAGTGTTCCTACAACGCGTAACCGAATTCCAAACCGCGCGTAATCTACCTTCCACTAAAATTTTATCGTATAGCTCTGAAATATTCACCGGCAACGCACTTCACTGGTATCGCGGCCTAAAAGAATATTTCACTACATGGGAAGAACTCACCACTAAATTAATAGACGATTTCACACCGTACGATTATGACTACCGGTTATTAAATGAAATCCGCCGACGTACTCAAGGTGCTACCGAAACTATAATTATTTATCTCTCTATAATGAATCAGCTGTTCGCAAGGCTGTCACCGTCAAAGCGATTGTCCAAACGCGAAAAATTAGACATCCTATTGCGTAACATACGTCCATGCTACTCGCTAGTGCTAGCTCCGTCAATATCTTCAATAGACAGTATAGCAACACTGCAGACGTTATGTTTAAATTACGAACGGATGAAATGTTTGAACTCTCAATTCCGCGAATCGTATTATAGTAACGACACGTTGGCACCAGACCTAGCTTACAGTCAAAAACCTAATAACCAAGCGCGTAATAATTCCTACAATAATTATTGGGCGTACCCTCTATAGTGCGCTGACACTATAGAGGGTACGCCCGGTAAACCCGAATACACTGAGAATAACGAACCTAGCAATTCTAAGTCTAAACCTAGCTCTGTCGCTCTAGTCACGTCCAAGTACTGTCCGCGCTGCCGTATCAATGATCACATTTTAAATGAGTGCAAACGCGATCGGTTTGCAGTTTGCTTCAAGTGCGGCCGTAGGGATGTGACATTCCCTAACTGCCCGAACTGTAAATCGACGAAACCAAAAAACTAGTTGGTCAGGGTCGGGGCGTGTCAAAACCTAAATTAGGTTCTACAACCTACTCCACTAATTTTGACAAAGCTGATTGGAGAAATTGGCTAAACACTCTAAAAGTGTATTTCTCTAGTTATTCCGTCACCTCGATCCCAGGATCGAGGTTTATTATCCAGATAATAAACCTAAAAATGACCTACGGTCCTATGTTAACGTAACGGTTAACAGTTTACCTATTTGTGGATTGCTCGATTCCGGTTCAGCCATTACAATTTTAGATAACAACTCCCATCTGGATAATTACTAAAACCGGTTTAGAAATACAGCAGTGTCACAACACTAATTCTTTTCGGTCCGCGGGTGGAAATATATTGTTGCCGCGCGGTTTTATCGACTTACCCACTACTTTTAATAATCAAACCCACTTGTTGAATTTAGCTTATATTATTTCAGAAGTTACAAGTAATTTAATTTAGGCATCGATTTCTGGAAACTATTTAAATTACTGCCTAATCATATCGCATCCGTATGTATGTCTAAAACATTGCCGTGTAGTGTAATAAGTGAAAATAAGCCAACTAACACGAACGTTTTGCAATCTTTTAGTGAGTTGAGTGAGTCACAACAAAGAACGGCTAAGTCAATTATAAAGCAATACGAGTCGATTTCTACTGAAAAAACCGGGTTAGTATGAACTCACTTAATAGAACATGCAATAGACACCGGCGATTCTGCGCCGATACGCCAAAGATATTATAGGCTACCACTGGCGAAATTAAAAATAATTATTGACGAATTAGATGAAATGCTTGCATTGGGAGTGGTAGAAAAATGCGAAAGTCCTTGGTCGTCACCTACTTAACTAACGCCTAAGAAGGACGGTAAACTAAGGTTTTGTTTAGATAGTCAGAAACTTAATTCTATTACTAAAAAAGACGCGTACAAACTGCCGTACGTATCCGAAATTTTAGACAAACATAGGAATGCTAGGTATCTAAGTAGTATAGACTTATCTAAGTCATTTTGGCAGACACCTCTTCGCGAATGTGATCGTGATAAGACTGCGTTCTATGTGCCTACTAGAGGACATTTAGATTTGTGACTATGCCGTTTGGTTTAACGAATGCGCCTGCGACACAACAGCGTTTGGTGGATCACTTGTTTACGAATAGTCCTGAGTTCGAAAACTCGGTATTCGTATTCTTAGATGATATCGTGCTTATATCGCCATCTTTTAATGCTCATGTGTCACTATTAAGTAAAGTATACGAAAACTTAAAATCGGCCAACCTTACAATTAACTTAGAAAAATCTAAATTCTTCCGTGATGAATTGAAGTACTTGGGCTACGTAGTAAACTCTAAAGGATTACAAGTAAACCCATGTAAGGTGGAAGCCATTCTTCAATATGCTACGCCTAAGAATAAAAAAGAAGTCAAAAGGTTCTTAGGCATTGCATCATGGTATCAGCGATTTATACCTAATTTTAGTACTATTGCCGGTCCTTTGAACAAACTTACCTCTACCGTTAAGAAAGCTGCACCATTTCAGTGGTCGGTGGAAGCTGATGACTCGTTTTGTAAACTAAAACAATTGTTAAGCGCCGCACCAATATTATCGTGTCCCGATTACGAGAAACCTTTTCAAGTTCACACAGATGCGAGTGCGTATGGCATTGGTGGGTTGCTCACACAAGAAATAGATGGCGTGGAACTACCTATCGCTTACATGAGTGGTCACTAAATCCACAGAAACAAAACTATAGTATAACAGAACGGGAGACATTAGCAGTTCTAACAGCCCTCGAATATTGGCGCTGTTATTTAGATAACGGGTTAAAGTTTGTTGTGTATACTGACCATTCCGCACTGAAATGGTTCCTAAACTTGAGCAACCCGACGGGTAGATTAGCTCGGTGGTCGGTTCGTCTGTCAGCCTTTAACTTCGAAATAAAGCATCGGTGCGGCGCAGATAATATTAAAGCAGATGCGTTATCACGATCCCTACCTGTAAATATAGTTAACGCGAAAAGTAATAATAATAATAACGTGAAAAACCCTAATGTTGACACTGATCAATGGTATTCAGTCACCTACAATGGTTGTATATCTTTGCCTAATGACTATCCAGACTATTCTATTAAAAATAATAAATTGTATCGTTTGATAAAATCTAGGTGTATGCTACGTAAGGAGTTCGAATGGAAAGAAGTGCTACCTTCTTCTGATCGAAATAATGCCATATTAGAGAACCATGCCGAACCCACTTCGGGGCATTTCGGTATATTTAAAACTTACAAGCGCTTAGCACTGCGTTACTATTGACCCAAAATGCACGCTGACGTGGTAAAGTTCATAAATTCTTGCGACACTTGTATCGCGCACAAACATCAGAACCATGCACCATTGGGAACCATGCGACGACCCAAAGTGTGTTCACGACCCTTCCAAACCATACGTGTAGATTTGGTGGGGCCATTACCCGTCACAAGAAAACAAAACGCCTACATCTTTGTAGTAACTTGTTGTTTTAGTAAATACTGTCTTCTTTTTCCTATCAGGCGCGCAACTGCTGAAATAATAGCTAATATTTTGGAAGAAATAATATTTTTAGTTCATTGTATACCATCTACAATTATATTGGACAATGGTAAACAGTTTGTAAGTGCTACTTTAAAAGCTATGTTGCAAAAGTACAAAATTCCTAATCTTCACTATATTCCTAAATATCCTAAATATCCCCACATGTGAATACGGTCGAACGCTATAATAAAACCATTGGTTCTACCTTAGCGGAGTTTGTAGGAAATGACCAGAGATTATGGGACACTCTCTTACCTAAGGTGCAGTTTGCATTAAACACCACAGTTAATGAAGTCACGGGCTACACATCTAGTTTTTTAGTCTATGGACGTGAATTACTTAGTTCCATGCGGCTCACACTATGTCGACACGGACGCTGATGATATAGTAAACATACCTAGGGACGATTACGCAGAAAATATAGGACACTTATCAGGCATATTTGACAAAGTTCAGGCACTCCTCATTCAAGCTCATGCTAGGAATTCCCAGACTTATAATTTATGCCGTAAACCAGCTGAGTTTAATGTGGGAGACACTGTGTGGAAAAGGACTTTTTATCAGAGCGACAAGGATAAGTCCTTCTGTAAGAAACTAGCCCCTAAATTCGCGAGTGCACAGTGATTACTAAAAAGTCGCCTCTCGTTTACGAGTTGTCGGACGCGTCTGGAAATTCTATTGGGTTTTGGCACATAAAGGACCTAAAACTTATACACTATGGCGCCTAACTATTTGTTACAAACCGTATAAGACTTTCCCTTCTTTATTTCTATATGCCGTCTTAGCTTGGACAGTAGCGGACTCGTAGACCTAACGCAGCTAGTCGGATTTTTCTTGTTAGTCACGTAAAATCCTCCCCTAAGGCAGGCGGTATTGTAACGTATGTCCGGTACCTACCGCGTCTGCGACATAATACCGTCCATACGCTCGGCCAATCAGAGAAGGCCATCGTCCGTGCTCGCGAAGTCTGACCATATATGGTCACGTAGCGACTCCAACTCTGATGGAAAGCTCCAGTATATATAGGGGCCGACAGAGAGGCCGGCACCGCCACTCTATCCTACTGACCTACTACCGCTACTCTGTCCGTATCCATCGTACGTGTATCCTGGTCGCAGCTGTGGGTAAGTTACTACATTTACTGCACTAGCGTACTGCCCATCTCTCTACCTGCTAACTGAGGCCTGCTGACGCCGCCTGCCTGACTCTATAGGTTGTGGCTTTCCTAATGCTGCTTCCCTTCAGTTTCCAGGTCTACCTTAAAGCTCCGGGCTACGCTACCTAGATCGCTACACTTCCCTGCATCGTCTTCGGTGTCACCTCTGCCGAAGAGTCTGGCCCTGCCCCGCTCATCACACACACACCGCCGGCGCCTGTCTGCTGAACCAACAGTCTGCGAGGATCTGCCCGCTACGCGCAGCCCTTCGAGTAGCCTGCCCTGCACACTACCGAAGGGAACAGCGTGGGAGACTGCAGCCCTTAGTGTTCAGGCCAGTGTCGTGTTGTTGGTCGGTCATACTCGTGCAAGGGAAGTGAGACAATACTCGGCATTAAACGCATAGAACCTCTTCTGCGTTTTATTACCAGAACCCGTTACACATGTTATAAGTTTTTACTCACAATTTTTATTGTTGTTACACAGGTTACCAGCAACTGTTTGGTTCCGTTTTCACACCTGGAATGTGAGAACGATAAGTACAATACTGCACAATCTATAGAGACTTCTGTACTTCATGCATGGTTATGGAGTACCTGCCTACAAAATTTTGTACAGTCTTATCTACAGAGAACTAATTAAATTAAATCAAGTGCGAGACGGACTCACCCATGAAGGGTTCCGTAGTAGAGGCATTCACTTAACATTTACGCTTTCTTCACCTATCCAAATACCACCAACCCTGCTTTTGTGCCTGCAAGTATATACTTATTTGTTTTCCATAGTATTTGTAAAAATGACAAAGTTATACTTGGTAATTGAACATTTGCTAGATATCTCTAAAACTGCTGACTGCATCTCGTTTAAATCAATTTTCTTCAACAGTTACGATCTTCACTTCTACAGCATATATTTTTTATAGGTTTTTCTACTTGGGATACGTCTATATTTCAAACGATTCACTTTGAGTAGCGACGATTTTAGGAAGCTCAATATCAATTATAAAGACCTACATATAGACCGCGCATGTAAAAAGTTTAGGTAATAGGTTTCTTCCACGTTCGGTACTTTTTCGCTCCATTTTAAAGTACCAACCAAACTACGTCGAATTTTTGCAACAGTGGCATTTGTTACCACATTTCATGACAATAAACGCAAATATTTAAACAGCAGCCACTCCAGTAATCATTTCACATAAGTTCGCAGTATTTCTAAAATTGTAAGAGAGAAATAATTTTTACAGGTCTTTGTAACCAGCCTCTTTAAAGGCGACTAACTTTTGTGTATTTCTATGATCTTGGTACTTTTCAAAACAAATTGTTGCTTGATAACTTTGCAACCAGCGTGTTTGTATGAGCCTTATTTAATTTTAACGCTGTTAATTTCTGTTACGCATCCGTAGAAGATTAAAAAATTAACTTAAAATTGGTTTGCAACTAAACGTAAGGAATAAGTAGACCACCTTTTTACCCCCTTAGGGGAATATTCATCATCATTATCGGCCCTTTATACTGTCTCACTGCTGGGCACGAGCCTCTTCCCACTATGAGAAGGGTAATGCCATAGTCCACCGCGCTGGACAAGTGCGGGTTGGCGGACTTCACATGTCTTTTGAGAAAATTATGGAGACCGAGAGGTAGTCTGAGAAGACATGCAGGTTTCCTCACGATGTTTTCCTTCACCGATTAGCAAGTGATAATTAACAATTTAATACGCACATAACTCCGAAAAGTCATTGGTGCATGTCGTGAATTCGAACTCGAAACTCTCTGCGTAGCAGTCTGTCGGTCTCTCCACTCAGCTATCGCTGCTATATGAATATAAATATTCATTGCGGCAGAGATAACTGACACCATACATAATCACAATGTACTACTATGTCTAAGCGAGGTATAGTAATTTTGAAATAGCTGTTTGGTTTTACGTTTACCTTATTTGTCTTGTCTCAAACAATTGGATTTTTAGACTGCTCATCATCATCATCGTCCTAGTGTTATCCCGGTTGCATATAAGACTTACACGCCTTGAAGCCCAGGGTTCGCTTAATAGTCTAACCAGATATGACAGAATATCAGCTTTTCTACAGAGCAGATGCCGTCTGAGCGCCGCAATCCAATGGGACAGCGATATTATATGGTTTAGAATAGTATCAAGCGATAATTAAGAATTTAGTAGGCACATAACTTCGAAAAGTAACTCGATAACCTCTGCACGGCAGTCCGGTGGTATCTTCGCTAGACTATCGCTGCCTCACTAGACTAGACTGCCTGTTCTAAACTACTATTAATTCTACAGCAAAAAAGTTCGATGCAAACAGGGAACAAATAGGCAAAGCTGGAATGGAATATAACATTTAGAATTTATCATATATCGGTCAGAAATAGAATAAAAAGTAGGGAAAAATTTATGTAGGGGCTTAGTGAGGCGAATGTGGAACAAATTGTTTAATCGTAAATTAAATCGTACATAGGCATTTTCAGGCATAAAGGGTTTTGCGTCGAGATTTCCGTCCGTATAAAAAGCAGTAAAGTCCGATATAATAAAATATGTATGATGTTTCAAATAACCGTTCATCACGAAAAAAACATTGTATTTCGTATTTCACTAACTGTTTAAATCAATGGAGAAAATAATCTGGACGAGTGTTGCCATCTTAACAGGCGTATTCCGAGTAGGTTTTAATGGTTCTGAACTGTAAATTGTATCCGTCTTGTGTTGTTGATTTCTTTGATTTTTAGAATGCTGGCAAAGTCAAATTCGTGACGTTATTATGAAACGTTTACTATTAACCACTAATAACACAGATACATTGATAATTTTTAATTAGTATTCTTGTATAAGAATTTACAAAAGGATTTTTCTACATAATTAAGTATATTACTTTAGGTCTCGATATATTCTCTCCTACTCTAATTAGGTGTTTTCACATCTAACTCTACTACTAAAATAAATATATCAATAAAGATTAATCTTATTTGCCAGTATTTGGGTTGAAACCACTAGGCCTTTGCGGGTTTGTGGATTATTCAAATTGTTTGCAATCTGTTCCTTATTTACAGAGAAGAAAGGTTGCTTGTCCTGCGGCAGGTTGTTCAATTTATTCTGATATTCTCCATCGCCGTTCAGCTGGGCTGGTATTATCTGGTCTCCATATCTGTCTTCTAGGCCTGATGACACTACTGCCGAGAAGCCAATTGGTTTATTGCCGGCGTAGAATGGTCGCTGGCAGAAGCACGGCACTAGAGCGAAGATGAAGACTAATGTTGTGGGAGACATAGTGATCTGCGAATAAAGAAGAACGTCTAAATAAATCAATATTTCACGCTGAAAAATAAATACACGGGCCTGCAATAATTTCAACATGTTTATCACGCGGCAAACATATTATAAGGCACATAACTGTTTTATCCGTGGTGATTTATGCTAAAATCAATAATAACTTAATATATTAAGCTAATAACTACAATAATATGGGGTCTGATTTGTTTGTTTAATTATAGTTAATAGTAGTAAACTACGAGTACCTATTTCAATCGATAATTCACACACCGGGTTATGCTATTTGATTCTTATGAAACCTTAGATATTTGTCTTATAAACTAAACATAATTTATTTTTTGCTGCGGGACTTTACAAACATACAACCTGCGGACACAATGAAAACTCGAAACAACAATTTATTTATAGAACAAAGTGTTATGTCGTGTGGGAATAAAAACCACAATACTCGGCGCAGTGTCAAGTGGCGAGGCACCCGCTTAAACTACTACACCAACCGTGCAGTCATCACATGTGAAAATAATCTGTGGGTAACTGAAAATCCTAAACATCTTTAGGATTCTATAACGACCGGTTTCAATATTCGATCAATCCATGGATTTTGAGTTTCGAGATTCGTGTTTGACATATTTTGTATGGAGCTTATGTCAAAAACGAATCTATTATCTCAAAAAAATGCATAGATCGAATATTGAATTCCGCAGTAAATCACCATCATAGTGCTTGACCGTAGTCGTTGAGGTCGCTTTCTGGTCTAAACAGATTTGACAAAAGGTTTGCCAAAGGGCGACCACTGTCTGGTCGTCGTAATTCGATAATATAGGCATATGCAATTGCTTATATTACTAGTAGTAAGTGACGACACCTAGAAATGAATGGGAAACATTTTTGTGAGAGGCAGGCTTACTTTCCCGCCTGTTTAGTAAAACTCTTAGTGAAAAGAATAATTATGTGGATTACTGAAAATCCCAAACTGAAACATCTCAGTAGTAATAATGTATTAAAATAATGAGAAAGATTATTATATATATATATATATATATATATATATATATATATATATATATATATATATATATATATATATATGTATATGTATATGTATATATATATATGTATATGTATATGTATATGTATATATATATGTATATATATATATATGTATATATGGGCGCAAATTAATATATAATGATTATATTGTTACGAAAATGTTAATAATATTTAAGATTGATATTTAAATAACTATTTGTGAACACAGAACTGAGAACTTCACTACTTTACAATATTAGACACTGTATTGGCTGCTTAACTGTTATAAAGATTGGGTATTTAATTTATCGCTTAGTTAATAACTCCAGAAACTTTCAAAGTAAAAGCAATTAGTATTATATAACATTATTCTGACACTTATTATTATGTTTTCTGTAATAAATAACATGCTATTATATTTACATCCTGTTGATAGCGCCATCTGTTGACCGAATGTTGTAAAGCAGCGTTTGGTTAATAAAATAAATTTGTTATTCGTGTAAAATAAATAATTTGGTGTTGTGCAAAATTCATTACAATATTAATGTCGATTTTTTATTAGTTTATAAATTAATCGTACAGTAATTTCAATTATATGTTGAAAAAGGGTTGTTAAACGTTACATTAAGTGTAATGACGGTTAGTTTATAAAAAGGACTGTAGTTCGCTTTTTAATTCAATTCTGTGCTAGAAATCGTTTGAAAATAAACCAAGTAATATTACGTGAGTGTTTTTATTATAATGGAGTCTGGACACCATAACCCCGGCGTATCGCCGACAGCAGCGGTTGGATAAACGCCCCCTAAGAGACTTCGAGATCTACGGTTGGCGCGAGAGTGATGGGTCTCTTGGCTTAGCCGCCATTACCAAGGATGACCTGAAGACTGATGCGACAAGCGCTTGGAAGCCGTGTTTGGCGCTAGTCAACCCTGGTCGGAGACCACACGGTGTGTCGGAGTTATGGCGAGCAAGTCTACACTTCACGTGAGGCCACGTGCGAGCGAGAGCGATAGAGCGACTACGACGGGGTGCACGCACCGGGGTGTGCTGTGGCGTGAACGCTGTTCTGCTCCGAGTTCTACCAGAGGTTGCAGATGCGGGTTGTTGATGCACTGACTAGAGGTATTTATCCAGAACTGATTTGATTACAGTTTTTGAGAAACATCCTAATTTTATAAATTATGGTGCTTACACGATTACCTACTGTCCCCGTAAGGATTACCAGATAAACATTATACAGTCAAAATTACGAACGTAACACCCCAAAATGGAACTTTTGTTTATCCACGTTTGGTACATAGCAGTGCTACTGTGCTTAAAGTCATGTTCTGCCGTCGGCCCCAGCCGAAGAGCCCCAGCTCTTGTCTGTTTATTAATCGTTAGGCCATGTCGGCAACTTTCTGTAAAACTTACTTATCTACAGAAGAAAGAGAAAATAGCTGTGTTGTTATGTGGTTCTACTAATGTAATTATTAGTAAAGAACGGTACAACTGCCCTTTTCAAGTTGAAGCTCTGATATAGATGCATTGTATAAATTACCTGATTTGCTTTCAGTTTAAATAAGCTAATTGATGTGCTGAAGATGCATTCAATTGGTAGTCAATAGGTTATCTCAATAGTAAAACATTAAAGGAATCAAAACATTATTTATAACCCTTGGTTACACATTACATAAGGCTAACTAATTGCATTACTTATGGCTAGTGCTCACGGCGCGGTTATATGAAGCCTCTCTTGATAAATGACTTTCCACCACAAAAATAATTGTTTGCATAAAACCAGTAGTTTCACAGATAAATGCATTCAACAAAACAAACTTCAGTTTTATTATATTAGTACAGATATATATTCAGAAGGTAGCTATAAAAATAAATTTGTGATACACATTTTTAAAGCTAATATTTGTAAAGTTACAAAATAGGTTTTATTATATATTTGTAGACTCTGTAGGTGCCTACATGATTTCATTTTAACATTATGTTGAAATTGTTACTGTCAACTTGCAGCTCAAGTAAAGGTTATATAATAAGACAAGGGAACCCGACAAATCTTAATATTTGTCGCTTAATTTTATACCTGTATAGAATGATTTGTCCCGACCATGATAAGTCCTTGCTTAACCCAAACTACTGAAGCTAGAAACATGAGATCTGGACAGTAGATTTCTTTATGGACATGTGCACTCACTTAGGTTTTATAAAAGTCCATCTCTAAGCATTTTAGGTTGAAAGTCTTAAGGCAGGTGACTGCTAATCTTTTATAAATAGCCTTAGCCAAGCCTTTTATACTCGGTAAATACAATTTATTTTAGTTGTGATTCATTTGCTAAGTTAGTTGCATCTATATTCAAGATGACAACCAGTGATAAACCAATAAAATTTAGTGCCAACCTTATTGCTTAGCTCTTGTGAGATGCAAGACAGTTCGGAGTATGGTTGTTAGGATAATGATAGGTGGGTTTAGGGAACATGATGTGAAAATCCATATTATCTCTTTTCCCATTTAGCAGTATTTATTCTTGGCAAATAAAAGTATTTGTGTGGACTGCTCATGCTTTATTTCTAAGTCAGTTGTGATTGGTCAGTTTAAGTTTATTTATTCGGATAAACAATTATTAATTGTGTATGAATTGATAAGAATTACATTGGCACCACATGTTAACAGTTTAAGATAAATATTAACATTATTTGTAAAATTCCCTTAAATATAAAGTCAAATAAAATTAAAGTTAAATTACATAATGAAGGAGGGGACGAATGATAAATGGAAACATTCATTTCAGAAAGAAAGGTCTATTTGAATTAATGATAAAATACCAATATCTGAGTGTCTTTATTGGCTTTTAGAGTTTATTGTAGTAAATTTCTTAACTGAGTGGAATCATTTTTGGAAATAAGACTGCACTACTCTTGCTTTGTAATATTGGTAGCTTGTAAATTTCTCTTTTATGGCTCAGTTGGCAAACAGTTCAACGATTTCACAGCTTGCACTATGCCTAAAAATATTCAATATTGGATTAAACATGTTCTTACATGAGTAATAATTATAGCACTAGTATTTTCGAAATTCTTGGATGTGCATGGTTTGAAATCATTTCATATTTATCATCAACAGTCCGACTGTTCACGGCTGAACATAGGCCTCTCTTTGTCCTTGCCATTTTGTTTTCCTGTTTGATGTGGATAAAACTTATTTTGAATATATTGGGTTTTAACTGTTTTATCAGGACTGTAAAATATGGGTATCCTGATAACTTTGTCTTTTGTATTTTACCTTATGCGTAAAATATGGGCTCCAACACTGTTGTAGCAAAGATAACTATAGACCAATGCACAGGTTGAACATGCCCGATATATAGATATAGCTTAATAGACCGCACCACTTTGTAAGAGTAGAATTTTATTACATCTAGAGTTACGAAGGTTCATGGAACTAATACTTGGGTGGGAAATGTTGCCCACCACCTGTCTTTTGAGTGTTGCAGGTTGATGATGACATCCTAGCAGATGACCTGACCTTAGTGTGAAGAGAGGATGGACGAGCGGTGCTTTACTGATTAATATGTATGGATGACGGTGGCCCACCCTTTTGACGTCGGTGGTTTTGTGTGTGGGCTCCGCGCACACATGCCGCATGAGTGCTGTACTGAGCTGGAGCCAAGCATTGGTTGCTAACCTTTGTTGCTGATTAACATCAACAACTGTATGAGCAGCTTGACCGTATGGGCGAAAGATTCGTCAGATACCGATTTACGTGGGGAGGCCGCTACCTCCTCCACTGTCGTTGTTGGACCTATGTAATTGCATTGTATTGATATAACTGATCATGACGAACGATGATGATTATTTATGTATATGCATTGATGTGTTTATGAGGCAAATTTTGCATTTATGTGTTTGAGTAAAATTTTATTTTTCCTATCCAACATCCTTCCCAAAACGCTGGCTGGCCACCATGCGTATCCTTGATCCTGGTCTTGTTGGCTAGATCCCGTGATGGGTGATGCCGTGTGTTGGCTAGATCCCGTGATGGGTGATGCCGTGTGTTGGCTAGATCCCGTGATGGGTGATGCCGTGTGTTGGCTAGATCCCGTGATGGGTGATGCCGTATGTTGGCTAGATCCCGTGATGGGTGATGCCATGTGTTGGCTAGATCCCGTGATGGGTGATGCCGCGTGGGCTAGATCCCTATGTGGGTGATGCCTGTATGCGCTAGATCCCGTAATCGGTGATGCCGTAATCGGCTTAGCCATGGGTGAAGCATTATTTGTTAGATCCCGTGATGGGTGACGCATGCCTCAGGCTAAGATCCTATGACTAGGTGAAGCCTTGTAAATAACTTTTAGTTCCTTCTGTATGATAAACGCTTATTTATGTAATTTTTATATTCCTTATTTTTGTTTGTTATGCTGTTTATTCTGTAACCGTTAAATAATCAGCGCGAGGAGCGCGCTGGATCAGAATGGCCGTATGGGCGCAAATTAATATATAATGATTATATTGTTACGAAAATGTTAATAATATTTAAGATTGATATTTAAATAACTATTTGTGAACACAGAACTGAGAACTTCACTACTTTACAATATTAGACACTGTATTGGCTGCTTAACTGTTATAAAGATTGGGTATTTAATTTATCGCTTAGTTAATAACTCCAGAAACTTTCAAAGTAAAAGCAATTAGTATTATATAACATTATTCTGACACTTATTATTATGTTTTCTGTAATAAATAACATGCTATTATATTTACATCCTGTTGATAGCGCCATCTGTTGACCGAATGTTGTAAAGCAGCGTTTGGTTAATAAAATAAATTTGTTATTCGTGTAAAATAAATAATTTGGTGTTGTGCAAAATTCATTACAATATTAATGTCGATTTTTTATTAGTTTATAAATTAATCGTACAGTAATTTCAATTATATGTTGAAAAAGGGTTGTTAAACGTTACATTAAGTGTAATGACGGTTAGTTTATAAAAAGGACTGTAGTTCGCTTTTTAATTCAATTCTGTGCTAGAAATCGTTTGAAAATAAACCAAGTAATATTACGTGAGTGTTTTTATTATAATGGAGTCTGGACACCATAACCCCGGCGTATCGCCGACATATATATATATAAGTTATGTGTCGCTTGATACTATTCTAAACCATAGAATATCGCTGTCCCATTGGGTTGTGGAGCTCAGATGGCATCCGTTCTGTAGAAAAGCTGATATTCTGTCATATCTGGTTAGACTATTAAGCGAACCCTGGGCTTCAAGGCGTGTGAGTCTTGTAGTGACTGTGATAACACATCAATTGCATTGTATAGTGTGAAGTTCTCATAATTCGTCACGCCAGTCGTTCCGTAACGCGCACTACCGACACACGCGACATCTACGCGTACTTTGTAATACTGTGTTAACTTAACGTAATAAACATTTTGGTATTTCGGCCTTGTGACTTTGATTCATCTCCCGGCACACAACCCAGGACATACGAACACGCATATAGAGATACACGCCACAGCCAAATAGACAATCAAAACCTTTTTTACATTTTATCAATTTCTAACTTAACTTGTGTTAATCTTCGCCGAGCTTCAAAACCAAATTAGTAATCTCAGCAGCTGTGGCAGCACGGCCCAGAACTACCTATCATTATTTTTTTTATTATGTTACCTTCCTTCTTGGTTATATGTGTATCAGGTTTCAACATCTAGTTTGCTACATGTTACAAATTCTACAGGGAAATCTATAAATTAAGTATAATACTGCTTATGTGATATTCGTCAACCTATTATTTACCTGAAGTATTTCTTATCCGCTTGTTTGCTCCGGGCCGCAACCCGCGCCGGCCCCTCTGCCCGGCCACTTGAAAGCGATTACGGGTTGTCGGGTTTCACACAATCGGTCCTTGTGACTCAATTTGTTTTGAAAGGTTGTCAAGTGTTATATTATTTATGTTTGTTATGAAACTAACTATACAATGTTATCTTTGTTTATTTAGATTACGACTCTGGTGTCGAGTGATGCTCGTTTGAAATTGAGATAGCGCGTTTTAGAGCTCGCTTTGTATTTATAAGTTCATACCTCAAAACTTAAAGCGGTGACATATCGTTTTTAATATTTAATTACGTTACTTATATAATAGATAATAAGATAAGAAATAAAAAAGTACACTTGTTCGTACATATTTATGAATTTACAGGCCTCTGATTCCAAACCATTATCTGGCGCCGCGCGGCGTAATTTATGTTAAATTTGATAAGGCCATATAATGCACAAATAACATTTTTAAGCATAAAATTAAATAAACACTAAATAAGTAGTCTTATATTCTTTTAAAACAAAAAGAAATCATAGGGATAGCAGTGACCACTTCTGAGTAATATGAACATTTCTGAAACAGTTCCCATGCTCTCAGTAAAATCACTGTTGCGCGCCAAAATCTACTTAAGGTCTCGAAAAAAGTCAAATCTTACATTTCATGCTGGAATTTTTATATATACTTACGTGTTAGTTATTTACATACCTTGATAATCACAATAGATCTTAAAAATAAAACTAAATTTAACAGAAAAAAACAGCAGAAATACACTCACACATTCCGCACATTCCGCACCGACTCAACACTCAATGACAACATTGACAACGAAGGATTTTTTTTTAATTTCTCTATGGAGTCGAAACTCGACTGGGATTAGTATGATGGGAAATTTAACGTAGAAACGAGATACATAATACAAACTAAGCCCTAGAGCGACAGAGACGAGTATATTTCACTCTTTCGACCGCGGGAGCCATGTCATATGCCATATAACACGGGCAATTTAGTGTTTGAATTTTGTTATATGCCATATAACACGGGCAATTTAGTGTTTGAATTTTATTATATGCCATATAACACGGGCAAAGAAGCGGATATAACTTGTGTAAACTAGATTCATACTGCAACAATAAACGTATTTTCTTTACTTTTTTCTTTTCCATACACAAAATTGGTGACCTCCGAACTTTTTCCTGCGAATCTTCGAGAAATTTCGTTGTAGCAAAAGTGACTTCTAGAAACAGTGCAAATTACGACGTAACTCAGTGAATTGTTGTGTGCTCGGGGTTTGACAGAATAAAACGGACGACTCAAATTTCACGTCGGTAGTGTCGCGCATAAATCAATATATTTGATTACAATATTTGTAATCCGTAACAAAATGACGTCCGAAGACAAGGCAAAAGTTGAAGAGTACCATTTATCATCGATTTCGGTAACGGCAAGAATTCCCGAATTTTGGAAGAAATCACCTCGAACATGGCTCATACAAACAGAAGCAGTTTTATACCCTCAAAAAATGTCCGACAAAACAAAGTATCAGGTCGTCATTTCCAAATTGAGTCAAGATGCGATCGAACAAGTCACTGATACATTATTGAAGCCACCAGAGACTAAGAAATACGAGACCTTGAAACAAAAGCTCATATCTATATACGAAGAATCGGAAGACCGTCAGATAAAAAAACTCATCGGGGACATGGAACTAGGTGACCAGAAGCCATCACAGCTAATGCGCAGAATGTAAGATCTGGCTAGAGGACGGGTGAAGAATCAATCTTTGTCAATCTTATGGCAAAACTATCTGCCATCGCCGGTACGAAGTGTACCCGCCGTAGCTGACACAAAAGACATGGAGACTCGTGCAACAATAGCAGACAAGGTCATGGAAGCTTTGACGCCGGTATCAAGTATTTCAAGCGTTCAGCAACAATCAACGTCAGGCAGCAACGCAGATATCATAGCGGAGATCAGCAAATTGGGCGATCGGTTTGAAAAATTAGAAACAAGATCCAGAAGTTACAATAGGCGAGGTTTTAACATGAGACGATTTCAATCAAGGTCAAGATCACGCAGTCGTTCTCGTACACCAGATCCGAATTGGCTATGCTATTTCCATTACAAATTCAGAAACAAGGCCAACAAATGCGTCGAACCATGCAATTGAAATAAGAAGAAGGAGAACCAGGCGGAAAACTAGAGTCGGTGCAGTCTGCGACGGTAGGCTGCAACCGTGTGCTGTCCCAACACTGTCTTAGCGTCATGGATAGAAAAACGGGTTTAAAACTTCTTGATAGATAGTGGTGCTAACGTATCAGTGTTGCCTCGAAAATTTGTGCATAAACAGGTGAGCGTAAATAGTGATAAATATAAACTGTATGCTACCAACGGCACGGAAATAAGTACGTACGGTACACATTTTATGTCTGTACATTTAGGTCTTAGACGAGCTTTCAAATGGTTATTTATGTAAGCGGACGTTCAGCAACCAATCCTAGTAGCTGACTTCTTAGCTAATTATAAGCTGTTAATTGACTTGAATGGACGAAGGTTAATCGATCATATAACTAATTTAAGCATAAAAGGTAACATTTCCAATTCTAGGGAGCCCACTGTAAAAACCATCATTGATAATTGTCCTTACTATAATAAGTTAAATAAATTTCCAGAGTTAACTTAGCCCATCTCGTATAAATAAACGCCTAAACATAGCACGTACCATCACATCGAGACGACAGGACCCCCAGTGCACGCCAAAGCCAGACCGCTACCACCAGACAGGTATGTCAAAGCTGAAAATGAATTTAGGATCGTGCAGGAGCTAGGGATCTGTAGACCGAGCCGCAGCGCTTGGGCAAGTCCCTTGCATAATGTACCTAAGAAGGACGGTAACATTAGACCTTTTTTTTTCATTACAAAACCAGATAGGTATCCTGTTCCACATCTACATGATTTCACTTATAGCCTAGTTAATGGAGATGGTGGCAGAAAATGACATTGAAAAGACAGCTGTTATAACACCTTTTGGTTTATACGAATTTGTGCGCATGCCTTTTGGATTACGCAATGCTGCACAAACCTTTCAACGGTTTATAGACCACACTGTACTGCAAGGATTAGATTTTTTATTAAATTTTGTTGACGACACCATTATCACATCAGAAAATGAAACAGAACATAGATAACATTTAGAAAAGGTTTTTCAAAGATTTAATGAGTATGGCATTACAATTAACTTCTCAAAATGTAGTTTTGGCAAAGAAAAATTAGAATTTTTAGGCTACGAAGTATCTACCGAGGGCATTAAACCTTTAGAAAATAAAGCACAGGCGATAATCGATTTTCCAAAACCAAACAATGTCGAAGAACTAAGAAGATTTTTAGGTGTGCTTAACTTTTATAGATCGCACATACCACATTGCGCTGAGCACCAATCGGTATTAAATAAGTATTTAGGTAACTCAAAACGTAAAGACAAAAGTAATTAATTAACTGGACTAAAGAGGCAGAGTATAACTTTGAGCAATGATCTAAAAAATGCAATCCTTTTATCTTATCCATTACCAGATACACAATTCTCTTTAATGTGTGACGCTTTGGAAACATGTGTAGATGCAGTATTACAGCAAAAACCTGACACTAAATGGCAACCTTTAGGATATTTTTCGAAGAAACTAACAGAAGCCCAAAGAAAATGTAGTACGTATGACAGAGAATTATTAGCTATCTACTTAGCCATAATTCACTTTAGAAATTTAATTGAAGGTCGCAAATTAATCATATTTACAGACCACAGGCCTCTTACGTTTGCTTTAAGTAAAATAGGCACAAACAGAGAAACAGCACGTAGGGCTAGGCAGACAGACACGTTATTCAGAATAGAAACTATTTCTTGTCCCACAGCATTAGGATTCTCAGAACTTGCCTTGGCACAGGAAACTGATAAACAGCTTGCAAAAATGTTAGCTGAGCAACATGATAACATAGTATTATACATGCTTAGATAATGTTTTTTGCAATTGTCTTTATTTAAGTAAGGCTGTTTTAACTGACTTGACATCGGATCACTGCGGGCAAAAGGTTGTAATTCCAACTAATACAACCCCTAAAGTACAAGAAATTACATGTAGGCCAGTGACCTCTACTCGCCTCAAACACTTTAGTAATGATGTTGCTGCTAAGATCTCCAGTATTGACTTAACCCTTAACTTAACTTTATTTTATTAGTATTATACATGCTTAGATAATGTTTTTTGCAATTGTCTTTATTTAAGTAAGGCTGTTTTAACTGACTTGACATCGGATCACTGCGGGCAAAAGGTTGTAATTCCAACTAATACAACCCCTAAAGTACAAGAAATTACATGTAGGCCAGTGACCTCTACTCGCCTCAAACACTTTAGTAATGATGTTGCTGCTAAGATCTCCAGTATTGACTTAACCGTTGATGATCCTGATGAATTATATAATTGCTTATTTAACACTATTAATGATGTGTACAATAAAAATTTTAAACAGAAGACGTTTGCAAGGAGCATTAAAGTAATTTTTTGTGATTGGGCAACAGTAGGTACATACAAAAGTAGAGCTAGGTTGTATGATCTATATCTAGTCAATCAGCCTATCGCAGTCCACTGCTGGACATAGGCCAAGACGCGCCACAGTACACGGTCCTCAGCCTTCCGCATCCTGTCTGTCCCAGCCACCTTTTTCAGGTCGTCGGTCCACCTAGCCGGGGGCCGCCCTACCTTACGCTTGCCGAGACGTGGTCTCCACTCTAGGATACGCTTGCTCCATCGGCCATCAGTCCTTCTACAAATATGGCCAGCCCACTGCCACTTGAGCCTACTGATTCTGTGAGCTATGTCGGTAACTTAGGTTCTTTGTCGGATAACTTCGTTTCAGATTTTATCCTTCAAAGATACGCCAAGAATAGCCCGTTCCATAGCTCGCTGCGTGACTTTTAGTTTGTGGACTAGTCCACGTCTCGGTGATCTATATGGTATGAAGAAATACAATTTTAATCCTGAATTTATTCAATATGTTAGAAATTATTCAAATGTTTTCAAGAGGACATGTGCTTTAGCCAAATCTCTATATTTAAGCAATCAAATCAAAGAATCCAAGAACAAAATTAAAACTACATGGAACATTATTAACAATTAGACTGGTCTAGCTAAATTGGTAGATAACAATTATGAATTAAAATTTAGTGGTGAAATAATTACTAAGAAAACTGATGTTGCTCAGATATTTAACAATTTCTTCATAAACATACCAGTGAACACAACCAGCTGTCTAGATTCATATCCAAGCAAAGCAGATATGTTGGTTAGGGGCAATGTGAATGAGTGTGATATGCTTTTTAATTTTAAATATATAGACACCAATGACATACTGAAGGTTTTCAAGACGCTCAACAATAAAAAATCTGTTGACTTATGGGGCATCTGTGTAAAACTTGTTCAACACATTATTTGTAGCTTAGCTCCATATTTAGCTGCAGTATTCAACAGATGCATAGATACAGGGGTATTTCCTGATCTAATGAAACACGGTAAAGTAATACCATTATTCAAAAAGGGATCCAAGAGCGACCCTAGTAATTTTCAGCCAATTTCTATCTTGCCTGCTATTAGTAAAATTTTTGAAAATATTATTTTGCATCAATTAGAGAGCCACTTTCACACAAATAATTTATTTCACAGTGAGCGACCCTTAGTGAAGCCATACTGGCTTCACTAAGGGTCGCTCCACCGTTAATGCCGGTGTAACTTTGTTAAAGCATATTTTTAATGCTTGGGAAAACTCGAAGGATGCCATTGGTGTTTTTTGTGACTTGTCATAGGCATTTGATTGTGTAGAACATAATACACTTTTACGTAAATTGAAACTTTATGGTATTAGAGATACCGCACTCAATCTTGTTGCCAGCTACCTAAGAGATAGAATTCAGTATGTAGATGTTAATGGGAGTAGGTCTCTAGGTTTGCCAGTAGGAATGGGCGTTCCACAGGGCTCTATACTTGGTCCATTTCTTTTTTTAATATATATTAATGATTTGCCGTTCTTTGTTCAAAATTTATGTGATATTGTTTTGTTTGCCGACGATACGACGAATTTTTAAAGTTATCGCAATTCATGTAACTTTGATAGCGTCAATAACACTCTTGCACAAGTATTGGATTGGTTTTCGACAAATAATTTGGTACTCAACTCTAGCAAAACCAAATGTGTTAAATTCTCTTTACCTAACGTCAGAAGTGTTCCTACTAAAATAATTTTAAACAAGGAAACAATTCAACTAGTCGAATCAACTGTATTCTTAGGTCTAACTTTAGATTGTAAGCTTCAGTGGGGCGCCTAAATAGCCTGTCTCGCAGTCATACTTAGTTCTGCAGCGTTTGCAGTTAGAAAAGTAAGGGAATTCACAGATATAGATACTGCTAGATTAGTTTACTTTAGTTATTTTCACAGCGTTATGTCTTATGGTATTATGTTATGGGGTACGGCTGCTGATATACAGACTATTTTTGTCATTCAAAAGAGGGCCATACGTGCAATTTATAAGTTAGGTGCTAGAGATACTTTACGTAATAAATTTAAGGAAGTAGATATATTGACAGTTGCATCGCAATATATATATATATGCTTACTTAATGTACATTAAAAAATCTTAATTCTATACCGCAAAAATAGAGATTTGCACAAAGTTAACACAAGGAATAAGCATAAACAGGTGGGAACGAACTACCGTTTACATAAAGTTCATAACTCATTTGCGGGGATTGGTATACGATTTTTCAATAAATTTCCTACTGAAATAATGAATTTACCCATGCACAAATTAATACAAACGGACAATTAGGAACTTTCTTTTACAGAGGGCTTACTACACTATTAAAGAATTTTTAAATGATAAGACACCATGGGGATAGATTTAGGCTTTTTTAACTCACGATTATTTTCATTTCTGACCATTTAACATAATTGTTATATAAATTTGTTAAATTCTCGTTTTGATAAGTGACATGTTAAGGTGAGGTGCCTCGTGAACACATGATTTTGCAGGATTTGGATATTTTTATGATTTGTTTAATGTAGTTTAACATTAATTATCCCTGATCATATTATCATTGTTTACTTGTCACCTTCACAAATTTCTTTAACCTATTGGTTGCTGATACATCTATACTACTGAGCTATAGTGTTTTATTATTGTAGTATTCGCATGTTTTGCTTTATTTCTCAATCAATGACGCCAAGTGTTTTGGCTGTGTCAGCAATCATGGTACCACAAATTGTAAAATTAAGATTCTGTTTTTAAAAGAGTGGCATGAGTTTCTTCCAGGTTCTTCTCATAGCCCTACCATCCCGAACCTGGTTGTATAAAAAAAAGAGAACCAACGTTCATAAGCGTTGCTTTTGTAACCTATATTAATAAATGAATTTGAATTTGAATTATTAAAACGTATCACAGTACCAGGTAGCGATAGGTATGTTGTTTGCAAGTACAGATAAGGCACGTCCATATTTACCACAAATTTTAGACGTTTAGTTTTTAACTCCTTGCATAATTTAAGTCACTCTGGCATCAAACAGACTAGGAAAATGATAAGTGATAGGTATTTTTGGCCTAACATGAACAGCGATGTAAACACTTGGTCTAAAAATTGCAGAAATTGTCAGAAATCAAAAATTCAAAGACATACTGTATCAGAATTAGGTAAATTTAGACAAACACAGCGTTTTGAGCAAATTCATATTGATATCATAGGACCATTGTCAACCTCTCCCAGAGGCTTTAGGTATTGCTTAACAATAAAAGATAGATTCACTCGTTGCCCCTAAGCTTTTCCCATGAAGGAAAATACCGCAGAAACAGTAGCTAAAACATTATATGAAGGCTAGATCAGTCGTTTTGGTTGTGTAAGCAAAATCACAACGGACCAAGATCGTCAATTTGAAAGTAAACTATTTAAAAATTTAATGTCTGTAATGGGAATACAAAAGTCACGAACAACACCGTACCACCCTCAGTGCAACGGTATTATTAAACGTTTTCATAGATCGTTAAAATCTGCATTGATGGCGAGACTAAACTGTAAATCTTGGGTTGATGAACTAGCCACAGTAATGTTGGGTTTACGTGCATCTGTTAGAAATTAAACAGGCGTAACCGCAGCACAAATGTTGTATGGCACTAATATTAAATTTCCATGAGATTTCTTTGACAATAGTTATATTAAGCCTTGTGATGAATATACTTACGTTAGCAAGTTGAAAGAAATCATAAACGAATTGAAACCCAGTAGCAGAGAAAACAAATTATCTTGAAACATAGTTTATAAAGATTTGCTCACGTGTGTACTTTTAAGAAATGACGCAGTACGGCAACATCTAAAACCTCCTTACGACGGACCGTATCGTGTCATAAGTAGAAGTAACAAAGTATTCTATGTACAGTTGCCAGACAGGCGAGCCAATATTTCAATTGATCGTTTAAAACCCGCATACGTATTAGTAGAGAATGAAGAGCAAATGCAACCAACTCATAATAACAATAAACAAATAATCAAAAAATAAAGTAACATTTCAGACAGGCGAAACCAGTGCAAAACATTATACTACAAAATCAGGGCGTCTAAGCAAAAAGCCAATAAAATTCTTGCGAAACGATTATGCATACTCTGTAAAGCATCGTAAATATTGACCTATTTTACTTTACTTATGTACAACAAATTATTTAATTTAATTTAAACATAACATAACATAACATATCTTCACGCCTTTTATCCCCGAAGGGGTAGGCAGAGGTATATTACACATTAATTTAATTTATTGCTAATAAATTGTCATTATTACATCTATTACCGTACATTCAATTCGTGTGGAATATAACTTAGAAAATGGGTTCTAAACAAACCAAAGGAAATGTAATTATTAACGAGAATATTGATAATATCTCGCAAGTAAATAACGCAATAAATACGTTGAGCATTGTCACTATAATAATTATAGTCATATTAATCATTTTATTTGGATACATATTGCATAGAAGGTGCAAAAATGGCTTACGTAAATGGGTAAGCAGACAAGTAGTTGCGAGTTCGACAGCCTTACCTACGATTAAGGCTCAGCGCAGACAAAACGGAGCGCAGCGGAGAGGATTTTATTAACGCACTTGAAAATAAACTTTAAAATTATTACAATAAAGCATATAAACGGATTCCCGCGTATCTTGGAGGACGCGCGAGCATTTTTTGTCAGGTTCAAGCATTTATGCACTTTATTTTAATAACTTTAAAGTTTATTTTCAAGTGCGTTTATAAAATCCTCTCCGCTGCGCTCCGTTCTGTCTGCGCTGACCCTAAGGTGGAAACTATACAACAACAACCGTCAACAGCCAAAGTTGTATATTAAACGGTTTAATGGTATTCAGTGGTGTAAAACTAAGTGTGTATTATAAGATTAATCAGTAATCTGACCGATTAAACAATCGTGTATTCAAGCTATTATGTATGTGCATATGTAATCGTGTTATAATTATTGTGTATGTGTAAAAATTTAACTGTGTAATAAATATACGATGTAATTCTGTAATAATTGTGCTCATCTTACTGTGCCACCATAGGGCTTTCTGCAGAGATTGTGTTGTTGGTTGCTGCCGCAATGACGCCAGGGGAGTACAGTAGAATACAATCCACCAATCTTTATCTCATTGTGTAATCGTATTTTCTTGTAATTGTGTAATAACATAACAAATATGTAAAACTATATTAGTAAACAATATCTTCGTATTAAGGCAATGAATGTAACAGTTGTGTATTACGTTTATAATTAATTAACTGCAGCCGTGTTATGTAAACGAAATTATAATCTAACTTTGACTTAAAATGCATTGTGTAATTTGTAACTTGTTCATACATTTTATAAATAAATCAAGGCATTATAAATTAAAACTCTTTATTATAAACATAATTAATTAACAAGTATTGTACCATGTAATTTAATCTAGCACACCTGCATTGTATTTGGTTACAGTTGCTACCTATTGTTTCGAAACTGCTGTGTAAGTAAATGACGAGTCGCGTAGTGTGATTGCAACATTGTATGTACCTTTGTGATAGAACTATTTTTAAATTGTATTGTTTGTCAAAGAAAATTTTCTTTTCAAAATTTCCTTTTAAAAAAGGGGAGGAATATTGTAGTGGCTGTGCTGACACATCAACTGCATTTTATAGTGTGAAGTTCTCATAATTCGCCACACCAGTCGTTCCGTAACGCGCACTACCGACACACGCGACATCTACGCGTACTTTGTAATACTGTGTTAACTTAATTAATAAACATTTTGGTATTTCGGCCTTGTTACTTTGATTCATCTCCCGGCACACAACTCAGGACACACGAACACGCATATAGAGATACACGCCACACCCATACACAAAAGTCTTATATGCAACCGGGATAACGCTAGGATGATGATGATGATGAGTACAGACAGTCTAAAATCCAATTGTTTGAGACACTCGAAACAACAATTAATGGATAGAACAAAGTGTTATGTCGTGTGGGAATAGAAACCACAACACTCGGCGCAGTGTCAAGTGGCGAGGCAGCCGCTTAAACTACAACACCAACCGTCATCACATGTGAAAAGAATAATTATGTGGATTACTGAAAATCCCAAACTGAAACATCTTAGTAGTAATGATGTATTAAAATAATGAGAAAGATCATTGTATAATATATATATATAAATATAAATATATATATAAACATATATATATATATATATATATATATATATATATATATATATATATATATATATATATATATATATATATACAATAATCTTAATATATATATCTATAGGTTACCATTCTATAAATTATAATCATTATAGTGCTTGACCGTTGTCGTTGAGGTCGCATTCCAGTACGTAAATAGATTTGCAGAAGCTTTGCCACAGTGCAACCACTGTCTGGTCGTCGTATTAAGATAATCCCTTAGAAATTACCGTCAAACATTTTTGTAAGAGGCAGGCTTACTTTCGCGCCTGATTAGTAAAACTCTTAGGGTTAGGTTGAGCTCGCTGGGTTACAGCGCAATTAACAATTTAGTACACGTATTATACGTTAGAAGAGTCAATGGTGCCGTGTAATATAAGGCGATTCTCTCTGCTCCTTGTCGTACCAATCACTACAAACATTTTTTACTTCGGCACCATACCTGGGAAATTACTGGTTCAGGAGATATTGAGGCTCAAATTTTGTATGGATTTTTTCTAATTAGGTACAAAATCGATGCATTTACCCCGCCAATATGTTCTTTAGATGCCCTATGACCCCATGGATAAGTAGGTATTGCGAGCATTGCACGCGCGCACTTTTAATTCATCATCTTCTTGCCCTGGTCCCAATCTATTTGGGGTCGGTGCAGTACGTCCTTCGCTTCCATTCTTTTCTGTCACCCGTCATCTGATCATTTACCCCTTCCTCTTTCATATCCATCCTCACACAGTCCATCCATCTTTTCCTTGGCCTCCCTCTCCCTTTCAATCCCTCTACCTTCATATTCATCACTTGCTTACCTACATACATATCATCTCTTCGCATAATATGTCCATACCAAGCCAAACGACTTCTTTTCACTTTCTCGTCTATAGGCGCCACTTTCAGACTGCCTCTCACGTATTCATTCCTAATCTTATCCAGTCTCGTAACCCCACACATCCATCGCAACATTCTCATCTCTGCACGCGGCCGCTTTTAATTGTGGTTTAAAAAATGTGAAAACTTAAAAAGAAAATTCGTTTCCCAGGTATTATTTTTGGTTAGTATGACTTGGCATAATGTCTACCACGAGTAGACTTCGGCTTGGTGATGGATCTTGTGACAGCCTGTATAATGTTAATCTCATAATTTTACTAATCTAATCTGAAGTAGCGCTCATAGCGAGACTTGGCTTTACGTTCGTAATAGGTCGGCAAAGTGAAGCAACATGACACAAAGGCCACCACTTGGATGGGTTACCCTGTGTGTCATTTACATCTGAGCACTACCGTACTTCGGAAAGCACGTATAGCTGTCGGTCCCGGTTCTTGTCTAGGGATAAGGATCGTTAGGCCATATTGGAGGCCTCCGGGCGAGTTCGCCACACTGACACGAAAAACAAACGAACATTAATCTAACTTTGGCGAATCATTATACCTGTGCAAGTGCTCTACTTTCATCAAGCGTTTGAAACCAGGATAATACGATTGAATTATATAGTAAGCCAAAAGTCAAGGAGCTAACGAAGCATTCATGTAATTAAGTTAAATGTTAATTGCCTTGCCTTCAACTTAATTGTAATTAAGTTAAGAGAGGTTCTTTTATTGAATTATTGAATAAGGTATTACTCGGCTTATTCAATTAGATATCACATTGTTATTAAGTAAAGAATTAAAATATGCATAACAATATATATTTCATAAATTGTTAACCAAGCGATAAATAGTATAAATTATTATACATTCCAAACAGATATTAAATCTGATAATAGTGAGGGGTCATACAACATCTCTTTAATAATAAATATCTAAGTAGGTAGATAATTTATTAAATCGTCTATAATAATATTATAAAGATACTAGCTGACCCGACGAACTCCGTATCGCATTTTTAAGGTATTTTTCTTATTCCTTTTTTTCAAACCACTTTTCCAGGAAATTCTGAACAAAGTTACCAAAGACATCAGTGCTTCATCTAAAATTTCAGAGTTTATAAAGGTCTTTAACACGTTTAACGCCATGAGGGATACCATGTGTCCGACAGTATAGTTTCCTCAGGGGCCTCACTAAAAATCGAAGCTCTTACAAAAAATGCTCAAGTATTTTTTTTGCGAATACTGTAATTAAAGAAAAGAAAATATATTTTTATATATAGGTATAGATTATAGATAGATGACCCAGCAAAAGTTCTTTTGTCATATAAATTATTTCTTGGGTAGAAAAGTAACTAATTTATTGTACCTTAGTGAGGATGTGGTAAATGAATGACAGAGGCAAATAACTGATCTAGAGATGTGATTAAATTACTAATTCTTATAGTTTTTAGAAATAGGATTTAGTGTTAAAAGGGTAACAATTAAGGGTTATATGTATTATCAATGTAACATCATAAAAAAGAAATAAAGAAAATTGTCCAAAATTAAACAATAGTTTATGTTTGGGATGGACCACCCTCAAGACTATGGGTTTGAAAAATAGATTACAACCGATTCTCAGACTTAAAGAATATACATATAAAATTTCATAAAAATCGGTCCTGCAGTTTCGGAGGAGTATTTACATTAACAATGTGAAACGATTTTTTAGGGTTCCGTAGCTAAAAAAGGTATAAATCGGAACCCTTATAGATTCGCCATGTCTGTCCGTATGTATCAGCCGTTTTATTCTGAAGTTATTGCAACTACACCTTTGAAAATTGGTAGGTACGATTTTTATACAAACACTAGCTTTTGCCCGCGACTTCACGCGCGTCAAATTCGGGGTAACACAAACCTACTTTCATTCTCAAGTTGATTGAAGACACTCCCGATTATTCTTAAGACTTCTAAAACTCCATAGCGAGCAAAGTAGCTCGGTCAGTATTCATGACACTATATACCATTATATCTACCGAAAGTTACATATTAACATCGCCAAAGACATCGCCTTACATAGAGTCAAATGCCAAAGCCATGTTCCAATGCATGTCCAATATATGTTTATAAACACTTTCGCATTTATATAATATTATGGTAGAGAAATTCGTTTCAGCCGTTTAACCGTAGTATATAATTATTAGTTTATATATGCACATCATATTTTTATATATGCAAATATTTAATCACCGTGCACAATATGACATTATGTATGATATGTAAGTACGGACAGATATACGATAGCACATGCGCACTCAATTATTATAGCGCATGCGTTCTTACTTCCAAGAGGTAAATTTGAGCCGAACAAACTTCTAGCCTCCCTAAAATCCCTTCAAGTTTAATTTTTGCATCTTATGGTAGCCTATGTCCGTCTCCATGGTCCAATATATATCTATACCAAATATAAACAAAATCGGTTCAGCCGTTTTAGCGTGAAAACGGAACATACATACATAAATAAGTAGGTCTATTAAAATTTCAAACGAATTTCCTAGCTAAAATCTTAGATTGACGATAAAAATATAATAAAATTTAATAATTACCTTCTAATGATTTGTTATTCACAATAAGGTACACAAGCACAAAACAACTGTTTGGTTCCGTTTTTACAACTGGAATGTCGATGAGTACAAACACTGCACATTATATAGGCACCTTTGTACTTCATACACGGTAAAACCGTGCCTACAAAATTTCACACAGAGTTTTAAAATATCTAGAGAGGAACTTCTAAGTACTGAGCCTGATGACTGTTTGTGTTTAAATAGCCAGTTGTACATATTTCAAGTGTATTGGTAAATCAGTGTTTTAAACAGTGTTTTGGCATTGTCTAGTTTGGTTTATGGAAAAGGACACAATTGTACTAAGAGCTACATTCCAAAATAATCGCTGACAGCGTGTGCGGAATTAGCAGGTTCCCTGGTGGATTAATAAAGTGGTGACATCAAATCACACAGATCCACGGAGCACTTTTCTCAGCAAGACGGTATAAAATGCTGCGAAAACCGAGGTGTTTTTGTTGCCCCAACCAAAATATCCCGAACGACAACTTAAAACAAATTGTATTGAATCCTCTAATACTTCTTAAGTTTATTTGTCAGGACTTAATCACATCAGGTAAGGTATAAAGCTGTCTTGATTCCGTGACGTTTCAACCCGATAAAAAAAATTGCATGATGTATAAAAACCGCAAACTTTAAAATCTTTTATTATTTGTTTACCTGTTATCTTAAGAATCCGAAAGTTACACTCCTTTCACAGGTTTTGTTACTTGAAATTGTCGCCAAAATAGCATGGTAAGGACAAACATGGGAACAATAATAATAATTATGCAGTGGAAGTCTTATAACATCTGCAATACACATCAAACATTGTGTTTATTTATTTACCTTTATGTCCCCGGAAAATAGCAAGAACCGTCGATTTATAAATTTCCTAGGAAACTTTTAAACTTTCGTAGGATTCTAAACGAGGGATAAATTGTATTATTTTACGCCATTTTCGTAAATTGACTAACTTACCGAATTCATTCGTAAAATAATACGTAAGCAATAACCGAACGCCACGTGCGCTCTGCTTGGTTGAATAAGTCACGTGTTCCATTTCCTTCTTCGCCACCGCCATTCTTCGCCACTTTTACGAATAAGCTTACTTTAACGATGTTAATGACCGTAACTTGACGGAGCCCTGCTTTGCAGGGCTCCTATTATTGTGTTGAGGACAGGATCACAAGAAAACCTTAGATAAACTATTAAGTTGAACTGTTGCCGACCTTCATTATCACCGACCGACCAATCAGGGAGCAGTGTGTGATTTGCTGTAAGTATTTTAAAGAAGTGTAAAATTAAAAGCTCTTCTGTGATTGGTCGAACCGTGTAGAATCTTACGAATGGATTTCCGTCAGTTAATACATTTACGACGAGACGTCGCAAACTGATAAAACGGAAATGTTTGCGTAAAGTAATGCAATTTATCTCTCGTTTAGAATCCTACGAAAGTTTATAAAATTCCTGGGAAATTTATAAATTTACGGTTCTTATTAATTTCCGGTGACATATACATATCATAAAATGAAGTCCCAGCTGCGTCTTGCGTCTGCGTGATACACTCGAGAGCCACCAAAGGTAATTTTGTACGGTTTTAACCAACAATGAGGATGATTCCTGAGCAATGTTAAGGTGTATAATTCAAGCCAGTGGAGCCACGGACGAAATCTAATAATAAAATAAATTTGTCAACTGTATTTGACACTGCGGTATGCAAAGGAATTTACTAGCTAGGTGTTGACATAATTAATTATCAATAGAAAGATAGATGGCGCTACCAGTCAACGATAGAAAGAGGAATCAAGGTACTCAGTGCTCAACTACTAGGTAGGTATTAAGGTATTGGCTTTCTACTACTAGCATCTCATCAGTATGGCCGCTACAGTCACGTATAGATAAAGATTGTGCGTTCTAAAACATGCCCAATGAGTAATGTACTAAGTATAATTTGATTTGTTATCTACTTATGTCTGTGGCGGTCATTTCAACAGGAATGTGTTGTCTTCTAAAGGTAAGTACATATTCTTTTACAGACTTTAGACGTTAGGTAACAATTCGAACTATTACGACTTGTTCTGTAAGACAGTGAACTCGTGAAAAGTGGTTTACTTATTTGTAATGGTTCGAACTTAGATAATTATAGAAGAACTTAGCCCGTTAAGCCATTAAGGCTACCTTATCGTTTTTCATTTTCCACTAGGTGGGCCACCAACTACTCTACGACCAGGTAAGTATATTAATCACAAAGGCTTTTGGTCTCCACTTGCTATTTCATCTACTTCTTAAGAACTTGGATATTTCTCTAAACAAAACCTTACAAGCAGTATGGAGAAGATGCGTAACTAGTTATAATAGATATATTTTATGTATACCTTGGATCCAAAAAGTGTTTATTATTTAGTACCCTTTTATAACCCTTGGCAATCAGGTTTATACAAACATTAAGGAAGAATAGCAGTTAAGAATATATTACTGTCAAACGACAAGGCGAGTGCCGGTCGCTCTCGGAAATAATTTCTTTATATTGGTTAATTTGGAGTTTATAGTCGTGAAAATGTGTAAAAACTGTATAATTTATTTCAATACACCTATGAACAATGGAGTGCTAAAATGGTTGTTTTTTGACCTTTTCAAGCATTGTTTAGTGTGCAAACAAGTGCAGTGACAATACTAACTTGCGGGTAGCGCGAACCGATGTTGCGCGCAGCGCTCCCTTTGGCTCTTGCGCGGAATCACTAACTCTGTCTCGCTAGCAAGATGCTTGGAATTGAAAATGAATGATTGTGCAGTTTGTAATCGAAAAACTGTTGCAAGGGATGTAATTAAATGTAATGGATGCAAGGCAAGTTACCATTATAAATGTTTAAACATTACGTATGCTGATTTTAAAGAAGGGCAGGCTTAATTAAATCCTACTTACATGTGTGATTCCTGCTCTAATATAACACAGCGTATTCGAGTTTCTGATGATACACCTGTACGAGGGGTTGGTGCCGCCTCCTCCGGCCGAATGCAATCTAATTCTTAGATTGAGAAGAACGCAGCCGAGTTGTTAACATTGGACGAGGTGATAGATAAATTGAATAGTGTAATCATGGCAAAAATTAGTGCTTTTGAATCGAACATCATACAAGAAATTAAAGCGACTGTAGCTATTCCAGCGCTTGAAAATAGCAAACTGAGGCAAGAATTGATGGAAGCCAACATGAAATGTAGTTCATATGAGCAGCAAATTAGTCGTCTGGAAAATGAGAGACTTGAAAGTATAGAGAACAAAAAGAGTCTTAAGATCGCTTCGAATTATCAGAGGCCATTGACTGAACCAGTATCTACGGCAGCAAAGTGTGCCCAGTCAGCTGCATTTTCTCACACTATTAGCGACAGCGCACAGATGCCTGCATTGCCGAGGCCTACGGAGAATACTTACGCGGCGGTGGCCAGTAAATCGGCGGGTACAGAGGTAGGCCTTATCAATAACCATAGAAATGATTGGATAGATGAAAAAAATAAAAGGCAGATAAATCTCGTAATAAGATAAGAATAACTCAATTGGCTCCCTAAAAGCGGTTGAGCGCAGAATATTTTTACATGTTTGGAGGTTGGAAAAATCTACAACAGAAGAAAACTTAAAGGAGCATATCAAACAGACGTTACGGTTGGGTAACGACTTGGAAGTTACTGTCGAAAAACTAATACCTAAAACTGACAGAGACTATGCCTCATTCAAAGTTGGTGTTTCTGTGAGTAATTTTGAGAAACTTTGTGACCCGGAGATATGGCCTATGTATGTAGAGTTCAGTGAATGGATCTGGTTTCGTCGCTCAACCAAATCAGAAAAACTGCAAAATTAGTAGACACATCAACATTTTATATCAGAATGTTAGAGGTCTTCGGACTAAGACTACGCAACTCTTGTCGCTACTAGAATCTTCGGGGTCGGACTTATTTGCCTTCACTGAAAGCGGTCTTCATGCAGCTATCCCTGATACTGAATTCATACTCCCAGTATACCAAATATTGAGATGCGACAGGGCGGACGGCCGTAAGCAAGGCGGTGTACTTTTAGCGGCCACACCACGGTTCGAGCTACAGCATGTATCTGTGTTAGGTGATATCTGGGGGCACCGCAGTGCGAAGCAATTCAGGCCATTTTCGACCCCCTATAACTTTGTTGGTGATAAAACTGGAAGATGTATACATCTTGAATGAAATTTGAACCAGTAGTTTAAGAATTATAACGAGTCAAATTTCTTAATTTTGTCACTCACTGTTCGATCATCAAAAGTCTAAGGCACTTCTAGCAAACATGGAAGCTTCAAATTTAGGAATCAATTAGTGTTTAGTGTATGAACCAAGGAAAAACTAAAATATATTTCAATTTCGGTCCAATTTTCGAGATACATTAACTGCATCATCATCAGCCTTTATCAGTCCACTGCTGGACTAGGCCTCTCCTTTGAAAGGAGGAATTGGCCTACTATACCACGCTGGCCAAACGGGTTGGTATAGGGTTTGTTTCAAGTTTTCCTTCTCTTACAGTGCTGTTTTCTGCATAATGCTTCCATATAAGGCCAAGTCAATTTATTTATTACAACATTAAAGATTTTTAATTAACCGACTTGGAATTACATGGATCTAACAACTATTTACGGTCGCGAGACTTGGTATTTTTGACAAGTATTGTTTTTATGGGATTGATATTGACTGTCATAACTTTGAGTTGATTTGTGCTGCTGTTTATATCCAGAATCGTTTTTATTTGCTGTGTGTATAGTTTATATTCCACCACAGGCGGATGAACATGAATACATGTTGTTGTTTAGTATATTAGAAAAAATGAGTGTTAAATATAAAACAAATTTTATTGTTTTAGGGGATTTTAATATGTACTCCTGTAATAATAATATTTCCAATTATTATGAATATTTCATAGCATTCTGTGAATTCACTCAGTGTAATGCAGTACCAAACTGCAGCAATAGGCAGTTGAGTCTCGTATTGAGCGCGCGCGATGGCGTGTCGGTGGACGAGGCCGAAGAGGGCATGCAGCCCGTGGATGCGTACCATCCCGCGTTAGCCGTGTGTGTGGAGCTGCGCGCCACTCCGCCCGTGCCCCTCGCGACTGCGCCTTCTGCGACTAGCGAGCCACCACATAACATGCGTAGGTTCCTACATTCAACTTGCAAGTTATGGAATTTTAATAAAGCTGATTTTTATAAAATGTATACTTTATTAGCTGAAATAGAATGGAGTGAGATGTACCATTTACATGATCCGGAAGTAGTTTTAGATTTATTTTGTAGTAAGATTTACGAAATTTTTGACAAATGTGTTCCAGTGAAGAGAAATTATAATAATTCTATTAAAAATAGATATATTTACCCAGTATGGTACACTCCCGAGATTATTAAGAATATTAAAATAAAGTGCAATTTGCATAAAAAGTATAAGTCGAGTAAATCGCGGACTGATTATTTGCAATTGAAGTGTGTTTTATAGCACAAGAAGGAAAACTAAACTCTGAGCAGAAGATGAGAGTCAACAATCTCTGTCGCCATGTGGGCACTAAAGTTTCGCAGTTGGCAGTTCAGTACCAGTCCCTTAAGTCACATGCTATCCAGGCCCATTCTACCATCAAATCCCAGCAAGAACAACTAGATTTGTCTCAGAGCCTTCAAGATCTAAAGCAATCCATACAGGAGTCCTCGAAACCTACCACCTCTTTCGCTGAGATGGTTAAAAAATCTGCACATAATTTTATTCAGCCCATTAGCGTAAGTTCGGTGGCAATCTATCCAAATGACAAGCTAAAATCGAGTGACGACACAAAATCATTAGTGCAAAAAATCATCAGGCCTGAACAAATGAACCTTCACGTGAGAGCACTACGCAAGATTAAGAACGGCGGCGTGATCATCAGCACCGAGACCAAAGATGATATTGAGAAAGTAAAACAATCGGTACAACATGCAAACTCAGGCCTTATAGTCAATGAACCCCACAAACGGAAGCCTAAAATCGTGATCGTTGGAGTGCCTTCAAATATGAAAGAGACGGAAGTTTTCACGTGCCTGTACCACCAGAATTTAGCGGAGAAACTTCAAAGCTGCAACCTAGAGACCTTTCTCAATGAAATCAAGCTGAGTCATAAATCGGGCCGTAAAGATGCTGAGACCTGTAACTACGTAATAGAAGTATCTGCAGCCATTCGTAGAGCACTGATAATCGAAGACAGGATCTTTATAAATTGGTCATCTTGCCCGGTGAAGGATTTCACCCTAGTTACTCGCTGTTATAAGTGTCAGCAGTATGGTCATGCGGCTATGTCTTGCAGAGAGTCTCAATATACATGCGGTCATTGCGGCAACCAAGGATACACGATAAAGGACTGCACTAAGAAATCCGAAGACCTGCTTACACTTCAAGAAGCCCAGCAACCACAACACCGGTTCTAATGACTGCCCAGCAAGAGCAATGGCGGAAAAGAGGTACATAAACTCCGTGGATTATGAAGGCGCCTAGAAGCGACGTAATATCGTATTTTCGACCTTTTATCTACTTTTTTTTTCATATTTATTATTTAATTTTAAGACTTGATATTTCATTTTGTGATTCACCTAACACACCTCATTAGAATATTGACCTACTAACATCAAACATCTAGTTTAATAAAATGCGCACATGAGTTATTTACGTCATACTAAATAATAAAGGTTTAATTAACATTGACATCATTTACGATTATGCTGACCCACAGCTTTATAAGTTACGTTCGTGAATTCTCTAAAATGCTCGTCAGGCAATTATATCGTATATTACATGATCATCTTAATTATACTCATGTAGCTATTAATTATTAACTAAGTTTTATATTGACCACTGTCTTTTGTTAAATACGTAATATTATTGCTGTATTGTAAAATACAAATCTCAAATTTGTAAAGAGAGACCCAACCGCCTGTGATACAGTTTCTTACTAGTACAGGGGTATGGTGTTCTTTCCAATCAATTGAAAATCCACAGCATTTATACTATTATTATATTAGAACATTTTTGTTTGTATTTTATGCTTTCTGTATTACTGTGAATAAAATTTATTATTATTATCATTATTATTATAATTTACGTCGTACAGGGCGAAAGTTAAATCCTAAACTGCAATGGCACATGACCAGTACCGCAACCGAGTGCACGCACATTTGGCTAGGGATCCGCGAGCGTTTTGGGGATACATAAGATCCAGCAAAGACGACTTGAATTGTAGTAGGCTAATTGTAGATGGGCGTGTTTTGTCTGATAATGAATGTGCCCATGAGGTTGCCCAATTCTTTAAGTCAGTGTACAATCCGGAACCGCCTGTGCTGAACGTGGAGGCGGCGAGTGCGAGCGCGGGTGCGAGCGTCTGGGCAAACCTCGACCGCCTGCGGCCTGCTGACGTGCGGCATGCACTTGGGCGTTCACCGGCAAAACGCTCTGCGGGTCCTGACGGTATCCCAGTGTTTATTTTTAAAGACTGCCGTGCAGTGTTAATGGACCCGTTGCTCCACTTATTTAATGCCTGTATAGGAACCGGAAAGTTTTCTGACCGCTGGAAACTCACTAGGGTTGTACCGGTGCCAAAAGGAGGAGGGGGTTCTGCACCCAGTGATTACAGACCGGTGGCGGTTTTATGTACGCCAGCTAAAGTTTTTGAGTCGGCAATCCACAACAGCCTGTATTCACAAATAAGTTGTCTGTTGTCGGACGCTCAGCACGGCTTTCGTCCTGGGCGGGGGACAGCAGGGAATTTATTGGATCTTGTGACACGCATAGTACCAACGATGGACGCTGGTCATCAGGTAGATGTTGCCTATTTTGATTTTAGAAAGGCTTTTGATACCGTGGACAATGACATCCTCCTAGCTTAGTTGGCTAGCGCTGGCTGCACACCGCACACGTTGACGTTTTTCGCCAGTTATTTAAGAGACCAATGTCAGTACGTTGACTGTAGTGGACAATATTCTGAACCTTACTTTACTAGATCCGGGGTAAGCCAAGGTAGTAATTTAGGGCCGCTTCTATTCATCGCATTCGCTTTTTTAATGATCAATAACTTGCCAAATGTAATCAGTAAATCTATACCTTTGTTATTTGCCGACGATTTAAAATTAGTTCTCGAAATAGGGCAGAATGCGGACCATGAGGTTCTGCAGCAAGATATAAATAAGATTTTTGAATGGAGTTCTGAAAATAAATTGTATTTCAACGTGTGCAAATGTTCAGTGTTATCGTTCACGCGCGCGCACAATCCGAGTCACTGTCAATATTATTTAGACGGAACACCACTGCAACGTGTCACTGAAGTTAGAGACTTAGGCGTGCATTTCACTGCAGACTTACATTTTAGAAAGCATATCACCAAGATTTGTAGGAAAGCATATTGCAACTTAGGAATGATGTTACGTCTTTCTAACCAGTTCACCAACATCAGTGCTCTGAGGGCATTATACGAAGCCCTTGTGTAAAGTCATTTAGAATGTAACGCAATAGTCTGGGCAACTTATGAAATTAAGTACAATTTAATGATGGAACGTATATGTCGGCGATACGCCAGGGTTATCGTGTCCAGACTCCATTATAATAAAATCACTCACGTAATATTTCTTAGTTTATTTTCAGACGATTTCTAGCACAGAATTTAATTAAAATGTGAGCTACAGTCCTTTTTATAAACTAACCGTCATTACACTTAATGTTTAGCAACTGCCACTTACTTTTCAACATATAATCGAATTACTGTACAATTAATTTTAAAATATAAATAAAAAATCAACATTAATATTGTAATGAATTTCGCACAACACCAAATGATTTATTTTACACGAATAACAAATTTATTTTAATAACCAAACGCTGCTTACCAACATTCGGTCAACAGATGGCGCTATCAACAGGATGCAAATATAAGCGCATGTTATTTATTACCGTAAACTTAAAAATAAGTGTAAGAATAATGTTATTTAATACTAATTGATTTTACTTTGAAAGTTTCTGGAGTTATCTTAATAATTAAGCGATAAATTAAATACCCAATCTTTATAAAACAGTGAAGCAGTCGATACAGTGTCTAATATTCTAAAGTAGTGAAGTTCTCAGTTCTGTGTTCACAAATGTAAGGTCCCCATTTTTATTAAAATTAATATCGATTGGAATTTAATAATTTGTAGTCGATTGACTCGTCCGAGTCACATCACTATCGAAATAATTCAAAATGGTGGTTGGCGAGAGCGGGCATTCTATTCCTGGCGACGGTACCGAACGGACGGTGGCTCTTAGGAAATATTATTATATCTGTACAGTGTAAAAGTATATCTAAAATATAAATGTATAAACTATATTCTAATATAACTGGAGTTTTACTACAAATCAGAAGTGGGATGGTTTGACCAGGATTGTAAGCTTTTATAAGCGGTGTAGCAGTTCCTGCTAGAATTGGATGGGTTAGCAGGAACTGCATGTCGGTGAACTGGATGGGTTAGAAAGCATTGCATTATTAATGTAGCCATGATCTTATTTATTAAATGTCTATTTTGTTATGTGAAATTACTGGTCAGAATTGGATGGGTTGACCAGGATTGTAAGCTTTTATAAGCGGTGTAGCAGTTCCTGCTAGAATTGGATGGGTCAGCAGGAACTGCATGTCGGTGAATGTCAATCTCGCTAGAACTGGATGGGTTAGCAAGCATTGCATTTAAATTTTTTTTCTCTTTATTGGGGAAAACAAACAATTGTACAATGGGTATTACTTACATCAAATTTACAATTCATTACAAATTATTGTACAATCCACGACGTTTCCACGAATTACTCTATATTACTCTATATAATAATAAAAATACAGTGAAGCTTAAGTACTAGGTGTATGCTATTTTAGACTACTAATAATCGCTTTTCGAAATTTTGCTTTTGTTAATACAAAAATATCCACATTATGGAAATGTTGATTAAACAATTTAACTATTCTACGTAGAGGCGCTCGCTCACCCGCATTTGTACGACATGTTGTCGTGGCAAAGAGCGGGCAAATGCGTGACTCCCTTCTTATAATAGTTCTAGGCACTACAAAAAATATATTATTGACAAGTTCTGGGCAATCGAATTTGTTATGTACCAGTCCATGAAGCATCATAGCATGAAGTAAGAGACGTCTTAACTGCAAAGTAAGTAAATTAAATTTATTCAGTGACTCCTCGTAACTCAAACGGCCTAAGTTACATCGGTACTGTACTGCTCTTAAATATTTGCGTTGGATTCTTTCAATTTCCTCGTTATACTTAGAGTAGAAAGGGTTCCATATCATACACGCGTACTCTACTTGGGGCCTAACAATTGAATTAAAAAGATAGAAAAAGGTCTTTAGACTTTTGAAATCATTTGTTGCTCGCATTACAAGATTGTACATTTGAGAAGCTTTAGATATAATTTTATCTATGTGTAAATTAAAATGAAGGTTGCTATCTAGTATTACTCCGAGATCTGAGATATGCATTTCCTTAGCTATTCTTTCGTCACACAGGATGTAATTAAAGTTTATTATGTTTTTATTTTTAGTAAAGCTGATATGTTTACATTTTGGAATACTAAGAGCAAGTTTATGTATATTGCAATAAATTGTTAATCTGTTTAAGTCCTCCTGAAGAAGTAAACAGTCAGTAGGAGACTTGATAGTTTTATAAATTTTGAGATCGTCTGCATATAATAAGTACTTACTATTATGAAAACAGTCACTAATGTCATTAATGTACACGATGAACAACAACGGACCGAGTATAGATCCCTGTGGGACGCCAGAGGTGGCAAGGAATGCATCTGACTGATATCCATTAATTGCAACAACTTGGTTACGGTTTGTTACATAGGACCAGAACCAGCGAAGTAGATTGCCCCTAATACCATTGAAAGCTATTTTGTCTAACAGTATTTCGTGGTCGACTTTATCAAAGGCTTTTTTGAAGTCGGTATATATAGCATCTGTTTGATTGCCTTTATCCATATTATCGAACAAAATGGTGGTAAAAATAATTAAGTTTGTTACAGTAGATTTATTTTTGACGAAACCATGTTGTTCAGGTATTAAGTTTTGCTGAATGTATGGATAAACCACACGATGCACCAGCCTCTCAAACACTTTAGCTAGAGTGCAAAGTAAAGAAATAGGTCGATAATTTTCAATTTTTTGCCTCGATCCGTTCTTGTACACTGGTATTACATATGCTTTTTTCCAGATTTCAGGGAAATTGCCTTCCTCTATACATTTATTGTATAACATTACTAGAGGTTCACATATCGTTTCTGCCGTATATTTAAAAAAATAAGGAGGCAAGCTGTCCGGTCCAGGACCTTTCGTTACATCTAATACTTTTAATTGTTTGCGGATGTCTGAAACACTAAACTTCAACGTGTTAAGAGATGTATCGTTTACATTACATTGGTCATAATGTGGGCTCCAGGTGGATTGAAGTGAGGATGGTTCATACACCGATTGAAAGAATGACGAAAAGAGGTTACATATTTTTAGGGGATCGCCAGATTCCTCATCTTTGTCACATTCGCATTCACATTCGAGACGGGATACGAGATTTACCTTGCCTGTTCGCTAGATATGCCCACATAGATATGTCACGAGATTGTCGACATGTGGGATGTAGATTCAGCAATCATTGTTCCGATTGTCGTTTCAGTGAATGGATTGATCGCCAAGAGCCTCGACCAACATCTAAAGAGGCTCGCACTGGACAACTGGATCAAGGCCTTGATTCAGAAGGTGGTTCTTCTCGATACGGCACGCATTGTGAGGAAGTACCCTGTACCCGACACCAGTGGGTTTCCGTGATCCCATTTTATATAGTTAAATTTATTGATATATAGCTGTGCCCGCGGCTTTGGAAGTCGGTATCCTTTAAGCGTCCCTTTCTGTGGCCTTGATAATGTTAAATAACATAATGATCGGTTGATGAACTCACACTCATATTTAAGTTTCTTACTTACTGTATTAGAAAAGTAGTAACCTGTACCTGCCACCTAAATTATTAGCTCTTTCTTTTAATAAATACTATCTGGCCGGATTACATAATTATTCGTTAACACTTTCACGGACACTGACGCTAACTAGATTCTATGAAAATGCTACTAAAATTTTGCATACAAAATTATATCACGCCTATAGCTGAATCGTCGCAAAAAGTGAATCTATATACTCTGATTATGACGGTCCGCCTAGTGCCGGTACCGTCTAGAGGCGGACTGCCCTTTTAAATAATTTAGTTTACCTGCGCAATGACACACCGCCTTTAGACGGTGGCGTCTACAAGCGGACCGCCGTACTCACGGCGTCTATGATTTTCCTCAAACAAGTTTATGTAATTTTAGGTGATAATCTAAGCCGTTTACATCCGGTCGAACATGGTATAGGTAAATTCACGAAAGTTGACCACAAATGGCGGCCGTCGCGCATATGTACATTCGTGCACCAATGGCGTTGCTCCATTCTTGATGCATTTAGGGAATGCGTCAAGAACGGAGCCACGCCACTGGCACTCCATCCGCGCCTCACCCCGCACCTCCAAGGGGACCTAAAAATGATTTCTGCGCAGTGGTCATCTTTCGTGAACCGACCTATACAGGACTTAAAGAATCGGTATCACCATCAGATATTTTAGATATCTTCCCTCGCCGATTTCTTTCTGACAGGAGCCATCTCCGAACAAAAATATCAATCAGAATTAATTATCATATAAATATAATGCGTATATCTTGTTAAATGCATAAAAATATATGTACAGTATATAGAAAAGATACTTTTTTTACATAAAACGCAATACAATTACCTCCTAAATGCAGCCGATCACGACGAACACTCCGGTCAAAAGACGAACAACATGGGCTCTGCGCGCTGTGACACTGCGCAACTGGCGGGTGCGGGTAGTATAACAAGCGTACGGCTACAGGCGGTATGTCACACACGCAAGCACGTTGATGTGTGAGTGGGGCTTGGCGACACGATCTCGAAATATTGTTTTATTTTTTTTGCTGCGACGCTAGGTAAATTGTAAGTGAGCGCAATATGACACTGAATCACGTGACTCCTAACTAATCTACGCAAATCAAGGCGGTTGTAGACGGTTCGTCAATTATAACTGGATAAAATTTACCGGCTATGGACATTACGTCGTATTAGGCTGCCTGAAAACTACGCCTCTGGGCGTGGCGTCCGTGAAAGTGTTAATTTATAATACGTAGGTACCTATGGATGGATGTTTATTATTAGTATCTCTTACACGCAATAACTACTGAACGGCAACTGATCGAATTATTGGTTAAAATTTGCAGTAACAATGTAATTCAAAATATGCAACACATAGGCACAACATAAAAATATCGTGAGTTTTAATCCAGCTAGTTCTTGTTGTGAGCAAGTAGGCAAAAGTACCGCTAAAATAATAATTTTAAGTAATACCCCTAGATGGCACCACTGGCAAAATTAAAAGTTGGTGTTAAGATCCAGCGCTGACAATATAAATATTAGAAAAGAAGTTAAAGCAGACTTTTGCCCAAATTGAGTCCGAAACACTTGATAGCCAATGCGGATATGTGTATATTATAAATTGCGATAACATTTGATAGAATAAACGGATTCTGATAAACTATAGACTAAATGTTAACCAAAGACACAAACTATGCGTTTGTCACTATCTCGATAAAAACAATTTAGTGTGTTGCTTGAATTCAAGTCTTTTAAATTTATTGAATGACACTGCTAGGCTCCCATATGTGATAGCGTGATGATTGTTGTTCAAGATTGTAATCGGGTCTTCAGGCAATATAATGGTGAAAACCGCATCAAAATCCGTTCACTGGTTATTGCGTGATGATTTAACAAACATACAGACAGACAATAATTCCAAAAAAAAATGTTTTATATCGTGTTGTAGTTCTATATCGATAACATGTCACAATCCAATTGAAATTTCGAAAAAATATTCAATGTACAGACAAAGTGCTCTTTGAGTTTTATTATAGTATAGATACTAAGGTTTAATTATGTAAATTCGATTATGTGAATACTGATTTATACAGGGATAATAATATATACCTACTTTATTTTCAGACATTACAGTCCATCGTAGGTACAACAAATACTTAACTTACTTAACTTTACTTTACATAATTAAATGACGGTCGATGACTCGTCATCCAATGCCACATAATAGGGCTATCTATCCTATTCGCCACAATTTTGACTAAGCTGTTGGAGCTTACGCGCACCCACCGCATAAGGGATGCCATCCTATTCCGCAAGATTGCATAAAAGTCAGGTTCAGCTGCTTCGGCAAACAATTCTGATGCGCTGCAAAATCGCGGCAACCCCAACATCACCCTGAAGGCATTATTGTATTGGATACACAGAGCGCTGTACGAATTCTGTGTAAACTGGACCCATAGTGCACACGTGTACAAGGATTGACAGTACGCTCTACGTACGTACGTACTAAATAAAGGCTTGAAAATCAGCGTGTTTGCTTATATGTTTGTAAATTCTTTATCCCTGATTAAATCATTGTTCACTTGTCACCTTTACAAAATTCGTTAACCTATTGGTTGCTGATACCTACACCTATAATACTACCGCTCTATTATAGTCCATTAAAAAGTCTCATTTGAGGTGGCATTTATCAGAGGACGCAATTTTATTTTACAGATTTGTAGGGAGGGCCAGTGTAAAGCTTGATCCATATTTGTGGGGGTTTTCCAAGAGGGCGGCCGAGAGACAAGAGGTACGTCTTGTCTTTCGGCCGCCATCTTGGAAAAAGTGCAGGTGCATACGGTTTTTTCTGATGATCTGGTAAACTATTGGCCGAACAAAGAATATGTAAAAGGGCAATTTGTTGCAAATTAAAATTTCTGAAACTTTTGTCGTAAAGCCGAAAATAAAAAGTTACTACTTACTTGATTAGTGTTGTAATTTAGAAATTTTAACGTTTTCCATTATAACCGTGTCCTCAGTCTTTCTGATTAGTCAAACTTTGGAACAGGGTCTGGTCAAGCGCCGGTATGAATTTTTTTATGAAAAGCTTTGCAGTAAAGTAGCATTTTTGTCGGCATTTCATCATTTTCCTCGATGAATTTTGATATCTCCAATAATTTTACTGCTGTGCAGGTGACCCCAAAACATGTTGGGACTGCAGAACAAATTGTAGTACCCTCTGGCTGGGCAGACTATCAACTTCAGACTCCCAAAGATAGAGTTTGTCTTTTTTTTCGTAACCCTATTTTTTGGATTGTTGTAGTGAGCGAAATTTGGACCTTTGGTACTGCAGAGTCTCCAGTTGGAAGACTGGGCCAGTCTTCGAACTGGAGTTGTTTTAGGAGAAGTAAAGTCAAATTAAATGCATTTTTTTTTAATTAAAAAAACCTGTCAAATTGACTTCACGCTGCCTGATGGTAAGCTGACAGTGAAGTCCTATTGGGAAGGCCACCATCCCCAATTGCTCTTGGCCCTCACTTTGACGGCCTTGAGAGATGCTTTTTCACGCCCCGCTTAAAGGACCCAGGATCAAGGGAGGAAGGAAACACGTGAGCTGGCAGTGAGTTCCACATCTTTATGGTACGGCAAAGATAAGATTTACCGAACCTTTTCGTACGTGACGGTATCTGATCTACCGTATAAGGGTGGCACCTTAACTCGGCACGTGTTGTTCGGGATAGGAAAGGAGAGGGTGGGATGAGTTGAAAAAGTTCTTCTGAACACTGACCGTGATACAATCGGTAAAAGACAGCCATTGAGGCTACGTCCCTGCGTAATTGCAGAGATTCTAGGGTCTTAGTAGCCTCAAGGTCACCTATGATACGGACAGCACGCCGCTGCAACCTATCAAGGGCATCTAGCAGGTACTGAGCGAAGCCGTTCCAGAGATGAGAGCAGTATTCCACGCAGGGGCGAACCTGAGTCTTGTATAATAGACACAGCTGCTCCGGCTTCTTTATTACTGACGACGAAACAATTATAACACATTGAAAGTTAAAGACTCCCAAAGATAGAGTTTGTCTTTTTTTCGTAACCCTATTTCTTGGATTGTTATAGTGAGCGAAATTTGGACCTTTGGTACTGCAGAGTCTCCAGTTGGAAGACTGGCCCAGTCTTCCAACTGGAGTTGTGTTAGGAGAAGTAAAGTCAAATTAAATGTATTCTTTATTACTGACGACGAAACAATTATAACACATTGAAAGGTAAATTAACCGCAATTTTAATTTCATTTTAGTTGGTAACTTTGTTATTTTTAATTTTACGACTAAATCCTAGGCGACCAAAGTTGTAGAGAATTTAATAAATATCTAAGCATGTTTCTGTACTATCAATAGTCTGCCAGATAAACTATAAAACCCATTTATACCACTCTTTTCAAGATGGCGGCCGCGTGACAACGGTTGCAACCCCACAAACTTAGATTTAAATTTACACCAACTTGACATCTATAAAATAAAATTGCGTCTTCTGACAAATGCACGCTAAGCCGAATAGAATGCAAGATTTCAATCTACTAATACTGTTTTTTTGTTGCAGTATTCGCATGTTATTTGTTTTTCTTTCATTTATTTCAAATCAGTGATGGGAAGTATTTTGGCTGTGTCAGCAGTCATGGTACTTATCACAAATTGTTTATAATTTAAGAATCGGATTTAAAAGAGTGGCATGAGTTTCTTACAGGCTCATCTCATAGCCCTACCATCCCGAACCTTGTCGTAAAAGAGATTTGACGTTATTAAGTGTTGCTTTGTTACTTAAATGAATTAATGAATTTGAATTTAAAATTGAATTGAATTTGTACAGCTTTGGATGAAAGTCGCATTCTTTTCCCAAGAAGTAGGCCTGGAAGTACAATGTCGCAATACACCTAGACTTATGTCCGCGTTACCCGAAGACAGTCTTGAGGAAGTATTGTACGGCATCTAAACCTTGTAAATACTTAAAAGTAAGTATGTGATTGATTTAATGATTTACATTTAATCCATTTGTAGGTAAATTATCTGCCCAATGTATGCTTAGATTGTATATTAATTAAATTACCACTAGAATAGATTATATTTTACTCGAAAAAATGCAAATGGTGCCGAGGGCATGACCTTTGTATAAGTAGATTAAATTGTAGGTTTTGGTGGTTACTTGTTTATGAATGAGTCCACCTTAAGCCTAATTAATAAATGTGTATATAATTTTGCTAAATGTAGAGCCAATTATAACCTTAAAGTAAGCCGGATAAACTTAGATTCATCTTCAAAGCAAATAACCTAACCTAAGCTACGTTCAGCTAGCTAATCTTAAGTTTGCGTTCACACTCCTTTAGCCGTAGCGGAACTATAAACAGATAAGAATATTTATGGCCCGTAGGATAAAGTTTAAATAAATCGTCATCATCTGCTATATACATAGTACCAATAATGTCAGCCAACGTCATCAAAATTACGATGAATCCGCCGACTGTGACGTTAGAAGTAGGTAAGCGTGCACGATTGTTGTACAAATAGACTATAGATAAGATTTGTATGCACATTTTTAGGGTTCCGTACCTCGAAAGGAAAAAACGGAACCCTTATAGGATCACTTTGTTGTCCGCCCGTCTGTCAAGACCCTTTTTCTCAGGAATGCGTGGATGTATCAAACTGAAATTTATACTAAATACTCGAATCTACGGTTCCATAGAGCTGTAAAAAAATCAAACTTCTAATCCAACGCAATCAAAAGATACAGCCGTTTATGCTGCAAATTGCAGCATATTTTTAAACTCGCATTGGAATCAAAACCTACAGGGTACTTCCCGTGTACTCAGCATCTTGAAATTTGGTACGAAGTAACGTCTTATATCACATATATAGGAAAAATTGCGAAAACTGTAAATTTTTAGTTACAGCATATAAAAAAATATTTTTAATAAATTTAAAGTTACTACCCCTTTCTCTTGAACGCGTGAAGGTATTCAATTGAAATTCATATCAAATACTCAGGTATATAACACCGTTAGGCTGCAACAAAATCAAGCTTCTATGTCAATGCAATCAAAAGAAAGAGCAATATAAGCATATTTTCAAACTCGCGCCTACTCGCAAGTGAATCAAAACCTACAGGGTACTTCCCGTGAACTCAAAACCTTGAAATTTGGTACGAAGCAACGCCTTATAGCACATATAAAGGAAAAATTGCGAAAACAGTAAATTTTTAGTTACATCATATAAGAAAAACATTTTTCATAAATTTAAAGTTACCACCCTTTTCTCTTGAACGCGTGGAGGTATTAAATTGAAATTCATATCAAATACTCAAGTATATAACACCGTTAGGCTGCAACAAAATCAAGCTTCTATGTCAACGCAATCAAAAGAAAGAGCAATATAAGCATATTTTCAAACTCGCGCCTACTCGCAAGTGAATCAAAACCTACAGGGTACTTCCCGTGAACTCAAAACCTTGAAATTTGGTACGAAGCAACGCCTTATAGCACATATAAAGGAAAAATTGCGAAAACTGTAAATTTTTAGTAACATCATAAAAGAAAAACATTTTTTATAAATTTAAAGTTACCACCCTTTTCTCTTGAACGCGTGGAGGTATTAAATTGAAATTCATATCAAATACTCAAGTATATAACACCGTTAGGCTGCAACAAAATCAAGCTTCTATGTCAACGCAATCAAAAGAAAGAGCAATATAAGCATATTTTCAAACTCGCGCCTACTCGCAAGTGAATCAAAACCTACAGGGTACTTCCCGTGAACTCAAAACCTTGAAATTTGGTACGAAGCAACGCCTTATAGCACATATAAAGGAAAAATTGCGAAAACTGTAAATTTTTAGTAACATCATAAAAGAAAAACATTTTTTATAAATTTAAAGTTACCACCCTTTTCTCTTGAACGCGTGGGGGTATTAAATTGAAATTCATATCAAATACTCAATTATATAACACGGTTAGGATGCAACAAAATCAAGCTTCTTTGTCAACGCAATCAAAAGAAAGAGCAATATAAGCATATTTTCGAACTCGTGCCTACTCGCAAGTGAATCAAAACCTACAGGGTACTTCCCGTGAACTCAAAACCTTGAAATTTGGTACGAAGCAACGCTTTATAGCACATATAAAGGAAAAATTGCAAAAACCGTAAATTTTTAGTTACATCATATAAGAAAAACATTTTTTATAAATTTAAAGTTACCACCCTTTTCTCTTGAACGCGTGAAGGTATTAAATTGAAATTCATATCAAATACTCAAGTATATAACACCGTTAGGCTGCAACAAAATCAAGCTTCTATGTCAACGCAATCAAAAGAAAGAGCAATATAAGCATATTTTCAAACTCGCGCCTACTCGCAAGTGAATCAAAACCTACAGGGTACTTCCCGTGAACTCAAAACCTTGAAATTTGGTACGGAGCAACGCCTTATAGCACATATAAAGGAAAAATTGCGAAAACTGTAAATTTTTAGTAACATCATAAAAGAAAAACATTTTTCATAAATTTAAAGTTACCACCCTTTTCTCTTGAACGCGTGGAGGTATTAAATTGAAATTCATATCAAATACTCAAGTATATAACACCGTTAGGCTGCAACAAAATCAAGCTTCTATGTCAACGCAATCAAAAGAAAGAGCAATATAAGCATATTTTCAAACTCGCGCCTACTCGCAAGTGAATCAAAACCTACAGGGTACTTCCCGTGAACTCAAAACCTTGAAATTTGGTACGAAGCAACGCCTTATAGCACATATAAAGGAAAAATTGCGAAAACTGTAAATTTTTAGTAACATCATAAAAGAAAAACATTTTTTATAAATTTAAAGTTACCACCCTTTTCTCTTGAACGCGTGGAGGTATTAAATTGAAATTCATATCAAATACTCAAGTATATAACACCGTTAGGCTGCAACAAAATCAAGCTTCTATGTCAACGCAATCAAAAGAAAGAGCAATATAAGCATATTTTCAAACTCGCGCCTACTCGCAAGTGAATCAAAACCTACAGGGTACTTCCCGTGAACTCAAAACCTTGAAATTTGGTACGAAGCAACGCCTTATAGCACATATAAAGGAAAAATTGCGAAAACTGAAAATTTTTAGTAACATCATAAAAGAAAAACATTTTTTATAAATTTAAAGTTACCACCCTTTTCTCTTGAACGCGTGGGGGTATTAAATTGAAATTCATATCAAATACTCAATTATATAACACGGTTAGGATGCAACAAAATCAAGCTTCTTTGTCAACGCAATCAAAAGAAAGAGCAATATAAGCATATTTTCGAACTCGTGCCTACTCGCAAGTGAATCAAAACCTACAGGGTACTTCCCGTGAACTCAAAACCTTGAAATTTGGTACGAAGCAACGCCTTATAGCACATATAAAGGAAAAATTGCAAAAACCGTAAATTTTTAGTTACATCATATAAGAAAAACATTTTTTATAAATTTAAAGTTACCACCCTTTTCTCTTGAACGCGTGAAGGTATTAAATTGAAATTCATATCAAATACTCAAGTATATAACACCGTTAGGCTGCAACAAAATCAAGCTTCTATGTCAACGCAATCAAAAGAAAGAGCAATATAAGCATATTTTCAAACTCGCGCCTACTCGCAAGTGAATCAAAACCTACAGGGTACTTCCCGTGAACTCAAAACCTTGAAATTTGGTACGGAGCAACGCCTTATAGCACATATAAAGGAAAAATTGCGAAAACTGTAAATTTTTAGTAACATCATAAAAGAAAAACATTTTTTATAAATTTAAAGTTACCACCCTTTTCTCTTGAACGCGTGGAGGTATTAAATTGAAATTCATATCAAATACTCAATTATATAACACCGTTAGGATGCAACAAAATCAAGCTTCTTTGTTAACGCAATCAAAAGAAAGAGCAATATAAGCATATTTTCGAACTCGTGCCTACTCGCAAGTGAATCAAAACCTACAGGGTACTTCCCGTGAACTCAAAACCTTGAAATTTGGTACGAAGCAACGCCTTATAGCACATATAAAGGAAAAAATGCGAAAACTGTAAATTTTTAGTTACATCATATAAGAAAAACATTTTTCATAAATTTAAAGTTACCACCCTTTTCTCTTGAACGCGTGGAGGTATTTAATTGAAATTCATATCAAATACTCAATTATATAACACCGTTAGGATGCAACAAAATCAAGCTTCTATGTCAACGCAATCAAAAGAACGAGCAATATAAGCATATTTTCGAACTCGTGCCTACTCGCAAGTGAATCAAAACCTACAGGGTACTTCCCGTGAACTCAAAACCTTGAAATTTGGTACGAAGCTACGCCTTATAGCACATATAAAGGAAAAATTGCAAAAACCGTAAATTTTTAGTTACATCATATAAGAAAAACATTTTTTATAAATTTAAAGTTACCACCCTTTTCTCTTGAACGCGTGAAGGTATTAAATTGAAATTCATATCAAATACTCAGGTATATAACACCGTTAGGCTGCAACAAAATCAAGCTTCTATGTCAACGCAATCAAAAGAAAGAGCAATATAAGCATATTTTCCAACTAGCGCCTACTCGCAAGTGAATCAAAACCTACAGGGTAGTTCCCGTGAACTCAGAATCTTGAAATTTGGTACGAAGCAACGCCTTATAGCACATATAAAGGAAAAATTGCGAAAACCGTAAATTTTTTGTTACATCATATAAGAAAAATATTTTTTATAAATTTCAAGTTACCACCCCTTTCTCTTGAACGCGTGGAGGTTTTAAATTGTAATTCATATCAAAGACTCAAGTATATAAACCGTTAGGCTGCAACAAAATCAAACTTCTATGTTAACGCAATCAAAAGAAAGAGCAATATAAACATATTTTCAAACTCGCGCCTACTCACAAGTGAATCAAAACCTACAGGGTACTTCCCGTGAACTCAAAGTCTTGAAATTTGGTACGAAGCAACGCCTTATAGCACGTATAAAGGAAAAATTGCGAAAACCGTAAATTTTTAGTTACATCATATAAGAAAAATATTTTTTATAAATTTTAAGTGACCACCCCTTTCTCTTGAACGCGTGGGGGTATTAAATTGAAATTCATATCAAATACTCAAGTATATAACACCGTTAGGCTGCAACAAAATCAAACTTCTATGTCAACGCAATCAAAAGAAAGAGCAATATAAGCATATTTTCAAACTGGCGTCTACTCGCAAGGGAATCAAAACCTACAGGGTACTTCCCGTGAACTCAAAATCTTGAAATTTGGTACGAAGTAACGTCTTGTAGCCCAGATAAAGGATGCGGAAGGCTGAGGACCGTGTACTGTGGTGCGTGTTAGGAGAGGCCTATGTCCAGCAGTGGACTGCGATAGGCTGATTGAGATTTTAAATAACCCAGACGCAGCGAGCGGCCATTGTGAATGCTTGCATTTCGAAATGTTTAATGTCAGAGTGATAACTGTATATAGGTCACCACAATGTCCAATTAATGTTGAAAATGGAATTTTCACTTATTTTTCGTCTATAAACATGTTTCCATTAATAAACACTAGCACAACACGAAGTAGTACATTTATAGATAACGTTTTTTCGAACTTCAATGTTCAATGTGGTTCTTTCATACCTTTTTCAGTCTCCATTTACAGATCTGGTTCAAATTTGATACTTAATTCCATACTTTAAAATGTTCATTTCCTTTATATGTTTTTTTTAAATTTACATAACGTAACATAACTTCACGCCTTTTTATCCCTGAAAGGGTAGCAGAGGTGTATTACACACCCACACTTCGCCAGTTATGTTTCGGTCCCAATGTAATAGAGGGCGAGCCTATTGCCATCTACCGAGCGCATTACTAAGCGAGCGATAATTAACATTTTAAATACACACATATGTAACTCTGAAAAGTCAGCGATTTGTGCCTGAGGTACCTGGGGATCGAACCCGAGATCATCGTCTCGGCAGTCCGTTACCTACACCACTGAGCTATCGCCCCTTACTTATTTTTGTTAGTTATTTAAGAATATTGATAATTGTTTTATTTTATGTAGTCACCCTAGTTTAATTTTCATCGCAAATAAATACTATAATTATTAAAAATACTTAATCAGTTAGATTAGTTAGATTACATAATTCGATTTCTAATAGTCACTAAAACTTTGTAAATCAATAACTTGATAAAAAATCTTACCATCATTTATCAGCAGACTTTTGCAAGGCTGCTGCAAGGCTGGTATAGGTATTTAAGTTATATTATAAAATAAGCGATAATGTTAATATAAAATAAAGGATGACTGATTACAAACGACAAAGACACCTTTTTCTTTAATTTATGCTCCTCCAGCTTTTCATACTGTAATGTTATGGTTTTCATTTTGCAATAAAAATACCATAACTGCGACTGGTGAACTTTTACTTATATACCTACATGTTTGTACGGAACCCTCGGTGCGCGAGTCCGACTCGCACTTGACCGGTTTTTTTTTTTAAGATTGCGGTCATGTTATGAAGATAAATAGCTTTGTTGTTAGTTTATAGGACAGATACTGAAATAAAAACGATCGTCCTTACGATTTTATTTTAAGGGATTTGTAACAAATTATTTGAAATAATCGCTTAATATTATATACAAGTTTTCCTTCACTCATCATCTTCTTAGCGTTATCCCAGTTTTTAATCTGGGGTCCGCTTTCTAGTCTAACCGGATTTGGCTGAATGTTAGCTTTTCCACGGAGCGACTGCCTGTCTGACCTCCGCAACCCGAAGGGATAGCGATATTCCATGGTTTAGACTAGTGTCAGTTTATTTAGAAGGTACTGACGCCCTGTAACGACTGTCAAAGATCTTCGTGACAACCGGGACCGACGGCTTAACGTGCTCTCCGAGGCACGGGACAAGCGATAATTAACAATTCAATACGCACATAACTCCGAAAAGTCATTGGTGCGCGCCGTGGATTCGAACCCGATACCCTCTGCATGGCAGTCTGTTGGTATATCCACTCGGCTATCGCTGCCAAGTGCTATACAAGTTTTCCTTCACTATGTTACGTTAATGTGTAGTTATGTTAAAATACTGACTTTTACGGGTTGCTACTTATCGGACAATTATTCGAAAAATAAATATTATTTTTACATATTGGTAGGTCGCCGTGGTAAGCCGTGTGGTTGACGGCATAGAATACAAGTGTCACCACCCCCTATCTTCCCGTGGGTGTCGTAAGAGGCGACTAAGGGATAACACGATGCAAATACCATATTTGCGTAGAGACGGAAAACTCGACATCAAACCCCTTACGACTGCCTCGTTGGTCTCGCGGCATAAATGTGCGCGTGGGATCGGGAGGTCCCGGGTTCAATTCCTGGGTCGGGCAGTGTTATTGGGTTTTTCTGTCACGAAATTCTCAGTAGCAGCACGGAGTCTGGAAATGTGCCCGGTACGGCAATAGGCTCGCCCCTTATTACGTGGGACTAAAGTATATCTGGCGAAAAGTGGGTGTAGAAATACACCTCTGCCTACCCCTTCGGGGATAAAAGGCGTGACGATATGTATGTGTATGTATGTATACTGGTTTTAACGGCGCACGCAATTGAAGCCACCAGTTTAAGATTAATTTTCAAATTAACTCTCAAGCTTTCGCAATTGTTAAACATACTAATATTTATGTAACAGTTCTCACTCGCGTTATATCTTCTTGTCTAGACGTTTCAGCATTGTTTCTTTTTTGTTTAGTGATAGGAGTCACCGTTGGTCATGATCTCGCCTGATCATAAGCAATGATATAGCCTACTATGCATGCTTGGCTAGAACGTACCTATTCACTATATCCATTTGAGTTGAAAACACCCAGATCGTACTTATCATAAAATACAAACTCAGTCAAAGAGTTCCAGATCTTGGCAGTACGAATGAGAAACGAGGAAGGAAAATTTTAAAAATGTAATCAGTCGTGGTCAAAAGCCTACAAAATGTAAATGTGTAATACGATAATTAACAGTAATAACAGGAAAAGGTGAAGACAGGTGGCGCCACCACCGCGTAAAGTGCGATCAAAACAGCTCCGTGTTTATTTATTTGTGAAAAATATTAAATCTGCATCTTAACATCGAAAGTCATTACGAGAGTGAAAATTATAGCATAAATAATACCTGAAAGTGTTATCTCGTGAATCTAAGCACAGAAATAGAAACTATAACAAATCATCACCTGTACATACTATCAACAAAACCAGTGAAGAACAATCAACATACAACAACAACAGACTTGCAACAGCATTGGAATAACAAATCAAAAGGTACGCAGTGCATTAGTGCTTAAAAATGGATAAAATTTTAGGAAAGTGTCAATTTTAACAATTAGTACGACCGTTGTGAAAATTATTTCAAACTGTTGACACGAGTACTAGCGCCGAAAGTGGTGAGTAGCAGCAACTTACAACAATTTTCACCAAAGTGACATCTAGCGCCAAATAGCAACAATACAAGAACAACTGGTGCATAAAACTATATTACTGCCTGCCTGATTTGGTATCGATTAGACGCTCCAACTAGTTCCGAAGTGCTTCGACAGGTGGCGCTAGACACAATTTATCTGTTATAATGGATGAAAACATAACTCTACGTAGGCAACAGAAGTTTAGCTCATTAAATGATCTTTGTCATGACAGTACAACGCTATTTGACACAACAATGTTGAGCTTACGCGATTCCTCTCTAAACAACAGCCAAACCATAAGTGATTTACAGGAAAAATTACAACAGATGTCTGAAGAACTGCTAAGTGCCCATACAGAAATAGAAAACCTTAATAGTGAAAATCTAAGATTAAAATCTGATCTTCAAAAGCATATTAGAATAATAGATACATACAAAAAACTTACCATTACTGATAATCTGTGTTTATCACCATTCTCCGGACGCAAACAAAATTCAAACACAAGTCTGACGCCTACAACAAAAAAAGAGCAATCTTACGCAGCTACCCATCAGGATAATATTATGTCTGAAGACCTTGAAGCGAACAAATATAATACTCAAATTGAACAAACTGAAATAGCGCCTACTGGAAAAAATAAACAACTGGTTACAAAACCCCAACAGTGCACAAGCAAAGGACATGATTCTGCTGTTAAAAAAGATGATCACCTTCACAAAAATTGTAATCTTTCGCTGACTAAACCACCGACAAACAGCACTCCAGTATCAAAAATAGCACTGAATGAATATAAAGAACTGAAAAGAATTGTGATATTGGCGGATCAACAAGGCTATGGACTACAAAAGTATCTTCAAAATCTCCTTGGACTACTCAGTTACATGCTACTGGAAACCAGGAGCGAACACATATAGCATACTTAACTCCATGCAAGAAGATTTAAGATCATTAACGTGTAACGATTTCATAATAATATTAGGAGGAATTAATGACACTAACCCACATGAATTACAGGTAAACATTAACAATTTTATTTCATGTAACAAATATGTAAATATTTTATTATGTGAGGTGCCATACAACAGGACATTAAACGAAAAGAAATTAAATTATTTGTTGAGGTTCATTTGCAGTAAATATAGTAATACTAATTATATTAACATGAATTATGAGACATTCTTGCCACATAAAACTGGTCGAGTCATTAATGCGAGTCGCTATTTGCATAAAGAAATTATTGCAGTAGATTATAAAATAAAAATATCTAAATATCAGCAAACTAGGAACATACGCAGCGAAAAATCTAAACTTGTAATAGACAAGAGCACGCAAACAGATTTCTCAGACTTTGTACTGAACATAGATAATAATGACATTACTGTAAACAAAACTAATACTAATCAGGATAGCATGTTTTTTCTCAAATAAAAGTTTGTATGTGCTGCATCAGAATATTGCAGGTTTACTGGGCAAAAGCGACGCTCTAACTATTGGCATACATGAATTGTCTGAAAAGCAAAATATTCAAGTGGATGTCATATGCATATCTGAACATATTATGATGGCTGGGTATGAAAATCAATTATTTATACCCAATTTTAACCTGGCTGCATGCTACTCTAGGCAAAAAAGTAAACGGGGTGGAGTGTGCATCCTTTTAAAAAATGGTTATCAGTGGAAGGAAATAAAAAGTATAACAAAGATATCAACTGAAGGCGTCTTTGAATGCTGTGGAATAGAGCTAATTGATTACAAGATTCTGATTATATGTCTTTATAGAATACCTAATGTGTCAAATATTAATTTATTTTTTGAAAAATTGGAAATTCTCCTAAAAATACTTGTAAAAAACAATAGTAAGAGGATAATTTTGGCTGGGGATTATAATATAGATATACTTAAGAAATGTCATCAGTCCCATGAATTTCAAGCAATTCTGTTAAGTTATGATCTTCATTTGGCCATAAAACAGCCCACACGCATTTCAAGTCAAACATGCATAGACAACTTTGCCCATAATTTCAATAGATTATGTGAAGCCGACGTTGTAGAACTTGCTCTATCTGACCACACCGCCCAACTACTAAAATGTCCAATCAATAAAATGTGTGCTCTCAAATATTGGCGAAAAACTCAGCGGATCTATTCTCAGGAAAACATTAATAAATTTAGGTCATGTATAGAGAGTGTCGCCTTTCAAGACATATATGAAACAAAAGATCCTAATGTCGCTTACAATTGTTTTATCGATATATTTTTATTATTCTATAACTTATGTTTTCCCCAAAAGACAATTAAAATTAATACTATTAAAAAAATTACTTGGGTGTCGCGTGGTATTAAACAGTGTTGTAAGAATAAGAGAAAGTTGTTATGGAAGTATCGACTTAATCCAAATGAAACCAATAAAAAATGTTTTAAAAAATACTCAAAATTATTAAAGAAAATTATAAATTTAACACAAAAATCACAGAATGATTATAAGATCAAAAATTCTTCAAATAAATCAAAAATAAGTTGGCAAATAATAAAAAGAGCACAAATTAACACACCTAAGCAGATGATCTCAAATATACATTATGAGAATAAAGATATAAGAGATCCACAACGTATCGCTACAGCTTTTAATAATTTCTTCGTGGATAAAACTCAATGCCTAGAGGGTTCAGGAATAAAACCAACGTCACCTATTTTTACTCAAAGACAATCCATGTTTATGGCTCCCTGTACACCCTTTGATGTTAAGAGAATCATAATGTCCTTAAAGAACACGTCCAGTGTTGGTTATGATGGCATTGCCACCAAGGTTATAAAAGCCGTATTCAATACGATATCTCACAATTTAAGCCACATAATTAACCTGGCAATTAGTGAGGGTATATTTCCAGATAAACTGAAGAAGTCCATTGTGAAGCCTCTACATAAAAAAGACAAAAGAGATGAAATGGAAAATTATAGACCTATCGCACTAATACCAGTAATAGCGAAGGTGTTTGAAAAATATATTCACAAAGAAATTTATACTTATGTGGAACAATATAATATTTTAAATAATGCTCAAAAAGGTTTCAGGCAAAACAAAAATATTAACATTGCAATTTACGAATTTTTACACACTGTAATGGTTTATGTAGACAGCAGAACACCTGTAGCAGCCATCTATTGCGATATGACACGTGCCTTTGACTGTGTCCAATACAGTACGCTTGTCGCCAAATTAGAAGCATACGGTATTCGCGGTAACGTTCTTGATCTAATGAAATCTTATTTACAGAACCGTAAGCAAATCACTGAGGTTAGAAATATTAATATGGTCACCAAACGGGAACAAATATACAGGTCAAAAGAGCGTGACATAGTATATGGTGTCCCCCAAGGTAGTGTCTTGGGTCCCTTACTATTTAATTTGTACATAAATGATCTACCCACTGTAACAAATAACCCCATGACGCTTTTTGCCGATGATAGTACACTAACAATTGCTTGCAAAGGAATAGAATCATGTGAAAGCGATATCAATTGTACTCTAGCATCAGTAGCAAAATGGTTACATAATAATAATTTAAATATTAATTTAAAAAAGACAAAGATTATGCATTTCAGACAACGCGTGCTGCCAATGAAAGATCTTAATGTTAACTGCCATAATATAAATATAGACTCGAGTGATACGACTAAATTTCTAGGACTATTAATAGATGCAAAGTTAAATTGGAAATCACAAATAGAATCACTTAGTAATAGAATTAGTACTGCGGCCTATGCTCTACACAAACTATCAGTTATCGTGAGTGTAGACACACTGATAACTGCTTACTACGGATTAGTAGAGTCAATCCTGAGATATGGAGTTATATTCTGGGGGAATAGTACAGAAAATGAAGTAGCTTTTAAGGCACAAAAACGGTGCATACGAGCAATGTTCAAACTTAAATCAACTGACAGTTGCTACCCATATTTTCGGAAATATAAAATATTGACTTTGCCATGTCTGTATATCTTAGAAATAGCTATGTTTGTTAAGACTAATAGTGAGCTATTTCCACGAGTATCCGATGTATTTCCCAGAAACAGAAGAAATAAAAGTAGACTCTGCTTACATGACTCAAAAACTACATTAATGCGAAAAAGCGTATTTTGTATGGCTCCTATTGTCTTCAACAGAATACCTGAATCATGGAAAGATTTGAATACGATACAATTTAAAACAAAACTTAGAAATTATTTATTAATGAAAGCCTATTATCATATATCAGACTTCCTTAAAGAAAACATATTAGAATAACAACTATATTTATAGCAGAAATAAATAAATTTTACTATATAATTGTGATATTGTATCCTATTTAATATGACATAGTTTAATTTTGACATAAAATTTATATTCTATTCAATGTTAGCTTTTATATTCAATATTGACATTTGTATTCAAGTTTGACATTAACAAGCACTGAGTATATATTACATTGTATATTTTAAATAATGATTTAATTTTGATTGCAACTTATTTCTTAACATTAAATTAAATATTTTGATTATAATGTAATTTGCAGTATTTAATCTCAATTCATGAAAATGTTTATAAATTTAAAAGTTGTTATTATATTGTGTTTTGTGAAAAATATTTCAACTATTGCAATTAGTATTGGATTGTAGAGTGTATTAGAGATTTAATGAATTGACTTATTTGTTTGGAATTAAGAAAAAAAACTGTATTGTAATTCACTTATTAAATTTGTACGCCAGTATCAGGCTGAACATATGAAACTGTATTACATTATAACATCTTGCATATCATGTACACTATGTTCAAACAAATAAACATTTATCTTATCTTATCTTATCTTATCTTATCTAACGTATATAAACTAGAAAAATATAACATTGGATTCATGCAAAGTAACGTAGTCTCGATGTTTAAAATCCAACTTCTCAGAAGCAAAATAATGGTTTATGTCGGCGCATCTTGGAGGTAACGAACAAAAGACTGCAGAATATATGTTTGGCAAACATATAAATGCATCGAAAATCGTGTTATGTTAGGCTGCCATGCCGACGACGAAACGCAACAGTATATGTATATACTACTAGAGGACTCCAGCAGCTACGCCTGCAATTATTTTAAATTTACCCGTTTTGGCGGATCCCGTGGGAATTTCGGGAAATCCCTTCTTAGTGCACCCCTACGGTCCCCAAGGAACATACATGCCAAAGTTCAGCTTCCTGCGCCCAATAGTTTCGACTGTAGCGTGTCTGTCAGTCAGTCAGTAACGCAAGGATTTTATATATTAAGATTACTTTACGTCGATATCCTGTGAGAGTATTTTCCCGGTCGAGCTCATCTATTCATGCTGAAATCAGCAAGGCTTCTATCTACTCCCTTTAAAATAAATAATTATATTTAATATTGGTACAGACTGCCTCCGTAGTCCAGTGGATAGCGTATGCGTCTGCTGAACGGGCAGTCCCGGGTTCGATTTCCGGGTCGGGCAAAAGTGTTACTGAGTTTTCCAAATTCTCAGTAGCAGCACGGAGTCTGGCAATGTGCCCGGTAACGGCAATAGGTTCGCCCTCTACGTGGAACCTAAAATTCATAAGATGATGATGATGATGATGCAGGTGTAATATTACATCTCCGCCTACCCCTTTGGAGGTACAGATACATAAAAAAATCAATATTGTCATAGAGATATATTTAAAAAAGACAATATACACCTAATGATTTAATTGTTATTCAACATTTGTGATTGCTATTACATTGCTCTGTGTGTTTCTCCGCATCGATGTCCTTTTGGAGATGTTGATAGCCTCAGGCACCATGGGCTATCCTGCTGCAGAAGCGATGGTAGAATTCCTCGTCATGCCCATCTGAATTACATTATCCGTCGTGCTCTTGTTGCGTCTGGCGTACCAGCTATACCTGAACCAAATGGTTTGGTACGCGACGACGCTACGAGACCTGATGGTATATCATTGTTGCCTGGGAAAATGGGAATTGGGTAGGCCTTTAGTGTGGGACGCATCCTGCGTAGACACCCTCACGCGATCACATGTTCCAAGCACGGGAGGCCATGTTGGCGCTGCTGCTGCAACTGCGGAAACCCTCAAACGGCGCAAATACAGTAATTTAATAAGTTATTACGTGTTTGAGCCGTTTGGGGTGGCAACGCTCGGCTCATGGGGTCCGAGCGTTCGTTCTCTATTCCGGGAAATTTCTAACCGGTTAATCGACGTCTCACGTGACCAGGCTGGTTTATTCTTTGCTCAAAGAATCAGACACTAGTTAGACATAAAGATTAGATTAAGCTTCATTTAAATTATAGAATAATGTTTCTTTAATGGTTATAAATAAATACCTATCGATATTCAAACTTGTGATTTGACATCTAACTCTACTAATGAAAACCAAGTACATTCATAAATTCACTTTCTTATTTGCCAGTATTTGGGTTGAATATACTAGGCCTTAGCTCGTATGTTTGTGGATTATTCAATTGGTTTCTAATGTGTTCCTGATTTAGATAGGCGAAAGATTGCTTGTCCTCTGGTGTAAAGCTTCCTTGTCCTGGTTTCACCACTTCAGGGAAACCGATAGGTCGTAATCCGGCGTAGAATGGTCGCTGACAGAAGCATGGCGCTATAGCGAGGATGCAGACTAATATTGTCGGAGACATGGTGATCTGTAAATATAAAAAAAGGAAACATAAATATATGAATAACTAGGGGATGCCCGTAGCTCCACCCACACGTTACTTTTTGTTTTAAGCGATTTTCCCGATCCCATGGGCATTTCAGGAAATTCATACGGTCCCCAAGGAACAAACATGCCAAGTTTCAGGTTCCTGTGCACAGTCGTTTTGGCCGTGCGTTGTTTGGCAATCAGTCAGTAACGCAAGAATTTTGTACATATTCAGATAATATAACATTTTGTTTTATGGCATGGGGGCAGTATAAGAGACGTATCGCTATTGCCTGATGGTATCTACAGGAGAATCGACTCACAAGTGTGTGGCCCGCCTGCATGGGAAAAGGAATAGAAGCAGGACTGGAATTAAAGAAAAGCATATTTTTCCTGTGATGCCGGTTCTTTTAAACGGGGCGTGAAAAAGCTTTTCTCTTGGCCTTCAAAGTAGGTGCCATCATTCCAGTAAATTAGTATTTTATTGGCATGATGACTTTTGCTATGGGGCTCCATGACTGTTTAGATCAGGCAGTCATGGAGCCCCATTGCAAAATTCATCATGCATGGAGTTATTTTGATAGGAAAAGAGGATAGACCTTCAGCACTCTCACTCACCGAACGACACGCAACAGTATAGATACTGTTACTTTAGGTCATATTCCGTGTACTTCCTCTATCCAATTATGCTAAGATCAGAAAAGGTTTACCTTAAATCCATGTGATGGCATTTTTATCTGACTGTTAAGTTTTCGAAGATAATAGAACCATCAAATTTGGTGTTGGGTAGCAAAAGGTATAAATAAATAATCATGTCACGCTGGTAGAAAAAGATTTTTTAGGGTTCCGTACGTACATGTATTTTGTGAATAGTTTCCCAAGTTTTCAAACTAAAAATGGAAATTAAGGGGAACTCTCCATACATAAAATGACATTAAAAAATGTTGACTATCCTATTCATGCAGGGTGTCTAAAGATAGATCTTGGAAAGAATCCTAATACCATTGTTTCTCAAAGTCAATCTATTGAAAGATAGGCGCTTCTAAAGTGGTCAATGGGCGCCCCTCATCCCCTCCCTCCATCGTTCGAATAATTAATGACCTACCTCATTTTAACAGAAGATTCAAAAAGCAAGAAAATATTGTCTGGCAATTTAAGGCAGTGATTTCTTTTGTCCATGACGATGATAATTATTCTATCGATTATGTTTAAGGCCGACCTCACATTAAGCGTGCGCATACCCAATGTGAGAGATGGCTAAATCAAGTAGACCAAAAAGTTTTCTTTTGTAACATATGTATTTTAAAGTATAAAAATAAATTAATAGTTTAAAAAACACTAGAAAAACACGCTTTTATAAATGTACATAAAAACAATAAATAAATTATGGATCTTTCTAGTTGTCTCTATTTCTGGGCTGAAGTGTAAACTATGTGCTTTTAATTATAATACATACATACATAGACTCACGCCTGTTTCCCCGAAGGGGTAGGCAGAGGCATATTAAACGCCCACTTTTCGCCAGTGTTTTGAACCCACGTAATAGGTGGCAAGCCTATTGCCGCTTATTGGGACATTTTGTTTGCCAGAGCATCGTCCGTTGATCGGCAGGTGCCCCACATGCAGGTGAGGTTGGCTTGGGACCCTAAGTTCTTGGTGGGAACCCTATGCACCCTTAATAACGTTCTTGTTTAACTTGTTCAAAATCAAGTGAAGTGATGTTACGGGAAGCAGGTTACACAGATTGTCGCTCTAACTGGAGTTGCAGCACATATAGTAAGTGACTCTACATTAAACAGTCTGTTCAAAGAACCAGTTTGTCGCACTCAGACAAAATATGCGCCATCAGCAAGGAAGACAACAAGCGCTGACATTTTTAACGCCTCTTCTTTCAGGAAATTAAGTACATAAGGGTAATGAGTCAACAGTGGCAATATGTAGAGTCGTGGATGAGATATGTATCTTTGGTTCCCTTTGGTAACCCTTTGGCGGCATAAATGCTATGTTCTTGTGCAACCTCATGCAGCTTCCGCCAGGAAGGTAGTATTAGTATTTGTTAACAATAAAGTCTTTCCTGTTCCAGCGCCCCACGCTTTTACAATCAAATATTATAATTAAAACCACATAGTTTACACGTCAGCCCGGAAATAGAGACAACTTGAACGATCCTTAATTATTTTTTTGTTTTATGTGCATTTAAAAAAGCGTGTTTTTTTTGTGTTTTTTAAACTATTAATTTATTTTATACTTTGGTCTTTGATAACAAAATATTTTTAACATTTATACATTTATTTTAAGTAGGCGAATGAGCCCGCATCCTCTCCATCTCCGCCTGGGCGTCTGTATTACATGGCGTTTTATCTGTCAGCTTATAACAATCTAGCTCTTCAATCGGGAGAGCACTAAGTGATTTTACTCCACTCAGGGCCACATACGCCTCTCCAGCCGCAAAAGTACGGGACCCTGACTACATCACTGCGTGGTCTACAATATATAATTGGTTTGTTATAACCTTGAAACTGATCGTGTTCAAAGTCCATTACATGGTTTTCTCACAAGTGCAAACACGTCTATGATACGATATTCCATTATGGAATGCCAGTGCCTATCTTCCGGCTTCATCATCAGACCTTGAAACCTAGTCGTGGCCAAAGATCATTTCAAGACTTTTATAAGAAATCCAAAACGGCTATGATACGATTTTCCTATTCCTATGATACGATTTCCATCATGAAGTTCAAGTTCATGTCTTCCAGCTCCATCATCAGATCAGTTTGACAGTACCATATTGTTGTATTGTCATCAAAACTACATACAACTGCCAATTTTCATTACGCTACGACCCTTGGAAGATGGTTAAATTAGTTATCTTAGATTCCATTACATAGTTACATACATGTCAAATTCCAGTTCATATCTTCCGGCTCCATCATCAGATCAGTTTGACAGTACCATATTATTAAATTGTAATCAGAACTACATACAGCTGCCAATTTTCATTACGCTACGATCCTTGGAAGATGATTAAATTAGTTAGCTTAGACACGACGACCTAATAAAAGCGTGTTAATAAAGCATATCACTGGTAACTAGGTATGAAATCATGTTGCCATAATAATTTCAAAATATCTAGCGAGTAATTTGTTTTTTAACCGACTTCAAAAAAAGGAGGAGGTTTACAATTCGTCGGAATCTTTTTTTATGTATGTTCCCCGATTTCTCTAAGACGCCTGAACCGATTTCAAAAATTCTTATTTTGATTGAAAGAGTATACCTCCTAGTTGGTTCCATGATCATCAGGTCAGGATCTGAGCAGGGAATCCTGAGAAATCTAAGGAACTCTTCAAATTTTATAAGCACACTTGAAGCGATTTGACGGTAACAACCCAATGTCGACGTCGAGTTTGGGCTCGTTTGAGTCTTCTTTACATGGACTTTGATGCTAGATAATTTCCATGGTCTGATGACAGAGTTGGAAGGTAACCATGAGATCTTTGTGATACAATAACCCAATCTCATCGAGTTTAAAGTCGTTTGACTCGTCATTACATGGACTTTGGTACTGGATGTTTTGCAGGGTCTTATGATGGAGCAGGAAGGTGGCCATGGGATGTTTGTAATACAAAGACGCAATCCCATTGAGTTTGGGCTTGTTTGATTCGTTTTACATGGACTTTAGTGCTGAATGTTTACCAAACTCTGATGATGGAGCAGGATGGTGGCCATGGGATCTTTGTAATACAATAACGCAATATCATCGTGTTTAGGCTCGTTTGTTTTGTCTTTGGTATTGGATGATTTTTGGGCTCTGATGATGGAACTGAAACGAACGTGTTTAGGCTAGTTACTTGAAAACAAAAAAAATACTTGAAATTGCTAGAAAGGTACAGGTCTACATTTCAGAATTGAGGCACGTAAAGAAGGCCTCCCCATCATATACCACCTACACTATCCATTGTACCTACTTACCCCCTTTTACTATTTTTATTAGTATACCACTAAAAAGCAAAAAATAAAATTATTTTTAAATAAAAATTAACCATTTTCAAAAAACACTAAGAAACTAAAAAACAAACAATAATTGGTTTTGCAGCAAACATTTTAGAACGCAAAAAGTTACTAAATTACAAACTACCTATTCTATCAACAACGAAAGTTATATAAAAATGTGTAGAGGTTTTATAGTCAGATCAGAAATACTTGCTTGGCAAATAATTAACAAAACAAAATTCAACTTTCCCCATGAATCAGTATCATTATTAAAAAGAGATAATTTGACATTTACGCATCCGATTGACATAGCTAATGAATTTAACAAATACTTTATTGACTCAATTGAAAATAATATTCATACAGACATTGCCAGCAGCAATAATTTTGAAAATTTGACATCTCATTCATTATTTATGCTACCAGTGACATACATTGACATAATAAAAATAATTAATGACTTAAAAAACAATAACACTGTCGGCTACGACGGCGTATCTACAAAAGCCATTAAATATGTCAAAGAAATAATTGCACCGCCACTAGCGCACATTATTAATAACTGCATTACCGAGGGAATATTTCCAAATGAATTAAAAAAGGTTGTTATAAAACCCCTTTTCAAACGCAATGACAAAACAGATGTAAAAAATTACAGACCAATTGCGAAAATTCCGATACTTTCAAAAATAATAGAGAAAGTAATATATAATGCTGTGTATACTTACTTTGAAAAATATAAACTATTCTGCATTGAACAAAAAGGGTTTCGAAAAAATACTACAGTCAATATGGCATTTTTTGACCTAATATCTAATATTTTGACTTCCGTAGATAAAAGGAATCCAATATGTGCTATATTCACTGACATGACAAAAGCCTTCGATTTTGTCGATCATAACATCCTTCTTCAAAAATTGCACGGCTATGGTATAAGAGGAAATATCCTTAAACTCTTACAATCATACCTTAGTGATAGATCACAGTATACAGAAATCTCTAGAATATGCCCAATTAGTAAGATAGAATCAGTATACACATCTGAATCTAGACATGTAAAATATGGTGTGCCTCAAGGCAGTGTATTGGGACCGTTATTGTTCCTAATATACATTAACGATCTCCCAAAAGCGATAACACACAAAATGGTTCTCTTTGCTGATGACAGCACAGCAATTATTGAGTGTACTAATCCTCATGACTACCAAAATGAAATCAATAGCGCTGTAAGTGCAATTATAAAGTGGCTTGATAAGAATAATTTAAGAATAAATTTAAGCAAGACAAAAGTAATGCATTTCCATCAACGTCGTGCAAACCCAACTATTTCCGTTACATATAACAACTGTTTGATAGAAGAGGTCACTAGTATTAAGTTTCTGGGTATAACTATCGACAATAAACTCACTTGGAAACTCCATGTAGAAGATATATGTAAGCGCATAAGTAAATCCGCATATGTACTTTTCCAACTTTCGAAAAAATTAAATATTGAAACCTTGCTGACAGCGTATCATGGTTTAGTAGGTTCAACTCTTAGATATGGTATTGTTTTCTGGGGACAATCAACTGAAAGAGAGATTGTATTCAGAATGCAAAAGCGTTGCATTAGGTCTATGTGCGGTCTACAAACCACAGACAGTTGTATGCCTTACTTCAAATCATTAAAACTTTTAACATTTCCGGCACTATATATATTAGAAACTGCACTTTTTGTAAAAAGAAACCTACATTTATTTATTAAACTATCAGCAGTCAAGAAAACTCAATTACGTGCTCAGTACAAAAATCAATTATGTAACACAAAATGTAAGACTGCCCTGATGTACAAAAGCTTTTTCGGAATCGCTCCTAGAATATATAATAAAATTCCTAATTTCATAAAAATAATGCCATTGTCTAAATTCAAAAAATCGCTGGAGAAAATTCTTCTTGATAAATGTTATTATGCAATAGACGAGTTTTTAAACGATAAAGAGTTATAATTTTATTTATGTTGCATTTAAAATTTTGACATCTGTAATTTTTATATTTTTATTATTATTTTTTTAACTTTTATTTTTATGTTTAATGAATATTATAATGTTTTGTTTATTAGAATGTATAATAAAATTGATTCATGTACTTATTTTTTTAGCATATTCATCTGCATGTGTATTTGTACGTCTGAAGACAAAACATAGCGTCCTATTTTATGTGTAAGACCTATTGTATACCTATGTTTCACAAATAAACTATTTGATTTGATTTGATTTGATTTGGCTTGGCCCCGTCTCCAAAAATGTTTGCTCCAAAACCAATTATTGTTTGTTTTTTTAGTTTCTTAGTGTTTTTTGAAGTTGGTTTTTTTTATTTAAAAATAATTTTTATTTTAACACGCTTTTATTAGGTCTTTTATTAGGCTTTTTAAACTATTAATTTATTTCTATATTATCATGGAAAAAATACATATTTTAATCAATCTTTCACACACCGGATTACGTTTTTCATAGTAACGATTTGCTATGGTCAATTTAAACATTGTGTTTCTTGGATTTGTCTGCATACGTACGTGTTAAGAGATAGTGTTGATTAGTGATGTTACGGAAATTAAATATTTAAAATACTATTATACATACCTCCGGTTAGGTGGTGTGACGATATACGCAAAGTGGCTGGCAGTGGCTGGACTTTGGAGTTTTTACTGGATGGTATAATATTTGTGGATAGTAAATTTCTATAAGAACTCTCAAAAGTCTTTAAAGAAAGCGAAACTGACGCCTAAGTGTGTGTAAGGCACAGAGCGAGCGACAACAAACAATAAAATTATTCCAACTCGAGACTCTCAGCATACCAGTGTATAGACACTCTAGGTTCTCTTACTAGGCTTTAATACCACATAAAGAAATATCCAATTAGGCATTTGACTGTAACCAAACGTCAAGGCGGTAACGAAGCAATGCTATTAAATTAAACATGATAGTTAGTTTTTACCAACTTAATTGTAATTTAGTTAAAAATGGCAATGGTAATGTACCACATGATAACTCAGTAAAGAGTAAAGACTAAAATGCTAAATGCTTTTACTCGGTAATAAATTTTACTTGACAATCTAATTCAGCATTTCCCAAACTACGAGTCGTGACCCACTGGTAGTTCGAGTGAATATTGAGTGGGTCTAGAAAAGTAAGGCAACGTATCTTCTCTTTACGCCGCTGTCCTCCAATTTATGCCCATTTTTGTCAAATAACAGCCAAGAAGTCTCAAGACTAAAATTTTTGTTTGATGGGTCGAAGCTCTATCTTTGTTTGATGGGTTGTAACTTTGGAAATCATTGATCTAATTAACCAATAAATATTAAATGCATTAATATTCGTTTCTAAAAACTACTGACCGGATTTTGATGAACCTTGGAAAACTTGAAAAACGAGATATAAACGTAACATAAATAAAAAAATACGATATCAATTTATTTACCGAGAAGTTTTTGGACAAACATACACTAATTGTCAAGCCTATGTTGTTCATTAGATACACAAAACAAATTTTATCAAAATTTTTACCTGATTTTTTAAATCTCTTGAAAATAATAAAAAATGCGTTGTAACAATTATTGTAATAGTTAGCACATATTAGGATATGTTCTAACTATTACAATAATTATATAACTTGAGGATACCCGCAGCTACGACCGAACATTTATTTTCAATTTAAATGTTTCTGCCTGATGCCATGGGAATTTCATGGTTCATGCTTAACATACATGCTAAATTTTAGCTTCTTGCGCCTTATGTTCTTGTCTGTAGCTTGGCATTCAGTCAGTAACGCAAGAATTTTTTATATACAGATGGCTGAGCCGCTGCCTTACGAGAAAGTTACGGAGAATTCTCAATCATGCAGGTTTTCTCGAATAATTCATAAGGAGCTTCTACCCTAAAGTGCCCTTACTTTAGGGGAGATCGTTACGATTTATAAGCCAAATTAATATGTACATCTTTTTCCATATTTATTGAAGTTAAAATATTTACGTCTTTTTCTTTAAAAACAATTTGTTTTGATACTTTCCGATTTATTTTTCATCGTTTCAGTTGCTTTGCATATCAAACAAATTGGTATTCAAAAAATATCAGACCATTCCAATATAAACTTTAAAACTCAAAACGCATTTTTGGATTAAAATACTGATAACATTTACCTTGTTTTCAGGTTTACTCACAATTTTTATTGTTGTTACACGGGTTATCAGCAACTGTTTGGTTCCGTTTTCACAACTGGAATGTCGATAAGTACAAAACTGCACAATATATAGGAACTTCTGTACTTCATGCATGGTAATGCAGTACCTACAAAATTTCGCACAGTCTTATCTAGAGAGAAATAATTATATCAAGTGCGAGTCGGACTCGCCCATGAAGGGTTCCGTAGTAGAGTTTCCGTAAATTCTCTTAACATTACCACTATCTTCACCTAACCAAATACCACCACCACAATTTTTTTCCAGCAAGAATATCTTTGTTTTCCATAGTGTTTGTACAAATGACAAAGCTATACTTGCGGTTTTTGCAGATATGCTAGATACTTATCTCAAATACTGCCGACTGTATCTCGTTCAAGCCAATTTTCGTTGAAAGTTTTTATAACGATCTACAGCATATATATTTTTTTTTACGATTTGTCATTCTCTTACTTTAAAAGTTAGAGGGACACACACACCCACTTTGGCACCGTATATCTTTCAAACGATTGAATTTGACGAAAAATGGTTTTAGGAACTTCAAAGTAATTTTTAACGACCCATTTTCCACAGCAGTTCCACGTATGAAGAGCTCCACTTAATATTGAATATTTTTTATTTTGTATAACGTCGAAAGCGGTTTACAGAATACATCTACCTACCAATTTTCAAATTTGTAAACTGAATAGTTTTAAGAATTATTCCGAGTCAAATTTCTCACTCACTGACCGATCATCAAAAGTCTAAGGCACTTCTAGCAGACATAGAAGCTTCTAATTTAGTATATAATTAGTGTTTAGTGTATGTATCAAGGAAAATCTCAAATATTTTTCAACTGCTGTCCAGTTTTCGAGATACATCAACTGCATAAATAACTTTGTAATCCTATATAAATATATATTATGGCATTACAAAATTACATTTACACTTAGGGTTTTAATTAAGAAAATTCGTTGTTGGTGCACAAGAAGTAGAAAATACCGTAAAGGACAAAGTAGTCGACTATCTATAAAAAGAAATGAGATCCCATTAAAAACAATACTTGTCAAAAAAAACAAATCTCGCTACCGCAAAAAGTTGTGAGATCCATGGAATACCAAGTCGGGTAATTAAAAATCTTTAATGTTTTATATAAATATATTGAATTGGCAATCTATTTATATAAAACATTAAAGATGTATAGTGTCCCTTAATTTTCTCAAAAAGTCTTACAGAATACATCTAAGGTTGTTGCGTCATTAAGTGGATTTGACATACGGCCGGACAGACATGTGTAGCGAATTTATAAGGGTTCCGTTTTTTGCCAGTTTTGGTTACGGTACCCTAAAATGCGGTTTACGTACTGATACCGATGCCAATATAATGAAATGATTGTTTTTAAACTGGATGTCGTTTGTGGTTTCATGCACCCTAATTGTATATTATTGGTCAAATATAATTATAATTGGGTTGGTACCCATTGCTCCCCTGATGTTGGTCCTCCCCTATGCCTTAAGCTTTATTCATTTTAAAGTATTTTTATTCACACTACTTCTTTAGATATCATCTTTCATTTCCTGTGATTGTGGTACAGTCGAGAACTAAAGGTAAAGATAAAAACTTGAATAGGTTTGTTCCACGTTCACGTCTGTCATTCTCCCCGCATTCGCAAAAATTATTTGCTCCATGTTGAATTTGATAACTTTTCGCTCCTCTTTAAAGTACCAAATACAATACGATGAATTTTTACTACAGTGGTATTTGTTACTACATTTCATGACAATACCTGCAAATATTTAAACAGCACCCACTCCAGGAATCATTTTACATAAGCTCGCAGTATTTCTAAAATTGTATGAGAAGTTCTTTTTAACCAGCTTCTTTAAAGGTGACTAACTTTTGTGTATTTCTGTTATCCTGGTACTTTACAAAACAAATTAATGCTTGATAACTTTGAAACCAGCTGCGCCTTAGTTCTGATCATTTCTTTTACCCTGGAAGTTTCTAAAACGCCCGTCATAAGTATTTCAAAGTTAACTTGAAATTAATGTCCAACTGAAAGTATAATATAGTTGTCCACGTTTAGAAAATAACTGTAGGTTCGAGGCAAATAGGGATAAAAAATTGGGCAAAATTGGAATTAAATATTAAATTTAAAATAGATATTATCTTCTGTGCCAGAAATGGAATAAAATGTAGGGCATAATTGTATGTGGGGCAAAACTTAGCGTGGTGAATATGGAACAAATTGTTTAATTGAAAATTAAGTCGTACATAGACATTTTAAAGCATATAGGGTTTGGCGTCGAGTTTTCCGTCTTTTCGCTAAAAAACTATTTATTTTGCTTCGTATTTACCTAAGTACGACGTGACTACGTACGTTGCGATACTCGTGTAAAGAAATAGGGTAGTGACATTCTGTATTTTTAATTCTTTACCTCACAGACAACGGTTTAACCTATGCCGAGTAAATTTTGCTGTTGGATATATTGCTTCAATTAAAACAAGGAAACGTAATTAAAATTGTATAGAAAACCCGTGAAGTCCGATATAATATATGACGTTTCAGATATTTTTTGTCACTAGAAAATCAGTGTATTTCGAAGCTCATAAACTGTTTAAGACATGGGAGAAAATAATCTGGAAAACTGTTGACTTTATTGTATGTGAAATATGATTATCATTAATGGTTCTGTTAACGCTATTCACCTTGTAGTACGGGAGCCCATGAAGGGCTTTCGGGATTTACTCGAACGAGCGCGTCATATATCCATAGCATCCATGTCCTACGTTTCTTATCTATACTAATATAATAAAGCGGAAGAGTTTGTTTGTTCGTTTGAACGCGATAATCTCAGGAACTACCTGGATCTGAAAAAATCTTTTTGTATACGATAGCCCAGTTATTTCGGAAGGCTATAGGCTATATAACATAACCTTTGGGGCCGGGCAAAAGGCTAAAAGATAATGTCGGCTAATCTCAGGCACTAGCAGTCGCATTTTAAATATTGTTATTGGCTATGATAGCCCAATTATTTCGAAAGGGTATATAAAATTACGCCACGACTTTTAGGGGTCAGACAAAAATAATAAAATGGTCAAATGAGAAGGGGGAGAGTTGGGTCAAAGGCAAAAAAGGCTAAACGAATAGGATACAATCTATCGTTTTCGAGATTTTCAGGACGCTGATTAATAATATGAAATTTATTTAGTGATCTAAGATGGCGGACGGGAAATCAAAGATGGCGAATGAGAAAATTTTAAAAATCAATATGGGTATCGCCTTCGATATTTTAAGGGGTGGGCAATCGAAATACAACATCTATTTCGTGATCAAAGATGGCGGATGCGAAAATTTTAAAAAATCAATATTGGTATCGTCTGCGATGTTAAAAGGGATGGGAAATCTAATTACAACATCTGTTTCGTGATTCAAGATGGTGGATGGGAAATCAAAGATGGCGGATGGGAAAAATTTTAAAAAATCAATATGGGTATCGTCTCTGATGATTTAAGGGATGGAGAATCCAAATGCAACATCTATTTCGTGATCAAAGATGGCGGATAGGAAATCAAAGATGGCGGATAGGAAATCAAAGATGGCGGACGGGATTTTTTTATAGTCGCTATGGGTATCGTCTCTGATATTTTAAGGAATGGGAAATTCAAAACACCATCTGTTTCGTGATCAAAGATGGCGGTTGGGAAATTTTAAAAATAATATTGGTATCGTCTCCGATGTTTAAAGGGATGGTGAATCCAAATACAACATCTATTTCGTGATTCAAGATGGCGGATGGGAAATCAAAGATGGTGGCTGGGAAAACTTAAAAATCAATATGGGTATCGTCTCCGATATTTTAAGGTATGGCGAATCCAAATACAACATCTATTTCGTGATTAAAGATCGCGGATGAAAAAAAATTTAATTTAATATGGGTATCCTTTCCGATGTTTTAAGCTATGAGGAATGCAAATACAACATCTATTTCGTGATCAAAGATGGCAAATGGGAAATCGAAGATGGTGGACGGTTTTTGCTGGTTCATCTATCAATACATACCTATAGGTATATAAAATTCAATCTTCGTTTGTTTGTATACCTTTGTAAACTCTGAAATTTTAGATTAAGCATTGATGGCTTTGGTTACTTTGTTCAGAATTTCCTAGAAATGTGGTTTGAAAAAAAAAGGAATGAGCAAAAAGACCTTTAAAAGGCGATACAGGGTTTGCCGGGACAGCTAGTACTAATATATAAAGCTGAAGAGTTTGTTTGTTTGTTTGTTTGGTTGAACGCGCTAATCTCAGGAACTACTGGTACGATTTGAAGAATTCTTTCTGTGTTAGATAGTCCATTTATCGAGGAAGGCTATAGGCTATATAACATAGCGCTATGAAAGACGGGAGCTGGGCAGTAGCCTTAAATAACGCGGGTGTAACCGCGGGCATCTTCTAGTTTTTAATAAAGGTGGTCGTGCAAAATATATGCAAAAAAGAAAATTAATCGGGCGTATCAGATTTTGTAAGGGGATATTAAGAAAACCTAAAAAGAGGCTCTCATTAAATAATCTGACGATTTGTGTGTGACGCAAAATCGTACTACTTGAACGTGCATAAAGAATTCGCCATTTTGAGATACTCTAGCGTGTCAGATTAAGATGTTTATGCTTCATCCTAACGTCCTAGACGTGCTTTCTCATAATATGACGATTATCTGGAGGAATCAGTGCAACAGTTTTTTTTTCAGTTTTGATATCAATAGTTGCTACCCCCACCGATGAAACGGCATACATTATTAACATTTTTATAATTTTATCATCTTACCTTGCAATCCAATAGGTCTCAATGACGATGGAATAAATCACAATTTAGCATCGTGGGCTCCACTACTATTGGGGTTCAGATTTATTTAATAATGCGGGCAAATTCTGGACGTCACGTTCATCTTTAAGCTATGAGGAAAATATATCTGCATGTCAGAACTTAAATGCTACTTATAATGTTAATCTTAAAATAATAGTTTTCATAAAAATATATTTATTATTACCACTAATAACACAGATACATTGATAATTTTAAAATTGGTATTGTTGTATAATAATTTACAAAAGGATTCTTCTACATTATTAGTTATATTATTCTAGGCCTCAATATATTCTCTCCTACTCAAAATTGGTGTTTTCACATCTTACTCTACGATCAAATATTTATATTAACATAGAATGTTCTTATTTGCCAGTATTTGGGTTGAATCCACTAGGTCTTTGCGGGTAAGTTTGTGGATTATTCAAATTGTTTGCAATCTGTTCCTTATTTACAAAGAAAAAAGGTTGCTTGTCCTGCGGCAGGTTGTTCAATTTATTCGCATATTCTCTGTCACCGTTCAGCTGGGCTGGTATTATCTGGTCTCCATATCTGTCTTCTAGTCCTGATGACACTACTTCTGGGAAGCCAATTGGTTTAGTGCCGGCGTAGAATGGCCGCTGGCAGAAGCACGGCACTAGAGCGAAGATGAAGACTAATGTTGTGGGAGACATGATGATCTGCGAATAAAAAAGAAGGTTAAAATAAATCAATTCATCATCATTTCATACATGGGCCTGCAATAATTTCAACTAGTTTATAACGCGGCAAAAATATGAAGCACTAGCTGTTTTATCTGTGGTGATTTATGCTAAAATCATTTCGACCTTGGCCTACATTTTTGTGTGGAATATGCATATGTGATGCAAAGTAATAAATAGAGTAAAACGTCGGTAACAGAGCGTGAAAATATATTTAGCTAATAACTACAATAATATGTGGTCTGGTTTGTTTATTTAATAGAAGTAAACTACGAGTATTTCAATCGATCATTTACACATCGTTTTATGCTATTTGATTTTTATGAAAACTTAGATATTTGTCTCATTAACGAAAACATAATTTATTTTTGCCTCCAACTACACCAACCATGCAGTCGTGTGGGATTCGAAACCACAACACTCGGCGCAGTGTCAAGTGTCGAGGCAGCCGCTTAAACCACTACACCAACCATGCAGTCATCACATGTGAAAATAAACTGTAGTTACTGATTATCCTAAACTTAACCTGTTTAGTAAAACCCTTAGGGTTAGGTTGAGCTCGCTCGGTCAAAGAAACAATTAACAATCTACTACGGGCATTAATACCTTTTGAAGAATCAGTAGTGCCTTGGCATATAAGGAAATTTTATCTGCTCCTTAGTATGTTAATCTCATAATTAATCTAACGTTGGCGAATCTTTATCCCTTTGCAAGAGCTCTAATTTCATCAAGCGTTTGAAACCAGGATAATACGATTGACTTATATAGTTAGTAGGGTTTCATTAGCCTGATACCAGGGTCCCAAGCTGGAGGAACATTCCAACCATCTTCCCTATTGAAATTAGGATGTTTTTTAATTTCAATAGCTTCACGTATAATTCTTGGAATAAAGCGGTGTTCTTTTGCGAGTATCTGTGGTTTATCAAATCGCAGGTAATGGTTGGTTCCTTGTTCTACATGTTCACGAAGTCTGCTGTGTGTGTGTGTGAAACCCAAGAAGGACAAAGTCACCAGAAGACATCAAGACACAGTGAGCACATTCTGCGTAGATAGTAACACCAATAGTTGAAAAATGTTCAGGTACTTTGAGATAACTTATAAATTCAAGACAAAGACAAATATCACCTCAGTCTGCCGTGAACACGAATCCTGTAAAGAATTCGAAACGTCGGCTAGTAATAAAAATGTAGTTTCTAGATCGTTCGGTTTAAATGTAATAACAAATAACCAGTGAAACCAATATAACGCGATAAAATCCGTAAACTGTAGTTTAATTTCAATGTGTAACATTCGCGTAAACCCAAGAAAATATTATAGTGACATCTTATACCTTTAATAATAGATATTAATTAAATGGACAATGTATTTATTCATAATTGATAATAATATGAAGATGTTATTAAACCTAATAATAGAATTGAATAATTGCAATTTTATGGATGATTTATTCAAAATTACTAATATACTTAATCTTTCTCTCATCTCTAAGGGGTTAAAAATCTATCATGCCGGTAAAGCCACCGGCGAAATTAAGTAAATATTTCAGTATATAAAAAATCAAACGAATTTCCTAACGAAAAAATCTTAGATGACGATAAAAGTATAATCAAATTTAATAATTACCTTGTAATGATTTTTTATTCACAATAAGGTACACAGGCACAAAACTACTGTTTGGTTCCGTTTTCACAACTGGAATGTCGATAAGTACAAACACTGTTCATTATATAGGAACTTTTGTACTTCATACACGGTAAAACCGCACCTACAAAATTTCCCACAGAGCTATAAAATATCTAGAGAGGAAAATTCAGTTTCCGTCCTGACATGGCTGACTGTCTGATCAAAAGATTGTCTTACACAGCCAGCTATAAGATTTTCGAGTGCACAAAATATAAATATTAAAGCAGTGTTTTTGCTATCTTAGTCAGTATGCCAAGCAAAACGTTATGGGGGAGCAAATTATTCCAATCTGGCCAATCTTTTCATCAATCTAGCCAATCAACATCCAATCATCTATCCATCTAAAATTTTGGTGATTAATGATTTGAACAGCAAGCCTTTATAGAAACCAAGTGGATCACACTGATATTTAGATAAATTTGATCGTGCACTGACTTTTTGAATTTCATATTTGTAGGGACGTTGACTTATCGGTCTCTATAGTCATGAAAAATTGTACCTATAAAAATTTGAGTCCCGACTGGAAATCTTTGAATGAACTTCCACTTGACTCCTAAACGAAGGGCCCATCCCACAACATCCACAAAGCCAGTGAGATGATATTTTTAGTTTGTGTCACTCCACAAATAAATAATGGAATGCCCAGTCTACGCATTCCGTAGTCAACAATAAGCTTACACTCACGTTTCTCGTTACTTATAATCGCAACACATCCTCACCAAGCATTTGCATTAACACTGACTCATACAAACTCACGGCTTTAATCATTAAAACAATGAAATATATAATTTTTAATATAGAAAAATCTACTTGAAAAACTGCCTGTATTAGATACGAATTTATAATATTCGTAGGCATGAGCAGTAAAACTTTGTCTAGCATCTTTAAGTAAGACTCAACCTCAACCTTTGTCAATAGGAGGATTTGGCCTTCTATACTTCTTCCTACCACGCTGGCCAGACGGGTTCATATAGCGTTTGACGACGAGTTTCCCGTCTCTTCCCAAATACACTACTTGATTCGTGTATTTTCCTTAGTCGCATCTTATGACACCCGCGGTATGAAATGTGCTAGTGACACTTTGTATTCTTAATCCGAATCAAAAGAACGTGGCATACATTCCGAACGACAACTTAAAACAAATTGTATTGAATCCTCTAATACTTCTTAAGTTTATTTGTCTGGACTTAATCACATCAACTAAGGTATAAAGCTGTCTTATTTCCGTGACGTTTTCAACGGCTTAAATCTGTGGAATAAAACTCGTTAAATAAACTTGCATGATGTATAAAAACCGCAAACTTTAAAATCTTTCATTACTTGTTTACCTGTTATTTTAAGAATCCGAAAGTTTTACTCCTTTCACCGGTTTTGTTACTTGAAATTGACACCAAAATAGCATGGTAAGGACAAACATGGGAACAATAATTATGCACTGGAAGTCTTAAAATATCTGCAATATACATCAAACATAGTGCTTATTTATTTATCTATACATATTATGGTCCCCGGGTCGGGCAAAGTGTTATTGGGTTTTTCCTTTAGGAAATTCTCAGTAGCAGCACGGAGTCTGGTAATGTGCCCGGTACGGCAATAGGCTCGCCCCCTATTACGTGGGGCTAAAATAAATCTGGCGAAAAGTGATTGTAGCAATATACCTATGCTTACCTCTTCAGGGATATAGGCGTGATACTATGTATGTATATTATAAAAGTCCCCGCCGAATCGTGTCTGTATGAACGCGATACAATCGAGAACTACCAAAGGGATTTTTGTACGGTTTCACCAATAGGTAGTGCGGTTCCTGAGGAAGGTTAAGGTGTAAAATTCACGCGGGCAAAGTCTTGTGCCTAAATAAATTGTCAACGATAGAACGTTTATATGTATACTAATCTAGGGTACTCAACTATTAGGTAGGTACTAAGGTAGCATTTGCTACCGCGCCTTAGTAGCATCTTAACTCTTTGGCTGCTTATAGTCAAGTATAGATGAAAGTTGTGACGTTCCAAGACGTACCCAATGAGTAACGTACTAGGTATAATTTGATTTCTCATCTAAGTACTTATGTTCGTGGCAATAAAATAAAGGATACTGCTTAGAAACTTTATGTTCCAATGTCGGTGGCGGTCAAAAGGATAGTGTACAAAAAGCCTCTTTACTCTTCCCAAGCACGTCTCACTAGGTTTATTTAAACTCAGGTTATTTACTTCACAATCTTCTTCTATCCACATCCAAAAGCATAGAAAAGCCTTACTGCTTTCAACAGGAATGTGTTGTCTCGTGAAGGTAAGTACATATTCTTTTACAGACTATAGACGTTAAGTAACAATTCGAACTGTTACGACTTGTTCTGTAAGACAGTTAACTCGTGAAAAGTGGCTAACTTGTTTATTTAAGCATCGAACTTTAGATACGGGAAAACTTAGCCCGATTAACGTTGAAACCAATGTTATCGTTTTTCGCTTGGTAGGACACCAACTACCTACGACCAGGTAATTGACAATTAAATAGATTGTAAGGGCTGTCGGACTGTACACGGTACAACAAATACTTAATGACTTAACTTTGGAAGCAGTATGGAAGACATTTCATTTCATTTCGTTCATTTCATCTCATTTCACATGTTTGAAACTCCTGAAATTAGAATACGCTACAAGTCATTCATTATTATCTGAATATAGTTGTATATTACCTAAAATCTTCTTTACTATATAGCAAACGATACTTAACTAACCAAGATCTATTAATCTTCAGTGGCTTTTAATGTTAAATGTCTTTTGATGCCTTCCGCTGAACAATAGCCAAATGTGCTCAAACCGCAAGTACTAAAAGGAAAAATATGAGTACCAGGAAAATTTTGTTAGTTCATCATAATGACATTGACACGAAAATGCTTATCTGATTCATGTGAAACCTTCACTGTCATATAGTGCAGGTTAGCCCTTACACAGATTGCACTAAATAAGGGCACTTGGAAATTCTACTAATGTTAGAACAGTGAGAGTCCCTATGTATGTTTTGTTTTTGTTACTCAATCTTGCCAAAACGACTGACCGGATACAGATTGGCGCACCAATAGTTTACAGCATAAAATATTCTTTATTATACTCCTTAAAAACACTATATAATTATTAGTTACATTGCGTAATGCGATTTCACAAAATGTAACAATCATATGTGAGCGATCTCGTCCATACTATCTTTAGATCATATTCCTCCTGGTGTAATCTGATTCGACTGAATATTAGCTTTTCCATAGAGCGACTGCCTGTCTGACCTACGATGTAGGGATATCGATATTCCATGGTTTGGACTAGTGTTAGTAAATTCAGAGGTACATATTGCCTATAATGACTGTCAAAGATCTTCATCACAGCCGAGAACGACGGCTGAATGTACTCTCCGAGGCACGGGCGTCAGTGCATGGCAGTCTGTTCGTATCTTCACTAGGCTATCGCTACCTCCATGTTCATGCTACCTTTCGATGGAAAGGAATAATATTAACATAAAATTGAACACAAACTAGAGGTGAATGATGTAGTCTGTACACAGAGAACGGTCAAATAAGTCGCCATCATTTGCTACGTAACAGTGATGTCAGCCAACGTCATCAAAATTACGACGAATCCTCTGACTTATCAGTGACGTTAGCGGTAGCTAAGCATGCACGATTGTTGTACATATCACCCATAGTATAGCCAATTAATACAGATTTAGATAGAAGCGCAGTTCTTAAGGATTTCGTGTGCCGATTCCAAGTGGAGACTGTCTACAGTTTAGTTCGTAGTTAGCGCCGTTGGCAGCGCTGGTGTCATTCTCCGTCTCTCTTGCTTTCGTAGTAAAGATACACAGAAGGAACGTTCGTTACTCTTGCTGTCGTAGAGATAGCTGTCACAGCGCTACTGCCACGCCACCAAGCAGCAATTTGGGTCACAGAACGTTTGTCTTCATAGCGCCCGTAAGAAATGCCCCTCTATGTAAATATCTGAGCTCTTTGGTATAGCCAAGATTTATATCCAGATAACGTATTTAAGCCTGCGGTCGTTTTATTAACGTAAATTGCATTGTTACTTTAGATTATACATGTCCCAATATTTAATCTATCCTGGGATTTGGCTACTAGAGATACATATGTAACATAAGCTCCATACAAAATGTGTCAAATATGTATATTATCTAATAGCCAAATCTAAGGATAGGCCTGTAGACAGAATGTATTGCAAAATACAGATTCTAATCATCAAGAACACAGACCTAAGCAAAGGTTTCCACATCTTGCGCATGAGAAACGAGGAAGCAAAGCGCTACGTGCGTTGGGTTCCACCAGTACTCGTGGTCAGAAGCACATTAAATAGGTAATGTGGTAATTAACAGTCATAACAGGAATACGTATATACAAGGAAAATATAACATTGGAGTCATGCCAAGTAACGTTGGCACGATGTTTAAAATACACATTTCTCAGAAGCAAAATAAGGGCTTACGGCTGCGCGTTTTGGAGAACACGAACAAAAGATGATATTAAACGAACGCACTGCAGAATAAACATGTTTGGTAAACATATAAATGCATCGAAAACCCACAGTATTTTTATACTGTGGTATTACTAAAAAGGCAGTTAGCAACGGCACACGGTTACGGCAAAAATACATTTTATATTCTACCAATTTATAAATAAACTTCCGAACTTTAAATAGCATTTCACGATACTGCCAAATGCTTTAATAACTTAAAGCATTTGAAGGTATCGTGAAATGCTCTATATTAAATTATCTCTCTATATCTCTATAAAAAATTTGGGTAAAATACCCAAATGCTATTATATTAAAATATGACTCAAAAGGCACTGTACAATACTTCTTGTTTTTACAAGAACTACTGAATAGTAGGAAAATAATGAACAGTGAATAAAGATTTCACCTTGTGACCTTGCCTTCATCTATTGTTACTACAGTGCGCATTCGGTCTGTCAGATCAATCATCTTGCCCGCTCCGAATGTATTTTTCTTTAGAGAAAAGACTGACACTAGACATAAAAGAACAAGACGTGCGTCTAGCTCCGCAATGAATATTACATAAATGAAGTCTGAAAACCTTTTCCAGGACATAGCGTCGTACTACGGCCTGTAGATAGGCTATTAAGTGGCAATTTGTATAAATTTATCGATCAGTTTCAATAATCACATAGCTCAGAAAGATAATAAGCTTAAGTTTTATACGCCTAATATATCGGTTGCCATAAAAAGCTGTCTTAAGCATAGTTTCTCTTTTTAAGTATTCACATTTGAAAAGCCTTTTCGGAAACATTACCCACACCTAACTTAAAAAATAACAGAAACATAGCCCTAGATAATGCTGTTCATTGGCTAGATCACAACCATCTTAAAATTATTATGACAAAAACAAACACTCTCCAATTTAATACATATGCAGGTAACAAAACCTCTCTTAACATAAAATACAACGGAAATCCGGTAGACTACGTTGATGAATGCGTATTTTTAGGTATCACAGTCAACAAATATTGTAACCGGAAATCCCATATCGAAAAGTAGACCAACAAAATAGATCAGTTTGTATATGTCATAAAAAATCTCCGGCAAACCGTTAATATTAAGACAGCCCTTATAGCATACCACACATACGTATTTTCTCAGATACGGTATTGTCATAGGGGCAACTCCGTAGACATTGATAAAGTACTTAAAACACAGAAAAAATGTCTACGTGCGATATACGGCCTAGATATAAGGGATAGCTGTAAACCCTTATTAAAAACTTATATATTGGAAATATGCCTACTCACAAAAAGAAATACCGCACTCTTTATAAAATTTGACGAATCGTCCAGACACAAACAAACAAAAATTAAAATTGCCTCAAATAATTAAGAACTGTTCAGAAGAAATGCATACTGCATGGCAATTAAATTATATAACCATCTCCCCCAATCTATAAGAGAACTATAAGAGTGTTTAAAAGGAAATTGTTTGAGTTATTAATTAGTAAAACGTACTATAGCATCTTAATGCTTAGATACTTAGATCTTTAGAAGACAGATTCACACTCTTATTATTATTGTAACACTATACATATAACTAAGAATATATTACTTTTCTTGTGTAATGCCATTATTATTAATGTTTGTACCATTTGCACGTCCCATTGGACAGAATATGCCGAAAGCAATACTATGTTAATTATAACATCTGTAATATCATATTCAAGCAAATAAATAATTTCACTTCATTTCATTTACGCGATTTATTATATATAGTAGCAATGGTCTACGCAAAAAAGGTCATCTTATATGTAGAGTATTACTTTAATCTAGTTATGATTATAGATCTAAGAAACGAAATGTGGGTGCTTAGAGCGGTTTCAGATTAGCGTTTTATACGCGCGTATAAGCTCGTTTTTAAAAGCGCATGTAGGCGCGTATAAGCGCACCTTTTGGCACACGCGCAACTCGTACGAGCGTTGACGCGCTTCTAAGCTCGTATAACTACGAGCCATCAGAATCCATGTAGACACTGACAAGACGTCACTACCGTTTCGAGCGAACACGCCCGTATACGTGAGTTTGGTTTTTTGAAGCGCGTAATATAGCGCGCGTGTAAGCGCGTATGCTGAAACGACCGTATACGCGCAGAAAAATACGCTAATCTGAAACCGCCCTTAAAGCGAATCTAACAAATTCTTTGAAATTAAACTGATTTTGTTGTTGTATAAAACCTTTCTTTACTTTACTTTTAAGATCAAGTGCACGCGACGCATAACATTTTTGACAACACAAAGCTTCAATTCTGCTACCAACATTCAACCAACGAACACTAAAAACACATCATCAGAATACTGCAGTCCACGGCCTTATAAAGACCTTTCTAATGACACACTACTGAGCTCGATTGCCGACTCCTCGTGTCCACCAACACTCTTTTAACCTCTACCGATGTCTTAGAAAACCTATTGTAGAATACAAATTCTAAACAACTCTAGCAAATCAGAACATTCCCCAAGTATACAGCTTACTTATTACAGTCTTTCGTCGTCTGTAAACAACGGTCGGGCTATGATTAATAAAATTGTTGTATCGCACGGGACTCGAAAACAATGCAACAGTAGAGACAAAGGATATCCAGGCTCAATAAGCGAAGAGGTAGTCATTAGTCATACAATTGAGAGGTGGTGGGATGCAATCTCACTCACAATTGATATAAATTCATACCTAAGCAATTGTTATTTTGCTGTAGTGGCTCAGGGCAGCCGGGGCACTTCTACTACACGACTTATAATACAATATATTTCCTCTGTTTTGCAAACCCGTGAACTAATACCACTAAACTACTAAAGATACCTTATATTTTGATTTTAAGCGTGACTTCGTTTTGAAACACGTTTGTATAAAGTCCACATTATGTACAAAAATGTATGATAATTCGAAAATACTTAGCAATTAAAGGGCGATTTTGAGCTATTAACATGCTGTCATCTATAATAGTACACGCAGTGTCCCAGTAGCTGTCATTATAGAGAAATCTCAAACTGTCTAATGGAAACATGTATACTTTAAAAACATTATTAAAACATCGCTCCTAAAATCTCGAAATGTCTTCATAAATTCAAAGTTATTTCATGCATATTTCGTGGAATCAAAGTAAATTCTATTATAATAACAACTTCGTAAAAACTCCGATAATTGTGCAAATGGTGCCGACTTTTTCAACTTTCTTATTTCGTATTGGAATATTAATATCAATGCCACCTCTAATATTGGATTTCGTGTGCCAGCGGAAATCTGATTGTTATTAGCGTTTCCATATAACATAATTGATATTGGATAACGGAACTTTGGTAATCTATTTATTAATACGTCAGGAGAAATCACAGACTGTCTCCGTGGTCCAGTGGATAACGTAGGCGTCTGCTGATCGGGAGGTCCCGGGTTCGATTCCCGGGTCAGGAAAAAGTGTAACTGAGTTTTTCCGAATTCTCAGTAGCAGCATGAAGTCTGGCAATGTGCCCGGTAACGGCTATAGGCTCGCCCCATTTATATTTCTATGGCTCGTCCCCTAATCCCACGTATTAGGGGACGAGCCATAGAAATATAAATTTATTATATTAAACAATCTTATTTATATATGTATTACTTATGAGATATATTGTGTTTCCATGCGATAGCCGAGTCAATATATTTATTTAAAACATTAAACATTTTTAATTAACCGACTTGGCATTACATGGATCTCTCAACGTTTTACGGCCGCGAGACTTGGTATTTTTGACAAGTATTGTCTTTATGGAATTTCATTTCATTTTATTCATTATTAATATTGAACTGAAAGACAGACACTCTAAACTAAACCAAAAGGGTTGAAAATGAATATTAAACAATGAACATCAACAACTGCCATAAGGGGTAAATGTCAACGAACGTCAGCCCGGGAAAACAACTCAATCTTACGTCATAAAAACACTGTTACATTTGTCTGGTATTACTCATTCTGTATTGTTATCGCATTGCGCTCGTGGCATATTAGGGACAAAAACCGCACATTAGAAAAACCCAAAATTACAATTGTATGTATATTTCGTTTATCCTCTTAATCCTAGAACTCAAAACTGACGAAGGCAACTTCTAACTAGTTCAAAGATCGGGGAAAAACTAATTTACAATATGCAGACTAGTAGATAAGATCGTCGCTGTTGGGTCCATGGAATTTTTTGAATAACTTTATATTGGACATAAATGTTGCCATTGAGCAGGCCGTCTGAAAACAAAACTGATTCTAAGAATATTCATTTTTATTAATTCTATATTTTAAATATTCAAGACTCTTGTAGTGTATAATTAGCATGCAGTAGGTTAAGTGTTATCGTTATACTTCTTCAGCTCTACCAAGACTTAATAACTCGTGTTTTACTGAGAACTTCAAAGAAAAGAGACATCACACATTAGCCGACATTATCTTTTAGCCTTTTTAGCCTTTTGCCCGGCCCAAAGGGTCGAAGAGTTATGTTATACAGCCTATAGCCTTCCGAAATAACTGGGCTATCGTATACAAAAAGAATTTTCCAGATCCGACCGGTAGTTTCTGAGATTAGCGCGTTCAAACAAACAAACAAACAAAAAAACAAACAAACAAATTCTGCCGCTTTATTATATGAGTAAAGATTAAGATATTTTTTTTTATATTTGATACAAATCTCCTTTATTGGGCGGATACTTCCATAGTTGTCGTTTTAACTGTTTAAGAAATATAACTGCAAACAGTATTTACACATACAAACTACTTAGTAAAGACTGTGTTATGCGGTATCTGTGACGTTTCGCTAGATCGGCCAATATGGCGACTGTGATTTGTCTGTCAGAACCATTACAATTTAACAAAATACTCGACAATCCAAATTTTGCGGATATATGTTGTCGACTCGATATCTTTATTTTTTAATGTTTTATTATTCAGGTAAGGTTTCGATGTACTCCTTGAGAAAATAATTATTATAAGATTTGACACTGCGATAGCAGCGCAGTCCGTCGGTTCCAATGTGAAACATTCCAAAATCCACAAAAACTTACAAATTAAATTAATAATTTGCAATAAAATAAAATTGCGACTATAATTAAAGATCTAAGCTATCCTATCTCTCAAGTAGGACCAGACTGCTCACGGTGTGCCAATTTAATTTAAAATCGGTTAAGTAGTTTAGGAATCCATCGCGGACAAACTTAAGGTCTCTTAATACTTGTTACGAGCTCTATGCGTTGGATGCGGATTTTCTCAGTGCTTCTAACTGCAAGATTAATAGTTACCTATGTTTTATACAACATTTTTATTTTGACTTCGTCAGCATTGTTTTATATTTAAAACTTAAAACAATTAGAAATATATGTTATAATAAATCGCTGACACACGTTTTTATGGAAGCAAATTGCAATAGAGAGACTAACAGACGCAGAAAGTCATTGTGTATTACATTGTCAATAATCGTTGCTAAATTTCAAAGAGAACATCGCGATGATATTTGCACGTCCGAGAGTCCTCTATAAAGTACATATGTATGGAGGATGTATGGAGGCATCAATATACGATGCCTCCATACTATTCTCTAAAGACATGTAAAGTCTGCCATTTCGCACTTAGTGAGAAAAATCCCGTGTCCAGCAGTGGGACAGCTTGTAAACAGGGCTATATATTATACAGATATTATAATTATATTATTATCCATAATAATAAAAATATAAAAATGTGAAACTGTAGTAGATGCTCCTAGAACTTCATTTTTGCTTACTGAAAAGAGTTTCTTCATTAAAATGTATGTGGGTGGAACCTTATTTTTTCCATCCTCAATTTCCCTGGATAAGGCAAGTGCCTGTATTCTTCATCTAGACAGCAGTCAAGCATCTTGTTTAAAGGATCAGTTGTCTACTTGACCCTTATAATGATGACAAAACATATCGCAGTGTTGATATCTTTGTTCACATACAATAATTTTAACAAGGTTTATATTTAAGTATTTATATAAAATTTGATTTTACAATTTTTGGAAAAATAGAGGCACAATAATAAAGTCACAAAGTGCTTATACATAAAAAGTTTTCACATTGGGTAGCTAACATAGCTTGTACTCAAGAAAATGATATTTTATTAGATGCCTAGAAATTTATTTGACAAGTATTTTCGAGATGATTAACATCATGTAGGTTTATAAGTTTTCTGTGAAGATTTATAATGCTACACAGAGGGTTAAACATAATAGGATTGGGATGGTATTCCATAAGCAGCTCAATGAAACATAAGTAAGTCAGCTGTCTGTATTATAACTATGAGCGATGCTCGCCAGAAGCGGTAATACATTTTAATGTGAGCTCATAAATTCACAAACTTTTTTGGCACAAATAAGTAACTTGGATCGTGAATAATAAAGATTTATCGTTTTATACTTACCAACTGCTAATCTTTTTATACCCAAGTTGATCGAAAACGATGTATCGGCGAATTTTTGTTGCTATCCGTAAGTAAGAAAAATTATCAAATGTGGCTTTGGAACAAAAAATGCTCGGTATATTTTATCTTGAGTTAATGTTCTGAAAGAAAAGTTTTGACTTGTGATGTTTATACTTAGTTATTGAACTCCTCGTACCTACAGGCTTCTATAAAGTTAGTTTTTGGGGCAAAAGAGGTGAATGGCCTCTAAGGTTTGTGGCATGCGTACATCAAAGCGAGCAATATTTTATTGGCTTTCTTGCGCGATTCTAAATAACAGAAAGAAAGTTGGATAGGGTAAATAACAGGAGGAGGAGACTATTAAGGCTAGCGTCCACTAGGCTCGCCGAGCCGAGCCGAATCGAAACGCAGAAAGTCGCCTCCTATATATGTATTTCTATGAACCTGCGTTCATTAGCGACGAGTCGCGGCGCGCCGAATCGAATCTACCGCGCGCATCGCTCGTCGGGCGAATTTCTGTTGCGACGCGTTTCGACTCGAATCGGCGCGCGTTAGTGGACGCGGGTCAGCGGATGAGTGTAGACGGGTACTATGGCGTAAATACCAACATAAAAAGTTATCCAAATGAATGAAGAGCTGTTAATTTCGCTAGTTCAGAAATATACTGAACTTAATGATCATGACTGCTTCATTAGTCTCGCGGCATAAATGTGCGCGTGGGATTGGGAGGTCTCGGGTTCGATTCCCGGGTCGGGCAAAGTGCTATTGGGTTTTTCCGTTAGGAAATTCTCAGTAGCAGCACGGAGTCTGGTAATGTGCCCGGTACGGCAATATGCTCGCCCCTTATTACGTGAGACCTGAAAATTCATGGCGAAATGTGGGTGTAATATTACACCTCTGCCTACCCCTTCGGGAATACAAGCGCGAGTCTAAAAAAAATTTTTGAGCATGAAGATACTCATTATCATGACGAGCAGCGTAGAAAAAATATATGGGAAGAAATAGCAGGAATAATGAACGAATTTGAAACAAGAACATATATTCGTCCAAGCTATCCTTCATTGACAACACAAGCACAATCTACAGCAGCCAGTCGCCGACTGCTGACTTCGATTTGATTCGTCTGTAATGAACGCACATGGATAAAATGCGACTCGGCGCGATTCGACGCGGTTCGAATGTAGTCGACGCCAGGCTTAAAAGTCTTTTTCATGTAATAGGTGGCAAACGAGCTGACGGATCGTCTGATGGAAACCCATTAGCGCCATCAATGGACACAAGCGACACCAAAAGAATCACAAGTCCGTCGCCATCCTTTGGGTAAAGAAAATAAACAGGAGTAGAACCAGGGAAAAAGAAAATGGGATAGGCCTATGCTTTAAAGACTCAAACTTTCACCAACATCTTTTTCTTTACAGTAACAGACATTACACAAATCTCATAGACGTTACAGTAGTGTCTTATACTTATACTACTACAACATTCAGCAGGGTATTACTACCTACTACCGCTATCCCTGTAATGAATATTGCTGAGCAAAACCTTCCCCTTCCTCCTTTCCAAATTCGCGGTTCTCACCAATTTCAAATCTAGAATTCGTGCCCAACCGCATACACATACTGACAGAGTACAAACATAATTACCATAAAACTGATAAAATGAAACTGTACCAAAATGTCGTAAATATTTACCATGACCTAGAAAATAACTTTATCTGCCACTAAAAACGAAACATGAACGTAGGTTATTAGGTTTATTAAATGATACATAAATGACATTGCGTTTTTGCATTACAGTTGTTACAATAGGGGCGTTAAGGCTACTATACATTTTATCGGCTCAGTTCGTAAGGATTTGTTGAACAACAAAGCCGCAATTACATATATCTACAACTGATCGGGTTTTAAACTAGTCGTGTCCAACTGTCGACTACGCTTCCTGTAAAGTAGTCGCAAAGTCGGATAATAATGTAGTTTCGAAATCATTCGGTATATATGTAATCTCAGTATAACCAATATATTGTTACGCCATCTATCGGTGAATGGGGTACTAGAAGAGATTGAATGTATCGGTGGTTTAAAGGTAATTCATCTACTCTGTACTAGATGGTGTTGCTGTATCGAGTATCGACTGTTCGCGATTATTTCGACAGTTTTGTAGAAGCATCTAGAATGCGCTTGTGATGTTATCCGGCCAGTATAAATAGAGCGCGAGCGAACGGACCGGATACAGTTACAATTGAAGATCGGAGCGATAAACAAGAAGCGAAGGAAGTAAGTCGGAAGTGTTTAGTGGTGTTTCTAGTGGTGTGAATAGTGAGTTTTATTAGTGTTGAAAAATTAAGTGTGTATATCTAGTGTTATTGTGTTAGTAAATAAAGTGCAGTTTTTCTGGCATAGTGTATATAATTTATCACCGAACCCCAGCTCATAACAAATTGGTGTCAGAAGAAAGGGATAAATTATGCCGGTTATGCCGAAAGAAGAAACTGAAGAAGTGCGCACCAGGAACCAGCGCCAGCAAGGCCTGGACCAGAGACGCTTCGGAGACTTTGCTACTCCATCGTCTGGTGGACCAGGCGACTCCACGGCTGCAGTGGAGCCTGCAAGCGCCTCACACTCCGTGACGGCGCCCGACATCGCGGCTCTGATGGCGTTCATGCAGGAGCAGGCCCGCCGTCAGGAGGAGCAGTCTCGCCGTCAGGAGGAGCAGGCTCGCCGTCAAGAGGAGCACGCGCGCCGCCTGGAGGAACAGCTTCAGCGGGACAAGGAGGAGCAAGCTCACCGTCAAGAGGAGCACGCGCGCCGCCTAGAGGAACAGCTGCAGCGCGACAAGGAGGAGCACGCCCGCCGTCTGGAGGAACAGCTGGTGCTCATGAAAGACCTAAGCGCCGCGTGGGAAAGGACTTGAAGGCGGTCAAGGAGGAACTCCAGCAGCACGAGGCCCGTATCAGTGACATTGAGAAGCGTGTACACGACCAGCTCGAGACCCGTATTGCCAGATTGGAGAAGAAATTGCGTGGGCTTGACGTTACACCTGCAGCTGTGGCGCCCTCGCCTCGTTGGTTTAAGGTTCCACCATTTCGCTCATTTGGTGCAACATTGACGTAATTGTGCTTTTTGTGTTTTTACAGGAAAGCGAAATAAAGATTAAATTTATTTTCTGTTACATATAGTATTCGTAAACACTGAAAAATAGAGAACATTACGATCTTAAAGGATTACCACTACTGTGTATTTTTCTTATGTGATAAAACCATTAAAGTATTTTTCATATTATTTACAAAATTTATGTTTTTTTAGTAGGTTACCTGCAATTGTGTCATTATTCCATCAGAATTAGTAATGTACCCAATATTTGTCCATATAAAATTAACTACTTTATGACAAAATAAAACCAATTTATCTTTTAAGCAACTTCTGTATTTATTTGGCGAGCTTACATTATTTGTACTAACTGTCATAAAGGTTTTTCTGATAGTTAGTTAAAAAAAAAAGAAAATTACATCTTACAACTACCTAAGTAAAAAGGAATGTCACAAAGTTCACAATAAGTTTCGCCTAATTATTAATACCTAAATATAACTAAGTTGCTTAGTTACTTAAACTACAACCTTTGAAAAATAGCATCATAGAAATTCTTATCTTAAATCTCTTATTATAAGAGTTTGTAATAACAGTATTTTGGAATGATTCAGAGAAATCACATTAAGTTTCAGGTGAAACAATTAGTTATTTAAGTAATAATAATTAGGTAATTATTATTACTTAAATAACTAATTGTTAAGGTTTAAAAATAGCATCACAGAAAACATTATAATAAAACTGAATGGCACAAAAAATCACAATAAGTTTCGTCTAATTGTTATTACCACTTATTACTGAAATGGCTTAATAAAAAAGTTTAAAAAAAGTTTAAAAAAATAGCTTCATAGAAATTCTTATCTTAAATCTCTTATTATAAGAGTTTGTAATAACGGTATTTTGGAATGATTCAGAGAAATCACATTAAGTTTCACCTAATTATTATTACTTAAATAACTAATTGTTAAGGTTTAAAAATAGCATCACAGAAAACATTATAATAAAACTGAATGGCACAAAAAATCACAATAAGTTTCGTCTAATTGTTATTACCAATTATTACTGAAATGGCTTAATAAAAAATAAAAAAAGCTACAACATGATAATTACATCGAATTTAATTATTGTAATAAAAAGTTCCGAAAAATCGCAACAACGATGTCGTAATTGCAAGCACTTCGACACAATTTCACATAATTACATTAAAAATGTTTGATGAAAACAATAAAAGTTGAAGTTACAACGTCATAATTACATTAAATGTCATAATTTCAATTAAAAAATCTAAAAAAACGCAACCATAATGTCATAATTACACAACATGTGACGTTGTTCCACCAGAAATACAAAAATTTATGTCATAATTACCGTTACGACGATGTAGCACTCAAATACGTTACACTCAGCGGGGCTCCCCGCGCAACTGACCAATGTGACGCTGTGGTCGCAGAAACTCCACCATTTAGTGTCATTGCAACAACGACATTAATGCCGTCTAGCGTAAACTATCCGTACTACAGTTCTGTCGATTTTTCTCCGGGTGTAAATAGTCTTCACGTGAGTTGTGACATACATATCTCATTTTTTGAAAAAAGTGTTATTATGCCATTGTTGCACCAAATGAGCGATTTGATGGCTCGTCATCGTGGTTTGCATACAAGGTTCAGTTTGAGGCCGTTATGCGAGCGAATAGGTGGGACAAAGAACAGGCCTTCACCGCCCTTCGTGATCAGGCCTTGACGGTGTTGGAGGCACTCGGGCAAGACGTCACCTACGAGAAGCTTCTGGAGGCATTGGAGGCGAGGTACGGAGACGCGCACCTCGAACATGTGTATCGTGCTCAGCTGAAGGACAGGACACAACTCACCAGAGAAACTCTGCAGCAGTGGGCTCTAGAAGTGGAAAGGCTGTTCAGGAAGGCATACCAGTCGTCACCTGCGCTCATTGATGGGAACCTCGTACAAGCGTTTACGGATGGGATCCGGGACCTGGAAGTTAGAGCAGCGGTAAGACTTGGGCACTTCAAGTCCCTGAAGGCAGCCTTAGCCTACGCTCTGGAGGTGGAAGCAGCGCGTCACGAGGATCGAACTTACCGTATCAGGGAAGTTGTTTCTTCACCACGGTGCTACAACTGCGGGGAAAGAGGCCATATCCGCTTGAGCTGCCCAAAGCGTAAGCGGCACGTTCGTACCCTATCTCCACCAAAGGGGTCACCTGACGTACCTGTCTGGCGGCAAGAGCAACGTAGCGCAGATGCTCTGACGTGTAGGCCTTACCCCGACGAACGCAAACACTGTACCCAACAGGAAGCAAAGCAGGCAGCATTAATGAGGATGTTGAAGACGGATCTGAGCGACGAATGGAAAGAAGCTTTGCGAAGTGCTCAGCAAGACGACAAGGATATACAGCCGATTCTGGAATGGAAGAAATCAATAGATGGCGTTGCTGTATCGAGTATCGACTGTTCGCGATTATTTCGACAGTTTTGTAGAAGCATCTAGAATGCGCTTGTGATGTTATCCGGCCAGTATAAATAGAGCGCGAGCGAACGGACCGGATACAGTTACAATTGAAGATCAGAGCGATAAACAAGAAGCGAAGGAAGTAAGTCGGAAGTGTTTAGTGGTGTTTCTGGTGGTGTGAATAGTGAGTTTTATTAGTGTTGAAAAATTAAGTGTGTGTATCTAGTGTTATTGTGTTAGTAAATAAAGTGCAGTTTTTATGGCATAGTGTATATAATTTATCACCGACCCCAGCTCGTAACAATATGATAAAATCCATGAATACTAGTTCAATAATGGTGTCAAGCTTTAATCTGTGGTTTGCTGTTACACGTCATATTTAATAAGCTGTCCTATGCCATTGACCTTGGTAAGCCCTACTGACATTATCTTGACCACTGTGTGGGTTCGATTTGATCGGCCGATTAATACTGGTGCGCATACGTGTGAAACGCCCTTTTTCTTCGCGGTTTGCGAACATTAATCATCTAATTTTTCCATTTGTGAATCATTATTTAGTCAACAGTAAACTGCGGGTCATATTTATCGAAATGTAGAACGAAAACGTGATATTAATATTGTTTATCTTGAATATTAATATCGTTTAGTGTTTGTTTATTTGCCAGACAAAGTTTTTCCTGCACCCCCCCATGTCGTAATACAATATGTTAATAATGACTGGCATAGAGCAAAGTACACTTGCCTTATTAATGTTGGGTCAGCAATATGTCGCATTTTCTTGAAGACATATATTAACTTACGTATTCTACCGTTTAAACACTCGATATGCTCTTTGAAGGAAAGTGTTTCGTCTAATATGATACCTAAATATTTTATTTTATTTGTACCATTAATACAAGGACAAGCACAGGGAATTTCAGGAAAGGCGCCACAGTGATGGGCATACAGTGGTGTGTTAGTTTGTTGTGCTGTTAATTTGCGTATGGTAAACTTAACATAGTTGGTTTTCTCTGCATTTAGTGTTAGTAAATTGTGCTGAAGCCATTTATTAACACAATTAAAACCATGTTGTGCATACTCGAAAACATATTTTTCTGACTCAGCGGAAAAAAGTAGAGCAGTGTCGTCAGCGTATGATACGATAGAACCGTGATTTATGTGTAGATTACAAAGGTCATTTATGTAAATGAGGAATAACGTAGAGGCTAAGATGCTTCCCTGGGGGACTCCGAAAGATGTGTTATTTTCATCAGTGCTAACTGTGTTACCGATTTTTACGCATTGCGTGCGGTCCTCTAAGTAACTTTTAATTAATTCTAACTGTTTACCTCTTATACCAATGTTCTCGAGTTTACGCAACAAAATAGGGACACAGACGGTGTCAAAAGCCTTAGAAAGATCCAGAAATATTCCTATTGTGTGGTTACCCTTGTCAAGTTCTTGCACCAAAAAGTCAGTCATGTGATGTACGGCGTCAGCTGTCGATAGTTTAGGTCGAAATCCGAACTGTGTCTTAGATAATATCGATTTGTCCTCTAGGTACTTTATCAGTCTATTATTAATAATTTTTTCAAGTATTTTTGACATACAGGGCAGTAGAGAAATCGGTCTATAGTTATTTACTTGCTCTTTATTACCGGATTTATACACCGGCACTACCACAGATTTTTTAAGGCACTTGGGAAATATACCTCTAAACAAACATTTTTTGGAAAATGTTGGTCAGCGGGGGAACTAAGACGTGCTTGAATTGCTTTATGATTTTGTTTGGTATATTATCCCATCCAGCGGCACAGCTGTCTTTTAGAGACATAATTATATTGTTAACTTCAGTTTCGTCAGTGTCAAGTAATACAAACGATGTTAAAGATGTGCTATGAGGAGTGCTAAGGTATTGTGATTGACCCGGAACCTTTTCTGCGAGGCATTTGGCAACATTGACAAAAAAATTCTTTGCAATATTAGCAGATTCTAGGTGTGATGAGTGCGCGCGTAATAAACTTGACGATGACTCATGTTGTTTATTAGAGTATGTCGTCTTTTTAATACATTGCCAAATCTTTTTGCTATTTTTACCGGCTTTTTCTAATAGACTTTTGTCATAGCTTGCCTTTACTTCTTTAAGCAAATCATTACAAAAATTGCGATATCGTTTATAGGATAATTGTATAGTTGAATTGTCTGGATTTAATTTAGCCTTCATATGCAGTTTATCTCTATGTCTCATACATCGTAAAAGGCCTGTAGTGATCCACGGCTTAGTGTTATAATTTTTGTTTTTTAAACATATTTTTGTTGTGTTTTTCTGAATTGCAAGTTGCAGATGGTTTATAACATATAACATACCAAACTGCGGATCACTAGAATTATAAACTGGACCAAAGTCAATGTTGCTTATGTCATCTTCAAGTTTATTTATATTTAATTTAGAAATAGTGCGAACGTGGTCTTGTTTGGGTAATTTACAATTTAAGGTAAGTAGGACAGCATTGTGATCAGTTATTGTAGAGTTCATGACTAATGTAAGTGATGGAAACCTTGATTTTAGTATGATATGATCCAAACAAGACTCGCTTTCGTGTGTAGGAAACGTGTGTGCTGGTAGTAAGCCATGAAAGGAGCAAAGGTTGAGGTAGTCTTGGGCATTTGTGTCACAGCTAGATGGAACAATATTGATGTTGATGTCTCCGAGTAACATTATATTTTTAAAAGAAGATAAAGATTGTAAGGTCCAACTGAGAGAGTCAAAGAAATTGTTAACATTTTTGAAAGATGGTGGTCTGTACATGGCTAGTATGGCAAATTCTACGCCGATTTTAATTAGCAGTCGGTTACAATCTTGCATGTTAAGCTCCTCTACAGTGACAGTAAGGTGATTTTTTACGTACACTATTACTCCATCGTTTTGATTATAATTTACATTACTATTGTACATATTGTATCCTGGCATGGTCGGTACGTCGTATTTCTTAGAGAGCCAACATTCGGTTAGTATTATAACGTCACAAGTTACTTTTAATCTTTGTTGAAAAGTGACAAAATTATCAATATTCTTATAAATGCTGCGTATGTTTTGTGTTAGTACGGTCAAGGAGTTAGAATGGGATGGAAGATATTGTTTACAACTCTCAACTTCGCATATCATCGACTCCGATACAGATAAATTATCTAAGTCATTAATTAAGTTGTTTATCATAATGTATAACAACACTAAAATTAATAAATTAAATAAAAGAGAGATAGAAATAAAAAAGGTCTGAGATACCACAGATGTCGGCGCTCTTAGGCGCCTCCATAGTCGATAGAATTCATGAACCTCTTCTCTGCCATCAGTTTTGCGGGACAGTCAGCAGCACCTGTGTTATGACTGCTGGGTTTTTTGTAGCGTAGACAGGTAGCACATTTGGGTTCCTCAGCTTTCTTCATGCAGTCCTTTAAGGTGTGTCCAAGATCGCCGCAGTGCCCGCATGTGTCGACAGGTTCCCGACAGAATTTCGCCGCGTGGCCATATTGTTGACACTTATAGCAACGTGTGACCAGGGTGAAGTCTTTCACCGGGCAAGAAGACCAGTTTATAAATACTCTGTCTTTCGTTATCAGAGCTTTTCGTATGGCTGTGGAAACTTCAATTATGTAATTACAGGTCTCAGCGTCCCTTTTCCCTGATTTATGGCTAAGTTTAATATTTGCTAAAAAAGTCTCTAGATTGACGTCGAGGACTTTGTCTGCTAAGTTTTGGTGGTAAAGGCAGTTAAAGACGTCTTTCTCTTGCATGCTTGTTGGTACTCCTATAATTACGACTCGGGGTTTTCGTTTACGAGGCTCGTCGATAGTAAGGTCTGAGTGTTTCAATTGTGCGGATTGCCTTAGCTTTTCAATGTCATCTTTGCTGTCAGTGCTTATGATGACACCGCCATTCCGGGTCTTTCGCATCCCTCTGACATGTAGTTTTAGCTCCTCAGGGCGGATAATTTTCTGGACCAAGGATTTTGTTTCGTCGCTCGATTTCAGTTTATCTTTGGGATAAATGGCCACTGTGCTGAAATTTGACGTCCGAACAAAATTGTTTGTACCTTTTTTGACCATATCGGCAAAGGAAGTTACTTGGGCAGGTTTTGATGAGTCCTCAATACTTTGCTTGATCTCCTTTAGCTTGCTTGCTAGGTCAGCCTGGTCTTGGAGTGCTCTGTTTTCATAGTGAGCTTGCAATGTTTTGCATTTTAGCGCTTGGTATTGGACCATCACCTTAGATATGCCATGGCTTACTGTACGACATAAAGTGCTCACACGTCAGTTGTGATGGTGCACACTTCCTTCAAACATTGCTCCACGGATTACATCCAGTTTTGTATTTCTGGTGTAGATAATATCCTTACGTTCTCCTCATCCTGGGATATGACTGGTCTGGAATTGGGCGTGGGTGTTGATTCACGTGAGGGCGAAGCGGTAGGAGAGCGAGGAGTCTTGCTACTCCGGCTGAAGGGGCTCTCCATGTTTCGTTTGCTCTTCTGTTACACACTTATTTTTATCATAATAACTGCACTTTTGTAGGCACGTGTTTTGTTAAACATACGACCCAGATTACGCTGCTGGAAATCGAGGTCACAATTTACGGAGTGATTATTTATTTATCGCAATATGTGATTGACACGACTGTTCTCAACAACGCACGTATGTTCATTCATTGGATAGAGATTTGTGAAAAGTGCTCAAGTTTTCTTAAGATTTATTTCCTTTGATCTGCATAACCTCTGTCAGGGCCAGCGACACTATAAGTGGTGACTATAATTCTCACACATCGCCCAACTGCCTAGTGCCACGACTTCAACTCTCTTGGATACGTAGCCCTCACATAAAAGCATAGAACTTACCTAATCTGCGGTCTTAATCCTTCTGGATTACGACGGTGTCAAAAAAAAACTGGTCAAGTGCGAGTCGAACTCGCGCACCGAGGGTTCCGTACAAACCTGTAGATACATATAATAACTATTTAAAAAAATATATGATGTAACAAAAAAATTAAGAATTTCGTAATTTATCCAATGGCAATAGTGTTACTGGGTTTTTCCGAATACTCAGTAGCAGCCTAGAGTCTGGTGATGTGCCCGGTAACGGCAATAGGCTCGCCCCCTATTACGAGGGACTTAGAAATTCATGGCGAAATGTGGGTGTAATATTTACACCTCTGCCTACCCCTTCGGGGCTACAGGCGTGAGACTGTAAAATCCAATGGGATATAAAACATTGCTTTATGCCAAATTTCAAGATTCTAAATCGACTGGAAGTACCCTTTAGTTTTGACTTGAACATTTGATATGAATTTAAATTTTATATCTCTACGGGTTCATGAGGAAAGAGCTAGTAATTTTAAATTAATTAAAATGTTTTTATTAAAGGTATGATGTAACCAAATATTTACATTTTTGGAAATTTTTCCTTAATCTGTGCTAAAAGAAGTTCCCTCGTACGAAATTTCTATGTTCACGGGAAGTACCCTATAGGTTTCGACTCCCTTGTGAGTTTCGAAAATTTATGAGAATTTAATAATCATCATCATCATCATCATCATCAGCCTTTAACAGTTCATTGCTGGACTTGGCCTCTCCTTTGAAAGGAGGCATTGGCCTACTATACCACGCTGGCCAAACGGGTTGGTATAGGGTTTGTATCAAGTTTTCGTTCCCTTACAGTGCTGTTAAAAATATTGTTGATATGATGTAACAAACAATTTAAGCTTTTCGCATTTATTCCTTTATCTGTGCTATAAGACATTGCTTCGTGCCAAATTTCAAGATTCTGAGTTCACGGGAAGTACCCTGTAGGTTTTGATTCCCTTGCGAGAAGTTGCGAGAAAATATGCGGCTTAAATTGCTGTTTCTGTTTATTACCTTGCCATAGAAGTTTGATTTGATTACAGCTTAAAGGTATTATGCACATAAGTATTTGACATAAATTTCAATTTAATACCTGTACGCGTTCATGAGAAAATGGTAATAACTTTAAATTACTATAATATTTTTATGATATGAGGCAGCGACAGCCGAGTGGATATACCAACAGACTGCCATGCAGAGGGTATCGGGTTCGAATCCACGGCACGCACCAATGACTTTTCGGAGTTATGTGCGTATTGAATTGTTAATTATCGCTTGTCCCGTGCCTCGGAGAGCACGTTAAGCCGTCGGTCCCGGTTGTCATGAAGATCTTTGACAGTCGTTACAGGGTGTCAGTACCTTCTAAATAAACTGACACTAGTCTAAACCATGGAATATTGCTATCCCTTCGGGTTGCGGAGGTCAGACAGGCAGTCGCTCCGTGGAAAAGCTAATATTCAGCCAAATCCGGTTAGACTAGAAAGCGGACCCCAGATTAAAAACTGGGATAACGCTAAGAGGATGATGATTTTTATGATATGATGTTACTAAAAATTTACGGTTTTCGCATTTTTTCCTTTATCTGTGCTATAAGACATTGCTTCGTATCAAATTTCAAGATTCTGCGTTCACGGACAATATCCTGTAGGTTTTGATTCTCTTGCGACTTTTGCAAATTGCGGAAATTTGCAGAATAAACGACTGTATCTTTTGATTGCGTTGGTTTAGAAGTTTGATTTTTTCACAGCTTCATGGGACAGCAGACTTGACTATTTGATATAAATTTCAGTTTGATACCTTTACACATTTCTGAGAAAAATACTCTGGACAGACGGATGGACAACAAAGTGATCCTATAAGGGTTCCGTTTTTTTTATTTCGAGGTACGGAACCCTAAAAATTATCACGTACAATAATGATTGACGCAAAAATATGATTATTAACATTTTATATGAAAGTGCTTAGGAGTTAGCTGAATATTAATTTTAATACAGAGCGACTGTCTGTCTGATCTCCGCAACCTGAAGGGATAGCGATATTACGGGGCTTAGAGCTTTAAACTAGGTATCCAATGGTTAATTTATATCGTCTATGTCGCAGTTAAAACGCTATACAATACAATGCAGCCGCATACAATAAATCATCAGCGCCTTAACGAAAAACGCATCAACATCGCTGTAAAATGCCGTAGCTGATTATTCAGAGGTAAAAATATACCTAATAACTTGCAATTAAAGACTTGATTTTAAACTTTTGCGATTAGTATACATTATACAAGGTTATAATAGCGAGTGTTACTCGCGATAAATAATATACATACATACATACAAAGTTTAAAATTATAACGTTATGGTACGATGTAAGGATCAAAACCGCGCATCAATGGCTTATACAAATGTTGATTAAGGCCAAACGCTCACCAAACGGTACAGAAAAACATTATGAGGGAATCTGCATATGTTCTCCTAATGTTCTCGAAAGACACATCGAGTTTGCCAACCCACACTTGATCAGCGTAGTAGACTATGGCCAAAAAATTATCATAAAGAGAACGGAAGAACGAAGAGACGAAGAGTAGTTTTTTTTTTTATGGAATAGGGGGCAAACGAGCAGACGGATCGCCTGATGTTAAGCGATTACCGCCGCCCATGGGCACCCGCAACACCAGAGGAGTCACAAGTGCGTTGCCGGCCTTTTAAAAAGGAATACGCTCTTTTTTTGAAGGTTTGAAGGTCGTATTGGTTCGGAAAAACCGCAGGTGACAGATCATTCCACAGTTTAGAGGTGCGAGGCAGAAAGTTTCTAGAGAAACGCACCGTTGTGGATTGCCAACCATCTAAATGATGGGGATGGAAATGCTGTCGCGTAGAACGATGGCGGAAAGAATCAGCAGGGATTAATCCGAACAATTCCTCGGAGCACTCCCCATAGTAGAAGCGATAAAAGATGCATAGCGATGCTACATGTCTACGCAGCGCCAAGGGGTCTAACCGATTGCAAATATCTTGGCAGTCGACAATTCGAGCGGCTCTCCGTTGGATGCGGTCTAGAGGGATAAGCTGGTACTGGGGTGCCCCTGCCCAAAGATGAGAACAGTATTCCATATGCGGCTGGACCTGCGCCTTATAAAGGAGCAAGCAGTGGGCCGGAGTGAAATACCGTCTCGATCTATTTAGCACGCCAAGCTTCTTCGAGGCTAACTTAGCCTTACCCTCTAAGTGACCGCGGAACTGGACTTCGCTCGATATGTCGACACCAAGTATTCCAATACTGGAGGAGGCAGTCAAGGGGGTGCTCTCAAAACGAGGACATACCACCATCGGCAGTTTTTTTGCGGTGAAAACGCAGACTTGTGTCTTAGTGGGGTTAAATTGGACCAAATTAAGTCTTCCCCAATCTGAGACCATCTCCAAGGAGGTCTCAATTTCAGACACAAGTTTATGTCGGCTCTCGATGACTTTTTCCCGAGAAATGTTGGCGTGGCCGGTATATAAAGCATCGCCTGTGCTGTCATCTGCATAACAATGAATGCCGCTATCTAACAACATATCATTGATATGCATAATTTCTCGGGCAGCCCATAGGAAGGGAGCTTCGAAAGAAGCGCTTTGTGCCAGACCCGATCGAAGACCTTCGCTATGTCCAAACTGACCGCCAAAGCCTCCCCCTTTGTCTCGATCGCCTGTGCCCAACGATGTGTCAGGTATACTAGAAGATCGCCAGCCGACCGACCCTTACGAAAGCCGTATTGCTGGTCACTAAGCAGCTGATTATCCTCTAGAAACCGAAGGAGCTGGCAGTTAATAATGAACTCCATTATCTTCGAGAAGAGGGAGGTTATGGCTATGGGTCTGTAGTTAGACGGATTAGAGCGATCGCCTTTTTTAGGGATCGGGTGGACCAATGCTGTCTTCCACGATGTTGGGACTACGCCAAATGAGTAGGAGAGACGAAAAAGGCGTGTCAAAACTGGTGCCATCTCTGGAGCGCAGATCTTCAACACAATAGGGGGAATTCCATCAGGCCCACTTGACTTATGGATATCGAGGGACAGAAGTGCCATACGGACTGCGCGTTTGGTGGAACCGAATATCCGGCATACAGCCCTTCAACAGCGGTATAGTAGGCGGTTCCTGTCCCCCGTCATCCAAGGTCGAGTTGGACGCAAAGAGTTTGCCCAGAAGATCGGCTTTCTGCTTTGCGTCGTGGGCCAAGGAGTCATTTCCCATGTGTAGCGGTGGAAAGGATGGCTTACAGAAGTTCCCTTCGATAGCTTTGGCAAGAGACCAGAATGCGCGAGTTCCCGATGGAAGGCGCTCAAGCCTCTTGCCAATTCTACCGATGTGCTTCGTCTTCGCACTAGCAATATCTCTTTTGAAGGACCTGGAGGCAAAGTTATACTCCTTTTTTAATGTGCTGGTATTTTCATCCCCTGCCGCCACCGCAACAGCCCAGGCTTGGTAAGCTTCCTGCGAGAAGCCTTTTTGGAAGATGAACCAAACCAAGGCCGAAATTTGCCACCAATGGGGACCACAGAGGATGGAATGAAAAGTTCCATACCCTGTAGCACCACATCAGCAACAGAATCAGCAGCGGCGTTGGGATCATCCGGCGAGAAGCATATTTGTCCTCAAGGATAGGACGCAAAGAAGTTCCGCATCCCATCCCAATCTGCTGACTTGTAGTGCCACACACGGCGACTGCGTGTAGCCCGCGATCGCAGCGAGCACGTGAGAGGCACCATACTCCGTACAAGGCAGTGGTCTGAGGAGCCAAGTGGGGCGCCTACGAATACCTTGTAGCCGTCCGGATGAGAAGTCAGCAGAAGGTCCAGCAGTGAAGGATTCTGGCTTTCAACGTCTGGAATTCGCGTGGGCGTGGTAACCAGTTGTGTCAGGCCATAAGCCAGTGCGAAGTCGTGAACAGATCTCCCCGCATGATCAGTTTTACTGGAACTGAGCCAGAGGGATTCTCCAACGCTAGCGCAGTTGGTACCCTCCTGGGGTAGCAAAAAGTTTTTCAACTGCACCATCATAGGGGGGGGGTTGGGGGATTGGGCCTCCGGTATCCTCACTCACTCGGCGGAACACAACGCAAGCTTGTTTCACGCCGGTATTCTGTGAGGCCGTGGTATCACTCCGGTCGAGCCTGACCCATTCGTGCCGAAGCATGGCTCTCCCACGGTTAAAAAAACAGTAGTACAGATTATCAAAACATGGTTAAGACAAATAATACGTCATTTGGCATTTATTTACTTCTACTCGGGGTACCCACTTTCGTACACATACACATAACTTCACGCCTTTATCCCCAAAGGGGTAGGCAGAGGTGTATTACACACCCATACTTCGCCAGTTATACTCAGGTTACCCACTTTCATATTTTGTTTAATATAATTGACTAGCTGTGCCCGCGGTCACACCCGCGTTATTTAACTTGGCTGTTAGCATGATGTATACAGTCTATAAAAATAGCCTTTCTCGATAAACGGGTTGTCCACCACAAAAATAATGATGTAAATCGAACCAACAATAAAATTCGCGGCGTCAATCAATCAAAGTAACAAACAAACTCTTCAGCTTTATAATAATATAGGTACACAGGATTCACTTTTCCTCACTAAACAAATAAAATTCAGCGAATTAACCAAGAAACGAGTTAATTAAGAATTGCATCTTGAATATCCGAATCAGGTTGAGTAAGGCTCTGGAATTTATTAGCTGGACAGCCAAAACTGTACTCAATGTTTAGCTTGTGCAGGAAAGACTCAGAATGTATCTATTGATGGTGGCAGGCTAAGGCAAAAATATGTTCTATCGAATAAATAAACATTCAGCTGTCCAGACAGCTGAATGTTTATTTATTCGATACAACATATTTTTTCATTCATTATCAGCCCTTTATACTATCCCACAGCTGGTAAGACCATAGTCCACCACTATGGCCTAGTGCGGGTTGGCAGACTTCACATGTATTTTGAGAACATTATGGAGAAATCTCAGACATGCAAGTTTCCTCACAATGTTTTCCTTCACACTTAACTCCAAAAAGTCATTGGTGCGCGCAGTAGTAGTAACAGTCTGTCAGTCTCTTCACTCAACTATCGCTGCTCTAGACCATACAACTATCTAAGTATTTGAACTGTTTTAATGAATAAATAAAAATATATAATGATTTTATTTCATTCTACTCGAATCCATAACTAAAGACAGTCAAGACAAAGCTTGTGGCTTATTTCAATTCAATTGATTTAATTTACATAATCATTCTGTTACAAATCAACCATGAGCTCTTCAATTATCGAGATTAATTCAAAATTACGTATTGCTGTGAGTTTCGAGGGTCTGTGGTTCCGGTCCTTTGATTTATTTGATCAGGAAACTTTGGGGTCAATCCTAATGTAATCCCTATAATATATTCCGTAAAAGACTAATATAATGTTGGCCAGCCAAAATTACTTCGACCCATAATCTCGTTATTACATATTGGAATGTTTTAGTGAGTAGAGATTTGTTTGCTGTTGAAAATTTTGAGCTTTTTATTTTTCTACTAAGAATCTTCAATTTATAAACTTTTATTGTCATAACTTTGGCTATTTTCATTGGTTAATTACGTTCCTAACAATAAATGTAAAATCGTATATATATTTTTTTAAATAAATAAGCTGTTTATGTTATTTTTATGTTTATTTGTTTTAATATCACTTTATCTACTCAATTTGTTATAAGTCTAGACGGGCCCTTCAAATGCAAGTTGCCGAGCAGATGGAGAGAATCCATTTTTGATTTTTTACTAGCAGTGTTACATCTGCAATTTTCCTCCTTTCAAAGAGTGGCAGTAAGTGCTGTCGGTTACACCTTACTCCATAAGTCTCGTCATTATTTATCTTACACTTATACTGCAAGTATTAAGTTTCTCGTCATTAGTTATGTAGTGGATACTGTGGAAAACAGAGACTTTATTACAGCTTTATATCATAAAATTATCAAAGACAAATAAAGAGTACCTAATCATCATGACATTAGTCACACTACATCCACTGCTGGACACAGGCCTCAAGGCTCTCCAAATAGACCGATATTGAACCTCACAAAATCCATATTAAGCCCCCACCACAACTAGATTGTCGGTCCACCTTTCTTGGCGTCTACCTAGCTCTGCTGCGAAGTACGTGGACGCCATCTCAGAACCAATCATAAAGCATTTCGTCAAATCTTCCATAATCGATTTTAAACAGTCGCGATTTGTGTACATTATAATAAATTATTTAACAGACTAACCAACTTAATTTCGGCATTTAAGACCGTGGCATAATTATGTATGAATCCTTTCAATAACAAGACATTATCAATAATTTAGTAAGTCAGAACTTACTTAAAGGAAATACATTTACTTGTATTCTTGATTTTGTTCGCTACTACAATTACCTTTATTTGCCAAGTAGCCTGTGTAAACTAAATCAATAACAAGCTAATCTAAAAAAAGAAATACATTGACACGAAGAAGGTTAATGACGAAAATAAATTAATTGCAAACAGCCGGAGGACCACCTCTCATAAACTGAAGTAAAATAAAGTAAATAAACAATATTTTCCCTCTGTCACATACTTAAAAGATGATGGCAGAATTAATTAAAATTGCTGCAATACTCCTTATTCTAGGCCTACCTGTAACAGCCATGTCAATGACCGTGGATTAAAACTTTGTACTGTAAGTTCTGTCGCGATACTAGACTTAATTCAAGAGTTCTAAGAGTGTTTCCTTACATTAAACGACAGTGTCGATTCGCTATTTTCTTAAGGTCTCAAATCGCAATAAGTCTTGTCGCATTGTTACGTTTTCCGTTCACGCACTAAGTAACGTAAATTAGCAATAATTTGACATTAAGAACGTTACCTTAATATCTCTAAAAAGAATTCACCATCAGTTACGTTTTGGATTATTCTACACACTCTATTACGTTTTCATATTTGTTGTAATGGTGATATACAGGAAATATTTCACTACATAAGACTGTACTTGTGTGTCCTTGCTACGCATTAAAAATACCCACCAAACAATACCCAGAATATAGTTTTCCGTGAAAATGTGGGTGAAAAAAATTTATAAGTCTCCCGCGTCTGTACCAACTTCCAATCTGGGTTGAATTATGCGCATCCATGCAGCATGTTTAAACAAATGATGGATAGCATTAAACTTCAACATTAGGAAATACGTATAAAATTCATTGATAAACAAATGACATAGAAGGTAACAGTTGCAGCACCTTACAAAATTGAAACTGTTATGTATTATGCAAAACCTGGTGATGAAAAAGAGTGACCGTGAGTTTTATTGCCTGTTCTTTCTCATGATTCTACGCCCTTGCTTTGCGAACGTGGCAGTAAATGTAAATGTAGAAGCTTTAAGTAATTATTTTTAAAATTTGACTTTCATATGTGTCACTTTGTAATTTAAATGAATAAAAGATTTTGACTTTGACTTTGAATGAGTTTAGTTTTATAATAGTAATGGTCAGATTAAGATGAGAATATAGTAATATTTTATCGATATTATCTTCTCTTAGGCTTTTTAATTTTTAGTATTATAATTATAGTTTAATTTTATAAATTGTTGAATATACTTATGTAGTATGTTATTCTATAGTATTAACAAGCATATGTGTGTAATATACTGAAATAATCTTTATCTCAAACTCAAATCATCTATATATCTTCGATTTAATATTTTAAATTATCTTCGGTATTTTTCCCACCAAGATCCGAAATTTGACAACATCGCTCCAAAAATGTATATGTAACAAAGTGGTATGGAAAAGGAAGCTTCGAAAATCTTAAAACCGCGCAACCGAAAAAAGAATAACACGTAATAGGTCACTTGTAGGGTGTCGAGCCATTGTCGAAATTGCAACAAAAATCAACCGTTTCTCACATTTTGTTGACGTCAAAGCTTAATATCGTATGGAACAAATGATTTTTATTATATCACCCCTAAAGGGATGGAATAGAGAAGATTTTGTTGAAAATAAGCTGATTTTGAAGCTGGCACTTTAGATATATGTATTTGGCTCTCTGGTTTTATGGTATTTTCAATAAGTAAATATATATGCTTCAACGTTTTAGCAAGTTCAGCACGTTAGGGGAGAGAAACAAATATTCGCAAAATGTAGAATGTAGAAACTTTTTATGTTCTTTTTCTGTTTGAAAGGGAAAACCTTTTTTAATTTTTAAGGAAATTCAACCCTTAAGGGAGTAGAAAAGTTATGAAACTTTCTATGACAATTAAATTAAATAAATAAAAAAACATCTGATTCAAATAAACGTGAAAATCTTCCAACATTTTATTGAATAGCCACTAAAATAATACTTTGAGCTGGCAAGCGCTTTGTTTACTTTCATTGGAACGATGGCTACATGAAGAGTAGTATAGTGAGATTAGATTTTGTGTAAGATCACTGTAGAGTGTAGATAGTAAAAGATATAAAATTAAAACATAATCTGTATAAATAAAATTCTTGCGTTAATGTATGACAGACAAGCTACATGCAAAACAATTAGGCACAGGAAGCTGGAATTTGATATGCATTTTCCTTGAGGAAGTTTCCTTAGGTGCACTAAGAAGGGATTTACTGAAATTCCTACGAGATCGGGAAGCAACAGTAAAATTTTAAAAATGTGTGAACGTAGCTGCGGGCATTTTCTAGTAAAATATAAAACAAGTGGTACCGTGACTACACCTTACGTTACTTCCATCGTTTGCCAAAATTACTGTTGATAGATTCTACTAATACGAAACGAGATTCTACTAAGAATCCTCTGTACTCAGAATCAGAATCAGTAAACCAAAAGACATCAATAAAATAATTTCCCCAACTTCACACCCAATTTCACCAGATTGTGGATGAAATCGTTTCCTACACACGTAAATTGTCCAATATCATTGTATAGCATAGAACGCTTAAGATGACAGCGATCAAATTGGATGACATTTGTGGCCAGTTCTGTGTGGTGAAGGTCAATTTAGGTACTTTAGTCGGTATACGGAAGTAATTCTGGCAGATAAGATTATTCTCCTAATAAAAATGACTATGCATTCGGAATTGACAGATGTTTTTGGCTGGCAGTGTCCAGTGCGAGGATTGTAACTGGGACAACGCTAAGATAACAGCATCGAAGACTATTCATATTTTAGATCAAATTTTAAATTAACAATGACTAACTAACCTTATAAGTTTGTTATTTAATATGGTAACTTTAGTGCACAGAAAACAATATCAAATAAAATATACGTTTTGAATTAAATTGCAAATTTGATGATCCATTATGGGATGAGACTATGTGGAAGTCGTTTTTTGTTATTTTGAAGTCGGTCCCAACTTAAAAATCATTGCTTTGATAGCTTTTACTAATCATAATTTCTATTAAAGCCATTCAATACTGAATATGAAACCTGATGAATAAAATAATCACAACAATCGGGATTATTTTATACCAAGTTTAACCTCAAGACTGACCAAGCAGATATATAAGGCAAGTGGGAATGGGACAGGACGAAGGGGAAGACTTAGGTGGACGTTCTCTGACCAGATTAGAGACATCCTAAAAACAGGACAACGAGAGCATCGGGCTATTTGATAAATTTTAGTATTTTAATTACTTAGTCCAGTCCATATTATAATGCCCGACAGCCCGTGTTCCATTTAAAAAAATCAACGTAAGCTCGTAAGGTTAGGTGAGACTGTAACTCAAGTAGGTTGGTTATGTTAGGTTCTCTTGTGACCCTTAATCCAAAAATAGGAGCCCCGCTTCGCAGGGCTCCGTAAACTTAGTGTTTTTTACCAGTAAGATTTACCAGCTTGAGTTAGTAAATGTCCGAATTTTAAAAAAATAACTCTTTTGACGGCGCCCTGCTTCGCAGGGCTCCTATTTTTGGATTAATGGTCGCAAGAGAACCTAACATAACCTACTTATTTGAGTTACAGTCTCACCTAACCTTCATTTCATTTGTTTTATTATTTTGCCCAGAACGTATTTGCCCTTATTCATACTGACCGGGAAAAGTGATTAGGCATGAAATTTTAATCAAATTGCCCATGTGACATGGGCATTATGTATTCAGGCCGATCACTATTCATAGGGACCAGCCTTCTTAAGTTGCCCGTAACATATATACCGCGCATCTGAATTAATAACCTTATTGCTTGTAGGTATACGTCTTCTATTTCAATGTATTTATAATGTTTGTTATATTATTATATATTAAACGAATGTTTGTATATAACTATTCTATGTATGTTTCAGTATTTTTATGGATTATGTAAGTGTATGTATGTATTTTATTTAAATCTTCATTATTGATTATTCATAGTATTAACTACACCATCGCCATGCATAACTGCTAACATCATTCCTGTCCATCCGAAGGTTGCCTGGAAGAGATCGCACTCAGCGATAAGGCCGTCGCTTGTATATTACTTACTTGTAGTTTTAAGCCGTTTGTACCGTAAAATTTTATTTTGGTGTGCAATAAAGTGTAATCTATCTATCTTCCTAAATTATTTTTTTTATTATCGGATATAAGACCACCTACTTACATATAAAATAATCTAACGTGTTGCCATTCCTTACGACATACGTCTAAAACAGGAGTAACATTCAGTGGACAGCCAGGTTGAATACAAATGCTTCTGAAGTCGGAACGTGACTGCGAATGCATAGCCAACGGTTTTAGTAAGAGGGCGACTATAAAACTTCATTTATTCATAGATTTTTAGATATCAAATACTCAAAGAGTTATAAAAAAGGATTTTTGGTCCGTTGTTTTCATGGTAATTTCATGATGAAGCGATAGCCTAGCGGTGATACCAACAGGCTGCCATACAGAGAGTATCGGGTTCGAATCCACGGCACGCACCACTGACTTTTAGAAGTTATGAGCGTATTCAATTTTTGATATTATGCCTTGCCCCGTGCCTCGGAGAGTACGTGAAACCGTCGAATCCGGCTGTCATTTAGATCTTCGGCAGTCAGTCTGTACCCTCAAATAAACTATGGAATATCCCTTTGGGTTGCGAAAGTCAGATGACAATATTGCTCTGAGTAAAAGCAAAGAGCTCAGATATTTACATAGAGGCGCATTTCCTATGGGCGCTCTGAAGACAAACTTTCTGGGACCCAAATAGCCGCTTGGCGGCGTGGCAGTCACGCTGTGACAGCTGTCTCTACTCTATAGAGCAAGAGAGACGAACGGTTCTTCAGTGTATCTTAACTGCGAGAGCAAGAGAGACTGAGAACGACGCCAGCGCCGTAAACGGCGCCAACTACGAACTAAACTGGAGACAGTTCCCACTTGGAATCGACACACGAAATCCTTAAGAACTGCGCTTCTATTGAAATCTGTATTCATTGGTAAAAGCTGTTATACTGTCGTTTCTGACATATACTGTCAATTATTTGGTTAGAAGTCAACCTCGGGCTCGAACGTCTCAGATGCAAGTGATGCAACTGGGATAACGCTAGAATGACGATGATGATGAAATACGCCATGGCAGGCAGCTATGATGCCAAATTTCATAATTTACTATTAATCAGTTATGGTTTTACGCAAAACTTGACCGTTTCATAACAATGTAACGAGGGCATTTTACTTCTACAGTGCTAGGAATTTCATCATTACATAAATATATCATATCTCTTTACTAAACACGCTAAACTAATTAAGACACACTCGTTAAAAATATACTCCTACCAAAGTCAAGCAAAACATTTTAATTAAAAAACTTAAGACTCGTTTACGTTTTAAAAGTAAAATATTTCCAATTACGTTTCACTACTAGTCAAAGTGGCCATACAAGTACTGCACTCGCTTTTAATTTTTATCTAAGTACTAAAGTTTTACAAGATGTGCGCTGCGAAAATGGTCAGACAGCGATAGGACGCGCTCACATTGATAATTAATTTGTACTGCTCATTAACGTTGCATTATTTATGCGAATTTAGCTCCTATGCTCAATTCGTTACTCGAGTTTTATTTGTTTTCCTGGTTTTCTTTATTTCTAGCTACGTTTTTCTCCATCATAAAGGTACCTTGGCCTGTAGAATGCTTTGCCATTACAAATTAGAAGAGCACCATCACTAAACCTCTTTAAAAATTCGTTAAAAAAAACACTATCTGAATACTTAACGCATTTTAATTGCTTGTATGCGGGTTGTATTTCAATGTATCTATAATGTCTGTCATATTATTATATTATTATGTATATATGTATATTGTACGAATGTATGTAGGTATATATTTAATATATATATGTTTAAGTATTTTTATGGAATATGTAATTGTAAGTATGTATGTATTTCATTTAAATCTTCAATACTGATTCATAGTATTAAACTACACCATCGCCAGCATGTATAACTGCTTAACATCATTCCTGTCCATCCTAAGGTTGCCTGTAAGAGATCGCACTCAGCGATAAGGCCGCCCATTGTACATTACTTGTAGTTTTAAGCCACTTGTACTGTAAAACTTTATTTTGGTGTGCAATAAAGTGTAATCTATTATTATTATTATTATTTATTATTACCTTCCTTTGATTTTACCCACTAAAACGGTATTGATATTGGACGTAGGTTCATACATATTATGTGCGAATAACTCATACGATGATATATAATGTAAGGTCTTCGATACTGTACTGGTATCGTATAGTTTCCTTCGCACATGTTTGCGAGTGTTCACATCACCGGATTTCGTACGAAAATTGGTTGTGAGCACGACCTAAGAAGTTAAATTATTGCTATGTTCTTTGTGGCAATTTGGATTGCTGCACACTGCTGAGTTCGTTGAGAAACTATTGCACCAGGCCGCAAAGGAATCATGCTAGTTTTAGTTATTATTAGACTTCCTCTGCAGCCCTGCTAGCAGCTTAGATATATTATTTCACGAAAACTAAGGCACTTTCTGCGACTATTATCATGTAGACCGCTGGTACGTCTATCCCTTACCTAATCAGTTGTCTGACTCTCACTAATAGCATATACTACTGCGATATCTGAAGGCAACTTCACACAGCCGATTTCACTTTTGATACACGATTACTTTAAAACTAGAAAAAACTCATCATGTCAGCCTAGCCACTTTTGATACACGATAACTTTAAAACTAGAAAAAACTCATCATGTCAGCCTAGCCACTGCTGGACATAGGTCTCCCCCAAGGTTCTCCACATAGTCCGATCTTGAGCCGCCCGCATTCAGCCGCTTCCCGCGATTTTCGCCTCCACCCCCCTTAAATAATCAGATAATAGGTTATACGTAGATATGCAAAAAATAAAAAGTTTATATTCAAGAAATGCTCAGGTGAAAATATCGAACAAACTGAGTGAGCACCATTGTCATATCTCATTTTATAGGTGACACCTTAAAAATTAATGATTGTGAATATACAAGACAATTGTCTGGAACTAACGCGAATAAAAATAAACGTTTTGTTTTTATGTTGGCAGTAAATTTTGAAGTATTCATATACCTAGATGAACAGCTAGATCACTTTTATAACGCAATCATTTTAAGAATACTTGAAAGACACAAAGGGAATTAAATGGATGTAACAAAAGATATTTGTTATTCCCTCTAGCGAATTCTTTTGTAAGTGATAAGTGAAGGAATACGGATTCAAAGAGCAATCACTCACAAAAAATATTAAGTGCCGGCCTACTTTTGTACAAAAAAATGTTTTCTTATTTATAGTATTGTCTTGACATGATGGCATCTTAACACGTGTTATATTTTATTATGAGGCTTTTACTTGTAGTCTGAGATCCGTAGAAGAGGGATCTTCACCGATCTGATTATTGGATGAAAAGTATTTTATATCAAATTTTGCATATCAAAATACAGTTTAAAACAAAGTCTGTCTTCTGTCAGTCTGTCCCTATGTATGCCTAAATCTTAAAAAATTGGGCAAGTGCGAGTCGGACTCGCGCACGAAGGGTTCCGTACCATCAACTATAAAAGAAAATCACGTTTATTAATATTTTTTAAGTTTTTACCTGTTTATTAAGATCTACTAACCCATTCGCGATATTTTTTTGATAAAATGCTAAATTTTATATTAAATACTTTTCATTTAATAACCAGATCGGTGAAGGTCACTTTTCTACGGATCTTAAGCTGATTTTCCACCAGAGTGGCGAGACGAGGCGAGGCGAGGAGAGAATTGAAATTTGTATGGCAAATTTTCAATTCTCTCCCAGCGCATCTTTGGTGGAAACAGTGTGGATTGGCGAGAATATGCGAGGCGTGAATTGAAATATTTGTTTGTGTAAAAATGAACCGTATTGCTTCCAACATAGAGTATAAATTAACTTTGCAACAGAAACACGCTTCTCGCGATAGAAATTGCGTGTGTATTGCAAGACGAACTCAAACAGCACTGTACCTATATCTTTATCTAATGAAGCCTACGGGCGGCGCGGCGGTCACGCGCGAGCTCGCGATGGCAATTTTTAGTGGAAAAGGGTCAGTGCGATTTCAATTCTCTTCTCGCCTAGTCTCGTCTCGCCACTCTGGTGGAAAATCACCTTTAGACTATTGACCGTAACAGGCATCAATAAAATCAAGTTAACAATAATGGGATTTTGAGATTTGGCGCACACTTAGGTATACCTAATTGTTTGAGGTAAAAATCATCATCATCGGTCTAGCGTTATCCCGGTTGCATTCAAGACATTCCTTCCTTTATCTTTCTTTACCCAGTCTGACCTAAGAGCTAGGGGCATATTTTATAGTATAACTACATATGACAGAATGTATATTCTCCACAGAGCGTGTCGATATTCAGAGATCGATCGGCCAAAGACTAACTTCGATGTAGTGCACACCGTGGATTCAAACTCGATACCAACTGCATGGCAGTCTGTTAGTATCTCCATTAGGCTATCGAAATCTTAGTGCACACATATAGATAATTTTCTTTTAACTATTTGCCTCAAATTCGACTTCTAAGACTGTCTACAAATTGTATGATACAACATAGAGTTGGACGACTTTTATTTTCATAATGATATAGTTTTTATTTAGTTTTCATAATATGGGTCATTCTGAACCATAAGCCACCATAAAACAGGATACTAATGGAAATGAATGTGCGACCCGAGCGTTAAGAACGATTTAAATTGTCATCACGTATGACATTAATTGTAAGAGACCCGACATTTCACCGATAACATATTATTGCACTAGACTGTGGTACCTATAACCGGTTAAATACCATTATGATATTGACATTCCTGCTTTGAGATGACGCAATATAAATCAGAGGTGCGTTTTCAGAACTTTGTCTCCAAATTGAATCATAGTCTTTGTCCGTAAGACTATTCGTTCCTAGAAGTGAGTAAGAAAATTGTTGCTTTATGTGAAACAACGATTTGCGACACGCTTTTATCCCATAAGTTATTTCTGATTAAAATGCACACATAAGAAGGAACATCACAATAAAAGGTTGTGTAGATAATAATAATCTTAATATTCTACCACATACACACATGACCATCTAGTCCCAAACTAAGCAGAGCATGTACTATGGGTACTAGATAATGGATAAACATACATAATATACTTCTTTTTGTAATACATACATATTATACATAGAAAACCCAGACCAAGACAAACATCCATGTTCATGCACACAAATGTTTGACTTGAGCGGGAATCGAACCCGCGACCATCGGCGTAGCAGTCGCTTACACTCGCGCTGCGCCAACCGGTCGTCGATAAAAAAAATATCCACTGGACCACGCAGGCTCTCTTAAATACTTTTTCATACAAAAATGTAACAAAAACGTATTTTGATAAAAAAATTGCAAGAACTTATAGGTACAATATCAGAATTTGGTAGGTATGCCCAGCTATCCAGAGGGAGACTGAAAGTGTCGCAAATGGACGGATAAATGAAAGGAAATCGTTTGGCTTAGTATGGACGATAGAGTCGGAGGGGATATGTGTGTAGGTTCTATTTTATTTATTTGTGTTTGCCAATACATTAACTCTATCTTACATAATAGGTTGCCGCACTACGAAAACCTCACAGGGTTTATCTGAGTGCTGGCGAGCCGTTTATTGACGAATAATACGCATTACTGAGATATAACTTGTAACAATGTTGTTTAATTAATAATTAATATACCTTACATGTAAAAGTGCTTCATTTTGAACTTGCAAGCTTTCGAACACTGTATATATAACAGTTGTAATCCTTCCGGCAGCTTATTCACATAACTTGGAACCAAGTATTCTTCAACCCGCGTACTTTAGGTAGTATATAATTGTTTTTATGAGTAATAGATCTCAAAAATCCAGGCCTCGTCTTTTCGATTAATATCAATAAGTGATGAATATGAACGTACATAAAAGGACGAAAAGGGAGATTTGCTTCTAGTCTAGGAAAAGAGGGATGGACTGTGTGGGGATAGACATATCTTAAATGAAAAAGGAAAATGGTCGAATGACGGGCGCCAGAGAATCAAGAAACCCAAAGACATACTGCGCCAATCCCAGATAAATTGGGACTGGGGTAAGAAGATGATGAATACATATCAAAATAGCTACTAGCTAGCCTCGGTAACCAAAGTCGTGGGTGGAAACCAATTTCTATACAAATTAGTAAATTTGAATTACATGGACTAATTTTCCTGTCCAATGATTGACAACTCATCCATAAAAAACAAATTTACCAATATTGAACCCCTCAATAGACGGCCGAATTCTATTTAAATATACCTGCTTTAAAACGTTAAATTGTTCATACGAAAAACCGAAGCGGGCTTTGATTAAAAATAGTTATATTACCTATCTCATATTACAGATAGAACGCGCTACGAACGATATAAATTTATTGAAATTAAAATTAATGATTGAATAATGATAGAACATACTATTTAAGGACTTAGTATCTTCTTGGGTTTACGCGAATGTTACACATTGAAATTAAACTACAGTTTACGGATTTTATCGCGATGTATTGGTTTCACTAAGTTATTACATTTGAAACTAATGATCTAGAAACTATATTTTTAATTTATTACTAGCCAGCGTTTCGAATTATTTACAGAATTCATGTTCACGGCAGACTGAGGTGATTTTTGTCTTTTTCTTGAATGTATAAGTTATCTCAAAGTACCCGAACATTTTTTAACTACTGGTGTTACTATTTACGCAGAATGAGCTCACAGTGTCCTTAGGTCTTCTGGTGACTTTGTCCTTCTTGGGTTTCATTAGCCTTATGACAGGGTCCCAAGCTGGAGGAACATTCCAACCATCTTCCCTATTGAAATTAGGGTGTTTTTTAATTTCAATAGCCTCTCGTATCATCCTTGAAGAAAACGGTGTTCTTTTGCGAGTATCTGTGGTTCATCAAATCGCAGGTAGTGGTTGGGTCCTTGTTCCACATGTTCACACACAGCAGACTTTGTTGAGCGTTTATGTTTTATGTCAGCTCTATGTTCTTTGAGTCGAGTGCCTATGCTTCTCTTGGTTTGTCCAATGTATGAGAGCCCACATTCACAGTCAATTTTGTAGACACCGGCCTCTTGCAAGGGTAACTGACACTTGACAGAAGGTAATAATTGACTGATCTTCGTTGGCGGCTTGTAGTAAGTTTTTATAGAAGCTCGCTTCAAGATGTAGCCAGTTTTGTCGGTCACGCCCTTGATGTATGGGAGGACAGCAGGTTGTCTTTCTACTGTGGCTGGATTTTCTTTCTTCTGGGATCTGTGACAGTGGCGCGGCGGTCGGAGCTTGTTGTCTTGCAGAACTTGCCTGACATGTTGAAGCTCAGCGTCCAGGCGTTTCTTGTCACAGATCCCGCGGGCTCTCTGAAACAGAGACATTCCTACAGTAGCTAACTGTTTAGGATGGTGGTGAGATTCACCGTTTAAGTACCTATTTGTATGGGTCTTTTTCCTATACACAGTATGGCTTATGGAGTTGTTTTTATCAGGAATAAAAACAACTCCTTCACCTTTAAACGAAGTAGCAATAGCCTAATGGAGAGAAAGACATACTACTACACAGAGGGTATCATGTTCGAAACTACGGAGCGCACCAATGACTTTTCGCAGTTATGTGCATATTAAATTCAGTAAACACCATGACGAAACCTGCAAGTCAGAGAGTTCTCCATAATTTTATTAAAAGACGTCTGAAATATGCTAAACCGCACTTAGCCAACATGCTGGACTATCGCATTACCGTTCTAATAGTGGGAAGAGACGCAGGCAGGGGGACAGTTTATATACAGTTCTAGTGATGATTATGAAGCCTACATACCTGCAAACGTTCACAGATAAATAAAAGCTTGTTATATTACAACTTTGCTTTTACTTGGACATGTATAATCATGCATCCAAGCATGAGTTATTTACTCATGCTTGGATATCATGGTCTTAATAGTCGTGATTAGGCTAGTCTACCGAACAAAAGCGGCGTTTTTAGGCTCTAGATCCAGAAGCAAAGACATAAAGACATATGTATATCTGTATTTTGGTTGTTTACAATACTTATACATACAATTCAAACCCCTATTCTAGACGAAACCGGCTTGGTCAACCGTTTTGTTTCTACTGTAAAGTTGTAATGGTGTTTTTCAAATTGCTGAAAAATTCGAAGTTCTCACACGGAACTTACCTCAATAACGCACGAGTGTATTTTCGCACAACGCAGTAGTAATCTAAGGACGACAATATCCGTGAAGAAATATTGTTCCTCTGAAAACAAGTTGGTAACGAATTCTTATGGTACAGTTATTGTTTATCCAAGTCCCCGTAGCGAAGTATCGGTTCACAATTTTATATGCATTAAAACCTCGTCCCCGCATAACTTTGCACCAAGTTTTATTACTTTCGCTAATGTTTCTCGCTACCTAGTTTGAATGGCGACTTGATAGTTGTGAAGATTTTGCATTCTCATGTGTTAAACATAAACACCAAAGAGAACTTTATTGGTAGACAACTATCATAACGATGTTTTTGTTCTACGGAGGAGAAAGGACAGGAAAAAGATGATCAAAGGATAAACTCGCCCAAACATTTAGCCAAGTTTACTTCTAATTCCTTACCTATTTTATGTCGACTTGATGTGTTTTGTCTGCAGTGACGTTTTTTTTATAGAATCCCGCTTGTATCCCCGAACGGGTAGGCAGAGGTGCAGTATTACACCCACATTTCGCCATGTTATGAATTTTGAGTCACATATAATAGGGGCCGACCCGGTAATCGAACCCGACACCACCGATACGCAAACGCTATCCACTGGACCATAGGGGCGCATCTAACTAAGGCACTGTATATTTAGTCCTAGCAGAGCGCTGTCTTTTTAAATAAATAACATTTAATTGAAGTGAAGAGCCTTCTTTTTTGCGTGTATAACTATCAACCGCGAGTGACAGCCCATTGAAGTAATATTGCATTGCACTCATTGGTCTATATCACTTGGCACGGTAGTGAATAGGAGAAAATGTCGGCACTACCTGCTTAGATATTTACTGAAGGCTATTAACCCACGGCTGTCTCATTAACGACCCAGTTTTATGAGAATAATACACAGTGAAATATGAGAAAAATATGTCCTAATCTTTGACAATTTTTTATATTAAGTAGGTACGAGTATGTCGCTCTCAATTTTCATGATTATATTTTAAATACTTGAAATTGCATTATTTTAATGACTGCATTCAAAGAGGATAGTCATTACCTATAAGTATTATTTAATTCCGAGTATAATACACTCTATTGTTGCGATAGTTAATTTTTCTTCCTTTACGTCATAATTGATTAATACATATATTAAAATACTGGTTTATATGCTGTGAATATGGTGCGTCATAAAATATAGTTTTTTTTTAATAAGTTGTGTTCATGGTAACGTATCTTAAGTGAAAATGTAAAGTGAAGCCGCGGGCAACAACTGGCATTATATAAATAGTAGTGCACAGTAATCTTAATCTCCCTAGAAGCTTTCGGGCTAAGCTATTTGAGCTTCTAAGCCAAACTGCGATATGGCATTCCAGCTTATGTTGTTGGGTCTGCAAAGTTCAAATGCTCTTTATTTTCAAGTTTTCCGCTGAAAACTTGAAAAGATATTTTGAGATTTAAATGCATATAACTATTTTGACGCACTGTACTTTCTGATTTATATAATGCTGCTGCCAGCGTTTTCTTTATTACAGCTGCAATGTCACCGGATTTTCATATAAATTTTGAACCAACTATTTGACCCTTTAAGGGAAGAATATTAAAACAGTTCTTCCTGAGTGCATCCTTTGTCTTGAGCCGAATCCATTGTCCAAATTTCTTATTATTATGTTCAGTTTCAGTGCCTAGGCTCAGTTGTCAATCTAGACATTTCATACAAATAGAATAAGCGACCGTTCCTGTATTTAACAGTAAAACATGTTAGGTGTGCCGTGTGTTACAAATAATTTTACAAACTATGCCTGTATTAAAAATAAGTAAAAAGTATCCTAAGCCTGATTATTACGGTCTTAAATGCTATTTAAAACTTATCCAAACTTCTAAATATTTTTTTATTAATTCGTGATTTTTTTAAGTGTTTCATTAAAAACTAGATGAAATAGCGTAGCTGTAGATGTCTATTACCAGTAGCCCATTTTCTTCAGTGTAGTTTGTCTCACCGTTCCCCGAGTTCAGACTAAGCTTCAGAACGGCTTCACTGACTAAGACGGGTCGTAGGTAAAGATATTCTGTTCAAATAAAATCATGCGTTACAAAAGAGATTAGAGTCCCGTGCATAAAAACTAAAACTCACAATATATTATTTCATTTCTCGCGGACTACTCCGCGGAAACTGGTGCTATGCTCACCTTATATTACTCAATTTACACGATTAAGAACCTTTAAATTTACTTGTATGATGAAAGACCGCGCCATATTAAGATGGAATTAATGAAGCCAAACACTTATATCACAAATCTATTATACTTACACACACAAATATAACCATGAATACGTTACTATCAAACAATCAATCACAACAATATTGATCAAATTATTTACAAAATTTTCTGTATATCGATACATTTCTCGCCAACTTTCAGTTTGTTTGATGAACAAGCGATTGGCGCATATGAATATTGACTGTTTAGGTCGTTATTTGGCATTACAGGCCTCGGCAATCCAAACGGTTCAAAATCGCTATTATCAAATAATTTCTGTTTTGTCCGTACTGCTGGACAAAATGTCCATGTGTCCTCCAAACTATATCTAGGTGCACAAAGAGCTATCGCGAAAAATACGCAAAACAAAAATAATACACACATCTTCATTTCGATTAACTGCTTAACGTCGAATGTATAGAATTTATTGAAGCGCAGTAATTTATCGGCTTGTAAAAGATGCAGTAAGGTCGAAATTCGCAATAACATCTTGCCAATCAGGTTCCGTACACAATTATAAGTAATACCTAATGATAATTCTGAAGTTGTATGACAAAAACACGTTTTAAAACAATCGAATTCAATTCTCAGTCTCTAACAATTGTGAACATCCGTACCTTCAAGAATCATATCTTCAAGGCGTTCAAAAAAGAACATAAGGTATTTTAGACAGTATAAGATGTGTATCTACCTAACACACAAAAGATTTGGAGAACCTTCCAAAATAATATATAGACCTGGTGCCTGTCAACGATCATCTTCACATCATCTGACGTCTGAATCTTCGTTCATCAGACTAGTTTCAACCTAGATACCATCGCCGAGCCAGATTGTCTCGGTGACCACAAAATGAAAAAATACATACCTAATATAATACCCGGCTCCAACGATTTTCATGAAATTTAGTTGGTATGCAGGCAGTTTCGAGGGCGATCAATCGATCTAGCTAGGATTCATTTTTAGATTAACGAATTACTCAAAAAAAACTGAGCAAAGCTTGAGCCAGGTATTATATATTTAAATATTGAACTCTAAAATTTTTTTAAAACCTGTAATTTAAATTTTCAATAAAGTCATAGACATTGCATATAATTAATGTCTTTAATTTATTAATATGCATGACTAATTCCTAAGTCATAATATCCTTTCTCCTTTTTATTTTTATATATAATATTTTGTAATCAATAATACTACACACATCAAAAAAGTCTGAGCAAAGTATACTTATTTGATTTATTCTTAAATTCAAAATAATCCGCGTTGGCTTGGCTTTTCACGTGATCGTGTTAATAAATCGCCATGCAAATAATAGTTAATTTGGATGTCGGATCGATGTAAAAACCTATATGTATTTTATCTTTTAATAAAAAAACAACAAGATTATTGTGTACCTATCTACTGTATCATACTAAATTACAAATCGATACAAAATTGGGATTCAAAATTGACGTATTATAAAAGAATTAAATAATTTAATTCAAAGTGCTTTTTAGAGTTCTGTACCTAAAACGTAAAAAAGGGGACCGTATTCGCTGTCTGTCTGTCCGTCTGTCTGTCTGTCACCAGGCTGTATCTCATAAACCGTGATAGCTAGAAAGCTGAAATTTTCACAAATTATGTATTTTGGTTGCCGCTATGACAAAAAATACTAAAAATAAAAAAATATAAATATTAAGGGGGCGTCCCATACAACAAACGTATTTTTTAAGCAATTTGTTACTCGATCTTAATAAACAGGTAGAAACTTAAAAAGTATTTAATTATAAATACAACGAACGTGATTTTCTTTTATAGATGATGGTACGGCACCCTTCGTGCGCGAGTCCGACTCGCACTTGCCCAATTTTTATATTAATTTAACCTGTAGATTTTATATCATGATCACGATTTATGTTGCTCAGACTTTTTATGTGTGTATAATAACGAGAAATTCGAGATTTTTGTAGTATTCTGACGGTCATCATTTATAATATCATCACATTTTATTTTTATATAATGCATGCTTAATAAATTATTGCTTACTGGCAGTCTAGCAAAAACTTGAAAATGTCTGGACGGATCTCAATATTTTTAGGGTACCGTGCCTAAAACGGAAAACATTTGATCCTATATAGGATGACTTTATTGTCCGGCTGTCTGTCTGTTGAGAGCCTTTATTTCTGGAATGCGTAGAGATATCAAGTTGCAAATAAAACTCAAGTCTACAATGCCTTGAAACTGGAAAAATTTAACTACTGCATTTACGTAAAAAAAAGATACGGCTGTTTATGCATTTCGAAATGTCAGTGGTGAGTGGCGAGGGTTTCAACATATCCAATACTATCTGCATGGCAGTCTGTTGGTATCTCTACTAGGCTACTCTACTCTACTCTACACTAGGCCACTATCGCTCTCTTTTTAGTGGTAGGATACATTATTTAGCGACACAAAACCATAGTAAGTGTTATTTACATTTATCACTTTCAGAGCGAAGTGAACACGAAAGGCGAAATGTTCCTTATCGCAATATGTTACCTTTAATAGTCTAATCTAAGTCAAAGGTTTGCGTGACAGCCAAGACATATTTTCTAAAAGTATGCTGTTTATGTCTTGCATTTTTAAGTTAATACAGCTACAAAAAACATCTACTATAAAGTCTTCTACAAATAAACTGCGTTATAAATCTTTTTTAAACAAGAATATAAAAAATAATATAAAGGTTCTAATAACATTGGACCTCGCCATTTATTACAATAGCTTTGTTTGCCGACAATATGGCTACCGTTTTACTGGATTCAATTTATTTAAATCATTCAGCTATGGCTAGCGAAACTGGCAGAAGCAATATCGTTCTAAAGGCTATTTCACGAATAATATTTTTTTTATCCTACAATACGTGTCCATTTATGTACTCATAGGCTGATTGTATCAGTGAATCTATAGCTAAGTGAAAAAAAATAAAACTCAAATCCGTTTTTGATTTACTTTACTAGTTTCAGCATGATCAGACTTGGTTGTCTGGGTCATAAATTCAACTTTTTCTGAAAAATACACTTTAAATATCAGTATCTCCACACACAGGGACTGTTGGGTATATTACCTTTTTACTCCTTCTACCAATCGTTGCGTAAATGGAGTTGCCTTCGTAGCACAAAGTAAAGCAACGTATGCTACGGTCGCGAATTGAATTGGTGACCGCTTGTCCTTGCATTTACCTCATAGCGCGAATTCACTTCGGAGGGCATACTCTTAACTGCACGGTTGGTGTAGTGGTTGAAGCGGCCACCTCCGGTTCGATCCGCACTCGAAACAACACAATTTGCTGTTCGTTGTTTGATGGTCGAATGTTTGGTCAACGTCGACACGAAAGAAAATTATCCTTGTTTTTAAAAGAAGTGTAAACGGTCCATCTATAGGCGTGATGCTAGTATGGACATTGTGAAGTCGCTCTTACAATAAACACTGCAGATAAAATAAGGCTGTCTACAAATAATAAAGGGCTAAATTGAAAATAATGTTCTACAAAGTTGCTTTTAAATTATGCCCGTGAACCTCATTTATTAATGTTGAACATAATACAGATTTAAAGGTGTCAGAAGTAATATAAAATGGTGTTAATATAACTAAATATTTTACTTTTTTGGCCTCGTGGTTGCTAACTATATTAATATGATGATTTGACAGACACATCTACTCATTCGCCGGACATAATATACAAATAACTATATTATGTATAGAATTTTAGATGGCAAAAAATGCAAGCAAGTTGGATAAATACCTATACACTGTTATCATTATCGCTATCCCATTCACATCCAATATTTTCACGTTGGAACATGGAGTATGACTGTCGTAGTTGATTCAAAAAGAATTCTTAGACGCAGTATAGCATATATGTATATTTTTGTTTTTCTCTTGTTCTTTTGTTTTTATAAAATAGTGTGTAAGTACCTACGCTAAGTTACAACAAATCATATTAAGTCTGTTTCGTATTACATATTTGCAGTTCATGATACATTTGTAAAACATCATCATATCATCATATCAGCCAAACGACGTCCACTGCTGGACATAGGCCTCCCCCAAGGTTCTCCACACAGACCGGTCTTGAGCCGCCCGCATCCAACCTCCTCCCGCGATCTTGACAAGATCGTCGGTCCACCTTGCGGGGGGCCTACCTCTGCTGCGTCGTCCGGTACGTGGCCGCCACTCCAGAACCTTTCTGCCCCAACGGCCATCGGTTCTTCGAGCTATGTGCCCTGCCCACTGCCACTTCAGCTTGGCTATCCGGAGAGTTATGTCGGCGACTTTGGTTCTACTGCGGATCTCCTCATTTCTGATTCGATCTCGCAGGGAAACTCCAAGCATAGCTCTCTCCATCGCCCTCTGAGTGACCTTGAGCCTTCTGATAAGGCCCATAGTGAGCGACCACGTCTCTGATCCGTAAGTCATCACTGGCAACACACACTGGTCAAAGACTTTCGTCTTGAGACACTGCGGGATATCGGACCAGAAGATATGTCGTAGCTTCCCGAACGCTGCCCAACCGAGTTGGATTCGACGATTGACGTCCTTCTCGAAGTTGGACCTACCTAATTGGACTACTTGTCCCAGGTAGATATACTTGTCGACAACTTCGAGCGTAGAGTTCCCAACCTGAATAGGAGCAGGTACAACATGGACGTTCGACATGATTTTCGTCTTGTCCATGTTCATCTTAAGACCTACTTGTTGGGAGACTCTACAGAGGCCATCGAGCATTGTGCCTAGGTCTTCCATGGTCTCAGCCATGACTACGATATCGTCTGCGAATCGAAGGTGAGTGATGTACTCGCCGTTGATGTTGATGCCGAGTCCATTCCAGTCCAGAAGCTTGAAAACATCCTCCAGCGCAGTGGTAAACAGTTTCGGGGATATGACATCCCCCTGTCTCACCCCTCGCTGGAGTTGAATAGGTTTCGAACTCTGGTCCTGGAAGCGGACTGACATAGTGGCGTTTTCATACAAACATTTCAGCACTTCGATATATCGGTAGTCAATCCGGCACCGTTGGAGAGACTGTAGCACCGCCCAGGTTTCGATCGAATCGAAGGCTTTTTCATAGTCCACAAACGCCAAGCATAGGGGCTGGTTATACTCCTCGGACTTCTGTATAACCTGCCGCAGCGTATGTATGTGGTCTATGGTACTATAGCCTTTACGGAAACCGGCTTGTTCGGGAGGCTGAAAGTCGTCTAGCTTGCTCTCGAGACGATTCGTGATGACCCTCGAAAACAGCTTGTAGACGTGGCTCAGAAGTGTGATGGGTCTGTAGTTCTTCAAGAGGGTTTTATCCCCTTTCTTAAAGAAAAGCACCACCACACCTCTGTGCCACGCCTGTGGCGTTTTACCCTCGAGAATGACGGAATTAAATAGCTTCCGGAGGGCTTCTCTAGCGGGTGCACCGCCGGCCTTCAGAAGCTCACTCGTAATTCCGTCATCACCCGGCGCCTTGTTGTTTTTAAGCTGTTTGAGAGCCACACTAATCTCGTGCATGCTGACGTCCGGGATATCTTCGGTATAGTGTCGGGTCAATCCAGCTCTAGGGTCTGACGCTGGAGTGCTTGCGGGTTGTTGCGTTGTCGTGTATAGCTGTCCATAGAACCTTTCGATCTCCTCCAAGAGTTCAGGCTTGGACGATACGATTCTGCCATCCTCCGTCTTCAGCTTTGTCAGCTGACTCTGCCCAACAGACAGATCCCTTTGGAACACTTTGGATCCCTTATTCCGCTCGATCGCCTCACGAGCACATTTTGTGTTGTATTGGCGGAGATCGCGAGTCAGAGACTTAGAGATCTGTCTGTTGAGGTGCCGATATTTCGGCATGTCGTCGGTGGATAGCAGAACCATCTTGCGCCTTTCCTCTAACAGCTCGAGGGTCGGATCCGAGATTTTTTTGGTTCTCTGGCTTTTCTGGGGCTAAAAAAATTTAGCCCCTGTTGTATGGACAGCATCCACGAACCCGTTACTGTACACGTCCACATCTACGCATTCACCCAGGCATTCGAAACGGTTCTTGAGTTCGAGCTGAAAGCTCTCGGGGTTTTGGATATGAACCGGTGCCGGTCGGAGCGTGGACTTTATCAACCTCGACCGTTCGAGGCTTGTACAGATATTCAATGTGCCTCTTACCATTCGGTGATCGCTCCCCACTTTAAGTGAATTGATCACGGAGACATCATTGAATATCTGCCTCTTCGTCGACATGATAAAGTCGATCTCATTTTTGGTTGCACCGTCTGGACTTACCCAGGTCCACTTGCGGCATTCTCGCTTCTTGAAGAAGGAATTCATCATATAGAGTCCTTCCTTCTCCATAAAGCTAGCCAGCAAGTGACCCCGGGAATTCCGATGCCCATAACCAAATGGCCCCACTCTCAGCTCATCACCGTCACGTTTGCCCAGTTTCGCGTTAAAATCTCCCATGACCACGGTGTAATGGGTTTTGTAGCCATGTATAGCCCGAGATATGTCCTCGTACATGGCTTCCACCTCCTCATCGGGGTGCGTGGGGTGTAAAACATAGCCCTATAATATTATTATTTATGATTTTTCCTGAAACACTGGTGTTACAGCCTAGTTCAGGTAAACTTTGGGGCAATTCTGTTGTGATTACGAAATCCATAATCAACACAGTAGCACCTGAACTGGCAATGATTTTCAATAGATGCATTGACTGTGGTGTGTTTCCTGATCAAATGAAAAGCAGTAAAGTAATTCCGTTATTTAAATCCGGTAGCACATCTGACCCCACAAATTATAGGCCAATATCTGTGCTACCCACGTTTAGTAAAATTTTTGAAAAATTTATTCTAGGCCAGCTTCAAACTCATTTTAATAACAAAAAGCTATTACATGAAAAACAATTTGGTTTTACTAGGGGTCGCTCAACTACCGTTGCTGGAGTTGAACTTTTAGATAGTATTTTTGATGCCTTGGAGGAGTCGCATGATACTCTAGGAGTCTTTTGTGACTTATCTAAGGCTTTTGATTGCGTTTTTCATGATAGTCTTTGAGATGAGGTAGGCTTTGGCACAAGGTCTGATCAAGCGCCAGTATAAAATATTTGATGAAGAACTTTCAGGAAAGTCGCGTTTTTATCGGTAATGCATAATTTTCCTCAATTAATTTTGATATCTATAATAATTTTCCTGCTGGTGTCCCCAGAACATTTAGGCATAGCAGAACACATTGTAGTATCCTCTGGCTGGGCAGACTATCAACTTTAGATGCCCAGAGATAGACTATGTCTTTTGTTTTTTTTTCAACTCCAGTTTTTAGGGTCGTAGTTATGAGTGAAAATTCGAGGCTCACGTTGAACGACTGGGTCTTGTTTTTTCTAACGTTGAAAAAACGATAACACATTGAAAAGAAAACTTGTTGCCAATTTGATTTAATTTTCGTTTATCTATTTCTTAAGCTCGCAAAGTGATAGATGGCTATCTTCACAACAAGAAATTAAAGACCATGGTTCATCATGATCGTGGACTCACGCCTGTATCCCCGAAGGGTTAGGTAGAGTTGTTGTAGTATATCCGAAATTCGCCATGATATGAATTTTGACGACCCACGTAATAGGGAGAGAGCCTGTTGCCCTTACCGGGCACATTGCTAGACTCAGTGCTTCTACTGAAAATTCGGGAAAACTCAGTTTTTTTTTTATAGTAGATAGGCGGCAAACGAGCAGACGGATCGCCTGATGGTAAGCAATTACCGCCGCCCATAGACACAAGCCACACCACAGGAGTCACAAGTGCGTTGCCGCCCCTTGGGGTTGGGAAAAGTGATAGGATGAGGAGTGGGATGAGGGAAAAGGAAAAGGGGATAGGGCCTCCGGCACTCTCACTCACCGAACGAAACGCAACAGTTCAGGTACTGTTATTTTACGTCGATTTTCTATGAGAGGGTAGTACTTCCCCGGTCGAGCCGGCCCATTCATGCTGAAATCAGCAAGACTCTACTACCTTTTTACCTACACTTTTGCCCGACCCGTGCATCGAACCCTGGACATCCCGTTAAACAGCAGTTATACGCTATCCACTCAACCATGTAGGCAGTATAACTTGATATTTTAATAAGGTACAACTCACTCCAACACATTAAAACAAAGTTTTCTTTCTAATATTAATATACCTTGCCCAAACTTCCAAAACCCAAAAACAATGGGTGAGCGCCCATACGCACCTCAAGCTTCGCCCCTTTTAAGGAATTTGTGCCCATGAAATAACACTGGTGCCCATACACCCCTTACGATGTGTATGTACTTATGCTAGTGAAAGTACGGTCGGCAAAAGCACCTAAGCAACATTATCTTTTATACTAAATTAAGTAATAGAGTGAGTAAAGGTGGGTTATGTAAATATAAACAAAATCACAGATTTGTTCTTTTATTACTAATACATATCTAGGTATATTATCGAACTATTATTGTAGATCCTCTTTTTATAATATTGATATCCGCCTCGCAGTAATGTAACTTTTTCAATTAATAAAAATATTGGACATATTTTTATTAATTAAAACAAAGTATGGCGATTGTTTTTAAAAAGTACCAGGGTAATAGAAATGAACAGAGGTTAGGACTATAAAAAAGTCGTTACAAAGTTATCAATTGGTAATAATATATGTTTTGAAAAAGACCAAGGGAACATAAATTAACAGACCTGGTTTTGAAGTTATCAATAAGAAATTAAGCACTGAAAGTCTTATATGGAAAACTCAGTACAAAGCAGTCGTGTGTAAGACTGAACATATGTAGAATACCTTACTAAATTAAATATAGGTAGGTAAATAAAAGCAAATAACTTCTTTTTTACAATCTTTAGCAATTATTTGAATTATTCAATGCAATATGAACACTATACTAACACAGATAGCAATATTTCTAACTCAGTATTTAAAACTTATCTACTAATTTGATAACCATTAAAACTATCTTTTGTCAAACCGTACTATATTTATTAATAATATCATTGATTGTAGGGCAGGGGCGTATGGGCCCTTAAAAAAATATTACATAATTATTTTCTCCATTTGTCCCTTGAAAAGGGGCATACGGGCTCGCCAAAACGGGGCGAATTTGCAAATTTTATTCACGGGGCGAATTTTAAGGGGCGTATGGGCGCTCACCTAAACAATCACATCCATAAACTTTTATTTCTTCATTTTCTTTTGTTCTGCTTTGTCGCTGTTCACTATCAATAATAGTTAAGCTCCTAACTAAATAGAGGCACAACTCCGTACCTAGCTCATGTTTCATGCATAATTTATACAAAGTACCTAATATAGACTATCGCTGGAGCGCTACCTAAATAACCAATTACCTGGAACACGCTTCTAAGCTCTTACACGGTACTAAATCATGGAAGCTCTCGATTACTGGCGACGTAACCTAACAAGCCAATTATGTAACTTTGATGATAGGTACTTAGTAAACTTTCGTGCTCCTGTTCAAGTCCCAGTAACTTTGGCACGACAGAGGCGTTCGTAGTTCAGCTGTCGTGATCGGAAACGACTAATGAATTGGCCTTGGAATAATACATGATATCGGTTTATTTCTAGGTATCTCATTCGGTATCTGATTCTCAGTTCGTTAGGCTTGAAGTTTCTTTGCGTATCTCTTGATTAGTGCTACCAAGGTCGAAAATAACGAAACGAGTAAAATAAACTGAATGTATTGTGCATGGTTCTCTATTTTTATTCCTACGATTTTATGTCATAATTTAACATTGCATAATGTTAAATTATGCAATGTTAAATTATGCTATCTAACATTAGTTACGCATAATACTCATTTACCATAACTTTTTAATCATAATTTTTTTAATCCTATTTACAATAAAAATAATATTGAATCAGCATACTATCCCAAAGCATAAGTTTACTTAAGCATAACCATAACTATTTATGTAGTTAAGTAGACATTATGTCCAAATAAATAGTTTTAAATAAACTAAGTTGACGGAGCCCTGCTTCGCAGGCCACCTATTTTTGCGTTAAGGGTCAAAAGAGAACCTAACAAAACCTATTTAGTTACTTGAATTACATACAGTCGCATCTAAACGTACGTTTCCTTTATATTTTTTTATCTATATCCCAAATAACTATTAGACAATTTATAAACAATATTCTTTACAACTTTATGCATATCAAAGTTATGAATAAGAACAACAGGACATACAATATTTATACTTAATAACACAGTATGCTAAAAACCAATTATGGCACACTATTATTATGACAAAGAAAATTATGCCTAACTTATTATGACAATTTAAATTCGGACAAAAACCATTATGAGAAAAAGAGGGATCCCATTGTGCATGGATAGCCAAAAATCCAGCCAATTGTGACTCTGAGGTGTTAACTGAAGGTTGCGTATCAATTTTTATAATAGACATTTAGATTTTCATATCGAAGTGTTTACCTGTTTCTATTGAGAGATAGAGGTATTATCTCAAAGCAGACAACAACTTCTCTTAGTATCCAGTCGAAATAATGGACAAGCTGGAATTTATAGGCCTTTATCGATCCTCTGAAAGCAAAAATGCGTTAATGATACGATTATAATATTTTTCGGTTAAAATAAACTATAGCATTCTAGAAACTACAGATATAGAAAAATGGAGGTGAAAGATTGCCTACATTAAATCTTATTTATCTATCTAATTCTCGAAATTATTTATTTCATCTGAAATCTCTAGTATTATATATTAGCATGAAAGCATTCGTAGAATTTTTCCGTTGAAATAATAATTATTATCGCGTTCCCCTACTAACAGCCAATTACCTGTCATATTATGTCAAATAAAAATAGAATACCCAAGACTAACGTCAGAAAAGTATTGCTAAATAAAAGCAACAATAAATTGTACACCGAGTAGATCTCCTCTAAAACTCACTGAAAAGGTCAGGCTCAAAAATCTTACACAAATAAGCTTTTTTAACCGAAGGAAGCAATACTTCTTTTTTTAAGGGAAAACATACTTGCATCTTGCTCAAAATAGCTTAACTTCGCCCTTTCGATTCAGTGTTGCCTCATTTAAAGTCACTACTGGCTTCCAAGCTTTGAAATGTTTAAATATAAAAGAGGTTTTCAAGACTGATTCTCGTCTTGCATAAGTAAACATGTTTTGTTGTACTAAATTTAGAACAAATTGTTTCTTGTGGTTTTTCTTGTTTAGTTATAAATAGGTACCTACTGTGTATAAAATGAGGACTGCGGTTGTCAGACGGAGCTCGCTTCGTGTAAAAGTTGTTTTGACAAAATATTTGGTTAGATTAGTAAGCTCTCCCTGGTCTCCAAGATAAAGCTTCTGTTCATTGATGATCTTAAATCACAAGTGAAATTACGCTCTGATGTTGAAGATGTTACTTATGAGATGATTTTCTCTAGCGTAGGAATATAATAATCATTAGACTGCACGTATGAGGTAGTGGTAAGCGGTCGCCTCGGCGACTTCTACTGTAACCATAAGTATTGGACAGAATGTTAGCTTTTTAGGCCTCTGCCTCGAATCTTGCGTGCAGCGGGGCGGTGGCAGCAGCGGCGCGGGAGCGGTGCGGGCAACGCCGACCCGTTCTCGAAACCATCGGGCAAACCGCGCGGCACTATAGCGGCCTAGTGTTGTGTTCGTGGTTGTCTCGTCGAGATATTTGTTTTTATTCGCGAACGAAATGTCTGTACAACGATGACAACCTCTTTTTAACCGACTTCAAAAAAAAGGAGAAGGTTCCCAATTCGGCCAGTATATATTTTTTTGTATGTATGTATACGATTTCGCCGAGGTTTCTGAACCGATTTACGTAATTCTTTTTTTGTTCGGTGCGGAATAGTTTCGAATTGGTCCCATAAAAATTTGATTCAGGTGGGCCCAGTAGTTTTTATTTTTAACTGACTTCAAAAAAAGGAGGAGGTTCTCAATTCGGCCGGTTTAAATATTCTTTTTGTATGCAGTATGTACAACGATATAGCCGAGGTTTCTGAACCGATTTACGTAATTATTTCTTTTCAGGTGGGCCCAGTAGTTTTTATTTTATGAGTATTTTTTATTTACTATCACCTATCCCGATGTCTGAAATCAAAACTCGCAAGTAAATTTGATCCACTTCCCGGTGACGGATTGAGCTGAAATTTTGTAACGTATGTAAAATGGATAACAATGAAAAATGATTATGACATACTCGTAGAGCTGATCTGATGATAGAATCGAACGGTGGCTATAGGAACTCAGTAATTAAATGACAAACGAGTTTGGGCTCGTTTGATTCGTCTTGACGAGCACTTTGGTGGTGGATGGGTGGATGAAGGAGCCAGAAAGTGGTGGCCATACGAACTCAGTAATTACAAAAATCAATTTGACTTGCACAATGATGATAATGGTGACTTCAAGGACGTAAATTATGCGGTAATGCACGTTTTTGGGAGGGTATTCTTCTATATCAACTGTATCAGATCGCTGCTCAAAACTTCTCGACCGTACTGAGTCTAGAATTATACTGTCCAAGAGTTTCTTGACGTAAACATGATTTCATATATGCTTTCATGGCCAACAAACGTTTTTTCACGATCTTGAATAGTCTCACAAGCACGTGAAATTAACGACTAATTTTATCCGTTCTCGTTTTTTGAGATCTATGTTTTTTTCGAGATCGATCAAGGTTTGTTCTGTAACGAATTAACGCAGGATGGATGAAATGGCGACAGGTCTCAGGCACAATATGCAATCACAAAATGCCTGTGAAATTAAAGGCCCGCATGTATAAGGCGTTTATAAGGCCTGTCGAACTGTATGGAGCTGAGTGTTGGGCTACAAAGAAGATGGATGAGAAACGATTGCATGTTGCTGAGATGAGAATGTTACGATGGATGAAGTGACAAGAATGGACAGAATTAGGAATGATTACATTAGAGCGGCAATGGGCGCCACTTTCATACTAATGAAAGTGGCGCCCATTGATGAATAGGTAAAAGGGACTCGATTGGCCTGGTATGGACATGTTATGCAAAGAGATAAGATGTACGTAGGTAAGAAAGTGATGAATATGCACGTAGAAGGACGAAAAACCGGCCAAGTGCGTGTCGGGCCACGCGCAATGTAGGGTTCCGTAGTTGCCCATAATGACTTGCTGCAAAGGGTATTAATGTACACCAAATCCGACTGTTTATTTTGCTAAAAAAATAATTTTAATAACACTATAATAAGAAACTAAGTTTTGTTTAGAAAAATACTAGGTATGTATCCAGTTATGTATTGTAAACATAAAATGTGGTTTCCAAGATATACTACTACTATACATACGTAGTACCGTAGTACCATGTAGCACATTACATACCAAAGTACGTATATCTTTAAGATTAAGCCAGCGCAGCGCGCCGAATGTAAACTCACAGAAATAGGTATTTATAAGTTAACCGACGATTACTCGTAAACTAGTGATATCTACTTAGCCGTGATAGTTTTCCTTTTAAATTCGTTATTTGTTCTACATTTGTGATTTTTTTCACCTCTTCCAAATTAATAGTTTAGCCGGCAGAGGGGGGGGGGACACTTGAGTCTAACAATTTTATTCACTTAAAAGCTTGATATTTGACAAACCAATCACTTGATCGAAAAATCATTTGAGCAAACTAATAATATTTTTTTAAAACCTATCCAAGGATACCCCACATGATGGGGTACCCAACCAAAAAAAAATTCAACCCCACTATATATGTAGGGGAGATACCCTTAAAAAAAATATTTTCCTAAATTTTATTCTACAGTTTTGTTGCAATATGTCTATATTCATGTCAAATATCAGCTTTCTAGCACCAGGCGTCTTTGAGCTAGGCTGCGGACGGACAGACGGACGGACATGACGAAACTATAAGGGTTCCTTGTGGACTACGGAACCCTAAAAAGGAGAGGGCGGCCGACTTTTTTTTTCGTGTCGGGTTGGAAAATCCTCATGGAGTCCCTCCGCCCTGTGGGAAGGGCAAAGGGGATTGTCAGACTTTTACTGACTAAAAGCCAACCCGTGTTCCTCATGTACCCGTGTCAGAGGGTCGGGTATCGCCGTAGCATTCCTCGCTACCCCCCAATGAGTATTGTCACGCCAGATGGTAAGGCGGGCCCCGAAAAAAAACCCCTTGGCGGCGGATGAAGGTCTTAAGCTCCACCGCCAAAACACCCAGCGGCCGCAGAGGATAGGGAGGACGGCAACGCAACACCGCATCTCCTCTTCCTCTACGGCCCCACCGCGACGCAACCATGTTGCGCCCCCATTTGGTCGCGGGAGATAGGGCGTGCGGCAACGCAACACCCCTCCCGCGACCGCGCCCCACTGCGAGGGACAGAAGATTGGTTCCTCGCATCCGCACCATTGGACGCATCCTGAGCAAGCCTCCATCAAGCCCACGCGGAGCTTCCACTCCCGGGATCTCGCTTAGTTTCACCGTGGGTGACCTAACCACGGTTACTGAGCCCCCCCACCACGACAAGGTGGAGATCCCACGGGGGGGAGCGAAGGTGATACTGCGCCGACCCCAAATAAATTGGGACCAGGGCAAGACAATGATGATCGAGGTCTGTTGTGTGCATGTTGATTGAATGTTTTTAAAATCAGACCGATACGTCCTGTGTCGTATTTGTAAAGAGGAAAAATTAAAGTACTTATTATAAATTATTATTTCGCTAGATTAATTTGCCATTACACTATAATACCACATTATGTTAATCGAAGAAACAAATATTTAATTAGCCTATATTCAGTGCCGGCTTTTCTCAAATCGTACTCAAATAACAGATTTTGAATAAAAATAAATGTTTTATTTTTCATAAAAAATCATTAACTCTTTAAACGTTTTAGCGTCATTCCAACACAATTCATTACCGCCCTAAGGTTTCATACACTAAATATATTTGGTCAACTGAAACAAACAAAGGTTAAGAGTTCGTTACCCCTCTGAAACTGTTACAATTAGCATATACCATCGTATACAGGTCGATGTTTTGTACTGATTAAAGGGGTAACGCATGTTTGAAAAGTTGTACTAGAGTTGTTCTGGTTAACGAGCCTAAACGGCTTATACATTTTTTTTTTGTTTTTGAATTTACTGCAATCATGACAATAAAATAAAAAAAATAATAAAAGTAAATCAATATAACTTGTTTCTTCCCGTGGCTTCGCTCACGTAGGAGTCGGTTATCGAGACAATAAGTTTAGTAATCTATGTGTTATTCTGATGTTACTGTAGAGTTTCATCCAAATCCGTTTAGTAGTCTTCTTCAGTATATATCTATAAAATTCTTGCATTACTAACTGACTGAGAGACAACGCACAGCCAAACGACTGGACGCAAGAAGCTGTGATTTGGCACGTACATTCCATGGCAAGCGTGCATTAAGAAGAGATTTTCCGAAATTCTCATAAAAAAATGTGTAGGCGTAATTGCGGGCTTTGTCTAGTTTTAGTAGAAAAGTAAAAAACATCCATGGGCACATACTTTCACATTTTTAATAGTATTACCAAAATATACCTACGATCTGTATATTTTTTGTTGTTCATAAAATTGCATTTATTCTTAAAGTTAAATGTTGTCCATTAAAATATTATACGTTAAATAAAATAAGTTTAAATAAGAACTTTCTACAAAATTATATAATCTCAGAGGTATAGTTACTTATAAAGAAGAAGTTTTATCTCACTGCATATTACCATTTTCATATCTCCTTACTAATTATGAATTTAAAGTCTACGCAAACCAAGTGCAGACGGTCATGAATATATTCAGTTACTTCTTTGAAGTTAGTTGCAAGACGCAGAAGGCAAGCTTTAATACTAAGATGAACTTTCCTGTATTATTTTATAATAAGTCAGATAACTTTTCGAACTCTGACTCTTAAAATAAGAGAAAACGTTACGAATAATGCAGTTTGGTACGTGCATCTTTAAAGGCTAGAGGTCCTTCTTCCGTAAATAAAGGTGTGGTGTTCCTCCAACTGGCTAGAAGGAAGATCTTTTGTACAAACCAAGTGATAGTGACCAACGGAAAATTAATATGATTATTAATATTCTATTATATATTATTAATATTCTTCGATCCAATGTAAATTTTGTCGAAACACTATTATTATTGTTCAATGAGGCTTATCAATATCTCAACGGTTTTCGCTACATCATAAATGCTTTTATAGTCTCACGCCTGTATGTCCGAAGGGGTAGGCAAGGTGTAATATTACACCCACATTTCGCCATGAATTTTTTAGGTCCCACGTAATAGGGGGCGAGCATATTGCCGTACCGGGCACATTACCAGACTGCGTGCTGCTACTGAGAATTTCCTAACGGAAAAACCCAATAACACCCCATAAATGCTTACATCAAAAAATAAAAAGTTTATAAGTTGTAGATGAAAAACTAATCTAATACTAATATGTAAAGCTGAATAGTTTGTTTGTTTGCTTGAACGCGCAATATCAGGAACTACTGGCCCTATTTGAAAAATTATTTCAGTGTTAGAAAGCACATTTATCGAGGAAGACTATAGGCTATTTAACATCACGCTATGAGCCACGGGCGCGGAGCGGTAGCCTTAAATAACGCGAGTGTAACCGCGGGCTCATCTAGTATATTATAAATCGCATTGTTTAAAACACATCCTGTATCCAAATAGCGCGTGTTCGCATTGCGTGATCGCAGATAATCTTTTTTATGGCATTGTGCTTGAATAAAAGGAAAAGTCCCTAAAATTTATTTTTATGGCGACCGCTAAACATTTTCAGTAACATATATCTTTTTGAATTATATTCTTCTTAATTTCAGGAAGATAGTGACACTTTCTTTAAATAAAATATACGGTCGTCTTCCCCCTCTATTGTATTCTTTTCTATAACATTGTTTGTGAAAAATTATTGTAGAATATTTTTTTTAAATATAATGAGTACTCTATTGTCTCATCTCATCTCAACAGCCTATATAACGAAGATACGCCACAAGACTCCTTAAGTCGTTCTTACTATATTTTGAGATAAATATAGTAAGAATGACAGTGGCGGCGCTAGCCGTCGGCGACGTCGGCCACCGCCGACGGCCTCGCGCCTCCCAAAAATACCTTTTACAAGTTACCTATTTATTTTCATATAGCGAATTCTACTTATTTTATCCAAACAACTCGGACAAAAAGCTAAGCAGATGATTATGACTTTTATTATTTTCGAACACGTGCGTGCCAGAAGTACCTACTTAGTAGTACTTGTACTATGAAATTAAAGTTTCGACCGAATGAGCGTTTTCACATACACTGCCTTACAGGAGATCTGTACTAACTGGGTGAAAATTATACAATATTTTACAATTTGGCTCACTTAATTTAACGTATTGTTTACTGCGAAGTAAAAGAGGCCTCGCGAACTTGATGTCGCCGACGTCCACCTGTGTTCTAGCGCCGGCACTGAAGAACGATCTAAGGTGTCTTGTATCCATAGTGCGAAGTATTTTGGTAGTGTTAACTTTTATGCTTACACAAATTGCTAATGAATTTTAAGACATGACGGATTAAAACGAATGTCTTTAGTTAGTTAAAGCTAGTGGCTATCTACGCAAACCTGGATGTCAAATTTACTGCCTTTATTGTTCAGTGACTCCAACATTTTCTTGACATTTTCCTATGCTAAAAATCATGCCTAAATAATTTGGAACGTCTTACGTGCAGCAGTATATTGGCTGTGTAATGAATAAACATGATATATCTATTATACAGGGTGTCACAAGACCCATCACCAAGCCGAAGTCTATTCGTTGTGGACATCATGCCAAGTCATACTAACCAAAAATAATACCTGGGAAACGATTTTTTTTAAGTTTTCACATTTTTGAAACCGCAATTAAAAGCGCGTGCGTGCAATGCTCGAAATAATTACTTATACATGGGGTCATAGGGTATCTAAAGAACATATTGGCGGGGTAAATGCATCGACTTTGTAGCTAATTAGAAAAATTCCATACTAATTTTGAGCCTCAATATCTCCTGAACCATTAATTTCCCAGGTATGGTGCCGAAGTAAAAAATGTTCGTAGTGATTGGTATAACATGGGATTTCAGTTTTCGTTAAGGGTCTTTTTACACCCTGTATAATTATGGTCTCATATCATTGGATTGCTAATAACTAACAGGTGGGTGAACACATGTATGACACTTACAGCATTGAAAATATAATTAAGTTTGCATCAATCAATCTTCCAGTCTGCATGCAGCCACATCTGCTGTAATTGAGACCGAAACGTCGGAACAAAGAGAACATATTTTGACCGTTTCTTTTTAGTATTTTTGTGAATGATAGCCTAGTGGAGAGACGGACAGACTGCTACGCAGAGAGTCCGTGTCCGAATCCACGGTGCGCACCAATGACTTTTCGGAGTTATGTGCGTTTTAAAATTGTTAATTATCGCTTGGTAAATGGTGAAGGAAAACTTCGTGCGTAAACCGAAAATGTCTGAGAGTTCTCCATAATGTTCTTGCAAGACATGTGAAGTCTGCCAACCCGCACTAGGCCAGCTTGGTGGACGATGGCCTTACCCTTCTCAAAGTGAGAAGAGGCCCGTGCCTAGCAATGGGACAGTTTGTATACAGGGCTGATGATGATGAGACATGAAACTAGTTCCTTTATAAACAAACGTAATGTTAGATAAGCCACAGTAAAACCCATTAGAAACCAAAATGTTTGCTAACGACTGAATATATCTTTTTCATAATGCCTTAAAATGCTTTATATAGTGAACTCTAGTGTGTTATTCTATTTTGGTTTAGATTACGGTGGTTGGCCGGCGTTTTCTTGCTACGTTAATATCCGTGACAGCTCTGTAGGACTGGGATACTGACAAGGGTACAATATAACACATTTCCATCTCCTGTCTAATAAATAATAAATATATGACCCATTTCAATAAGTGAATTTACTTCTAAAATATTTATACTTACCTCTTTTGTACAAAGAAATATGTATTTTCTTATATTATTATATGCTACAAATACAGTTATAACATAAACTTCTTAAATATGGGCTATAAAAATAACAAATATTAAAATAATAATAAATTTTGAATTAAAAGGAGGGTTTCAAAAGTGATCTTTAAGATTTTTTTACTTTTTATTTTTTTTAGACTCACCCCTGTTTCCCCGAAGGGGTAGGCAGAGGTGTAATATTACACCCACATTTCGCCGTGAATTTTTAGGTCTCACGTAATAGAGGGCGAGCCTATTGCCGTAACATAACCAGACTCCGTGCTGCTACTGAGAATTCGGAAAAACCCAGTAACACTTTTGTCCGACTTGGGAATCGAACCCGGGACCTCCGAACAGCAGTTGCATACGCTATCCACTGGATCACGGAGGCAGCCTTAAGAATTTTTGGAATACGAATTTTTGGTCAAGTCCAAAAAGTTACATATACACTTATTTATAACCATAAACTGTAGCAGCTATACAGCCTAAAAGGTGTAAATTGAGACCGTTTTATACAGCCAACAACGTTTTAAGCTATAAGGCGAACCTATTTTCGTCAAATATACAAGCAACTTTAAGGGCCTTATTACAAAACAAGGTCTGAATATAATACCAGGTTTAGACCTTGATGGAAATAAAAAAAAAATACTTTTTGACGAAAGTAGTTCTTTATATTTGATCGACTTTTGTTCCAATGCATTATAGTGATAATAGTTTTACAAAAATGTTTCTTTAGTGCACGTATAATCAATTTTACGCAGGTAAGTTTAGGGTTAAGCCTCGATTTATCTTTAGTCGATGTTTTGTAATGAGGCGGAATGGGTTTCAACTACAATCTACCTACCAATAATATGCTACCAATGTCATAGCAAAATTACCAAGTCCTATTACGCCGTATTACTCAACATAAATAAATACATTTTCTTCGATTTTTGTACCACTTACTCGTCAAACTCTCTATAAGAATTTCGCAACTCAGTACATCATGCATAAAAAAACCATTAGTACTACTGTTTCCCTTAAATGTACGTTTCAAACCATCAGATAAGGTTATATTGGGGTTCATGAATAACAAAATTTGTCCTTGAACCGTTTATGTATTCGGTTGGATTTGGATACCGGTCAGTAGCTGGCCCAAAACGAAGGTTAGATTCACCCTGATTTTGTAGAGAAAGGAAATGGATGAATCAGCAAACAGGTCGTTTGACATGAAGAATTTGTATAAAAAGACTTTGGAAGTAAAAGTTTATTTTGTATTTTGTTGGATATTTTACCTAGTTATTGCATTACTTCAGGGCACAAAATCTAAGTAAATATTGATAATATGTAATAATTTTTATCCAAGATAGTTACTGGACGAAACTAAAGGGTGTAAATTATTAATAATAATAATAATATTCTACCACATTCACACAGCACCATCTAGTCTCAAACTAAGCAGAAGCAATTGTTATAAATTGGGCAATTGTTAGCGATAAGTTACTAGAAGAATATACAAAGTTTCCCCCGATCAGGGCACATCCAGTAACACTGACTTCTAGGATATCGTCTATTGCTTTAAATATGCAACACTTGGAGTACTTGGGTACCATTGTACCACTTTGATAGTTGACAATGCAAAAGGCTTGTTTCAGTAGTCATGCCACATGCTTTTTGTGGAGCATCGTAAATCCTTTGAAAAATTAATGTATGTTTTGCCTACGCTGTTAAACTGTACCCTAAGTTCGGATTTACATTTCACTTCTAAGGGTGAATTTCCCGGGACCAAAAATTACGTGGCATCAATGAAATCGGTACTATAAAACGTAGTTATAATGTTCTAACATTTTTTTCTGGTTAGTTGAAATAGTAATCTATAGCACTAAATATTTAATTAAATAGGATTAACAAATACTCACAAAAAAAAAATTAAACCTCGAAATCTTTCATTGCCGTGTTTGTCCACACTTCACCTTGATGTGTGTTATACGTTATAGATAAAAATCTATTGGTTTTTTTATATAAAAACCTAGTTTTATTTGATACGTGAATAGTTAAAGTATTGTTTCGGAATGCATTTATTCATATATTTAAACAATACGACGAATGGTTAGTAAAAATGCATTTATCCTAGAACTAGCTTTCATCGCCGTGTCCTAAGTATATTTAAGAACATTGTTTTATCTAAGGATTTGCTTCCTCCACCCCTGTGCGCTAATCCTTGCATAATAGTGTCGCTTGGTGCTCGACGTGGAACGACGTGTATACGTGCTTGCGTTTTTGCGCCATAAATGTAAGTATTCGATTTTTATATTACTGGACATTTTTTTCTTTCAACGCCGTGGATAGGTCTAACTTCTATTTGAATAAGTTTGTCCTTTTGATTAGGCATTCGATAGAATGCCATTTATCTTATGTTTATTTGTAACGTGTTAATTACTGTGAATTAATAATAGATTTTTGGTTTTTCATCACCGTACTCTCATTGCCGTGGTTTGCGTGGGCAAAATTTGCTATGGCAATGAAAAAAAGACACGGCGATGAAACAAAATTTCATTGCCATACCTTTTAAAACAATTTAGTTTCATTGCCATGACCAGTTGTTTCATTTCCGTGACTTATGTTTTCATCGCCACGGCACGATTAAGAAAAAAAAAACAATATGTACTGTACAGTCAACTACAAAAAGATATTTTCACGTTAACCTTTCAAAATGATATATATTTGGGCCTCCATCACACGATAGACATTCAAACATACGCACACACACACGCACACAGACTCACACACACACACACACACACACACACACACACACACACACACACACACAAAACACAATCACACGCACTTTCTCACATACATTATACTACAGTCTAATTATGAACATAATAATGGATTGCTTATTTTTAGAAAGCCAAGATGCCTAAACCGAAATTATCGGAAGAGGAGAGTAAGGAAAGCAAATATTGGCCGAACAAAAGCGACGACAAATTAAGAAGCGACCCTGTTATATGATATAAAGTTAAGTATATGTTATTGGGCAATAGCTATTGCATTCTTTAGAAAAGTATCTTATTATTTGTAAATTTTTATGGGAGGATGGATGGGTGTGGCTGACTTTATTCTTCAATAAAATGTTGCATGAGGAGACAGTACCCAAGGAATGGTGCAGCAGTTACCTAGGGCCCATTTTTTAAAATAAGGGAGATGTACAGGAATGCAACAATTATCGGGGAATAAAGTTAATGCCTCATAGTATGAAAGTATGGGAGAGAGTAATTGAGCGACGTTTGCGAGCAGAGAGTGAGATTTCACGTAACCAATTCGGTTTTATGCCTGGTCGAGGTACGGTGGATGCCATTTTTGCACTTCGCCAAATTTGTGAAAAATACAGGGAGGCGCATAAAAATCTGCATATGGTATTCGTTGACCTCGAAAAGGCATATGACCGGGTACCGCGTGAAGTCTTGTGGTGGGCCCTCAAGAAGAAAGGAGTGCCTGAAAAGTACCTGAAGTTGACCCAAGCTATGTATGCTGAATGCCACACGCAAGTCCGGTCCGCAGCTGGAATCACAGCCAGATTCGATGTGGCTGTAGGCTTGCACCAAGGGTCGGCTCTTAGTCCTTACCTCTTCTTGCTGATTATGGATGCCATATCATCGGACATACAGGAAGAGGCACCCTGGTGCATGCTGTTTGCCGACGACATCGTCCTGCTAGCAGAAAGTGGACAGGAGGTGCAGAGCAAGCTGGAGGAGTGGCGGCAGAGACTGGAGAACGTAGGCCTTAGGATAAGCAGAACCAAAACTGAATACATGTTCTGTGACTTTGGCGGCCTCTCTAGTCCAAGCCCGGTTACACTCGGCGGTATACCCCTACCAGTATGCTCCGACTTTCGCTACCTCGGTTCACTCCTGCAACACGACGGCGAAATTGACCGAGATGTTCGGCAAAGGATCAACTCAGGATGGATGAAATGGCGACAGGTCTCGGGCACAATATGCGATCCTAAAATGCCTTTGAAATTCAAGGGACGCATATATAAGGCGGTTATAAGGCCTGTCGTATTGTATGGAGCTGAGTGTTGGGCTACTAAGAAGATGGATGAAAAACGATTACATGTGGCAGAGATGAGAATGTTGCGATGGATGTGTGGAGTTACGAGAATGGATAAGATTAGGAATGAATACGTGAGAGGTAGTCTGAAAGTGGCGCCTATAGACGAGAAAGTGAAAGGAAGTCGTTTGGCTTGGTATGGACATATTATGCGAAGAGATGATATGTATGTAGGTAAGCAAGTGATGAATATGAAGGTAGAGGGATGGAAAGGGAGAGGGAGGCCAAGGAAAAGATGGATGGACTGTGTGAGGATGGATATAAAAGAGAAAGGGGTAAATGATCAGATGACGGGCGACAGAAAAGAATGGAAGCGAAGGACGTACTGCGCCGACCCCAAATAGATTGGGACCAGGGCAAGAAGATGATGATTTGTAAATTTTTATTCTGTTAATTTTTGTGTGAAGGAACTTAAAATAAATTATTATGTTGCTTTGATTCTATTAACTTTTTGTTTAATTATACTCCGATGCGAGAAGGTTATTGAGAAGAAGGTATAAGAGTGTATGTGTGTGTTGTGTATGCCTTCCTTTCTCAGAGCCAGGGATGTATCTATTTCAGGTAAGTATATTATATGAAAAATATAATGTGTTGTTGGATTTTTTCATTACCGTGGATTGATTCTATCATTCCCGTGGCACAGTTCGTTCGCATGTTTCATTGCCATGCATGCATGTTTCATCGCCGTGGCACGAAATATTTAATCATGTATATCTCGTTAGTTTTTTAAGCTATCTGCTAGATATTAAGCAGGATTACATATATTATCAAAAACTTGGTAAACACTATTTTTTATTGTTCTAAAGTTGAAGAATAAAAAATCCACGAAAATGAAGATTTTATTTGACCTGTTGAAATTTACCCCTAAGGGTCTATTTAGTTTAATAGAGTATCACTAAAGGCAAATTTTCCTCCTCTTAAGGTAAACATTATTTTTTGTCATAAGGAATACCTGCTTTCTGCAAAAAAGACCACTAAAGTAATTTACTATAAACTGAACAAAAATGTGATTAGCAGACGTCTATAGTTAAAAGGCCGTAGGCCTAGACATAATGTTCCGCTACAGTTTAAGCCTTCACATAATGTAGCTTTAAACCATACTTAGCGAAATGTAATACCAAGATTAGAACTCTTTTGGCCTGTTAGAATAAATTTCCATCAATACATATACTACCAACCACCTAAGCCGTTATTAACTGCAGTTACAACAGTACTAATGCCCGTTTCAAGGACACGGAGTCTCTCCCTTATCGCACTAAGCCTATTATTTCCATCCTAATAGAGCTCTGCCATCGCGTGGCATTTCAACCACTTAAAATATTTTAATCAATACTTATATATACTAATCAAGCTGTCGGATTCCAAGGTCATTTTGACCATAACCGTTGTGTTTTAGTAGTAAAATGGCGAAGTAATGGATGATAATAACCACTGTTGTAGCGTTTGATTCTAAAGAGAAATGGCGGGGAAATTGCAATTCCTATTGGAAATTATCCAAGCGAAATTAGTTTGAATAATCTGATTTGTTCTAATAGAACACGAATGTCTTTATAGCCGCATAATAGTAGCTTACTTTTGAAGTTGATAATTTATTTGACATAAATCATCAAAGAATCGAAATATTTCAAAGAAACTGAACTCAAAACCACTTAGATATTATATACTTTTAAATAATGGCGAAATGTGGGTGTAATATTTACACCTCTGCCTACCCCTTCGAGGACACAGGCGTGAGTCTATAAATAAAATAATAAAACTTTTAATAACAACAATATATAACTCAATATATCGCTTTAATTATATATAACTCTAATACAGCACATTTTTATTCCGTATTGGAATGGATTTTATTTATTGGCAACACCTGGCGCACTGAAAATGACAAGGTACTTACCCGCCGTCCGGGGTGCCATTATACTCGTAAATATTATTTGACATTTTGAATCTGTGCGTTTCGTAGCTATATTTTGACGAAATTATGACTGGAGCATCTGATATTATTATTGTACTTAATTAAGATGAGTAGAATATTAATTAGCATGTAATTATTGTGTTTATTTACTATTATATAATATATAATAATTTCGGGGAGATGGGCCTCGTTAGCCTTGGTTGGCAACCTGTCTAGGAGAAGGAAAACTTCGAAATTAAACCAAACGTTCGGGGAGATGGACCTCGTTAGCCTTGGTTGGCAACCTATCTAGGAGAAGGAAAACTCCGAAATTAAACCAACTTCTAGGGAGCATACCTGACACAAAATCCCGATCTAAGGTGTGAACCGACCCGTGCCGAGGGACTCGTGGCCAGAGGGCAAGCTGGTCGTACACAGAGCGTGCCTGTGTTGGCGGTCACAGGGCACAGCTGATATTCCGCCTTACGCCCGTAAAGGGCTCTGCGGGGGTGGACAGTCTAGATCCCTACATCACGTGGGAACGCTATGGGAACAAAAGCTACTCCTTCTCCATACGGCGGCGACGCGGTTCGCAACCCGTCACATCTCGTTCCCCGCGAGGGCGAAAAGCGGCCTACGGAAAGCCGTTTTGCAACGTTGAACGTTGGAGGAGGGATCGACGGCAAATTGGATGAAGTATGTCAGATGATGGATGATAGAAAGATTGATGTTCTTTGTGTGAATTAAACAAAAAGGAAAGAGTGTGACACCACCCAGCATGGCGCATATACGGCGTATTGGTCTGGGGTAGATAGTACCACCAGAGCCTGCAAGGGAGTTGTTGTAATACTATCTGCGCGAATGAATGAGTGTGTAAAAGAGTTTGAATGTGTAAATGCTAGGCTACTATGGATGAGATTGAAAGTAGGACTTACTCGTGTCTTTATTATTGGGGTGTACGCCCCGATCCATATAGTTACGGGTATGTCACAGCAAGAGCAAGATGAAAGGCAGGAGTTTTGGGAGAGTTTAAGAGAGATTTTGAGGAAATGTAAGGATAACGATAGATCGATCTTGTTAGGGGATTTCAATGGATGGGTTGGAGTAAAACGAGATGGATTTGAAAAGGTGTTAGGTGCATTCGGTGATGAGAGTGTGAATGAAAATGGAAAACCACTGCTTGAGGTTTGTTTAGAGTGGAGCCTTTGTGTGACAAACACCATGTTTGATCACAAAAGGATACATATGTATACGCGTGAGGCGAAAAATGTTAGAAGAAGTATGATTGATTTTGTAATAGTAGATGAACGATTGAGAAAAAATGTGTTGGATACAAGGATGTATCGAGGTATCGGCATCCACACAGGCCACTTCTTGGTGTTGAGCCGGATAAGTGGGCTCTTTAAAGGATGGCGACACCGAGAGCATAACGAAAAACTTGGAAAGAATAAAAGTAGAAAATCTACAAGAGAAAGATGTGAAAGATGAGTATAAACGAAGATTAATAGCAAGATTTGAGAGATTCGATGGCATAAATGATATGGATGAATTGTGGCAGTCCTTTAAAGAAGAGGTGGTGTGTGCAGTGTCTGAAGTATGTGGTGTGATCAAGAGAAGGAAAATACGAAAGGTTAAGAATACATGGTGGGACAAGGATGTACAATCAGCAGTGTCAGAGAAGAAGAAAGCTTGGTTAGATTGGTTGGCTGTCAGAGCAAATGAAAGAATGGGAAAAGCAACGAGCGAGGACATAGACGAAGCAAGAAAGGCGTTTGTTAGGTCAAAAAGAATAGGGAAAGAAATGGTTGAAAGGAAAAAAAGAGGAAAAGAAAGATGAGTTTGATAGCGGATTATCTAACGATTTCCGGAGAAACATTAAGTTTTTCTGGAAATCCGTTCGTGCAGTTCGAGGAAGAACTCAACCCTCAGAATACACATCGATCAGAGACAAGAATGGAAGGATAGTGAATAGTGAATCGTGCGTGCTGAAGAGATGGAAAGAGTATTTTGAAGGGTTACTTAAAAGAACGGCGATAGAGACACCAATCGATGAAATGAATGTTAACGATAGCAATGATGAAAGCGTTATTGGCGTGGATGAGATCGTGAAGGCACTGGGAAGTATGAAAGTAGGTAAGGCTTTATAAAGGAAAAGGCTCGCAACAAGACTGCAAAAACTATAGAGGCATTAGCCTTCTCAGCATTGTTGGCAAATTGTATGCAAAGGTACTGATTGAAAGAGTTATGAAAGTAACCGACAAGAAAATAAGTGTGAAGTCTGCCAACCCGCACTTGGCCAGCGTGGTGAACTATGGCCTTACCCTTCTCATAGTGAGAAGAGGCCCGTGTCCAGCAGTGGGACAGTTTCTATACAGGGCCGATAATATATGACGCAATTTCGGGCGTCTTTTAGTCGTAAGTATATAAAATTTTAAATAAGTAATAAATAAGTAAAATGTCTTTATTGCATTTTTGTTTTGTTGCCACAATTCTGAGATTCTTTAGAAAACCCTAGAGGATCAAAAGCCTATGAAGGTAGGTCACCAGGTACAAATACTGCATACTAATCTCAAATAATTAACAGTAATCGCTAATACAGTGCCATCGTATCACGATACGTAGTATTCTAGCAACACTAACACAAACGGCGTGAAACACGTCGGCTCACGTGACTGCCCGCAGTAAAATTGTACAATATTGAAAGCACGCCCTTCTATGAACTGTGTGTGTACTAGTAGTATCACCATAAGTACGTTTAAAATTTCGTATAAAATACTAAATGCAATGCATAACAATATTATTTATAATAATTCGAATTAAAACAGTGAAATAAAGAAACTCACATATAATATGAAGTCTGGTTACATTACAGTTTCCTAGTTTGGGCATTCGAAATAAACAAATATTACATTTTAATTTCTTATTATCATCCTGGGAAAGCACGAAGGGGAAGACCAAGACGGACGTTCTCTGACCAGATCGGAGACATCCTTAAAACAGGAAAGGTTAGAAGTACCCTGAACAGAAGAGCATGCATAAGGAATTTGATGGGAGTGAATGAAGCAAGAGAGATATGTCAAGATCGTTGCAAATGGCGTTCCGTAGTCTCTGCCTAACCCTCCGGGCAACAGGCGTGAGTCTATGTATGTATGTATGTATATTTATGTATTATCATCCTAGGTGCATTCTGTTTGCTTTTTTAAGATCACAGAAATACCAATTCGACTTAAAAGTCGACTTGAAGTTTCCAATATGGTATGAAAACTATTAAGTCGATTGGTACTGTAGTTTCAGAGTTTTTCGGGTAATATATTTTTTTAATTTTTTTTATCGTCTCACGCTGTATCCTCGAAGGGGTAGGCAGAGGTGAAAATATTACACCCACATTTCACCATGAATTTTTAGATCCCTCGTAATAGGGGGCTCTACTGAGTATTCGGAAAAACCCAGTAACACTTTTGCCCGACCCGGGAATCGAACTCGGGTGCTCCGAACAGCAGTCGCATATGCTATCCACTGGACCACGGAGGCAGTTGGGTAATAATAAACAAAAATGTAAGTATAGAACACCATTTAAATAAAAAAAGTATGTAAGTATGAATAGACGACCCAGATATAAAAAGATTCTTATAAAATATTGTGTGTCAACACAGAATACAAATTTCAGGAAGTAAGTACATCAGTACATGTCACTCAATGTAAATTTCTTTTGGCTTGTTAGACACTTTTATAACACTTAATGTTTTCTGCTTCAAATATATTTTATGCTTTGTTTCTTTCTTATTTAGAAAGGTAAGTTTTAAGAGTATATTATTAGTCAACAAGACTGCCAGAGTCTCTCTGAAATACGTTTTAGAGAGATATAAGAAAGATTTTGCACTAAACTGGCACATATTATAATATGCATATGCCAAAAAAATTGTTTTATTGGACATTTGATTAACTTTTCTTAAGGTATTCATCCTTGAAGTATAGAGGGCAGTCATCCTTGAATACAATGACACTCGTCTAAGTCATGTAATAAATCACTATCGCTTTGAGTAGCGGTGATCAGATTCCAGCCGTTCTGTGAAAAAACAAAAGCTCTGTCAGATCTGGCTAAACTAGAAAGCGGATCCGGGGCTCCAAATTGAAAAGTCTTTAATACAACTGCGACCGGTGATTTTGCGTAATTATATAAATTCATCTAAAGACCATGTTGTTCATTAAATGACAAGTTCCATTCTTAAGAACAAAGGGAAATGTTTACAAAGCGTGTATATGACACATCAATGATGCTTCCTTCCTAACACGAAGGAACGATGAAATGAACACGCGCCTGTGACAACAAGTAATTATCACCGAGCTTTCGCTACGTTTAATTAATATTGTGAGATAAGAGAAATGAGAACCGATTGGCAGGGTTTCATTTTCCTTTTTAGGATTCCTATAATTTTTATATCAAATTTATCAAATGGAAGCAGGAATCATTGAAATACATCCACATGTGAAAAAAGGTTGCGGACTTTAGTCGTCTTGTAATGGTGTTGATACATTTGCCTGAGCCTGTCATGAGCATTATTGCGAATGTTACAAAACAGAAAAACAAACGAGTGTGTTTTAGCGAGCATTTTTCAAACGTCCTGGCGAACATTCTAGGGAATTGACAGTTGCTCTGACGTTTCTGCCGATTAGAGCGTTCGCTAGAAAGATCGTGAAAATGATCGTAGCAATGTTCGGCTCTGTTCGCTGTTCAGTTTGACAAAACAAAAAACGGTGAATGCTCGCTGTTCTGTTACAAGTGAATGCTCAGGTATATCAGCGCCATTACATCATTTGAACAAAGCGCTTAGGTTGAGCACTACTTATTATTCTTCTATGGATTGAGACACAGACTTTTTAAATATTTTCAGCAATTTATTAGTTTTGTATATAATTTAATACAGTAACATCAGCTCGATTAAGCTTTGCGAATATAAAATTCACAAAAAGTATGGAGCACATCACTAATCACGCAGCTTTTCTCAATCTACTGTTACGCATAGGTCACTTCTAATTGCGAATCTATAGAAGAATTTCTTTCTTTTATGCTGCGCTGCGCAGACGCTTTGGTATAGGGTATGATGTTGAGTTTTCCGTGACTTCCCAAAGATATTATTGGCTACAAATATTTTTTGTCGCCTCTTACACCCACGGAATGAAATGGGGTAGTGTGTTTTCTTAATGCAACATATCACAGAAAAAACAATGACCTAAAACACATCAATGTTTTCTCATCTTAGATATCTACAGACTTCATAGTCTGCTTTTTGCTCCAAGACAGAAAAACTTTTTAAATCAAGATAAAAAGGTAAAAGAAATGGTGTAATAACAAAATTGCCAATTACGCACGATTTCGATACGCCATCTTCTGTACAGGCCACCTTTCAACTATTAAATAAATATTTCTACCGGAGTTCATTAAACAACCTTGGACTAAAATAACCTATTTACAACATATCTGATAGCCCTAGTTCCTATGGTAAAGCTTTAAATAATGCGAATATAACTGTGCCAAACCGAACGTAGATAGGTACCTACTTTTGGGCCGAAGTTTCGGGTTCATTGTATTTCATAAATTCCGTTATCAGGTGGAATGTCCGATCTATACGGCACAGTTGGCAACACTACATACATGTGGGACACGATAGTGATCTATGCAAATTCTTGTTTGGATGGAAATGTACCATACGAGCATCACACGGTTAATAGTGTACGTTCGTTTCATTCAATTTTAGAGGCACGTACTCGTAAATAGATTGAACGAAAATACTACAGAGTAAAGCGCAGGTTTATTGGACTGTATTTTTGTGAATATTGAAAGCTAGGCTTTCACTAAAATTGAATCAGTTTGGCTGCAAAAGCATGCCGAATACAATTTGTATATCCATCTATTTGAAAAACTGTATAAAACGTTATCGGGCTGACACTGTTAGTAGGCATGCTTCTTAATGTCATGACTCATGACTGTGTATGCTTTCACAATTATCCAGACAAAACTGTTTTATTTCTCTACTAGCAGGTCATTGTGGACATTTTCTTCCTGCGTTACAATCACTACGATAAACGACGTTCGAATTACAGGTTAAGTACGGAAGAAGTTAAGGGCTTCAACAAACAATTCGAGAAGGCAGTTTCAAAAAAAGAAAAAACAGTTGACAAAAACATTTATATTTATGCTAGCTGGGCCCGCGGTTACACCCGCGTTGTTTAGGGCTACTGCTCCGCACCCGTGGCGCATAGCGTGATTTTGTATAGCTTTTAACCGTCCTCCATTAATAGACTATCCAGCATAAAAAGAATAATCTCTACCGATCCAATAGTACCTAAGATAAGCATGTCCAACCAAACAAAGATACAAATTCTTCTTCACTTAGCTTTTTACCCGACTACGGCGAAGCCAAAAGGAAGGGTAATGTTTTTGGCAGTCTATGTATATATGTTTGTATGTTCCACCGTAGCGCTTAAACTACTGAACCGATTTCAATTAATGGGGTGTCAATAGATTCGTAATAATGGCCCAGATGACATAGGCTATATACATTTAATCTTAATTCTCTATTACGCAATAAATACCTCAGATTCGAACCTCGAAAAAAATTTTTGTGAGATAATCATTACATGTTTGGTATCATAAGAAAGGTATTAGTGAGCACATTACAAATATGTACATATATTATACTTCTCGAGTCAATTTATAAGTTTTAAGCGTGTACGTTGTACTATAAATTCGCGTGGTTCAGATGGTTTGAGTTATTCACACCTATTTACCTACTCGTTTAGGTACCTAAAGGACGAACTAACGTTACCTTAGAACACTGGATTATATTAATACATTTATTATTAAAAAATACCTATTTATTCAAGTAAATCGATAATTGCTGAATAATAATAATGCTTTTCTTTAAATAGGTAGGTAGGTACCCTACCTAATCGTAACCGCCTAAATTCTCATTTAAATTTCATTACATTAAATGCAAAAAAAAACAGTGTAAGAACACATTCTATAAAAAACTTCGTGTTACTATAACAATTTTAATGTTGAAGCTGCAAACCTATTATTGTGCGTCATCTATTGACACTAATTATGGAGTACGTTATTGAAAATGTTTTTCTAATTAGTCACTAGATCGCACCACTAGAAAAATTAAAAGTCGGTGTTAAGATTTTCCACATAGGTTTGACGTTTTGATGTGAGCATGCATGTAGCCTTCGATGTACGGTTCTCCAAGGAGTGCCACCAAGTGCGTCTATTAGTTATAAAGTTATAATCCCTCACTTCCAATCTCCTTAGCTATCGCAATTTATTGAATACGGCAGCAAAATTAAATCTTATGAATAAAATTTACCTTCTTCAGTCAATTTGACATTTGTAAATTGGTGTATAAATAGATTGAATTAGATTAAAATAATCACAATATTATAGCGTACCTACCGATTTGAACAAAGTAATTAGAATTTACTTATATAGTAATTAGAATGCCGCTTTCTAATAAAACTAAGAAAGCGACGAGGGTAGCTGCATTGCGTAAAAGAGAATCCCCTAAGGCATGAGCTTCTAGACTGAAAAAAAAAGAAGGAGTATTCTTCAAACGTACGTGAACGTGAAGATTCTCACTCCAATGAAAAAGGACTGAGCTCGCAGCGTAAATATGCCAGGGAATCGAGATCAGCAGAGTCACCGCAATCACGTGTAATAAGACTCAGCATGATGCGACATTATGCCTCTCAGGTCAGGGACTTAGAATCGTCCCAATCACGTGAAATACGATTTAGCTTGATGAGAGAACATGCCTTTCAGGTCAGGAACTTAGAATCTCCGCAATCGCGTGAGATCCGACTTGAAACGATGAGAGAACACGCCTCTCAGGTAAAGGACTTAGAATCGCCGGAATCACGCGAAATGCGACTTAAAAGTATGAGGAATCGTCCATCTCAGATCAGGGATGATGAACCTCTACTATCGTGGGAGGTAAGATTGCATAATATGAGATGTGTATCGCGTCATTCTTATATTCGTCAGAGAGATTTATTGATTGGAAATGACTAATTCTCGTCATTTCCTTGATGCAATTTCGCAGGTGGCCGATCAAGTGTGCCATATTTGTAAACAAATGAAATTCAAAAATCAAACTAAACAAATGCGTAAGGCGCAATGCTGCATATTACCTGAGGATTGTCCAGAAAGTTTTGTGTCTTGCAGTAGATGTTATTCCAATCTCATCAAAAACAAGATTCCAACTACCGCGTACTGGAATAATATGAATGTGGCTATAATTGACAAAGAACTCAAAATTCTTAGTGAAATGGAGCTCCGATTTATATCAAGGATCAGACCATATTTTAAAATCGTCAAACTGGGCGGCCGCTTCGGCCAGAAAGGGTTTAGGGGTCAAGCTGTTTTATTTGCGCAACAAGTTGAAGAGTTGACTGAGCAGTTACCGTTGTCATTCCAGCATAGTGGTTTAACCGTTTGAGTAGAAACACTTGATAACGTGGACACAACAAAACAGTATGAAGTAAATTTAAAAAACATAAGAGATGCTTTGAATTGGTTACAAACAAACAATTACTTATATGCTAATGTCAGAATTAACTTCAGTCATTTGACAAACGAAATAAATCGTAATGTAGTGGAAATCTCTGCAATCATTCAGAACGAGAATACTATCGAGAATCATGACCAAGAAATACCTAACTCATCTTGAATCCTGTTTATACTCAGAGGCTCTTTCCATCAAGGCGGTGACATATATATATTGAACGGTTAGTTTACATGTCCCATCGCGATGCGGAAAAATATTAAATAAAAAAAATAAGTTTAAAAACTAAAACCCGACTACGTCAAAATGGGGTCTTAAAAGAACGAAACAAGAAAATAGCTCATTCAGATACAAATCTAGAAAAGTATAAGTACAGAAATGGGCAAGCTGGAGCCGTGGTCGCACCTATTGTATACCCATTGTGTATACCTATTGTGGATGCCAGAAACAGTCATCTGCATTAAACAAACATGGCAGGTAACTACATGTACACTAGTATAAAAAAAAAAAATAAGTTTAAAAACTAAAACCCGACTACGTCAAAATGGGGTCTTAAAAGAACGAAACAAGAAAATAGCTCATTCAGATACAAATCTAGAAAAGTATAAGTACAGAAATGGGCAAGCTGGAGCCGTGGTCGCACCTATTTTATTTTATACTAGTGTACATGTAGTTACCTGCCATGTTTGTTTAATGCAGATGACTGTTTCTGGCATCCACAATAGGTATACACAATGGGTATACAATAGGTGCGACCACGGCTCCAGCTTGCCCATTTCTGTACTTATACTTTTCTAGATTTGTATCTGAATGAGCTATTTTCTTGTTTCGTTCTTTTAAGACCCCATTTTGACGTAGTCGGGTTTTAGTTTTTAAACTTATTTTTTTTATGTAATATTTTTCCGCATCGCGATGGGACATGTAAACTAACCGTTCAATATATATATATGTCACCGCCTTGATGGAAAGAGCCTCTGAGTATAAACAGGATTCAAGATGAGTTAGGTATTTCTTGGTCATGATTCTCGATAGTATTCTCGTTCTGAATGATTGCAGAGATTTCCACTACATTACGATTTATTTCGTTTGTCAAATGACTGAAGTTAATTCTGACATTAGCATATAAGTAATTGTTTGTTTGTAACCAATTCAAAGCATCTCTTATGTTTTTTAAATTTACTTCATACTGTTTTGTTGTGTCCACGTTATCAAGTGTTTCTACTCAAACGGTTAAACCACTATGCTGGAATGACAACGGTAACTGCTCAGTCAACTCTTCAACTTGTTGCGCAAATAAAACAGCTTGACCCCTAAACCCTTTCTGGCCGAAGCGGCCGCCCAGTTTGACGATTTTAAAATATGGTCTGATCCTTGATATAAATCGGAGCTCCATTTCACTAAGAATTTTGAGTTCTTTGTCAATTATAGCCACATTCATATTATTCCAGTACGCGGTAGTTGGAATCTTGTTTTTGATGAGATTGGAATAACATCTACTGCAAGACACAAAACTTTCTGGACAATCCTCAGGTAATATGCAGCATTGCGCCTTACGCATTTGTTTAGTTTGATTTTTGAATTTCATTTGTTTACAAATATGGCACACTTGATCAGCCACCTGCGAAATTGCATCAAGGAAATGACGAGAATTAGTCATTTCCAATCAATAAATCTCTCTGACGAATATAAGAATGACGCGATACACATCTCATATTATGCAATCTTACCTCCCACGATAGTAGAGGTTCATCATCCCTGATCTGAGATGGACGATTCCTCATACTTTTAAGTCGCATTTCGCGTGATTCCGGCGATTCTAAGTCCTTTACCTGAGAGGCGTGTTCTCTCATCGTTTCAAGTCGGATCTCACGCGATTGCGGAGATTCTAAGTTCCTGACCTGAAAGGCATGTTCTCTCATCAAGCTAAATCGTATTTCACGTGATTGGGACGATTCTAAGTCCCTGACCTGAGAGGCATAATGTCGCATCATGCTGAGTCTTATTACACGTGATTGCGGTGACTCTGCTGATCTCGATTCCCTGGCATATTTACGCTGCGAGCTCAGTCCTTTTTCATTGGAGTGAGAATCTTCACGTTCACGTACGTTTGAAGAATACTCCTTCTTTTTTTTTCAGTCTAGAAGCTCATGCCTTAGGGGATTCTCTTTTACGCAATGCAGCTACCCTCGTCGCTTTCTTAGTTTTATTAGAAAGCGGCATTCTAATTACTATATAAGTAAATTCTAATTACTTTGTTCAAATCGGTAGGTACGCTATAATATTGTGATTATTTTAATCTAATTCAATCTATTTATACACCAATTTACAAATGTCAAATTGACTGAAGAAGGTAAATTTTATTCATAAGATTTAATTTTGCTGCCGCATTCAATAAATTGCGATAGCTAAGGAGATTGGAAGTGAGGGATTATAACTTTATAACTAATAGACGCACTTGGTGGCACTCCTTGGAGAACCGTACATCGAAGGCTACATGCATGCTCACATCAAAACGTCAAACCTATGTGGAAAATCTTAACACCGACTTTTAATTTTTCTAGTGGTGCGATCTAGTGACTAATTAGAAAAACATTTTCAATAACGTACTCCATAATTAGTGTCAATAGATGACGCACAATAATAGGTTTGCAGCTTCAACATTAAAATTGTTATAGTAACACGAAGTTTTTTATAGAATGTGTTCTTACACTGTTTTTTTTTGCATTTAATGTAATGAAATTTAAATGAGAATTTAGGCGGTTACGATTAGGTAGGGTACCTACCTACCTATTTAAAGAAAAGCATTATTATTATTCTGCAATTATCGATTTACTTGAATAAATAGGTATTTTTTAATAATAAATGTATTATTATAATCCAGTGTTCTAAGGTAACGTTAGTTCGTCCTTTAGGTACCTAAACGAGTAGGTAAATAGGTGTGAATAACTCAAACCATCTGAACCACGCGAATTGATAGTACAACGTACACGCTTAAAACTTATAAATTGACTCGAGAAGTATAATATATGTACATATTTGTAATGTGCTCACTAATACCTTTCTTATGATACCAAACATGTAATGATTATCTCACAAAAATTTTTTTCGAGGTTCGAATCTGAGGTATTTATTGCGTAATAGAGAATTAAGATTAAATGTATATAGCCTATGTCATCTGGGCCATTATTACGAATCTATTGACACCCCATTAATTGAAATCGGTTCAGTAGTTTAAGCGCTACGGTGGAACATACAAACATATATACATAGACTGCCAAAAACATTACCCTTCCTTTTGGCTTCGCCGTAGTCGGGTAATAAAATAGGTGCGACCACGGCTCCAGCTTGCCCATTTCTGTACTTATACTTTTCTAGATTTGTATCTGAATGAGCTATTTTCTTGTTTCGTTCTTTTAAGACCCCATTTTGACGTAGTCGGGTTTTAGTTTTTAAACTTATTTTTTTTATTAATATTAGTAGCATCAAACCTTTTATTAGTTGTTTCATCAGAATCAATTGTTTTCAACTGCTTGACTTTTTCAATATTATCAACTAGCTGTAGCTGAGCTAAGCATGAGGCGTTGCAAGCAGCAGAAAGTTTTAACTACTTGATAAACATACATAAAATTGCACTCATGCTAACTTCTGAGAGAGCATGGAATTTGACAATGTTTGATACATCACAATATAATCTCATTGAGTAGGTCTCATTTATAACTATAATTCAATCACAAACATGATCCAATTCTACGTTTTGATCTTCCATTATCCACTAGTTTTTAAGAGTCTAGATAAAATTATTCGTCTGGTGACAGATTCTGACCTTCATTTACTCTTTGGGCGTCGTAAGGCGAGACTCCGGCAAATATACGCAGCAAATAGCATCTTTGCAATGAGACCAAACACTCGTGTTTGAAATAGAAATATTATTTTTAATAAGTCAAATCGATTATATCGGTTTAGTAGCGTTTTGTTTAGTCTATTGTAAATTTTGACTATGGTCACACTATGAACTGTCATTCACTTCCTGTTCTGAAAAAGTTCGCTTCGACGACACGTTTTGGTCTTGCGCTCGTGCCGTTTTGTTTCTCGCGTGGTTTTGTAGTTTTGTAATTTAAAACCCCTTTGAATTGCCGCTAACTGATCGGCCGGCATCGGTTTATTTGTGATAAAACATAACTTGTAAAATATTGAACATTGTAAAACTTGTGTGAATCCGTGCACGTGTTTGGTGCCCGACGACTTCGTTGAAGAAAACCCTGATCATTGAACTGGTAACTATAACGATTTGCTTGTTATTTTGGCCAAAATTATGAGTTAAATCTTATAGGTCCACTCAAGAACATCAGTGAAGATTTGGTAAGTAAATTTGCATGTAATTTGAATTCATCGCTGTGCAATCACAGAAATAGTGGTTAAACCTTTGCCCTGGGCTAAAACTGGATGAATTAATCGCTTCCACTGACCTCTGCAACTTTACCCAATTTTAGCCCGGACTCTAAACAACTCGATATCATACTTTGTACCAGCCAGTCTGGCCGTCATGATAAAGTACGCCAATTTCTCCTATTGGTTTAAATTGCAACTGTGAAGAAAATTTGGAGAACCTCAAGCCTAGCAGTGGATTGAAAGAAACAGCAGAGGGAGAAAGAGATAAAATACATTTCACTTATTACAATACAGCGGCGCATCTAAATATAATTTTAAACCAAGTAGCCCTTTTTCTCGCTACATTCCTTTCGAATAGATAGTTGTAATCAAATCACACCTTAAACAAATATTGCGAAATTAAATATAAGAGTACAATGAATAAAGTTTATTTGGAAACGGAAGACCCAACCAAATTTAATTAGCAAATGTTACTGGCAGCAGACATTTCATTTAAAACGAAACCTAAGGAATTTGTTTGTAATTTGAATTGGTAAGCGTATCACGAAATGGAGGATAATTTCGGAATGGTTTGTTGAACATGCTGTCTAGGTAGGTATTTGTTGCTGCAGGATTTCGTTTCATGACTGCCTTATTCGCGTAGTAACATGGTATTTACGTTTCTACATTCACGTTGAAAAGTTCCCATCGCGGCAATGATATTCCTGGTCACATAAAAAATGAGGCATAAAGTCATATTTTGCTCGGACAAGCTGCCACCTAGGTCCACAGAGATGTTAAAAACACTGCTCAAGGTCTATAGAAAGCCTAAAATCTTGCTTACAACTTGAGAAGACTGGCTTGTATGGTCCTTATTATACTCAATAACAAATCAGCATCACATGACCTATGGCATATCTAAGAATCGCTTCTTTAATTTAAAAGTTTTAATCACCTGCCCATCGCACATATAACTCAACATCAGTTCGAAAATTGAGGTATACTTATTCTCAAGAAACACCAATAAAATAACCAAGATCTTACTAGAACTAATCACCACTAGTTCACTAACAAGCCTACCTATTGACTGTAAATTGCTACCAAGTAACAAAACTAGTTCAACTTTCAATCAAAGTTATCTGTTTGCTCAAGGCGGTTCGGGTCAACTATCACCTGTTTTTGTATTCATTATGTTTACTTTGATAAAGCAGTAATAATCCACTGGGCTATAACCTACCGTCACTATGCTCTTATTCAGAGTTCAAACTTACTACTACTAACAGGCCTATTTAAGTGTGAAACTCCGAAATGTCGATAACAACATAGACAGTGAAAAATGCTCTCCGCTGCGGTTCGGTATATATGTGGCGCCGGCCCTAAAAATAAAAAAAAACGCCCGATTTCAGATTAACGTTTTATACGCGCGTAGAAGCTCGTTTTTGGAAGCACATGTAGGCGCCATAGACTAATATATATTATAACTGGAGATAGACTGGCAACTGTCAATTTGATCAGATCTTAGCGTTGAGCGCCACCTGAATGCCACTCAAGGAACTAAACGAAAAATTTTTTTTTTAGCCATCGCTACGTAACATACGTAATTGTATTAAAAGTCAAATGTTCGTGATATTTCCCATGTAACGTTTTCCCAAAAGAAAAACGTTATTACATGGGAAATATCACGAACATTTGACTTTTAATACAATTTCAAAGTTTGTGAAGTATCATTTCGACTGATTTACATTAAGAAATTAAACACTTTACTAGAGAAAATAAATATGTTAATTCCTAATCTGAATCGGCCAAATCAGTTACAATGGGTTCGGATTAGAGGTCCTGCTGTATAGGTATATTTAGTTAGGAATAAATAATGCAAAAATATAATATCAAATGTATTTATTTAGCTACACATTAATTTTACACCAGTTTGTGATTCTCTTTTTCTGCTCTTTCCTTTAATATATTGATTTCGAGCCTGTTGTATAATAGGATCCATTTGATCATGGTCTGCTGTACCATACCATAATTATAAAAGCTCTTGCCAGTAAAATGAGCAGAACACTACACTTAGATATATGGTCCAAACTCCTTTAGGAGGGCCTATCTTAAATACGTCACAAACACTACACAAACAACACAGGTAATGCTGAAATAGGTATTCCTGAATATTATACGTAGGAACTGAAGCTCAACTCTACGTAAATACCAATAAAATACCAAGAATCACAAGAAAAAAGCATGAAAAAAAAAACACACCGGGAAATTTTCTTGTGACAATGACATTACTGACATTTAGTTTAATTTATTGTTTGTTTTTAATTTATATAACGGTTTCCATTGTTTGCCAACAAAAAATATTTGTGGTCATACAAAATTGTTTCAAACTAGTAAAATAATATAATAATAATGGTAATAAAAGTAAGTTTTTTTTATAAATAAATTCTTATTAAACTTTGGATTTATCAAAGAAAATATCAATTTTGACAATTTGTGTAGAGTACCATGGCAACACTGACAAAAAAGTTCCCTCGATTGGTAATTACATGGCATTATTCACAAAAATAAAAGTTGTTCGACAGTTACCAGGGCATGGTAGGCGCGTATAGGCGCGCCCTTTGGCACACGTGCAACTCGTACGAGCGTTGACGGGCGTCTAAGCTCGTATAAACGCGAGCCGTCAGAATGCATGTTGACACTGACATGATGTCACTACCGTTTCGAGCGAACACGCTGTAATAATTATGCCCGTTTACGCGAGTTCGGTTTTTGAAGCGCGTTATGTAGCGCGCGTGTAAGCGCGTATCCTAAAACGACCGTATACGCGCAGAAAATTACGCTAATCCGAAACCGAGACAACAATTGCAACTAGAAGACAACCACCGCGCTAACCTCTTACTAACCACGACTCCTACTACAGCAAAAACACAAAAATAAAATACAAAGTAGTCATTATAAAAATGGCAACAAACTTTTTACCTACTTTACATATTTCAATCCAACAAAAAGCCTTAACAATCGACAAAGTATTTTCAGTCAATTATTGACTTAACCTTTGCCAACTCGAAGGCATAAGTTATGGCTGTTTATGTACAAAGTGAAATATCAAAGTTATCGCAAGTACTGGTGGGTGCCGGACGATATTGATCTAACTTCTATTTACAGGACTAATATGTACTTAACATGGAGTACACTTTTATTGCGAAGTAACATTTTTTCCAAAAACCAAATACGCTGTAGTATCCTTTCGTATGGACCATAGATAATGGTTTTCTAGTTTTTCATCATAGCCTTCTTATCACGATCATAGCCATTCCTAATACCCATGTATCTACAGAATACAATGATAATGTTCAAAAATATTAGTAGAGAAGCCCTGAAATTTGATGATTCACTTTTGCGTTGCTTAGGCTTGCATAGATAAAATTACGACTACGAGTTTCTAAAATCACGGATACTTAAAATATAACATGAGACACATTAATTTTCTTCAAACTTAAGGACGCCACGGTTGTTTCAATTATTATCGAACTCGAGTTTCAAAGACATTGTAATAGTGCGGGCGCGATTATTTGTTCCCATGTAGCGTCTAACTGGAACAGCTGAAGTACTTTTAAAGGATGATTTGTTTTGTTTTGAATGTTACAATTGTACTCTTAATCCTATTTTCTAGGTGATTCTATAAAGATATCTGCTCGATTTGGACAAACGTTTACTTTAATGTATTTAACAAACATTTTCAAAAACATTCGGGACAATGTTGCAATACTTTGTGACTAAGTTTTTTGTTTTGTTGTTTATTTTCAAATTTGACAAATAATTAAAAAAAGATAATAACTAGACAGTCCCTTAACTAAAAGTTTTTTATTTACTTTACTTTTTTCCTTGAAAAGTCAAGTCCTGAGGTCTCGTATTATATCGTTTTGACTATTAGAGTTTCATACAAAAATACTGCAATGTGGACTTGAAATGTACCAAATCATTTAAAGAAAATGATAGTGAGTAAAAATATTAAAATACACGTGCAAAGCTATGCATATGAACGCTATGTGCTTTTACATGCTACCCGCGCCTCTAGATACCATCGGACACAATCTCAATACTATCGCAGAACCAAGCGTAGCAGCCAGCCATATTATTACATAACAGACTCCTACCTTCAGACATAAAAAACCATAAACTTATAAAAAATATAAAGTATAACACAATAATATCGATCGATAAGGCAGTTGCAATGACCCAGTTGGAGAGATGAGGCGAAACCGTCGGTACGGTAGCCGAATGCAATGACTCCAGGCTTCGGTGTCACGCGAGCGCCGTCGCAAGCTTAGCACGAGCTATTTGTATTGCCTACGAATGCTTAGACGCGGCAAATATTTAATATAGTAGCCTTCACCTGGCGCCGCTCATGTGGTAGTATAATATCGTAGTAAAAAGTAACATATATCGCTGTACAGCCTCCTAATACACCATAACATCGCTCCATTGCGCCGTGAAAGAAGGACATAAAACCAAATACAAAAAAAAAAATTTAGACGTGACGACCGGTTGGCGCAGCGGGAGTGTAAGCGACTGCCACGCCGAAGGTCGCGGGTTCGATTCCCGCTCAAGTCAAACATTTGTGTGCGTGAACATGGATGTTTGTCTTGGTCTGGGTGTTTCTATGTATAATATGTAGGTATTTACAAAAAAAAAAGTATATATGTATGTTTATCCATTATCTAGTACCCATAGTACAAGCTCTGCTTAGTTTGGGACTAGATGGTGTTGTGTGAATGTGGTAGAATATTATTATTATTATTATTATTTGTAATATTAATATGGATAGCGCGTTGCTGTTTTCCGAATATTTTCTTTAGCTCGGTGAAAATTAATTTACAATTTATCGACGTCGGATCAACCATTTAGGAAGAGTTTACATTTTGAAGACACTAAACGAGATAATAAAACTTTTATTGTTATAACGCATTTAGGTGGTCTCTGTCTTTCTAAGTGTTAAATGATATCCGGGAGAACGACATAAACGTCTTCTACAATTATGTGACGCTTGATAGTACCAAACGTTCTCTGACCAGATTGGAGACATCCTAAAAATAAGTCAGGTTAGAAGTACCCTTAACCGAAGAGCATGCATGAGAAATTTGATGAGAGTGAATGAAGCAAAAGAGATATGTTAGGATCGTCGCATATGGCGTTTCGTAGTCTCCACCTACCCCTTAGGGAAACAGGCCTGAGTCTATTTAAGTATACCTATATGTACGAATTATAGTACCAACCCTTCTGAGGTCAACATTGATACAAACCAGCACTACCAATTAATAATACCAGACTCTTTCACCCGCGAAAAGAGGAAGGAAAATTTACCAATACCACGAATCAAAGTGTGCGATATTTATTATAAGGGTCGCATTGTAAAATGAAAATCCATACAATCGGCAACCAGAATAAGCGTCAAGATAATTATGTTAAATCATATTTTAAACTAGATTGTGCCTGCTGGTCTACCCTTGAAGGTGACAAAAGCCTATTTTAAATTCTGTATAAGCCATCATCATCATCAGCCTGCCGTAGTCCACTGCTGGATATAGGCCTCGTCAATGGCACGCCACTGAGCCAAATTTTCGGCTCTTCGTGTCCAGGCGCTGCCAGCCACTTTGCATATATCGTCACTCCACCTAGCAGGAGGGCGTCCTACACTACGTTCGCCAAGGCGCAGTCTCCACTCTAGAACACGACTACTCCAACGGTTATCGGTTCTGCGCCAGATGCGACCAGCCCACTGCCACTTCAACGTGCTAATTCTCTGAGCTATGTCGATTACCTTGGTTCTCTGTCGGATCACTTCATTAAGAATTCGATCCTTCAGAGAAACTCCGAGCATAGCCCGCTCCAAAGCTCGCTGAGCGACCTTAAATTGGTGGACTAGTCGGACCGTCAGTGTCCACGTCTCGGCTCCGTAAGTCATGCCTCCCTCTCACAGTTTTTTCTACCCAACTGCAAGGTTTGCCCAAGGTAGACGTACTCCTGAACAACTTCGAGAGGGACCCCATTTAGGATAATCGGTTCCGGAGAGACATGTTCATTGAACATTATCTTGGTTTTATCCAAGATCATCCGGAGACCGATGGGAGCAGAAGAATCAGCCAGGCTGCTCAGCATATACTGCAAGTCTTGCACGGTTTCAGCCACGATAACGATATCGTCTCTAAATCTTAAGTGTGAAAGGTACTCGCCGTTTATGTTAATACCGCGTCCTTTCCAGTGCAGCGTCTTGAACATATCCTCCAGTGCATTTCTGAACAATTTGGGGGAGACAACATCCCTTTCTCTCACGCCTCGATGCAGGTGGTGTTCTGTACTCGGACGGTCATAGTCGCAGCGTCATACAGACTTCCCAGCACTTTGACGTATCGCCAATCGATTTGGCACCGTTGCAAAGACTCCAGAACAGACCAGGTTTCAATGGAGTCAAAGGCCTTCTCATAGTCCACAAACGCTAAGCACAGGGGCTGATTATACTCCTCTGTCTTCTGTATAATCTGCCGCACTGGGTGGATGTGGTCTGGCAACTTTTTCGTGAAATGGCGGGTTAAATTGGCTCTTGGATCCTCGGAGTCGGGTTGGGGACGGGACGCTTTCGAGGTGTAGAGGTTGCCGTAGAAGCTCTGAACGACCCCCGATTTTGCTCGATCGCATCTTGTATAGAGCGTGTATTGGAGCTACGGAGGTCGCGTCTTACTAGCTTGAAGATCTTTTTATTTAGATCTGGCGAAGTGCCTGTCGGGTTTTCTCGTCGCGTCTCTATTAGCTGCAGAGATTCTCGCGAAAGTTGAGATCTCGTGCCGGTGTGATGCGTCTTAAAGAGTTTCGTCCCCTCATCCCGAAGAATTTCCACCACTTTATCGAGTCCCTGGTCCGTATCAGCGTCTATTGCGGTATCCAAGGCAGCGAACCGGTTTTCCAGTTTTATTTGGAATGTTTCAGATCCAACCACGGATTGGAGGAAATTTGGCCGGAGCTTAGACTTCATAAGGCGAACGCGTTCAAGCTTATAATCGATATTCAGAGTTCCTCGTACAAGTCGGTGATCACTTCCGGTGTTGAGCCTAGTGATCACGGAGACATCCCTAAATATTCGCCTTTTGTCCGTCATAATGAAGTCTATCTCATTTTTTGTCATAGTTTCGGGGCTTCGCGACGTCCACTTCCTTTGAGGCTGCTTCTTAAAGAAAGAGTTCATTAAGAACAGCTCCTCCTTCTCTAAGAAGTTGACGAGCATCTGCCCCCCATGATTTCTCGTACCAAATCCGTGTGGTCCTACTACCGATTCGCCGCAAGTATGTAATCATACTTTGGCGTTGAAGGTATAAGCCATATTATCATCTAAATCTATTCAGTCATTTAAGCTTAAATTAACGAGTCACGAGCTCATTACGAGTATAAATGGTTGTAAACCTTCACGTTAATTTATTACGGCAAAGTTTCATCAAAATCTATAATAAAGTTTTGGTTAAAATTGTTTTATAATATACGGATGCATCGATCCTTGAACCTTCACGTTTGTTATCGTAGTAGGATGTTCAAGTCTCAAATACGTCCATTTACTCTTAATAATAATAATAATAATATTTATTTATTTCAGGTAATAAAACCCATACAGATATATACCTTATAGACTAACATACATACTATTACAATACAATTTCTAATAATAATATGACACTGGTGTAGTTTACATCGGCGTGTTTCGCTGTGTGTTGTTGCGTAATCTGCCATAAAAACGCCGATAGACAACACCTTTCAGCCAAAACTCTTCCTTGAGGAACGTCTGGAAATGATTAGTCGGCACCCGCACCACGTACGTCTTAAAGTTCGTGTTATGGAGCGACTCCAATCTCTCGACTCTCAAGGTCCAGTTGGTCTTCTTGCGCAAATACTCCACGACCTTCTCGTCCTTTGTGGAGTGATGCAACCGGGACACGTACAACTGTGTGGTTGGTATTGCAGGACGTAGCAGCAAGTTAGGTCCTGCTAGTCCGGTACCACAAAGGTTACGGCAAGATGGCTTCTTCTTCTTCTTTTTTTCTCCACCTTGATGAAGCCGTCCTTGTCACACATTGTCTTATCTGAGACTGCCCGTTCAGCTTCCTTGTTACAGGGGGGTTCACAAACTTTCTGTTTACCCCCTTTTTATGCTGCCGATTTGCCGGCGTTTTGCTTTCGGCGGTAACAGCTGCATAGTCGCGCTTCTGGCTTGTCGCACCTAAATGCGACAAAACCTTGACCGGTGTCGACGACCCGAGGTAATCCACAGCACAAGTTACACCGCTTGCCTTACTCGCGGCGATAGGTGACGCAAGTAAATTCGCTGACTCGAAACTGCAGACAGATGCATTTTGAGCCCCGCGTCGTGTGTTGACGTTTGACGCATGCGGTGACCTACTTGCAGACATAGTGTTTCGTAATAACACTAACTCTTCACGTAGTTCAATTATGGTGTTATCCGATTTCCCCAACTTACATTGTATTTCGGCCAGGCTGGATTTCAGGGATGTTATGTCTTTCAACAGCCTGGTTACATCGACGTGGTCGAAAGTGACGGGCGGCAGCTTATGAAGATCTTTCGCCACGAAAGCAGGAACGTCGTCCATATCAGTCACCTTTAATAAAGTGATGATGTCCTGGACGCTCTCCTCCGTGCCATCCCTACGCCAAGACGGCATCTGGTCCAACTTGTTTAGCGTCTGATATAGCAGCTTCTTATTGACCATGTTAATGACCATGTACGTTTAAAAACGATAAATGCAAATTAAGCACACAGACATGACAATTATTTTTATATATTTCGCAAAGTGTTTAAGTTGAGAGATAAGGAACACAAAAAAATTAAGGCCCCTTAATATGATAACAAATATGGCTGCTTATCACATGTTGCAAGATTATAAAGATGTAAATAAGTATTTGATATATTGGTTAACGTGTGTTATAAGTAGAGTATACCCAATTGTAGTTATAAAACAGTTCTTACAAGATATAAGGTACGTAATGGTAGCCTAAAGGCTATCGCCTAAATTTTTTACAATACACCGAATATGAATTCTATCTCTACACGGGTAAGTACTATTTTTTTTGTACTATCCACAAATTTTTGTTCGGAACCTTAAGTGTCAAGTGTTTATTACTTAAATATTTGTTTACCCCGCGACCCTGGGTAAAACTAAGAATTGGCATTGTTTTTGACTAAATTTTGGCAGCGTAATACGTGTCTGTCCATATAAGTGCAATTTCAAAAAGTATTCACCTTTTCTGTACTATAAAATCGGTTTATTAACTTATATAAACAAACGCATTCAATTCCACATTTACAAATAATTAGCTAATTAAATAGTTAAGTACAAATTCTTAAATAAATATTTTCCGCCACTTCTAGACCGAACAATGCCCACAATAGCAATTCCTTGGTCGCTATAACGACGGACAACCCCACTGTTTACGAGTCGAAGTCTGCACGAGAAACAGTAACGCACCACCTTCGTTCGAACACGAACACCCACCGATACACTCTCAACTTCAAACAAACAATACTAAATCAAACTTACAGTTATTTTTTTCAAATTCCAAATCAGTTTAACGGGCTACGTGTAACGTGACTAAAAATAAATTTGAAAAATGAATTCAACTATCTGTTAGTTTCGAACGTGCATTCTATTTTTCAAAATAAAATTCAAATTTTAAAATGTGTTGCCAGTTTCAGTAAAATAAATTACCCAAATTATTTAAAAAATGATCCGTTTTGTTGTGTTGTTATTACAAATGACTATAGTTCTAACAGCGAGAGAGCCGCGCCAAATAACTTTAGCGAATCAAGGGACGATTGCTGGAATGTACATTACCAGATTCCGGACGAAAAGGATAGCAGCTTACGTGGGAATTCCTTACGCGCAGCCTCCAATTGAATTTAGGAGGTTTATGCCACCTGAATATACGGATTTACCTGCATGGGACGATGTTAAGAATGCGACTATATACGCTCCGGACTGCATGCAAAGTGATCCGAAGAAAGAGGATGTACAGAGTCCTTTGAAGAAACACGATGATTTGTTTATGAAGTTGTTGGAGTCCCAAATGGAAGATAAAAGGAAGAAAGAATACTCGGAGGATTGCCTTTATTTGAACGTGTATGTGCCTGACGGTGAGTAAATATTAATATCTTCGCATTGCCATACTTGTTCTTTATGATATTACAGTGCAATATTTTATGCTGCTGAGAAATGCTTTCTTGGCTCCACTTAAAATTTGACTACATAATGTATGTACAGCCTTGTTTAGTGTTTTTGGATAAGTAACATACATTAAATAAAACCTTGAGACCGTAAATCATGGATACGTCTGGCGAAAATTGTTATTACATACTAACGTAAATGTAGATTATTATTTTAATAGAGGATTGGTGCACAAACCTTATTCAAACACTGAATAGATAATGCTAGCTATTGCCAGCATTTTCTTTGTTGAAGCTTTGAGATCAGCGAATATTTCACCACTTATAAATATTTTCTTAGTGAGAGTCATACGTTATAAAAGGTCTAAATTTTGTTTCTACCTTCTGTAGTTTAGGCTCTTCTAGTCAGGCCATTTCTTAAAACAAAGTTAAGGTGTTTATAAAATGCAATGTAATAGATCGTTACTTATCTGGAATATATTCCTTTGCTCCAAGTAGGCTAGCTATCTGACGGTTGACAAATCGGTTCAACAGCAGTTTAAATTGAATTCGTTTCAGTCCATAAATCTAATAGATGTGCCCAGGCTGGGCATTGAATAATTTACATATCTTGAAGTGCAGCTGTTTCATTGTATACAGATTAATCTTACTACTAATATAAAAGCGAAAATTAATTTTAAGAGAATGGATGGATGTTTGCAAAAATGGTGAACAGAGTTGACTTTGTAGTAATAAGGCTAATACATTAGAATAGCACGTGGGCGACCTTTGTCCCAAAAGTCTACCCGACGCGGACGATGCCGCGTGCAGAAGTTAATAATAAATATTTTTAGTAGACTTTTATTAACACAAATTTAAAACCACTATAAGGAATTTTCTTTTTAAAAGGGGATATTACAGTACTAAACAATTTCTAGATGGCAAGACATCATGAGGCTAGTTGCTTTTTTTAATTCACTATTATATTGTTCTTTTTATGAATGTTTATTAATTAAACTCTCTTCTTAATTAGTAACATGTTAAGTGTAGGTGCCTTGTGAACACTCATGATGTTTGTAGGGTTTGTATATATTTTATGATTTGTTGAATCTAGTACATCAGTTTTTATCCCTGAACAATTCATTGTTCACTTGTCACCTTTACAAAATTCTTTAATCCATTGGTTGCTGATACATCTATACTGCTGTCGCTATAGTGTTTTGTTGTTGTACTATTCACATATATTTTTTATATCCATTTATTTCTTATCAGTGTCGCGAAGTGGCTGTGTCAGCAATCATGGTACCACAAATTGTAAGATTAAGATTCTGATTTAAAAAAACAATGGCATGAGTTTCTTCCAGGCTCTTCTCATAGCCCTACCATCCAGAACCTGGTTGTAAAAAAAGAAATGACGTTCATAAGTGTTGCTTTTGTAACCTATATGAATAAATGAGTTTCAATTTGAATTTGAATAAGACGGTCATTGTGGTGCATGTTGGGAGAGGCCTATGTCCAGCAGTGGACTGCTATAGACTGATTGATTGCGACTTTTATTCAATGTCTTTTAGGTGGTATCTATACGAAAATTATTACGAGAGTGTAATGATTTATAAGTTTCTGACAAGTGTCATTTGCTGAAATAGTGTCAATCTGCGCAATGAAATACAATCAAATAATTGTCATAGCGTTACACCGGTTGAATCTAAGAGAGTTAGACTGGATAATAGACCCTGGGCTCTAAAGCAAAAGTGACACAGCGTTAGCCCGGTTACACACAAAAATTTCGCCTAAGAGCCCAGGTACCAATTGCCAGTCTAAAAACAGACAGAATATAAGTTTAGCTGTTTCACGTAGCGTGAAAAATACGACTAAAATCTCCAATATACCACGATAAATAAGACCCTCAGCGGGTATGATTAGGGCACCATGGCTAAGGTCAACCAGCCTACACATTCTCACCTTGACTGCAAACAACCTGTTTAAAACAAAATTTGATGCTAAACCACTGTCTATAGGACCGACTAGTACGAACAATTTGGTGGGTAATATAATACAATATTATATTTATAATACAAAACAATAACAAAACTCACCTGGCACCAAAATAATAAACTAATGTAGGTATAATAAGACCGAATAACGATTAAATTGGCACTCCTAAGTAAGATTTATTTTTGTTAATTAATACGAATGGTTTTAATACATACCTATACGAGTACGGCTTGTCTTTCTTCATCATCATCAACCCTGTAAATAAATTGTAAGACTGCAGGCATGGGTCCCTTCTAACTATGTGAAGAATAAGGTCATTGTTCACCAGGCTCGAATGGGTCAAGTGGTACGGGTTGACAATCATTTGTAATTTGTTCGTGGGCGATGCTCACTAGTTCTTATATTTCACTAAATCACTATCAGTTGCTCTGCGATTGCCATATTATCTTTATTTTACTGTGTGAAGAGCAAACTTAAAGTTTTACGTTTAAAAAGAAAAACTGGACTGCTAAAAGTAAATAACCCACAAATTGTTGGAATGCTTTTACATTATTATAGGTAGGTACCTAATTATATTCATTGTCAAATCTAATTTACTCGGGTTACTTATTGTATCTGAATATCAGGTAGTTTAAGATTTTTGACAATTAATTTACTTGTAAGCAATCCTGAGATATAAATGCAAATGTGTTACTGGCACTAGGTACAAGTACAACAAACTGACCTAATCTTTTTATAGAATGATTGACCTCCGTAAAAATCTAGCGATTACCTATGCAAAAACTTAGCAGCATTCCTTCCATTTTTATCTTATACAGAAAATGTATTTTTATAGGCTCACGCCTGCATCCCCTTTGAGGCTTGAGACAGAGGTAAAAATCTGGCGAAATGTGTGTATAATATTACACTATATCCACATTCTGCCAGTTTTTTGGTTTCTGTTTTCGTGGCGTATTTACCTTATATACAAGGCCAGAACGCAGGGGTGTGAAACTAATCGCGCATAGATTGGAAATAACTTTTTTGCTGAGTTCTTCCAATCTATACACGATTAGTTCGCAAATACTCGAGTATACTTCGTAGTGATCTAACTGACTTGCTTATACCATAATATACAGTGCCAGTACGCATACGGACTAATCGTGTATAGATCTGAAGATTATTCTGGATTTTGTAAGGCATTCATTATATTATATTATATCACAAATATAATAGGTAGGTAAGTAGACATTATGTCCAATTAAATAGTTTTTAATAAACTAAGTTGACAGAGCCCTGCTTCGCAGGGCTCCTATGTCCAAACATAGACCCTTAACCCAAGTTAAGGGTCAAAAGCGAACCTAACATAACCTATTTAGTTACTTGAATTACATACAATTTAATCCTCCACTAATAAAGTTCAAATATTATTTCATATATGCACCCATTATTTCACTAAACTATCCGGGACTAGGACGCATGTATTCACGTTACGAACTATACACGAGCAGTACGCAAAATTCGTGTAAATATTGTAATCACAGATTTAAATATAGCATTACAATATGTACGCGACCAGTTCCCTATGGCTGCGTTTTGGCCTTGTATAGTCTGTAAATACGCGTTTTCGTGTATTCTTGGAAATATCTATAGAACCCACACCCGAAGCCATCCTTATCAACAATGCAACCTCTAAGAAAAAACATAGTTGCATTATTGCAACACTTGCAACTCACTAACTCAAGCCACAGTACTATTATGGCAGAAATAGTTACACTTAAGTAACATAACAGCCCTTTGTATGCCAGATAATAAAACCACTCATGCCAATAAAATAATAAAAGTGAAGTTTTATACTACTTACTTCATAAAACAGTGTTCTTTGTTGCAGTAAACAAACGCGGAACATTTTGGTTGCAAAAGTACATAGACTGACTATATGATATCAAAAAAAGACAGTGATTAAACACACGCGGACCGTTAGCTAGGTACTAGTACATACCTTCAGGTGTACATAAAGTTGGCGTCAAATAGAACGCTTGTAATCTCTATTTTAATACTTACACGCTATAGGGCGTCATTTTGAATTAAGTTTAACGTCACTTTAAATTAGGTCAAGAGATTTGAAGTAACATCAAAAAAAATATTAATTTGAGACAGTTAAACTAGAGAAAGTCCGATAGTTGAAAGCCGACTATTGGCTTTAAAAATACTTAACTTTTGACTTTTTGAAGTAAAGCTGTGAAAAATTGATTGTAACTAACATACATTTTTTCGACTTTTATTCTAAAAATATTTTTTGTTTGGCTGCAGAGATTTTTGGTCTTTAGTGGGCGCTATTTTAGTTTTAGTGGGAAGTCATAATAATCATAAACTCTAAACTAGCGTACTAACAAGATCCTTCTACCTATTCTCTACCTCTTTGTCAAATTCTTATTAATAACTCAAAAGATATTATAACATACACACAATCAAAAGAAAAGCATCTTAGGGCGGTTTCAGATTACCGTATTTTTCTGCGCGTATACGGTCGTTTCAGCATACGCGCTTCACAAAACCGGATTCGCGTAAACGGACATACTTCGGCGTATTCGCTCGAAACAGTAGTGACATCTTGTCAGTGTCAACATGGATTCTGACGGCTCAGTGCGTCAACGCTCGTACGAGTTGCGCGTGTGCCAAAAAGCGCGCCTATACGCGCCTACATGCGCTTCCAAAAACGAGCTTATACGCGCGTATAAAACGCTAATCTAAAACCGCCCTTAGGGCCAAGATTCAAAACATAAGCAAAATATATTTAATACCAGCTATAATAACAGAAGATTGCTAAGCAAAGCGGCTCATTTCTAAAACAAATGCTGTCGTTATAAAATTAAAGTTCCTGCATTTTGACAAAATGGATCCTTTGAGACGATTTACGATAATCTCCATCGATAATGATTCACGATTTTTCAGTCTCAAAGAATACTCTGTTTTCATTTTAATTGCATGTTGTTTTGGTGATTCAAATATAGATTGCTTGAATGGCACAATTTTATTATTTAATAATAATAATAATAATATTTTTATTGCCAAGTAAATCATTGTAGTACATTACATGTTAAGTAGTATTTAAAAGGGTATAATGCGCTAATGAGTGGGCTTTTGAAAATTGCACCTAAATGTATAGGTAGTGACTAAAATTCAAGTGTACATATAAAAATAATTGCAATGGATTTTATTCTATAATAATAATAATAATATTCTACCATATTCACACAACACCATCTAGTCCCAAACTAAGCAGAGCTTGTACTATGGGTACTAGATAATGGATAAACATACATATATACTTTTTTTTTGTAAATACATACATATTATACATAGAAACACCCAGACCAAGACAAACATCCATGTTCATGCACACAAATGTTTGACTTGAGCGGGAATCGAACCCGCGACCTTCGACGTAGCAGTCGCTTACACTCCCACTACGCCAACCGGCCGATGTTTTTTTTTTAGATAGTGTGAATCGAAATCTTAATATATAAAATCCTTGCGTTACTGACTGACTGACAGACACGCTACAGCCGAAACTATTGGGCGCAGGAAGCTGAAATTTGGCATGTATGTTCCTTGGGGATCGTAGGGGTGCACTAAGAAGGGATTTCCCGAAATTCCCACGGGATCGGCCAAAGCGGGTAAATTTAAAAAAATGTAGGCGTAGCTGCTGGCGTCCTCTAGTATCTGTATATACAAAATTCTTGCGCTACTGACTGAGTGGCAGACAACGCCCAGCCAAATCTTTCTTTTTTTCTTTCTTAACAAGAAGCTGATATTTATTTATTTATTTGTATGGGAAAACAAACAGATACATACATTACTTAATAAACAATGGTGCAACAAAACATAGGTTAGTATGTAGCCCACAACGTTATCCACATATTGATAAAGAGAGATTTTGCATGTATTTACTTGGGGACTGTAGGGGGTGCACGCCTAAGGAGGGATTTTCATATTTAAGAATTATACAGGGTGTCACAAGACCCATCACCAAGCCGAAGTCTACTCATGCCAAGTCATACTAAGCAAAAATAAAACCTGGGAAACGATATTTCTTTAAGGAGATTTTTTTTTACATACATACATAGACTTACAACTGTTTCCCAGAGGGGTAGGCAGAGACTACGCAACACCATTTGCAACGATCCTGTCATACCTCAATTGCTACATTCACTCCCATCAAGTTTCTCATGCGTGCTCTTCTGTTTAGGGTACTTCTGACCTGTCCTTTTTTTAGGATGTCTCCAATCTGGTCAGAGAACGTCCGCCTAGGTCTTCCCCTTCATACTGTCCTATTCACACTTGCCTTAGATATCTTCTTTGTCAGTCTTTCGTCATCCATCCTCTCCATGTGCCCAAACCATCTTAACATGCCTTTCTCGATGCTTGTCACTAGATCTTCTTTTACCCCACACCACTCTCTTATCACACAATTCTTTACTCTGTCGGTCAAAGATACACCACACATACTTCTCAGTGCTCTCATTTCTACAGCATTTATTCCTCTTTCTAGTCTCTTCTGCCATACCCAACTTTCACTACCATACATAAGGGTAGGGTACACACCTGTATGATTTTTTAAATCCGCAATTAAAAGTACTTATTCATGGGTGCATAGGACATCTATAGAACAGGTTGGCGGGGTAAATGCAGCGATTTTGTACCTACCTAATTACAAAAATTTCATAGTAACTTTGAGCCTCAATATCTCCTGAACCAGAAATTTCCCAGGTATGGTTCCGAAGTAAAAAATGTTCGTAATGGCCAACCACTACGAACATTTTTTACTACAATATGGGGTTTCAGTTTTCGTTAAGGGTCTTTTTACACCCTGTATTATTAAGTATTTAAGATTTAAATAAAATTAGGGGCTATAGTAGGAACATGTAAGCTAGTTTATTATAAAGTTGAACTAATTGAAGTGCTAAGACAAATACAAAGATATTTTTTTATTTTATTTATAGTCTCACGCCTGTATCCCCGAAGGGGTAGCCAGAGGTGTAAATATTGCACCCACATTTCGCCATGAATTTTTAGGTGCCACGTAATAGAGGGCGAGCTTACCTATTGCCGTATCGGGCACATTACCAGACTCCGGGCTGCTACTGAGTATTCGGAAAAACCCAGTAACACTTTTGCCCGGCCCGGGAATCGAACTCGAGACCTCCCAATCCAACGCGCACATTTATGCCGCGAGACCAACGGGGCAGTCTTCAAAGATTTATACCCATTTAAATCAAAATATTAGCGTTATTTAAAATAAAAATGCTTTAATTTACCAACATGTTTTTCGGAATGGGTCTTAATCGCGTAATTATTTTCAAATATAAGTTATTTCACATTTATTTTTAGTGATAGATACTTATATATTAGACCGAATACAACTAAAGCTTCAATTCTATGCTATGTAGTAATAAAAAAAATATTTCAAAACGAGCGTGAACATAACATTTTCTGATAAAATTAATAATGAGTATCTGGAAAAGATTCTGTAAAAAATATTAAAGCTCCGCCTCACCCAAAATTCTTCCCTAATTGGATAAATGATATGGACGCGCTCCAAAAACAATAAAATATGAGCTTTTATGTATATTTCTTTTGTTTATCTTTTTTTATTTTTATGTGATTTATTTTCCAGCGAGGCATAAAAACATAACGAATTTATTAACCATTTTTACTTCCATGTATGTATTTATGAAGCGTGATATTTTTTTGGATGAATTATTTGTGTCATAACTTATCGGATGCTGACATTGTCATTCTGTATAACAGTGGTGTACCGATAGCCCAGTGGTGTACGTAATTGACTGCCGAGACAATGGTCTCGGGTTCGATCCCCAGGTACCCCGGGCACACACCTCTGACCTTTCGAAGGTTTGTGTGCATTAAAAATGTTAATTATCACTCGCTTAATAATTTGCCCGGTAAATGGATACGCTCACCCACTATTACATTGGGACCGAAACATAATTGTTGGAGTGTGGGTGTGTAATATACCTCTGCCTACCCCTTCGGTGATAAAGTCGTGAAGTTATGTAATGTTCTTCGAAATCAACCGCTTAACACTTTATAAATATTGAAGAATTTTTCATTATACCCGAAGAAAATATATGTGTTATTGGGTTCTGTGGAATATCAATTTGGAGAAGTGATTGCGCTTCTCAGTAGGTCTCTAGAAATTAGACAAACAGCAATTACTCTCGGTAACCTCTCTGAGATGTTATTTTTGTTAGCGAACTTTGGTGTTTGTATAGTTTTTTTATTTATATTGATCTCTATATACATGGTACTAAGGTTTACTCTCCAGTTACGTAGGAAGGAATTAATCTATAATACCAGCTGCTTCAGTTTTATAAAAACACCATAGAAATTGATGGAATGTATTCTTGCCAGTACATGTAATCTTTTAAAGTCTTTTGAAGTACACTGTTGGATGTAGGCCTCGGCTAATTGGAGTCACAATAATATTGTAAGAAGGAGTTGGCCTACGTAGTTTACCACGCTGTGCGTTAAATTTCTTCTCAGAACAGGGAACTGCCTTTGCATATTTAAAAGTACGTAATATAGACCATAGGTTCTACATAAAGCCAATAATATTACACATTCAAACAAAGATACTATAATTTGGATTGGCATTGTTTTCTTGCCAAAAATTGCTAAACCAAAATCGCATAAAAAGCCAATTTGAGCCAATGCCACCAAAATTCGATATTCAAGTCACACACAGCGTTTACGTTCAATAAAAAGTCGGCATATGACCTCCTTACATCCAAATACCACGGAATTTACGAAAAAAAGCATAAAGTATTCCTTCATTAACCCAGTTTGGCATCTACGGTTCCCCTACGATCTGATAAGGAATCGGTTCTAAGCCATGGGGCGCCAATTGGACTTGGTACGGTGGAGGCGGCGTAATTCCTACTTTCTGTTCCGGTATAACATGATTGAATTCGCCACTTATGTGTTTTGAATGCATTTATAGATTTCTAAGAAAGGAATCAGCAACGACTGTTTGTTTTTCTAAGGGCGTCGGCAGATCTTTCAGATAGAATTTTGTCTGAACTTTTTGTGATGTAATAAAAGTGTAACACAACATGTGCACTAGATATTTTGCGTCATTATAAACTGGTTTATTGTACTAGACTCGAAGTTAACATGTATTAACACAGAACTATTGTTCGAACTCATTGCATGTAGAAACTTTTAAACACTCGCGTTGCATGTTTAAGAATATATGTATATCTATACGGGAATTAACGCGAACATGCATTAGGTATTTACATACCTTATTTTTGCTTGACGTTTCGAGACGGTTGCACGTCCCGTGGTCGCAAGCTGACTGGTGTAGCGATGTCACGTCTCCGAGTGCGAGGTAGAAGATTCTATTTCTACCCTTGCATGTAACTGGATACACTACTACAAAGGAATTTGACCCTTTGTCTGGTGATATAAAAATACATACAATTTTTCTTCCGATTTTTAACAAAGAAGACAATAAATCATATATCAAATCAAATCATTATTGAAATACGAGACATACCTTATAAGCACATAAATAAAGTTGTAGTACTTCGTGATTTACAAAAACCTATTCTAAATTGCGGAGACGCGACGACCGAACAGAAATGAGGCATAACTAAAATTAACTGCCTAACTTATATTTCCTTTGTTAGTTTTAACTGTAACATTAAAACCTAAATTCAAACACGCTGTTAGCACATAAATTGGAACTTGTTTAATAAGTAGAAAAAACGTCAACATTCTGCACGGCTGTGTATTGCACCGTTTTGTGGAAAGCTTGCATAACCTGCTTTAAAATGGCATGATAATATTTGATGAAGAAGTATATAATTCGAAAGAAACTACATGCACACAACAATGCTTACATTTTATTCCAAGTATTTTGTAAGAGTTTAATAGTTAGAGCTCTTATTCGCATGACGTATGAATTGCGGCGAATTTGCCGTTAAAATATACGGTGGTCCAAGGAGTATGGAGATATATTACAGAAGTACTGAAAAGCTTGTTCACGGTCACGGTCACACGGTTTATTTAGGTAAGCCGCCGAATGCGTGATTTCAAATCACAGTTTTATATTATTTGAAAAAAAATATCGTGACATAATATACTGAACGCTCACTTCGTCTTATAATCAATGTAAATAACAGAAATAATATCAGTCATATACTATGATGAAATGTATGTAGGTACTACACATTTATGACTCATCTCAAAAAGAACCAAGCCGTACTGATTCTAGATTTTGTACCAGCAATTAGTTTTGTGTAAAACGTGTTGAGCACATACTCAGACATTTGTACTTGCCGGCCTGTCGGGTAAAACCGTCTTGTATCCAAGCGCCCTTAGATTTGTGCCAAAAAATAATGTTTAAGTACACCTAGGTTTAACTTTTTAACAACCCAAACACTCAAATAGGGAATTATTTTTCGTGAACAACTCAACATCAATATATCGTTATTTAAGCCACGACAGTGACAAGACGCGCTCTTCAACGTTGTGAAACACGTAATGTTAAAGATATTACACATTATTGACAATGCATGGAATTCGCATAAATATGAGGTTCATGAATACGACTGTTAGGTAAAATGTTACTGGTAAATATTCAGTAAAAGAAATCACTAAACCATGGAGCTTCAACAGTGACCTATATAAAAGTCCTCCATACAAATTTTAAAACATAAAAGCACGCATATAATAATTGTTTGTAGACAGCCGTTCTTCGTTTATAAATAGATTTTTCATATTCGTATATGATTCCGCGTACCTCAAAGTTGTGTGCACACAAATGCTTAAAACTGGTACCATTAATCTTTTCCATGTAAAATAAAATTACACGCTTTATTTTCCACCAATAACACTGAATAAATAAAGGTATTATCCCTTAAAAAATCTTTACAAAAATATTTTTACAAAGTAATTGTCCGACAAATCGGCATAAAGCTTTCCAGATAATGATTGGTTTAACCATTACGAGTCTTTTCGTGTTTATTTGTTCAAAAACTTTTAAGACTTTTCCTTTCATTTGTGGACATTTTCTTTTGGGCGATTGCTTTTCGGTAATGGGCTTCAGTAATTTAAATAGTGCTTTTAAATGCTTCATTGGACATAAGAAATTATTCAAAAAATTCATGATAGAAGTCTCATACATTTTTGAGGCGTTCTGCCGATACTTATGGTAAAGTGCCCCTTCATTTGAGAATTTATTTTATAATTCTCTTTTCCCACAAATAGTTTTCTTTAAATAACGTTTTCGTAATTTGTAGTTTATTTAAATATGAAAAATACAATTCAAAAGCAATTCCCGTAATGTTCTTTTTAAGGTAGTAATCATCTTAAATCTGACATATGAGATTCCTTTTCTCTTTTTTATTGTTATACTTAAAAAATCTTGCAATATTTATTGCAACAAAATTTCATGACCCGACGCAAATTGGACCCTTAGGGTAGGCCGGGTTATTTCCGTTTACCTATTCGGTTTATCATCGTAGTAAATACTATGGTGATTTTAAGTTGTTTAATTCTACAACATACCCAATAATTTAATTATTAACCAAACGATATTTAGTAGGTATGGTGTGTAGGTATGGTGTGTATTTCATATTTTGAATGCCTCAATCTATCAATCAGCCTATTGCAGTCCACTGCCTGACATAGTCCTCTCCCAACATGCGCCATAATGACCGATCCTCTGCCTTCCGCATCCAGCCCGCCCCAGGCACCTTTCTTAGGTCGTCGGACCACCTAGTCGGGGGGCGTCCTACTCTTCGTTTGTCGACGTTTAAATGTCTAATGTGTGTTGTAGTTTTGTCGCAGAATATCCCCGCACCAGTTACACTAGTCATATAGTACGAGTAATAAATTATAACAACTTACCGTAACCTACCAAAAGCCCGTACTATTTCAAGTGTTTAGTATGATTTATCGAAGGCAATTAGGTAAGCATTATTATATGTTTCGTTAGTTTTCGTACCTTAAAAGGTATTTGGTGCTAAATAACCTTCATGAAAAATAGCAAGATTTTTAATAAAACTCACATCATGTGAGAAGTATCAGATATAGCGCATTCGTCCAACTAAGTGTGGCACGTTGACAGCTATGTGTGCGTGACCTTTGGTGACTTGCACTTTACGGACACGCGCGTCTATGTGTGTGTAAAGTTGCCAGATTATGAATAATCTCCCAGTATTTTGCATATAGTTATGTAATATTCTTATATTCATTTGCGGTTTTGAAGAATTTATCATGGATTTAATTAATGCTTTTATAAATACATTTCTTAAATGTAGGTACCGAGTTAAGTTTTAACTATTTCGTAAATCTGTATATATAAAATCCTTGCGTTACTGACTGACTGACAGACAAGCTACAGCCGAAACTGCTCGGCGCATGAAGCTGAAATTTAGCATGTATGTTTCTTGGGAACCGTAGGGGTGCACTAAGACGGGATTTCTCGAAATTCCCAAGGGATCAGGCAAAACGAGAAATACGAAAATATGTGCGTGCTAAGCCGCTGGCGTCGATTAGTTGAGAAATAAATAGTTGTATGTACACACGGCACCAAGTCAAGCTAAACAGTTGCTGTACGATTTTGATACTTATTCCCTACGCCATAAGTATGTATGTACACAGCGCGCCAAGTCAAGCTAAACAGTTGCTGTACGATTTTGATACTTATTCCCTACGCCATAAATATGTATGTACACACGGCGCCAAGTCAAGCTAAACAGTTGCTGTACGATTTTGATACTTATTCCCTACGCCATAAGTATGTATGTACACACGGCACCAAGTCAAGCTAAACAGTTGCTGTACGATTTTGATACTTATTCCCTACGCCATAAGTATGTATGTACACATGGCACCAAGTCAAGCTAAACAGTTGCTGACTGCTGTACGATTTTGATACTTATTCCCTACGCCATTAGTATGTATGTACACAAGGCGCCAAGTTAAGCTAAACAGTTGCTGTACGATTTTGATACTTATTCCCTACGCCATAAGTATGTATGTGCACACGGCGCCAAGTCAAGCTAAACATTTGCTGTACGATTTTGATACTTATTCTTTACGCCATAAGAACGGTGCAAAGGTCAAAGTTTATAAGCTTGACGAGTAGCAGGGTGTACACGAATATTTGGATCGTTTGGGGATCGAACTCAAAACAATATTATGTAAGGTATATACTAATGGAAATTGAAATTCTATTACTATATTTATGAGAAAGAAGATATATCTACAGTATACTTTTATAATACGGTAATGTATTTTTCATTAACATGACAATCATTATCACATAATCAATTGACAAGTGCATTTTCCCTAATTCAGGCAGAACGGCGTCGACAAAAACTGGCAACACTTACATATTTCTTGCACAAATACGAATTTTATTGAAATTAAATTAGGAAACAGTCAAATTATCAATAGTTACCTGTGAAAAGATATTCCATTTTCCTGTTTTTGTTTTTAGGAACAACTTTTACAGTGTTTAAAGAACACAAGACGGCATTTTGAGAATTTAAAAGTTGACGTGATCGTGACGCGTGAACTTGTACGATGCTTCGTAGCGCACTGAGACGAGTTTGTATTCGCTTTTCAATTTTGTATTTGCTTTAGTGGCCGCACGCAACTGTGCCGTGCGTTACATCTGATACTTCTCATATCTGTGATAAAACTCATAAATGGCTGTTGCATAAGTTTCTGATAAATTAATCTAACTCACTCAAATTTCGTTTTAATTTTGAATTGAGTTGTGACTGATCCTCATAATTTGTTAAATACTTTTAGATGCATACATAATTATAATTAGGAAGATATTTGTAGTCGATGCAACGGTGTGTGCCGACTGCCGCTCCAACATTTTAAAGCATTTACTTCAAAATGTTTGGAGTGAATATTATGATTCCATAAGCATCAACATTTTTAGCTCACATATTTACATAAACTTTTTAGAGCTCTTAAACAAATTACTGCCATTCAGAATGTTAGAAATCAATATTTGCGTTTTACAACCAATAGCGCGAGCCGTAAGGCTGTTTTATGTGAACCAATAAAACACTTTTTAGAGCACGCATTTGTAGGCAATCCATTTATGATCTGTTGGCTTTGAACAACCATTTCGTTTATCGTTTTAGTTTGACTGATCGTCTAGGGGTTATTGACTGCTAAGCTGGAGATTACGGGCTCAATGCCACCCACAATTCCTTGTTTGATTTATTGTATTTGAGTGTAATTTATCCGTGACTAGACTTCGCAGCGGCTCAGGGGCGTATTTCCACCAAAGCCTTCCTCAGGAATCACACTACCTATTGGTGAATACCGTGCAAAAATCTGAACGGTTGTTTTTGAACTTATCGCGACTTCAATAACACGCTTTTATTAGGTCGACATGTATGTAACTAACTATGTAATGGAATCTAAGCAAACTAATTTAAACATCTTCCAAGGGCCGTAGCGTAATGAAAATTGGTAGCTGTATGTAGTTCTGATGACAATACAATAATATAGTACTGCCAAACTGATCTGATGATGGAGCCGGAAGATATGAACTGGAACTCGACATGTATGTAACTAATAGTTACTTCCCTTTGCTAACCCTTTGGCGGCATAAATGTTATGCTCTTATACGACCTAATGCAGCTTCCGTCAAGAAGCTAGTATTAGTTAACAATAAAGTCTTTCCTGTTCCAGCGCCCCAAGGTTTTACAATCAAATATTATAATTAAAAGCACATAGTTTACACTTCAGCCCAGAAATAGAAACAACTTGAACGATCCATAATTAATTTTTTGTTTTTACGTGCATTTATAAAAGCGTGATTTTCTAGTGTTTTTAACTATTAATTTATTTTGTTTAATAGCTGAAGATGGGGCAGCTTCATCCAGTTTTTATGTTTAGTCTTATAGAATTCTCTCTGGTATCGATACCAATATCGATTCATCAAAAAATCAATAGTCTCACTAACTGACTTTATATTAAAATCATGAAATTTGTATAAATACACTTACGGCTTTTTATAAAATAAATATAAAAATAAAAAAATGTATGAATGTGTCCCACATGCGGAGCACTTTCATACAGCCTTTCTTTATCAAAATCAAAGTATCAGTGTCAAAATATAGGGGAGCAACGTTTTCATAAACATATTATAAAAAGAAAATAACATAAAAATCGGTATAGTTTTGCTTTTTATGGCACCAAGGGAATTAACCTAATGAGTCTTTCTGATCAGTCCCATTACTATTTAAGTCTAGCCATTAGTATCTTCATCCATCATCATCATCAACATCTTCGTCCTTACTTAATTCTTATTTGTTATGTTTGAGCATTAACTCCATACTCTAAGAATGTGCCCCATTACTCACACAGTACGAATGTGCCCCGTACACTACTGTGTGAATCTACCCTATGACAAGAAATTGAAATGAAAAAGCCAACTATACAGGGTGTAAAAGAGACCGAAAACTGAAATCCTATGTTGTACCAATCACTACGAACATTTTTTACTTCGGCACCATACTTGGGAAATTACTGGTTCAGGAGATATTGAGGCTCAAAGTTAGTATGGAATTTTTCTGATTAGGTACAAAATCGATGCTTAAACCCCGCCAATATGTTTTTAGATGCCCTATAACCCCATGGATAAGTAGGTATTTCGAGCATTGCACGCGCGCGCTTTTAATTGCGGTTTAAAAAATGTGAAAACTTAAAATAAAAATTGTTTCCCAGGTATTATTTTTGGTTAGTATGACTTGACATGATAACGAGTAGACTTCGGCTTGGTGATGTGTCTTGTGACAACCTGTATATAGAATAATTCGCGACTCATTTCACAAAACTGACCCCATTATCTTTGAAATAAAATGGAACTAAATAATTTAGAGAGCAGCTTTTATTGAAAAAAGGCGTTCCAAGTGAGGGTATAAAATTACTTACGCCTGTTCGAATCACGTTTCGTACCACACTGTTGCCCGTTTGACGCTAAGCCTTGTCAAACTCCGTCAGCAACCACACACATAGGTAAGCTACGCACACCCGAATAAGTAATTTTTTTAATGTGCGCCTAACATCAGGTATATCTAGTGTATGAAGGTGCCCCTTGTATGAAACTGCCCCACTTTCCCGTGTTTGTATAATTATGTACATCATCATCAGCCTTTAAGAGCGTTTAATCCGTCGGAGGCGATTTTGCGGGTTTTTATTGTTCTATTACGTTACGGATAAATGACAATTAATGGAAAAGATATAGAAAATATGAAAGTTCAGTTCTTTATCAAGAGAGTGCTGGAGAAAAATATATGGGTTACTATAGTAAATATTTTGAAACGGATGAATTTAAAAAAGTCATTTTCGTAATTTCTGTAGTTTAGGCCAGCATTAATGGTCGCTAGTGCTATGAAAACTTATCGTTCTATAATTCTGTAAATGTAAACTGTACGAACAAAAGCTATACAAGCGAGTCCCTAAAAAAGAAATTGTACTTTCATTCATAATTTTCAAGAAAATCGGCGAACAAAACAGTGCATTTTGCTTAATTTTAGCCCGCAAATTTGCATTTATATCTAAAAAACTACTGTGATTATTAAAAAGATATATACATATTTACAAACCTTAAGATTCATTTTAAGTCATATAAAAAAATTGGAATCTAAACTTTTCGTTTGTAATTAATATGATTTTTTAAAAAAGACCTATAAAACTCGAAGCGCGATGCTACGTCCGCCATTCAGCGCTGAGCGCTCTCAGAGGACGGACCTGTCGCTCGCGTCCGCGTCCGCCATTTTACGTAAATATTGCATTCCAAAACGTTTATAGCGCGGCTAAAGCTTCTTGATCCTTATTTTTTTCTCAACGTATTTATTTTTATAAATATGAAAAGTTGATGTACTTAACTTTATTTATGTATTACGTATTAAACTAGTGTGTTAGTCGAGACATCTGGAGTCTAGTGGTTACTGGTTAGTATAGTAGCGCGGTCAACTAGGGGCTGGGCGAGACTGACAGAAACGGACCTTTAGATATAATACCTTGCTGCAAAAATCAAGTGGCAATATACAGTATAAACAGGTACAGTAGTTAGACGCATTTGATCTTTGATGGGTGACCATGGGATTGGCTTGCAAAGCCTTTATCGCAGGTTTATTTTCGTACAAACTACATAAGTTAAGGTAAAGTAATTGACATCACGGTCATAGTATGGATGGGTGACCGACCGATGAATTTACAGAGCCCATGTATGAGGTTCTTAATGGGGGCAAAATTATGGTTATTTTTAAGCTAGGACGCGCCGTCCTTAGCATGATACCAATGTAATAGGTATTTACCTAAAACGTACTATGCAATGCAATTAAAAGCACACTTGAATCGAATATTATCTTACAAACCGCCGCAGCTCATCGCACCGCAGGAGCTCGCATTGCAGGTACCTAACACACACAAGCCCACCTACCTACTGTGCATTCTTATTCTGCACCAGTTAACAGTTTATTTTGACTCAATTCTTCTAACTATATTTGTTCAAAATGCAGTTTCGATCTAATGTCAGTGTCATACTCATGTCACAAATGGTATTCTCCTAAATAAACTGATATTGGAATGTTATCGTGTCTAGATCGTTAATTGAACAATGTCATCATCATCGTTCTAGCATACCGTGGATTCGAACCCGATACCTTCTGCATAGCAGTCCGTTGGTATCTCCAGTAGGCTATCGCTGCCTGTTGTTAATTAAACAATGTGTCAACGTCAGTGAGAACAATAGAAGTCAAATTATAGTTGGTGCCACGAGAAGATAGACTTTTTGTAAACAAACATTCAGAGCTTCACAACCTTTTTTCGAACAGTGGTGTTTTAGATTTTATGCTTTTGAACAGTCTTTTTTTTCAATGGCTAATTATGCCACTATGTTTTTAAATTTATATTGTTACATTTTACTGAAATAAAAATATTTGATTTTGTGTTTTAGTGGTCGAATGTTCATAAATTGGCCGATTTTTTTGTTGTTTTACACGTAATAATCTGTAAATTAATGAAAAATAGAGTACCATGTATGTTAATTATAGAGTAGGTACATACATGTTACTTTATTATTGACACGATTTTTAAAAAATCACTACGCAATAAATAATATTGCTCAAAGTAGCATATCTATTCTAAAATATTAAATTATTGACCAACAATGAATAATATAACAGATAACTAGCTAATACATTGCATAAACATTTCTAGGCATAGAGATTTTACGTTGTCTGTGAATGAAGAATGTGTCGTCAGAATGAACTTAAACAAAAACCATTAATCGTTACGGTAGTCTGAAAACGACTAAAATACGAGAATTGGCCTTATCTATGTAAAATTTTATAAAAAGAGGGATTTATATCATCGCACACTGTGTGAAATAATTTTAGGTGAATATGTATTGTATAATTACAATATTTTGTAAATACAAATCAACATATTGTATATTTTTTTCTTTCTTTTAATTAATTAAGTATTTTCTTTTACCCGACTCTTTTGGTTTTGTATTTAGTGTCATTCGTGGGTTTTCATGCATTAATAACAAAATAGATGTATATTTGAAATGTAACAATTATGTAGATGACAATTATAAATTATTTCTATCATATAATAAAACTGCGCCAAATTATTATAAATAGTCGTTGTTATCCTGAGGAACATCATCCTACTAAACAAATATGTAATATCTATCGTTATTTGATACCTTTAAATGCATGTGCATTGAAAATAATTAATTTGAATACTTTCATATCATAATCGACGTATTACATAAACGAATACTGTTCATGTATGGCAAGAAGGATCAAGATTATTATTCCACGCGATACCGTCATAGTGCGCCGGGTCTCGCATACGCGGTGTGCGGGCGACCGCGGTACTATAAAAACCTAAACTCGAGCCGCCGCTCGAGGCGTATACGCTCACTGCTGGACTAGGCCTCTCTTATGAAAGGAGGAATTGGCCTACTATACCACGCTGGCCAAACGGGTTAGTATAGGGTTTGTATCAAGTTTTCCTTCTCTTACAGTGCTGTTCTCTGCATCGTATCTAGCTCCGTTTGTCAGCTTTTACGACACCCATGGGATGACATGGGGTGGTGACATTCCGTATTCTTAATCCGTCACCACACGGATTATGTACAAATGGCGAAAATCTGTTGTCTGACTTCCACAGTGTAAGACTTAGATATCTTCATCAATAACATTTCGCTCTAACAAGTTATTTCTCAGTTGAATGCGTGACTTGACTTGCCGTTTGTAACAGATCGACAAAGGTTAAGCATGGTTGGCATACACTAACATTTATGCTGTCTCAACGTAACGTTTAGATGCATGATATGATGCGTGGGTGACCACTTCTTGCAGCATTTACAGAGGCGAGCACGTAAAGGCATCGGTTTCTATCTCAGCATGAGCAACATTACGCCGTATCTGATGGATCGTTCGGACAGCCTGTAAAAGGCATCATTAGAATGTTTCTCACAATTAAACGAAAATAAGACGAAAGGATTAATTATATCTCTAATTTTTTGTAGTATTTTGATAAATTGAACGCTATCGTTTTGCATTATTAAAAGAGTCGAACATTAAATCGGGTATTTAGGGCAAGCATTATTCGCAGCATCAGATAATGCTTCGACTTTACTTCGAATCGACCGATAAAAACCGTAAACCAATCCCGAAACATCTATAGTAAGAACAAAGATATAAACAGATCCAACTTTATTATTCCGATTACGCGAAAGTATGTTTGTATGAGTTCATATTTATTATTCTATTGCCTACTGTCTTTGTTTGCTAATGTTTTGTGTATTGGCTTTATTGCAAACATCCCGCCCGCGGTTCCAACTTTCATGAACTGTAGCTTCTGAAAGAAGATCTTTAATAAATACCCTAAAAATAAATAAACTAGAAGTAAGTACGCATATTTCACATTATTTTAGCAACACCAATATCGCGAGAAGCTATGATGATCTATTCTCCAGGAACATCTTGATGTTAGAAGAGAATTAAGATAAGATTACGATGGAACCTACATATAAGAGTTTGTTAACGCTCCTTTAAATAAAAAAGATGAAAAAATAAAATTACTTAAATACATACTTATATTATTGAACAATTTTATTTCGCGGGTCTAAGCTGCATTAACCAACCAGTGTAAAAAGATGTCTATATGCAGCAGTGGCTTATGGCAAGCTGATAATGATTAACCCTCATAACTAAGTGATTTTCTCTAAAAAAACCGGCAAAGTGCGTGTCGGGCCACGCGCAATGTAGGGTTCCGTAGTTGCCCATAATGGCCATTATTGATAATAACTTCTGTTTCACATTGGACTAAAAACGGGCCCACATTGTACCCCGTAGCACATTACATACCAAAGTACGTATATCTTTAAGATTAAGCCAGCGCTCCCAATGTAAACTCACAGAAATAGGTATTTATAAGTTAAACGACGATTTCTCGTAAACTAGTGATGTCTACTTAGCCGTGATAGTTTTCCTTTTACATTCGTTATATGTACTACATTTGTGATTTTTTTTAACCTCTTCCAAATTAATAGTTTAGCCGGCAGAGGGGGGGGACACTTGAGTATAAAAATTTTTTTCACTTCAAAGCTTGATATTTGACAAACCAATCACTTGATCGAAAAATGATGTAAGCAAGCTAATAATATTTTTTTAAAACCTATCCAATGATACCCCACATAATGGGGTGCTCAACCAAAAAAATTCAACCACACTATATATGTAGGGGATTTTACAATATTTAAAAAAAAATATTTTCCAAAATTTTATTCTACAGTTTTGTTGCAATATCTTATGTCTATATTCATGTCAAATATCAGCTTTCTAGCACCAGGCGTCTTTGAGCTAGGCTGCGGACGGACAGGCGGACGGACATGACGAAACTATAAGGGTTCCTTGTGACTACGGAACCCTAAAAAACGGTAGGATACGACGATCAAAGCTAACAAAATGAGCATTGTGAATTTTTTGTGGTGACAATATCGTAGCAGTTAATTTAAATACTTTTTAACTTAACTTACTATCGTCCTTAAAGTTAGAGTAGTTTTAAAACTAAATCCCAAGTCAACTTTCGTCGCCGCATCGCAATCTCATTTCTGAAAGATTTACGTGTCAGTGAATTTAAAATTCTTCCATAAATTTTAAGGTCCGTAAGTAATGTTTTACGGAGACAATACGATATAAAGGTTTACCTAAAACAGACAATTTTACTGAAAAAACAATTATGTAAACATTGAAATTATTAAAAATATACGCTTAACTTTAAACAGTCTTACTGATAAAAAGAAATACTTAGGTAAAGCTCTATCACAGATACCGATAATACATAATTATGTCAAAGTAGTTTTCTATCTATCGCAAATAATTATAATTCATCTGCACAGTCAGTTACACAATGTACAGGGTATTCGTTAAACGAATAAGCGAAACTGCAAAACACTATTACTAAGATTGGTTTTTGTTGTTCTGTAAAACGGTGACTCAAAGCCTAGCGCCCAAACAAAACAACGCAAGCTCTACCAGCTAAATCGCGGTTGCTTTTATGATACCACTAGTGCCAGCCAGTAAAAACGAAGCTACACACGAGACTGGGCGAGCTTAAGCGACAAGATATTCGTTACAACAGCAGTGTAGACGGTGTGGTGCGGTGTGCGGTGAGGTTTATGCGCTTTTTATAAACAATGTGATACATTTGAATATGATACAATCTTTAAAAAGCCCGTAAACGTTATTAACTGACTTGCCTAGGGATGTTGGGCTCATCATCGTCAACCCTTAACAGTCCACTGCTGGACTAGGCCTCTCCATTGAAAGCAGGAGTTGGCCTACTATACCACGCTGGCCAAACGGGTTGGTATAGGGTTTCTATCAAGTTTTCCTTCTCTTACAGTGCTGTTCTCTGCATAATATGCTCCCTCCGTCGGCTCTTACGACACCCATGGGATGATATGGGGTGGTGACATTCAGTATTTATGATGTTGGGCTATTTGCTGTTAATTAACTCCTATTATTCTAGAGTTGTGCCGAATATTACGACGTAATAACAATTATTATGATTATATTCTTAGGTCATACTCATAACTTTCCACACGCTTGACAGAGTTTATGAACTTTATCATAATGATGAAAAAAAGGTGTTTTCGTTAGCAGTTGCTTCGTTCAGTCGGCAGTCGCACGTCATATGATTCGAATTTGCGTGACTCTAATCTCGCGAATTGTCCAGTTGGTTTTCAGAGGTATATCATCCAGTACTTTCTCGTCATTTTAGAGTAATTAACTGCATGGTATGCAGTTGTCGTGGTCTATAGTATTTGCAAGAGTTATAATTTAAAACAGAGAGCAACGAGAGTTCAAAGTGCAGGCCAAAATTCGACAAAACTAAATAATATTCACTTGCTAGTCTTGTGTGATTATTCTAGAATATTATTATAACCGTCTAAGACTTCTTAAGAAATTACACACAGAAGTTTACCTACAAAAAATACGTAAGATATACACACCAACCTCTTCATCTATAACTTTTACTAGCAAATTAAAATGAAATAATACAACTTTACTTCATACAAATCTGATATAATAATATGCATAGATTATTCAAATACTTCATGTAAATTTGACACCATATCACGCACATTCAGAGCTTATGTAATTTATTCTGACACTTTTGTTTATGGTGTATTTAATGGGTATTTTGTCAGGATAGTCTGGCATTTTTGAAATTATTATTTACGTGGCTGTAACGACGACATAATATTTAACCCAGCTTAGCGAAGTGGTTTATTAATGGCATTTCTTATTATACGTGTAAACTATAATAAAATAAAGTCGAATAAATTTATATATAACAACATTATAAGCACTCTGCTAAAAAGACCTTATTACCAATTTTAAGATCGGTAACTGTTCGCCATTGCATCATTATTTTGAACAGAGGTGGGATGCGTTCTGTTTTATGTTTGTACCCCGACGTTTCGACATGGCTTACACCAGTTGCTGCAAATATATCCTTGAGGCTGCAAGACAAAACATATGGTTACCTTTACTCTGTGTTTGGTACATATTCAATATTTGCTCTTAAGAAAGACAGATGATAAAAAAGTAGTTTTTAATTTTTATGTGAACATGGCACCAAATCATTTTGAACTTCACTAACACGAAGCCAAACTGGTTTGCAGCCTTTTTCACTTAGCCAAGAATATTGTATCCCATAAAAACAATACTTGTCAAAAATACCAAGTCTCGCGACCGTAAAAAGTTGTGAGATCCATGTAATACCAAGTCGGTTAATTAAAAATCTTTAATATTTTAAATAAATAGATTGACTCGGCCATTACGGTCGCGAGACTTGGTATTTTTGACAAGTATTGTTTTTATGGGATCTCATTTCTTTTTGTCTATCTGTAAGAATAGTCTTTAAGACTATCTGTCTTACTTTTGTCCTTTCCGGTACCTTCTACTTCTTGTACACCAACAACGAATTTTCTTAATTAAAGCTCTAACTGCAAATGTAATTTTGTAATCCTTTATATTCATATGGGATTACAAAGTTATTTTTGCAGTTGATGTATCTCGAAAACTGGACAGAAATTGAAATATATTTTAGTTTTTCCTTGGTTCATACACTAAACATTAATTGTTTCCTAAATTTGAAGCTTCTATTTTTGCTAGAAGTGCCTTAGACTTTTGATGATCGGTCAGTGAGTGACAAAATTAAGAATTTCGACTCGTTATAATTCTTAAACTACTCGTTGAAATTGAATGAAATTTGAAATACACCATCTTTATACAATGCCTGCATGGTTACTTAACAATCAGGCTTCTAGTTTTATCCACAACGAAGTTATAGGGGGTCGAAAATGGCCTGAATTGCTTCGAGAAAAGGATGGTTCGGCCGTGCCGCTTTTTTGCTCGACTTGGTGGGGGCACTGCCGTGCCCCCAGATTAAAAAAGGTCAATCTCATTTCTACATCAAATGTCGAAGCCGTTGCTTAGAAATAAATTACGAGATTTTCTATCAAAGCGTAAATCTATCTATGCGCGTTCGTAGAAAATGTTACTATTGTTCTGTAGACTTTTCTAGTCATGTGTGTTAAAAGCCCTTTTAATTTTCTAGTACGGTGTTATGTTACTAGTTGTAAGTAAATGTTTTGATAGTAACATCATTTATCTTTGTGGGATGAGCACGATTATTTGTTCTGTCTGGGTGTATTTTAGAAATAAGTACGATTATCTATTTGTTTGGTTACCAATAAACATATGTACGTGCCGACTCTGCCTAGGATCGGAATCTGATTGTTGTGTGTGATCTTTTTTAGGACAAGACTATAATTTATTTATATTTTAAATGAGATTTTTTTATAATTAGGCAGCAATAGGCTGGCAGAGGTACAACAGAGGGTGTCGAGTTCAAATCCACGACGCGCAGCACTGACTTTTCGGAGTTATGTGCATATTGAGCTGTTAATTATCGCTTGCCCCATGCCTCCCATGAGGGTGTGTCACAGTCGTTATACTGAGTCAGTACTTCTAAATAAATTGACAGGAGTCTAAACCATGGACTATCGCTGTCCCTATACCAGGTCGCAACTTCAATAACGCTAGGAGCATAATATGATGTTACATGGATCCTTTTTCTTTTTTTTTAAAAGACTACTCCTGCAATAGTACTAAATCCTGTGTCGCGGGGGACTTTACAAACATACAACTAACGGACACAATATATAAACACCCAGACTCGAAACAACACTTTTATGAATCACACAAAGTGTTATCTCGTGTGGGGATCGAACCCACAACACTCGGCGCATTGTCCAGCGGCGAGGCGGCTGGTTAAACCACTACTTACGCCAACCGTGCTGTCTTACTGTTGCTGTAATAAGCATGGGCTAATTGAGATCTAATTATATTGACAAATATGTATATTACAGGAGTTATGTGAAATCGAACACACGTTACAATTGTTGATACTTTTTTTTTTACGAGGTGGAAAATCCCATCGGATCTCCGACTCTTGGGGAAATGACAGCCGGCGTATGTGGTGTAACCATTAAAAACCACCTCGACTTTCTGATGTACCCGTGTGTCGCAGGGTAGGGAATCGCATAAGCATTCGTCCCTACCCCTCGACAGGTATTGGGCCGCCAGATGGTCAGGCGAGCCCCGAACAAAACCCTTTTGGCGGCGGAATAAGGTGTTGGGCTCCGCCGCCAAAACACCCAGTGGCTGCAGAGGATAGGGAGGACGGCAACGCAACACCGCATCTCCTCTTCCTCTGCGGCCCCATCGCGACGCATCGAATGGTGCGCCCCCATTTGGTCGCGGGAGATAGGGCGCGTGGCAACGCAACACTGACACGCCTCTCCTCCCGCGACCGCGCCCGACTGCGAGGGACAGACAGAACGACAAGGTGGAGATCCTACGGGGGGGACAATTGTTCATACTGGGTGCAAGGAACGGCGTACAGAAAACCGATACCTACCATTGCAGTGGTCCACAAGACACTGAGATTAATTTCCCTTTTTTTTTGCACTTTTTTCCTCATATAATGTAATGAAATAGTAACTATTGTCGACACATTTTTTTTTTTAATTCTACGAATAACACATGTACATGGCGCGCTACAGAGTATTAAAAACCTAAAAGAAGTTGCCTTATCTATGTGAGCACGCAACTGAACCGGTCTTATTTATTTCATGACTCACTCTAATGGACAGTTTACGACGCATCAGTAGAGACCTTGTCACCCAAACACTTGGTAGTATAGTATTATATTATTATCTGTGCGCTTGATAATGATAATTCAGTCCCTTACCTTCACCAGTCTTAAGAAAATAACTTATGGCGTTACGCCATCTTGAGTAATAGCCCACGGAGTGCGTTCATGGAACGGACTTCTACCTGAAAAATAAAATAGCAGTCGAAAATAAAAGAGCCGCGTTTATAGATGTATTGTAATAAATGTGAAAAGTATACAAATAACTACTTTTTAGATCGTAGACTTCTAATCTCAAATTCAGATTGAACTTTTGCATGATGCCAAGCTATTGTGCATCCATATTATACCATGTAACGGGTTTACTTAACAAAACAAGACTTAATAAAACAAGACAAACTAAGTCTTAGATTAAAATCTATTCAAGAGACTTTTTAAAATAGGGAGATCATAAATTCTTTAATTCACAAATGCTGCAACAAATTTTAGACCCAAATGTATAATTAAATGATTTTTCATTTATTTATGTATTTTCTAAGCTAAGACTAGAACTAAACTTCGAACTAGGTATGTTTTAGTCCTTGTTTTGAAATAATCAGAATATGTATTACTCATGATAGAATTCCCTTTAATCCTATTGAAATCAAAGCCATTTCGCTACGCGTGTAAAAAGTAAATTACCAGCCGTTCATAATTTTCAACAAACTATAATGCTAGCATGCCTCACATTTCTCGACCCTACAACCATAATATCTTGACACCTGCCATCAATAGAATGTCCAACAGATTAGTACTTTCAGGAAGTTACAAAGGCCAACATAAACTGGACACGACTGCATGCAATGAAAGGGAACTATAAAATTATTTTGCTTCTATTACTTCTATTTACTTACGTGACTAAGAAAGCTTACTTTTATATTTACTATGTTTATTGTATCTACTTAAAAAATAAAATTAAGTCAAGTTTTTATAATTACTGCAGTTGACACAATAGCCAGTGATTTATGATAAAGATATAAATATATGGCACATGTAATAATTTATGCTGTAGAAGCATTAGTAGTCGTAAGTTATTAAGTATATATAACGGTTTTAAAATTACATGGGCTGTGTATGACTGTATTTTGCTTTATTATAAAAGACGGCCGGTAGGTATAGCTATCATTTATAGCAAACTAGAGTACGCCAGCAGCTACACCTGCATTTTTTTTTTAATGTACCCTGTTTTGGCCGATCCCGTGGAAATTTCGGGAAACCCCTTCTTAGTGCACCCCTACGGTCCCCAAGGAACATACATGCCAAATTTCAGCTTCTTGCGCCCAATACTTTCGGCTGTAGCGTGTTTGTCAGTCAGTAAGTAACGCAAGGAATTTATAAATTAAGATATAACGGGTAAAATTAACAATGAAATCTACAAACATAAATGTATATTTCGTTATTGGCGGCTATAACTTTTCTTTGCTATTAATTGGAGTCTTTATAAATTCATAGTTCCTCATCATCTTCAGCCCTGTATATAAACTGTCCTATTGCTGGACACTGGCTTTTTCTGACAAATAAAAGGGCTAGGTCATAGTTCACATCGCTGGCTAAGTGCAGCAGACTTCGTATGTCCTTCGAGAACATTATGAGAAACTCTCAGACACACAGGTTTCCTCACTCACGATAATTTCCTTCACCGTTTAGCAAGCGATAATTAACAATTCAAAACATTGTTACAATTTTGTTCGTCTATGTTCCGCCATAAGACATGCAATAATTCAAGATACATAAGCGAATAAGTAAAGTATTTCAATTTCTAAACTCGAGTGTCTTTGCCCACATTTTTTATAAATCAGACATTTATATTATCATCTGTTTATCTGTGTAGTAATTAAACAAAAACTTCCAAACCACAAACCACTACCTGTAACAAGAACAATTTCGCATTCCAAAACACCAGTTGAACTACTCTTGGCATTTCTACGTTCTGAATTATAAATAGTACCACGAAGGCACACATCGTGAGAAAAGACATGTGGTGATGTCAATAACACCACACCAGTTGCCGATCAATAGATTACATTAATAGACCTGAAAACTACCCTGCAAGTTGGTGGAATGCAATGTAACTATTTGAATGGGTATAATTATAAAATGTATACTTATGACATCCAGCGTGAATTCGAAGAGATCATCAGGATAATCCACTTAACAATTTGTAGAATATTAGCTTTTCCACAGTGTCACTAACCTATTTTCGAAACCCAAAACGACCACGTAGATAGTTTAACTCTTAGGGTTTATACGCACTATGCGGTTACCCGCAATGCGGCTAGCCGTCCGGCTGACCATTGAGTGAGTGTGTGCACGTGGAACGTCTCGTAAAATGGAATTCGATGCCGAAAAATTAATCATCGAAATCCAGAGTCGGCCAGCAATTTAGTACACCAAATTACCAGAATATTTTGATAGAATATTAAATAAAAGAGCATGGGAAGAGTTAGTGCATATTTATCACGGTACGGAATTGACAAAGAAGGAAAAACAAAAATCCGTCTCTGTCTCTTACAAAGTTGTGTAAAATGCAAGCAGACTTAATAATATCACTAACTAAATCGATGTGAACATTAATTGGTCTGTGAAAAATGCGCCACTTATTCGCAAGTATGCCAAAACTACATTCAATTACATTGAATTACGTTACACGTCTAGCCACACAAAGTCTATAATTGAATGTTCTTTTTGTAATATTTAAATGTTCCGTACCATCGTGGTGAAAGGATTGGTCACCTAGACTCTTCGTTACCGAGTACTAGGGTCCAGGGTGCGCCGGACGTTGGGGACTCTGGTTCACTTGTTACGTCGCTAGTAGGATAGAAGACGGCTTCGAAGAAAAAAAAATTACAGGCGTCGTGTTTGTAGATCTGACAGCAGCGTACGACACGGTGAATACCAAAATTCTTCTTCGTAAGGTCGCGCATTTAGTGGGAGATAAGGGCTTCATCAGAATATTGGGCGAGCTTCTACACAATAGACGTTTTCAGGTTTCACTAGGCAGCAACAAGAGTAGATGGCGATGTCAAAGAAACGGTCTCCCACAAGGAAGCGTTCTAGCACCAAGACTGTTTAACATCTACACAGATGACCAGCCTTCAACTGTGCACACTGACCGCTTTCTTTACGCCGATGACCTTGCACTAACAGCCCAAGGTACTAGCTTTGAAGAGGTGGAACAAAACTTATCAAGTGCATTAGAGACTCTTGATAGGTACTACAAAAATAATGGACTTAAGCCGAATCCAAGTAAAACTCAGGCATACGCATTTCATCTTCGCAACAACAAAGCCAGCAGGAAGCTCAACATCACATGGCAGGGTGCTAACATCGAGCATTGTCCTAACCCCAAGTATCTAGGAGTCATACTTGATAGGTCTCTCACCTATCGGCGCCACTGCGAGGCTACCAGGCAGAAAATTGACACCCGGAATAACCTTCTCCGAAAGTTGACCACTACACACTGGGGAGCATCGCCTGGTGTAGCCCGAACAACTGGCCTAGCTTTATGCTACTCCGCAGGTGAATTTGCGTGTTCAGTATGGCATCGATCTGCCCATGCAAAAAAAGCCGATTTTGCACTGAACGAAACGTGTCGCATAATAACAGGATGTCTTAAGCCGACACCTCTAAATAAAATCTACCCTCTGGCAGGCATTGCCCCGCCGGCGGTTCGCCGAGAAGTGGCCTGCGCTATTGAGAAACGCCGCCAGGAAGAGGACCCTCGACACCCGTTGCACAACCATAGATTGCCCCGTGGTAGACTAAAAAGCCGCAAAAGCTTGTTGCGATATACTGAGGCTAGTCAAGACCATCCGACTAGTTTAAGAAAAAAATATGGCATGAGACAGTTCCACCCCCTGCGAACTATGTGGAAGCCAAAGAACATCTACCCCCCGGAAGTAATCTGCAGTGGCCCATATGGAGGTCCCTGAATCGTTTACGAAGCCAGGTTGGCCGCTGCAGACACAACCTGGCGAAATGGGGTATGATTGACTCGGCTTCCACGCAGTGCGACTGTGGTGCCCCCGAACAGACCATGAGTCACCTGCTAGAGTGTCCTAAGTGTCCGCACAGATGTTCGGGGGCCGATCTATGTCAAGCTACTGACAATGCCGTTGCTGTGGCCACATACTGGGCTGGTGCCATTTAAATTCTGTACCAACGACTCGAGAAGAAGAAGAAGTAATATTTAAATTATTTCTCGGATAAGGGCGCATCATACTCGTACTTAAAGCAAATACCTCGTCTTCTACAAAAACGAAGGGAAAACAAGTTGCATTGTTTCCTGAAATAGGTGATGGTTCAGGAATGTTCAAGCGGTTCTCTTGATTTTTTTTATAAAAGTTTGAGTTTTGAAATATTGCTGGGTCACCGAATCTTCCATATTCTCCAACATCAATCACAAATTTGTAGCTGCTGTCACAAATTGCTAGCAATACCAAAGAAAAATATCCTTTATAATTGAAGCACATTGATCCATTATTGTTAGGTGCTATAATTCTAATATGTTTTCCGCCACAAGCCCCTATACAGTTCGGAAAATGTGCTCTAGTAGAGAAACCATTTGCAATTTGAAGCCACATATCTTTGGTTGGTTGTGGTAGGCATATATTTTTTTAGCAAAACCATATAGCTGCACATACTTCTCGAACTATTTCGGTGATAGTACTAATTCCAATCTTAAACATATAATAATGCAATTCTGCGAAGGAACAGCCTGACGCCAAATATCTGAAACAATGTTTCTTTTTTTAGGTTTGAGTATTAAAAAAAAATGGATAAATATTCGCGACTGTTTTGTGAAGGCCCATAATGCGAAAAAGACTAAGAGCGGATCAGCGGCAAAAAAAAAAGACTTCATATATTTTCTACGAAAGTTAGTTATTTTTAAAAGATACTGTAACTGTCAATAGCACAACGGGGAATGTAACTACAGAACATGAAGATGGTAATACAGCTATGCAAAATGAAGAAACACTTCCATCAAATACTTCATGGGCACCAAAGAGAAGCAAGAAAACTAATAGTGATGATCTTATCGGTAGAGAGTTAGTCGGGGCCTTGAATAAAAATTTAGAAAGAAAGAGTGTTAAAGATGACGAGGATCGCCTCTTTTTCTTGTCTCTAGTAAAAGAATTAAAAAAAAATCCAGAACATATGCAAATGCAAAGTAAATTAGATATTTTAAAGGTAATTAAAGATGCGCAGATTTTCTATTATTCGAACATTGATTACCTAAGGCCTAATTCTTACCGGGGATATCAAACGTCACATTATTCTAGTAATAGTCCCTAATTCTCACCGTACAAACTTCTCGCAGGTTGGACGAGGGAATACCCATCATGGATATCAAGCGGCACAGTATTCAGGAAGTAATGTCTACATGCAGCCTGTGCAGTCTTCGGAGTTTGGACGAGACACGTCTCAAGAAATTGTGAGGAATCCGACGAATGCACAATCCTCGCCAATTTCAACTCTAAGCGAAAAATCTCAGGAGAGTGATTATCTGGAACTTTTTAATTCCATCACTGACGATGATGCTTGAAATGTGTACCAACATTATTTTAATAAAAATTGAATTATAAATATTTATTTAACTTACCGTAGCACTATTATTAACTTTGCTTCCGGTTTAATACTATTGCGAAATTGTGTGTCTTGCTTCGTTATAAATGTTCAATAATTCTTCAAACGTTTTTATGCTCATTATAGTAAATCCGAAAAACTTATCTTCATATTTTTTTAGTTCTTCGAAAAATATTGCGAAATGCTTGCTCTCATCTCGTGTTTGCAAATAAGGATACACCCAGTACTTCTTTCTTTGTTTTTTCTTCTTTACGTAACGTGTGTAAATGAAGTAAATAGCTGCAACTTCGTCTACGTCCATATTTGAAATGGATCGATATGACCGCAAATCGCAACGGTTCTTCAACCGCACGTTACGGTTGCGAATGCGGCTGCCCGCGCTCCGGCTGGCCGCTTCTGCAACCGCATCCTGCGGTCAGCCGGACGGCTAGCCGCATTGCAGGTAACCGCATAGTGCGTAAGAACCCTTACCCTGCAACGTTTTCTAGGCCCGGAGGGATAAGACTTTTTGTGAGCAACAATTCATCTAGAAACCAGATTGACTGATTTATTATGTCCTTAGTTGTCACGGGCTTGTCTATGTTTGTTCAGTAGATGTAGTATTGCGTCGATAGTGCAATCGGGTTGCTTTAAAATCTAGGACAAAGAACAATACTAGAGGAATCAAAATATTTAGTAGCCGGAGCTATAAAAGTTGCTGATTTCTGTTTCAATTACAATAAAGTTATAGAAATTAGTAATACTTACCCAATTAAAAAAATATACACATATTTCCAGAGCATACAAAAGAGCGAAATCTTTTTAAAGCGCCTATTTTTATAACAATAATCTTAGTTTATTTTTAGCAATGAAAAATCTTTACATTCTGTAAAAGCCGCGCTCCCGTCGCTATTTATCAAATACATATATTGATGCAATATAAAATAGTAGTATGGAGGATAATTTTCTTTTCCTTTTATTCTAAAACATTACTGTTTTCCTATTAAAATCATATACCTTCTTCGAAAAGATAACATTCGTATAGTGCTGCAAAACGACTCACATTATAAATGCAAAAGTGTCTTTGTTTGTTTATTTATTTCTTTTTCTTTCGTGTCAAAGCGGAGCATCAAATCTAGATTTTTGGTATGGAGATATTTGAAGGGCTGGATAGTATATATTAATTTAATTTAGGGCGCGGTAAGCCGAAGGCAACAGCTAGTATAAAAAGAACATTACAAAAATAACCCAATTTCTTTGATCCTTCTTCTTCCTCTTAGTGTTATCTCAGTTTCAATCTGGGGTCCGCTTACTAGTCTAACCGGATTTGGCTGAATATTAGCTTTTCCACAGAGCGACTGCCGATCCGCAGCCCGAAGGGATAGCGATATTCCATGGTTTAGACTAGTGTCAGTTTATTTAGAAGGTACTGGCGCCCTGTAACGACTGTCAAAGATCTTCATGACAACCAGGACCGACGGCTTAACGTACTCTCCGAGACACGGGACAAGCGATAATTAACAATTCAATGTGCACATACTCCGAAAAGTCATTGGTGCGCGCCGTGGATTCGAACCCGATACCCTCTGCATGGCAGTCTGTTGGTATATCCACTCGGGTACCGCTGACACCAATTTCTTCGATCCATTCCAAGAAAATACAAATGTATTGCTGAGTATCCTAAATGTATAGTATGTCCTTTTCTGTACCCCAGATAACATATCTGTAAGATTAATGATCATACGTTCAGGAGTCAACGTGTAACAAACAAACAAACTCACATGTGTCTTACAACTGATGAACTTTTACCAAACCTATTCAACTTTAAAACAGACATCACGCAAACCAGTTAAAGATCTTTTCCACTTTCTCAAATAAATTACAAGAAAGTTACAGAATTAACGCTGTAAATTAAACAAAATGAAATGTCGTCCTGCCATCTTTGAAAAGTGTTCTCGACGTGTAATAATGTGCGACTATTCTTCACTTGTTTTTTGCCAGGATTAAGGTCGTATATCTTACTAATTAAAAGCATACACGCCTCAGTTTCGCAACGTATTAGACCTCCCACGACATACCAAACGGATTCCTTAGTGCTCCTCTAGGGATCTTTCTTAGAAAATTCTTAGTAGTTGTCTGATATTTGGACTATTTCTATAACGAGATTTCACCGTCGGCTCCGCCCGCGCGAATTATACACCTAAACGGTAATTGTTGAAAACCGTACTAACATCTGTTCAGTACTTTTCGAGTTTATTGCGTCTATACAGATAGACATATTCATAAATATGAAATGTTATCTATCTTTATACCATGGAAGCTCCTGCCTATTTTGGGTGTTTTCTCCCCTGAGTAGACTGCAGTAAACTAGTTTTATAGTTTTGTTTTGCGTTTACGTTAATGTCACACTTAGAAATAGGATAAACTGTTTATGAATTTTATGATATTGGAAGCAGTTTTATGATGTTTTTCTGAAGTCATGACGTTTTATGTTCGGACTTGCAATCGTTTTAAGCTTTGCCATGCAATACAGAAGTTGGCTATGACCTTGCATTTTAGATGATAAAGTACGAACGTACTACCTGTTCTATCGCACAGCTAAACTACGGTATGAAATCGAGTGTATATTTTCCCACAGAAACGTCGCGGTGCTGACTCAGCACTTTCTCATACCGCCAAATAGCGATACACTAAACTTTATTGACCACACACAAACCTTCTATTAAATTCCTATATATTGGAGGGAAAAGGCAGCGATAGCGCAGCACCAAGACTTTTCGAAGTTATGTGCGTAATAAATTGTTAATTATCGGTTCCCTAAAACAGTAGAGTGAATGATTTTGGATGACTTTATGGATAACATAAAAAACTGGCCAAGTCCGAGTCGGACTCGCGTACGTAGGGTTCCATAGCATCATCTACAAAAGAATTATTATTGCATATATATTGTATGTAGATAGTATATATTTGTATAGTGTATATATGTTTACCTATTTATTTAAGTATTTTATTATTAAACATATTAGGTCTATTATTTGTAATATTGTAATTATAGTAAGTACATATTTAATACACCTACTACGTTTCTCAGCACCGCTTAAAGGTAGACTGGTAGATAATGCCCAAGGCATTAAGTTAACCTGTACACAATGAAGTGTATAAAAAAAAAACACGTCTTTTGTCTGTTCTTAAATATTTTTTAGGTTTATATCTGTTAATTTTATTAAGATCGCGTAAATATTGCTTAAACATTACGTTTGTTGTGTGTTTGTTATATGTATCCCCCTTTAATAACTACTTTATTTATTTTAATATTTAACTATATATTCTGTGAAAATTTCAAGCGTCTACCTGTTACAGTTAGTAATATTGAGCAAAAATACGAAAAAAAAACACGTTTATTGTATGGGATCGCCCTAATATTTTAAACATAACATATCTTCACGCCTTTTATCCCCGAAGGGGTAGGCAGAGGTGTATTACACACCCACACTTCGCCAGATATGTTTCGGTCCCAATGTAATAGGGGGCGAGCCTATTGCCATCTACCGGGCACATTATTAAGCGAGCGATAATTAACATTTTTTAATACACACATAACTTCGAAAAGTCAGAGGTGTGTGCCCGAGGTACCTGGGGATCGAACCCGAGACCATCGTCTCGGCAGTCCGTTACGTACACCACTGGGCTACCGCCGCTTTTTTAGTTAATATTTTAATTTTTAGTATTTGTGAAAACTTCAGCTTTCTAGCTATGACGTCTTATAAGATACAGCCTGGTCACAGACAGACAGACAGATAACGGCGACTAGGGTCCCGTTTTTACCTTTTAGATACGGAACCCTAAAAAATAAGCCTCGTACTGAAGTTGTCTATTTCGATGAATGAAAAAGTAGGCTTAGTAACTACAGGCAAATGTTTGCAACACCAGAAACATTCAAAACACTCATCTGTGCCTATTTAGGAGTACAGTCACGAGCATAAATATATTACTATGGGCAGATAAGCAAAAATATCTGACCCAGGAATGAGTTCAATAATATCTGTCTGCACGTACGCAGCAAAAATATCTAATATTATCAGGCAGCATAATGAAGTGGCATCAACATTATGTGATGAAAATGTCGAAGCATAAATATGTATTCTTAAAGATTCTTCGAGATTTATTCTTAAAGTTAAATGATGTCCATTCAAATATTATACGTTAAATAAAATAAGTTTAAATAAGAACTTTCTACACAATTATATAATCTCAGAGGTACAGTTACTTATAAAGAAGAAGTTTTATCTCACTGCATATTACCATTTTAATATCTCCTTACTAATTATGCATTTAAAGTCTACGCAAACCAAGTGCAGACGGTCATGAATATATTCAGTTACTTCTTTGGAGTTAGTTGCAAGACGCAGAAGGCAAGCTTTAACACTAACATGAACTTTCCTGTATTATTTTATAATAAGCCAGGTAACTTTTCGAACTCTGACTCTTAAAATAAGAGAAAACGTTACGAATAATGCAGTTTGGTACGTGCATATTTAAAGGCTAGGTCTTTCTTCCGTAAATAAAGGTGTGGTGTTTCTCCAACCGGCTAGAAGGAAGATCTTTTGTACATACCAAGTGATAGTGACCAACGGAAAATTAATATGATTATTAATATTCTATTATAATTTGTTTCTCTTTCACGGGTATTATTCTAATTTGCTAGAATAATACCCGGCCCTTTGGCAGGCATGCACGGAGACATAGGTCCAACGCGCAGAGGCCCTTTGAGAGTTTTAATCTAGAATGTGTTGGAACACCTACTGAGAAGCCTCCGCAACTGCACTATTAAGTGCAGTCACGGATTAGCCGCAGCAGGTGAAGGACTTTTGCTACTCATATGGAAACTAATTACTCTGGGCTACTGGGATGGGTGTTAAATGGATTGGTTTGATGAAAACTATGGATGAAAATCGGCGTCTGCCCTAAGTACTCTCATAGTACGTCGAAAAGGGGCAGATGGTGACTCGCCAACTCACTAGATGGGCCCTTTCTAAATAGCCACCAAGATAAACAAACTCGGCCATAAAGGCAGCCAGAGGGCAACACCGGTGCGAGTGGCTAGGGGTGTAGAGCGGTGCGGCACCGGTTTCGCCATCGCGGGTCTCGTGATCCGGAGCGGTTTTCCCCGTAATTACGCCCTTGAAAATTACACTTTCACCCCCGAGCTAAATAGCTCTTGCGACTTCCCCCCGGCCGGCCAACTAAGGCAAGCCAGAGTTGAGAGTCCTGCGGGCGCTCTTGGAAATCCACTCTAACCAGCCAGAAAAGGCAAGCCAGAGACGAGGCCCTGACCGACTCTCTGAAGCATTCGGGACCGCAGTGTCGCCACACACATTCAGCTCGCCACAAGCTGCCCTGCGGTTTGTAAGCTTTCTTATCATCTTGTAATATATTTTTTGTTTATATCACAAGATGATGATGGTATGTGAAAGCTGTTAGGGCCTGTTCACGAGATCGGTCTAAGCGGCGCGCGTCGCGGCGGGCGGCGCGGCAGAGCGTCGTGCACGCCACGACCCTACAGCAGCGGTAAACGCAGCGGCAAATGTGGACGTATTTGGGCCGACGGAGTTACCCATAAATATGGCGATAACCTAAATATTTTTGTGTAACTATACGGTATACTTACCTACAAAATTTTCGACATTGGATCTTCGTTTCTTACAAGTATTTTATATCAAAGGAATAATGCATATTCGCAATTAATGAGGCGTTGAATAGGTACCTACACAACGTAGATTACGTTAAGTAGGTAGGTAAATCACCTTTTAACTTTCATAGTAGCTGTGTCTGTACCTAAATAGGTACATTACACAATGTTTTAATGTTTGTGATTTATATTAAAACCTACCATTACATTCTGTAAAACATTGTTTCATTACATCTCGCAACGTTTTATTAACATTTTTGTATTTATACAGCGGATGTGTTGCTATCCATACACGCGACCGTTTTAAAATTTCGACTTTAAATGTCTCCGTATTCATTACCGCCACAAAATATTTAACAAATAGTTTAACCGCCTAGTTCGTCCCTCGCGAAACGCTGTCCGTGCCGCTCGGAGTCGTGGCGTCGGACTCGGTCGCAGTACATTTGTTCCCGCCGCTCGCCGCACCGCCCGCCGCGCCGCTCACCACGCAGCCATTCGCGCCAAAAAAACGCGCGCTTTATCGCTGTGCGCGGCGGCTCGTGGCGTGCTTCGAACGTCTTCATACATTTGATCTTACCGCTCGCCGCCCCGCGCTAAGCCGCCGCTCAGAGCGGCAAGGTCGTGACAGGGCCGTTACTCTGCCCTCTGAGATTGCATTAGTCTCATGGTGAGATAACGACTGCCCCAGAGGGTTCTATTATATATTATTAATATTCTTCGATCCAATGTAAATTTCGTCGAAACACTATTATTATTGTTCAATGAGGCTTATCAATATCTCAACGGTTTTCGCTACATCATAAATGTTTTTATAGTCTCACGTCTGTATCCACGAAGGGGTAGGCAAGGTGTAATATTACACCCATATTTCGCCATGAATTTTAGGTCCCACGTAATAGGGGGCGAGCATATTGCCGTACCGGGCACATTACCAGACTCCGCGCTGCTACTGAGAATTTCCTAACGGAAAAACCCAATAACACACCATAAATGCTTACATCAAAAAATAAAAAGTTTATCAGTTGCATTACCTATGCATAAGTGAGTACTTCCTTAATGATAAATTGGGTTTACTAAATTTTACTAATAACAAAATGGTTTCTTATAGTACTAGAAGGAACAAACAGAGAGGGGGTACAATTATACTAGCGAGAAAAGACAGGTAATGTGAGGAACTGCCAATTGCTAAGAAATTGTATACAATGGAGGCTTTTGAGATTTGTGCTATTAAGGATAGAATTACTGGTGCTTGTGTGTGTTGCTGCTATCGAAACCCATTTGATACAAATTTAACTATATTTATGAATTAATTGGAAGCTTTGTTAGAACACCTTTACGGCAGCAACTCATTTATTTGCGGAGATTTTAATATTGACTTATTAACAGGTAGTAGAAAATGCCGCGATTTCATTACTTTATTGACATGCTAAAATTTTAAACCACTTATTGACACAATTATTTTTATTCGCAATCATTGCTCATCCTGTATTGATAATATTTTGACTAATAACCGACACATTGTATTGTAAATTTAGACATTGATCTTAATGGTGTAGCTGACGGACATGCCGGTTTATTATGTAACGTGACATTATTATGTAATCAATTAAATAAACACAAACTTTTTCGTCAAAAATATTTGAAAAACTAATAAAAGTTAGATTGATTAAACACTTGCATTTCAACAAAGTATTACATCATCGGCAATTTGGGTATACAACTGGAGTCGGCACACAAGACGCTATTGAGTTACTAGTCAGCGATGTTGTTAACCGAATGAACGAAAAAAAGAAAGTGGCAGGGCTCTTTCTGAGCCTGAGTGCCGCTTTTGATACTGTCAACCACGAACTGCTTTTGAAAAAACTGGAATACTATGGAGTTAGGGGTAATGCGGGGAAACTGTTTCAATATCTCCAAAATAGAAAAATGTTTATTGAAATACAAGCAGTAGCTGATAGCAACGGTGTTAATGGCATATATTGTTGTGAGGAAACATTTATGTCAAAAATGACGCCAATTGTAATAGGCGTTCCGCAAGGTTCAATACTCGGCCCTATATTCTTTATTACGTATATTTATGACTTGATACACTACGTTACATTTCAATAAGAGATATTCAACCCATTATGTTTGCTGACGACACTAATGCTATTCTATCAGCAGAGAGTATAGATAGTTTGAGTTGGAAAGTTAATGAGGCATTAAGAATTTTTCATCATTGGTTTTCAGTAAACAGCCTAGACTTAAACACCAGTAAAACCAACATCATGTTGTTCCGTTCAACAGCGAAGAATAACGTTAATCTTAGTTGTGTTTCAAATGGTGAATTAGTGAACACGGTAAAAACTACAAATTTTCTTGGTGTTCATTTAGATGAGTATCTAAACTGAAAGGACGAGCTCACTTCTGGAAAGCTCAATCAGTTCTGCATATTACGTGCTAAGAAGCTAGATGGACGAAGTTGATATTAAATATTTAAAAATAGTATATTATGCTCTGGTAGAATCCAAATTAAGACATAGCATATTATTCTGGGGCGGCAGTTACAGTTATAATATTTCCAGAGCGTTCATTTTGTAGAAAAGGGCGATCAGAACCATTGTAGGTATAAGGCAGGACGTATCTTGTAGACCGCATTTTGCCGAGCTCGAAATTTTAACGGTGCCAGGTCTGTACATACTGGTTTTATTGACAAATTTTGCGAAGTGCGTTCACAAGTATGAAACGGAAGAAGAACGCCAACTCAGGGAAAACACGCGTATTTTCAGTGCAAAAATATACTTCAACTAAATATAGTAAAGCACAGTAGTTATTACAGCGCTATCAAAATCTTTAATAAGTTGCCCATTGGTTTGAAGAGCTTGCTATATAAAAGTAATTTTAAAAGTAAGCTTAAGACGTTTCTGCTGGAAGGGTGTTTATATTCTCTCGACGACATGCAAAAGTGTACTTATCGTGACATTGAAGAAGAATAATTAATTATGATTATTACAATAAATTTTAGTAACGTAATTCATTTATTTATTGTTATTATATTATTGACATTCTTATTTCATTATTGACATTATTATTAACGATTTACTTTTATTTAATTATAATTTATTATTGACTACTGATTGTATTATTTTAGTTAATTTTCTTGACTTGTATGTTTCTAATGGTGTGCTGCCTAATTAATTGTTTTTGTTTTCTTTGTTCTGTGATTTCATAGAATTGGATAAATATTAGTGTCCGTTTAGGTATTTTTATAACTATGTATTTCAAACACAATGTGAAAATTGTTAATGAATAAAGCTTGAATTTGAATTTGATGAAAAACTAATCTAATACTAATACGTAAAGCTGAATAGTTTGTTTGTTTGCTTGAACACGCAATTTCAGGAACTACTGGCCCTATTTGAAAAATTCTTTCAGTGTTAGAAAGCACATTTATGAGCCAGGGGCGCGGAGCGGTAGCCTTAAATAACGCGAGTGTAACCGCGGGCTCATCTAGTATATTACAAATCGCATTGTTTAAAACACATCCTGTATCCAAATAGCGCGTGTTCGCATTGCGTGATCGCAGATAATCTTTTTTATGGCATTGTGCTTGAATAAAAGGAAAAGTCCCTAAAATGTATTTTTATGGCGACCGCTAAACATTTTCAGTAACATATATCTTTTTGAATTATATTCTTCTTAATTTCAGGAAGATACAGTGACACTTTCTTTTGAAAAAATATACGGTCGCCTTCCCCCTCTATTGTATTCTTTTCTATAACATTGTTTGTGAAAAATTATTGTAGAATATTTTATTTAAATATAATGAGTACTCTTTTGTCTCATCTCATCTCAACAGCCTATAAAACGAAGATACGCCTCAAGACACATTAAGTCGTTCTTACTATATTTTGAGATAAATATATTAAGAACGACTCGCAAAAACCCCTTTTACAAGTTACCTATTTATTTTCATTTAGCGAATTCTACTTCTTTTATCCAAACAACTCGGACAAAAAGCTAAGCAGATGATTATGACTTTTATTATTTTCGAACACGTGCGTGCCAGAAGTACCTACTTAGTAGTACTTGTACTATGAAATTAAAGTTTCGACCGAATGAGCGTTTTCACATACACTGCCCGACAGGAGATCTGTACTAACTGGGTAAATAAAATTATACAATATTTTACAATTTGGCTCACTTAATTTAACGTATTTTTTACTGCGAAGTAAAAGAGGCCTCGCGAACTTGATGCCGACGTCCACCTGTGTTCTAGCGCCGGCACTGAAGAACGATCTAAGGTGTCTTGTATCCATAGTGCGAAGTATTTTGGTAGTGTTAACTTTTATGCTTCCACAAATTGCTAATGAGTTTAAAGACATGACGGATAACGAATGTCTTTAGTTAGTTAAAGCTAGTGGCTATCTACGCAAACCTGGATGTAACATTTACTGCCTTTATTGTTTAGTGACTCCAACATTTTCTTGACATTTTCCTATGCTAAAAAACATGCCTAAATAATTTGGAACATCGTACATGCTGCAGTATATTGGCTGTGTAATGAATAAACATGCTACATCTATTATATAATTATGTTCTCATATCATTGGATTGCTAATAACTAACAGGTGGGTGAACACATGTATGACACTTACAGCATTGAAAATATAATTAAGTTTGAATCAATCAATCTTCCAGTCTGCATGCAGCCACATCTGCTGTAATTGAGACCGAAATGTCGGAACAAAGAGAACATATTTTGACCGTTTCTTTTTAGTATTTTTGTGAATGATAGCCTAGTGGAGAGACGGACAGACTGCTACGCAGAGGGTCCGTGTTCGAATCCACGGCGCGCACCAATGACTTTTCGGAGTTATGTGCGTATTAAAATTGTTAATTATCGCTTGGTAAACGGTGAAGGAAAACTTCGTGCGTAAACCGAAAATGTCTGAGAGTTCTCCATAATGTTCTTGAAAGACATGTGAAGTCTGCCAACCCGCACTAGGCCAGCTTGGTGGACTTACCCTTCAGCAGCTTACCCTTCTCATAGTGAGAAGAGGCCCGTGCCCAGCAATGGGACAGTTTATATACAGGGCTGATGATGATGAAACATGAAACTAGTTCCTTTATAAACAAACATAATGTTAGATAAGCCACAGTAAAACCTATTGAAAACCAAAATATTTGCTAGCGACTGAATATATCCTTTTCATAATACCTTGAAATGCTTTATATAGTGAACTCTAGTGTGTTATTCTATTTAGGATTAGATTACTGTGGTTGGCCGGCGTTTTCTTACTACGTTCATATCCGTGACAGCTCTCTAGGACTGGGATACTGACAAGGGTACAATATAACACATTTCCACCTCCTGTCTAATAAATATATGACCCATTTCAATAAGTGAATTTACTTCTAAAATATTTATACTTACCTCTTTTGTACAAAGAAATATGTATTTTCTTATATTATTATATGATACAAACACTGTTATAAGGGTAATTCTTCAGAGGCAAAATTTTCGATGTCTATGGGAATATTTCTGTAACCAACTAACAAAACGATCTGTATTTTTTGTCGTACAGTTTAGCTTAATCCCTATCTTGGCCAAATGATATATTTGAATTAATTGCAGTCTAAATACAAAATAAAAATATTTGAACCTCGTTCTTCTGATTCATATGACGTGTCCGTCTGCCATTTTTCGGCATAAAATAATAGATGTTGCATTTTCCCTTTGATAAATTAATATAATATCGAGAGGAAATTAATAGCCCTCTTATAAAAAAAATATGTATTAGTTATAAATACCTTAATTTGTTTATAAATAAGAAAATAAGAAGTGTCCGGCGTGTAATACTGATTAATATGGCGTAAGCTGTTCTTGACCGTAATTGGTCGGGTAATGATTATGAGAGTCTGGTTTCCCGTGCGGGGGGAAGCCAGTCGTGCTACGGACGAGCTAGAAGGTGTACCTGGCGCTGGATGGCTTAGATCCCGGTGTTACGACGGTAAATAGCTGATTCATCTGTGCTTGGTTCAGGTGGCATGCTGATTACAATGCCTACTTTATGAACATTATTTTATAATTTTGCAACGTCAGTCAGCGTTTCGAGAGACGCTTTTAAGTTATAGATTCGTGTAGAAAAGTGTCAATACTAAAGTCTGCATGTATGATGAGTTATGCGTGATTGAAGGTAAATTCCTGATTCAACTGTGCCTGATTCGTATGGTCAAAACAGCATATGTATCATATGACTATTGAGTTTTACACGGAAAAAAATAAACAGAGAGAATAATATAGTTTAGCAATTAAGTATAATATTTTTTGTACCTAAAAGAATTGATTGTATTACAAATATTAGCAAAAGTATTTTTTTTTGTTATATTACAATATTCACGCTTGCCCATAAAATACATCTTTTTAGAGTTTCACAAGTGCCTTTCTACGTAATATGATCACTGATAACTATTTTTATAAAAAAGATTATTGTAATTGTTAAATTATGATTGTTTTCTTAATAAAGTTTCTCATTTTAATTTCTGTTTCTGATTCATCTGGGTACAAAATATTTGAACGTCGATATCTTGAAAACTACTTTATAAAAACGAGTCCCTCATTCAAATATATTTTCTTTGGTATACCTATTTTCATATGAACATGCATTACAGAGCTGAAAATGAATTTAAATTTTGGCCAGATGAATCAGCCGAAGAATGAAATTTCAAAGAACTACCCATAACATAAGGAAACTTCTTAAATATGGGCTATAAAAATAACAAACATTAAAATAATAACGAGCTATTGCCCGCGGCTTCGCTCGCGTAAATTCGAGGTTCTCTAGTATCATCTATGTTCGGGGTAACACCAAACACAAATCTCTTTTATTGGGCGGATACTTCTCCAATTGTCGTTTTAATTGTTTAAGAAATATAACTGCAAAAAGTATTTACACATACAAACTACTTAGTACTAAGACTTAATAGTACTCAAAATGTTATCCGGTATCTGTGACAATTGGCTAGAATGACCAATATGGCGACTGTGATTTGTCAGTCAGAACCATTAGAATTTAATAAAATACTCGACAATCCGAATTTTGCGGATATAGGTATGCTGTCGACTCGAAATCTTTATCTTTTGATGTTTTCTTATTCAGGTAAGGTTTCGATGTACTCCTTGATGAAATTATTAATATAAGATTTGACACTGCGATAGCAGCGCAGTCCGTCGGTTCTAATTTGAAACATGCCAAAATCCACAACAACTTACAAATTAAAAATGAAGTAAAAAACATTTTCCAGTGGACTAAATTGTGAATCTAAACCATTCTCAAGTCTCCTTGAAAACACACAAAAAACTTCATCAAGATCGGTCCAGTCGTTTAGAAGGAGTTCAGTGACATACACACGCACACAAGAAATATATATATAAAGTTATTGAAAAGTAAGTTCAATGTCCACACCTATCTTCCTTCAAACTTACCCAATTTAAATGAACATACCATCAAATGAAAGAGCTCTTTTCAGCGCGTGTTATAGGCCTATAACGAAACGCCTACCTCAATGAGAACCAGATATATAGAAGCAGAAAGTCATTGACTACGGCTACAAAAACGTAAAAAAATTATGGGAGAAAATTGTTTTTGCATATAACTTGATGAATGTGCAAGTTGGGTAATTTCTAATGCTTGATGACAAATCTATGCTGCGAGAGCTTTCATTAAAAAAAAAATCATGCGAATCGGTTGGGTAGAAAGGGCTGGCCGACTCGTATTATAAAACACAAATTCTTTTAATATATAGATAAATTTTTAATTAAAAGAAGGAGTTTTTTTACTTTAAATTTTTTAATAGACTCACACCTGTATCCCCGAAGGGGTAGGCAGGGGGTAAAATTACACTTTACACCCACATTTCGCCATGAATTTTTAGGTCCCACGTAATAGAGGGCGAGCCTATTGCCGTTACATCACCAGACTCCGTGCTGTACTGAGAATTCGAAAAAACCCAGTAACACTTTTGTCCGACCTGGGAATCGAACCTAGGACCTCCGATCAGCAGTCGCATACGCTATCCACTGGATCATGGAGGCAGCCTTAAGAAGTTTTGGAATACGAATTTTGGTCAAGTCCAAAAAGTTACATATACACTTATTTATAACCTTAAACTGTAGCGGCTATACAGCCTAAAAGGTGTAAATTAAGACCGTTTTATACAGCCAACAACCTTTTAAGCTATAAGGCGAACCTATTTTCGTCAAATATACACAGTACAAGCATATAACTTCAAGGGTTTCAACTACAGTCTACCTACCAAAAATATGCTACCAATGTCATAGCAACATTACCAAGTCCTATTACGCCGTATTACTCAACATAAATAAGTACATTTTCTTCGATTTTTGTACCACTTACTCGTCAAACTCTCTATAAGATTTTCGCAACTCAGTACATCATGCATAAAAAAACCATTAGTGCTACTGTTTCCCTTAAATATACGTTTCAAACCATCAGATAAGGTTATATTGGGGTTCATGAATAACAAAATTTGTCCTTGAGCCGTTTATGTATTCGGTTGGATTTGGATACCGGTCAGTAGCTGGCCCAAAACGAAGGTTAGATTCACCCTGATTTTGTAGAGAAAGGAAATGGGTGAATCAGCAAACAGGTCGTTTGACATGAAGAATTTATATAAAAAGACTTTGGAAGTAAAAGTATATTTTGTGTTTTGTTGGATATTATACCTAGATATTACATTACTTCAGGGCACAAAATCTTAGGAAATATTTATAATATGTAATAATATTTATTCAAGATAGTTAGTGGACGAAACTAAAGGGTGTAAATTGGGCAATTGTTAGCGATAAATTAATAGAAGAACATACAAAGTTTCCCCCGATCAGGGCATCCAGTAACACTGACTTCTAGGATATTGTCTATTGCTTTAAATATGCAACACTTGGAGTGCTTGGGTACTATTGTACCACTTTGATAGTTGACAATGCAAAAGGCTTGTTTCAGTAGTCATGCCACATGCTTTTTGTGGAGCATCATAAATCCTTTGAAAAATTAATGTATGTTTTGCCTACGCTGTTAAATTGTACCCTAAGTTCGGATTTACATTTCACTTCTAAGGGTCCATTTAGCTTAATAGAGTATCACTAAAGGCAAATTTTCCTCCACTAAAGGTAAATTTTTTTTTGTCATAAGGACTACCTGCTTTCTGCAAAAAATACCACTAAACTAATTTACTATAAACTGAACAAAAATGTGATTAGCAGACGTCTATAGTTAAAAGGCGGTAGGCCTAGACATAATGTTCCGCTACAGTTTAAGCCTTCACATGATGTAGCTTTAAACCATACTTAGCGAAATGTAATACCAAGATTAGAACTCTTTTGGCCTGTTAGAATAAATTTCCATCAATACATATATTTTACCAACCACCTAAGCCCGCTTAACTGCAGTTACAATAGTACTAATGCCCGTTTCAAGGACACGGAGTCTCTCCCCTAAGCCCTTATCGCACTAAGCCTATTATTTCCAACCTAATAGAGCTCTGCCATCGCGTGGCATTTCAACCACTTAAAATATTTTAATCGATACTTATATATACTAATCAAGCTGTCGGATTCCAAGGTCATTTTGACCATAACCGTTGTGTTTTAGTAGTAAAATGGCGAAGTAATGGATGATAATAACCACTGTTGTAGCGTTTGATTCTATAGAGAAATGGCGGGGAAATTGCAATTGCTATTGGAAATTTTCCAAGCGAAATTAGTTTGAAATAATCTGATATGTTCTAATAGAACACGAATGTCTTTATAGCCGCATAATAGTAGCTTACTTTTGAAGTTAATAATTTATTTGACATAAATCACCAAAGAATCGAAATATTTCAAAGAAACTGAACTCAAAACCACTTAAATATTATATACTTTTAAATAATGGCGAAATGTGGGTGTAATATTTACACCTATGCCTACCCCTTCGAGGATACAGGCGCGAGTCTATAAATAAAATAAATAAAACTTTTAATAACAACAATATATAACTCAATATATCGCTTTGTTTATATATAACTCAAATACAGCACATTTTTATTCCGTATTGGAATGGATTTTATTTATTGGCAACACCTGGCGCACTGAAAATGACAAGGTACTTACCCGCCGTCCGAGGTGCCATTATACTCGTAAATATTATTTGGCATTTTGAATCTGTGCGTTTCGTAGCTATATTTTGACGAAATTATGACTGGAGCATGTGATATTATTATTGTACTTAATTAAGATGAGTAGAATATTAATGAGCATGTAATTATTGTGTTTATTTACTATTATATGATAATATTCATTCATCCTTAACTATTTATTTTATACGCCTGCCATGACCACCTCTGCCTCCTCATAAGCTGACAGGTAATCCGACCTATTCCTTAAATGACAATCAGGTGTCAAAAATTAACGGTATCTGAGATATCGAATCTAATCGATATGAAAGATAACGCACAGTCTAAACTACTGAATGAAAGAAGCTGAAATTTGCACGTATGTTCCAAGGAACATACGTGCCTAAGGAAGTGTAAGGTGTAAGGGTTCACTTACAATGAATTGCCGAAAAATCCACTGGATCGGGATGAAGGGCCAAATTAAAAACATTACTGCATTATTGTAGCTTTCGTAGCTATGGAGCGATAACCTAGTGGAGAGACCGACGGACTGCTACGCAAAGGGTCTCGGGTTCGACTCACGGCGCACTCCAATGACTTTTGGAAGTGAAGTGTGTATTAAATTGTTAATTATCTCTTGCTAAACGATGAAGGAAAACATCGTGAGAAAACTTGCACTGTCTGAGAGTTCTCCATAATGTTCTCGAAAGACATGTGAAGTCTGCCAACCCGCACTTGGCCAGCGTGGTGGTCTATGGCCTTAGCCTTCTCATAGTGAGAAGAGGCCCGTGTCCAGCAGTGGGACAGTTTATATACAGGGCCAATGATATATGACGCAATTTCGGGCGTCTTCTAGTCGTAAGTATATAAAATTTTAAATAAGTACTAAATAAGCGAAATGTCTTTATTGCATTTTTGTTTTGTTGCCACAATTCTGGGATTCTTTAGAAAAGCCTAGTATCAAAAAGCTTATGAAGGTAGGTCACCAGGTACAAATACTGCATACTGATCTCCAATAATTAACAGTAATCGCTAATACAATGGCATCGTATCACGATACGTAGTATTCTAGCAACACTAGTACAAACGGCGTAAACACGTGGGCTCACGTGACTGCCCGCAGTAAAATTGTACAATATTGAAAGCACGCCCTTCTATGTACTGTGTGTGAACTAGTACGAGGGTCAAACTGAAAGTTCTTAGAACTGGCCACTTATAAACAATATAATAAAAAAAATATTCTAAAATTTGAAAATAGAACTCTTTGCCAATATTACTGAGTATATATTTCATTCATTTGTCATTTGTTTTACGATTTGGCGGCAAATTGAAAATTGTCTGTGTCACGTCAACATGAATTTAACACGAGAAATTTTTCGTGCAATGATTTTTTATGACTTTCGATGTCATTTAAGTCAACAAGAAAGTTATGATAGACTACGATTGGCCTTTCACGATGAAGCCCCATCTCGTGCGACTGTTTACAACTGGTTTAATGAGTTTAAACGTGGTCGCACTAATCTCACTGATGATGTACGTGAGGGACGGCCTTCTACGGCGACGACTGAAAATAACATCTGTGTTGTGCGGCGTATGATAGAGACTGACAAAAGGGTGACCTATCAGCAGATTCGGACAAGCTTAGTCATCGGTATGAGTCAAGTGCACAAAATCCTCCACGAACATTTAGCGGTCAGGAAGCTTTGCGCCCGGTGGATACCTCATAATTTGACTAAGGCTCAAAAACTCCATCGTGTGGATTGGTGCCGTAAAATGATTGAAAGATTTAACGGAGGTGACTCAAATGCTGTGTTCGACATACTAACAGGTGACGAAAGCTGGATTAAAAAAAAAAAAAAAAAAAAACTTAATTTATATTGTTTTTCGGGGTACCTATATACCACGTACCTTTGTTTGGAGTAACCGATATTTCGGCACTGTTGCAAGCGCCATGTTCACGGATGTACTGATGGTATTGCGGGTGGATGAATGTTACGAGCAAGTATAACGGTCTACCCGCTTTCTTACTCGTTTTTTGCGTTCAACACCACTAGCACTGTTATCACTATCACATTGTACCCGATCACGACATACCACACTCACTACGTCAGCTCGCGGTTTGATTTTGTTCTTTTCACGGGTTTTACATAGACGTACCACTGGATGCCAGATACTCGACAGTTGAAACCCATCCTCTCTATTGAAATTCTTGAACTTTTTAATTTCAATAGCCTCCCTAACCATTCGAGGTATATAGTGGCGTTCTGTCGAAAGTACCTGAGGGTTATGTAACTCAATCCAGTGGTCGGTACCCGAGTCCAAGAGGTGTTGAGCTATGGCCGACTTGTGTGGTTCATTATTTTTGACTGCCTTAATGTGTTCCTTTATTCGGCAAGAGATGGTGCGTTTGGTTTGTCCTATGTAGGAACTCCCACAGCTGCAGTCAATTTTGTATACACCTGGCTTTTCTAAGGGAAGACTGTCTTTCGGCGTTCTTATATATTGCGACAGTTTCTTAAAAGGAGTGAAGATAGTTTTAACTGAAACCTTCTTAAGGATGTTGGCGACCTTATCTGTCACTCCTTTGACGTACGGTAAGTACGCTGGGTGTCGTTCAACCTTGTAGTCCAGGTGTTTCTGAGTATGTCTGGGTGGTCTAATTCGCCTACTGTACCCAAACCAAACGCACCATCTCTTGCCGAATAAAGGAACACATTAAGGCAGTCAAAAATAATGAACCACACAAGTCGGCCATAGCTCAACACCTCTTGGACTCGGGTACCGACCACTGGATTGAGTTACATAACCCTCAGGTACTTTCGACAGAACGCCACTATATACCTCGAATGGTTAGGGAGGCTATTGAAATTAAAAAGTTCAAGAATTTCAATAGAGAGGATGGGTTTCAACTGTCGAGTATCTGGCATCCAGTGGTACGTCTATGTAAAACCCGTGAAAAGAACAAAATCAAACCGCGAGCTGACGTAGTGAGTGTGGTATGTCGTGATCGGGTACAATGTGATAGTGATAACAGTGCTAGTGGTGTTGAACGCAAAAAACGAGTAAGAAAGCGGGTAGACCGTTATACTTGCTCGTAACATTCATCCACCCGCAATACCATCAGTACATCCGTGAACATGGCGCTTGCAACAGTGCCGAAATATCGGTTACTCCAAACAAAGGTACGTGGTATATACCCCGAAAAACAATTTAAATTAAGTTTTAATGACCACGAAAGTTTAAAAAAAAAAAAATCTTTATTTCTTTAACCAATATGTAACTAAATCTATGGTAGCTGGACTGGATTTACTGTTATGATCCTGAAACCAAAAGACAATCTGCTCAGTGGGTGTTTCCTTTCGAGGAGTTGCCAACTAAAGTGAAGAGAGATCGAAGTGCGGGAAAAAAAATAGTGGCCTCGTTCTTTGGAAGGATAGGTCATTTCGCAACAATTGTGTTAGAGGATCAAAAAACAGTTTCTGCAGAATGGTACACTACCAATTGTTTGCCACTTGTCTTGGAAAAAGTTCGAGAGAAACGACCTCGCAGTAGGATCCTCCTTCACCACGACAACGCCTCGTCGCACACCGCCAAGCGAACGATCGACTATTTGGCGACATCAAACGTTGAATTACTGGGTCACCCGCCGTATAGCCCCGACCTCGCGCCTTGTGATTTTTATTTATTTCCAAAAATTAAAGAAAAACTTAAAGGAAAGCGGTTTATGAATGCTGAAGAAGCGGTGGCTGCGTATCGCGATGCCATTGAAGAGACCCCTAAGGACGAGTGGGCAAAGTGCTTTTCCCAGTGGTTCCATCGCATGCAGCGGTGTATTGACGTCAATGGACAATATTTTGAAAAGATATAATAAAACTAATAACTGGCTAATGTAATCAGTTTTTGATTTTCTAAGAACTTTCAGTTTGACCCTCGTAGTATCACCATAAGTACTTTTAAAATTTCGTATAAAATACAAAATGCAATGCATAACAATAATATTTATAATAATTCGAATTAAAACTGTGGAATAAAGAAACTCACATATAATATGAAGTCTGGCTACTTTACAGTTTCCTAGTTTGCTTATTCGAAATAAACAAATATTACATCTTATTTTTTATTATCATCCTAGGTGCATTCTGTTTGATTTTTTAAGATCACAGAAATACAATAGCCCATGATATGCCAGGATAAAGTGTGTTTCTTATATGGTATGAGAACTATTAAAGTCGATTGGTTCAGCAGTTTCAGAGTTTGTCAGGTAATATTTTATTTTTTTATAGTCTCACGCCTGCATCCCCGAAGGGGTAGGCAGAGGTGTAAATATTACACCCACATTTCGCCATGAATTTTTAGGTCCCACGTAATAGGGGGCGAGCCTATTGCAGTTACCGGGCACATCACCAGACTACTGTCACCAGTCCGGGCTGCTACTGAGTATTCGGAAAACCCAGTTACACTTTTGCCCGACTCGGGAATCGAGCCCGGGGCCTCCGATCAGCAGTCGCATACGCTATCCACTGGACCACGAAGGCAGTGGGGTAATAACAAACAAAAATGTAAGTGTAGAACCCCATTTAAATAAAAAAAGTATGTAAGTATGAATAAACGACCCAGATATAAAAAGATTCTTATAAAATATTGTGTGTCAACAGAGAATACAAATTTCAGGAAGTAAGTATATGTCACTCAATGTAAATTTCTTTTGGCTTGTTAGACACTTTTATAACACTTAAAGTCTTCTGCTTCAAATATATTTTATGGTTTGTTTCTCTCTTATTTAGAAAGGTAAGTTTTATATTATCAGTTAACAAGACTGCCAGAGTCTCTCTGAAATACGTTTGAGAGAGATATAAGAAAGATTTTGCACTAAACTGGCACATATTATAATATGTATCTACAAAAAAAATTGTTTTATTGGACATTTGATTAACTTTTCTTAAGGTATTCATCCTTGAAGTATAGAGGTCAGTCATCCTTGAATAAAATGACACTCGTCTACGCCATGTAATAAATCACTATCACTTGAGTTGCGGTGATCAGATTCCAGCCGTTCTGTGAAAAAGCAAAACCTCTGTCAGATCTGGCTAAACTAGAAAGCGGATCCGGGGCTCCAAATTGAAAAGTCTTTAACACAACCGCCACCGGTGATTTTGCGTAATTATATCAATTCGTCTAAAGACCATGTTGTTCATTAAATGACAAGTTCCATTCTTAAGAACAAAGGGAAATGTTTACAAAGCGTGTCATATACATCAATGATGCTTCCTTCCTAACACGAAGGAACGAGGAAATGAACACGCGCCTGTGACAATAAGTAATTATCACCGAGCTTTCGCTACGTTTAATTAATATTGTGAGATCTTCTATAAGAGAAATGAGAACCGATTGGCAGGGTTTCATTTTCATTTTTAAGATTCCTTTATTTTTTTTAGCAAATGTATCAAATGGAAGCAGGGATCATTGAAATACATCCACATGTGAAAAAAGGTATCGGACTTTGTTGTCTTGTAATGGTGTTGATACATTTGCTTTCACCTGTAATGAGCATTCTTGCGAATGTTACAAAACAGAAAAGCAAACGAGTGTGTTTTAGCGAGCATTTTTTACAAATGTCCTGGCGAACATTCCAGGGAATTGACAGTAAAGAAGAAGTAGCAAAAATGCCCCACTTTCGACTGCAAAGCATTTAATTACATGGGCGCAGGACACTGGGCGTCTGCGCCCATGTTATGACTATTTTGTATTATCTTGGTTGGGCGAGATATGAAGATGTTTTTAGCCACCCAGCGCATTTTTCAGATAATATTTTGCTAGATGTAGAACAGGAACAAATAAGTTTTATTTATTTTATTTTTATCTTTACATCTTCCTTGTATCATGAAAGCACATGAAATATAAAATGTCTCAGATGTTCATTTGTTTAATCTTTATTCCACTTTTTTGCGATCGTTAGAGTAAGATAAGTACTTAATACTGCGCCTGAAACATTATTTGGAGCAATTTCTAAGTATGATAGCCAGTAAGGAAGACAATTGGACGTATGCAATTTATTAATACTCATTTTTATCTATTATTTGAGATATTTTTCTCAGCTGTCGGACGTGGGGTAATTTTATATGGAAGTTGCAACTTCTCGTTTGTTTTGACGTTTCTGCCGATTAGAGCATTCGCTAGAAAGATCGTGAAAATGATCGTAACAATGCTCGGCTCTGTTCGCTGTTCAGTTCGACAAAACAAAAAACGGCAAATGCTCGCTGTTCTGTTACAAGTGAATGCTTAGGTGTATCAGCGCCATTGCATCATTTGAACAAATCACTTAGGTTGAGCACTACTTATTATTCTTCTATGAATTGGGACACAGAGTTTTTAAATATTTTCAGCAATTTATTAGTTCTATGTATAATTAAATATAGTAACATAAGCATGATTAAGCGTTGCGAATATAAAATTCACAAAAACTAGGGAGCACAGCATTAATAATGCAGGTTTTCTCAATCTACTGTTACGCATAGGCCACTTCTAATTATGAATCTATAAAAGAATGTCCTTCTTTTTATCTGCGCTGTGCAGACGCTTTGGTATAGGGTATGACGTTGAGTATTCAGTCTCTTCCCAAAGATATTATTGGCTACAAATATTTTTTTTGTCGGCCACGGAATGAAATCGGGTAGTGTGTTTTCTTAATGCAACATATCACAGAAAAAACAATGATCTAAAACACAACAATATTTTCTCATCTTAGATATCTACAGACTCCATAGTCTGCTTTTTGCTCCAAGACAGAAAAACTTTTTAAATCAAGATAAAAAGGTAAAAGAAATGGTGTAATAACAAAATTGCCAATTACGCACGATTTCGATACGCCATCTTCTGTACAGGCCACCCTTCAACTATTAAATAAATATTACTACCTGAGTTCATTAAACAACCTTGGACTAAAATAACCTATTTACAACATATCTGATAGCCCTACTTCCTATGCTAAGGCTTTAAATAATGCGAATATGACTGTGCCAAACCGAACGTAGATAGGTACCTACTTTTGGGCCGAAGTTTCGGGTTCACTGTATTTCATAAATTCCGTTATCAGGTGGAATGTCCGATCTATACGGCACAGTTGGCAACACTACATACATGTGGGACACGATAGTAATCTATGCAAATTCTTGTTTGGATGCAAATGTACCATACGAGTATCACACGGTTATAGTGTACGTTCGTTTCATTCAATTTTAGAGGCACGTAAATAGATTGAACGAAAATACTACAGAGTAAAGCGCAGGTTTATTGGACTTTTTTATGAATATTGAAGGCTAGGCTTTCACTAAAATTGAATCAGTTTGGCTGCAAAAGCATGCAGAATACAATTTATATATCCATCTATTTGAAAAACTGTATAAAACGTTATTGGACTGACACTGTTAGCAGGCATGCTTTCACAATTTTTTATTATCTAGACTAAACTGTTTTATTTCTCTACTATCAAGTCATCGTGGACATTTTCTTCCTGCGTTACAATCACAACGATAAACAACGTTAGTATTACAGGTTAAATACGGTAGAAGTTAAATGCTTCCAAAAAAAACAACTCGAGTAGGCAGTTTCAAAAATAAAATTCAGTTGACAAAAACATTTTTATTTATGCTAGCTGGCCCGCGGTTACACCCGCGTTATTCAGGGCTACTGCTCCGCACCCGTGGCGCATAGCGTAAATTTGTATAACTTATAACCGTACTCTATGAATAGTCTATCCAGCATAAAAATAATAAACTCTATCGATCCAATAGTTCCTAAGATAAGCATGTCCAACCAAACAAAGAAACAAATTCTTAGCTTCTTAATATTAGTATAGATTAATAGCATCAACACTCTTTCGTTGTTTCATCACAATCAATTGTTTTAACTGCTTGACTTTTTCAATATTATCAACTAGCTGTTAAACTTTTCCAATCTGAACTAAGCACGAGGCGTTGCAAGTAGCAGAAAGTTTTAACTACTTGATAAGCATACATAAAATTGTACTCTTGCTAACTTCTGAGAGAGCATGGCATTTGACAAGGTTTGATACATCACAATCTAATCTCATCGAATAGGTCTAATTTATAACTATTATTCAATCACAAACATGATTCAATTCTATGTTGTGATCTTCCATTATCCACTAGTATTTAAGAGCCTAGAAAAATTATTCGTCTGGTGACAGGTTAACCTTCATTTTATTCTTTGGGCGTCGTAAGGCGAGACTTCGGAAATACACGCAGCAAATAGCATCTTTGCAAAGAGACCAAACACTCGATATCGTACTTTGTACCAACCAGTCTGGCCATCGTGATAAAGTACGCCAATTCGTCCTATTGGTTTATATACTGTGAAGCAAATAAGGAGAACCTCAAGTCTAGCAGTGGACTGGAAAAACAGCAGAGAGAGAAAGAGATGAAATACATTTCAGTTATTACAACACAGCGGCGCATCTAAATATAATTTTAAACCAAGTTGCCCTTTTTCTCGCTACATTCCTTTCGAATAGATAATTGTAATCAAATCACACCTTAAACAAACATTGCGAATTTAAATATAAGAGTACAATGAATAAAGTTTATTTGGAAGCGGAGGACCCCAACCAAATTTAATTAGCAAATGTTACTGGCTGGCAGCAGACATTTCATTTAAAACGAAACCTAAGGAATTTATTTGTAATTTGAATTGGTAAACGTACCACGAAATGGAGGATAAGTTCGGAATGGTTTGTTGAACATGCTGTCTAGGTAGGTATTTGTTGCTGCAGGATTTCGTTTCATGACTGCCTTATTCGCGTTGTTACATGGCATTTACGATACACGTTGAAAAGTTCCCATCGCAGCAATGATATTCTTGGTCACAAAAATATTTGAGACATAAAGTGTTACTTTGCTGGGACAAGCTGCTACCTAGGTCCACAGAGATGTTAAAAGCACTGCTCAAGATCTATTATTGCTAACAACTTAATAAGACTGGCTTGTATGGTCCTTAGTATACTCAATACCAAATCAGCATCACATGACCTATGGCATAAGTATACCTGAATTTTCGAACTGATGTTGAGTTATGTGTGCGATGGGCGGATGATTAAAACTTCTTCAAACACCGTAGAAATTTAAATTAAAGAAGCGATTCTTATCTATTCTCAAGAAACAACAGTAAAATAACCAAGACCTTACTAGAACTAATCACCACTAGTTCACTTACTAGCCTACCTATTGACTGTAAATTGCTACTAAGTAACAAAACTAGTTCAACTTTCAATCAAAGTTTATCTGTTTGCTCAAGGCGGTTCGGTTCAACTATCACATGTTTTTGTATTCATTATGTTTACTTTGATAAAGCAGTAATAATCCACTGGGCTATAAACTACCGTCACTATGCTCTTATTCAGAGTTCTAACTTAGGGACAGGCCTATTTAAGTGTGAAACTCCGAAATGTCGATAATAGTTAGACAGTGAAAAATGCTCTCCGCTGCGGTTCGGTATATACAGGGTGTCTCAGAACCTCCCGTCCGATCAATGAAGGGGTTGTAGGGTAGAGTAAAATGATGAGGTATTTGTCATTAATTCGCAGAAATTCGAGATAAAATTTTCCCATGTAAATTTAATTAACTTTAAATAATATCATATCAGATTACCCATGGCAACACTGAAGACTCATAAATCGTAATAACTAGGTATCTACCTAAAGTTCATAAAAGGTCGTTGAGTACATCGGCCGCCGCCGGCGGCCGCGTCTATTTACCTAATCCTTTGACAAAAGCCGAACGTCCACTTTACACGTGCGTATACCCATTTTATTTATGAGTTAGTTGCAACAGCTGGTTCATTGCATTATTAGGTAAAACGGAAGGTATTGTTTACGTTGTTTGTTTGTTTCGTAAGAGTGCGTAGCCAACTTTGGTGTCCGTGTATTCAGACATTTCAGATCACTCGAAGGCCTACGACATGGCTTTACGATTCTTAGATTCAGTTTTACGTGCCTTCTGAGTACGTGGGCACCCATCCAAGTGATGACCTGTGCAACCGTTGCTTAACTTTGCCAAACTATTACGATCCAAAAGCTTAGTCACGCTATGAGCGCTGCAGTATTTACGATATTTACCAATTTTTTAAATCTTACTTAGGCAGGCTACCTTTAATTCCGAAAAACGTCAACTTACTTGTAAGCTGCGTACGACGATCATGCTCCACATGTCGACCGTAAAGGTTAAGACACTTACGGTACCTTTTCATCAAAGGTACCTATTTGAAAGCACACTAACTAGCACACTCTTGTTCACGAGGTGGTGAAGCCGTTGAACGACGCGCTCCAAAGGCACTGGCAGACCTGGTGGTCCAGCGAACTGTTCCTCCTTATCACTACGTGCACTTGCATGAATTGCATTCACTCCTACCTAAACACATCGAAATGTTAAAGTATTCAGAGTTTGAATACGACCGACGACGTAACTATTTCACAACGTAAGTTATTCCGGAAGTCCGAACGAAACTAATCCTAGGGCAAGACTGAGTGATCAGTAGGTAAATTGAAGTCGTAAAAATAGCCAGCTAGGGATGTAACCAATGATATTTATTGGAGTTCTGTTTTTATCGATATGTTATTATTGTCTCCGTACGAGATGACGTATCCAACGCAAAATTGTTGTTTGTTTTTAAATTATTGTTATAACTATTTTTTATTTGATTTAGGTTACCGAAATTAGTAGATCATAGTATTTTGTCTATGATCTACTAAGTTCTGTAACACAAAAGTATTATTTAAGTCTTGTTTACGTAATGTGTCGATATCGTAATATCATTAATGTAATAATTCTTTGAAAAATGAATGCTTTGTCACATTTCATGTTAAAATTTATTAAATCGATATTAGCTGCTTTCGAACGTAAACATCTCTACCGCGTTTCGGTATTGTGTCGAGCGGCTCGTTTGGCGGTAAAATTGCAGGCGGCATGCCCTTTGACACGAAAAGCCGACAATATTTTAATAGAGTTAATAGAATCATAAAGGATACCGCCGCTGAGTGGAGTGTTGCTAGTTTAGGGAATTTTCCCTAATTTCGGGGTAATTTTTCTCGTTAATACTATACTAAGGAAATAAATTGTGACGTTTTATGAAGACCTAGATTTTTTTTATTATTTTTCCTAGTATGCCTTACAAGTCAGTAATATGTGGTTTCGGTATCCGACAGGGGGTTATGAAACACACTGTATGTGGCGCCGGCCCTAAGGGCGATTTCAGATTAACGTTTTATACGCGCGTAGAAGCTCGTTTTTGGAAGCACATGTAGGTGCGTATAGGCGCGCCTTTTGGCACACGCGCAACTCGTACGAGCATTGACGCGCGTCTAAGCTCGTATAAACGCGAGCCGTCAGAATGCATGTTGATACTGACATGATGTCACTACCGTTTCGAGCGAACACGCTGTAATAATTATGCCCGTTCACGCGAGTTCGGTTTTTTGAAGCGCGTTATGTAGCGCGCGTGTAAGCGCGTATTCTAAAACGACCGTATACGCGCAGAAAATTAGGCTAATCTGAAACCGAGACAACAATTGCAACTAGAAGACCACCGCCGCGCTAACCTCCTACTAACCACGACTCCTATTACAGCAAAAACACAAAAATAAAATCCAAAGTAATCATTATAAATACGGCAAGAAACTTTTTACCTACTTTACATATTTCGATCCAGCAAAAAGCCTTAACAATCCACAAAGTATTTTCAGTCAATTATTGACTTAACCTTTGCCAACTCGAAGGCATAAGTTATGGCTGTTTATGTACAAAGTGAAATGTCAAAGTTATCGCAAGTACTGGTGGGTGCCGGACGATATTGATCTAACTTCTATTTACAGGACTGATATGTACTTAACATGGAGTACACAGTATAAAAGATGTGATCAAATTTATAGCGCCAAATTACTTATGATGACTCTTTATAAGTGCAGTGGCTTAAGTAGTTGCTTTTCCAATGTAATGAGATTCGGGGATGTGGTTTGAATGCTCGAGTGCAGTTTTTGTGCGAAGCAACTATTTTCCAAATACAAAATACGCTGTAGTATCCTGTCGTATGGACCATAGATGATGGTTTCCTAGTTTTTAATCATGGCTTTCTTATCACGATCATAGCCATTCCTAAAATCCATGTATCTACAGAATACAACGACAATTTAAAAAAATATTAGTAGAAAGTTTGGCCCCGAAAATTGATGATTCACTTTTGCGTCTCTTAGGCTTGCATACATAAAATTACGACTACGAGTTACTATAATCATGGATACTTAAAATATAACATGGGACACATAAATTTTCCTCAAACTTAGGGACGCCACGGTTGTTTCAATTATTATCGGACTCAAGTTACAAAGACATTGTAATAATGCGGGTGCGATTATTTGTTCCCATGTAGCGTCTAATTGGAACAGCTGGAGTTCTTTTAAAGGAGGGTTTGTTTTGTTTTGAATGTTACAATAAATCACAATATTTATTTGATAATAAATATAAATGTTGTTAAAACTAACTATAACTAAGTGGCTATTTACACATAAATTAAAACAATAATTTGTATACTTAAATAACTAACAAATAAAAGGAAATACATAAAAAAAAGTAAAAGCAGAATTTAAAGGGCGTCATGGAAATCCTCCACATCGCCATCAATTGGAAGCGTGCCCAGAATGCTGGCAGCATTGCCACGTTGTATGGCAATGCTGATCTTTTGTGCCAAATACAGGCCAGCCTTCTGGTCACGCGAGGTGTCAACAAGTCTCTTTGAAAGATCTCTAAAAAGAGATCTCGCACTTGGACCCCATGGTCCCAACGTTTCAACTCCAAACGGCTCAAATACATAATCCCCTACTAGATTTATGTATTTGCGCCTTTTGAGAGTCTCCGCTGAAGCAGCAGCAGCGCCCGCACAACCCGCTGTGCTAGGAAGATGAGATGGCGCTACAATTGTACTCTTAATCCTATTTTCTAGGTGATTCTATAAAGATATCTGCTCGATTTGGACAAACGTTTACTTTAAGGTATTTAACAAACATTATCAAAAACATTTGGGACAATGTTGCAATAGTTCGTGACTAAGTTTATATTTTCAAATTTGACAAATAATTAAAAAAATATCATAACTAGACAGTCCCTTAGCTAACATTTTTTTTATTTACTTTACTTTTTTCCTTGAAAAGTCAAGTCCTGAGGTCTCGTTTTATATCGTTTTGACTATTAGAGTTTTTAATATACTTTAATACTGCAATGTGGACTTGAAATGTACCAAATCAATTAAAGAAAATGATAGTGAGTAAAAAATATTAAAATACACGTGCAAAGCTATGCATATGAATGCTATGTGCTTTTACATGCTACCCGCGCCTCTAGATACCATCGGACACAATCTCAATACTATCGCAGAACCAAGCGTAGCAGCCAGCCATATTATTACATAACAGAGTCCTACCTTCAGACATAAAAAACCATAAAGTTATAAAAAATATAAAGTATAAAACAATAATATCGACCGGTAAGGCAGTCGCAATGACCCAGTTGGAGAGATGAGGCGAAACCGTCGGTACGGTAGCCGAATGCAATGACTCCAGGCTTCGGTGTCACGCGAGCGCCGTCGCAAGCTTAGCACGAGCTATTTGTATTACCTACGAATGTTTAGACGCGGCAAATATTAAATACATACTTAGTTTACCTGGCTCTGCTCATGTCGTAGTATATTATCGCAGTAAAAAGTAACATATTATGTAGCTCTAAGCCTCCTAGGACACCATAACATCTCTCCATTGCGCCGTGAAAGAAGGACATACAACCAAATACAAAAAAAAAATATTTAAGTTTCATAATATTAATGTGGATAGCGCTTTTAGTGGCGTTACTGAATATTTTCTTCAGATCGGTGAAAATTAACATACAATTTATCGACGTCGGATCAGGCATTTAGGAAGAGTTTACATTTTGAAGACACTAGACGATATACTCGTAATAAAACTTTTATCTTTTTAACGCATTTAGGTGGTCTCTGACCTTATTTTTTTTTATACACTCACGCCTGTATCCCTGACGGGGTAGGCAGAGGTGTAATATTACACCCACATTTCGCCATGAATTTTTAGGTCCCACGTAATAGGGGGCGAGCCTATTGCCGTACCGAGAATTTCCTAACGGAAAACCCCTGCCCTTCTAAGTGTTAAATTATATCCGGGAGAACGACATAAACGTCTTCTACAATTATGTGACGCTTAATAGTACCAAACGTTCTCTGACCAGATGGGAGACATCCTAAAAATAGGATAGGTTAGAAGTACTCTTAACCGAAGAGCAGAGAAGATAAGAAATTTGATGAGAGTTAATGAAGCAAGAGAGATATGTTAGGATCGTCGCATATGGCGTTTCGTAGTCTCCGTCTACCCCTTAGGGAAACAGGCCTGAGTCTATTTATGTATGTATGTACGAATGATAGTATCAACCCCTCTGAGGCCAACATTGATACAAACCAACACTACCAACTAATAATACCAGACTCTTTCACCCGCGAAACGAGGAAGGAAAATTTACCAATACCACGAATCAAAGTGTGCGATATTTATTATAAGGGTCGCATTGATGTCAAGATAATTATGTTAAAACATATTTTAAACTAGATTGTGCCTGCTGGTCTACCCGTGAAGGCGACAAAAGCCTATGTGAAATACTGTATAAGCCATATTATCATCTAAAACTGTTCAGTCGTTTTAGCTTAAATTAGTCATTAACTAATAAAATAAATTAAAATTGTTACTATAATATACGGATGCATCGATCCTTGAACCTTCACGTTTGTTATCGTAGTAGGATGATCAAATCGCAAATAGCGTCCATTTACTCTTAATTACCATGTACGTTTAAAAACGATAAATGAGATATGACAATTATTTTTATATATTTCGCAAAGTGTTTAAGTTGAGAGATAAGGAAAACAAAAAAATTAAGACTCCTCAATATGATAACAAATATGGCTGCTTATCACATGTTGCAAGATTATAAAGATGTAAATAAGTATTTGATATATAGTTTATGTGTGTTATAAGTAGCGTATACCCAATTGTAGTTATAAAACAGGTCTTACAAGATATTAGGTACGTAATGGTAGCCTAAAGGCTATCGGCTAAATTTCTTACAATACACCGAATAGTGTGAATTCTATCTCTACATGGGTAAGTACTATTTTTTTGTACGATCCACAAATTTTTGTTCGGAATCTTAAGTGTCAAGTGTTTATTACTTAAATATTTGTTTACCCCGTGACCCTGGGTAAAACGAAGAATTGGCGTTTTTTTTGACTAAATCTTAGCAACGTAATACGTGTCTGTCCATATAAGTGCAATTTCAAAAAGTATTCACCTTTTCTGTACTATAAAATCGCTTTATTAACTTATATAAACAAACGCATTCAATTCCACGTTTACAAATAATAAGCTAATTAAATAGTTAAGTACAAATTCTTAAATAAATATTTTCCGCCACTTCTAGACCGAACAATGCCCACAATAGCAATTCCTTGGTCGCTATAACGACGGACAACCCCACTGTTTAGTTACGAGTCGAAGTCTGCACGAGAAACAGTAACGCACCACCTTCGTTCGAACACGAACACCCACCGATACACTCTCAACTTCAAACAAACAATACTAAATCAAACTTACAGTTATTTTTTTCAAATTCCAAATCAGTTTAACGGGCTACGTGTAACGTGACTAAAAATAAATTTGAAAAATGAATTCAACTAACAGATTCGAACGTGCTTTCTATTTTTCAAAATAAAATTCAAATTTTAAAATGTGTTGCCAGTTTCAGTAAAATAAATTACCCAAATTATTTAAAAAATGATCCGTTTTGTTGTGTTGTTATTACAAATGACTATAGTTCTAACAGCAAGAGAGCCGCGCCAAATAACTTTAGCGAATCAAGGGACGATTGCTGGAATGTACATTACCAGATTCCGGACGAAAAGGATAGCAGCTTACGTGGGAATTCCTTACGCGCAGCCTCCAATTGAATTTAGGAGGTTTATGCCACCTGAATATACGGATTTACCTGCATGGGACGATGTTAAGAATGCGACTATATACGCTCCGGACTGCATGCAAAGTGATCCGAAGAAAGAGGATGTACAGAGTCCTTTGAAGAAACACGATGATTTGTTTATGAAGCTGTTGGAGTCCCAAATGGAAGATAAAAGGAAGAAAGAATACTCGGAGGATTGCCTTTATTTGAACGTGTATGTGCCTGACGGTGAGTAAATATTGATATCTTCGCATTGCCGTACTTTTTCTTTATGATATTACAGTGCAATATTTTATGCTGCCGAGAAATGCTTTCTTGGCTCCACTTAAAATTTGACTACATAATGTATGTACAGCCTTGTTTAGTGTTTTTGGATAAGTAACATACATTAAAGAAAACCTTGAGACCGTAAATCATGGATACGTCTGGCGAAAATTGTTATTACATACTTACGTAAATGTAGATTATTATTTTAATAGAGAATTGGTGCACAAACCCTATTCAAACACTGAATAGATAATGCTAGCTATTGCCAGCATTTTCTTAGTTGAAGCTTCGAGATCAGCGAATATTTCACCATTTATAAATATTTTCTTAGTGAGTGTCTTTCGTTATAAAAGGTCTAAATTTTGTTTCTACCTTCTGTAGTTTAGGCTCTTCTAGTCAGGCCATTTCTTAAAATAATGTTAAGGTGTTTATGAAATGCAATGTAATAGATAGTCACTAATCTGGTAATATATTCCTTTGCTTCAAGTAGGCTAGCTATCTGACGGTTGACAAATCGGTTAAACAGCAGTTTAAATTAAAGTCGTTTAAGTACATAAATCTAATAGATGTGCCCAGGCGGGGCATTGAATAATTTACATATCTTGAAGTGCAGCTGTTTCATTGTATACAGATAAATCTTACTACTAATATAAAAGCGAAAATTAATTTTGAGAGAATGGATGGATGTTTGCAAAAAATTGTGAACGGAGTTGACTTTGTAGTAATAAAGCTAATACATTAGATTAGCACGTGGGCGACCTTTGTCCCAAAAGTCTACCCGACGCGGACGATGCCACGTGCAGAAGCTAATAATAAATATTTTTAGTAGACTTTTATTAACACAAATTTAAAACCAGTATAAGGAATTTTCTTTTTAAAAGGGATTATTACAGTATTAAAGAATTTCTAGATGACAAGACATCATGGGGCTAGTTGCTTTTTTTTAAATTCATTATTATATTATTCTTTTTATGACTGTTTAATATATTAATTAAACTCTCTTCTTAATTAGTAACATGTTGAGTGTAGGTGCCTTGTGTTCTCATGATGTTTGCAGGGTTTGTATATATTTTATGATTTGTTGAATCTAGTACATCAGTTTTTATCCCTGAACAATTCATTGTTCACTTGTCACCTTTACAAAATTCTTTAATCTATTGGTTGCTGATACATCTATACTGCTGTCGCTATAGTGTTTTGTTGTTGTACTATTCACATATTTTTTTTATATCCATTTATTACTAATCAGTGTCGCGAAGTGTTTTGGCTGTGTCAGCAATCATGGTACCACAAATTGTAAGATTACGATTCTGATTTAAAAAAAAGAGTGGCATGAGTTTCTTTTTGCATCAGATTCTTCTCATACCGAACCTGGTTGTAAAAAAAGAAATGACGTTCATAAGTTAGGCATGGGCGTTTTCGGATTTTTCCGCAAACCGATACAAATTCGATTTCAGATACTGAAATCGATTTCAAAAACCGATTTTAGAAATCGATTTCTGTAGCGGATGTCGGAGCGACGAGCGTAGTTACTAGTTGCGTAGACAAACGCAAACAATCGAATTCTTATTGTATTGTCATGTCATGCGTCCATATTTCGCTTGGTTTGCGTGACATATTGAAAAAGAAAACCTACTAACTACCTAAAATTAATTGTTAAAAAACTCAGTCGCCAAACAAACTTAAATTACACAACACGAATTGTTTCTATTTATTTAAACTTTACAATCCTAACCTACTAACTAGGTACCTAAAACTAATTGTTAAAAAACTCAGTCGCCAAACAAACTAGAATTACGCAACACCAATTGTTTCTATTTATTTACACTTTACAATCCTAACAACGTAACAATAAAACTTTTTAAATCCTAATAGTATAACTTTCACGAAAACCAAATATAGGTACTTAATTTTATTATTATTACGCGCGCACCGCGCACCGCACTGCACGTGTCACCTAGGTCAAGTAAACAAATAAACATTGATCAAGTCAAAACTCTCCAAACATAAATCCCTCATAACTATTAAAACTATTTGAATAGTTGCAATCTGAATTAGATCTTATCGCCTCGATGTTTAGTTTTATTTTTTCTATTCAATCTGCAATTCATAAAACCGCCAAAATCCATAACGCACTAGGTACTACGACTGGCTTGCTTGGCAACGATCGATATTCGCTTCATCTCTTTTGCTCTTTAAACGGATCACTAAGTAAGAAAGAAAAGGATATGAAATTCGCTCTCTCTCATTCTAACTCAGTAGTCGTTGGGTAGAGTGAAAGAGAACGAATAAATATGAAAACTAAAATCGAAAACGTAAGCTTTAGATTTACTTTGTAGTTTGGTTGCGCTTGCACAGTTTCCGTTTGGTTTGGATTAGATTGTTTGCGTTATCGTGGTATTGTTTTACGTTTTCTAAAATCGGTTTTCTCATATTGGAATATCGATACGATACGATTTCTGACTGCAATCGGATTTCAGTTTCGTTTTGATATATCGGTCTCATGCCTATCATAAGTGTTGCTTTTGTAACCTATATGAATAAATGAGTTTGAATTTGAATTAGACTGTCATTGTGGCGCATGTTGGGAGAGGCCTATGTCCAGCAGTGGACTGCAATAGGCTGATTGATTGAGACTTTTATTCAATGTCTTTTAAGTGGTATCTATACGAAAATTATAACGAGAGTGTAATGATTTTTAAGTTTCTGACAAGTGTCATTTGCTGAATTAGTGTCAATCTGCGCAATGAAAATACAATAAAATAATCGTCATAGCGTTACATCGGTTGAATCCAATTGAGTTAGACTAGATAGTAGACCCTGGGCTCCAAAACGAAAGTGACACAGCGTTAGCCCGGTTATAAACAAAACTTTCGCCTAAGAGCCCATGGTCCAATTGCTAGTCTAAAAAACAGACAGAATATAAGTTTAGCTGTTTCACATAGCATGAAAAATACGACTAAAATCTCCAATATATCACGATAAATAAAACCCTTAGCGGGTATGCTTAGGGCACCATGGCTAAGGTCAACCAGCCTATGCATTCTCACCTTGACTGCAAACAACCTGTTTAAAAAAAAATTATGCTAAACCATTGTTTTTTTTTTATTTGGTGGGAAATCAAATACAATATAATATTTATAATACAAAACAATAACAGAACTCACCTTACACCAAAATAATAAACTAATTTTGGTATAATAAGACCGAATAACAATAAAATTGGAACTCCAAAGTAACATTGTGTAAAGTAAGATTTTGTTAATTAATACGAATGGTTTTAATATAATATACGGCCTGTCTTTCTTCATCATCATCAACCCTGTAAATAAATTGTAAGACTGCAGGCATGGGTCCCTTCTAACTATATGAAGAATAAGGTCATTGCTCACCAGGCTCGATTGGTCCAAGTGGTACGGGTTGACAATCATTTGTAATTTGTTCATGGGCGATAAAACACTTAAATACAACCATAGTACATTTTATGCCCACAAGTTCTTATATATATTTCACTAAATCATTATCAGTTGCTCTGCGATTGCCATATTAAGACCTTTATTTTACTGTGTGAAGGGCAAACTGTAACTTAAAGTTTCACATTTAGAAAGAAAAACTGGACTGCTAAAAGTAGGTAAATAACCCACAAATTGTCGGAATGCTTTTACATAATTATAGGTACCTTATTATATTAATTGCCAAATCTAATCTGGCCGGGTTACTTATTGTATCTGAATAGAAGATAGTTTAAGACTTTTATCAATTAATTTACTTGTAAGCAATCCTGAGATATAAATGCTAATGAGTTACTGGCAATCGGCACTAGGTACAAGTAGAGATATACAAGTACAACAAACTGACCTAATCTCTTTATAGAATGATTGACCACCGTAAAAATCTAGCGACTACCTATGCAAAAACTTAGGGCGGTTTCAGATTAGCGTATTTTTTTGCGCGTATACGGTCGGTTTAGCATAGGCGCGTACACGCGCGCTACATTACGCGCTTCAAAAAACCGGACTCGCGTAAACGGGCATATTTCGGCGTGTTCGCAAACGGTAGTGACATCTTGTCAGTGTCAACATGGATTCTGACGGTGAAGCGCGTCATCGCTCGTACGAGTTGCGCGTGTGCCAAAAGGTGCGCCTATACGCAAGCGCTTCCAAAAACGAGCTTATACGCGCGTATAAAACGCTAATCTGAAACCGCCCTTAGCAGCATTCCTTCCATTTTTTATCTTCTACAGAAAATGTTTTTATAGGCTGCATCCCCGTTGAGGTTTGACACAGAGGTAAAAATCTGGCGAAATGTGTGTATAGTATTACACTATATCCACATTTTGCCAGATTTTTTGTTTATATTTTCGTGTATTCTTGGAAATATCTATAGAACCCACACCCGAAGCCGTCCTTATCAACAATGCAACCTCTAAGAAAAAACATAGTTTCATCATTGCAACACTTGCAACTCACTAACTTAAGCCACAGTACTATTATGGCAGAAATAGTTACACTAAGTAACATAACAGCTCTTTGTATGCCAGATAATAAAACCACTCATGCCAATAAAATAATAAAAGTGAAGTTTTATGCTACTTCATAAAACAGTGTTCTTTGTTGCAGTAAACAAACGCGGAACATTTTGGTTGCAAAAGTACATAGACTGACTATATGATATCAAAAAAAGACAGGGATTAAACACACGCGGACCGTTAGCTAGGTACTAGTACGTACCTTCAGGTGTACCTACAGTTCGCGTCAAACAGTACGCTTGTAATCACTATTTTAATACTTACACGCTATAGGGCGTCATTTTGAATTAAGTTTAACGTCACTTTAAATTAGGCAAGAGATTTGAAGTAACATCCAAAAAAACATTAATTGAAATAGCGGGTGAAATCATACACCGAGACTAGAGTTTCAGCATACGCGCTTACGCGCGCGCTGCATTACGCGCTTTACAAAACCGGATTCGCGTAAACGGGCATACTTCGGCGTATTCGCTCGAAACGGTAGTGACATCTTGTCAGTGTCAACATGGATTCTGACGCCTCAGTGCGTCAACGCTCGTACGAGTTGCGCGTGTGCCAAAAGCCGCTTCTATACGAGCCTACATGCGCTTCCAAAAACCAGCTTATACGCGCCTATAAAACGCTAATCTAAAACCGCCCTTAGGTCCAAGATTCAAAACATAAGCAAAAAATATTTTATACCAGCTATAATAACAGAAGATTGCTAAGCAAAGCGGCTCATTTCTAAAACAAATGCTGGCGTAATAAAATTAAAGTGCCTGCATTTTGACAAAATGGATCCTTTGAAGAGATTTACGATAATCTCCATCGATAATGATCCACGATTTTTCAGTCTTAAAGAATACTCGGTTTTCATTTTAATTGCATGTTGTTTTGGTGATTCAAATACAGATTGCTTGAATGGCACAATTTTATTAAGCGTACATATAGTAATAATTGCAACGGATTTTATAACGCCAATGTTTTTTTTATTAGTGTGAATCGAAATATCTGTAAGTACAACATATAAAATTCTTGCGCTACTGACTGAGTGACAGACGACGCCCAGCCAAATCTTTAAAAGCACAAGAACCTGAGATTTTGCATGTATATTTTTTGGGGACTGTAGGGGTGCACTAAGAAGGGATTTTCATATTTAAGAATTTCACAGGGTGTCACAAGACCTATCACCAAGCCGAAGTCTCCTCGTTTTGGACATCATGCCAAGTCATACTTAGCAAAAATAAAACCTGGGGAACGATATTTTTTTAAAGAGAAACATTTTTTTACATACATAGACTTACAACTGTTTCCCAGAGGGGTAGGCAGAGACTACGGAACGCCATTTGCAACGATCCTGACATACCTCAATTGCTTCATTCACTCCCATCAAGTTTCTCATGCATGATCTTCTGTTTAGGGTACTTCTAACCTTTCCTTTTTTTAGAATGTCTCCAATGTGGTCAAAGAACGTCCGCCTAGGTCTTCCCCTTCATCCTGTCCCATTCACACTTGCCTTAGATATCTTCTTTGTCAGTCTTTCGTCATCCATCCTCTCCATGTGCCCAAACCATCTTAACATGCCTTTCTCGATGCTTGTCACTAGATCTTCTTTTACCCCACACCACTCTCTTATCACACAATTCTTTACTCTGTCGGTCAAAGATACACCACACATACTTCTCAGTGCTCTCATTTCTACAGCATTTAATCTTCTTTCTAGTCTCTTCTGCCATACCCAACTTTCACTACCATACATAAGGGTAGGCACTAACACCCCTGTATGATTTTTTAAATCCGCAATTAAAAGTGCGCGCGTGCTTTCGAAATCCCTACTTATTCATGGGTGCATAGGACATCTATAGAACAGGTTGGCGGGGTAAATGCATCGATTTTGTACCTACCTAATTACAAAAATATCATAGTAACTTTGAGCCTCAATATCTCCTGAACCAGAAATTTCCCAGGTATGGTTCCGAAGTAAAAAATGTTCGTAATGTTTGGTACAATATTGGGTTTCAGTTTTCGTTAAGGGTCTTTTTACACCCTGTATTATTATGAATTTAAGATTAAAATAAAATTAGGGGCTATTATATTTAGTAGGTACATGTAAGCTAGTTTATTATAAAGTTGAACTAATTGAAGTGCTAAGACAAATACAAAGATTATTTTTTATTTTATTTATAGTCTCACGCCTGTATCCCCGAAGGGGTAGCCAGAGGTGTAAATATTGCACCCACATTTCGCCATGAATTTTTAGGTCCCACGTAATAGGGGCGAGCTTACCTATTGCCGTATCGGGCACATTACCAGACTCCGGGCTGCTACTGAGTATTCGGAAAAACCCAGTAACACTTTTGCCCGGCCCGGGAATCGATCCCGAGACCTCCCAATCCAACGCGCACATTTATGCCGCGAGACCAACGGGGCAGTCTTCAAAGATTTATATCCATTTAAATCAAAATATTAGCATTATTTAAAATAAAAATGCTTTAATTTACCAACATGTTTTTCGGAACGGGTCTTAATCGCGTAATTATTTCCAAATAGAAGTTATTTCACATTGATTTTTAGTGATAGATACTTATATATTAGACCGAATACAACTAAAGCTTCAATTCTATGCTATGTAGTAATAAAAAAAATTCAAAACGAGCGTGAACATAACATTTTCTGATAAAATTAATAATGAGTATCTGGAAAAGATTATGTAAAAAATATTAAAGCTCCGCCTCACCCAAAATTCTTCCGTAATTGGATAAATAATATGGACGCGCTCCAAAAGCAATAAAATATGAGCTTTTATGTATATTTCTTTTGTTTATCTTTTTTATTTTTATGTGATTTATTTTCCAGCGAGGCATAAAAACATAACGAATTTATTAACCATTTTTACTTCCATGTATGTATATATAGAAACGTGATATTTTTTTGTATGAATTATTTGTGTCATAACTTATCGGATGCTGACATTGTCATTCTGTATAACAGTGGTGTACCGATAGCCCAGTGGTGTACGTAAACTGGGCGATCGGTACACCATTCATATTCATACACAGTCCATTGGCTGCCGAGACAATGGTCTCGGGTTCGATCCCCAGGTACCTCGGGCACACACCTCTGACCTTTCGAAGGTTTGTGTGCATTAAAAATGTTAATTATCACTCGCTTAATAATTTGCCCGGTAAATGGATACGCTCACCCACTATTACATTGGGACCTAAACATAATTGGTGAATTAGTGTGGGTGTGTAATATACCTCTGCCTACCCCTTCGGTGATAAAGTCCTGAAGTTATGTAATGTTATTCGAAATCAACCGCTTAACACTTTATAAATATTGAAGAATTTTTAATAATACCCGAAGAAAATATATGTGTTATTGGGTACTGTGGATTATCAATTTGGAGAAGTGATTGCGCTTCTCAGTAGGTCTCTAGAAATTCGACAAACAGCAATTACTCTCGGTAACCTCTCTGAGATGTTATTTTTGTTAGCAAACTTTGGCGTTTGTATTGTTTTTTTTATTTATATTGATCCCTATATACATGGTACTAAGGTTTACTCTCCAGTTACGTAGGAAGGAATTAATCTATAATACCAGCTGCTTCAGTTTTATAAAAACACCATAGAAATTGATGGAATGTATTCTTACTAGTACATGTAATCTTTTACAGCCTTTTGAAGTACACTGTTGGATATAGGCCTCGGCTAATTGGAGTCACAATAATATTGTAAGAAGGAGTTGGCCTACGTAGTTTACCACGCTGTGCGTTCAATTTCTTCTGAAAACAGGGAACTGCCTTTGCATATTTAAAAGTACATAATATAGACCATAGCTTCTACATAAAGCCAATAATATTACACATTCGAACAAAGATACTATAATTTGGATTGGCATTTGGCAAGAAAACATTCTTGCCAAAAATTGCTAAAACAAAATCGCATAAAAAGCCAATTTAAGCCAATGCCACCAAAATTCGATATTCAAGTCACACACAGCGTTTACGTTCAATAAAAAGTCGGCATATGACCTCTTTACATCGAAATACCACGGAATTTACGAAAAAAAAGCATAAAGTATTCCTTCATTAACCCACTTTGGCATCTACGGTGCCCCTACGATCTGATAAGGAATCGGTTCTAAGCCATGGGGCGCCAATTGGGCTTGGTACGGTGGAAGCCGCTTAATTCCTACTTTCTGTTCCGGTAGTACAATTGAATTCGCCACTGTTGTGTTTTGAATGCATTTATTATAGATTTGTTAGATTTCTAATGAAGGTATTAGCAACGACTGTTTGTTTCTCTAAGGACTTTGGCAGATCTATAGAACTTTGTGTGAACTTTTTGTGGTGTAATAAAAATGTAACACAACATTTGCACTAAATATTTGGCGTCATTATAAACTGTTGTATATATAGTAGACTCGAAGTTAACATGTATTAACACAGAACTATTGTTCGAACTCATTGCATGTAGAAACTTTTAAACACTCGCGTTGCATGTTTAAGAATCCTACTAATATTATAAATGTGAAAGTTTGTGAAGATGTATGTATAGATGGATGGATGGATGGATGGATGGATGGATGTTTGTTACTCTTTCACGCAAAAACTACTGAACGGATTTGGATGAAACTTTACAATAATATATTTTATACATCAGAATAACACATAGGCTACAATTTATAAAGATTTTGTATAATGTTGCCATAATATAAGGAAAAGTATCAACTAAGTCGGCAAAAAGCCTGAGCTCTGAAAGTTATTCATTGGAATTTTAACCCCTTTCTGATGACAGATTGATCTGATATTTGGTTTACACTCATATTGTCATCAAGATTAAAAGATTATATTTAAATGATTGTAATTTCAAGATGGTCGCCAATACAATATGGCGAATCATATTATATTACTTCAAAACAACCTCAATATGGGTATCAAATGAAAAGGCTTGATTGGTAGAGTAGAGCTCACTATGAAAAATGCAAGATGGCCGCCGCCACAAAATGGCGGATTACTAATTTCCCACAAATACCTTAATATGGGTATCAAACGAAAGCGCTTGATTCGTAGAAAAGCACAATATCATTCTATGAAAAATCCAAGATGGCTGTCGTCGCAAAATGGCGGGATTACATATTTTCCACAAATACCTCAATATGGGTATCGAATAAAAACTTTGATTGGTAGAATAGCGTTCACTATGAAAAATCCAAGATGGCTGCCGCCACAAAATGGCGGATTACATATTTTCCACAAATACCTCAATATGGGTATAAAATAAAAGGGCCTGATTCGTAGAATAGAGCTCACTATAAAAAATCCAAGATGGCTGCCGCCAAAAAATGGCGGATACCCTATTTTCTACAAATACCTCAATATGGGTATCAAATGAAAGGGCTTGATTGGTAGAATAGGGCTCACTATGAAAAATTCAGGATTGTTGCCGCCAAAAAATGGCGGATTACTTATTTTCCACAAATACCTCAATATGGGTATCAAATAAAAGGGCTTGAATCGTAGAATAGAGCTCACTATGAAAAATCCAAGATGGTTGCCGCCAAAAAATGGCGGCTTACTTATTTTCCACGAATACCTCAATATAGGTATCAAATAAAAGGGCCTGATTCGTAGAATAGAGCTCACTATAAAAAATCCAAGATGGCTGCCGCCAACAAATGGCGGCTTACTTATTTTCCACGAATACCTCAATATAGGTATCAAATAAAAGGGCCTGATTCGTAGAATAGAGCTCATTATAAAAAATCCAAGATGGCTGCCGCCAAAAAATGGCGGATAACCTATTTTCTACAAATACCTCAATATGGGTATCAAATGAAAGGGTTTGATTGGTGAAATAGGGCTCACTATGCAAAATCCAAGATTGCTGCCGCCAAAAAATGGCGGCTTACTTATTTTCCACAAATACCTCAATATAGGTATCAAATAAAAGGGCCTGATTCGTAGCATAGAGCTCACTATGAAAAATCTAAGATGGCTGTCGCCACAAAATGGCGATTACCTATTTTCTACAAATACCTCAATATGGGTATCAAATGAAAGGGCTTGATTCGTAGAATAGAGCTCACTATGAAAAATCCAAGATGGCTGTCGCCGCAAAATGGTGGATTACATATTTTCAACAAATACCTCAATATTGGTATCGAATGAAAGGGTTTGATTGGTGAAATAGGGCTCACTATGCAAAATCCAAGATTGCTGCCGCCAAAAAATGGCGGATTACTTATTTTCCACAAATATCACAATATAGGTATCGAATAAAAGGACTTGATTCGTAGAATAGAGCTCACTATGAAAAATCCAAGATGGCTGTCGCCACAAAATGGCGGATTACATATTTTCCACAAATACCTCAATATGGGTATCGAATGACAGGGTTTGATTGGTAGAAAAGGGCTCACTATGAAAATAGAATGAGAAGTATCAACTAACAACAACACTAAAAACTTGAAAATATAATTAAGTATAAAAATAGGTAAAAAAACTTTTTAAGTTAAACGGTTTTATGTTAAACATACATTGCAATGTTTAAGATAAATGTACTAAAAACCAAAAAATAATAAAATAGAGACAGTCGTGGGAATTATAAACATATGCATAGACTAGACTAAAATAAAACCGTGGGGCACGTCAATTGTCTACAAATTATCGACTTAATGTGCGATAGAAGAATCGTTTAATTCGTCGTTAAAATAGGCAGTTGGCCCGCAGACGGTGAGGAAATTACTTACTATTTTCTTGCTCATGGAAATTCCAATAGTTATACACTCCATGTAAATAAAAGAGATGTTTCAACTAGTTTATCGTTGGACATTCACACTGCTGGCTGCCGAGGAATCGTTTCACTGCTCGTAGTTTGTCTTTAATCGACAAAACATATGATAAAAGTACTACTCGCTCACCACTATGAAACCCTAAAACTCGCTTATAATCGAGCTTGCTAGCTTGTTTCCACATTCTAGCCCTACTTATCACACGTCCATCGTTGTCTCTTGAACAACTGCCTAATTATAGTGTAACATTACAAAACAAACATTTTAATCAACGATTGTAGACAATTGACGTGCCCCACGGTTTTATTTTAGTCTAGTCTATGCATATGTTTATAATTCCCACGACTGTCTCTATTTTATTATTTTTTGATTTTTAGTACATTTATCTTAAACATTGCAATGTATGTTTAACATAAAACCGTTTAACTTAAAAAGTTTTTTTACCTATTTTTATTTTCTAGTTTTTAGATTTTATTTCGCATCCTATTTAATTCATTTAGTGCTTCATTATTGCAAGGTTTCTTGCCCGTTAGTTTATTGCAGTCCAACTCCTCTATACGTAGTCCCTGCAAAGATCTTAGTCTACTAAGAGCCACGTAGGCTTGACCTTCTTCAAACAGTTTCGCACCTAAGTATACGACTGCGTGATCCACAGTGCTGCCCTGCATTTTATGTATTGTAGAAGCCCATGATAGTATTAAAGGCAGCATTCTTCTTTCAGCCGTCCCGTAATTGTACTTAGCTGGAAACTGTATGGCTTTCGGGTGTATAAGATGTACTCCGTCTCTTGCGAAATCAATTCGGACGGAAGGTACATCTGTTGCATACATCTGAGTTCGACGAAATTGAGGCCAAACGATTTCGTTGATGTAGCCTATAGCGCCATTTACTAATCCCTTTGAAACGTCAATATTGGACCGTAGCATGACTTTTGCCCCCACAAATATTTGCAGTTCCGCTGGTAAACCCCCTTAACCTGGCTTCATATTCTTCAGGCGTTTCTGACGCCGTCATTTGTGTATATCGCTGACGTTGCTTTTTTAACCTGGCCTCATATTGCTCAGGTGTTTTTGACGCTAATTGTTCCCGTCGTTTCTGTAATCGACTATTTCTATCACCTTCACTTTCTTTAGCTCGTTTTGCTTTATACTTTTCTTTCGCTTTTTGAAGCCTTCGTTTACGTTGTGTTGCAGTTTCTGTTTTATTTGTGTTTGTATTTTTTATATTTTTTTTACTATTTTGTTCCCACGAAATGGACATTTAAACGGTCGACCCCCCCAGAGGTCCAATAAAGGGGCAAGGCTATGTACAACAAGATGCGCCTGAGTCTTGAGGGGAAAACACTAACGAAATATCATTTTTATCCACCCTAATGCCATACAGTTCTCGGCGCGTTTTAACCTTTCACCTTAACTTGGGTGGTGTACCGCTAACGACGTATCATTTTTAGCTACCCTAACGCCACACAGTCCTCAACACGATACAATATCTTGACTTAGGTGGTGGATTCAAGCTGGATTAATCAGATACCTAAATTACAGATTCAATTTCTAAATTTAAATCTTATTATTATACGCCATTTGGTGACTGCGCCCATCTTAAATATTGAGGTTGTATAGTGCACTGTATTCTTCTTGTCAAGCCCTTTTATTTGATACCCATATTGGTGGGATTGATAAAAAATTGTTACCAGCCATGTGGTAGCGGCGGCCATCTTAGATTTCAATTTTGCATAGTAAATTGTATTCTACTTGTTGAGACCTTTCATTTGATACCCATGTTGATGGGATTGATAAAACCTAAGTTATCCGCCATTTTGTAGAGGCCGCTATCTTAGATTTTAATTTTATATAGTACATTGTATTATACTGGTTGAGCACTTTCATTTGATACCCATATTGATGGGATCGATAAAACCTACGTTATCCGCCATTTTGTAGCGGCCGCCATCTTGTATTTCAATTTTTTATAGTATATTGTATTCTGCTTGTTGAGCCCTTTCATTTGATACCCATGTTGATGGGATTGATAAAACCTACGTTATCCGCCATTTTGTAGCGGCCGCCATCTTGGATTTCAATTTTTTATAGTATATTGTATTCTGCTTGTTGATCCCTTTCATTTGATACCCATATTGATGGGATTAATAAAACATAAATTATCCGCCATTTTGTAGCGGCGGCCATCTTGAATTTATAATGATAATGAATAAACATAATTGTATTGTCACCAAAATCCAAAGTGTATACAAAATTTCAGATTAATCGGTTGACAGGAAGAGGGTGAAATTTGAATTACTAAATTTGACCCAAGAATAATAAATAAAACAAACGGGGTGAGCTAAATAAAACCGTTTAAAAATAAATTAATTTTGGGCGTAGGGTATCCAGAGTAAACATTATGATAGAAATTTCACTTGCCCAACGATTTTATATTTGTCTGATCAATACCCCAGATTGATGAGAAGATTGGTGCGATCTGGTAGCTAGAACTTACCGTATTACTTTTTAGCTTATAGTACATAATCTTCCTAGGTACATCATTTTTTGCTGTAATAAAACAGTATAACATAAGAATATATATAAGTATGTATTTTACAATGCTCATTTTAGAGAAGTTATCAAATTGTTTTCAAAATTGATAGATTTATTGCCTTCAGTATTTGATGTTAGTAGATTAACTTTGTCTTTTACAGTCAGATATCTGACCTAAGCGCAGCGTCATTAAAAGCGCTTTCTACGATTTAGTGCGCTTAAGCACAGCGAGGCGGAAGGGCGGTCTGATTGTCTGATATGTACTTTGTGGTACCTAATGCTTTCAGATTTTATGTTTTGTTGCTGTTATATTCAATAGGTAAACAAGCTCTTCATAACTTCAATGATATACTTATTTACTAATCTGTACCTGAAGTTCAACGATTATGAAAACAAAAGTGATTTTCATTATTATCTGTTTATATGTATGCACGGCTAATCTACAGAGCCGTTTGAGATGTAATTTCACATGGATAGTCTGAAACCCGGGGAACATAGGCCACTCTTTATTAAAATATCATGCTGGCGAAGCCGCGGGCGAAAGCTAGTATATATCTATACGGGAATTAACGCGAACATGCATTAGGTATTTACATACCTTATTTTTGCTTGACGTTTCGAGACGGTTGCACGTCCCGTGGTCGCAAGCTGACTGGTGTAGCGATGTCACGTCTCCGAGTGCGAGGTAGAAGATTCTATTTCTACCCTTGCATGTAACTGGATACACTACTACAAAGGAATTTGTCTGGTGATATAAAAATACATACAATTTTTCTTCCGATTTTTAACAAAGAAGACAATAAATCATATATCAAATCAAATCATTATTGAAATACGAGACATACCGTATAAGCACATAAATAAAGTTGCAGTACTTCGTGATTTACAAAAACCTATTCTAAATTGCGGAGACGCGACGACCGAACAGAAATGAGGCATAACTAAAATAAAAACTGCCTAACTTATATTTCCTTTGTTAGTTTTAACTGTAACATTAAAACCTAGATTCAAACACGCTGTTAGCACATAAATTGGAACATGTTTAATTCGTAGAAAAAACGTCAACATTCTGCACGGCTGTGTATTGCACCGTTTTGTGGAAAGCTTGCATAACCTGCTTTAAAATGGCATGATAATATTTGATGAAGAAGTATTTAATTCGAAAGAAACTACATGCACACAACAATGCTTACATTTTATTCCAAGTATTTTGTAAGAGTTTAATAGTGAGAGTTCTTATTCGCATGACGTACGGTGAATTTGCCGTTAAAATATACGGTGGTCCAAGGAGTATGGAGATATACTACAGAAGTACTGAAAAGCTTGTTCACGGTCATGGTCACAGTTTTATATTATTTCAAAAAATATCGTGACATATACTGAACGCTCATATCGTCTTATAATCAATGTAAATAACAGAAATAATATCAGTCATATACTAAGATGAAATGTATGTAAGTACTACACATTTATGACTCATCTTAAAAAGAACCAAGCCGTACTGATTCTAGATTTTGTACCAGCAATTAGTTTTGTGTAATACGTGTTGAGTACATACTCAGACATTTGTACTGGCTGGCCTGTCGGGTAAAACCGTCTTGTATCCAAGCGCCCTTAGATTTGTGCCAAAAAATAATGTTCAAGTACACGTAGGTTTAACTTTTTAACAACCCAAACACTCAAATAGGGAATTATTTTTCGTGAACAACTCAACATCAACCTATCGTTATTTAAGCCACGACAGTGACAAGACGCGCTTTTCAACGTTGTGAAACACGTAATGTTAAAGATATTACACATTAATGACAATGCATGGAATTCGCATAAATATGAGGTTCATGAATACGACTGTTAGGTAAAATGTTACTGGTAAATATTCTGTAAAGGAAATCACTAAACCATGGAGCTTCAACAGTGACCTACATAAAAGTTCTCCATACAAATTTTAAAACATAAAAGCACGCATATAATAATTGTTTGTAGACAGCCGCGTTTATAAATAGATTTTTCATATTCGAATATGATTCCGCGTACCTCAAAATTGTGTGCACACAAAGGCTTAAAACTGGTACCATTAATCTTTTCCATGTAAAATAAAATTACACGCTTTATTTTCCACCAATAACACTGAATAAATAAAGGTATTATCCCTTAAAAAATCTTTACAAAAATATTTTTACAAAGAAATTGTCCGACAAATCGGCATAAAGCTTTCCAGATAATGATTGGTTTAACCATTACGAGTCTTTTCGTGTTTATTTGTTCAAAAACTTTTAAGACTTTTCCTTTCATTTGTGGACATTTTCTTTTGGGCGATTGCTTTTCGGTAATGGGCTTCAGTAATTTAAATAGTGCTTTTAAATGCTTCATTGGACATAAGAAATGATTCAAAAAAATTCATGATAGAAGTCTTATAATATATTTTATAATTCTTTTTTATCACACTGTTGAGATTTATCACCTTTTGATTAAACACCGCCGCAGTGATAAATCTCAACAGTGTGTAGACGTCATTAGTGTAGTGTGTCGGAGTACCGACAGTGCGAACTTAAATAAAGACCAAGTGAGGGTAGGTGCCGAAACCTGCACTTCCACAAGACGGCGCTGAGCTCTCATCAGTCTCTCCGCGACCACGCTCGGTGCAAGACGAGCGAAACGTCGGAAACAAATAGGTATTTATACCTTAAATAAATTAATTGTACGCGATTAAGACCCGCTAATTTATTTTGTATGATGTATACAAAACGCAAAAGTTTAAAACTGATTATAACCAATAATATAATTACTAACCAAGCGATATTTGGTAGGTATGGTTTGAAAACGATATTTCATAGTTTGAATGCCTAATGTAATGAAATAAAAAAGAGACCTCGTGCAGAGGCGAAATCGTGTCGAGGCATTGATTGTGCTGCAATTCAAGTATCGTTCTGGAACCCTTATCCTTTCTTATCAGAGAAGTTTGGTATTGTCAACATTTTTCTATTGCAATAATTAGTTGGGTGGTCAATCCGAGGATGCGTGGTGGGTTCCTCTTTCTATACACTATTATGCAATGCAAGAGTTGACTCTTAGCTACAGCAGGGGTAGTATTTTAAATCATAAATATATCTTGTGTCACACGACATAGTTCTGAAGCCGAGTGCTTATTTGATTGTTAAAGCCTCATTAGTTATAGATTTTGTCGCAGAATATTCCCGAACCGCTTACCTTGTCATATAGTACATGTATTAAATTAATATCAACTTACCGTAACCTACCAAAAGCCCGTGCCCGATATTTAAGTGTATAGTATGATTTATCGAAGGCAATTAGTTAGGTAAGCGTTATTACATGTTTCGTTACTTTTCGTACCTTATAAGGTATTTGGTGCTAAATAACCTTCATGAAAAATAGCAAGATTTTTAATAATACTCATAAATGGCTGTTGCATAAGTTTCTGATAAATGAATCTAACTCACTCAAATTTCGTTTTAATTTTGAATTGAGTTGTAACTGATCCTCATAATTTTTTAAATACTTTTAGATGCATACATAAGTATAATTAGGAAGATATTTGTAGTCGATGCAATGGTGTGTGCCTCTCCAACATTTTAAAGCATTTACTTCAAAATGTTTGGAGTGAATATTATGATTCCATAAACGTCAACATTTTTAGCTCACATATTTACATAAACTTTTTAGAGCCCTTAAACAAATTACTGCCATTCAGAATGTTAGAAATCAATATTTGCGTTTTACAACCAATAGCGAGAGCCGTAAGGCTGTTTTATGTGAAGCAATAAAACACTTTTTAGAGCACGCATTTGTAGGTAATCCATTTATGATCTGTTGGCTTTGAACAACCATTTCGTTTATCGTATTAGTTTGACTGATCGTCTAGGGGTTATTGACTGCTAAGCTGGAGATTACGGGCTCAATGCCACCCACAATTCCTTGTTTGATTTATTGTATTTGAGCGTAATTTATCCATGACTAGACTTCGCAGCGGCTCAGGGGCGTATTTTCCACCAAAACCTTCCTCAGGAATCACACTATCTATTTGTGAATACCGTGCTAAAATCCGTTGAGTAGTTATTGAACTTATCGCGACGTCATTTTAATAATATGTATCAGCGTATGTACACAGAAAATAACATTAAGATAATGTTTACTGGATTGGAAGAGGAAAGCTGAAGACCGAGCTCATTGGCGCGCCATACGAGAGGCCTATGTCCAGCAGTGGACTGATATATGCTGATGTATGTTCACATTAAGAATAACCGTGTTTGTATAATAAGTATTATGTACAAATAGCAAAAATCTGATGTCTGACTTCCACAGTGTAAGACTTACATTTAAATTATGTCATATTGAGTCATCATCAATAACATTTCGCTGTAACAAGCTATTTGTCTGTTGAATGCGTGACTTGACTTGCCGTTTGTAACAGATCGACAAAGGTTAAGCATGGTTGGCCTACACTAACATATATGCTATCTCAACGTAACGTTTAGATGCATGATATGATACAGGGGTGATCGCTTCTTGCAGCATTTACTGAGGCGAGCACGTAAAGGCATCGGTTTCCATCTTAGCATGAGAAACATTACGCCGTATCTGATGGATCGTTCGGACAGCCTGTAATCGGCATCATTAGAATGTTTCTCACAATTGAACGAAAATAAGACGAAAGGATTAATTATATCTCTAATTTTTTGTAGTATTTTGATAAATTGAACGCTATCGTTGTGCATTATTAAAAGGGTGGAACGTTGAATCGGGTATTTAGGGCGAGCATTATTCGCAGCATCAGATAATGCTTCGACTTGACTTCAAATCGACCCATAAAACCGTAAACCAATCCCGAAACATCTTTAGTAAGAACTAACATATAAACAGATCCGATTTTATTATTCCGATTACGCGAAACTATGTTTGTATGAGTTCATATTTATTATTTTATTGCCTACTGCCTTTGTTTGCTAAGGTTTTGTGTATTGGTTTTATTGCAAACATCCCGCCCGCGGTTCCAACTTTTATAATTTGTAGCTTCTGCTGAACAAAGAAGATCTTTAATAAATACCCTAAAAATAAGTAAGCTACAAGTAAATACGCATATTTAACATTATTTTAGCAACACCAATGTCGCGGTGATGATCTATTCTCTAGGCACAACTTTATGTTAAAAGAGAATTAAGATAAGATTACGATGGAACCTACATATAAGAGTTTGTAAACGCTCCTTTAAATAAAAAAGATGAAAAAATAAAATTACTTGTAGCTATACATACTTATATTATTGAACAATTTTATTTCGCGGGTCTAAGCTGCATCAACTAGCCAGTGTAAAGAGATGTCTATATGCAGCAGTGGCCTATGGAAAGCTGATAATGATAAACCCTCATCAACTAAGTGAGTTTCTCTTAAAAAAGGTAGCATACTACGATCAAAGCTAACAAAAAGAGCATTGTGATTTTTTCGTGCTGACAACATTGTGGCAGTTAATTTAAATACTTTTTAACTTAACTTACTATCGTCTTTAAAGTTAGAGTAGTTTTAAAACTAAATCCCAAGTCAACTTTCGTCGCCGCGTCGCTATCTCATTTCTGAAAGATTTACGGGTCAGTAAATTTAAAATTCTTCCATAAATTTTAAGGTCCGTAAGTAATGTTTTACGGAGACAATACGATATAAAGGTTAACCTAAAGCAGACAATTTTACTGAAAAAACAATTATGTAAACATTGAAATTATTAAAAATATACGCTTAACTTTAAACAGCCTTACTGATAAAAAGAAATACTTAGGTACATAGACGTAGGTAAAGCTCTATCACAGATACCGATAATACATTTATGTCAAAGTAGTTTTCTATCTATCGCAAATAATTATAATTCATCTGCACAGTCAGTTACACAATGTACAGGGTATTCGTCAAACCAATAAGCGAAACTGCAAAACACTGCTACTAAGATTAGTTTTTGTTGTTCTGTAAAACGGTGACTCAAAGCCTAGCGGCCAAACAAAACAACGCAAGCTCTACCAGCTAAATCGCGTTTGCTTTTATGATACCACTAGTGCCAGCCAGTAAAAACGAAGCTACACACGAGACTGGGCGAGCTTAAGCCTCAAGATATTCGTTACAACAGCAGTGTAGACGGTGTAAGCTGCCTTGTGGTTTATGCGCTTTTTATAAACAATGTGATACAATCAAAAGCCCGTAAACGTTATTAACTGACTTGCCTAGGGATGTTGGGCTCATAATCATCAGCCCTTAACAGTCCACTGCTGGGCTAGGCCTCTACATTGAAAGGAGGAATTGGCCTACTATACCACGCTGGCCAAACGGGTTGGTATAGGGTTTCTATCAAGTTTTCCTTCTCTTACAGTGCTGTTCTCTGCATAATATGCTCCCTCCGTCGGCTCTTACGACACCCATGGGATGATATGGGGTGGTGACATTCAGTATTTATGATGTTGGGCTATTTGCTGTTAATTAACTCCTATTATTCTAGAGTTGTGCTGAATATTACGACGTAATAACAATTATTATGATTATATTCTTAGGTCATACTCATAACTTTCCACACGCTTGACAGAGTTTATGAACTTTATCATAATGATGAAAAAAAGGTGTTTTCGTTAGCAGTTGCTTCGTTCAGTCGGCAGTCCCACCTCATATCATTCGAATTTGCGTGACTCTCGCAAAATGTCCAGTTGGTTTTCAGAGGTATATCTTCCAGTACTTTCTCGTGTTTTTAGAGTAATTAACTGCATGGTATGCGGTTGTCGTGGTCTATAGTATTTGCAAGAGTTATAATTTAAAACAGAGAGCAACGAGAGCTCAGAGTGCAGGCCAAAATTCGACAAAACGAAATAATATTCACTTGCTAGTCTTGTGTGATTATTCTAGAATATTATTATAACCGTCTAAGACTTCTTAAGAAATTACACACAGAAGTTTACCTACAAAAAATACGTAAGATATACACACCAACCTCTTCATCTATAACTTTTTACTAGCAAATTAAAATGAAATAATACAACTTTAATTCATACAAATCTAATATAATAGTTTGCATAGATTATTCAAATACTTCATGTAAATTTGACACCATATCACGCACATTCAGAGCTTATGTAATTTATTCTGACACTTTTGTTTATGGTGTATTTAATGTGTATTTTGTCAGGATAGTCTGGCATTTTTGAAATTATTATTTACGTGGCTGTAACGACGACATAATATTTAACACAGCTTAGCGAATTGGTTTATTAACGGCATTTCTTATTATACGTGTAAACTATAATAAAATAAAGTCGAATAAATTTATATATAACAACATTATAAGCACTCTGCTAAAAAGACCTTATTACCAATTTTAAGATCGGTAACTGTTCGCCATTGCATCATTATTTTGAACAGAGGTGGGATGCGTTCTGTTTTATGTTTGTACCCCGACGTTTCGGCATGGCTTACACCAGTTGCTGCAAATATATCCTTGAGGCTGCAAGACAAAACATATGGTTACCTTTACTCTGTGTTTGGTACATATTCAATATTTGCTCTTAAGAAAGACCGATGATAAAAAAGTAGTTTTTAATTTTTATGTGAACATGGCACCAAATCATTTTGAACTTCACTAACACGAAGCCAAACTGGTTTGCAGCCTTTTTCACTTGGCCAAGAATATTGTATCCCATAAAAACAATACTTGTCAAAAATACCAAGTCTCGCGACCGTAAAAAGTTGTGAGATCCATGTAATACCAAGTCGGTTAATTAAAAATCTTTAATATTTTAAATAAATAGATTGACTCGGCCATTACGGTCGCGAGACTTGGTATTTTTGACAAGTATTGTTTTTATGGGATCTCATTTCTTTTTGTCTATCTGTAAGAATAGTCTTTAAGACTATCTGTCTTACTTTTGTCCTTTCCGGTACTTTCTACTTCTTGTACACCAACAACGAATTTTCTTAATTAAAGCTCTAACTGCAAATGTAATTTTGTAATCCTTTATATTCATATGGGATTACAAAGTTATTTTTGCAGTTGATGTATCTCGAAAACTGGACAGAAATTGAAATATATTTTAGTTTTTCCTTGGTTCATACACTAAACATTAATTGTTTCCTAAATTTGAAGCTTCTATTTTTGCTAGAAGTGCCTTAGACTTTTGATGATCGGTCAGTGAGTGACAAAATTAAGAATTTCGACTCGTTATAATTCTTAAACTACTCGTTGAAATTGAATGAAATTTGAAATACACCATCTTTATACAATGCCTGCATGGTTACTTAACAATCAGGCTTCTAGTTGAAAATCGAAAATGGCCTGAATTGCTTCGAGAAAAGGATGGTTCGGCCGTGCCGCTTTTTTGCTCGACTTGGTGGGGGCACTGCCGTGCCCCCAGATTACAAAAGGTCAATCTCATTTCTACATCAAATGTCGAAGCCGTTGCTTAGAAATAAATTACGAGATTTTCTATCAAAGCGTAAATCTATCTATGCGCGTTCGTAGAAAATGTTACTATTGTTCTGTAGACTTTTCTAGTCATGTGTGTTAAAAGCCCTTTTAATTTTCTAGTACGGTGTTATGTTACTAGTTGTAAGTAAATGTTTTGATAGTAACATCATTTATCTTTGTGGGATGAGCACGATTATTTGTTCTGTCTGGGTGTATTTTAGAAATAAGTACGATTATCTATTTGTTTGGTTACCATTAAACATATGTACCTACGTGCCGACTCTGCCTAGGATCGGAATCTGATTGTTGTGTGTGAACTTTTTTAGGACAAGACTATAATTTATTTGTATTTTAAAAGAGATTTTTCATAATTAGGCAGCAATAGGCTGGCAGAGGTACAACAGAGGGTGTCGAGTTCAAATCCTCGACGCGCACCACTGACTTTTCGGAGTTATGTGCATATTGAACTGTTAATTATCGCTTGCCCCATGCCTTCCATGAGGGTGTGTCACAGTCGTTATACTGAGTCAGTACTTCTAAATAAATTGACAGGAGTCTAAACCATGGACTATCGCTGTCCCTATACCAGGTCGCAACTTCAATAACGCTAGGAGCATAATATGATGTTACATGGATCCTTTTTTTTTTTAAAGAAAACTCCCGCAGTAGGGCTAAATCCTGTGTCGCGGAGGACTTTACAAACATACAACTAACGGACACAATGTAGCGCTCATAGCGAGACTTGGCTTGCCGTTCGTAACAGATCGGCAAAGTTAAGCAACGCTTGCACAGGTTGCCACTTGGATGGGTGACCGTGTGTGGCATTTTCATCTGAGCGTTACCGTGCTTCGGAGGGCACGTAAAGCTGTCGGTCCCGGCTCTTGTCTAAAGATAAGGGTCGTTAGGCCATGTCGGAGGCCTTCGGGCGGTCTGAAAACTCCGACACCAGAGTTAGCCACCCACTCACACGAAAAACAAACAAACAAAACAAACAAACGGACACAATAAACACCCAGACTCGAAACAACACTTTTATGAATCACACAAAGTGTTGTCTCGTGTGGGGATCAAACCCACAACACTTGGCGCATTGTCCAGCGGCGAGGCGGCCGGTTAAACCACTACTTACGTCAACCGTGCAGTCTTATATGCTGTATTAAGCATGGGCTAATTGACATCTAATTATATTCACAAATATGTATATTACAGGAGTTATGTGAAATCGAACACACGTTACAATTGTTAATACTTTTTTTTTACGAGGTGGAAAGTCACTTCGGATCTCTTCGGACTCTTGGGGAAATGACAGCCAAGAGTATGTGGTGTAACCATTAAAAACCACCTCGACTTTCTCATGTACCCGTGTGTCAGAGGGTAGGGAACCGCATAAGCATTCGTCGCTACCCCCCGACGGGTATTGACCCGCCAGATGGTCAGGCGAGCCCCGAACAAAACCCCCTTGGCGGCGGAATAAGGTGTTGGGCTCCGCCGCCAAAACACCCAGCGGCTGCAGAGGATAGGGAGGACGGCAACGCAACACCGCATCTCCTCTTCCTCTGCGGCCCTACCGCGACGCATCGAATGGTGCGCCCCCATTTGGTCGCGGGAGATAGGGCGCGCGGCAACGCAACACCGACACGCCTCTCCTCCCGCGACCGCGCCCGCCCGACTGCGAGGGACAGACAGAACGACAGGTGGAGATCCTACGGGGGGGACAATTGTTCGTACTGGGTGTAAGGAACGGCGTACATAAAACCGATACCTAACATTGCAGTGGTTCACATGACTCTGAGATCAATTTTCCGTTTTTTTTTTGCACTATTTTCTCATATCATATCAGCCAAACGACGTCCACTGCTGGACATAGGCCTCCCCCAAGGTTCTCCACACAGACCGGTCTTGAGCCGCCCGCATGCAACCGCCTCCCGCGATCTTGACAAGATCGTCGGTCCACCTTGCCTACCTCTGCTGCGTCGTCCGGTACGTGGCCGCCACTCCAGAACCTTTCTGCCCCAACGGCCATCGGTTCTTCGAGCTTTGTGCCCTGCCCACTGCCACTTCAGCTTGGCTATCCGGAGAGCTATGTCGGCGACTTTGGTTCTACTGTACTACCAACGGTGCCGGATTGACTACCGATATATCGAAGTGCTGAAGTGTTTGTATGAAAACGCCACTATGTCAGTCCGCCTCCAGGACCAGAGTTCGAAACCTATTCAACTCCGGCGAGGAGTGAGACAGGGGGATGTCATATCCCCGAAACTGTTTACCACTGCGCTGGAGGATGTTTTCAAGCTTTTGGACTGGAATGGACTCGGCATCAACATCAACGGCGAGTACATCACTCACCTTCGATTCGCAGACGATATCGTAGTCATGGCTGAGACCATGGAAGACCTAGGCACAATGCTCGATGGCCTCTGTAGAGTCTCCCAACAAGTAGGTCTCAAGATGAACATGGACAAGACAAAAATCATGTCGAATGTCAATGTTGTACCTGCTCCTATTCAGGTTGGGAACTCTACGCTCGAAGTTGTCGACAAGTATATCTACCTGGGACAAGTAGTCCAATTAGGTAGGTCCAACTTCGAGAAGGAGGTCAATCGTCGAATCCAACTCGGCTGGGCAGCGTTCGGGAAGCTACGACAAATCTTCTCGTCCGATAACCCGCAGTGTCTCAAGACGAAAGTCTTTGACCAGTGTGCCAGTGATGACTTACGGATCACAGACGTGGTCGCTCACTATGGGCCTTATCAGAAGGCACAAGGTCACTCAGAGGGCGATGGAGAGAGCTATGCTTGGAGTTTCCCTGCGAGATCGAATCAGATTTTCTCATATAATGTAATGAAATAGTAACTATTGTCGACACATTTTTTTTTTATTCTTCGAATAACACATGTACATGGCGCGTTTACAGAGTATTAAAAACCTAAAAGAAGTTGCCTTATCTATGTGAGCACGCAACTGAACCGGTCTTATTTATTTCATGATTCACTCTAATGGACAGTTTACGATGCATCAGTAGAACCCTTGTCACCCAAACTCTTAGTACCTAATGATAATTCAGTCCCTTACCTATACCGGTCTTAAGAAAATAACTTATGGCGTTACGCCATCTTGAGTAGTAGTACTTTTTAGATCGCAGAGTTTTAATCTCGAATTCAGATTGAACTTTTGCATGGCGCCAAGCTATTGTGCATCCATGTTATACCATGTAGCGGGTTTACATAGCAAAACATGACTTAATATAACAAGACCAACTCAGTCTAAGATTAAAATCTATTCAAGAGACTTTTAAAAGTAGATCATAATTTCTTTAATTCACAACAGAACTGTTCCAACTTTAAGACCCAAATGTATAATTAAATGTTTTTTTCATTTATTTATGTATTTTCTAAGCTACGACTAGAACTAAACTTCGAACAAGGAATGTTTTAGTCCTTGTTTTGAAATAATCAGAATGTGTATTACTCATGATAGAATTCCATTTAATTCTATTGAAATCAAAGCCATTTCGCTACGCGTGTAAAAAGTAAATTACAGTTCATAATTTTCAACAAACTATAATGCTAGCATGCCTCACATTAATTGTCGACCCTACAACCGTAATATCTTGACACCTGCCATCAATACAATGTCCAACAGATTAGTACTTTCAGCAAGTTACAAAGGCCAGCATAAACTGGACACGATTGCATGCAATGAAAGGGAACTATAAAATTGTTTTGCTTCTATAGTATTTGAACTTAGCTATGTGCTTACGTGACTAAGAAAGCTTATTTTTTTAATTTACTATGTTTATTGTATCTACTTAAAAAATAAAAGTATGTCAACTTTTTATAATTACAGAGTGTTGACACAATAGCCAGTGATTTATGATAAAGGTATAAATATATGACACATGTAATAACTTATGCTGTAGAAGCATTAGTAGTCGTAAGTTATTAAGTATTATTAAAAATATACCTATAACGGTTTTAAAATTACCTGGGTTGTGTATGACTGTATTTTGCTTTATTATAAAACACGTGCATAGGGTTCCCACCAAGAACTTAGGGTCCCAAGACAACCTCACCTGCAAGTGGTGCACCTGCCGATCAGCGGACGAGGCTCTGGCAAACAGAATGTCCCAATAAGCGGCAATAGGCTCGCCACCTATTACGTGGGATCAAAACACTGGCGAAAAGAGGGCGTTTAATATGCCTTCGGGAAACAGGCGTGAGTCTATGTATGTATGTATGTTAGAAAACACGGCCGGTATAGCCATAATTTATAGAAAATATTACAGGTAAAATTAACTATGAAAATTACAAACATAAATAGGTATATATTTTGTTATTGGCGGCTATAACCTTTCTTTGCTATTAATTGGAGTCTTTATAAAATCATAGTTCCTCATAATCTTCAGCCCTATATATAAACTGTCCCATTGCTGGACTGGCTATTTCTAACATTGAAAAGGGCTAGGTCATAGTCCTCTCAGGCACACAGGGTTTACTCACTCACGATGATTTCCTTCACCGTTTAGCAAGTGATAATCAACAATTTAATACGCACATAAGTTTGAAAAGTCTATATAAGAATCAATCAAATAATTTATTATTAACCGGATGTTAAACTGACGTTACTGGAACTATTTTGGTCGTCTATGTTCCGCCAAGGCATGCGATATAACAAATTAAATAAGGAAATACAGTGGCAAACAGGGAAACAATTGTAATTTCTAAACTCGAGTGTCGATATCCAGAGTTTCGATTAAATCAGCCATTTATATTATCATCTGTATTGCACGTAGTAATTAAACAAAATCTTCCAAACCCGAACAAAACAATTTCGCATATTATTCCAAAACTTCATTTGAACTACTCTTGGCATTTCCACGATCTGAATTATAAATAGTACCACAACGGCACACATCGCATCGTGAGAACAGACATGTGGTGATGGCAATAACAACACACCAGTTGCCGATCAATAGATTATATTAATATACCTGAAAACTACGCTGCAAGTTGGTAGACTGCAATGTAAATATTTGAATGGGTATAATTAGAAAATTTATTCTTGAGACATCCAGCGTGAATTCGAAGAGATCATCAGAAGTATAACTAAAGAATTGGTACAATATTAGATTTTCCACAGAGTCAGTGACTTATTTTCGAAGCCCAAATTACTACGTAGATAGCTTAATTACCCTGCAACGTTTTCTAGGCCCGAAGAGATAAGACTTTACGTGACCAACAATTCATCTAGATATCAGATTCACTAATTTATTCGGTCCCTAGTTGTCACGGGCTTGTCTGTGTCTATTCAGAAGATCAAGTTTTGCGTCGATAGAGCAATCAGGTTGCTTTAAAAACTATGACATTGCCCAATATTAGAGAAAACAAAAAAGAAGTAGCCGAAGCGAAAAAGTCTGCAAATTTTTGTTCCAATTACAATAAAGTTATATAAAAGAGTAGGTAATATCCAATTAATTTTTTTTTTCTGTATCTGAAGCTTAATCTAATCTAATCTAATCTAATCTAATACAAAAAAAAACATAAAACAAATCTAAAAGTGAAAATATTTACAAGGTTTAGGCGTCGTAAAATGCCTCCGCATAATAAAAAAAAAAAAATATATACACATATTTTTTTCCAGAGCATACAAATAAATATTACATGGCGTAGGAATCCCTTTGCCATATTAAATCATAAAACCAATAGGTTATCGATTTACATTTTTTATTATATGTAATTAAAGTTGATATAGGTACGTTTGCAACCATAGTTAAAGTTTGGCGCTGATTATAATAAATGTGATACTTAATTTCTACTAATATTGGATACAGTTTGAAAAAGTAACTCTTGAACTTTCACAAAAGCAGCATTTGAGGCTATTTTGCTACAAAATTAAAATCATATACCTACTTCGTAAAGATAAAATTCGTATAGTGCTGCAAAACTACCCGCATTATAAATGCAAAAGTGCCTTTGTTTGTCTATTTGTTTGTTTTTCTTTTACGTCAAAACGGAGCAAAGCATCTAGATTTTTGGTATAGAGATATTTGAAGGACTGGAGAATAATGTATTAAGCAAATTTATGGCGGGGGCAGCCGAATGCAAAAGCTAGTACTTAATAAAAATAAACTGTTAAGTACCCAATATATTTCACTCTTTTATTTGGTACAAGAAAATATAAATGTATTATACTAACTGAGCCTCTTATACATATGTATAGTATGTTCTCTCTTCTGTACGCCAGATAACATATCTGTAAGATTAATGATCATCGGTTAAGGAGTCAATGTGTAGGTTACAAACAAACAAACTCACATCTGTCTTACAAATGATGAACTTTTACCGTAAACCTATCCAACTTTAAAACAGACATCACACAATCCAGTTAAAGATCTTTTCAACTTTCTCAAATAAATTACAAGAAAGTTACAGCAACATACATAATTAACGCTGTAAATTAAACAAAATGAAATGTCGTCCTGCCATCTTTGAAAAGTGTTCTCGACGTGTAATAATGTGCGACTATTGTTCACTTGTTTGTTGCCAGGATTAAGGTCGTATATCTTACTAATTAAAGGCATACACGCCTCAGTTTCGCATCGTACTTGACCTCCCACGATATACCAAACGGATTCCTTAGTCCTGCTCGAGATCTTTCATAGAAATTTCTTAGCACTTGTCTGATATTTGGATTATAACTAAATTTCACCCTCGGCTCCGCCCGCGCGAATTACACACGTAAACTTTCCTCAAGAAGGAAGCTCACACCACTGACTTTTCGAAGTTATGTTTGTATTAAAAATGTTAATTAACACTAGTCTAATAATGTGCCCGGTAGAGGGCCATAGGCTCGCCACCTATTACATTGGGACCAAAACATAACTGGAGAAATGTAGGTGTGTAATACACCTCTGCCTACCCCTTCGGTGACAAAGGCGTGAAGTTATTTTATATTATGTTTCCTCAAGAACCACACTATCTTTTGGTGAAAACCGTACTTAAATCCATTCGGTATTTTTTGAGTTTATAACGTTCATACAGACAGGCAGGACGCGGCGGAAACTTAAATTAATAATATGTATAACTAGCTGTTTCCCGGTTTCACCCGCGTCCTACTTCGCCTACCCGGTTAATTTATAGCCTAAGTTACTCCATGGTACATCAGCTATCCGCCAGTGAAAGTCCCGTCAAAATCGGTTCAGCCGTTCCAGAGATTAGCGAGAACAAACTGACAGACAGACAGACAAAAATTAAAAAAAAAATTTTTTCGGTATATGTACCGTGTATACATCCATATGCATTTAGTAAAAAGCGGTTATTTTAATATTACAAACAGACACTCCAATTTTATTTATGTGTATAGATTATGGAATGTCGTCTATCTCGATAACATATAAGCTCCTGCCCATTTTGGGTGTTTTCTTCCTCGAGTAGACCGCTGTAAAACAGTTTTATAGCTTTGTTTTTGCGTTTACGTGAATGTCACACAAAGAAATTGGGTAAACAATTTATGGCTCTATGATATTGAAAGCAATTTTATGATGTTTTTCTGCAGATAAAGAGATTCATGTTCGGACACTTGAAATAATTTTAAACTTGGCTATGCAATACAAACGTTTCTACGACCATGCATTGCATGCAACATGATAAAGAACAAGCTACCTAAACAAATGTTATCACATAGCTAAACTACGGTGTGCAATCGAGTCAATATTTTCTAACAGACAAGAGTATTTCCATAAAGGGGCATAGAAAATCCTAATAGTGGCTATAGTTCTAATTTTTTTCGACAGTATGTAGTAACACTTTTCCATACTTTACTACACTGATTGTAATTTTTGATGACCACAGACGACACTACATTAATGAAACATTATATTTTTTAAAGGACTTGAGATCAACATTTATAGTCATGGCTGTTCTTTAATTCCCATTGACATTCTTGTCAACGGTCGAAGAATTTTTTAATAAGCGGAATAAGTTGGAGGGTAATGTGAATGGAATTGAGGGCAAATTTAACGCTATTTTTGTAAAAACATGTTGATTTTTTTTTAATAACAAACATATTTTGGGTTACATATGTTCGTTTAATTTATATTTACATATATTGTTTTAGATAGCCAGCTTTATATTGTTTTTCCTTGTTCTTGTTTATTATATCCTGAAAACCATATTTTAGAGTTTTAGTTTGATATAATGATACCTATATGATTGAGTTTGTCCAGCAACAAATTCTTACGCCAGTTGGCAGAAGCTTTACTAAACATATTACTGATATAGTTCTGTCTGAATCATTTCGTCTTAACTTTAGTCGATTTTTTTACTGCACGTTTGGCGTAGTAGTTGAAGCGGCCGCCTCGCCGATTAACACTGCGCCAAGTGTTTGCCGAGGGTTCGATCCCCACGCAAGACAACAATTTTTTTGATTCATAAATTGTTGTTTTGGAGTCTGAGTGTTCATTTGCGTGTTTGTAAATCCTCGCGACACAGGATTTAGTCCTAGTGTTAGAGTTGTCTTGTTTAAAAAGAAAATAAAATTATTGACTGTAGTCGATCAGAAAGTTTTCATTACCACGGCGGGCGTAAGTTACACCCACACAGGGTCGTCCAGTTTTTCAAATTACATTTATTTTCAAATAATTCAACAAAAAATGACGCATAGGACTATTAGATATCAAACTTCTGCTGACGTGGACTGATACAGAATGATGATGATGAGACTTCATGACTATCCGAACATTCATCGCCCTATCTGACTTATACCACAAGTTACACAAGATATTACACTTAAATATAGCATATATACTACTCAAAACAAAATAAAGGCTACTAAGATGTTTTGCTGTACCATGAAAACAATAAAGACATTAAATTGTTTAACATATAGGTAACTACAAAATAATGTTATTGGCTATAATATAGGCTAAAAATTGTTTAAAATAATGATCATGAATTGATTTTTTTTAAGTTCCTAATGAAATTGGCCATTTAGAATGAAAAACATGAACAAAAGAAATCACAGGAAAAAGACAAAATACTGTTCTTGTCACCTTTGTTTCTTCTTTTTAGTAAGGTGTATGTCCTCCTCTCTTAGCAATACACTCCAGCAGCTCCTCGTATGCATAGTCTAGAGTCTAGATCATATTCCTCACGTTTTCATCTGGAATCTCCTCCCAGGCAGGTATTAAAGCGTCAATCATCTGCTGTTGGTTGTAGACCCTTGCTCATTTTCGTTTCAATTGGTCCTTCGTTTCAATTGGTCCCACAATTGCTCGAGTGGATTTGAATCCGGACTCTTAGTTGGCCATGGTAATACCTCAATATGAGACCCTTCTAGGACAGTTTGGGTCGATCGAGCTGTGTGTGCACGGGCATTGTCCTGCATCAGGATGAATCCAGGCCCCACTGCTGCAAATGGGATCACTTGAGGCTTATGGCTCTGGTTGCTGTAATTGTATCCATGTGCCTTCGTACTGGTGGCATGCTTAACGCGAGATGATAAATGAATCAATTAAAATTGAAAAAGTAAAACTTTTTTTCCTAAAATAACCGAAACAAGTTAAGGAGACAATCGAAGTAAAACATAATAATTACCTACATCCAATTATATTTTTTCTTAAAATGATGGCCAATACTTTTTAAATTAGGAACACGAACACCAGCATAAAAGAGATCAAACACGACAAACACCAAAGAGTTCATAATACCTATCAATATAATGCCACTTATGAGTTACTTTCAGTTTACCAAAGTGCACTTAAATGTAAATAACTAGTGGGCCCTTATTTTGTTTTGTGTAGTATATTTAACAAATTATAAGACATGGTAAAACACGGTTCGAAAATCTAATTTAATAATGTTTTCAATTTATTAATTATTTTAAAGAAAATTAGCTGAAAAGTCAAACATCATCCTCCTACTAAAAGTTTCGATTATTTATGAAAAGTTTATGAAACAAACTTTATCTAAACATATACTTACAAAGTCCAAAATCAATTTAAATTCAATATAAATACAAAGTCCAAAATTAAATATTTTAACATCTGTAAACTTCGATGATTTCTTGTGGGTGTTATCATGATAAATAAAGTTAATATTATTGCTTTTTTACAAGTTAATAAAGTACATTAAAAAAATACTTTTATTGAGACTTATGACAACAGCAAGAATTTTTACTGTACCTATGTCATTCTTGGTCGCGTTGGGTATTTCTAGGTCTCCATCTGTCTTTCCTGCATGAGTAGGATATAAGCAGGCGGAGACGAAGTTCGACGGAGGGACGCCTGCATTCCTTTTTCCTTCTTCCTTATCAATTTCCTTCTGACTTTCTTCAGAGGAAAAAGAAACCACGCTTTTAAACGTATAGGATTTTGTAAGTTACTAACGGACTTTATTTTCTGTTTTCGGGATAAGTCTTCCCTTAACAACCCTGCTGGGGGTTCAGTAACCGTGGCTTGGACACCCACGGTGAAGCTAGGCGGGATCCCGGGCGCGGGAGTGAACGCTCCACGTGGACCCCTGGCGCCCCCAAAATGGCGTGAAAGTATGCGCTGTGGGTTTGTGTTTTAGTGGGTATTACGGCCTTGCACTCCAGCCGTTGAGTCCCCCCTCCCCCATATCCCCCGCTTTTCCATCTTGCATAAATGCATATCCACAGCGACGAAAAAAAAAGTATCTATAGTAATATTATAAGTACTAAAATTGTCTTTCCTATAACCTTTATTTATTTACTGTGCAATGACTACATTGTGTTAAAAAGCGATGAATGATAGTAACATACTTAACCTTGCGTGGTTTGCAAATTAACTGTTCTATTTATACAACATCCAGATTAGATTAAATCTTAGTAGCGAAAGTAAAATCGTTAAACTGTTTAAATGAGTTACTTGCTAATAATAGATTTTTATTATGGCATTATATACATTACGGCCTGGTCACAGTCAATTCGAAATTGACTGGGGCGCTAAAAAATGCACGAAGCGTCGGGAAGACGTTTCCGAGAAGTACCTACTTAATAATTTTATTTACTATCCAGAAAAAGTGAATTATCTGCATGAAGTTTTATCTGTTTAATGGTTAAGCCATAAAAAAACAATTCATTGTTTATGCCTCCCATGTCTTGGATCTAGCCGAGATAAGGCCTTTTTCTGATCGAAAGACTTCTTCAGTTATTTTTCTAAAATAGGGCTCTTAAAATATTCTTAAATCTTATTAGAACAGATGAAACAGATCCTGTGTCACTGACGGAAGTGCTTCGGCGAAAATTCTATTCAAGTATCAAGTCTTCTTAAGTGATAACAATTTATGTTGCTGGTAAATAAGAGCACTTATTGTTACAGGAATACATTATCTCTGCTCTACCATTAGGTAAAAATAATAACTAATCTTATTATATTTAAAGACATATAGTGGAACTAATCGTAGACACAAGAAGAAAACAGTCTTGCGGATGTTTCATAACCTTCTTCACTCCCATCCATCCACTGCCCGCAATCCCAACAAGTTCGTTCGTTCACCTTGCGGGAGGTCTACCTCTACTACGATATAGCGTGATGTCTACTATAACTTAATTAAAAAAAACTACTGCTTTCATAGGGCACACGAAATTACTTATTAAGACAAGGATAAACCGCACGCTGTCTTTAATATTAAACTGCTACACATGGCAGGCAACCATGGTGGAACAGCAAATGGCAAACAGGGCAAGGTGCAAGAATGAAAAGTCTTGACTTTCATCGTTCTATCGTTATCCCGCGGATGGCATCCAAGATTCTCTTCTTGACTTCTAGAGTCCACCGCCAATTTAAACCAGATTAGGCAGAATATATTTAGGTTGTATCAGTCGTCTTGCAGCTCTTGTCTCCTTTCTAGTAGAACCATTCTCTTTTTTACAGAGTGTCTGCTTTCTTTCCAATCGTATTGTATAAAGCGGTAGACAGACATAACCGTCCGTATAGTATAAATGGGTAGACAGATGCACTCTTGGATGCAACCGGGATAACGCAAAGCGATGAATGATGATGTATGTCTAAACGGGTGGACTGGACACTGTTTTCTACAAATAAGCATATAAAAACCCAAAGTGGTTCTTTTGATTATCATCAATCGCAGCGCAATTTAAATTTCCATTTCCAACGTTCCTCCAAGAATTATAATTCGGCCGGTCATTAGTTTTCGATTTCAAATTAAAATTAATTGCTCTGCATATTTTTACACCAAATCCTCGACTTTAATTAATTTCCTTTGGTCACAACATTCTTAGAATTGATTATGTCTACTTCTTTAAAATTATATTTCTATTTATATAAGTTTTCTTTCAAGTTTTTTTTATAAATATTAGTCTTATGATCAATTTGTTTCGTGATTGGTTTTTCTGTTTTGACGAAACGTAATTGAAGTGTGGTGGCGGAAAAATAAATTACATTTGATATGAAAATGTTTGCAAAAATAAAACTGTTTACATCAAAGCAGTTGTTTAATGTATGTTATGCTTTGAAGCTCTCTGAAAGTCATATTTATAAACGTTATAAGAAGTTATACGATAGCAAGTAATAGAACTACTGACACTTATCGTTATTGCCTAGTTTACATTGGTAATAAAAAGCTTAATTTTAAAATTTTACATAAGCTTCAGTAATCCTACATAACAATTACAGTAAGATGACATAAAATGATATGGCTCTGGTCTCTCGATTGCAAGTAGCTGAAGCGAGTCCAATTTTGATCGAGAAGTAAATCTACTCCAGATCGACACATAATTTTCAGCACAGATATAAAAAATATAAAAATTAAATCGTAAGTTAGCAACAAATTAAACTCCATTTCTTATTACATTATATACAGGGTGTCACAAGCTCAACACTCTCTACTCGTTGTGGACATCATGCCAAGTCATTCTAACCAAAAATAATACCTGGGAAACGGATGTTTTTTTAAGTTTTCAAATTTTTTAAACCGCAATTAAAAGCGCGCGCGTGCAATGCTCGAAATACCTACTTATCCATGGGGTTATAGGGCATCTAAAGAACATATTGGCGGGGTAAATGCATCGATTTTGTACCTAATTAGAAAAAATCCATACTAACTTTGAGCTTCAATATCTTCTGAACCAGTAATTTCCCAGGTATGGTGCCGAAGTAAAATATGTTCATAGTGATTGGTACAACATGGGATTTCAGTTTTCGTTAAGGGTCTTTTTACACCCTCTATATTGGTTTAGAGCTATTGTAGCGTTTTAGTAAAATTCAAAAAAGGCCAGTGCTGCTAAGTCAAAATATTCTGTTGTAAAAGTTGTCAGAATGATGTACCTACGAGAAAAACCATTTTGTATGAGCAATAAATAGTGTCATGAAATCCTCTTAAGCCCTGATTAGGAAACCACATAAATGTAAAGTAGTCCTTATGAATGTATTACAAAACATGCAAGCAGCAATCTAAATACCTACATCTATATCTATAGGTACAATATCATAACCCAAGTCTAAGATTTCTTCAAGTCTTCATAAATAACCCCACAAATAGAAATATGACTGTTTTTATACCGTAGCTTATGAAATGAAAGCGTATTCGCAACGTTATTATTTTTTATTGTGAATATTTAAGTAGGTTTGTGTTGTTTATGGTCCGACTGACCTATTAGTCAGCCATGTCATAATGTTAGCTATTAGCAATGAATCATGGCCATGCAGCATTGCTGTATGTGCTGTGGTAGGCGCTAGGCGATTTAATATCAGATGCACTGGCAAAGGGCGAGTATAAAATAACGATAAAAATGATTTGAATTTTTATTTAAATTGATGAACATTAAACATTTATACATCTAGTTAAATCACGTTGGGCCACCATGTTGGGCTCCTGTACCAGTGCTAAGAAATAAAACAAGTGTTAAATAGTAGTACCTATTGAGTGAAATAAGTTAGCTACCTACTAAGGTACATACTATTAATCACAATCATCTTTCCCATTAGTGCCTCAATCGGTAGACTGACTTAAATAAAAAATAAATATTCTACAACATTCACACAACACCATATCTAGTCTCAAACTAAGCAGACCTTGTACTATGGGTACTAGACAATGATTAAACATACATACCTACTTAACCTACATAACATAATTATATACCTACTTTTTTAAAATACACACGTATTATATATAGAAACACCCAGACTAAGACAAACATCCATGTTCATGCACACAAATGTTTGACTAGAGCAGGTATCGAACCCGCGACCTTCAGCGTAGCAGTCGCTTACACTCCCGCGGCGCCAACCGGTCGTGAACGGCAGTAATTGCGTTTATGTGCGTTAATGCGAGGCTGCATGGCTAATTTACCATCTTACCAGATTTGACTTGTTTGTGATATTGTCTGAAATATAATTCCTCTTTTCCAGAGATTCCAAAAGTAATTTTATACCAGACTAAACATTGAAACAATGCACATAACATTCAAAAATGACCTTTACCGATTATGTTTAACCTAATTCACTCTAACACCCCATAGTTTACTTCAACGCCTTTGCAGCCAGAAAATTAATATGTGCCGAAGTCACTACTTGTAAGTAGTTACTTAATGCAAGTTTTCCGTGGCAACCGTGATAATAAGAACCCCTTTGACCTAACCTTAATGTAACACTTGACCCCAATCCTGAGCAAATTTTGTATGAACAATGTTGGTAAATTAGTATTGAAGCAAACGCTCAATTGATCATTATAACCAATAAACAACAGGGGAAATGAGGAAGGAATATTTCAAATGTTTCCTGAAACTTTTACACAGCTAATTAAGTTGAAATGGTGTTACCTTACACCGGTTTAAATGTACAGGATTTATATAATAGACATTCCAAGGTTTTTGTAAATTCAATTTCAGTTCTGTTTTACAGTACCTAGTTCAAAATTAACACTTCATATCGTGACTGCAACAATTCGTCATTATCATCATATCAACCTATGCCTTTTTTACCTTACCCTACTACTTCAATAGACTATAGTTTTTCCCTTCAAATAGTTAAAAGCCCGTGCCCAACAGCGAAGCGGGTCAGTACATACCTACGAGTATATAAAGAGCTGATGACGATAGTATCAGACTATAGACGTCCACTGCGGCATAAGCCTGGCTTAGGTTACTATACTCATCATCATCGACCTACTAGTCGACCAAGCCAACTAGACGAATGTCAACGTGACAAAATTCAACATAATTCAACAATTATAATCCAGAAATTATTTATCGTAACGTGCGAACGCGGCGTGTGAACGTACAATGCGCCTGCAATCGGTACTAGGAATTTCTGGATTATAATTATTGAATTATGTTGAATTTTGTCACGTTGACATTCGTCTAGTTGGCTTGGTCGAGTAGTAGCGTTATCCCAGTTGCATCCAAGACTTTTCGCCTTGGATCGCGGGGTTCGCGGGGTTAGCTTTTCTACAGAGCGACTGCCGTCTGACCTCAGCAACCCAAAGGGATAGCGATATTCCACAGTTTAGACTAGTATAAGTTTATTTGAGGGTACTGACTCCCCGTAACGACTGTCAATGATCTTCATGACAGCCGGGACCGACGGTTTAACGTGCTCTCCGAAGCACGGGGCAAGCGATTATTAACAATTTAATACGCACTTAACTTCGAAAAGTCATTGGTGCGCGCCGTGGATTCGAACCCGATACTCTCTGAATAGCAGTCTGTTGGTATATCCACTCTGCTATCGCTGCCTAAGGTTACAATACTATACCGTGACAAAAAAATATCGGTTTACTGACGCTTTGTCCGTTCAGTGAGCGAAATGTTACCGTTTTCCAATGTTTCATTAGCACTAAAATTTGTATAGAGATTGGCTGATAAACGGATCCAGAACCAAACTGCATATAAATTTGAAACCATATCAGGCACATTCGTAATCGTATATCGTATTCAGGATCTTACGTAATTTATTCTGACACTTTTGTTTATATTGTCTTTAACGGATATTTTGTCAGAATAGTCTGGCAATTTTGGAATCATTATTTACGAGGAGGTAACGGCAACAAAATATTTCAGACAGCTTAGCTAAGTGGTTTATTAATGCCATAAAATAAAGTCGAATAAACTTTTATATACATCACAAAATTAAAAGCACTCTGTTTTTTTTTTTTGCGATGTGTAACGTATCTCGATCGCAGCATACAAAGGTGGATACGTTCTGTTTTATGTACCCCGCGTTTCAGCATGGCTTACACCAGTATAAGCAATTGCTGCAAACATATTTTTCAGGCTGCACGAAAAACATATACCATGTAACAGACTAAAGGTACTTTTACTTTGTGTCTTGTAAATATTTAATATTTCCTGTTTAGAATGACAAATGTAAAAAATAAGATTTTTTATACAAAACATAATAAACGTTATCACGTGTACATGGTGCCAAATCATTTTGAACTTCAATAACACGTAGCCGAAATGGTTAGAAGCCTTTTTTACTTGGCCAAGAATATTGTGTTAAAAAGGTCGATCTCATTTCTAGATCAAATGTCGAAGCCGTTGCTTAGAAATAAATTACGAGATTTTCTATCAAAACGTAAATCCATCTATGCGCGTTCGTAGAAAATGTTACTAAAATTTGTTTGTAGACTTTTCTAGCCGATATTTGTATTAAAAGCCCTTTTAATTAAAGCCCTTTTAATTTTCTAGTACGGTGTAATGTTACTAGTTGTACGAGTAAGTAAATGTTTTGATAGTAACATCATTTATCTTTGTGTGATGAGCACGATAATTCATTGTTTTGTCATGCAGTTTCGAAAAAAGTACTTACGTTTATCGATTGTATGAATACCATAGTAGGTACCTACAATCTGAACTTACATGCAGGCTCTGCTTAGTTTGAGATCAGATTGTTGTGTATGAATTATCTAAGATTCTTATCATTATCTTATACTAATATATAACGATGAAGAGTTTGTTTGTTTAGTTTGTTTGGTTGGTTGAACGCACTAATCTCAAGAACTACTGGTCTGATTTGAAAAATTATTTCAGTGTTAGATAGCCCATTTATCGAGGAAGGCTATATAACATCGCGCTATAAGCGACGGGAGCGGAGCAGTAGCCTTAAATAACGCGGATGTAACCGGGGGCATCCTCTGGTACTATTATAATTTGTCTATACAAAGGCAATAACTTTTACATCTAATTCATAGAGATATGTGCAAACCGTGTAATACTTATCATATAGAATCCAAAAACTAATCTACATTACAAAACAAGAATTACTTTATCAACAGACTCAAAGATTAATATCTATTCATTCTTCAATTCACATTTGTTCCAGCACATTTTGAAACCAAATGCATCTTAAAAGTTTTTTCATTTGCCTGTACCTATATTATATTTTTTGACAGCTAACCGTAGAATTAAACTTCGAATTGGGTATGTTTTGTACTTGTTTTTTAACAACCAGAATGATTATTATACAATTCTCCTGTATTACTCATGATAGAATTCCCTTCAATCCTATTGAATCAAAGCCATTTCGCTACGCGTCTAAAAATTAAATTGCCTCCCGTTCATAATTTTCAACAAACTATAATGCTAGCATGCCTCACATTTCTCGACCCTACAACCGTAATATCTTGACACCTGCCATCAATACAATATCCAACAGATTAGTACTTTCAGCAGTTTCAGCAAGTTACAAAGGCCAACATAAACTGGACAATGGTTGCATGCAATGAAAGAGAACTATAAAATTGTTTTGCTTGTATTGTATTTGAATTTAGCTATGTGCTTACGTGACTAAGAAAGCTTACCTTTTTTATTTACTATGTTTATTGTATCTACTTAAAAAATAAAAGTAACTCAAGTTTTTATAATTACTGCACTTGACACAATAGCCAGTAATTTATGATAAAGGTATAAAAATAGTGCACATGTAATAACTTATGCTGTAGAAGCATTAGTAGTCGTAAGTTATTAAGTATTATTAAATATATACCTATAACGGTTTTAAAATTACCTGGATTGTGTATGGCTGTATTTTGCTTTATTATGAAACACGGCCGGTAGGTATAGCCATAATTTATAGAAAATATTACGGGTAAAATTAACTATGAAAACTACAAACATAAATGTAAGTATATTTCGTTATTGGCGGCTATAACTTTTCTTTGCTGTTAATTGGAGTCTTTATAAAATCATAGTTCCTCATAATCTTCAGCCCTGTATATAAACTGTTCCATTGCTGGACACTGGCTATTTTTAACATTGAAAAGGGCTAGGTCCTCTCAGGCACACAGGGTTTACTCACTCACGATGATTTCCTTCACGTTTAGCAAGTGATGATCAACTGTTTAATACGGAGTGTCTTCACACAAATTGAGACTGAAAGTAGATTTGTGTTACCCCGAATTTAACGCGTGCGAAGCCGCGGGCAAAACCTAGTACGCACATAAGAAAATTAAATAAGAAAATACAGTAGCAAATAGGGAAACAATTTTAATTTCTAAACTCGAGTGTCTATATCCAGATTTTGATTAAATCAGCCATTTATATTAACGGCTGTATATCCACGTAGTAATTAAACAAAATCTTCCAAACCCGAACAAAACAATTTCGCATATTATTCCAAAACTTCATTTGAACTAATCAAGGGCATTTCCACGTTCTGAATTATAAATAGTACCACAAAGGCACACATCGTGAGAAAAGACATGTGGTGATGTCAATAACACCACACCAGTTGCCCATCAATAGATTACAAAAAAAGACCTGAAAACTAGGCTGCAAGTTGGTAGAATGCAATGTAAATATTTGAATGGCTATAATTATAAAATTTATAATTGAGACATTCAGTGTGAATTCGAAGAGATCTTAAGTAGTATAACTAAAGAATTACTAGAATAGTAGCTATTCCACAGAATCATTGACTAATTTCCGAAACCCAAAACGATCACGTAGATAGTTTAATTACTCTGCAACGTTTTCTAGGCCCGAAGAGATAAGACTTTTCGTGACCAACAATTCCTCTAGAAACCAGATTGACTGATTTATTCTGTCCTTAGTTGTCACGGGCTTGTCTATGTATGTTCAGAAGATCAATTTTGCGTCAATAGAGCAATCGGGTTGCTTTAGGTTTTAAACCTAGGACAAAGAACAATACAAGAGAAATAAAAATAGTAAATAGTAACCGGAGCTACAAAAGTCTGCTGATTTCTGTTTCAATAACTAAAAAGTTATAGAAAAGATAATACCCAATTAAAAAAAATACACATATTTTTACAGAGCATAAAAATAAACAATAAAGAGCGACATCTTTTTCAAGCGTCTGTCTTATTTTATACGTATATCAATTATTATCTAAATTTATTTTTAGCAATGAAAAATCTTTCTATTCTGTAAAAGCCGAGCTCACGTCGCTATTTATCAAATACATAGATTGATACAATATAAAATAGTTCGTAGTATGGAGGATTATTTTCTTTACCTTTTATTCTAAAACTAGAGGACGCCAGCAGCTACGGCTGCTTTTTTTTTTTTAATTTACCCGTTTTGGCCGATCCCGTGGGAATTTCGGGAAAGCCCTTCTAAGTGCACCCCTACGGTCCCCAAGGAACATACATGCCAAATTTCAGCTTCCTGCGTCCAATAATTTCGGCTGTAGCGTGTCTGTCAGTCAGTCAGTAACGCAAGGATTTTATATATTAAGATATGACTGTTTTGCTATAAAATCATATACCTACTTCGTAAAGAGAAAATTCGTATAGTGCTGCAAAGCTACTCACATTATAAATGCAAAAGTGCCTTTGTTTGTTTAATTGTTTCACACATACATACATAGACTCACGCCTGTTTCCCCGAAGGGGTAGGCAGAGGCATATTAAACGCCCACTTTTCGCCAGTGTTTTGATCCCACGTAATAGGTGGCTTGCTTATTGCCGCTTATCAGGATATTTTGTTTGCTAGAGCCTCGTCCGTTGATCGGCAGGTGCACCACTTGCAGGTGAGGTTGGCTTGGGGCCCTAAGTTCTTGGTGGGAACCCTATGCACCCAATAATTATATAATTGTTTCCTTTCGCGTGAAAACGGAGCATCGAATCTAGACTTTTGGTTTAGAGATATTTGAAGGAGTGGAGAATAATGTATTAAGCTAATTTATGGCGGAGGCAGCCGAATGCAAAAGCTGGTACTTAATAAAAATAAACAGTTACCCAATATATTTCACTCTTTTATTTGGTACAAGAAAATATAAATATATTATACTAACTGAGCCTCTTATATGTATAGTATGTCCTCTCTTCTGTACACCAGATAACATATCTGTAAGATTAATGATCATCGGTTAAGGAGTCAATGTGTAACAAACAAACAAACTCACATCTGTCTTACAAATGATGAACTTTTACCGTAAACCTTACTTTTAACCTTAAAACAGACATCACGCAAACCAGTTAAAGATCTGTACAACTTTCTCAAATAAATTACAAGAAAGTTACAGCAACATACATAATTAACGCTGTAAATTAAACAAAATGAAATGTCGTCCTGCCATCTTTGAAAAGTGTTCTGGACGTGAAATAATGTGCGACTATTCTTCACTTGTTTGTTGCCAGGATTAAGGTCGTATATCTTACTAATTAAAGGCATACACGCATCAGTTTCGCGTCGTATTAGACCTCCCACGACATACCAAACGGATTCCTTAGTCCTGCTCGTGATCTTTCATAGAAATTTCTTAGCAGTTGTCTGATATTTGGACTATTTCTAAAACAAAATCTCTTCCTCGGCTCCGCCCGCGCGAATTACTCACATAAACTTTCCTCAAGAAGGAAATACACATCTCTGACTTTTCGAAGTTATGAGTGTATTAAAAATGTTAATTATCGCTAGCCTAATAATGTGCCCTTAGAGGGCAATAGGCTCGCCACCTATTAGATACATTGGGACCGAAACATAACTGGAGAAGTGTAGGTGTGTAATACACCTCTGCCTACCCCTTCGGGGACAAAGACCTGAAGTTATGTTATGTTATGTTTCCTCAAGAACCAAACTGTCTTAGGGTGAAAACGGTACAAAAATTATTGCGCTCAAACAGACAGGCGGCGCGCGGCGGAGACTTCATTTTATAATATACTAGATAATACCCGCGGTTACACCCGCGTTATTTAAGGCTACTGCTCCACTCCCGTGGGCCATAGCGTGATGTTATATAGCTTATAGCCTTCCTCAATTAGTGACCTATCTAACACTGAAAGAATTTTTCAAATCGGACCGGTAGTTCCTGAGATTAGCGCGTTCAACCAAACAAACTCTTCAGCTTTAGATATTAGTATATTAGTTTAGATATTAATACGGAATATCTTCTATCTCGATAACATATAAGCTCGTGCCCCTTTTGGGTGTTTTCTTCCTCGAGTAGACCGCTGTAAACCAGTTTTATAGTTTTGTTTTGCGTTTACGTGAATGTCACACAAAGAAATTGGGTAAACAATTTATGGCTCTTATGATATTGGAAGCAGTTTTATGATGTTTTTCTGCAGATAAACAGTTTTATGTTCGGACACTTGAAATAATTTTAAACTTGGCTATTCAATACAAAAGTTTGCTACGACCATGCATTGCATGCAACATGATAAAGTAAGAACGAGCTACCTAAACAAGTGTTATCACATAGCTAAACTAAGGTGTGCAATCGAGTCAATATTTTCTAACAGAAACATCGAATTTTGCTGACTCAGGCAAAAGCGACACGCATCAAACATTAAATATTGCGAACCTCTTTTCGATGTGCTGTCATCTAGTGGAGAGACCAATAGACTGCTAAACATCTCGGGTACTGGCCAGCAGAGGGCTAGTGACTTGGTTTGTGTGTAATATCAAAAAATAAACCTCGTTTTGAAGATGTCCATTTCAATGGATGAAAAGTACTGGCAAATACTTGCAACACCAGAAACAATCAAAACGCGCATCTGTGCTTATCTACGAGTATATACAGCATAATTGACACCTTGTAAGTTTACATCAGTGAATTTCGTTTTCTCCTGATTTTCTTGCGACGTCAAATCATCATCAGCCCTGTATATATACTGTCCCACTGCTGGGCACGGGCCTCTTCTCTCTATGAGAAGGGTAAGGCCATTAGTCCACCACGCTGGCCAAGTGTGGATTGGCAGAATTCACTTGGTAAGCAAGCTATAAATAACAAAGTAATACGCACTTAACTTCGAAAAGTCATTGGTGCGTGCCGTGGATTCTGACCCGAGACCCTCTGCGTAGCAGGCTGTCGGTCTCTCCACTCGGCCATATCTCGGCAAATATAAGACAATATTCCTTAACATCTGATTTACATTTAAAAAGATACATCACGATTAGTAGGTACAACCGTTTTGAGATTATGTGCCACAAACACGTTTTACAGTCAAAAACTATTTCGATAAACGGGCATAGAAAATCCGAATAGTACCTATAGTTCTATTTTTTGTCGACAGTATGTAGTAACACTTTTCCATACTTTACTAAACATGATGACCACAGACACTACATTAATGAAACTTTATATTTTTTAAAGGACTTGAGACCAAGATTCATAGTCATGGCTGTTCTTTAATTCCCATTGGCAGACATTCTTGTCGGCGGTCGAAGAATTTTTTAATAAACGGAATAAGTTGGACGGAAATGTGAATATAATTGAGGGTAAATTTTAAGCTATTTTTGTATAAACATATTGAAAATTATTAATAACAAACATGTTTTAGGGTACACATGTTCGTTTAATTTGTATTGTTTTGCGATAGCCAGCTTTAAGCTTGTTTTTCCTTGTTCTTGTTTATTATATCCTGAAAATCATATTTTAGAGTTTTAGTTTGATATATGATTGAGTTTGTACAGTGACAAATTCTTATGCCAACTGGCGTAAGAATTTGTCACTGCTACGAAACATATTACTGATATAGTTTTGTCTGAATCATTTCCTCTTACTTTTAGTCGCATTTTTACTGCACGGTTGGCGTAGTAGTTGAAGCGGCCGCCTCGCCGATTGACACTGCGCCAAGTGTTTTCTGAGGGTTCGATTCTCACGCAAGACAACAATTTGTGTGATTCATAAATTGTTGTTTTAGAGTCTGAGTGTTCATTGTGTCCGTTAGTTGCGTGTTTGTAAATGCCCCCGCGACACAGGATTTAGTCCTAGTGAGGGACTTGTGTTTTATTTTTTAAAGAAAATAAAATTATTGACAGTAGACAATCAGAAAGTTACACCCGCACAGGGTCGTCCTTTTGTTCAAATAATCTTTATTTTCAAATAATTAAACGAAATAGACGTCTCGCATACATTTTAGGACTATTAGATATCAAACCATGATGAGACATCATGACATTCATCACCCTATCTAACTTATACCACAAGTTACACAAGATATTATAACTGAAATATAGTATATGTTTAACAAATTATAAGACATGATAAAACACGGATCGAAGAAATAATTTCATAATATTTTCAGTTTATTAATTTATTTTAAACAAAATGAACTGAAAAGTCAAACAACAGCCTCCTACTAAAGTTTCGATTATTTATGAAAAGTTTATGAAACAAACTTTATTTAAACATATACTTACAAAGTCCAAAATCAATTTAAATTCAATATAAATACAAAGTCCAAAATTAAATATAAAATCTGAAAACTTAGTCGTGATTTCTTGTGGCTGTTATCATGATAGATAAATAAAGTTAATATTTTCGTTTTTTATAAGTTAATAAAGCAAATTAAAAAAAAATACTTTTATTGAAACTTATAACAACAGCAAGAATTTTTACTTTATGTCATTCTTGGTCGCGTTGGGAGTTTCTAGGTCTCCATCTGTCTTTCCTGCATGAGTAGGATATAAGCAGGCGGAGACGAAGTTCGACGGAGGAACGACTCCATTCTTTTTTACTTGTTCCGTATCAATTTCCGTCTGACTTGCTCCCATCCTAAAGACTGGCCCTTGTGGCTCTTCTTGTGTTCCGGGTGTCCATGATCCGTCTTCTCGATTGCTATCTATAACATAAAAAAATAAAATAAAAACATTTTTTTATGTTAAACGGTTTTATTACAATAAAAATATGTAGTTAGATTATGTACTAAAAGCTAAAAACTTTTAGTACATAATCTAACTAAGTACGACTAAAATGTTTTTATTTTATTTTATTTTCAAGTTTTTAATGTTGTTGTTAGTTCATAGTGAGCCCTATTCTACTAATCATCCTACCTTTCATTCGATACCTATATTGAGGTATTTGTGAAAAATATGTAATCCGCCATTTTGTGGCGGCAGCCATCTTGGATTTTTCATAGTGACCTCTATTCCACCAAACAAGCCCTTTCATTCGATACCCTTATTGAGGTATTTGTGGAAAATATGTAGGTAATCCGCCATTTTGTGGCGGCGGCCATCTTGGATTTTTCATAGTGAGCTCTATTCTACCAATCAAGCCCTTTTATTTGATACCCATTATGAGGTTGTTGCGAAGAAATATGTGATCCACCATTTTGTATCGGCGGCCATCTTGTATTTTTCATGATGAATTGCATTTTACAAATCAAGCCATTTCATTTGATACCCATATTGAGGTTGTTGTGAAGTAATATGTGATCCGCCATTTTGTATCGGCGGCCATCTTGGATTTACAATCATAAGGAATATATTATGTTGTATTGTCATCAAGATTAAGAGTGTGTACCAAATATCAGATCAATTTGTCATCAGGAAGGGGGTAAAATTCCAATGCCTAAATTTGACCCAAACAAACAAATAAACAAACAAATAAACAGGTCAAGCTAAGTAAAACCGTTTAATAATAAAATTGTTTAAAAAGGAGGACCGCTGAAACAAAAATATATCTAAATCAGAGGAAAAAGAAACCACGCTTTTAAACGTATAGGATTTTGTAAGTTACTAACGGACTTTCTCTTCTGTTTTTGGGATAGGTCTTCCCTTAACAACCCTGCTGGGGGCTCAGTAACCGTGGCTTGGACACCCACGGTGAAGCTACGGTGGATCCCAGGAGTGGATGCTTCCCGTGGACCTGGCGCCCCCAAAATGGCGTGGAAGCTGTGGTTTTAGTGGGTATTACGGCCTTGCACTCCAGCAGTCGAGTCCCACAAACCCCTCGCTTCTCTATTTTGCATAAATGCATATCCACAGCGAGGAAAAAATAAAGTATTTCTATACTAATATTATACTACAGAATTGTCTTTCCTATAACCTTTATTTATTTACTGTGCAATGGATATATTGTGTTAAAAAGCGATGAATGATAGTAACATACTTAACCTTGCGGGGTTTGCAAATTAACTGTTCTATTTATGCAACACTAGCTTTCGCCCGCGGCTTCGCTCGCATGAAATTTTAATAAAGAGTAGCCTTTCTACCTCCCCAGGTTTCAGACTATCCATATCAAATTTCATCACAAACGGATCCGCACATTAGCCGTGTAGCTTATAAACAGATAATACTTAAAATTATGGAATGATTACGTTAGAGGTAGTATGAAAGTGGCGCCTGTTGATGAAAAGGTAAAAAGCAGTCGACTGGCCTGGTATGGACATGTTATGCAGAGAGATGATATGTATGTAGTTAAAACAGTGATGAATATGCATGTAGAAGGACGAAAAGGCAGAGGACGGCCAAGGAAAAGATCGATGGACTGTGTAAGGATGGATATGAAAGAGAAAGGGGTAAACGATCGGATGACTGGTGACAGAGAAGTATGGAAGCGAAGGACATACTGCGCCGACCCCAAACAAATTGGGACCAGGGCAAGACAATGATGAGTCGTCAAACTTCAGGTAAATATTAGTATGTAAGTATATTATTAAAGTTATTGAAGAGCTTATATACCTACTGAAGAGAACAGCAGCAAAAATAAAAACTGAAAACATGACCACAAAGTACATAATCAGACCGCCCCCTCCGCCCCGCTGCGCTTAAGCGCGCCAACTCATAGTAAGTGCTTTTAATAACGCTGCGCATAGGTCAATTATATCGTGACAACTTTTAAACTATTCACCCAAACTTACTGTAAAAGACAAAGTTCATCTACATTAAATACTGAAGACAATAAATTAATCCATTTTGAAAACAATTTGATAACTACTCTAGAATGAGTATTGTAAAAAAGTATCAAATTTAATTATTTTTACGGACCACTTTTTAGTGTATATTGGCTTCTACATAAAAGGTAGACGTAAATGCTGCCGCGGACTTTTATTTAGAACTTTTTAATATAAACAATATCACCGTACATTATCCACATGTAACTTTAACGGTTTAGGCAACGCACGCGAAGATAGGTTTCAGAGGTCAGGATTTTTACTGACTCAATTGATGATTTTCCTTATATTATGGCAACATTACACAAAATCATTATAAATTGTAGCCTATGTGTTATTCTGATATATAAACTATATTACTGTACAGTTTCATCCAAATCCGTTCAGCAGTTTTTGCGTGAAAGAGTAACAAACATCCATACATACATCTTCACAAACTTTCGCATTTATAATATTAGTAGGATTCAGATTAGATTAGATCTTAGTAGCGAAAGTTAAATCGTTCAACTCTTTCAATGAGTTACTTGCTAATAATAGATTTTTTATGGTAGCATTATATACATTACGACCTGGCCACAGACAATTCGTAATTGACCTGGGCGCTAAAAAACACACGAAGCGTCGGAAAGACGTTTCTGAGAAGTACCTAATAATTTTATTTACTGTCCAGAAAAAGTGAATTCTCTGCATGAAGTTTTATCTGTATAATGGTCAAGCCATAAAAAACAATTCACTGTTTATGCCTTCCATGTCTGAATCTTGGATCTAGCCGACATAAGGCCTTTTTCTGATCGAAAGACTTCTTCAGTTATTTTTCTGAAATATGGCTCTTAAAATATTCTTAAATCTTATTAGAACAGATGAAACAGATCCTGTGTCACCGACGGAAGTGCTTCGGCGAAAATTCTATTCAAGTATCAAGTCTTCTTAAGTGATAACAATTTATGTTGCTGGTAAATAAGAACTCTTATTGTTACAGGAATTATCAAACTTAACATTATCTCTGCTCTACCATTAGGTAAAAATAATAACTACTCTTATTATATTTAAAGACATATAGTGGAACTAATCGTAGACACAAGAAGAAAACAGTCTTGCGGATGTCTCATTAACCTTCTTCACTCCCATCCATCCACTGCCCGCAATCCCAAGAAGTTTGTTCGTTCACCTTGCGGGAGGTCTACCTCTACTACGATATAGGGTGATGTCTACTATAACTTAATTAAAAAACGACTGCTTTCATAGGGCACATGAAATGCTAATGGCATCCAAGATTCTCTCCTTGACTTCTAGATTCCACCGCCAAATTAAACCAGATTAGGCAGAATATTTTTAGGTTGTGTGCTTTCTAGTAGAACCATTCTTTTTTCTACAGAGTGTCTGCTTTCTTTCCAATCGTATTGTATAAAGCGGTAGACAGACATAACCGACCGTATAGTATAAATGGGTAGACATATGCATTGTTGGATGCAACCGGGATAATGCTAAGACGATGAATGATGATGTCTAAACGGGGGGACTGGACACTGTTTTCTACAAATAAGCATAAATATAACAAAGTGGTTCTTTTGATTATCATCAATCGCAGCGCAATTTAAATTTCCATTTCCAACGTTCCTCCAAGAATTATAAGTCGGCCGGTCATTAGTTTTCGATTTCAAATTAAAATAAATTGCTCTGCATATTTTTACACCAAATTCTCGACTTTAATTCCTTTGGTCACAACATTCTTAGAATTGATTATGCCTACTTCTTCAAAATTATATATCTATTTATATAAGTTTTCTTTCAAGTTTTTTTATAAATATTAGTCTTATGATCAATTTGTTTCGTGATTGGTTTTTCTGTTTTGACAAAACGTAATTGAAGTGTGGTGGCGGAAAAATAAATTACATTTGATATGAAAATGTTTGCAAAAATAAAACTGTTTACATCAAAGCAGTTGTTTAATGTATGTTATGTGTTGAAGCTCTCTGAAAGTCATATTTATAAACGTTATAAGAAGTAATACGATAACAAGTAATAGAACCACTGCTATTAACGTTATTGCCTAGTTTACATTGGTAATAAAAAGTTGTATTTAAAAATTTTACATAAGCGTCAGTAATCCTACATACTTAATAATTACAGTAAGATGGCATAAAATGATACGGCTCTGATCTCTCAATTGCAAACAGCTGAAGCGATTCCAATTTTGATCAAGAAGTAAATCTACTCCAGATCGACACAAAATTTTCAGCACATATATAAAAAATATAAAAATTAAATCGTAAGTTAGCAACAAATTAAAGTCCATTTCTTATTACATTATATACAGGGTGCCACAAGACCCATCACTAAGCAGAAGTCTACTCGTTGTGGACATCATGCCAAGTCATTCTAACCAAAAATTATACCTGGGAAACGGTTTTTTTTTAAGTTTTCACATTTTTTAAGCAGCAATTAAAAGCGCGCGCGTGCAATGCTCGAAATACCTACTTATCCATGGGGTTATAGGGCATCTAAAGAACATATTGGCGGGCTAAATGCATCGATTTTCCCAGGTATGGTGCTGAAGTAAAAAATGTTCGTAGTGATTGGTACAACATGGGATTTCAGTTTTCGTTAAGGGTCTTTTTACACCCTGGTTTAGAGCTATTGTAGCGTTTAAGTAAAATTCAAAAAAGGCCAGTGCTGCTAAGTCGAAATATTCTGTAGTAAAAGTTGTCAGAATGATGTACGAGAAAAACAATTTTGTATGAGCAATAAGTAGTCCGTGTGGTGACGGATTAAGAATACGGAATGTCACCACCCCATATCATCCCATGGGTGTCGTAAGAGCCGACAGAGGGAGCATGTTATGCAGAGAACAGCACTGTAAGAGAAGGAAAACTTGATAGAAACCCTATACCAACCCGTTTGGCCAGCGTGGTATAGTAGGCCAATTCCTCCTTTCAAAGGAGAGGCCTAGTCCAGCAGTGGACTGTTAAAGGCTGATGATGATGATGAATAAATAGTATCAAGGAATTCTCTTAAGCCCTGATTAGGAAACCACATAAATGTAAAGTAGTCCTTATGAATGTATTAAAAAACACGCAAGCAGCAATCTAAATACCTACATATATATCTATAGGTACAATATCATAACCCATTTCCATAATGCTTACACGTGGAATATAAAAATATAAAATTACACCATTGCCATACTGCATGTAATTGCGATAAGCATAACATGAAATGCTCTTTAAAAAATATTTCTTTTTTAATAACAGGCATATGCATCATAGTATTATATGACTTACTGGCATCTAACCTTAACTATCGAACTGTAAATGTTCTTATACCTAAAATAAACCGACTATTCAATATTATAGAACAAACCTATTCAAACACATGTATAATCTGAATAAAAAACTTATCTCACACGTCCAATAAAGAGGTTCATTAATTCTAAGAAACGAAAATATATAATCACTAGCTTTTGCCCGCGGCTTCGCGCGCGTTTCATTCGGTGTAACAAAAATCTACTTTCATTCTCAGTTGTGACACTCCTGATTATTCTAAAGACTTACACTCTATAGGGTAGAAAATAACTCTGTATGTATTCATGCATTATCTACCATTAGGTATCTACCGAAAGGTACATAATAACATCACCTTGCATACATTCAAATGTCAAAGCCATGTTCCAATAAGTACATGTCCAATATATATCTATAAATACTTTCGCATTTATAATATTAGTAGAGAAAATCGTTTCAGCCGTTTAAGCGTAGTATATAATTATATTAGTTTATACCTCGACTAGTTTTTACGAAGCGATTAGTTTACGCGAACAATTTAATCACCATGCGCAATATGGCCAATATGACATTATGTATGATGTGACAGTACTGACAGATATGCTATAACACTTGCGCAGCGCACTCAACTATTACAGCGCATGCGTTCTTACTTCCAAGAGGTAAATGCTTAGTAGACTATATAAAATGTGTGCCTTACAAACTTCTACCTACAATCCCTCCCAGTTTAATTTTTGCAACTTATGGTAGCCTATGTCTGTCTCATGGCCCAATATATCTCTGTATTAAATTTTAACAAAATCGGTTCAGCCGTTTTAGCGTGAAAACGGAACATACATAAATACACACTTTCGAATTTATAATATTAGTAGGGATTCAAAACAAAAATAATACATGCACTGATTAATATAATAATTTAGCACCTACATGCCTCTAGCAATGTTACAGTAATTCAGTAAAAAAACATTACTCACAACTTTTTCCATCCCTTCTCAGAAGCCTATTTCTTTAATTCTTCATAAATTACCCCACAAATAGAAATATGCCTGTTTTTATACTGTGGTTGTTGTAAATGAAAGCGTAATCGCAAGGTTGTTATTTTTTTATTGTGAATATTAAAGTGGGTTTGTGTTGTTTATGATCCGACTGACCTATTAGTCAGCCATGTCATAATGTTAGCTATTAGTGTGCTATTAGCAATGAATCATGGCGATGCAAAATTGCTTTATGAGTGGTAGGCGCTTTTTATCAGAGTACTGCCAAAGGGCAAGTACAGAATTATGATAACTTTGATAAGTAAATATTTTTACTTAAATTGGTATAAATAATAATCAAGACGATTTCTGCAGCTTTACTACAAAACGAAGACTAAATATAGCAGCAGACTCGCCTAAGATTTACACTATTTTAAACTCAAGTTTGGCAATAGAAAAATAAGTAAATCTTAGTGAAATAGGAGAGCTGCAACACTTTCATGAAACACTTTTCCCTTTTAAAGACAGCAGCAACTGCGTTGAAGTAATTATGTACCTATGCGTTTATGCATGGCTTCATGGCTAATAAACTTAATCCGAGGTTCGCGTCTTACCAGTTCAAGGCGTTCGATCTCAGCAGTCCATAGATCAAAAAGAAAAAATGTTTCCTGAAACTTTTAGACACCTAATTAAGTTGTTTAAATGGTGTTACCTTACACCAGTTTAAATATACAGGATTTATACATAAGACATTTAACCATGTTTAGGTTTTTGTAAGTTTAATTTCAGTATGTGAACAGAAATCTGAAATTATCGCTTCAACAGTATATCAGACTATACCTACATATCGTACCCTTCTTAAAGTACTTGATTGGACTGTAGCCTTACCCGATTAAATGTATAGTAAGAGATCCGTGCCGTGGCTCAGTTTATATAAAGAGCCGATGACGATTATGATGATCATATCAGACTTTACACGTCCACTGCTGGGTTTAAGCCTGGACAAATTCATAGCTTAAGCTAAAAAGTTTTGCTGATCTTCGCTAACTATACTTCCTGTAACAAAAAAATCGGTTGACAGACGGTTTCGTCTGATCAGTGAGCGAAATTTTACAGTTTTACAATGTTTTATTAGCACTAAAGTTAGTATGACGATTGGCTGATAAACAGACCCAGATAGCGTTGAAGTCTGCTCTACTTTACCCTCTCAAAATTAAGCATAATATGTAATATCTTGACTGAAAAGAATTATTATGACAAAATTTTTTTCGAAGTCATTTGTAGTACTGATTAAATAAACGCTACACCGGCTTTGCTTTTTAAGTTAAACGTTGAAGAATATTTGAAACACGTATATATTTTTAAATAATATCTTATATATTTAAATAATTTATCGTCTCATCATCCTCTTAGCGTTATCCCAGTTTTCAATCTGGGGTCCGCTTTCTAGTCTAACCGGATTTGGCTGAATATTAGCTTTTCCACGGAGCGACTGCCTGTCTGACCTCCGCAACCCGAAGGGATAGCGATATTCCATGGTTTAGACTAGTGTCAGTTTATTTAGAAGGTACTGACGCCCTGTAACGACTGTCAAAGATCTTCATGACAACCGGGACCGACGGCTTAACGTGCTCTCCGAGGCACGGGACAAGCGATAATTAACAATTCAATACCCACATAACTCCGAAAAGTCATTGGTGCGCGCCGTGGATTCGAACCCGATACCCTCTGCATGGCAGTCTGTTGGTATATCCACTCGGCTATCGCTGCCTAAATAATTTATCGTCTATCTAACAATTTTTACCATAACGATCATCGCTTGGTAGAAAATAACGTCAGTCAAGCCCCCTAGTGAATAATAAAAACTTATCACAAATGTTTAAACAACAGTTTATTTTGCCTTTCCTTCATCCTAGATCACATCATTGTATGTACACCAATATTTAAATATTTGTTTTGTCCACAGATTTCAAAGTCGAAGGCTATCCAGTGCTCGTATATTTCCACGGCGGGGACTTCATACGAGGTAGTCCCAACAGCGTCAATCCTTTTCAACTTGTACTCAAACAAAGGGTAACTATATTTACTTCATCTATACTCTTTTTCAGCCTAATAAATGTACAAATGAGGTCGTAATGATAAAACACAATGTAGGTACTAGTTTCATGTTTGTCACGTATTATTGTGACATAGTCACAATAATACGTACAACTTTGTTTGCAAAGCAGGGCCAATTTGAATAAAATTAGGTTGATTGCAATCAACATTAGTAAATATTATTTAATAAAGAGTTTTACATGATTGCTGATAATTTAGACAACATATAATATATTCCTATATTTGGATAGCTCATTAATATAATCAATGCGATCAAATATTCCCGATATGATGCTCAGAAAATAATGAGCGTCAGCTTACGATAATACTTGTAATAATCTCTAGCGCATTATTTTTGGCCCTCTAACCAATATAAAAATTCATACACTGAAACATTAAAAAATAATTGGTTTTCTATTTCACAGGTGATATTTGTATCTGTTGCTTACCGTCTGGGCATATTTGGATTCTTCTCTACTTTAGACAACGAAGCATCAGGGAATTTTGGTCTTCTAGATCAAGTGGCTTCTTTGAACTGGGTGAAAAACAATATCGAAAGTTTTGGTGGCGACCCTGATAATGTTTGTATATTTGGACATGACGCCGGCGCAGTAAGTGTTACCTTACATTTGATATCTTCGTACTCATCCGGTCTCTTTGCAAAAGCCATAGCAATGAGTGGAAATGGTCTGGCTGCAGAGACGGTCAATATAGCTAGAAGAGAAATAATAACCGTTGATAAAGTGGCGAATTCATTCAGTTGCTTCCGAAAACCTACTTTTCAGCTACTGGATTGTCTTAGAAGAGTACCAGAACAAGCGCTTTTGGATATAGCAGGACCTCTAGGAGAGTGGAAGCCAATTGTTGATGGTGGATTCAGTAATATAACCAGCCCATTTCTACCAGAACTACCTAGCAAATTATTTAAGGATGATGTCTTCTCACCAGTCCCACTCCTAGCAGGCTACACTAATATGGAAGATGGACTTTTGTTAGAAAAAGATGACAACGGAGATTCTGGTATAAGTCAAAGAGAGTTTGACTCTATGAGAGAAGAAATTATCCTTTCAGACATTACTGTAGATAATGGTTCATGCTTTACAAATCAACATCATATTCAAGACGCAGTCGAATTTTTTTATAAGCCGATACCACCTACTACGAATGAGACAGTGCTAAGGAAATTATTCGTAGATTTTTACACTGATAAAGTACACGGTGCTACTACATACCAGTTGGCGAAAATTATAAGTGCACATGCCCCAGTTTATCTTTATCGATTCGATCTGAAACCCTTTTCAGATATAGCTAACGAGGGCCTACCGGACTGGATAGGTGTTCCGCACAATTTCGATTTAATATTCACCTTCGGTATGCCGTATTTGGCCCTACCAGAGGATCTTAGTAAATGGGATTACAGAGATAAAAGTATTTCAGAAATAATTATGAGGATGTGGTCAAATTTCGCCTGGTACTCGAATCCCACAAACTCAGGTGTTATTATAGATTGGCAACCTTTTGAAGTGGAGAGACCCGGTTATTTGATAATTGACAGACAGAATTTTACAATGAGTAATCCGCAAACAGTTAATTACAAAGCCTTTGAGTTTTGGACGGACTTTTACCCTAAAGTTGTAGAAATTGGCACAAAGTGTTGCAAAGAGATGACCGATGATTCCGGAGCGAATACCATAGTCACAAATAAGATTATAAACAGTCTAATAATTTTATATTCTCTTATAGTTCTTCTTTCATAACGAAGGCATAAACAGTTGTAAAGCCACGGTTATTTTTGTATAGTCTATTGAGAAATGTATTTTAACTAAATCAATATTTCTTCAGTACCAAATGAAATATTTACCTTCCAAAGAAATATTCGTGCAAATAAAATTCTTCAAAATGTGTCGATGTTGTTTTTATTTGGGTGCCAAGAGCCGAAGGCTGAAGGTCGCGTTCGGAGGTCAATGTTTATAAATTACCAAAATATGCTCGTAAACGGTTAAGGTCGGTCTAGCACGTTTCATGCTTCTGACTTTACCACTAAATGTGATACCGTCAACTTCTGAAGTATCTATAAACATGGAAGATCAATCTACTGATAAATATTGAATAAATAATTTATGTCTGTGGAGACATGATAGAGATACATCACTCAGGTTGGTTTTATTTACAGGGTAAATAGCTCCTTGGTTATCTCTCATTAGCTGCTGAGTATTATTTTCATTCCAGGTAATAAGCTACATTATTTTAGTTTAGGCTTATATTGCATAATTCACAAACATTAAAGCCAAGACATTCATAGGTAAATCCAAAGCACAAAACTTAAGCCAATTTAATCCAAAACCTACGTAGGCGAGCTAAAAGTTTATTGGAAAAATAAATTGTAGAGTAACGTTAACATAACCTATTTTCTAAGCAATCGTTTTCGTGCTTAGGGGCCATTACTCACAAAACTTACGAACGTTCAAACGTCAACCGTTGCGATAAAGAGTGAAACAGCGTTTGGCAAATATTTCTGCACTCCATAAGTGTTGCAATGTAGGACAACCATTCCAAACATCGTTCTAGTATTTTGTACAGTTTCGGTACAGGCATTTCACAACTTTATTTTACACTTACAGTTTTGTTATAGTTGCTGGCTTAATTTAAACCTCTGTTAAATGTTGGAACTTTTAGATTATACTGGCTGCTGGGAAAGTTTTAATAGATAGAATTTCACATTTTATGGTTTCTGGTTTCATTTTCTTAACCATTTTTATTCCTTTATATTTGTGTATGTGGTAGAATATTATTATTATTATTATCTAAAACTTAGATAATAATAATATTCTACCACATACACACATCACCATCTAGTCCCAAGCTAAGCAGAGCTTGTGTTATGGGTACTAGATAATGGATGAATGAATACATAATTATATACTTTTTTTTTGTAAATACATACATATTATACATAAACACGCCCAGACCAAGACAAACATCCATGTTCATGCACACAAATGTTAACTAGATATTATTAGTTACCTCTTAGTAGCCTATTATGTACATATTAACACTAGAATTTCGAGATAGTAACTATAACGTACGCCCGTATCGTACGTACGATCTTGTAGGATGAGCTATCGAAAGGTTATAGTCAAATACGTGTTTGAACTAGATTATGCAGCAAACATAACGTGTAACATCATAAATTCATAATGGATAGGCATAAAGGACACCCAGGCACACTTGGAGCACACTACGTTTACTTTGTCCTGTGTGGAAATCATACGTAAAAAGTAATTATAGTGAACACGAAAGTTTAAATTCCTATATCATACTCATAGCTTTTTATTTTTTTATAGACTCGCCTTTATCCCCGAAGGGATAGGCAGAGGCCTTAATATTACACCCACATTTCGCCATGAATCTTTAGGTCCCACGTGATAGGGGGCGAGCCTATTGCCGTTACCGGGCACATCACCAGACTCCGTGCTGCTACTGAGAATTCGTCATCGAATTGGTCATCGAACCCGGGACCTCCGATCAGCATTCGCATACGCTATCCACTGGACCACGGAGGCAGTACATTCCATATACTCACAGCTCTTGTTGCAATATAGGAATTAAACTTTTGTAGTCATTTAATCAGTACATCCGTGAACATGGCACTGCAACAGTGGCGAAATATCGGTTACTCCTAACAAAGGTACGTGGTATATATCTTGGTGCAATGTCGAGGATGTCGCCCAAATCACTGTGATCTTGATTCAACCAACTCTAGTGCAATTTCCGCAGACACACTAATGGTAATCATACATCACCTTTGCAATCGGTATCTTTGTCCATTACTTTAGTTTAATAAACAAATGAATAAATATGCATAATATCTGCATATACCTATCAGATTAAAAATACCGTTTAAGGACGGGTTGTAGACGTTACATGGCTCTTGAGAACATTATGGACAATTCTCAAATATACAGGTTTCCTCACGATGCTTATTTATTTTATCACTCGCAAAAATGAGTGTTGGTTAGTCTAATATAACACGTTAATTGTAAAAAATTTATAAGATGTGATGGTTTTCCTTCTAACTTCATTGTTAATGCCATTATTTGAACCAGTTTACCAACACCCAAATGCAACGGTGTAGTTAGTAGGTAGCGCTCACAGCGAGACTTGGCTTGCCGATCGTAACAGGTCGGCAAAGTTAAGCAAAGCTAAGACAAGTCACCACTTGGATGGGTGACAGCGTGTGGCATTTACATCTGAGCATTACCGTGCTTCGGAGGGCACGTTAAGCTGTCGGTCCCGGTTCTTGTCTCAGGATAAGAATCATTAGGCCATGTCGGAGGCCTTCGGGCGGTCTGAAAACTCCAACACCAGAGTTGGCCACACACTCACACGAGAAAGAAAAGAAGTAGGAGTGACGTTAGACTATACTGAATAATAATTTTATTAAGGTTTAATATATAGCAAACGGCTCCTTAAAATCTTTTAGGAAATCCCTAATGGCTTTGAATGGTGTTATCTGACGCTGGCTCATATATTGTATCAGACAGGAAAACCACATAAATTGTAAAAATATAAAACATCAAATAACGGCCTCTCCGAATTTTACTTCCTTCGATCTAGGTTCTACTTACATCTTACAGAGCATGTAAAAAAGGCATTATCAAGTCATGAGTAGTTCGGTAAGTACAAGAGCAATAGCAGCATAAAAATCGCCCTTTCCTAATTCCAATTAGTAGTAGTAATATATGAGAAGATAGAGTCCCCCAATCAGCATCAACACATCCTGTGTTCCCGATCGGCAACACAGCGGCCAAGACTTCGGCATATTGCTCCCTCGTCCGAGGATCATTAAGCCTGTCTACGTTTAAGCACGTCGGCTTAGTGGTATTATGGTATCTACAAAGACGTAAGAGGCGGAGACGCAACTTTGTGACAACAAGCCTATGGTCAGTCCAACAGTCTGCACCACGCATGACGCGGGTGATTTGGACTTGGGAAATGTCTCGCTGCCGGACGATCGCGTAATCAATCAGATGCCAGTGTTTGGATCGAGGGTGCATCCACGTATTTTTGTATTTGGCAGGAAGTCTGAACATGGTGCTTGTAATTGCGAGATGGTATTGTGCACACAAGCTGAGCAGCAACTATCCGTTACTGTTCATGTACCCGACTCCGTGCCTACCCAAGACTCCGGGCCAAGCATTGTAGTCTCGTCCAACTCTGTATAACCCGACTACGTAAAAAAGGGGAACTAAAAAGGAAGAAACAAGAAAATAGCTCACTATAAGTAAGTACAGCAATGCTCAAACTAGAACCGTAGTCGCATCTATTGTATACCTAATGAGGGTGCCAGGAACACTTGCTTGCATTAAAAAAATATGACAAGTAACTACATATACACTAGTATACAATAGATGCGACTACGGCTCTAGCTTGAGCATTTCAAGAAACAAGAAAACAGCTTACTATAAGTTAGTACAAACTTATAGTAAGCTGTTTTCTTGTTTCTTCCTTTTTAGTCCCTCTTTTTACCCGACTACGGCGAAGCCAAAAGGAAGGGTAATGTTTTTGGCAGTCTATGTATGTATGTAAGTATGTATGTTTGTATGTTCCACCGTAGCGCCTAAACTACTGAACCGATTTAAATAAATGGGGTGTCAATAGGTTTGTAATAATAGCCCGGGTGACAAAAGCTATATACATTTTATCTAAATTTTCTATTACAGAATTAATACTTCAGATTCCAACCTCAAAAAAATCTAAACTGAGATAATCATTACGTGTTTGGTATCAAAAGAAAGGTTTTGGTGAGCACATTACAAATAAGTACATATATTATACTGTTTTAGTCAAAATATAAGTTTAAAACTCGGTTTTACTTAAAATTCGCGCGGTTCAGACGGTTTGCGTTAGGTACCTATTTTTCTTTCTTTCTTCCCTTACATACCTATGACAATTTAAATATTGCACGGTTAGTTTACATGCCCCATCGGGATACGGAAAACGATTAAATAAAAAAAATAAGTTTGAAAACTATAACCCGACTACATTAAAAAGGGGGTCTGAAAAGGACGAAACAAGTAAATAGCTCATTCAGATATAAAGCTAGAGCCGTGGTCGCACCTATTACGCAAAGCGTCTGAACCGCACGAATTTTAAGTACAACTTATATTTTCACTCAAGCAGTATAATATATGTACATATTTGTAATGTGCTCACCAATACCTTTTTTTTATACCAAACACGTAATGATTATCTCAATTTGTTTTTTTTTTTTTTGAGATTGGAATCTGAGGTATTAATTCCGAAATAGAAAATTTAGATAAAATTTGTATAGCCTATGTCACCCGGGCCATTATTACGAATCTATTGACATCCCAATTTTAAAATCGGTTCAGTAGTTTAGGCGATACGGCAGAACATACAAACATAGGTACGTACATACATACATACATACATGGACTGCCAAACATTACCCTGCCTTTAGGCTTCGCCGTAGTCGGGTAAAAATAACCCTAATTTCTTCGATCCAATCCATGAAAATACAAATGTATTGCTGAGTATCCTAAATGTATAGTATGTCCTTTTCTGTACCCCAGATAACATATCTGTAAGATTAATGATCATCCGTTCAGGAGTCAACGTGTAACAAACAAACAAACTCACATCTGCCTTACAACTGATGAACTTTTACCGTAAACTATCCAACTTTAAAACAGACATCACGCAAACCACTTAGAGATCTTTACAACTTTCTCAAATAAATTACATAAAGTTACAGCGACATACATAATTAACGCTGTAAATTAAACAAAATGAAATGTCGTCCTGCCATCTTTGAAAAGTGTTCTCGACGTGTAATAATGTGCGACTATTCTTCACTTGTTTGTTGCCAAGATTAAGGTCGTATATCTTACTAATTAAAAGCATACACGCCTCAGTTTCGCATCGTATTAGACCTCCCACGACAAACCAAACGAATTCCTTAGTCCTGATCGGGATCTTTCATAGATATTTCTTAGCACTTGTCTGATATTTGGACCATTTCTATAACGAAATTTCACCCTCGGCTCCGCCCGCGCAAATTGCTCACCCGAACTCCCGTAGAGGGCAATAGGCTCGCCACCTATTACATTGGGACCGAAACATAACTGGAGAAATGTAAGTGTGTAATACACCTCTGCCTACCCCTTCGGGGACAAAGGCGTGAAGTTATTTTATATAATGTTTCCTCAAGAACCACACTATCTTTTGGTGAAAATCGTACATAAATCCATTCGGTATTTTTTGAGTTTATAACGTTCATACGGACAGGCAGGATGCGGCGGAAACTTAAATCCCTACTAATATTATAAATTCGAAAGTGCGTATGTATGTACGTATGTATGTATGTTACGTTTTCACGCTATAACGGCTGAACCGATTTTGTTGAAATTTAATAAAGACATATATTGAATCATGAAGACGGACATAGGCTACCATTCGTTGCAAATATTTACCTGGGAGGGATTGTAGGGAGGATAGAAGTTTGTACGGCAGAAATTTTCCTCTTGGAAGTAAGAACGTATGCGCGAATAATTGAGTACTGCGCATGTGCTATCTGTCAGTACTGACACATCATACGTCGTGTCACAATCGTGTCATATTGTGCACGGTGATTATATTGTTCGCATATCTAATCTAATATATACTACGCTCAAATGGCTGAAACGATTTTCTCTACCTACTAAAATTATAAAATATGAGAAAGTGTTTATCGATATTTATTGGACATGTATTGAAAAAAACATGTATAACATAAACATGTATTGATACTGACCGAGTTACTTTGTACCCTATAGAGATATATCAGGAGTGTCTTAACACAACTTGAGACTGAAAGTAGATATTATGTGTTACCCCAAATTTAACGCACGCGAAGCCGCGGGCAAAAGCTAGTTAATAATATGTATAATTATGGCATGTCGTCTATCTCAATAACATAGAAGCTCCTGCGCAATTTGGGTGTTTTCTTCCTCGAGTAGACCGCTGTAAACCAGTTTTATAGTTTTGTTTTGCGTTTACGTGAATGTCAGTCATAGAAATTGGGTAAAAAAATTGTGGCTTTTATGATATTGGAAGCAGTTTTATGATGTTTTTCTGCAGATAAAGAGTTTCATGTTCGGACACTTGAAATATTTTTAAACTTGGCTATGCAATACAAAAGTTTGCTATGACCATACATTGCATGCAACATGATAAAGTAAGAACGAGCTACCTAAACAAGTGTTATCACATAGCTAAACTACGGTGTGCAATCGAGTCAATATTTTGTAACAGAAACATCGAATTTTGCTGACTCAGCCAAAAGCGACACACATCAAACATTATTGCGAACCTCTTTTCGATGTGCTGTCGTCTAGCGGAGGGACCAATAGACTGCTAAACATCTCGGGTACTGGCCAGCAGAGGGCCAGTGACTTGGTTTGTGTGTAATATCAAAAAATAAACCTCGTTTTGAAGATGTCCATTTCAATGGATAAAAAGTACTGGCAAATGCTTGCAACACCAGAAACAATCAAAACGCGCATCTGTGCCTATCTACGAGTATATACAGCATAATTGACACCTTGTAAGTTTACATCAGTGAATTTCGTTTTCTCCTGATTTTCTTGCGACGTCAAATCATCATCAGCCCTGTATATATCCTGTCCCACTGCTGGGCACGGGCCTCTTCTCTCTATGAGAAGGGTAAGGCCATAGTCCACCACGCTGGCCAAGTGTGGGTTGGCAGACTTCACATGTCTTTCGAGAACATTATGGAGAACTCTCAGACATGCTGATTTCCTCACGATGTTTTCCTTCACCGGTAAGCAAACTATAATTAACATAGTAATACGCACTTAACTTCGAAAAGTCATTGGTGCGTGCCGTGGATTCGGACCCGAGACCCTCTGCGTAGCAGTCTGTCGGTCTCTCCATTCGGCTATATCTCGGAAAATATAAGACAATATTCCTTAACATCTGATTTACATTTAAAAAGATACATCACAATTAGTAGGTACAACCGTTTTGAGATTATGTGCCACAAACACGTTTTACAGTCAAAGACTATTTCGATAAACGGGCATAGAAAATCCGAATAGTACCTATAGTTCTATTTTTTGTCGACAGTATGTAGTAACACTTTTCCATACTTTACTACACATGATGACCACAGACACTACATTAATGAAACTTTATATTTTTTAAAGGACTTGAGATCAAGATTCATAGTCATGGCTGTTCTTTAATTCCCATTGGCAGACATTCTTGTCGGTGGTCGAAGAATTTTTTAATAAGCGGAATAAGTTGGACGGTATTATATCCTGAAATTCATATTTTAGAGTTTTAGTTTGATATATGATTGAGTTTGTACAGTGACAAATTCTTACGCCAGTTGGCAGAAGCTTTACTAAACATATTACTGATATAGTGTTGTCTGAATCATTTCCTCTTACTTTTAGTCGTTTTTTTTACTGCACGGTTGGCGTAGTAGTTGAAGCGGCCGCCTCGCCGATTGACACTGCGCCAAGTGTTTTCTGAGGGTTCGATTCCCACGCAAGACAACAATTTGTGTGATTCATAAATTGTTGTTTTGGAGTCTGAGTGTTCATTGTGTCCGTTAGTTGCGTGTTTGTAAATGCCCCCGCGACACAGGATTTAGTCCTAGCTCCTAGTGAGGCACTTGTGTTTTATTTTTTAAAGAAAATAAAATGATTGACAGTAGACAATCAGAAAGTTACACCCGCACAGGGTCGTCCTTTTGTTCAAATTACCTTTATTTTCAAATACTTTTAGAACAAATCGACCAAATTATCCTAACTTACTTACTTACTTTCTTTAAAGAGAATTTTAAATGTGGACTTGGACGACCGAGCCTGGCTACAAGCGTCTTTGCCCATACGTTTGGGTGGGCTCGGCGTGCGCAAAATTTCCAGTGTTAGTTTACCGGCGTTTCTGTCTTCGGTTCACAGCACGGAAGAGTTAACTAGGAAAATTTTATCACCTACTAGTTAACTCAGAAGTGTTGTGCAAAACCGAAGCTATAAACGCCTGGAAAATGGGTTGTCCAAGCACTGATTTGCCTACCAACCTATTCTCCCAAAGACTGTGGGACGCGCCGCTTTGTAACATAGTAAGAAAAAATCTTTTGGATACTTCTTTAAATGTTGCAGAGCGTGCTCGCTTACTAGCTGTGGGAGAATGGGAATCCTGTCTATGGCTTCAGGCACTACCATCGTCCAACACTGGAACCATGTTGGACAATGGGACATTCCGTATCGCCATTTGTCTTCGTTTAGGTGCTCCGTGTGTTTCTCCGCATCGATGTCATTGTGGAGAAAACGTCGATAGCCTCGGCCACCATGGGCTATCTTGCAGCAGAAGCGCTGGTAGAATTCCTCGTCATGCCCATCTGAATGATATAGTCCGTCGTGCTCTTGTCGCGTCTGGCGTACCAGCTGTACTTGAACCAAATGGTTTGGTACGCGACGACGGTAAGAGACCTGATGGTATGTCATTGTTGCCTTGGAACATGGTTAGGCCTTTGGTGTGGGACGCAACCTGCGTAGACACCCTCGCGTCATCACACGTTCCAAGCACGGGAGGCCATGCTGGCGCTGCTGCTTCAACTGCGGAAACCCTCAAACGGCGCAAATACAGTAATTTAGTAAGTAATTACGTGTTTGAGCCGTTTGGGGTGGAAACGCTAGGCTCATGGGGTCCGAGCGCTCGTTCTCTATTCCGGGAAATTTCGAAACGGTTAATCGACGTCTCGCGTGACCAGAAGGCTGGTTTATTATTTGCTCAGAGAATCAGCATTGCCATCCAGCGTGGCAATGCTGCCAGCCTTCTGGGCACGTTACCCGATGACATTGATGCGGAGGCATTTTACGACGCCTAAACCATGTAAATATTTTCAGTTTCTAAATTTGTTTTTAAGGTTTTTTTATTAGATTAGATTACATTAAGCTTTTTATAAATTATGTTACTTAATACAAAATTAAATAAATAATTATGTCACAACTACTTACAAATTAAAAATGAACTAAAAAACAAAAAAAAATTTAACGAAATAGACGCGTCGCATACATTTTAGGACTATTAGATATCAAACCACTGCTGACGTGGACTGATACAGGGTGATGATGATGAGACATCATGACATTCATCACCCTATCTAACTTATACCACAAGTTACACAAGATATTATAACTGAAATATAGTATATGTTTAACAAATTATAAGACATGTTAAAACACGGATCGAAGAAATAATTTTATAATATTTCCAGTTTATTAATTTATTTTAAACAAAATGAACTGACAAGTCAAGCAACAGCCTCCTACTAAAAATTTCGATTATTTATGAAAAGTTTATGAAACAAACTTTATTTAAACAAATACTTACAAAGTCCAAAATCAATTTAATTCAATATAAATACAAAGTCCAAAATTAAATATAAAATCTGAAAACTTTGTCGTGATTTCTTGTGGCTGTTATCATGATAGATAAATAAAGTTAATATTTTCGTTTTTTATAAGTTAATAAAGCAAATTAAAAAAAATACTTTTATTGAAACTTATGACAACAGCAAGAATTTTTACTTTATGTCATTCTTGGTCACGTTGGGAGTTTCTAGGTCTCCATCTGTCTTTCCTGCATGAGTAGGATATAAGCAGGCGGAGACGAAGTTCGACGGAGAAACGACTCCATTCTTTTTTACTTGTTCCGTATCAATTTCCGTCTGACTTGCTCCCATCCTAAAGGCTGGCACTTGTGGCTCTTCTTGTGTTGCGGGTGTCCATGATCCGTCTTCTCGATTGCTACCTATTACATAAAAAAATAAAATAAAAACATTTTTTATGTTAAACGGTTTTATTACAATAAAAAAATATGTAGTTAGGTTATGTACTAAAAGCTAAAAAATAATTCGGTAAGCCCTAGCTACCATATCGCACCAATCTTCTCATCAATCTGGGGTATTGATCAGATAAATATAAAATCGTTGGGCGTAGCGTGGGATTAAGAATACGGAATGTCACCACCCCATATCATCCCGTGGGTGGCGTAAGAGCCGACAGAGGGAGCATATTGTGCAGAGAACAGCACTGCAAGAGAAGGAAAACTTGATACAAACCCTATACCAACCCGTCTGGCCAGCGTGGTATAGTAGGCCAAATTCCTCCTTTCAAAGGAGAGGCCTAGTCCAGCAGTGGACTGTTAAGGGCTGATGATGGGCGTAGCGTATCCAAGGTAAACATTTTGATAGAAATTTCACGCGCCCAACGATTTTATATTTACCTGATCAATACCCCAGATTGATGAGATGATTGGTGCGATCTGGTAGCTAGGACTTACCGAATTATTTTTTAGCTTTTAGTACATAACCTAACTACATATTTTTTTATTGTAATAAAACCGTTTAACATAAAAAATGTTTTTATTTTATTTTATTTTCAATTTTGTAATTTTGTCGTTAGTTCATAGTGAGCCCTATTCTACTAATCATCCTACCTTTCATTCGATTCCTATATTGAGGTATTTGTGAAAAATATGTAATCCGCCATTTTGTGGCGGCAGCCATCTTGGATTTTTCATAGTGACCTCTATTCCACCAATCAAGCCCTTTCATTCGATACCCTTATTGAGGTATTTGTGGAAAATATGTAGGTAATCCGCCATTTTGTGGCGGCGGCCATCTTGGATTTTTCAGAGTAAGCTCTATTCTACCAATCAAGCCCTTTCATTTGATACCCATATTGAGGTTGTTGTGAAGAAATATGTGATCCGCCATTTTGTATCGGCGGCCATCTTGTATTTTTCATTATGAATTGCATTCTACAAATCAAGCCCTTTCATTTGATACCCATATTGAGGTTGTTGTGAAGTAATATGTGATCCGCCATTTTGTATCGGCGGCCATCTTGGATTTACAATCATAAGGAATATATTATGTTGTATTGTCATCAAGATTGAGTACCAAGAGTGTGTACCAAATATCAGATCAATCTGTCATCAGGAAGGGGGTAAAATTCCAATGACTAAATTTGACCCAAACAAACAAATTAACAGGTCAAGCTAAGTAAAACCGTTTAATAAAACCGTTTAAAAAGGAGGACCACAAAAATATATCTAAATCAGAGGAAAAAGAAACCACGCTTTTAAACGTATAGGATTTTGTAAGTTACTAACGGACTTTCTCTTCTGTTTTTGCGATAAGTCTTCCCTTAACAACCCTGCTGGGGCTCAGTAACCGTGGCTTGGACACCCACGGTGAAGCTACGGTGGATCCCGGGAGTGGATGCTTCCCGTGGACCTGGCGCCTTAGTGAGTATTACGTCCTCTTTCCTATCCTTTCCAATCCGGTTTTCGTCCTGGTCATTCACAGCGTTGGTTCATATCACTGATGAGATAAGGCTGGGCATGGATGGTGGAAAACTCACGCTGTTGTCCTTGCTTGATTTTAGCAACGCATTTAATACCGTGGATTTTCACATCCTACTTGCCATACTCCGCTCTATTAACATATCTCCAACGGTAATTGACTGGTTTCATAGTTACTTGTTTGGACGCCGACAGCGTATACGTGTTGATGAGTCGTACTCTTCGTGGTTTAATACAACTGTCGGGGTACCGCAGGGTGGCGTGCTATCTCCGTTACTTTTCGCAATTTTTATTAATTCTATCTCCAAACAGTTACTTTCGTCCTACCACCTTTATGCAGATGATTTGCAGATATATTCACAGGCACCAGTAGAGTAAATTTCAACGGCGTTTTCTAATATTAACACAGATTTGGCGCATATCTGTACGTGGAGCAAAAACTATGGTCTGAAGGTAAATCCGTCAAAAACACAGGTCATTCTAATTGGCAGTTCCAGGATGATATCCAAGATCAATGGATCACAACTGCCTCAGATTCAGTTCGACGGTAACATCTTACCGATCTTAGATAACGTCAAAAACCTTGGCATTTATCTGGATGAAAACTTTTTCATGGGGAAGTCAAATACGGGAGACCAGCCGTAAACTGTTTGCTTCAGCTGGATCGTTACGTAGGCTGCGGAACTTTCTTCCCACCACCACCAAGATCGCGCTTGCACAATCCTTGCTTCTCCCAATACTCGATTATGCCGATGTCAGCTATCTTGATCTTAATGAGGACCAACTTGATAAACTTGAGCGTCTCCAAAACTTCTGTATTAGATTCATTTTTGGCTTACGCAAATATGATCATATATCTGAATTTCGATCCAGGCTCAAGTGGCTCCCAATACGACTTCGCCGGAATACTCATATCCTTATGTTACTGTACAATGTGTTGTTCAATCCTAATACCCCCACGTATCTCAAAGAACGTTTTAAGTTCCTTCATGACACACATTTAAAGACCTTGAGGTCGTCGGTGGATCTGACACTGCAGATGCCAGCACATACCACAAACTACTACGATAAATCCTTTGCTGTTCAAGCTGTCCGTCTGTGGAATGCGCTGCCGGTCGAAATTAGGCAAGCTAAATCATTGAAAATATTTAAAAATGCACTAAAGAAGCACTATTTGTCATTGTAAACAAATTGTATCACTGTATATTGTGTTTATATTATTATATGTATGTATATGTATTATATGTAAATTGTACCAATATATATATATATATAAATGTATATTATGTATTTATTTATATGTTTAGCACCTATCATATCTATTGTATGTATGCCTGCGTATGTATGTATATATATTATGTATATATATAATAAAAACAATTTCTAGTAATCAGATACTTTTAGTCGCTACAGATCAAAGCTTTTTGTCATTTTCAGTATGTCCATCCTAAGGTTGCCTGTAAGAGATCGCACTCAGCGATAAGGCCGCCCTTGTGCATTTGATATGTATCTACATTTAAGTTATTTACACCAAATTTGTACAAACATTTGCACAATAAAGCAATTATCTATCTATCTACGGCCTTGCACTCCAGCAGTCGAATCCCACATACCCCTCGCTTCTCTATCTTGCATAAATGCATATCCACAGCGAGGAAAAAATAAAGTATTTCTATACTAATATTATACTACAGAATTGTCTTTCCTATAACCTTTATTTATTTACTGTGCAATGACTATATTGTGTTAAAAAGTGATGAATGATAGTAACATACTTAACCTTGCGGGTTTTGCAAATTAACTGTACTATTTATACAACATTCAGATTAGATTAGATCTTAGTAGCGAAAGTTAAATCGTTCAACTCTTTCAATTAGTTACTTGCTAATAATATATTTTTTATGGTAGCATTATATACAGACTTGGCCACAGACAATTCGAAATTGACCTGGGCGCTAAAAAACGCACGAAGCGTCGGGAAGACGTTTCTGAGAAGTACCTAATAATTTTATGTACTGTCCAGAAAAAGTGAATTCTCTGCATGAAGTTTTATCTGTATAATGGTCAAGCCATAAAAAACATTTCACTGTTTATGCCTCCCAAGTCTGTATTTTGGATCTAGCCGGGATAAGGCTTTTTTTGATCGAAAGACTTCTTCTGTTATTTTTCTGAAATAGGGCTCTTAAAATATTCTTAATCTTATTAGAACAGATGAAACTGATCCCGTCATACCGAAGGGAGTGCTTCTATTATAAACTCTATTCAAGTATCAAGTCTTCTTAAGTGATAACAGGAATTCATTATCTCTGCTCTACCTACTAAAAATAATAACTACTCGTATTATATTTAAACACATATAGTGGAACTAATCGTACACACAAGAAGAAAACAGTCTTGCGGATGTTTCATTCATCTTCTTCACTCCCATCCATCCGCTGCCCGCAATCCCAACAAGTTCGTCGATTCACCTTGCGGGAGGTCTACCTCTACTACGATATTGCGTGATGTCTCATCATCCTCCTAGCGTTATCCCAGTTTCAATCTGGGGTCCACTTACTATTCTAACCGGATTTGACTGAATATTACCTTTTCCACGGAGCGACTGCCTGTCTGACCTCCGCAACCCGAAAGAACCATTATTTTTACTACAGTGTCTGCTTTCTTTCCAATCGTATTGTATAAAGTGGCAGACAGACATAACCGTCCGTATAGTATAAATGGGTACACAGACAGATGCACTCTTGGATGCAACAGGGAAAACACGAAGATACTGTTTTCTACAAATAAGCATATAACAAAGTGGTTTTTTTGATTATCACCAATCGCAGCGCAATTTAAATTTCCATTTCCAACGTTCCTCCAAGAATTATAAGTTGGCCGGTCATTAGTTTTCGATTTCAAATTAAAATTAATTGCTCTGCATATTTTTACACCAAGTTCTCGACTTTAATTAATTTCCTTTGGTCACAACATTCTTAGAATTGATTATGCCTACTTCTTCAAAATTATATTTCTATTTATATAAATTTTCTTTCAAGTTTTTTTTTATAAATATTAGTCCTGATCGATTTGTTTCGTGATTGTTTTTTCTCTTTTGACGAAACGTAATTGGAGTGTGGTGGCGGAAAAATAAATTACCTACATTTGATATGAAAATGTTTGCAAAAATAAAACTGTTTACATCAAAGCAGTTGTTTAATGTATGTTATGCTTTGAAGCTCTCTGAAAGTCATATTTATAAACGTTATGAGAAGTTATACGATAGCAAGTAATAGAACTACTGACACTTAACGTTATTGCCTTGTTTACATTGGTAATAAAAAGTTGTATGTTAACATTTTACATAAGCGTCAGTAATACTACATACTTAATAATTACAGTAAGATGACATAAAATGATACGGCTCTGGTCTCTCAATTGCAAATAGCTGAAGCGATTCCAATTTTGATCGAGAAATAAATCTACTCCAGATCGACACAAAATTTTCAGCACAGATATAAAAAATATAAAAATTAAATCGTAAGTTAGCAACAAATTAAGCTTCATTGCTTATTATGTTACATATATTGGTTTAAAGTTATTGTAGGCTTTTAAGTAAAATTCAAAAAACGAGTGCTGCTAAGTCGAAATATTCTGTAGTAAAAGTTGTCAGAATGATGTACGAGAAAAACCAATTTTGTATGAGCAATAAATAGTATCATGGAATCCTGTGAAGCCCTGATTATGAAAACACATAAATGTAAAGCAGTCCTTATGATTGTATTACAAAACATGCAAGCAGCAATCTAAATACCTACATCTATATCTATAGGCACAATATCATAACCCATTTCCATAATGCTTACACGTGGTAATAAAAAAATATAAAATTACACCATAGCCATACTGCATGTAATTGCGATAAGCATAACATGAAATGCTCTTAAAAAAATATTTCTCTTTTATAACAGGCATATGCATCATAATATTATATGACTTACTGGCATCTAGCATTAACTATTGAAATGTAAATATTCTCATACCTAAAATAAACTACCTATTCAAAATTATAGAACAAAACCTATTCAAACACACTGCCATGTATAATCTGAATAAAAAACTTATCTCACACGTCCAATAAAGAAAAAATATATTCTTTTGAATGATTATAATCATTCAAAAGAAAAATAGTACATGCACTGATGATTAATATAATATTAGCAGCTACATGCCTCTAGCAATGTCACAGTAATTCATAAAAAAAACTTTAGCTTTGACTCACAACTTTTTCTACCCCTTCTTAGAAACCTATTTCTTCAATTCTTCATAAATTACCCCACAAATAGAAATATGGCTGTTTTTATACCGTAGCTTATGAAATGAAAGCGTAATCGCAACGTTATTATTTTTTTATTGTGAATATTTAAGTAGGTTTGTGTTGTTTGTGGTCCGACTGACCTATTAGTCAGCCATGTCATAATGTTAGCTATTAGCAATGAATCATGGCCATGCAGCATTGCTGTATGTGCTGTGGTATTCGCTTTATATCAAATGTATTGGCAAAGGGCGAGTTTCAAATAACGATAAAATGATTACCTAGTATTTTTATTTAAATGGATGAACTTTAAACATTTATACATCTAGTTAAATCACGTTGGGCCACCATGTTGGGCTCCTGTACCTATGCTTAGGAATAAAAAAAGATTATAGGGAGCCCACGCGACCTGTCTCCACCCGCAGATCCGGGCGTCGTCGCCGGAGGGTGCTCAACGATCTCCAGCCACCGTGAGTACACGCCAGCGGGCGGCGGGCTTGCTTTGGACCGCCCGCCGTCCGCTAGGCCCGATAGGCGGCGCACGTGTTCCGCGTGCGCCGCGTTAGTAGACTACGTGGTTCTTTTCCGCTCGTAGTATGAAAGAGGATGTATGAGGGCAAGTATGATGGATGCAGATCGATGCATGTGAGGGACGGGGCCCTCCTCGGCGGGTCAGCTCAGGCGGGGTCGCGGCAGTAATGCTAACGTAGTTCCCGTGACCCCGCCATTCAATGGGATCGGAAAGAGGAACACCATGGTGGTTTTCGTGCTACCCACTCCCGGCGCTTCTCGTCGGGGAGTCCCACACTCTCCTTAGCCTGAGCCCCTTTAGGGGTCCAGCCTGGGGGGTTAGCCCGTAAATTGGTTTCCATCATGAGTCAAAAAAAAGAAGGAATATTTTTTTTAAATAGGTACAATGAGTGAAATAAGTTAGCTACTTACATACTATTAATGACAATCATCTTTCCCATTAGTGCCTCAATTGGTAGACTGACTTAAATACAGACGACAGTAACAAAATTTCGTTTATGTGTTTATGCGTTAATGCGAGGCTGCATGGCTAATGTAGCATCTTACCAGATTTGACAGTATATTCGCGTTTATCGGGCAAATAATGCTGTAAATTATGTTGCATTACTAAAGTATTCCTATCAGTACTGTGAAACTTGTTTGTGATATTATCTGAGATATAATTCCTCTTTTCCAGAGATTCCAAAAGTAATTTTATACCAGACTCAACATTGAAACAATGCACATAACATCCAAAAATGACCTTTACCGATTTTAACCTAATTCACTTTACACCCCATAGTTTACTTCAACGCCTTTGCAGCCAGAAAATTAATATGTGCCGAAGTCATTACTCGTAAGTAGTAACTTAATGCAAGTTTTCCGTGCCAATCCACCGACCATAAGAACCCCTGTGACCTAACCTTAATGTAACACTTGACCCCAATTCTGAAGCAATTTTTTTATGAACAATGTTCGTAAATTAGTTTTGAAGCAGACACTCAATTTATCGTTATAACGAATAAACAACAGGCGAAATAAGGACAGAATATTTTAAATGTTTCCTGAAACTTTTACACAGCTAATTAAGTTGAAACGGTGTTACCTTACACCAGTTTAAATGTACAGGATTTATACATTAGACATTCAACCATGTTTAGGTTTTTGTAAATTCTATTTCAGTTCTGTTTTACAGTACCTAGTTCAAAATTAACACTTCATATCGTGACTACATCAATTCGTCATTATCATCATATCAACCTATGCCTTTTTTACGTTACCTTACTACTTGACTACTACTTTACTATAGTCTTACCCTTCAAATAGTTAAAAGCTCGTGCCCAAGAGCGAAGCGGGTCAGTACATACCTACGAGTATATAAAGAGCTGATGACGATAGTATCAGACTATAGACGTCCACTGCGGGATAAGCCTGGCTTAGGTTACTATACTCATCATCATCGACCTAGCGTTATCCCAGTTGCATCCAAGACTTTTCGCCTTGGAGCCCGAGGTTCGCGGGGTTAGCTTTTCTACAGAGCGACTGCCGTCTGACCTCCGCAGCCAAAGGGATAGCGATATTCCACAGTTTAGACTAGTATAAGTTTATTTGAGGGTACTGACTCCCCGTAACGACTGTCAATGATCTTCATGACAGCCGGGACCGACGGTTTAACGTGCTCTCCGAAGCACGGGGCAAGCGATTATTAACAATTTAATACGCGCTTAACTTCGAAAAGTCATTGGTGTGGTGCGCGCCGTGGATTCGAACCCGATACCCTCTGCATAGCAGTCTGTTGGTATATCCACTCTGCTATCGCTGCCTAAGTTTACTATACTATACCGTGACAAAAATATCGGTTTACTGACGCTTTGTCCGTTCAGTGAACGAAATGTTACCGTTTTCCAATGTTTCATTAGCACTAAAATTTGTATAAAGATTGGCTGATAAACGGATCCAGAACCAAACTGCATGTAAATTTGAAACCATATCAGGCACATTCGGATCTTACGTAATTTATTCTGACACTTTTGTTTATATTGAATTTAATGGATATTTTGTCAGAATAGTCTGGCAATTTTGGCATCATTATTTACGCCGAGGTAACGACAACAAAATATTTCAGACAGCTTAGCTAAGTAGTTTATTAATGCCATAAAATAAAGTCGAATAAACTTTTATATACATCACAAAATTAAAAGCACTCTGTTTTTTTTTTTGCGATGTGTAACGTATCTCGATCGCAGCATACAGAGGTGGATACGTTCTGTTTTATGTACCCCGCGTTTCAGCATGGCTTACACCAGTATAAGCAATTGCTGCAAACATATTTTTCAGGCTGCACGAAAAACATATACCATGTAACAGACTAAAGGTACTTTTACTTTGTGTCTTGTAAATATTTAGTATTTGCTGTTTAGAATGACAAATGTAAAAAATAAGATTTTTTATACAAAACATAATAAACGTTTTCACGTGAACATGGCGCCAAATCATTTTGAACTTCAATAACACGTAGCCGAAATGGTTAGAAGCCTTTTTTACTTGGCCAAGAATATTGTGTTAAAAAAGGTCGATCTCATTTCTATATCAAATGTCGAAGCCGTTGCTTAGAAATAAATTATGAGATTTTCTATCAAAACGTAAATCCATCTATGCGCGTTCGTAGAAAATGTTACTAAAATTTGTTTGTAGACTTTATATGTGTACTAAAAGCCCTTTTAATTAAAGCCCTTTTAATTTTCTAGTACGGTACGGTGTAATGTTACTAGTTATACGAGTAAGTAAATGTTTTGACAGTAACATCATTTATCTTTGTGTGATGAGCACGATAATTCATTGTTTTGTCATGCAGTTTCGAAAAAGTACTTACGTTTATCGATTGTATGAATACCATAGTAGGTACCTACAATCTGAACTTACATGCAGGCTCTGCTTAGTTTGAGATCAGATTGTTGTGTATGAATTATCTAAGATTCTTATCATTATCTTATACTAATATATAACGATGAAGAGTTTGTTTGATTAGTTTGTTTGGTTGGTTGAACGCGCTAATCTCAAGAACTACTGGTCTGATTTGAAAAATTATTTCAGTGTTAGATAGCCCATTTATCGAGGAAGGCTATAGGCTATATAATATCGCGCTATAAGCGACGGGAGCGGAGCAGTAGCCTTAAATAACGCGGATGTAACCGGGGGCCTCCTCTGGTACTATTATAATTAACTTTTACATCTAATTCATAGAGATATGTGCAAACCGTGTAATACTTATCATATAGAATCCAAAAACTAATCTACATTACAAAACAATAATTACTTTATCAACAGACTCAGTCTAAGATTAATATCTATTCATTCTTCAATTCACATTTGTTCCAACACATTTTGAAACCAAATGCATCTTAAAAGGTTTTTCATTTGCCTGTATCTATATAATATTTTTTGACAGCTAACCGTAGAACTAAACTTCGAATTGGGTATGTTTTAGTACTTGTTTTGTAACAACCAGAATGATTATTATACAATTCTCCTGTATTACTCATGATAGAATTCCCTTCAATCCTATTGAAATCAAAGCCATTAAAATTAAATTGTTCATAATTTTCAACAAACTATAATGCTAGCATGCCTCACATTTCTCGACCCTACAACCGTAATATCTTGACACCTGCCATCAATACAATGTCCAACAGATTAGTACTTTCAGCAGTTTCAGCAAGTTACAAAGGCCAACATAAACTGGACAATGGTTGCATGCAATGAAAGAGAAATATAAAATTGTTTTGCTTGTATTGTATTTGAATTTAGCTATGTGCTTACGTGACTAAGAAAGCTTACCTTTTTTATTTACTATGTTTATTGTATCTACTTAAAAAATAGAAGTAAGTCAAGTTTTTATAATTACTGCACTTGACACAATAGCCAGTGATTTATGATAAAGGTATAAATATATGGCACATGTAATAACTTATGCTGTAGAAGCATTAGTAGTCGTAAGTTATTAAGTATTATTAAATATATACCTATTACGGTTTTAAAATTACCTGGATTGTGTATGGCTGTATTTTGCTTTATTATGAAACACGGCCGGTAGGTATAGCCATAATTTATAGAAAATATTACGGGTAAAATTAACTATGAAAACTACAAACATAAATGTAAGTATATTTCGTTATTGGCGGCTATAACTTTTCTTTGCTGTTAATTGGAGTCTTTATAAAATCATGGTTCCTCATAATCTTCAGCCCTGTATATAAACTGTTCCATTGCTGGACACTGGCTATTTTTAACATTGAAAAGGGCAAGGTCCTCTCAGGCACACAGGGTTAACTCACTCACGATGATTTCCTTCACGTTTAGCAAGTGATAATCAACTGTTTAATATGGAGTGTCTTCACACAAATTGAGACTGAAAGTAGATTTGTGTTACCCCGAATTTAACGCATGCAAAGCCGCGGGCAAAACCTAGGACGCACATAAGAAAATTAAATAAGAAAATACAGTAGCAAAGAGGGAAACAATTGTAATTTCTAAACTCGAGTGTCTATATCCAGATTTTGATTAAATCAGCCATTTATATTATCGGCTGTATATCCACATAATTAAACAAAATCTTCCAAACCCGAACAAAACAATTTCGCATATTATTCCAAAACTTCATTTGAACTAATCTTGGCATTTCCACGTTCTGAATTATAAATAGTACCACAAGTTCACACATCGTGAGAAAAGACATGTGGTGATGTCAATAACACCACACCAGTTGCCGATCAATAGATTACATAAATAGACCTGTAAACTACGCTGCAAGTTGGTAGAATGCAATGTAAATATTTGAATGGGTATAATTATAAATTTTATAATTGAGACATTCAGTGTGAATTCGAAGAGATCTTAAGGAGTATAACTAAAGAATTAGTAGAATAGTAGCTATTCCACAGAATCATTGACTAATTGCCGAAACCCAAAACGATCACGTAGATAGTTTAATTACTCTGCAACGTTTTCTAGGCCCGAAGAGATAAGACTTTTCGTGACCAACAATTCATCTAGAAACCAGATTGACTGATTTATTCTGTCCTTAGTTGTCACGGGCTTGTCTATGTATGTTCAGAAGATCAATTTTGCGTCAATAGAGCAATCGGGTTGCTTTAGGTTTTAGACCTAGGACAAAGAACAATACAAGAGGAATCAAAATAGTAAATAGTAACCGGAGCTATAAAAGTCTGCTGATTTATGTTTCAATAACTAAAAAGTTATAGAAAAGATAATACCCAATTAAAAAAAATACACATATTTCTACAGAGCATAAAAATAAACGATAAAAGAACGACATCTTTTTCAAGCGTCTACCTATGTCTAATTTTATTAAAGATGTCCAAAATAATCGTTTGTATCGATACAGCGTATCGATACGTATCGCAACCAATCGTATCGATTCAGCGATATATCGCAACGTCTTGTAGCGATATATCGATATTTATCCAATTTTTAAACAGGTTAAAATAAAACAAAGGTATATTAGTTCAAGCAGTTACAAATAATTTATTTCTTAAAGATGGAAGTTATACCTACCTATTACAATATTTTACAATTGCCATTGAGAGGCGGTAAGGCTACGTAAAAAGAAGAGTTTAGACAGGCGTTGCGGATTTAAGCGATTGCGTCTATCTGAAAGTGTGTTTCCGGCTAGAGAAAACAAGCGTACCGATGGCACTGAAGTCGCAACCACGGATAAATATCGAAGAGCCAAATTACTGAGATTAGGCCAAATACTTAGTCTAGTGTTCCAATACAATATTGGATTTTCATTTCTGTCCATACTTTAGTGGTTCTCTGAGATACAATTTTAAAATGCCTTCCATTCCTTCTCTAGGTACATTTTTTGAAGATTCAGAAACCAACTGTTTGTGGAACTTCCATATTGTATTGCTTTGTTGTGTAGATGAAACGTTTATTTCTTGATATTCACTAGACGAAGTAGAAGGTGTGGCAACAGTTGACTTTAAATAATCTGATATATCATTTAAAGCTTTAGCACAAGCCTGAGCGTCTGTGAAATAAATTTTCTTGAACCTGGGATCCAAAATTGTAGAAATGGCCAAAATATGCACTTTTTCAGAATTTTTGAATCGTTTATTAATTTCGCTTAATATTTTAGCTTTAAATTCTGAGCCAATATCTGATATTTCAGACTGATTTTCTGAGTTGGCCAATTCAATGGCCTTAGACATACAATATATTTGATTCGATATTATTTACCTGGAGATACGATATATCGATGCGTATTGTATGGTTGTGTATCGATGCAAAATATCGATATATCGCATTGCTATGTATCGATACAGCATAATATCGATTCGTATCGCTCATCTTTAAATTTTATACGTATATCAATTATTATCTAAATTTATTTTTAGCAATGAAAAATATTTCTATTCTGTAAAAGCCGAGTATTTATCAAATACATAGATTGATACAATATAAAATAGTTCGTAGTATGGAGGATTATTTTCTTTACCTTTTATTCTAAAATATGACTGTTTTGCTATAAAATCATAAACCTACTTCGTAAAGATAAAATTCGTATAGTGCTGCAAAGCTACTCACATTATAAATGCAAAAGTGCCTTTGTTTGTTTAAATGTTTCCTTTCGCGTGAAAACGGAGCATCGAATCTAGACTTTTGGTATAGAGATATTTGAAGGACTGGAGAATAATGTATTAAGCTAATTTATGGCGGGGGCAGCCGAATGCAAAAGCTGGTACTTAATAAAAATAAACAGTTACCCAATATATTTCACTCTTTTATTTGGTACAAGAAAATATAAATATATTATACTAACTGAGCCTCTTATATGTATAGTATGTCCTCTCTTCTGTACACCAGATAACATATCTGTAAGATTAATGATCATCGGTTAAGAAGTCAATGTGTAACAAACAAACAAATTCACATCTGTCTTACAAATGATGAACTTTTACCGTAAACCTTACTTTTAACCTTAAAACAGACATCACGCAAACCAGTTAAAGATCTGTACAACTTTCTCAAATAAATTACAAGAAAGTTACAGCAACATACATAATTAACGCTGTAAATTAAACAAAATGAAATGTCGTCCTGCCATCTTTGAAAAGTGTTCTGGACGTGAAATAATGTGCGACTATTCTTCACTTGTTTGTTGCCAGGATTAAGGTCGTATATCTTACTAATTAAAGGCATACACGCCTCAGTTTCGCGTCGTATTAGACCTCCCACGTCATACCAAACGGATTCCTTAGTCCTGCTCGTGATCTTTCATAGAAATTTCTTAGCAGTTGTCTGATATTTGGACTATTTCTAAAACAAAATCTCTTCCTCGGCTCCGCCCGCGCGAATTACTCACATAAACTTTCCTCAAGAAGAAAATACACATCTCTGACTTTTCGAAGTTATGAGTGTATTAAAAATGTTAATTATCGCTAGCCTAATAATGTGCCCTTAGAGGGCAATAGGCTCGCCACCTATTACATACATTGGGACCGAAACATAACTGGAGAAGTGTAGGTGTGTAATACACCTCTGCCTACCCCTTCGGGGACAAAGACCTGAAGTTATGTTATGTTATGTTTCCTCAAGAACCAAACTGTCTTAGGGTGAAAACGGTACAAAAATTATTGCGTTCAAACAGACAGGCGGCGCGCGGCGGAGACTTCATTTTATAATATACTAGATAATACCCGCGGTTACACCCGCGTTATTTAAGGCTACTGCTCCACTCCCGTGGGCCATAGCGTGATGTTATATAGCCTATAGCCTTCCTCAATTAGTGACCTATCTAACACTGAAATAATTTTTTAAATCGGACCGGTAGTTCCTGAGATTAGCGCGTTCAACCAAACAAACTCTTCAGTTTTATATATTAGTATATTAGTTTAGATATTAATACGGAATATCTTCTATCTCGATAACATAGAAGCTCCTGCCCCTTTTGGGTGTTTTCTTCCTCGAGTAGACCGCTGTAAACCAGTTTTATAGCTTTGTTTTGCGTTTACGTGAATGTCACACAAAGAAATTGGGTAAACAATTTATGGCTCTTATGATATTGGAAGCAGTTTTATGATGTTTTTCTGCAGATAAACAGTTTCATGTTCGGACACTTGAAATAATTTTAAACTTGGCTATGCAATACAAAAGTTTGCTACGACCATGCATTGCATGCAACACGATAAAGTAAGAACGAGCTACCTAAACAAGTGTTATCACATAGCTAAACTAAGGTGTGCAATCGAGTCAATATTTTCTAACAGAAACATCGATATTTGCTGACTCAGCCAAAAGCGACACACATCAAACATTAATTATTGCGAACCTATTTTCGATGTGCTGTCATCTAGTGGAAAGACCAATAGACTGCTAAACATCTCGGGTACTGGCCAGCAGAGGGCTAGTGACTTGGTTTGTGTGTAATATCAAAAAATAAACCTCGTTTTGAAGATGTCCATTTCAATGGATAAAAAGTACTGGCAAATACTTGCAACACCAGAAACAATCAAAACGCGCATCTGTGCTTATCTATGAGTATATACAGCATAATTGACACCTTGTAAGTTTACATCAGTGAATTTCGTTTTCTCCTGATTTTCTTGCGACGTCAAATCATCATCAGCCCTGTATATATACTGTCCCACTGCTGGGCACGGGCCTCTTCTCTCTATGAGAAGGGTAAGGCCATAGTCCACCACGCTGGCCAAGTGTGGATTGGCAGACTTCACTTGGTAAGCAAGCTATAATTAACAAAGTAATACGCACTTAACTTCGAAAAGTCATTGGTGCGTGCCGTGGATTCTGACCCGAGACCCTCTGCGTAGCAGGCTGTCGGTCTCTCCACTCGGCCATATCTCGGCAAATATAAGACAATATTCCTTAACATCTGATTTACATTTAAAAAGATACATCACGATTAGTAGGTACAACCGTTTTGAGATTATGTGCCACAAACACGTTTTACAGTCAAAGACTATTTCGATAAACGGGCATAGAAAATCCGTATAGTACCTATAGTTCTATTTCTTGTCGACAGTATGTAGTAACACTTTTCCATACTTTACTAAACATGATGACCACAGACACTACATTAATGAAACTATATTTTTTAAAGGACTTGAGATCAAGATTCATAGTCATGGCTGTTCTTTAATTCCCATTGGCAGACATTCTTGTCGGCGGTCGAAGAATTTTTTAATAAACGCAATAAGTTGGACGGAAATGTGAATGGAATTGAGGGTAAATTTTAAGCTATTTTTGTATAAACATATTGAAAATTATTAATAACGTGACGTAACGTGTGTAAATGTTTTAGGGTACACATGTTTGTTTAATTTGTATTGTTTTGCGATAGCCAGCTTTAAGCTTGTTTTTCCTTGTTCTTGTTTATTATATCCTGAAAATCATATTTTAGAGTTTTAGTTTGATATATGATTGAGTTTGTACAGTGACAAATTCTTATGCCAACTGGCGTAAGAATTTGTCACTGCTACTAAACATATTACTGATATAGTTTTGTCTGAATCATTTCCTCTTACTTTTAGTCGCATTTTTACTGCACGGTTGGCGTAGTAGTTGAAGCGGCCGCCTCGCCGATTGACACTGCGCCAAGTGTTTTCTGAGGGTTCGATTCCCACGCAAGACAACAATTTGTGTGATTCATAAATTGTTGTTTTGGAGTCTGAGTGTTCATTGTGTCCGTTAGTTGCGTGTTTGTAAATGTCCCCGCGACACAGGATTTAGTCCTAGTGAGGGACTTGTGTTTTATTTTTTAAAGAAAATAAAATTATTGACAGTAGACAATCAGAAAGTTACACCGGCACAGGGTCGTCCTTTTGTTCAAATTACCTTTATTTTCAAATAATTAAACGAAATAGACGCCTCGCATACATTTTAGGACTATTAGATATCAAACCATGATGAGACATCATGACATTCATCACCCTATCTAACTTATACCACAAGTTTTTCAAGGTAGTAGAGCGTTGCTGACTTCAGCATGAATGGGCCGGCTCGACCGGGGAAGTACTACACTCTCACAGCAAAATCGACGTAAAGTAACAGTACCTAAACTGTTGCGTTTCGTTCGGTGAGTGAGAGTGCCGGAGGCCCTATCCCCTATTCCTTCTCCCTCATCCCACTCCTCATCCTATCCCTTTTTCCAACCCCATGGGGCGGCAACGCACTTGTGACTCCTGTGGTGTTGCTTGTGTTCATGGGCGGCGGTAATTGCTTACCATCAAGCAATTCGTCTGCTCGTTTGCAGCCTATTATCATAAAAAAAAAAAAAAAAGTTACACAAGATATTATAACTGAAATATAGTATATGTTTAACAAATTATAAGACATGATAAAACATGGATCGAAGAAATAATTTTATAATATTTTCAGTTTATTAATTTATTTTTAACAAAATGAACTGAAAAGTCAAACAACAGCCTCGTACTAAAAGTTTCGATTATTTATGAAAAGTTTATGAAACAAACTTTATTTAAACATATACTTACAAAGTCCAAAATCAATTTAAATTCAATATAAATACAAAGTCCAAAATTAAATATAAAATCTGAAAACTTAGTCGTGATTTCTTGTGGCTGTTATCATGATAGATAAATAAAGTTATTATTTTCGTTTTTTATAAGTTAATAAAGCAAATTAAAAAAAAATACTTTTATTGAAACTTATGACAACAGCAAGAATTTTTACTTTATGTCATTCTTGGTCGCGTTGGGAGTTTCTAGGTCTCCATCTGTCTTTCCTGAATGAGTCGGATATAAGCAGGCGGAGACGAAGTTCGACGGAGGAACGACTACATTCTTTTTTACTCGTTCCATATCAATTTCCGTCTGACTTGCTCCCATCCTAAAGGCTGGCACTTGTGGCTCTTCTTGTGTTGCGGGTGTCCATGATCCGTCTTCTCGATTGCTACCTATTACATAAAAAATAAAATAAAAACATTTTTTATGTTAAACGGTTTTATTACAATAAAAATATGTAGTTAGATTATGTACTAAAAGCTAAAAAATAATTCGGTAAGTCCTAGCTACCAGATCGCACCAATCTTCTCATCAACCTGGGGTATTGATCAGATAAATATAAAATCGTTGGGCGTAGCGTATCCGACGGTAAACATTTTGATAGAAATTTCACGCGCATTGAGGTATTTGTGGAAAATATGTAGGTAATCCGCCATTTTGTGGCGGCGGTCATCTTGGATTTTTCATAGTGAGCTCTATTCTACCAACCAAGCCCTTTCATTTGACACCCATATTGAGGTTGTTGTGAAGAAATATGTGATCCGCCATTTTGTATCGGCGGCCATCTTATATTTTTCATGATAAATTGCATTCTACAAATCAAGCCCTTTCATTTGATACCCATATTGAGGTTGTTGTGAAGTAATATGTGATCCGCCATTTTGTATCGGCGGCCATCTTGGATTTACAATCATAAGGAATATATTATGTTGTATTGTCATCAAGATTAAGAGTGTGTACCAAATATCAGATCAATCTGTCATCAGGCAGGGGGTAAAACTCCAATGACTAAATTTGACCCAAACAAACAAATAAACAAACAAATAAACAGGTCAAGCTAAGTAAAACCGTTTAATAATAAAACCGTTTAAAAAGGAGGACCGCTGAAACAAAAATATATCTAAATCAGAGGAAAAAGAAGCCACGCTTTTAAACGTATAGGATTTTGTAAGTTACTAACGGACTTTCTCTTCTGTTTTTGGGATAAGTCTTCCCTTAACAACCCTGCTGGGGGCTCAGTAACCGTGGCTTGGACACCCACGGTGAAGCTACGGTGGATCCCAGGAGTGGATGCTTCCCGTGGACCTGGCGCCCCCAAAATGGCGTGGAAGCTGTGGTTTTAGTGGGTATTACGGCCTTGCACTCCAGCAGTTGAGTCCCTCATACCCCTCGCTTCTCTATCTTGCATAAATGCATATCCACAGCGAGGAAAAAATAAAGTATTTCTATACTAATATTATACTACAGAATTGTCTTTCGTATAACCTTTATTTATTTACTGTGCAATGACTATATTGTGTTAAAAAGCGATGAATGATAGTAACATACTTAACGTTGCGGGTTTTGCAAATTAACTGTACTATTTATACAACATTCAGATAAGATTAGATCTTAGTAGCGAAAGTTAAATCGTTCAACTCTTTCAATTAGTTACTTGCTAATAATATATTTTTATGGTAGCATTATATACATTACGACCTGGCCACAGACAATTCGTAATTGACCTGGGCGCTAAAAAACGTCGGGAAGACGTTTCTGAGAAGTACCTAATAATTTTATTTACTGTCCAGAAAAAGTGAATTCTCTGCATGAAGTTTTATCTGTATAATGGTCAAGCCATAAAAGCATTTCACTGTTTATGCCTCCCAAGTCTGTATTTTGGATCTAGCCGGGATAAGGCTTTTTTTGATCGAAAGACTTCTTCTGTTATTTTTCTGAAATAGGGCTCTTAAATATTCTTAATCTTATTAGAACAGATGAAACTGATCCCGTATCACCGAAGGGAGTGCTTCTATTATAAATTCTATTCAAGTATGATGTCTTCTTAAGTGATAACAATTTATGTTGCTGGTAAAGAAGAACACTTATTGTTACAGGAATTCATTATCTCTGCTCTACCTACTAAAAATAATAACTACTCGTATTATATTTAAACACATATAGTGGAACTAACCGTAGACACAAGAAGAAAACAGTCTTGCGGATGTTTCATTAATCTTCTTCACTCCCATCCATCCGCTGCCTGCAACCCCAACAAGTTCGTCGGTTCACCTTGCGGGAGGTCTACCTCTACTACGATATTGCGTGATGTCTCATCATCCTCCTAGCGTTATCCCAATTTCAATCTGGGGTCCACTTACTAGTCTAACCGGATTTGATTGAATATTAGCTTTTTCACGGAGCGACTGCCTGTCTGACCTCCGCAACGCGAAGGGATAGCGATATTCCATGGTTTAGACTAGTGTCAGTTTATTTAGAAGGTACTGACGCCCTATAACGACTGGCAAAGATCTTCATGACAACCGGGACCGACGGCTTAACGTGCTCTCCGAGGGACACGCGATAATTAACAATTCAATACGCACATAACTCCGAAAAGTCATTGGTGCGCGCCGTGGATTCGAACCCAATACCCTCTGCATGGCAGTCTGTTGGTATATCCACTCGGCTATCGCTGCCTTGATGTCTACTATAACTTAATTTAAAAAAACTACTGCTTTCAGTGGGCACATGAAACGACTTATTAGGACAAGGATAAACGGCACGCTGTCTTTAATATTAAAGTGCTACACATGGCAGGCAACCATGGTGGAATAACAAATGCCGAACAGGGCAAGGTGCAACTATGAAAGGTCTTGACCTTCATCGTTCTATCGTTATCCCGCTTCTAGAGAGACTTCTTCTAGACTTCTAGAGTCCACCGCCAATTTAAACCAGATTAGCCAGAAAATTTTTAGGTTGTATCAGTTGTCTGGCAGCTCTTGTCTCCTTTCTAGTAGAACCATTCTTTTTTCTACAGTATCTGCTTTCTTTCCAATCGTATTGTATAAAGCAGCAGACAGACATAACCGTCCGTATAAATGGGTACACAGACAGATGCACTCTTGGATGCAACCGGGAAAACGCGAAGATACTGTTTTCTACAAATAAGCATATAACAAAGTGGTTCTTTTGATTATCACCAATCGCAGCGCAATTTAAATTTCCATTTCCAACGTTCCTCCAAGAATTATAAGTCGGCCGGTCATTAGTTTTCGATTTCAAATTAAAATTAATTGCTCTGCATATTTTTACACCAAGTTCTCGACTTTAATTAATTTCCTTTGGTCACAACATTCTTAGAATTGATTATGCCTACTTCTTCAAAATTATATTTCTATTTATATAAGTTTTCTTTCAAGTTTTTTATAAATATTAGTCTTATGATCAATTTGTTTCGTGATTGGTTTTTCTGTTTTGACGAAACGTAATGGCGAAGTGTGGTGGCGGAAAAATAAATTACATTTGATATTAAAATGTTTGCAAAAATAAAACTGTTTACATCAAAGCAATTGTTTAATGTATGTTATGCTTTGAAGCTCTCTGAAAGTTATATTTATAAACGTTATAAGAAGTTATACGATAGCAAGTAATAGAACTACTGACACTTAACGTTGTTGCCTAGTTTACATTGGTAATAAAAAGTTGTATTTTAAAATTTTACAAAAGCGTCAGTAATACTACATACTTAATAATTACAGTAAGATGACATAAAATGATACGGCTCTGGTCTCTCAATTGCAAATAGCTGAAGCGATTCCAATTTTGATCGAGAAAAAAATCTACTCCAGATCGACACAAAATTTTCAGCACAGATATAAAAAATATAAAAATTAAATCGTAAGTTAGCAACATATTAAACTCCATTTCTTATTACATTATATACAGGGTGTCACAAGACCCATCACTAAGCAGAAGTCTACTCGTTGTGGACGTCATGCCAAGTCATTCTAACCAAAAATTATACCTGGGAAACGGATTTTTTTTAAGTTTTCACATTTTTTAAGCCGCAATTAAAAGCGCGCGCGTTCAATGCTCGAAATACCTACCTATCCATGGGGTTATAGGGCATCTAAAGAACATATTGGCGGGGTAAATGCATCGATTTTGTACCTAATTATAAGAAATCCATACTAACTTTGAGCCTCAATATCTCCTGAACCAGTGATTTCCCAGGTATGGTGCCGAAGTAAAAAAATTTCGTAGTGATTGGTACAACATGGGATTTCAGTTTTCGTTAAGGGTCTTTTTACACCCGGTACCTATATTGGTTTAGAGCTATTGTAGCGTTTAAGTAAAATTCAAAAAAGGCCAGTGCTAAGTCGAAATATTCTGTAGTAAAAGTTGTCAGAATGATGTACGAGAAAATGAGCAATAAATAGTATCAAGGAATCCTCTTAAGCCCTGATTAGGAAACCACATAAATGTAAAGTAGTCCTTCTGAATGTATTAAAAAACATGCAAGCAGCAATCTAAATACCTACATATATATCTATAGGTACAATATCATAACCCATTTCCATAATGCTTACACGTGGAATATAAAAATATAAAATTACACCATTGCCATACTGCATGTAATTGCGATAAGCATAACATGAAATGCTCTTTAAAAATATATTTATTTTTTTGTAAAATAAACCGACTATTTAAAATTATACAACAAACCTATTCAAACACACTACCATGTATAATCTGAATAAAAAACTTATCCCACACGTCCAATAAAGAGGTTCATTAATTCTAAGAAATGAAAATATATAATCACTAGCTGTTGCCCGCGGCTTCGCGCGCGTTTCATTCGGTGTAACAAAAATCTACTTTCATTCTCAGTTGTGACACTCCTGATTATTCTAAAGACTTACACTCTATAGGGTAGAAAATAACTCGGTATGTATTCATGCATTATCTACCGTTAGATATCTACCGAAAGGTACATAATAACATCACCTTGCATACATTCAAATGTCAAAGCCATTTTCCAATAAGTACATGTCCAATATATATCTATAAATACTTTCGCATTTATAATATTAGTAGAGAAAATTGTTGCAGCCGTTTAAGCGTAGTATATAATTATATTAGTTTATACCTATATGCGAACAATTTAATCACCATGCGCAATATGGCCAATATGACATTATGTATGATGTGACAGTACTGACAGATATGCTATAACACTTGCGCAGTGCACTCAACTATTACAGCGCATGCGTTCTTACTTCCAAGAGGTAAATGCTTAGTAGACTATATAAAATGTGTGCCTTACAAACTTCTACCCTCCCTACAATCCCTCCCAGTTTAATTTTTGCAACTTATGGTAGCCTTTGTCTGTCTCCATGGCCCAATATATCTCTGTATTAATTTTCAACAAAATCGGTTCAGCCGTTTTAGCGTGAAAACGGAACATACATATATACACACTTTCGAATTTATAATATTAGTAGGGATTCAAAACAAAAATAATACATGCACTGATTAATATACTAATTTAGCACCTACATGCCTCTAGCAATGTTACAGTAATTCAGTAAAAAAACATTACTCACAACTTTTTCCATCCCTTCTCAGAAGCCTATTTCTTCAATTCTTCATAAATTACCCCACAAATAGAAATATGCCTGTTTTTATACTGTGGTTTATTAAATGAAAGCGTAATCGCAATGTAGTTATTTTTTTATTGTGAATATTAAAGTGGGTTTGTGTTGTTTATGATCCGACTGACCTATTAGTCAGCCATGTCATAATGTTAGCTATTAACAATGAATCATGGCGATGCAACATTGCTTTATGAGTGGTAGGCGCTTTTTATCAGAGTACTGCCAAAGGGCAAGTACAGAATTATGATAACTTTGATAAGTAAATATTTTTACTTAAATTGGAATAAATAATAATCACGACGATTTCTGCAGCTTTACTACAAAACGAAGACTAAATATAGCAGCAGACTCGCCTAAGATTTACACTATTTTAAACTCAAGTTTGGCAATAGTAAATAAGTAAATCTTAGTGAAATAGGAGAGCTGCAACACTTTCATGAACCACTTTTCCCTTTTAAAGACAGCAGCAACTGCGTTGAAGTAATTATGTACCTATGCGTTTATGCATGGCTTCATGGCTAATAAATTTAATCCGAGGTTCGCGTCTTACCAGTTCAAGGCGTTCGATCTCAGCAGTCCATAGATAAAATTGCAATATTATATGATAATATACTCTTTTTTGTAAAAACATACATATCATGAAGACAAACAACACAAAAGTAAACCGCAACCTTCGGCGTGGCAGTCGTTTACACTCCCGGGTCGTCAGTGAAACTGTAAACCTTGGTTTTTGACATTATCCGAGATTTTATTCCAGTGTGTCGAAGATTCCAAGAGTAAAATCTTATACGTGTGTATCTCGTAGGTATAAGATTTTACTCTTGGAATCTTCATCAACGTTGAAAGAGTGCACATAATTCCCTGTAACACCCTATAGTTTACTTCAAGGCCTTTGCAGTCAGAAAATTAATATGTGCCAAAGTCATTACATGTAAGTAGTAACTTAATGCAAGTTTTCCGTGCCAATCCACCCCTTTGACCTAACCTTAATGTAACACTTGACCCCAATTCTGAAGCTAATTTTGTATGAACAATGTTCATAAATTAGTTTTGAAGCAGACACTCAATTGATCATTATAACGAATAAACAACAGGCAAAATGAGGACGGAAAATTTCAAATGTTTCCTGAAACTTTTAGACACCTAATTAAGTTGTTTAAATGGTGTTACCTTACACAAGTTTAAATATACCTACAGGATTTATACATTAGACATTTAACCATGTTTAGGTTTTTGTAAGTTTAATTTCAGTATGTGAACAGAAATCTGAAATTATCGCTTCAACAGTATATCAGACTATACCTACATATCGTACCCTTCTTAAAGTACTTGATTGGACTGTAGCCTTACCCGATTAAATGTATAGTAAGAGATCCGTGCCGTGGCTCAGTTTATATAAAGAGCCGATGACGATTATGATGATCATATCAGACTTTACACGTCCACTGCTGGGTTTAAGCCTGGACAAATTCATAGCTTAAGCTAAAAAGTTTTGCTGATCTTCTCTAACTATACTTCTTGTAACAAAAAATCGGTTGACAGACGGTTTCGTCTGATCAGTGAGCGAAATTTTACAGTTTTACAATGTTTTATTAGCACTAAAGTTAGTATGACGATTGGCTGATAAACAGACCCAGATAGCGTTGAAGTCTGCTCTACTTTACCCTCTCAAAATTAAGCATAATATGTAATATCTTGACTGAAAAGAGTTATTATGACACAATTTTTTTCGAAGTCATTTCTAGTACTGATTAAATAAACGCTACACCGGCTTTGCTTTTTAAGTTAAACGTTGAAGAATATTTGAAACACGTATATATTTTTAAATAATATCTTATATATTTAAATAATTTATCGTCTCATCATCCTCTTAGCGTTATCCCAGTTTTCAATCTGGGGTCCGCTTTCTAGTCTAACCGGATTTGGCTGAATATTAGCTTTTCCACGGAGCGACTGCCTGTCTGACCTCCGCAACCCGAAGGGATAGCGATATTCCATGGTTTAGACTAGTGTCAGTTTATTTAGAAGGTACTGACGCCCTGTAACGACTGTCAAAGATCTTCATGACAACCGGGACCGACGGCTTAACGTGCTCTCCGAGGCACGGGACAAGCGATAATTAACAATTCAATACGCACATAACTCCGAAAAGTCATTGGTGCGCGCCGTGGATTCGAACCCGATACCCTCTGCATGGCAGTCTGTTGGTATATCCACTCGGCTATCGCTGCCTAAATAATTTATCGTCTATCTAACAATTTTTACCATAACGATCATCGCTTGGTAGAAAATAACGTCAGTCAAGCCCCCTAGTGAATAATAAAAACTTATCACAAATGTTTAAACAACAGTTTATTTTGCCTTTCCTTCATCCTAGATCACATCATTGTATGTACACCAATATTTAAATATTTGTTTTGTCCACAGATTTCAAAGTCGAAGGCTATCCAGTGCTCGTATATTTCCACGGCGGGGACTTCATACGAGGTAGTCCCAACAGCGTCAATCCTTTTCAACTTGTACTCAAACAAAGGGTAACTATATTTACTTCATCTATACTCTTTTTCAGCCTAATAAATGTACAAATGAGGTCGTAATGATAAAACACAATGTAGGTACTAGTTTCATGTTTGTCACGTATTATTCTGACATAGTCACAATAATACGTACAACTTTGTTTGCAAAGTAGGTCCAATTTGAATAAAATTAGGTTGATTGCAATCAACATTAGTAAATATTATTTAATAAAGAGTTTTACATGATTGCTGATAATTTAGACAACATATAATATATTCCTATATTTGGATAGCTCATTAATGTAATCAATGCGATCAAATATTCCCGATATGATGCTCAGAAAATAATGAGCGTCAGCTTACGATAATACTTGTAATAATCTCTAGCACATTATTTTTGGCCCTCTAACCAATATAAAAATTCATATACTAAAACATTAAAAAATAATTGGTTTTCTATTTCACAGGTGATATTTGTATCTGTTGCTTACCGTCTGGGCATATTTGGATTCTTCTCAACTTTAGACAACGAAGCATCAGGGAATTTTGGTCTTCTAGATCAAGTGGCTTCTTTGAACTGGGTGAAAAACAATATCGAAAGTTTTGGTGGCGACCCAGATAATGTTTGTATATTTGGACATGACGCCGGCGCAGTAAGTGTTACCTTACATTTGATATCTTCGTACTCATCCGGTCTCTTTGCAAAAGCCATAGCAATGAGTGGAAATGGTCTGGCTGCAGAGACGGTCAATATAGCTAGAAGAGAAATAATAACCGTTGATAAAGTGGCGAATTCATTCAGTTGCTTCCGAAAACCTACTTTTCAGCTACTGGATTGTCTTAGAAGAGTACCAGAACAAGCGCTTTTGGATATAGCAGGACCTCTGGGAGAGTGGAAGCCAATTGTTGATGGTGGATTCAGTAATATAACCAGCCCATTTCTACCAGAACTACCTAGCAAATTATTTAAGGATGATGTATTCTCACCAGTCCCACTCCTAGCAGGCTACACTAATATGGAAGATGGACTTTTGTTAGAAAAAGATGACAGCGGAGATTCTGGTATAAGTCAAAGAGAGTTTGACTCTATGAGAGAAGAAATTATTCTTTCAGACATTACTGTAGATAATGGTTCATGCTTTACAAATCAACATCATATTCAAGACGCAGTCGAATTTTTTTATAAGCCGATACCACCTACTACGAATGAGACAGTGCTAAGGAAATTATTCGTAGATTTTTACACTGATAAAGTACACGGTGCTACTACATACCAGTTGGCGAAAATTATAAGTGCACATGCCCCAGTTTATCTTTATCGATTCGATCTGAAACCCTTTTCAGACATAGCTAACGAGGGCCTACCGGACTGGATAGGTGTTCCGCACAATTTCGATTTAATATTCACCTTCGGTATGCCGTATTTGGCCCTGCCAGAGGATCTTAGTAAATGGGATTACAGAGATAAAAGTATTTCAGAAATAATTATGAGAATGTGGTCAAATTTCGCCTGGTACTCGAATCCCACAAACTCAGGTGTTATTATAGATTGGCAACCTTTTGAAGTGGAGAGACCCGGTTATTTGATAATTGACAGACAGAATTTTACAATGAGTAATCCGCAAACAGTTAATTACAAAGCCTTTGAGTTTTGGACGGACTTTTACCCTAAAGTTGTAGAAATTGGCACAAAGTATTGCAAAGAGATGACCGACGATTCCGGAGCGAATTCCATTGTCACAAATAAGATTATAAACAGTCTAATAATTTTATATTCTCTTATAGTTCTTCTTTCATAACGAAGGCATAAACAGTTGTAAAGCCACGGTTATTTTTGTATAGTCTATTGAGAAATGTATTTTAACTAAATCAATATTTCTTCAGTACCAAATGAAATATTTACCTTCCAAAGAAATATTCGTGCAAATAAAATTCTTCAAAATGTGTCGATGTTGTTTTTATTTGGGTGCCAAGAACCGAAGGCTGAAGGTCGCATTCGGAGGTCAATGTTTATAAATTACCAAAATATGCTCGTAAACGGTTAAGGTCGGTCTAGCACGTTTCATGCTTCTGACTTTACCGCTAAATGTGATACCGTCAACTTCTGAAGTATCTATAAACATGGAAGATCAATCTACTGATAAATATTGAATAAATAATTTATGTCTGTGGAGACATGATAGAGATACATCACTCAGCTTGGTTTTATTTACAGGGTAAATAGCTCCTTGGTTATCTCTCATTAGCTGTTGAGTATTATTTTCATTCCAGGTAATAAGCTACATTATTTTAGTTTAGGCTTATATTGCATAATTCACAAACATTCAAGCCAAGACATTCATAGGTAAATCCAAAGCACAAAACTTAAGCCAATTTAATCCAAAACCTACGTAGGCGAGCTAAAAGTTTATTGGAAAAATAAATTGTAGAGTAACGTTAACATAACCTATTTTCTAAGCAATCGTTTTCGTGCTTAAGGGCCATTACTCACAAAACTTACGAACGTTCAAACGTCAACCGTTGCGATACAGAGTGAAACAGCGTTTGGCAAATATTTCTGCACTCCATAAGTGTTGCAATGTAGGACAACCATTCCAAACATCGTTCTAGTATTTTGTACAGTTTCGGTACAGGCATTTCACAACTTTATTTTACACTTACAGTTTTGTTATAGTTGCTGGCTTAATTTAAACCTCTGTTAAATGTTGGAACTTTTAGATTATACTGGCTGCTGGGAAAGTTTTAATAGATAGAATTTCACATTTTATGGTTTCTGGTTTCATTTTCTTAACCATTTTTATTCCTTTATATTTGTGTATGTGGTAGAATATTATTAATATTATTATCTAAAACTTAGATAATAATAATAATAATATTCTACCACATACACACATCACCATCTAGTCCCAAGCTAAGCAGAGCTTGTGTTATGGGTACTAGATAATGGATGAATGAATACATAATTATATACTTTTTTTTTGTAAATACATACATATTATACATAAACACGCCCAGACCAAGACAAACATCCATGTTCATGCACACAAATGTTAACTAGATATTATTAGTTACCTCTTAGTAGCCTATTATGTACATATTAACACTAGAATTTCGAGATAGTAACTATAACGTACGCCCGTATCGTACGTACGATCTTGTAGGATGAACTATCGAAAGGTTATAGTCAAATACGTGTTTGAACTAGATTATGCAGCAAACATAACGTGTAACATCATAAATTCATAATGGATAGGCATAAAGGACACCCAGGCACACTTGGAGCACACTACGTTTACTTTGTCCTGTGTGGAAATCATACGTAAAAAGTAATTATAGTGAACACGAAAGTTTAAATTCCTATATCATACTCATAGCTTTTTATTTTTTTATAGACTCACGCCTTTATCCCCGAAGGGGTAGGCAGAGGCCTTAATATTACACCCACATTTCGCCATGAATCTTTAGGTCCCACGTGATAGGGGGCGAGCCTATTGCCGTTACCGGGCACATCACCAGACTCCGTGCTGCTACTGAGAATTCGTCATCGAATTCGTCATCGAACCCGGGACCTCCGATCAGCATTCGCATACGCTATCCACTGGACCACGGAGGCAGTACATTCCATATACTCACAGCTCTTGTTGCAATATAGGAATTTAAACTTTTGTAGTCATTTAATCAGTACATCCGTGAACATGGCACTGCAACAGTGGCGAAATATCGGTTACTCCTAACAAAGGTACGTGGTATATATCTTGGTGCAATGTCGAGGATGTCGCCCAAATCACTGTGATCTTGATTCAACCAACTCTAGTGCAATTTCCGCAGACACACTAATGGTAATCATACATCACCTTTGCAATCGGTATCTTTGTCCATTACTTTAGTTGAATAAACAAATGAATAAATATGCATAATATCTGCATATACCTATCTGATTAAAAATACCGTTTAAGGACGGGTTGTAGACGTTACATGGCTCTTGAGAACATTATGGACAATTCTCAAATATACAGGTTTCCTCACGATGCTTATTTATTTTATCACTCGCAAAAATGTGTGTTGGTTAGTCTAGTATAACACGTTAATTGTAAAAAATTTATAAGATGTGATGGTTTTCCTTCTAACTTCATTGTTAATGCCATTATTTGAACCAGTTTACCAACACCCAAATGCAACGGTGTAGTTAGTAGGTAGCGCTCACAGCGAGACTTGGCTTGCCGATCGTAACAGGTCGACAAAGTTAAGCAACTAACACACGTCACAACTTGGATGGGTGACTGCGTGTGGCATTTACATCAGAGCGCTACCGTGCTTCGGAGGGCACGTAAAGTTATCGCTCCTGGTTCTTGTCTCAGGGCAAGAATCGTTAGGCCATGTCGGAGGCCTTCGGGCATTCTGAAAACTCCGACACCAGAGTTGGCCACACACTCACACGAGAAAGAAAAGAAGTAGGAGTGACGTTAGACTATAATGAATAATAATTTTATTAAGGTTTAATATATAGCAAACGGCTCCTTAAAATATTTTAGGAAATCCCTAATGGCTTTGAATAGTGTTATCTGACGCTGGCTCATATATTGTATCAGACAGGAAAACCACATAAATTGTAAAAATATAAAACATCAAATAACGGCCTCTCCGAATTTTACTTCCTTCGATCTAGGTTCTACTTACATCTTACAGAGCATGTAAAAAAGGCATTATCAAGTAGTGTTGCCCAAATTCAGTCTTGGTCTTGCAGTCTTGGTCTTGTTCTTGCGTTTTTGCAAGACCAAGACCAAGAACAAGACCGCGTATTTTTAGCAAGACCAAGACCAAGACTGATCGTGCAAGACTTGAGCAAGAACAAGACTAAGCCTGCAAGACTCTTGCGTCTTGCAGCTAGGACTTAGCGCTATTTCACGGAGTAGTTAGGTGTAACAGTTCGGTGTATAGGTACGCTTAGGAATTCTATGAGACGCAAAAAACTGTATCAAAGAATATGAAAAACTGGACCAATGCGCATTACGACTAATAGGTACCATAAACATACCTACATAGCGAATAAAAAAATATCCATTAAAATCAAACTGAGTGCATACATAGTTATGTTTTAACCATCGGCACTTTGATAATGCGGCATCAAAGGTTTTGTACTTACTTCTCAAAGAAATTTGCCGCTTTTCGGAAGTACATGGTTATGATACACGCGCCGGCGGCTTCTTTTGAAATCATATACAACAATCGTTGCCGCCGCGCCGAAATCACAACATTTGACACTATTTGATTGCCGCCACAGGGCGTAGGTAGACTCATGCAAAATAATTTCGAATTTTAAGAGTACCTACAGGTGTTCCAAAGAATAAATAAGTTTCAGAGTGCTTAGAATGAAAATGAATACATTATACTGATCACGCAAGCAGTATTATGATTAGGATAAAATGGTAAGGATAGGTAGTAGATGTCATAATAATTTATTCTAGTAAGTATACAGGGTGTCCGAGTTAGGCCCAACAATATTTAAAGGTGTTTATCTATATCAAGTTTGGAATCGTATGCGTAAATGTTAATAATGAAAGCGAAACTTTTTTTTCCATACAAAACAAAAAAAAATATTTTTTTGTGTTTTTTTCGACAACCCTAACAACTCTATAGTCGTGGTTGTGGCACGCACACACGTATACTATCACCCGTCATCCCCGCTCCTCCACGCCACCCGCGCCACGTTCAGCGCACGTGCACCTACTTAAAAAAAAAACTTTCTGTAAGTTATGCAATTAATCGCATGATGTAATAACTTGCATAGGTACACATTTTAACTAGTTTAATTATTATCATCATCCTAACCTTATCTGTGGTCTAATTAGTATCTAACTAAACCTAACTGGATAACCTACCTGCCTATGATTAGGTACAATTATTGATGAATAGGAAAATAAATTGCGATTATTTTAAATCGAAATGTAACAGGTGCCTAGATAGAACCTGACACATTACAAGTAATTTGCTTATCTTAATTCTAATCTAAAAATTTAATTATCTGAATTAAAATACAATACTAAATGTATTTACCTATCATATCACCAAATAATGTCAAGGTGCATTGCTTACCTTAGGGTACCTAAACCGAGGGAGTGAGAGTGATTAAAAATACCATTACTAATTAATTAATCAATGCTTGTTTATTGTTACATACACTTTGGTTTATTATTCACATTTATTCGTAACAAAATTACGATTAACATTTTACTTTCAATGTACTTTACGTACAACGGACGGGTCGTTAGTTTACCTACTTTTCTTTACTCACGACGCATTAAAGAAAAGGTTCGAAGTGCTGGCCTCCCTTCTCAATACACAGCCGGGCGCGCCGAGAAATCGAACTCATGACTTTTTTCAACATTTGTGGGGTTATGTTGTTGAATGCCGCTGTAATGCGCGGTATCATATCTTCTCTCGTGTTGCACGGCTCCGAATACACAATATTCTTTATGTAACCCCACAAAAAGAAATCCAAGGGCGTCAGGTCCGGGGAGCGTGGAGGTCACGACCTCGGCGCATCTTCACCGCGACCGATCCAACGGCCGGGAAAACGAGTATGTAGGTATTGGCGGACGCGACGTGCGAAATGCGCTGGCGCTCCGTCGTGTTGAAACCACATGTTATGCCCCACGGCCAACGGCAAGTTGTCAATTTCATCTTCCAGCTCACCCTGTAGATGCTCCTAGTAGCCTGCAGCAGTCAAGCTGGCAGGCAAGAAGATAGAGCCGATTAAGCAGTCTCCGATTATGCCCGCCCAGACATTAATCCGCCACTGATGCTGAACACTGCTTTCGGTAGACGCGTGCGGATTGACGTGTGCCCATACGTGGTCATTGTGCAGGTTGGCAAGTCCACTTCGTGTAAATGTTGCTTCGTCAGTCCATAACACTTTTTCCACGAACGAAGAATCCACAGCAATTTGTTCAATTAACCACTCACAAAAATCAACTCTAGCACTGTAGTCTGCCCGAAGTAGTTCCTGTGTTCTGCGGAAATGATAAGGGTGCTGGCCGTCTTCATGAAGAGTCCTCCACACTACCCTGTGATCGACGCGAAGCCGCGCACCCGCTCGACGAGTGCTAGTACGCGGATCGTCGGCAAAATGCTCCAGGATCTGAGTTTCCACATTACCGCTGATGGTTCGGCCGGCCCTGTTAGTTGGTGCATCATGAAAACTTCTGGTGCTGTGCAGACGTAAACAAAGTCCGCGGAAGCTTGAATATGAAGGGAGACGCCTTTGTGATGCTAGCGGCCTGCCGTCGACGAATCGTTGACGGTACAGCTCGCGACCCCCGCTCCAGGACCCGTTCCCAGCTCCGACGCAAAGTATCATATCGTAATACGCTGCGTTTGAATAAGACATCGTCTGTATGATAAAAAAATAAAATAAAACAAACGTGAAAAAATACAACCTCAAACCTCTAATGACGAAAGCCGAGTGAAGATTTTTAAAATAAAAGCGGCATTTTCAAAGCGGCTCCGTTTAGGGTTCCGTTTTTATTTTTTAATATTCGAAGATAAGCGTTACACTTGACCGTCAACTCGCCTGATGTCAAGCGGATGTTGCTGTCTACGATGGAGCACGCTTTAGTGTAATTCTTTAATGCAATACTGTAATGTAATAGTCATTTGTTTTATTCGAAGATAAACTTTGCTCTTGACCGTCAACTCGCCTGATGCCAAGCGGCTGTTGCTATGATGGAGCACGCTTTAATGTAATTCTTTAATGCAATGCTGTAAGTAATACTCATTTTTGCACTTGACCGTTAACTCGCCTGATGTCAAGCGGCTTTTGATGAGCTCCAACCTCGGCCACACCGTCGCTTAATACGTTAGGCAAATTGGTGGTCAATCGGATCTATCTTGCGTAAAAAAACACAATTTTCAAAAATAATTATGACGGAACCCGCAGGGCGATAAATAAGTGTATTTTGTGGGTGTGATTTTCTAAGCGAATTGATTTAGGGTTCCGTTTTTTATTTTTAAAATAATTTCAACATTTTTACTCAAATTTTTATTCGAAGATACTTTGCACTTGACCGTCAACTCGTCTGATGTCAAGCGACTGTTGCGGTTTACGATGGAGCACGCTTTAATAGATTCCATTAAAAAGTTTCAATTTCAGTTTAGTCATTTGGTTTATTCGAAGATAAGCTTTGCACACTCTGAGTTTCCGGCAGTCTAGTCGGGAGACCGCATGACTTGCGATCTGCAGGTCATGCGTTCGAATCCCGCGGCACGCACCTCTGTGTTTTCGAAGTTATTTGCGTATTGTTGATTGCCGCCAACTTTAAGCGGTGAAGGAAAACATCGTGAGGAAACCTACATGTCGGAGAGTTCTCAATGATTTGAAGATGTGTAAAGTCAGCCAACACGCACTTGGCCAGCGTGGTAGACTATGGCCTTATCCTTCTCACAATGAGCTTCATTAAAATTTTATCAATTTCAATCTAGCAATTTTTTTTATTTAACCAACCAGACCTGTTTTTTATTATATCAGTATTCATTCAAACTTTGATTTTCAAGGCAAGAGTGAATAGATATCTTCTAGATTGACGAGCTTCATCCTCGGCCACGCTTTCGCTTAACACATCAGGCAAGTTATTGGTCAATCCTACGAGTAACCACCAACTACTTTACTTTTTTATGCAAGATAGATCTACATCTATCTTGCGTTAAAAAAAAGTAAACACAATTATCAAAAATAATTATGACGGAACCCGCAGGGTGAAAAATAAATGTATTTTGTGGGTGTGGCTTAATTGCCGAAAGGTCTGCGATTGCCCGCTATTGGCAGGCGGCTTTTATTTTAAGCCGGCGGCTAAGCTACGATTGGTGATCGGCTAGTCTTTTATTTCTCTGTCGGCTTAGTCGGTTTTCTTTGGCGGCACCAGCCGCAGCCGCGGTCGGCTACTCCGTAATCAAAGAATAAATAATCAGATGTGTCAATCATTGTCAACCTTTTGGGTTTATTGAAAGTTATACGAAATTTACCTACCTAATTTACAATACAGGTATTGAATCTTTTTAATTTATGTTCTACCTCGATCAGTTAAAATAACAAGATCTATTGTTTTTGAGTTGAGCTGAGCTGACTTTATTCGCCATCTTGTCATTAAACGCGTTTGCCTAGATAAATATACGATTCAATCGCAATGTTCCCATGATCATAAATTTCCCGAAATTGGTCGTATAATTGTCGTAGTAGTTTAGAGAGAAAATGAAATAATAGGGTTCGAAACATTGGACCAATGTCGCTGTTGATGTACATAAATAAAAACCAACTTCAGGGAGTAGTAGTAGGCATACTGAGTAGAAACATATCCTTGATAAATATTGTAGCCACTTTTAAATACAACGTGTAAATGAAATAACGCACATCCTCAGACACCCCAATTAGAATAACTTGTTACAATTATAATGCATGCATTGAATTTTGTTTTTTATTTGCGTAAATCTTGTTTTTTGAAGAAAGTATAAACTCGATTAAAAGTAAAAAGCGTGGTCACTATAAATTTGCGCACACACACAAACACACGAAACGGTTGCTATGGTAAACAGACAACAGCGATCTGATAGGAACAAAATACGATACGATATAAACAAAATGTTTCAAATTTAGTCTTTATACAACACTCTGATAGAGTGGGTTTACAAGAATGATGTTTGAGTAATTTGTCAGCTACTGTTGATATTTCCAAAGATATGACTACCTATTTCTTTCCATCACACTTTTCTGCTTTGGAGTGGACAGTCGACTTTGTATAAAATTATTTATTGTTTGTTAATAACATGCACACGATCCATTGTTTCATAATATTGTAAATGACTAATTTAGTTACCTAGCATTATTGATAGATAAAGTAAAAGAATATCAATGAGAGAATAAAGCAATATCGACGTGTTTAAAGTTGTAAATTAATAGTTACATTAATAGAATAATCAAATAACTTACAGGATAAAATCACATTATTTAACACTTCACTGTTCCCTCACATATCACATCTTTTCACTGTTTCAAAAGCAGCTAATATGTATCAACTTAACTCCTAGGCATTTGCGGTCTCCTCACAATAAACTAGTGATTTAACATTTTCACCACAGTGAAAAAGTCCGGGGGCGACAAGTTAACATCAAGATGATGCAGAACGTTCCACACCAGCACCGTCATGTTGATAATTACAATTTTATTCACACAATTAAAATATTTTTTCGCAACTCTCGCTGACAGAAGTGACAGATTCCCGATGGATGACTAGATACTTGTCATAACTTGTCAAAGCGCATCGCCAGCGCTTGTCATTGGCCAGCGCGGGCGACATATTACGTCTCGCTCTTGCCTGTTGATTATTACGTAAGCGAATGATAGATGATAGATATTTTCGTGGTAAATTGTGTGTATTGTCTTTTGCCGCTATTGTGTTGTAGTAATGTGTGCGTTCGTGTGACCGAACGTCGAACCATTAAATAAATGCATTTTAAAAGAAGGCGTTCTGCTTTGACTTAAGGTTTATTTTCGTATATTTCAACTTTTGAAATAAATGAGTGACTATAATTTACGTTATTTTTATTATTTTAGAACAAAAAATAAACAATATTAAAAATGACAGTAATGGATTCAGTAGCCGATTCTGAACAAACTACTTTCAGGAAGTGCATTTAAATTTGTTACATGTTGTATACTTGAAAAGTGTAAAAAAATTCTACAAAACTAATAAAATAATATAAAAAGCGTAGGTACTTACCTACTAATAAAATAAAAAGCCTGCGATAAGAGTTTTGTATTGCTTACCAGCCCGAATATCTCTGAGAGAGATGATGAGAGTAAGTATTTACTATTAGTGCCCGCGACTTCGTCCACGAGGAATAGTAACTTTGGAGGTATACTGACGTTCAGGATTTATTTATTTATTTTTAAACTTCTGTCATCAAACATACAAACAAACTCTTCAGCTTTATAATATTAGTATAGATTAGTATAGATGTACGCCAAAACATTCACTTATATGCAGTGGCGTAGCGTGCCTTGTCGGGGCCCCGTATAAAAATTTTTTTGGAGGCCCTTATATGGAGGTAAAGATTTTTCACGAAAGAAAAAAAATATTGTGAGAAGTAATATTTATTTATCACATAATTTACCCATTTTACAAATAAAAATCGAATTTTAAATATTCACTCTCCTTGCCTTTTTATCGGCAAACTGATTTATTAAATCATTTATGGCTGATGATGATTTTAGTTTTTCTAAAGTTTCTGCCTCTATGGACAATAGTGAGATGTCTGACAGCCGTTCTTGTCCCATCGAAGTTCTTAAGTAATTTTTTATTAGTTTTAATTTTGAAAAACTTCTTTCTGCCGTTGCGGTTGTAACTGGAAGGGTCAAGAATAAAAAGCATGCTGTGATTACCTCGGGAAAACTGGATGCAAGACTATTGAATTTTACTAGCAATAATTCAATGAGTTCTTTAATGGAATAAATTTTTTTAATTTCAGAATTTAAGCATGTTTTTAGAGCCTTTAATTGGTCACAAAGATTAAGTGAGATGTCTTTACTGTATTTAGCAGACAGTTTTCCGGAAGCGTTTAATATCTCTTCGCTTGAAGAAGATAGGAGTTTCTCCGGTTGTAATATTTCGAATATACTACTCAGGTTGCAAAGGCTCTGAAATCTTTCTTTAGTTTGAGAAATTAATATATCTAAACAGCAATAGTATACATTGACTTTGAAATAGGATTCCGGGTCGGAAATTCTCTCATCTTGTGATAACTCATCAAAAAAACGCTTCGTTATCTTTCGCCTACTGTTTTTAAAAACAGTTGTTACCCCCCACTTTTTTGCTAAATCTTTGGATTCATTTAGCAAACTATTAAATGAATTCTGATTTCTTAATTGGCACAGTCTATTTAAAAGATTACTTAATAAAATACTAGATTTCTGTAAGTCATTATTTTCATGCTGTAGAGCTTTAGAAACAGGATTAATAATTTCAAATAGTGAAGAAAAAAATGTAACGAGCACTAAGAAATCAAAACTCTCTAAAATATTAATTATACTTTTACATTCTTCACGTTCATCTTTTTTATTTGAAATTAAATTTAGTTGGTACAAAGTTTTCATGATTAGTAAAAAATTTTTCTTTACTGCTAATAAAGCGTCGTTCCTAGAAGACCATCTGGTAGGACATACCTTTTTAAGGGTAATCAAATATTTTTCAGATAAATCGTCACTTAGCATAGCCCAGCGTTTTATACTATTGCCAAAAAAAGTATATATTTTTTCTAAATTATCGAAAAAAGTCGATACTTCACGAACATGTCTCGCAGCATCGTTCAAAACCAAGTTTAAAGCGTGCGCAGCACAATGAACATAATCGGCATTTGGAGCATGCTCTTTTATTAGGGTTTGTAATCCTCCATACACACCTGACATAACATTTGCTCCATCGTATCCCTGTCCTCTACATTTAGTCAAATCAATTCCATATTCTTTAGTCAAATTTAAAATGACAGTTTTCAGACCTGCAGCACTGCAATCGGTTACTGCTATGAATCCTAAAAAGGACTCACAGATTTTTATTTCTTTCGGCACATTATCATCATTTTCTGTAACCGAGATATATCGAAAAACTACAGATAGTTGGTCAATTTTTGACAAGTCTTGTGTTGTATCCAGAATTATTGTCAGAAATGGAGCTTTTTTAATTTCTGAGATAATACTGTTCCTAACGTTAGTACCAAGCAAACTAATAATTTCGTTTTGAATCGTAGGGCTTAAATAATTTATTTCACCTTTCGGTTTTAGAAAAAGTACTTTTAAAGTTGCATCATAGTTAGATAGCAGACGTGAAATTGCCATAAAATTGCCAGAATCAGAATCATGCCCCCTCAAAGGTAGATTACAAGATACTAAAGTAATTATAACATTAATTATACGATGCAGTACATCTCTCCAGAATGTAATTTTACTATCGATTTCACTTTTCAATAGAGTATCGATGGTATTTCCTTGCAACCAATTATTATAAGAGAGTGAGGCACTAATATGCTGCTGTGACTTTTCATGGTCAAGAATAGTTTGTGTGAAATTGCTTCTAACCGAAACACCGTTAACCCAAGCAGAGGAGTACGATTTGTTTTGACGATCTGCTAATAACCAACAGAAGTGACAGTACGGTTTGTTTAAAACGTTAGAATAACATAACCATGGTCTTATAATTTTTATGCCTGCCTGATTGAAATATGAATAATAATAAGCTGAAAAAGGTCGGTTATTTTCTGAAACTTTTGGAAATGGTCCTTGTGGTTTAAATGGACCCAATTTAAAAAATATTTTTCGTTCGCATTCAGTTAAATTGTCACCAAAATTTCCTCTATCTGATGAAATTATATTATAATCTGCATTCTCTGCAGATATATCAGAATCGTTGACTTGGGGTTCCTCGATTTCTGGATGGACATCCGATAAAGTATGTGCTTGGCTTTCTTCCATTTCCGGATGGATATGTGACGAAGAACATGCTTCAGAAGAATCTAAAAATAAACGAGTAATTGCTAAAAAATAAATACGAATGCTTTGATACTAAACTAAAAAGAGTTATATATAAATAAATAACGTTACTAAGGGTCACAGTTAGAGAGTGTTCAGTTCAGACGCACACAGATTCTACGCGGATTGTGCTCGTACCTATTAGTAGATACAAAATCACCTGCAGCCCGTCCGTGCATTACTATACACCTGCGTGCTATTTAAACGCAGCGCGTAGTGTAGTGGCCATACAAAACGAGAACCCGAAAGCGAGTCTGCACATCTGAAGTTCTCAACACGCAATTAACGATACGATACAGACTGATAAACAAACAACAAAACAAATCGATCCTATAGATAAGTTAGAATTTTGTTTTTTTTAATCAAGGCACGGAACCCTAAAAACAGTATAATTGTGAAAATCGAGGGGGGAGACAACTTTTTGTGACGGACAGATGGACAGACCGAAATTAAAAGATTTCCTTGTTTATCACTACGGGCCCCTAATAAATGGGTTGGGTAGTAGTGTAGTACTTACCTTTCCAATCTAAATCACTCACAGTATCTCTGAAAAAATGAAGAAATTTTGGGCACTTTTTTTATAACCTCGTCCCTTTTCTGTTTAATTTTTCTTTTCTCAGCGCCGCTGGGATAATCTCTTTTCCTTTCACTCATTTCTTTTACAAATCGTTACTAATACTGCTAAACCAGAAGAACAATATTGTTTGTGCTGAATTACAATGTAATGCACATTTATATAAAGCGCGTAAATAAACAGTGCACTGCACTCCGTGGTTTAACATCCAATGCAAAGTACAACAACGTACACGTACATCGCGATATCGATGAAGGATTCCCGGGGATTCCCCGCTGAGTTGAAGATGAAGTAAGTAAAACGGGGAAGTCCCGCAGCCCGCCATAACGATGTAGTGTTGCCAACTTTTGAACGCACGCTTAAGGCGGGAAAAAAAGGAATTGCTTTATAGAATTTTGTCATTTGTAAAATAAAATAAATTAGAAAGTTTTTATTCTTTTTCCTTACACACTTTGGGGGCCCCCGTGGCCCGGGGGCCCCGTATAATTGATACGGCAAATACGGCGGTAGCTACGCCCCTGCTTATATGTAAAGAATAGTGATTGGCACTAATTCTTTACATATATTTTATTCACGCGTCGCGTCTGTACAAGTAGGTAATAATCTGTGTTTGTACGCCGCACGCGGCATCGTTTGATTTGCGGCCGCATCCTTTTAATAGAGCCGGCACGTGGCGAGGCGGCGCGGTAGAAAGCAAGGAAACGTAGGTACTATAAATAAAGGAATTATTTTAATTCCAGTCATTTCCAATTGAGCTGTGCTTCGAGACTAACTTAATAATTGTTTTTACTAATTCTTGTTGTTTTCTAAAAACGTATCACGTGTACAATTTAATATGAGTGACGAAGATTCAAATTATTCTAGTCCGAGTAACGAGAGTTTGAGTCACAGATCTAAAAGACCCAAAAGCAAATTTGAGGAGTTTTTCGAAATAATTCATGCATCCCAAACTGCCTTGTGTAAATTGTGCCAACATAAAAAGATTGAAATAAAAATGAAAAACAGAAACACTTCAGGCTTAAGGAAACATCGTATATCCATATTCCACAAAAAGGAATCACAAATATTTCTTCCTGTTAAACCAAAATTAAGTGGAGAAGGAGATATCACAAGGTTTTTAGTAACCGCTGGAAGAAGTGGACAGGTAAGAATATTTTTTTAACAACGGTCGAAGTTGTCGCTACGGGAATTTTAACTCCGCGTAGCTATTCATGCGATACTTTCAAAAACGCCATTAACTTACGTAAGTATTTTTGAGTTAGTGGTGTTTTCATCTAGGGGTGCGACATATTAAGTATGTAATTATCGTCTTAAATATTTTTTATAAACACCCATATTTTCATTTGTTTTCATAATCGGCCAGTAACAACTAAGTACTTTATTTTGGTAAATTACAGTACAGTGCAACCTTAATATAACAAATGTCAATTTAACGATTTTCTCGATTTAACAACAACAAACCTCCTCCTCCTAAACGCTCAAACCTAGTATGTTTTAAATAATAACAGAAGATTTATTGTTTTATTTCAGTCGGAAAACAGCAGTGACAACATCACGACAGCTACAGTTGATTGGGTGGTGAAAAAATATCTTCCCTTCTCATTTTTCGATGACGAAGCTACACAAGTATATTTTCGACGTATTTGCCCTAATATGGTGTTTCCTAAAAGGTCTACACTTAGAAGGAAAGTCAAAGAGAGATTTGAAGAGCTCCAATTGAATCTCAAGGAACAACTTCAACAATTATCATCTAAAATGTCGTTTACCATTGATGGGTGGACGTCAATTGCTGGTAGGAGTTACTACGGGGTTACTATGCATTATATAGACAACGAATGGAAGTATCGATCTGTAGTTCTTGATTTTATACCATCACGCGGTCGACATACTGGCGAAGATATTGCAACGATTTTCCATGAATGTTTATTGGAATATGACATAATTGATAAAATACAAGGTATCACGGTCGACAACGCAACTGCAAATACCAAATTTATGTATGAACTGGGCAAACAGCTGCCGCCACACTTTGATTCAGACAATCAACATTTCCGGTGCTTTGCTCACATTTTAAACCTTGGTGTACAAGATTTATTAAAGACCTTAGCATTACACTGTGAGTCTGACACTAACGCGCAAGATCAGCAGTATGAAGACTATGCAGACGAAACTGAGGATGAGGAAGATAAAGAATATGCACCAAATATTGCTGATTCGCGTACATCTGTAACAAAGTTACGCAGTATTTCCAGTAAAATAAAAAGAAGTGAGATAGTGAAGAAGAAGTTTCAGTCTGCTTGTGAAGCAGCTGGCGTGCCATCAAATCTAAATGCCATTCTTGACTGTCCAACGAAATGGAATTCCACACATGATATGATTGGATTTGGTTTAAAAGTGAGAGCGGGCATTAACATATTGTGCAGTTCTGTCACCGAATTGAATGATTTTCAAATCACAGCTAGTGAATGGCAGGTACTCGAAAAATTACATAAATTCCTAATAAACTTTAAACTTTTAAGTACAAAACTTGGTGGAGACAAATATGTTACTTTACCGCTAGTCATTGTATCATTCAATCTCTTGCTAGATAAAATTGAATCCATGGTAAAACAGTTAGATGAGAAACCTAATCGATCTGAAGTGGATGAAAGGCTCATTCTAGCTTTCCAAGCAGCTCGAGACAAAATGCTTAAACATTATAAGAAGAGCAACTGGATTTATTGTACTTCTTTAATTTTAGACCCAAGGCATAAGGCTCAGACTTTTGACCTGACAATGTGGGGGAAGCAACTTAAAACAGAAAGTCTGCGCTAGTTCAATGAACTTTATGAAGAATATAAAAGTCTACACTCACTGAACAAATCTCTGGAATTACCAAAAAAAGAAAATAAAGTATGTGATGAAGATGAAGACGTAATAGACTTTGATAAACTCTATGAATGTCCCTCGACGTCATCTGGATCTTGTCTTCAAGGCTTAGTGATAGACGAGTTGGAGGAGTACCTGAGAAAACCAAGAACTGCCAGCTCGGAAGACATTTTAGATTGGTGGAGGACGCATGAGACAGAGTATCCGACTTTATCAAAGATGGCCCGTGATTTTCTCTCAATACCTGCAACTTCAGTACCTGCTGAGAGATTATTTTCTAAAGCATCATTAGTAATTAGAAAACATAGAAATAGGTTAAGTGATGAGTCAGCCAGATGGTTACTTTGTATTAATTCTTGGTCAAAAGAATTGATATAAAGTAACATAACCTAATGATAAAGCTGTTGTGTACTGTTATGTTTGATTTGTGTTGTATTTTATTTTTTATTGAAATAAATGATAAATCGTAAAACTCTTTTATTAAATTTCATATAAGTTGAGGGTTCAATCTCTTTCTAGACAGATATTGTTCTTTAAAATACAGTCAAGTTATTGTAATTAATTTGTTTTTTTTACATGTTTTAGCAAATGTAAGCTTATAAATCATAAATGTTTATTAAGAAACAGTTACTTCCATGGAAAACGACATATAGGTCAGTTGATTTTTCGAATTTCTTATCAAATCTTCAGTTATTTATTAATCTGCTTAATCTTTACTATGGCTGTGTTAATTCAAGCTCACAATGTTCCAATTCTAATACGTTTTTCTAAGATTTAAAAACTTTAATAAATAGTAATAGACTGATAGGTAATTGCAAGACTTGCAAGACTCTTGCTGCAAGACCAAGACCAAGACCAAGACTGGGAGCGCAATACCAAGACCAAGACCAAGACCAGGTGTATTGGCGCAAGACCAAGACCAAGACTGGCTAAGTCTCGTCTTGTTCTTGCATTTGGGCAACACTATTATCAAGTCATGAGTAGTTCGGTAAGTACAAGAGCAATAGCGGCATAAAAATCGCCCTTTCCTAATTCCAATTAGTAGTAGTAATATATGAGAAGATAGAGTTCCCCAATCAGCATCAACACATCCAGTGCTCCCGATCGGCAACACAGCGGCCAAGGCTTCGGCATATTGCTCCCTCGTCCGAGGATCATTAAGCCTGTCTACGTTTAAGCACGTCGGCTTACTGGTATTATGGTATCTACAAGGACGTAAGCGGCGGAGACGCAACTTTGTGACAACAAGCCTATGGTCAGTCCAACAGTCTGCACCACGCATGACGCGGGTGATTTGGACTTGGGAAATGTCTCGCTGCCGGACGATCGCGTAATCAATCAGATGCCAGTGTTTGGATCGAGGGTGCATCCACGTATTTTTGTATTTGGCAGGAAGTCTGAACATGGTGCTTGTAATTGCGAGATGGTATTGTGCACACAAGCTGAGCAGCAACTATCCGTTACTGTTCATGTACCCGACTCCGTGCCTACCCAAGACTCCGGGTCAAGCATTGTAGTCTCGTCCAACTCTGGCGTTGAAGTCGCCCAAAAAAAGAATCCGTTCTCTAGGCCTAACGCTTTTGATTATCTTTGAAAGTTCTTCATAAAATTTATCTTTAATGTCATCAGTCTTGTTTAGTGTCGGAGCATAGACACTGATGACATTAAGGTAATTGTTTGCGATCCGAAATGTGGACCGGACATTCTTGGAGACCCTTGACAAGCTTATAATTGAACGCAAACCCAACGCCCGACCGTCGCGATTCAGAGGCAGCACGTCCTTTCCAGAAGAAAGTATACCCCACCATGTTCTACCAGCTCTCCTTCATCAGCTAGGTGTGTTTCACTGAGAGCTGCCACATCTATTTCATAGCGATGGAGTTCCCAAGCAATGATGGCCGTTTTTCGCTCTGGACAGGCACTGTTATCTCGATCAAGGAGTGTACGCACGTTCCACGCGCCAAACGTCAAATCCGAAGTTTTATATTGTTTCCCATTTTTTCTGTTGCGTCGACCGCGAATTTATCGATGCGGAGGCAGCCGCGGTTGCTACCGTCCTAGTGAAGTGAAGTGAGGTGAGCAATTTTTAGGGCACCTTTTCTAGCCCCCTCTCCGGCTGAGCGAAGAGAGCAGTGCTTCCCTAAATAGGGCTGCTCTGTCACTCCGGGTGCTGCCGACTTCTCCTTGTCTCCCCAGATCAGAGAGAAAGCGACCACGGGCGTTCTAGGAATACCCCCGAAGCCGCCCGCGTGCAGATCTCAGACAAAGCCCAGCGCACATCAACTGAACCTCTCTACTTCGACCCATCGCCACGGGACTTTACGTCGTTCAGAGTCCATATCCGAAAGCAGTCATCTGCGCAGGAATATTTTTAGTGTATAAGCGGGTGCGCAACCGCAGATACCCTCTCTCTGCCTTATCCCCGATGTCCAATGGAACGGGCACCGCTACGATCGGCGGGGGGTTCGGATGCAGTATCTAGCCGACAGTCACTTCCGAACTATAATCACTCGACACTCACAGTCTAATTGTTTTCCAGATATTCTATTATAACTATTCCACGACCCCTTCGTTATTTGTGCTCCAAGGTGAGTCTTGGATGCAATCGGGATAACGCTAGGGCCATGATGTTGATTTAAATCAGCAGAAGGTTAATAAACCTAAAACATATTTTGTCATTGGTTTCTTGGGTACCTTTAATATAGTTCACGACTTATTACCGTATTAACTACATAATTATGTTGCATGCAGTTGCCGCGTTCTTTAGAAGGGTTACCACTACATTACATACATATAACAGCGGTAGCTAGTTGCTGTTTAAAAATTTGTGCCATGTGAACGGTCTCGATTGCAACCACTAACTTTTCAAAGTTATGTGTGAATTTTCCGGGATATGACTATTCTCTTACAAGACAATTTAAGACACGAAACGTCAAAGTGTACAGAGAAAAAACAGACTACGCATATAAACCAAGTGTGTCTATACGTTTTTATAAACTTGTTAATACCATGAACACGGCTGGTGTAACCCAACGTGCAAGCAAATAAGAAGTATTTCACATCTATTTTAAAAAAAATACACAAAATTTAAAGACCCATTCTATAAACATTTATAATTATATTTAAACTAAATAAAACAACTTTACTTCATACAAATCTAATATATGCATAGATTATTCAAATACTTCATGTAAATTTGACATCATATCACGCACATTCGGAGCTTATGTAATTTATTCTGACACTTTTGTTTATGGTGTATTTAATGGGCATTTTGTCAGAATAGTATGGCAATTTTGGAATCATTATTTACGTGGAGGTAACGGCTAAGTGGTTTATTAATGCCATAAAATGAAGTTGAATAAACTTTAATATACATCACAAAATTAAAAGCCCTCCGTTTTTTATTTTGTTTTACTATGTGTAAAGTATCTCGATCGCAGCATACAGAGGTGGATACGTTCTGTTTTATGTACCCCGCGTTTTAGCATGGCTTACACCGGCATAAGAAATTGCTGCAAACATATTATTCAGGCTGCACGAAAAACATATACCATGTAACAGACTAAAGGTACTTTTACTTTGTGTCTAATACATATTTAATATTTGCTGATTAGAATGACAAATGTAAAAAAGTACCTAAGATTTTTTTTATACAAAACATAATAAACGTTTTCACGTGAACATGGCGCCAAATCATTTTGAACTTCAATAACACGCAGCCGAAATGGTTAGAAGCCTTTTTTACTTGGCCAAGAATATTGTGTTAAAAAAGGTCGATCTCATTTCTATATCAAATGTCGAAGCCGTTGCTTAGAAATAAATTACGAGATTTTCTATCATAACGTAAATCTATCTATTCGCGTTCGTAGAAAATGTTACTAAAATTAGTTTGTAGACTTTTCTAGTCGATATGTGTGTTAAAAGCCCTTTTAATTTTCTAGTACGGTGTTATGTTACTAGTTGTAAGTAAATGTTTTGATAGTAACATCATTTATCTTTGTGTGATGAGCACGATAATTAATTGTTTTGTCTGAATGTAGTTTAGAAAAAAGTACTTACGTTTATCGTTTGTATGAATACCATAGTAGGTACAATCTGTACCTACATGTAGGCTCTGCTTAGATTGAGATCAGATTGTTGTGTATGAAGTATCTTAGATTCTTATCACTATACTATTATAATTTGTCTATACAAAGGCAAGAACATCTAATTAATAGAAATAGGTACAAACCGTGTAATCCTTACCATATAGAATCCAAAAACTAATCTACATAACAAAACAAGAATTAATTTAATATTTTCTTGGGTTGACGCGAATGTTACACATTGAAATTAAACTACAGTTTACGGATTTTATCGCGTTATATTGGTTTCACTGGTTATTAGTTATTACATTTAAGAATAAATATATCAACAGACTCAGAAGAATTAATTTATCAACAGACTCAGTCTTAGATTAATATCTACTCATTCTTTATTAATTCACATTTGTTTCAACAAATTTTGGAACCAAATGCATCTTAAAAGGTTTTTAATTTTAAGGTAGTAGAGCCTTGCTGATTTCAGCATGAATGGGCCGGCTCGACCGGGGAAGTACTACCCTCTAACAGAAAATCGACGTAAAGTAACAGTACCTAAACTGTTGCGTTTCGTTCGGTGAGTGAGAGTGCCGGAGGCCCTATCCCCTATTCCTTCTTCCTCATCCCACTCCTCAACCCCTAGAGGCGGTAACGCACTTGTGACTCCTGTGGTGTTGCTTGTGTCCATGGGCGGCGGTAATTGCTTACCATCAGGCAATCCGTCTGCTCGTTTGCCGCCTATTAACATAAAAAAAATAAAAAAAATTGCCTGTACCAATATAATATTTTTTATAATCAGTGTGGTGACGGATTAAGAATACGGATTGTCACCACCCCATATCATCCCATGGGTGTCGTAAGAGCCGACAGAGGGAGCATATTTTTAAGAGAACAGCACTGTAAGAGAAGGAAAACTTGACCCAAACCCTATACCAACCTGTTTGGCCAGCGTGGTATAGTAGGCCAATTCCTCCTTTCAAAGGAGAGGCCTAGTCCAGCAGTGGACTGTTAAAGGCTGATGATGATATAATATTTTTAACAGCTAACCGTAGAACTAAACTTCGAATTGGGTATGTTTTAGTACTTGTTTTGTAACAACCAGAATGATTTTTATACAATTCTCCTGTATTACTCATTATATAATTCCCTTTAATCCTATTGAAATCAAAGCCATTTCGCTACGCGTGTAAAAAGTAAATTACCAGCCATTCATAATTTTCAACAAACTATAATGCTAGCATGCCTCACATTTCTCGACCCTACAACCGTAATAACTTGACACCTGCCATCAATACAATGTCCAACAGATTAGTACTTTCAGCATGTTTAAAAGGTCAACATAAACTGGACACCATTGCATGCAATGAAAGGGAACTATAAAATTGTTTTGCTTCTATAGTATTTGAACTTAGCTATGAGCTTACGTGACTAAGAAAGCTTATTTTTTTATTTACTGTATCTACTGTATGTTTATTGTATCTACTTAAAAAATAAAAGTAAGTCAACTTTTTATAATTACTGAGTGTTGACACAATAGCCAGTAATTTATGATAAAGGTATAAATATATGGCACATGTAATTAACTTATGCTGTAGAAGCATTAGTACCCCTCGTATTGGGGTATTCCTGAAAGCGCAACTATTTTTGAGCGCAACTAAAAAAGCGCAACTACTTTATTCCACAAAGCGCAACCACGTCGAAAAATAGTGAAGGGGCATAAAAGATTCTTAAAGGACTATTTACTATCGATAGGATTTGGAAATCGTCTGCCCATTTTTTATTTATTATATTATGGTGACCATTTTTTAAAGTACCAGGATAACAGAAATGAGCAGAGGTTAGAAGTGCTTATAGAATCTGGTAACAAATATCAATCAGTAAAATGTTTTGAAAAGTACCAGGGTAACATAAATGAACAGAAGTTAGTAGCCTAATAAAAACCTGGTTTTAGGGTCATGAATCAGAAATAAAGCACTGGATGGCATAGGTAAAACTCAGGCGCACAGCAACAGCTAAAGTATACTAAAATGTCCTGTCTTATCAACTATCGATATTTTCCGTTTGTTAGTAACCAGCACTATTGCATCTTGATATTTAGTTGCGCTTTGTGGAATAAAGTAGTTGCGCTTTTTTAGTTGCGCTCAAAAATAGTTGCGCTTTCAGGAATACCCCGTCGTATTGAGTATTATTAAAAATATACCTATAACGGTTTTAAAATTACCTGGGTTGTGTATGACTGTGTTTTGCTTTATTTTAAAACACGGCCGGTAGGTATAGCCGTAATTTATAGAAAATATTACAGGTAAAATTAACTATGGAAACTACAAACATAAATGTAAATTTAGTTAATGGCGCTTTAACTTTTCTTTCCTATTAATTGGAGTCTTTATGAATTCGTAGTTCATCATCATCTTCAGCCCGGTATATAAAACTGTATGATTGCTGGACGCGAGCCTTTTCTCAAAATGAAATGGGCTATTTCATAGTCCACAACGCTGTCTGCTGCACTTAGCAGACTTCATATGTCCTTGGAGAACATTATGAAGAACTCTCAGAGACGCAAGTTTCCTCAGGATGATGTCCTGCTCCTTTTAGCAAGCAATGATTAACTTATTGTAAACCGTAGGTATAGAGAATGTTAACTGATACAATTTTGTTCGCCTATGTTCCGGCATAAGACATGCAATGTTGCAAATGAAATAAAAGACAAATGTTAGCGAATAAGGAAATAATTTCAATTTCTAAACTTGAGTGTCCATTTCCACATTATTATTGCATCAGTAATTTATTTTACCATCAGTATGTCCGCGTGGTAATTAAACAAAATCTTCCAAATCCAAACAAAAACAATTTCGCATATTATTCCAAAACTTCAGTTGAAGTACTCTTGGCATATCCACATTCGGAATTATAAATAGTAACACGAAGGCACACATCGTGAGAAAAGACATGTGGTGATGTCAATAACACCACACCAGTTGCCGATCAATAGATTACATAAATAGACCTGAAAACTACACTGCTAGTTGGTAGAATGCAATATAAATATTTGAATGGGTATAACTATAAAATGTATACTTGAGACATCCAGCGTGAATTCGAAGAGATCATCAGGAGTATAACTTAACAATTTGTAGAATATTAGCTTTTCCACAGTGTCACTAACCTATTTTCGGAACCCAAAACGACCACGTAGATAGTTTAACTCTTACACTGCAACGTTTTCTAGGCCCGGAGGGATAAGACGTTTTGTGAGCAACAATTCATCTAGAAACCAGATTGACTGATTTATTATGTCCTTAGTAGTCATGGGCTTGTCTATGTTTGTTCAGTAGATGTAGTATTGCGTCGATAGTGCAATCGGGTTGCTTTAAAATCTAGGACAAAGAACAATACTAGAGGAATCAAAATATATAGTAGCCTTCTGTTTCAATTACAATAAAGTTCTAGAAATTTGTGATACCCAATTAAAAAAATATACACACATTTTTCCAGAGCATACAAAAGAGCAACATATTTTTAAAGCGTCTATGTCTATTTTTTATATCAATAATCTAAGTTTATTTTTAGCAATGAAAAATGTTTACATTCTGTAAAGCCGCGCTCCCGTCGCTATTTATCAAATACATAGATTGATGCAATAATATAAAATAGTAGTATGGAGGATAATTTTATTTTCCTTTTATTCTAAAACATTACTGTTTTGCTATTAAAATTAAAATCATATACCTTCTTCGTAAAGATAAAATTCGTATAGCGCTGCAAAACGACTCACATTATAAATACAAAAGTGCCTTTGTTTGTTTATTTATTTCTTTTTCTTTCGCGTCAAAGCGGAGCATTGAATCTAGATTTTTGGTATGGAGATATTTGAAGGGCTGGAGAGTATATATTAATTTAATTTAGGGCGCGGTAAGCCGAAGGCAACAGCTAGTATAAAAAGAACATTACAAAAATAACCCAATTTCTTTGATCCTTCTTCTTCCTCTTAGTGTTATCCCAGTTTCAATCTGGGGTCCGCTTACTAGTCTAACCGGATTTGGCTGAATATTAGCTTTTACACAGAGCGACTACCGATCCGCAGCCCGAAGGGATAGCGATATTCCATGGTTTAGCCTAGTGTCAGTTTATTTAGAAGGTACTGGCGCCCTGTACCGACTGTCAAAGATCTTCATGACAACCAGGACTGACGGCTTAACGTGCTCTCCAAGGCACAGGACAAGCGGTAATTAACAATTCAATACGCACATAACCCCGAAAAGTCATTGGTGCGCGCCGTGGATTCGAACCCGATACCCTCTGCATGGCAGTCTGTTGGTATATCCACTCGGCTACCGCTGTCACCAATTTCTTCGATCCAATCCAAGAAAATACAAATGTATTGCTGAGTATCCTATATGTATAGTATGTCCTTTTCTGTATCCCAGATAACATATCTGTAGGATTAATGATCATCCGTTCAGGAGTCAATGTGTAACAAACAAACAAACTCACATCTGTCTTACAACTGATGAACTTTTACCGTAAACCTATCCAACTTTAAAAAAGACATCACGCAAACCAGTTAAAGATCTTTTCAACTCTCTCAAATAAATTACATAAAGTAACAGTGACATACATAATTAACGCTGTAAATTAAACAAAATGAAATGTCGTCCTGCCATCTTTGAAAAGTGTTCTCGACGTGTAATAACGTGCGACTATTCTTCACTTGTTTGTTGCCAGGATTGAGATCATATATCTTACTAATTAAAAGCATACCCGCCTCAGTTTCGCATCATATTAGACCTCCCACGACAAACCGAACGGATTCCTTAGTCCTGCTCGGGATCTTTCATGGAAATTTCTTAGCAGTTGTCTGATATTAGGACTATTTCTATAACGAAATTTCACCCTCGGCTCCGCCCGCCCGAATTACTCACCTAAACTTTCCTCAAGAAGGCAGCACACATCTCTGACTTTTCGAAGTTATGTGTGTATTAAAAATGTTAATTATCGCTAGCATAATAATGTGCCCCGTAGAGGGCAATAGGCTCGCCACCTATAGCGGCAATATACATTGGAACCGAAACATAACTGGAGAAATGTAGGTGTGTAAGTGTAAAATTGTGTAATACATCTCTGGCTACCCTCTTCGGTGACAAAGGCGTGAAGTTATTTTATATTATGTTTCCTCAAGAACCAAACTACCTTTTGGTGAAAACCGTACTTAAATCCATTCGGTATTTTTTGAGTTTATAACGTTCATACAGACAGGCAGGTCGCGGCGGCAACTTAAATTAATAATATGTATAACTAGCTGTTTCCCGGTTTTACCCGCGTCCTGAGGGAACTACTTCGCGTACGCGGTTAATTTATAGCCTAAGTTACTCCATGGTAGGGGAGATGTGCCCAAAGCGGGCACCTTAAGGGAAAGTTGAAAAAAAAGTGCTTTATAATTTAGCTACATAATAATTTTTATTATTTATTGGTCCACTATTAAATGCTTTTGAATGTAATATATTTCAAATTAAGTTACATTGAAAAATACTATAATTGTAGGCAAATTAGCAAACCTCCACGATTGCCCTCTTTGCCCAAGGGGGTGGCCTAAAACGGACACTCGCTTAGGGCAAAACAGGCATGGGTTTAGGTAAAGCGGGCATAGGTAAATTTTGTCAGTAGATTATAAAATTATTAAGAAAGCAATAGCCATACTTGCCTTCAATTTATAATGAATAAAGGAAACAAAATATCATGATCTAATTTTGTATTTCAATCACTAAAACTTTGTACTTACATCACTTAGCAGAAGCAATATAATAATTTGAAAATAATCAGCAGTCTTCTGTTGAACTTCCTACTAATTAACAATAAAAAACGAAAGACTAGTCTTTTTCTCATCTAATAATATAAAATATTATAAAATTAACATAAAATGTATATGAATATTACTAAGATATCTTCTAACAAACATAACTAAACTTTAGTAACAAGAATATCCAATTATTCATTTTAACAATGTAATTACTAAACTTTACTTAATATAATCAGTCTTTCTAGTTACTCAATAAGTTGTTACGCTTGTAATTATTCACCATCTAGAAGAAAGAAAACAAACTATATCAATTTATATTTTGCAGATAAAGAGTAGGCAAAGCGGGCATATGTCCGCTTTACCCTGCCCGCTTTGCCTTTTTCGTAACATGGAATATTCAAACAAAATTTAACCTCAAAATGTTAAGACATGTGACGTTTAATGGAACTGATTAACGGCCAGAGAATCACTTAATAATTAATGAATATTGATTGTAGCATTATATACACTAAAAAACAAAGAACAGATAACACATACCTTGCAATTTTTTTCAAAACTCCACTTAAAACAATTTTGTGACACAGCACGCTACTGCGCGCTCGCATGTGAACTGGACGAATGACAGGAAGTGCGCGGGCCGCGGGGACTATCGTGTTGCAACAGAAGCGCGCGCTTTTTAATAATGTTGCAATGAACGATTGTGCCCGCTTTAGGCATGGTGCCCGCTTTGGGCACATATCCCCTACATCTATTATCTATTTATTTGTGATAAACAAATAAGTGTGGTTATTAATTTATGTTTCTTATTTCTAAATAAGTCTTACCTAGAAATAAAAAATAAGAAAGTGAGTACGTAAATAATAATTACATTTAATATACCTAATATTATATTTTGATTAGAAATGTACCGCCGCCGTTAAGTAATTTATAAAACAACGCCATCTAGTTCATTCATATTCATTCTAATTATTGGAATATTGTCGGGATTTAGACCAAGTTGCCACTAAAATATATCAAATAAAAATTTATAATTAAAAAAAATAAAAGACCCGACCGCCCTGCAAAAAACGAACTAAAAAGTTAATAACAAGTTTGAATAAAATTGTCATTGCAGTCGGGGGACCTCATAAATTGGTGTTCAAAAGTCAAAAAGTCAAAAGTCAAAAATCATTCATTCATCTAGGTCACAACGTGACGCTTATGAACGTCAAATTTTTAAAGAAAATTAATAATGCTTCTACATTTACATTTACTGCCCATTCTCAAAGCAATAGGTAGAACCACGAGAAAGAACGGGCAATAAAACTCGTGGCCACTTTAATCAATTTAATCGCCAGTGTTATGGTACATATTTTGTTTTTGTAAGGAGCTGCAACTGTTTCACATTGTAATTAATTACTTGTAAATAGTAAATAAGAACATACATAATACTTTAACAAATATGCAGTTACTAAATTAAGTGCTGTAGTAGTCTTCTAATGTGAATCTTGTGTAACAGGAGCATCCACTTACGCCTTATAATGTAGGCAACTCGCGATCATGTTCAGAACTATGGTGGAAAAGTATGTTACAGAAAGTGACGGTATATGAATACACGAAAATTACAAAAACGTTAGTATCCAGCCCATGATAACGAGTTATCTTCATCTAACACTGTAGCAAATTTTAATAAAATTTGTGGAACAACAATGAAAATGTAAATGTAGTAAGTTGAATGACCTAATAATACATGAATATTAAATTAATAGAACTAGAGATATTATATTAAAAAAACTGAAAAGTAAGGTATCTTTATAAATTAAAAAAATCAAGAGTTGGCTAGTGTAAGTGACCATCTATCCTTATCACTGAAATAATCATTAATGGTATAATAACCTTTCCTAATAAGGCAGTCTTTTATTTTACTTTTGAACGTACTAAATGGTAATTCTAAAAGACTAATTGGCATTTTATTGTATATACGAATACCTAGCCCTACAAAAGAATTATTAACTTTATGTAAACGATGATAAGGGGCATATAACTTATGCCTGTTTCGATTATTTATGTTATGTACATCACTTTTTGTAGTAAATAAACCTATATTTTGCCTAATATACAATATATTAGCAAATAAAAATTGCGAGGCTACTGTAAGAATCCCTATAGACTTAAAGCGTTCCCTAAGAGTATCTTTTGCACCTAACATGTATATTGCTCGTACCGCTCGTTTCTGTAGAACGAATATATTCTGAATATCCGCAGCTTTGCATGAAAATAGCTAAAATAAACTAGACGAGCTGTGTCAACGTCAGTAAGTTGTCTAACTTTTTTGACAGCATACGCAGCAGAGCTGAGCTTACCTGCAAGACATGCTATATGTGCACCCCATTGTAACTTATTATCTAGTGTAATGCCTAGAAACACTGTCGAGTCAACTGTGTCAAGTTCCTCCCTATCTAGCCTTATATTAGGTCCCCGTTGTCTAACGTTAGGTAAAGCAAATTTAACGCATTTAGTCTTTTTTAGAATTAAGCACTAGGTTGTTTGCTGTAAACCATTGTGTAACCTGTATAAGTGCATTATTTACATCATCAAATTGATTCCTATTCCTATCTACTTTAAAAATAAGTGACGTATAATCTGCAAAAAGTACGACATCACAGATGTTTTTTTTTGAATAAAAAGGTAAGTCATTAATATATACAAGGAATAGAAAAGGACCTAAAACAGAGCCTTGTAGAACGCCTAACTGTATAGGTAATTTAGAGGATGTAGTCCCATTTACATCGACGCACTAAAATCTTTGCCGCAGGTACGACTCGACAACACAAAGTGTGGTTTCCTCTACACCGTAGTGGCGGAGCTTACGCAATAGTGTGTCGTGATGAACGCAATCAAATGCTTTTGAGAGGTCACAGAATACTCCGATAGCATTTTTAGATGACTCCCAAGCATTATAAACGTGTTTTATGAGAGCAACACCCACATCAGTAGTGGATCTACCTTTAGTAAATCCGTATTGATCTTTATGAAGCAGACTATTTAAATTAAAGTGTTTTAGTAGCTGCTTTAATAAAATCTTTTCAAATATTTTACTAAATGCCGGCAAGATAGAGATGGGCCTGAAGTTATTTACGTCATTTTTACTGCCAGATTTGACTTAATTTCATCAAATCCGGACATACGCCTAAGTCAAAACATTGGTTAAAAATTATGGAGAGGTAAGGCGCAACAGTCTCAACTATAGTACCTAAAATTTTAATTGAAATGCCCTAAAAGTCGCCGGTATTTTTAATATTAATTGAATTATATGCGATCAATATATCTCGCGGGGTAACGTGCTCGAATCTAAACACGCTCTTGCATTCAGGTACACTGCTAAGCAAAAAATTTCCAGCGTCTAAAGATGATGATTGTAAAGAGCTAGTAGTTGTTAAAGGTATACTCGCAAAGAAACTATTGAACATATGCGCTACTTGAGTTTGATTGGTGACTAATAAATTGTTTTCTTTTAGTTCAAATTGGTTTTCCCGTGGTCGTGCTCTTCCTGTTTCATTATTTATAATTCTCCAAGTTTCTTTAATTACATTTGTTGAATGCTTAATTTTGCTACTAATACATTTTGATTTTGCCATAACACAAACTTGTTTAAAAATTTTTGAGTAGTTTTTTACATAATTTAGAAAAAGTGTGTCAAATCTTTGTTGTTTCATACCATATAATTCAAACAATTTGGCTCTACTTCTGTATATACCTATAATGGCCCACTGGTTAAAAGATCCGGTAGTACCCTTTAATGTGACAGTTTTACTCTTGAAAGTATCTTGAAACTCATTATTTACTATTCCATAAAGTGAATTATAAATTGTATTTGGATTTTCTGAGTTCAATATTGAGGGATTGAGTGTAGCGATAATATTGATTTTAAAACGTATAAGACGATTGGTAGTTTGAGGCCTACATTCTACTGTATGTGATTTATCATATGTTGAACATGAAAAACTAGCTATCTGTCCACGGTGATCAGAAGGAAGAGAAGTAATAACTACTGGGTTTTTAGCAACAAAAGAACTAAATATGTTATCCAAACAAGTAGAAGATGTTTCAGAGACTCTAGTAGGTTCACAGAATAAATTACTTAAATATAATGACTTAAAAAGATTCAGACATCTAGTACACTGTGAAGAATTCTCTAAAATATTAATATTAAAATCACCACATACTATAATATTCTTATGACTACCTATACTTTTATTAAGAGCATCTTCCATAACAGTCTCAAATAGATTATAATCACCATAAGGGGGTCGATATACACAAATTATAATATATAAGTCTAGTTCCACACAGGACAACTCAATAGTGCGCTCAATAGATAAGTTTACAATAGCCTTACGTTCTTTGCATTTTAATAAATTTGAAGTCATTATGAGAGAACCGCCTCTAATAGCCTGCTTTCTTATATACGAACTCTGCACTGTGTAATATTCATTTATAACATGGGTGCTTAACCAATGTTCAGTTAAGCACAAAACCTTAACGTCTTATTTTTCTAGAAACAAACTTAACTCTAACTCTTTGCCAGATAGGCCCTGCATGTTTTGATGTACTATATTCAAATACTGCAGCCTAACTGTTGTCCTATCTTGGAGTTTAAATCACAAGATGTGTCAATAAAAACGTTGTTAGTACATGTACTAATCCAATCAAATAAATTGTCAACACAAGGCTCACTGCCTTGCTGTAAATTGTATACTAATAACTTAGCAATTTGTCGCTTAATATAAAATGGCAGATACATTGTATCTTTAGTTAAAATAAATTTACTAATAAATTTATTAGCGTCAAAAAACAATATTGCGTCACTATGACGACAAGTTATGTTATACAATAACATGTTTAATGAGTGTATGTGCATATTTTGTGTGTGTGTTAAGTTGTTTGAGTAAGGTAAAGCACCTAAAATAAATTTACAACTAAATTTAGAATTAAGTTCTATCAACAATTCAACACATTCTATGATATCCTGTCTCTTTACAGTTAAACTGTTACCAAACAATAATATTGCAGTACTACTCTCATCTAAGGGGTGTAACTTAATCTGATTAACTAAACTACAGTAACTATCCCCTGGCCTACAATAATTTATAACACACTGATTTGTATATTCACTGAGAAGACTACCAAAATTGTGACCTAGCCTATCAGAAAAAATAAAAGTTTTATTAATAGATGTTGGAAGCCTAGATTTATTTAAATTTAATTGTAATGAGTGTGAGTTTTGTGGATTATTAGAAAAATTCTCAGGTAGTACGGTACTCAATGGCTCTGCTGGTATAAGAGTATGAGTACAAGAACACGAGAGCTTATTGGTCAGAGACTCATACATTTCTGCATTACACCTCACCAAGTCTACGAGCTCACCTGCCTCCACTATACGCTTGCTCAGTTCTTGTTGAGAAGCTTGGTATTTGTTGAAGATCTCATTTAAGGTTCTTTCCCTAAGTAATATCTCTTCCCTTAAGCGATGAGTGTCCATATCATACACTGATATGCTATGTTCCAAATTTCTAGAGTACTCAGAAAGTTGATTAACTAAGTTTATGCGCTCCTTTCTAAGATTTAAATTAACTCTATGCACATTATATTTCCTAATAGATTTATGAATTTTTTTTTATTAATTTAGTAATTTTAATGTAACGTTTAAGGTTAATATGACTAGAAAAGCTGGGTCTCATAATAATGGTATCCTCCCTGGTCAGGTCTATAGTCACAACTGGCTCCCTAATGCACACAAGATCAGGCTCACTACTAACCAATTTTATGTTAATAACAATTTTATTCAAAATTGTTATTAACTTTTAAGTTCGTTTTTTTGCAGGGCAGTCGTGTTTTTTAATTATTAATTTTTATATTTATATGTATAGATTATGGAATGTCGTCTATCTCGATAACATATAAGCGCCTGCCCATTTTGGGTGTTTTTTTCCTCGAGTAAACCGCTGTAAACCAGTTTTATAGCTTTGTTTTGCGTTTACGTGAATGTCACACATAGAAATTGGGTAAACAATTTATGGCTCTTATGATATTGGAAGCAGTTTTATGATGTTTTTCTGCAGATAAAGAGTTTCATGTTCGGACACTTGAAATAATTTTAAACTTGGCTATGCATTATAAGTTTGCTACGACCATGCATTGCACGCAACATGATAAAGTAAGACAAGCTACCTAAAGAAGTGTTATCATTATCGCATAGCTAAACTACGGTGTGCAATCGAGACAATATTTTCTAACAGAAACATCGAACTTTGCTGACTCAGCAAGTAACTATTTAGTAATCTGTGACTCAGCCTCACTATTGTAAATGTTGCTTATAACGCCAAAAGCGACACACATCAAACATTATTGCGAACCTCTTTTCGAGGTGCTATATTTTGAAGGTAAAAAGAAAGTCATCTAGTAGACAGACCAATAGACTGCTAAGCACCTCGGATTCTGGTCAGCAGAGGGACAGTGACTACTTGGTTTATGTGTAATATCAAAAAATAAACCTCGTTCTTATGATGTCCATTTCAATGGATAAAAAGTAAAAGTAAAATGCTTGCAACACCAGAAACAATAAAAACACGCATCTGTGCCTATCTACGAGTATATACAGCATAATTGACACCTTGTAAGTTTACATCAGTGAATTTCGTTTTCTCCTGATTTTCTTGCGACGTCAAATCATCATCAGCCCTGTATATATACTGTCCCACTGCTGGGCACGGGCCTCTTCTCTCTATGAGAAGGGTAAGGCTATATATAGTCCACCACGCTGGCCAAGTGCGGGTTGGCAGACTTCACATGTCTTTCGAGAACATTATGGAGAACTCTCAGACATGCAGGTTTCCTCACGATGTTTTCCTTCACCAGTAAGTAAGATATAATTAACAAAGTAAGACGCACTTAACTTCGAAAAGTCATTGGTACGTGCCGTGGATTCGAACCCGAGACCCTCTGCGTAGCATAGTCTGTCGATCTCTCCACTCGGCTATATCTCGGCAAATATAAGACAATATTCCTTAACATCTGATTTACATTTAAAAAGATACATCGCGATTAGTAGGTACAACCGTTTTGAGATTATGTGCCACAAACACGTTTTACAGTCAAAGACTATTTCTTATAATAAAGAAATAAAATGTAGTAAATGAAATATAATATAGTATTTCGATAAACAGGCATAGAAAATCCGAATAGTACCTATAGTTCTATTTTTTGTCGACAGTATTGTAGTAACACTTTTCCATACTTTTCTACTACACATGATGACCACAGACACTACATTAATGAAACTTTATATTTTTTAAAGGACTTGAGATCAAGATTCATAGTCATGGCTGTTCTTTAATTCCCATTGGCAGACATTCTTGTCGGCGGTCGAAGAATTTTTTAATAAGCGGAATAAGTTGGACGGAAATGTGAATGGAATTGAGGGTAAATTTTAAGCTATTTTTGTATAAACATATTGAAAATTATTAATAACAAATATATTTTAGGGTACACATGTTCGTTTAATTTGTATTTACTTATATTGTTTTAAATAGCCAGCTTTATATTGTTGTTCCTTGTTCTTGTTTATTATATCCTGAAAATCATATTTTAGAGTTTTAGTTTGACATATGATTGAGTTTGTACAGTGACAAATTCTTACGCTGGTTGGCAGAAGCTTTATTAAACATATTACTGATATAGTTTTGTTTGAATCATTTCTTCTTACCTTTAGTCGATTTTTTTTGCACGGTTGGCGTAGTAGTTGAAGCGGCCGCCTCGCCGATTGACACTGCGCCAAGTGTTTGCCGAGGGTTAGATCACCACGCAAGACAACAATTTTTGTGATTCATAATTTGTTGTTTTGGAGTCTGAGTGTTCGTTATGTCCGTTAATGATAATTAAGTGCGGGACTTGTGTTTTATTTTTTAAAGAAAATAAAATTATTGACAGTAGACAATCAGAAAGTTACACCCGCACAGGGTCGTCCTTTTGTTCAAATTACCTTTATTTTCAAATAATTAAACGAAATAGACGCGTCGCATACATTTTAGGACTATTAGATATCAAACCACTGCTGACGTGGACTGATACAGAGTGATGATGATGAGACATCATGACACTCATCACCCTATCTAACTTATACCACAAGTTACACAAGATATTATAACTGAAATATAGTATATGTTTAACAAATTATAAGACATGATAAAACACGGATTGAAGAAATAATTTAATAATATTTTCAGTTTATTAATTTATTTTAAACAAAATGAACTGAAAAGTCAAACAACAGCCTCGTACTAAGAGTTTCGATTATTTATGAAAAGTTTATGAAACAAACTTTATTTAAACATATACTTACAAAGTCCAAAATCAATTTAAATTCAATATAAATACAAAGTCCAAAATTAAATATAAAATCTAAAAACTTAGTCGTGATTTCTTGTGGCTGTTATCATGATAGATAAATAAAGTTAATATTTTCGTTTCTTATCTTAACATATAAAATCGTTGCGTTACTGACTGACTGACAGACACGCTACAGCCAAAACTATTGGGCGCATGAAGCTGAAATTTAGCAAGTATGTTCCTTGGGCACCGTAGGGGTGCACTAAGACGGGATTTCCCGAAATTCCCACGGGATCGGGCAAAACGGGAAATTCGAAAATATGTGCGTGCGAAGCCGCTGGCGTCGACTAGTAAGTTAATAAAGCAAATTAAATAAAATACTTTTATTGAAACTTATGACAACAGCAAGAATTTTTACTTTATGTCATTCTTGGTCGCGTTGGGACTTTCCAGTCTCCATCTGTCTTTCCTGCATGAGTAGGATATAATCAGGCGGATACAAAGTTCGACGGAGGAACGACTCCATTCTTTTTTACTTGTTCCGTATCAATTTCCGTCCGACTTGCTCTCATCCTAAAGGCTGGCACTTGTGGCTCTTCTTGTGTTGCGGGTGTCCATGATCCGTCTTCTCGATTGCTACCTATTACATAAAAAATAAAATAAAAACATTTTTTATGTTAAACGGTTTTATTACAATAAAAAATATGTAGTTAGGTTATGTACTAAAAGCTAAAAAATAATTCGGTAAGTCCTAGCTACCAGATCGCACCAATCTTCTCATCAATCTGGGGTATTGATCAGATAAATATAAAATCGTTGGGTGTAGCGTATCCAAGGTAAACATTTTGATAGAAATTTCACGCGCCCAACGATTTTATATTTATCTGATCAATATCCCAGATTGATGAGAAGATTGGTGCGATCTGGTAGCTAGGACTTACTGAATTATTTTTTAGCTTTTAGTACATAACCTTTATGACGTGCGCCTGAGTCGCCTGATGGTGGGACCTCGCCCGGGGATTTAACTCGCCCCTGGGTCCAGGACTGCGCCAATGCCCATCAATCACACTTGCGCAGCCACTGGAGACGCCGGGCACTGGGGGCATAGTTTGTGTGCTTGTAATCATGTTGTGTAAAGGGTTTAGACCATTTAAGTCTACCACGCTGGTCCAATTGCGGGTTGGTAGACTGTTTGCCAGAGCCTCGTTCGTTAATCAGCAGGATGTACCACGAGCAGGTGAGGTTGACTTGGGTCCCAGAGGTGTTTTGCCTTTGCCCAGCAGTGGGACAACATAGGTTAAATGAAAAAAAAAAAAAAAGTACATACCTAACTACATATTTTTTATTGTAATAAAACCGTTTAACATAAAATGTGATTTTATTTTATTTTATTTTCAAGTTTTTAGTTTTGTTGTTAATTCATAGTGAGCTCTATTCTACTAATCATCCTACCTTTCATTCGATACCTATATTGAGGTATTTGTGAAAAATATGTAATCCACCATTTTGTGGCGTCAACCATCTTGGATTTTTAATATTGACCTCTATTCTACCAATCAAGCCCTTTCATCCGATACCCATATTGAGGTATTTGTGGAAAATATTGATTTATTAAATTTGGATTTTTCATAGTGAGCTCTATTCTACCAATCAAGCCCTTTCATTTGATACCCATATTGGATTGTTGTGAAGAAATATGTGATCCGCCATTTTGTATCGGCGGCCATCTTGTATTTTTCATGATGAATTGCATTCTACCAATCAAGCCCTTTCATTTAATACCCATATTGAGGTTGTTGTGAAGTAATATGTGATCCGCCATTTTGTATCGGCGGCCATCTTAGATTTACAATCATAAGGAATATATTATGTTGCATTGTCATCAAGATCAAGAGTGTGTACCAAATATCAGATCAAACTGTCATCAGGAAGGGGGTAAAATTCCAATGACTAAATTTGACTCAAACAAACAAATAAACAAACAAATAAACAGGTTAAGCTAAGTAAAACCGTTAAAAAACCGTAAAGGAGAACCGCTGAAACAAAAATATATCTAAATCAGAGGAAAAAGAAACCACGCTTTTAAACGTATAGGATTTTGTAAGTTACTAATGGACTTTCTCTTCTGTTTTTGGGATAAGTCTTCCCTTAACAACCCTGCTGGGGGTTCAGTAACCGTGGCTTGGACACCCACGGTGAAGCTACGGTGGATCCCGGGAGTGGACGCTTCACTTGGATCTGGCGCCCCCAAAATGGCGTGGAAGCTGTGGTTTTAGTGGGTATTACGGCCTTGCACTCCAGCAGTCGAGTCCCACATACCCCTCGCTTCTCTATCTTGCATAAATGCATATCCACAGCGAGGAAAAAATAATATTATACTACAGAATTGTCTTTCCTATAACCTTTATTTATTAACTGTTCAATGACTATATTGTGTTAAAAAGCGATGAATGATAGTAACATACTTAACCTTGCGTGGTTTGCAAATTAACTCTACTATTTATACAACATTCAGATTAGATTAGATCTTAGTAGCGAAAGTTAAATCGTTCAACTCTTTCAATGAGTTACTTGCTAATAATATATTTTTATGGTAGCATTATATACATTACGACCTGGCCACAGACAATTCGAAATTGACCTGGGCGCTAAAAAACGCACGAAGCGTCGGGAAGACGTTTCTGAGAAGTACCTAATAATTTTATTTACTGTCCAGAAAAAGTGAATTCTCTGCATGAAGTTTTATCTGTTTAATGGTCAAGCCATAAAAAACATTTCACTTTTTATGCCTCCCAAGTCTGTATTTTGGATCTAGCCGGGATAAGGCTTTTTTTGATCGAAAGACTTCTTCTGTTATTTTTCTGAAATAGGGCTCTTAAAATATTCTTAATCTTATTAGAACAGATGAAACTGATCCCGTATCACCGAAGGGAGAGCTTCTATTATAAACTCTATTCAAGTATCAAGTCTTCTTAAGTGATAACAATTTATGTTGCTGGTAAATAAGAACACTCATTGTTACACGAATTCATTATCTCTGCTCTACCTACTAAAAATAATAACTACTCGTATTATATTTAAACACATATAGTGGAACTAATCGTAGACACAAGAAGAAAACAGTCTTGCGGATGTTTCATTAATCTTCTTCACTCCCATCCATCCGCTGCCCGCAACCCCAACAAGTTCGTCGGTTCACCTTGCGGGAGGTCTACCTCTACTACGATTTTGCGTGATGTCTCATCATCCTCCTAGCGTTATCCCAGTTTCAATCTGGGGTCCACTTACTAGTCTAACCGGATTTGATTGAATATTAGCTTTTCCACGGAGCGACTGCCTGTCTGACCTCCACAACGCGAAGGGATAGCGATATTCCATGGTTTAGACTCTTCCTCTTTCTCTTAGCGTTATCCCAGTTTCAATCTGGGGTCTGCTTACTAGTCTAACCGGATTTGGCTGACTATTAGCTTTTCCACAGAGCGACTGCCTGTCTGACCTCCGCAACCCGAAGGGATAGCGATATTCCATGGTTTAGACTAGTGTCAGTTTATTTAGAAGGTACTGACGCCCTATAACGACTGGCAAAGATCTTCATGACAACCGGGACCGACGGCTTAACGTGCTCTCCGAGGGACACGCGATAATTAACAATTCAATACGCACATAACTCCGAAAAGTCATTGGTGCGCGCCGTGGATTCGAACCCGATACCCTCTGCATGGCAGTCTGTTGGTATATCCACTCGGCTATCGCTGCCTTGATGTCTACTATAACTTAATTTAAAAAAACTACTGCTTTCATAGGGCACATGAAACGACTTATTAGGACAAGGATAAACGGCACGCAGTCTTTAATATTAAAGTGCTACACATGGCAGGCAACCATGGTGGAATAACAAATGCCGAACAGGGCAAGGTGCAACTATGAAAGGTCTTGACCTTCATCGTTCTATCGTTATCCCGCTTCTAGAGAGACTTCTACTAGACTTCTAGAGTCCACCGCCAATTTAAACCAGATTAGCCAGAAAATTTTTAGGTTGTATCAGTTGTCTGGCAGCTCTTGTCTCCTTTCTAGTAGAACCATTATTTTTCTACAGTATCTGCTTTCTTTCCAATCGTATTGTATAAAGCGGCAGACAGACATAACCGTCCGTATAGTATAAATGGGTACACAGACAGATGCACTCTTGGATGCAACCGAGAAAACGCGAAGATACTGTTTTCTACAAATAAGCATATAACAAAGTGGTTCTTTTGATTATCACCAATCGCAGCGCAATTTAAATTTCCATTTCCAACGTTCCTCCAAGAATTATAAGTCGGCCGGTCATTAGTTTTCGATTTCAAATTAAAATTAATTGCTCTGCATATTTTTACACCAAGTTCTCGACTTTAATTAATTTGGTTTGGTTTTCCTTTGTTCACAACATTCTTAGAATTGATTATGCCTACTTCTTCAAAATTAGATTTCTCTTTATATAAGTTTTCTTTCAAGTTTTTTATAAATATTAGTCTTATGATCAATTTGTTTCGTGATTGGTTTTTCTGTTTTGACGAAACGTAATGGCGAAGTGTGGTGGCGGAAAAATAAATTAAATTTGATATGAAAATGTTTGCAAAAATAAAACTGTTTACATCAAAGCAATTGTTTAATGTATGTTATGCTTTGAAGCTCTCTGAAAGTTATATTTATAAACGTTATAAGAAGTTATACGATAGCAAGTAATAGAACTACTGACACTTAACGTTATCGCCTTGTTTACATTGGTAATAAAAAGTTGTATTTTAAAATTTTACTTAAGCGTCAGTAATACTACATACTTAATAATTACAGTAAGATGACATAAAATGATACGGCTCTGGTCTCTCAATTGCAAATAGCTGAAGCGATTCCAATTTTGATCGAGAAATAAATCTACTCCAGATCGACACAAAATTTTTAGCACAGATATAAAAATTAAATCCTATGTTAGCAACAAATTAAACTCCATTTCTTATTACATTATATACAGGGTGTCACAAGACCCATCACTAAGCAGAAGTCTACTCGTTGTGGACATCATGCCAAGTCATTCTAACCAAAAATTATACCTGGGAAACGGATTTTTTTTAAGTTTTCACATTTTTTAAGCCGCAATTAAAAGCGCGCGCGTGCAATGCTCGAAATACCTACCTATCCATGGGGTTATAGGGCATCTAAAGAACATATTGGCGGGGTAAATGCATCGATTTTGTACGTAATTATAAAAAATCCATACTAACTTTGAGCCTCAATATCTCCTGAACCAGTAATTTCCCAGGTATGGTGCCGAAGTAAAAAATTTTCGTAGTGATTGGTACAACATGGGATTTCAGTTTTCGTTAAGGGTCTTTTTACACCCTGTAGGGGAGAGGGTGGCAAGATGGGGTACTTAAGCTTTAAAGGTCAATAATATAAAAAATACATGGTTAAACAATTATATTTATTTTTTTACTAACAACTAATTATTACTCTTCTAATATTTGGTGTCATTAGGCACTTTTAGTTACACATTTAAGAGAAAAAAATTAAAATAAAAAAAGGTATTTTGCCCCGTCTTGCCCCATGGTGTTGGTAAGATGGGGCACCCCCCTGTGGTAAGATGGGGTGATGAGAATGATTACAGATAAAGATGATTATTTGGGCCGGCAGAACTCGCAGATATGGATGACTTCGTCATCATCATCATCATCTATTCCCGCGCAGCTATTATGAGCCCTCTTCCACATAGTGAGCATGATATACCCTTCAATGGAAACGGAATATACTTCCTGACAAAACATACATGGCGTGTCCCTGTTAGTGGTGCGTTTGTAGTCACGAACCATTCTAAAAAGAAAACTGTAATAAGCACAGAAAAACAAAAGCATTTTTATGAAAATCAAGCAAAAACAAAATTTTCCTCATTGGGAGGCAAGAAGGACTACCAGTTACCCCATCTTGCCTGCAGAGCCATTTTCTAGCAATAAAAACAAAACAAAAAAACAGTTAACAATCTTAAGGAAACACAACGCTTACCTTATTATAGGTTAGTTTAAGCGTCAATTACAGAAACACCTCACCAGTTAGCGTTATTTAACAAACGGCAATCACGTGTCAAACTAGAAGAAAATGTGAGAAACATCATCATCAGCCTTTAACAGTCCACTGCTGGACTAGGCCTCTCCTTTGAAAGGAGGGATTGGCCTACTATACCACGCTGGCCAAACGGGTTGGTATAGGGTTTGTATCAAGTTTTCCTTCTCTTACAGTGCTGTTCTCTGCATAATATGCTCCCTCTGTCGGTTCTTACGACACCCATGGGATGATATGGGGTGGTGACATTCCGTATTCTTAATCCGTCACCACACGGACAAGAAACAACTTGCAGTAAAACACTTTTTTTGAATTTTTTCGACATGTGTGCACTTGCGAACCATTAACCACCGGGTGACTGATAAGTACCATTGTGGCGCATCGAACGATGAATGAACGAGCGTGACAGGTCAGTTTGAACTGTGAATTTAGCTGGGTACCCCGTCTTACCCGCTGCCCCGTCTTACCTCCTTCTCCCCTATATTGGTTTAGAGCTATTGTAGCGTTTAAGTAAAATTCAAAGAAGGCCAGTGCTGCTAAGTCGAAATATTCTGTAGTAAAAGTTGTCAGAATGATGTACGAGAAAAACAATTTTGTATGAGCAATTAATAGTATCAAGGAATCCTCTTAAGCCCTGATTAGGAAACCACATAAATGTAAAGTAGTCCTTCTGAATGTATTAAAAAACATGCAAGCAGCAATCTAAATACCTACATATATATCTATAGGTACAATATCATAACCCATTTCCATAATGCTTACACGTGGAATATAAAAATATAAAATTACACCATTGCCATACTGCATGTAATTGCGATAAGCATAACATGAAATGCTCTTTAAAAAAATATTTATTTCTTATAACAGGCATATGCATCATAATATCATATGACTTACTGGCATTTAACCTTAACTATCGAACTGTAAATGTTCTTATACCTAAAATAAACCGACTATTCAAAATTTTAGAACAAACCTATTCAAACACACTGCCATGTATAATCTGAATAAAAAACTTATCCCACACGTCCAATAAAGAGGTTCATTAATTCTAAGAAACGAAAATATATAATCACTAGCTGTTGCCCGCGGCTTCGCGCGCGTTTCATTCGGTGTAACAAAAATCTACTTTCATTCTCAGTTGTGACACTCCTGATTATTCTAAAGACTTACACTCTATAGGGTAGAAAATAACTCGGTATGTATTCATGCATTATCTACCGTTAGATATCTACCGAAAGTTACATAATAACATCACCTTGCATACATTCAAATGTCAAAGCCATGTTCCAATAAGTACATGTCCAATATATATCTATAAATACTTTCGTATTTATAATATTAGTAGAGAAAATTGTTGCAGCCGTTTTAGCGTAGTATATAATTATATTAGTTTATACATATATGCGAAAAATTTAATCACCATGCGCAATATGGCCAATATGACATTATGTATGATGTGACAGTACTGACAGATATGCTATAACACTTGCGCAGCGCACTCAACTATTACAGCGCATGCGTTCTTACTTCCAAGAGGTAAATGCTTAGTAGACTATATAAAATGCCTTACAAACTTCTACCCTCCCTACAATCCCTCCCAGTTTAATTTTTGCAACTTATGGTAGCCTTTGTCTGTCTCCATGGCCCAATATATCTCTGTATTAAATTTCAACAAAATCGGTTCAGCCGTTTTAGCGTGAAAACGGAACATACATATATACACACTTTCGAATTTATAATATTAGTAGGGATTCAAAACAAAAATAATACATGCACTGATTAATATAATAATTTAGCACCTACATGCCTCTAGCAATGTTACAGTAATTCAGTAAAAAAACATTACTCACAACTTTTTCCATCCCTTCTCAGAAGCCTATTTCTTCAATTCTTCATAAATTACCCTACAAATAGAAATATGCCTGTTTTTATACTGTGGTTTATTAAATGAAAGCGTAATCGCAAGGTACTTATTTTTTTTTTGTGAATATTAAAGTGGGTTTGGGTTGTTTATGATCCGGCTGACCTATTAGTCAGCCATGTCATAATGTTAGCTATTAGCAATGAATCATGGCGATGCAACATTGCTTTATGAGTGGTAGGCGCTTTTTATCAGAGTACTGCCAAAGGGCAAGTACAGAATTATGATAACTTTGATAAGTAAATATTTTTACTTAAATTGGAATAAATAATAATCACGACGATTTCTGCAGCTTTACTACAAAACGAAGACTAAATATAGCAGCAGACTCGCCTAAGATTTACACTATTTTAAACTCAAGTTTGGCAATAGTAAATAAGTAAATCTTAGTGAAATAGGAGAGCTGCAACACTTTCATGAACCACTTTTCCCTTTTAAAGACAGCAGCAACTGCGTTGAAGTAATTATGTACCTATGCGTTTATGCATGGCTTCATGGCTAATAAACTTAATCCGAGGTTCGCGTCTTACCAGGTCAAGGCGTTCGATCTCAGCAGTCCATAGATAAAATTGCAATATTATATGATAATATACTCTTTTTTGTTAATACATACATATCATGAAGACAAACAACACAAAAGTAAACCGCAACCTTCGGCGTGGCAGTCGTTTACACTCCCGGGTCGTCAGTGAAACTGTAAACCTTGGTTTTTGACATTATCCGAGATTTTATTCCAGTGTGTCGAAGATTCCAAGAGTAAAATCTTATACATGTGTATCTCGTAGGTATAAGATATTACTCTTGGAATCTTCATCAACGTTGAAACAGTGCACATAATTCCCTGTAACACCCTATAGTTTACTTCAACGCCTTTGCAGCCAGAAAATTAATATGTGCCAAAGTCATTACACGTAAGTAGTAACTTAATGCAAGTTTTCCGTGCCAATCCACCCCTTCGACCTAACCTTAATGTAACACTTGACCCCAATTCTGAAGCAAATTTTGTATGAACAATGTTCATAAATTAGTTTTGAAGCAGACACTCAATTGATCATTACAACGAATAAACAACAGGCAAAATGAGGACGGAAAATTTCAAAAGTTTCCTGAAACTTTTAGACACTAAGTTGTTTAAATGGTGTTACCTTACACCAGTTTAAATATACAGGATTTATACATTAGACATTTAACCATGTTTAGGTTTTTGTAAGTTAAATTTCAGTATGTGAACAGAAATCTGAAATTATCGCTTCAACAGTACATCAGACTATACCTACATATCGTACCCTTCTTAAAGTACTTGATTGGACTGTAGCCTTACCCGATTAAATGTATAGTAAGAGATCCGTGCCGTGGCTCAGTTTATATAAAGAGCCGATGACGATTATGATGATCATATCAGACTTTACACGTCCACTGCTGGGTTTAAGCCTGGACAAATTCATAGCTTAAGCTAAAAAGTTTTGCTGATCTTCGCTAACTATACTTTCTGTAACAAAAAAATCGGTTGACAGACGGTTTCGTCTGATCAGTGAGCGAAATTTTACAGTTTTACAATGTTTTATTAGCACTAAAGTTAGTATGACGATTGGCTGATAAACAGACCCAGATAGCGTTGAAGTCTGCTCTACTTTACCCTCTCAAAATTAAGCATAATATGTAATATCTTGACTGAAAAGAATTATTATGACAAAATTTTTTTCGAAGTCATTTGTAGTACTGATTAAATAAACGCTACACCGGCTTTGCTTTTTAAGTTAAACGTTGAAGAATATTTGAAACACGTATATATTTTTAAATAATATCTTATATATTTAAATAATTTATCGTCTATCTAACAATTTTTACCATAACGATCATCGCTTGGTAGAAAATAACGTCAGTCAAGCCCCCTAGTGAATAATAAAAACTTATCACAAATGTTTAAACAACAGTTTATTTTGCCTTTCCTTCATCCTAGATCACATCATTGTATGTACACCAATATTTAAATATTTGTTTTGTCCACAGATTTCAAAGTCGAAGGCTATCCAGTGCTCGTATATTTCCACGGCGGGGACTTCATACGAGGTAGTCCCAACAGCGTCAATCCTTTTCAACTTGTACTCAAACAAAGGGTAACTATATTTACTTCATCTATACTCTTTTTCAGCCTAATAAATGTACAAATGAGGTCGTAATGATAAAACACAATGTAGGTACTAGTTTCATGTTTGTCACGTATTATTCTGACATAGTCACAATAATACGTACAACTTTGTTTGCAAAGTAGGTCCAATTTGAATAAAATTAGGTTGATTGCAATCAACATTAGTAAATATTATTTAATAAAGAGTTTTACATGATTGCTGATAATTTAGACAACATATAATATATTCCTATATTTGGATAGCTCATTAATGTAATCAATGCGATCAAATATTCCCGATATGATGCTCAGAAAATAATGAGCGTCAGCTTACGATAATACTTGTAATAATCTCTAGCACATTATTTTTGGCCCTCTAACCAATATAAAAATTCATATACTGAAACATTAAAAAATAATTGGTTTTCTATTTCACAGGTGATATTTGTATCTGTTGCTTACCGTCTGGGCATATTTGGATTCTTCTCAACTTTAGACAACGAAGCATCAGGGAATTTTGGTCTTCTAGATCAAGTGGCTTCTTTGAACTGGGTGAAAAACAATATCGAAAGTTTTGGTGGCGACCCTGATAATGTTTGTATATTTGGACATGACGCCGGCGCAGTAAGTGTTACCTTACATTTGATATCTTCGTACTCATCCGGTCTCTTTGCAAAAGCCATAGCAATGAGTGGAAATGGTCTGGCTGCAGAGACGGTCAATATAGCTAGAAGAGAAATAATAACCGTTGATAAAGTGGCGAATTCATTCAGTTGCTTCCGAAAACCTACTTTTCAGCTACTGGATTGTCTTAGAAGAGTACCAGAACAAGCGCTTTTGGATATAGCAGGACCTCTGGGAGAGTGGAAGCCAATTGTTGATGGTGGATTCAGTAATATAACCAGCCCATTTCTACCAGAACTACCTAGCAAATTATTTAAGGATGATGTATTCTCACCAGTCCCACTCCTAGCAGGCTACACTAATATGGAAGATGGACTTTTGTTAGAAAAAGATGACAGCGGAGATTCTGGTATAAGTCAAAGAGAGTTTGACTCTATGAGAGAAGAAATTATCCTTTCAGACATTACTGTAGATAATGGTTCATGCTTTACAAATCAACATCATATTCAAGACGCAGTCGAATTTTTTTATAAGCCGATACCACCTACTACGAATGAGACAGTGCTAAGGAAATTATTCGTAGATTTTTACACTGATAAAGTACACGGTGCTACTACATACCAGTTGGCGAAAATTATAAGTGCACATGCCCCAGTTTATCTTTATCGATTCGATCTGAAACCCTTTTCAGACATAGCTAACGAGGGCCTACCGGACTGGATAGGTGTTCCGCACAATTTCGATTTAATATTCACCTTCGGTATGCCGTATTTGGCCCTGCCAGAGGATCTTAGTAAATGGGATTACAGAGATAAAAGTATTTCAGAAATAATAATGAGGATGTGGTCGAATTTTGCCTGGTACTCGAATCCCACAAACTCAGGTGTTATTATAGATTGGCAACCTTTTGAAGCGGAGAGACCCGGTTATTTGATAATTGACAGACAGAATTTTACAATGAGTAATCCGCAAACAGTTAATTACAAAGCCTTTGAGTTTTGGACGGACTTTTACCCTAAAGTTGTAGAAATTGGCACAAAGTGTTGCAAAGAGATGACCGACGATTCCGGAGCGAATTCCATTGTCACAAATAAGATTATAAACAGTCTAATAATTTTATATTCTCTTATAGTTCTTCTTTCATAACGAAGGCATAGTTGTAAAGCCACGGTTATTTTTGTATAGTCTATTGAGAAATGTATTTTAACTAAATCAATATTTCTTCAGTACCAAATGAAATATTTACCTTCCAAAGAAATATTCGTGCAAATAAAATTCTTCAAAATGTGTCGATGTTGTTTTTATTTGGGTGCCAAGAGCCGAAGGCCGAAGGTCGTGTTCGGAGGTCAATGTTTAGGTATAAATTACCAAAATATGCTCGTAAACGGTTAAGGTCGGTCTAGCACGTTTCATGTTTCTGACTTTACCACTAAATTTGATAGCATCAACTTCTGAAGTATCTATAAACATGGAAGATCAATCTACTGATAAATATTGAATAAATAATTTATGTCTATGGAGACATGACAGAGAGAGATCACTCAGGTTATGGCATGGATTTATTAAAAAGTTTTCACATATTAGCTGCAGAGTATTATATTCATTCCAGGTACTAAGCTACATTAATTTAGTAAAGGCTTATATTGCATAATACACAAATATTGAAGCCAAGACATTCATATACGGAAAGCACAAAACTTGAGCCAATTTAAACCCGAATACTACGTAGGTGAGCTAAAAGTTTATTGGAAAAATAAATTGTAGAGTAACGTTAACATAACCTATTTTCTAAGCAATCGTTTTCGTGCTTAGGGGCCATTACTCACAAAACTTACGAACGTTCAAACGTCAACCGTTGCGATAAAGAGTGAAACAGCGTTTGGCAAATATTTCTGCACTCCATAAGTGTTGCAATGTAGGACAACCATTCCAAACATCGTTCTAGTATTTTGTACAGAATCGGTACAGGCATTTCACAACTTTATTTTACACTCACAGTTTTGTTACAATTGCTGGCTTAATTTAAACCACTGTTAAATGTTGGAACTTTTAGATTATACTGGCTGCTGGGAAAGTTTTAATTGATAGAATTTCACATTTAGGTTTCTGGTTTCATTATCTTAATCATTTTTATTCCTTTATATATGAACAAGTTTTAGATGTTACTAGTTACTTCTTAGTAGCCTATTATGTACATATTAGCACTAGAATTTCGAGATAGTATAAAGTATGCACAGGTCTCGCATGACGGCTTATGTTCTAATACACGAGATCTTAGAGGATAACCTATCGACAGGTTATAGTCAAGATTAGATTAGGCAGCAAACATAACCTATAACGTCATAATTTATAGGCATAAACAAAGGACACCCAGAAGCACAACAACTTTTGGAGCACACTGCGTTTACTTTGTCCTGTGTGGAAATCACACTCACAGCTTTTTATTTTTTTAATTTTTCTTTATAGACTCACGCCTTTATCCCCGAAGGGGTAGGCAGAGGCTTAATATTACACCCACATTTCGTGCGTCCCACGTAATAGGGGGCGAGCCTATTGCCGTTACCAGGCACATCACCAGACTCCGTGCTGCTTCTGAGAATTCGGAAAACCCGGTAACACTTTTTCCGACCAGAGAATCGAAACCGGGACCTTCGATCAGCAGTCGCATACGCTATCTACTGGACCACGGAGGCAGTACATTCTCTATACTCACAGCTCTTGTTGTAATATAGGAATTTATACTTTTGTGGTCATTTAATCAGTACATCCGTGAACATGGCACTGCAACAGTGGCGAAATATCGGTTACTCCTAACAAAGGTACGTGGTATATATCTTGGTGCAATGTCGAGGATGTCGCCCAAATCACTGTGATCTTGATTCAACCAACTCTAGTGCAATTTCCGCAGACACACTAATGGTAATCATACATCACCTTTGCAATCGGTATCTTTGTCCATTACTTTAGTTGAATAAACAAATGAATAAATATGCATAATATCTGCATATACCTATCTGATTAAAAATACCGTTTAAGGACGGGTTGTAGACGTTACATGGCTCTTGAGAACATTATGGACAATTCTCAAATATACAGGTTTCCTCACGATGCTTATTTATTTTATCACTCGCAAAAATGAGTGTTGGTTAGTCTAGTATAACACGTTAATTGTAAAAAAATTATAAGATGTGATGGTTTTCCTTCTAACTTCATTGTTAATGCCATTATTTGAATCAGTTTACCAACACCCAAATGCAACGGTGTAGTTAGTAGGTAGCGCTCACAGCGAGACTTGGCTTGCCGATCGTAACAGGTCGACAAAGTTAAGCAACTAACACACGTCACAACTTGGATGGGTGACTGCGTGTGGCATTTACATCAGAGCGCTACCGTGCTTCGGAGGGCACGTAAAGTTATCGCTCCTGGTTCTTGTCTCAGGGCAAGAATCGTTAGGCCATGTCGGAGGCCTTCGGGCGTTCTGAAAACTCCGACACCAGAGTTGGCCACACACTCACACGAGAAAGAAAAGAAGTAGGAGTGACGTTAGACTATAATGAATAATAACTTTATTAAGGTTTAATATATAGCAAACGGCTCCTTAAAATCTTTTAGGAAATCCCTAATGGCTTTGAATAGTGTTATCTGACGCTGGCTCATATATTGTATCAGACAGGAAAACCACATAAATTGTAAAAATATAAAACATCAAATAACGGCCTCTCCGAATTTTACTTCCTTCAATCTAGGTTCTACTTACATCTTACAGAGCATGTAAAAAAGGCATTATCAAGTAGTGTTGCCCAAATTCAGTCTTGGTCTTGCAGTCTTGGTCTTGTCTTGCGTTTTTGCAAGACCAAGACCAAGAACAAGACCGCGTATTTTTAGCAAGACCAAGACCAAGACTGATCGTGCAAGACTTGAGCAAGAACAAGACTAAGCCTGCAAGACTCTTGCGTCTTGCAGCTAGGACTTAGCGCTATTTCACGGAGTAGTTATGTGTAACAGTTCGGTGTATAGGTACGCTTAGGAATTCTATGAGACGCAAAAAACTGTATCAAAGAATATGAAAAACTGGACCTATGCGCATTACGACTAATAGGTACCATAAACATACCTACATAGCGAATAAAAAAATATCCATTAAAATCAAACTGAGTGCATGCATAGTTATGTTTTAACCATCGGCACTTTGATAATGCGGCATCAAAGGTTTTGTACTTACTTCTCAAAGAAATTTGCCGCTTTTCGGAAGTACATGGTTATGATACACGCGCCGGCGGCTTCTTTTGAAATCATATACAACAATCGTTGCCGCCGCGCCGAAATCACAACATTTGACACTATTTGATTGCCGCCACAGGGCGTAGGTAGACTCATGCAAAATAATTTCGAATTTTAAGAGTACCTACAGGTGTTCCAAAGAATAAATAAGTTTCAGAGTGCTTAGAATGAAAATGAATACATTATACTGATCACGCAAGCAGTATTATGATTAGGATAAAATGGTAAGGATAGGTAGTAGATGTCATAATAATTTATTCTAGTAAGTATACAGGGTGTCCGAGTTAGGCCCAACAATATTTAAAGGTGTTTATCTATATCAAGTTTGGAATCGTATGCGTAAATGTTAATAATGAAAGCGAAACTTTTTTTTCCATACAAAACTAAAAAAAATATTTTTTTGTGTTTTTTTCGACAACCCTAACAACTCTATAGTCGTGGTTGTGGCACGCACACACGTATACTGTCACCCGTCATCCCCGCTCCTCCACGCCACCCGCGCCACGTTCAGCGCACGTGCACCTACTTAAAAAAAACTTTCTGTAAGTTATGCAATTAATCGCATGATGTAATAACTTGCATAGGTACACATTTTAACTAGTTTAATTATTATCATCATCCTAACCTTATCTGTGGTCTAATTAGTATCTAACTAAACCTAACTGGATAACCTACCTGCCTATGATTAGGTACAATTATTGATGAATAGGAAAATAAATTGCGATTATTTTAAATCGAAATGTAACAGGTGCCTAGATAGAACCTGACACATTACAAGTAATTCACTTATCTTAATTCTAATCTAAAAATTTAATTATCTGAATTAAAATACAATACTAAATTTATTTACCTATCATATCACCAAATAATGTCAAGGTGCATTGCTTACCTTAGGGTACCTAAACCGAGGGAGTGAGAGTGATTAAAAATACCATTACTAATTAATTAATCAATGCTTGTTTATTGTTACATACACTTTGGTTTATTATTCACATTTATTCGTAACAAAATTACGATTAACATTTTACTTTCAATATACTTTACGTACAACGGACGGGTCGTTAGTTTACCTACTTTTCTTAACTCACGACGCATTAAAGAAAAGGTTCGAAGTGCTGGCCTCCCTTCTCAATACACAGCCGGGCGCGCCGAGAAATCGAACTCATGACTTTTTTCAACATTTGTGGGGTTATGTTGTTGAATGCCGCTGTAATGCGCGGTATCATATCTTCTCTCGTGTTGCACGGCTCCGAATTCACAATATTCTTTATGTAACCCCACAAAAAGAAATCCAAGGGCGTCAGGTCCGGGGAGCGTGGAGGTCACGACCTCGGCGCATCTTCGCCGCGACCGATCCAACGGCCGGGAAAACGAGTATGTAGGTATTGGCGGACGCGACGTGCGAAATGCGCTGGCGCTCCGTCGTGTTGAAACCACATGTTATGCCCCACGGCCAACGGCAAGTTGTCAATTTCATCTTCCAGCTCACCCTGCAGATGCTCCTAGTAGCCTGCAGCAGTCAAGCTGGCAGGCAAGAAGATAGAGCCGATTAAGCAGTCTCCGATTATGCCCGCCCAGACATTAATCCGCCACTGATGCTGAAAACTGCTTTCGGTAGACGCGTGCGGATTGACGTGTGCCCATACGTGGTCATTGTGCAGGTTGGCAAGTCCACTTCGTGTAAATGTTGCTTCGTCAGTCCATAACACTTTTTCCACGAACGAAGAATCCACAGCAATTTGTTCAATTAACCACTCACAAAAATCAACTCTAGCACTGTAGTCTGCCCGAAGTAGTTCCTGTGTTCTGCGGAAATGATAAGGGTGCTGGCCGTCTTCATGAAGAGTCCTCCACACTACCCTGTGATCGACGCGAAGCCGCGCACCCGCTCGACGAGTGCTAGTACGCGGATCGTCGGCAAAATGCTCCAGGATCTGAGTTTCCACATTACCGCTGATGGTTCGGCCGGCCCTGTTAGTTGGTGCATCATGAAAACTTCCGGTGCTGTGCAGACGTAAACAAAGTCCGCGGAAGCTTGAATATGAAGGGAGACGCCTTTGTGACGCTAGCGGCCTGCCGTCGACGAATCGTTGACGGTACAGCTCGCGACCCCCGCTCCAGGACCCGTTCCCAGCTCCGACGCAAAGTATCATATCGTAATACTCTGCGTTTGAATAAGACATCGTCTGTATGATAAAAAAATAAAATAAAACAAACGTGAAAAAATACAACCTCAAACCTCTAATGACGAAAGCCGAGTGAAGATTTTTAAAATAAAAGCGGCATTTTCAAAGCGGCTCCGTTTAGGGTTCCGTTTTTATTTTTTAATATTCGAAGATAAGCGTTACACTTGACCGTCAACTCGCCTGATGTCAAGCGGATGTTGCTGTCTACGATGGAGCACGCTTTAATGTAATTCTTTAATGCAATACTGTAATGTAATAGTCATTTGTTTTATTCGAAGATAAACTTTGCTCTTGACCGTCAACTCGCCTGATGCCAAGCGGCTGTTGCTATGATGGAGCACGCTTTAATGTAATTCTTTAATGCAATGCTGTAAGTAATACTCATTTTTGCACTTGACCGTTAACTCGCCGGATGTCAAGCGGCTTTTGATGAGCTCCAACCTCGGCCACACCGTCGCTTAATACGTTAGGCAAATTGGTGGTCAATCGGATCTATCTTGCGTAAAAAAACACAATTTTCAAAAATAATTATGACGGAACCCGCAGGGCGATAAATAAGTGTATTTTGTGGGTGTGATTTTCTAAGCGAATTGATTTAGGGTTCCGTTTTTTATTTTTAAAATAATTTCAACATTTTTACTCAAATTTTTATTCGAAGATACTTTGCACTTGACCGTCAACTCGTCTGGTGTCAAGCGACTGTTGCGGTTTACGATGGAGCACGCTTTAATAGATTCTATTAAAAAGTTTCAATTTCAGTTTAGTCATTTGGTTTATTCGAAGATAAGCTTTGCACACTCTGAGTTTCCGGCAGTCTAGTCGGGAGACCGCATGACTTGCGATCTGCAGGTCATGCGTTCGAATCCCGCGGCACGCACCTCTGTGTTTTCGAAGTTATTTGCGTATTGTTGATTGCCGCCAACTTTAAGCGGTGAAGGAAAACATCGTGAGGAAACCTACATGTCGGAGAGTTCTCAATGATTTGAAGATGTGTAAAGTCAGCCAACACGCACTTGGCCAGCGTGGTAGACTATGGCCTTATCCTTCTCACAATGAGCTTCATTAAAATTTTATCAATTTCAATCTAGCAATTTTTTTATTTAACCAACCAGACCTGTTTTTTATTATATCAGTATTCATTCAAACTTTGATTTTCAAGGCAAGAGTGAATAGATATCTTCTAGATTGACGAGCTTCATCCTCGGCCACGCTTTCGCTTAACACATCAGGCAAGTTATTGGTCAATCCTACGAGTAACCACCAACTACTTTACTTTTTTTATGCAAGATAGATCTACATCTATCTTGCGTTAAAAAAAAGTAAACACAATTATCAAAAATAATTATGACGGAACCCGCAGGGTGAAAAATAAATGTATTTTGTGGGTGTGGCTTAATTGCCGAAAGGTCTGCAATTGCCCGCTATTGGCAGGCGGCTTTTATTTTAAGCCGGCGGCTAAGCTACGATTGGTGGTCGGCTAGTCTTTTATTTCTCTGTCGGCTTAGTCAGTTTTCTTTGGCAGCACCAGCCGCAGCCGCGGTCGGCTACTCCGTAATCAAAGAATAAATAATCAGATGTGTCAATCATTGTCAACCTTTTGGGTTTATTGAAAGTTATACGAAATTTACCTACCTAATTTACAATACAGGTATTGAATCTTTTTAATTTATGTACTACCTCGATCAGTTAAAATAACAAGATCTATTGTTTTTGAGTTGAGCTGAGCTGACTTTATTCGCCATCTTGTCATTAAACGCGTTTGCCTAGATAAATATACGATTCAATCGCAATGTTCCCATGATCATAAATTTCCCGAAATTGGTCGTATAATTGTCGTAGTAGTTTAGAGAGAAAATGAAATAATAGGGTTCGAAACATTGGACCAATGTCGCTGTTGATGTACATAAATAAAAACCAACTTCAGGGAGTAGTAGTAGGCATACTGAGTAGAAACATATCCTTGATAAATATTGTAGCCACTTTTAAATATACTTGAAAAGTGTAAAAAAATTCTACAAAACTAATAAAATAATATAAAAAGCGTAGGTACTTACCTACTAATAAAATAAAAAGCCTGCGATAAGAGTTTTGTATTGCTTACCAGCCCGAATATCTCTGAGAGAGATGATGAGAGTAAGTATTTACTAGCAGTGCCCGCGACTTCGTCTACGAGGAATAGTAACTTTGGAGGTATACTGACGTTCAGGATTTATTTATTTATTTTTAAACTTCTGTCATCAAACATACAAACAAACTCTTCAGCTTTATAATATTAGTATAGATTAGTATACATGTACGCCAAAACATTCACTTATATGTAAAGAATAGTGATTGGCACTAATTCTTTACATATATTTTATTCACGCGTTGCGTCTGTACAAGTAGGTAATAATCTGTGTTTGTACGCCGCACGCGGCATCGTTTGATTTGCGGCCGCATCCTTATAATAGAGCCGGCACGTGGCGAGGCGGCGCGGTAGAAAGCAAGGAAACGTAGGTACTATAAATAAAGGAATTATTTTAATTCCAGTCATTTCCAATTGAGCTGTGCTTTGAGTCTAACTTAATAATTGTTTTTACTAATTCTTGTTGTTTTCTAAAAACGTATCACGTGTACAATTTAATATGAGTGACGAAGATTCAAATTATTCTAGTCCGAGTAACGAGAGTTTGAGTCACAGATCTAAAAGACCCAAAAGCAAATTTGAGGAGTTTTTCGAAATAATTCATGCATCCCAAACTGCCTTGTGTAAATTGTGCCAACATAAAAAGATTGAAATAAAAATGAAAAACAGAAACACTTCAGGCTTAAGGAAACATCTAATATCTTTCCACAAAAAGGAATCACAAATATTTCTTCCTGTTAAACCAAAATTAAGTGGAGAAGGAGATATCACAAGCTTTTTAGTAACCGCTGGAAGAAGTGGACAGGTAAGAATATTTTTTTAACAACGGTCGAAGTTGTCGCTACGGGAATTTTAACTCCGCGTAGCTATTCATGCGATACTTTCAAAAACGCCATTAACTTACGTAAGTATTTTTGAGTTAGTGATGTTTTCATCTAGGGGTGCGACATATTAAGTATGTAATTATCGTCTTAAATATTTTTTATAAACACCCATATTTTGATTTGTTTTCATAATCGGCCAGTAACAACTAAGTACTTTATTTTGGTAAATTACAGTACAGTGCAACCTTAATATAACAAATGTCAATTTAACGATTTTCTCGATTTAACAACAACAAACCTCCTCCTCCTAAACGCTCAAACCTAGTATGTTTTAAATAATAACAGAAGATTTATTGTTTTATTTCAGTCGGAAAACAGCAGTGACAACATCACGACAGCTACAGTTGATTGGGTGGTGAAAAAATATCTTCCCTTCTCATTTTTCGATGACGAAGCTACACAAGTATATTTTCGACGTATTTGCCCTAATATGGTGTTTCCTAAAAGGTCTACACTTAGAAGGAAAGTCAAAGAGAGATTTGAAGAGCTCCAATTGAATCTCAAGGAACAACTTCAACAATTATCATCTAAAATGTCGTTTACCATTGATGGGTGGACGTCAATTGCTTGCATAGGAGTTACTACGGGGTTACTATGCATTATATAGACAACGAATGGAAGTATCGATCTGTAGTTCTTGATTTTATACCATCACGCGGTCGACATACTGGGGAAGATATTGCAACGATTTTCCATGAATGTTTATTGGAATATGACATAATTGATAAAATACAAGGTATCACGGTCGACAACGCAACTGCAAATACCAAATTTATGTATGAACTGGGCAAACAGCTGCCGCCACACTTTGATTCAGACAATCAACATTTCCGGTGCTTTGCTCACATTTTAAACCTTGGTGTACAAGATTTATTAAAGACCTTAGCATTACACTGTGAGTCTGACACTAACGCGCAAGATCAGCAGTATGAAGACTATGCAGACGAAACTGAGGATGAGGAAGATAAAGAATATGCACCAAATATTGCTGATTCGCGTACATCTGTAACAAAGTTACGCATTATTTCCAGTAAAATAAAAAGAAGTGAGATAGTGAAGAAGAAGTTTCAGTCTGCTTGTGAAGCAGCTGGCGTGCCATCAAATCTAAATGCCATTCTTGACTGTCCAACGAGATGGAATTCCACACATGATATGATTGGATTTGGTTTAAAAGTGAGAGCGGGCATTAACATATTGTGCAGTTCTGTCACCGAATTGAATGATTTTCAAATCACAGCTAGTGAATGGCAGGTACTCGAAAAATTACATAAATTCCTAATAAACTTTAAACTTTTAAGTACAAAACTTGGTGGAGACAAATATGTTACTTTACCGCTAGTCATTGTATCATTCAATCTCTTGCTAGATAAAATTGAATCCATGGTAAAACAGTTAGATGAGAAACCTAATCGATCTGAAGTGGATGAAAGGCTCATTCTGGCTTTCCAAGCAGCTCGAGACAAAATGCTTAAACATTATAAGAAGAGCAACTGGATTTATTGTACTTCTTTAATTTTAGACCCAAGGCATAAGGCTCAGACTTTTGACCTGACAATGTGGGGGAAGCAACTTAAAACAGAAAGTCTGCGCAAGTTCAATGAACTTTATGAAGAATATAAAAGTCTACACTCACTGAACAAATCTCTGGAATTACCAAAAAAAGAAAATAAAGTATGTGATGAAGATGAAGACGTAATAGACTTTGATAAACTCTATGAATGTCCCTCGACGTCATCTGGATCTTGTCTTCAAGGCTTAGTGATAGACGAGTTGGAGGAGTACCTGAGAAAACCAAGAACTGCCAGCTCGGAAGACATTTTAGATTGGTGGAGGACGCATGAGACAGAGTATCCGACTTTATCGAAGATGGCCCGTGATTTTCTCTCAATACCTGCAACTTCAGTACCTGCTGAGAGATTATTTTCTAAAGCATCATTAGTAATTAGAAAACATAGAAATAGGTTAAGTGATGAGTCAGCCAGATGGTTACTTTGTATTAATTCTTGGTCAAAAGAATTGATATAAAGTAACATAACCTAATGATAAAGCTGTTGTGTACTGTTATGTTTGATTTGTGTTGTATTTTATTTTTTATTGAAATAAATGATAAATCGTAAAACTCTTTTATTAAATTTCATATAAGTTGAGGGTTCAATCTCTTTCTAGACAGATATTGTTCTTTAAAATACAGTCAAGTTATTGTAATTAATTTGTTTTTTTTACATGTTTTAGCAAATGTAAGCTTATAAATCATAAATGTTTATTAAGAAACAGTTACTTCCATGGAAAACGACATATAGGTCAGTTGATTTTTCGAATTTCTTATCAAATCTTCAGTTATTTATTAATCTGCTTGATCTTTACTATGGCTGTGTTAATTCAAGCTCACAATGTTCCAATTCTAATACGTTTTTCTAAGATTTAAAAACTTTAATAAATAGTAATAGACTGATAGGTAATTGCAAGACTTGCAAGACTCTTGCTGCAAGACCAAGACCAAGACCAAGACTGGGAGCGCAATACCAAGACCAAGACCAAGACCAGGTGTATTGGCGCAAGACCAAGACCAAGACTGGCTAAGTCTCGTCTTGTTCTTGCATTTGGGCAACACTATTATCAAGTCATGAGTAGTTCGGTAAGTACAAGAGCAATAGCGGCATAAGAATCGCCCTTTCCTAATTCCAATTAGTAGTAGTAATATATGAGAAGATAGAGTTCCCCAATCAGCATCAACACATCCAGTGCTCCCGATCGGCAACACAGCGGCCAAGACTTCGGCATATTGCTCCCTCGTCCGAGGATCATTAAGCCTGTCTACGTTTAAGCACGTCGGCTTACTGGTATTATGGTATCTACAAGGACGTAAGCGGCGGAGACGCAACTTTGTGACAACAAGCCTATGGTCAGTCCAACAGTCTGCACCACGCATGACGCGGGTGATTTGGACTTGGGAAATGTCTCGCTGCCGGACGATCGCGTAATCAATCAGATGCCAGTGTTTGGATCGAGGGTGCATCCACGTATTTTTGTATTTGGCAGGAAGTCTGAACATGGTGCTTGTAATTGCGAGATGGTATTGTGCACACAAGCTGAGCAGCAACTATCCGTTACTGTTCATGTACCCGACTCCGTGCCTACCCAAGACTCCGGGCCAAGCATTGTAGTCTCGTCCAACTCTGGCGTTGAAGTCGCCCAAAAAAAGAATCCGTTCTCTAGGCCTAACGCTTTTGATTATCTTTGAAAGTTCTTCATAAAATTTATCTTTAATGTCATCAGTCTTGTTTAGTGTCGGAGCATAGACACTGATGACATTAAGGTAATTGTTTGCGATCCGAAATGTGGACCGGACATTCTTGGAGACCCTTGACAAGCTTATAATTGAACGCAAACCCAACGCCCGACCGTCGCGATTCAGAGGCAGCACGTCTTTTCCAGAAGAAAGTATACCCCCACCATGTTCTACCAGCTCTCCTTCATCAGCTAGGTGTGTTTCACTGAGAGCTGCCACATCTATTTCATAGCGATGGAGTTCCCGAGCAATGATGGCCGTTTTTGCTCTGGACAGGCACTGTTATCTCGATCAAGGAGTGTACGCACGTTCCACGCGCCAAACGTCAAATCCGAAGTTTTATATTGTTTCCCATTTTTTCTGTTGCGTCGACCGCGAATTTATCGATGCGGAGGCAGCCGCGGTTGCTACCGTCCTAGTGAAGTGAAGTGGGGTGAGCAATTTTTAGGGCACCTTTTCTAGCCCCCTCTCCGGCTGAGCGAAGAGAGCAGTGCTTCCCTTAATAGGGCTGCTCTGTCACTCCGGGTGCTGCCGACTTCTCCTTGTCTCCCCAGATCAGAGAGAAAGCGACCACGGGCGTTCTAGGAATACCCCCGAAGCCGCCCGCGTGCAGATCTCAGACAAAGCCCAGCGCACATCAACTGAACCTCTCTACTTCGACCCATCGCCACGGGACTTTACGTCGTTCAGAGTCCATATCCGAAAGCAGTCATCTGCGCAGGAATATTTTTAGTGTATAAGCGGGTGCGCAACCGCAGATACCCTCTCTCTGCCTTATCCCCGATGTCCAATGGAACGGGCACCGCTACGATCGGCGGGGGGTTCGGATGCAGTATCTAGCCGACAGTCACTTCCGAACTATAATCACTCGACACTCACAGTCTAATTGTTTTCCAGATATTCTATTATAACTATTCCACGACCCCTTCGTTATTTGTGCTCCAAGGTGAGTCTTGGATGCAATCGGGATAACGCTAGGGCCATGATGTTGATTTAAATCAGCAGAAGGTTAATAAACCTAAAACATATTTTGTCATTGGTTTCTTGGGTACCTTTAATATAGTTCACGACTTATTACCGTATTAACTACATAATTATGTAGCATGCAGTTGCCGCGTTCTTTAGAAGGGTTACCACTACATTACATACATATAACAGCGGTCGCTAGTTGCTGTTTAAAAATTTGTGTCATGTGAACGGTCTCGATTGCAAACACTAACTTTTCAAAGTTATGTACATTATTAGTGCTATGATTGTGTGAATTTTCCGGGATATGACTATTCTCTTACAAGACTATTTAAGACATGAAACTTCAACGTCAAACGTCACTGTAATAAATAAATAATAAAATAAATAATAAATAAAGTGTACAGAGAAAAAACAGACTACGCATATAAACCAAGTGTTTGTCTTCATCTATACGTTTTTATAAACTTGTTAATACCATGAACACGGCTGGTGTAACCCAACGTGGAAGCAAATAAGAAGTATTTCATACCTATTTTCAAAAAATTACACAAAATTTAAAAATGTTTATATACTTAAACTAAATAAAACAACTTTACTTCATACAAATCTAATATATGCATAGATTATTCAAATACTTCATGTAAATTTGACACCATATCACGCACATTCGCAGCTTACGTAATTTATTCTGACACTTTTGTTTATGGTGTATTTAATGGATATTTTGTAAGAATAGTCTGGCAATTTTGGAATCATAATTTACGTGGAGGTAACGGCAATAAAATATTTCAGACAGCTTAGCTAAGTGGTTTATTAATGCCATAAAGTAAAGGCAACGGCAATAGGCTCGTCCCCCATTACGTGGGACCTAAAAATTCATGGCAAAATGTGGGTGTAACATTACACCTCTGCCTACCCCTTCGGGGATACAGGCGTGAGCCTATAAAAATATAAAATAAAGTCAAATAAACTTTTATATACATCACAAAATTAAAAGCACTCCGTTACTTATTTTTTTTTTTTTTGCTATGTGTAACGTGTCTGGATCGCAGCATACAGAAGTGGATACGTTCTGTTTTATGTACCCCGCGTTTCAGCATGGCTTACACCGGTATAAGCAATTGCTGCAAACATATTTTTCAGGCTGCACGAAAAACATATACCATGTAACAGACTAAAGGTACTTTTACTTTGTGTCTAGTACATATTTAATATTTGCTGTTTAGAATGACAAATGTAAAAAATAAGATTTTTTTTATACAAAACATAATAAACGTTTTCACGTGAACATGGCGCCAAATCATTTTGAACTTCAATAACACGTAGCCGAAATGGTTAGAAGCCTTTTTTACTTGGCCAAGAATATTGTGTTAAAAAGGTCGATCTCATTTCTAGATCAAATGTCGAAGCCGTTGCTTAGAAATAAATTACGAGATTTTCTATCAAAACGTAAATCCATCTATGCGCGTTCGTAGAAAATGTTACTAAAATTTTTTTGTAGACTTTTCTAGCCGATATGCATGTTAAAAGCCCTTTTAATTTTCTAGTACGGTGTTATGTTCCTAGTTGTAAGTAAATGTTTTGATAGTAACATAATTTATCTTTGTGTGATGAGCACGATAATTCATTGTTTTGTCATGTAGTTTAGAAAAAAGTACTTACGTTTTTCTTTTGTATGAATACCATAGTAGGTACAATCTGTACCTTTATGCAGGCTCTGATTAGTTTGAGATCAGATTGTTGTGTATGAATTATATGAGGTCTGGCAAGTCTGCTGGGTGTGATAAGGTGACGGCTGAAATGTTGAATGCTGGCGATGGACTTATAGTAAGCCTGCTGCATCGCCTTTTTAATCTGTGTTATATACAGGGCCAGGTGCCAGATGACTGGACGAAGGCAGTGCTCGTCCCAATATATGAAGGCAGTTCGCAGGAGGAATGCCATTATTATCGCGGGATCAGCCTTCTTAGTGTTGTAGGAAAAATGTATGCTAGAATATTGATTGACAGAGTAATAAATGTGACGAATGACAAGATATGGGATGTGCAAGCGGGATTTCGAATGGGAATGGGATGTACGGATCAAGTCTTTTCCTTGCGCTGCGTAACCGAAAAATGACTGGCGAAAAACCAGAAGGTATATTGCGCGTTCATAGACCTGGAAAAGGCTTATGATAGGGTGGATAGAAAGGAATTATGGAAGGTGCTATCTATGTATGGGGTGGACAATTTTATAATAAGAGCTCTGAAATCTCTGTATAGGGATTCTAGAGCCACTGTGTAAGGATTAACGGTGCCTATAAAGAATGGTTTGAAATCTCCAAAGGTGTCAGACAGGGGTGTGCAGCTTCGCCCTGGTTGTTCAATCTATTCATGGATAGCTGCATGAAGGATATAGGCCTACCCCGACGGGAAAAAGGCGTGAGTATATGTATGTATGTATGTCTTATCACTATACTATTATAATTTGTCTATACAAAAGCAAGAACATCAAATTTATAGAGATAGGTACAAACCGTGTAATCCTTACCATATAGAATCCAAAAACTAATCTACATTACAAAACAATAATTAATTTATCAACAGACTCAGTCTTAGATCTATTCATTCTTCAATTTACATTTGTTTCAACAAATTTTGGAACCAAATGCATCTTAAAAGGTTTTTCATTTGCCTGTACTATATAATATTTTTTAACAGCTAACCGTAGAACTAAACTTCGAATTGGGTATTTTTTAGTACTTGTTTTGTAACAACCAGAATGATTATTATACAATTCTCCTGTATTACTCATTATAGAATTACCTTTAATACTATTGAAATCAAAGCCATTTCGCTACGCGTGTAAAAAGTAAATTACACCCCGTTCATAATTTTCAACAAACTATAATGCTAGCATGCCTCACATTTCTCGACCCTACAACCGTAATATCTTGACACCTGCCACCAATACAATTTTCAGCAGATAAGTACTTTCAGCATGTTTCAAAGGTCAACATAAACTGGACATACTGCATGCAATGAAAGGGAACTATAAAACTGTTTTGCTTGTATTGTATTTGACTATGTGCTTACGTGACTAAGAAAGCTTACTTTTTTTATTTACTATGTTTATTGTATCTACTTAAAAAATAAAAGTAAGTCAACTTTTTATAATGACTGAGTGTTGACACAATTGCCAGTAATCTATACTATGATAAAACTGTAGAGGTGAAAAAGTCTGTACATTAAAGATATCTTGACGAAAATTAGTTCCTTAGTGTTTTCTGAAGTCGGTTTGTTTTTTTAATTTAAAAATTATTTCTATTTTTTGCTTTTTAGTGGTATACTAATAAAAATAGTAATAGGTGGTAAGTAGGTACATAGGATAGTGTAGGTGGTACATGATGGGAAGGCCTTACGTGCCTCAATTCGGAAATGTAGACCTGCACCTTTCTGGAAATTTAATTTTTTTTTATTTAAACTAACTAGCCTAAACACTTTCGTTTCAGTTCCATCATCAGATCCCGGCAATCATCTAATACTAAAGCGTTTGCCAAGACAAAACGAATGAGCCTAAACACGATGAGATTGCGTTATTGTATTACAAAGATCCCATGGCCTCCTACCTGCTCAATCATCAGAGTTTGGTAAACATTCAGCACTAAAGTCCATGTAAAGACGAAACAAACGAGCCCAAACTCAGTGGGATTGCGTCTTTGTATTACAAAGATCCCATGGCCACCTTCCTGCTCCATCATCAGACCCTGTAAAGCATCCAGTACCAAAGTCCATGCAAAGAAGAATCAAACGACCCTAAACTCGATGAGATATTATTATAATATATTGTATCACAAAGATCTCATGGTTACCTTCCAACTCTATCATCAGACCATGGAAATCATCCAGCATCAAAGTCTATGTAAAGACGACTCAAACGAGCCCAAACTCGACGGCATTGAGTTGTTATCGTCAAATCGCTTCAAGTGTGCTTATAAAATTTGAAGAGTTCCTTCGTTTTTTTCAGGATTCCATTATCAGATCCTGACCTAATGATTATGGGACCAACTAGAAGGTATACTTTTTCAATCAAAACAAGAATTTCCAAAATCGGTCCAGGCATCTTAGAGAAATCGGGGAACATACATAAAAAAAAAAGGTTCCGACGAATTGAGAACCTCCTCCTTTTTTTGAAGTCGGTTAAAGATCTCTAAAATTGCGAAATCGCATTGAATTATTACCTACATAAACCAAGTACGCGCACGTAACACGCGCCGTTCATTTGGGTCAGAATCTGACCCAATCGGCGCGGCCGCGTTGTCTGTGGTCCGAGGCGCACGGTAGCGTAAGCATCTCCCGCAAAATAATCGAAATTATGACATATTGTACAGTGTTTTGTGCCACAGTGCTTCAGAAAAATATTATAAGGTTGCTGGAGTATCATTCCACCGGTCAGACATAAATTTTATTACGTAGATTGTCTAATAATACAAATACAGTGAATCATAATAAGTACGAGCGGAGTGTTGCCAGTTGGGTGTGAAATTGTCCCAGTTTAATTTACACATTCCTTACCAAAATTTATTCTATTGACAGTAATACTAAAAAAAAGGAATTAGGTAGTTACATATATAAACTTAGCCTTTCAAACACCGCTGGCTGGTACATACCAATCGGTTACGACAAATTTGTCACGTCAAGCTCTAGCCGAGGTCGGCTAAGACGACATCGTCTCAAAGCACTCGATTTTTCCGTTTTTGTATTGAAAGGCTTGTATCTGAAGTCTCGTATTGTCTTTTAAATTTAATGTAGGTACGCGTAACTAACTTCATTGTTGAACGAATGACGTTACCGACCGAATTATATTATAATTTTTAAACTTGTCGCCTTTTTTGGTCACAATAGCATAACGGCGCGCACATCGTACTCGCTGTTGATTTTTGTTAATTTTTTCTCACAAATATACATAAATACTTTTTTATGAACTATAAAGAGCATTTAACTAGGAAATCACTCGGCACTTGTTAGTGCTCACGTTTGAGTTAGTTTCGTCAAGATTGATTTAGCCATCGTAAGTCAGTCGTAAAAACTTAAAAAGCAGAGAGTATGACTTTAGAATTTATTATAATATACAATTACTTATATTCATGCAAAAATTATGAATTTACCCTATTTTTAGGGGAAACACGTTGTAACTGGCAACTCTATAATGGCGTCTGTGTGCGTGATGCAGCAAGTAAACACAGCACAGTTCCGCACACATAGCGAATTTTCGGCTTAGCTTCTGAGCTCGCGTTGTTTGAATAATGACTTTCTGTAGGTAATAATTCAATGCGAAATTGATTTCAATAAAACTTACACTCATGTACAAAGGATACTCAAACCTATAAAATAGTATATGTTACATCACAATCGGTTGAGTGGTTTTCGGTGTACAGCTTGACCTCTCCTTTGTACGTAGTCCCAAACAAAACAGGGATCATCCAAAACTGATATGCCATCTATGATCATTATAAGTTTGTTAGTAAAAGTATAGTTAATCTAAATAGGTACCTTCAAAGTGTTTTATGGCTATTTAACCGACTTTAATAAAGGAGGCGATTCCTAATTTCGTCAGTATATTTTTATGTACAGTCGCGGTCTGAAAGTGTTTACCACCTTAAGGTTTACAATTGCATGAACACATCAGTGACACAAGGACGACGATATTGTACTAGGCAAGAAATCTATGATAACATGCGTTGCGTAGCAACTGGTGTCAATAACGATTTATTATTCCACATTTATAATAAACGTTCATTTAATTACAAGCGTGATAAATTGATAATACACTGAAACTAAAATATTTGTAGTCTTCAAATAATGTTATTTTAAACTTGCTATTTACGATTCTGGTATTTGTAATTAACAAGTTTATCAAATGACTTTTACATTGACAGATTATAATGAAAGGGATGGCGAAAATACGACATCCTGAATATAAAACCTTTTTGAAGAATATACAATATTTATATCGTCTAGTGTAAGACTGCCTCGTTGGTCCAGCGGTAGTGCATACGACAGCTGATCATGAGGTCTCGGGTTCAATTCGCGGGTCGGGCTCGGAAAATGTTGCTAAGGTTTTCTGTTAGGAATTTCTTAGCGACAATTTATTAGGAATTTCTGTCAAGAAATTCTTAATAATTAGCCCGAAGTTGGCGGTGTTTCACTCCCGTGCATCAGAAAGCACGTTAAGCAGTCCCGGCTGTCATGATCTATGGCAGTCATTAGTGGGAAGTCAGTGCCCTCAAATATACCTACTGACTACTGGTCTAACCTTAGAATGATGTTAGATGACAGTAGCTCCGTGTAAAAACTGATATTCAGTCAAATCTCGGTAGACCAGTAATAGCAGGCCCTGTGCTCCGAAGCGCAAGCTTGGGATGCAACTAAGAAAATGCTAGGGTGATGATGATGATGATATCGTCTAGCGAAAATCAGGGCGCGGTCAGACTGTGAGCTATAATTATAGTGGATGGTATGCTAGTCACGTTAAAGCGCATGCTGATCACATAAGTGAGCTTTTGTTAAGATAGTACCATTTTATTATAACAAGAAAGTGTTTTTATAATAATATTAAAATACAGAACTTATACAGCAAAATAGATGCAATTCTGTCAATATGTCAAATTATTTCATCGACCTAAAAATATACATACTCTTTTTGTTTCAATCGATGTCTTACTAATGATTGAAAAGTAATAAGTACTCAGATATAGCATTTTAGACCTTGCTGAACCCAGCGTGACAAAGAATGTAATTTGAAAAGTGGTAAACATTTTTAGACCGCGACCGTATTTTCGATAAATAAATTACTGGAACCGAGCATAATTATAGTTATCTTTCCGACCTATAGATGTCACTATTTTCAAATATTCTTTTAGCAAAATAAATGTTTCTTGCAAAAAAGACAATAATTATGTGTCAGGTATCTTTCTGTTATTAAAAAGTACCTAATAGAGTATAATATTCGGCACTTTCATAAACAAAAAGTCTCTGTGTCAAAACTTATTACAATGTCCACTTAATTTAAACGGTCAATCTCATTTATTTCAAATTATTATGTTTATATAATAGTTATATAATCATTTCATTTTATTTTAAATGATAAAAGCAATGACTATATAAATTGTCGATTATTCCATAATATTATTTTCTATCTCGGTTGGTTTGTATATGTAAACAAAGATGGCGTTGAGCACATGACGTCATTTTCTGAATGGCGCTGTTAAGATTTTCCAAGTATTTTCTTTCGTCGTCTTGGATTATCGTCTAAGTCGTTTCTTTTGAATTTTTGACCTTGATTTCTTTCGTTCGTTCGTGTTATGTTCTTATACAGGTGTCTCATTTTTTCCAATTTCCCACTCCTCACGTCACGTACGTGGGAATCTTTGGGCGGGAGACTGAGGCCTGAATTCAGATACCTCTAGAGTTACTTAACATCTTACTTTCGGCAGGGCTGGATATTTGTAGTCCTGTGTGCATTTTCTAAATAAATCCCAGGGACAGACACTTGATATAGCTGGAATCGATCTCCGAACATGTTGTTTTTCACATGGGCAGTTATATGTGGCATGTTCACGAGTGAGCGGTAAAAATAATTTACATGTTCTATGTGAAGGTGGTAAAACAGTTAATGTTGTGTATAAAGAAATTCTCTAAAGATATATATTAGGTATATAATATACATATAAAAGTTATAAATATTATATACTTTTGGAATAAATGTCATGCTAATTAAATTCCAACATTTACGCGAACGAAGTCGCGGGCACAGCTAGTTTATGATAAAGGTATAAATATATGGCACATGTAATTAACTTACGCTGTAGAAGCATTAGTAGTATTAAGTATTATTAAAAATATACCTATAACGGTTTTAAAATTACCTGGGTTGTGTATGACTGTGTTTTGCTTTATTATAAAACACGGCCTGTAGGTATAGCCGTAATTTATAGAAAATATTACAGGTAAAATTAACTATGGAAACTACAAACATAAATGTATATTTCGTTATTGGCGGCTTTAACTTTTCTTTGCTATTAATTGGAGTCTTTATGAATTCGTAGTTCATCATCACCTTCAGCCCGGTATATAAAACTGTATGATTGGTGGACGCGAGCCTTTTCTCAAAATGAAAAGGGCTAGGTCATAGACCACAACGCTGTCTGCTGCACTTAGCAGACTTCATATGTCCTTGAAGAACATTATCAAGAACTCTCAGACACGCAAGTTTCCTCAGGATGATGTCCTTCTCCTTTTAGCAAGCGATGATTTATTAATTTATTGTAAACCGTAGGTATAGAGAATGTTAACTGATACAATTTTGTTCGCCTATATTCCGTCATAAGACATGCAATGTTAGAAATGAAATAAAAGACAAATGTTAGCGAATAAGGAAATAATTTCAATTTCTAAACTTGAGTGTCCATTTCCACATTATTATTGCATCAGTAATTTATTTTACCATCAGTATGTCCCGCGTGGTAATTAAACAAAATCTTCCAAATCCAAACAAAAACAATTTCGCATATTATTCCAAAACTTTTCAGTTGAACTACTCTTGGCATTTCCACGTTCTGAATTATGAATAGTAACACGAAGGCACACATCGTGAGAAAAGATATGTGATGATGTCAATAACACCACACCAGTTGCCGATCACTAGATTACATAAATAGACCTGAAAACTACACTGCAAGTTGGTAGAATGCTAAGTAAATATTTGAATAGGTATAACTATATGTGTATACTTGAGACATCCAGCGTGAATTCGAAGAGATCATCAGGAGTATAACTTAACAATTTGTAGAATATAAGCTTTTCCACAGTGTCACTAACCTATTTTCGAAAACCAAAACGACCACGTAGATAGTTTAACTCTTACCCTACTACGTTTTCTAGGCCCGGAGGGATAAGACTTTTTGTGACCAACAATTCATCTAGAAACCAGATTGACTGATTTATTCTGTCTTTAGTTGTCACAGACTTGTCTATGTTTGTTAAGTAGATGTAGTGTTGCGTCGATAGTGCAATCGGGTTGCTTTAAAACCTAGGACAAAGAACAATACTTGTTTGGGCCTCCATGCACCCGAACCGCCGTGACGTCGAACCGGTTCTCGGGCTCGCGCGATGTCGCGCGGGGAGCCACCTACACACTCATCCTTAGACCACTGAGAGAACGCACGCTCGCCGCGTCGCGGATTTAATATATTGTATTTGTTTGTTTTTTTGTAAACATCGCCACTTAAGCAATATACAGTCCACTACATAAACCTGAGTATCATTTGTCGAGACGCCTGGGGCTGCAAGTAGTTACGGGGCTCGGCGCCAACACTGGTCCTACAAACTTCGAGCACTTGACCATCGAACACTGGAATAACTGGACCTTCAAGAACCTACCAGTCGATGCAGTCATCCGTGAAGAGGACAAATACAAATATATTAGCCGTCTTGTTGCGCGTACGCCCGCGTGGACATCGTGATTGCGCCACTGTGAACCCGCCGACATCTTGCGATGACACGAGGACAATACACCACAAAGGGTCTTGTACTGAGTGAGTTCGTTCCAATTTCCTTTATTTCTTACCTACTTAATTATACCGCTTTCAAGAATTTAAATAGTGCTATTCGGATCTGGCATGGCGATCTCTTCATAAGTAGCCATTTTTCTTGCACATCTATCGTATACTTACATCTATATTTTTTGCATCAATCCTCAATAAGAACGAAATATTTTCAGTGTGCATTGCGTCGCATTCTTATATATGCTAATTTGCTAAAATATTTCATTTCATTTTAAAAAAATACAAAAATATCTCTGCTCATCTGTATTTCACGTTAACCATATGGTTTAGATGAACACCTGTGCATTTGCATTCGACCATTAGCTTATTTTAAATACCTAGTAAATCCTTTATTACATTGTGAATAGTAAATAGGTACCTACCTACTTAGCTTCCTCGCTCGACTTGCTGATTACGTAACTTGTTTACGACTTTATAGGCCTATTGATGTTCGCTAATGATCTCACCTATTCATTGAAACATTTATATTTCTAATAGTTTTCTTTTCTTTCTTTTATTTCTAATAGTTTCAAAAGATTTCCGCGTTATCTCACTGTTGTGTTTTTCTACATAACTTATTTTCATTTCTTTTGTTATTTATTATAACTTCAGTTCAAAATGTCAGAAGAGCCTATGTCTAAGGAACTGAAGGAGCTTATTAAAAAGCGAGGAAGTCTCAAATCTAAGCTTACGCAGTTTTCCAAATTTATACAGCCGTTGCAAACATGTGAATTAAATGTCTTTGCCATTAGGGAATTCGAGACCCGTCTTAATAAAATGGAAGTTATGTACACTGAATACGATGCCTTACAGAACCAAATTGAGCTGCTGATGGAGGACCCGGAAGTTGCGTATGATGACCGCGAGGTGTTCAAGAAGCAATACTACTGGTTGCTGGCGTTGGCCCGCGGCCTGCTGGAGCCCGTGCCCGCGCACGCTGTCGCCGCCAGCCACGGTCACAGCGACGACGACTCCTCACAGGGGCATGGTTCGGCTTGCAAGCACAACTTCGTTAGACTTCCAAAAATAGACTTGCCTCACTTCAACGGGGACTATCAGCACTGGCTCGAGTTCAGAGATACGTATCTTTACCTTATTCATAATAAGGATAGCATTAAAGCTATCAATAAATTTCACTATTTACGCGCCGCCCTAAGCGGCAGCGCAGCGTTAGTAATCAAAAGTCTTGATTTTAGATCAGATAATTATGCAATTGCTTGGCAATTATTATCGGAGAAGTTCGACAATGAACGTTTGCTTGTGAACAATCACATGCAAGCCTTGTTTAATATTGAGCCCCTTCAAAAGGAGAATAGCATTGGTTTACGTCAAATTGTAGATATTACTAATAAAAACTTAAGGGCTCTTAGTACTTTAGGCCAGCCTACTGACCACTGGGACACTTTAATCATTTTCATCATGTCAAAGAAACTAGATACTGTCACCAGTCGTGAGTGGGAGGAGCATAAAAATGAATTACATGGTTTCCCTACTTTGAAACAATTTACAAAATTTTGATCAAACAGAGATGACTTATTAGAAACAATCTACGAAAATAATAAACGTAAATCTAACATTATTTTACCTACAGCATCAAATTCATCTTATGAGGTAAATAAAAAACAAAATTTCCATACTTCTAATAAAACTAAATCTTTCTTCTCTAAACTTACATGTCCTCTCTTTACGTTACTCTCATGTGTGCACAGGATCATTTCTTGTTTACTTGTCCTTCATTTAGGAATCTTAATCTTGATGCTCGTAACAAAAAAGCATCAGAAAGTAACGTTTGTATGAACTGTCTTCGCCCAGGACATACAGATAAGCGTTGCAGGCTTTCTGATTGCAAATATTGTCCGTCTAAACACAATACCCTTTTACATAGGGATAATAACGAGAATAAAAAGGAGGAAAGTGTTGTCTTGTCTGCTCTTTCTCATATCTCGTCTTCACCTTTGGCTTTGGCTGACATCAATGGAAGACTTCGAACAGCCCGAATCCTGCTGGATAACGGCAGCACTTCCAACTACGTCACTTACAACCTGTGTGGCCGGCTCGGTCTGGTAAGGCGCAGCACTACCTCCATCGTGTCAGGTATTAATGATCAAGTTTCTCTCACTAATGAAATCGTTGATTTAACGATACATTCGTTACATGGTGGCTATAGAGCGAACATAAGCTGTTTCGTGCTTCCTAAAATAACAAATTCGCTGCCTGGCTCTTCAATAGATGTAACTCAGTTATGTCTACCGCCGGGTCTTCAATTAGCGGATCCAACCTTTCACGTTCCTTCAGTCGTTGATATCCTGATCGGCGCTGAAGTATTTTGGGACGTCTGGGGTTCAAACTCAGTCAATTTGGGTCGGCATATGCCCAAACTTCATTCCTCTAAATTGGGATGGCTTATTTCTGGCAGTATAGGTACATCTATCTACTTCTGAGAAGCAGTCATCTTCATCCACTTATCACTGCACTGTCACGCATGATGAGTCTGACTTACTTACAGGTTTCTGGGAACTCGAGTCTGTGTCTCCGGGTACTTGTTTTTCAACAGAAGAACAGGCATGTGAATCCCTCTTCAAAGAGACAACGCGCCGAGACGACGACAGCCGATTCGTGGTCACCATTCCTTTGAAAGACTCACCTGAAAGTCTTGGTGACTCTTACGTCATGGCCAAACGTTGCTTCCTTTCTCTCGAGCGTAGACTCGAACGGGACCCAATTTTTAAAGATAGGTATTTAAATTTCATGCGTGAATACCTACGATTAAACCACATGACACTTAACAATTCAAAGTGTGATCAAACACAAGTCAGTTATTTTATTCCTCATCACGGAGTTGAGCGCGAGTCAAGTACCACAACAAAACTTAGGGTGGTATTTGACGCGTCTTGCAGTACAACTACAGGCAAGTCCTTCAACGACCTGCAAATGGTAGGCCCCACAGTACAAGATGATCTTTTTTCTATTCTGTTGAGATTTAGACAGCACAGATTTGTTGTAACGGGCGATATCGAGAAAATGTATAGAGACATTCTTATCGAGCCTTCACAGCGTTCGTTACAACAAATTGTCTTCAGATTTGATCCCTCAGAGCCTTTGAAAACGTATACCTTAAATACCCTAAGTTATGGGACCAGCTCAGCTGCGTACTTAGCCACTAAATGTTTGGTATCTCTTGCAGATGAATGTACAGACCCTGATGCCGCCGAATCCATCAGGCGAGATTTTTATATTGATGACTATCTGAGTGATAGAGAAACCACTGAGTCCGTCATACATCTCTGCAAAGAGGTAATAAAAACTCTCGATGCAGCCAAGTTTCACCTGCAAAAATTTCAATCAAACAGCCCTGAAATTTTAAAATCAATTCAGGTGGCCGAGCAACAGTGTGGCGAAAAGGCTCTAAACTTAGAGTCTTCACCGAGCAAAACACTTGGTTTTTACTGGGACTCTGATACCGATCATCTCTTCTCTCTTCACTTGAATTAAATTCTTCAAAAAAGGTCACTAAAAGAAATATTTTATCATTGATAAGTCAAGTTTTTGATCATCTAGGCCTAGTTGGACCATGCATTGTCCAGGCAAAAATTATTCTTCAGCAGATGTGGATTCATAAATGTAACTGGGACGATGAATTCCCACAATCTATAAAAGCGGATTTTCTTAATTTTCTAAATTCGTTACCTTCACTTAATTCTATTCACATACATCGTTGGATTTCTTCACAAAACTGTAAATTAATAAAGCTTCATACATTTACAGACGCTTCGGAGCTCGCGTACGGGGCCTGTCTATACGTGAGAACCGTAGCGACTGACGGTACTGTTTGTGTTCGCCTCTTAGCCTCCAAGAACAAAGTCGCGCCCATAAAACCTACGACCATGCCACGTTTGGAGTTGTGCGGAACCTTGCTAGGCGCACGACTTTTTTTTTTAAAGTTCGTAGATCTCTTACTTTATTATTTAGTAAATGCTTCTTCTGGTGCGACTCTACGATCGTCCTAGGCTGGCTAGCTTCTGTTCCTAACAAACTTCAATGTTTTGTTAGGAATAGAATTAATGAAATACAAGAAGCTTCGGTCGGTCACACGTGGAACTACGTGCCCTCTAAATGCAACCCCGCAGATCTCTTATCCTGGGGGGTGAAGGCTGATTGCATCAGCGCGTCCCCTCTTTGGTGGTCCGGGCCCGACTTCTTGAATCATACTGAGATTTGTTTCCCAACTTCACCTAACAAATCCACCGAATCTTCTCTTCATACTACTGCTACAGTTGTGGAGAATAAAAACAAAAATACACAAAATAATAATATATTTATTTAAATACATAAAATTTCATCATTTTCCAAACTTATAAGAATTCTTGCATACGTTAAAAGATTCATTCACAATTGCACATATAAAGACAATCAATTTAAATCTTATTTACAATTATCTGAGATAAAATCTTCTACCTCTATCCTCTTCCTGAGGAGTACATACTTCTAAAAATAATAAGAAAATAGCTAAAAATAATAGATTAATCAGTTTGTCGCCTTTTATGGACGCTGAAAATCTTATTCATGTCGGTGGACGTCTTCATAACTCTAACTACACATTTGACGTAAAACATCCTATTCTTATCTATTTTGTAGTAAACATTTTATTTCAAAACTAATTTTTGAACATTATCATAAAATTCTTTTACATTCTGGGCCTCAATTACTCCTTTCTAATGTCAGATTCACCTATTGGCCTTTAGGAGGCAGAAATTTGTCTAGGCAAATAGTATGTAACTGCGTTCACTGTACCCGTTTCAATCCTCAACCTGTCCAGGTAACCATGGGAAACCTGCCTGCAGACAGAACTAATTTAGAGTACCCTTTTTTGAATACAGGCTTAGACTATGCCGGACCAGTGCTTATAGCCGACCGTAAAGGTAGAGGTAGCAGATTACAGAAATCTTATATGTGTTTGTGTGCTTTGCAGTCCCTCGTCCTCCAATACCCGACGACGCCAACATCAATCGACTGCAGCGATATCAGAGGATCGAGAAACTGAGACAACATTTTTGGCATCGTTTTTCTAACGAATACGTTTCACTCCTCCAGCAGAAGTCAAAGTGGCACACCGATGGGCACCGGGACCTGAAGATAGGCAGCATGGTTCTGGTCAAGGACGCCAGTCGACCACCTCTCTTGTGGCTGATGGGCAGGGTGATCGATGTCACGCCTGGCTCAGACGGTCGTACCAGAGTCGCCGTCATTAAGACAAAGAAGGGGACCATAAAACGGGCTTACAACAACTTATGCCTATTGCCATCACCTTGAAGTCTTCAACCTTCAACGGGGGAAACTTGTTCGGGCCTCCATGCACCCGAACCGCCGTGACGTCGAACCGGTTCTCGGGCTCGCGCGATGTCGCGCGGGGAGCCACCTACACACTCATCCTTAGACCACTGAGAGAACGCACGCTCGCCGCGTCGCGGATTTAATATATTGTATTTGTTTGTTTTTTTGTAAACATCGCCACTTAAGCAATATACAGTCCACTACATAAACCTGAGTATCATTTGTCGAGACGCCTGGGGCTGCAAGTAGTTACGGGGCTCGGCGTCAACAATACTAGAGGAATCAAAATATATAGTAGCTGGAGCTATAAAAGTTGCTGATTTCTGTTTCAATTAAGGCCTTGCCACACGGCACAATTTTACGTCCAACTTGACTAAATCACTTGATGAAATCGTGACGTGTAGACGCCGGTCGTCCAACTCAAGTTCATCGGGTGGGCGGTACCACTAGATTTTAACCAATCGGGTGGACGGAATGAAAATCAGTGATTTGATTGTGTCGTGTAGACGGGCAAAGCCAATTCGATTGAAAATTTTATCAGTGGTAAAATTGTGCCGTGTGGCAAGGCCTTTACAATAAAGTTATAGAAATTAGTAATACCCAATAAAAAAAATATACTTACACACATTCTTCCCGAGCATACAAAAGAGCGACATATTTTTAAAGCGTCTATGTCTATTTTTTATATCAATAATCTAAGTTTATTTTTAGCAATGAAAAATCTTCACACTCTGTAAAAGCCGCGCTCCTGTCGCTATTTATTACAAACATACATTGATGCAATATAACATAGTAGTATGGACGATATTTTTTTTCCTTTTATTCTAAAACATTACTGTTTTGCTATTTAAATCAAAATCATATATCTTCTTCGTAAAGATAAAATTGGTATAGTGCTGCAAAATTACTCACATTTTAAATGCAAAAGTGCCTTTGGTTGTTTATTTATTTGTTTTTATTTCGCGTCAAAGCGGAGCATCGAATCTAGATTTTTGGTATGGAGATATTTGAAGGGCTGGAGAGTAATATATTAATTTAATTTAGGGCGCGGGAAGCCGAAGACAACAGCTAGTATAAAAAGAACATTAAAACAAAAAAAATAAGTTTAAAAACTATAACTTGACTACGTAAAAAAGGGGAACTAAAAAGGAAGAAACAAGAAAATAGCTCACTATAAGTAAGTACAGCAATGCTCAAACTAGAACCGTAGTCGCACCTATAATATTGTATACCTAATGAGGATGCCAGGAACACTTACTTGCATTAAAAAAAATATGACAAGTAACTACATATACACTAGTATACAATAGGTACGACTACGGCTCTAGCTTGAGCATTTCAAGAAAAGCAAACAGCTTACTATAAGTTAGTACAAACTTATAGTAAGCTGTTTTCTTGTTTCTTCCTTTTTAGTGAAAAAGAGGGCTTTTTACCCGACTACGGCGAAGCCAAAAGGAAGAGTAATGTTTTTGGCAGTCTATGTATGTATGTAAGTATGTATGTTTATATGTTCCACCGTAGCGCCTAAACTACTGAACCGATTTAAATAAACACGACATACCAAACGAATTCCTTAGTCCTGCTCGGGATCTTTCATAGATATTTCTTAGCACTTGTCTGATATTTGGACTATTTCTATAACGAAATTTCACCCTCGGCTCCGCCCGCGCAAATTGCTCACCCAAGCTTTCCTCGACAAGGAAGCACACATCTCCGACATTTCGAAGTTATGTGTGTATTAAAAATGTTATTTATCGCTAGCCTAATAATGTGCCCCGTAGAGGGCAATAGGCTCGCCACCTATTGGGACCGAAACATAACCGGAGAAATGTAAGTGTGTAATACACCTCTGCCTACCCCTTCGGTGACAAAGGCGTGAAGTTATTTTATATAATGTTTCCTCAAGAACCACACTATCTTTTGGTGAAAACCGTACATAAATCTATGCGGTATTTTTTGAGTTCATAACGTTCATACGGACAGGCAGGACGCGGCGGAAACTTAAATCCCTACTAATATTATAAATTTGAAAGTGCGTATGTATGTACGTATGTATGTATGTTACGTTTTCACGCTATAACGGCTGAACCGATTTTGTTGAAATTTAATAAAGACATATATTGAATCATGGAGACGGACATAGGCTACCATTCGTTGCAAAAATTTACCTGGGAGGGATTGTAGGGAGGATAGAAGTTTGTACGGCAGAAATTTTCATCTTGGAAGTAAGAATGCATGCGCGAATAATTGAGTACTGCGCATGTGCTATCGGTCAGTACTGACACATCATACGTCGTGTCACAATCGTGTCATATTGTGCACGGTGATTATATTGTTCGCATATCTAATCTAATATATACTACGCTCAAATGGCTGAAACGATTTTCTCTACCTACTAAAATTATAAATGAGAAAGTGTTTATCGATATGTATTGGACATGTATTGAAACATGGCTTTGACATTTGTCATGGATACTGACCGAGTTACTTTGTACCCTATAGAGATATATCAAGAGTATCTTAACACAACTTGAGACTGAAAGTAGATATGTGTTACCCCAAATTTAACGCGTGCGAAGCCGCGGGCAAAAGCTAGTTAAAAATATCTATAATTATGGCATGTCGTCTATCTCAATAACATAGAAGCTCCTGCGCAATTTGGGTGTTTTCTTCCTCGAGTAGACCGCTGTAAACCAGTTTTATAGCTTTGTTTTGCGTTTACGTGAATGTCACTCATAGAATTAGGGTAAAAAAATTGTGGCTTTCATGATATTGGAAGCAGTCTTATGATGTTTTTCTGCAGATAAAGAGTTTCATGTTCGGACACTTGAAATATTTTTAAACTTGGCTATGCAATACAAAAGTTTGCTAAGACCATACATTGCATGCAACATGATAAAGTAAGAACGAGCTACCTAAACAAGTGTTATCACATAGCTAAACTACGGTGTGCAATCGAGTCAGATTATTTTTTAACATAAACATCGAATTTTCTGACTCAGCCAAAAGCGACACACATCAAACATTATTGCGAACCTCTTTTCGCTGTGCTGTCGTCTAGTGGAGGGACCAATAGACTGCTAAACATCTCAGGTACTGGCCAGCAGAGGGCCAGTGACTTGGTTTGTGTGTAATATCAAAAAATAAACCTCGTTTTGAAGATGTCCATTTCAATGGATAAAAAGTACTGGCAAATGCTTGCAACACCAGAAACAATCAAAACACGCATCTGTGCCTATCTACGAGTATATACAGCATAATTGACACCTTGTAAGTTTACATCAGTGAATTTCGTTTTCTCCTGATTTTCTTGCGACGTCAAATCATCATCAGCCCTGTATATATACTGTCCCACTGCTGGGCACGGGCCTCTTCTCTCTATGAGAAGGGTAAGGCCATAGTCCACCACGCTGGCCAAGTGTGGGTTGGCAGACTTCACATGTCTTTCGAGAACATTATGGAGAACTCTCAGACATGCAGATTTCCTCACGATGTTTTCCTTCACCGGTAAGCAAGCTATAATTAACAAAGTAATACCACGGTAATAATATCTAACAGTATTGTAACTCCATACAAACGCACGAAACTCGAGTTATACCTACGCGCCTCGAGCAGAGTACCCATTAAACTGTGCGGTCTGTGCCTACAGTACCCACAGCCGCGATCGTGCCGCAGCTCGCATGCGGCGCGTCTGGTAGGTATGTAACTCACGAAGACGGCCGAGTTACAATACTGTTAGATTATATAACCGTGGTAATACGCACTTAACTTCGAAAAGTCATTGGTGCGTGCCGTGAATTCGGACTCGAGATCCTCTGCGTAGCAGTCTGTCGGTCTCTCCACTCGGCTATATCTCGGCAAATATAAGACAATATTCCTTAACATCAACAACATTTAAAAAGATACATCACGATTAGTAGGTACAACCGTTTTGAGATTATGTGCCACAAACACGTTTTACAGTCAAAGATTATTTCGATAAACGGGCATAGAAAATCCGAATAGTACCTATAGTTCTATTTTTTGTCGACAGTATGTAGTAACTCTTTTCCATACTTTACAACACATGATGACCACAGACACTACATTAATGAAACTTTATATTTTTAAAGGACTTGAGATCAATATCACCATAGTCATGGCTGTTCTTTAATTCCCATTGGCAGACATTCTTGTCGGCGGTCGAAGAATTTTTTAATAAGCGGAATAAGTTGGACGGAAATGTGAATGGAATTGAGTTACCCTCAATTTTAAGCTATTTTTGTATAAACATATTGAAAATTATTAATAACAAACATGTTTTAGGGTACACATGTTCGTTTAATTTGTATTTACTTATATGGTTTTGAGATAGCCAGCTTTAAGCTTGTTTTTCCTTGTTCTTGTTTATTATACCCTGAAAATCATATTTTAGAGTTTTAGTTTGATATATGATTGACTTTGTACAGTGACAAATTCTTACGCCAGTTGGCAGAAGCTTTACTAAACATATTACTGATATAGTTTTGTCTGAATCATTTCCTCTTACTTTTAGTCGTTTTTTTTACTGCACGGTTGGCGTAGTAATTGAAGCGGCCGCCTCGCCGATTGACACTGCGCCAAGTGTTTTCTGAGGATTCGATTCCCACGCAAGACAACAATTTGTATGATTCATGAATTGTTGTTTTGGAGTCTGAGTGTTCATTGTGTCCGTTAGTTGCGTGTTTGTAAATGCCCCCGCGACACAGGATTTAGTCCCAGTGAGGGACTTGTGTTTTATTTTTTAAAGAAAATAAAATGATTGACAGTAGACAATCAGAAAGTTACACCCGCACACTTTTGTTCAAATTACCTTTATTTTCAAATAATTAAACGAAATATGAAATGAAATGAAATGAAATTGTTTTTATTTGCAACTCCAATGTAACAACAGTATAGTGAGAAATTGACTATAAAAAAACAGTTTTTGGATCGCAAATAAGGTACCTGCGTCAGTATTAGTTGCAGAATCAGGTGAGACTGCAACACTGATCTTCCCGCAGGACCTACTTACTTACATACATATATTCTCTTAAAACTAGTTATAATTAATATAAATAGTACATACACTATGAATTAATATATAAAAATCAAATAAATATACATACATAAATTAAATAATCATAATAAAAACAATATAGGATATTAATTAGATAACTTTTCTTTTTGCGTTTCCGAACGCTTTACAATCACTTCTTGTCACATTTGACATGCACTTGACACTTGACAGATGGTGTGTTCGGTCGGCTCAAAGTTGTAATTGTTATCTTTGTGCGAATAAAACAAATAATTAATACTAGACTACTACTAATAATACAAATTAATTTATATTATACATTCTGTTTACATGATATTATACTACAGATGATGATAATGTCATATATTACGCGTGTTTAATATCGATGAAATGTAAGTTACCGCTTCACTGTACAATACCTATGATAATGTTTGTCTTTGTAATAATATTTGCTTAAATTTAGTTTGGAATGTGTGTACTGTTTTCAGGCTACGCAGGGGAGGAGGAAGATCATTCCAACATTTCGTGGAAGCAAATCGGAATCCGCCTCTGAATGAGGAAGTACGGTGCTTCGAGGTGACCATGAGATCTGATGAGGCTCTTGTATTATATGCATTAACCTCTCGCGACCATGTCAACTTCTCATAGAGGTAAGCTGGTTTTTTATATAAAACTATACCAAAAAGCAATGTTGCCAAATGAAGGTGCCTACGTGCAGTCATCTTCATGAGGTTCCCATTGTTCAAAAATGGAGTGACATGTGTGCGCGGTGGGATTTTGTAACAAAACCTAGCACATGCATTTTGTACTCGCTGTATTAATTTTTGAGTTCGTTTTAATATGCATGCACCAAATACAGTGTCTGCATAATTTAATTTGGACAAAACTAGTGACTCACAGAGTTGTATGCGCACATCTGTGCTGAGGTGATCCCGGATGCGGTAAAGCAATCTGAGACGGTAAAAACAGTTTTTTACAGATTCAAGAACATGCGTCTCAAAATGCAATTGTCCATCCATGATCAAACCCAAATTACGCGCTTCGCTAACTTGCTGTATGGGACTACCATCCACCATTACTACTGGCTTGTGAGCCTGTATTTTATTAATGCATTCTTTAGAGCCGAAAATAATATATTTGGATTTGTTAGGATTAAGCACTAGTGAATTGTTTTTTGCCCAGTCAGCTATCCCCTCTAAATCAGTATTCATTTTAATTTCAGCCTCATTGCTATCATCTGGACGAAAGGAGGTGTATATTTGGAGATCATCAGCATACATATGGAACTTGGTGTTATGAATATGGTTGGTAACATCGGCGCAGTATAAAATGAAGAGGAGAGGGCCGAGTACAGATCCCTGTGGGACGCCCCGAGTCACCTGACAACAAGAAGAGTAGGCCATAGTACCATCCCTGTTGTGATCCAGTTGGACAAATTGAGATCTGTCAGTCAGATAACTGTGGAACCATTTCACTGTTGCTGAGTCACACCCATAATATGACAGTTTTGCCAGAAGAAGAGAAATATTGATTGTTTCGAAGGCGCGCGAAAAATCTAGCAGTGTGAGCATAGTACCCATGCCCTGGTCCCTAGCCTCCAGTATGTCATCAACCACATCAAGGAGAGTGGTGGTTGTGCTGTGTCCCTGGCGAAAACCAGACGCGTCGCATACATTTTAGGACTATTAGATATCAAACCACTGCTGACGTGGACTGATACAGAATGATGATGATGAGACATCATGACAGACATCAGCCTATCTAACTTATACCTCAAGTTACACAAGATATTAATACTGAAATATAGTATATGTTTAACAAATTATAAGACATGATAAAACACGGATCGAAGAAATAATTTTATAATATTTTCAGTTTATTAATTCATTTTAAACAAAATGAACTGAAAAGTCAAACAACAGCCTCCTACTAAAAGTTTCGAATATTTATGAAAAGTTTATGAAACCAACTTTATTTAAACATTTACTTACAAAGTCCAAAATCAATTAAATTCAATATAAATACAAAGTCCAAAATTAAATTTAAATTTAAAATCTGAAAACTTAGTCGTGATTTCTTGTGGCTGTTATCATGATAGATAAATAAAGTTAATATTTTCCTTTTTTATAAGTTAATAAAGCAAATTAAAAAAATACTTTTATTGAGATTTATGACAACAGCAAGAATTTTTACTTTATGTCATTCTTGGTGGCGTTGGATGTTTCTAGGTCTCCATCTGTCTTTCCTGTATGAGTAGAATATAATCAGGCGGAGACGAAATTCGACGGAGGGTCGACTCCATTCCTTTTTCCTCATCAATTTCCTTCTGACTTTCTTCCATCCCAAAGGCTGGCACTTGTGGCTCCTCTTGTGTTGCGGCGGGTGTCCATGGGCGGCGCTGATTGCGTACCATCAGGAGATCCGTCTTCTCGATTGCTACCTATTACATAGAGCACCGCTGAAACAAAAATATACATATATATTTTTTTATGGAATAGGGTGCAAACGAGCAGACGGATCGCCTAATGTTAAGCGATTACCGCCGCCCATGGACACCCGCAACACCAGAGGAGTCACAAGTGCGTTGCCGGCCTTTTAAAAAGGAATACGCTCTTTTCTTGAAGGTTTGAAGGTCGTATTGGTTCGGAAAAACCGCAGGTGACAGATCATTCCACAGTTTAGAGGTGCGAGGCAGAAAGATTCTAGAGAAACGCACTGTTGTGGATTGCCAACCATCTAAATGATGGGGATGGAAATGCTGTCGCGTAGAACGATGGCAGAAAGAGGCGGCAGGGATTAATCTGAACAATTCCTCGGAGCACCCCAATCTGAGACCATCTCCAAGGAGGTCTCAATTTCAGACACAAGGTTGTTTCGGCTCTCGATGACTTTGTCCCGAGAAATGTTGGTGTGGCCTGTATATAAAGCATCGCCTGTGCTGTCATCTGCATAACAATGAATGCCGCTATCTAGCAGGCGATAGCACGCAGCCTTGAGGGACACCAGTCATTTACAGACAAGGCGTCAGAGCATTCACCGTCAACTACGACCTTTATGCTTCTGTCTGTAAGAAAGCTGGTGACCCATTGGCATAATTTCTCGGGCAGCCCATAGGAAGGGAGCTTCGAAAGAAGCGCTTTGTGCCAGACCCGATCGAAGGCCTTCGCTATGTCCAAACTGACCGCCAAAGCCTCCCCCTTTGTCTCGATCGCCTGTGCCCAACGATGTGTCAGGTATACTAGAAGATCACCAGCCGACCGACTCTTACAAAAGCCGTATTGCTGGTCACTAAGAAGCTGATTATCCTCTAGAAACCGAAGGAGCTGGCAGTTAATAATGAACTCCATTATCTTCGAGAAGAGGAAGGTTATGGCTATCGGTCTGTAGTTGGACGGGTTAGAGCGATCGCCTTTTTTAGGGATCGGGTGGACCAATGATGTCTTCCACGATGTTGGGACTACGCCAAAAGAGTAAGAGAGACGAAAAAGGCGTGTCAAAACTGGTGCCAACTCTGGAGCGCAGATCTTCAATACAATAGGGGGAATTCCATCAGACCCACTCGACTTATGGATATCGAGGGAAAGAAGTGCCATACGGACTGCGCTTTGGTGGAACCGAATATCCGGCATACAGCCCTTCAACAGCGGTATAGTAGGCGGTTCCTGTCCCCCGTCATCCAAGGTCGAGTTGGACGCAATGAGTTTGCCCAGAAGATCGGCTTTCTGCTTTGCGTCGTGGGCCAAGGAGTCATTTCCCATGTGTAGTGGTGGAAAGGATGGCTTACAGAAGTTCCCTTCGATAGCTTTGGCAAGAGACCAGAATGCACGAGTTCCCGAAGGAAGGCACTCAAGCCTCTCGCCAATTCTACCGATGTGCTTCGACTTCGCACTAGCAATGTCTCTTTTGAAGGACCTGGAGGCAAAGTTATACTCCTTTTCTTATGCGCTGGTATTTTCATCACCTGCCGCCACCACATCAGCCCAGGCTTGGTAAGCTTCCTGCTTGCTACGAGAAGCCTTTTTGGAAGATGAACCAAACCAAGGCCGAAATTTGCCACCAATGGGGACCACAGAGGATGGAATGAAAAATTCCATACCCTGTAGCACCACATCAGCAACAGAATCAGCAGCGGCGTTGGGATCATCCGGCGAGAAGCATACTTGTCCCCAAGGATAGGACGCAAAGAAGTTCCGCATCCCATCCCAATCTGCTGACTTGTAGTGTCACACACGGCGAATGCGTGCAGCCCGCGATCGCAGCAAACACGTGAGAGGCACCACACTCCGTACAAGGCAGTGGTCTGAGGAGCCAAGTGAGGTGCCTACGGATACCTTGTAGCCGTCCGGATGAGAAGTCAGCAGAAGGTCCAGCAGTGAAGGATTCTGGCTTTCAACGTCTGGGATTCGCGTGGGCGTGGTAACCAGTTGTGTCAGGCCATAATCCAGTGCGAAGTCGTGAACAGATCTCCCCGCATGATCAGTTTTACTAGAACTGAGCCAGTCGGCGTGATGGGCGTTAAAATCGCCAAGCAAGATGATTTCTGCTGACGGGATCTGCTGCTGCACAAAGTCTGAAGCCATTTAGATGTGCTCAATGACTCGGTCAGTTTCGGTATCACCGCTATGGGACCTATAAAGGCAAGCATAGACGCGGGGGTGGTCGTCGCTATCTATACGTAGCCATAAGGTGGAAAGGACCTTCAAGATTTCTAAGTCGACGAGAACTGATATCGTCTCTAACATACACGCACACTCCGGTCTTGGACAGAAAAGAGTGTTCAAGTCCATGCCCAGGGTAAGTAAGGTAGGAAGTGTCTGCTGGGGGCGATATCTGCGTCTCAGTCAAGAAGAGCAAGGCCGGCTTTGTGTCTCGAGGTGGTGGTGGACAGCATTAAGGTTGGTGTGTAATCCCTTAATATTGCAGAAGTCCACGGCCAGTGTGGCAGGGGTGCCAGGATATTTTTGCTCCTTTTAATGGAATTTTCTAAGTTTTGCCCCCCCCAGAGTACGAGGGGCGGCCTGGCCGTCCACGCTTAGATGCGTTGTGTCCTGAACGCGGACGTCCAGAGAGGGATTCTCCAACGCTAGCGCAGTTGGTACCCTCCTGGGGTAGCAAAAAGATTTTTAACTGTGCCATCATATTTTTTGGTTGCGGGATTGGGCCTCCGGTATCCTCAGTCTTTCGGCGAAACACAAGGCAAGCGTTGTTTCACGCCGGTATTCTGTGAGGCCGTGGTATCACTCCGATCGAGCCTGACCCATTCGTGCCGAAGCATGGCTCTCCCACGTTGTATATCTAAATCAGAGGAAAAAGAATACACGTTGTTAAACGTATAGGATTTTGTAAGTTACTAACGGACTTTCTCTTCTGTTTTCGGGATAAGTCTTCTCTTAACAACCCTGCTGGTGGCTCAGTAACCGTAGCTTGGACACCCACGGTGAAGCTAAACGGGATCCCGGGAGTGGACGCTCCAGTGGCCCCCTGGCGCCCCCAAAATGGCGTGGAAGTATGCGCTGTGGCTTTAGTGGGTATTACGGCCTTGCACTCCAGCCGTCGAATCCCACATACCCCCGCTTCTCCATCTTGCATAAATGCATATCCACAGCGACGAAAAAAAAGTTTATCTATACTAATATTACACTACAGAATTGTCTTGTATTTATTTACTGTGTAAAATTTTAAACACAATGTAGTCATTCATTGTGTTAAAAAGCGATGAATGATAGTAACATAGGTACTTAACCTTGCGTGGTTTGCAAATTAACTGTACTATTTATAAAACATTCAGATTAGATTAGATCTTAGTAGCGAAATTTAAATCGTTAAGCTCTTTCAATGAGTTACTTGCTAATAAAAGATTTTTAATGGTAGCATTATATACGTTACGGCCTGGCCACAGATAATTCGAAATCGACCGAGGGTGTAATATTACACCCTCATTTCGCCATGAATTTTTAGGTCCCACGTAATAGGGGGCGAGCCTATTGCCGTACCGGCCACATTACCAGACACCGTGCTGCTACTGAGAATTTCCTAACAGAAAAACCCAATAACACTTTGCCCGACCCGGGAATCGATCCCGAGACCTTACAATCCCAGGCGCACATTTATGCCGCGAGACCAACGAGGCAGTATTAGGTAGAGCAGAGATAATGAATTCGTGTAACAATAAGTGTTCTTATTTACCAGGAACATAAATTGTTATCACTTAAGACGACTTGATACTTGAATAGAATTTTCGCCCCCTATGATGGTGCACATATGTGGGACCTAAAAATTCATGGCGAAATGAGGGTGTAATATTACACCCCTGCCGACCCCTTCGGGGATACAGGCGTGAGTCTATAAAAAAAAATATACCTAATAAAAATAATAACTACTCGTATTATATCTAACACATATACTGGAACTAATCGTAGACACAAGAAGAAAACAGTCTTGCGGATGTCTCATTAACCTTCTTCACTCCCATCCATCCGCTCCCCGCCCTACAAGTTCATGGTTCACCTTGCGGGAGTTCTACCTCTACTACGATATAGCGTGATGTCTACTATAACTTAATAAAAAAAAACTACTGCTTTCATAGGGCACATGAAATTACTTATTAAGGAGAAGGATAAACCGCACGCTGTCTTTAATATTAAACTGCTACACATGGCAGGCAACCATAACAAATGGCGAACAGGGCAAGGTACAAGTATGAAAGGTCTTGACTTTCATCATTCTGTCGTTATCACGCTAATGGCATCCAAGATTCTCTCCTTGACTTCTAGAGTCCACCGCCAATTTAAACCAGATTAGGCAGAATATTTTTAGGTTGTATCAGTCGTCTTGCAGCTCTTTGTCCTTTCTAGTACCTAGAACCATTATTTTTTCTACCTACAGAGTGTCTGCTTTCTTTCCAATTGTATTGTTTAAAGCGGATGACAGACATAACCGTCCGTATAGTATAAATGGGTAGACAGACAGATGCACTCTTGGATGCAACCGGAATAACGCTAAGACGTTGAATGATGATGTCTAAACGGGTGGACTGGACACTGTTTTCTACAAATAAGCATATAACAAAGTGGTTCTTTTGATTATCATCAATCGCAGCGCAATTTAAATTTCCATTTCCAACGTTCCGCCAAGAATTATAAGTCGGCGGGTCATTAGTTTTCGATTTCAAATTAAAATTAATTGCTCTGCATATTTTTACACCAAGTTCTCGACTTTAATTAATTTTCTTTGGTCACAACATTCTTAGAATTGATTATGCCTACTTCTTCAAAATTATATTTCTATTTATATTAATTTTCTTTCAAGTTTTTTTATAAATATTAGTCTTATTATCAATTTGTTTCGTGATTGGTTTTTCTTTTTGACGAAACGTAATTGAAGTGTGGTGGCGGAAAAATAAATTACCTACATTTGATAAGAAAATGTTTGCAAAAATAAAACTGTTTACATCAAAGCAGTTGTTTAATGTATGTTATGCTTTGAAGCTCTCTGAAAGTCATATTTATAAACGTTATAAGAAGTTATACGATAGCAAGTAATAGAACTACTGACACTTAACGTTATTGCCTAGTTTACATTTGTAATAAAAAGTTGTATTTTAAAATTTTACTTAAGCGTCAGTAATCCCACATAAAAATTACAGTAAGATACCATAAAATGCTACGGCTCTGGTCTCTCAATTGCAAGTAGCTGAAGCGAGTCCAATTTTGATCAAGAAGTAAATCTACTCCAGATCGACACACAATTTTCAGCACACATATAAGAAAATAAAAATTACATCATAAGTTAGCAACAAATTAAGTTCCATTGCTTATTACGTTACATATATTGGTTTAAAGTTATTGTAGTCTTTAAGTAAAATTCAAAAAACGAGTGCTGCTAAGTCGAAACATTCTGTAGTAAAAGTTGTCCGAATGATGTACGAGAAAAACCAATTTTGTATGAGCAATAAATAGTATCATGGAATCCTGTGAAGCCCTGATTATGAAAACACATAAATGTAAAGCAGTCCTTATGAATGTATTACAAAACATGCAAGCAGCAATCTAAATACCTACATCTATATCTATAGGTACAATATCATAACCCATTTCCATAATGCTTACACGTGGAAATAAAAAATATAAAATTACACCATAGCCATACTGCATGTAATTGCGATAAGCATAACATAAAATGCTCTTAAAAAAATATTTCACTTTTGTAACAGGCATATGCATCATAATATTATATGACTTACTGGCATCTAGCATTAACTATTGAACTGTAAATATTCTCATATCTAAAATAAACTACCTATTCAAAATTATAGAACAAAACCTATTCAAACACACTGCCATGTATAATCTGAATAAAAAACTTATCTCACACGTCCAATAAAGAAAACATATAATCATTCAAAAGAAAAATAGTACATGCACTGATGATTAATATAATATTAGCAGCTACATGCCTCTAGCAATGTCACAGTAATTCATTAAAAAAACTTTAGCTTTGACTCACAACTTTTTCTGCCCCTTCTTAGAAGCCCTATTTCTTCAGTTCTTCATAAATTACCCCACAAATAGAAATATGACTGTTTTTATACCGTAGCTTATGAAATGAAAGCGTAATCGCAACGTTATTATTTTTTTATTGTGAATATTTAAGTAGGTTTATGTTGTTTGTGGTCCGACTGACCTATTAGTCAGCCATGTCATAAAGTAAGCTATTAGCAATGAATCATGGCGATGCAGCATTGCTGTATCTGCTGTGATAGGCGCTAGGCGCTTTAATATCAGATGCACTGGCAAAAGGCGAGTATAAACTAACAATAAAAATGATTTGAATTTTTATTTAAATTGATGAACTTTAAACATTCATACATCTAGTTAAATCACGTTGGGCCACCATGTTGGGCTCCTGTGCCAATGCTAAGAAATAAAACAAGTGTTAAATAGGTACTATGAGTGAAATAAGCTAGCTACCTACTTAGATGCATACTATTAACCACAATCATCTTTCCCATTAGTGCCTCAATCGGTAGACTGACTTAAATAAATAAATAAATATTCTACAACATTCACACAACACCATATCTAGTCTCAAACTAAGCAGACCTTGTACTATGGGTACTAGACAATGATTAAACATACATATATACCTACTTTTTTTAAATACATACGTATTATATATAGAAACACCCAGACCAACACAAACATTCATGTTAATGCACACAAATGTTTGACTAGAGCAGGTATCGAACCCGCGACCTTCGTCGTAGCAGTCGCTTACACTCCCGCGGCGCCAACCGGTCGTGAACGGCAGTAATTGCGTTTATGTGTGAGACTGCATGGCTAATTTACCATCTTACCAGATTTGACAGTATACTCGCATTAATCAGGCCTTAAAATTGTTATATATTTTTTACCTTTAAATGAAATAATGCTTACAGCATTATTTCATTTAAAGGTAAAAAAAATTATGTTGCATTATTAAATATTCCTATCAGTACCTACTGTGAAACTTGTTTGTGATATTCATCATCATCAGCCTTTAATAGTCCACTGCTGGACTAGGCCTCTCCTTTGAAAGGAGGAATACCACGCTGGCCAAACGGGTTGGTATAGGGTTTGAATCAAGTTTTCCTTCTCTTACAGTGCTGTTCTCTGCATAATATGCTCCCTCTGTCGGCTCTTACGACACCCATGGGATGATATGGGATGGTGACAATTCGTATTCTTAATCCGTCACCACACGGACACTGAGATACTGAGATATATTTCCTCTTTTCCAGAGATTCCAAAAGTAATTTTATACCAGACTCAACATTAAAACAATGCACATAGCATCCAAAAATGACCTTTATCGATTACGTGTAACCCACTGTAACACCTCATAGTTTACTTCAACGCCTTTGCAGCCAGCAAATTAATATGTACCGAAGTCATTACTCGTAAGTAGTAACTTAATGCAAGTTTTCCGTGCCAATCCACCGATCATAAAAACCCCTTTGACCTAACCTTAATGTAACACTTGACCCCAATTCTGAAGCTAATTTTGTATGAACAATGTTCGTAAATTAGTTTTGAAGCAGACACTCAATAATTTATCGTTATAACGAATAAACAACAGGCGAAATGAGGACGGAATATTTCAAATGTTTCCTGAAACTTTTATACACCTAATTATGTTGAAACGGTGTTGCCTTACACAGGTTTAAATGTCCAGGATTTATACATTAGACATTCAACCATGTTTAGGTTTTTGTAAATTCAATTTCAGTTCTGTTTTACAGTAGTTCAAAATTAACACTTCATATCGTGACTACAACAATTCGTCATTATCATCATAGCAACCTATGCCTTTTTTACCTTACCCTACTACTTCAATAGACTATAGTCTTACCCTTCAAATAGTTAAAAGCCCGTGCCCAACAGCGAAGCGGGTCAGTACATGCCTACGAGTATATAAAGAGCTGATGACGATAGTATCAGACTATAGACGTCCACTTCGGGATAAGCCTGGCTTAGGTTACTATACTCATCATCATCGACCTAGCGTTATCCCAGTTGCATCCAAGACTATTCGCCTTGGAGCCCGAGGTTCGCGGGGTTAGCTTTCTACAGAGCGACTGCCGTCTGACCTCCGCAACCCAAAGGGATAGCGATATTCCACGGTTTAGACTAGTATAAGTTTATTTGAGGGTACTGACTCCCCGTAACGACTGTCAAAGATCTTCATGAAAGCCGGGACCGACGGTTTAACGTGCTCTCCGAGGCACGGGGCAAGCGATAATTAACAATTGAATACGCACTTAACTTCGAAAAGTCATTGGTGCGCGCCGTGGATTCGAACCCGGTACTCTCTGAATAGCAATCTGTTGGTATATCCACTCTGCTATCGCTGCCTAAGGTTACAATACTATACCGTGACAAAAAATATCGGTTTACTGACGCTTTGTCCGTTCAGTGAGCGAAATGTTACCGTTCTCCAATGTTTCATTAGCACTAAAATTTGTATAGAGATTGGCTGATAAACGGATCCAGAACCAAACTGCATGTAAATTTGAAACCATATCAGGCACATTCGGATCTTACGTAATTTATTCTGACACTTTTGTTTATATTGTATTTAATGGATATTTTGTCAGAATAGTCTGGCAATTTTGGAATCATTATTTACGCCGAGGTAACGATAACAAAATATTTCAGACAGCTTAGCTAAGTAGTTTATTAATGCCATAAAATAAAGTCGAATAAACTTTTATATACATCACAAAATTAAAAGCACTCTGTTTTTTTTTTTGCGATGTGTAACGTATCTCGATCGCAGCATACAAAGGTGGATACGTTCTGTTTTATGTACCCCGCGTTTCAGCATGGCTTACACCAGTATAAGCAATTGCTGCAAACATATTTTTCAGGCTGCACGAAAAACATATACCATGTAACAGACTAAAGGTACTTTTACTTTGTGTCTTGTAAATATTTAGTATTTGCTGTTTAGAATGACAAATGTAAAAAATAAGATTTTTTATACAAAACATAATAAACGTTTTCACGTGAACATGGCGCCAAATCATTTTGAACTTCAATAACACGTAGCCGAAATGGTTAGAAGCCTTTTTTCATCAATCTCATTTCTATATCAAATGTCGAAGCCGTTGCTTAGAAATAAATTACGAGATTTTCTATTAAAACGTAAATCTATCTATGCGCGTTCGTAGAAAATGTTACTAAAATTTGTTTGTAGAATTTTCTAGTCGATATGTGTGTTAAAAGCCCTTTTAATTTTCTAGTGCGGTGTAATGTTAATAGTTGTAAGTAAATGTTTTGATAGTAACATCATTTATCTTTGTGTGATGAGCACGATAATTAATTGTTTTGTCTGAATGTAGTTTAAAAAAAGTACTTACGTTTATCGTTTGTATGAATACCATAGTTGGTACAATCTCGACCTACATGTAGGCTCTGCTTAGTTTGAGATTAGATTGTTGTGTATGAATTATCTAAGATTCTTATCATTATCCTATACTAATATCTATACTCATATAATAAAGCGAAAGAGTTTGTTTGTTTGTTTGAACGCACTAATCTCAGGAACTACCGGTCGGGATCTGAAAAATTCTTTTTGTATACGATAGCCCAATTATTCGAACATAACGCGTCGACCCTTTGGGGCCGGGCAAAAGGCTAAAAGATAATGTCGGCTAATCTCAGGAACTAGCAGTCGGATTTTAAAAATTGTTATTGCCTATGATAGCCCAATTTTTCGGAAAGGCTAGGCTTATAGGCTATATAAAATTACGCCACAACTTTTAGGGGCCAGTCAAAATAATAAAATGGTCAAACGAGAAGGGGGAGGGTTGGGTCAAAGGCAAAAAAAGGCTAAACGAATAGGATACAATCTATATGGGTATCGTTTTCGTGATTTTCAGGACGCTGATTAATAATATGAAATTTATTTAGTAATCCAAGATGGCGGACGGGAAATCAAAGATGGCGGATGAGAAAATTTAAAAAATCAATATGAGTATCGTCTCTGATGATTTAAGGGATGGAGAATCCAAATACAACATCTATTTCGTGATCAAAGATGGCGGATAGGAAATCAAAGATGGCGGACGGGATTTTTTAAAAAGTCGATATGGGTATCGTCTCCGATATTTTAAGCAAGGGGCAATTGAAAAATACCATATATTTCGTAATCAAAGATGGCGGATGGGATTTTTTTTTTAAATCAATATGGGTATCGTCTCCGATGTTTTAAGGGATGGGGAATCCAAATACAACATCTATTTCGTGATTCAAGATCGCGGATGGGAAATCAAAGATGGCGGATGGGAAAAATTAAAAAAATCAATATGGGTATCGTCTCTGATGATTTAAGGGATGGTGAATCCAAATACAACATATATTTCGTGATCAAAGATGGCGGATAGGAAATCAAAGATGGCGGACGGGATTTTTTTTTAAGTCGGTATGGGTATCGTCTCCGATATTTTAAGGAATGGGGAATTCAATATTATGTAAAAATCTATGTTTGTTTGTTCATCATTTATAGACTTTGAAATGATAAGAGATTAAGTGCTAAGTCAATGGTAACTTTGGAAAAGGGGCTTGGAAAATAGGGAATTAAATAAAAACTCTTAAAAAGGCGATACCGAGTTCGCTGGGTCAGCTAGTATATTATAAAGCTGAAGAGTTTGTTTGTTTGTTTAGTTGGTTGAACGCGCTAATCTCAGGAACTACTGGTCCGATTTGAAAAATTATTTAAGTGTTACATAGCCCATTTATCGAGGAAGGCTATAGGCTATATAACATCACGCTATGAGTGACGGGAGCAGAGCAGTAGCCTTAAATAACGCGGATGTAACCGGGGGCATCCTCTGGTACTATTATAATTTGTCTATACAAAGGCAATAACTTTTACATCTAATTTATAGAGATATGTACAAACCGTGTAATCCTTACCATATAGAATCCAAAAACTAATCTACATTACAAAACAAGAATTACTTTATCAACAGACTCAGTCTAAGATTAATATCTATTCATTCTTCAATTCACATTCGCTACTTGCCTCCGTTTAGGTGCGTCATGTGTCTCTCCGCATCTTTGTCACTGTGGAGAGGCTGTCGATAGCCTTGGTCACCATGGCCTGTCATGCAGCAGGAGCGCGGGTCGTATTTCTCGACACCCCAACCTCAATGACATACTGCGCCGTGCTCTTGCCACCGCTGGCGTTCCAGCCCAACTTGAACCTCAAGGCTTGGCACGCGACGATGGCAAAAGACCAGACGGGATGTCGTTACTGCCGTGGAAGCTGGGTAGGCCTTTGGTATGGGACGCAACATGTGTCGATACCCTTGCGCCATCTCATCTTCCCAGCAAAGCAGGTTGTGCGGGCGCTGCTGCTGCTACAGCGGAGACACTCAAACGGCGCAAATATGTAAATCTAATAGGAGATTATGTATTTGAGCCGTTTGGGGTCGAAACATTGGGGCCATAGGGTCCAAGTGCGCGATCACTTTTTAGAGATCTCGCAAAGAGACTTATAGACGCCTCGCGTGACCAGAGGGCTGGCACGTAATTGGCTCAAAAAATAAGTATAGCCATCCAACGAGGCAATGAGGATGAGTTTCATGACGCCTTCTAAATTTTAATTTTTAATTTTTTGAATTTTGTCTTGTATATATTAATTTATTATTGTAAGACTTAATTTAATTATATTGTTAATCATTTAAATAAATATTCACGGTAAACGGTTAAAGTACCAAAAGGTAAAAAAAAAACACATTTGTTCCAACACATTTTGAAACCAAATAAGATGCATTTGGTTTCAAAATGTGTTGGAACAAAGGTTTTTCATTTGCCTTTACCAATATAATATTTTTTGACAGCTAACCGTAGAACTAAACTTCGAATTGGGTATTTTTTAATACTTGTTTTGTAACAACCAGAATGATTATTATACAATTCTCCTGTATTATAAATAGCCCCGCGTTCATAATTTTCAACAAACTATAATGCTAGCATGCCTCACATTTGTCGACCCTACAACCGTAATATCTTGACACCTGCCATCAATACAATGTCCAACAGATTAGTACTTTCAGCAGTTTCAGCAAGTTACAAAGGCCAACATAAACTGGATAATGGTTGCATGCAATGAAAGAGAACTATAAAATTGTTTTGCTTGTATAGTATTTGAATTAAGCTATGTGCTTACGTGACTAAGAAAGCTTACCATTTTTATTTACTATGTTTATTGTATCTACTTAAAAAATAAAAGTAAGTCAAGTTTTTATAATTACTGCACTTGACACAATAGCCAGTAATTTATGATAAAGTTATAAATATATGGCACATGTAATAACTTATGCTGTAGAAGCATTAGTAGTCGTAAGTTATTAAGTATTATTAAATATATACCTATAACGGTTTTAAAATTACCTGGATTGTGTATGGCTGTATTTTGCTTTATTATGAAACACGACCGGTAGGTATAGCCATAATTTATAGAAAATATTACGGGTAAAATTAACTATGTAAACTACAAACATAAATGTAAGTATATTTCGTTAATGACGGCTATAATTTTCTTTGCTGTTAATTGGAGTCTTTATAAAATCATAGTTCCTCATAATCTTCAGCCCTGTATATAAACTGTTCCATTGCTGGACACTGGCTATTTTTAACATTGAAAAGGGCTAGGTCCTCTCAGGCACACAGGGTTTACTCACTCACGATGATTTCCTTCACGTTTAGCAAGTGCTAATCAACTGTTTAATACGGAGTGTCTTCACACAAATTGAGACTGAAAGTGTTACCCCGAATTTAACGCGTGCGAAGCCGCGGGCACAACCTAGTACGCACATAAGAAAATTAAATAAGAAAATACACTAGCAAATAGGGAAACAATTGTAATTTCTAAACTCGAGTGTCTATATCCAGATTTTGATTAAATCAGCCATTTATATTATCGGCTGTATATCCACGTAGTAATTAAACAAAATCTTCCAAACCCGAACAAAACAATTTCGCATATTATTCCAAAATCCAAAACTTCATTTGAACTAATCTTGGCATTTCCACGTTCTGAATTATAAATAGTATCACGAAGGCACACATCGTGAGAAAAGACATATGGTGATGTCAATAACACCACACCAGTTGCCGATCAATAGATTACATTAATAGACCTGTAAACTACGCTGCAAGTTGGTAGAATGCTATGTAAATATTTGAATGGGTATAATTATAAAATTTATAATTGAGACATTCAGTGTGAATTCGAAGAGATCTTAAGGAGTATAACCAGGCCTCCGTCACTGGCTCAAATTCGCGCGATAAACACCTACCATTTCGTGTATCCATATGGATACAAATGACAGAGGGCCGCCGCACGCCCGCCAGAGCGTACGCACGGCACGTTTCCTGCGCTTTAAAAATGCCGAGGAATTATTGTGCAGTGGATGGATGTAAAAGCCAAAAAACAAGCAAAAACTTGTCGTTCTTTGCACTGCCGAAAGACGAACAAAGGTAAGTAGTTACTTACTTATATCAAATCTTATCTACTAATTTTATTGACACTTCTTTATCCGCCACAATTTTTTTTTTGTACGTGGGTACATACAAATTCAAAGATGAAATTCGAAATATAAGAAACAGATCAAAACGACGCAACTCGCAAGGCAATGACGCGATAAAGTACTTTATCTGTTACGATATAGGGTTGATATTACACTAAGGGCCTGTTTACCACACCTCTAAGCGTTACCTTCCAAATAAGTAAATTCAAAATTAGAACGAAATTTGTATGAATTTATTTGCCGAGTATTTTATACAGAACTTATCAGACTTATTGGACAGTGGTGAAACGGCACTTAATATTGTTTAACATACATCTTTTCATTTCTATGTGACAGGAATAATTTATTGATCACCTGGTTTTTTGTGACGACGAAGACGACTGGTCGTAAGAAATATATATCTTTTTACACTTTGTGACTTAATTGCTAGGTGTCATGGTTGTAATAAGGTTGAACTTAAAACTGTGTATGTATATGTTAAAGCTATAGTGATTAATATAAAATTATACATAATGACTGGTCAATGTATATAATTACTAAATTACCTAGATGATTCGATAAATTAATTAGATGTTTAAGTAGATGTTATTCATAAAGGCAGGCCAAAAAAGTCAAAGTCATAAATAAATACAATACAAATTACTTGCCTTACCACTCGGATACAGCGCGGCGTGATCACCAAGCCACGCTATAATTAAATGGGGAGGCATGAGAAGATGTTTAATGATGTTTGTTCACAAGAAAACCTAACCTAACCTATTAAAATGGTTCTTCTGGTTAATCGGCCAGTTAATATATCGATGTCCAGTACAGAACTATTTCAAATAAACTTTGCAAGCTTCAATAACTTACACCTGTTATTTTACTTCATCCAAGACTACAAGCTAGTTAATCTGATTAATTGGGTGCCAAATATTACTTTGTCCAAAATGAGTAGATATTACACATTAATGGCTAGATAGTATATATAATACCTGTATTTATTATTTTGGCTGAAAAATATATATATGAATACTAGCCGTTTCCAGCGGTTTCACCCGCCTCCTGAGGAAACTTCTTCGCGTACCCGAAAATCCCAAATATCTTACCTATCTCTATTTTTTCTAAAATAAAATATAGCCTATGCTACTCGCAGACAATGTAGCTTTCTAATGGTGAAAGAATTTTTAAAATCGGTCCAGTACCTAGTTTTTGAGTTTATCCATTACAAACAAACAAATTTTACCTCTTTATAATATTAAGTGTAGATAATGTAATTTAGGATCAAATGACATGACAAATGATCAAATGAAAAATTATTCCTTAGAAATATGCTGCAAAATTCACGTCATAGTAACTGTCAAGAAGACATTTGTGACTTGCTTCAGAGGTCAGATGCTACCACTCTTCTTGAACGGCCCATACCTGGCCAAAAATGTAAGGCAGGAACACCTTCAGCAGTTGCCTTAAACGGCGAAACCGACTACAGATTCGATTTGCCTGCAAAAAATGCGTTGACCTATGTGTCAGGGTATTTATTGTTTAAGTGTAGCAAGAAACATAACTACACTACCTTTAACCCAGATAAGCCACCGTCCTATATGTAGGACAGTGCAAACAAAAAAATATATTCATCTACCCGCTAAAGTTACTTATGTTATTATTCGTGTAAAACAGTAACGAGAGTATGCTTATTCAGTTGTAATATACAGTTTTGAGTTTTAGTTGTGTTTTTGTTTTAACATTCTATCAAATAGTGAACCATTTTTGTACTCTCCTGATATGGCGGGCAAAAGGTAAGTGTAAAACATAGTATTTTATTGTTAGGGATCAAAATTGACAGTTATCGTGTTGTTGATGCTATAACCTTCACTTTTTCTAAATAAAATATTCACTTACGTTTCTTGAAGTGGTAGTGAATTTGTGTTGAAAAGTGGTGTTCTACATATAGGACAGTAGGATAATATGGGGAATTTTTAGTTCCAGGCAGTTACCTGCGCACGAGATATAGATAGAGAATTCAAATCTTGGGTTGGTGCTACACGGCTGGGTTATGTCTTATGTGTTATGGATGGAGCCTTACCAAGGTGCTACAACTATGTGTGACCCAAAATATAAAGATCTTGGACTAGGTGCCAGTGTTGTGCTGACTTTTTGTGACGTGTTGCTTTCACGTGGACTCAACCTCCCTTACCATATTGTTATTGATAATAACTGGGACTCCTTTATTGGAAGAAAAATAGCTAAGAAGGGCGTCCGTTGTACAGGTATGATTCGTGAAAACAGGACGTCCAAATGTCCTCTAATCTCAACCAAAGAGCTGAAGAAAAAAGAGCAAGGAACTTTGGATTATTTGTTGTCATGTGTGGTCCTATTCGACCACACATGACAACACGATTATTATTGTTGAGTGGAATGATAATAATATATTTAGCATTCATTTTTTCCACTTCTGTCGGAATAAACCCTATTTTACCTGCAAAAGGATTTTCTCAAAGTGAGAAACGAAACATTTTCGTTGATGAGCCTAAACTCGTGAGAATTTATAATAAAAATATGGGTGGGGTGGATCGCTCTGATGAGAATATTTCTCATTATCGTATTGGCATAAGAGGGAAAAAATGGTACATGACAATTCTTACCCATATGATTGATCTTTGCGAGCATAATGCCTGGCAGCTGTATAAGACAAACCGTGGTAAACTGGATCATCTCGGGTTTCACAGGAAAGTAGCAACAGCTTTGATTGAGTCCAATAGAAAAACCGATAAAAGGGGACCAAGCCGACCATCTCAACACGAGCATGCTGACAGCCGAAAAGATGGTGTAAATCATTTAGTTATTCCTCAAGAAAAACAAACGCGCTGAAGTCAATGTCACAAAAAATGTTTGAACGGTTGCAGAAAATGTGATGTAGGGGTATGTGTAAATAAATTCCTTCTGATAAACATGAAACCACCTTTTTTCTTATTTTCCTAATTGTTTTTCATGTTTTTGTACTCTTTTATAAATAAAGTACTGTCATTTTTGCACATTCTTGTTTTACCTTACTTACTACCCTTTATCCTACTGACCTATACATAGGACGGGCATTTCCGTGAAAGCCTTCAGGCCGATAATTTTTATTTTATTTTTTGTACTCATTTTAGAGTAAACTTAATTCAATAACACTAATATTTTTTTTAATTTTCGCGAAAAAATAGTTTCAGGCATATCTGGGTTAATGTTTTGTTACAGGCGAAACCTAATTTTGACGAAACAACACTATATACTCATTTCAAAGCCTATAATAAAGATACATGTTTTTATGGTAGCTTTAAAGTTCCACCAGAAACGTTTATAAATTTATTGAAAAATTAGAAATATTATTCGTGAATAATTTTGACAACGTGCTTATGAATTGATCGGGTAGCACCGTGTTGGAAATTCTAAATAAAGTCGATTTGCCTGGTGTTTGCTCATGTTTTCCGCATAATTACTTATTAAAATTATTTACAAGATTAAGGATATTTTCAACATTGAAATTTAATAACCGCGAATTTAGACAGGGAACAAAATATCTTAATCATTTCATAAAACTCAAACATATTTAACTTTAACAACAAAACTCAAAATATATTTACAAATATAAATATGGTTATTTAGCAACATTCGTTTTATTTCCAAAATCATTATAGGAACAACCCTAGCGCCTTCGTTCGATGACGCGCTTGTACGTAAGTCAAACAATCTACAACTCTTTGCTTGCGTAGTTAAGGTACATTTCTGTTCACTGCGAAAATCGGCTATTATTATTAAGATTTTGTAGGTGATTATAGCGTAGGTATTTTCGGTTTTGTATGGGAGTGATGCATCTGTTACGAAGTAACTATTTAGTAATCTGTGGTATAACTAAAGAATTAGTAGAATAGTAGCTATTCCACAGAATCCTTGACTAATTTCCGAAACCCAAAACGATAACGTAGATAGTTTAATTACTCTGCAACGTTTTCTAGGCCCGAAGAGATAAGACTTTTCGTGACCAACAATTCATCTAGAAACCAGATTGACTGATTTATTCTGTCCTTAGTTGTCACGGGCTTGTCTATGTATGTTCAGAAGATCAATTTTGCGTCAATAGAGCAATCGGGTTGCTTTAGGTTTTAAACCTAGGACAAAGAACAATACAAGAGGAATCAAAATAGTAGGTAAATAGTAACCGGAGCTATAAAAGTGCTGATTTCTGTTTCAATAACTAAAAAGTTATAGAAAAGATAATACCCAATTTAAAAAAATACACATATTTCTACGGAGCATAAAAATAAACAATAAAAGAGTGACATCTTTTTCAAGCGTCTACCTATGTCTAATTTTATACGTATATCAATTATTATCTAGATTTATTTTTAGCAATGAAATATCTTTCTATTCTGTAAAAGCCGAGCTCACGTCGCTATTTATCAAATACATAGATTGATACAATATAAAATAGTTCGTAGTATGGAGGATTATTTTCTTTACCTTTTAATTCTAAAATATGACTGTTTTGCTATAAAATCATATACCTACTTCGTAACGATAAAACTCGTATAGTGCTGCAAAGCTACTCACATTATAAATGCAAAAGTGCCTTTGTTTGTTTAAATGTTTCCTTTCGCGTGAAAACGGAGCATCGAATCTAGACTTTTGGTATAGAGATATTTGAAGGACTGGAGAATAATGTATTAAGCTAATTTATGGCGGGGACAGCCGAATGCAAAAGCTGGTACTTAATAAAAATAAACAGTCACCCAATATATTTCACTAACTGAGCCTCTTATATGTATAGTATGTCCTCTCTTCTGTACACCAGATAACATCTCTGTAAGATTAATGATCATCGGTTAAGGAGTCAATGTGTAACAAACAAACAAACTCACATCTGTCTTACAAATGATGAACTTTTACCGTAAACCTTACTTTTAACCTGAAAACAGACATCACGCAAACCAGTTAAAGATCTGTACAACTTTCTCAAATAAATTACAAGAAAGTTACAGCAACATACATAATTAACGCTGTAAATTAAACAAAATGAAATGTCGTCCTGCCATCTTTGAAAAGTGTTCTCGACGTGTAATAATGTGCGACTATTCTTCACTTGTTTGTTGCCAGGATTAAGGTCGTATATCTTACTAATTAAAAGCATACACGCCTCAGCTTCGCATCGTATTAGACCTCCCACGACATACCGAACGGAATCCTTAGTCCTGCTCGAGATCTTTCATAGAAATTTCTTAGCAGTTGTCTGATATTAGGACTATTTCTATAACGAAATTTCACCCTCGGCTCCGCCCGCCCGAATTACTCACCTTAACTTTCCTCAAAAAGGCAGCACACATCTCTGACTTTTCGAAGTTATGTGTGTATTAAAAATGTTAATTATCGCTCGCTTAATAATGTGCCCCGTAGAGGGCAATAGGCTCGCCACCTATGACATTGGAACCGAAACATAACTGGAGATATGTAGGTGTGTAATACACCTCTGGCTACCCCTTCAGTGACAAAGGCGTGAAGTTATTTTATATTATGTTACCTCAAGAACCACACTATCTTTTGGTGAAAACTGTACTTAAATCCATCCGGTATTTTTGAGTTTATAACGTTCATACAGACAGGCAGGTCGCGGCGGCAACTTAAATTAATAATATGTATAACTAGCTGTTTCCCGGTTTCACCCGCGTTCTGAGGGAACTACTTCGCGTACGCGGTTAATTTATAGCCTAAGTTACTCCATGGTACATCAGCTATCCGCCAGTGAAAGTCCCGTCAAAATCGGCTAGCCGTTCCAGAGATTAGCGAGAACAAACTGACAGACAGACAGACAAAAATTGTAAAAAATGTCATTTCGGTATATGTACCGAGTATGCAGCCATATGCATTTAGTGAAAAATTTAATATTACAAACAGACACTCCAATTTTCACACGACTGCCCAAAAAAAGGAGTGTAATGTTTTCAGGATTCATGTATGTATGTGAGTTTCTTTATGCCACTATAACTTCTAAATGCCTGGACTGATTAGGATGTATGGGGTATCATTAGAATCCTTACATCACCCCGAGTAACACTGGGTATATATTTTTGAAAAAGTCAAGATGGTAGGGGTGTGAAGCCATTTTCAAATAAGAAACATCATAGTGCTATCTAACGTTCAACGGCGAAGACAAATGTAATAACGCCATCTATTATCTATTTATTTGTGACAAACAAATAAGTGTTGTTATTAATTTATATTTCTTATTTCTAAATAAGTCTTAGCTAGAAATAAAAAATAAGAAAGTGAGTACGTAAATAATAATTACATTTAATATAATATTATATTTTGATTAGAAATGTACCGCCGCCGTTAAGTAATTTATAAAACCACGCCATCTAGTTCATTCATATTCATTCTAATTATTGGAATATTGTCGGGATTTAGACCAAGTTGCCACTAAAATGTATCAAATAAAAATTAATAATAAAAAAAATAAAAAAACACGACTGCCCTGCAAAAAACGAACTAAAAAGTTAATAACAAGTTTGAATAACATTGTCATTGCAGTCGGGGGACCTCATAAATTGGTGTTCCACAAAACGGCCACCGACTGCAATGACAATTTAATATAAGCGCCTGCCCATTTTGGGTGATTTTTTTCTCGAGTAAACCAGTTTTATAGTTTTGTTTTGCGTTTACGTGAATGTCACACATAGAAATTGGGTAAACAATTTATGGCTCTAATGATATTGGAAGCAGTTTTATGATGTTTTTCTGCAGATAAAGAGTTTCATGTTCGGACACTTGAAATAATTTTAAACTTGGCTATGCAATATAAAAGTTTGCTACGACCATGCATTGCACGCAACATGATAAAGTAAGACGAGCTACCTAAACAAGTGTTATCATTATCACATAGCTAAACTACGGTGTGCAATCGAGACAATATTTTCTAACAGAAACATCGAACTTTGCTGACTCAGCAAGTAACTATTTAGTAATCTGTGACTCAGCCTCACTATTGTAAATGTTGCTTACAAAGAAATATAACTAAACCTAGTCCAACCTCTCTGGTTGCTTATAACGCCAAAAGCGACACACTTCAAACATTATTGCCAACCTCTTTTCGAGGTGCTGTATTTTGAAGTTAAAAAGAAAGTCATCTAGTAGAGAGACCAATAGACTGCTAAATACCTCGGATTCTGGCCAGCAGAGGGACAGTGACTACTTGGTTTATGAGTAATATCAAAAAATAAACCTCGTTCTGAAGATGTCCATTTCAATGGATAAAAAGTAAAAGTAAAATGCTTGCAACACCAGAAACAATAAAAACACGCATCTGTGCCTATCTACGAGTATAATACAGCATAATTGACACCTTGTAAGTTTACATCAGTGAATTTCGTTTTCTCCTGATTTTCTTGCGACGTCAAATCATCATCAGCCCTGTATATATACTGTCCCACTGCTGGGCACGGGCCTCTTCTCTCTATGAGAAGGGTAAGGCCATAGTCCACCACGCTGGCCAAGTGCGGGTTGGCAGACTTCACATGTCTTTCGAGAACATAATGGAGAACTCTCAAACATGGTGGTTTCCTCACGATGTTTTCCTTCACCGGTAAGCAAGCTATAATAAACAAAGTAATACGCACTTAACTTCGAAAAGTCATTGGTGCGTGCCGTGGATTCGAACTCGAGACCCTCTGCGTAGCACAGTCTGTCGGTCTCCCCACTCGGCTTTAACTCGGCAAATATAAGACAATATTCCTTAACATCTGATTTACATTTAAAAAGATACATCACGATTAGTAGGTACAACCGTTTTGAGATGATGTGCCACAAACACGTTTTACAGTCAAAGACTATGTCTCATAATAAAGAAATAAAATATAGTAAATGAAATATAATATAGTATTTCGATAAACGGGCATGGAAAATCCGAATAGTACCTATAGTTCTATTTTTTGTCGACAATATGTAGTAACACTTTCCCATACTTTACTACACATGATGACCACAGACGACACTACATTAATGAAACTTTATATTTTTTAAAGGACTTGAGATCAAGATTCATAGTCATGGCTGTTCTTTAATTCCCATTGGCAGACATTCTTGTCGGCGGTCGAAGAATTTTTTAATAAGCGGAATAAGTTGGACGGAAATGTGAATGGAATTGAGGGTAAATTTTAAGCTATTTTTGTATAAACATGTTGAAAATTATTAATAACAAACATATTTTAGGGTACACATTTTCGTTTAATTTGTGTTTACTTATATTGTTTTGAGATAGCCAGCTTTAAGCTTGTTTTTCCTTGTTCTTGTTTATTATATTCTGAAATTCATATTTTCGACGACTGAATTCCATTTTCCGTCTTCCTTATCAATTTCCTTCTGACTTTCTCCAGAGGAAAAAGAAACCACGCTTTTAAAAGTATAGAATTTTGTAAGTTACTAACGGACTTTTTCTTCTGTTTTCGGGATAAGTCTTCCCTTAACAACCCCGCTGGGGGTTCAGTAACCGTGGCTTGGACACCCACGGTGAAGCTAAGCGGGATCCCGGGAGTGGATGCTCCACGTGGACTCCTGGCGCCCCCAAAATGGCGTGAAAGTATGCGCTGTGGGTTTGTGTTTTAGTGGGTATTACGGCCTTGCACTCCAGCCGTCGAGTCCCCCATATCCCCCGCTTTTCCATCTTGCATAAATGCATATCCACAGCGACGAAAAAAAAAGTATCTATAGTAACATTATAAGTACTCAAATTGTCTTTCCTATAACCTTTATTTATTTACTGTGCAGTGACTACATTGTGTTAAAAAGCGATGAATGATAGTAACATACAACCTTGAGTGGTTTGCAAATTAACTGTACCTACTATTTATACAACATTCAGATTAGATTAAATCTTAGTAGCGAAAGAAAAATCGTTTAACTGTTTCAATGAGTTACTTGCTAATAATAGATTTTTACTATGGCATTATATACATTACGGCCTGGTCACAGTCAATTCGAAATTGACCGGGGCGCTAAAAAATGCACAAAGCGTCGCGAAGACGTTTCCGAGAAATACCTACTTAATAATTTTATTTACTATCCAGAAAAAGTGAATTTTCTGCATGAAGTTTTATCTGTATAATGGTTAAGCCATAAAAAAACAATTCATTGTTTATGCCTCCCATGTCTGTATCTTGGATCTAGCCGACATAAGGCCTTTTTCTGATCGAAAGACTTCTTCAGTTATTTTTCTGAAATAGGGCTCTTAAAATATTCTTAAATCTTATTAGAACAGATGAAACAGATCCCGTGTCACCGACGGGAGTGCTTCGGCGAAAATTCTATTCAAGTATCAAGTCTTCTTAAGTGATAACAATTTATGTTGCTGGTAAATAAGAACACTTATTGTTACAGGAATACATTATCTCTGCTCTACCATTAGGTAAAAATAATAACTACTCTTATTATATTTAAAGACATATAGTGGAACTAATCGTAGACACAAGAAGAAAACAGTCTTGCGGATGTTTCATAACCTTCTTCACTCCCATCCATCCACTGCCCGCAATCCCAACAAGTTCGTTCGTTCACCTTGCGGGAAGTCTACCTCTACTACGATATAGCGTGATGTCTATTATAACTTAATTAAAAAACGACTGCTTTCATAGGGCACATAAAATGACTTATTGGGACAAGGATAAACCGCACGCTGTCTTTAATATTAAAGTGCTACACATGCCAGGCAACCATGGTGCAATAACAAATGCCGAACAGGGCAAGGTGCAAGTATGAAAGGTCTTGACTTTCATCGTTCTATCGTTATCCAGCTAATGGCATCCAAGATTCTCTCCTTGACTTCTAGAGTCCACCGCCAATTTAAACCAGATTAGGCAGAATAGTCGTCTTGCACCTCTTGTCTCCTTTCTAGTAGAACCATTCTTTTTTCTACAGAGTGTCTGCTTTCTTTCCAATCGTATTGTATAAAGCGGTAGACAGACATAACCGTCCGTATAGTATAAATGGGTAGACAGATGCACTCTTGGATGCAACCGGGATAACGCAAAGCGATGAATGATGATGTATGTCTAAACGGGTGGACTGGACACTGTTTTCTACAAATAAGCATATAAAAACCCAAAGTGGTTCTTTTGATTATCATCAAACGCAGCGCAATTTAAATTTCCATTTCCAACGTTCCTCCAAGAATTATAAGTTGGCCGGTCATTAGTTTTCGATTTCAAATTAAAATTAATTGCTCTGCATATTTTTACACCAAATTCTCGACTTTAATTAATTTTCTTTGGCCACAACATTCTTAGAATTGATTATGCCTACTTCTTCAAAATTATATTTCTATTTATATAAGTTTTCTTTCAAGTTTTTTTTTATAAATATTAGTCTTATGATCAATTTGTTTCGTGATTGGTTTTTCTGTTTTGACGAAACGTAATTGAAGTGTGGTGGCGGAAAAATAAATTACATTTGATATGAAAATGTTTGCAAAAATAAAACTGTTTACATCAAAGCAGTTGTTTAATGTATGTTATGCGTTGAAGCTCTCTGAAAGTCATATTTATAAACGTTATAAGAAGTAATACGATAGCAAGTAATAGAACCACTGCTATTAACGTTATTGCCAAGTTTACATTGGTAATAAAAAGTTGTATTTTAAAATTTTACATAAGCGTCAGTAATCCTACATACTTAATCATTACAGTAAGATGACATAAAATGATACGGCTCTGACCTCTCAATTGCAAATAGCTGAAGCGATTCCAATTTTGATCGAAAAGTAAATCTACTCCAGATCGACACAAAATTTTCAGCACAGATATAAAAAATATAAAAATTAAATCGTAAGTTAGCAACAGATTAAACTCCATTTCTTATTACATTATATACAGGGTGTCACAAGACCCATCACTAAGCAGAAGTCTACTCGTTGTGGACATCATGCCAAGTCATTCTAACCAAAATTATACCTGGGAAACGGTTATTTTTTAAGTTTTCACATTTTTTAAGCAGCAATTAAAAGCGCGCGCGTGCAATGCTCGAAATACCTACCTATCCATGGGGTTATAGGGCATCTAAAGAACATATTGGCGGGCTAAATGCATCGATTTTCCCAGGTATGGTGCCGAAGTAAAAAATGTTCGTAGTGATTGGTACAACATGGGATTTCAGTTTTCGTTAAGGGTCTTTTTACACCCTGGTTTAGAGCTATTGTAGCGTTTAAGTAAAATTCAAAAAAGGCCAGTGCTGCTAAGTCGAAATATTCTGTAGTAAAAGTTGTCAGAATGATGAACGAGAAAAACAATTTTGTATGAGCAATAAATAGTATCAAGGAATTCTCTTAAGCCCTGATTAGGAAACCACATAAATGTAAAGTAGTCCTTATGAATGTATTAAAAAACACGCAAGCAGCAATCTAAATACCTACAAATGTATCTATAATAATAATAATAATAAAGTTTATTTCAAAAGGAGATTGTAGTTTTACATTGTTATGACATAGTAATTGATACTAGTAGGTACATTATTTATATAAGTCTACTTACAATAGGTTTATGAAAAAAAGACGACAATATATTAGTGACTACAATATTATTGGGTGGAGAACTGTTTTCCTAGAGAGACTACTGAGTAGTCTGTGTTTAGGAGTTACAGTGCCGATCCCCTATTGGTTAATTAATTATATATATTGCGTATTCACAATAAAAATAAGATTGGATAGAACAAAGCAATAAGGGTAACAAACGATGATAATAATTAAATTTAATAACAATGCGAGCGTGCATGCGTGTGTGTGTTTGTGTGTGTAAGTGTTTGTGTGTGGGTGTGTGTGTGTGTGCGTGTGTGTGTGTTTGTATGTGCCATTATCTGTTTACTAATGATTCTGTTTCATCATAGCTTAATTTTAGCAGAAATTGTGTAACAGTCTTTTTACAATGATATTGGGATAGTGAATAAATCGGTAGTACAGCATTTATCTTATTGTATAGCGATGGACCAAGGTAGAGGGCAAATTTCTTTATAAAGGTCGTACGTGCGGGTGGAATCGTACAAATCCTGTCCTTGCGACGTTTAGAAATTACTTTATATGGAGTACGATGGTGTTGTAGGAGAATTAAGTGGAGGATATACATTTGTCTTACATTAAGAACGTTGCATGCCTTATAAAGCTCATATGTTGGAAAAAATATCGGACGATATGTTGCCACTTTGAGTATGGCTCTATGAGCAATTTCTAGGGGTTTAAGGATGGTCTTTGCCGCACCTCCCCAACAAGAGATGCAGTAAATGATGATTGACTGGCATAGAGCATAATATACATTACGGATTATAACTGGGTTGGCTACTTGACGTAATGTTTTGAAAATGTAAATTAGTTTACGTACGCGATTGGTAAGAAGATTTATATGTTGCCTGAAGTTTAGGTGTCTATCTTACATTATGCCAAGGTACTTTGTCTCTCTAACTGTATTTATTGTTGGACATTGACAAGGGGTTGTGATCTGGGTAGTACAAGAGTGGGCCGTAATCGTAACGGGTGTTCTTGGTTGTGAGATCTTATTAAGAGAATAGGTTAAGAAATTTGTTTTACTTGTGTTGAGAGTCAGGGTGTTAGAAGAGAGCCACTTTAGGATTGTGTCAAAACCATTTTGCGCAGTCATTTGTAGTTCCGCCCACGATGCACCGGCAAATGTGACAGCGGTATCGTCTGCGTAAGATACGATTTTAGCGTTGGGTATTTTAAGTTCACAGAGATCGTTAATAAATACTAGAAACAAAGTGGGTCCAAGTATGCTTCCCTGTGGGACCCCGTACTGGATTGAAAGTTCATCACTACTGTGTTCATCAATTATAACTTTTTGTGAGCGATTTGTAAGGTAACTTTTAAACAAATTTAGTGCTAAGCCTCTGATTCCAATATTTTCTAGTTTTTGCAGAAGCCTTGGAATTGGCACCGTGTCAAAGGCCTTCGCTAGATCCAAGAATATTGTTAAGACCTTCTTGCTTGTGTTTAGGTTACCTACCACACGATTAAGTAATTCGTGGATCGCGTCACCGGTGGATCTATGTTTGCGGAAGCCGAATTGCTGGTTAGAAAGGATAGAGAAATGCTCTAAGTAATTTACTAGTCTTTTATTAATAAGACGTTCCAATATTTTTGAAAGGGAGGTTAAGACAGCTATAGGACGGTAATTGTTTGGTAACTTTCCGTCACCATTCTTGAATATGGGATGCACAATAGCCTTTTTAAGAGAGACAGGGAAAGTGGCTGTTTCAAAACAGATATTAAAAATGTGGCTTAGTACAGGTGCAAGAATCGTAGCGTAACGCTTAAGAAATGTTGGAGTGATGCCATCCCAACCAGGAGCTGCATTTGTCCTCAGCGTGTATATCTATAGGTACAATATCATAACCCATTTCCATAATGCTTACACGTGGAATATAAAAATATAAAATTACACCATTGCCATACTGCATGTAATTGCGATAAGCATAACATGAAATGCTCTTTAAAAATATTTCTTTTTTAATAACAGGCATATGCATCATAGTATTATATGACTTACTGGCATCTAACCTTAACTATCGAACTGTAAATGTTCTTATACCTAAACTAAACCGACTATTCAATATTATAGAACAAACCTATTCAAACACACTGCCATGTATAATCTGAATAAAAAACTTATCTCACACGTCCAATAAAGAGGTTCATTAATTCTAAGAAACGAAAATATATAATCACTAGCTTTTGCCCGCGGCTTCGCGCGCGTTTCATTCGGTGTAACAAAAATCTACTTTCATTCTCAGTTGTGACACTCCTGATTATTCTAAAGACTTACACTCTATAGGGTAGAAAATAACTCTGTATGTATTCATGCATTATCTACCATTAGAAAACTACCGAAAGGTACATAATAACATCACCTTGCATACATTCAAATGTCAAAGCCATGTACCAATAAGTACATGTCCAATATATATCTATAAATACTTTCGCATTTATAATATTAGTAGAGAAAATCGTTTCAGCCGTTTAAGCGTAGTATATAATTATATTAGTTTATACCTATATGCGAACAATTTAATCACTATGCGCAATATGGCCAATATGACATTATGTATGATGTGACAGTACTGACAGATATGCTATAACACTTGCGCAGCGCACTCAACTATTACAGCGCATGCGTTCTTACTTCCAAGAGGTAAATGCTTAGTAGACTATATAAAATGTGTGCCTTACAAACTTCTACCCTCCCTACAATCCCTCCCAGTTTAATTTTTGCAACTTATGGTAGCCTATGTCTGTCTCCATGGCCCAATATATCTCTGTATTAAATTTCAACAAAATCGGTTCAGCCGTTTTATTTTAAAGTTAAAAAGAAAGTCATCTAGTAGAGAGACCAATAGACTGCTAAAACCTCGGATTCTGGCCAGCAGAGGGACAGTGACTACTTGGTTTATGAGTAATATCAAAAAATAAACCTCGTTCTGAAGATGTCCATTTCAATGGATAAAAAGTAAAATGCTTGCAACACCAGAAACAATAAAAACACGCATCTGTGCCTATCTACGAGTATAATACAGCATAATTGACACCTTGTAAGTTTACATCAGTGAATTTCGTTTTCTCCTGATTTTCTTGCGACGGCGACGTCAAATCATCATCAGCCCTGTATATATACTGTCCCACTGCTGAGCACGGGCCTCTTCTCTCTATGAGAAGGGTAAGGCCATAGTCCACCACGCTGGCCAAGTGCGGGTTGGCAGACTTCACATGTCTTTCGAGAACATAATGGAGAACTCTCAAACATGGTGGTTTCCTCACGATGTTTTCCTTCACCGGTAAGCAAGCTATAATAAACAAAGTAATACGCACTTAACTTCGAAAAGTCATTGGTGCGTGCCAATACACAAGAAGAAAACAGTCTTGCGGATGTTTCATAACCTTCTTCACTCCCATCCATCCACTGCCCGCAATCCCAACAAGTTCGTTCGTTCACCTTGCGGGAAGTCTACCTCTACTATGATATAGCGTGATGTCTATTATAACTTAATTAAAAAACGACTGCTTTCATAGGGCACATAAAATGACTTATTGGGACAAGGATAAACCGCACGCTGTCTTTAATATTAAAGTGCTACACATGCCAGGCAACCATGGTGCAATAACAAATGCCGAACAGGGCAAGGTGCAAGTATGAAAGGTCTTGACTTTCATCGTTCTATCGTTATCCAGCTAATGGCATCCAAGATTCTCTCCTTGACTTCTAGAGTCCACCGCCAATTTAAACCAGATTAGGCAGAATAGTCGTCTTGCACCTCTTGTCTCCTTTCTAGTAGAACCATTCTTTTTTCTACAGAGTGTCTGCTTTCTTTCCAATCGTATTGTATAAAGCGGTAGACAGACATAACCGTCCGTATAGTATAAATGGGTAGACAGATGCACTCTTGGATGCAACCGGGATAACGCAAAGCGATGAATGATGATGTATGTCTAAACGGGTGGACTGGACACTGTTTTCTACAAATAAGCATATAAAAACCCAAAGTGGTTCTTTTGATTATCATCAAACGCAGCGCAATTTAAATTTCCATTTCCAACGTTCCTCCAAGAATTATAAGTTGGCCGGTCATTAGTTTTCGATTTCAAATTAAAATTAATTGCTCTGCATATTTTTACACCAAATTCTCGACTTTAATTAATTTCCTTTGGCCACAACATTCTTAGAATTGATTATGCCTACTTCTTCAAAATTATATTTCTATTTATATAAGTTTTCTTTCAAGTTTTTTTTTTTATAAATATTAGTCTTATGATCAATTTGTTTCGTGATTGGTTTTTCTGTTTTGACGAAACGTAATTGAAGTGTGGTGGCGGAAAAATAAATTACATTTGATATAAAAATGTTTGCAAAAATAAAACTGTTTACATCAAAGCAGTTGTTTAATGTATGTTATGCGTTGAAGCTCTCTGAAAGTCATATTTATAAACGTTATAAGAAGTAATACGATAGCAAGTAATAGAACCACTGCTATTAACGTTATTGCCAAGTTTACATTGGTAATAAAAAGTTGTATTTTAAAATTTTACATAAGCGTCAGTAATCCTACATACTTAATCATTACAGTAAGATGACATAAAATGATACGGCTCTGACCTCTCAATTGCAAATAGCTGAAGCGATTCCAATTTTGATCGAAAAGTAAATCTACTCCAGATCGACACAAAATTTTCAGCACAGATATAAAAAATATAAAAATTAAATCGTAAGTTAGCAACAGATTAAACTCCATTTCTTATTACATTTTATACAGGGTGTCACAAGACCCATCACTAAGCAGAAGTCTACTCGTTGTGGACATCATGCCAAGTCATTCTAACCAAAATTATACCTGGGAAACGGTTTTTTTTTTAAGTTTTCACATTTTTTAAGCAGCAATTAAAAGCGCGCGCGTGCAATGCTCGAAATACCTACTTATCCATGGGGTTATAGGGCATCTAAAGAACATATTGGCGGGCTAAATGCATCGATTTTCCCAGGTATGGTGCCGAAGTAAAAAATGTTCGTAGTGATTGGTACAACATGGGATTTCAGTTTTCGTTAAGGGTCTTTTTACACCCTGGTTTAGAGCTATTGTAGCGTTTAAGTAAAATTCAAAAAAGGCCAGTGCTGCTAAGTTGATATATTCTGTAGTAAAAGTTGTCAGAATGATGTACGAGAAAAACAATTTTGTATGAGCAATAAATAGTATCAAGGAATTCTCTTAAGCCCTGATTAGGAAACCACATAAATGTAAAGTAATCCTTATGAATGTATTAAAAAACACGCAAGCAGCAATCTAAATACCTACATATATATCTATAGGTACAATATCATAACCCATTTCCATAATGCTTACACGTGGAATATAAAAATATAAAATTACACCATTGCCATACTGCATGTAATTGCGATAAGCATAACATGAAATGCTCTTTAAAAATATTTCTTTTTTAATAACAGGCATATGCATCATAGTATTATATGACTTACTGGCATCTAACCTTAACTATCGAACTGTAAATGTTCTTATACCTAAAATAAACCGACTATTCAATATTATAGAACAAACCTATTCAAACACACTGCCATGTATAATCTGAATAAAAAACTTATCTCACACGTCCAATAAAGAGGTTCATTAATTCTAAGAAACGAAAATATATAATCACTAGCTTTTGCCCGCAGCTTCGCGCGCGTTTCATTCGGTGTAACAAAAATCTACTTTCATTCTCAGTTGTGACACTCCTGATTATTCTAAAGACTTACACTCTATAGGGTAGAAAATAACTCTGTCTGTATTCATGCATTATCTACCATTAGGTAACTACCGAAAGGTACATAATAACATCACCTTGCATACATTCAAATGTCAAAGCCATGTTCCAATAAGTACATGTCCAATATATATCTATAAATACTTTCGCATTTATAATATTAGTAGAGAAAATCGTTTCAGCCGTTTAAGCGTAGTATATAATTATATTAGTTTATACCTATATGCGAACAATTTAATCACGATGCACAATATGGCCAATATGACATTATGTATGATGTGACAGTACTGACAGATATGCTATAACACTTGCGTAGCGCACTCAACTATTACAGCGCATGCGTTCTTACTTCCAAGAGGTAAATGCTTAGTAGACTATATAAAATGTGTGCCTTACAAACTTCTACCCTCCCTACAATCCCTCCCAGTTTAATTTTTGCAACTTATGGTAGCCTATGTCTGTCTCCATGGCCCAATATATCTCTGTATTAAATTTCAACAAAATCGGTTCAGCCGTTTTAGCGTGAAAACGGAACATACATATATACACACTTTCGAATTTATAATATTAGTAGGGATTCAAAACAAAAATAATACATGCACTGATTAATATAATAATTTAGCACCTACATGCCTCTAGCAATGTTACAGTAATTCAGTAAAAAAACATTACTCACAACTTTTTCCATCCCTTCTCAGAAGCCTATTTCTTCAATTCTTCATAAATTACCCCACAAATAGAAATATGCCTGTTTTTATACTGTGGTTTATTAAATGAAAGCGTAATCGCAAGGTAGTTATGTTTTTATTGTGAATATTAAAGTGGGTTTGTGTTGTTTATGGTCCGACTGACCTATTAGTCAGCCATGTCATAATGTTAGCTATTAGCAATGAATCATGGCGATGCAACATTGCTTTATGAGTGGTAGGCGCTTTTTATCAGAGTACTGCCAGAGGGCAAGTACAGAATTATGATAACTTTGATAAGTAAATATTTTTACTTAAACTGGTATAAATAATAATCAAGACGATTTCTGCAGCTTTACTACAAAACGAAGACTAAATATAGCAGCAGACTCGCCTAAGATTTACACTATTTTAAACTCAAGTTTGGCAATAGAAAAATAAGTAAATCTTAGTGAAATAGGAGAGCTGCAACACTTTCATGAAACACTTTTCCCTTTTAAAGACAGCAGCAACTGCGTTGAAGTAATTATGTACCTATGCGTTTATGCATGGCTTCATGGCTAATAAACTTAATCCGAGGTTCGCGTCTTACCAGTTCAAGGCGTTCGATCTCAACACTCCATAGATAAAATTGCAATATTATATGATAATATACTCTTTTTTGTAAATACATACATATCATGAAGACAAACAACACAAAAGTAAACCGCAACCTTCGGCGTGGCAGTCGTTTACACTCCCGGGTCGTCAGTGAAACTGTAAACCTTGGTTTTTGACATTATCCGAGATTTTATTCCAGTGTGTCGAAGATTCCAAGAGTAAAATCTTATACGTGTGTATCTCGTGGGTATAAGATTTTACTCTTGGAATCTTCATCAACGTTGAAACCGTGCACATAATTCCCTGTAACATCCTATAGTTTACTTCAACGCCTTTGCAGCCAGAAAATTAATATGTGCCAAAGTCATTACACGTAAGTAGTAACTTAATGCAAGTTTTCCGTGCCAATCCACCCCTTTGACCTAACCTTAATGTAACACTTGACCCCAATTCTGAAGCTAATTTTGTATGAACAATGTTCATAAATTAGTTTTGAAGCAGACACTCAATTGATCGTTATAACGAATAAACAACAGGCAAAATGAGGACGGAAAATTTCAAATGTTTCCTAAAACTTTTAGACACCTAATTAAGTTGTTGAAATGGTGTTACCTTACACCAGTTTAAATATACAGGATTTATACATTAGACATTCAACCATGTTTAGGTTTTTGTAAGTTTAATTTCAGTATGTGAACAGAAATCTGAAATTATCGCTTCAACAGTATATCAGACTATACCTACATACCGTACCCTTCTTAAAGTACTTGATTGGACTGTAGCCTTACCCGATTAAATGTATATTAAGAGATCCGTGCCGTGGCTCAGTTTATATAAAGAGCCAATGACGATTATGATGATCATATCAGACTTTACACGTCCACTGCTGGGTTTAAGCCTGGACAAATTCATAGCTTAAGCAAAAAAGTTTTGCTGATCTTCGCTAACTATACTTCCTGTAACAAAAAAATCGGTTGACAGACGGTTTCGTCTGTTCAGTGAGCGAAATTTCACAGTTTTACAATGATTTATTAGCACTAAAGTTAGTATGACGATTGGCTAATAAACAGACCCAGATAACGTTGAAGTTTGCTCTACTTTACCCTCTCAAAATTAAGCATAATATGTAATATCTTGACTGAAAAGAATTATTATGACAAAAAATTTTTTTCGAAGTCATTTGTAGTACTGATTAAATAAACGCTACACCGGCTTTGCTTTTTAAGTTAAACGTTGAAGAATATTTGAAACACGTATATATTTTTAAATAATATCTTTTATATTTAAATAATTTATCGTCTCATCATCCTCTTAGCGTTATCCCAGTTTTCAATCTGGGGTCCGCTTTCTAGTCTAACCGGATTTGGCTGAATATTAGCTTTTCCACGGAGCGACTGCCTGTCTGACCTCCGCAACCCGAAGGGATAGCGATATTCCATGGTTTAGACTAGTGTCAGTTTATTTAGAAGGTACTGACGCCCTGTAACGACTGTCAAAGATCTTCATGACATCCGGGACCGACGGCTTAACGTGCTCTCCGAGGCACGGGACAAGCGATAATTAACAATTCAATACGCACATAACTCCGAAAAGTCATTGGTGCGCGCCGTGGATTCGAACCCGATACCCTCTGCATGGCAGTCTGTTGGTATATCCACTCGGCTACCGCTGCCTAAATAATTTATCGTCTATCTAACAATTTTTACCATAACGATCATCGCTTGGTAGAAAATAACGTCAGTCAAGCCCCCTAGTGAATAATAAAAACTTATCACAAATGTTTAAACAACTGTTTATTTTGCCTTTCCTTCATCCTAGATCACATCATTGTATGTACACCAATATTTAAATATTTGTTTTGTCCACAGATTTCAAAGTCGAAGGCTATCCAGTGCTCGTATATTTCCACGGCGGGGACTTCATACGAGGTAGTCCCAACAGCGTCAATCCTTTTCAACTTGTACTCAAACAAAGGGTAACTATATTTATTTCATCTATACTCTTTTTCAGCCTAATAAATGTACAAATGAGGTCTTAATGATAAAACACAATGTAGGTACTAGTTTCATGTTTGTCACGTATTATTGTGACATAGTCACAATAATACGTACAACTTTGTTTGCAAAGCAGGTCCAATTTGAATAAAATTAGGTTGATTGCAATCAACATTAGTAAATATTATTTAATAAAGAGTTTTACATGATTGCTGATAATTTAGACAACATATAATATATTCCTATATTTGGATAGCTCATTAATATAATCAATGCGATCAAATATTCCCGATATGATGCTCAGAAAATAATGAGCGTCAGCTTACGATAATACTTGTAATAATCTCTAGCGCATTATTTTTGGCCCTCTAACCAATATAAAAATTCATACACTGAAACATTAAAAAATAATTGGTTTTCTATTTCACAGGTGATATTTGTATCTGTTGCTTACCGTCTGGGCATATTTGGATTCTTCTCTACTTTAGACAACGAAGCATCGGGGAATTTTGGTCTTCTAGATCAAGTGGCTTCTTTGAACTGGGTGAAAAACAATATCGAAAGTTTTGGTGGCGACCCTGATAATGTTTGTATATTTGGACATGACGCCGGCGCAGTAAGTGTTACCTTACATTTGATATCTTCGTACTCATCCGGTCTCTTTGCAAAAGCCATAGCAATGAGTGGAAATGGTCTGGCTGCAGAGACGGTCAATATAGCTAGAAGAGAAATAATAACCGTTGATAAAGTGGCGAATTCATTCAGTTGCTTCCGAAAACCTACTTTTCAGCTACTGGATTGTCTTAGAAGAGTACCAGAACAAGCGCTTTTGGATATAGCAGGACCTCTAGGAGAGTGGAAGCCAATTGTTGATGGTGGATTCAGTAATATAACCAGCCCATTTCTACCAGAACTACCTAGCAAATTATTTAAGGATGATGTATTCTCACCAGTCCCACTCCTAGCAGGCTACACTAATATGGAAGATGGACTTTTGTTAGAAAAAGATGACAGCGGAGATTCTGGTATAAGTCAAAGAGAGTTTGACTCTATGAGAGAAGAAATTATCCTTTCAGACATTACTGTAGATAATGGTTCATGCTTTACAAATCAACATCATATTCAAGACGCAGTCGAATTTTTTTATAAGCCGATACCACCAACCACGAATGAGACAGTGCTTAGAAAATTATTCGTAGATTTTTACACTGATAAAGTACACGGTGCTACTACATACCAGTTGGCGAAAATTATAAGTGCACATGCCCCAGTTTATCTTTATCGATTCGATCTGAAACCCTTTTCAGATATAGCTAACGAGGGCCTACCGGACTGGATAGGTGTTCTGCACAATTTCGATTTAATATTCACCTTCGGTATGCCGTATTTGGCCCTGCCAGAGGATCTTAGTAAATGGGATTACAGAGATAAAAGTATTTCAGAAATAATAATGAGGATGTGGTCGAATTTCGCCTGGTACTCGAATCCCACAAACTCAGGTGTTATTATAGATTGGCAACCTTTTGAAGTGGAGAGACCCGATTATTTGATAATTGACAGACAGAATTTTACAATGAGTAATCCGCAAACAGTTAATTACAAAGCCTTTGAGTTTTGGACGGACTTTTACCCTAAAGTTGTAGAAATTGGCACAAAGTGTTGCAAAGAGATGATCGACGATTCCGGAGCGAATTCCATTGTCACAAATAAGATTATAAACAGTCTAATAATTTTATATTCTCTTATAGTTCTTCTTTCATAACGAAGGCATAAACAGTTGTAAAGCCACGGTTATTTTTGTATAGTCTATTGAGAAATGTATTTTAACTAAATCAATATTTCTTCAGTACCAAATGAAATATTTACCTTCCAAAGAAATATTCGTGCAAATAAAATTCTTCAAAATGTGTCGATGTTGTTTTTATTTGGGTGCCAAGAGCCGAAGGCCGAAGGTCGTGTTCGGAGGTCAATGTTTAGGTATAAATTACCAAAATATGCTCGTAAACGGTTAAGGTCGGTCTAGCACGTTTCATGCTTCTGACTTTACCACTAAATTTGATAGCATCAACTTCTGAAGTATCTATAAACATGGAAGATCAATCTACTGATAAATATTGAATAAATAATTTATGTCTATGGAGACATGACAGAGAGAGATCACTCAGGTTATGGCATGGATTTATTAAAAAGTTTTCACATATTAGCTGCAGAGTATTATATTCATTCCAGGTACTAAGCTACATTAATTTAGTAAAGGCTTATATTGCATAATACACAAATATTGAAGCCAAGACATTCATATACGGAAAGCACAAAACTTGAGCCAATTTAAACCCGAATACTACGTAGGTGAGCTAAAAGTTTATTGGAAAAATAAATTGTAGAGTAACGTTAACATAACCTATTTTCTAAGCAATCGTTTTCGTGCTTAGGGGCCATTACTCACAAAACTTACGAACGTTCAAACGTCAACCGTTGCGATAAAGAGTGAAACAGCGTTTGGCAAATATTTCTGCACTCCATAAGTGTTGCAATGTAGGACAACCATTCCAAACATCGTTCTAGTATTTTGTACGGTTTCGGTACAGGCATTTCACAACTTTATTTTACACTCACAGTTTTGTTACAGTTGCTGGCTTAATTTAAACCTCTGTTAAATGTTGGAACTTTTAGATTATACTGCCTGCTGGGAAAGTTTTAATTGATAGAATTTCACATTTAGGTTTCTGGTTTCATTATCTTAATCATTTTTATTCCTTTATATATGAACAAGTTTTAGATGTTTCTAGTTACTTCTTAGTAGCCTATTATGTTTTAAATTTATTGGCACTAGAATTTCGAGATAGTATAAAGTACGCACAGCTCTCGCATGACGGCTTATGTTCTAATACACGAGATCTTAGAGGATGACCTATCAACAGGTTATAGTCAAATACGTGTTTGAACTAGATTAGGCAGCAAACATAACCTATAACGTCATAATTTATAGGCATAAACAAAGGACACCCAGACACACAACAACTTTTGGAGCACACTACGTTTTCTTTGTCCTGTGTGGAAATCACACTCACAGCTTTTTATTTTTCTTTATAGACTCACGCCTTTATCCCCGAAGGGGTAGGCAGAGGCTTAATATTACACCCACATTTCGTGCGTCCCACGCAATAAGGGGCGAGCCTATTGCCGTTACCAGGCACATCACCAGACTCCGTGCTGCTTCTGACAATTCGGAAAACCCGGTAACACTTTTTCCGACCCGGGAATCGAACCAGGGACCTTCGATCAGCAGTCGCATACGCTATCCACTGGACCACGGAGGCAATACAGAGAATGTACTGCCTCCGTCGTCACTGGATACTCACAGCTCTTGTTGTAATATAGGAATTTATACTTTTGTGGTCATTTAATCAGTACATCCGTGAACATATGGCGCTTGCAACAATGGCGAAATATCGGTTACTCCAAACAAAGGTACGTGGTATATATCTTGGTGCAATGTCGAGGATGTCGCCCAAACCACTGTGATCTTGATTCAACCAACTCTAGTGCAATTTCCGCAGACACACTAATGGTAATCATACATCACCTTTGCAATCGGTATCTTTGTCCATTACTTTAGTTGAATAAACAAATGAATAAATATGCATAATATCTGCATATACCTATCTGATTAAAAATACCGTTCAAGGACGGGTTGTAGACGTTACATGGCTCTTGAGAACATTATGGACAATTCTCAAATATACAGGTTTTTTTTATGTTAATAGGCGGCAAACGAGCAGACGGATTGCTTGATGGTAAGCAATTACCGCCGCCCATGGACACAAGCAACACCACAGGAGTCACAAATGCGTTGCCACCCCTTGGGGTTGGGAAAAGGGATAGGATGAGGAGTGGGATGAGGGAGAAGGAATTGGTTTCCTCACGGTGCTTATTTATTTTATCACTCGCAAAAATGAGTGTTGGTTAGTCTAGTATAACACGTTTATTGTAAAAAAATTATAAGATGTGATGGTTTTCCTTCTAACTTCATTGTTAATGCCATTATTTGAACCAGTTTACCAACACCCAAATGCAACGGTGTAGTTAGTAGGTAGCGCTCACAGCGAGACTTGGCTTGCCGATCGTAACAGGTCGACAAAGTTAAGCAACTAGCACACGTCACAACTTGGATGGGTGACTGCGTGTGGCATTTACATCAGAGTGCTATCGTGCTTCGGAGGGCACGTAAAGCTGTCGGTCCTGGTTCTTGTCTCAGGGCAAGAATCGTTAGGCCATGTCGGAGGCCTTCGGGCGTTCTGAAAACTCCGAGACCAGAGTTGGCCACACACTCACACGAGAAAGAAAAGAAGTAGGAGTGACGTTAGACTATAATGAATAATAATTTTATTAAGGTTTAATATATAGCAAACGGCTCCTTAAATAACTTTTAGGAAATCCCTAATGGCTTTGAATGGTGTTATCTGACGCTGGCTCATATATTGTATCAGACAGGAAAACCACATAAATTGTAAAAATATAAAACATCAAATAACGGCCTCTCCGAATTTTACTTCCTTCGATCTAGGTTCTACTTACATCTTACAGAGCATGTAAAAAAGGCATTATCAAGTCATGAGTAGTTCGGTAAGTACAAGAGCAATAGCATAAAAATCGCCCTTTCCTAATTCCAGTTAGTAGTAGTAATATATGAGAAGATAGAGTCCCCCAATCAGCATCAACACATCCAGTGCTCCCGATCGGCAACACAGCGGCCAAGACTTCGGCATATTGTCTACGTTTAAGCACGTCGGCTTAGTGGTATTATGGTATCTACAAGGACGTAAGAGGCGGAGACGCAACTTTGTGACAACAAGCCTATGGTCAGTCCAACAGTTTGCACCACGCATGACGCGGGTGATTTGGACTTGGGAAATGTCTCGCTGCCGGACGATCGCGTAATCAATCAGATGCCAGTGTTTGGATCGAGGGTGCATCCACGTATTTTTGTATTTGGCAGGAAGTCTGAACATGGTGCTTGTAATTGCGAGATGGTATTGTGCACACAAGCTGAGCAGCAAATTTCCGTTACTGTTCATGTACCTACCCGACGCCGTGCCTACCCAAGACTCCGGGCCAAGCATTGTAGTCTCGTCCAACTCTGGCGTTGAAGTTGCCCAACAGAAGAATCCGTCCTCTAGGCCTAACGCTTTCGATTATCTTTGAAAGTTCTTCATAAAATTTATCTTTAATGTCATCAGTCTTGTCTAGTGTCGGAGCATAGACACTGATGACATTAAGGTAATTGTTTGCGATCCGAAATGTGGACTGGACATTCTTGGAGACCCTTGACAAGCTTATTATTGATCGCAAGCCCAACGCCCGACCGTCGCGATTCAGAGGCAGCACGTCCTTTCCAGAAGAAAGTATACCCCCCACCATGTTCTACCAGCTCTCCTTCATCAGCTAGGTGTGTTTCACTGAGAGCTGCCACATCTATTTCATAGCGATGGAGTTCCCGAGCAATGATGGCCGTTTTTCGCTCTGGACAGGCACTGTTATCTCGATCAAGGAGTGTACGCACGTTCCACGCGCCAAACGTCAAATCCGAAGTTTTATGTTGTTTCCCATTTTTTCTGTTGCGTCGACCGCGAATTTATTGATGCGGAGGCAGCCGCGGTTGCTACCGTCGTAGTGAATGGGGTGAGCAATTTTTAAGGCACCTTTTCTAGCCCCCTCTCCGGCTGAGCGAAGAGAGCAGTGCTTCCCTAAATAGGGCTGCTCTGTCACTCCGGGTGCTGCCGAATTCTCCTTGTCTCCCCAGATCAGAAAGAAAGCGACCACGGCGTTCTAGGAACACCCCCGAAGCCGCCCGCGTGCAGATCTCAGACAAAGCCCAGCGCACATCAACTGAACCTCTCTACTTCGACCCATCGCCACGGGACTGTACGTCGTTCAGAGTCCATATCCGAAAGCAGTCATCTGCGCAGGAATATTTTTAGTGTATAAGCGGGCGCGCAACCGCAGATACCCTCTCTCTGCCTTATCCCCGATGTCCAATGGAACGGGCACCGCTACGATCGGCGGGGAGTTCGGATGCAGTATCTAGCCGACAGTCACTTCCGAACTTTAATCACTCGACACTCACAGTCTAATTGTTTTCCAGATATTCTATTATAACTATTCCACGACCCCTTCGTTCTTTGTGCTCCAAGGTAAAAGTCTTGGATGCAATCGGAATAACGCTAGGGCCATGATGTTGATTTAAATCAGCAGAAGGTTAATAAACCTAAAACATATTTTGTCATTGGTTTCTTGGGTACCTTTAATATAGTTCACGACTTATTATTAACTACATAATTATGTAGCATGCAGTTGCCGCGTTCTTTAGAAGGGTTACCACTACATTACATACATATAACAGCGGTAGCTAGTTGCTGTTTAAAAAATTGTGCCATGTGAACGGTCTCGATTGCAACCACTAACTTTTCAAAGTTATGTACATTGTTAGTGCTATGATTGTGTGAATTTTCCGGGATATGACTATTCTCTTACAAGACTATTTAAGACATGAAACGTCAAAGTATACAGAGAAAAACAGACTACGCATATAAACCAAGTGTTTGCCTTCATCTATACGTTTTCATAAACTTGTTAATACCATGAACACGGCTGGTGTAACCCAACGTGCAAGCAAATAAGAAGTATTTCACATCTATTTTCAAAAAATTACACAAAATTTAAAGACCCATTCTATAAAAATTTATAATTATATTTAAACTAAATAAAACAACTTTACTTCATACAAATCTAATATATGCATAGATTATTCAAATACTTCATGTAAATTTGACACCATATCACGCACATTCGGAGCTTATGTAATTTATTCTGACACTTTTGTTTATGGTGTATTTAATGGGCATTTTGTCAGAATAGTCTGGCAATTGTGGAATCATTATTTACGTGGAGGTAACGGCTAAGTGGTTTATTAATGCCATAAAATAAAGTCGAATAAACTTTAATATACATCACAAAATTAAAAGCGTTCCGTTTTTTATTTTGTTTTACGATGTGTAAAGTATCTCGATCGCAGCATACAGAGGTGGATACGTTCTGTTTTATGTACCCCGCGTTTTGGCATGGCTTACACCGGCATAAGAAATTGCTGCAAACATATTATTCAGGCTGCACGAAAAACATATACCATGTAACAGACTAAAGGTACTTTTACTTTGTAGTTGTAGTCTCTAGTACATATTTAATATTTGCTGTTTAGAATGACAAATGTAAAAAAGTACCTAAGATTTTTTTTTATACAAAACATATTAAACGTTTTCACGTGAACATGGCGCCAAATCATTTTGAACTTCAATAACACGCAGCCGAAATGGTTAGAAGCCTTTTTTACTTGGCCAAGAATATTGTGTTAAAAAAGGTCGATCTCATTTCTATATCAAATGTCGAAGCCGTTGCTTAGAAATAAATTACGAGATTTTCTATCAAAACGTAAATCTAAAATAATAATAATAATATATTTATTTGCATCAAACATGGTATAAAAAGATGTTACAATTGTGAAAGAATGTTACACATGTTTTGCTTAACATAGCATGCAATACATTTAAAGCAGTCTAATAGTTACAATTTTTTATCAACGAATTCTTTAATACTATAAAAATTATTTTCATTAAGCCATTTATGTAATTGTATTTGAAATAGTCGATTATTTAACACTTTTAAGTGACAAGGTATCTTATTAAATATACGTATACACATAACTAGGCAGCTTTTATTATATTTAGTTAACCTTGCCACATCATCAAGCACAAGTCTGTGGGGGTCTCGTCTACTCCTTGGATTAACACTGTTTGCTGTCTTGAACAATTCTTTATATTTCTTTACAAACGTACAAATTCTATGCGCGCTCGTAGAAAATGTTACTAAAATTAGTTTGTAGACTTTTCTAGTCGATATGTGTGTTAAAAGCCCTTTTAATTTTCTAGTGCGGTGTAATGTTACTAGTTGTAAGTAAATGAGAGTAACATCACTTATCTTTGTGTGATGAGCACGATAATTCATTGTCTTGTCATGTAGTTTAGAAAAAAGTACTTACGTTTTTCGTTTGTATGAATACCATAATAGGTACAATCTGTACCTATATGCAGGCTCTGATTAGTTTGAGATCAGATTGTTGTGTATGAATTATATGAGGTCTGGCAAGTCTGCTGGGTGTGATAAGGTGACGGCTGAAATGTTGAAGGCTGGCGATGGACTTATAGTAAGCCTGCTGCATCGCCTTTTTAATCTGTGTTATATACAGGGCCAGGTGCCAGATGACTGGACGAAGGCAGTGCTCGTCTCAATTATAAAGGCAAAGGTTCGCAGCAGGAATGCCATAATTATCGCGGGATCAGCCTTCTTAGTGTTGTAGAAAAATGTATCTACTACGTGTATCAATACTAATGTATCTATACGTCAGAAATCTCTGTATAGGGATTCTAGAGCCCCTGTGTAAGGATTAACGGTGCCTATACAGAATGGTTTGAAATCTCCAAAGGTGTCAGACAGGGGTGTGCAGCTTCGCCCTGGTTGTTCAGTCTATTCATGGATAGCTGCATGAAGGATATAGACCTACCCCGACGGGAAAAAGGCGTGAGTATGTTTATGTATGTAAATGTCTTATCACTATACTATTATAATTTGTCTATACAAAAGCAAGAACATCAAATTTATAGAGATAAGTACAAACCGTGTAATCCTTACCATATAGAATCCAAAAACTAATCTACATTACAAAAGAAGAATTAATTTATCAAACTCAGTCTTAGATTAATATCTATTCATTCTTCAATTCACATTTGTTTCAACAAATTTTGGAACCAAATGCATCTTAAAAGGTTTTTCATTTGCCTGTACCTATATAATATTTTTTAACAGCTAACCGTAGAACTAAACTTCGAATTGGGTAATCGATTTTAAACTTTCGCGATTTGTATACATCATACAATATTATTTAGCGGGTCTTAGTCGCGATAATTTATTTATTTCAAGGCATAAATACCTCTGTTATTCTCCTACGTTTCTACCGGCTTGCAACGGTTGTGGTCGCGGAGGGACTGATGTCAGCTCAGCGCCGTCCTTGTGAAGCGCGGGTTTCGGCAGCTACCCTCACTTGTTTTATATTTTTGATATTTTGAGTTCTATCCGCACTGTCGGTACTTCGACACACTACACTTATGACGTCTACACACTGATGAGTTGTGTTACTGCGGCGTTGTTTGCATTTGTTGATAACTGGGTTCCAAGTGGTCGATAGTCTGTATCCGTCCTCCCGGTTGAAATTTCTATGTTTTTTGATTTCAACCGCTTCACGTACTATCCTGGAGTAATAGTGGCGATCGGTGGATAAGACTTGTGGTTGATGTAATTCTATCCAGTGGTTTGGTCCAGATTCCAGCAAATGCTCAGCTATGGCAGATTTATTAATTTGTCGATTTTTGACAGCTGTGATATGTTCTTTGACCCTTTCAGCGATCGTTCGTTTGGTCTGTCCGATATAGGAACTACCACAACTGCAATCAACCTTGTAGACGCCTGGTGTTTGTAGAGGAATTACGTCCTTTGGGGTACGCAGATTGTGTGCTACCTTGGAGAGGGGACTATATACAGTCTTGATGGAGTATTTCTGTAGTACTGTTCCAACTTTGTCCGTCACTCCCTTGATATAAGGCATGTAAGCCGGCACTCTGCTTACTTCAGATTTGCGGTCCTTCCTCTTCCGACGGGGTATCTCCTTTTTTGTATCCGTTGCGCCTTAGTACCTCCTGAACATGTGACAATTCACTGTTTAAGTGTTCAGGGTCACAGAGGTCATAGGCTCTGTTCACTAACGAGGTCGCTACGGATTCCAAATGTCGCGGGTGATGATGCGAGCAGGCATTGAGATACCTGTCGGTGTGTGTCGGTTTTCTGTATACAGTGTGTCCAAGTGTACCATTAGCTCTCTCCGTCACTTTGACGTCGAGAAAGGGTAGCGATCCGTCTACCTCCATTTCAAATGTAAACCGGATGTTCGGATGTATGGAGTTCAATTTGTCTGCGAAACGTTCTATGTCTTGCTTGTTGCCCTTCATGATGCAGAATACATCGTCGACATACCTCTTCCATAGCTTTACATTTGAAGCCTGCATGTCTATGGATTCTTCGAAATGTTCCATCCAGATATTGGCCATCACCGGTGCTACTGGGCTACCCATTGCCACTCCGTCGATCTGGAGGTAATGTTGTCCACGATATATGAAGTAGTTACCCTCCAAGCAATTCTTCAATAGAACGGCGTATTCGTTAGACAGACCGCTATCCCTTAATTTTCTCTCAACGACCTCAAGGCAATCCTGAACTGGAACATTGGTGAATAGTGACTCCACGTCAAAACTTACCATCACTTCGTCTGGTTCCTTTGTCACGCTCTTGATGATGTCGATAAAATGGCGAGAGTCCTTCACGAAAGATGCCGTCTTACCTACTAACGGTTGCAGTACCTTGCTGATGTGTTTCGCCAAACCATATGTCGGTGAATTTATTTGACTCACTATCGGCCGCAATGGTACATTTGTCTTGTGGACTTTAGGCAAACCGTAAATCTTGGGCGGCTGCACGATTTGGGGTTTGTGTAGACGTTCAAAGTCATCTTCCGCGAACACGTTTCTATGGTCCTTTATCAAAGCTCGAATGCGTTTCGTTACTCTGGCTGTCGGGTTATAAGACACAGGTTTATATATTAGTGTGTCACTTAACAAATTCCGTATTTTGCTGTCATAGTCACAAGAATTCATCACCACAGTGGCGTTCCCCTTGTCGGCCTTCAGCACTAAAATATTCGTGTTATCACGCAGCGTTCGAATTGGGTATTTGTAGTACTTGTTTTGTAACAACCAGAATCATTATTATACAATTCTCCTGTATTACTCATTATAGAATTCCCTTTAATACTATTGAAATCAAAGCCATTTCGCTACGCGTGTAAAAAGTAAATTACACCCTGTTCATAATTTTCAAAACAAACTATAATGCTAGCATGCCTCACATTTCTCGACCCTACTGACCGTAATATCTTGACACCTGCCATCAATACAATTTTCTGCAGATTAGTACTTTCAGCATGTTTCAAAGGTCAACATAAACTGGACATACTGCATGCAATGAAAGGGAACTTTAAAACTGTTTTGCTTGTATTGTATTTGACTATGTGCTTACGTGACTAAGAAAGCTTACTTTTTTTATTTACTATGTTTATTGTATCTACTTAAAAAATAAAAGTAAGTCAACTTTTTATAATGACTGAGTGTTGACACAATAGCCAGTAATCTATACTATAATAAAACTGTAGAGGTGAAAAAGTCTCCCCCCCCCCCCCGTGGGATCTCCACCTTGTCAGTAACCGTGGCTTGGAACCCCGCGGTGAAGCTAAGAGGGATCCCTGGAGTGGACGCTCCCCGTGGGCTTGGCAGTGGGCCTGCGCAGGATGCGTCCAACGGTGCGGGTGCGGGGGACAGTTCTGTCTGTCCCTCGCAGTCGGGCGTGGTCGCGGGAGGAGAGGCGTGTCGGTGTTGCGTTGCCGCGCGCCCTATCTCCCGCGACCAAATGGGGGCGCACCATTCGATGCATCGCGGTGGGGCCGCAGAGGAAGAGGAGATGCGGTGTTGCGTTGCCGTCCTCCCTATCCTCTGCGGCCGCTGGGTGTTTTGGCGGCGGAGCCCAACACCTTCATCCGCCGCCAAGGGGGTTTTGTTCGGGGCCCGCCGGACCATCTGGCGGCCCGGTACCCGTCGGGGGGTTGCGACGTATGCTTGGGCGAAACCCGACCCTCCGACACACGGGTGCCTGAGGCACACGGGTTGGTTTTTAGTCAGTAAGAGTCTGACAGTCCCCTTCGCCCAACCCCCAGGGCAAAGGGACTCCATGAGGATTTTCCAACCCGATACCAAAAAAAAAAAAAAAAGGTGAAAAAGTCTGTACATTAAAGATATCTTGACGAAAATTAACTAAAAAATCCAGGAAAATGCTAAAAAGCAATACTTGATATTTTTTAGAATTTATGTCTGTCTGTCTGTCTTTCCCTATATTGCTAAAGATCTCTAAAATTGCGAAATTGATTTCAATAAAACTTACACTCATGTACAAAGGATACTCAAACCTAAAAAATAGTATATGTTACATCACAATCGGTTGAGTGGTTTTCGGTGTACAGCTTGACCTCTCCTTTGTACGTAGTCCCAAACAAAACAGGGATCATCCAAAACTGGTTATATATGTGATGCCATCTATGATCATTATAAGTTTGTTAGTAAAAGTATAGTTAATCTAAATAGGTACCTTCAAAGTGTTTTATGGCTATTTAACCGACTTTAATAAAGGAGGCGATTCTTAATTTCGTCAGTATATTTTTATGTATTTTCGATAAATAAATTACTGGAACCGAGCATAAAATTATAGTTATCCTTCCGACCTATAGATTTCACTATTTTCAAATATTTTTTTTGCAAAATAAATGTTTCTTGCAAAAAAGACAATAATTATGTGTCAGGTATCTTTCTGTTATTAAAAAGTAATAGTATAATACAATGTCCACTTAATTTAAACGGTCAAACTCATTTATTTCAAATTATTATGTTTATATAATAGTTATATAATCATTTCATTTTATTTTAAATGATAAAAACAATGACTATATAAATTGACGATTAGTCCATAATATTATTTTCTATCTCGGTCGGTTTGTATATGTAAACAAAGAGAGGCGTTGAACAAATGACGTCATTTTCTGAATGGCGGTGTTAAGATTCTCCAAGTATTTTCTTTCGTCGTCGTTGGATTACTTTGTTCGCACTACACTGCCAATCGCTTCACCTCCACAACCAGTGAAGACAAAGCGACGCTTATGGCACTACTCGTCAGCGGATTGGGATGGCCTGCGAGACTATTATGCGTCCATCCCGTGGTCTCAACGCTACTTTGGTGGGAGGGATCTATCGGAGAGTGCGTCTGCTGTTGCTGGGGAAATCATCTTGGGTATGGAATATTATATTCCATCCACTGACGTCTCCAGCAGCAGCGGAGTACGGCCCTGGTTCGATCGCGAGTGCGCCGATGCTGTTAAACAAAAGCAGTCGGCTTACCGCGCTTGGATCGGGGCTCGGTCTCGTCGCGATCCGAATGTCCATCTTATCAAGGCAGCCTATAATAGACCTTGGTGGCTCACCAAGGTCTGCAAGTGGGCATACATAAGAGCGGATGCACAGCGCATTGCACGGTTTGGTCAAGAACTCTTGTCGCACCCCACGGGCAGCCGGGGATACTTGCGATTGGCCAAAGTGCAATCTAATTTCTGCCAGCCTTCACTGCCGCCGTTGCGATGCCCTGATGGATCACTGGCCCATGGGCCGCAAGAGAAAGCTGACCTGCTTGTCAATCTCTTTGCGGCCAACTCCCGAATCGATGATCGTAGTGCGCAGCCGCCTTCGATTCCCTACTGCGGCCACTCCATGCCTGATATTAAAATCAGGCAATGCGATGTTCGCGCGACACTGCGATCCCTCGATGTCCGGAAAGCCAGTGGACCTGACGGAATTCCAGCGGTTGTGCTCAGGAAATGCGCAGCCTAGTTGTCTCCAATGCTTACACGCCTGTATCGCCTATCATAATTATGCCTCTGGCGTAGTGCCGCAGGCTTGGAAAGAGGCGAACGTACAACCGATTCCCAAGAAAGGGGATCGTTCTGATCCGGGCAACTATCGACCCATCACCCCTATCCTCTGCAAGGTGTTTTAACGTTTACACAAAAACGGGTTTTTCGCGGTTTTCAGCAAAATGGTAAGTTTTATCATAAAATTAGCTCAGACCAAAATTGTAGATCAGATAATTATCTATAAAAAATGTCTTAATACTTTTTTTCCTAAGAGCCACCGTTTTTGAGATATAACGATTCAAAAAGTTGAAAGAATTGTAATCGTCATAATATGCACACGTTTCCACGCCACCTTTGAGGTAGTGTACTTAACACGTTTTTTTTATGTGGTTTCCCCGGTAGGCCTATTCCGCTGATCTTTTATGATTCTGTTTAATATTTGAAACTATTGAATAACTGTAGATATTGACAAGGGTTGAAAATTATGAAAAGGGTGTAAATTAAAAAAATAAGAAAATTTATCCATCTGAATCTAAATTATCATTAACTTCTGCTTTCTCTTGTTCTTGTTCTTCTTCTTCTCTTTCTTCTTGCATATCTTCTTCATTCTGGTTGTTAATAAATTGTCCCAATAATGACACATCGCATGTCTCTTCGTCAACATCAAATGAATCTTCAATTGTTGGCAATTCAACATTGGAGCATGACCGGCCTTGACAGTTTGTACATGCTACAGAACAAAACAGTACAACTTTTTTGCAACCACATTTAGCACTACATCCCTTTTTACAGTTGCAAAAAATGGTGTTTAGTAGTTTTTCTGGTGCAGGTGGAAGTAAAGTTTGAACTGGCTCTAATGAATTGTCGACCAACTTCCAACCCCAGTCTAACTGATTACCAAGCGGCAATCGAGACTAATAGCATTGAATGTATTGGACATAGTAAAATAAAGCAGGTATGCGACCCTAGCCACGCAGACAATTGAATGGGAGTCAGATGTTGCTGAAGGTTACACTGGCGTAGAAAATAATATTTTACCCGACATTTTTATATTTTATATGTGTAAATCACACTGACCGATAGAACGATATTTTTATTTGTAAAACGGCTTCAGTGATGTATATACGTGGTGTACTTATACATATTATGACGATTACAACTCTTTCAACTTTTTGAATCGTTATATCTCAAAAACGGTGGCTCTTAGGAAAAAAAGTATTAGACATTTTTTATAGATAATTATCTGATCTACAATTCTTGTCTGAGCTAATTTTATGATAAAACTTATGATTTTGCTGAAAATCGCGAAAAATCCGTTTTTGTGACCTTTGACCCCGAGTAAATTTTTTGCACGTGCCGGATCGATGAGGACTTTTCACATTTCCTTTATAAATCTCAATACTCAATACTTTATTGCATTCCATAATTACATAAGGGTAGTATCAATTATGGACCCTGTTGGGCACAGCAAAGTTTTTATTAGGAGAGAGGAGGAAGAGGATTTTAATAATGATATTTATGATGTATACTTATTACTAATTTGTCTATATCTTTCAAGGTACTTATATGCTAAATATTTTTAATATTATTATGTCCTCAAAATGCTGTTTTAAGATTTATTAAGCTTATTTATTATATTTACGAATTTATTCAAGTATTTTTTGCATAATAGTTACTATTGTACTTTGTGTGTGTATAAATAGACTAAAGGGATTATTTTGGGTTATTTTAAATTACACGGTGTTTTGTCATTAAAATATTCATTTAATGTGTAGTAAGCTTTGTTATTAAGGAACAATTCAGTTTGTTGATAATAGTGTATTGAAGAATCCTACCAATATTCAGCCAAGTGGGAATTTTTGTAACCTCACCCCTATTTTTTAGTCTAATTTGACCGGACTATTATGATGCATAAGCCTGTTATTAAAGAGAAATATTTTTGAAGAGCATTTCATGTTATGTTTATCGCAATTACATGCAGTATGGCAGTGGTGTAATTTTATATTTTTACTTGAGGACGCCAGCAGCTACGCCTGCATTTTTTTTAAATTTACCCGTTTTGGCCGATCCCGTGGGAATTTCGGGAAATCCCTTCTTAGTGCACCCCTACGGTCCCCAAGGAACATACATGCCAAATTTCAGCTTCCAGCGCCCAATAGTTTCGGCTGTAGCGTGTCTGTCAGTCAGTCAGTAACGCAAGGATTTTATATATTAAGATTTTTCCACGCATAAGCATTATGGAAATGGGTTATGATATTGTACCTATAGATTTAGATGTAGGTATTTAGAATGCTGCTTGTATGTTTTGTAATACATTCATAAGGACTACTTTACATTTATGTGGTTTCATTATCAGGGCTTGAGAGGATTCCATAATACTATTTATTGCTCATACAAAAATGTTTTTTCTCGTACATAATTCTGATAACTTTTACTACAGAATATTTCGAATTAGCAGCACTCGTTTTTTTTATTTTTACTTAAAGGCTACAATAACTGTAAACCGATATATATAATGTAATAAGAAATGGAGCTTAATTTGTTGCTAACTTACGATTTATTTTTATATTTCTTATACCTGTGCTGAAAATTATGTGTCGATCTGGAGTAAATTTACTTCTACATCAAAATTGGAGTCGCTTCAGCTATTTCCAATTGAGAGACCAGAGCCGTATCATTTTATGTCATCTTTCTGTAATTTGTATGTGGGATTACTGACGCTTAACTAAAATTTAAAAATACACCTTTTTGTTACCAATGTTAACTAGGCAATAACGTTAACTGTCAGTGGTTCTATTACTTGCTATCGTATAACTTCTAATAACGTTTATAAATATGACTTTCAGAGAGCTTCAAAGCATAACATACAGGAAACAACTGCTTTGATGTAAACAGTTTTATTTTAGCAAACATTTTCATATCAAATTTAATTTATTTTTCCGCCACCACACTTCAATTACGTTTCGTCAAAACAGAAAAACCAATCACGAAACAAATTGAACATAAGATTAATATTGATAAAAAAAACTTGAAAGACAATTAATATAAAAATTAAATATAATTTTGAAGAAGTAGGCATAATAAATTCTGTGAATGTTGTGACCAAAGGAAATTAATTAAAGTCGGGAACTTGGTGTAAAAATATGCAGAGCAATTAATTTTAATTTGAAATCGAAAACTAATGACCGGCTGACTTATAATTCTTAGCGGAACGTTGGAAATGGAAATTTAAATTGCGCTACGATTGATGATAATCAAAAGAACTACTTTGTTATATTTATGCTCATTTGTAGAAAACAGTGTCCAGTCCACCCGTTTAGACACACATCATCATTCATCGCTTTGCGTTATCCCGGTTGCATCCAAGAATGCATCTGTCTACCCATTTATACTATACGGACGGTTATGTCTGTCTACCGCTTTATACAATACGATTGGAAAGGAAGCAGACACTGTGTAGAAAAAAGAATGGTTCTACTAGAAAGGAGACAAGAGCTGCAAGACGCCTACACGACCTAAAAATATTCTACCTAATCTGGTTTAAATTGGCGGTGGACTCTAGAAGTCAAGGAGTGAATCTTGGATGCCATTAGCGGGATAACGATAGAACGATGAAAGTCAAGGCTTTTCATTCTTGCACCTTGCCCTGTTCGCCATTTGTTGTTCCACCATGGTTGCCTGCCATGTGTAGCAGTTTAATATTAAAGACAGCGTGCGGTTAATCCTTGTCCTAATAAGTAATTTCGTGTGCCCTATGAAAGCAGTAGTTTTTTTTAATTAAGTTATAGTAGACATCATGCTAGCTATATCGTAGTAGAGGTAGACCTCCCGCAAGGTGAACCGACGAACTTGTTGGGATTGCGAGCAGCGGATGGATGGGAGTGAAGAAGGTTAATGAGACATCCGCAAGACTGTTTTCTTCTTGTGTCTACGATTAGTTCCACTATATATGTGTTTAAATATAATCTTCTTTCTCTTAGCGTTATCCCAGTTTCCATCTGGGGTCCCTTACTAGTCTAACCGGATTTGGCTTAATATTAGCTTTTCTACAGATCGACTGCCTGTCTGACCTCCGCAACCCGAAGGGATAGCGATGAGTTTAAAGTGTTAAATTATTATTTTTATTAGGTAGAGCAGAGATAATGACTGCCTGTAACAATAAGTGTTCTTATTTACCACCAACATAAATTGTTATCACTTAAGAAGACTTCATACTTGAATAGAATTTTCGCTGAAGAACTCCCTTCGGTGATACGGGATCTGTTTTGTCTGTTCTAATAAGATTTAAGAATATTCTAAGAGCCCTATTTCAGAAAAATAACAGAAGTCTTTTGATCAGAAATAGGCCTTATCCCGGCTCGATACAAAATACAGACTTGGGAGGCATAAACAGTGAAATGTTTTTTATGGCTTTACCATTATACAGATAAAACTTCATGCAGAGAATTCACTTTTTCTGGACAGTAAATAAAATTATTAGGTACTTCTCGGAAACCTCTTCCCGACGCTTCGTGCGTTTTTTAGCGCCCCGGTCGATTACGAATTGTCTGCGGCGAGGCCGTAATGTATATAATGCTACCATAAAAATCTATTATTAGCAAGTCATCATCCTCCTAGCGTTATCCCAGTTTCAACCTGGGGTCCGCTTACCAGTCTAACCAGATTTGGCTGAATATTTAGCTTTTCTACATAGCGACTCCCTGTCTGACCTCTGCAACCCGAAGGGATAGCGATATTCCATGGTGTAGACTAGTGTCAGTTTATTTAGAAGGTACTAACGCCCTATAACGACTGTCAAAGATCTTCATGACAACCGGGACCGGCACTTAACGTGCTCTCTGTTGCTCGGGACAAGCGATAATTAACAATTCAATAGGCACATAACTCCGAAAAGTCATTGGTGCGCGCCGTGGATTCGAACCCTATACCCTCTGCAAGGCAGTCTATTGGTATCTCCACAAGGCTATCGCTGTCTCAAAAATCTATTATTAGCAAGTAACTCATTGAAAGAGTTGAACGATTTAACTTTCGCTTTTAAGATCTAATCTAATCTGTTGTATAAATAGTACAGTTAATTTGCAAACCACGCAAGGTTAAGTATGTTACTATCATTCATCGCTTTTTAACACAATGTAGTCAATGCACAGTAAATAAATAAAGGTTATAGGAAAGACAATTTTAGTACTTACAATATTACTATAGATACTTTTTTTTCGTCGCTGTGGATATGCATTTATGCAAGATGGAAAAGCGGGGGATATGGGGAACTCGACGGCTGGAGTGCAATGCCTTAATACCCACTAAAACACAAACCCACAGAGCATACTTTCACGTCATTTTGGGGGCGCCAGGGGGTCCACGTGGAGCATCCACTCCCGGGATCCCGCTTAGCTTCACCGTGGGTGTCCAAGCCACGGTTACTGAACCCCCAGCGGGATTGTTAAGGGAAGACTTATCCCAAACACAGAAGAGAAGGTCCGTTAGTAACTTACAAAATCCTATACGTTTAAAAGCGTGGTTTCTTTTTCCTCTGGAGAAAGTCAGAAGGAAATTGATAAGAAAGAAGTAAAAAGGAATGCAGTCGTCCCTCCATCGAACTTCGTCTCCGCCTGCTTATATCCTACTCGTGCAGGAAAGACAGATGAAGACCTAGAAACACCCAACGCGACCAATAATGACATAAAGTAAAAATTCTTGCTGTTGTCATAAGTCTCAATAAAAGTATTATTTTTAATTTACTTTATAACTTGTAAAAAAACAATAATATTAAATTTATTTATCATGATACCACCCACAAGAAATCAACGAAGTTTACAGATGTTAAAATATTTAATTTTGGACTTTGTATTTATATTGAATTTAAATTGATTTTGGACTTTGTAAGTATATTATTATGTTTAGATAAAGTTTGTTTCATAAACTTTTCATAAATAATCGAAACTTTTAGTAGGAGGCTGTTCTTTGACTTTTCAGCTAATTTTATTTTCTTTAAAATAAATTAATAAACTGAAAACATTATTAAATTAGATTTTCGAACCGTGTTTTACCATGTCTTATAATTTGTTAAATATACTACTCAAAACGAAATAAGGGCCCACTAGTTATTTACATTTAAGTGCACTTTAGTAAACTGAAAGTAACTGATAAGTGGTATTATATTGATAGGTATTATGAACTCTTTGGTGTTTGATCTCTTTTATGCTGTTCGTGTTCCTAATTTGAAAAGTATTGGCCATCATTTTAAGAAAAAAACATAATTGGATGTTATTATTAGGTTTTACTTCGATTGTCTTCTTAAAGCCTGGCGTCGACTACATTGGAACCGCGACAAATCGCGCTGAGTGGCATTTTGTCCGTGTGCGTTCATTACAGACGAATCGAATCGAAGTCAGCAGTCGGCGACTGGCTGCTGTAGGTTGTGATTGTGTTTTCAGTGACGGATAGTTCGAACGAAGAAACGGCTACGGCTTGCCGCCTCGATTGTGCAACTGGGTTGCCAGCTTCCTGCATGAGTGCCATATACAAGTCCTTTGTGATGGTGAGTCATCGAAGTTTCTCCAGGTGAACGCTGGTGTGCCTCAGGGGTCCGTGTTATCGCCCACGCTTTTTCTTCTGCATATCAATGATATGCTCACTTTTGGGGGTATACATTGCTATGCAGATGACAGTAATGTACATGGGCGATATCTCGGACACCCTGCAGCTAAGCAAGCCGATACTGAGGAATATAGGCGAACACTTGTTGCTGAGCTTGACCGGGTTCTGAATTGCATCTCGCGTTGGGGTGATGAGAACCTGGTCGAGTTCAACGCCAAGAAAACACAGGTGTGCGCATTCTCAGCCAAGGCATCTCCATTCCTTCCCTATCCCTCTCTTCTGGACACTCCACTACCGATTCAAGACAGCCTCAATATCCTGGGTATGGACATACGCAGAAATCTCAACCAGAAGAACTACATCGAGGGTGTCATCAAATCTGCATCTCGGAAACTCGGAGTCCTGAACAAGGTGAGGAGGTTTTTCACGCCGGAGCAGTTGTGTCTGTTATACAAGACCCAGGTTCGCTCCTGCGTGGAATACTGCTCTCACCTTTGGAATGGCTCCGCTCAGTACTTATTGGACGCCCTCGATAGGTTGCAGCGGCGTGCTGTCCATATCATCGGGGATCCAGAGGCCACTAAGACTGTTGAGTCACTGCAATTAAGCAGAGACGTGGCCTCAATGGCTGTCTTCTACCACATCTATCACAGTGAGTGCTCCGAAGAGCTCTTTCAACTAATCCCACCCTCTCCTTTCCTATCTCGAACGATACGTGCTGGGTTGAGGTGCCACTCTTACACGGTAGAACAGATACCGTCACGCACCAAACGGTTCGGCGCCTCTTATCTCTGCCGTACCATTAAGATGTGGAACTCTTTACCAGTCCACGTGTTTCCTTCCACCTTTGATCCCGGGTCCTTTAAGCGGGGCGTGAAAAAGCTTTACTCAAGGCCGTCAAGGTGAGGGCCATCATGCCATAATGCCATGCTGGCTGCTGGGATGATGTCCATCACTATGGGACTTCACTGACTGCTTAACATCAGGCAGCACGGAGTCAATTTGTTCGGCAGAAATAAAAAAATATATATATTATATGACTTACTGGCATCTAGCATTAACTATTAAACTGTACCTATTCAAAATTATAGAACAAAACCTATTCAAACACACTGCCATGTATACCTAATCTGAAAAAACAACTTATCTCACACGTCCAATAAAGAAAACATAATTATAATCATTGAAAAGAAAAATAGTACATGCACTGATGTTTAATATAATATTAGCACCTACGTAGCAATGTCACAGTAATTCATTAAAAAAACTTTAGCTTTGACTCACAACTTTTTCTACCCCTTCTTAGAAACCTATTTCTTCAATTCTTCATAAATTACCCCACAAATAGAAATATGGCTGTTTTATACCGTAGCTTATGAAATGAAAGCGTAATCGCAACGTTATTATTTTTTTATTGTGAATATTTAAGTAGGTTTGTGTTGTTTATGGTCCGACTGACCTATTAGTCAGCCATGTCATAAAGTAAGCTATTAGCAATGAATCATGGCGATGCAGCATTGCTGTATCTGCTGTAGTAGGCGCTAGGCGCTTTAATATCAGATGCACTGGCAAAAGGCGAGTATAAAATAACGATAAAAATGATTTGAATTTTTATTTCAATTGATGAACTTTAAACATTTATACATCTAGTTAAATCACGTTGGGCCGCCATGTTGGGCTCCTGTACCAATGCTAAGAAATAAAACAAGTGTTAAATAGGTACTATGAGTGAAATAAGTTAGCTACCTACTTAGGTACATACTATTAACACAGTCATATATACTGTACTATTAACCACAATCATCTTTCCCACAGATTTAAGACTCAGATGGAGCGTATTCGTCCGACTAAGTGAGGCATGTTGACAGCTATGTGTGCGTGACATTTGGCGACTGGCACTGTACGGACACGCGCGCCTCTGTGTGTGTAAAGTTGCCAGATTATGAATAATCTCCCACTACCTTGCATATAGTTTTTGCAAACGGATATAAAAATATTACATATTTTATATTCGTTTGCGGTTTTGAAGAATTTACCATGGATTTAATTAATGCTTTTAGTATGTAATGCTGTTGTGAAAATGATTCAAATAAAAGAAACCATTAATGTATGCTTTTATAAATACATTTCTTAAATGTAGGTACTGAGTTAAGTTTTAACTAATTATATTCGTAAATTGAGAAATAAATAGATTATGTTTTGTGATTAATACCCTCGATCCAGAAGAAATACTTATATGTATAATACCAACTACATATATTTACGAATACCAATCATGGGGTTCAGATCTTAGATCGGCGAATATGTTGTTTATTTTTTGTTTAGATATTCTCAGTATAGTATCTGGAAATGTATGGTTAATTGCAATAGGCTTGCGTCCTAAATATTAATTAGCTATAAACATTTTGTCATGCACACAATAAATTATGAATATTATGATTCATAAATTTAATCAAAACCAAAAAAAATGCAATTAAAAATAAATAATGGCTGCAATCAATGATTTCTGTTTCTGTACTTAATGTACACACGGCGCCAAGTCAAGTAAACAGTTGCAGTACGATTTTGATACTTATTCCCTACGCCATAAGAACGGTACAAAGGTCAACGTGTATGAAGCTTGACGAGGAGCCATGTGTACACGAATATTTGGATCGTTTGGGGATCGAACTCAAAACAATGTATATACTTACTAATGGAAATTCTATTATTATATTTATAAGAAGAAAGATAATGTACAATATAATTTTACATTACGTTAATGTATTTTTCATTAACATGACCATCATTATTACATAATCAATTGACAAGTGCATTTTCCCTAATTCAGGGAGAACGGCATCGACGTAAACTGGCAACACTTACATATTTTCTGCAGAAATACGAATTTTATCCAAATAATATTATAAAACAGTCAAATAATCCAAAGTTATCTGTAAAAATATATTCCATCTTCCCGTTTTTGCTTTTGGAAACAACTTTTACAATGTTTAAAAACGCAAGACGGCATTTTATGAATTTAAAAGCTGGATTGATCGTGGCGTGTGAACTGTGCGATGCTTCGCAGCGCACTGAGCCGAGTTTGTATTCGCTTTTCAATTTTGTATTTGCTTTAGTGGCCTCACGCAAGTGTTCCGCGCGCTCCGTCTGCCCTTTGTTCTGTAGTCTTAGATCTTTCCCATTAGTGCCTCAATCGGTAGACTGACTTAAATAAATATTCTACAACATTCACACAACACCATATCTAGTCTCAAACTAAGCAGACCTTGTACTATGGGTACTAGACAATGATTAAACATACATATATACCTACTTTTTTTTTAAATACATACGTATTATATATAGAAACACCCAGACCAACACAAACATTCATGTTAATGCACACAAATGTTTGACTAGAGCAGGTATCGAACCCGCGACCTTCGTCGTAGCAGTCGCTTACACTCCCGCGGCGCCAACCGGTCGTGAACGGCAGTAATTGCGTTTATGTGTGAGACTGCATAGCTAATTTACCATCTTACCAGATTTGACAGTATACGCGCGTTCATCAGGCCTTAAAATTGAAATATTTTTTTACCTTTAAATGAAATAATGCTGTAAATTATGTTGCATTATTAAGTATTCCTATCAGTACCTACTGTGAAACTTGTTTGTGATATTATCTGAGATATAATTCCTCTTAGAGAGATTCCAAAAGTAATTTTATACCAGACTCAACATTGAAACAATGCACATAGCATCCAAAAATTACCTTTATCGATTACGTGTAACCTAAGTCACTGTAACACCTCATAGTTTACTTCAACGCCTTTGCAGCCAGAAAATTAATATGTGCCGAAGTCATTACTCGTAAGTAGTAACTTAATGCAAGTTTTCCGTGCCAATCCACCGATCATAAGAACCCCTTTGACCTAACCTTAATGTAACACTTGACCCCAATTCTGAAGCTAATTTTGTATGAACAATGTTCGTTAATGAGTTTTGAAGCAGACACTCAATTTATCGTTATAAAGAATAAACAACAGGCGAAATGAGGACGGAATATTTCAAATGTTTCCTGAAACTTTTATACACCTAATTAAGTTGAAACGGTGTTGCCTTACACAGGTTTAAATGTACAGGATTTATACATTAGACATTCAACCATGTTTAGGTTTTTGTAAATTCAATTTTAGTTCTGTTTTACAGTAGTTCAAAATTAACACTTCATATCGTGACTACAACAATTCGTCATTATCATCATAGCAACCTATGCCTTTTTTTACCTTACCCTACTACTTGAATAGACTATAGTCTTACCCTTCAAATAGTTAAAAGCCCGTGCCAAACACTGGGTCAGTACATACCTACGAATATATAAAGAGCTGATGATGATGGTATCAGACTATAGACGTCCACTGCGGAATAATCCAGGCTTAGGTTACTATAGGTACTATACCGTGACAAAAAAATATCGGTTTACTGACGCTTTGTCCGTTCAGTGAGCGAAATGTTACCGTTTCGCAATGTTTCATTAACACTGAAATTTGTATAAAGATTGGCTGATAAACGGACCCAGAACGTTAACCAAAACGGTAGACGCTTAGCAAAATAACAACCGTCAAATGAATGAGTTAGTTGTAGAAAGCAATCACAAATGTTTGAGTAAATAGTATATTTTGTCAGAAGCTGTTCCTTTTGCCTTTTTCTAATCCTTTTTACAGCATTAAACCTATACAAGTACTTAAAATAATATTTGTTTTGTTCTCAGATTTCAAAGTCCAAGGCTATCCAGTGCTCGTGTATTTCCACGGCGGGGATTTCATACGCGGTAGTCCCAACAGCGTCAATCCTTTCCAACTGGTACTCAAACAAAGGGTAACTATATTTACTTCATTTATACTCTTTTTCTGCCTAATAAATGTCGAAATAAGGTCGTAATGATAAAACACAATGTACTAGTTTCATGTCACGTATTATTGTTACATAGTCTCCCAACTTTGTTTGCAAAGCAGGTCCAATTTAAATAAAATTAAGTTGATTGTATCAACATTCAGTAAATATTATTTAATAAAGAGTTTTACATGATTGCTGATAATTTAGACAACATATATATTTCTATATTTGGATAGCTCATTAATGTAATCAATGCGACCAAATATTCCCGATATGATGCTCAGAAAATAATGAGCGTCAGCTTACGATAATACTTGTAATAATCTCTAGCGCATTATTTTTGGCCCTCTAAACAATATAAAAATTCATATACTGAAACATTAAAAAATAATTGGTTTTCTATTTCACAGGTCATATTTGTATCTGTTGCTTACCGTCTGGGCATATTTGGATTCTTCTCTACTTTAGACAACGAAGCATCAGGGAATTTTGGTCTTCTAGATCAAGTGGCTTCTTTGAACTGGGTGAAAAACAATATCGAAAGTTTTGGTGGCGACCCTGATAATGTTTGTATATTTGGACATGACGCCGGCGCAGTAAGTGTTACCTTACATTTGATATCCTCGTACTCATCCGGTCTCTTCGCAAAGGCCATAGCAATGAGTGGAAATGGTCTGGCTGCAGAGACGGTCAATATAGCTAGAAGAGAAATAATAACCGTTGATAAAGTGGCGAATTCATTCAGTTGCTTCCGAAAACCTACTTTTCAGCTACTGGATTGTCTTAGAAGAGTACCAGAACAAGCGCTTTTGGATATAGCAGGACCTCTGGGAGAGTGGAAGCCAATTGTTGATGGTGGATTCAGTAATATAACCAGCCCATTTCTACCAGAACTACCTAGCAAATTATTTAAGGATGATGTATTCTCACCAGTCCCACTCCTAGCAGGCTACACTAATATGGAAGATGGACTTTTGTTAGAAAAAGATGACAGCGGAGATTCTGGTATAAGTCAAAGAGAGTTTGACTCTATGAGAGAAGAAATTATCCTTTCAGACATTACTGTAGATAAAGGTTCATGCTTTACAAATCAACATCATATTCAAGACGCAGTCGATGTTTTTTATAAGCCGATACCACCTACTACGAATGAGACAGTGCTAAGGAAATTATTCGTAGATTTTTACACTGATAAAGTACACGGTGCTACTACATACCAGTTGGCGAAAATTATAAGTGCACATGCCCCAGTTTATCTTTATCGATTCGATCTGAAACCCTTTTCAGATATAGCTAACGAGGGCCTACCGGACTGGATAGGTGTTCCGCACAATTTCGATTTAATATTCACCTTCGGTATGCCGTATTTGGCCCTGCCAGAGGATCTCAGTAAATGGGATTACAGAGATAAAAGTATTTCAGAAATAATTATGAGGATGTGGTCAAATTTCGCCTGGTACTCGAATCCCACAAACTCAGGTGTTATTATAGATTGGCAGCCTTTTGAAGTGGAGAGACCCGGTTATTTGATAATTGATAGACAGAATTTTACAATGAGTAATCCGCAAACAGTTAATTACAAAGCCTTTGAGTTTTGGACGGACTTTTACCCTAAAGTTGTAGAAATTGGCACAAAGTGTTGCAAAGAGATGACCGACGATTCCGGAGCGAATTCCATTATCACAAATAATATTATAAACAGTCTAATAATTTTATATTCTATTATAATTCTTCTTTCATAACGAAGGCATAAACAGTTGTAAAGCCACGGTTATTTTTGTATAGTCTATTGAGAAATGTATTTTAACTAAATCAATATTTCTTCAGTACCAAATGAAATATTTACCTTCCAAAGAAATATTCGTGCAAATAAAATTCTTCAAAATGTGTAGATGTTGTTTTTATTTGGGTGCCAAGAGCCGAAGGCTGGTCGTGTTCGGAGGTCAATGTTTATAAATTACCAAAATATGCTCGTAAACGGTTAAGGTCGGTCTAGCACGTTTCATGCTTCTGACTTTACCGCTAAATGTGATAGCGTCAACTTCTGAAGTATCTATAAACATAGAAGATCAATCTACTGATAAAATATGGAATAAATAATTTATGTCTGTGGAGACATGACAGAGAGAGATCACTCAGGTTATGGCTTGGGTTTATTTAAAAGTTATCTCTTATTAGCTGCAGAGTATATTCGTTCCAGGTATTAAGATACATTATTTTAGTTTAGACTTCTATTGCATAATACACAAACATTGAAGCCAAGACATTCATACACGGAAAGCACAAAGCTTGAGCCAATTTAATCCGAAACCTACGTAGGCGAGCTAAAAGTTTATTGGAAAAATAAATTGTAGAGTAACGTTAACATAATCTATTTTCTAAGCAATCGTTTTCGTGCTTAGGGGCCATTACTCACAAAACTTAACAAACGTCAACCGTTGCGATAAAGAGTGAAACAGCGTTTGGCAAATATTTCTGCACTCCATAAGTGTTGCAATGTAGGTCAACCATTCCAAACTTCGTTTCTAGTATTTTGTACAGGCATTTCACAACTTTATTTTCCACTTACAGTTTTGTTACAGTTGCTGGCTTAATTTAAACGTCTGTTAAATGTTGGAACTTTTAGAATAAACTGGCTGCTGGAAAAGTTTAGTAGATAGAATTTCACATTCTATGGTTTCTGATTACATTTTCTTAATAATTTTTATTTCTTTATACTTCAACAAGTTTTAGATATTAGTAGTTAGTTCTTAGTAGCCTATTATGTACATACTAGAGGACGCCAGCAGCTACGCCTGCATTTTTTTTTAATTTACCCGTTTTGTCCGATCCCGTGGGAATTTCGGAAAATCCCTTCTTAGTGCACCCCTACGGTCCCCAAGGAACATACATGCCAAGTTTCAGCTTCCTGCGCCCAATAGTTTCGGCTGTAGCGTGTCTGTCAGTCAGTCAGTCACGCAAGGATTTTATATATTAAGATTAGCACTAGAATTTCGAGATAGTATAAAGTTCGCACAGCTCTCGCATGACGGCTTATGTTATCTTGGAGGATGACCTATCAACAGGTTATAGTCAAATACGTGTTTGAATTAGATTAGTCAGCAAACATAACGTATCCCATAAAAACAATTCTTGTCAAAAAACCAAGTCTAGCGACCGTAAAAAGTTGTGAGATCCATGTAATACCGAGTCGATTAATTAAAAATCTTTAATGTTTTAAATAAATAGATTGACTCGGCCATCGCATGAAAACACAATATATCTCATAAGCAATATACATATATAAATTAGATTGTTTAATGCGATTGCCAAGTCAATATATTTATTTCAAACAGTTTACCAACACCCAAATGCAACGGTGTAGTTAGTAGGTAGAGCTCACAGCGAGACTTGGCTTTCTGATCGTAACAGGTCGGCAAAGTAAAGCAAAGCTAACACACGTCACCACTTGGATGGGTGACTGCGTGTGGCATTTACATCAAAGCGCTACCGTGCTTCGGAGGGCACGTAAAGCTGTAGGTCCCGGTTCTTGTCTCAGGATAAGAATCGTTAGGCCATGTCGGAGGCCTTCGGGCTGTCTGAAAACTCCGACACCCGAGGTGGCGCCACACTCACGAGAAAGAAAAGAAGTAGGAGTGACGGTAGACTATAATTGATAATAATTAAAGTTTAATATACAGGATGTTGATTTGCATTAGCAAAATATTTTAAGGGGTGAATATAGTACTATAACTGAATACAAATACATGAAAAATAAGTCACTAAAAGTTAATAAAAAAGTTTCATCAACATACACTTTAAAAATTAACTCGGTGTATTGATCATTACGTCGCGGTGGGCCACAGAGGAAGAGGAGATGCGGTGTTGCGTTACCGTCCTCCCTATCCTCTACGGCCGCTGGGTGTTTTGGCGGCGGAGCCCAACACCTTCATCCGCCGCCAAAGGGGTTTTGTTAAGGGCCCGCCTGACCATCTGGCGGGCCAATACCCGTCGGGGGGTAGCGAGGAAGCATCAGTGATACCCGACCCTCCGACACATGGGTACATGAGGAACACAAAAAAAAGGTGCCTATAACACACACCACAAGCACATGTACAGTCACGAGCATAAATATATTACTATGGGCAGATTAGCAAAAATATCTGACCCAGGAATGAGTTCAATAGTATCTGTCTGCACATACGCAGGAAAAATATCTGATATTATCAGGCAGCATAATGAAGTGGCATCAAAATTATGTGATGAAAATGTCGAAGCATAAATATGTGATGTGACAGGTGGCAAAATGTTATGATCCCTTGTGGAGAGCAAATATATGTCACGTTTTCTATTTCTGTACTTTGCATTGATTCCGCCCTAAAAGCATAAATATGTGACATCAACTAAGTGGCAATAATATCTGACATTATTTTATCTTATATTTAATTTCAAATTCATACGCATTAGTTAAGACAATAAATTTTATTTTACATTATTTTAATGTGGGCTGTCGTTTTATACTATATTTATGTCTAGACATATCCAATATCACCATTAATGGGTAGATCTTTTCTATATACGGCTGCCGAGTAACAGTTTAGGAATAGGTAGTAATATCGGACTGCCTAGCCAAATCAGTTAATTTTTGTCATCTGTCAAAACGCCAGTTTTGTATGTAATAATTTTTCATACACAACTGCTGTACTTTTTTGATGGTTTTATTTATACAAAATTTGCTGTGAGGGCCAAATTAAAATTTAAGCTTTTTTATAGAGATGCTTTGATACAATCTTTTGATAAATAATAATTTGCAATTTAGTTTTAATACAGTCCGATTCCCTATATAGTAACATCTCAGGCCCCCAGACTTTATTTATTTTCTTAGATTTTTTGGATTTCATTGAATTGACGATGAGTTATCAAATATGAGAAATATATATTTTTTAATTTTTTTTTGCTTTTTTTTTGCTGCTCGCAAGTATATGCTAAAATTGTTCTACAATGCAAGAGAGGCTACGGGACGTGGAAATTGTGGCTGTAGTCGATTTTAATTCATCATGTATATTTATATGTAACGTAATTTGCTATATTTCACTGCGTATCTATCTACGACTTTCGTAGGATGTTAAACGAGATATAACTTATATTATTTTACCCCCATATTTTCGCAAATGGCTAAAGTTACTAATTCACGCGTAAAATAATTAGTAAGAGATAACCAACGCCATGTGCGCTCTGATTGGTTTAATAAGTCACGTGTTTTTTTTCATCCCCCCCCCCCCCACCGTCATTGTTCGCCACGTTAACGAATAAACTGGAACTTTTGCGATGTTTATGAGCCTAAGGTAACGGAACTAAGCAAAAACAGGGCTCCTATTTTTGAATTCAAGGTCACAAGAAAACCGAACATAACCTATTAAGTTGAACTGATGCCGACCTTCATTTTCACCGACCGACCAGTCAGAGAGCAGTGTGTTATTTGCCGTATTTAAAGAAGCGTAAAATAAATGCAAAGCTTCTGTGATTGGTCGAACCGTTTAGAACCTTATGAATGGATATCCGTTAGATTATCACGAGGCGTCGTAAATTCATAAATTTGCGAAAATATGGGCGTAAAATCATACAATTTATCTCCCGTTTAGAATCCGACGAAAGTTTATAAATTTACTAGGAAATTTATAAACTTCCGGATCTTGTTATCTTCGGGTGACATATAATTTAAATTATGAATTAAAATCGACCATTACGTCCCACGGGACGTAATTATGCAAATGGTGGCTTTGGTGGTGGGGTAAGAGAGGCCACGGCCTCTCGTGCATTGTAGAACAATTTTAGCACACACTTGCGAGCAGCAAAAAAATTGAAAAAAATACAAAAAAGAAATATTTTTATTTCTCATATTGATCGACATTGATGTTTGATAACTCATGGTCAATCCAATGAAATAAAAAAAAAAAGTCCAAGGAAATAAAGTCTGGGGGCCTGAGATGTTATTCTATAGGGAATCGGACTGTATTAAAAACAGGTGCATAGGGTTTCCACCAAGAACTTAGGATCCCAAGCCAACCTCACCTGCAAGTGGTGCACCTACCGATCAACGGACGAGGCTCTGGCAAACAAAATATCCCGATAAGCGGCAATAGGCTCGCCACCTATTACGTGGGATCAAAACACTGGCGAAAAGTGGGCGTTTAATATGCCTCTGCCTACCCCTTCGGGGAAACAGGCGTGAAAATATGTATGTACTTATGTATGTATTAAAACTAAATTGCAAATTATTCATCCCTATAAATATCCTTAAATTTTAATTTTGCATTTTAAATTTTATATAAATAAAACCATAAAACCATCAAAAAGTACAGCAGTTGAGTATGAAAAATGATTACATACAAAACTGGCGTTTTGACTGATGACAAAAAGTAACTGATTTGGCTAGGCAATCCGATATTACTACCTATTCCTAAACTGTTAGTCGGCAGCCGTATAATATAGAAAAAGATCATTAACGGTGATATTGGATATGTCTAGACATAAATATAGTATAAAACGACAGCCCACATTAAAAAAATGTAAAATAAAATTTACTGTCTTAATAATTTCGTATGAATTTTAAATTAAATTGAAGATAAAATAATGTCAGATATTATTGCCACTTAGTTGATGTCACATATTTATGCTTTTAGGGCGGAATCAATGCAAACTACAGAAATAGAAAACGTGACATATATTTGCCCTCCACAAGCGATCATAATATTTTGCCACCTGTCACATCACATATTTATGCTTCGACATTTTCATCACATAATTTTGATGCCACTTCATTATGCTGCCTGATAATATCAGATATTTTTGCTGCGTACGTGCAGACAGATATTATTGAACTCATTCCTGGGTCAGATATTTTTGCTTATCTGCCCATAGTAATATATTTATGCTCGTGACTGTACCTACATTGACTGCGCGATTTTGCACGATTACACGATTTAACAGTTAATTCTGATTTACTAGCTAAATAACATTTAATGAAAATTGGGTTTTATAACATCGCACACTGTTTAAAATAATTTTAGGTTACTAAGTATACTGACTAAGTTGTATTATTAAAATATTTTGCAAATGCATATCAACACCTAGTATAGCCAATTGCTCCTAAAATCTTTTAGAAAATCCCAAATGGCTTTGAATGGTGTTATCTGACGCTGGCTCATATATTGTATCAGACAGAAAAAACACAAAAATTAAAAAAACACAAAGAATCGGATTTAGGCCTCTCCGAATTTACTTGCTTTGATCTAGGTTCTACTTACCTCCTACAGAGTATTAATGTAAAAAAGGCATTATCAAGTCATGAGTAGTTCGGTAAGTTCAAGAGCAATTGCAGCATTAAAATCATACTTTCCTAATTCCAGTTACATTATACTTATTGCCCCATAGTCCGATATTTGTAGAACAAGAAGAGATCAAATCAGTGCGCCGAAAGCCGATTGAATGGACGTGAGAAGTCAGTAGTAGTAGTCAGTAGCTGAAGCCGTACTAAGCCTGTTTTTCTTCCTCCATAGCATCTCTTCTCTAACACTCAAGGACTATACCTGTTCTGAGCAGCTCACCACGGGCTAAAATATCTCAAGACTCATCCCAATTTGACTGACTAATTCCACGATCGGTTCAAGGTCTGTACTACCAACAAATATAACAACGACTATTGATTGGATAACAACGATACAACATAACAAGCGGACCGATCTCAGCACCTTGACCTTTAATAAGCTTTGATTAAAACATTAACGCTTAGTTATAAAATAATATTAACGCTTAGTTATAAAATAATATAATGATTATTTTGTCAACATTGAAATAAATACAAAGTTTCATATTATTAATGTAGTTTAAACTGACGACACGCCCGTTCTATTACAGATGAGTCCACTTGTCCTCGATCCCATCGCAATTCTTGGAAATGACGAAACCGAACGGTGGGGTGGGTACTCTTCTCAAGCTTTTCCTTAAAATTCAACGTATTATAGATTAACCAAAAGATATTAATGACTTGACTTGATAACATTCGGTATATAGTAAGTGGTATTAAATCTGTGCGTGAAATAGTTCTCATGATGGTAGGTATTGTTCCAGCTATAGTTATTGTAATTAGGATTATTAGCATTTGGCACATCTCTAGATATGTTAGTAACCGCGCTAGAGTGCGAAAGAGCAGAAGTAGAACTGGAATAACTAGTATTAATAGGTGCGCCAGATATTGAATTCGTCACACCAACATTAGGATTTGTTGATAATGTATTGTTATTTGACACTTTAACATTAGCGTATGACGTATCAACGGTTGCAAATCTCGAATTTATACTTGGAACTACAGAATTCGAATTCAAATTACCAGAATTTGAGTTAGAAACTGGAAGATTTGAATTAGAAAATCTGTTACTGGAACTGGGATATTGCGTATTGGGCTGTGGTATTCCATTATTACTATTTATGAATACAGTATTAGGGTTAGAAAAGCCTGAATCAGAGTGTAATGACCCGCCAGTAGGGTTGGTAGTTCCTGAGTTAACATTTAAGATGCCTTGGTTACCGTTTGATAATCCTTGGGTATTGTCGGCAATTCCTTGATTGGTACTGCGTTGCGTAGTAGTTGTATGACCTTGGTTGACGATAGAAATTCTGTCTGGATTGTTTGTAAATGCTTGATTATTGTTAGGCATCGTATGATTACTTTTTATAAATCCTTGATTGTTGTTACGAATCCGTTGATTACTGTTTATAAACCCTTGATTGCTGTTAATAATCGCTTGATTACTGTTAGTAATCGCTTGGTTACTATTTATAAATCCTTGATTATTATTGGGAATTGCTTGATTACTGTTTAAAAATCCTTGATTGCTGTTAGAAATCGGTTGATCACTGTTTATAAATCCCCGATTATTGTTGGGAATTACTTGATTACTATTTATAAATCCTCTACTACTGTTTATAAATCCCTGATTATTGTTGGAAATTGCTTGATTATTGTTTATAAATCCTTGATTATTGTTGGGATGTCCTTGATTATTGTTTATAAATCCCTGATTATTGTTGGCAATTGCTTGATTCTTGTTTATAAATCCTTGATTGTTGTTGGGATGTCCTTGATTACTGTTTATAAATCCTTGACTACTGTTTATGAATCCTTGATTATTATTGGGAATTCCTTGGTTAGTATTAACAAATCCTTGGTTATTGTTTGAAATATTTTGGCTATTTGCTACTCCAGCATTGATTTGCGACGTAGAATCGATAAAACCATTAGGTCTTTGTGGATATGTTTGAGGTTTGCCTCTGTTGGCTTCGATGATTTGCCAATTGATGAACCAGAAAGGTTGTTTGTCTATGGGCAGTTTGCTCAACCTGTCTATGAGATCTCTATCGCCATTTGCTTCAATTGGCAATCTTTCTGTTGTCCCTTCTCCGAATCTGTAATGAGAAACATATTAGTTAGTTATAAATTACGAAGCACAAATTAAATAGCTTAAGGAAACAATTGTTTTGAAATTTGCAGCGAATTTTATCAGAAGTTTATTCAATGGAATAGAATAGAATATAATATTACAATAATATGTTAACGCTACACATAATATAATACCTATATTGCTATAAACATTTAAATTAAAAATGAAAGTTTATTATACGAAATTAACTTTCCTGGGATTGTAAGCGGGTGATATTGAAAATCGAATATCTTTATTCATTCGAGTAAAAAAATCGTAGAACCAAAAAAAGAGCTCTAGCAATATGATGTTTCAGTTAGAGGACTAATCCTGCACTAGGATGACATGTCGAGGTCAAGTTTACAAGCATCTTGGCAACACATTTCACAAACATTGTATATGGATTTGTTTCAACTTCTTTTAATTGGTTATATTTACTTATAAAAGCAATATACCTAGGCTCAACTTTAACTTATTTTAAATTGTCTTTCGGGATAAATACCACGTATCTTTGTTTGGAGTAACCGATATTTCGGCACTGTTGCAAGCGCCATGTTCAGTACATCCGTGAGACAATTTAAAATAAGTTCTCAAAAAACATTAATAAGTCTATGTTATTACTTATTTAATTTTTAAGCAAAATTAACAGATTTATTTGGCCAGAACTTAATACTACTTTAATCTATGTTTCATCAAATAAATAAATTCTATGTGATATATTTTTTGAAAACCGAAAGTAAGCATACAAGTATATTACTATTTTCTTTTTTATATTTCTACTAGTATGGTTGACGGCATAGAATACAAGTGTCACCACCCCCTATCTTCCCGTGAGTGTCGTAAGAGGCGACTAAGGGATAACACGATGCAAATACCATCTTTGCGTAGAGATGGAAAACTCGACATCAAACCCTATACGACTGCCTCGTTGGTCTCGCGGCATAAATGTGCGCGTGAGATCGGGAGGTCCCGGGTTCGATTCCTGGGTCGGACAGTGTTACTGGGTTTTTCTGTCACGAAATTCTCAGTAGCAGCAAGGAGTCTGGAAATGTGCCCGGTACGGCAATAGGCTCGCCCCCTATTACGTGGGACTAAAGTATATCTGGCGAAAAGTGGGTGTAGAAATACACCTCTGCCTACCCCTTCGGGGATAAAAGGCGTGACGTTATGTATGTATTTCTACTAGCTGACCCGGCGAAATTCGTACCGCCTATATAGGTATGTATTATACATATTATTTAAAAAAAACGCATTTAAATCCGTTGCGTAGTTTTAAAGATTTAATCATACATACATTGGGACAGACAGACAGAAGACAGACTTTGTTTTATACTATGTAGTGATGTGTAATATTATAGACGTAATTTATAAGTTCCGTTAGTCTAAAATATTAAATGTTGCCCATTGCAAGTAAACGCAAGTCTCAAACAGGTTATGTGATATCTTTGTCCAAAAAAAGAAACTTTATGATGCGCGTAGTCTCTTAATATACGTAAACAGCAGTGGGTTTAACCCTACAACGGAAAGTTTAAAACGTAAGCTGGCAAAATGTGAGTGTGGCCAATTTATTTGTGAGTACTATTAATAAATTATTCCGAGTTCTCATTGAGATCTGTAGCAGCAATGCAACTTTTTATAGGTAACGTTATTTCTATACACATCAATATTTACTTATATGGTCCATTGAAATGTTAAATTTTTTTGGGCTTAGGATGCCTTTGTCAGAGGACGGTATTTTATTTTATAGCTGCCTAGAGGGGGTTTGTACAATGTTAAATCCAGGTTTGTGGAATCGCAGGCCTTCTTCAGCGGCCGCCAACTTGAAAAGAGTGGTACAAATGGGTTTTCTAGTTTATCTATCAATCTATTAGCCGTACAGAAAAATTGCAAAATATGTTTTGTTGCAAATTAATTTATCAACGAACTAACAACTTTGATTCCATAGCATTTAGCCGTAAAATGGAAGATAACAAAGTTACAAACGAAAATGGAAGAAATCTGCAACAAATTTTCTTTTCTATTTGTTTTATTTTTTCGTCGTCAGCAATAAAAAATACATTTAATTTGTCTTTTCTTCTTCCAAAGAAAACCCGGTCTTCAAACTTGACATTCTGCAGTACCATAAGGTCCAATTTTCACTTATAACAATGACCCCTAAAACTGAGGTTGAAAAAAAAACAGACAAACTCTATCTCTGGGCATCTGAAGTTGATAGTCTGCCCAGCCAGAGGATACTGCAATGTGTTCTGCAATGCCTGAATGATGAATTATCGACAAAAAAGCGACTTTTCTCTAAAAATTTTATAAAAAATTGTATACTTAATCTGACCCTGTGCCTAGCTCATATAAAAGACTGGGGACACAGTTACAGTGGGAAAACATAAAATAGCCAAAATACGACAATAATAAATATATAACTTCGTATTTTTGGCTTTACGGCATAAGTTTCAAGACCAAAGTTGTAGAGAATTTAATTTCCAACAAAAAGCTCTTTCACATATTCTGTGTGCGGCCAATAGTTTACCAGATAATCAAGAAAAACCATCTGCACCCGCACTCTTTCCAAGATGGCGGCCGAGGGACGAAGGTACGACCCCACAAATTTGAATCAAGCTTTACACATCTGTAAAAATAAAATTGCGTCCTCTGATAAATGCAACCCCGAAAGTGACTTTTCAATGGACTAATAGCCGACTTTTGCCTTTCGGAATATGAATAAACTGGACAGGCTGACGACAACACTCTCTTACTAAGTAACTCAAAGTTTTGGCTGGCGAAAGAGGTTAGTGCCACTTCGCCAAATTTCTCCCGTTACTCGTGATACTAAAAGAGGTCCTTAAATTAGAACTTAAATACAATATCCTTATGTTTTATAACATACCGGTCTCCCAAGCCATCGGGTGTAGTCGTAGTCCTGTTCGGTAAGTCAGGGAAACCAATCGGCTTAAGACCCGCGAAGGAAGGTCGCTGACCTGCCACCATTGCTGACGTCAGCACAAATACCGCCGACAATAACCTCTGTGGACGAGAAATAATAATAATTCATATTTACGGTCCGGTGGCGTAAGTTTGCGGGCTTCAACTCTGTATGTTTGGGAAAATTATATGTTGGAACTGATAAATCAATCTCAGTAACAATGTTAACACGTGTCCCCTATATATACATAGGTGCATGTCTCTTCACTTGAACAACTATTCATAATTATACTATAACCTATATAAATCTGCCTGATGTATCGCGGGCAATTTAACAAAGTAAAAAAAACTTATAAATAATTCAAAAGACAAAAAGCGCCAAGATTTAGTACAACTTTAATTATTATTCATTGATGGTGTTTTTACTTTTGAGTCCAAATTGTACATTAAAGTGCCCAACACAGCGATAAGAAACCGAGATTCCAGACAAACCTTTTCTATGAGATTTGTTAATTTCAATGCAACTTGGTTCAATCTATAAATCAGTGTCCTAGCGATAGGTACCCCGGTTGCATCCAAGATTTCCATATCGGAGCCCGGGGTCCGCTTTCCAAACTAACCAGATATCATATGGGGTTTTTCATAGAGCGACTGCTGTCTGTCCTCCCGAACCCACGGGAAGTTTAGTAGGGGTAAGCAATATTCAAAGAAACTCGGTTCGATATCAGAATAATTCATGCATAGGTACCTACATTTCCGACTTGTATAAAATACAACGTAACGTTGTATTTTATACAAGTCGGACTTCAAGTTGTCACTCGTGTCGCAACGAAATCAACAAACATTTAAGCAGACATAATATTACTCCCAGACTCGTAACAACAAATTGAAACTCGCACAAAATGTCCCATATGGGAATTGAAACCACAATATACCTCCTCGGCACAGTGCCAGACGGCGAAGCGACCGCTTAAACCACTGCGCCAGTCAAAGTTATTGCTTTTATTTTGAACTGCGACGTAAGAAATATAATCTGCTGCAAATATTATTTTGTTTTCTTTCTTACTTATTTCCGAAGCATCTGAACCTGTTTAATAAAATTTCTATACGATAAGTAGTTTTTTTAACCATTGCTTTATTACCTGTCTGCGGTGACAAGTTTTTTTATTTACCTACTTTTTTGCGCGCTTGGATATAACAGGCTTAGGTCTTTGACCATGCCGTCTCGTGCGACGTAGAGTGACACAAAGTCACTTTAACTGTAATAGATTAGATTAATATATGCACATGACAATAACACTATAAACATCATTGAGCTAGCATCTGTTTGGTTATTCTAATTGCATTTGGAGCCCGGTGTCAACTTTCTAGTAAGCGGATTACCAGTTTTGGCAGAATATTAACTTTTATATTTTTAATTTGGTGCTTAACCAGGCTATTATTTATTTTGCACCATAGACTTCTATTAATAAAATTGTGGCACTGTTTTAATTTTATCGTGAGGAAACCTGCATGTCTGAGAGTTCTCTATAATGTTCTCGAAAGACATGTCAAGTCTGCCAACCCGCACTTTGCCAGCGTGGTGGAATATGGCTTAAAAAGTAACTATTTAGTAATCTGTGCTATGGCAGAACATAACAGGGACAGAATATAAGTACCTATAGGTACAGGGCTGGTGAGGACAGTTTTAATGCAGAAACGTCAAGACAAATTTAAGGTATTTCACCTTTCTTTTAGAATTACATGATTGAGAGCCGTTTCATAAAAATAAATAAAAGGATAGTTGTATTATTTATCCTAATATAAGACTTTACCTCCATTTTAAAATTATTATGCAATGTAGACCCGTTAGGTACATACATATTATTATCAGTACAACTATAGGTATTTACCCTTAAATCAATTTAAAACTATTATACCTATGTAAGCATAGGTAATATAAACTTTTTACTATATTAAGGAAAATCACACACCTAAATTTGTCTTATAACATGTACCTAGATGTTTTTCTCAAAAACATTGTTAAAAGTTTGTCCTCAATATTCTAGTTTTATGTAAATTACCTGAACTTTGACTTTTTATTAGTTTTCCTTAGAATAATAACCAGAATAAGTCCGTATTCTTCTAATTCATGTAGACAACATTAAAGACACAATTTCCGTACTAAACTATTTTAATGAAACAGCAAAAACGATTATCAATGTCCTCTGGTGTTATTTATGAATGACAATTACTTAGGAAACTCAACAGTCATCTTAATACAAAAACTACATAATCAAAGGTAAGAAAACCTGCATACACGATTCAAACACTATAAGTACAGTTCGTATTATTCATAAAGTGGTACTCACCAACATTTTCATAAACAAAAACAACAAACAATCTAAAAAAATACGTCCACACCACGTAAAGTTACCCAACAGACTGGTTTAATACCATCCTGAGAAAATTAAAACTTAGATTCATACGATGCGTCATTGATTTAAAAACCCGTTTTATTTTGTTGGATCAAGTTGTTTATATTAATATATATTTCAATTTTTATAATTTACTAGATGATGCCCGCTGTTACACCCGCGTTATTTAATACTACTGCTACGCGCCCGTGACTCATTGCGTAATGTTATATAGCCTATAGCCTTCCTCGATAAATGGGCTATCTAACACTGAATGAATTTTTCAAATCTGACTTGTAGTTCCTGAGATTAGCGCGTTCAACCAAACAAACAAACTCTTCTGCTTTATATTTATTAGTATAAGATTCTATTCGGTCAAACCTACTTTTTGTCCTTCTTTGACACAAAAAGAAGGTAGTTTCGCGCGCTTTTAGATACATCTTGATTATCTTGTTTATGGATTTGTACAGTTATCTTTGAATATAGAATGCGCGTCGTATGTCGGTTTGAATGTTAAAGTGACCTCAACTTTTATTTTGTTCAAAGGGGAATGAGCAAAAATGTATGGAACGTGGTACCCGCTCCAATAGTTATCATTAATATATCATTGAAAAGACATTTTGATGCAGAAAAACGTCTACCATGGCGCCTGTCCCTATTCACGTTTGGGAAGCAGTAATCTCACTTAGTTTTATAAATAAGAATTTACTACAAACTATTTATATTAGTAAAATAAAGCTGGAATAAGATAGAATTAGACGATGATATAACACACTTAGGATTCTATTATTAAAAGAAGTAATAAAACAAGCGTTTTTCAAATAAAAATCATATATTTTAGCAATAAGTGAGTGGATTTAAAACATTACATATCGGTATCAACTATAACAGCATTGAGGAAAGATGCCGGAGCAGTAAATCCCGTATGCCTCGCATAGCTTAGGTACCACACGATGGACACTATATATGCACAAGTGCCCATCGTACTTCGCCCAGTTAAACAAGTGCAATACTGTTGATCAATATATAACAAAAATATGTTTTTATACGGACATGTCGCGATTGGATTCGTCCACGCAAAAGCCAGGCATCTTCGTGTATGCCATAGTCTGGCAGATCTACAAGTGCTCCCTCCCTGTACGTTTTAATTATATACAGACGATTTAATAAATGCTCGGCACTGAAAGATCTTGCCAGCTTGAGTTGGTATGTACCTAGCGCTAGTAGAATTATATCCTTCCCCGTCATTTAAGGGAAGTTTTCTATCTAGCTCGCTTCCATCCTCTAAAAATCTTCTCTTCTGTGACTAAGCAGTTTTCTCTCTACATACATAATATGTATGTAGAGAGAAAACTGCTTAGTCATGCAATGCATATTATGCAGAAGATTCGGGGTATCTATTTTCTGACTTATGATATTTGGTAGCGCCATCTACCTTCCTATCTACAACTAATCGCATCAACATGAATCGTTCCACGCTTGTCTAGTGCGAGCGATATCATATTTCCGTCCCTCTCTTTCCCTCTCCCTGGAAGAGGCACTGCCTTCGCCTGATTCGTCGACGTGATCGTGGACGCGAGTGACAGTCGAGAACATTCCTCCCGCTGAGAACGCCGCCGCCGTCTCGATACCGTACCGCGCCGCACCGTTGTATGTGATTATATAAACCGCTCGCAAGTGGGAGTGACGGTGAATTGAAGCGTAAACAATCAGCTGCATCACGAAACACCAGGAGGAAAAGAAACGAAGAAGGCTGTATAAGGTAAGTGCCTTCCATCCTTGAAATATCCTATACCCACTCAATCACCTCCTCCCGTATCCATCTCCTCTTCCCTTATTCCTTTCTAGGCGACCCAGAACTCGCCCTAATACAGTCCATTCCATTAATCCTTCCCAAGTCGCCTAGAACCCTACGGTTTCGGTGTAAAGCCGAACCAATATTGACGAATTCGTCTGCGAAGGAGGGGTGCATGGCAAAGTCTTTCGTAAATGCGTTATTAATAGAAAACATGAACGGCAATGCAGAAAATATTACCTTGGTACTCATTTTCTTACATAGATAAGTGGTACCTGATATACTCGTATATGTATGTTTATTGCCGGGGCCACGGGACTGTCTAAACAAACTGCCTGGAACGCAAAAGGAAACCGAAGGAACAGGGTTTTTAGTAGTTAGTAAGACTGTCGTTTATCTCCAAACGCAATCAGATTTGAGACTGGCGGCTATAGTAAATATTGTTCCTCTTGGTAAGACCTTTTAAGTGACACTACAATTATTTCTATTGTAGCCGGGTACCATTTTGCCCATTCTCCTTTAGAACGATGCAAAAAAGTTGTTTTTGTCTCGTGCCGTGAAATGAGGTCACACAGGCACATCTGCCTTATATTTTACTTGATTATTTCAACTTATTTAGTTTATTATGCAACTGTTTTTGTAGTAAATCAGATGTTGAAAATTGTTCAGGAACTTTGAAATAACTTCTACATTCAAGGCAAATGACACCTCACTCACAGTCTTACGTGACCACGACTCCTGCAAAGTAATCTAAATTCGGATTATAATAAATAATGTCGTTTTTAGATATGTCGCTATAGGATTTGTAAACCGTAGCTCGATATCATTCTTACACATTTCTTGTACATTCGCGTAAACCCAAGAAAATACAGAGAAAATCTATGTTAGCACTTTTATTAATTTCACATACATAATTTGAAAAATTAATGCTATAACATAACTTTTGCTTCTATTAGTTACTGAAATCCCGAAAAAAGTCAATCAGTTGTTCCATACATTTTGCGGCGGTTAGAGTTCAATTTTGCTTGGCAAAGCTGATTACTGCTTGCCGTATTTCGGCAATACATACATACATAGACTCACGCCTGTTTCCCGGAGGGGTAGGCAGAGACTACGGAGCGCCATTTGCAACGATCCTGACATATCTCTCTTGCTTCAATCACTCCCATCAGATTCCTCATGCATGCTCTTCTGTTCAGGGTGCTTCTAACCTGTCCTGTTTTTAGGATGTCTCCAATCTGGTCAGAGAACGTCCGCCTAGGTCTTCCCCTTCGTCCTGTCCCTTCCACACTTGCCTTATATATCTGCTTGGTCAGTATTTCGTCATCCATCCTCTCCACGTGCCCAAACCATCTTAACATACCTTTCTCGATGCTTGTCACTACATCTTCTTTTACCCCACAACACTCTCTTATCACACAATTCTTTACTCTGCCAGTCAAAGAAACACCACACATACTTCGCAGTGCTCTCATTTCTACAGCATTTATTCTACTTTCATGACTCTTCTGCCATACCCAACTATCACTACCATACATAAGAGTAGGTAGGTACTAAAACCTCTTTATGGACAGCCAAACGTGCCTTTTTGGACACGTTTTGGCTTTTCATAAACGCTTTCAGAGCTCCATTCACTCTATTACCTGCATTAACTCTTCTTTCAATATCTTCTACATTCTTACCATCTCTTGTAAACAGCGTACCTAAATATACAAACTCATTCACTTGCTCCACTCGCTGTCCATAGATCATAACATTACAAGCCGTAACGCATTTCTCCTTTTCAAAAACCATAACTTTCGTTTTACTTACATTCACTTTCATTCCTTTCCTCTCTAACGCACCATGCATGATTGTTACCATCTCCTGCAATCCTCAAACCTCCTTCGGCAATATCACAGAACAAAAGATGGTGTGCTATACTTTGGTACCAACTAAGAATACAGGTCTAAATTCTGTGGACTAACTAAACAGACGTTATTAGAAACCTCTAGATAAATTAGTAAGGTCATATCATCAGTGAATGGTGAGATAGGTACTTACCTACGTTAAAACAGAAATACTTATACGATTATTCTGTGTATATCTGTCTGTGTATATTTTTGAGGATCCTTGCTTGCTTAGCTGTCAATCAGGTAATGTTAGATATACTTAACCATCCAACACATAAGTTGTAGTCATATACTACAACTTATAAATGTTAGGCAAACCCCAATAGAACAAAGGTTAGTTTATTATTTAGTTAAGATTCTATGACTGTATCTACTAGCATGTAATTCATTACGCGACAGTTAATAAACTAATTGCGCGTCACCAATCCAAGATACTTATATCATTTGAATACTTACATTAGTATTTTCCTTGTCTAATGACTCTTTGGCATATTCAGTCTCAATAATAAACAATACCTTGATAACTTTACGCATTGTGTAGCTACTACGCAAGTAGTTTGAGATTCTGTGACGAGTCTTTCATCTACTTATTCGTATTAGGTACAGTAGACGGTGACAAAGTTGCTAACCTTCTAGAAATTTAAGGTCGTCATGAGCCTGTCGTGTCTATTCAAAAGGTATCATCATTATATCGGCATATATCGGTTATCAGATAATTTTGCGCATGAATTAAAATGATAGAAATTGTGCTCTTGCCATAAAAGAATCTCACTCTTAAACGTACGTTTGCATGGGTACAGGGCTCGCCTTTTTTCACCTTGCACAACTAAAAAGTAAAATATGACAACATAATTATTGCTTGTAACTTTGACTTTGGCTATTCACCCTTCCCGAAGTTTCGAATGACTTTGAACAGCTTAGGTCACGAGACCTACAAATGTATGGCAATATAAATGGCATGAACATTTCTCATTAGACGCGATGACTAGTTTGAATGCGCACTCAGAAATTGCTTAAGTACTAAAACTTTTTATTGGAAAAATAAAAAGCTACATGGCATGATCTATAAAATTATTGCGTTATCAGTCTTGATTTCTGCAACTTATTATCTTTATATATATGTTACAGCCAAAGTAATAAATCCAGATATGATTTATACTATCTAGCCATTTTTTTTAATGACCCTTGTCTGAATGACGGATTTATTTAAATAACAAAATAAATTAATATTAGGATAACACAATTATAACTACTTAAATATTACTAATAAAATTAAATTAAAATATTAAAGAACAATACAAAGCCATAGCCATTATATATAATATTTACTCAATTTGGACAAAGGAATAATTGACACCGAATTAATTACATTAACTAGATATTTTATATAACATCGAAGTACTCTTGGATGAAGTAATATAATAAGTGAAGTGACGCTTGTAAAGTTTTATTTTAATCAGTTCAGGATTGGACATCGATGTGTTCATTTGAATAGGTACTGTTAGGTTTTCTTGTGACCGTCAACCTAAAAATAGGAGCCCTCTGAAGCAGGGCTCCGTCAACTTAGCTTATTATACATCATCCCCTGACTCCACATTTCATTATAGCGTGGCTTGGTGATCAAGCCATGCTGTATCAAAATGGTAAAGCAAGTAATTCGTATCTTATTTATTACTTTAAATTTTTTGGCCTGGCTTTATGAATAACATCCAGATGAAGTTATTAATTTACCAAATTGTCTTAGCAATTTAGTAATTACTTATCGCTTAGACTAGTCATTATGTATAATTTTAAATTAATCACTATGGCTGTAACATATATATTTCTTGTGTGCGTGTGTATGTCACTGAACTCCTCCTAAACGACTCTTGAGAATGGTTTAGATTCACAATTTAGTCCACTGAAAAAAATAAAATTAAGAATCGACTGTTAGGCGGTACAACGTTCGCCGCGTCAGCTAGTAATATATAAGTTGACTCATTCCTTGCCCTTGGCCTTTAGTTGATAAAGAACTGGAATTTCTGATCGAAAAAAAGATTAAAAGCTTCTTCTTTTGTTCAATCAGAATGAAGACTGTCAAAAACGATAATCCATACTTCCATCTTACTCCGATAAGCCCGATAGCTCATCGATCAAAATGTCCTTTACGAGAGAACGTTACTTTTGCCCAATCTTTGGCCACTTTTCGCCGATCAGTCCAATCACCTGAGTGAAGCTCATTTAGATCCATCTCCACAACATCTTTCCAGTGTGTGTCTAAGGCAGGACAGGGAGGGACACTGGCCGTCACTGGCAACACTGGAAACGTCAGACGTAAAAGTACGTAGCTCTGTAATTTTAAAAGTTTTATTTAATTTTAAATGAATATTTAATGCTTATATCTCATTATTGTTGTTAAATAGAAAGTAAATAGTAAAGTAAAGTGTGAAAGATATTCAGTTTGGTGTTTGAAACCTCGATACAAACAGTTTTTGGCGGACAGATCTATAACCAGCTGTCAACGGACGGATTTGAAATCATCTTTAAACCCGGGGAGTATTTTACTTATTAACTTACACTCCTCATCACACATTTACTCGGCTCACACCAACGTGAGCTTCGTCCATCACACACTGGCATAGTTTCTGTCTCCTTTTGCTTGACAAAACGTGGAAGCAAAATCGAAGACTGAACAAACGCCCCATACAAACACCTACTACACTTAACACTTCACATTAATTTAAGTGTTTATATCTTTGACAAGGCCCATATATAAGTTAGTAAAAAAATTATATAAATTAGTAAATTTCACAAGATTATATTTTTTTCTACTTACCTACATATTTTGCATCATTAAAAAAAAAGAATAACACCTTTAATTTTTATATATATTTTCCCTTTCTGTTGTTTATCTACTGTCCTTCTAGCAATAGTATAATTAATTTTTATATATATTTATTTACTTACTATCTATAAACTTCTACTCATTACTGTTTTATCTCTTCTCTAACATCTCGATTATTTTTCTGTCCATAGGTGTTTGGCATATCCTTGGCTATGAGCCATTCCACAATGAGCACTATGATGACCAGGAAGGCCACAGCGAAGGATCTAGAAAACAAGCTGAGAGTAACCTTGGTGGAATTAAAGAAGTGCCAGGAGGAGAATAACCATCTACTGAGGGAGCGTGCAGACTGTGAAGAGGACATCAGGATTGTCAACAATAGGGTTTCCAACCTGAAGGCTCAACTCGCAGAACTCCATATTGAGTATATGGACACACTGGCCCAGCGAGATAGGTTACAGGAAGAAATCCATTTATTGACCGCTAACAATGATGCCCATTCATGGTCTATGAGTCGCATTAGGGAACTAGAATGCTGTTTAGAACAATCATTTACTAAGATTAAATCACTAGAACAAACTGTAGAGATATTAAACAGTAATAAAACTCAGAACCTTTACTCAGAGGTTGTAGGTAATAGATTAGGCTTAGATTCAAAACAATTAAAATAAACATTAATTGTCTGAAACGGCATAGAAAGTATAATAAATTAAATAAACATATTAGGAAACTCATTCTTAGTCTAAAGCAATATAGGAAAACTAAGATAACATCTCAGCAATATAAATGTTTAGTTTCTGAGCGTTCAGATTTGTTAATGGAGTTAGACAATTACAATGCAGAGTTGATTAATGGCAAAATGTTATATGACAAACATACTAGGGATCTTAAAAGTCAAATTACTTCCTTACAATCTCAAATAAGTAGAATGAACACGCAACATGAAAATCAGGTTCAGGAGTATATTATGAAATATGATGAGATTGCACAAGTGGGGAGGCAAAATTTAGAATATGTAAAGGCCTTAACAAATACCAATAGTTGTTTGAATATCATAAAACCAACATTACCCACTTGTGAGTCCCAGATTATTTGCGATAGTGATAAAAGTACTTTTTCAGTGAATAATAGAACAGGTAAGTCTTCTTTAGGTAAGAATTCTGGCACAAATAAAGTTTATATGTTCTCAGATAGGCTTGGTGTAGGTTTAGGTAGTTTAATAAATTGTGAGCTGACACAACACGATACTATCAATTATTGTTATCCAGGGTCTTCGTTTACATATCTAATTAATACATTAAATACAACAATATTTGATAGACAGTCTACAATAATTATCACATATGGTGATAGCCCAACGGTGACTAAAAAGGATATATTTAATTTGACAGAAGTTATGTTATCGCTTCACAGGAAATTTGAATGCAAATTTATAACTCTTGCTTTGCCTTATTCTTATAGCTTAAATGAAACAATGAATAGTTACATTCATGAACTCAACTTGTGCTTATACAATTTGACATGGCAATATAAAGATTTTATTTTATTATTTGACATTAATAATTTTATTAGTAATTTTACATTGACCAAAGATACTATGTATCTGCCACTATTTTATAGAAGACAAGTTGCTAAATTACTAGCATTTAATTTACAAAATGACACAGGTACATGTAGGGTATCCAAGAATTTAGCTTCTGTAAATAGTTCCTATCTTTATAATTCTTCTATTGAATATACTGACACAAGTTCTTTAAACTTAAGACTAGGACAAAGGGTAGACAAATTCAACTGAATGTAGCACATCAAAACATACAAGGTCTATCTGGCAAGGATTTAGAATTAAGTTTATATTTAGAAAATCACAGTATACAAGTTATGTGTATTACAGAACACTGGCTAAAAGAGTACCAAATTAAATTCTTAAATAACTCGCAATACACGGTACACAGTGCCTTCTCTAGGAAACACGCTATTCATGGTGGATCCTTGATTATTGTTTCAAATAGCTTAACATGTAAAGAACGGAAAGACATAGCAAGTTTGTCTATAGAACGCACCGTGGAACTGTCATGTGTAGAACTTGAGCAGCATATTATCATATGTGTATATCGTCCATCGTTAAGTAACTTTAGCTTGTTTGAATCAGTTATTGAAGATGCAATTACTAAAATTAGGAGCAATAAGAAAGGTATTATAGTTTGTGGTGATTTTAATGTAAATATTCTTGATCATTCAGTAATGACTAGTAGATTTTTAAATCTATTTAAATCATTTAATTTAAAAAAATTGTTCCTTGAACCAACTAGGATTACAGCAACTTCATCCACCTGTCTTGACAATATATTTAGTAATTGTACAGTTTTGAATAAATTAGTTAGTTCTGAATTAACTTCGGATCACTGTGGTCAATTAGCAAGGTTTCCGTATTACAGTGATAGCATTATACAGAAAGTGTTAGTTAGGCCATTACCTAGGCATAAGTTTAATAAATTCCGGAATAAAATTTTGATTGGAATGAATGCTATGAGTCCTGATTTAAAGGAGATTGATTCGCCAAATGAAAATTTCAATAATTTATTTAATGTAGTTAATAAGGAATTTCAGAATACTTTTAGGACTAAGGAGAAAGTAGTTAAGGAATCTCGAGCTTTTAGTGAGTGGGCTACTGCAGGTATTTACAAAAGCAGAGCAAAGATGTACGAGTTGTACGGTATGAAGAGATACAATTCTGATTCGAACTTCACTGAGTATGTTAGGAATTATTCCAAGATATTTAAAAGAGTGTGCAATACAGCTAAGGCATTATTCGTTAGGAACAAAATTGAACAATCCTCGAATAAAATTAAGGCAACCTGGCGACTGGCGAGCTATTAATGAAGCAACAGGTAAGACAACACTTAGAGGTAATCGTTTTAGTTTATTTGATAGTGACAAATTTATTCATAATGACAAAGAAGTTGCACACACATTTAATAAATTCTTTGCTAGCATACCGATTACTACTACTAGAGAATTAAAATCATCAGCTATAGTCGCAGAAAACCTATTAGAATCTAGTGTAGGAAAATGTGATGTATTATTTAAGTTCGATTGTATTAATTCTACCGACATTATAAGTACCTTTCAATCTCTAGAGTCTAAGAATACAGGTGATCTCTGGGGCATTTCTGTTAAGGTTTTAAAAAGTATAATTGATGTAGTAGCTCCTTATTTAAGCAACTTATTTAATAAGTGTATTGAATCAGGTGTTTTTCCCGATCTTATGAAACACAGTAGGATAATACCTCTTTTCAAATCCGGCAGTAAGACTGATCCTAGTAATTATAGGCCAATATCGATACTACCTGCCTTTAGTAAGATTTTTGAAAAGATCATACTCAAGCAATTACTTAGACATTTTAATCTAAACAGCCTCCTTCATAGTGAGCAATATGGATTTACCAAGGGTCACTCGACAACAGATGCAGGAGTAGCGTTACTTAAACACATATTCAGTGCATGGGAGAATGCCCAAAATGCTATTGGTGTGTTTTGCGACCTTTCGAAAGCATTCGATTGTGTCTGCCATGAAACGCTCTTATGCAAACTTAGACATTACGGCGTACAGACTAAAGCATTGGAAGTCATTAAGTCATACTTAAGTGACAGAATCCAATGTGTTGAAATAAACGGCTCAAAATCCAGTGGCTTACCTGTTGATTTGGGAGTGCCGCAAGGCAGCATCCTAGGGCCTTTCCTGTTTCTTGTTTACATAAACGATATACCTTTTTACTTGAAAAACATTTGTGACGTTGTACTGTTTGCTGACGATACTTCTTTGATATTCAAAGTAGATAGAAATAAGGAACATTTTAACGAAATAAACAGTGCGCTCATTCAAGTAACTAAATGGTTTAATGTAAACAATCTGGTACTGAACGCCAAAAAAACAAAATGTATTAAGTTTGCTCTGCCTAATGTCAGAAACCTTGGTCCTAGTATAGCTCTAAATGACGATGTTCTCGAAACATCTGAATCTACATTATTTCTAGGAATAACACTTGATTCGAAATTACAGTGGGGTGCGCACGTTACATATCTCTCAGGGAAACTTAGCTCAGCTGCTTATGCCATTAAGAAGGTTCGTAGGTTGACTGATGTCGATACGGCTAGATTGGTTTATTTTAGCTATTTTCATAGTGTTATGTCATATGGCATATTATTATGGGGTAGGGCCGCTGACATCGAAAATATTTTTATATTACAAAAACGAGCAGTTAGGGCCATTTACCAGTTAAAGGCAAGAGTCTCACTTAAAGAAAAATTTAAAACTATTGGTATTCTTACTGTAGCATCACAATATATTTATGCCAGTGTTATGCATGTACGACTACATATACATTCTTACAAAATGAATAGTGACATACACAATATTAATACTAGGAACAGGCACAAATTATGTGTACCATATTTCCGTTTACACAAAACGCATAGCTCTTTTATTGGTCTTAGTATAAGAATCTATAATAAAATACCGAGTAATATTTTAGACTTGCCTTTAAGGTCGTTTCAGACAATTGTTAAAAATAATTTTTCACTAAAGGCATATTATAGTTTAAATGAGTATTTTGACGACAAGTACGCTTGGAAATAAATATTCTTTTATTAGGTCAATTTATTTTTATTATTAGGTCAATAGGCAGTTTTATAGTGTAGTTAATTACCGTATTCTCTTTTTATGCTACATTTGCATTCTTGTTCTACTCTTTTTATTATAATTTATTGGATTTGTAAGGTGAGGGTAACTCGTGGTCATGAACTGCTAACTAATAGATTGTAAATTGCTGCATTACTTTTCGGAACATACTGTTCCACCATAGATCAGAACAGTCATGTTCGCGAGTTGCTTACATCAAAAGACGTAAGTGGATGCTCCTGTTTCACCATATTCACTTTGGGAGGCTTAATAAATGAACATAATTTATTGCTTGAGTATGATATCAATAACTATTAACTTTTGCAATAGTAGATAACTCACAATGTGAAACAGTTGCAGCTCCTTACAAATATAACATGTAAAACCATTATACTGGCAGTTAAAAAGAGTGGCCACGAGTTTTATTGCCCGTTCTTTCTCGTGGTTCTACCTATTGCATTGCGAACGTGGCAGTAAATGTAAATGTAGAATCATCTAGTAATTAACTTTAACTTTTGACGTTCATAAGCGTCACTTTGTGGCCTAAATGAATAAATGATTTTGAGTTTGAGTTTGAGTTTGAGGTGATGTTCTGTTGGTCGACCCAAATTATACGCTCTCTTCACCAGCGGCGTAGCGTGGGTTTTCGCCGCCCAGGGCCGACCGGAAATTTGCTGCCCCTCTATATTTAACCCGCTTTGTCTGTCAGGAGTGTATGTTTTTCCGGTGTAGATATGTCTGTATGTTCAAAAGTATATTCAATACTGCCGACATATAGCCTAAATTTACGGATTTAGCAATTGTCATTAAATTGCTAAATCCGTCGAGGTTGTCTTGAAGGTTGACCATAAGAATGCCTTTAACTCAGTCAACAGAGACACCTTGTTGACACAAGTTAAATTGGAAACACCCCAAATCTACAATTTTCTTTGGCAATGTTACAGACGCCCTTCTAAATAAATACAAGGAACATCTTTTAGAATCTGCCGTCGGTTGTCAACAAGGTGACCCTCTTGGACCACTAATTTTTAGTTTGGCCATCCATCCAGTTATAAACCAAGTAAATTCAAAATTAAACATCTGGTACCTAGATGATGGAACCCTGGGAGGTGACGTAAACACTGTATATCAAGATCTGGCATTCCTGAAATCGAAATTTTTATCCATAGGCTTAGAGTTGAATACCTACAAGCAAATGCGAAATTTTTATTAATGACGATATAGATAAATCCTCTATTCTTTCAAAATTCCAATATCTGGCACCCAATATCACCCAAGTTGAAAAAAGTTCTCTTTACCTCCTGGGGTCCCCAATTTAAGACGACGGTTTTTATTCCTTTATACAGGAAAAAAATCAAAATTTTTTGATGTTTCAGACAGGCTACTCAAAATTAATATACATTCGGCTTTTACTATTATTCAATATTGTCTTTTTGTCCCTAAATTTCAACACGCGTTACGGTCTTCACGTTTTTGGAAAAATCCGACTCCACTCATCCAAATTGACAAAATTATACAGAATACCCTAAGTAAAATTTTGAATGTGGCTCTGAACAACCGAGTGTGGCAACAGGCGTCCTTACCAGTGCGCTTGGGCGGCCTCGGCGTTCGCAAAATTTCTGACGTAAGCCTGCCAGCGTTCTTGTCATCGGTCCACAGCACTGCAGAATTGACCAGGAAAATCTTAGCACCTACACTGGTTGATTCTGAGGTGCCGTGTAAGACCGATGCCATGAACGCTTGGAGAAAGGCTTGTCCAAGAACTGAGTTACCCCGAAACTTGTTCTCCCAGAGGCAATGGGATGGGCCGCTTTGCAGCGTGGTACCGTGATCCCTTTTTAGGAATCTCGCAAAGAGACTGATCGACGCCTCGGGTGACCAGAGGGCTTGCACGTATTTAGCACAAAAGATAAGCATTGCTAATATACAACGAAGCAATCCCGCCAGTCTTCTGGGCACGCTTCCGATTGACTGCGATGCGGAAGACTTTCATGACGCCTTCTAAATTTAATTTTAATTTATTTTTCGTCTTGTATATATTAAATAGGCTTATTTTAATTTTAAGACATGATAAAAGTTAATTTTTGTAATATGGAATAAAGAATTTGTTAGTCTTACAAAAAGATTGTCATTTTATTCGTGCATAGGATTTAGTCACGTTAAGGGAAAACGTGGTAGCTCCCAGCGGTCTGTATTTATTTGTCACGCACGGCAGCAAGTGGATTTCAGCGACTTCGTTTATATATACTTGATCTGTTGCAATATATAGCTTAACCTAGGTTGAGACACCTGAAATGTTTTGAATACATAGACAAAATCTCATTATTAATCAAATAAATAGATCCGTCCGGTGCTTTATTGTTCTTAAGTCGCCGAAAAACCACCCTTCGTCGCTCTAGTCGGCCTCCGGGATATTTTCAGTGTAGGTAATAGCGCTATGATGTCGGTGATTTCCAGCAGAACCACCGTTTCATCAAGAAGAAACCCTTTGCTTTCAAGGAAGTTAACTATCACTACCCAGTCCGTAGATGCCGTTTTTCATTTGTCAGATTTTCGTTTCGTGGCGGCCATTCGGATCGTACGAGGATACCGCACAATTGCATTAGAAGCGGCGACAGTTCTGGCACGTTTCCCGCCCTTTTATATCCTGGCGGACATGGACGCGAAGGTCTATGACACAACTCGCGCAGTTCACCGAGAAGCGAACGGGGACGTCCAGGACGAGCTCGAAATGCGGCACAATCCTCACTGACAGGCTCTGCAGCAATGGCGCGTGCGGCTGGAACTGTCGCAGAATGCGCGCCAACGGGCTGGCGGTGCTATTATGTAAAGCATGGATTGGAAGGAAACGTGGACGCGTCACCTACCGATTGACTCAGATACTCACCGGGCACGGGTGCTTCGGTAAGTATCTGAGTCGGTTAGAGGAATGCCCGGCATGGGTGTCCGAATGTGAAGTCCTAGTCGACCAGATCGGATGAGATCTGTCCCATCCACCAGTTGTCATGCTGGCGAGTGAGGTGGGCTGGCACGCAGTGGCATCCTTTTGTGAAGCTGTTATGCTCCAAAAGAAGGCTGCTGGGCGGGATCGGGAGAGGGACGATCCCGCCCAAAGACAAGGGCGGCGTCGCAGAGAGCCGCGCAACGGGACCGAAAGCTGCCCAAGCATGGGGAGCTTTGGTGGCCGATTAGAAATAGGTTGCTCCGGAAGCTGCCAGTAAAGTCAGGTGAAGGCTTGTAGCCTTCCCTGAGATAGGGTATTTTAGATTTGGCGCCATGGGAGGAAAACTGGACAGGACTAGTACCTGTACCTTGTCTTTTTCCCATAGGCTGCCTTTGGTCAGCAGTCGAGGTAGTGTTTAGTGGCAACACCACATACTCTGGCTCTCATTTTCCCGAAGGGATTTTCCACGTCGTAAAAAAGGGCGTTTTCATGGGGGATTGAAGTCTCCCATGAAAATGTTGTACAGAGCTTTGGGTGTACTATGATTTTTCCATTCCTGCTGCATCCACGCCGACGCGCGGTCCAGCTTGTCATTACGCGTGCCAAGTATTTTAAAATTGATAATTTTAAATTTTATTTTTCTAGGGGCAGGCGCGTTTTGCCGCCCCCTTAAATGTGCCGTCCGGGGCCATGCAATAGCTACGCCACTGCTCTTCACACCACGGTCTTCTCCCATTCTCTCGACGTGACCGAGGCATCGGAGTCTGTGAGCTTTTATTTCGCCAATGATGTTAAGATTGGCTTCGAGTTTCTCAATTTCGGCTTCTGCGAATCCGCTATTTCCTGTCGAGTCATTGCACAGAGCACAAAATCTTTCGAAGGACCTTTCTTTCCCCGACAAATAGCTTGTTCTCTTCCTTTTGTGTCAGTGGGCTTCGCAACTATACGTTAATTCAGACCTTATTACAGTTTTGTAAATTCGAAATTTTGTATTTTGACTAACAACCGGTAGTTCCATTATAAGTATGATCTTTCGATGGATTTGGTTAGGTACTAGACATTTATATTTGAAATAAGCAGCATACATCATATGACAAATATATATATGTATCTAGTAGCTGAATCTAAAAATCAAAATATTCCATAGAAAATATCGTTTAACTCGAAAGAAATACAGGAGGTAAAGGAAGTTGAGGATAAGTGCCTAATCCACAACCAAAAGAAGTTAGGCAAAATACCGAGGAAAACGAACAATAAAGATAAAGAAATATCGGGTAGTAACCTTCAAGTCGTAGGTACTGTTTAGTTCAACAACTTAGGTATCTTCAATGTCGCATGAGGAAGAGTTTCTTATAATTCACACCTACTTGTTTACCTAAGTCAAAGAAGTAGGTAGGTACCTACCTACCTGGCTACAACCTACTTAGTGATTCAAGGCAGCACTTTGATTTAAAACATTGTTATTGTTTTCGTACTTACATGTACCTACTACAGGTGTTTACGCGAGAAATACTTAATGAGTATATTTTTCTTTCTTTTCTTTTTTTAACACACAACTCCCGCACTAGGGCTAAATCCTGTGTCGCAGGGGACTTTACAAACATACAACTAACGGACACAATGAACACCCAGACTCGAAACAACAATTTATGAATCACACAAAGTGTTCCACAACACTCGGCGCAGTGTCAAGCGGCGAGGCGACAACGCGAACCGTGCAGGCAAGTCAGTTAATGAGTACGTTATGATATGGTCCATAACATTAAACTCATTAAGTATTTCCAACATTATCATATTATAAGAAAGATTCTACGACTGGGTACGGTTGAAACAAAGGACGGTTGAAACAGAGCAAATATCTCGTAAACGGTTCCGCGGGGAGTGATGGGTATAAGGGGAAAACGAAACAGACTACAGGTCTGAACACGAATTCAGTGCCGCGCTGCTTCCCGCGCGTTGTAGTTGTGTGCTGGATAGTGGATACCGTATTGTGTTTTATTACCCAAAAGTAAGCATTTTTCCTCTGACATTAACGCTTATATTATCTGTTATTTTTAAGTAAATATATTCAGTGTTTGTTTGTGATTATTATAACGCTTGTAGCATAAGAGATAGTGACTATTTTTAATGTGTTATTATTACAGTCGTAACTATAAAGTATATTTTACCAAAAGTGGGGTTGGGGACGGTTGAAACATTTTTTGTGGGTACGGTTGAAACAGAAAATATATGAATGTTTATTTTTTGTAGATGCCGAGAGTTCAGGGGAGGAAGACTTTTAGAGGTGAAATTGACTTGTCGAGCTATAGTAATGCATATGAGGAGGTAAAAGCTGGAGATTCACTACGGAAAGCGGCGGACAAGCATGTATAAATCATTGTTCCCTGTTAAGATATATTCGAAAGCAAGATGCGTCCGGTAAAGATGATGAAGGTATGGGGTATAAAGCACACAATGGTGTTTTTAATGAAGATCAAGAGAAATAATTGTCAAAATATTTGATTCGATGTGCTGATATATATTTCGGGCTCTCTAAGAAAGTAAAAATTAAATAAAATTTACGACCTCGAACTTGGGAAGAGAACGGAATGGCTGTTGAGGAATGGTTTCGGATGTTTCTGAGAAGAAACCCTAAACTATCCGTACGTGCTGCACAAGCCACAAGCTTGTCAAGGGTGACGAGCGTTAATAAAGCAAACGTAAACGTTTTCTATGATAATTTGTCCATTGTCATGGACTGTTATAAATAACGCAGATGAAACCGGCAGCTAGCATAACTATGGTGCAAAAGCCTGACAGAGTTATTGCCAGACGTGGTGCTCGTCAAGTTGGTTCAGTAACGAGAGACTGAGCAGTCGTTGCCCATCGCTCCTGAGGATGCCTCGTTCAGAGGCGAAACACGTGTCGAAGAATAGTCGGCGCATACAGCGGGATACCTACTGCAAGTCAGGTATCTTCCTGGAACCCATACCATTCCTACATCCACAATCCTTTTAGAGCAGTTCGGTATTGTCAACCTTTTTCTATTGCAATAGTTGGGGTGGTCAATCGTGCGTTGTGGGTTCCTCTTTCCTTACATTAGGCTTTAGAAGTATTAAAATCTTGAAGACTGATTACTGACTGAGACTGATGTCGTCATGTGGTGCCATAATTATTCGTATAATTAGTATTAGTGATAATTAAAACATGATTCATTAATATTTATTGTATTATTAGTAAGTGTTTCAACCGACCCCAATCGATGTTTCAACCGCCCCTGGCATGGGGACGGTTGAAACAAATTAATATATTTTTTTAATTACACGTATTTCTGAAAATAGTACCTACACCAGGAACTATAATGAGACAGGCATATCGAAGCTAAAACTTCACATTTGAATTTCTCGTATCATAATCATCACTTGGCTTAAAAATAATAAAATTGTAAGCGATAAAGGCTAAATTGTTTCAACCGTACCCAGTCTACCCTAAATCATAGAATTCATATTAGAGACAATCATCATAAAAATAGGACACCACTTTGATATCGAGGGTTCACGGGCAAAATGTATTAAGCGACATCCTGGCCGATATTGAGTTATATACATATTCGGAATCGCCGGATTTTTCTGCGTCGTTTGCACTCGGTTTTGTGCTGATCTGTGCACTTTTTTGGCGCTTAAAACAATAGTAAATTTAGGCGCAGTTCGGAGTAGCTTTGATTGAAGCGACATTTTTTTACAATTTATGAAAAAATGGACTTCATACAGGCGAAATATTTAGTGTTTTGACTTGAGCTATTTTCCCCGGCATAAGTTTGGTAAGATAAGGTCTTTGAATCATCTTGTCTGCGCCTAAAATATATACAAACCGTCGCTTAAAGCATTTTGCTTGCACCTGAAATTCATACTTGATGTCGCTTAAAACATTTAGCCTGCTGCTGAAATCCATAATCCATTCCTTATGTCGCTTAAACCATTAAACATTAACCATACCATGCGTCTGATATTAATATACACAGGCGCTTAAATCATTTTCATATTTAATAAAAATTCTTTATACTCGGCGTTTAAATCCTTCTTCTTGAACTGAATTAATAAAGACTCGTCTCATCAGAAATATTGTATTCGAAGTGGTGGAAGTTAAAACATTTTTACTCTACTGGAATTAGGAAATCTATATTCGTTAAGATAGTCAAAATTTTGTATAAATCGTTTATCCGTTGTCGGGTAAGACATATCGTTTCGGCGCCAGAGTCTTTGATTTACGTCATTGTGAGTAACGCGCGTGTCCCCGCGGTGCTTCAGTCGCCGTGAACTGTGAACGAGTATGGACATGTTATGTGTTATTTGGACAAAATCATCACCTGGTTATTGAAATATTGCGTCGTTGTGGCGTAATATAGTGCATAATCTACATCTACACTAATATTAAAAAGAAAAAATGGACAATGACCACTTCTCATGCATTGAATGGCCTGATAATTAATTATTGCGTATATAGATAAAATGTACGAAAACAAGTAGCTCTATGATCAAGAAATTATTCTGTAAATACAGTTTTTCTTACAAAGGTCTAGGAATTACATAATACACCGAAATATGTTCGTATTAATTTGACAGATTCTCCCATGTCCGATGTCGCGCGAAAGCGGAATGGAACGTAGCTAAACAAGGAAGTAGGCAAAGAAATATAAGAAGTAGGTATTATCAAAAATATTTTGATAAGGATGCGTTCACGAGTTCTAGAACATCTTTACAACCCAAAACTTTTCTTTTTACCAAGACTTCTTCTTCTATAAAATATAATTGTTAGTGAAATCATAACACTAAAAAATAACCTTAATTGTACATGTTTAGGTCAAAAATGGCCATTCTTCTTTGTATTTTTGTTTGTTTGTTTGTTTGTAATTGATAAACTCAAAAACTACTGGAATGATTTTAAATTGTTTTACACCATTAGAAAGCTACATTATATGCGAGTAACATAGGCTATATTTTATTTTAGAAAAATAGGGGTCCGTAAGATATTTGGGTTTTTCGGGTACGCGAAGTAGTTTCTTCAGGACGCGGGTGAAACTGCGGGAAACGGCTAGTCTTATTATAATTTTAAGAAATTCATAAAGAAATTATCAGTACATTTAAAAGGTGAATAATTATTGTATAATTAATTAACTGTAAAATGTATTCGAAATATAAACAGTCTACACGTGTCTCTTACACTCGATCAGACAGTATTCACATTGAATATTATAGTTCTATATTAGAGTGTTAAACTGAATTGCAAGTATTATTTGCCATATACATTTCGATGCTTAAACAAAAAAATATTATAAGTAAGTACTTACTTACATAATTGTTTTTTAAATGTTTCCTTAATAAATAGTAGTTGTTTGTGTTTATTAAAATGTATAATTTAGTGTCAGGTACTATCAGCAGAACTATTACTGACTACCTCGTTGGTCTTGCGGCAAAAATGTGCGCGTAGGTTCGGGAACTCTCGTGTTCGATGCCCGAGTCGGGCAATGTATTATTGGGTTAGGAAATTCACAGTAACAGCACGAAGTCTGGAATGTGCCCGGTACGGTAATAGGCTCGCCAATTATTACGTGGGAATAACATAAATCTAGCGAAAAGTGGGTGTAGCAATACACCTCTGCCTACCTCCTCGGGGTTACAGGCGTGAGACTATGTATGTGTATTTATGTGCTATCAACTGAATTGAACACAGATAGTGTTATTGTACATTTTGCAAACATTACCTACTACAGGCAGCGATAGTCTAGGGGTGAGACCAACAGACTGCAATGCAGAGGGTCTCGGATTCGAAATCTGGCACACACCAATAACTTTGAACAACTTGTAGTCTTATTAACGTTATGTGCGTATTTACCTGAAAATTATTGCTTGTATAGTGCTTCGGAGGGCGCGTTAAGCCGTCGATCCCGACTGTCATGAAGATGTTTGACAGTCGTTACGGAGAGTCAGCGCCCTCAAATATCCTGACACTAGTCTAACCAAAGAACATCGTTATCCCATAGAATCCCGTAGGTACATATTGCACCCTATCAGGTTCGACTAGATACCGGCCCTGGGCTCCTAAGCAAATAGCCGAGGATGCAACCATGAATAATGCTAGGATAATGATGACTGTTATTACACATAATCTAAAGTCCTAAACTAAGTAATTGACATAACATAAATTTACGCCCGTGTTTCTCTGGAGAGGTAGAAGGGTAGAGGGCAGAGATATTTGACACACTTTTTACTAGTTATATTATCACATGAAACATGGGATGTCCCTGTTGCCACTTACTAGACAGAATTCCAGACTGTGGTGCTACTGTGCATTTCTACATGGAAAAACTTGAGAACACTGTTCTCGACCTGGGAATCAAACCCCGGGCTTCATGCTTAGCAATGACATTGGTATGCGTAAACTAAATTCTTTTTTGGAAATTTCTGCTTACAGTGACATCCACGGATATGGAAATGAACAGACCAATATACTTTAAACTATACGCCCCATGCTTACATATGGTGCAGTAGTGTGGTGGCCACGCACGCAACTAAGCACAATCACAAAAAAGCTACAGAGCCTTCAACGCCTAGCCTGCTTGGCCACAACAGGCTGCATGAAGAGCACCCCAACAGCCGCCTTGGAGATTCTACTGGACCTAAGACCGCTGCACCTAATGATCCAGCAGGAAGCTGGCGCTGCAGCAATCCGTCTAGAAAAGCTCGGGCTATGGAGAAAGGATGATCGAATTACTCACGCACGCCTAAAAGGGACCTTAACCAAAGAGATCCCGATGCTAGAGGCCGCTTGCGATCTCATCCCTAAAACTTTTTTCTTTGACAAAAAATATCGCATCCAATTGCAGGAGGAACACAAAGACAGCTCTGGTATACACGAAGTCAGAGTATACACAGACGGCTCAAAAACGAAGTATGGGACGGGTGCGGGCGTATTCTCCCATGACTTAAATATCAACATCTCAACATCCCTTGCCACCCATAACACCATATTCCAAGCCGAGTGTGTTGGGATAACAAGAGCCGCAACAGCAATCGCGTCTAGGAACGTAAGTGACCTGGCTATACGCATTATCACGGACATTGCCTCTGTACTACAAGCTCTCGGCAGCAACTGCTTTAACAGCGGCCTCATCATGGAATGCCACCTAGAGCTGCAAAAGATTGCAGAGAAGAATCGGGTTACGCTGCAATGGATTAAAGGCCACAGCAACTCCGCAGGCAATGACGCCGCAGACTAACAGGCACGGCAAGGATCGGACACAATGATAATGGGACCCAAGCCGATTGTACCGATACCAGCAAGCCAAATCAAAACGTGGCTACGCGAGAGAACCGCACATGAACACAAAAAACAGTGGGCAAACATAAAAGAATGCAGACAAACAAAAGATGCTATCCCCTGCTTGAACAAGCGACTCTCACACAAGCTGCTGCATTCTAATAGGAAAACACTAAAGCATCTGACGGGCATCATAGCCGGCCACTGTCCACTCAACAAGCACCTATTCAACATAGGCGTTACGGACAGCCCACTGTGCAGGGGCTGCATGGAAACCGAAAAAACACCCGCTCACGTCATTCTGCACTGTGCAAGTGTGAGCGATCAACGGGCAAAGCTGCTGAACAACCCCAGAACCAGAGTGGAGCTTTAAACGACACCAGCCAACTAATGGCTTTCTGGAAGGAACTAAGGTGGTATGAGTAGTCGGCGTCAATGAAGTCGCCACATACGCACAATGGCCCAAATAAGTGGCTAAGTGCGGAAAACCTACGACCAACTATAACTATATACTTTAAACTAAAAATAAAAAATATCTTATCAGAATCAAATCATCCAGAAATAATCGTGGTGTGATGAGTACGATGATTTGTCTGGATGTAATTTATCTAAAAAATATGTACCTATTTCTTGTTAGCTGAATATTTTTCAAATTTTTATTTTTCATTTGTAGGAAATAAACAATAGTCCAAATTATTGTTGATCTAACCGCCAATCCTAATTGTACATACAAATTAATTGTTATTTCAAACAATTTACTTTTAGAGAAAAGTGCTACATAAATCATTTTAATCTGCAACTACTTTATGATATTTCAATTGCTTAAGCCGATTAGCCTGATTTTATTTTAGTATTCCAATGGTTGTTCATATATTTAGCCTAACACAAAATAATACCAGAGTGTCGCTTAAATCATTTTTCCTATACCTGTATTGTGAAGTTTATGGCACTTATATCATTTAGCCTGTTTCTAAATAAAAGTAAACTTGGGTAATATTGTATCAAGCGACTTTTATTTCTATTAATAGTAGCTTAAAAGAAATGAAAACTATACTCAATTATGCAGCTTTTGTCATGGAAATCAACTTCGGTCACTTTTTCGTTAATAACCTTATACTTTTTTATAACGATGTTTTTTCGTAAAATTGAAACTTTAAAACGCTCTCCTGTAAAGTTTAAAAAATGTCGCATACATTTTGCCATTGTACATTGTACATTTTGCCCGTGAACCCTCGATACGATTAAATTTGATGTTAATTACCTACAATCAGAATACGAGTAATTTCTAATCCGATTTGAGAGTGATCTTAACATTCCTCTTGGTAAGTATATCTACTAATGTGTAACATTTCTGATGAGGTAGTATTCAGACATGTGCCCTCAAAGGAGAATATTTTGGTATTATCATTTATACCAGACGACTTTCTAGCTTTTTAAAAGAAAAGTATCTAATATTTACTTTACTCAGAATTAGAAACTTTGACAAAACTGTTTTTGTCCCACAAAATCATTTTAAGTACCTACATAAATCTTATTGCTGATGACACGAAACCATTGTCATCTATGACGAATAACCGAAAGATTGCAATTCTCTTGAAATGCATGGAAGAGCGTCAGCGGATTAAAATACATAATAAAACAATGTATTTAATTTAATAAAACATTTTATTGACTTTTTAAATAAATAAAACTTAATTACTAAGCGTAATCTTAAAACTAAAACCTCATACGAGTGAATATAAATAAAAAATAATAGTAAAATGCAACCAACATCATATTATTTGACTCGAAATAACGTGTCTACACAACGTTGTTCCAAAAATTATATTTTTATCAAAATATAGTAAATTGTACAAAAATATCATAATGATAGATTATTGTATGACATTACTAGGTCTTACTCAAGCCTAATCTCACTTAGTGTAGTATTACGTCATAGCTTTTCTGACGTCACAGAACACGTATTATCTAGTGACATACGTGAACCTATCCTTCTCTTTCATTTCGCAGCTTTAGATAGAGAGGCGAATATCGTTTTATTTTTCCAACGACAGATAAAAATGTCTGCCAGATTATTGCTACACATTGACCATACAATATCCGAATTAGTTTTATATTCATTTTGTTCTTTAGTGTTACTAAACTAATTCGGATTTGCGGTCAAGTTTACACCAAAAGCGTGTTCCATCGATATGAATTGGCGACTTAATATAGACATTAAGGCACTACAGAGCTAAATAAGCACAGCCCATATGTATAACTAATTTGCAAAAGCACAAGACACAAATTTATTTGAAGTACAAGAGAAAACATATGTCATTCATGACATCCTTCCGAAAAACCCAATACAATTTTATGAACTTAAACTTCACGATAAATATTTAGATCGATGAGTTTCGTTAAAAGGATATTTTGTATGATTTCAGAAAATAGAACAATTTGATAAGAACTTACTAAACTCATAGAAAGAGATCCTTGCAAAAAAATTGTCGGATCAAACATATTTATCATGTTTCACTACGGAAATTTCTTATAAACAAATGAAATCCTCATACATTAATATAATTTGAAAAGAAAAAGATATACAAATAGTCCATAGACCAAAAATCAATCAGAAAAAAAGTATAAGTTTTGAATAATAGTTTGTATAAAAAATAATGAAGCAAATTACAGCAAAATAGTACTAAACTGCATTGAAACACAAGATTCTGTACCGAAACAAAATTCCTTCACCAACTTCGCTCAACACAAAGTAAAGCAACCACGTTCATGTGATGTCAATTATGACAATAATAATAGAATCAATTGAATCATTATTCGAATACACAATTAGGGTAATTCGAATGGAGTTGGCGGCATTTGTTTGAAAAATTGCAAGATGTTTTCTTCTGCACATCGTTAATTCCAAATTAAAAAAAGAAAGCATTTGGACCTCCCTCTCAATGAGACTTAAAACTGAATAGTAGTTGCTTCGTTTTGTATTTACCTTCAACCCATTGTGTAGATTCTATAGATAACTCTCAAAACTTTCAGACTTCAAATTATTGCATTGCAAACTTACACATAGATATCCGAAACACATACTACATAGGAATAATATACATAGAAAATTACGTATTTTCATGTTCTGTTTTAATTACACATTTGGTTCTGAATAACAAGAAAGTTCTCTAAATTATTAACTCCAAACTGCAATTACTATCGCTGGTCTAGTTAAGGAGAAACAACATCCAAAGAAAATATTACAGGTTCTTTATGATGTTTTGTTGTAATCATATAATACCCAAATCATGAGACTAAGAGCCTATTTTTAATCGATTTGGCAGATGAAATAAAAATAGAAAGGAGAAAGTTTGCCTTGATCAATCGAACCTTAGCAGCCAGTACTTGTGTATGTAGTGTCAATAATTAAAATTAGATATATATCACATAAGACTATGTGACTATAATATTTTTGTTATTTCTTACAAAAGTGACTTGAAAAATATAATATTTAAACAAATAGCCCATTTTACTGCAAACATATTGAATGAGCAATACACTTCAATTGCTAAAAACGTGAGCGGTACGAAAAATTTTAACTTTAGTATTTCAATCAATGTTACACTGGCAGTGTTGTTATAAATCATTCAATTCAAATTACTGAATTGATCGAATAATTTCGTATGACTTACATTCGTATGAAACCTTTAATCGAACATAATTTATTTTAGAAATCCCTAATCAATATTAACTCCATCAAAATATATTACCAGAATATGCCAATACAAGAAAGAGGCGAAAAACAGACAAAAATGTTGTAAAAAATATACCCTACACACTCGCCTTACATGAGCAAAACTCTAAGTACAAAAATCACAAAAAAAACATTCACTCCATAGTGTTAAAAACCGTTAGACAGCTTTGGTTTAACACATAAACAACTGTACATATATTCGCAAATTATGATACATAATTTGGCTGAACAATACTATTTTATTTGTCTGTCGAAAAACTTCAATAGTACATACATAATTATTATTGTAAAAAATAAAACGAAAAACAACGAAATCATTGGTTCTGGTTGATTAAGGTGGGCACAGACTTGCGGGATGATTAACTGTTTAATGAACATTAACTGTGTCTACCACTTGACGATTGATATCTTACTTTTATATTATAGTGATCGTCAAAACACGACAATCATGACATTAAGGCACGTTACATGGAAGATGTGGCCTATCGTATACATTATATCAATACAGAGCACTAATTTAACAAGTTAAGATACTAAGAGGGGAAAAGCACTGACGAATGACCACATGACAATGATTACGTTCAGTCGTAGTGAGTTACATTTTGTTATGATATTTGCTGTCTCTTTGCCCTTATTTATGGGACATAACACTTTTTGCACATGTTCGTATACATTAGGATGTGAGAATATAGAATATATTTCTGCGTAATAACGCATCTTAACATTGCATTCCAATGGCGTTCTATTTAAATGGCAAGAAATAGTTACAAAACGTGAAACAGCACTGACAAAAGCATGTTATCATTCGCATTTTTTACCTCTAAAATGTTGCAATTTTACTGGCATATGATAACAAATAACACAATTTTAAGGTCCAGCCTAAATAATATACCATTCCGTATGTCTGTGCCCACCTTTTTAACTATTGTTCATTACCGGGCGATGACCAAGGTTGTGAATATTGCTACTACGGTTGTCCAACTGAAGATGTTCATGGTTGCTGAAGAGGTTTTGGTAACCGATGGCAACCTGATGCTTTTGTGGTGGCAGGTCTTTTCGGTAGTATCGTTGGATGTAATCTCCGTGAAGTGCGGGAAGCTCTGGATTTGGATCGGCTGTGAAAAATAGCAGGCTGTGAGATTTCCATAATCATATTATTATGAATGGGATTTTTACAACACAAGGACTTTAATATTTATATAGTTAGAAGGTGGTAATTGTAGCTATGGTAAAAGTTATTTCATATTGACTTAAAATTATTTGCAACAAATGTAGAATTGAAATAACTAGCTTATTCAAATAGTTTCTTTAAAAGGTCTAAATGCTAAACAAAGTGTGGTTTATTATTTTGTGCTTGTTTTGCTGTAAAATCTTATTTAGTAGATACGTAGTCTGTAAGGGTAAGCATCGAACTATTCTTTCACTAACCAAAGATAAGTTCCTATGAACAGTGTACTGTGGAGAAGTGTATACATTCGCTTTGTTTACGAGTTTTGGACCTCTTACCCCATGCCATAAACATGAATGCAGATATTAAGATCAGAAATACAAAGCAGGAGGCAGTTTTTCTGGTCTAACCAGTTATGCTAAGTACTTAGTAAATTGTAATATATCGCATGTCTGTATGCATAATGACATAGACCGGTTATTTCGCGGCATGCTTGGACCGCTCAATATCAAAAATACCGGTTTGATTGTATTCAATTTTTTTAATTATAACATATAAACAGAGACGTCCATATTATAAAATACAAAATAAAATGTTGAGTTTAGTAAATTCTTTAGCTGTGTTTAATATTTTAAAAGGCAGACTAAAGCAAATCTAAATGCAGCAACTGTTTTTAAAATTGAAATCATTTTCTTAGACTATGCATTACTATATTTTTAAACTTTCGGAAAACTAACTGTAACTTGAGGGACAACAAATATTCAACTAGTTATAGTATTCTTCCCATCTAAGTAAAACCGTTTTCTCATAAGGAACTAGTGACGATTCACAGGGATCTGCAATATTGCGATATGCGAATACTGTCTTAGAAATATGGAATTTATAAAGTTATACGTACCACTCCCCAGCTATCGTTCCGTTTCTTGCAGAAGGTCATGTGCATGCCTTTGTAGAGCGTCTTCTCTATCTGTTCCGTGAGTAAGGTCTCAGCCCACGGCATCTCGTTCAAATGCGCCATGAACGACTTGTTGCGGAATTCTGAAGGCTCCCAGATTACTAGCTCCTCTGGAAAGCGATAAATTAAATATTTTTAGTTTGGAAGTTTTAATTAGGATAAAATATATATAGTTATAATAGTAATAGTTATAATTCGTTAACATCGAATACGCTTTTGCATAGGCTAGTTTATAGGGAGGACTTCATACCATTAAAATAAATGACACAGATAAACAATAAAATTACTTTTGCATCAAACAAAGCACGACAAGTTGGAATCGAACCAAAAATGTTGTTTATTTTAACAAAAGTAGCGACAGAGCAATACTGGAGAAATGATAGGCACAACCAATAGTGAGAAAGCAAAGAGGAGGCTGTGGGATATATTAAAAACTATTTTAAAACCAAAATTTTATTGTAGACCCGTTGCAATACACATACATACATACATACATAGACTCACGCCTGTTTCCCCGAAGGGGTAGGCAGAGGCATATTAAACGCCCACTTTTCGCCAGTGTTTTGATCCCACGTAATAGGTGGCGAGCCTATTGCCGCTTATCGGGATATTTTGTTTGCCGTCGCCTCGTCCGTTGATCGGCAGGTGCACCACTTGCAGGTGAGGTTGGCTTGGGACCCTAAGTTCTTGGTGGGAACCCTATGCACCCATTGCAATACTCTTCGTTATTATAGACAATTTGTTTGGAATTGTTCCAACACACATACTCTCACACATTTCATCATCAAATCGAATTTCTCAGTGCACGGTCAGCTTTAGGACACAACTATAACTAATTTGGCAAGATAAATAAAGTCTTGTAATAATCAACTTACTCATAAGTCCAACGCCTTGGTCGTCTCCCTGCAGGCCTTGTTCCGCGGTATCGTTCACACTGTATTCTACGTGTTCAGGCGCCATTGGTAAGTTCTCGATGTTGCTACTGCAATGTACACATTATAATAGCTTAGAAATATAGCCTGCTATAAAATAACAGTGGTCCATTCAGAATTTTGGTTTGTGGGAGGCATATTTTGGTGTTGACTTGTCCCTTGAGGTTAGAGTTTTTAAAGGTACCTAAACACTAACAAGTTATTTGTTCTGTGATGTCTTAGATGCTTTTGGGAAACATTGGCTTGCATGTGGCCAGTAATGAGAACAAAAATTATGAAATGTTTCATAAAAATCCGTGCAATAGATTTGCATGAAAGAGTACAAACATCCATCCATCCATCTGACCTCAAAAACTTTCACTTTTGTAATAGTTTTAAAATTATTATGTTAAGATTTGGACAACATACCTTGAAGACAAGAAGTAGTTCTCAATCTGCATGAATGTGAGACCGTAGAACTCTTTAACGCCGAATGTTTCGAAGAACTCTTTGACCGGAGTCATGGAGTAGCAGCCGGCGAGCTCCGTTCGAGGGTAGTACAGGATGAAAGATAGGCACATTTCCTGGCAAAAGAGACAGTAATATTAAACACTATAGAGCACATTAAAATCCTACTATTGTGTCCTAGGACAACTCACACACAGTCATCTGATTCCAAACTTGGCAGAGCTTCTGTAGCGATCACTTAGCCTGATATCATAATATGACATACGTTCCTTCCCCTTCGGGAAACAGGCGTGAGTCTATGTATGTATGTATATAATAATTATGACATAGGTACTTATTTTGAAACAGGTAAATACAGGTGCATATTATTGTTACGTTTGTAGGTGTTACTTTGTAACATGAGTGAATAAATTAATTTAAAATATATAAAGTAGTTTTCGTGCTCATCACACAAAGATTTATTCTGACTGGGAATCAAACTCACATATTTTACATTTACATTCTATAAACACAAGGGTAGTGTTACTCCTTCATACCTGCTTTGCCGAATATCCTCCTAAGATAGGTTTGTCCTTCGATGTACTGTCGTAAGTGCATTCCGTTATCAGCGTGTCTCCTCTCATGAATTTTCTACCACGAGGAACAATGCGAGACTGTTGGTAATGGGAGTCGTAAAAGTTTTCCTGCAACAAAATACAAATTCTGTTAAGCGCCATCTATCTATTTCATCTAGAATAACTATGGTAGGTATGTTGTTGAGGCTGCCATCTAGTGTATTTTTTGGAACTTTTGGTAATGTAAGCTTTGTATTTAGTGGCAGTTATGCACGCTAGATGTAAGTAATATGATATTTTAGATGTTTTACTCTGCATAATGATTTTACCTCTGATATTCTGGGGAGTTCCTGTGTTCCTCTTACATGCTTCAGTGCAATCTTCCTCGCAGACCCATGCGCGTGGAGAAGAACCGACACAATATTAACACCGTCTTCGGGTAGAGTCTGTAACACAGAAATGTGTATGAGTTTAGGCTGAAGAGGCTATAGAATAGATAAATCTAATAATAAAATCTTATCTTCTTATCTCATACTAAGTTTAGTAGGTTGAAATTGGCGAGCGTCGAAGCACAAATCCAGTCCTGAGATCCCCGCTAATAGTAGTAGCGCGACGTGCTTCGACTACACATCAAAGGTACGATCTCTGGTACGATATACCTTTGATGAGTAGTTGACGATACCCAAACTGTCTGGTACTTAGATACTGATAAATAAGTACGTATCTCCTATGTCACTCAGATTTACAAACCTCAAGAGTCGTGCTGTCTAGCGGTTCTTGTGCACAATTTGATACCCATCTAGTACTTATTAGATAAATAATTACGTACCTCATAAGTATTCTCAGACCTACCCTAACAGGTATTTTGCCTTGCGGTTCTCATTTAAAGCTTGATACCTAAACTATCTAGTACTTAGAAACTGAGAAAAGTCCATACCTCCTGAGTACATTCAGTGCTGCATATACCGACGGTGCGGTACTCCTTCTGTTTGGGCGGTATCACGTGTAAGGCCGATACTCCGATCCCGGCTACTAAGAGCGCTGCGTCGTGTTGCCGTACTGCCGATGTGTAGTGGATACGGATGCCGGAACTGTCCAGTACTGGGATAAAAATAGTGGGATTAAGTATAGGTTAATATTATAAGGCAAGGTAAGGAAGATTTTAATATTTTTTGATACATCGATATCGACAAACGGATATTTAAATTAATTTTCTTTTTATGTATTCTTGATAGATCTAAGAATAAATCGTAGGCTATTTTTTTTATACCCCTAAGTGATAAATCTCCAGATAACCGTATTTCAAGTGTATAATAGTTAATAACATCAAGTCATAAAAAACCCTTTTTAAAATGTTTGTCTGACAACTTGTTTAAAATGGTAATCTCAGGAATAGCTTAACCGATATTTATAGTACATTCACTGGACTATGTCTTTAAAAAGTCTGAAAGAGGACTTTGGAGGCCTACATAATAATATAGGCTGTAATTTAACCCGGTAGATGGCGCTGCTGTCGAGATAACGAAAATAACGTAGGTGCAACCGCAGACAACAGCTAGTCCCACATAAGCAAGCTTTAAAACCGTATATTAAACTAAAAAGTCCTAGTTAACTACTATCAAAGAATACAACCTCTTCAGCTTTATATTAGCAGATTAGGTAGGAAACTAGAAACCTAGCAATATTAGCATTATAATAAGTAAACATTCTCACCTTTGTGCAGCGCCTGATTATCATAATGAACTTCAAGCATGTAGTAAGATACTCCTCCTTTCTCGCCGAGAGGTATGCCGACGTTTTCCGGCAGAAATTCACCTGAAATTATTTACACAATTAATTAACTCCAACACAGTTACAAGTTTATTTGCCTTAACATTCTGCCGGGAATTGTAAGGAATATTGTGAGTTCATTTGTTGTTAAGTTTTTGTTTGGTGAAACAAAATTATTTTGTTAGCTCCTTCGCTTTAATAAAAACTAGGGGAAGATATGGGTAGTGCCGTGCACTTGTCCATTTGATCTCAATGGTAGCTAGTAAGAGCTATTTTGTGAAAAATAAATACCACAAAATCTAACTACCTAAAAAAAATTTTGCAACGTAGCTATTTCACTAGGAATAAAAATTCTTTCCTCGTCCTTAAAAAAATACTTCCTGGTAAATGTACCTATAATATAAACCTACTACATATAATATAACAAAAAAAAACGGCGATAGCCGAGTGGTGTACGTAATGGACTGCCGAGACGATGGTCGCGTAGGAAGAATGCCTCTGACACAGGGTACTTTAAAAACAGTCTTTTTTTTTTGTCAACAGACACAAGATTGATCACAGAAGTCCTGTGTGGGAATCGAAACCACAACACGCGACATTTGCAGTGGCAGCAAGGTGACAACTTAAACACTACGTCTTACATGCAGTCGCAAGTCTTCAGTAGTATCCTGAATATTTACACAATAAGCTATCCAAGCCTCAAAATAATTGCAATTGGAATTATATTAAGTACTAGCTTTTGCCCGCGGCTTCGCACGCGTCAAATTCGGGGTAACACATATCTACTTTCAGTCTCAAGATGTGTAAAGACACTCCTGATTATTCTAAAGAGTCAGAAGCTCAATAGGGTACAAAGTAACTCTGTCAATATCCATGACAAATTAATGTCAAAGCCATGTTTCAATACATGTCCAATATAATATATCTATAAACACTTGCGCATTTATAATTTTAGTAGGTAGAGAAAATCGTTTCAGCCGTTTGAGCGCAGTATATAATTATTAGTTTAGATAATTATCTGAACAATATGTAATCACCGTGCACAATATGACAATATGACAATAATATATGTATGATGTGACAGTACTGACAGATAGCACATGCGCAGCACTCAATTATTCGCGCATGCGTTCTTACTTCCAAGAGGAATATTTCTGCCGTACAAACTTCTATCCTCCCTACAATCCCTCCATGTTTAATTTTTGCAACTTATGGTAGCCTATGTCCGTCTCCATGGTGTAATATATCTCTATATTTAATTTCAAAAAAATCGGTTCAGCCGTTTTCGCGTGAAAACGGAACATACATACACACTTTCGAATTTATAATATTAAGTAGGGAAGTAGGGATAGTAGGGATATCATTACAGACTTTCTTTATACACAACATTATATACCACCTTCATATACCTAGAACATATAAATTATTTTTACTGCTTACTCGTGAACATGCCACATATAACTGACCCGGTGAAAAACAACATGTTCGGGGGTCGATGCCAGCTGTTTCAAGTCTGTCCCTGCGATATATTTTGAAAATACACACAGGGCTACGAATATCCAGCTCTACCGAAAGTAAGATAGCCCCGTTGAGTTATTCAAGAGGTATCTGAATTCAGGCCTCGGTCTCCCAACCACGGATTCCCACGTGCGTGAGATGTGGGAATTTGGGAATAATGAGGCACCTGTATAAGTACAGAACACGAACGAACGAAAGAAATCAAAGAAACACATCCACATTCATTATTCAAAAGAAACTACTAAGACACCAATCCGACGAAAACGAAAGAAAATTAACCAAGAACCTCATCAATCCACGGAGAATCTTAACACCGCCATTCAGAAAACGCCATCGATGTTTACATATACAAACCGACCGAGATAGAAAATAATATGGACTAATCGACAATTTACTGAAAAAAGGATCTAAAGTCATTGTTTTTATCATTTAAAATAAAATGAAATAATTAAGTAACTATTATAAAAACATAATAATTTGAAATAAATGAGATTGACCGTTTAAATTAAGTGGACATTGTAATAAATTTTGACACAGAGACCTTTTGTTTATGAACGTGCCAAATATTATACTCTATTATTTTTAAATAACAGAAAGATAATTATTGTCTTTTTTGCAAGAAACATTTATTTTGCTAGAAAATTATTTGAAAATAGTGACATCTATCGGTCGGAAGGATAACTATAAATATCCTCGTTTTCAGTAATTTATTTATCGAAAATACGTAAAAATATACTGACGAAATTAAGAATAGCCTCCTTTTTTAAAGTCGGGTAAATAGCCGTAAAACATTTTGAAGGTACCTATTTAGACTAACTATACTTTTACTAACAAACTTATTATGATCATAGATGGCACCACATATATATCCAGTTTAGGATGATCCCTGTTTAGTTCGGGACTACGTACAAAGGAGAGGTCAAGCTGTACACCGAAAACCACTCAACCGATTGTGATGTAACATATACTATTTTATAGGTTTGAGTATCCTTTGTACATGATTGTAAGTTTTATTGAAATCAATTTCGCCATTTTAGAGATCTTTAGCAACATAGGGAAAGACGTCGGACAGATAGACAGACAGACATAAATTCTAAAAATTATCAAGTATTGCTTTTTAGCATTTTCCTAGATTTTTTAGCTAATTTTCGTCAAAATATCTTTAATGTACAGACTTTTTCACCTCTACAGCTTTATTATAGTATAGATAATCATAGTTCATTTTCTCACCTTGCGACCCCACAGCCCACGCCGCGATCGGAGTAGCACAAGTGGCCCAAGCGCTTGGCCTATTTGGTCCAAAGTACCCAATGCCCTCCGTCCAACTGTTCCACAAATGTTTGTCATCATCTTCAGCGCATTCGTACAAAACCATATGATGGACAGGTGATTGGCTATTGGGCACATGGACTGGGACGTTGTTGCGGACTGGCCGACTGTCGATCAAAGGTTCGTAGCCAATTATGTGATGTTTTGTAGGTAGATCGGGCACTTTGAAGATCTTGCACCAGAATAGCGTGGCCATTACTTGGGGAATTTGGATCTGGAAAGCAAATGAGGGGTTTTAAACATTGGGGCGACAGCTGGAATAATACATGTCTATATTGTGTATAATTGTCTTTCGGGATGTATACCAAATAACGGTTGTACCAACGTCTTTCGAACATCTTCTATTTCACAGTACTGCCGCGATCGTAGTGTTTGCAAGAGTGACGAAATGTCTGATACTCGAAACTAAGGTACGTAACATTTATCCCGAATAACAATAGTTAATGAGAAGTTTAAATTCATAATAAGGTATTTTTTTCTTCAAGGGCATCCGTCAGAACTCATGAAGAAGCTTCAAATATGTATTTCTTAATTATGCCATAGAAGATAGTATAATCTGCGATATAGTTTTATATCTAAGAGCAGTACCTACCTACTATTCTTAATTACTTCGACGTATTATTATAAATACACTAGCTGACCCGGCAAACGTTGTTTTGCAATTTTTTTTTTTTTGAAAAATAGATGTTGACCGATTCTCATAGATACCGGATAAGCACAAAAAATTTCATCAAAATCGGTCAAGCCGTTTCGGAGGAGTATGGGAACGAAAACTGTGACACGAGAATTTTATATATTAGATAGAATTTCGATCCTAACATCACGTTAGGAGATATTTCCTTAATCGAATCACCAGTGAGCGCCCGAGTAAGGTCCACGCCTACCAGAGACTATAATAAAATCACTCAGCCATAGATAAAGGTTCAACTTTTATGAGTTTGAAACACGAACACTGGAATAGACAATATAACATTTTCGTACTGGTTCTATAATCTAATCTTGTTATCTTAATACAAATAGACATAAAAGATAATTCGCACGGATTAAAAGAATGATGTGCCGTGCGAATTTTTATTTAATGTTTGTATAAATATTGTTTTAATTGGGTCACATGTCTGTATTTACGGTAGAAAAAACAAGGCTTCTTAAGCTGCTTAAAAGAATCACTACGTTTAGCGCAGATGGCGTAACAAGCAAATGCGAAACATTAGTCTGGTTTCATAGTCAACTAATATTGACATATCGCGCAGGCAAAGCTGCAACGAAAGCTCATCATCGTCATCAGCCTTGTTTTGAACTGTCCCAGAAAGGTGAAGGAAAATAAGATGAGTAAACATGCATGTCTCAGAGATCTTAAACGGTCTGGCCCTAGGGTTGCCAGTTCTCCGGGATTTCCGGGATTGTCCCGGAATTAGGCGTCTTGTCCAGTGTCCAGTAATTTTACGTTGCCGTCCCGGAATTCGAAAATATTAGTTTTTTCACAAAGTTACGATACTCCGGTTGCAAAAAACAAACCGTTTCAAACCAATTATTTCCAAGTATTAAAACAATCCCGAAAGTCCCGACCCGCATTATTATCTATGTATAAAAGATCTATTTCTAAGTTACTTTTTAAAACACTAGCCAATACAGGGGGGGGGGGTGTAATTGTCCCGGAAATGATACGGCCGTATCTGGCAACCCTATCTGGCCCAAACCGTTTAAGATCTCTGAGACATGCATGTATACTCATCAAATTTTCCTTCACCTTAGCAAGCGATATTTAATTATGTATTTACGCAAGTAATTTCGAAAAGTCATAGCCTACGTAGCAGTCTGTTAGTCTTTCCACGAGGCGAGTCTGTCTGAACAAACGTGATAAACTTATATAGTACCGATCTTCATCATTTTTACCAAAATATAATGTGATTCCAGAGGAAGGCTTAAGTGTATAATTAACGCAAGTGGAACTACGGAATAAGTCTATTAAAATATATATACTTACGTCTGTAAGCCTGACATCCCAATGCATGAGTGGTATCGACTCGGGCTTGGATACCGGCTGCAGTAGCCGAAGAGGTCTTGATCCACTCTTCACGTGTTGAGGTAGCTGCCCATCCGAACCTTCGGGACCTAGCGCCCATAGGATCTGGGTTGTGTCGTCCTACAAGGTGAATGTGAGGGTTAAACCAAAACGTAGAATTATGCACGTGTATTATATAAGTAACGTGGTATCAAGGGGTCAAGCGCTGGCCGAAGATAGAACTTCATGGCTGCACCGACAAAAAAACAAATTGAAAAAAAAAGTGTGACGATGATCACTTTGAGTATGAAATTAGCATGTACAAGCTAAAAATGAGAACTGAATCAGATGTTTTCCTTTACTGAAAGATAGTGCCCGCTTAAAAATATATCCCTATCCCAAGCATTCAAATAAAAGACACCAAACTCGAAGCAGTATGTGTGAATCTCACAAAATGGTGTTGTAAATAACAACTTATTAATTTCATTCTATACATCAAAATCCGCAGACGAAAGAGCAATTTCAATCGGCAATACTACATATGGGTACTTCTGTCTATGGCTTCCATGATGTATAAACTACTTATTTGTTTGCCTGCATCGTTCCTCTGGAGCGTACAGAATGTTATATTACATGCACCCAGTCTTTCCTTATAACGCATACTTTTGCATGCTCAAGTAACTTTAACATGACTATTTGTATTGGAGGGCTGTGTTCAATATCCTTCGCTTATCATTCGTTGTGAAAGAATAGCTTCCTTAGTATGGCTACGCTGAGCTGTTTACAAAATTAGCATATTATGTAGGTATCGTCTCGTTGAAGGAAATGTATGGAATATTAATATCTTATGAGATTGTCGTGTCCACAGCTGAATAGTAAGTTTATTGGTATTTTCGGCAAACAGTTTTTGCGTGTGTAGATTACCAGTATTTGCCCTGCCTGTAGAATTCTGCTGCGGACTTTTTCCAGCACCTTTCCTCTCTTTTGTTTCTGAATTAAAACAATGCTACGAAGACTGTTAGCCTCAGGTAACTTCAAGGACATAACGAAATGAAAAGAAATGTTCTGTGAACAGTCTCAGATTAAGAGATTCGATTGATCCTACCCTTGCTTTAAAATCCTTGGAAGACTCAACCATCCAAAGAATCTGTATTAATAGCTAATGTATTATCTTCTGGTAACAGTAAAGTACTTACTCCAATAACAAAGTCCTGTTTATCACAAGTGTCGAGCTGTCTCCTAAACTCCACAGTGGTGTGAGTGTCATTCTGGTAGCCAGATATGAGCTCGTAGTTCTGAACGTCGTCGGCTACAGCTTTGTCTTCGAACTCGGGGCCGTGGCAGTCCTGGAACAATAATAATATGGGTTACTATGAGATGGCAAGAGCAATTGGAACAAAAATGCGTCCAGCAATACATCTCTCACGGCTTTTTCAGCCATATCATGAAACTTTATAACAAGGCTTTATTAACCGTAATACCTGTATTTTTTAAACCGTTTTAAATATAAGCTAATATACAATAAAATCCCTACATACTGCAGACGTAATATATGAAATATTAAAATGGCGCAAAAGCAGTCGAACCTAAACCCAGACCAATTTTTTTTTTGTATCATAATTATAGATTTGTCTTGTCTGGATATCGAACACGCACAGGTCTTTTTGAGTCACGCATAAGTTATACATATGTTTACTTTTATTTAAAATAATTAAACTAGCATCTATAACAAAACTTGATAACAGAAAAATAAGTGAACATTTAGTCATCAACCATATGTTATTAAAACTTTTATCAATATTACTATCGAATTTGTGCCATATGGTGAAATTTGTACAAAAAAAACATATCAACAGAAATGCACCATGTCTAGATAAGATCTCGCGCCTCTCTTTTTTACTAAAGACATACATACATACATAGGTCTCACGCCTATATCTCCGAAGAGGTAGGCAGAGGTATATTGCTACACCCACTTTTCGGCAGATTTATTTTAGGTCCCAAGTAATAGGGGGCGAGCCTATTGCCGTACCGGGCACATTTCCAGACTCCGTGCTGCTACCGAGAATTTCCTATCGGAAAATCCCAATAACACTTTGCCCGACCCGGGGATCGAACCCGAGACCTCCCAATCCCACGCGCACATTTATGCTGTGAGACCAACGAGGCAGTCCATCTTTTTACCCGACTGCGCGACGCAAAGGAGGGTAATGTGTTTATCAGTCTATGTATGTATGTATGTATGTATGTTTGTTTCTATGTGGCGTTCTAGAGACCAAATGCGTAGGCCGATTTTGATGATTCTTACGTCAATCGATTCGTCTTAACCTTGCGAGTGTCACTAAAGACATGACAGTTATCAAAATTCACCACAGCGTCAACCAGACGCCATATTGTCAAAATGAAAAAAAAAAATGTCGATGAACTATGTCATGTGGGGTGTCGTTGAATAGGTATTTTAAAATTATCTTTAGGTTCCTTTTATCATTTTTCATTTAAAATAATAGTTTAGGATATATAACGATTTAAACTTGTTTAACAAAACAATCATTCTCGCTAATGTTGTTACTTATTGATTTAAGTGATTACTTCAAGTATAAACGTTAAACAAACAAAAAAGCAGTGAATAACTAAAAAGTATAAAATAAATAAAAAATTAAAGAAAAACAAAAAACCCGACTGCGTAAAAAATAATTTAAAAAAATACGTGACAAAAATAACTTAAATAAAAACTAAAAAGAAAGAAACAAGGCTAGTAGTTTAGAATTCTAATGCAGAACAGAACGACTCACAGTCGGGGCCCTTTGGAAACATTTGATTAGTAAAATTTGAATGGGCCCCGACTGTGAGTCGTTCTGTTCTGAATTAGAATTCTAAACTACTAGCCTTGTTTCTTTCTTTTTAGTTTTTATTTAAGTTATTTTTGTCACGTATTTTTTTAAATTATTTTTTACGCAGTCGGGTTTTTTGTTTTTCTTTAATTTTTTATTTACTAAAGAGTTATAGAAATACAATTTAATTATCATCGTCTTATCGTTATCCTGGTTGCATCCCTGACTTTTTACCCGACTGCGCGACGCAAAGGAGGGTAATGTGTTTATCAGTCTATGTATGTATGTATGTATGTATGTATGTTTGTTTCTATGTGGCGTTCTAGAGACCAAATGCGTTGGCCGATTTTGATGATTCTTACGTCAATCGATTCGTCTTAACCTTGCGAGTGTCACTAAAGACATGACAGTTATCAAAATTCACCACAGCGTCAACCAGACGCCATATTGTCAAAATGAAAAAAAAATATGTCGATGAACTATGTCATGTGGGGTGTCGTTGAATAGGCATTTTAAAATCATATTTAGGTTTCTTTTACCATTTTTCATTTAAAATAATAGTTTAGGAGATATAACGATGTAAAGTTGTTTAACAAAAAAAAATCTCGCTAATTTTCTTACTTATTGATTTAAGTTTTTATTTCAAGTATAAACGATATACAAACACTTGATTGCGAAATTACCATCTTATAACGAAGTCAATGAATCGCAACTAAAAAGTATAAAATAAAAAAAATAATTTAAAGAAAAACGAAAAACCCGACTGCATAAAAACTAAAAAGAAAGAAACAAGCCCAGTAGTTTAGAATTCTTAGAATGACCCACAGTCGGGGCCCCCTTGGGAAGATTTGAATGTGCCCCGACTGTGAGTCGTTCTGTTCTGCATATTACTTAACAGAATTCTAAACTACTGGGCTTGTTTCTTTCTTTTTAGTTTTTATGCAGTCGGGTTTTTCGTTTTTCTTTAAATTATTTTTTTTGTTGTGTTTGTTTTTCGTTTTTTTGTCTTGGAGCTTGGAGTCCGTTTAGTGCTTTAGCCAGATTTGGCAGAATGTAAGCTTGTCCACAGAGAGACCGCTATCTGACGTCCGCCGACCATGAAGTATCATGCCACCCATAGGGATTGTCCCCAAGGTGGCATGATATTTTATGTTTTAACCTCTTGTATGCCGGAATACCAGACACAATTAAAAAGCTATTGTGTCTCGCGTAGATCTGCGTTCCGGCATACAAAGGGTTAAACCAGTGTCAGTAAAACTACGCATAAACTTTGTAAAACAAGTCTTTGTTTCTGTTGCTTTCTAGTTTCATCAGAGAAATCAAGAGAACTTTTAGTTTAATAGTGCGCGCATTGTGTTAATATTTATGCGGGTTCTTGATATAAACGATATTAAATTATTACTAGCTAAAAATCACTATGCAGTAGCAAAATATCCGCACCTATTTCAGCTTAGAACTAAATTATGCATACCTAGAATTCCACGTTAAATTATTTATATTATGCTGTCGCATAATTGCCTATTCCGAGCCTACCAATTTAGGAGGGAAACTGAATATAAATAACAAAACAGTAACTTGGCAACGTTTACAGAAACACGTTCTATATCTGCCAGCGGTTTACAAGATATTATAATACGAAGACTCATAGCATGCAAGCTATGCGTCTCTTCTCCTTTTCAATTTGTATTGAAAACAGTAAATCACCATCTGGTTTATAGACTGTTGACCTATCACAGATATACCCAACCCTTCGCGAGAGCGCGACTCAAACATTGGGTGTCTAAGTATCCACTGCTTGCGACCGTCTTGAAGATCTATTAGGTACAGCCGTTACGAAGAGACAGTATCCGTAAATCCACAGAATCTCCTCAGAAGTCTCCACAGAATATACGGTCAGATGGCAGTTGGTGTGTTGCAAAGCTAAATTCTTTAATCTAGTAATACTACTACTTTAGTTTGAGACCAGACTCTAGCGAACTCGCGATAACTATAGAACAGGGTAAAAATTGAAAATGCGAAGGTGATGCTAATACATACCAAGATAAATATACCTTAAAACAGGATCATTGATCCAGATTCTATTTCAAATTTACCGTCTACAATAGTCTACATGTGACTCGATATAAAAACAAACTAAAGAAATAAAAAACTAAACTAACTTTAATGTGATTGCAACCGCCTTGATCTTGCGCGCAATTAGTCCTTATAAGAATTAGTGTACTCGTTTTTAGTTTTTATTGCCTTATTAGATTTTAGTAGATAATTAAATAGATAACGAAACCGTTTAGGTAAAATCAGTTTCGTAATAAGTAGTAATTTAAGTAGAGTAATTTTTTTATGGAACTTTTTAGCAATGTCGTCGATCCCGGATGTTCAGAATATGTGGTACTGTCGACCCTAGACCATAAATCGTGGCTAAAGTATTTAAAAACTTTCTTTATAAAGCACTTGGAGAAACATCTGCGCATTTCAGTAAGAAGAAGGGAGCAAGCTAATAAAAAGTTAAATTTGGAACATGTGATATTACATTCAATTCCGGATTTCACGCATTTTTGGACGAAAGTAATGGCATGTTTAAGATGGTTTGAAATTGGAACAACATTTTTTTTTTTATGTTACTTGGCGATTATTACTAATGCAGGCTGGTGATAAAAGTTTGCGAATAATGTGTAAAATAACTGAGGCAGGTTGTGGCTCAGGTGTAGCTTATAATTATTATGCTCGTGCACACACATATACATATGCAGTGTGTAGTGCAATGACTGACTCGCACCTTGCAAGCTTGTTGTGATCAGCTGATGCGCATATTTTTCTCGTCACAAAAGGAAATAGTACTTAATCCTTTTATCTGTAGGTACATTTTGATACCATGAATTGACTTATTTTGAACTTGATCATGATTACTGTGAAGTCGTTCGTTTCAAAAGAATCTAAGTACATTCTACTTTACCTAATCTTTAGCTACATCTGAGACTTTGAACCATATTATCCACTTAGTTAAGTTACAAAAATGTAGTACAATATTACTAAGTTTGCTTCATTAGTATTCTTGTCTTTCTTGTTTCGTGAAAAATCTCCAGAAAGTTCCAAATCTAATCTACGATTCCATAAAACGTCCGTTTTAAGACGTCAACCGCTCTAGGGAATACATTCCAGAACGAGCGTTCTCTTTTTGAAAATTATAAAACAGTTTCCTTTTATTTAACTGAAAGTGGCATCAGCTGATTCTTAAAGATATAGAAGCTATAGAGTTATAGATGCATCCTTTGTCATCTTCAAGCCAGCTGTACAAGACAAATATAATAGTATACTATTAGGAATACTTTTTTCTTCGGCAGATGTTAACGCACGTGCCCCGCCGTATGTTCCATCACCTGGCTCCGTTTGTAATGATAGGGGGAGATACATATGCCAAATGGCAGAATTATCTGTTTTTGTTATCTGACCTTTGATGTGAGCGTGTTGAGGAATGCGTGTGGCTTAGTTTAATTGTGTTGTGTCAAAGTTAAATGATGTAGTCATCCGTCTTTGGAGACAGTTATGTATGGAGCTTGTTAGAGTAGTGAATGTATGGCTGCAAATTTCCTATGTGTGTTAGTGTGTGTACTATGTATTCATAAGTATATGCCGTACATTGCCAATGTTGCCATCTTTTAAGATCTAGAAATGTTATAAATACAAGTTTTGTATTATAAAAGCGCTTGATTGCAAGCGTGTATAGGTAATTAGTGCCCCAAGGAGTCAAGCTAAATGTTATTTTCTTGCCCAATAGTACTAAATCTAGCTGCGTTCCAGCGTTACTTGTCAACTAAACCGATTATAATAAAATTTCCAATGAAAGTAATCCATATAAATCTGCAAGTTAATAAATGTACCAAGGGGTTCAAATATTAAATACCAGTAGCTCCATTATTCCTATCAACCTTTTACCCACTCCCGGTCTTGAGTGTCTTGGCATTACCATAATCGCTGGCGAGGTCAGACTTTAAAACAACGAACTCTCAAATAAGAATTGCGAAGGCGCCAACAATGCCTTTAGAAATTTAAAACAATAAGTAATTATTCCATTTTTAAACTTTTATGTTTAATATAATTCGCCACTTGACATAGAAGGTAGATAATAAAAAAATAAGGCCATTTTTATGAGTAGGTACGCCAAAAACTTCTATTGTGATATTTAAAAGTAGGATTATTAAAAATAAAATTATATTTTTCAATAGATAAACATCACAGTCATAACAATATTTTCTTGGAAACATACTTCGACTTTAAAAAGCAATATTCTTTTTTTAAAGGACCAAGTATTTTGTAAACTAAATCTTGGTCGCAGAACGTAGTCACGGCAATGGTAGTGTGCTCTTAAAACTAAACTTTGACAACTAAAATTCCAGAAAAGCAAATATAAAAACTTAATGCCAAGCATATTCGTGTAAAGTCTAACTATCCTATTTTATAACAGGTAGTGAATGTTCTGAGCGAAACAGGATTTTGCATGGATTCGACGATTCGAGTCAGCCGGCATCCATTCCCACGGTCGACGGCTAAAATATATACTTACGTATAGCTTGTTTAATTGTACGGATTTTTATTACGCGGCTTTGTCGCAGAGATCTTTTACTCACACGTACTCAAGTAATTCCGGGAAGTGCAATATTAAGACACCTGATTGACTAGTGTCAGAAATTACGCTGAATTCCTACTGGTGTCCTATTTTCAAATCTTGCAATATAGGTAACATAATATTATAATCGTATCAATGCCTCTTTCTTCCCGTAGGAACAAGATTGCGCTGATAGTCAGAGGCGATCGTAAGTTAAGTACCAATTCAAATAAAAGAGGTTTACTTACTTATTTTTGAAAAATCTATGTCTAGTCTGTAATAGAATCGTCCCTTTATAACGTCGATATGACAAAAATTGTCTACGTTCGTGCTGATGAATATTTGCTAACAAAATAGTGACCACAATAAAGCTTACTCATCTTGTCATAGCAATAATGCTATGGATTTTCCATGGGTGATGTACTATCGCACGATCGCAAAGCTTTAGTCACAGTGCTGCCGCCACACATTATACCAGCTATCACGTCCACAAAACAGTTCGGAATCAACATTAACAGTGTATGCAAAATTGACATATTGTCGCGAGTCACGATCCACAAGTAACATGTACAGAAATATAATGAGCCCACAAAATGATAGTCGACTATCAAACGGGTCGGCGTTACGCAATAAAGCGTCATTCTATTGTGAGATTTTATACCCAAGTTCAAACGGAAGCATTAAAATTCTTTCTACGTTCACACAAAAGAATAAAGTTTTGAGAATCGCAATGATGTTGGCGCATGAGAATTGAAACACAATGGGAGCAGCGCAGGGCTGTCCACTACCTCAATGTAGACAGCAATCATTCACTTAGAGACAGCTGCCGCGCTTTAAAATGACACACACATTTTTTGGAAATTCAACGCTGTTTTAAACCATCAAAGCGTCCGAGCGTTATCCCAGATACATTTAAGACTTTCACCTTTTGCCCGGGGTCCGTCTTCTAGACAAACCATATTTTACAGTATATATTATACAGCTTTTTAATAGAATCTGGAAACAGGCACTGTTATAAACCAATATTGGCATCTAAATTTGCTTAGCAATTGAATCACTTTTCAGAACTTAACTGACGCTCATGAACTAAGTTATGACGCAGTGAAGGCATATCGCTCACGCATACGTGGAATAAACTATTGTAATGATATTAATACACGGAATCACGAAATACACCAACGAGTTAGTGAATGAGTTACTCGAACCAAAGAACAAAGAACACAACAAGCCGTAGATAAAGAACCCACAAGGGATCACTAAGCGCAAATCAATAACTTATTTATACACGATAAGTGATATGATAACTTATGTTTATGGAAACTAAACCGTAAATGGTAATAAGCATAAATTATAAATATACTGCATAAAGTAACAGGAGCAAATATCCATCTGTATGTCTTTGTGACTCCTAAAAGTATTTTAAAATCTAGATTTAACTCGTACGATCGAGGTTACAAAAGAATCGCCCAGAAATTAAAATGAGCAACGACTCATTGATTAAAAATCGAGAGCAGAACCATATAATTATGACTACAGAATATTCTGCCCTAAAACTTAATTTTGTCATAAAGATATAAATCAGCTGAATTCTTAAAGGTTATCCAGCAAAACTATCAATAGATACTGTGTGTTTCCTTAGTACTGATCATTCCAATTAGTACTCTCACTAATAAGTAAGACGGAGTACAAGCATCTTTGCACTTCCACACGGTATTATTCAAAGCTGCAAACAAAACGATGCACCGTGTTTGTACATAAAGTTCAGTAGCATTAAGTTGCATACTCAAAGGATTACCATACAGTTTCCTTTAGTTTCAAATGACAACCTTAAACAAATGTCGACACTTCGCGAATCTGTGAAATCGATACTTCATGGGAATATCGCCTTTCTTTATCAGCAATAAGGGTTAAATAGCAATCAATGCTAACTACCTGGTTGGTTGGAGAATGGAATGTGATTTTGGCATGGCGTTTTGCGCAAGGATAGTAATGCATCTGTATAATATGACTGGTTCCGATAGGGATCTTTGTGGGAAGAATTCGCAATGGTGTACTGGTAAATGTTTTGATTTTGTACTTATCCGTATTAGGTAATGCTGGTTTGTGAGATTTCAAAACTGTTTTGTAATCCAGGAATGATTTAAATGCACAGATGGATCGGTTGTACAATTTCTACGAATCGTTCGGTGGCGTTGGTGGTTTTGGCGTGGATAAAAAGGTAATGTCTATGCATTATTTGTTGTTATTTTTTTTTCAACAGATGCTTCTGAAAAACGTAAATTTTTATGTAGACTTAAGTTAAATAATTTGAATCTATTCTATACAATACTTTCAAACTTTTGCGATTCGTCTATTACACATACTCAGTGTCTGAGACATCCCGAGACCCCGGCTGATGTAGTGCGTGCCAAAACGTCGGATCGGGTAGATATTCTGCCTTTATTTTTTAAATAATTACCTACACGATTAAATCCAATACTATTAAGCATATAGCGAAAAGTACGCGCATTGTAAATTTGTACAAACATCGTGGCATAATGGATAACAAATCAGACCGTTTTGTACTGAACGTAAAGACCTAATCTCAAAAGGTGGTAATCTCAATCGTAAATCTTGTATTGAAAGAAAGGTAGTGTATTTAAGTACCTGGTAATAAAATTTGCTAGGTGAACCTTTTCAACGCTTGGTTTGGGCCTTTAGTCTTGAGCTACATTCAACGGTCATTTAGTCCCTAAGTTTCGGAGGAACGCCAATACATTTTATAGAAGTACTTACATTTTTTATTGAAGACTTTTGTCTTTAATTTTCAAAATTATATTTGGACCGACTAAAGAAAATGGGGTTTAAGTAATATGTGTTGGCTAGTCTAAAATAAAACCACTATCTTATCTTCCTCTGGATACGATCTGGATTGCTTTAGATCCGATGACAAATAATTTTTATAGTAAATCTGAATTGATAAATCCAGGAATCGTTTCTCGCAGGGAAATTCTTAACGATCAACATAAGACTATATGTTTTATACTTGTATGTATACCATTAATGCCCTCGATTTACACATTTAAGTAATAAATACCTTACAGCCAAACGTGAAAACATGCGTCCACATAAACCAATTGCCTTTACATGATGTGAATTTTAAACGAAGCACATCTTAAAACATTTGTCTTAGTGACCAATGACATAACGCCGTAGCCATAACAGGCAACCCGTCTGACATAAAATATTTAAGTCCAAAGTTCACTTGAAGACTATTATTGTTTTGCAACTTAGTATTCTTAAAAGCACCATTTATTCTCATGTAAGGACGCGGTTGGACTGGGCTGAATTTTGTTATTTGACACTTAGTTTATGCTGATTCATTTCGATGCACACTCTTTTAACTTGGGGTTGTATTTATTTGAATTGCAGGTACTTAACATTGAAGATTTCGTGATTATTTCAAAGAACGATCCTTAGTTTGCAAATCCTTAACTTGATCCAAAAGCAACACTTTTCTCCGATATCTTCTCCATATTATTCGTGCCAGCAGGTATCCTCTGAGAATCACCACAGTTGATAAAACATCTTCCGAAGGGGAGACCATTATGAGCATAAAAAAAAGCTCAGCAATAAAGGAAAGCTCATAAAATTAAATATGTACTCACGTCCCACACCGTTTGATAATACGGATGGATGGATGTTACTCGTTCACGGTAAAAGTACTGAAAGGATTATGATGAAATTTTAAAGGAACATAGCTTATATATCAGAGTAACACATAGGCTACCTACCATTTGTCGTCATAGCCAACACTATGCTTAGCCTGTGCAGAATCTAGTCTATACATATAAATAAAATTGGAGTGTCTGTTTGTAATATTAAAATAACCGCTTTTTACTAAATGCATATGGATGTATACATTGTACATAATTACATATACCGAAATGACATTTTTTTCAATTTTTATGTCTGTATGTCTGTCTGTTTGTTCTCGCTAATCTCTGGAACGGCTGAATCGATTTTGACGGGACTTTCACTGGCGGATAGCTGATGTACCAAGGAGGCTATAAATTAACCGGGTACGCGAAGTAGTTCCCTCAGGACGCGGGTGAAACCGCGGGAAACAGCTAGTGGTTGAATAAAACTGCACATTCTCTTTGCACAGTTGATACGCAGCCTTAAGCTCTCGTGCCTGAGCTGCAGGTGTTCGTCCGCACCTTGCACTGTTCGTATAACTTACGCTTCAAATGTGATACTTACCTCGTAAAAGGCAGATTAACTGTTTTAAAAATAAATGCTGTAGCAAACTTTTAGTCGCTTGCTGTTGATCGTTTGAGTTCGTCAATTTTCGTCTTTGTCTCGAGATAGATACACTTTTGCACTTTATTACTTGATTTTGGGGCAGACGGAGATTTTCAGTCTCCTCAAAACTAAAAGCCCAGTTTTCGTCACGCTAATCGCGGTTAGAATACTTTGCCGCAATTTCGCCGAAAGCGTCCGTCTAAACTACCAGCTATATTGTAACACAGCTCGCGTTTGTATGAAGAGTCTTCCTTTCATACAAAGGTACGGCTATTTTAAATGGGTAGCGAAGCATTTTCTGTAACGTCATTACGCTGTATTAAATTTCGCTTGTTCCATGCCAACCAACACGAAAAGTAATCATCATCCTAATGTTATCCTAGTAGCAAGCAAGACTTTTGCCTTGAAGGCCAGGATCCTCTTTGAAGTCTAACCAGGTTCGTCTGAATTCCACTGATTTATAAAGCCACTACCGCCTAACCATCACAACCCAAAGGGACGATATTTCAGGAAACGACCAGTCGTATGAAAAGTATTTCTCTTAAACCATGCAGTTATCTCTGCTAAATAAGTTGTTTTGGTGCAAAAAGACAAATATGCCAACACTCGCATTGATAAAATGCAAGTTAGGATTCGGCAAGGACATCATTTAGATGCAGAACGAGACGGTATGCCGACAAACTTATCTTTTATCGTGAATTTAAAATGAATAAGGTTTTTAATGAACCAGGTGTGCATGGACTAGTTATGCATATTTTTATTGAAGTTTTATTATAAGTAAAATATAAAAATGTCACTAAGTACAACTTTTAATAAAGAAATATGGTTTTATTCGCGACTTTACATTTTAAATATATTTTTAACGCAATTCTGTCAATGAGATTTATCGAATACACCTTATTCTCGATTAGTTTTTAAAAGAAATATCTCTTTATGGAAACTGTGTTAAGAAATATTACAGCATCAAAGCTAGAAAAATGCTCAATAATCTTGGTAATTATCTATGGTGCCCAGTCACTTACTCAATAATAGCTAGATAGATTTGGAAAAATATTTTATTGTTTGAAAGGGTGGACAACTCAAATAGTTTCATTGGTCATGAATTCTGAATCCGATGATTTCTTGAAGAAATCGTGATAACTCAAATTCGCCTACATACCTGATAATATATCACCATACTATTTGATGTTATATCTCAAGGGTCTTTGTGCCTGCATTAGAAGTCAGTTAGTGCATGTTAATCTTGTTTTTTCATGAATAACTTTAAAACGCCATGTGCAAAGCCAATTGCTATCTTCATGGTAATAAACTGCATAGATCGGCATTGCTTTACGTACAGCAGCCCTTAGCACCGTGTGTTTCAAAAAGCTATAACATGTCAATAAAATGTATGTTGCACATGGCCGATTAATACGAAGATATATATGTATAATAATAATATAATATTCTACCACATTCACACAACACCATCTAGTCCCAAACTAAGCAGAAGCTTGTACTATGGGTAGTTTCAAAAAGCTATAACATGTCAATAAAATGTATGTTGCACATGGCCGATTAATACGAAGATAGGTATATAGTTATAATAATAATAATAATAATATCATATTCTACCACATTCACACAACACCATCTAGTCCCAAACTAAGCAGAGCTTGTACTATGGGTAGGTACTAGACAATGGATTTAAACATACATATTATACTTTTTGTAAATATAATATACTAGACGATGCCCGCGGTTACGCCCGCGTTATTTAAGGCTACTGCTCTGCTCCCGTCGCTCATAGCGTGATGTTATATAGCCTATTGCCTTCCTCTATAAATGGGCTATCTAACACTGAAAGAATTTTTCAAATCGGACCAGTAGTTCCTGAGATTAGCGCGTTCAACCAAACAAACAAACAAACTCTTCAGCTATATATATTAGTATAATATATGATGGCTGGTTGCAAAGATGTTTATAAGGATTTTTTTTCTTTTCTAATACTGCGATCTGTCTAGCTGTGGGACTTTTAACAGTAGATGTATAAGTCGAAAGCGGCTTGGGAGGAGCAATTCCAGCGACGTGCCCTCCTAGAAGTTTCTGTTCACAGCAGATCTTGTGGCCTTCTACATTATTATAAGGAATGAAGACATTCAGAGGCTACTGACACTGGCCTCTGAGTAGAAACTCTAGATTCGACCCCAACAACCCAGGACTAATCTTTGTGTGATAAGCACGATGATTGCTCTGCCTAGTACGGTGGTAACCACTGATCGATCGGTTGGATCTGTTGTAAATTTACACTGAACTGAGGAGGGTTATGGTTTCAATTCCAGTGAGTATGCACTTCCGTTCTGGAATATCATTTCAGTTACTTATTATGATTTGATGCATGAAGTATTATTTACAGCGTTTTGATTTTAGGGCAAGTCAGTTTGAACAAGAATATTTTCGTCTTCACGTAAGTATATCAATAAACCATCTTTTGTTACAGTTAACTTTAATTTCAATATCGATCAACAATTCAACTACTGAACAACATTATTTTGTTCCCGGAGATAACTGAAAGTACAAAGAGCAATATGGACTTCATAACTTTGAAACAGGCAACAACAAACAAGTCGCAAACTGCACAGCGAGCAATATAATTTTATATAACTTTGATATTTATATTATCAAAGTAGAAAATAGTACAAAGTTGATGCTGTATGATGATGGTGCAACAAACTATTTATGTTTTCTTTTTATGTAAGTAATAGAAAGCCAACGAGCTGAGGGTTTTCGGGATGGTAAGCGATCGACATCATCGCCAGAGGAGTCACATCAGTCACAAGCGCGTTGCCAGTTGCCACCCTTTGGGATGGGAAAAGGAAAAGGAGGCAGAGTGGGGTAAAGAAGAAGGTATGGGAATGCAGCCTACAGCACTTTAACCAAGTCACAGAACGACACGCAACAGTATGGGTAAGTTACTGATACTTCACGTAAATATTCTGTTCACAAATGATTTGTTAGACAAATTCTAGTTTGCGGGGCACGGATCGTGGGTAAATTGATATCCTCTCCTGTAGGAATAGTTTTTACCGATGCTAAACCGAAAAGAGATGTGAAAATAAAGTTATCTCATGCGTCATTTACAAAACATCTCCTATCACATCGCATCTCTACTCTCTTTTGAGAGTACGGACCCAAGGTTTTCCCACACAAAACCCTACGTGTAAGAACAAGTTGATTATCTTAATTATTGCACCAGGAGTACAGTCTGTATACATTTTTCGGTTATCTTACTTACTGCCCCTGCCTACTAATACTCATCATTTGATATGTTAATACAAATTTGTATATTCATAAGTAGAATTTATCTTAACTAACTACTAGAAATAGGAGGCTTCCATTTGTTAATTACAGTTACAATCACACGCTTCTAAATTTAAAAAAGCTACACTCTATTCAAAATCCATTATTTAGGTACCTATCTAAAAACGCTGAGTGACAACGAATCGATAATTGACATGCAAATTAAAAAAAAACAATTATCAAACACAGCATGGCCCGATTTTAACTAATGAATTAGATAGAAAGTGTGAAGCTTATGTTTGCTTACAAAACCACTGTTTAATGTTAAAATGCTATATGTGAAATCTTTAATCAAGTGCATTTGGGCGCATAGTACCAAAATACAGATTAAACAGCGATTGAGTAAAGTGTTGCCAGATCACCGTGCATAGATAATACTGGCTGTTACTTTTTTTCATTATCGTAGTGTTTCGATTCAGATTCGATAATTACAAAAACCTTACGCTTTATAAGAAAATGTGTTGCCAGTTTACATTAATTAAATCGGTGTGACCGTTAGTAAGTGTTCTATTGGGTTCCATAATTGCTAGAGATGTTTTAACTTTACGGGAGTTTGAGTACAAGATGGTGTTGAACTAGCATGTATTTAAGTTTATTACTCCAAATGTGTCGGTTTTAAACTTGATGGGTATTAAACGGAGGAGTTCCCATGACAGGTTGGGATTATTTGAGGCTGTCGACATGAATTCGGTGGTCGCAGCTGTCAGGAATAACTGTAGCCGTTATAGGTAATGGTCGTTCTCAGCTGTCTCTTAAGGAAGATACAGTTACTTTAAGTAGCTAATTTCTCGGGTCGGTATTAAGATAAGGTAACTGGTAAGTTTTGGTCAGATTAAAAACTGCATCAACGGCGTTGTGGTTTACGCGGCCGTCTAGCCCTTTCTGCGTCTAACGGATTTCAAAATAGCGGATTGGTTATTCACACGCGACAAAAGTTTATGTGATCCACTACTTATTGTTCCGGGTGTGTAACCTCTGTTCGTTGGTTGATTGTTGTAAAGAATCACAGGTTTTTTTCCAAGCCGCACTAGGAGCTAACTCCTCAAATGACTTGCATATATTCGGTTATGCTTAAGTGTTGTTTGGGTAGAAGAATTCATTGCTATGCCATTCGCTATAATGTCTTCAAAAAGAAATCAACTCTCAATTTTGCTCCTTTAACATAAACGCTATGTAAACTTATCGATATTCTTCCGTGTTGTACAAGAACTCAAACAGAAACTACGTTGCGCTATGCATTATGCAACGGAAGGTTCCTGACGCAAGGAACAAGACGAACGGCTGCAAAACTTGTTCAGAACAATTTTAAAAGTAAACTACAAATATATAACGTTATATTTATGTTGATAGATATACAGAAGAGTTTCTGAATAACCCCTTTATTTCATCTAGGCCAGGTTTATTTGACATTGGGGGCCCCCAAGGGATCCACGGATGAAGTACTGGAGTTTCATAAAGATTTTAAATTGTCTCCAAAATTTTAACCCATATATGCCAGAAGGATCCAAAATAATAATTACTGTAATTATATTATTATTCTATAAATATTTATACTACTAATGAACATCTAAATAATAGCCATTTATAAGTAATTAATTCCCTGTTCGTCCAATATACCAGTAGGTATATTGGACGAACAGGGAATTAATATATAGAAAGACAGTGACTAATTGGCTGTAACATTGATTAATTAGCTAAGTGATAGATGAAAAAGAAAGACTTACAATTTCGAACACCGATGGAAGATACGGGACAAAACCTTAAATAGGGCTGACTATGTCTCCGAATAACAACATATTTGCCTGCTCGAAAAAGAAATTTAAATCTAATATTATAAAAAATATATCTGAATTATAATGTTAAAAAAATATTTATTGCATGATTAAATTAAATGAAATTATTTTTAGTATAAATAGTGGTAAACAACAAAATTGTGTCTAGTTCATTTTTAAAGTAATTCATTATTTTTGTATAAATATTTGTTATCAGTCTGTGGTAATGCTCGTCTAGTGGCAACCACTAGTCTTTAAAATATGTTGTATCTGAGGATAATGTAGTGGACTGCAACATTACTACTAAGTTATTGTTATCATTACGTTATATTTTATGTTGTAGTTGTTTATTATCCCTAATAAATAAATAAATAAAAGAAAAAAAAAAAACGCATTTATATCTAAATAGGAATAATAGGGATACACAAACAGCATGACAAATACATTTAAATTCGTTTACCTTTTGTCAAAAGGCAATATAAAAAGATAACGACGGAATATAGGAAAGATTTTGATCAAAGAAAGCAGGAAAACTGCAACGAAACAGGATGATGAAATTAGGAGTTATATTTTATCTGAAAGGAGACTGTATAAATCAATCGCAATAACAGGAAAATATTTGTAAACATTGTGACTATATTTAGCTTAGCAATAAGCCTGTTTGAAAGTAATGGAGTTATTTTTCATCGATATTTTTTATTTATTTATTAACATGCGTTAACCCTACGAAGCGGTAGACAGGTTTAGGTACATACCTAGACTAGGATCCACAGTTTACCAGCTGTTTTTAAATAAGTCCGTATAGCATCGGCCTCGAAAGTTCAATAGAGGACATCAACATTAATCTTTAGGCAAGTAAACTTTGCCACGAGAACAAGAGCTTTTGGTGTAATTATTTGAAGTACTTTTATTTGCACAAACACAGTTATGAACCATTACTTTTTCTTTATACCAACAAGCTATCCTTCTGTTATATATGAACAAGTTTAACCAAGAAAGTAGACATGGAACATAATAATATGTACATAGCATGCATGTTGCTCCGTGCTATCGCGCTCGCTACAAACGGTTTGTTTACACACTACAAGAACAAACTACAAGAAATTCGTTATTTGGACATGTTGAAGTATTTTCTAGTTAACTAACAAAGTGCACTAACATGACCGCGGTCGTATCGTATTTTCTTATTTATTTTATTAACTGACACCGTAATATATTTTGATAGGTATATGTAAAACTTTATGTCTATAAAATCGCCGCAACTATAAACCCATAAGCTATATTAATTTTACTAAGTTGCGAAGGTAGGTACGGCAGAGACATGGTGAAGGCACTGGTCATACAGAAGACGTTGGTTTGGTTCTAGCCTTTGTCACAATCTTGAACCCAAACGCACGAGGGGTTAAACCTTTTCATTTTGAAAAATGTTGAAGATCTTTGCTTAATGTTTTATTAGTAATTTATTATATGTATAGAAGTTTCATCAAAGTACTTTCAGTGGTTTTTTAGTGACAGAGTAACAGACATCATCTATCCCGCAATCTTAAAACTTAAACTAGTCTCTAGAACATAAAACTACTTTGTATTTCTCCCAACACTGACAATAACGCATATTACCCTCAGAATAAGAAATTCGTCAAACAATTAGTGTCCAGGTACATTGGATATTCCGAACACATATACATGTGTGACATCTATATTCAAAGTATTCTAAGCTGTAAGTGGCTTTATTTCAAATGCTGCATCGGTGTGAGAATTTTAAGTAACTCGACCGATGCACACGTGATTTGGATGAAGAGTGAACAAATGGTAGGGGTGTTTGAGTCACCTTGAGACCCTTAGTGATGAACTTGGAATAGAAATGTTTGATTGTTGTAAAGAAGCTTTTGGGTTAGTAAATAGAGTCAGTGTGGTCATACTCGTTATAATTAAAAGATATGACATTGTGGCTGAACTGAACCTATGGCGTAATTTGTTTGGGCGTTCGATTGCCAACAATTTGTGCGATACAATTTTTTTTGTTGCTGTAAGTGATATTTGTTTGCATCGTTTGTATGATTGTTAAGTGCCGCAGCACACATTTTTGTGCAAAAGTATATTTTATTTTTATTTTATACTAATTGTATAATTTTATATAACATATTTGTATAATATAACTTTGTATCATCATACTTAACATAGTACAAATCGCGAAAGTTTAAAGTCGATTATCATAACTTTGTTGTTGGTGAAACCTCATCATCCCGGGGATTAAGCCCCTGACTTTGCTATCAGCCAAACTTAGTTATACGTTGATTGTATTATCGAGATACACATTACTAGACACCGGATTATATGCAACATAAAAAGCTTGAAATATGCATGCAAATATGCATGAAAAATGCTTGAAATATGTACGAAAACTGACAGAATATGCAACATTAAATGACAATTTTTTTTTGTTTTGAAAATATTTATCCTTTAGATTTAAGTTTATTGTTTTTAAATACTTGTTTTAAGTTTTACTTTATTAAGTATGTATCTTTATAATTTATTGATTTTTAATAAAATAGAAAACTATTAAGTTTAAGATTTTTTTATTACAAAATCAGCATACATTTAGTAAACTATTCATTGATAACACAGTAACATGTTACATTATTTAATATTTTTGTAAACATTAACAATCAAGAATTGTTCTAAATGTTCAGTGGTAAGATTATGTCTTCGATCATTCAAAATATTTCTATACGTCGAAAATGATCGCTCCACATCTACTGAGGTAACAGAATTTGAACTTGGGTGCTATGTTAACCCTTATATTTTCTAGCAAAACCTCCGCCGTCCCATTAACAAAGCTACAAAATACTGTAAATTATAGCGATAATATGCATCATCACTAGATCGGAAAAATATTCTATTAGCGCTGGAAATGGCTTAAATATGCAAATGCATATTATCCGGTCTCTACACATTACCATACGCACTTAAATATTGTAGGCAAATAAATATATTAGAGTAGGACCTTCTAAAGTCTTCAGAAAACTTGCGTATGTCTGTATAGCATAGCCTTTGCATAGGAAGCACATTCCTGAATATCGATACGGAATATTTTCTTATAACTTAGTATTCATCTACCGTAAGCTATAAATCGGACAGTAAACTATGTGTATCAGGTCATGAGGAAACTATAGGCCGTAGAATTCAATAATATCAGATAACATATTTTATGTCTAGCGCTAACTAGATGCTCCTTGTGATAAGTTGAACATTTTGAATTCAATGGGTAACGCTACCGTCTTACGAAGTGTGTGAAACGAACTCATCATAATCAACCTATAGACGTTCAATGCTGGATATAGCCTTCCCTTTAAACACTCCACACAGACAGATCTTGGGTCTTCATATTAGTGTAGTATTTTTCTTTCCGGCTGATAAGTTTAGTTTTAATTTTGTCTATTATTTTACGCGCTTTGAGACATCGATCGTTTCACATCTTTTTGAAATAACAAGAGATAATTATTATCAACGTTTTAAATTTGTATGCTTTGGCTTTAATACCGATGTTTTACTGTACATAAACTCAACTTTAAGGATCATTCCAAACACATACAATAAAATCCAGACTTAATACTTCTTACCCAAACATCTTTCATTCGACCGAAGATTATTATCTACTATAAAAACTCCGCCCAAAAAATAACTTTTGGGCACTTTCTTGAAAAGAACATTTATTATTAAGAAAGTGCCTACAGGAGTTTATCTTTGAATTTTTTACGTATTCTGGAGTACTGATTTCCCAAACGTATTTGCTTAAAGAAATGTAAACTTTTCCAATCACTGTGAATGAAGATCCTTTTTGTAGATTTATGTGAGTTCCTTAATGGGTATAGACAACACAGTCCATAATTCTTTGTGAATAATTTATGACGTAATTGAGCAAGACTCCTTTATACCTACAGCGCTCGATGCTTTCTCTAAATCTTTGATGTAAGTCCCTTATCCATAAGTTCGATGTTTTTCTTTGTTATTGTGCATTTTCTACAAGAATAATCACTAAACCTTTAAGAATAAAAAACCCTGAAAGGAATATCTTTATGTGGTAACCAACATTTAAAAATCGTAGGATAAAACAAGATAAATTTAATGTACAGTGATAAATATGACTTCGCGGAACCCTGGTGTTGCACAGAACTTAGTTATAGAATCGCTGTTTCTGTTTTGTGATATGTGTAATTTGTATGAAAATGCCCGTGGTACCTGCTTGCATATTACAGCTTGTTAAAAAAGTAGGTACTCATCTCATATTCAAATGATTCTGTTATTACAAGGGCAATGAAAATAAGTCTTAATCAAAGGCACATTCACTCCAAATTCCAAGAACTGTTATTAATTATTTAAAGCAGGATGCCTTCCAAATACCAGCTCTACTTACTCACTACCGAAACAAAGCCTCATATTAAGATAGGCAATAAATCTCATTCTATGACGAATAGCATTAAAGGAATTTCGATAACCCATTATATTGTAGTGATGACCAATGATTACAGCCGGAGGGTTAAAGAATTAAATCGATCGACTATCATCATCACCTGTAGGGGTGTCCCATTAAAGATTAGATACACTTCCTGCTTAACCGTAATTTGAATAACGATAGGGGTGTGCTGTGTGAACGGTTTATCACAAAAAACCGGCGCGGTAGTCGAAATTGTTATAGCTTTATGTTTAAATTACTTATTATAATACGATAAAAAAGATTGTAATTTCTATAGGGTTTTGAAGTGCTAAGGCATGTAAACAATTAAGTGATGTAGCAGGATGTTAAAGTATCAAAGGAAATATGTATGTACACTTAACGATTGGTAAATAACAACTATGTAATTAAATAAAAATGAGGGCATAAAAAGCAGGTCACTTCATTTGCAAGTAGGCAACTTCGCAGGCTTACTGACATAAAAATAAATATGGAAGGCGGGGAATGAATAAATAATAAATATGTATATGCTGGGTTTTACTTTTACCAGTGCTTACGAGAGCGGTAGTTATATATTTTTCTACTGCTTGATTGGCGCACGGTTTGCTTTCCTTTGCACAAGACATTTCAATTATTTTTAATCAACACCACTCTAAGAATAATTTCTGGGCAATAATATCGCGGGCGACTTTACAAACATTTAAACGACATACACAAAGGACCAAATACGCGAAACAACAATTTGCGTTTAGCACAAAGAGTTGTCCCGTTTAGGGATTGAACTCATCGAACCTACACTTGACGCCTCGCTAGTCAAAGTTAGGCTACGTCAATCAATCAATCAATCAGCCTATCACAGTCCACTGCTGGACATAGGCCTCTCCCAACACGCGCCACAGTACACGGTCCTCAGCCTTCCGCATCCAGTCTATCCCAGCCACCCTTTTCATGTCGTCGGTCCACCTAGCCGGGGACCGCCCTACCTTACGCTTACCGAGTCGTAGTCAGTATTTAAAGCACTTTGGTTTCTGGATCCTCTTAAAATTGAGAGGACATTGACACTGTTTGCTAACTAATGACAAATCCTTTTAAGTACCAAATCAACTGTAATCTTACGCCACTAAAAGTGACATGAAGAGTTAATTTTACAAAATAAACTGATTCACCAATTACAAGTCGTATTTGATCCAATTAGGGCCCATTTTGTACCGACGGTTCACATTTTTCGGGTGCGAGTGAACTAAAGTAAACAAGTTCTTTGATAATGATTAAATGAGATTGGTAACTTAGTTCCAAGACAAAGTGGATTGGATTTAAATTGCATTGAAGGCACTTGGTGCAATGCCAAGGCGTCAATTGTATGGATTGTGATTGCATTTAAATTTGTTTAAGCAGAAGTTGCAGTTAGCCAAAAATATTTTTGGTGACATTCATTCCATGTTTACATTTGATAAAAGTATGTGTAAACCTGTTTACCTATATGTAGGTATTCACAGATGAGTTTTACCTTCTAAGAGATGAAAGATTACGTAAAAAATCAGAATGCAATTTAAATGATAAAATCCATCTTAGTGTGAACTTTAAAAGTCAAATCTTGAAATTCTAGCAATATAGATATATATTATTATGTACTTACACGTACATATCTATCTTACATAACAAACACACTAGGCTATTTTACACATACATAGTTATACATCTTTATTGCACGTTACGGTCTCATTCAAGATAAAGAAAGGATTAATGTCAGAGAACAATACGCTCGGGATACGATAATAGGTACTTTGTGCCACCCTTGGGATTTTGAACAAGGGATCAGAGCATTCGCAGCCCTGACAACTCCATAATTAAATACGTTTGCTTTTAAATGATTCCATTTACAAATACGAAATAGAACTGGCAGTTACATAAAAATTATTTTTAAATAAAAAAGAAAACCGACTTCAAAAATTACTAAGGAATTAAAAAGCAAAAAATAATTGGTTTGGGAGCAAAACTTTTTGGAGTCGGTGCCAAGCCAAGTATTTCTGATCTGACTATAAAACCTCTACACTTTTTTATATAACTTTCGTTGTTGTTGAATAGGTAGTTTGTAGTTTAGAATTTTTTAGCGTAAGGGCTTGGCACCGACTCCAAAAAGTTTTGCTCCCAAACCAATTATTTTTTGCTTTTTAATTCCTTAGTAATTTTTGAAGTCGGTTTTCTTTTTTATTTAAAAATAATTTTTATTTTTTGCTTTTTAGTGGTATACTAATAAAAAAAATAGTAATAGGTGGTAAGTTACTACATAGGCTAGTGCAGGTGGTACATGATGTGGAGGCCTTCAGAAATGTAGACCTGTACCTTTCTGGCAATTTCAAGTTTTTTTTTGTTTTCAACTTACTAGCCTAAACACGCTCGTTTTAGTTCCATCATCAGATCCCGGCAATCATCCAGTACCAAAGTGTTTGCCAAGACAAAACAAACAAGCCTAAACTCGATGAGATTGCGTTATTGTATTAAAAAGATCCCATGGCCACCTTCCTGCTCTATCATCAGACTTTGGAAAACATTCAGCACTAAAGTCCATGTAAAGACGAATCAAACGAGACCAAACTCAATGGGATTGCGTAATTGTATTACAAATATCCCATGGCTACCTTCCTGCTCCATCATCAGAGTTTGGTAAATATTCAGCACTAAAGTCCATGCAAAGACGAATCAAATGAGCCCAAACTCAATAGGATTACGTCTTTGTATTACAGAGATCCCATGGCCACCATCCTGCTCCATCATCAGAGTTTGGTAAACATACAGCACTAAAGTCCATGTAAAGACGAATCAAACGAGCCCAAGCTCAATGGGATTGCGTCTTTGTATTACAAAGATCCCATGGCCACCTTCCTGCTCCATCATCAGACCCTGGAAAACATCCAGTACCAAAGTTCATGTAAAGACGAATCAAACGACCCTAAACTCGATGAGATTGGGTTGTTGTATCACAAAGATCTCATGGTTACCTTCCAGCTCTATCATCAGATCATAGAAATCATCCAGCATCAAAGTCTATGTAAAGACGACACAAACGAGCCCAAACTCGACGGCATTGGGTTGTTGTCGTCAAATCGCTTCAAGTGTGCTTATAAAATTTGAAGAGTTCCTCCGATATTTTCAGGATTCCTTGATCAGATCCTGACCTGATGAACATGGGACCAACTGGGAGGTATACACTTTCAATCAAAATAAGAATTTTTGAAATCGGTCCAGGCGTCTTAGAGAAATCGGGGAACATACATAAAAAAAAAAGATTCCGACGAATTGAGAACCTCCTCCTTTTTTTTGAAGTCGGTTAAAAATCAACGCAACTGCACTTAAATACTGTGATCGTTATCTGCCATTTCAGGAAACAAAGGCTTATGAACCGAATGACTCACTGTACGTGATTGTACTTCGTTTATAACAGGTAATCTGTGATGCGTGTGACAGGATCCATATGTACGTTCGCGCACGAAATCGATTTAGTATGGGATTCCCGAAATTCCGAGACAAGTTTTATAGAATACTAATTTTTGAAGTATTTTTTATTGTTCTTTATTTAAATACGTTGATGATAGATGCTAAATGGCAGTCAAGAGTCATTCGAAATGAATTCCCTTTGAATGACAATAAGGTGTTATTTGATGAGGAATATTTTACATAGTTTAAAGTGATGCAGTATTTTGTTGAATATTTTATGTTGTTCCTAGTAGCAACGTGTGACTGAGGATTCTTTGGCGTACTAAATAGGTATACTTACTTTTTACTACTCCTACAGCGACTTGACTTTATACGTTGTATTATACTTACGTACAGCGGCTACAAACACAGTTTATTCCGCGAAAAACATACATTACTTCTTAGGTATGTTTAAGATAAAAAAGGTTATAAAAAAAATATTTTTACTAACAGTAAAAAAAGTACGTTATACTTACATACTTTTGGGGAAGACTGTACTTAAGTGAATACGGGCAACTTAATACTGGTTAACCATTTGTAACACTACCCCAGGGAAAACTTTGAAACGAACCCTTGATAAAAATGTGAATAGTAAGCAGGCACTACTGTATTTAATAAATGAATAATTTGACGGTAAAGTATTCAACTTGTGCTTGTCTACTAAATGGTTTAATGTCGGTGTAATGCCTCTAACATTTTCAATAAAAGCGTTAAAATATTGATGTTATTCAACGAATTTAGCTCACTTGTCCAACAAAATGAATAAAAGCATCAAAAACATTACCTGATACTTCAACAGCTCTCCAAGATATTAAGCAGCTAGTTTATTCTGATAAAAACCAATTTACTGCTGCAATCAATGACGAGAACGCCGTTGAAACAGTGTCGCATAGCAATCTATGTTCCAATTTACATTGCAAGTTCTGCTCATTGTAGATCTCAGGGAAAGGAATTGATGTTCCGTTAGCAGAATAAAACATCTGGACATCAAAACTATTCATAATTATATTTTATCAGAATGTACTAAATCAACATGGACTATGAAGTTTGCATGAGTTTCCATAGGACTACGTTTCGTTTTTCCGGTTAGTGAATCTTTCCTATTGCATTCAATGACTACCCACCTTAGTCAATATTCAACTTAGGTACTCTTTCTTATCTAATTTTATTTTATACTGCTTAAAACAAATGCTTTGTTTGTACAGCAAAATATACCGTACACTCCCAAAAAACGTGCTCAATAAAATAAGAGCCAAGTTCATACACAAAAATAAACTTCAGCCCTACAATCAAATGACGTCGTTATATCGTACACGTCACACAATAGACACGAGACAACAATGCGTTACATTTATGTAATTAATCTATATTCCATATAAACGCTGTTTTATGTTTGAACAAAGGCGAAGAGGGAGGTTTTGTTCTTCAACAAAGGATAATAGACCTTATCACCATACACATATGGCTTTAATTGCATACACACATACGTGAAAAGTTGAATTATTTGAATAATAAAGGCGGTATTGTTATAATATGCAGATTGAGATGGACATTTGCTTGTTTTAAAAGTGCCTGCTTACGTAGAAATAATTGAATTTAACCGGTATATGTTTTGACTACACGGATGGCGGTACATTTAAGCGGTCGCTTACAGCTTCATGCCCAAACGGCGTAGAGGTTTGAGCGGACGCTTACCGTTGAACCCTACTCCAAGTGCTTAGATCCCGACAATAATGATCCTCAGATTGTTATTTTGAGTTTAGGGGTTCCTTGAGACCATTGCTTAGACGTTAGTAAAGTCCATGCGAACTTAAGTAATTGTTTGTAAAGTAACACGCAGCGTTCATGCACGAGAGAGAGTTGTGTTTTGGTAACAAATTTAAATTATAACATTTCTGCAACGTCCATGTCATATAGGAGTCTTTATTAGACTGAGAATTCTGAAATGTATGAAAGACATTGCTAATGTAATTTACTTGCTCATAAACCTTGACGGCAAGCAGATTTGTTTTCAATACCATTCCTAACCCATTCAAAACTATCAGTATACATATAAGAATCAAACTGTAAAGCCTCTTTAAATAAAATAACATACGTAGTGACAAACAATAAATACTAATACTAAGTAGCTTCAAACAAAAGACTTGATATACAACAGTAAACAGTTAAATAAATTAACTAAAGAATAGTACATTTCGTATGCAAAAGTGTACTGTTTTAAATGCATTACAAAATATTCTATAGTACCAGTATTGAATGCGGTGAACTTGGTCCTGCGATGAAAATTCATTGCGCGTTGTATATCATTGCACTGGTGGGAAAGTATTAAGTAATGTTCTGGCGAATCAAATAGACGCTATGTTTTATTCTAGCTAAAGGCATTGCTACCTTCTGATGTTCTGAATATGGAAGTGTTTGCAATGTTTGCTTGGCTAAAAGCTGATAATGATGAAGTTTAATTGCGCGATGGGAGAGAAATAAGAAATGCTTTGGCAAATCAAGTAGGTAGATGCTATGGTTTATTCTAGATAAAGCTATTTCGTAGGTGGTAGGTAGGTATGACGTAAATGTGACAGTGTTTGCAGTGTGTTTTCTTCGCTAAAAGCTGATAATATCTAAGTCTGAAGTTAAAAGAAGAAATATCATCGTCATTATTATCTTACTCTTATTGTTGCTCCAAGGCGAGAGTCTAGGATCGCAATTGGGACAATTCTATATAATTTCGAACGAGACCGGGTCTGCTAAGAGGAAATAATAATACTTATTAAGTATTCATCATCGTCCTAGCGTTATCCCGGTTGCATCCAAGACTTACACGCCTTGGAGCCCGGGGTCCGCTTACTGGTCTAACCAGATATGACAGAATATCAACTTTTCTACAGAGCGACTGCCGTCTGACCTCCGCAACCCAAAGAGATAGCGATATCCCATGGTTTAGACCAGTATCAGTTTATTTGAGGGTACTGACTCCCCGCAACGACTGTCAAAGATCTTCATGATAGCCGGGACCGACGGTTTAACGTGCTCTCCGAGGCACGGGGCAAGCAATAATTAACAATTTAATAAGCACTTAACTTCGAAAAGTTTTGAATTGGTGAGCGCCGTGGATTCGAACCCGATACCCTCTGCATGGCAGTCCGTTGTTATCTCCACTAGGCTATCGCTGCCTTATTAGGTATTATTAATAATTAATATACATAATTTAAGGAAGATTGCATGTTCCAAATAAGCATCTCAGAGACTTTATTCCATTAAGACGCTATAAATAAACTTATAGTATGACTGAACCCGATGTTAATAAACTGATTAGCATTTCACCTAATATCATATTCTATAGATGAGAAATTCCCATAAATTTCACTGACAATGTCGATATCAAATTAATTATTCAGGTTAACCGCAAATCTTACTCAGGCTTAATCAGGTTAAGTGATACTACGGGGGCGGAAGCCTTCATCAGAATGTTATATTTTGTGGATGTATTTGTAAAAGGCGTACAGTATGCGGCGGATAGTATGCTCTGAAGCGCTCATGGCTTCACCTACCATTTGTATTAGTTTGGAAAAGTAAAGTAAAATATGAAGAGGGTACCGACAAAGTAAAGTAACGTTTGCAGAGGTCATGACTTAGATGGATAACCTAAACTAGAACTTTAAAAAAACGCCTGCCATACCTGTTAAACAGTCTGCCTGAGGACATCCGTCAAGTAAAAGATAAAATTTTATTTAAGAAAAAACTTAAGAAGTATTATTTAAATTGTATTTAGTTTAATGTTCCTACCTTTATATAATTGCTTTGTAATATTTAATTTCATAACATTGTACCTGCAGAAACTATTGTTATAACAGTACGGAGACTGGATCCCACAGTCAAACCTGTTACAAGGTTTTGTGGGGCATAATGTAACTACATATAAGAACAATGTTTAATAAAAATTCATAATGATAAAAATTATAACCGCTTGTTGTGGCATTAATATTAGAGTGCCAACTTCGGCCGACTCGTAAAGCAGGCGACTAGAAACGTTAGGACATTTCGGAAGCCTTTGGGGGGGGTTCTCATACATACTCAAACAAAAAAAAGGATTACCTGTTGTAACAGGTCGCTATGGAATCGTCGCTGAATGCGGTAGTGACCTTGACCGTGACTCTCATTGGGTTCACGCGCGTAAATTAAAGGCAGCGTCAATAGGGTATTTGACTAAAAAAATCTAATTAGTCCGTCAGATAGATTTTCAAAAAATATTGGACACGTATATTTTCTTTAGTCGCGTAAACAAAAATTAAGACGACAAACTTAGCTGAAAACTCGTGTGGCGTCACTTGCCAGTACACTTTTTACTAGCAAGTGACGTTACAACCCCCCACTCTTATACGTTTCTCGATCTTTGATGCGTTTTATCTTTGTAATTTTTTACTGATTCGATAAAACAAAAAATACGTATCCAATATTTTTCGATAATCTAACTGACGGACTAATTCGATTTTTTTAGTCAAATACCCTATTGCGTAGTGCATTCAGAATTTTACACTTTAATTAGGTACTTATGTCATATTAAATTTATAAATACTGACATTTTTCATATCTGATGAAACATATCACGTTCATATTAATTTTTTTACAAGCGCTATTTAACAAGCGTGCTTTTTATTTCAGAAAGAAGATAGAAATTCAGTGAGTTAACTGAAAGTTCCTAACACTAGCGTATACTAAGGGTAAGAGCTCGCTGCTCATTTTCATTTTCTTTAGTTGATTCTTTATAGCCAAATCTTATATTGGCAACGGCATTCGGACGGGACGATGATAATTTGGATACCAAGAAATACAGCTCCCTGCCTAAGTACGCCTACTCTATCAACCGCCCTTAAGCATCCATCAAAACAGTGGCATTTCGAATTACCCGTTTTATCAAACAGCTCACGTTGAGAGCACTTGGTGGCCCGTCACGGTTCGACAAACACCAGTCAGAAACTCAGGACGTTGACATGCCTATCAAAAACCGCAAGCCATTGTCTCTGTAGAAAAACTCCAACATTTTACACCACCATTTTGCTTTTGTGTAACACGTAATAGACTTGTTTGCGCAGTTCTTTTCTAATGAAAGAAGCTAGTTGATTTTGAAGAAAAACTAGATTAGGTAGTATAGTGTTGCTAAGTGTATTTTTTTTTGGAAATTGATATTTTTATTTAGTGTCATTTCAGCAGATTGTGCGATGACTAGTAGATCAATTTGATTGACTATTTATGGGATATTTTTAACAGTGCATCAAAAATCTTAAGTAACACTCACTGAAGTGCGTTACGCTAAAAAACTCTTCTTTCACTAAAATACTAATTGCACACCAAATATGCCGATCGTTCTAAAAAGATCATTTAATATGAAAAGTCTTTTGCGCTTAGGAAACTTATCCACTCAGAAAACTTAATAGGTTATGTTAGGTTCTCTTGCGACCCTGCACCCAAAATAGGAGCCCTGCGAAGCAGGGCGCCGTCAACTCAGATTGTTGAAGTATTTGGTTGTTGAGTAATACTAAAATGTGAATTGCTTCTTATTCATTGAAAGGATTACTTTTATAATTAGAGATTTGCAACGGTCAATAAACAGGTGTTCTTTATGAAATATTTTAGTGAGTATATTTTGGTGTGCAATTAGTATTTTTGGTGAAATAAAGGAATATTGTTTGGCAGACATCAGAGATACATTGAGGAAGAGTTAAATACTACCCATTATTTATTTGTTTTGAGATGTTTGGCTGCACGAATCATTTTTTTGTTCACTTTGTCGAGTGTTGTGGAGGTTTGAGTTGTCCCCACACGAGATAATATTTTGCTCAATACAGAAAGATTTTTTCCGAGTCTGTTGGAGCTTTGGTCCGCTCGTTTGGTTAAGGTTTGACGCTATAGACAAATTATTAAAACAAAACTCGTTTTTAAAAACGTTAGGTGCTTTTTTGATTTATGAATAACAAAGAAAATAATAAAATAATTATCATAGTACTGACTGAACTAAATGCTGTAATAACCTCTTGTAACGAATTATATAACAAATAATAATATAATATAATAATATGACACAAGAGATCGGTAGCGTAAACCAGCTGACTGCCTGACCGCCTGAGGCTATGCGGTGTTTACGAGACCAAATATAAACAACTGTTGACTTTCATTCATAACTTATGTTCGTGTGTGGCATCTATCATAATAAGCAAGCCTTCAAGTGTGTTGTTTATAAGGTCGCTTACCCTAGCTTATTGGGGGATAGAAACTAGGCAATTTGGTTTACAAAGCCAAACCCGATTACGTTTTACCCAGGCCTCCTTAAGGAATAGAAACTAGCCTTAACTCTGGTTCAGAGTCCACTACTAATTCCAAACACCCATCATCAAAATCGGATCTGCGGTTTAGCAAGAAAAGCACAATAGAAGGATAGTTGCCAAAATATTACTCTTGCATTCAATAAGAAAATAAAGTTGTCTGTTGATCTTACTTACAATTTATGGTTGTGAATTGAATGTATTATCTTGTTCGCAAACCGACCAAATAAAGCCACAAAATTTCAATAAACTCTAGAGCAATGTACAACAAATAAATATAAATTATCTGCAATTTAATAAAGATGGCTTACTGACAAGACTACAAAGCGAGATGAACTTATGAATGAAACAACGACGCCTTGTATTTCAACGCAGTAAGCAGTACTTACTGCGTGCCCTGAGGGCGACTACTGGGACGTACCAACAAGCTTTTGTACAATACGAAGCGATAGCTCAATTCTGAAACCAGTCAGGTGTGTATCGGGCCACGCGCAATGTTGGGCTCCATAAGGCATAGACGCCCTTGAAGAATAACATGACGTTTTTATCGTCCGCGAATAGAGGCTTTATTTAGTTGAGTATTAGTCGCTTACTTTTAAGGCTATCACGGCGAATGTGATATTTTTTTAAGGACGTAGGCGGCATGCAACTTCCTAAGGTGCCTTTGACTTAAATACGCATCCGGAAAGTATTTTTTTTATAGACTTACGCCTGTATCCCCGAAGCGGTAGGCATCCGGAAAGTAACTAAACAAAATTTGATTGTAGTGCAAGTTTTGTATAATTTATTCGAAAATAACCAAGTCTTATCCGTTGGTCCTTTATGTTTTCGTAGTAGGTAAAATCATTGAAATTAATATATTATGTATTTGTTCTAGAGAAAGCCTTGAATCTTAAATAGGGCTTACTTATGCTAGCCCTTTTCTTAAGTTTATAATTAGGAGTGGTTGCTTAACACTGAGAACTTCGTGGAATACGTGAAAGTATGTCACATCAAATTAAATATCAAACGTGTCTGTTTTCTTCTTCAATAAGGGACGACTATACCTTGTAGGGTATTTACAGTCTGCCTTCATTCCGCACAATATTACAGGCAATATGTTCTTCGTAAGAAATAGAGGCCTTATTTATTTTGTAAACAAAAAAGAACGAACATTACTATTTTCGTCCAAGTTAGTAACAAACTTATATTCCCTACCAGTTATTAATCATCCGCCTAGCGTTATCCCAGTCTCAACCCGGGGTCCACTTTCTAGTCTAACCGGATTTGGCTGAAATTAGCTTTTCCACGGAGCGACTGCCTATCTGACCTCCGCAACCCGAAGGGATAGCGATATTCCATGGTTTAGTAGTGTCAGTTTATTTTAGAGGTACTGACGCCCTATAACGACTGTCAAAGATCTTCATGACAACCGGGACCAACGGCTTAACGTGCTCTCCGAGGCACGGGACAAGCGATAATTTAACAATTCAATACGCACATAACTCCGAAATGTCATTGGTGCGCGCCGTGGATTCGAACCCGATACCCTCTGCATGGCAGTCCGTTGGTATCTCCACTAGGCTATCGCTACCAGTTATTATAAATATTTATAACGCGAAATCTTATACAAATGTAAAGATTGTTACATGACCTCCTTCCCGACGTTTCGGACGGGTTATACATCGGTTATGGTCAAAGTAAACTTGTTATACCTAAAAACATACATGTACTTCCAATTCGCAAAATCCTAAGATGTTCTATGATTTCTTAAAGATCCTCATATTGGCTCGATTTTCACGTTTCTTAATACCAAACAAAAAACAGCGGCGGTAGCCCAGTGGTGTACGTAACGGACTGCCGAGACGATGGTCTCGGGTTCGATCCCCAGGCACCTCGGGCACACACCTCTGACTTTTCGAAGTTATGTGTGTATTCAAAATGTTAATTATCGCTCGCTAAATAATGTGCCCGGTAGATGGCAATAGGCTCGCCCCCTATTACATTGGGACCGAAACATATCTGGCGAAGTGTGGGTGTGTAATACACCTCTGCCTACCCCTTCGGGGATAAAAGGCGTGAAGATATGTTATGTTATGTAATACCAAACAGACTTTTATTGTAATCGAATTTAAGCATCATCACCACAGAAATAAATAGTACTATTTATTTCTGTGATCATCACCATCATCATCATGGTAAAAGCGTCCTAGTCTGGGATCCGCTTTCTAGTCTTTCTGTTAATTTCATCATTTACAGACTATTAATCATCAAGCAAAATTTAAAAGCATCTTTCACAAAAACAACAATGTATAAATGTAATTTAAGTACATTTTATTCCGAAATTCTTACCAAAATTGCGAATATTTCAACTTGTAAAGTTCTCAGACACATAAATTCAAAGTAACGTACGTACTTTATACTTGAATTTGTATTCATCTAGTGAGAGCTAGAACTATGTAGACTAATTTAAACTATTTGAGTGTTTTACGTGAAAATTTAATTATTTCATTCACTTAAAACTGTGTGATGATGGTGAAGGATAACATTAACGGAATAGTGTTACTAAAAGATTAAAAGTAGTAATAGAATTATACCTATTCGGTTAGATAACATGTTATATTTATATATACTTTGACCTTAAAGCCTTTAGGCAATGTTTTGTAAAAAAATGAAAACGTATTAATTTATGATTTTGACATGATCATTAATTTATAACCGCATACCGAATTTATCGGCAAATACATTTTCTGAAGCATATTAATCTTTTTTTAAAACAAACAACGTAAAAATTACAAAAATTTAAATAGTTTCGATCATTATCTTAATATATAAAATCCTTGCGTTACTGACTGACTGACAGACACGCTAGAGCCGAAACTATTGGGCGCAGGAAGCTGATATTTGGCATGTATATTCCTTGGAGACCGTAGGGGTGCACTAAGAAGGGATTTCCCGAAATTCCCATGGGATCGGCCAAAACGGGAAATTCGAAAATATGTGCGAACGAAGCCGCTGGCGTCGACTAGTCTTGTATAATTTACAATGGCGCAAATGCAAAGGCCATAACTTTGAAGTTGCAAAGGGATTAAAAGACTTCTGCCATCAATTGATAAAAAAATTACATGTAGGTACGTAGTACGTGTAGGATCGCACAGTAGTATTTAGAGATGTGATAATGCTCCATACTTAATTTAATTATATAATATTGAGATAAAAGTAAAAAAATCATTACGGAATAAAAACTTTAATTTTACACGTTTCATTCCACGGTAACTTTATCAAAACACGAATTAATTGCCCATCACTAACATGCCCATGGCCTATAAAAAGCTTAAGTAATATTATTTATTACCATGGAATCTAGTTGCCTCCATATAACACGCTATCACTTCAATCATACTAAAATACGAGCAGCAAAACAACCAAAAACGTAAACAAAACGATATATTATTTTATGAACAGTAAGCAACAAAAAAATAAACATATTGTAATCTTACATAACTATCAAATCCTGTATTATAATTAACTCACGGACACCAAACAACGACCACCCTACATCGTGTGAAAAAAGTAACAGCTGTTAATAATCTTGATAAACTCACCAAAACTTGCGCGTTGCCATTCCTGTCATCAACCCAGGCGACGACCAAATCGGCACCTCTCATATTCTTCACGGAATTGAAACCCAAACCGACGTAACCATGCGTTCTCGCTTCCAATCTGAACGTAATACTCGAATCCGTATTCACCCACCGCAAAATCACGTCACCGTTCTGATCTAATTTTTCAGAATGCGCCCACGTCAAACTCGATTCGTACGACTTCGAATCAAAAACTTCTCTCCTATGCCGCACTCTGTATTGATCGACTATTCGACTAGTTTTTGCTGTTTTCGATTGTGCCTGTAATAAGGCCATTGCTTGTCCGAGCTGCGTCGGGTTGACCGGTAATTCATTCTTTCCATCGGGCTTATACCCCGGGAGTTTGGCATCGCAGAGCAAGATTGCGCTTAAAGCTAAGACTACTTGAAGATGCATTTTTGTTTAGTTTCACTGGTGCATCACTTTTGAAATATCTGAAACAAAAAGAAACTCACATTATTATGACGTAACTTACTTACAACATTCTAAAGAGACGACTGTCCAAACGTTTTATTTATTACGGATTTAAAGGGTCATGGGACTGGATGTCAGAAAATGAGATATCAACAATTTTATGAGAATGCACCTCCTTTTGAACAATCCTACGGAAACGTCACTCTAAAGCCGAACAAAATTGTATGTAGTACACAAAAAGAAGGCATCGTAACAAGGATGCGGCCAATAAACAGGTACGATATCCGGTGTAATACCACTTCCATAGCATAACAAAAACAAGACGTCAAGATAACAAGGTGGACTTAATAACTCGTTCCGGCTTCGTGAAGTCACCGCTAACAAATGGTAGTAACCTTATTTACATACTAGTCATAGTTGGCGCCGAAAATGAGTCAATGGTCGCGTAAAGTGAGCTATTAATAGAAATACCTCTATTTGGTAATATGGTGATACCTAGAATACTTTTCAACTTTCGCGAATTTTACACTTACTAATATTATTTATGTAACGGGTATCAATCGCGTAATCTATCACCCTGAGTGACCATGGCTGGTGTGATTCACGATGAAACGCGGGGGCAAACACTGCGATTTTTTCTAATGTGTCGTCGATCTAGAAAATATATAAAACTTTTTATCAAAAACCAACGTTCCGGTTTAATACGATTTGGTTGCACGATCAGGGCTTAGTGAAGCGGGAACTCATTGTGCTAATAAGCGTAATTCGATTCGAAGCCGGTGTTGCATTTACTCGTTAATGAAGGATGGAATGGATTAAGACCAAGTTGAGTAAGAGCTTTGTTTGCACTTGATATTGAACTGTGACCTCAAAATCGAAGCCAATGTTTGTTCGGTTTTTATTTTTTTATCGGATTTACGTAAACATAGAACGAGAAGCGCTACGTTTTATCGCTTGCTTAGTTACTTTAATTTGCACGTTACACTGAATTAATTAATATCTCAGAGCAGTTAAAGAATTTGAATTTGAATTTGAATTTGAGTTATCGTTAATCCATGTTTGAGGCCTTCGGGCGGTCTGAAAACTTCGGCACCAGACATGGCCAATAAGTTTTGTCGATAATGCACTCTATCGCATCAAATTGGTAAATAGCGTATAGGCATATGTTACGTTTAAAGGTGAGATTAGCCAGCGAAACTTAGGTATATTTGATCATATCATCCTATAGACGTGTACCGCTGGACATTAGCCTTCACCAAGATTCTCCACACAAACCAGTCTCGATCTGCCCGCATCCAATCGTTTGCCGCGATCGCAACAATTTAGATTTACCTTCAAGAAAATACTCTTAACCTAACTCAATCTTAGTTTTATGTTCACACCTACTACATGCTGCAATGTACTAGGTACATTGTAAGCCAGCTATGTGTATTTCTAGTAAAATGTATTTTATAACAAAGAATGATCTGGAACATTTCTCAACAGAATTGCTTGAATATTAAATCCAAATAAAAACGTAAAAGCTTGCTGACGTCAAATTGTGCTCACTTTGGCATTGCAAGAGAAATGCAATTAACTGCATATTTCAATGCTGAAAAGACTCCTACTAACTCTGTTCTACAGAGAATACCGTTCTTGAAATATATTATTTTACTATAAAGAAATTTGAAGAACTTTATGATGAGACAATAAAGCTATCCGATTTTATCTACTTGGTGTTGAGAGATATTAATAGTTGACTTCAGAATCTGAACTAATACAATATAGCTGAAGAGTTTGTTGATTGTTTTAACGCGCTAATGAAGGAAGTACTGGTCCAATCTTACTTACTTCTACGACTGCACGGTTGAGGGCCGGCACGCCGCTTGGTACTGCGCCGTGTTGTGGGTTCGATTCCCACACGAGACAACACTTCGTGTGATCCATAAATTGTTGTTTCGAGTCTGGGTGTACATTGTGTCCGTTGGTTGTATGTTTTTAAAGTCCCCCGGGACACAGGATTTATTCCTAGTGCGGGAGTTGTCTTATTTAATAAAAATATATAAAAAATGTGAACAATTGTTTTTCTGTTGCATAGCTCATTTATTGAGGATGGTTATATAAATCAAGAGCCAGAAGTGCAGAGCTAAATAACGCAGGTATAACCGTGGGCAAACCTAGCGTAAGTACATATATACTGTGCTGTGGAAGTAAGTGTACAGAGTGTAAAAAGACCCTTAATGAAAACTGAAATCCCATGTTGGACCAATCACTACGAACATTTTTTAATTCGGCACCATACCTGGGAAATTACTGGTTCAGGAGATATTGAGGCTCAAAGTTAGTATGGTATTTTTCTAATTAGGTACAAAATCGATGCATTTACCCCGCCAATATGTTCTTGGACCCATGGATAAGTAGGTATTTCGAGCATTGCACGCGCGCGCTTTTAATAGCGGTTTGAAAAATGTGAAAACTTAAAAAAAAATCGTTTCCCAGGATGTATAATAGACCCTAATTTAGACATCTATTTAGACTTACGTAATATTAGTGGGCTAACGCACTATACAGACACGTAATACAGCTGTGGTAGGTGTTACAAAAATGTGGACTAGGAAATATGAATAAAATACTGACTAATATTATAAACATTTTTATTCAATGTGTAACTCCGATTTAAGACTCGGAGAGCATTGGTGACACTACTTTTAAATCACGGCTAGCTACGAGTCAGAGTCATACTTGGAGATAAATGTAAAAATATCAAGTGTTATTTTTCAATAATATTTACGGATAAATCGGAGTTGTTTAATAACATTGAATGATTGTCACAACAGTGATCTTTCCGTGAGATTTATTTGCAATAATATGAAACCTGAATTCTTGTCATAACTTCTTTTTACGAATATCTAGCTTCTGTTCCTGTCTTCGCCTGTGGGGGCTATGGGGATAAAGAGTAGCCCATGTGCTATTCTAATGTTATTAGCTACATTACTGATAAGTTTCATCAAAATCCGTTCAACAGTTTTAGCGCAAGAGTTACAAACATCCAAACATCCATCCACCCACTATTAAGGGGTTAAATATACTAATTTTGTAGCTTTATGTAATTGCGGGCAAAGCTTGTTATAAAAGCCGTTTCAAAAATATAAAATAAATGCATCATTAGCGATAAGAAGTTATTATCGCATAAGAATTGAGTAAAAAAAATGTAACCAGACTATTTCTATGCAAATCTATCAATTAATTAGAATATATGCGAAGTGGCGATAACTTTGGTCCGGTCCGGTCGAGGCTCGATGTCGAGGTCAAGGATAAATACTTGAGGACGAAAAATATCCGGATGAACGAGAGAGAACGAAAATAGAAATACTTGTGTAAGTTACATTTGTTACGACTTTTTTAGTATATGCTTGATATCTTAGTATCGTAAAGAGAATTTGGACAGTCAATGATATCACGGCTATCTGTAGATAAGTAATTATATTTATTGGTGACAATGATTGAGGCTAATAAGCACGTATATTGTATAAAATAGGCTTTGCTCGCTTTTGGCAATAAAAGCAGATTATGTATCATTCTTATGCAAGTTCATCAAAGTTCAGTAGATTTTGCGTTAAAGATTAAGATTAGGGTGTATCTCAAGGTATGAAAACTTTCTACCAAACAATTATTGCCTTATTTGTATGTATTACCATAGAGGACTCCAAAATCGAGGCAAGGCTGTTCCATTATTATCATAGTCGCCTTTTAAGCCAGTTATAAAAAATACTTAATAAACAAAAATTATGTCGAAAATCATCAAAACAGTAGCTAGTATCAAACAATCAAACGACTAATACAATGAATTAGACAACTTCCGTGGTGCAAAAAATTACAAAAAACACATCGTGAGAAATCCATTATACACAAAAACTCGGATGTGACATCTGCTTAGCGAGGTGTCGGAACGCTTATATGAGCAAATCTGCGAATAAGTAATGTGAACATGCTCCGAAAACGACATGTTACACATTAAGGGCAACAAGGAACCTTAATGTAACCATTGATTTTGTTAGCAACCCGTGATATGAAGCAGGTAGCCAGTAGAACAAAAACAGGTTATTATTCCTGAATAAATTATTTTGATCGGTGTAATGATGAGCCATGACGTTGAAAGCTTTGAAATATAAACGATACTATACGAAGGATATAACTAACTAGCGAAATAAAGCAAACATTCATGGATGCATAATGCAGTTTTTGAATACAACAATAGAAGAACAAAATATAATTAGCTTACATAATCTTTATGTATATCAATCAAAATAAAAAAAACAATGATACGCCCTACATGCGGAACGAATGAATCACATACGCAATTATTCATCGTTCATAAATTAAAATGCCGACCGAAGATCCAATGCACCCTTTGGCTATAAGTCGTTGGCACTTAGAAACCTGAATTGGCAAAACGATCACATCTAACTTAATAATAACTTAGTAATTTATGCTTGTGTTGCCACTTGGCCACATCTAATTGCAGATTTATGCTATCCGGTATCCCCAAGCGGTAATTGCAAACGTGACTGTAGCGACAAGGAAAAGGGCATTTACGAGAGAATCAAGAGGAGAAATCGTGTCACATTATATCCCCAAATCCCCCAGATTAAAGACCCGATAATAAGATCCCATTTGGACAAGGTCAAAATTATTTAAGGACCGTCGACCGACCATTCCTCGGCAAAATAGTTGAGGACTTAAAGGGTTTAAAGTCAAAACAAAGGCCAAATTATGTCTGAAAGCTCTCAAATTATTTAGAACGACGACCTTTAAGTACTTTAAGGGACTGATGGTTAGACTGGGCAGGGATACATGGAAATTAATATGAATTGGAAGGGACTGACGCAACGTACAGTTTATATTCTCAAAGTATACATGTCTATCTACATATATAAATTCAGGGTTAGCAATAGCACGAACTGTTATTCTTATAGAAAGAAGAATCTCTTTGTAAATACAGAGGTTAGACCTATTTTCAGGGGTTATGGGTTGGAATAATTTTACAAAGGGTTGAAAAGGTAAAATAAATTACGTTGTAGTCAATAAGTGTGCTCACCCTAAATAAATATTTAGCCGACCCAAGTAGCCATATAGACGACGGCGACGCTCGCAAATAGTGTTAGTAAAATGGATTTGAACAGAATCGATATCAGCTAAAAGGAGTTATAAAAAGGCAAAGGCAGTCTTCTATACTATGAAAGAAATGACATTGAACGCGTTGGAAATATTCAACCGACGGTCGATGAACTTAAGATTTGAGAGTCGAGACGCCATTCAAAATGCTATCGTAATTCGAACCATGGAAAATAATAATTGCTGTAAATATTGCGATAGATGTGCTCTTAAAAGAGATGTAACATGACGATAATTATGCTTTATTATGGGCTATTTATTAAGTAGCGGAAGCAATAAGTAATACAACTCATTCTTATAAACCAGAACTAAATCGTGTAGAACTTTCACAAGCTTCAAGTTTAATTAGTAATACTGATTTTTTGTGTCGAACATTAATTATATGAGAATATTATTTTGTGGGATGGCACATACATTTAATTTGCGACATTATGGCTTTTATTGATTAAGCAAAATTGATTTTTGCCAATGCTTATGTAAAGGTAGGTATGTATTTTAATTAAGATGCATATTTTTGCAATAATTATAGAGAAGCAAATTTGCCTACGATGGAATTATTCTAACACAAGATTGTTTTTTGCCAATGTGCTACATATTTTATATTATAAATGACATGTTTAGTAACTAAAAATGATTTGTTGATCTTGCAAACAAAATATCTATTGCAAATAACATAATATGCTAATTTATTTAATATGCAATATATTTATGTCGACTTTCGACCGAGCCATCTTCTTCGATCACTGAAAACGTTGTTACCACAAATATTGCCATAAAGCATAATTTCCTTTTTTCTCAATGCCAGCTAAGAAACAGAACGGAAAGGCAGTAACAAAAACTACCAATCGAGTTGAAGCAAAACGAGATAACAGATCATTATCCACTTATTGGAAGGAAGTCGAAACCGCTCTGTCCATACTCGTTATAAACAAATGGGGCAATATTTTTGTCGATACTTAAACGACAAACCGCAGTACTCAAGAAATTGGTTTGATACTTTTGATTTGGATATTCCAACTATTGGACGCGTCCTGTCGTTAGATTGACCAAAGTAATGTCGCTAAATCGTTGTGGTAAAAGTAATTTGATTCTATAATAGAATCTGAATCATTCTTCAGTAACATAGATGAATGATGTATTAGCTAACCAATTTTTAATCTATTTTATAAATAAAATACATGTTCAAAGTTTGCCATGTAATATTTTAAGTTCGAGACACAAACCAAACATTCTCCGTACATTTCGCAAGCCAACGAACACATCTATCTAACCAAACCTTTGCATTTACATTAGAAGGCAAATGCTTTTGATCTGCAGCAGTGCACGAAATGTTTCTCTTTAAGTATCCAAGAGAAATGCTTTTATGATCCGCGAATTCTTGCTTTATATTGCATATCCTGTGGAACAACCTCAGTTATTAAGGCATACCGATATAGCACCGGAATCTTTTATTGTGCAACCGGTTTCGGTCACCGAGTGAATATTGCGAATATGTTTTTGTTGTTTTAAAACTGCAGGCGAATCTTATTCGATAAGGATATTAAAAGTCTGTTAGATGAGCTACAAAAATCGCCGCCATATTACGTTTATCTTTTGAAAGCCTTTTGAAATCTAATAAGTTTAATCGTATGGAAAAAGATGTAGAAGAATATCAGAACTCAAAAAATATCGGAGAGACGGTGTGGCGCTTTTGCCTCCCAAAATCAGGTACTTGTAAATGTAACCATTACAGAATTCACAGATGACTGGTTTGAAATGCGAACACAAAATGGAAAAAATTTCCCACACGAGAACAGAATAAAAGCAGAGCTAATCCTGAGAAACTAGACGGTTCACATAATCGAGATGATAGAAAAAGTTCCTTTATAATGTATCAAAAGGTCTGTAGTTTTATAACGAGCTAAGTTGGCGTAGCGTGTGGCAGGAATGAGCCACTTTGTTGCACTTCCACGTGAGACTAGGAATTTATTGTTTCGAGTTTAGTACCTACCATCACGGTATATACGAGCAATGGAAAGACATTACGTAACAAATTGAGAAACATTTTTAATATCTGCATTGTTTCGAAGTACGTTATATTAAGACATGTTGCTTGATTAAATGTTGAAGGGAATATAAAGCAAAGAATTTCATAATGTTTGAATTATATTTTATTCGAGTAATTTTGGACTAATGAGCACACTACCTATTAGACGATATTTTCAGTGTGCCGTTCCTGATCTGCCGTTTGATCGTCCAGTAAATAACTGTATACGTAAAATTGGCATGTACGATAACTATTAACGATTTATACGGATACGGATTCATTTCAGAAATTCAAAAAGGATGTATGCAGATAACGTATGAAAAACAGTTCTTTATGTACAGATTCCATAATAAATATTGACACGTAATAAATATTCGAAACGACGGGCACATTACGAGGATCTCTGGAGTATTTCAATGATTTATGTGGAAACGAACCGCTATGAAAATATACGATAATAAAATCCACATCAATTGACTGGATAATGCTGGATACCATTTCTACTGTGTTTTATTATGCAGGATTTACTTTCGCTTCCTTCCTTTTCGGATAGCTTTTAACCACATACACGGTTGTATGGCTTCTTGGGATACAGACTGACTGCACGTATAGAGTATTGGTTTCAGAGGCCGTTTAGCACTGCGATGAGTGTTGTGGGTATTAACTTGACAAAAAAAATGTGCTCCATAAATTTTGTTTCAAATCGTTCGCAGTGTTTGTTGCTTGAGTTAATTAGTTGCAGACCCAGGCAATAAAGGATATATTATACCTACCAAAACAGCAAATATATTTTTATAAAAATAAGGAGTGTTATAATGCCTTCAATGCACGCAGCATTAAAGTATCCATTATCTACAAACTACTTCGCGATACTTACTAGAGTAGTAAGTACTTAAAAAAGAAGTTTCGCTTCAGTTTATTATAATGCAGATATCCAGTCTACTTTCAATGACTATATACTATAACAGCTTCCGCAGCTATTTGTGGTAGTGATAAGAAACTAAGTGGATGAACTAGTTTTTAATAAACCTGCAGGTTCATTCATGGCAAAACTTGTTATGTGATCTTGAATGAAATGAAGATGCTGATTAGAAAACGATACTTTAATTGTAACGTGCTTCGACAACGTTTTCCTTTTCAAAGAAGTGAGAGGTTTGGTCCCAAAAGTTACGTTAGTTATTTCTTTTTTAAGGACTTTACAAAGATACAACCAAAAATTACACCCATACCCGAAGTAATAATTTATGGATCACACTAACGGCGGAATTCGATATTCGATCTATCCATTTTTTTGAGATTTTAGATTAGTTTTTGACATAAGCTCCATACAAAATATGTCAAACGCGAATCTCGAATCTCAAAATCCATAGATTGATCGAATATTGAAATCGGCCGTAAGTGATGTCTCGTGTGGGGATCGAACAACAATCCGCGTAGTGTCAAGCGTCGAGGCGACCGTATTGAATAGATTTCTCTCTGAAGCTATTGTCATTGTTTTGATCCAAAAGTCCATTTGTCAGTGGTTTACGAATAACGTTTGTTATGTAACGTGGAATTCTTTAATCAAACAAAACTTAGTGTTGTTTGGCCACAGGGTTGGAAGCCTTCATTAACCAACTGCGCTAGTTTACTTCAACTTTAAGCAAAGGTCCCCACGTCCGTTAACTAGTTAAAGCTACACCACATCAACTACAGTAATAAATGTACGGTACACAAGCGCACTTAATTACACTAATAATTTGCATCCGTATAATTAGCTTTATCTATGCTAATCATCTTGTAAGGACCGTTGATAGATTGCTCCACAGTCGATCAGTGTGTCGTCATGATACGCCCAGGCTGGTACTTGTAATAGAGATCATTGTTCTTTGCACCGATATGAACCTCCTGTTTTATAAAGTCTCAGTTTGCAGTACAACGCTATAAGGTATTGCAGTCGTAGTACTAGATATAGAAACTGTAATTAAAAAGACATCACGCCCTTTAGCCACTACATGCTTTGGAAGATAATTCCATGAATTACATGCTTTGAAAAATGGGGACCGTATAATGACTGAATCCGTATTTTAAAGAAACATTAAAACTTCATTTGGCGGCAAATACGGCCTATGATTTTGGAAGGGTAACTCGTCTGCTTGTGACTAATTGTATCAACGCTCAATGTAACCTAGGTAAAACGTCAATCCTCTTAAGATAGGTTAGTAATAAGAAACTGCGTGAATTGCCGTAATAAAGATGAATTCTGCTTTATCTAGAAGGTTCTAGATAAAGCAGAATTCATCTTTATCGGATAGGTATCCGATAAAGCGATAGACTAATGAGATGCTTGCGCAGTGTTCTTGATGCATATACCTACTTTATCTATAGGTTTGAATCACAGCTGGACAAATAGAGCTCCGAATCATTGAGTATTCCACAGGGTTTAATCAATATTGGGTAAATGTAAATGGCTAACAGATTGCGCAGCATAAATCGAGCGAACGCAGTTTAGTGCACACGTTGGCATTCTATTCGAATTGCTAACGAATTACTTATTCTGTTCGATTTATTCGACTTTGTAAAGCAGGTATGCGTGTAATGTGCGCAGTGTCGCACTCAATTACAGATTTAGAATAGACAAGAGGGATTTATGTGGTAGCTGTGTCCCGTGGTTTCAAATGCCGATCCTTCACGAATAGTTCTACATTCATTTTTGCTCAGCTTCTTACTAAATTTCTAGAGGACGTAATGTGCCGTTACATAGCTTATAACTTATAACCGCCAGTAAAATTGTGCTGCCAAAAGCAAAAAGGTTTTCCAGATAATATTGTTAGATGTTCAGATAAGCGTGTTTTAGTTTAAGTACTATACATATTGGTAGTTAGTTGACATTTTCTTTTTTTTACCACATTTACACAACACCATCTAGTCCCAAACTAAGCAGAAGCTTGTACTATGGGTACTAGACAATAGATAAACATACACATATACATTTTTTTTTGTAAATACATACATATTATACATAGAAACACCCAAACCAAGACAAACATCCATGTTCATGCACACAAATGTTTGACTTCAGCGGGAATCGAACCTGCGACCTTGGCGTAGCAGTCGATTACACTCCCGCGGCGCCAACCGGTACCAGTGTCGTCATATATTCGCTTGATTTTCATAATTATTGATCGCTATTTCAAGTAAGGTATCCTGAAAGCTTTAATTAAGTCATCCCCCTAATACATTACTTTCTGTATAGAAATGCCTAGAGATGAATGCAGCTTCGTTATGACAACCATTGATACAAAAGGAAGTATATTCTATTAATAGAAACCAATTCGTTTTTGACCAGTCTATCGATCCACAATCTTTGACGCAAGCCGTGACGTGGTATTGCCAAAAACACAATCAAACACAAAAGACTTCGATGACAGATAAGTAACCAATTACTGGTCCCGTTGCAAAACCTAGCTGATCCACCCAATGCTATCCACCAGTATACAAAAGCAACTTGAAGACTATTTAAATAAGCAAAAACTCGTCCGTTATTATTAATCACTTCACCGTTTACTGTTTGCATTGGAAATGCAAGTCACGGACGGTTGAACATAACGCGATGTGTTTTGTGCTGAGAAAAAAGCATATTAATTTCTTTTGCAACAGTTTATATATTACGGTAAAAGGTGAAAACATTCGATGATTTTGTGTGTCTGTCAAGGAAAGGTCAGATGATTGAAGCATCATGCCTGACTTGTGATTTCTGATTACTGCAGTTCAATTTGAAGAAATCTTTTAAGTGTCTGGTCAGTCAGTGCTAAACGGGCAGTCGTTGATCAAATCCCATTCAAGACAAAGCTTTGTTATGACCACGATAATATATAGGTAGGTACTGTGTGAGGTTGTTCTTACTTATAATATGTAATATTATATGTAAATAACAATATCGGTATGCTTTTATAGTGTAGGGTCTGCTTAGTATGGAATCAGAGGGCAGCATGTGAGTCGTCTTATATAATTAATCATATCAACAAAGCTCGCTGGATACCGTAGGTATATTAATTTCTTCATACATTGATTTAGACATTATTTCTTTTGTATAATATTAATAAGATGTTGCTTCCGTATATCTCAATTACGAACAATAAATTCTTAGAACATTTTTTTCTTGTACGAAAGTCATTGCCTTTCAAGTTTCAAGTGTTCAACCTTTTTTGACGCAAACGCATTGTTGTTTTGTTATGTTGGTAACTTAATTGCCAACCTAACGGGTTATTCGAGTTTCAATGAATAATTATGTACAAGTTCACATGCTTTGTACTGATAATCGCTATTACATGTGACATGACATCATCATAATTTGTATTGTCTATGTTTTAATGGATAGAAGACAAAATTTTATTATTATGGTAATAGAGGTTAGGGACGGAATAAATTTAAGGGAAAATGTTTATTGACGATTATTGGCTTGGTAAGTATCAAATTGAAGAACGATTTAAAGTAAAGTGAGTATACAAATTAAATAAAGGTAGATCTTTAACTATTTACTATAAGCATAGACTAATGATTGGTCTCGACAATCATTTGTATAAGACTATAAGTTTAAGTTTTGGACTATGTTTTAGATGAGATAACGTTCATAGTGATCAAAAATATTTATTTATTTATTATTTATTTATAGACTCACGCCTGTATCCCCGACGGAATAGGCAGAGGTGTAATATTACACCCACATTTCGCCATGAATTTTTAGGTCCCCTGTAATATGGGGCGAGCCTATTGCCGTACCGGGCACATCACCAGACTCCGGGCTGCTACTATAGTGATAAAAAATAAAACCTTATATTGATTGCCTACGCAATAAAAATAAAACAAACAAAAACAAACTGCGCAAAACAATTCCAGGTAAAATAAAAAAGCTATAAATAAAATATAGAACAAGTTCCTAGCCGAGATGTTTGCCTAAGTAATGTAAAGAAAATAAACCGAGGCTTATCACAATACATCTATACCTCCTTGTTATTGGGAGATAAAGGCGTTACGACTTCTGCAAACATTGGACGATTGGGCCAATGTGGATTGGGGCTCATTGGCCCAATATGCCAATGTTAGTACAGATTTTTTCTAAACCTGGCTTCTCGCGATGTATAGTTTTCCGGACAGACCGCGCCTTTGCAGTTACACCGCGAGTCGGATAGGTACTTTCAAAGATGCAGTGTGCGTGCGTCCGCGAAACCATGCACCGTGGGACTTCAGCTTTAGATTACTAAAAATACAACAGAACACGTTAGGTAAATATTCTATTACGTAACTCTTACTGAAATACGGTAAGTAAGAGGATGATTCCCAAAAGTCGGTTGTCCCAGGTATTCCATCATCTTTTCAGGTAGCTTGATGGAAGATTACTGAGAATTCGACAATTTCCAGTATCTGAATCAAGTTTTAGAAGAACCTGTCGGAAAACCGTAGGTAAATTCCCAGAAATAGCAAATACCACCAACCAAAATTCGAAGTTATGTAGGCGTAACAAATATCTCAACAAATGACGACAAACTTATCTTGGATAGTTCTAATTTTAGGTCAAATCTGGATTTATATGGAAGTATTTTTGTACATTTGTTTTTGTTACTTTTTTATTTATTTATCGTCCTGGTTTTGTAATGAAGTGGTGAGGCCTAAAAGTAAGAGAAGCTGGAATTGCCTGGAGTAAGCCGTATTTACTTCATATAAAAAAATCCTCCACCGCGTCTGCTTCTCTGTTCGCGATAAAGCCAAAAACTACTGAACGGGTGGTCATGCGGTTTTCACCAAAGACAGAGTGCTTCGTGAAGTTTTGGATGAAGAATGTGTAAATGTTTTGAATAAATTATATCGCCTGTACGAAGCCGGGCAAATCCCTAGTATATATAAAAAATGGAGTAGATATATAGGTAACAGTATAACCTTTAACTTCAGTGGGTGGTATTGTATCAATTCTTGGATATAGGCTTGATATTCGATATCGCGTGAATGTAGCAGCTTCATCTTTTACAAGGCTTTCGGCAGATACTTGTAATGTGAAATCGATAGAGCCTTTGCTTATTACGTTTTGTGTTATGATTAGATTCAGTAGGTACCTAGTATAATCGCAAAGTAATTATGATTCAAAAGTAAAATATTGATAACTAGGTATTTCATGAATGCAGTATACAATAACTCTTCCTAGGTAAACTGTTAGCGTCATCCAGAAAACTTTTTGGAGTGTGCGGTAATCTTTGGCGTGGGAGATGTTAGAGTATGGTTTTACGTGAACTTAAAAAAGCATCACCTTTACGTAACGCTACGCAAGCGGTCACCCATCCAACTGATGACCTCATTATACATTGCTTTGCCTGATCAATCTATTACAAACAGCAAGTTACTTTACAATAGCGCGGTACACCTTAAACCGAAGCCCTTACGCCAATTTCGCTAGCCCCAAGACAAAGGAGGAAGGAAAACGGCGCTTGCTCCATAAACTAGCCCCGATAAGTGTAACATTAAACCGTCAGAACGAACACATATAGATAATCGATAAACAATGAACATTAGATATGATGGAGAGCATACACGGTAATAGAAGCAATCCCGCGGAAATTGCTCCAGCAAATGGCTTCTATAAAGCCGTTTGACCATTTTAGATTAAGGTGAGAAATTAGATCAGACATTACTGTTAGATGCGGTTTAAATTAATACTCGTAGTATACACAATCAAGTTTATATATAAACTATATTTCGCCCGCGGCTCCGCTCGCGTGAATTATACACTTCAACCTTCCTCAGGAATCACCTATCTATTGGTGAAAACCGTACAAAAAATCGTTCGGTATTTTTTGAGTCTATCGAAGAACTGAGTGGCGTTTTTTAAGAACCAGTATTATGAATTCGAGAAGATCTTAGTCCAACCAAAGATTCGAAAAGAGAACTTGACAATCTGATTCTGACCGCAAACTCATATCACATAGGTCATTAAAAGACAAGAAAGATAATTAATCGTCTAGCTATTCTGAAAAATTAATTAAAAAATACGACACCTTGCCACACAATGTATTGTTGCTTTTATGTACAACGTTGTGTATCACATTAAATACTACTGCAATATTGATGTCAGGATTATCCGAGTTTGTGAGATGCCACTTCCAAATGAATATCCAATCAATTTGCGCTTAACCGTAGAGCCCTCTGAGCACGCTTAAGCCCTCTAGATGAATGTTGCTTACGCTTCAAATCTGACGTGCAAACCAGAAGGATACAACGATTGATTAAACAATCCATTGTAATATAATATCGCAACGTATTAAGCATGTGGGCTTTTTGAATAAGGTTATCGTCACTTCAAATAGATTTTAATATCAGCTACCCTTTGGTTTTTTTTACTCATCTACTCGTAGAATGACATTCGAAACAACTCTGACCTTTCGAAGCTATGGGCGTATTAAAAAGTTAATTATCGTTCGTTGCTTTGATAAAAGAAAATGTATTTAGGTATCCTGAATGCCTCACTACATGCTACCGCTTTGGAAGTAGTGAGAGATATTACAGAATGGAATAGGACATAACTAAGGCTGTATATCAATGGATATTGAGCAGAGTAGACGAGTAAGCGTACCTCAGGCTGTAAGGCGTTCGTCTCGGATGCAACTGTCGTTTAATTGCAAAATTTATACACAATACTCCAAGTGTTTTCCAGTAGGTTTTAATTCTCTGCCACCGCGTTGCCGTATTGTTAGTTGGTGGTCTTTATATATTCTAATTTTATGATCCTCTCAAACACGTCGGCTTACCCATTTTATGTTGATTGCTTGGCATAACTGTCATGGGAAATTATTATATAATGTTTCCTTAATATTTTAGCAAGTGAGATGCTTGTTGTGTAAATTCTTAACTTCGCGAAATATTCGTTATTATAAACCCTATGAGCAAAAATTTTTTAAAGTTTTTCGAGAATAAATAATGACACAGTTACTTGTCCAACATAGCATCAAACGTGATAAACCTATTAGCAGATAAATAAGCAATTTCGTCCAAAAACGATAAAAGCGTGAGAGAAAAGAGGAAAACAGACACACCGTTAGTTTTAAATACAATCAATATCAATAACGAAATAGAAAAAATACGCTCTCACGGACAAGATAAACGGAGCTAATTTTTAATTTGAGCTGCAGATTTATTTAATAGTTGTAAACGATTGTAAATTTGTGACGGTTATACGTTATCTCGTAAACTTCCATTTGATAGGTTAGTCAATACTAATATTATAAAGCTGAAGAGTTTGTTTGTTTGAACGCGCTAATCTCAGGAACAACTAGACCGATTTGAAAAATTGAGTGTTGGATAGCCCATTTATCGAGAAAGGCTATAAGCTATATGACATCACGTTATCAGCCCCGAGAGCGGAGCAGTAGCCCTCAATAACGCGGGTGTAACCGCGTGCTCATCTAGTATCGGTTATGACTGTTTGCTTTTTCGACGATTTGAATACACATTCAGAGGCAAAGGATGGCGGGACAGACGATTAACGAAGGTTAAACTAATCAAGAAGGTATTTGGGAACTTTTATGTTTGTTCCACGGCATATTTTGGAGCTACTGAGTTCGCAAGTTGGCGTGTGACTGGAAAGGGAATTAACAGTTAATGAAAAGGAATACAGATGTAAGCTGAATTATAAATGTATGGTAATGGTATTCTACGACCTTATAGCTACATAGATTCAATATTTTGAAGAACTGGATAGAGCTTTTGTATTTGTAGCGATATTAGCGTGCCTTATATTATGAACATAACAATATTTATAAGAATTTTTAGTTATTTGTGTACCATTATACAGGCTCCGTCGAGTCCAAGATCAGGTGACCACGCGGTCAGCGAGTTGTTCTAGGATATTATTATTATGATGACCAGGTAAGTCATCTACATACATAATTTTAATAAGTTAGCCTGTTTAGTATAACCGCGAAGAGAAGTTAAACGCTCTTCGCAGAACTAAGCAGGCTAGATGTTGTTAAGATTTTCTGTTAAGCCACACTCAACATATTCTCTAACAAATTCATTAACGAGATCGAAGAATTTACGCATGCGTTTCTCTAGAACATTCTAAACTGCACGTGGTGAAATTCAAGTCTGCGAAATTCTCTCACAAAGGAATAAAACCGCTCCAGCATAAACTTCGTAGGTGCAGAGCTGAGCTGCATAAAGATACCCTATTAAAGAGACGGGAGCAGGTAATTGAGAGACTCGTGTGCATACGGAAACTTCACATTTCTGAGTACTGCAACTTTGTATTGGAAGTCTCTTGGGATGACTATCCCATTTCCATGTCCATTATAACTTTTTGTCGTATACAGACCTAGATGTTTTATGCGGGATCTTTATACTCGTACAAATCAGATCGGTAATACGGCAAACTGTTTAATGTGGTGTCTAAATTGTCTTCGGGGGCGTTTTTGGCAATGAGCGTAATTATCATTGCAGGTTAAGATAACTTTGTGGAATTTATACCATCGTGGATACAGTCTTGAGTAAAATATAATATTCTTGCCTCAACAGTTATTGATATGTTACTGTTTAATTCCTAAATATAAGCCGCAATTATATAACCACTGAAGCTAAATCAATATATTGAAACCAACTTAAAATCTCAAAAAAACACAGGTACGTAATTCTATAAAAAGTGCGAGGTGACGCTCGATTTATACAAAACTAGACGACGCCAGCAGCTACGCCTGCATTTTTTTTAATTTACCCGTTTTGGTGGATCCCGTGGGAATTTCGTGAAATCCCTTCTTAGTGCACCCCTACGGTCCCCAAGGAACATACATGCCAAATTTCAGCTTCCTGCGCCCAATAGTTTCGGCTGTAGCGTGTCTGTCAGTCAGTCAGTAACACAAGGATTTTATATATTAAAGATTAATATTAGAGGTCGTGCGAATTAAAGGTCGGCTAAGAAACTAATGAGGCACACAATCAAAGGTTCTATCAAACCAATAACTAGTAAATCCTTCAAAATTCCAATAATCTCATTCGCTAAGCCTCGTTTTGACGTCACTATCTTCGCAACACGAACAATGGTTACATATCAGACTTACAAGTTATTGAACAGTTACCACATAACTGATATCAAGAGCCATTTGTTAGTATAGTATTAAATTTACAAAGATAAACTTTAAAGCTAGAATTAGTTTGAAGTAATATAATCCGAAACTATAACAATCTTGGAAACCAGTTTTATTGTTCTAACATGCGAATTTGATAACGATAAATGTCTGGTTGATAAATCTTTGAAATTAAATAGTTGAAATATTAAAGTAAATGTCATGTCTGCCGAATGAATCCCGAAAAGTGGACAAGTATTGCCACAAGGTGGAAACCAGAGTGTCGTCGTCAAAGAGGCAGGCCGAGAAAAAGATGGCGCGATGATTTGGACAATTTTATTAAAGACTGGCAAGATATGGTAAAAGACAGGGACCAGTGGAAGAATGTGGGGGAGACCTTTGCCCAACATTGGGACAGCAATGGTTAAAAAAAAAAAAAATAATAAAGTAAATGCTTTTAGTTTGGCATCGTTATATAACACGTGTATGACTTAAAAGTGCAGCCATCTGCAGATATTTATTTTTTTCTATACTACATAAAACCAGGAACGAACAACACCTCAGTCCTCACTATAACCTCCAGATTCCCTTTGTAAGTCTTCACTCCACGCCAATAAACCGGATAAGGAAAAATAATGTTGAGGTACTAGTAAGCTCTTCCCTTTCTTTGCCGTTTGTCTGAAACTACTCTATACAAATGTTCTTCGGAATTTAACGAATTACTTAACTACTTTATTTTTCACCTAAAAACGACAAGTAATTACTTAACTACTTTATTTTTCACATAAAAGTGACAACGAAACTGATATGTATCATCTATACACCTCACGAACAAAACGGCGTACTGGTACTTTAGTACTATCTATTCTGTGGTACTGGTTTAACACAATAAATTTTTAACACCAACATGCCGCGATTCGCGAGTGTATTTTTTTCTAAACCTATTCCCTCCGAGATGGATTAAGAGTGGGCTGATTATTTATATTTTACTTCACACTTTATTGAAGTGTTTTAGGACGTGCTACATACCAGAGCAAAGAATGCGATGGAAATGTCTCGACGTACAAACAACGAGGAAGTTATATTTCAAACAAATGGGAAGAGTCCATTTTGTTTTGAGTCTATAATAGCATGACGATGACCGCAAACACGGAAGGCAAACCCTCTTCACTAAAACCAACCTGTCGCTTACAAACAATACAATGAACTTAGGGTCTGAGAATACGCTTAAAAGCTCTAGTTATACAACAGCAGTAATTATACACGAGAATAATTGAGATTGAGAGAAAACGTCGAACAATAGAAATTGCAATAGATTAGCCTTCAAAACCATTAGTTTGAGGCTGAACTTTGATCATGAATTCTCATTCCATTTTCAATTAAACTGTTAAACGCAAGGTGACTTTGAAATTCTGTAGTTTCATACATAATTAATGGATAAATAATATTATGCTAAAGTGTACCAAAGACTTGCGGTTTATTACTGAAATAGTTTAATGTTACTTTAATAATACGCCGGGAGCTCTTCGCAGAGAAAACGCAATGTAATTATTAGAACAATGACACCTACGGGTATTACTTTATCAACGAAAGAACATGAAGCTTCGTTAACAAAACGTTGAACTTTATCATTTACACGACTACTACGATTTGAATAACCATTAGAAAACAATGACATCCAATTAGAAGGATATTGTTCAGTCACGGGTGAAACGGAATATCCGAAGAGGGCACGAGCTACGAGCCACCGAAGGAGCAATGAACCAACACTTGCCGTATCACGACCTGACATTCCTGACAGTTCAAACAGACCGCTTTTAGAACTATAAAAACATAGAAGAAGAGGAAATAATTACAAAAGTAAACATCCCGATTCGGTCATTGAAGAAATACCAAAATTAGATGATGACGCATTCGCAACGCTAGCTAATCGCAGTAATTTCACACTTTCACTCTCAAATCCGCACCAATACGAATCACATACAACAGATGATCTACTTTCCGGAATCATCCGAAATGTCGGTAAAAGTAAAAAAATAAGGCAAAATAGAGCGAACTCAGGTGATCAAACATGTCGATGCCGGCACAAATCCATTAAACCATATCCATATAAAAACATTTGCACTAGCACGCCCAAGACTGTTTCGAAAGAAGCTACGGACCGTGAACATTCCACCGGCCACTGAGCATGATCGAACTGGAACAGACAAAAACATCAACGCCATACTTTATCTCAGTAATAGGAATTTAAAACATGAGCGATTACAGAGAAAGCAGTAAAAAGATGATTTAATACGTTTGAGAAAAAACAATTCGCTGTCAAACGGATTGAACAATAACAGAACCCACATTGCAAGTTGCGGTTCTACTGCCAGTAGCATACAGCGCAGCTAAAGATTAAAATTTTACTTACAAGTTAATGGATTCTTTGAGGACGTTGTGGAATATCACATATTTACATCAATATATTCTGTAGAGTGTACGAGGCTACATGAGTTTACAAATATCAACAAAAACTTGTTGTCGGTCGATAGCAATGTCAATAACCGATAATTCTTCAAAACGCATCGAAAAAAGTGCGTCCTAAATAATACAGTTCAAATGGAGTTTACAGTCAAAACCAACTTACGAAGCACGTGTAAGTTTTGCCAACAAAAAAGTGTAACACGAACAGACTTCCGAATGCGAAAAAGATTAATTTTGTAGGCAGAAGTCACGAGCACATTGTCATGTTTCGGAGCCGATGACACTTGTAAAAAGAGTTTTATTGATCGATTTTTCGAAGTAAGTAGTCCGTGCGTGCGGCAGCTGCGCCGGCGCATGCTTCTAATCCCTCTCCGTTCATGCTGACACCGTTAATGGCCGACACGGAGGTTCCGTAGCAAAATGGCCACAATGATTCCGTAATTAATACTATTCGGAGCATGCCACTCTTCCAAGACGGCCTTGTTTTTGATTCGACTTGCTACGCTATCGTAAATCGTTTATCGCATCACAGAAATTATTTCAAGGGTTAATGGACAGGTGCGACTGAATGTTGTACAGATTCATTAAATGTTTCTCAGTTTCGAACAGAATTCTAAATGTTTACCTTCGCGCCATGATAAGTCTTGTTAACGGGTTTAAACGTATGAAACGTTAATGAACTCTCCAATGTCAATTCCATCGATATGCACCTTTAGATATATTATTAAAAAGGAATGTTATTAATGCGCTAAGTAATTTTCTTTGAATGAATGTACTTCCTTTAGAGAGCTTCTTCATCAGTATTTAATTTCTAATTAGAAATACTGATTAAAAGCCTATAAATTCATTAATGAGTTATCCCTACAACTCCCGTTGTAAACCAATTTTACACAGTTCCAGTATTTTGTTTACTACAAAACAATACCAAAATCGAACCCTCATTATCACTATAGTGCCTACTAGACCGACATAACATCCATAACGGTAGCCACGTTAAAAAGTTGTGCAGCAGGCACAATAGATAATCTATTGTTCGTAACAAAAACGCGTTAAACAACAAAGAGAATCCTTCAAGTACAATTATAGAGGAATTCTCTTCGGGAGCAAACGGGATTCGGTACCGCTCAAAAAACATAATTTATAACCGTACGATATTTGCTGAGCCCTTAGGGAATTTCCTCAAAACGACCCAAATTGTGACTGTACGAAATATAAGGCTCACTTATTTACTTAATCTTAAATTCCAACCCAGACTTACCCGTTTTAAACCAGTCCCATGTGACGGCAAATAACGAGGATGCCAAAAGCAAAATTAAAAGCGCATTTCCAATTAAAACGCGTGTCAAAAACAATGTAATTGGTCATCTATCATGGACGAAACTATACTTAATTTTAAATAGTCGGGCCGCAAAAAAAGCATAAGTTTTTGCTCCTAACTTCTACATATCCGAGACGAAAGATAACTTATTATCTGTCTAGGTATAAACAACTCAAATGTATAGAGCTGTAGGTAATCGTCAATCTTTTGGCGGGACTGTAAAAGTTGGTTTATCTATACGCATTATAGATATTGTTATAGGAAGTGCAAATATCTTATACATCTACATTGCCAAAGTGGTTGTCATAATATCAGTTATTTTTATTATGTTTAAAGCAGTTACTTTTTATTTTATGAAACGATGACTGGTTTTATTTGACTCATGCGAGATTCATCTTGCTTGCCACGCAGTTTCATATCCTTTCTTTTTTTGTTCGCATAACTAATGCAAATGGCGAGTGCTCGTCCCACGTTAATGATAGTTTCGTAATTCAATGCTCTTAGTAAGATTTAAATCTATGAGACTTGGAGTACTAAATTTGAAACCGAATAAAATGGCCGATGTGATTTGGACTGGCTTTTTCAACAAATGGAGCTCAATATAATGAGATTCATGTCACAAATATGTCTTCTGTCAATTTCGGTGTTGCCGACAGGTGATTTCCTCGACAATATTAATTGGTAATTTTCTTAAGATATGAGACTAATTAACCTCACATCCGTGGCTTCATTAAGGGCTCATGTAATACGGGATTTGATGTCAAGAATATACGATATTGTTTATTATGTTGTGCACATCTCGCTTCGCCTTCTACCTTTATTTATCTTCGCGGTGCGGTGGAGTAAATATGCTGTATAAAATAATTATAATATTAAGCACCTAGCGGGTGTTTCACCTGCTGTGTGTTTTACTTGTTAGTATAATATTATAACTTAGATTAAAAATGCCACAAGACAACATGATTGTTTTTTTTTATAAAGCAGTAGCCACAGTCAAAACAAGAAACTCAAGCATTCATAATTTTCATAATAGATTCTAAATGTCTTTAATGTCGATAAGCCATATATTTAATGTTTTAATTATTAATTGATATATTGTATTAATTTAATCGGCAGTACGTTACAACTTATAGACTTTTATTTAGAAATTGTATGTAACAAAATGATACAACTATCATTTTGTTCTGAACAAAGCGGCTTTATAGTTAAAAACGTGGGAATTTTCCAATCACTGGGAAGACAGTATAATTAATTAAGTGTGTGAAGCATAGAAATTGATATCGTTAACGGATTTCGCCATGAACGTATCGATCGGTAGAAATCTTGAGATCGGTAGTTTCGATAATCTTCTTTCTTTTGTTACTGTGATAAATATTCACATAGCTCTGAACAGCGATCATAGAAAATGACACGCTTTCTAGAACGATGCAGTTAGATTTTATATTTCAATGTTTTTTGTGATCTCTGAGATACATACATATGTACATATGTGCATGAACTTACGCCTGTTGCCCGTAAGGTTAGGCAGAGACTACGGAACGCCATTTGCAAAGATCCTGACATAATATCTCTCTTGCTTTATTCACTCCCATCAAATTCCTCATGCATGCTCTTCTGTACAGGGTACAACTTCTGGCCTGTCCTGTTTTTAGGATGTCTCCAATCTGGTCCGAGAGCATCAGTCTACGCCGCCTAGGTTTTCCCTTCGCGAGATCTTAGACTTGTTACCTGAATTTGGAATGAACATTAGTCCCACTAGGATTTTTATCCAGCTCTTATGGTCTTTTTGTATCGAAATTGCTTCACAGAACCGCCGGACGTATTACTTTAATCTGAATGCTTTATTAAAATATTATTATCAAATTTGATTAAAGCCACCAAACAAAATAAGGACTGAGATTTATAAATCCCAAATAAATTAAAAATAACTTAACACAATTATAAAGGATACACGATACTCCAAGTATTCTCAACCGATTTTGAAGCTTAGTTTAGTTACATAAAATATATTTTTGTTTGACAGTACATTTTAACCGTTGCCGCACATTGTAAGGGAAACGATCCATTCATTGTAACTCTTGTACAGCTTCTATATTCTTGTCTAAGCGATTATAAGCCTTATCTTGGTATAATACGACATAGTTTCCCTTACTTTTTTTGTAGTACATACGTCTTTGTTTGAGGTATTTCGTACGGGAACGGACGTTAAAAAAAAGGGGCACGACGGGAACACACCTGTCTGTGGTGTTGCCAGTTTTTGATGAGAACCAGTGAATTGCGGCCATGGACACAATGGATTCGAATTTTGAATTTGGACAAGTTTTTTGAGTACTTATCATTCATGGAGTCGCGAATTATTTTGACAACTGTTTATAGGTGACGGTGTGAGTGGGATAGTTTGGCCCAACCGCCATTCTATAATGTTGTTCTTTTTATAGGAAAATCACACTTGTGAAGAACTGATACAAATAGACTGTACTATAATGTTAGTTGAACTGATTCACTTCTTGATCAGGCGATACATTTCTTATACCGCCTTGTACGACAAATGATTCAGACAATGCTTATAAGGAAGATACAATAGATTTCGATCCAAAATCTAAACAATATAAGCCAGTAAGCTTATTGCAGATGCTATTTTGCTAGCTGACTTTTTAGTTGTTAGAGAACTACACAAATCGTCGAACATCTCATACAGAAATACAGAGGTATTTTAATTTTATTTATAGTCTCACGCCTGTATCCCCGAAGGGGTAGGCAGAGGTTTAAATATTACACCCACATTTCGCCATAAATTTTTAGGTCCCACGTAATAGGGGGCGAGCCTATTGCCGTTACCGGGCACATCACCAGACTCCGGGCTGCTACTGAGTATTCGGAAAAACCCAGTCACACTTTTGCCCGACCCGGGAATCAAACCCGGGACCTCCGATCAGCAGTCGCATACGCTATCCACTGGACGGAGGCATGTATGATGAATACAGAGGTGAACCTATAGTAATATAATAAAGCTGAAGAGTTTGTTTGTTTGGTTGAACGCGCTAATCCCAGGACGTCCGATTTAGATAAACCTTTTTGTAAAGGCTTTATATACGCCATGTAACATTACGCTATATGGGTGCGGAGCAATAGCCCTAAATACGCGAGGGTAACCGCGGGCTTTACTAATTAGAGATAGAGTCCTTGGAACGGACTAGAAATGTGGTGTTTGCGTGCGATCTGGAATTCCTTGATTAGCAACTCTACGTAATACTTTTACCTTTATAAAAATATAAACGAAATACTTTTGTTTTTTATTGATAGTAGTCGACAATAAAACACATTATCAACAACATAAGCAAGCTTACTAAATGCGGGTTGCAATTTGCATTGCAACCTTGAAAACCTGCTACCCATTACGTCACTGTTCACAAGTGCATTCTTAGCTCAAATCATAAATCTAGAATAAGAACTAAGCTATTGAGTTTAAATGCCAACGTGTCTTAATTTGTTATACTGCTGTGACAAATAAGTAAACAAATTTCGGTCCTAGCACGAGTTAAAGTGACATTATTTATTTGTGTCGCACATCTTAAGTTACTCTTACTATGAGAAATTTACGTTAATTAAAACACGATAATATTGATGAAGGTTTTCAATATTTAATAAACAATTGTCTCAGAACTCAATAGGTCATGTCGATGTCTTCGGGACAATAAACTCCGAAACTAGACTTGGCCACGCAGACGAAAAATTTGCCTCCAGTGCGACACATCTTTAAAGCTCACAAAATAGTCTTGTCACGTTTAACCTGTACTAGGTCTACACTAGTCTACAGTGATGTTATAACAGAGTTACATCATAACTCGTTCAGTGACAGGTCAGTCAACAAACTCGGAACTCCTGCGCACCATTCATTCGCCCACACCCGCGTTCCTTTACATTTTAACGTGCCGTTGTAATCAACGTGTATTTGAGCGACTTGTAGATTTAAAACTATTTATCTGTATATATAAAATCCTTGCGTTACTGACTGACTGACAGGCAGCCGAAACTACTCGGCGCAAGAAGCTGAAATTTTATAGCATGTATGTTCCTTGGGGAAAGTGGGGGTGCACTAAGACGGGATTTCCGAAATGCCCACGGGATTGGGCAAAACAGGAAATTCGAAAATATGTGCGTGGGAAGCCGCTGGCGTTGACTAGTGTGATATAATATTTTAATCAAACTAAACTATTATGGTGTATTTTAAGCGAATATATTTCTCTGTTGCAGTAGGTATGCAAAATGTTACTAAATAAATTTCCCAGTTCCTTAAGTAGCAGTCAGTTCAGATCACAGAACAGTTATATCTATGGTTCAGACCTTAAATTAGCTTCTTTTTCCTACCAAGCTTCGACGACCTTTACAAAATGTAATTATGTAATCCGATTACAATCTCGAGTCGAGATCATGTTTTAGATCTTGTGGGTGTAGAAAACTAAACGAACGAAACTCAACCTTCATCTTTCTTTATGAATTGAGTGACTCTAGAATCTATGTTTACAAAGAAATACAAGAAGAAAAAGCAACAAAGGAGATACTGAGTTCACTCGGAAATTCTAACTCAATCTCATCTGTTTCCCGAGAAAGCGTCCAATTTATACAAATTAGTTCTAGACATCGCAAGATTGCAACTGCATTCACAAACTGAAACACCTCCATATCTATATACTCCGTATAACTACAAGCTTAACACAGAAGCGTGTTGCATTTACATTTTGCATAACCGATGTCATAGGCCACGGGATCAATGCGCTAAATTACATTAAATAGCTTACATTACATTCTTAATATACAACAAACATTGCCTAATCAACATCATCGAAAAACATTTCAACACAAACAAAAATACTAAGAGATAAATCCTATTGTTTTTTCATCAGTCATGCATAATCAAAATATGTATGAGAACAATACAATATCAAACAATGAACGCCCTAATCACACATATGTCAGGATACACCTTGATGATTCGAGAAACACATTTTAGCATAAATATACACGTATTAACATAATGTCGATCATGTATATATAAATAAATTCAACGAACAATTTGACTTAAAAAGGTTAAATTACGCAATGGGTTAAAATGGCAATGTATTTCGAAGTTTATTTATAAAAAAACTGTATTTGGTAAATTATAACGGACTTAACTAAGTACGTCATTGAGCGACATTCGTTCACACCTACTTCTTAAAACGATACAAAGTTAAAACGATTTTACTCTATTCACTTCAAGTAAATGCTACCGAATTTTATATTTTAAAAGCCACTAAGTAACTCTATGGTGGTCTATGGGCGGTAATCACTTACTACCAGCCTGGTAGCACCGGGTGACCCGCTTGCTCGATTATGTTCCTAAGCAATAAAAACACTCACTTAAAACACATTGGCTATAGGTATCACTTTTTATCAGTTATGTTAATTGAATGCTGCAATAGCCAATTATAAAAAGAAAACAGTTAAGATTATAGCTAGATATCTGCGTCTGCCATTAGCTTTATCTCCCCACTACCTACAGATCCTGTATCGAACAAAATAAAGACATCAAAACACGTGTAACAAAAACGTCAAAAGAATACAAATTATAAGACAAATCACAAATTTCTTAAAACGCGATACCTGATGTGATTACTGAACGAAAATTGATCACGCTCTTTATATAGGCCAAAACATTTTATACGTCCCAAAAATTTGCATATGGCTTACCTTAAAGTAGGAGGTAGGAATCTATAATCAGCGTTATGCTTTGGATTAAGTGACTACTGCTTAATATGGATACAATGACTATCATATGAGTAAAGCGTGAATCTGACTTATTAAGTGATTTCATATGAAGCGGGATCTGCAAAGAGAATAATCTCTTGAGAAATTGATATAAAACGAGAGTACTCGGAGAGAATATAAAATATTCAACACTAAAGCCGTATGCGATAATGAATAACATGATTTGCAGTGCTTTGTATCTTATATAAATAGAAAACGCTACATGCACAATAATATTATACTTTCAACCTGTAGTAAATGTAAAGATGTAAACACATCAAATAGAAGAAATATCAACGAGCAACTTTTAGACACCACGACCGAAACTTAATCCTTTGAATTATCAGTTTTAATTCTGTTATAAACAAAATAAAGACACCATACAAAATTAGGTACTTCACCGCCCACGCCACATGTCAAGCGTCCACGTGTAAAATCAATCACCAAGCAGTATATTTACAAAATTAAACCGATCAAAACTTAACCGTAACTTCAATATATCGTAACAAGTACATCCATCATTGCTCTTAGAAGAAATATTACACATTTCATTACTCACTACAAAGTGTATAAAAAGTTGTCCGAACGATTTGTGGCAGTCTTTTTATCTTGTCAGTTGGAAGCCTGTATCTGAGTCCATCATTAAATGAAATCTCAGTAATCATTCATCATCAACGGTGATTTGACCAGCGGTTAACCCGCCAGAAGGCAGCTCCCAAGGTAGTCATTGAGTGAAAAAAAGAAGCTCAAATTCTTTAATAACGACGCGAGTTTTGTTTGAATATTGATTTTGTTCGGCACGTTTCGACGAAGAAAGTTATGAAATAACGTTTGATGTTTTAGAAAAACAAATTTCGGTTTGGAGAGGTCAGAAAAAGTGTAATGGCTCGGTACTTTCAGATTCGTTTTGGTACGTTTGAATGTTTCAGAGGAATTGGGTCGACTGGCGATAACATCGGTCGATAACTTTATCCGTCGTTTCTCTTCCTATGTTTACTTCCGAGTCGCCATCCATCCCTTCGAGATCCCGGACCATTATTTTAATTCCTTTCATCCACTATTTAAATGTAAACGAGCCTAGATGATTTACATAACAAATCGCCCCATTATTATGAAAATTGTACTGTCTGTTAATATTTCCGCAAACGATTTTCGGCACGCAACGCCTTTAGCATAAAAATGAAAGAAAAAAGCGGGTGAACGGTAGCCGATTTAAGAACGTGAATCACTTTTTGTTTCCTCTAGAACATAAGAAGTAAACTGCGTACGTACGAAAGGATATCCGTTGGCTCCGTAAGGGGTCATTAAGCAAAAGCAATCCATATTTTTTGCTCACATCGCTTTAGGAACATAAAACAGTTTACTTGATGTCTTAAATTATCGGGTTTTGAAAGAATAGTAGGCAAGAACCGATGAAATTATAGTACGATCAAGCTTATTATAATTTGCCAGACGGAAACGGATTATAAATTGGCATTGATGTATTTAATTTGCCTCGGATACGTCATTGTCAGTAACTGTTTATCTACATGTCTGGAACTGTATTTTCGTTTTAGTCAATCATTTAAAGTATCAGCAATTCATATTTTTTATTTCCATCGCTTTAAGACCGTTAAGCTTAAGGAACTGTTAAAGAAATTCATACATAATGTGTACGCGGGATTTCTGTCTCTCGCCGACAACAGTAATAATGATTAAGAGTATCACCGGCAGGTGCCGTTTATAATCAATAGTTTCATTATACTTCTTAGCCCAATTGCATTAGACTCGACATAATAAAGTCTTACACGTGCTGCGACTAGTCTATAGCTGTACTTAATAATGCGGTTATAAGCACCGCAGCAAGTGTACCATCTTATTTTAGACTAGCTAGAGGATGCCCGCAGCTACAATCGCATATATTTTATTAACTTATTTCTGCCTGTTGTCTTGGGAATATCGGAAAATCCCTTCTTAGTGAACCCCTACGGTCCCCAAGAAAGAGACGTGCCAAATTTCATGATTATCCGAAACTAGTTTCGGTTGTGTGTTGTCTGTCAGTCATTCAGTGAGTAACGCAACAATTTTATATATACAGACACAGACAATATAGATATAGATTAATACTTTCTTTAACCCCTTGCACGTTGGACCTATGTCTCCTTTTTACTCTCCCAAGGGTCCGAACAGGCTCCCTGATTACGAGAAACGTATTAATATACTAGGACAACTCACGCACGAATATCTGAGCTCAAACTAAGCAAAACTCGTAAAATGGCAAACCAGATAATTAATAAACATACCTAGTATTTATATATTTCAAAATACATCCATATTAAAGAGAAATAACACCCAGACACAAATAATTGTGCTTATCTAGCAGTCTGGATAACTACACAATTCAGCAATAGGCCACTTACTCAAGTAAAGTCTAAACAGGCCTTAACAGAAACGTGCCAATACATTTATTTATAGTTGTCTTAAGATATAGTCAGAGATTTCAATTCCCCGAATGACGAACATTCCTAAAACTCGAAATAAAGAATACCTCAGTTCTTTAAAGCTTGTGTATGGGTATTATTTAACATTCATTTGAACTCCCGAAGGTCGGTCTATGTCAGCATATACCTAACCTTCAATGTCGCCGTCTGCGTATCAAGTGTAAAATATATGCCTCAGACGTATGTAATCGTATTAAAACGGATTCTAAGGGTGGATGCATATCTGGCGAAAAATATGCGGCGAGGTACCGACGGAGTGAATCTCAAAGCACTGACGGAGCAACGGGTAAGTGCATGTAGGGCATCCAACCCTACAGTTTTGTTGTCTATTTTTATGTTCTGGCCGCACGCGGCCAACGATATGCAACATACCTTCTGCTCGATATATATCCAGCCTTAGTACCTATACAAAGATGTTTCTACACTCCCACAGTAACCGATGACGATATTAGGCAACGATGTGAAAGGGAACTATCGCTATTTAACGAACAATCCGAGTCCTTGGTAAATCGGAGAATTAATTGTCAAGATAAACTCGGTTTATAGGTCAATACCTATTAGGGTTTCTGTGAAACTTATTGCTATTTCGTCTTGAAGACAAACATGATTCTAGATAAAGGTAGGTAATGTTTATTCAAGCGAAAGGCGAATCACCTATTCCTTCGTATCGTTTTATTATCTACTTAGCCGTTTTGGTAGTTCCTCAGTAAATAGAAGGGTTATTACAAGACAAAGACTTAATACCTAAGTATAACTGTTTTTTAAAATGATAGCAGCGATAGCCGAGTGTAGAGACCGACAGACTGCTATGCAGAGGGTCTCGGGTTCGAATCCACGGCACGCACCAATGACTTTTCGGCTTTATGTGCGTATTAAATTGTTAATTATCGCTTGCTAATCGGTGAAGGAAAACATCGTGAGGCAACCTGCATGTCTGAGAGTTCTCCATGATGTTCTAGAAAGACATGTGAAGTCTGCCAACCCGCACTGGGCCAGCGTGGTGGACTATGGGCTTACCCTTCTCATAAGTGAGAAGAGGCCCGTGCCCAGCAGTGGGACAGTATAAAGGGCTGATGATAATGATGATGATGATTTTAAAATGTAAGTAGTACACACTATTTAGATTTAGATCGTCCATCAAAAAAGCTCGTTATTTGAATTCGAGGAAGATGCTTCACAAAAATGATGATCCAGTCTATTTGCATACAATCAATTTTACACTAATAAGCCTAAACTTCTTCGTTTTGGGACTATATGTTTTGTATTGATAATAAGGCCAAAACGGGTTATCAAAAGTCTTTGACTTGTGATTGAGCTAGTTTATCTGACCACTCAGACTGACATAAGTACAATCGCACATGACGCCTTCTACATTTAATTTTTAAGTTTTTTAATGTTCAATTCTTGTATATATATTACAAGTTTTATTTAGTTATTTTAAGACTTAATTTAATTATGTTGTTTTAGTTGGATTTTCCATATTCTGAACATCTCAAACTCCCTTTAAGCTTTTTAGCGTACATTGGCAAAGTCAACAAATAAACCAAATACGAACATTCTGCTTATAGGCTGTTTACAGTTACTATGACGAAACATACAAATGACGTCATAAGCGTGTAAATAGATGTCAATCACCGCCCGATTGGCGCTGTGTCCGTAATATATGCCAAACATGGCAGATGGTGTTCTAGTTCTCAGGGCATTACGTTTAGAATATATTATTAACGTGTGGGCTTCCTCACGATTCGCTTCCCTTCGCTAGCGAGTAGAGGAACCAACATTCTTGTATCTTATCGGGACTTTTGTCAAAAGGCAATAGGTAAATAGAGCGCAAGCTCGGCAATGAATATACCCACAATAAACTAAGCACTTACTTGCAAGACAGCTCTCTTGGGAAAGAAATATAATCCAAACATATATAATGCGAAGATTTTATATCCCTTGTCCCAAGCGTGTAACAAACAAACAGCAAAGTACCTGAAACAAACATCAAACCATCAGCACCATTATATTATCAAGACCGCGTTAATTGGCACGGCCTTATCAGCATTTCAAAGAGCGGCGACTCAAAAGGCTAAAAATCCCTTTTTAACAACCACTTTGAAGACATTCCGTTTCGTAAAATGACATGCTTTATGCAAACGACCCCGAGACGCTCGAATTCGTATCAACTTTTCTGTATAATAAATATAATCGGCTGTCTTAGAGATTATCTTATTTTTCAATAACGCATGTATTTCAAACTACCTGCGAATATAAGTAACTAATTAAGTGCCACTCGAGAAATTCCATTAGATAAGACAAAGTGGAAAATGTCCGGAGAAACTACAAATTGTGGTGGTCCTATGAGCAGGTGATAAATTTTATGTAAATTATGCACATATGTTTGAAAAGACGACGGTAAATGCCTGAGCATTTGTGTGAACCTGAGTTACTAGGTATCTTAGGGCCTGAACGAATAATCCATGGGCCTTGTACAGCCAATTTGTCATTAAAGGCAGACATGACATGTGAATGTAAATTTAAGCATAAATATTGTAATAAAATATCTGTTTTGTCATTTTGACAAACGTCGTGATTAATGACGTCAATTAATATTTCCCTCTTTGATATATTGCGGCTTGAAAGATGCCTCTGATATTAATCATCATGTGGTTCATCAACGGACCTCTTTTTAAATTAAGCCTTTGCACATCAAAATGTTATTGTAAATCTGGTGTGAGATTGTAAAGGCAACTGTTGCATAAGCAACTACTGTGCCGTATATTTTCTAATAAAGCAAAACCGTGCCATCAAACACTAGAAATGTATTTTTAAAAGCTTAAGTTATTATGTCATACCCAAGGTATGATATAATTATTAGCTTTTATTTTATGTTGTCATTAAACGATTTTGATGCTTTTAATTTGATAGCTTTTGGATAGAACGTAGAAAGAAAAGGAGAGAATAAACGCGAGCTAATCTAAAAGAAAAGCTAGTTGCACGTTGCACAAATATAAGATGACGGATAAACGTAAAGATGGCAGCCCAACTTGTAGAACAAACATCCTTATTTACAACGTTATCCAGACGGTAGTATGTCTCGTGTAATATTGGCAAACTACAGCAATATTAGGTGTGTCAACAACAAAATATATTACCGTGAATTTCCCCTGTTATGATCGATTTCTCAGGAGGAAAATAAGTTATCCAATAACAGAATAATTTTCCGAGCCATTTCGCGATTTGTGTCACAAACAAATTCAAGGCCTATTGTTATGGCGAAAGTTTTATTTATTAATTTTGCTTTTCCTGCTGACGACATAGGTCGGACCTTCGCTTCCTAACATATTACACAAAGTCAATGAAACTTTTATTACCTGTCAACACAACCGACGGTAAATAAGGCAACAAAAATATCGTAATATTATTCGGAAATCCGAGACTGAAAGACAGATGATTTGGACGACCCGGTGGCGTAGCGGGAGTGTAAACGACTGCCACGCCGAAGGTCGCGGGTTCGATTCCCGCTCAAGTCAAACATTTGTGTGCATGAACTTGGATGTTTGTCTTGGTCTGGGTGTTTCTATGTATAATATGTCTGTATTTACAAAAAAAAAAGTATATAAGTATGTTTATCCATTGACTAGTACCAATAGTACAAGCTTCTGCTTAGTTTGGGACTAGATGGTGTTGTGTGAATGTGGTAGAATATTATATTATATTATAAATCGTAGACTGGGTGGGACCAGCGCCAACTTGATTCGCGCACACCACTATATCACACGTGTGTAGCTAGTTTCTTCAGCAGTGTTCATGGAGGACACCTGTGTGAAGTACCAGGGAAAGCTGAACCATGTTAGAGTCCAAACGATTCCGAAGGATATTTAAGGCGTTGGGAAATATAAAAACACTTCTTGCCCAGCTAAACGCCAAATAACAACAAATAGTCGAGGGACAAGTCACAGACTAACTGCATCATAAACATTGAATTGACTAACAAGTCCCAAACCACCTGTCTTCTCAAGTAGCGAGAATAATCCTAATACCAAAACAAACAGCTCAAATTAACCGAGCTGGTCGGTAAAATGAATCGGAATCATGAAGATAACGAAACCTGTTAATCAGTGACTTCCTCGGTAAAAGATTAAACATGTACAAAACAAGTAATTGGTTCGAATATTCCAAACTGGTAACATTAACGAAACGAGATTCTAACCTGTCAACAACTTCTGGTTTTAGATCAGTTTGTGTAGTAATATTTGTATGGTTTTATGGGAACTAGGACTGTCTAGTTGGTGGCGTAAGTGTAAATCATGAGGCGTGTCGGCAAAATATGTTATGGAATTGCAACGTTCACATTTCGGCACGGACTGCCAGGATGACGCAATGATTTAAGTGGACATCTTGGGTATAGTGGATATGATGACCCGAACAAATTAAGCCTCGAATACTAGTTTTGTAAGCTGCTGGAACTGCCGTTCTACAATATACCTAGTAATATAATTATGTATTTGAAATTCTGAATAGAACTGGGATACAGAAATGAGTAGTAACCGTATAGTACAAAGCAAGCTCGATGTTGAAAACTTTGCAGAATTAAACTGTATTCGACAGAACAAAATCTTTCCACATTGTGCGATTTGGATGACAGTCATCTCGTGACCACGTCTAGTGTAACCTATGGCCAAACGTCCAGACTAATATTCGGAGAATATCAGTATTTATAATAAATAAACACTGAACTACTCAGAATATAAGGCTATACCCGTATAAGTGTATAATCTATGGCTATACCGCACACACCTTACTTTTATGTAGGATCATTTCGCCTGTTCGCGTCCATTTAGTGCAGTTGGCAAGTTTGAAGGAGAAAATAAAAATGATCCAGCAAATTGATTCAATGAAAAATTTATGTAATGCGTTCATTATATAGTCTATTTTAATAATAACTTTCAGTTTTGTTCGAAACTTGTTGTGTTTTTTTTTTAAATAGACGAACTCCAAAATATGGCATTTTACCCAGTTTGCGTCCAAAAAATCCAAATTGCGTCCACCTGTGGACCAGTTCGCGTCCACCAGCTTAGTCTTAACAATATCAGCCTTATAATCCTTCATATAAGGGTGATATTGTTAAGACAATCTAAAGAAAGATTGGCTTTTAACAATTTTGACATTTAAGATTAAAGTTATAAAAAATCTACATTATTATCATTATTAAATCACTTTATAGAAACTATAAATAACTATTTATTGTTCTCAACATCGATGGAACTTAAAATCAAAGATAAAAAAATAACGATACATGTTGTCCAATATTGTGGTCTTCGGAATAGCATAATTTTTACATAATTATGTACATATTTGTCTTATCGATTTCTTCTTCTCACGAATATCACAAAACGCTTTCTTTATTTAATCATCTTTTGTATTTTTTTTCCTTCTTCTTACTTGTCTCCTAAGAACCCATCTTGAATAGAAAAAATATGGAATAAAAGAAATTAAATGTAATAATTCAATTTCAAACTCAGTCTTAATCAAAAATGCATTTTAAATTATAAAAAAATATATATATATAGAATGTATTAAGCGATCATTTCTTTTTCATGAAAATATGGACGCAATTTGCTATAATATTATCCCTTGCAGGTATAGTTTGCGTCCACTTGTGATCGATTATTATATCGATTGTATCTTTTATTACAATCATAATAATGTGGACGCAAATTGGTCATTACAATTGCATACTATTAATGTTAAAATAAACAAAATCCCAATTTCTCTCACATATTTTAATCACATAAAAATAAACAACTAAAGAAATCATAAATAGACGAGTTCGCGTCCATTGTGGACGCAAAGTGGAAGTTTTATAAATTCGGTGTTGTAGTTCGCGTCCACCTTATTTTAATTGTTAACTATAAAAAAAACAAGCTAATTCATAATTCATACTATTCGTCTTTTCATTATTAATGTCTAGAAACAGCTATGTACCCTAAAATTCACATAAAACAATAAAATACTTACCGTCAAACACGCCGCTGCACACTATTTTTTTATTTATATCCCGCGCATCTGCACTCTTTTGTTGAACAACCGAGATTAACTATTTTTTTAAACAGGATAAGCTGGGCGCACGGAACTTTTGTCTATTTGTGCGTGTCTCTTATACGTCGAGGTATTGGCGATACTGACTTTTCATTTTATTAGTGTGTTAGTATACTTATTTCCGAGCATTTTTAAAGGGAGGTCCGCAAAATGGACGCGAATAGGGGGGTGGACGCGAACAGGCGAAATGACCCTACAGTGTACAGTGTAATTAGAATATAAAACAAGATATTCTTAAAAACGCCTTACTTGTATTGCACCTTTCTCTTTAAATAAACACAAGTTTACGTACATAAGCTACCAGAATGATTAATCTAGCGAAATATGATTATGACACATCTTTGCAAAACCCTTTTAGACCCTAGCACATATTATATGTTTTAACATGTATGTTTTGGTGCCGTAACATCATCAATCTTATATGTAGTAGCAATTTGTTGGTCAACACAGGGAATTAGTCATTTAATGATCGCTTGTTAAACTAAAGTTTTGGGTGCTGGTAGGTAACAAAACTAAATTAGCATAACCAATTTGTACTAGTTTCGCTAAGTCTTATAGTAATAGATTAAAATCGGTGATGTTCATTTTCAGAGGCATTTTGACATCTACTTATCAAATAAGCGATAGTTTGAGAACTTTATTTTCCTTTTCAGCTGGAATCGACAATATTTGAACAGGATTTGGTAAATGTCTGGTCGATCTCTGGTATTGATTTGCTTTCGGTTTGAAGGTCACTTCGTAAAAACTTTTTCAATTCAAATGTAACGTAGGGTCACAATGGCATGGCTGAATCGTCAGAGAGGCAAAGGCAAAGGTGTCATTAGGTAGGTACCTACAACGATGTTTGAACTAAAACGTAAACATTTAAAGAACTTCATCAATAAATTACTGCAAATAAATTCATAAAACGATATAAACATCAACAATGAAATTCACAAGCTTTCCCACCATACATCATTAATATCACTTCACACTTCTGTCAACGATTAATTAGTCTAATTACAACGTCCCATACAATCTAGTGGGACGAGTCAAGTTCAAGACACGTTGGAACAGGTCACGACATGTCAGTACAATATGTTATGAAATAAACATATGTATGAGTCAGACAAGTACATCACAAGTGAATTTATGAATTGCGTTCGGTGTGAACCGTGCTAGTACCCATCTGGTTAAAAAGCTGACACACTAGTCGACATTGCTTTTCTAAATGTTCACACGAGGAATAATAACAATTAAAGAAAAGAAAAGAAAATGTTTATTTTGTGCCTCACACAGTAAATATCAGTGAACACAATAAAAAAATTAATACTATTTCTAATACAATTTTTTTTTTTTTTTATAAATACATTAGTGAGGCCAAAATTGGAACCTGCCTCAGCTAATGCTGCGACAAACTTTGCCGCTGCGCTGGTATTCTGGCAGGTCCATTAAGTGGCGTCACGGAATCATATGAGTTATTAAAAAAACAAGAAATATTGGTGTTAAAATATTTGCCCCATTGACTCGATGTAGAATAGAATAATAAATGAAATTGTGAATCGTAAAATTATATTTATTACAGAGAAGTACTTTTCTGTTGTAGAATAAGAAATCTTGTCTGTCAATAATATCAAATTTAAACCATTATTTAAAGCAACATTTTGTCGGAGGACACAGATCTGTATAGTAAGGATCGAGCTATCACAAAAATACAAGTACTCTAGTTTCTATCTCCATCAATGACATGTCAATTGTACCTGATATTTAAGTCTCCTATTCTAAAGAGTCAAATTATAAAATGTAATACGAGCATTTCAACCTAGCTATCAATAACTCGAACACAGTCAATAAATTTTATAATAATTATATCCTGTCACTAAAGCAGGATAAATGTGAGACGTCAACGGATAGATAAAAAGCTAAAACCAGTTACAATTATAGATGGTAACACGGTATAAGTAGCAAGTTCAATAACCAAAATTATATCGAAATAACTAGTTTCTATAATTGGCTTCTTTAAAATTTATAACGCTGCGCTGAAATGAAAAATGAAATAAGTACTGTTAAGAAAACATTTTCTTAAATCTTATTTCTAAGAGATTTATCTCCTTAAAGTTGGCAATTAGAGCCCCTTTTGCTTTAATTTCAGCGTTAAGGAGTTGAATTTTATTAATATCACTGGCAAGATAATTAGCATAACGAAACCTAAGGATAAGGTAACAAAATACCGCGAAACCTTTTGAAATACTGTCTTTAAAGGAGATCTACTTTGTTCATAAATTTACATAATTAGCATCATAATACAAGGTCAGGCATAGGTAATTTTTAATTTGCTTTTGATGAAGTAGACTATATTATAAAGATATGTAAGAGGTGATTCGTTTTGAGCTGGATCTTGTTTTATATTATAACTAATCTTGATCAACACAAGTATTTGGATCATTTTATATAATGACTACCCCCGAAAATTTCTCTCGCTTAGATTTTGCTCCTTTTTTTTTTTTACTGACTAAAAACCAACCCGTGCTCCTCATGTAGCCATGTGTCTGAGGGTAGGGTTTCACCAAAGCATTCCTCGCTACCCCCCGACGGGTAGATTTTGCTCCTATAGTTTAATACGCAAGTCGTAAAACCGTCATGGAACTTACTACTGTTTCTTACGAATCTTTCGAAAAATTACTATGCATAAAAGGATTATTTTAACTACCTCAAATGGTTGCACTTGTTATTTCTTGCGGGCTGTAATCAAGAAAGACCAATAGAACAACGCAGCGCTAAGTATAAAATAGCAAATTTAAAATTCAATTTAAAAACTACTAACTTAAAATCCATCCGCAACGTATTAAAACTTTGGAACAAAAATGAGAGGCGGCAAACTCATTATAAACGGAGCTGCTATTAAACTCCTTCATTTCAAAAACCTAATTATGGAACTTGGCCACACATTGCACGCTACAAAATACCTTTCAAAATACCCGTGTAGGTAAAATTCGGCTTTTGAGCCAGCGTTTACTAAAATAAGCGCTCCAAATGTATCTGAACCGGGCTGGTCCATAATTCGTTTGGTTTTTTCTAAACCTTCTATTTAGGAAGCCACATTTTACGGCCAAGATGCTCGCAATTTCACATATACGACCTCTCCTAGACTTGACACCCTATTAACTTTTGTAATCTATAGCAGCGTATGTTTTGAGGAACAGTTTTCTTTTACCGACTTACTGAAGTTCGTTTCAACCATATGGTGTACTGCGGGGAAAAGTTTTGATAGGTACTAGAGCAATCCAGTAGGTGAACAGTAACTGTAGTATGCGCTCTTCTTTAACCCATTTTGTGTTAATGAATTCATTGATAGAGTTCAGTAAACTAATTGAAATGTGAGGAAATGAGAGAAACTAAGTAGGCAAGACGTTATTACTTAAATAATTTCCAGCAGTAATAACTAGTCGGCTCAAAATACTTAAAATTTGTAATTTAACGATCATTTAAATGTGTCTTCGTGTCTTTCAACAGTTTCAACACAATAACTGCACATTCGTTCATGTTATCCTCATACATAATTGCATTGTGGTTCCAATCCCGAGATTAAATCTGGCAGGGGAGATGCGACGAAATTGAACGCCCGCACCCAGACCAAAATAATATCACCTCGATGTATCCTGTGACTATCCAATTACCAAAAACGAAACTCATATAAGATCTTGCCATCCTTTTCGCTCTAATACGTTACCGATAAGAGTAGATGAGAAGCAATCATTATCAAGATTTTTAAACGATCAGTTTCATGTGTTTCTACCAAATACCTAAGCTTTATTTTGTGTAGCGCCAACATTTTCACAAGACTTGATATAAAACAATAGCTCTAGGTTTACGACGCCTGATAATAAAACCTTACCTACGCTGTGAGTAGTTTCATTGCAATGTTTTATAGCCGTCTTTGTCTTCGAATGTTCTTAAATAAAACTAAAATGTTTCTTCAAGTTTACACCGTAAGTATTTTATCTTTTTCGATTACTTTGATTCTTTTAATTCTAGATGGCCGCTGTAAAGAAGGCTTCGGGATTTAATAGGCCAAATAAAATGATATTGGTTTCTTTTAAGGCTTCAGATTGGCGTAATCGACATTGTTTAATGACGTCTGCAGCACCGTAATGATATTGGAGGATAAAGATTTTAATGGTACACAATTAAAACTTCAATGGCAAGATTATTGTTTAGTATGGGTGGAATCTTCAGGAGTAGATTAACCCTTAAATTGGCAGGAGTACAAAAACATGATTTTTGAGGGAAAAAAATCATAATTAGGCTAGAACTACATAAAAAAATACGAGAAAAATAGAAAAAAAAATCAAACATTTTCAGTTTTCTGAAAAACTTATGTGAAGTATATTAGACATTGCCAAATATGCTAAGATCAAAAATACGAAACATATGTGAAGTATACTGTACGTTGCCAGGTTCACGCACAAAAAAATTTAATTGCGACTGAAAACAAATAAGTATATAATGTATGAAAATTATTTATTTATTGACATGAAAATTCAAAAATCAGACACTTGGCATCATCCTTCTATCATCCTTCTCAAAATATTCAATGCTTCTGATTGTGAATCAATAGATACAATGCTGCTTTCGGGGAACTTCGGCATATCTTCAACTCCGATATCCCGCAGTGTCTCAAGACGAAAGTATTTGACCAGTGTGTGTTGGAAGTGTTGTCATATGGAACGGAGACTTGGCTGCTCACTATGGGCCGCATTAGAAAGATCAAAGTCACTCAGAGGGTGATGGAGAGACCTATGCTCGGAGTTTCCCTGCGAGGTCGAATCAGAAATGCGAAGATCCGCGGGCGAACCAAAGTCACCGACATAGGTCTCCGAATAGTCAGGCTGAAGTGACAGTGGGCAGGGCACACAGCCAAGAACCGATGGCCGTTGGAGCGGAAAGGTTCTGGAGTGGCGGCCACGCACCGGACATCGTAGAAGAGGTAGGCCCCCCGCAAGGTGGACTGACGATCTTGTTGGGATCGCGGGCAGCGGATGGATACCGGTGGCTCAGGATCGGTCCATGTGAGCCTTAGGGGAGGCCTATATCTAGTAGTGGCCGTCTTCGGCTGATATGATGATGAATGCTACTTTGATCCGAGTCACAATGTTCTTTGAAATTCCTGATTTTCTATAGAAGAAGCATCACTAAGAGTCCGAGCATGCATTTTCAGGTGGTACCAAAGCAAATAATTTACTCGTACTTGAACGTATCAAACGCTAAAACAAAATACAAAGCATTATAATTTGAAATTACCTTAAAAATATATTATATGTCATATTCTATGCTATTGGCAGTGTCCAGCCCACTTCCCAAACACGGAAATCTATAATATTCCATGCAATTGGCAGTGTGAAGTATATTGGGCAATATGATAGATGTGCAATTTACATTAATAATTTTGCAGTATTTTTGTGATTTTGCCTAAAGAGACGATAGACCATATCCCAAATATGTTTTATGATGCACATTAATATTTTTAAAATCTCTATATATATTATTATTTACTGAATTTCTCACCTGTGTCGCGTTAGCTATTTGTTGCTTCGATGCCATTTTGAATTTTGACAGGTTACAACGTTGCCATGACGCTATAGAATTTTCTACAGTAAACTTGTTCTATTGCAGTGTTACACGTATACAAACATATGCGGAATAAGTAATATATAGACCTATAATTTTTGTTGTTGTGTATGTCCAGCCGGCTGGACAGCGTCAATTTAAGGGTTAAAAAGTTTTATTACAAGAGCTTTTTTTGACTAACATGGAGTCAATTATGCTTTTACCGGAGCTTTTACCTAAGACCTCTATTCAAATCACTGCAATACATTGGAGTAACTCATTCACTACTTTTAGACCTTACATAGGACTCTAGGAGTAAAGGATTGATGGCAACATTCTTTATTTCAAGTAAATTTGAAGCATTTCAAAAGTTCCAAAGAATATAAGATGCAAATCTTCCTTCGTTCTTATAAAAAAAAAAAACGTATTTGCCAAAGTTTATACGAGCCCAATGACCGCCTGCTACTATAAAACCTCGGTCCAAAATAACAAACTTTATTCAAGAGTGCCGAAATTCCTTGACCCAGTACACAAGTTTGAATGGGCCGGAGCGAAAACTGGTCCATTCATAAGTTTCACGTAGTAAAGGCATATCCTCTTTATCATTAGCACCTCGCCACTCCCACGTTACCAAACACGGTGTATGGGAAACATTTTGTTTGTTACCCTAGTTTGTAGTGTGCTGTATGGGTCTTATCTGGTACGTATTCTAGATTTGTTTTAGTATGGAAAATATATCAATATATGTAAGCGGCAAGATGCCTCGTCAATTTTGGATAAATGTAAATAATAAGGAAGTGTGTGACTAGTGACAATTAAGATTAAGATAAGTACACATACAAAACTTAAACAGTGCCCAAAAGAAAAAGGAGTATTATCGCAAGCTGTTGTATTTTCAGTCACGAGTAATCCAAATCTAAGTACATATATAAAAAATTCAAGTAAAGCAGATGAACCAGCCTGTTCCATTTCTCAGAGAGTCCCGGTGACCCAGGTTAATAGTTGTATCCACAATGACTAAGTTAAGCTACAATTTATACTTCCTGACCAACGAGGCTGTCTTCTGCATCTAATTTAAATCCATTTGATAAGAAAAAACATCTGCAGCTGCCAACACTGGCAGTAAAGTAACCTACACAAATCGAATTTGGAATACAGTCCAAAAAAAGAACAAACGAGACTATAATGAAACATCATGGATGACGAATGGCTCATAAAATTAAGACTGTATCAAAATAGTACAGTTAAAAACAGATTCGACTGTACTTAATCCTCACGAAATAAACTCAGATTATCTATAATATCAGATACTAATTGTCTGAAACGTGAATACCTTGATTGTAATGTCCTATTAACAAACTAGTAGTGAAACTAAGAAAAACATGACAAAATCCTATAAGACAATTTCTAGTCTGGGCATCTGGGCGAATTCACATTCCCTATTGACTATTAAGACAGTCAGTTCGACAGACAAATGAAATAAAAAGCTTATTCAGACGTCGAATAGGACAAATAAATCAAGTAACTTCATTGATTTAATTTGCAAAGATAAAAGACAAAAGAACATCAGACAGTGTTGTTATGACAGAATTGCTTATTCATTATTCAAATTCAAATATAGAATCGATAATTTGTCCCTATCAATGTACAATGAAGGCAATAGATGTAACGATTTTCTTTTTTATTGAAGGGTTTGGAAAAGAGCTTTATTGTTTGTGGTAGCAAATGAACAAGCGGCAAAAAATAATATAAGTATTAGCCTTGTGTTTATTTGCCCACTGCAGTGTACAGGTCTCAGTATGAGAATGGTTAGGCTTTACAACACTGACACAGTGAGGATTGGCAGACTCCACGAGTAGAGGAGAATTTCGAAAAAAGAAGAACTTTCGTTTATGGAGATTTCGTCACGATGATTTTCTTCACCATTTAACGGGCGATTTGTTTCGGCTGAGATGATGATGATCAATCAACAATAAGCGACAGAGCTTGCTGGGTTCTCTTTAATGTTGTCAGGATCATTGAAAAGCTAGAACCTTAAGTTAAAATAGATAGATCATAAGATGAATAACCCGCTGTCTGCTGTGACCAGTGATGGGTAAAATCAATGTATGAATGATGCGGAGAGCTCGGCTGACTTGCCGGTTTAATTGGTCACGGTCAGCGTGTACAATTCCCTTATGAAGCAAATATCTGTCTGTGTATGGTTGATTGATAGATAATGGCTGTGGCATTACGCCGCAGGCATTACAGTCGGAGACAGAATTTAGAAGCCAATGGACTTAAAATTAATAACAAAAACCAGACCTTCTTCCTTTTTAAAGCTTTTCGCAGTCCACTGAACTTCTGTTCTAATAGACCTCATATGACAGAATATAATTTGAACAAAGGAAAGATTTTAGAGTTGATTTATAATAGATACTTATAGATTACTATTGTAAAGGCAGATTATTTAAGCTTTCGTGATGTGATTAGAGATACACGATGGACCTATGACATGAATCTGTCGAAACTACTTAACGTAAATCTAGGTCTTAACATTTTAATTATTTGCATCACATGGAATCGGTAAGTAGGTAGGTCTACGTATCCCGCAACGACAACCCAGAGGCTGGGTTGTCGTTGGTAACCCGTAATCGAGAAGTCAACCAGAGCTTCTTGCGTGGGTACATACTTTAAAGGAATTTGAATAGAACCACTTGCATACAACTAACAAACGAGCCTTTTGCTTTTTAAACCGCGAAGAATGTTCAAAGACAGATCAAACATATCAATTCATAATAGCACTCAATTTATATTAAAAAGTAAACAATGAATCAAAAGTAAGTACAATTTCTTGACCGTGAAAACTTCAAATACTTTTGAACTACGTATGTTTGGTTTCAATAGCAAAACCACTTAATTTTGATTGATATGATGACTCGGTCTAATAAAATTAATGTTTCCGACCGACCTACTTGCCAAACTAGATCACAATGACCTTTATTTCAAACCTTATATTTTAAAAGTTAAGGTTGTTTTTTGCTTGATTATTATTATTATTATTATATTTGAACCACACTAGCAGCTTATTAAGCTGATGCGTGTGTGTCTTGAGACTTGGAGATTTTGTCGAGTCTATTCTTAAAAGTGTTCAATGTGGGTGCCATAACAACATTTTCTGGGAGCTTGTTCCACTCCTTGACAACACGGTTAGGTAGAAAGTGTTTCAAAGGGTTGAGTTTCGACTGAGTCTGGCGTATGGGTGGGTGATGGGTTTAAGTCATTTAGAGATCTTTTAAAATTACATTTTAGTTAATTTTAAGAGCGGAAACGCAACGGAAGACAACCCTTGCCCGCGCAGCTGACCAGTGCGTTAGGGTTAGCTTAAAAATAAAGTTTGTTTTTTTACAAGACCGTATTTAGTGGCCAGCTTTATGTTTTTTGCTTTTTAATAAGGAAGTTTATGCACTTGCTTGTATTGCGTGCGAGATTTTTTGGTGTAGAACAAGTTTGTGTTTTTTAAATAATATGTAGGTCTAGATTAAAGACCCGATTCCATTGATATTTGTCGAACGTTTGCGTGGAACAAACACTTGAGGCGAATGCCGCGTGCACCTGGTGTTTTTGTTATACATGCCTAATGATTGTTTGTCTCGCTCTCCTTCCCCGTACAGCAAGATTGTGATTTGCGAATACCCTACTACTTACCTTTATTATTATTATACGCGAAATTTCGTGAGGATGGATTGGTTTTCGGTAGGTAGGTACTCTTTCACCCAAAAACTACCGGACGCATGTAGATGATAATGGAATTAATGTAGCTGTACATCAAAATAATAGGTGCATAGGCTATCTTTGGTCACGATAACTGACATCTCTATCGCGGTCTCTTATCGAGTGGGCCGCGTTTGTCAAACACGCTCACTCGATAAACGCTAGTGTAATCGGGCTCTTATATGTATTATTATGATTGATGATTTTTAATATTTTTTATTCTTAGCGACTAATAAGAACCGAGAAATGAATTGAATATTAATATTATTAATATTTTTTTTTGTTTTGTAGAATAACTAATTTTATGTTGTAATAATCTGATTTCGCTCCAAGTGAAAACCGGTTTCGCGACTTACAAATAATTGAAGCATAAGAAATTTAATTTCGGTCAAATAAATGACCAGTAGTTACGAATAGTGGTCAGCGTGGCCATTTTAACAACTGAACCACTTGTGCAAAATTCAAGTGAAGACTAGATAAGTATCTTACAACCTCTGAATTAAGACATACCTTATACGTTAGTAGCTAGGTATTAAAATTGAAGAATATAACATCAAACTAAAGTCTTCAACTTCTCACAAAGCCTGTTTCACCTCCGCTTGCATGCCAATGTTGCAAGTTTGCAACCAGTCAATTGAAACATAATGGCTCAATATATTATATATTTGCGCTTATAAGTCTTCCGTAATTGAAGAATAGGTATGTAACAACGAGCACCTAAGAAGCACGACTTATGCGTATAAACAGGATCTACGCTTAAACGATTCAGCGATCATTGATATTAAATAATGCATCCGCAAGCTCGATAGGTACCTAATTACATAGGTACAGCATATTATAAGTATTATAAAACACAGATCTTTGTGTTCCCTACTTAACTTAAATCAGGTACCTACCTATATAATAAGGTAGTGCTGGTCTATATTGACGAGAATCCAAAAAAGGGACACCTACATCAGTAAATATACGATCTCATGCCTCAGAATTAAAATCGAGTGAAATAAGGTTCGAAGATCACAGTAAACAGAAAGTTACATAATCCACCTTTTTAATGTGAGTGAATTGTTGCCGTCCTAAGTCGACTCCTTTTTTCACTGGAGGTCTTTAGCGTCATTTGCAATTTTGAAACAAGCGGTAGATATCGACCTTACAATAATTAATGATTGATTAGAGCTTAGTTATAGTAAGATCACAATTCACAAGGCTGGTACTACAACTGGTCATAAACAAAATTTTTAAACAACGACTTTTTAACGCATCTCAAAGAATACCGCATTCCATATTTAAATGCAACTCACGCATACAAGTAAACTAATTTAACTACATGCACAAGTCACTTACACCTAACCAATCTCCGCATACTAATTTGTCGTCGATTTATTTAAACGTCGAACAGCCCGCATAAAGCTCTCCATACACGAAACGTAAAACATAAAGCAAGCAGCAAACGATACACGAATGTCTGTTTGCTCACGTCCTTTGATCTGACGCGCCAGGAAACTGCACTGCTAAGTACCAAATGAAATATTGTATGAGTTTGTTGAAACATATATGTCCTACCAAGAAACATTGGCTCAAAGAATCCATGGATATATACTAAATTCTATGTTTGGTATTGGTACGGTTTCCGCCTACACCGCTACGATTTTGATGAAAGTATACATCAAGCTGCAAGTTTTACGACAAAATAAGAAATACAAGCTTAAACTGCACGTAAACTCGGCTTAAATTATCTTCCTGTCAGCTCGTGACATTAATTCTAAACGGATGTCAAAAGTAAAAACCGTTACTAATGAAGAATAATTCAGATGTGATATGCCATTTTTAAATAGACAGTTCCTGTGACAGGATTAATTTATACGTCACAGGAGGAAATGGGTATTTAAAACTGTCACAAGGAGCACCCAGATTCGGTACAGCAGCAAAAATATAACTTTTATTTTCTTTTTACACTTCCAACTGCTTAGGGTTATACAGCCAACCAAAGGTAACCAAGACTTAGCCTTGAGCATGTGTTTCGCTTACTAGTCTAACCAGATTTCATTGAATACTAGCTGTTCGACTTAGTGTAATATGCGAACCAGTGCAATAATTATTTACTTAAATTTAGAAACAATGAAGCTGCTGTAACTTACATTTCCTTTTGAATTTAGCTGGTGAGGCCCTTAATAGGATAGATTACCCTCCTTTTACAAATCCACTGAGAGACAGCTTTTACACTAAGTTATCTTTCACAAGTTCTAATCACCATACGCGGTTATCACAATGACGTCGCACATTAACACGTCACTATGAAATAATAGCAGCTTCCTGACTAGCTGGTTAGGTATGCAGTGGAAACTAAAAATACAGCGTTATTGAGTCTCGCAGGGTCGAGGCCGAGACCGAAGAGTCAACGCCATGTAAATACTAACTCCATAAATACGGCTTGTTTTGAGATTTGTCCCGTTTCGGAACATCACTTTGAACTATGCTTTATCCAAATTATAGGTGACAAAATAAACAAATAAGTGTCGTAGCGGTTACAAAGTAGAAGAGGGCTATGGATTCTGTAGTTGTAAATTTGAATTCGTTTTATACTGATGGAAATCGTTACAATAGCTAGCTTGAAGCCACGTGCTAAGAGGCGGGTAGATACCACTGACGATTAGGTAGCACACCTAATTTTTTACCATACAAAATATGCGCATATGGCAAGAACAGTAATAAACGGTCTTACTTCATCGACCCCTTAAACGTCTATTTTAAAATCTTAGCCAATCCATGAGCAGAGTATAAAAGCTCCTTTTCTTTAGGTTGTACTGCAATCTCTAAGGGAAAACATGGACGCCCCATTCAATAGAGATTTTGGCAATATCCCCAACATTGTCGGCACTAAAGAAATAATAGGGTCACGACCTGATTATGACGAGTCGTCACAACTCATAACAGTTTAATCGTGGAAAAATTATCGCGGTTAAAAGTCGTTAATAAAAAATTCAATAAAGTCTAAAAATAGACTGTCTACTAGACCTCCAGGCAAGGGTCGGTTAAGTCGAGATATGCCATGTCAATGTATTGATTACAATTATTTGATGTTTTAGCAGATAGAAATATAATAATATTTGAACGTAATATTTGAAATAATAGCACCTTATCGAAAGCAAAGCCCATATCCGAGAAAGTAAATGCAACAAAAGAATTATTTAGGCCTCATTCAGGGTCTTTGATAGTCTTGGACCCTACTAACTATTGTAAAGGCAGTTTACAACCAAGCATATTACTTATTAAGTTATTGACGTTCACAAATGAATAAACATTTTTACCAAAATATACAAATATATTCACACAACAATAAAATATAACTACCAACACCCCGATTTACTAAACCAATCCCAATCTAACTTTCACACGCCGAGCAGCATAAACAAAAATAAATTTATTCAAAGTCCAAAATAACTCTAGCTATTCTAACTAATTTGGCTAGACATGCTGATACCCACATGTCAATACCGAGTTTATAAGCCATAAAACGTTCGCGTGAGGTGAATCGACAAATTCGTGAGTAACTCGCAGATAACATATGACACACAACTATATATATCTAAGTATAGGGGCTTTTACTGACGATGAATGTCAAACAAGGACGTTCTATGCATCATGAAGCCTTTTTCAGTAATAGGAGAGAGCAGAGTTGTCTATAGACATTTTGGTTATAGGTCCGATTAACTCGGTTCACGCGTATTGGGCCATTGATAAATGCAGTGGAAATCTGTATGTAATATTGATTATCATCAACATGATAATTGGATCAGTGGTTGTGTACATTTAATGTTAAGAAAATATCCAGAATGTTAGCTAATGCTTACATTCTGGATTTTTTGTCATAAAGAATGACCTCTGATTGTCAAACAAACTCAAAGCATTAAGAGGTCAAGTTAAACTAGTTGATTGTCGTATACTGTTCAGCGAAAGACTACAAAGCCGTGATACTGTGATTCTCAACAACGCAACAAAGCAAGAAATGCAATAAAAAGTCACATGCAGTATAATGACAGGACACATTAAACTGTGAAGGAAGGACACTCCCATATAATTAGCGAGCATGGTCACCGTAGCAACAGGAAGTCGCTGTTTAGCTTATCTGGATGGCACGACGAGTATCCGAGCCTCGTTTACCTGGCATAACAGTTTTGTTAGTCAAAGCTTAATTATTTTACTTCGCGGTCACTCTACCTTTTTTCGTTTGAGTGGTGGTTTATGCGTATATAATTTTAACATTGCTTGAAAGCTGTTCCATTGCAGAACATTTCTCCACGTCATTTTCCATGTTGAAATTAAATTGACAAAAACCTCTTGTTTCTCTTCTCGGCTATTGACGTCTCAAATTGACATTAATTGATCAGTTGCCGGTCATCATTAGCCTTTAACAGTCCACTGCTGGACTAGGCCTTTCGTTTGAAAGGTGGAATTGGCCTACTATACCACGCTGGCCAAACGGGTTGGCATAGGGTTTGTATCAAGTTTTCCTTCTCTTGCAGTGCTGTTCTCTGCATAATATGCTTCTTCTTCTTCGGCTCTTACGACACCCATGGGATGATATGAAGTGGTGTCTACGAGTTGCCCGTATGAAGTAGTTATTGCGATTATCCTTCAGTGGGGTAATCATTGTATTGCACTTGTCACACTTACATAAGTGACAATGATTGATAGCTAGATGTCATAAACACAAACCATCTAGTCCCAAACTAAACAGAGGTTGTACAATGGATACATACCTACAACTTTTTATAAATGCATATAAGTATATTAATGACCAAGCTATAGCAGCGATAGCCTAGTGGAGATACCAACAGACTGCCATGCAGAGGGTATCGGATTCGAATCCACGGCGCGCACCAATGACTTTTCGAGGTTATGTGCGTATTGAATTATCAATTATCGCTTGTCCTGTGCCTCGGAGAACACGTTAAGGCGTCGGTCCCGGTTGTCATGTAGATCTTTAACAGTCGTTACAGGGCGTCAGTACCTTCTAAATAAACTGACACTAGTCTAAACCATGGAATATCACTATCCCTTTGGGTTGCAGAGGTCAGATAGGCAGTCGCTCTGTGTAAAAGCTAATATTCAGCCAAAACCAGTTAGACTAGGAAGCGGACCCCAGATTAAAACTGGGATAACGCTAAGAGGATGATCATTAATGACCAAGCTAATATTCCGTCAAATCTAGCTATACGAGCAAATGGACCCCAGGCTCTAAGGCGTCTTGGATGCAACCGTGATAATGCTAGGACGATAATGATGACTTAAATCAGGGACAGATATCCCGACCAGTGAAAAAATAAAAAGCACATGTAACTATTTCTCCGAAGACAAAACACATTCTATGACTAACACCAATAAGAACTAGCGATGAAGTGATGCATCACAATACACTGCCTGTTTAATGCCAAAAAAATTAACAAATATAACAAAAATAGCGGTGCATTCATCAATAAGAACCAAATGTAGAAAATTTTAATGCACTTTTACATGTCTAGTACTAATATGAAAAGACTGTTCGTTTTGATTCAACGCGCTAGTTATCGTAAAGTACTACCTAATCGTATTTGATTTTATTTACACATAGCCAACTTACCCACTTAAACTTCCCATATTGAGAAACAGAACACAAATTTACAATACACCAACAGATGCCTCAAAACCGAAAAGCATCCACGTCAATAGTAATTTGGAACTTTCAAGCTATTATTTACTAAAATTACTCACAGTTCACGGTAAGTGTGTACTTTCATTTCAACAGACGCTCATTACGGTGCCTATTTCTGCCTCGGCATGTAAATTACCTTCCTTTAAGTATTCCTAAGACGTAACAAAAATAAATAGTCAACATATCAGCTGGTGTTCTATCTTTGGCACCGGTTCAATAAACCAATGCGATTTCAGTAATGAGCCCAGACAGAACAAATGCTTACCTAAAATTAGGGCCACCAAGCCACCATTATTAAAATGTAGACAGTACTAGAAATTTTATTTTATATTACTCGTGATACAATATTATTAATATTATAAATGACGTAGTTACTCTCGTTGTCATGTCACTGAACAAACAGAAACAACTAACGAAATTATTTTTTAATTAATGTCGCAATAGAAGTAATTCGTGCCGAATCGTCGGAGCAAATAAAACGTATAAGTATTACAATTTTCTTTTTTATTCGCTTTTGAGACATTCGCTTTACATAAATACAGAAAAACTGTTACCATTAAAATACTCTGCTTAAATTCTTATTTTGAATTCCCTTGAACAAATTCACAAAGAACAATAAAATCAAATAACTTTCATGAATCAATCTAACCGGCAAAAATCGGAAATGTTCGAGCGATCTTCTTAGAACTTGTCAAATCTTCGCAAAAAATACAATTGTGAATGAATTCTTTGACACAAAACATTTACGGTACAGAAAGCCGATTCAAAAAGCCTCCAAGAAAAACAGACACTTATGTATGGCGACTTTTGCATAGGTGATTCTGTTTTCCAAGAATCGATACTAAGCTATTTGACACACGTCTTGCACAAGTAATACCCATTATTTGTAAGGAATACACGTTTTATACATAAGGTATTTTAACATTTTATGTAATAAAATAGTAACCCAAGGTTAAGACGTGTGCTGCGATCTGCTACGCTCTAATCTATTGCACTACCAATGAGAAGTCACTCCTTAAATATGAAATTGCTTTCTTATTTAAAAATGATTTAGTTTTTCTTTAAGTTGATGTATTATTCACTCAGTGTCTATTTGGTATTTTCACTCCAACCGCCGTGGTTCTACTTCTAAACGCAATAGAGCAAACTATTCTCCTTAGACTAAGACAATACTAAACGGGACTAATCCGATAAAACCCAAACAATTGGTTACTTTACTATTTGCTTGCGCTTAATAGGAACGTCTTAAAATAAGGTCTGGAGTCTAGTATCTAGTCTGAGTCTAAAGCTTCGGTAGGTCTTGGCGGTCTTGCATATAATTAAACTGCATAACGATAGCGAGAGTCGTATGGAATGTATTTATTAAAACTTCTAACTTTGTTTTGTTTTTCTAGGACAGATTATACCTATCTACTTTTGTAAGCGGTTTTCGGAAAAGGTAAACAAAACAGAATATTAAAATATTTCTCTTGAAACTAAAATAAGAAAACAATATTTTTTCATACCACCAACGTGGTAAACAAGCCACAGCCCACCTGATGGTAAGCGGATACCGTAGTTTATGGATGCGTGTAAGATCAAGGGTATCATTCGCTCGTTGCCGACCTTGCAAAATAGTTTTATCCCTTTTTAACGAAGGTAATATAAAGGAGATAAAAAATAAAAGTTTCGTCAACCACCTTTCTTTAAGTCTTTTAGTGTAATAACAATATTTTCAGCACTTAGAGAGTTGAGGTTGCCAGATAGGCATAACTTAGATAGCTGACTAAACTAAGGTCATTGACCAAAGGTTATTATATTGACATTGATCAAAGGTTATTATATTGTCTGTGGTTAGGCTAAACATAGAAGACTTTAAAGCCCTTTTAACGACCTACTAACGTTAAAATAGGAGGTAATTATCTGCCACTCCTGCTCCAAGTATAATAACTTATGATCTAATCTTACCTTCCTATAAACACTTCAAGTAAGTATAATGTGACTCATTCCTAACCCTGAAAACCTAGCGGCGTTTTTATACCTGTGTATTGTAACATACATGCAATGTGCATGTACCGTTTTTTATAACGATCAGACACACGATTGAATCAGCTCAGGTATTTTAGATAGGAAAAATGATTTCAAATACATCTTCATCGTCAGCCTTGTTTACAGTGTGTTCCACTTTTCTTTTTTTTTATAGTAATTAGGTGGCAAACGAGCAGACGGATCGCCTGATGGTAAGCAATTACCGCCGCTCATGGACACAAGCAACACCCCAGGAGTCACAAGTGAGTTGACACCCCTTGGGGATGGGGCAGGGGATAGGATGAGGAGTGGGATGAGGGAGAAGGAATAGGGGATAGGGCCTCCGGCACTCTCACTCACCGAACGAAACGCAACAGTTTAAGTACTGTTACTTTACGTCGATTTTCAGTGAGGGCCCAATCATGCTGAAATCAGCTAGGCTCTACTATAAAAACTGCTGGGCACAGAATTCTTCAGTCTTCTCGTTATCAGAAGTGTTAGGCCATAATCGACCACGCTGACTGAGTGAGGGTTGGCAGACTCTCTTAGACATGGTTTTCTCAAAATGCTTTCTTGCCAGTTTTACTAGCTATCATTACGAATTTAATACGCATTTAGCTCCAAAGGTCAGTGGTGCGTGGCGTGCCTTGAAATTGATCCTAAGACAATTTGCGTCAGTCAGTCTGTTCGTCTCTCCACTAAGCCATCGTTGATTTCATTTTATTTATTTACTTTTGTATCACAAATCACAAAGTGATGCATGTCAGCGACAAAACAAATACCTACTTAAGTAGGTACCTATACGGACTAGGATTGATAGTAGGGCTAGGGTATTTAGTGGAATAGGGCTCCGAAGCAAAAGTCTTAGGTATTTCGCATTCGCAACTGGGACAACGCTAAGATGATGATGATGAGAAGAGCCAGATTATGGGTAGAACCAAATACTATAAGAACGTTATGATTCGTAAGCACATGAATCCTGATATTTATGCGCTACCTAGAACAGGTATGATTACGAATCTTGGAAAGGATGTTTATTTAGAATAGTCACACCTGTTTATCACTGAGTTTAAACTTTTTGTATACATCATACTGTATTGTGTTTGTATACATCATACAGGAGATTAGTCTACTAGGCTCTGTACATTGCCATTCGTCGAACTGACTACATATCTACCTAGGTATACGAATATACACACATACACACAAACGGCGGTATTATCAAAAGGATAGGCAGAGATTTTACACCCACATTCTGCCAGATAGTTTCAAGATCTTATCCGCCCATCGCACCTATTGCCAGGTTGCGTGTTCTAGCATATTTAAGTAGGTACCTAGGTAGAACCCGGACTTATCGGTTTGCAACACCAGCGTGGTCATGAAGGACGCAAAGGGGCTAACACAGGAATTGATCTAGCTCTCTTGTGGTTACTGCTTCTGTGCGTTTTTTTACCTTTACTTAGTGCGGAATAGACTAAATAGCTCTCATTTTATGATATCATCAGGTAATCATGAGTAAGTAGGTAGGGTACTGGGTACCTATTAAAACTACCTTATCTAGGTGTCTTTAAATAGATTCTTGGTATTTTTATACTTTTGATACTTCCATAAACTTAAGTTTATGGACTTATCAAAGCACGTCTTGTTGATTAACGTGCTTCAAAGTGTAGGTAAAATACCTAAATACTAAATAGGTGATAAAATCTTGGTTTTGTTTGAGTAGTAAACATGTTTCACACCGACTGTAATACACTCATAGGGATTTAAAACCCTACGATGAATCACGATTCCAATAGCAGTACCTACTGCTGTGTCACACCTTGCGTGATTAAAGGGCGCCCACAAAACAACTTGACTATGAGTAACACGAAATAAAAGTAGGTACCTATTTCCAAAAGGGTGACGAGGACCTTCAACTTATTAAAATGCTTTTTTAATTAGGAGGAACGCCCATACCTAACTAGGTAAATAGGTAACATACCTAGGTACTTGAATGGCAAAACTGAACTAAAATCTACAATTTAGTTCTACAACCCAACCCCAATACTACGCATGGAACCCTTTCATATTCACATGTCGTGTTGACATTAATCGCTTGGGTAGATTAATAGGAAACAAAACAAACATAGGATAACATAGTAAGAAAAAATGGAATATTATTTTGAAATACAACATATTGTGTGATTGATATTCTGATCATACGGAAATGAAAAAGATGTCATCACAACGAATAGTTTATAAAACAAAGGCATTTCAATTGTCTAGACACTAGACGCAAAGAATACATTTAGATGTCTATGTAAGAAAAAAAAACTCAAGCAAGTAGGTACCTAGTTAATTAAGTATTTAAAACTAATTATTAGTTAACGTGTGGTAGGTTGTATGACCTGTCTAAGACTATTTGGAATAAATACATAATTCGAATTCACAATAACATAGGTACCTACAAAGATGTCTTTGACCTTTGCACAAATTATGTATTTAACACGCACTAAACAATGTGCATTATTATTGCAAAAATACACGAAAGATCGTTATCAAGGCTAAGAAAAGAATTTATACAATTCTCCTGGATAAAAATCAGTGCCGGCTGCCGGCTCGGAACTTGAGCAGGCATGCGAAAAAACAAAAAGTATACTCACTCACAAATTCGTTGCACAATATTTTTAACTCACAACAAAATGTCACTGCAATAATGTCTATAGAATTATCTAAATAATACAAACATGTACGTATTTGGCACAAATTAAATTTCACTTGTTTATTTACGTTCGTTCGAAATTTGACAATTCGAGGTTAAACGCATGCGCAGTTCGACACTCCCACCTTCGGCTGTCGGCGCAAGCTGACTGACTGAACGAACGAACGAAATACGAACGTTTTCGACGCGATATGAAAGAGAGAGGTATAAGAAATGAATGAGCGCGCGAGCGAGAAAGCGGCGTCGCTTTGTCAGACTAGACAGACGAAAGAATAATACGGATGAGATGGGGTGCTGGGAACTGAGAAAGATTCTCGTGCGAGATTAGATTAGATTTGAGAACACTACCTTGGGGTTGTTTGGTTTGTTCCGTTCGCATAAAAATCAATGCCTCTAAAGAGTTCTGACTCCATTCCATATAATATTGTGTTTCGTAATTACCTAGCCATTCGCTTAATTTTTGCAGATTAAAGGTAAGTACTAACTAACTATACCTACGTAATTAACATGATGAGTCCTGTGAATATTTTCTTATTGACAGAGTAGATATTATTATAATCAATTTTGACTTAGGATATCTCTGTATCAAACGTCGAGGCTCAGGAGTTTCAGGGTGGTTTCGTGTGTTAATAAATTTTCAACTACGATTTTAGCTCCTAACGGTTAAAAATTAAGACAAGTATTATAGTTTCAATTATAAATATCAACATGTTAAAGAACAAATCTGAACTACCCATTAAAGCTGAAGAGAGAGAGCTTGTTTGGTGGAACGTCTAATGTTAGACACACCTGGTTCAAATTAAAAATTATCTTGGGGATGACTATAGGCTACGTAACATCACGCTATGAAACACGAGTGCGGAGCAGTAGCCATAAATAATTATAATAAGTAAATAGTTGTAATCGCAGGCATAGCTAGTTTAAAATAATATTATAAAGAGGAAAAATTTGTATTTTTGTTTGTATGTTTGTTTGTTTGTTTGTAATGGATAAACTCAAAAACTACTGGACCGATTTAAAAAATTCACCATTAGAAAGCTACATTATCTGCGAGTAACATAGGCTATATATTTTTTTTTAAATAGGGGTCATACTACTTCTCTTATCTGTGGGGGCCCGTAACATATTTGGGTTTTTCGGTTACGCGAAGTAGTTCCCTCAGGACGCGGGTGAAACTGCGGGAAACGGCTAGTTTAAAATAATGTAACAAGGTTTCTTTTAATTGTATCTGGTATAATATGTTTCAACCAACTGATAGACCATAGCATTTAGCTAAAATTTATGTTATAGCCACACTCCACGCTCGGCGAGCAAAGCCAACTTACGCGCTTACTTGTCGGTATTTGGGGAAGATCATAGTAATGAGTGGCAAGCGCCTGCAATCCCACCACTTATATTGTGTTTACTATTCGGACATGCTGGTATAAATGAAAATCAAATCCGAGTGCGCAAGGTGGACAGATATGTTTATTTTTAGAGTTTTAGCAAAGACTGACTCACAAAGTTAAAAAAAAATATTTAACCGTAACTAACTCAGGCGTGTGGAGAGGTAGATAGGTCGGTACGCCTCTAGTCAAATTCCTACCATAGCCCTCCAACTACCGCATCCGGACGTGAAGTGCTATCATTATATTTCAGATCACTAATATTGCGACGACTTTACGGTGCACGTTACCATATTTTGGAATAACATGTAATTCCAATACCAAAATGCAATTCTAAGTACTTACTAAAACGAGTACCTACCTAGTTATCACAAAGCGATGGCAATTTGGGAGCGGCTGTCTCACACACACAAACATTTTTTACTCGGCATTCATACCCTTTATATCTTTAAATGGCATTCTCGACCTTACCCCGACGAATTAATTGCGAAAGTCGTCTTTTACTTAGTCTTATGCGTTACTGCAAAGGTGTGAGGGTAGCTCTTTTATTTTTTAAACAGGATATCCTGGCTAGGGCGTCGCGGCGGCCATTTCCGAGCATACGGTTCATTAAGGAGTGACGGCTCTATAAAAAACGGTAGCACGTGTAGCCAGACAAGTGGGGTAGAAAAACAAAAACAGCTGTGTGTATGATGCATAAAACCTCGGTGAATCAAGCCGGGTTTTGAAAGTTCACCAGCTTTTTGTGCGTACGTTCCTTGTACAAGTGGTTAGGCATTGTTCTTTTAAGGAAACCAACTTTTTTTTACAATTCTTATCTCTCGTTGCTCAAAACTGAACACCAGTCTGATAATTATCACACCGGTATGTATTCAGTTTTAAGTAAGGAGAGATAAGAAGTGTAAAAAAGGTTTCCGTAAAAGAACAATGTCTATTAATAAGATCGAAAATACTAATAATTTATTGATTGATTATAATATTAATTAGAAGGGGGTTTATTCATGGGCGTCGCCAAGGGGGGCAGGGAGGTGCAGCTGCCCCCTCCCTAGAGATTCAAAAAGCCCTATAATTTATATTTTTGTCAATACTTTTTTCATTTTCCACATCAACTTGCCCCACCCTAGGGCATCGGCTGGCGTCCTTGCATGGCCTTAGCTAGGGATAGGGATTTCAAGGTAGGGCATTGCCCCATAATGCCCCCCATTATGGGGCAATGCCCTACCTTGAAATCACAATGCCCTACCTTAAAAATACCAAATAACTAACTTAAATTTTTCTATCCTAGTTTTTGGTATTTTTAAGATAAGGCATTGATATGTACTTACATGGTGATTGATTTTGAAGAACGTGCTTCGGAGCAGATAAATTTCAATATTTTTTTTACTTCCGCCCTACCTGTAACCAATGCTGCCCTACCTTAAATTCGACTCTAGCTACATCCCTGCGTCCTTGTAGCCCCCTCCCCCTCTTAGGCAATCGGCTGGCGACGCCCTTGGGTCTATTTTCTATCCAACTTATGTTCTATTTCGGCTCCTTGTTATTTGGCCATTGGTTATTTCACGTGATATTGTCACCACTAATATAATTAGAACAAAAACAAGGAAGCCTCTTGAATTTCTTCATAAAGATAGTCTGACCATAATTCTATAAAAGTGTTTGTAAGTGACAAATCATAGAAATCCTTTGGAATAACAAAATGAATAGTCTCCCTCAGAAATAGCTCTTATCTCTCGAGTGTGCAAACAAAGTCTACACCCACTTGAAAGGCTCCACAAAAAAGGCAGCCCTTACTGACCCGTATACTTAAAAAACACAATTATCGGTTGCTCAATGGGATTTATGGTAGTTCTGTTTAAAAGCACGTTGCAACAGCTCAGCTACCGAATGATTAAAGTGGCCTTTTTATTTGACGCTATCTGTTAGAATGAATAAATTTGTCGCGTATGTATAAGTGTGTTGATATGCATTTGCAAAATATTTTCAGGGGTGAATATACTACTATCATCATCTTCAGCCCCTTACAGTCCACTGCTGGACTAGGCCTCTCCTTTGAAAGGAGGAATTGGCCTACTATACCACTCTGCCCAAACGGGTTGTAATAGGGTTTGTTTCAAGTTTTCCTTCTCTTACAGTGCTGTTCTCTGCTAGTATGGTCCCTCTGTCGGCTCTTACGACACCCATGGTATGATATGGGGTGGTGACATTCCATATTCTTAATCCGTCACCACACGGATGTACTACTATAACTGAATCCAAATACATGAAAAAATAACTCACTAAAACTTAAAAATGTTTTTTTGTAATCATGCATTTCAAAAATCAGCTCGGTGTATTGACAATGACATCACATAATTCACATACAGCACACTGTTTGAAATAATTTTAAGGGGAATAAGTTTTTTTTATAGACTCACGCCTGTATCACAGTCAACCTGTATCCCCGAAGGGGTAGGCAGAGGCGTAATAAGTATTACACCCACATTTCGCCATGAATTTTTAGGTCCCACGTAATAGGGGGCGAGCCTATTGCCGTTACCGGGCACATCACCAGACTCCGTGCTGCTACTGAGAATTCGGAAAAACCCAGTAACACTTTGGCCCGACCTGGGAATTGAACCCGGGACCTCCGATCAGCAGTCACATACGCTATCCACTGGACCACGGAGGCAGAGAGGTGAATGAGTATACTGTCTATATTGGATTATTAAAATATTTTGCAAATGCAGATCAACACATTGTGTATTATAATAAAATAAAATATCGCTAAATAAACAAAATGTTTGTCTTGCTGCAGGGAGTCATGTTGCACGCTGAAAAGAAGGTTAAGACGATTATTTTCTTTTATTATCTGGGGGCACGGCAGTGCCCCCACCAAGTCGAGCATAAAATCGGCACGGCCGCACGGTCTTTTTCTCGAAGCAATTTAGGCCATTTTCGACGTCATTTTTTTAGTTACCACGCAGGCATTGTATAAACATGGTGTACTTCAAATTTCATTCAATTTGAACTAGTAGTTTAAGAATAAAATTATAACGAGTCAAAATTCTTAATTTTGTCACTCACTGACCGAACATGCACTTCTATGTCTAAGGCACTTCTAGCAGACATAGAAGCTTCAAATTTAGAATACGATTAGTGTTTAGTATATAAATCAAGGAAAAATTAAAATATTTTTCAATTTCTGTCCAGTTTTCGAGATAGGTACATCAACCTCATAAATAACTTTGTAATTCCATATAAATACATTTGCAGACATTACAGAATTACATTTGCAGTTAGAGCTTTAATTAAGAAAATTGGTTGTTGGTTTACAAGAAGTAGAAGGTACCGGAAAGAACAAAAGTAAGACTATCTACAAAAAAAAAAGAGATCCCATAAAAACAATACTTGTCAAAAATACCAAGTCTCGCGACCGTAAAAAGTTGTGAGATCCACGTAATACCTACCAAGTCGGTCAATTAAAAATCTTTAATGTTTTAAATAAATATATTGACTTGCCAATATAATTTTTATTACAAACGTTACGCGCTTGTGGCTCAGGGTATTCTCATCATCGACCGAAAAGTTGCAGGTGCGGAAAATGGTCGACTGACATTTGTGGTTCTCGAAATACGTGTTAGTTTTGTTGGAAAAAATAATCAATAGATTTAAAGTCTTTTCTATGAAACAGAGTTCGATTAAGGTGGAAACAAGGAGATATTTTTATACAAAAATAGCGGATATGCCTGCAATATGTATGCAATTGGTCATAAACCTATTGTGATTTTGCATGTTATTTAAATTATTCAAAATATTACGTATTAATAATGTTATTCTTGTTTTGTAATTTTGGTTATATGTCTGAAAGGAAAAAATAACTCGTTTGATTTTCATATTTATTTTTAACTTTTATTTTTACCTGTAAACCTAACTTTTAAAAATGTTGACCAAAAAGCTACTTACTTATTTACTTAAAGTGTCAGCAGATTGTCATTTTGTATTAAATTAAATAAAAAGACACTCTTTCATATTGCCTATATGTCTTTCATTCATTTTATAAAAATAAATCCTCATGAAAATTATTAATTCTCTATTAAATTAATAACATGGACTGCCTCGTTGGTCTCGCGGCATAAATGTGCGCGTGGGATCGGGAGGTCCCGGGTTCGATTCCTAGGTCGGGCAGTGTTATTGGGTTTTTCTGTCACGAAATTCTCAGTAGCAGCACGGAGTCTGGAAATGTGCCCGGTACGGCAATAGGCTCGCCCCTTATTACGTGGGACTAAAGTATATCTGGCGAAAAGTGGGTGTAGAAATACACCTCTGCCTACCCCTTCGGGGATAAAAGGCGTGACGATATGTATGTATGTATGTAAATTAATAACAAATGTATTGGGGAGCTAGCTCCCCCACGAGTGTATATGTGTGGCATGAAATAGCGAGTGTAGGTAAGGGTTAAGTTTGAAAGATGGGCTGAGAGTACTACATGATTATGCTACCCTACAAGTTTCGTACTTACCTGTAGAAGGTTTACACCAGTCATCTTTAATACTTAATTTTTACTCCGTTTTAACTGGAGAAACGTGTCCTGGAATTGAGAAAATTCGGCATTGAATCAAAATAATCGTTCAAGTTTGGCAATTTATCTCGCTATTATGAGATTCGTGGGTGCTGCTATAAAAACTTTCCCCTTATGGAGACAAATGGTAACATTATCTCATTACTACTATCATCGCTTTGTGCCCGTGGCGTAAGTAAATGAACTTTGTCAAGGACACCCGAATTATTGTACCGCTTTGTGGTCGCGAATTATGTAAATTGAAATAGACAATTAGGCTTACGGGTGAATGGCATTTACACTTGTAACGACTACTAGGCTATAACGAGTTGGAATGAACATTTTAATTGTGTTTGTAGGTACACAGTCAACGTGGCAACAAAATGTTACTGCTCAATGAATCTAGGTATTATTAAACATAATTATATCCATTAAGAGAATAAGATTAGTAAGAAGCTACTATTGTTTTAAGTAGTGTCTGGCTTTGGATAATGATATCTATTTGCAAATCGCTAACGTCGGATATTATTGTCAAGGTAAACTACATGAAGCTGTTTGGACTCATTTGGGGTGTTTAATTGTTTATGCAAGGTAATTAAGCTGTGTATAAACATAATTGTTTAGCTAATTAACGAAACTCAGTCTCTAACTATCTTGTATTTTATTCGAACTTGTTAGAATTGTATGAATAGAAGATATTGTGGCTTTCTTTACTAAACTGTAGTTATATATAAATATGTTACTTAATAAATGATAAAATATACTTATAATCACTTTTTGTAACTACTTATATGGCAGATGTAAGTTTTTAGGTGTATAAAAGATTGTTATTTGATTCTTCCAACTGATTTTCACACTCCTATCTTGATGTAAAAATCAAAATCAAAATTCACAAGTCCTCTTTGTCATCTAAATTAAAGAACAATAATAACATTTAATTGACTTGAAATGAAAAGACACTAGGTAGATATTGGGAGACGTTAGAATACTATTTTAGGAGACTTGTAAGTTTCCTCAAGCCGGCTTCTATAGGTTAAATCATTATTTACTCATATTTTTGTAAATATTTCACTGTTACTAGTTAAGACTGATTTGATCTCCTAAACGCTTCACTCATGAACTTTTAGTGGCACTATTCTTCGATAGTACCACGTAGGTATTTCTTAATCGTAGGTAATATGTAGTTAGTACCTATTTAAGAGCTGCAATCATATTGAATGTTTCAAGTGATGAAAATGTTAGCGATCTCTGAAGTTTATCTCGAAAACGTTGTTATATTGACATTTAACAACTCAAAAAGATTTATATACACCTACTTCGTTCGGAAGCATGGCAAACTCTGTTGACTTGCCTTCATAGCCATTTCTACAAACAGCAATTGATCAGATAGTCAAGGATACAAAAATACCAAGCCCTATTATTGTCAAAATTATTTTTAAACCAAAGCAGTTGTAAAAATAATAACACTCAGCATTATATTTAGCATATTTTTGTAATAAAAAATAACAGGAGGTACCTTGAAACGGTACTTATTAATTTTAACAAAGTTCCTTTAAGGATAAATTATCTCTAAATATTAGAGCACGGATTAGTAAATAGCCAGGCATTACTCCTAATATCTTATAGTTATATCTGTGCTTATATTAATATATGACTGTATAAAGCTGAAGAGTTTGTTTGTTTGTTTGGTTGAACGCGCTAATCTCAGGAACTACTGGTCCGATTAAAAAAAATATTTTAGTGTTAGATAGCCCATTTATCGAGGAAGGCTATAAGCTATATGAAATCACGCTATGAGCGACGGGAGCAGAGCAGTAGCCTTAAATAACGCGGGTGTTACCGCGGGCATCCTCTAGTCTTGGATATATAACCAGTTCAGCAAATTCATCTTAAGATGGGTATCAACCGGTGTTAGAAGGCGTAACAAACGAATGAAATTCTGCTACCCCTTGTTTTCATGTACTGTCCGTACAAGCATTCGCTCTGTACGAAGCGAAATGTAACGTACAGTATGTCGCTTTGAAACGCCGCGCGCCGATTGGTACCCACCTTTATAGCCACCTTATAGGTTCTTACTTACTTTTTCTGCTAATGTTTTTATTAAACCAACCACAAGACGAATATTATCATAACGGGGCTTCATTTATCATTGTCGGGAATACAGTAAACAATATTTTCCCATCTTAATATATAAAATCCTTGCGTTACTGACTGACTGACAGACACGCTACAGCGGAAGCTATTGGGCGCCGGAAGCTGAAATTTGGCATGCATGTTCCTTGGGGACCGTAGGGGTGCACTAAGAAGGGATTTCCCAAAATTCCCACGGGATCGGCCAAAAAAGTAAATTAAAATAAAATGCAGGCGTAGCTGCTGGCGTCCTCTAGTTTGAAATAAAATATGTATTTTTGTGGAGCCCGTCGCTCTTTTACAGTTACTTATCGTCGGCGTCAGTGCAGGACCTTCTATATGCAAAAAAGTCAATTTTACAGGAGACAGTAAAAACTTTCTTAAACGCGATTATGTACAAATCAAAAGTATTTTGTTCACATTTTAGTTATATTTATAGTACAGAGATGATATTAAAATGATTAATAGGTGCAAAATAAAATTATATCAATACAATAATACACTAAGAAGGAAATGCACTAACTCAATCAATAAAATTTTAGCAGAGACAAGGTAATGTGTTAGCCGTAATGATAAAACTGGATTAGGAATCAAATAATTTTAATAAAAATTGAGAGAAATTAAAAAATAAAAATATAATTTAGTTACTAAGTAACTTTAAAATTAATTACGATGTGGTAATGTATCTTAGATTGGCCAACAGTCCCTGGGGATAAAATTTTTAATCTCTTGAAAATGTTTAAATTTTCTTTCTGTAATTAGCAATAGAACGGAATGTAACTGAGGGAATTCAACTTGAGCCAGACTGATATTTTTTGGTCTATGTGGTAAAAGTTGGTATTCTTGATCAAACCGTAGTTTATAAAATATACTCTCACCGGTGTATTTCAATGCTTTAAAATTAACCACCACGGGTTCTCCGACACCTCGACCAGGGCGTATAGACGAGAATTTCAAGGAAGTTTTATATCCATAATTGCAGAATAAATCGAAAGTTGGAACGAAAACATGATATTTCCGTTTCCTTGCTTCCTGCGAAATACGGTGGTAATCACTCGGCAAATAAATGTCCTTCTTCTACTGCCTGCATGTCTTTTGATTTGCATTCCTTTTCATTCATATCACCCTTCACATCTTTTCTTTGGTCTTCCTCTTGCCTTATATCCCTCAACTTTCATCTTCATCAGCTTTCTAGTCACATAATTTTCATCCCTCCTCATCAAATGCCCATACCACGATAGACGATTTCCATTCAGCTTTTCTTGCACTGGTGCAACTTTCAGACTTCCACTAATAAACTCATTTCTAATTTTATCCATCCTTGTCACCCACACAGCATCCTCATCTCTGCTACATGCAATCTTCTTTCATTCGTCTTCTTCAAGGCCCGGATTCCGATCCATACAGTGCGACAGGCCTTATTACGGATTTGTAGATTTTACCCTTTAACCTAAGGGGCATCCGTGGGTCACAAGTTGTTCCTGTGACCTGTCGCCATTTCATCCAACCTGAGTTGATCCGGTGCGTGACGTCACGGTTTATTTCCCCGTCCCCTTGGATAAGTGACCCGAGGTACCGGAAGTCGGAGCAGAGCGATATGGGCTCTCCACCAAGGGATATGGGCGCGGGACTGGAGAGACCGCCGAAGGCGCAAAACATGTACTTAGTTTTGCTTATACTGACTTTCAAAGCCTACACTCTCCAGCCTTTGCTACCACATTGTCAGTCTGCTCTGGAACCAAAGGTCCACTCTCGGCAATCAACACAAAGTCGTCGGCGAACAGCATACGCCAAGGAGCCTCTTCCTGTATGTCCACCGTAAGGGTGTCCATTATAAGCAGGAAGAGATAAGGGCTAAGAGCCGACCCTTGGTGCAAGCCTACAGCCACATTGAAGTTGCCGGTATTGCCCGCTGAAGACCGGACATGGGTTGTACATCTACTGGATCAACTGTACATACTTCCCAGGCACACCTTTATTCTTAAGGGCCCACCACAAAACTGTGTGCACTTCGATATTTTTCGCAGAGTTGGCGGAATGGCAGCTCCTAAACTTCTTAAAAGTATAATTATTTTTCTTAGAAGTGTATTTACTTACACTATATGTTTTAAACATGTTTTGTTATGTAAACAATAATATAAATTATGTATAAATATTACTTACATGTACTTTTTCAAGCTGATAATATATTAAAAACAAACTTTACACTTTTTCGCTAACCGCCTTTTTACAACTGTAGTTACAAGGTACTGCACTAAAATTTTCAAATTGACATTTAGAAGGTCCTAGATTGTACTGTTTTACCGACTAAAAATGCTTAGATTGTAGTTTAGTATTGCATCACTAGATGACGATATACATAATCTAAACATTTTGACCAAAACATTGTTTTCACCAAAAGTTGTAGTTAGAAGGTCCTGCACTGACCCCGACGTTATTTACTTTTCATGTAAGATAATGAAACTATGAAATAATCCCATAGCATATTTCACTTTAATACTTTGGTATACATATACCAAAGTATTAAAGTGAATATGCAATGCAAAAAGCATAATATATTAATACGTATTTGTAAAAATGCTAGTTCTGTTTTATAATCTTCGAATTCGATTTTAGTCCAGCCCAGATATATATATTTATATAGTTTTTTATATATCAATATATTCCATAGAATAAATGAGAGAATGATAATAGGATTCGGCATTTCTTAAAGTTTAAGATCAGTTAGGTACAGTTGTTACAAACACAACACATCATTTTTTACCTTGTTTGAATTACTTCAAATACTTAGGCTTTCGTATTTGGTACATTACACAGATGAAAAAATCTTTAGCTTTTATAAAGTATGTAAAGTATCCTGGAATTTGGATTCTTCCATTACATAACTAACAAAAATTTAATATTAGTAAACTAGAAACTTTCATATTGGATAATTAACGTAACTATAAGTACTTAAACGAACAACAGAGTTCAAGGAACATCCTATCTATTCTTTACAATAAAATCATCGAATCTTAACGTTCGCCGATTGTTCGCCGAGTTCTATTTGAAAAGAAAAAAATCAAGCAGATCTGTCTTTTCACTGAAGAAATATCCGGATCACTGAATCACAAAGATAAAAAAAATCTCATTGCGCGATGGTATTCGTACTATTGTAGAAGTATTTACCTGCGACCGCCATCTTGGTTTCGCACTCGTCATTCACAAAATTCCTTTACGGGAGGTCAGGTATTTCTTGGAAGTACGTAGGTACCAATAATAGATCTTTATAATCGTGATCTATTAATTTAAAACGGTGATCTATCATGATGGCTGTACGCCTACACGTTATCTATTTCGCGGCGTAAAATTAATTGTTCGGCCACTGTTAATAATACTTGTAATTCTTACCAGGTACCTACTTACTAACCTACTCCGGTGGGTTACTTATAAGTACCTACATACTTTTTTCATTGACTCCATTGCACCTACCCTTCGACTCGATACGCTATAAGGTCAGCTGTTATAGTCTCGTAGATGAAAATATCATTACCAAATTCGAATGCCGTTTCGTAGAGCAACCTACACGTGGAGCCTTCTAAAATACCTAAGTGAAAAATAACGATAAGAAGTTAGATTTGATATTCGGATTCATCGAAGGCCAAGTTTATGCCATGAAGTTGGAATTGGCTACTGATGATTTACACGCTAAAGAAACTCACATGCTAGCTGATAGTTGGATCGCGTTCTAAATATCTGGGGGTACGTCAGTGCCCCCGCCAAGTCGAGCAAAACAGCGGCACGGCTGTACCATCCGTTTCTCGAAGCAGTTCAGACCATTTTCGACCCCCCATAACTTTGTTGTGGATAAAACTAGAAGCCTGATTTTTAGTAACCAAGCAGATATTGTATGAACATGGTATAATTCAAATAGCATTCAATTTGAACCAGTAGTTTAAGAATTGTAACGAGTTAAAGTTTCCTAATTTTGTCATTCACTAACTGACCAATCATCAAAAGTCTAAAGCACTTTTAGCCCTACACAGAAGCTTCAAATTTAGAATAGAATTAGTGTTTAGTATACGAATCAAGGCAAAACTAAAATATTTTTCAGTTTCGGTCCAGTTTTCGAGATACATCAACTGCATAAATAACTTTAAAATCCCACATAAATATATAGGATTACAAAGTTACATTTGCAGTTAGGGCTTTAAGAAAATTCGTTGTTGATATACAAGAAGTAAAAGGCACCAGAAAGGAAGAAAGTAGGACTATCTACAAAAAGAAATGAGATCCCATAAAAAACAATAAGTAAGTACCTACTTGTCAAAAAAACCAAGTCTCGCAACTCAGTTCTTGTGAGATCCATGTAATACAATTAAAAATCTTTAATGTTTTAAATAAATAGATTGACTCGGCAATCGAACTAAACATTTCAATTTATATACAGGATGTCACAAGACCCATCACCAAGCCGAAGTCTACTCGTTGTGGACATCACGCCAAGTCATACTAACCAAAAATAATACCTGGGAAACGATGTTTTTTAAGTTTTCACATTTTTAAACCGCAATTAAAAGCGCGCGCGTGCAATTCCCGAAATACCTACTTATCTATGGGGTCACGGGGCATCTAACGAACATATTGGCGGGGTAAATGCATCGATTTTGTACATACCTAATTAGAAAAATTCCATACTAACTTTGAGCCTAAATATCTCCTGAACCAGTAATTTCCCAGGTATGGTGCCGAAGTAAAAAATGTTCGTAGTGATTGGTACAACATGGGATTTCAGTTTACGATAAGGGTCTTTTTACATGTATGTCATTTATGAGTTTCTTATGAGATTTATTGTGTTTTCATGCGATGGCCGAGTCAATCTGGCTTTTAGTTTCTGAGATTAAAGCGTTCATCCAAACAAACAAACTCTTCAGTTTTTCAATATCTACTGTTATAGAGTAAAAAATAGGTACACCCGTTTCAAAATTCTATCTACATATCCATGGATGTGGCTAGAGATATACATTTGACATCTTTTGAATTAAGCTTATATCAATAAAATAAATCCCTTGTAGCCAAAGCCATCGATAGATTTATAATATTGAAACCGGGTGTTAGTCAACAAGTCATCTCAGACCGGTGGAACAAAAATTCCTAGTAAATTTTGCAATTCGACAGCATTATGACAAGCATAAAGAAGATATATAAGGCAAGTGTGAATGGGATAGGACGAAGGGGAAGACCTAGGCGGACGTTCTCTGATCAGATTGGAGATATCCTAAAAAAAGGACAGGTCAGAAGTACTCTAAACAGAAGAGCATGCATGAGAAACTTGATGGGAGTGGATGAAGCAAGAGAGGTATGTCAGGATCGTTGCAAATGGCGTTCCGTAGTCTCTGCCTACCCCTCCGGGAAACAGGCGTGAGTCTATGTATGTATGTATGTATGTATGACAAGCATACCAACGGTAACATAGGTCTGTACTATGTAGGCAGTATTCTGCGGTTTTCCGTAGGTACACGTAACAGTAAGCGAATGAATGCTCATTGAAGTTTATGTGTTTTTATTATGACTTTTTACGACTATAGGTACGATACATAAAGTGAGTTTTGGTTTCGAGATTGGAGGATAGGTACGAATTCGATTCGACGAATTCGAAGATTCGCAAAACGTTATAAGAAGTAACCTAAGGACCAAATATTTGAGCTATCCATCTATTTGAATAGCAAAATCCTATGGGTCGATCAAATAGGTACCTGTTAGGACCGCCCGTTAGGCTACTATTGAATGAGAAAAAGATTAGTGACCCGTGCAAAAAAGTCAGAGCCAAAATCATTACTGAAACCAGCTAATACACTCCACTGTGTATTGAGTGGCTATGAGTATAAAGAGTTTAGGCGGGTTGCCCTGGCAACAGAAAATAACGTGGGCAAGTTACAACTTAGTAATAAATAATACAATCAATATCACGTAGACTGAATGTAAGTTGAATTATACATTATCGCTTGCCCCGTGCCTCGGAGAGCACGTTAAGCCGTCGGTCCCGGTTGTCATGAAGGTCTTTGACAGTCGTTATAGGGCGTCAGTACCTTCTAAATAAACTGACACTAGTCTAAACCTTGGAATATGGTTATCCCTTCGGGTTGTGGAGGTTAGACAAGCAGTCACTCTGTGGAAAAGCTAATATTCAGCCAAATCCGCTTAGACTAGTAAGCGGACCCCAGGTTGAAACTGGGATAACGCTAGGAGAATAATGATGAATATCTCGTAGACAGAATTGTTAGAATTTATTTAGCATTAGTTAGGTATACAACTTTATCTCGTAACAGTAGAGGTATGATTATTATCCTTACAACCTTTTGTGTAGAAATCAAAAGAGGTGGGCAGGTGGCTAATGAATCTCCGTTAAAAGGAGTAAAAGGTCAGGTAAATTGCGAAAGGTTGGTACATTCATCACACGGACCTAAGAAAACATCAGAGGTACTCGTACTTACCTACCAGTCTAGTATATTTGGTAAGCATTGTAATAACATGTAAGTAGGTTCTTTTATAGGTAAGTAGGTACCTATATCTGAATCATCGAAGATACGTGAGGGTTTACGTTGAAATTAAACTCCTCTTTATAGATTTTATCACGATGTATTCGTTTTACTGCCGTCACATTTAAACCGAATGATCTAAAAACTACGTTATTTATTATAATTCGACGTTTCGGCTACTTTATGCCGCGGATAGATTTGAACATTCACTCATCGAGCCTTCGCCGTCAAATTAACGAACTGATCAACGACAGAGCCAAGCATTGCTACGAACATTTTTAAGATCTTCTTAGCGAACGCCATAGATATTATTTATATTTCTATGGCGAACGCTCTAATTTGCAAAGGACTCGAAGCAAATTTGCTGCCGATTCCCTGGAATGCTCGCTCGAACGTTCGATTAAAATTATCGGCAAAACAATTATGTTTGTTTTTCTGTTATGGAAAATTAGTAAGAAGTGAATAAGCACCATAACAGGAACCATGGTCAGAACCAATATATCGCGGGTAGTTTAATTACAACGTGTAGATAACATTCGCGTAAACTTGAGAAAGTAAAAATTAACGTATTTGAGTGGATTTATCCTTTTTAAATTTTCCTTGCTCGTAATGGTTTCTAGTCTGGTAGGCAGTAATCGTATATCAAGCTGAAAGAGTAAAAGTTTAAAAAAATAAGTTATAGAAATCTTATTAGACGGCAAAAACATACAAAACGTTATCTCTTCGACGTCAACCTAAATGTGTAGGTATAGTAATCTACTTAATATTTGTATTTGGACATATCCAGTATCAGTTTGCTTGAGAATATAATATTACGTCTGCTAAAACTAGAATGGGTTGCTCCCAGAGGGTCGGGTGAAGACAGCGACCGGAGATTTAGAGCACAAAGGACACGACTGGAAAGGATAATACATGAGTGAACTAAAAGCCGATAAATGTAATAACTCCTACACAAGGATTTGTTAAATATTAAGTGTATGCTTAGATATAATATAAGCTGAAAGGTTTTCCTTCACGAGAAACGGTAGCCGTCTGTATAGCTAATTTTGCGTTACACAATGTGCCATGGTTACAAGCAACGCTGTAGATAAATTTCAACCAAGTCGTTTTTCTTTTCTTTATTGGATTTTTTTTATTGTGCCAGTAGGTATTAGCACGTATTTAATTCTACCAAAATATGTTTACTTAATCTATGAGTGGTAAGTACCTACACTTGATGTCATTGAATATAATTAGGTAATTTGCCACCGAGGTGAATTAACTTTCTTAAACTTTGAATTTATCTGTTATTAAAATAAGTAGGTAAGTAAATTGGTTAACTATGATAATTATTGCTCGTTATCAATACTTTCGATACATACAATAATATACGGTACATAATATCTATAGGTATGTTGGTAAGGTCAATCAAAGTTGACTGTTTTAATTTCGTCGGAAAAAATATTTGAGTATTTATAAAAAAGTTCTGCATCACTGCTAATAATATTTTCATTTCATGGTGACGGGTTAAGCAAACAAAGTGTCTCATTTCATTTCATGGATGTTGTAAAAACTAGACTAACTAAAACACGAAGCCAATAATAGGTATCTTAGTGAAGAGACAGTAACCTCGAACATTTATCCCCGTAACAATCCGTCTGTCCAGCGTGGTATACTGGATTAAATCCTCCTATTGACACACAGGAGAGTAGCGAGAGCTGAGTGGAGAGACCGACAGTCTGCTACGCAGAGGGTCTCGGGTTTGAATCCATGGCACGCACCAATGACTTTTCGGAGTTAAGTGAGTATTAAATTGTTAATTATCTCTTGCTAATCGGTGAAGGAAAGCATCGTGAGGAAACCTGCATGTCTGAGAGTTCTCCATAATGTTCTCGAAAGACATGTCAAGTCTGCCAACCCGCACTAGGCCAGCGTGGTGGATTATGGCCTTACCATTCTCATAATGAGAAGAGGCCCGTGCCCAGCAGTGGGACAGTATAAAGGGCTGACACAGTGCTACTGTGAAGCAAGTTACAAAGGCTAAAATCCGCAGGTGGATGGTGAAGGGCTGCATAAGAAGGGACGACGTACCTATCTACACTTTACTGTTGGGTAGCAGTTAGTTATGTAGAGTGAAAAGCAGCTTAATATAGGTGATTCAATTATGATTACCTACCTGTTAACAAAAGATAGTATTCGCACAGTATTTGCTAGATCTCTGTAGGTACGTACTCTACTGACTCCGGCAGATCCATCAAGCAAGCAAAATCGGAACTTCTTTGTCATAATTGTATAAAAACACGATACTCTTTGAATGAATGGCATTCAAAGAGTATCGCTAAAAATAAAGATTTACAAACTTTAGAAACAAAAGTTGACAAAAACTGCTGCTACAAATAACAAAAGAAGTTATTCAATTGAAGTGCTAAGTCCTATTGTAAGAAACAAAAAGCTCAAATGTGTAGTTATTTATGGTACTCGAAGTCTTTTATTTATGTTTTTCTATAGTGCCATAGCGTCGTGAAAGTTTTTTTTCAACATTAAGTTCTGTGGCTTTGAAGTTTACGATGTTCATTGTTTTCGGAAGTGGCCTTCCGTACTTCCGCTAGATAAAGATTGTTTTGTAACAAGAGTGCATTCGTTTTTTTACGGCGTTTGGATATTGCCTCTTCTCTTTTATTGCATAGCGTTGTTGACGAGACTTCATGGCAGCGCGAGAGCGTGGCAATTTATAAAAAATGTGGATAAAACTAGTTAAATAAAAGGGGTGTTGCTAATAATTTTAGGGTAGAAATATTATCGTTTAAAAATGTACCACCTTATTCCATTCAAGTTTACAGTACCTACTAAGAATATTCGTATTCCTACAATTTACCAACCTCTAAAATCGTCATTATGCTCCAAATTGCCATACAAACAACGCGACAGGCTTGCCGTTTGCGAGTAATTAAGGCGTCTTAAGTACGGTTACGGCTAGAATATCTGCTTCTACAGATAGATACTAGTGGTTATAATAACCGTCAGATAATATCCGATTCTCTCGCAATATCCTTGTTTTCTAATTGAATTAAATGACTTCTTGTACAATATATCTTAAAGACTAGACTACTATTAAGACTTTCTGCCCAAAGACAGTGATTCCGTTCTTCTCTTCGTACATTTATCCGCGTAGGAATCTTGATTCCTACGCGGAAACAAAAGGTATGTGCTATTTTTATGTATAAAAATTATTGTTGCAGTTTCATCAAAATCCTTTCTGCACCTTTCGTAAAACATTGTTAGTATATTTCTTCCACGCTCACGTCGCAACATTCTCTCCTCACCTTATCCCTTATGCATTACATACCTAAATTTACCATTTACCATATTTACCTGCAAGTGATGCACCTGCCGATCAACGGACGAGGCTCTGGCAAACAAAATATTCCGATAAGCGGCAATAGGCTCGCCACCTATTACGTGGGATCAAAACACTGGCGAAAAGTGGGCGTTTAATATGCCTCTGCCTACCCCTTCGGGGAAACAAGGCGTGAGGCTATGTATGTATGTATGTTCTGAAGTCTTGATTCAATCAACATACATTTTCTCATGCGCTAACATTTTCCACAAGTCTCGGTCTAAAACTATTGTGTACACACGACTCCTAAACAAATTGGCTTAGAGTAAATTGGAAAATTCCTCACACTGCGTCTGACATCTTTACTGTACGTTAGTAAAGTTCCAAGACGTTTTCTTACTCTCAAACAAGTAATCTTTTGTTCAGTAATACTAGACAGTCTTTGCAGTAATCTAGCTCGGATTACTTGAGTAAATTGATGTTGAAATTACTTTTCAAGATTTAATTAAGAAAGGTTTAGATTAATGATGAAGAGCTGCGATTAATCGAAAATGTATTAGATTAGAGTGAATGTTAGTTTGCGGGTCAATCACTTGATGTTCTCAAGATTGACAAGAAAAAGGGTGCACATGTTGTGAGTCAGGTTAGCTAGTTGTCAGCTAAAGATCAGCTTGTCCTTTGGACTAGAGGCATCACTGAATGATTATTCAACAATTTTATTGGCAATATTGGCTTCCAGCACTTTCACCTTAGAGCCCGAGGTCCGCTTTTCTAGTCTAGAGCACACAGGCGTTCTCGAACACACATGTGTTCGAGCGACGCCCTGGATTACAACTCCCGCTCTTAAAAACGTAGAAATAACGAACACCTAGACAAGGAACAACAATTTATAGATTACAACTATCAATTGTTGTTTTATCTAGGAATGGAAGTCACGATACGTGTGAAATAAATAAAAACAAGATCTAGTCCCGCAGAAATTTTAGCCAGGATTGTCTTCCACCACTGCTTAGATCCAACCACAGTCATATGCAAAGTACAAAGCTGACGTCTTGGTCTAACTATTTCGTTCGAACTCGACTTTGGATTACAATTGAGGCGTCACTCCATCCCATGGTGGGCGGACGCCCCTATATCAAATTATAGCTGTAGTACCTACTAACATCTCTGCTTTCCAAGGTCATGGAGTGAATAATAAATGCAAGACTTATAATGGAGATCGACGGTGAAACTCTTGCAATTAGCCTCGCGATCAAGGCCAATGCTTTAAACAGGGTCTGGCGCAGGCCACTTCTTTCAAAGCTTCCGTCCTATAAGGTCTCCGAGGGACTCAAGTGCAAATAGGTTGCTAGCTTCCTAGACGATCGGAGTATTATAGTCGTCTTAGACGGTGGCTTACTTATTTTGAGCGCCAAAATATCAGCTGGGTCCACTAGGCTCCCTGAATATGTGTGCGATTCGAATCGTGCGTGGATGATCCGAATCTCACTGGTAGATTAGAATTGTTGGACTAGCGAAGAGACTTTGGTTTTCTTTGTTTTTTTTACATTCTACTTCACGCGGAGTGCGCCAAGGAACTTCTTGAATTTATAAATAACAACTTTGTTTCTCATATATAAATACAAAGGCTACCTGTATTATTTATTATTTATTTATTTTATACTTTATTGTACACTCAAGTATATAAAACATTTTAAGGAATTATAAATGAAATACAGTACAATGGGCGGCCTTATCGCTAAAAGCGATTTCTACCAGGCAACCTTTGGATGGAGATATTATTGGTAGGAAATAAATGGTAGTTGTAGAAGTGTACCAGTACCTATGTAAAAATTTGCATAGACTTAATATATATATAAATATATATATACATACATATACCTACATAAATACTTATACATACATACACATATATAATACACAAATACATAATAGTATATAGTAGTGAAACAGGAAAGTTTATAATGCTAGATAGTAGTCCTTGACTAAACTTTTGAACCTGCTTACCGTCTGAGCCTGTCTAATATTTAATGGTAACGCATTCCATAGGCGGACAGCAGTGACAGAGAAAGATTTATCGAGAAATGACGTGGAATGTACCGGCATTTTTAGTTTCAAATTTTCTGATGACCTCAAATAACGATTATGCGTATCATGAAGGAATTCGAATCTTCCTTTAAGATAGGAGGGAGTTGAAGGGTTGAACAGTATATTGTACAGCAAAGAGAGAATATGAGCATTCCGGCGATGTCGTATGGGTAACCACTTGAGCTGTGTTCGAAATTGTGAAACATGATCGTATTTGCGTAATCCAAATATGAATCGTAGTAGGAAATAATATTAAAATTATTGTAAAATAAAAATTTTAGCCATAATTATACTTAGTTTTACTTTGGTTTTGCTTATGTTTCTGAAAAAGTGTAACTAACGTATTTCATTTTACTACATACATACATTTGAAAGAAATCTTCCATCCTTTGGGAGCCCCCCTGACGCCGGAGGGCCTGGGCACGGGCCCCCTGTGCCCTTATGTTAAAGACGGTACTGGCAGTAGCATTGGCGAGGAGACCACTCAATCAACTACGACACACACATGCTATACCTTTCAACCTGTAATCAGGTGGGCTGGAAATACATTCCGACTAATTCTGTAAACTTGTTAAGTACTAAATAATAAAACTGGATGCTATATTACACTTTTAATAGAATTGTACGATACCCAAGCTAATGAATAGAACTTGCTTTGCAAGACACTGGGTAAGCCTGATTACCGACGTGTGCGATCGAACGTTAAAACCCTTGCAGTGTAAGAAATTCCGTGCTAAGAAATCAACGTGCTAACAGTTCCAACTGAATATAGTTTCTTAACATTACTACTTATTAATATTAATAACTTTTTAACTCCAATATATCGATATTATCTGTCCCGTTCAATGTTAAAAGCATAGAGGCATAGAGCACATGTTTGAGGCCCATAAAGGGTCTAGCCACAGATAATAAAGCGACAATTAGAAACACAATTTGCACATATTACCATTTAGCGTACAGTTTAATGAATCATTGCTGTTAAATGCTAAATGATTCACACCGCGTAAATACCTAAGCGAAGCCTATAGTCATTATTGTGATGAATAGGTAATTGACATTGCTTATAATTTTAATGTAGAAAAATTAATTAAAATCACAAAGACACTACAAATATTATCTCAGACCACACAAACACCTTTATTAAAATAAGTAGTGTTCTCGCAGGGAGTAAGATTTTCGGGTGTAGAAAATATAAGTCTGCCAACCTGCACTTGGCCAGCATGGCGGATCTGGTCATATTATTATGGCCTTACCCTTCTTACAGTGAGAAGAGGTCCGTGCCCAGCAGTGTTACAGTTTAATGCAGGACTGATAATGATATGTATAAACGTCCTTAATAGCTAATTCTCTACCATCATAAGGATAAGGTTTCTCTAAATAGCTATTCCGTTACGGTTATTCTTTATCAGGACCCATGAAATTGTTCCACGATTCGTTATGAGGACGCTTATTAATACGAATATGCAATACATGGAAGTCTTCCCTTATAACTTAAACTTGTAATGATTATGCTTACTTTGCTTCTCAGGTTGATGGAACTCGTAAGTATAGTCAGGTGACCACAGGAACTATTATTCTAACAGTACTCTCACACAAACTAGACATCAATATTTGGTACCTAGACCACAACTGTTATCTAATCTATATCTACCAACATACAGTAGCTATCCAACAGGACAAACAACTCAACGGCCACATAATAAACAGTCCTGTGTACTCCGACACACAGTCCACTGTATCGTAATGTATTTGAGACTTGAGTGTCTCTGTACACATGAGAATACACGAAGTCAAAGATATCCGGACCTTGCGAGGAAGTTCCGTGGAGGCATTCTGCTTGAATGACAAGCGTTCTTTGAAAAAGTGCTGGCAAGTTTTTGTCGATATCAAACTTCAGCTTTTTATGATTTCGAATTTGGAAGGATATGAGGCTTTGTACGGCTTGGATGTACTTTTTGTGATGTCGTTGGTGTCATGTTGGTGTTATGTTAAGTATATCTTTTTACTAGTGGTATGGAATGCATCCGCTGACCCTATTAGGTCATCGGCTCTGCTACATCTGATACTTAGTCAATATTCTATTTAATGACACATGGTCACAATTATGTGTTTTTGTGAGTTAGGCATCTTTCTAATTAAAAAATTAAGAAAAATAATTAAGCATGTGTTGTTGTTTGTTTGTTTGTGTTGGTACTATTGTACCAAAAAAAACTTTGTGTAGCAATAATAAACATAACCTTAAAAGTTTTAGTATAAACAAAAAAATATCTAAGTACTTTTATTTTCTTCACGATTTACTAAATCGAAACTATCTACGACCATCATTTATTTTTATCTGACAAACAATACCAAGTTTTCAAATTGCCTCCATGTCTTCGCATTCCACTAGACAAATTGCAGATTACTATAATAAATTATTCCTGTATCGTCTGCGTCTACAGCTACAACAATATTTCAATTTGTTACAGTCCGTTTGTTTTCAATTACAGTTTGCATCGCACAGGAAAGTCAAGTGTAAATAAAAAATAATAAGTCATCATCCACCTAGCGTAATCCCAGTTCCAATCTGATGTCCGTTTTCTAGTTTAACCGGATTTGGCTGAATATTAGCCTTTCCACAGAGCGACCGCCTGCCTGACCTACGCTACGCAACCCAACGGTATAGCGATACTCCATGGTTTAGGTTAGTGTCAGTTTGTTTAGGGATACTGACGGCCTAAAACGAAAGTCATCTTCATGACAGGGACAGATGGCTTAACGTGATATCCGAGGTTCGCGACGGGCTAGCGATAATTAACAATTTAATACGCACATAACTCCGAAAAGTCAGTGGTGCGCGCCGTGGATTCGAAGTCGATACCCTTTGCATGGCAGTCTGTTGGTATTTCCACTAGGCTATCGCTTCCTCAAAAATAATAAGTAATAAGCAAAAAAAAATACGTAGTTAGGTAAGTACACGCTGACGATCAGGTTCTTTTTGCGCCGTCAGCGTCTGATTTACAGCAGATGGTCACCGTAATGAATGAGGCGTATAAGAAGAATGGCATGAAAGTGAATGTAAGCAAGACTAAGGTCATGGTCATAGAGAGGGAAGACAGTATAACTGAATGTAACATAATGATAGGAGATGAAAAAGTGGAACAAGTGAATGAGTTTGTGTATTTAGGGTCTATGTTTACGAGAGATGGCAAATGAGAAGGAGATGTTGAAAGGAGAGTGAAAGCAGGAAATAGTGTGAAGGCTCGCCTTGCTGTACTGCAGGGAGTTTTGGCGCCAACGCTGATGTATGGTGGCGAATAAGAGAGTGAAAGCATGAAAGTAGAATCAATGCTGAAGAGATGAGAGCTTTAAGGAGTATGTGCGGAGTAAGGCTGATAGATAAAGTGAAAAACAGTGTGATACGAGAGAAGTGTGGTCTGAAAGAAGATGTAGTGATAAAGATTGAAAAAGAAATGTTGCGATGGTTTGGACATTTGGAACGGATGGATGAAAGAAGAAATACGAAAGAAGTGTATCGTGTAATAATGAATGGAGATGTCGGTAGGGGGCGCCCAAGACGGACGTACGCCGACCAAATAGGTGACGTACTAAAAAAGAGCCAAATTAAAAGTACCCATAACCGGCGAGCATGTATGATGAGGTTAATGAATGTCGAGGAAGCGAAAGAGGTGTGTTTGAACCGGAGCATTTGGCGTTCCATAGTCTCTGCCTACCCCAATGGGAGATAGGCGTGACGATAGATAGATAGATATATAGGTAAGTACATATTACTAAGGTGCCTCTAATTTTCTAATGGTCTCCACCGTGATAACGATGTAGCTTTGTAGAGTTCTGCGTTGGGTGAGTGGGCGCAAGATTGAACGCCTTCTTTACAAGATAAATAGGAACTGCGGTATTTGAACCTTTGTAGAATAAGGCACCTATACCTACCTGTTATTTTAAGCTAACAGTCATTAGGTAATTTAAAGCAAAGAGTACCTAGGTACCTACCTGAGTTTCAAGAAATGAAGTGTATTTTACCATGAGATCAGATAAATTAGCTTTTAACTACGAAATTCTATTTAGCCTGTTCAAATGCTATCATTTTAGAATTTGAAACACAATTTGTAGAACTTAGGCTATACCTACCTACCTACTTACTAATTTTATAATCTATGATAAATGAGATAAATCATCTAAGGCTACTTATAAATAAAATAATTTTATTCAATTTAAAGAAATTCTTCAATTGCATTAAATACTGTGTATAAAATGCCATACGTGACTGGTATAAAAAAAATCAATGATAATTACCACTGAAAGTAAAATTGTCAGTGCCTTCGTAAAAGTACCTACATAGTAATACGGTAATAATTCAAAAATGTGCGTTGCTCATACACAATTTGAAGGCGCTTGTAAAAACATAAGCAATATGGAAATCAGTCGTTTGATAATATGTTTTTTATTTAGCGGCATATTGTTTTAGGTTCAGACGAAAAATATGCTTCAATAATGAGGCACAAATGTGAAATTTTGTTTATTCGCAAGAAAAGCGAATGAAAAAACATTCTTGATATTTGAGATCCTTTGATTACCTATAGACCTGTTTATAATTATTAGAGTTGTAAACTTATTACTTCTTGTTCTTCAATATATCAATAAATGTATATGACAGCTAGTTAAATTGCTTTCTTTGTGTTACTAAGAAAACAAAATAAGTATTAATAAAAAAGGTAATTGTTATGTCTAAAAGAAAAAACTAATCGATGGAAGTACTTACTGTTGCGGGTTCTATAATTAGTTAATTAGGTACCTACGCACTTAAGGAACAATAAATACCTAATGTAATTTTATTTTCATAAAGTTGCCTAGATCCATACATATTTGTTTATATCCGTACCTATTAAATTGTTAATTATCGCTTGCTTGTCGGTGAAGGAGAACTATAATTTTGCATGCTTAGTTTAAGCAAAACATGTATTGTACAGATTTTTTATATTGTAACACCTTATACACCATGTTTTTAGCAAATAAATATATTATTATTATTATTATTATTATTATTATCGTGAGGTAACCTGCATGTCTGAGAGTTCTCCATAATGTTCTCGAAAGACATGTGAAATCTGCCAACCCGCACTTGGCCAGCGTGGTGTACTATGGTCTTGCCATTCTCATAGTCACAAGAGGCCCGTGCCCAGCAGTGAGACAGTATTATATACCTACAGGGCTGATGATGATGATGATCCGTATCCACATCTAAACGACAAATTATTACAATAGTTATTTGTGCAACAAGAGAGCAAAGTTGTTTTTGTTTCGAGTGCTGATTTTGAGTCCTGAGCGTGGTGAGGGACTCAACAGCACGAGATACAAAAAACTTTGCTCTCGTGTAGCACACATAACTTTTCACCACAGCAGTGAGAACACAAACCTATTACTTAGGAGACATAGAAATGAACAGGAATAGATTGAATTCTGCATAATTACTTGTTGATTTAACTCTTCTGGTGTTAAAGTACAGTCATCATCGCTAGTTTCACTCATCTTTTTAGATTATTTTATATATTAATATAAATTTAACACGTTACGCTATACCTACTGTATCAGCATCAGCGAAATGTTTATTCCCGCTACTTTTTTAAATCGCGTTTTAATTCCGCGTCCCTGATGTTTATTTTTCAAATGTATCATTGTTGTAATTCTAAATAAAAATGTATTGGTTAAATAGTAATTTTATACTATTAATTAGACTTATTTTTATTAAAATCCAATAATAAATTAAACATGTAAACAATAACATATAAAAAAAGTAATTTCTTTATTACAAATACCGTAATCTGGGGTGAATTGCAACTACTGAGGTGAATAACAACAGTTTTGCGAAAAAAGTTTATCATGGGAATGACAACATTTAACGTTTCCCTTTAATAAATATGTATTTTCCAAAAATTGGTATGAATTTTATATTTTAATATTAGCAGCATTTCGTTTTGACATTTGTGCAAATTCGCGGGTATTTGGGTGTCAAAGTTGTCATACAAATTTGAACTTGATTCGTTACTCAATAAACTTTACGATAATCTGTTGGAAAAACTTGGAAAACTAGCATTTGTGTGGTTACATGTGATAATATAAACAAGTGAGTAATACAGTGCATATTTTTGTGAGAATACTATAATAATATGATTATTGAACATTTTCTCACAAAACGTGGTGAAAAACAACCCGTATTGGGGCGATTAACAACGTGTACTGGGGCGATTAACAACGACTAATGTGACTATTGTTATGATGAATTTTATACCTATATTTCTGTTTACTGAACCTTAACTATCTTTACAGATCGATCCTTATTACTTCTGCAAATATGCCACGACAGTATAAGCCTGATAAGAGGTAAAATACATAAATCATATAAGAAAGAAGATACAGAGCTCGAGAGCATTGGAAGATTTACGAGTAAATAAATTATCATATAGGGTTGCAGTTGCAGCAGCTAAATATAATATAGAATATACCGTTCTCTATAGACACAACACGCGGAATAATGTAAAAAAACTAGGCGGCCAAACTGAGAAAATGCCATAATTGAGAATATTAATACATGTGCAGAATGGGGATTCCCTATGGATCAATATGATTTAAGACTTCTTGTAAAAATGTACTTAGACAAAAAAGGCAGCGATAGCCGAGTGGAGATACCAACAGACTGCCATGCAGAGGGTATCGGGTTCGAATCCACGGCGCGCACCAATGACTTTTCGGAGTTATGTGCGTATTGAATTGTTAATTATCGCTTGTCCTGTGCCTCAGAGAGCACATTAAGCCGTCGGTCCCGGTTGTCATGAAGATCTTTGACAGTCGTTACAGGGCGTCAGTACCTTCTAAATAAACTGACACTAGTCTAAACCATGGAACATCGCTATCCCTTCGGGTTGCGGAGGTCAGACAGGCAGTTGCTCTGTGGAAAAGCTAATATTCAGCCAAATCCGGTTAGACTAATAAACGGACTTCATTATAGATTAAACTGGGATAACGATAAGAGAATGATGATGAAGGAAATCTGTCTTCTGACTGAGATGGAGGTGAATTTCAAGAGAAGCTGATGTGATCAGTGTTGATTATTGTGATTGCTATTTTATAACCACTGCCAATGATAAATAATGATACCAGAATATATTAGCCTATGTTATTTTTATGTTCCTAATTATTTAATAAAGTTGATTGTGCAATAAATCATTATTTTTTTGCTTTATTTACATTTTGACTTCTATTTCTCCAACAAAGTTCTAAATGTGTTGTATTTCACCCCTTATGCCGTTGCTAATGACCCCGTTTAAAGTATAATTTGCAACACGATATATTTTGTTCAATATAACATAGAGTTGCAATTGATCTCTTTCTGACGTGAAAAAATAAAAAAAAGCAAGCCATGACTCACGTATTTAATGCTTTTGTTCAAGCTAAAACAACGAAATAAAAATAATATGACAACTTCAATCCACAATGACAAAGGTGTTGCTAATCACCCCGGTTTACGGTATCTTTTTTTTGCGTTGCCGTAGGTGTTTTCTTTGAGGTCGAATTCCAAAATCGAATTTCGAATTCGAAGGGGTTTGTTTTTTCACTCACTTTTTATATGCATGTGAAAGAGACAGAGCACAGTAAAATTCGAATGTTTCAAATTTGTGGCTGAACAATGTCAATTCGTGGCACTGAAGATTGAAAAATTAAAAAGCTACTTTGCCTCACGCTCGAATCAAAATCGCGTTTTGTTCACTGTTGTCTCGCAGCAAAAGCGGCATGTTTGAGCTGCTGTGGTGAAAAATATTATTCGGCATATAATTTAATACGCGATACAAGTGGCAGTCTATGACAATAGTTATTTGTGCAACAAGAGAGCAAAGTTGTTTTTTGTTTTGAGTGCTGATTTTGAGTCCCGAGCAAGCGAAGGATTCTATGATTGATTCACGAGCGTAGCGAGTGAATCAAAGTTAGAATCCTGAGCGTGGTGAGGGACTCAACAGCACGAGATACAAAAAACTTTGCTCTCGTGTAGCACACATAACTTTTCACCACAGCAGTGAGAACACATATTACTTTGGAGACATAGAAATGAACAGGAATAGATTGAATTCTGCATAGTCACTTGTTGATTTAACTTTTCTGGTGTTAAAGTACAGTCATCATCGTTAGTTTCACTCATCTTTTTAGATTATTTTATATATTAATATAAATTTAACACGTTACGCTATACCTACTGTATCAGCATCAGCGAAATTTTTATTCCCGCTACTTTTTTAAATCGCGTTTTAATACCGCGTCCCTGACGTTTATTTTTCAAATGTATCATTGTTGTAATTCTAAATAAAAATGTATTGGTTAAATACTAATTTTATACTATTAATTAGACTTATTTTTATTAAAATCCAATAATAAATTAAACATGTAAACAATAACATATAAAAAAAGTAATTTCTTTATTCTTTTTTTTTTGCGTTGCCGTAGGTGTTTTCTTTGAGGTCGAATACCAAAATCGAATTTCGAATTCGAAGGGGTTTGTTTTTTCACTCACTTTTATATGCATGTGAAAGAGACAGAGCACAGTAAAATTCGAATGTTTCAAATTTGTGGCTGAACAATGTCATTTCGTGGCACTGAAGATTGAAAAATTAAAAAGCTACTTTGCCTCACGCTCGAAACAAAATCGCGTTTTGTTCACTGTTGTCACGCAGCAAAAGCGGCATGTTTGAGCTGCTGTGGTGAAAATTTCTTTTCATTTCTTGCTGTTCATAATTATCAAAACAGGAATAAACCAAATCATGCATTCTGATATTTATTAAATATTCGTTTATTTACTTTTACCGACATACTTTAAGAAGCTTGACAAAATATCTGACATCTGTCTACCAAAAAGGGGATGGGACCCCCGTAACTCCTCACCGACGAACAAGCTGCAATAGTAGTTAAAGATAGGTACTGTTACTTTACTTAGATATTCTGTGTACAATCACAGAATAGATAGTACTTACGTAGTACAATGTAGTTTTCCTTGGCTGGGTCAGCGTAAATCGCTGAAATTAGCAAGACTCTTCTACTTATAACAAACTGGAGGGCGCCCGCGGCTATGCCATTTTAATTTAATTTAATCGTTTCTTAACTCTCTTTGATCGTTTTTGAATTTCGGGCAATCTTTTTAGTGCATCTTTATGGTCCCCGAGGACATCCCAAATTTCAGCTTCTTGCGCCCAATACTTTCGTTTGGGTGTCGTCTGTCAGTCAGTCAGCAAGGCAAGAATTTTATATAAGTATGTTACAGAATTTTATTACCAATGTAATAAATCCCGATATTATATATAATATCTAGCTAATATATATAATATCTACTTAATTTGGACAAAGTAATAATTGACACCGAATTAATCACATTAACTATATATTTTATATAACATCTTGGTACTCTTGGATGAAGTAATATAATAAGAGAAGTGAAGCTTGTAAAGTATTTTTTAAATCAGTTCCGAACTAGCCATCGACATGTTAACTAGCCGATTAACCAGGAAAACCATTTTAATAGGTTATGTTAGGTTTTCTTGTGACCTTGCACCTAAAAATAGGAGCCCTGCGAAGCACGGCTCGGTCAACTTAGCTTATTAAACATCGTCTCCTGACTCCACATTTCATTATAGCGTGGCTTAGTGAACACGCCACGCTGTATCGGAGTGGTCAGGCAAGTAATTCGTATCGTATTTATTACTTTGATTTCTTTGGCCTGCTTTTATGAATAACATCCAGATGAAGTGGTTAATTTATCAAATTGTCTAGGAAATTTAGTTATTATATATATTGACCAGTCTTATGTAAGTATAATTTTATATTCATCACTATGGCTGTAACATACACATATACCCACAAAAAGATGGCATGGTTTACTGGCTTGTATATAACGCTACTTCATCATTGTTACAAAAAATAAATGTTATTAGTACATATCTCTTTCGTATCCGTAATATTGCTGTTTTTAAAAAACATTATCCATCTACATATCTAGTATCAAAATCAGAAAACATTTGCCACAGTCAACGAACTTCATTAAGTCTGTAGTCTGATGAATGTGTAGCGGCTGGGATCTGATCACGCGGTTGCGTTCAAAACGTTTTTTGAATACCAACGACTCTACCCAAGGGCGAATCGATAAAACTCTCAATGAATCTTGTCTGGAACCTGTGTAGTGATCATGGCGTAACTCGACATTTCGCTCGTAATAGATTGACAAAGTTAAGCAACGTTTACAGAGGTCATCACTTGGATGGGTGATCGTATGAGGCATTTACATCAGAGCGCTATGGCACTTCGCAGTGTACGTTAAACTATATAATTAGTCGTGTTTGTTGTCTCGGAAACAGAATTGTTAGGACACAAAGAGCAAATGTTTATTGTTTAGGTCAACGGTACGGAACAGGGATAGTCTACATGTGGAATCGTGCGGTAACGCTGTAGAAGTGGTCGACAATGTTCTGAGGATATATATAGACGCCTTGTTAAATTGCAAAGAGGAGATATTATCCTTAACAAATTCAATAAGTTCAGCATGCTATGCTATATAGAAGCTTGAGGGACATTATTACGTTGCCTCAGCTAAAGATGGTATTAATTATGCTTTAGTCGAATCTAAACTCAGATATAGTGTTGAATGCTGGGGTTACAGCTATAATTACAACATAAACTCAGCATTTGTAATTCAAAAGAGAGCTATCAGGACTATGTTAAGACTAAATCAAATGGATTCATGTAGGGAATATTTCATTAAGCTTGAAATTCTAACAGTACCGTGTCTCTATATCCTGGTCCTATTGAGCAATCTTGTAAAATATCTAGGCAAATATGAAACTGATACTAAACAAGAAATCAGAGCAAGTACGCGCAGAAAGGATTTGCAGCATATTATTCAACCAGAATAAAATGTAGTTCAGCATAGTCGTAGTTTTCAGTCTATCAGTTTGTATAATAAGTTACCTACAGAATTTAAAATTATTTATAGCCCAAATATTTTTTAAAACAAACTGAAGGCATATTTATTGCAAAAAGGGTATTACAGCGTAGATGAATTTAGAAACGACAAAAATGTTTTAATTTAGTAATAATAAAAATTGTTCTTGCGCAACCCTGTTAGTTGACATACATACATACATACATAGACTCACGCCTGTTTCCCCGAAGGGGTAGGCAGAGGCATATTAAACGCCCACTTTTCGCCAGTGTTTAGATCCCACGTAATAGGTGGCGAGCCTATTGCCGCTTATCGGGATATTTTGTTTGCCAGAGCCTCGTCCGTTGATCGGCAGGTGCACCACTTGCAGGTGAGGTTGGCTTGGGACCTTAAGTTCTTGGTGGTAACCCTATGCACCCCCCTGTTAGTTGATTCATATTTTATTATTGTTCTTATTGTTTTTCTTTGTAATAATTTATAATTGTATTCTATGAATGATGTAAAAATCATGTATTTATTTTTTATTGTGTAATAATTAGCCGTGTGGTTGACGGCATAGAATACAAGTGTCACCACCCCCTATCTTCCCGTGGGTGTCGTAAGACGCGACTAAGGGATAACACGATGCAAATACCATCTTTGCGTAGAGACGGAAAACTCGACATCAAACCCTATACGACTGCCTCGTTGGTCTCGCTGCATAAATGTGCGCGTGGGATCGGGAGGTCCCGGGTTCGATTCCTGGGTCGGGCAGTGTTATTGGGTTTTTCTGTCACGAAATTCTCAGTAGCAGCACGGAGTCCGGAAATGTGTCCGGTACGGCAATAGGCTCGCCCCTTATTACATGGGACTAAAGTATATCTGGCGAAAAGTGGGTGTAGAAATACACCTCTGCCTACCTCTTCGGGGTTATAGGCGTGAGACTATGTGTGTATGTATGTAATAATTGTGTGTGTAAAAGTGTATTAGTTTAAGAAGCTTGTAACTATATTTTCAACACAAATATATATTTGTTAAGAAATAAATGACTTATGACTCATGACTTATGACATATGTTAGGTCTACGAGCGGCTTATAGAGTTTCATCGCCAGGGTTGGTCACACACATATAGGAAAGAGAATAAAAGTCATGAACCTATATCAAGTTAGGTATGTAGTAAATGGAGCGAGAAAAATCAATGCTTTACGGAATGGTACGTACTGTGCATATCAATAGTTTGTCGAGGTCGAGGCAGTCAGGGTTTCGATGGGAAATGTATAAAGACTCCACTTGTTGTCAGAAGAGAAGGCAGCCGCGTCCTATGCGGTAATAAACTACTACTAAAAACTAATTTACATTTTACTAGCTAAGGCCGTGGATGCACCCGCATTATTTAGGGCTATTGTTCAGTACCGGTGGCTCATAGCGCGATTTCATATGGGTTACAGCCTTCCTCGATAAATAAGCTCATCTACAGATCTAGCTCAAGAATCTAATACAAAAAGAAAAAATCAAATAAAACCAGAAGTTTCTGAGATTAGCGCGTTCAACCAACCAAACAAACAAACTCTGAAGATAAATTAAAAAACCGGTCAAGTGCGAGTCGGACTCGCGCACCGAGGGTTCCGTACAAGCCTGCAGGTATATAAGTAAAAGTTCACCAGTCATAGTTATGGTATTTTTATTGCCAAATGAAATCCATAACCTTACAGTATGGAAAGCTGGAGGAGCATAACTTAAATAAAAAGAGGTCTTTGTCGTTTGTAATCAGTCATCCTTTATTTTATATTAACATATATCGCTTATTTTATAATATAACTTAAATACCTATACCAGCCATGCAGCAGCCTTGCAAAAGTCTGCTGATGAATGATGGTAAGATTTTTTATCAAAGTTATTGATTTACAAAGTTTTTAGTGACTATTAGAAATCTGTTACAAAAATACTTATAAAGCACAGAATAATTAGCAAAAAGGTTTGAAGACTATGTAATTATTTGAAATCTCTCAATCAGCCTATCGCAGTCCACTGCTGGACATAGGCCTCTCCCAACATGCACCACAGTACACGGTCCTCAGCCTTCCGCATCCTTTATCTAAAAATATGATTATATTGCTCTTTCTTTTGATTGCGTAGACATAGAAGTTTGATTTTATTACAGCCTAACGGTGTTATATACTTGAGTATTTGATATGAATTTAAATATACTTGAGTATTTGATATGAATTTAAATTTAATACCACAACGCGTTCAAGAGAAAGGGGTAGTAACTTTAAATTTATTAAAAATATTTTTTTATATGCTGTAACTAAAAAAATACGGTTTTCGCAATTTTTCGTTTATAAGTGATATAAGACGTTGCTTCGTACAAAATTTCAAGATTTTGAGTTCACGGAAAGAACCCTGTAGGTTTTGATTCCCTTGCGAGTAGTCGCGAGTTTGAAAATATGCTTATATTGCTCTTTCTTTTGATTGCGTTGACATAGAAGTTTCATTTTGTTGCAGCCTAACGGTGTTATATACTTGAGTATTTAATATGAATTTCAATTTAATACCTCCACGCGTTAAAGTGAAAGGGGTAGTAACTTTAAATCTATTAAAAATATTTTTCTTATATGATGTAACTAAAAATTTATGGTTTTCGCAATTTTTCCTTTATATGTGCTATAAGGCGTTGCTTCGTACCAAATTTCAAGATTCTGAGCTCACGGAAAGTACCCTGTAGGTTTTGATTCACTTGCGAGTAGGCGCGAGTTTGAAAATATGCTTATATTGCTCTTTCTTTTGATTGCGTTGACATAGAAGCTTGATTTTGTTGCAGCTTAACGGTGTTATATACTTGAGTATTTGATATGAATTTCAATTTAATACCTCCACGCGTTCAAGAGAAAGGGGTAATAACTTTAAATTAATTAAAAAGATTTTTTTATATGCTGTAACTAAAAATTTACGGTTTTCGTAATTTTTCCTTCATATGTGATATAAGACATTACTTTGTACCAAATTTCAAGATTCTGAGTTCACGGGAAGTACCCTGTAGGTTTTGATTCACTTGCGAGTAGGCGCGAGTTTGAAAATATGCTTATATCGCTCTTACTTTTGATTGCATTGACATAGATATTTGATTTTGTTGCAGCCTTGCGGTGTTTTATACTTGAGTATTTGATATGAATTTCAATTTAATACCTCCACGCGTTCAAGAGAAAGGGGTAGTAACTTTAAATTTATTAAAAATATTTTTTTATGTGCTGTAACTAAAAATTTACGGTTTTCGCAATTTTCCCTTTATAAGTGATATAAGACGTTGCTTCGTACCAAATTTCAAGATTCTGAATTCACAGGAAGTACCCTGTAGGTTTTGATTCCAATGCGAATTTGAAAATATGCTGCAATTTGCAGCATATACAGCTGTATCTTTTGATTGCGTTGGATTAGAAGTTTGATTTTTTTACAGCTCTATGGAACCGTAGATTCGAGTATTTAGTATAAATTTCAGTTTGATACCTCCACGCATTCCTGAGAAAAAGAGTCTTGACAGACGGACGGACAACAAAGTGATCCTATAAGGGTTCCGTTTTTTCCTTTCGAGGTACGGAACCCTAAAAAAATATACAACTCCCGCATTAGGACCAAATCCTGTGTCGGGACTTTACAGACATACAACTAACAGACACAATGAACACCCAGACTCGAAACAACAACTTATGAATCACTTTATGCTTTTTTTATTCGTATAGATTTCTCTACTAGACTTTACAAAATAGCAGCTGTGTGTTTGATAATATCAATCCCAAATAATTACATTTAAAAACATTTATCAGATCTAAGTAAAGTAAGATACGAAATGAAAGATCAAGCTCCATTTCACCAAAATGAAGATCATGACATGAGGATGGCGTGACGTGAATACAGATGTCAATCTGTATTCACGTCACGCCATCCTGCTTTTGTAAGTTATTTGTTTATTAGTAACTTAATTATGACTTGTTTAGCGGCGAGGCAAAACATCAACTGAAGTTTTGTGTAGGCTATATTAAACCTCTAATTTAACTGAGTTGGTTCGATCTATTAGCTTCTTAGAAGGATTATGCCTTGAAGAAAGCAAAGTTGTATCGACGCTACACGTCAACGACGACGTCCCAAGTCTGTAGATGCTGTAGATTATTCGAAAATGCAATGTTCGACAGCATTCCAATTCAATACTTTGCCAATTTATACTGAACTGGGGGATGACCGGCACTACGCTCGCACATTTTATTTTAATTACACCGTTTCTACCTGATCCCGTGGGAATTCCGGGAAAACAGTTCTTAGCGCACTCCTACGGTCCTCATGCCAAACAGCTTCTTGCCTCCAATAGTTTTAGCTGTGCTTTGCCTGTCAGTCAGTCAGTAACACAAGAATTTTGTACGTATAAATCCAGGGAAAACTGCTAAGGCGGCACGGTAACGAACGTTGTTCTGACTCTGATAGATACGCATGACTTAGTCACTAAGTAAAATTGAGCTTAACGTGCCTAAATAATTTATTTATATTTATTTATTTATTCATACACCTTTAGGAAGCAGGCAAATTTTCACATAACCTCCACAAAAACTTAAGTTATAGATTATGGAGGAGACTATAATTGGGCCCAATTCTCCTAAAAAATATAGTTTTGATATCATGCCAGTGTCATGCTTACGTCACAAAAAGCGTATTTTCTAATTTATCTGATAATTAAACGAAGTTGTAACGAGATCGTAAATTGAAACAAGTGTCAAAATATGTGTCAAAGACGAACTGTTTATTTCAAAATATACGATAATGACATTAGGTTATCAGAATACCGCTTCTGAGTCAATTCAAAATATAATATCAATGTCATATAAAAAAATGGAGAATTGGGCCACAGGTTTAGATCGAGCCGACAAATATTGATACTTTATTATCTTTAACTTTTATAATTAGGTACAGGCCCAGAACCCACCGACATACTTTGCGCGAAAATTTTGAGCAGAATATTCAATGTTTTCAGTGCCACAAAAACGAAATTATTTTACTGTGTCAATGCAGAACGTTTCATATCGTATAATTAAAAGCTCAAAGCTGAAAATTGCGTCCAGTATTTCAGAGATCGGTATATGAGATAAAGTTAAAGATATTTTATTACAAGTTTTTATTTACTTTCACCTGTCCAAGTCTGTAATGAAATCTTGCAAGAAAATTTGATAACCGGTTTTCTATTGATCTGAAATTTTACATGAATGTATACTTAACAACGCAATGTTATTCTGTCATGGAGCTGATCTGAGGCCATAGAAAATCTGAATAAAACGACGTAACTCTATCGAGTTTGGGTTTCTATGATTCCTATTTACGAATAATTTGATCCCACACGCTTGGCACATATACTACTCGTTTTTTTATTTCTGTAGTCTAGAATGTTTTAAGCAGTGTCCAATTGCTTTCGAAGTGTTTCTATGCTCTACCGCTTTATTAAACGACTTAAGGTAGAGATATTTGTGTCTTTGAAGGTTCAGCATGTCTTTCAACAGTGACAGCATGTCTTTCTCATTAAGTTATTTACTAATTAGGCAGAGAGGGCTAGTAGGTATCTTTTTATTACCAGTAAACCATATAAATTAATTTCTGTTAAGCAAACATTGTAGGTACTTACCTACTAGAAAATATAAAAAATGCATCGCCTTAGATTATATCAATTCTATTTTGATATTATTCAATAATAGTTACCTCAATGTAGTCAACTCGCAATTTGTCACATAATAAGTTCCCTTAGCCGCGAAACAGTATTTACTCCTAATATGTTATACACAGACACACAATAAAGTACACAACTTTAATGAACTTCCAGTAATACATCGTAAAGTCAAGTGTAACGCTAATTAAGACTACGTACACAACCTCATCCCAAAGTTGACACAACATTATTTATAATGAACCTTTCAACTCTTTCTACTTATCATTAGGCGAGTTTCAGTAGAGCGGAAAACCCGAGTAATTTCGAATGCGTTAGGGACTTTTTCGGTTTCGTGTTTATTTGTGAACAAATTCTGTCGCATGGTAGATAAAAGTTTATAATGTAGCTAAGTACAAATTTTTGTCGCTTGGATTACAGTATGTTTTTTTCTTTTATTTTTTATTTATAGACTCACGCCTATATCCCCGAGAGGGTAGGCAGAGGTGTAATATTACACCCACATTTCACCATGATTTTTTATTTTAAGTACCACGTAATAGGGGGCGAGCCTGTTGCCGTTATCGGGCCCATCACCACTCTCCGTGACGTGCGACTCCGTGCTACTCGAGAATTCGGAAAAGCCCAGTAACACTTTTGCCCGACCCGGGAATCGAACCCGGGACCTCCGATCAGCAGTCGCATGCGCTATCCACTGGACCACGGAGGCAGATTACAGTATGTATACTATATTTTATTCATGTTATATGCCGAACCCATAATATATGTATGTATATGTATATTATACTAGAATTCGCTCAACGCTCCGTCCACGTGTACATCTAAACCTTCCTAAATAATCAAAATATCAGTAAAATGGTGGAAACAGTACGACAATCCGTTAGATGATATTTGAGTTTATCGCTTGCATACTGACAAACAGGACGAAAAGGTGAATTCATTTTATAATAAGTATAGATAGATATGCCAACTCAAGAACTGAAATTTGTGTTGCCAATCCATATAGCAGGACCTTCGTTCAAGGAAGTCTTTTCGTAGCGTCTCAAGTTTACGGGTCCGGGCCAGCGCTTTTTGTTGACGATTCTGAATGGCCATTTTGATTGAGCTCTCTTATGTATATCACAGCCGTTCGACATATGTACATACCTATCTATTTCGGATCAGTATGGAGCTGATCTATTAGTTATTTTACACAGTTCTCTTATCTACAATTTTCAGCTGTACACGTATACAGTTATACCCTACAGGGCCTGGGTAACTACAAAGAGCTAGGGCCCGCTTTAAACCGCCGCGTGCCGCCGCTGTAACTGCAAATTAATGTCTTGGATGCAATCGGGACAACCCTAGGACGATGATGATAATAATTATACTGTTATATCTACACACATAATTAAAATTGGAATGTCTGTTTGTATTATTAAAATAACCGCTTTTTACTAAATGCATATGGATGTATACATGGTACATATACCGAAATGACATTTTTTTAAATGTTTGTCGGTCAGACAGACATCTGTCGTCTGTTTGTTTGTTTTCGCTAATCTCTGGAACGGCTGGACCGATTTTGACGGGACTTTCACTGGCGGATAGCTGATGTACCAAGGAGTTACTTATAAATTAACCGGGTACCCGAAACCGCGGGAAACAGCTACTCCTAAATATAATAGTGTTAATAAGTTGTATCGGACCGACAGTAAACATGGTAAACTATAATGTACCAATCATAGACTTAACGAAAAGAATTATCTGGTGTACAAACAGTACACCAGTGGTTACACTTAAATAATACCTCTTCAGATTTATCTAATATATTGCCAGTCTCGCCGACAGAATAGTAAAACTAAATTATTCATAAGCGTTTCCCATTCGTTGATAACGAAGCAAAGTTTTGATTTAGTTTCAACGACACAGAAACTGCAATTGAATATAAGGTAGAAGTCTGTGAAAATGATATTGCAGAATATATTCTCTCTTGAAAACGTTTATTTTGAACTTAATTTTCGAGTAAGTAACCATATTATTATCAGTATAGTTTTGGGTATACATAATTATATTATCTAACGAACGTTGTGCTAAGCCAGTCCTATGACATTTTCGATGTTATATTTTTGTTGCAAGTTTATATTATTTAGGGTTAGTTACTAGTCACAAAAATACGAACAATTAAATTACGCACGTACGCAGCCTAAGACTAATATAATATTATTAAAATATTTTTACCACCAAACAATTGACATTTTCTTTATTTGATAACGTCGTTGTAACTAAGTAGATTGGATATAATCCGTAATTCACATTTACTCGTGCGATATAACAATTGTGTACATGTTTATTAATTCCCTGTCCCACAGAATTCGTGGGAAATCACGTAAGTGATTCCGCAACGCGCGCGACTGGAAAATGACGCGGGCACTCGGAATAGTTAGCGGTTGAAAATTCATGGAAAGTCTAATAACATAGTAATTATTGATACAACATACTTTTAGAAGTCCTGCGACCTAGATACTGAACAAGGATGCCTTCCAACCTCGGAACGGATGGTAAAAAATATATGTATGTGGCTCATGTACCAAATAAATTATTGAAGAAATGTAGCAATAAACAGCAATTGTATATCAATGCTTGAATATACATTCAGAGCTGTGTCATAGGCCATTCATTCCGACGCAAAACTCGGAATACCAGGATTCAAAGCCAAATTAGGACCGACGGATGTTGCTGAAAACTTGTATTGTACACTGCTTGCTGAGCTGTTCCTTCTTCCTCATCCTATCCCTTTTCCCATCCCCAAGGGGCGGCAAAGCATTTGTGACTCCTGTGGTGTTGCTTGTGTCCATGGGCTGCGGTAATTGCTTACCATCAGGCGATCCGTCTGCTCGTTTGCCGCCTATTACTATAAAAAAAAAACATAATTATGCAAGAATGCTAGTAGCGCCATTATGGAGCTTCGTATCTTCATAGTTCTGTCAATGGCCGTTAGATGTCGCTAATGTTTGTATCCACTTATATTATCTTCGGCGTAGGCCTAGGCTTAATAAACCGATATTAGCGTGAGAGTAGGATCCTAAGAGCTGGTTTGAGAACCCCACATATAGATGTCCTCAGTTTCGGCAACAATAGTGTCATGGTCACAAATGACATGGTCCACCATTTCATTTTATTACTGAACCGTAGACATTCGTTCTATATATATATATATATAAACGTTTTTGTACAAAAGTTTGTGGGGCACTGCAGTAAATGCCGCAGTCAGCATTTTTTAGCAAGTTTTAGATCAACTGGACTGCTTTCATCTGTTTTTAATTTTTTTGACGTGACAACGTCTTATAAATTGGTTTGCCGGGTGACACTTCAAGAAACTGCGTTACGCTCCGCTCACGTTATGCGCTCACAATGAGAGCGAGTGAGAGGCACGCGTCCCGCCTAAGAGCGAGAGAGACAGACATAAAAAGTGAAAGGCACGCGTTTTTCATCCTTCTTCATACTATACGAATGAATATTCACATTAAAATTATTTTACCATTCAAAGTCGTTGTCACGTAAAACTTTCGCCCGTATACCGACTTTACAGGCAACCAATTTTTTTACGAAAGTTACTATATTACAGAAGTTGTTTGTTTCACCCAGTTTATATTTCCACAAATATGTTTTTGGGAATATTTGCGAGCTAGTCTTCATATAATGGTGAGCGAATTCCTAACTCTCTACTCATGATATTGTAAGTGTAGAACTGTGTTTATGCATTATGTACGTTCGTATATTACGACAAAATCATTGGACCGAATGTGTTAAATTTTAGCACACGCATATATAGGATCTTATGGCAATGGGACCATGGGCTTATAACAGGGATAGAAAGATCGATTAGTTATTGGTTTAACAACTTATATAATTTTGAAATGTTAAGGCCTATTTATTGATTACGTTAACGTAGAAGTTATTTTAGACATTGCAGAAAGCTGTTCCAAGCTGGTTCAACAGTAGTCTACCAAATTAATAGTACAAAACATTCCATGAGCACTTACGCGATACTGCTTGTAATTCGGATACACATTCTGAATTCCCTATGGAAACGAACTTCATTCTTGAGCATAACCATCCAGTTATTGCCAACATGATGAGCGGAATGTTTTAAGCTCGAACTTATCAAGAACACTAAAGCTATGTAATATAAGTTTACTATGTAAACTAAGTGTTACAAACTAGTATCTAGTATTAAGTTTAATGGGTACTGTTAACTTTTGTTGTTGTGTTCCAAAGGTAAATGTGACGACAGTTAGTTCATATTCTATAATAGTCTTAACAAGTTTAGTAATGTCTGAGAAAATGTTATTAGAATAAGCGTCTAGGATTGGCATGAGAATTGCGTGTATATAAAAAGTCTGAAAACTGTGAAACATGGGTCCAAAATGCAAATTTCAGAGGTCCATTTGAATCTGAGTTTAGATGCGTTGTCGCTGTATCTGAAGTGCCTACAACATAAAGTATCCTGAAAGTCTGCGTTGTTTTTCAAAATATAAGCTAAGTATATAAATTAATTGACTTTTCCATTCGCTAAAGTCTCTGCAAAAAGCACTTACAGCAGTTTTCCTCGGCCACCTGTTAAAACGTGTATTATAACTCGCCAGTGCTATGTTCGTACAGATGTTCTATATTTGAAGCCTTCTAATACGCTTTCCTTACCTTAGCGGAATGTGAATTATCACATTTGAATGTGTTATCGTGGTGACCTTCTTAACCTTGTTGTTGTTTACCTTGCTTAATAATTAGGCATATGAGAGTACCAAATTAGTGTGTCATTTTGAGTATTTTCAACAGGTCGATGGTCCCATCTGTTTGGTAGCCTGCCGCTGCCCGTTGCATGCAGCAAAACGTTTCCACCAAGATTGTTTATTGACACTATGTCAACCGTGCAGTCGAAAAGATGGAAATACGAAGCAATTATTGAGGATATTTAATATAGAAAACATGAACATTTGATTTTGCGCAAAAATTCGTTAGTGACAAACAGAACAAAAAGGAGACTTAATTTTATTATAAGTGCGGCCTCAAAACGTGATCTTTATTTCTGTTTCATTTAAAATAACACTAAATTCAACGAACAACAACACAATTATTCAGAACAAATCCTCATAGTATGAAGTGTCTAATTAATAATGTTGAAAAGTTCCTAAGTAATTTTCAAGTTCTGCACAAAGTAACTTTAGGCGCGGGCTCTAGAAACTTCCACTGCTTGTTTACACGACAAACGAACGTTTCTATATTAATATTAAAGTTGATTGGGATGAGGATAAAGTGATTTCGTGCATTGTTGATTAAATTCAGATAGAGTTGCATTTGGTACGACAAGTTTGTTTGTGAGTTGAAAATGGTATTAGTGCTCTTCTCATAACAACATTCTTGATATTGATTGGATTGAATGCGGTAGCAAGTTCTTAAAATAAACGCTGTTTGGATCGGTGCTGATACCAAGTGTTTTAAAGTTTTAAACAATATCGACTAATCTGATTTTAAATTGTCTTTCGTGATATGGTAACCGATATTTCGGCACTGTTGCAAGCGCCATGTTCACAAATGTACTTAAGCAGGTATTGCGGGTGGACGAATGTTACGAGCAAGTAAAACGGTCTACTCGCTTTCTTACTCGTTTATTGCGTACAACACCACTACCACCTTTTTCACTATCACCCTGTACTCGATCACGACATGCTACACTCCCTATCTTTTTCGTTCGTTAGATCGCGGTTTGTGATTTTTTGTTTCACGGGCTTTACATAGACGCACCACTGGGTGCCTCTCTATGTAAAACAAAAATGTATAAATTAAGTTAATATCTAAAAATCTACTGCCACTTCGGTTTTTGCGACGGACTTTACAAACAAACAATGGAAACAATAAGACACAGATTGGCATAAAAACTGTGGATCGCGTATTTAAATTCACGTGGAGATCGAGTATAAGAGACGAGGGCCATAATTATGTCCTTTAGGAAAATCGAAGTGTAGTCAAAATGATAATAAAATAACACAAAAAATTTATAATGACAATGTTTATTTCAAATATACGTATAAAGTTTCTATAGAAAACAAAGTATTTGGAATACGTGATTTAAGTCGATGGTGTTCGTTTAACTGGCGCAGGATCAATATCTATTGATTTATTGAGTGCCCTACTAGATGTATGATGTTGATCCCAATCGTTAGATCGTTGCTGAGATTTGATGCGACGTATGACATTTAAAACTCCGGCTTGGTATTCTAGAAATTGGTCATCATTGAACATAGCAACAGACGGCTGAATGCTCTTGAAAAATGCAAAATGGCGGTCTTCTTGCTGCACATTACTTTCGTTTATGATAGAATCTCTTATCATTATTTTGCTGATTTCATGTCTTTTTTTAGTTTTATAAGGTTTATCAATATATTCTGATACTTCCTCTTCTTCAGGGGCTTCAGCAATATCACTATTATCAGATTCTGTATCATTGACTTCTACGGTATTGTCTTGTACATCATCGAACTCAACGATTTCATGGAAATCTCTTTTATTGACAACTTTTTTTAGAAACAGCATTTGCTTGTGATACTTATATGGTCTGCACTCAGGCTTTTTGCTAGCTTTATCGTTTAAATTCTTTAACCAGGCGTCACGAACCCTCGTCCATACTTTGGTGACTGCTTTATCTGCAAAGATTAATAAAAAATTTGATCATAATTCAAACATGAGGTGAGAGTCGAGTACCTCAATATAATGCTATTCTGAAAGTAAGGATCGTAAAACATATGGTAGGTAAAGCAAATGGTTTGATATAAAATAAGTTAGTGAGTTAGTAATAGCGATAGTAAGAAATGCGTCTAAATACCTAATTTGTAAATAAATTTCACTCTAGAAGAAGTCTGATGCGGATTACAACAATTAACGATCATCATCTTAAGCCCCTTACAGTCCACTGCTGGACTAGGCCTCTCTTTTGAAAGGAGGAATTGGCCTACTATACCACGCTGGTTTCCTTCTCTTATAGTGCTGTTCTCTGCCTAGTATGGTCTCTCTGTCGGCTCTTACGACACCCACGGGATGATATGGGGTGATGACATTCCGTATTCTTAATCCGTCACCACACGGATGATTAACGATAACGGTATCCAAAAAAATCACGTATTAAAGAATTTCTTTGACTCTATCTTGATTTTATCACTTAGGCGAGTACTTAGTGTAGTGGGTCGCGTTACCGTCAGAGCGTATAAAAATAAAAGTCACTAAATGACCCTCACTGGTGGTGGTGCCGATACCAGCACTTCACGAAGACGATGCTGACAGAGCTCGAGTAAACATCAGTCTACTCGTGACCACGACCGATGGAAACGTCGTTGTATAAAGAGGTATTGGTATACCTCTAGGTACCTTATACAACCAAGACCCGTAGATATGACCTTGTATAAGGTTTGACCTGCAATTTGATTTCAATCTACAAATTATATATATAACAATATTCTATAGTTTATTGAATCAGGCGTCAATTGGCGGAACTTATTCTTAATATGGGAACAATATTCTTGCAAAGAAATACTTTTGAAATACTTATCATATACTTACATTTACTTTTACGTGGAAATTCGTTCTTAGAAATTCACAACGTGGCGGTAACGGTAAACAAAACACAAAAGTCGTACTGGAAACCGTAGGTCTTGCTCATGAATGGAATGTCATCCATGATGTCAACGACCTATTCCGTTTCCTTTTGCGGAACGTGCGCAGCACGGGACAGCACGCCAAGATGTGCAAAGATAATAGAATTACATACATACATACATATCATCACGCCTTTTATCCCCGAAGGGGTAGGCAGAGGTGTATTTCTACACCCACTTTTCGCCAGATATACTTCAGTCCCACGTAATAAGGGGCGAGCCCATTGCCGTACCGGGCACATCTCCAGACTCCGTGCTGCTACTGAGAATTTCGTGACAGAAAAACCCAATAACACCGCTCGACCCAGGAATCGAACCCGGGACCTCCCGATCCCACGCGCACATTTATGCCGCGAGAGTGCGAGACCAACGTGGCAGTCGTATAGGGTTTGATGTCGAGTTTTCCGTCTCTACGCAAAGATGGTATTTGCATCGTGTTATCCCTTAGTCGCCTCTTACGACACCCACGGGAAGATAGGGGGTGGTGACACTTGTATTCTATGCCGTCAACCACACGGCCCTAATATAATTGACATTGCACATTTGACTTAATGCTTATGGTTTTCAGAACATGTTTGCAGAACCTCAGAATTAACCGATTTTTTACCGTTTCGGCAGACAGAAAGCGTATTACTATTGGTAATTAAATACAGGAGTATTCAGAAATATCTAATGGTAATTTTTTTATGACTAAAATAATTACGACAAGTAGCCCGCAAATACTTTCTTTGTAGTTATTTGATTTTAACAAGATTTAAGAGCCTTTTTGTTGACGTATACATAAAAAAAGTATTATTTTTTTTGCTTTTTAAGGTGCCACAGAAACAAAATTAAATGTGACTTGAATTTACGTGATTTGTGTATATTATACGATATTTATTGCCATTTTCAATCACATAAGTACTTATTTCAAGGTTACGTTAAGGTACAGTGTTATAAAGTTATTATCTAATACTGCTCTGTTTGGTTGACATAGGTATATTAGTTTAAATAGATGGCAACATTTTAACTGACAGCTATTGAAATAGTTACCTATATAGCAATAAATTGGCGCTTACGCACCCTGCATTAAGATATTTATTCGTTGCTCTATTTCCTAAACATGGAAATCATTTGTGACTTTTTTTGTCAGGCGATTCTTATCAGCAGAAGCAGCGATGTCTGGAAAGAAGATCTGAGGCACACCTTGAGCAGCCCGTACAGAACTGTTATAAGAAGATACCTTCATGCTTCAAAGGGCATGCACATGCATGCACTACACAGATTATTAAAAAAATTAAATTATTCGCCCCTACTAAACTTTTTTGCTACTTTTTATTGAAATACAGAAAAGGTACTTACTATATTCTTCCTGTTCCTCTTCGTCCAAACTATCAAAATCTCTTTTAAAAACTCGACATATTTCCCGCCACGCTTCTTTTTTAACATGTTTAAGTTTATAGTTCTTCGAATATTTGTCCCATATCGCGGGTCTATCGTGTACTAGTTTTATTAACAGTTCTTTATCGAGGTATACTGATGTCATAACGGGACGTTCGTTCGCTTTGGAATGTGAATACAGACTGGTATGGCTTTGGGAAGAACGCGCGGGTGCGGGTGAGCGGGAGTGCAATAGGGATGGCAGATTTTTGCGATGCGGCAACGGTAGATTCAAATTAATTTCTATTTCAAAGTATTTTTTAAATATTGGGTTTAGTATAGTTTATTACTATTTCATTGAATTTTAAAAGGAAGAAAGAAACAAGTAAGATAATTTTCTATATCTTTTCGGGTACTTTAGAACTTAGATACATAATTATAGAAACATGTTCACTCTTGTCAAGGAGGTGAAGTCTTAGGTACTGTGTGAATAAATTATCCAGCGTATCAAATAACAATTAGTACCTAAATATATATTTTCTAAATACGTCTCTAACTTATATTGAAAAGTAGGCGGAGCGATAAATATCTTTAACTCATCTTTACCTCAACATAAAAAAGTAAAATAATTCGAACTAAAAAGCCACTGTTTCGCCAGCCCTGCACGCGGAACGCGTTTCCCCGCGCCGCCCGTCGCTCCAATAAAACGGTTCGGTAAACACGAGTATACAGTACTAGTATAACCGTAACCGTACTGCGGAATATGGAACTGGTACGCGTCTGCGATAAACCGTAATTACGATAATCAGCGTGTAACTAATTTGTGTGGTCATAGGTGTGATGGAAATTATAAAGGGCCTTTGATATGATGCAATAAATAATATCAACCTACAACATTTTCTTTCTGAAGAATTATCTAGAAAGCGGCGATAGCCCAGTGGTATACCTACGTAACGGACTGCCGAGACGATGGTCTAGGGTTCAATCCCCAGGTACCCCGGGCACACACCTCTGACTTTTCGAAGTTATGTGTGTATCGTTAAGTATCGCTCGCGTAATAATGTGCCCGGTAGATGGCAATAGGCTCGCCCCCTATTACATTGGGACCGAAATACATATAACTGGCGAAAATTGGGTGTGTAATGTACCTCTGCCTACCCCTTCGGGGCTAAAAGGCGTGAAGTTATGTTATGTTATGTGTTATCTAGTATCAGTAAAATCGTGTCACTGCACGGATAACGTCAATGTATCATCCATTCTTAATATTATAAAGCTGAAGAGAGACCAGTTTGTTTGTTTGCTTGTTGCGCTGCTTCTTCTTCCTGGCGAAAACACATAGGAAGCAGTGAATGGTTGGGCTTTTTGGGGGACTGTCTATTGTAAAATTTAACGTTCAGAAAGAGCTGTTTACCAGCCAATTTTGAATAAAAGATTTTGATTTGATTTTGATTTTTGAACGCGCTAATTTCAGAAACTACTGGTCCGATTTCAAATATTCTTGTAGTGTTAGAAAGCCCATTTATCGAGGAAAGTTAGGCTATATAACATCACGCTTTGAGCCACGGGAGTGGAGCAGTAGCGTTAAATAACGCGAGTGTACCCGCGGGCTCATCTAGTGTATAATAAGTGGCGCTATATATGGCACCGGGTGTTGTCTGGTTCGATTGTGTTGCCTTATATATTAGATGCCCATGCATGAACAGTTTGTGTGATGATGATGTCAAATTGTTATTACGTGTCTAGGTATGCTTTGCATCTGTTCATCCAATGCTTGTTTGTTCGTTGTGCGGGAGCTGTCTTTTCTAAATGGAAATAAAATATAATAAACGATTAAAAACTATACGTGTCTACGAATCGTTATAAAACTTCCAACGGAAATGGGTTTAAACGATACGTAGTCAGCAGTTTTGGAGTTATATCAAAAGTTCAGAAACTGTAAATAAATCTTTGTTGTTTATACAAACATGATGGAAAACATAGTTATTTGTGCTGGCGAAAAAGTGATAGTGGTATATGGTTAGGTGAAGATAATGGGCATGTTTAGTGGATATCTCTACAACGGAAGCCCTCATAGGCGAGTCCGACTCGCTCTTGATTTAATTATATAAATGCGCCCATTATAACGCTACGGTAAAACGGCATACGGCATTAGGCACTGAATTATGAAAAATCTTTTGCATAGGTAGGTACTACGGTAAGTGACGACTTTATGATAAAATAAAATATTGCTCCGATATTGCGAATGTTGATGTAATCTATCGCCGAGTAAGTATATACTATAGGTGTACTGAAAATACCGCATGGATTAGTATCCATGCGGTATTTTCAGTACACCTATAGTATTATACTTACTCGGCGATAGATTACATCAACCAACAAACCATGTTATCCATGACCACAGTCAATTCGGCAAGTGTTCGATTATGGAGAAGAATCAACGTAACATAACATATCTTCATGCCTTTTATCCCCGAAGGGGTAGACAGAGGTGTATTACACATCCACACTTTGCCAGTTATGTTTCGGTCCCAATGTAAAAGGGGGCGAGCCTATTGTCATCTATCGGGCACATTATTAAGCGAGCGATAATTAATATTTTTAATTCACACATAACTTTGAAACGTCAGAGGTTAAGAATAATGAAATAAACAATTATTTATCCTGGATGGGAATTGGATGGGAGTAAATATTATGACCTTCCAGTGACCCTCAGTAACCACGAGACGAACAGTTCAGATATAACACGTTAAATATGCAAGCGCATTAATCATGTCCAGTGCAGGCAGGATCGATCGTTGTGAAAACAAACTGGCAGCAATCGCTCGCCCTCCGGCTGTGTTTATAGTACAGCTTACTGTGAACTATACAGTCATTTTTTTTTTATATCTTCACGCCAGTACCCCCGAAGGGCTAGGCAGAGGTGTAATATTACACCCACATTTCGCCTTATGAATTTTAGGTAACACGTAATAGGGGGAGAGCACATTGCCTGACTCCGAGCTGCTACTGAGAATTTGGTAAAACGCAGTAACACTTGCCCGACCCGAGAATCGAACTCGGGGGTTCTCGATCATATTTTATCATACGAATACGTTATCCATTGGACCACGGAGACAGTCTACAGTCATATTTATTTTATTATTATCTTACTATCCACTGCTGGACAAAGGTTTCTTCTAATAAGCGTTACAATAGCACTGTGCGTCAATAGTATATTTAGCGAGACGGGTTGGCATAGGGTTTGATTTCGAGTTTTCCGTAGGCAGGATCCCGAGAGGCGGCCACGTCTCGGCAAGCGTAGTGTTGGGCGCCCCGCACGCCATGGACCAACGAGTTGAGGTGAATAGCTGGTAGTAGCTGGATGGTGAAAACGGACGATCGGATCTTGTGGCGTACCCTGGGGCAGGCCTATGTCAAGCATTGTACTGCATCAGGCTGATGTGAATGTGCAAATCTTAGGACTGGGGCATAGCTTGTCCTATATGTCATTATTTGTATTTGATTGCAAGGCAGGCATTTTAGGTGTCAAGATAGTTTCGCGGCAAGCTATGAACATTTGAGGCTCATACAATTTATTCATGAGCGATTACAAACATATTTTCAACATGTTTCTTGATTGCTCTTTCGTTATCCCTTCGAGAAAGGAACAGGCCTGTCGTTTCATGAATCAAGAGTTATTGTAGTCAGCTGGTAATTAAAGATGATCAGATTACCCATGACAACCGATGACAAGCGAAGTAAAATAAATAATGAATATAAAATAAATAAAATATGTTAAAAAATATTCCAACGCTTGGCAATATAAAAAGCAACAAAAGGATTCTCCATGTATTGTAAAAATAACTCGGAAAATTGTTTATAATTTTCGCCTATTATTGATGAAAACGAAAAAGTGTCATTGGTGTCACAATTTCTTTGCGGAAATCGATAACTTATGAAATAAAACAATAATTGGCGCAAGAGAAGGCAAGAAATAAGGAAAATCTCTTGCTGGCTGGCGTGAGCAGCGTCGTGCAGCCTTCGCTCCGCTAGCAGGGCTGATGTGACGCTATGCCGGCCTCCGTCAGCTTACTGGCCGGCGGCCGAAAGCCGCCGCCACGGACAATAATAAAAACTAGACAAAGTCAAGCGTTTTGTGTTGTTATTTTGGTATTTTCGTTGTTATTTAGATAGTATTTATTATTAGTGAGTGATATTTTAAGTTTATGTCTCTTAACGGTGGTAAGGGTGATGATGAAATAGGTGCGGATCAATCTTGCACTTCGTCTACTCTGGTGCGCTGCCCGAATTGTTCCCAAGCTCGTTACTTTAAAGGTGAGCAGGGCCTAAAAGTACATTTTGGTAAAATTCATAAAAACCAGAATGTACTTTCAGGCCCCAATACGTCCACACAAACACACAACAACACAGTCTCCCCCAAAATTCCCGTTTGGCAACATTTAAGTCAATTAAAAAATTCAATTTCGATTTAAAAGCGTATTCCCCGTGGTGCAAGACCTTCAGTGGCTCAAAATCTAGCACACTGCATAGGTCTTGTCACCCGGGAGAATTCTGTAACCGCTTGGGAGCAGTTACTCACCTTCCCCTATAGAATTTTGCATGCACAGGAAGACCGGATAACAAAAAAACACTTACATCAAAAATTAAAGAAAATTGTATTAATTCGATATTCCAATCCAATCCCACCCTCCTAAACCATACCGCAATAGCCCCATCTACCATCACGTAGAATCCAAACTCAGGGAAGGTGATATCAGGGGACCCTCCAGGCTCTTATTTAGTAGCGATGTGGTGGCGCCTTGCTCTGCCGACACACTCGCGAGTCTGCAGAGCAAGCATCCAGCGCCAGGAGATAACCTCTCCTTTTCTGACCCACCTGACACTAACTCACATTGTCTCAATGTTACAGCCAAGGACGTGGTTGCTGCCGTTTGCTCTTTCTAAAGCGGGTCTGCCGGCGGTCTCGACGGCTTAACACCACAGCACCTTAAGGAACTCGTGTGTGTGAGCGCCGGAGCTGCTGGGGACGCGCTTTTGAGGGAGCTAACGGCTCTAATCAACCTTATGCTCTCCGGCAGTGTGAACGATGACATCGTCCCATTGCCGTAGGGTGTACGTACAGGCGCATGGCAGCCAAGATATGCTGCCGCAATTATAATACCAACTTAGGTAATAAATTCCAACCCCTGCAACTCGGATTTGGATCCAAGGGGGGTTGCGAGGCTGCCATACATGCCCTGTCAACGTACCTTGTCTGTAATGGGAGTGAGGTTATCTTGAAGGTTGATTTAAACAACGCCTTTAACTCAGTGAACCGGGACACCTTGTTGACACAAGTTAAAATTGAAACACCCAAAATTTACAACTTTCTTTGGCAGTATTACAGAAACCCTTCAAAATTGATCTTCAAGGAAAATCTTTTGGAATCCGCCGTTGGCTGTCAACAAGGTAACCCTCTTGGACCACTCATTTTTAGCTTAGCTATTCACCCAATCATCAGCCAGTTAAATTCAAAATTCAACATCTGGTACCTCGATGATGGAACCCTGGGAGGCGATGTAGAGCCTGTTTATCAAGATCTGGCTTTCTTAAAATCTAAATTTTCATCCATAGGCTTAGACCTAAATCCAACTAAATGTGAAATTTTCATAAACGACAATTTAAACAAATCATCTATACTCTCCAAATTTCAATTGCTGACTCCCAGTATAACCCACATTGAAAAAAGTTCTCTTCGCCTCCTTGGGTCCTCGATTTTAGACGAAGGTTTCGATTCATTTATTCAAGGAAAAATTCAAAATTTTAGTGAAATTTCTGACAGGCTCCTCAAAATTAACATTCATTCGGCTTTCACAATAATTCGGTATTGTCTTTTCGTGCCTAAATTTACCCACGCTATTCGAGCTTCACCTTTTTGGAAAAATTCGAGCCTACTTATTGAAATGGACAAAATTATACAAAATATTCTTAGTCAAATTTAGAATACAGCACCGGACGGCAAAAGACCAGAGGGTATGTCTTTACTGCCATAGAAGTTGGGTAGGCCTTTGGTATGGGACGCAACGTGCGTCGATACCCTCGCGCCATCACATCTTCCTAGCACAGCGGGTTGTGCGGGCGCTGCTGCTGCTACAGCGGAGACCCTCAAACGGCGCAAATACGCAAACCTAGTAGGGGATTACGTATTTGAGCCGTTTGGGGTCGAAACGTTGGGGCCATGGGGTCCAAGTGCGAGATCTCTTTTTAGACACCTCGCAAAGAGACTGGTCGACGCCTCGCGTGACCAGAAGGCTGGGTTATATTTGGCCCAGAAGTTCAGTATCGCCATACAACGTGGCAATGCTACCAGCGTTCTGGGCACGCTTCCAGTTGACGGCGATGTGGACGAATTTCATGATGCCCTCTAAATTATTATTTTTTTCTCTTTCTGTATATATTTATTTCTATGTTCTGTATATATTTCTTTGGATAGTAATTTTAGAACTAGTTACTTTTTCTTTATACCTATTTTAATTTTAAGACATATTTAAGTTACTTGAAATATTTAAGTTATTATAAAATAAATAAAGTTTCCGTTGTACTGTCAAAAAAAGATGATCAAAACGTTGATTAGTAATTCAGACCAACCACAATGAATGTTAAACATTTTCTTTTGTAAAACAGTCATTTAAGTAACTATGTATTGGAAAACAAATATAAATTCTTCAATTTCGCAACTCAAAGAGTTGCATCCCTAAATGTATTCATAAAGCCGTTCAGATTTTTTGGCACAGTCTTGCTACTTTGTTAGTCTATGACGTCAGTGAAAACGTTGACGTCATAAGTTATGTAAACATTTATCCAGTAGAGAGTATACGCATCACACGGCGTACAAAGAGAGGATTATCTTAGCGCGGCAGTTGCTTTTAAAATATCCGTCGAAAATGTACATAGGGTAGCGAAGGGGATGCTTTGAAAGCTTTAGTTTTTATTGGTTTTCATGGAAGTTGAGCTAGATGGTAAGTAATAATCTAGGCTCACAGATATGTGTGTACGAGTACCAGCAAAATACTAAGCAAAGGCACTACCCTACTTTATTCCGTGAGTGGCGACTAAGGATGATATACGAAGCAAGTAATATCCCTGCGAAATGACGGAATTATCGACACAGATATACCAACACGTTTGGCCAGCGTGATATGATAGGCCAAATCTTTCCGTTGACCTATGTAATTGTGACGCAAATTAAAAGAGGCCTTAGTACTTAGCAGTGGACTGCAAAAGGCTGTATGGTGAAGCCAATATAGAGAGCAGCAAATGAAACAATAAAGAGACTGATGTGCTGATGCATATTATTGTGGTGGTGTGCACCGTGCCCGTGTTGTGTTTTGAACCCGAAACTTGTATTTTTGTCTCTCCAAGTTGCCCTTAGGTATATCGGTGCTGCATCTATGCAGATTTACAAAATATATGTAATAGTATTGGGAAAATAACGACTTCTTGCCTATAAAATATTGCATGACTCCCCGTAACTTGAACTAAATAAACAAACGTATCGTTTTGTAGTGTCTGCAAAAGGCATAAATACGAAGTTTTCTCGTAATTGGAATAGTCTCAATGAACTTCACTAGTAATTGTTACCTGTCAAAGCCTCTGAACGTTCTTGGCGTTTTGCCAGCGCCGCCTGCCCAATCATTTCACTAAGCCATTCCAATATTCCTCTCCTCATTTATTATAATATTTAGTTTTGTAATATGTTACTATTGTACACCTTAGTATTTAGTATTATAATGTTCTCTGCTGCCTTTTATTTCATTGAAAGGCGCTACAGACTTGTTTGCAGTTTGATTTCAAATTATATGACATTTGTACAATCTAGTTCCCTTTGAATGAAAATTCGCCGAAAAAACCGACGACATTTAGCCAGACCTTACGTATGGATCAGTTATTTAAGCTTTAAGTGGTCGCCTCGCCGCGCTTTAGGTAGAATACAGCGCCGCGTTTTGTGGGTTCGATCCCCACACGAGACTACACTTTGTGTGATCTACAATTTGTTGAGACAATGTGTACTTTGTGTCCTTTGATTGAATGTTTGTAAAGTCAGAGAACTTTACTTTTTTTTTAACTAACGATACGGTATTTATTCCTAGAGCGGGCGATGCCGTCCACCCAAATTAGATTTTCCAAAGTTTTTAGATATACATTGAATCCAAATACTTACTATTATTCGGGGAACGTCAATTATGTACCTCATTACGTAAACTTTTGGCCTATTTCGACGTTCAACCGTTGAAGCTGGTTCCAGATTCAATGGGCCGGCTCGAAGGAAGTACTACCCTCTTACAGCAATTGATGTTGAGTTGGACATTTTGAACCGCTTGGAAGAAAATTAACCGGTCAATGATATTCTTGTTCCCTTCTCCTACATGTGTGGCTTTCCTTTCGCGTAAGTTTTTACAGTAATTTTCACTTTGGAGGCGTCTATGTTTTAAAAAGCGCATAGAGATAGCCCGCAGTGCCTTTACTAGCATGAAAAAAGTGCTCTGCAACCGTAACCTGAAGATCCCTTTGCGGACGCGTCTCTTAATGTGCTACGTCTGGCCAATACTTTTGTACGGATGCGAGGCTTGGACAATTAAGGAAGACCTCAGAAAACGCATAGAAGCATTTGAAATGTGGGCGTACAGACGAATGCTTGCCATCAGTTGGACTCAGAGAGTCACGAATGAGGAAGTCTTGCGACGTATTGGGAAGAAACGAGAGCTCCTACGGACTTTCAAAAAGAGAAAAATTTGCATACTTGGGCCATATGCTCCAGCACAATAGATATGGACTGTTGCAACTCATAATTACGGGCAAAGTCGCTGGAAAGAGAAAGGTCGGGCGAAGAAAGAAATCCTGGCTCCGCAACATCAGGGAGTGGACGGGGATCGCGAGCGCTGCCGAGCTGTTCCGCCTCGCTAAAGACAAGGAGAAGTACACCGAGCTAACGCCCAACCTCCACTAGTTGGAGAGGCACTGAAAGAAGAAGAAGTGTCGGGCTGAAACGACCACGCCATCCGTGAAGTCAGTATTTTTACAAAAATAAACTGTAAATTACCACGTGGAGCCGAAACTGTGTGAATTTTGTAAATACCATTGATAACGCATGCAAAAAATATACTATTAACAAGTCAATATCACTAAAGTTTGTTTTTAAATACTAATATTCTATTTATGTATCTATGCATATTATGAAATGAAATCCCTTTTTTTGTACGGTTTTCACCAATAGAAAGTGTGATTTCTGAGGAAGGCTTTGGTGTATAATTCACGCAGGCGCAGCAGCGGGCGAATTCTAGTTTTATATTATTAATTTAGTAAACGGTAACTTAATATTTTATACCTACCTTATTTTCATGATATTTCACTATACCTACATGGTACCCTTTTTAGGATGCGAGTGCTTTTATACAAACTTGTACTTTTCAATTCCATTTGTGTGACAACGTTTATGTATGAATTAGCTGCATGTTATTACATTTAGTAACACAAACCCGTCCAAATTCGTTTCCCGACACGAGTAAACGAGCTCTGCATGCCATAGTTTTACTAAATTTGTTTTGCTTGTCATGTTTACATTTCCAACGTATGTGTCGCAGCCAAAGCGCAAAATAGCTTAGTCAGCCGTGCAATTAATAGCTTTTTTTGTTACGTGGTGGAAAATCCCTTTGGATATCTAGCTGCTGGGGAAATGAGAATCGGAGTATGTGGTGTTTCCACTAAAAACCACCCCGACAGCCGACCAAAGCCTTCTTCTTCTAGTCTCTTTTTTAAACGGCGCGCCGTTCAACAAGCGGCCTGACTGATAACATGTCCTGTTACGATCGATATAATAGTGTGGATCGACCCTTATTGTTGTACCGATGGCTTAGCATCTTCCGACCGCTTGTAGGCTAAAGTTGGATTAGATATGCGCCCCAAAACTGTTACATGTGATAAATCACATACACATACGTACAGATTAACTTCGTAACTCGCATGACAATTATACAATTTTAAGTAATGTTAAAGATTTTGGACGCGGAAGTGTTTTTTAACAAAGAAATGCACAACTACGTCTGTCGTTCTAGATGTAATGGCCTGACCATTAAAATAATTATCTACTGAAAAGATAATAAATAATATATTATAGAGTCTAGAGTTCACCCGCGGATCCGCCCACCTGGGTATCAGTTATCGGGCCTAATGTTGATGTACAGTCGAACAACTTCCCGCTAGACCACCTTAAGGGCGAGAATCGCTCAGCAAGACATCGTGGCTTCCAGTGCTACTTTACACACACATAGACACTCGTATACAAAACCAGTTTCTAGTGTGCCTCGACTCTATGAGCGAGACAAGGGATTATTTTTCCAACTGGTCCACCGCCGACTTGTTTGATTATACCTCTAACTCGGTGAAATTTACTTATTCAACAATTTAAACGTTAAGTTCTAAATACATATAACATCATCATCATCATCATCGACAGCCCTGTACATACATAGGCCACCCCGCTGGCCAAGTGCGGGTTGGTAGACTTCACATATCTTTCGAGAACATTATGGAGAACTCTCAGACATGCAGGTTTCCTCACGATGTTTTTCTTTACCCTTTTAGCCAGCTACAATTAACAAACTAATTTTAAAGCTAAATATATATCATCACATCAGCCTTAACAGTCCACTGCTGGACTAGGCCTCTCCTTTGAAAGGAGGAATTGGCCTACTCTACCACGCTGGCCAAACGGGTTGGTATAGGGTTTGTATCAAGTTTTCCTTCTCTTACAGTGTTGTTCTCTGCATAATATGCTCCCTCTGTCGGCTTTTACGACACCCATGGGATGATATGGGGTGGTGACATTTCGTATTCTTAATCCGTCACCACACGGACAAATAAATATAATTATAAATACATAGTGCAAACTACCAATTGTACAATATAGGATTTCTAGCTTTGCTATAGGTATTCGAACGGTCTATTAAACACGAGATGGGCTGGGATAAGATATTTTGGGTCACATCTCGATGGCTGCGCGGTCCTTTCTTATTGTATTTTAGGGTCCATTTCGTCTGAAGCCCGTATGCTTCGGCATCTAAGATGTCTATTTCTATGAAAATATTACGCGACGATAAATCATTTATTATATATCTTCAATAGGCTTCGCGCAATACATTATGATGTATTATATGCCCTATTAAAATATTATTTAAGATCTATTGGGGAAAAGCAACAATTATACTCTCCGCCAATCTAACGATCGCCAAAAAATCGTAGTTACAATATTATATATATATATATAAATATATATATATATATATATATATATATATATATATACACATATATATAGAACCGTCAAACGAACAAATCGGCGATTGCGGAACATTTACTTCAATAGGGCACCAATCACTGGATTGAATTTCATCGTCCCCAAGTCCTCTCCACGGAACGCCACTTTTACCCAAGAGTTGTGCGTGAAGCGATCGAAATCAAAAAACATAAAAATTTCAATCGGGAAGAGGGCTTCAAATTGTCATCGGCGTGGAATCCAGTGATTCGACTAACAACACCCCACTTTAATGCGCAGTCGGCGAATGTTCAATATACAGATACGGTTAGTGTGTTTTGCGCCGGTACTTCGAAAATCAACGACCCGGGGGTAGAAATAGAATCTTCTACCTCGCACTCGGAGACGTGACATCGCTACACCAGTCAGCTTGCGACCACGGGACTTGCAATCGTCTTGAAACGTCAAGTAAAATAAGGTATGTAAATACCTAATGCATGTTCGCGTTAATTCCCGTATATATATATATATATATATATATATATATATATATATATATATATATATATATATATATATATATATATATATATATATTCTTAAACATGCAACGCGAGTGTTTAAAAAGTTTCTATTGCAAAACGCCTCATATAGTTTACTATTTTCTCACTAGAGTTTGTTCTATTTGCTTTACACTGGCTTATGTTATATACCCGTTTTACTCGTATACGCATGATTATAGGTTTTGTGAGGAAGATTGCCAGTTTGTCAAGTTTAATAGCGTGTTTTGTAATTCACCGCATTCCAATAAAAAACCATGAAACGTTACTTTGTTTCGAGTATCTATCCTATATTTTGGTACACATATAAGCACGTAGTCATATCTTGAATTCAAATCCATATCTACAAAATTTGTGATTTATTGGGATTTCTTCATACTGTTTATAACGCTGAGAAACTGATGATTCTGGATGTTTGAACATCCATAGTGGAAGGAATTATAAAGTACAATAAATTAATCGTCTACATAAACCGACAATGGACTTGGTATAACATGGCTTATATCCATTTGGGATAAAGATCTCATTCTGTAGCACCTTTATAGATATATAATACAAGTAGGTATGATGTTTGGGATTATCTGACCCTTCCTCTATTATTTGCTGCTTCAGTATTTACATAACCTGTTTTAGACAAGAGAGGCTTATGGCCCTTGCGATATGACTGCGTGATTCTAAACAGTTATGAAAAACCTCATCACATCAATACGGATTTAAGTCAATTGTACAAATTAAACAGAAAAGACTGCCATGCAGAGCGTATCGGGGCCAAATCCATGGCGCGAACGAGTTATGTGCTTATTGAATTGTTAATTACCCCGGCTGTCATGAGAATCTTTGACAATCGTTATCGGAAGCCAGTTATCCTGAATAAACTTGTCTAAACCATGGTATTTAACTATCGCTTTGGGTTGCGGAGGTCAGACATGATGTCGCTCAGTGGAAAAGTAAATATTCAGTCAACACCGGTTAGACAAGAAACCGGGCCGGATTGCAACTGGGACAACGCTAGGAAGATGATATTGTACAAATTGACTTGAGAATAAATGCCGTAGAGGCTAGGAAGTAAAACAAATAGAATATATTATCCTATTTCTTCCTGGACAGAACTACGTTGTAGACAAGGGCAATGTTTCAACTATGGCATAATTCAAAATTTATCTTTGTGTGATGGCCATGGCTGACACATAGTGGAGACACACACAAGACACACATAGTGCTGTTGTTAGTTTTATTTAAAGTCAGTACAAATTTTAGATTCCAGTTCTATTTTATCCGTACTTAAAGAGTTTTATCTTTTTTATATAGTAAATGGAAAGGGAAAGCCGCCATGTGTCCTTAAATTGCCACTCAACAGAACCCAATAGAAAAAGGTTAACAATACTGAACCAGTCTCAAGATGGATCTAAGACGCCCAGGTGCTACCTACCTTTATTTATTTATTTATTTGGATCACCAACAAGAAATAACACATACCTTTTATTAAAATTGAACAATTACAAAACCTGGTGCATTCTCAATTACGGGCGACCACATCATGCATATTATTATTATAATATGCATGATGTGGGGGGTCTAAAAAGGACGAAACAAGAAAATAGCTCACTATAAGTACAGAAATGTTCAAGCTAGAGCCGTAGTCGCACCTATTGTATACCTAATGTGGGTGCCACCAACACTTTACTGCATTAAACAAACATGGGAAGGTTACTACATATTATACACTAGTATGCAATAGGTGCGACTACGGCTCTAGCTTGAGCATTTCTTTACTTATAGTGCGCTATTTCCTTTTTTCGTCCTTTTTAGACCCCCTTTTTACGTAGTCGGGTTATAGTTTTTAAACTTATTTTTTTATTTAATCCTTTACCGTACCCCATGGGGCATGTAAACAAACCGTTCAATATTTACATTGTAACATTTAGGGGAAAAATAAAGAATAATACAAAGCATCTGAACCGCGCGAATTGTAAGTACAACCCCGTTTTCAGCTTATATTTTGACTCAAACAGTATATATGTTCAAATTTGTAATGTCTTCACCAATACCTTTCTTTTGATACCATACACGTAATGATTATCTCAGTTTATTTTTTGCGGTTGGAATATGGGGTATAAATTCCGTAATATAAAATATTTATAAAATTTATATAGCCTATGTCACCTGGGCTATTATTACGAATCTATTGACACACCATTTATTAAAATCGGTTCAGTAGTTTAGGCGCTACGGTGGAATATACAAACACACATATATACATAAATAGACTGCCAAAACATTACTCTTCCTTTTGGCTTCGCCGTAGTCGGGTAAAAACATCATAGTTAATACATACCTTATATTAACAGTACTTTGTTTGGAAAACAAAGGTTCACTTTGACACGTGTTTCGTCTTTACTAGGCTCATATATAAATCCTTCACACGAGGCAAGGTTGGGAAAAGGTAAAAAATAGAAGGCATTTATTCTTTAAATTAATTAGTAAGAGTCATTAAATAAACTTGTACCATGCAGTATAAACCGCAACACTTAAAAAAATATTAAACTCAAGTAACTATTCATGCATGAGGAATCTGATGGGAGTGAATGAAGCAAGAGAGATATGTCTGGATCGTTGCAAATGGCGTTCCGTAGTCTCTGCCTACCCCTAACAGGCGTGAGTCTATGTATGTATGTATGTAACTATTCCATGCCGATGTGTCTCGTAAAAGTAGACAATGTCAAAGGCTTTAAGAGTGTCAATCAAAGTCCTGCCAACATCAGTATTGGCAGCAGAGAGGTTGGTTGGCAGGAATTTGATTGATAAGTTAACCCGTTAATGAATTTCGATTATAATCGCTTTCATAATTCGACTGACATAACAATAATGTATTCAAATACTTTATGAATTTAAATAGGTTATGATGTCTGCGCATGAAGCGTAAAGAGGCAGTCTTAAAGCCTTTGTCATTGACTACTTTAACGAGACACATCGACATGGAATAGTTACTTGAGTTTAATATTTTTTTAAGTGTTGCGGTTTATTTTGCATGGTACAAGTTTATTTAATGGCTCTTACTAAATGATTTAACCCTTAATCGGGCACAGGGAAGTACTTTCCCACCCCGACAGCCGAGTTATAAACAGTCGTATGTTTTTAAAATAGCAACTCCCCAGTCTATTATTTTCCCAAATATATTCTTGATTAGTTACTGATTTATTTTATTGATAACCCCACTCATTCAAATGTCAAACGTCAACGTCAGAATCAAATTAACGTCAGTTTTGAAAAATTGCGTATTTTTCATTTAGTGGAGATATAATTCTGTTAAGTATGTTCAGGAAAGATTCTAATAAATACCTAGATATTTGATCCGTTATTGACTAATAATATGCTAATATATTATATTCTGTGTAACATTGTTTTGATATTCAATACAAAAATGTCATATTTGTGTGGATTATATTCATTTGAAATATTGTCTTGCAAGTGGGAAAATAGTTGCGATTGCCCGTTCCTGAACTCATTGCGTCAATATATATAAAATGTAGGGATTTATTTCTGTCGCCTTTTTATTTTTGTTTTTGTAATTTTGCTTATTACCCTGAGTCCCTGACTGCCTCGTTGGTCACCAATGGTAGTTTGTAGGCACCGCCAATAAATGTGCGCGGGGGATTGGGATTGATTTTTTTCGTATTATATTATATTATTTCGTTAGTTTTCGTTAGGAAATCTTCAGTAGCAGCACGGAGTCTAATAATTTATAGGAGGATTGAGGAACATAAATTCAAAAGTAAAGTCAGGGTAAGTTACTAGTCTATTAAAATTTATAGACGTAATCAAGAAGTAAGGGAAATAATTTCCCACTGGGGTTATCCTTAAACGGGCAAAGGGAAATAATTTCCCACACGAAAAAATCCTTTTTTTTCAGTTTCAGTAATTTATATTGTTTTTATGTACACTGCTATATATCATGATACAAGAACTTACACTTAAACCATGAAAGCAACCAACAACGTATATAATACTGAAATGTGAGGCTTATTTATTGATTACGGTAACGTACCAGTTAGTTTAGACTTTGCAGAAACCTGTTCCGAACCGTTACAACAGTAGTTTACCAAATTAATAGTATACATCCCATGAGTACTAACAACATAATGTCTGTAATTCCAATAAACATTATGAATTCTCTATAGAAACGAACTTCATTCTTGAGCATAACCATCCAGTTATTGCCAACATGACGAGCGGAATGTTTTAAGCTCGAACTTATGAAGAACACTAAAGCTATGTTATATAAGTTTACTATGTAAACTAAGTGTTACAAACTAGTATCTAGTATTAAGTTTAATGGGTACTGTTAACTTTTGTTGTTGTGTTCCAAAGGGAAATGTGAAGACAGTTAGTTCATATTCTTTAATAGTCTTAACAAGTAATGTCTGAGAAAATGTTAATAGAATAAGCGTCTAGGATGGCCATGAGAATTGTGTGAATATCAAAAGTCTGAAAACTGTTAAAAATTAATCCGAAATGCCAATTCTCTGGGTGTACGCTAAAACTAATTGCTTGCACTGACAGCTCGATTAACGTCGGTTGTAGTAGCAACGCCATCTGTGATTTAACCTGCGTACTAGCAAGATCATTATTAATACACATTCCCAACATGTCGAAGAGCTGTGGTCGCTGCCGCCGCTTCCTGTCTCCGACTGAGGCTGCGAGATGTCGCCACTGCGATGGCTACTTCCATCTACGATGCGTCCAGTTACCTCCGTCAGGCAATATCTCCCCTTCCTGGCAATGCCCTGGCTGCATTAAATCCAAGGCAATAAAAAAGGGGCCTGAGTTATCATTGCGTCCCCAAAGACCTTCCGAACAGTCTGCCTACCAACATTCTGAAGACCCTTCACATCACAGCTCCCCTTTAAACTCGACCTTTGAATCGACACATGAGATAGCAAACGACATCACAGAGGAGCTGAAAACCCTTCGGGATAATCTGCGATCTATTAACCGTGACGTGCAGTTCATCAGAGATGAATTGGCCGACATAAGAGAATCTGTGAAAGAGTACCGACACAAGGTTGACACTCTAGAAGAAAGGGTTGATGCGCTTGAGAAAAAACATGCACAGTCTCAGAGTGACGACGACATAGTCTCACAGCTCAGGCAGGATCTGCGCGAGCGCGATCAAGAACTGTTGGCCAATGACGTTGAGGTCGCCAACTTCCCTGAGGCGAGCGGCGAGAACCCAGTCCACGTCTTCATGCAGATAGCGGTGAAAATTGGGATAGCAATTGATGAGAAAGAAATAGTCAGCTGTGAAAGAGTAGGCGGACGGCGTATCGTGGCCACGGACGCGGCGGGCCCCGAGGCGCGCCCGCGTCCGCTAGTGGCGCGTCTCGTGCGCCGCGATCTGAAGGACGCGTTGCTGAGCAGCGCCCGGGTACGGCGAGGAACGACTTCGGCCGACCTGGTCCCGGGGACACCTAGGCGCTTCTATATCAACGAGCGCCTAACGAAGGCCAACCGGCAATTATTTCGATCGGCGCGAGAAGCCAGCCAGCGCTCGGGCTGGAAATTTTTATGGGTTAAGCGCGGCCGCATCTACGCTCGTAATAAGCCTGGGGACAAAGCTTACCCAATTAGGTGTGAAGCAGACATTGATAAGGTTTTTAACTCTAGCACTGTATAGATTTTCTAAGTATTTTTGTAGTAACAGCATAAATGGCTATATCGGTTGCATAAATTATTATATTTTTGAAATAATATGTATTTATAATATATTAATATATTTATATATAATATTATTTCTATATAACTTATTAATGGATAGACACATATGTACTAAAACAACCTACATAATCTTCTTATCAAAAGCACACATGCTCTCACGAATAACATCTACGAATAAATCAAACAACACAAACTATCAAAGATTAAATATAATAAATAATGACATATTTCTACTAGTTATACACAATTATATGAACAAGACAGTAAATTTTAACTTTAAGATCTAATAATGACAAAGAATAAATATTTAAAAGTAGGTTTATTTAACGCTGGCTCGCTGAGTACACGCCATGACGAGTTTTTGTTGGCAATGGATGAGCTTGCAGTTGATATTATGGCAATCAACGAAACTTGGCTGCGGGTGGGAGAAGAAGGCCGAGCGCCGAAAGTTCCTAATTTCAGGCTTAGGCACGTACCAAGACCGTCGACAGTGCGAGGTGGCCGGGGTGGGGGCGTCGGCTTTTATGTACGCCGCGACCTCAAGGTCCGAACTATGGCACATCCGGTCGCACCGGGTGTCGAACAAATGTGGCTCAAACTCACTGTCAACTCTCAATCAGTTATCATAGGTACAGCATATAGACCACCTTGGTTGGACATTAACACTTTTCTTGATGCGATCACGGCCTCACTCACATCTTTCAGCAAAGCTGATAAAACAGTACTCCTCGGAGATTTTAATATTAACTACCAAAACAGAAATGAGAACAGTACCATACTGTTAAATAATTTCTTACAGTACACTAGTCTCAGCCAAGTCATCCAACAACCTACACATTTCACAGACCATAGCGAGACTCTCATAGATATTGTGTGCACTGATGCTCAAGTAAACAATGTATCAGTTCAATATATACCTGAATTAGGGCAGCATGCCATTGTTACTGTGACTTGCATATTTAAGATTAGTAAACCTACCCCGCAATGGATCCATTACAGACCATTAACTAAGATCATGCTTGATGTTTTCCAGGATGACCTCTGCAAACTAGACTGGCCCTATATAGCAACTCAGGACAATGTGAGTGACATGGTTACAATATTTAATACTTTCATTCTAACTTTATTTGATCTACATGCACCAATTACCAGAGTCTTAATTAGAGAAAGGTCTTACCCATGGATCACAGACACAATTAAGGAGATGGTGAAATTGCGTAACAGATACCAGGCACGATACAAATTAAGCAAATCAGATACACACAAAAATTGTTACAAGGATTTAAAATGTATTGTATCTAGTGCAATTGATAAGGAGAAAAGAGCCTATTTTAAAACTTATGTAAATGGACACATAATAAATCCCAAAAAACTATGGCGTAATTTAAAATCTACTATAAATATAGGTAAACAAGGGAGGCATGATTTACCACATAGCCTTAACAATCCTGAGGATCTTAACAAGCACTTCTTAAACATCCCTGGTAATGATACAATTTCTCTGTCTGACTTGATATATTTTGAGACAAACAGGTTCCACTCGAATACCTTCAGTATTGAACCGGTCAGTGAGGAGGTGGTCCGCTTGCATATCAACAGTATCAAATCAAATGCAGCCGGTGCTGACAGCATTACACTTGAAATGCTTAAGATGACTCTTCCTCATAGCCTTCCATACATTACAGCCATAATAAATAATTCCATTACTACTTCTACCTTCCCTCATATGTGGAAAACCGCAGTTGTAAAACCAATACCCAAAGTTCCCAATCCAACCTCACCTAAAGATCTCAGACCAATCTGCTTACTTCCTATTTTATCAAAGGTATTGGAAAGGGTGGTGAACAGTCAATTCAGGAAGTACCTCGAGAAGTATAGCATCATACCTCAGAGACAGTCAGGTTTTCGCCAGGGACACAGTACAACCACCACTCTCATGGATGTTGTTGACGATATCTTGGATGCTAGGGACAAGGGTATGGGTACCCTGCTTACCCTACTCGATTTTTCACGTGCATTTGAAACAATAAATATTTCACTCCTTATTGCCAAACTTTCGTATTATGGCTGCGACTCAGCAACAGTAAGATGGTTCCATAGTTATCTGACTGACAGATTTCAATTTGTGCAACTGGATAATGACAGGGATGGTAACAATGCAACTTCTTCTTGCTGTCAGGTAACCCGAGGTGTTCCACAGGGATCAGTGCTCGGCCCTCTCCTCTTCATATTGTACAGTGCAGATGTTACCAACCATTTATGTAATACACAGTTTCATATGTATGCCGATGACCTCCAACTATACATATCGTTTCAGCCCAATGACTGCCATGAATCTGTAAATAAAATGAATCAAGACTTAGATAAGATCTCTGACTGGGCTAAAAAAAATTCACTGGTACTCAACCCCACCAAATCCAAATTCTTAATATTAGGCTCAAAGGAATGCATTAGAAAGATACAAGATCTAAATCCTGTACTACTTGTTAATGATTGTCCCATAGAGCAAGTCAGTGAGGCTCGAAACCTAGGTTTGGTCATGGATGGTGAATTGCATTTTGAGACGCATGTACTGGAAGCTGTCAAAAACTGTTTTTACCGTCTCAAACTGTTATATCGAATTCGCCAACATCTGAGTACTGAATTGCGGATATTGCTTTGTGAGACTCTTATTTTGTCGAAACTTAATTATGCAGATACTGTGATTGGTCCATGTATATTGAATAGAACAGAGAAAGTTATTCAACGAGTACAGAACGCCTGTGCTCGGTTCTGTTATAATATCCCACCTCGTTCACATGTCACTCCATTCCTAAATAGTGGGAACCTCATGAAGATGACTGCTCGCAGGCATCTTCATCTGGCAACTCTACTGTTTGGTATTGTTCTATACAAAACACCGGCATACCTGTACAGAAAGTTGACATGGTCTCGTGACATTAATCAGTACAGTACGCGGGCGGCATCACATCTTTTGGTCGCAGCGCGGCACAGGACCACTGCTTTCAGAGGTAGTTTCAGATACGCCGCCACCCATTGTTGGAATGACCTTCCGCCCCCCATGCGCAACCTGAAAACATTACACGCATTTCGCGATAAGTTTAAGTCATTTTTAATGAACAAACAAAAGACAATGTTATGAATGTACATACCTTTTAGAATAAGTAAGTACGGCAACATCACTTACGTGTCTACTGACGAAACGTATTGAAATAATAGTGATAGTATAATGTGTATAATTTGTTATTATTTATTTGCGTATGCGCAATGACTTTATTATATTATTAACTGCGCGCCGGACTCTGGTAGACGACGCTTGGTTGACATCACACACAGTTGACATGACAATAGACATTGATGACAGATGGAATCTTTGGCCTACGGTGAAACGTCAGTCTGTCAAGTACAAATAACGTTCGGAAACGCATTACTAGTTCCTATTTTAATTTTTATTTGATTGTAACTGAGGCATGCATTGTGTATTGTATAATTATAATAACATGTATATATTTATTTATAACCTATAAATAATTTGATCACTATATACGTATATATTTTATATATAATTGTGTGTATATATATAATAATTTTTCGCTATTTTATTTTTATTTCATTTACTTATAGGTAAATTTAAGCTAGTAGGTAAAATTATAATGGCATATATAGGCCTGCAAGAATACCAGCGTTGCAGTTATACAACTGCAACAATAGCTGACGCAGTTGCCTAATTTGTTCTCCTCATACCGTTAATGTTAATCTTAGTAAGCAAATATAAATATGTATGTAATGTTATGGAGAAACAAATAAAATATTTTTTGTTTTTGTTTTTTTTTGTTTGTTAATTTCAGAGGTCCATTTGAATCTGAGTTTAGATGCGTTGTCACTGTATCTGAAATACCTAAAACATAGGTTATCCTGAATCTGTATTGTTTTTTAAAGTATAAGCTACCTAAAGTTGATTTTTGCTTTGGCTAAAGCCACTGCAAAAGCACTTACACCAGTTTTCCTCGGCCACCTCTTCAATGGCTCGTAAAACGCGTATGTTTTATCCGTACAGACATGGTGAATGTGTTGTCTGCACTACATTTGAAGACTTCAAATACGCTTTCGTTACCTAAGCGGAATGTGAATTCTCACATTTGAATGTGTTATCATGGTAAAGGACGAACTTGCTTGATAATTTGGCATAAAGTCCCAAATCAGTTTGTAATTTTCAGCACATCGAAGTTCCGATGTGTTTAGTACCTAGCCTGTCATTGCCCATTGCACAAAGTTAACCTGGGCATCCTCATTCATTCATCATCGGCCCTATATATAAACTGTCCCACTGCTGGGCACGGGCCCCTTCTCACTATGAGAAGGGTAAGGCCATAGTCCTCCACCCTGGCCAAGTGTGGGTTGGCAGACTTCACATGTCTTTTGAGAACATTATGGAGAACTCTTTTAGTCATGAAGGTTTCCTCACGATATTTTTCTTCACCATGTAGCAAGCGATAATTTTAACAATTTAATATGCACATAACTTCGAAAAGTCATTGGTGCGCTCCGTGGATTCGAACCCGAGACTCTCTGCTTAGCAGTCCGTCGGTCTCTCCATTAGGCTACCGCTGCTTTAACCTGGGCATCGAATGCAGCTAAACGTGTCCACCAAGATGAAAAGTACAATTAAAGTACGAAGCAGTTTTTAGGATATCTTATAGGAAAATATGATATTTAAGCTATAAATACCTAGATAAGTATGTGTTTTCGACATTTCGCCCGTCTAGCACCGGTCGTGGTCGCAGCAACACCGGTTAAATAAGATTAAGAGAAGTCAAATAATTTTGTATCATGTATACAAATCGCGAAAGTTTAAAATCGATTAATCAGAAAATAAATGAAAATTCCATTTTGCGCAAAAAGCCATCCGGTACTTAATTTTGAAATAAGTATAGATTAAGTGCGGACTGAAAACTTTATCTATCTTCTGTGATATTTTAAGCAATACTTAATTTCTCAGCTAATAACAACACAATTATAATTACCCCCGCCTACTCGACACATTACCTCTTCAAAACAAATCCTCATAGTATGAAGTGTCTAATTAATAATGTTGAAAAGTTCCCAAGTAATTTTCAAGTTCTGCACAAAGTGACTTTAGGCGCGGGCTCTAGAAACTTCCACTGCTTGTTTACACGACAAACGAACGTTTCTATTTTAATATTAAAGTTAATTGCCATGAAGATAAAGTGATTTGGTGCATTGTTGATTAAATTCAGATAGAGTTAGATTTGGTTCGACAAGTTTGTTTGTGAGTTGAAAACGGTATTAATGCTTTTCTCATAACATCATTCTTGATAATGGGATTGAATGCGGTAGCAATTTCTTAAAATAAACGCTGTTTGGATCGGTGCTGATACCAAGTGTTTTAAACAATATCGACTAATCTGATTTTAAATTGTCTTTCGGGATATAGTAACCGATATTTCGGCACTATTGCAAGCGCCATGTTCACAAATGTACTTAAGTAGGTATTGCGGGTGGACGAATGTTACGAGCAAGTAAAACGGTCTATGTATTATGTCCTTTAGGAAAATCGAAGTGTAGTCAAAATGATGATAAAATAACACAAAGAGTTAATAATGACAATGTTTATTCCAAATATACGTATAAAGTTTCTAAAGAAAACAAAGTATTTGAAACACGTGATTTAAGACGATGGCGTTCGTTTAAGTGGCGCAGGATCAACTATTGATTTATAGGGTGCCCTACTAGATGTATGAGGTTGATCCCAATCGTTAGATCGTTGCTGAGATTTAATGCGACGTATCACATTTAAAACTCCGGCTTGGTATTCTAGAAATTGGTCATCATTGAACATAGCAACAGACGGCTGAATGCTCTTGAAAAATGCAAAATGGCGGTCTTCTTGCTGCACATTACTTTCGTTTATGATAGAATCTCTTATCATTATTTTGCTGATTTCATGTCTTTTTTTAGTTGTATTAGGTTTATCAATATATGTTGATACTTCCTCTTCTTCAGGGGCTTCAGCAATATCACTATTTTCAGATTCTGTATCATTGACTTCTACGGTATGGTCTTGTCCATCATCGAAATCCACGATTTCATGGAAATCTCTCTTATTGACAACTTTTTTTAGGAACAGCAACTGCTTGTGATATTTGTACGGTCTGCACTCAGGCTTTTTGCTTGCTTTATCATTTAAATTCTTCAGCCAGGCGTCACGAACCCTCGTCCATACTTTAGTGACTGCTTTATCTGCAAAGATTAGTAATGAATTCATGAGGTGAGAGTCCGGTACCTCAATATTATACTATCCTAATAGTGACCGTAATTCTAAAAGGGTTGTAAAACATATTATAGTAAGTAGAGTAAATGGTATGATAATAGCGCTGGTTAAAAATGCTTCTTACTAACTAATTCGTAAATAAATTAAGAAGTCTGATGCGGATTACAACGATTACCGGTATACGAAAAAAAAAACCCGTATTAACGAATTTCTTTGACTATGAGTATCTTGATAACATAATTTTAGCGATTTAAGTACTTGCCTACGTGTAGTGTATTGAGGTACCGTCAGAGCGTATAATTATATATATTCAGATCAGTCTACTAGTGACTACGACCGATTAAAACGTCGTGGTACAATGAGGTATTGGTATACCTTGCACCCCTAAGACCCGTAAATATGATGGTTGTATAAAGTTTGACCTTGCACTTTAATTTTAATCTAACAATATTCTTGCAAAGAAACAGGCGGATAAGTAGGTACATAATTGATACTTTACTTTATTTTTTGAATAATATACTTTTACTTGCAAATTACTTCTTATTAATTCACAACGTGGCGGTAGCGGTATACATAACACAAAACCCGTAGGTCTAGCTCACGAATGAAACGTCATCCATGATCTACGGCACAGTACGAAGATGCCTTCATGCTGCAAAGTGCACTACACAGAATATTAAATCTTAAATAATTCGCCACTTATTTCACTTTTTTACTACTTTTTATTGAAATACAGATAAGGTACTTACTATATTCTTCTTGTTCCTCTTCGTTCAAACTATTAAAATCTTTTTTAAATACTCGACATATTTCCCGCCACGCTTCTTTTTTAACATGTTTGAGTTTATAATTCTTCGAATATTTGTCCCATATCGCGGGTCTATCGTGAACTAGTTTTATTAACAGTTCTTTATCGAGGTTAGTGTTGCCCAAATTCAGTCTTGGTCTTGCAGTCTTGGTCTTGTTCTTGCGTTTTTGCAAGACCAAGACCAAGAACAAGACCGCGTATTTTTAGCAAGACCAAGACCAAGACTGATCGTGCAAGACTTGAGCAAGAACAAGACTAAGCCTGCAAGACTCTTGCGGCTTGCAGCTAGGACTTAGCGCTATTTCACGGAGTAGTTAGGTGTAACAGTTCGGTGTATAGGTACGCTTAGGAATTCTATGAGACGCAAAAAACTGTATCAAAGAATATGAAAAACTGGACCTATGCGCATTACTTTGTATTAATTCTTGGTCAAAAGAATTGATATAAAGTAACATAACCTAATGATAAAGCTGTTGTGTACTGTTATGTTTGATTTGTGTTGTATTTTATTTTTTATTGAAATAAATGATAAATCGTAAAACTCTTTTATTAAATTTCATATAAGTTGAGGGTTCAATCTCTTTCTAGACAGATATTGTTCTTTAAAATACAGTCAAGTTATTGTAATTAATTTGTTTTTTTTACATGTTTTAGCAAATGTAAGCTTATAAATCATAAATGTTTATTAAGAAACAGTTACTTCCATGGAAAACGACATATAGGTCAGTTGATTTTTCGAATTTCTTATCAAATCTTCAGTTATTTATTAATCTGCTTGATCTTTACTATGGCTGTGTTAATTCAAGCTCACAATGTTCCAATTCTAATACGTTTTTCTAAGATTTAAAAACTTTAATAAATAGTAATAGACTGATAGGTAATTGCAAGACTTGCAAGACTCTTGCTGCAAGACCAAGACCAAGACCAAGACTGGGAGCGCAATACCAAGACCAAGACCAAGACCAGGTGTATTGGCGCAAGACCAAGACCAAGACTGGCTAAGTCTCGTCTTGTTCTTGCATTTGGGCAACACTAATCGAGGTATACTGATGTCATGACGGGACGTGCGCTCACTTTGGAATGTGAATACATACTGGTAAGTGGTATGGCTTGTTGAGGAACGCGCGGGTGTGGGAGGGCGGGAGGTCGATAGGGTAGGCAGATTTTTCTCGATGCGGCAATGGTAGATTCAAATCAATTTGTAAGTAGGAGTCATTTTTCAAAAAATGTATTTAGTTTTCGTTATCAGATTTAATATGTTTGGTTTGGTTTGGTTTATTACTATTTCATTGAATTTTTAAAGAAGGAAAGAAAATATATTTTTCTATACTCTTTTGGTTACTTTAGAAGATAAATTTTGGTACATATGTATATAGAAAAATTTTCACTCTAGTCAAGGGGGCGAAGTCTCACTAAATAAGCATATCAAATGAAAATTTGTATCTAAATGTTTCTACTATGAATACGTCTCTGATTTATATTGAAAAGTAGGTACATGCAGCGATATATATCTCATCACTCATATCTTTATAGATATGAGTGATGAGATATCAAATATTTCCATTTCCCCATCATATAAAATAATTCGGACTAAAAAGTCACTGTTTCGCCAACCCTGGACGCGGAACGCGTTCGCGCGCCGCCTGTCGCTCCAATAAAATGGTTCGGTAAATAATAAATATACAGTATAACCGTACTGCAGAATATTGAACCAGTACGCGCCTGATAAACCGTTATTACGATAATGTAACTAATTTGTGTTGTCATAAGTGTGATGGAAATTATAAAGGGCCTTTGATATGAATCATGTCAAAGGCCCTTTATAATTTCCAAGCATCATATCATATGATGCTATAATATCAACCTACAACATTTTCTTTCTGAAGAATTATCTAAAATCCGTAAAATCGTGTCACTGCACGGATAACGTCAATGTATAATACATTCTTAATATTATAAAGCTAAAGAGAGAACAGTTTGTTTGTTTTCTTGAACGCGCTAATTTCAGGAACTACTTGTCCGATTTAAAAAATTCTTGTAGTATTAGAAAGCCCGGGATGTTATATAGCGTAGCTTTCCTCGATAAATATCGAGGAAGGCTACGCTATAGAACATCAAGCTTTGAGCCACGGGAGTGGAGCAGTAGCCTTAAATAACGCGACTGTTACCGCGGCTTCATGTAGTGTATAATAAGTGGCGCTATATATTGCACCGGGTGTTGTTTAGTCCGATTGTGTTTTGTGTTGGGCTAAAGATTAGATGCCCACGCATGAACAGTGTGTGATGATGATGTCAAATTATTATTACGTGTCTAGGTATGCTTTGCATCTGTTCACCCAATGTTTATTTGTTCGTTGTGCGGGAGCTGTCTTTTCTAAATGCAAATCTTAATATATAAAATCCTTGCGTTACTTAATGACTGACAGACACGCTACAGCCGAAACTATTGGGCGCAGGAAGCTGAAATTTGGCATGTATGTTCCTTGGGGACCGTAGGGATGCACTAAGAAGGGATTTCCCGAAATTCCCCGGATCGGCCAAAACGGGTAAATTTAAAAAAAATGCAGGCATGGCTGCTGGCGTCCTCTAGTAAAATATAATAAACGATTAAAACTATACGTATATCTTGCTCAGCCGACCCAAAAAAATCATCGCTTTTTAGGTTGACGTAGGCAAAAATGGCAAAAAAGCGGAATCCTTATAGATTTGCCAAGTCTGTCTGACTGTCTGTCCGTATGTCACAGCCATTTTATTACTTCACCTTTGGAATTTTGTAGGTAGATGTATTCTGTGAATCACTTCCCGATTTTTTACAAACATAAAAAGGGTATGAAAATTAAGGATTAAGAATTGAAACTTCCATCAGTCGTAATTACATTCGAGGTATCTATAAATAGATCTTTAAAAATTATTTTGAGCTTCCTAAAACCATGGTTTTTCAAGATCAATCGTTTATTTGAGGTAGAGGGGACCTCAGTTATCGCTTTTAAAATAAGAGTGTGAGATAGGTATCAAAATAAATATGTAGTAAATCGTTATAAAACTGCCAACGGAAATTGGTTTAAACTTAAACGATATGAAGTCAGCAGTTTTGGAGTTATATCAAATGTTCAAAATATATCTTTGTTGTTTATACAAACATGATGGAAAACATACATACATTTGTTCTGGCGAAAAAGTGATAGTGGTATAAGGCTAGGTGAAGATAATGGGTCCCCCCCGTGGGATCTCCACCTTGACGTGGTGGGGGGCTTAGTAACCGTGGCTTTGATTTTCACCCACGGTGAAGCTAAGCGGGATCCCGGGAGGGGACGCTCCACGTGGGCTTGCGTGAGGCCTGCGTAGGATGCGTCCATAGGTGCGGGTGCGGGGAACAGTTGTGTCTGTCCCTCGCAGTCGGGTGCGGTCGCGGGAGGAGAGGCGTGTCGGTGTTGCGTTGCCTCGCGCCCTATCTCCCGCGACCAAATGGGGGCGCACCATCGTTGCGTCGCGGTGAGCCCAACACCTTCATCCCCCGCCAAGGGGGTTTCGGTCGGGGCCCGCCTGACCATCTGGTGGGCCAATACCCGTCGGGGGGTAGCGAGGAATGCTTCGGTGAAACCCTACCCTCCGACACATGGGTACATGAGGAGCACGGGTTGGTTTTTAGTCAGTAAGAGTCTGACAGTCCCCTTCGTCCTTCCCCCCCAGGGCGAAGGGACTCCATGAGGATTTTCCAACACGATACCAAAAAAAAAAGGTGAAGATAATGGCTATGTTTAGTTGATATCTCTACAACGGAAGCCCTCATAGGCGAGTCCACCTCGCTCTTGATTTAATTATATAAATATGCCTTTTATAACGCTAAGGTCAAAACAGCATACGACATAAGGCACTGAATTATGAAAATTCTTTTGCATAGGTAGGCACTACGGTAAGTGACGACTTTATAATAAAATTAAATGTTGCTTCGATAATGTGAATGTTAGTGACTACAATGTAACGCCGAGTATATACAATAGGTGTAGCACCGCATCGGCTGATAATACCGCATGGATACTAGATGGAGAGCGTAAAAGCAGCAACCAACAAACCATGCCATCCATGACCACCGTCAATTCGGCAAAAGTGTTCGATAATGGAGCAGTATCAACGTAATATCTAGTATCTTCATGCCTTTTATCCCCGAAGGGGTAGACAGAGGTGTATTACACAAATACACATCCACACTTTGCAAGTTATGTTTCGGTCCCAATGCGAGCCTATTGTCTTCTATCGGGCACATTATTAAGCGAGCGATAATCAAAATTTTTAATGCACACATATAACTTCGAAAAGTCAGTTGTGTGCCCCGAGTATCTGAGGATTAAGAAAAATGAGATAAACAATTATTTGTCCTGGATGGAAGTAAATATTATGACCTTCCAGTGACCCTTAGTAGCCGTGGCTACGAGACGAACAGTTCAGATATAACACGTTAAATATGCAAGCGCATCAATCATGTCCAGTGCAGGAAGGATCGATCGTTGTGAAAACGAACCGGCAGCAATCGGTCGCCCTCACATCGGCTGTGTGTATAGTACAGCTTACTGAGAACTATACAGTCATAAATATTTTTTTATAATATCTTCACGCCTGTATCCCTGAAGGGCTAGGCAGAGGTGTAATATTTCACCCACTTTTCATCTTATGAATTTTAGGTAACACGTTATAGGGGGAGAGCACATTGCCAGACTCCGAGCTGCTACTGAGAATCGGGTAAAACGCAGTAACATTTGCCCAACCCGAGAATCGAACTCGGGAGCTCTCGATCATACATTATCATACGCATACGTTGTCCATTGGAACACGGAGGCAGTCTACAGTCATATTTATTTTATCATTATCATACTATCCACTGCTGGACATAGGTTACTTCTAATAAGCGTTACAATCGCACTGTGCGTCAATAGTATATTTGGCGAGACGGGTTGGCATAGGGTTTGATATCGAGTTTTCCGTAGGTAAGTTCCCGAGAGGAGGCCACGTCTCGGCAAGCGTAGTGTTGGGCGCCCCGCACACCATGGACCGACGAGTTGAGGAGGGTAACTGGTAGTAGCTGGATGGTAAAAACGGACGATCGGGTCTTGTGGCGTACCCTGGGGGAGGCCTATGTCAAGCATTGGACTGCAACAGGCTGATGTGAATGTGCAAATCTTAGGACTGGGGCATAGCTTGTCCTATAATTATGTCATTATTTGTAACTGATTGTAAGACAGGCATTTTAGGTGTCAAGATAGTTTTGCGGCAAGCTATTAACATTTGAGGCTCATACAATTTATTCATGAGCGTATACATATTTTCAACATGTTTCTTGATTGCTCTTTCGTTATCCCTTCGAGAAAGGAACAGGCCTGTCGTTTCATGAATCAAGAGTTATTGTAGTCAGCTGGTAATTCAAGATGATAAGGCGTTGAGTAGTAATTCATACCAACCACAATGAACGTTAAACATTTTCTTTTGTAAAACAGACATTTAAGTAACTATGTATTGGAAAACAAAATAAAAATTCTTCAATTTCGCAACTCAAAGAGATGCATCCCCAAATGTATTCATAAACCCGTTCAGATTTTTTGGCACAGTCTTGCTACTTTGTTAGCCTGTGACGTCAGTGAAAACGTTGACGTCATAAGTTACGTAAACATTTATCCAGTAGAGAGTATACGCATCACACGGCGTACAAAGAGAGGATTATCCTTAGCGCGGCAGTTGCTTTTAAAATAGCCGTCGAAAATGTACGTGGGGTAGCGAAGGGGATGCTTTGACAGCGTAAGTTTTTATTGGTTTTCATGGAAGTTGAGCTAGATGGTAAGCAATAATCTAGGCTCACAGATATGTTTGTACGAGTACCAGGAAAATACTAAGCAAAGGCACTACCCTACTTTATTCTGTGGGTGGCGACTAAGGATGATATACGAAGCGAGTAATATCCCTGCGAAATGACGGAATTATTGACAGCAAATATACTAACACGTCTGGCCAGGGTGATATGGTAGACCAAATCTTTCCGTAGAGCCATAATACTATTGTGACGCAAATAAGGAGAGGCCTTAATCCAGCAGTGAACTGAAAAAGGCTGTGTGATGAAGAAAATATCAAGACAGAGGGATATGCAATAATTAGGAGACTGATATGTTGGTTCACACCTCTCAGGGCGATGTTCAATCTATTTTACTATTCATCATCATCGTTAACAACCAAGAAGCATTAGGCCATAGTCCACAACGTTAGCCATGTGCGGTTTGGTGGACTTAGAAATTTTAAGGTCATTAGGCAAGAGTCTCAGTCATGCAGATTTCATTACGACTTTTTCCTTTACCGTTTTAGCACGCGATAATTAACAATAAATTAGGCACATGACTTTGAAAAGTGCACCGTTCCCGCATGTGTTTCAACCCGAGACCTCTGTTGTAGTAGTCTGTTGGTCTCTCTAAGTCTCTACTACTTATCGCTCAGCTGTATCTATACAAAATTACAAAATAAATGTATTAATATCGGGGGAGTAATAACGGATTCTGATCTATAAAAGGTCGCAATCTGAACATACGATAAAAAGGCGCCTTACTGCCATCACTCTAACAAAACAAACAAAGGTGTTATGTAGTGTCTACAAGAGGCATAAAAACAAAGTTTTCTCGTAACTGGAATAGTCTTAATCTGTCTATGAACTTCACTAGTAATTGTTACCTATCGAAGCCTCTGAACGTTCTTGGCGTTTTGCCAGCGCCGCCTGCCCAGTCATTTCATTAAGCCATTCCAATATTCCTCTCCTCATTTATTATAGAATGAAGTTTTGTAATATGTTACGATTGTACGCCTTAGTATTTAGTATTATAATGTTATCTGCTGCCTTTTATTTCATTGAAAGGCGCTACAGACTTGTTTGCAGTTTGATTTCAAATTATATGGAATTTGTACAATATAGTTCCCTTTGAATGAAAATTCGCCGAAAAAACCCACGACATTTAGCCAGACCTTACGTATGGCTCAGTTATTTAAGCTTTAAGTGGTCGCCTCGCCGCGCTTTAGGTAGAATACAGCGCCGCGTTTTATGGGTTCGATCCCCACACGAGACTACACTTTGTGTGATCTACAATTTGTTGAGACAATGTGTACTTTGTGTCCTTTGATTGAATGTTTGTAAAGTTCTCTGCGATACGGGATTTATTCCTAGAGCGGGCGATGCCGTCCACCCAAATTAGATTTTCCAAAGTTTTTAGATATACATTGAATCCAAATACTTACTATTATTCGGGGAACCTCAATTATGTACCTCATTACGTAAACTTTTGGCCTATTTCGACGTTCAACCGTTGAAGCTGGTTCCAGATTCAATGGGCCGGCTCGAAGGAAGTACTACCCTCTTACAGCAATTGATGTTTAGTTGGACATTTTGAACCGCTTGGAAGAAAATTAACCGGTCAATGACATTCTTGTTCCCTTCTCCTACATGTGTGGCTTTCCTTTCGCGTAAGTTTTTACAGTAATTTTTCACTTTGGAGGCGTCTATGTTTTAAAAAGCGCATAGAGATAGCCCGCAGTGCCTTTACTAGCATGAAAAAAGTGCTCTGCAACCGTAACCTGAAGATCCCCTTGCGGACGCGTCTCTTAAAGTGCTACGTCTGGCCAATACTTTTGTACGGATGCGAGGCTTGGACAATTAAGGAAGACCTCAGAAAACGCATAGAAGCATTTGAAATGTGGGCGTACAGACGAATGCTTGCCATCAGTTGGACTCAGAGAGTCACGAATGAGGAAGTCTTGCGACGTATTGGGAAGAAACGAGAGCTCCTATGGACTTTCAAAAAGAGAAAAATTTGCATACTTGGGCCATATGCTCCAGCACAATAGATATGGACTGTTGCAACTCATAATTACGGGCAAAGTCGCTGGAAAGAGAAAGGTCGGGCGAAGAAAGAAATCCTGGCTCCGCAACATCAGGGAGTGGACGGGGATCGCGAGCGCTGCCGAGCTGTTCCACCCCGCTAAAGACAAGGAGAAGTACACCGAGCTAACGCCCAACCTTGGAGAGGCACTGAAAGAAGAAGAAGTGTCGGGCTGAAACGACCACGCCATCCGTGAAGTCAGTATTTTTACAAAAATAAACTGTAAATTACCACGTGGAGCCGAAACTGTGTGAATTTTGTAAATACCATTGATAACGCATGCAAAAAATATACTATTAACAAGTCAATATCACTAAAGTTTGTTTTTAAATACTAATATTCTATTTATGTATCTATGCATATTATGAAATGAAATCCCTTTTTTTATTGGTAGCGCCATCTACCTTCCTATCTATAACTAATCGCATCAACATCAATCGTTCCACGTCTAGTGCGAGCGATACCATATTTCCGTCCCGCTCTATCCCACTCCCTGGAAGAGGCACTGCCTTTCGCCTGATTCGTCGACGCGAGTGACAGTCCAGAACATTCCGCTCGCTGAGAACGCCGTCTCGTTCGTATCGCGCCGCATCGTTGTATGTGATTTATTACCGCTTCCACCAAGGAAAACCCGCTCGCGAATGGTGAATTGAAGTGAAAACAAGCAGCTGCATCACGAAACCACCAGGAGACTGCCCTACGGAAACGAAGAAGGTTGTATAAGGTAAGTGCCCTCCATCCTTGCAATATCCTATACCCACTCAATCACCCCTTCCCGTAACCATCTCCTAGGCGGCGAAGAACCGCTATCCTCTCTATACAGTCCATTTCCTTCTCCAAGTTGCCTAGAACCCTACGGTTTCGGTGTAACGCCGAACCAGTACGGTTTTCACCAATAGAAAGTGTGATTTCTGAGGAAGGCTTTGGTGTACAATTCACGCAGGCGCAGCAGCGGGCGAATTCTAGTTTTATATTATTAATTTAGTAAACGGTAACTTAATATTTTATGCCTACCTTATTTTCATGATATTTCACTATACCTACATGGTACCCTTTTTAGGATGCGAGTGCTTTTATACAAACTTGTACTTTTCAATGCCATTTGTGTGACAACGTTTATGTATGAATTAGCTGCATGTTATTACATTTAGTAACACAAACCCGTCCAAATTCGTTTCCCGACACGAGTAAACGAGCTCTGCATGCCATAGTTTTACTAAATTTATTTTGCATGTCATGTTTAAATTTCCAACGTATGTGTCGCAGCCAACTAGCTTAGTCAGCCGTGCAATTAATAGCGTTTTTTGTTACGTCGTGGAAAATCCCTCCGGATATCTAGCTTGCTGGGGAAATGAGAATCGGAGTATGTGGTGTTTCGACTAAAAACCACCCCGACAGCCGACCAAAGATATTCTACGGGAAGAAGACAGGGTACAGGAGCTGTCCAGGTGCAATTAATAGCCTAGCCTCTTTTTTAAAAGGAGCGCTGTTCAACAAGCGGCCTGACTGATATGTCCTGGTACGATCGATATAATAGTGTGGATTGACTCTTATTATTATGTACCGTGGCTTAACGTCTTCCGGCCGCTTGTAGCCTAAAGTCGGATTAGATATGCGCCCCAAAACTGTTACAGTGCTACATGTGATGAATCACATACACATATGTACAGATTAACTTCGTAACTCGCATGACAATTATACAATTTTAAGTAATGTTAAAGATTTTGGACGCGTAAGTGTTTTTTAACAAAGAAACGCACAACTACGTCTGTCGTTCTAGATTTAATGGCCTGACTATTTAAATAATTATCTACTGAAAAGATAATAAATAATATATTATAGAGTCTAGAGTTCACCCGCGGTTCCGCCCACCTGGGTATCAGTTATCGGGCCTAATGTTGATGTACAGTCGAACAACTTCCCGCGAGACCACCTTAAGGGCGAGTATCGCTTAGCAAGTCATCGTGGCTTCCAGTGCTACTTTACACACACATTGACACTCATATACAAAACCAGTTTCTAGTGTGCCTCGACTCTATGAGCGAGCCAAGGGATTTTTTTCCAACTGGTCCACCGCCGACATCTTTGATTAGACCTCTAACTCGGTGAAATTTACTTATTCAACAATTTAAACGTTAAGTTCTAAATACATATATCATCACAGCCCTGTATAAATACATAGGCCACCCCTCTGGCCAAGTGCGGGTTGGTAGACTTCACATATCTTTCGAGAACATTATGGAGAACTCTCAGACATGCAGGTTTCCTCACTATGTTTTCTTTACCGTTTAGCCAGCGACAATTAACAAACTAATTTTAAAGCTAAATATATATCATCTATCTTAACAGTCCGCTGCTGGACTAGGCCTCTCCTTTGAAAGGAGGAATTGGCCTAGGGTTTGTATCAAGTTTTCCTTCTCTAGCAGTGTTGTTCTCTGCATAATATGCTCCCTCTGTCGGCTCTTACGACACCCATGGGATGATATGGGGTGGTGACATCTCGTATTCTTAATCCGTCACCACACGGACAAATAAATATAATTATATACCTAGTGCAAACTACCAATTGTACAATATAGGATTTCTAGCTTCGCTATAGGTATTCGAACGGTCTATTAAACACGAAATGGGCAAAAGATATTTTGGGTCACATCTCGATGGTTGCGCATTCCTTTCCGATTGTATTTTAGGGTCCATTTTTCATTTCGTCTGAAGCCCGAATGCTTCGGCATCTAAGATGTCTATTTCGATGAAAATATCACGCGACTATAATTCATTTATTATATATCTTCAATTGGCTTCGCGCAATACATATGATGTATTATAAGCCCTATTAAAATATTACTTAAGATCTATTGGGGAAAGGCAACAATAATTGTTGCCTTTCCTATTTTACTCTCCGCCAATCTAACGGTCGCCAAAAAATCCTAGTAAAATATTCTAAATACGTTCCACGACGCCTCATATAGTTTACTATTTTCTTACTAGAGTTTGTTCTATTTGCTTTACACTGGCATATGTTATATACCCGTTTTACTCGTATACGCATGATTATAGGTTTTGTGAGGAAGATTGCCAGTTTGTCAAGTTTAATAGCGTGTTTTGTAATTCACGGCATTCCAATAAAAAACCCATGAAACGTAACTTTGTTTCGAGTACCTATCCTATATTTTGGTACACATATAAGCACGTAGTCACATCTTGAATTCAAATCCATATCTACAAAATTAGTGATTTATTGGGATTTCTTCATACTATTTACAACGCTGAGAAACTGATGATTCTGGGTGTTTGAACATCCATAGTGGAAGGAATTATAAAGTACAATAAATTAATCGCCTACACAAATCGATAATGGACTTTGTAGAACATGGCTTATATCCATTTGGGATAAAGATCTATTTCTGTAGCACCTTTATAGATATACTAGAGGACGCCAGCAGCTACGCCTGCATTATTTTTAAATTTGCCCGTTTTGGCCGATCCCGTGGGAATTTCGGGAAAACCCTTCTTAGTGCACCCCTACGGTCCCCAAGGAACATACATGCCAATTTTCAGCTTCCTGCGCCCAATAGTTTCGGCTGTAGCGTGTCTGTCAGTCAGTCAGTAACGCAAGGATTTTATATATTAAGATAATACAAGTAGGTATGATGTTTGGGATTATCTGACCCTTCCTCTATTATTTGCTGCTTCAGTATTTACATAATCTGTTTTAGACAAGAGAGGCTTATGGTCCTAGCGATATGACTGCGTGATTCTAAACAGTTATGAAAAACCTCATCGTCAATACGGATTTAAGTCTATTGTACAAATAAATTCATAGTTTAAAAACACTAGAAAAACACGCTTTTATAAATGCACGTAAAAGCAAAAAAATAATTATGGATTGTTCAAGTTGTCTCTATTTCTGGGCTAAACTATGTGTTTTAATTATAATATTTGATTGTAAAAGCGTGGGGCGCAGGAACAGAAAGACGTTCTTGTTTAACTTGTTGAAATATCAAGTGAATAGATGTTACTGGAAGCAGGTTACACAGATTGGCGCTCTAACTGGAGTTGCAGCACGAGTAGTGGGTATAGTAATATGTCTGGCGATAAGTGGGTGTAGAAATACACCTCTGCCTACCCCTTCGGGGATAAAAGGCGTGACGATATGTATGTATGTATATATTATTCCGAAATAGGTACTTATATCATTGTGATAAGCGTATCTCAAATTCTTCGTTAATAGAATATATTATCCTTTTTCTTCCTGGACAGAACTACGTTGTAGACAAGGGCTATGTTTCAACTATGGCATATTTCAAAATTTATCTTCGTGTGATGGCCATGGCTGACCCATAGTGGAGTTACTGTTGTTAGTTTTATAAATAGTCATTACAAATTTTAGGTTGCAGTTCTATTTTATCCGTACTTAAAGAGTTTTACCTTTTTATATAGTAAATGTAAAGGGAAAACCGCCATGTGTCCTCAAATTGCCACTCAACCGAACCCAATAGAAAAAGGTTAACAATACCGAACGAGTCTCAAGATGGATCTAAGACACCCAGGTGTTACCTACCTTATATCTACAGTCAGTCGTTTCGAAAACAAAAGTTTACTTTGACACGTGTTTCGTCTTTACTCGGTTTATATATAAATCCTTTACACAAGGCAACTACTATACTCTTGACAGTATTTTGATTGCTTGATAAATTAACCCGTTAATGAATTTCGATTATAATCGCTTTCATCGCTTTATGAATTTAAATAGGTTATGACTTCGATCATAAATGATGTCTACGCATGAAGCGTAAAGAGGCCGTCTTAAAGCCTTTGTCATTGTCTACTTTAACAAGACACATCGACATGGAATAGTTACTTGAGTTTAATATTTTTTCCAGATGTTGCGGTTTATATTGCATCGTACAAATTTACTTAATGGCTCTTACTAAATAATTTAAAGAATAAATGCCTTCTTTTCCTCATCTTTTCAACCAACTTATATCGGTGGATGGACGGACGTGAGCCAATCGAACCATAAGAGAAAACAGGGGTATTAATGAATAAAAATAAGTACACCTTCGGATCATCATCTTCCTAGCCTTTTTTATCCAATTTGCTACCCGGGCTCCGCTTACTAGTCTAACCGGATTTGACAGAATATAAGCATTTCTAAAGAAAGAAGAGAAGAAGAGCGATTGTCGGTCTGACCTCCATAACCCAAAGCGATAGCGATATTTCTTGGTTTAGATTAGCTTCGGTTTATTCATAGGTCATGACTACCTATGACGACTGTGAAAGATCTTCATGACAGCCGGGCCCGACGGCAAGTGATAATTAATAATTCAATACGCACATAGCTTCAAAAAGTCAGTATTGCAGGTAGTAGTATTGCAGTTTAGGCCTTGCTAATTTCAGCATGAATGGGCCGGCTCGACCGGGGAAGTACTACCCTCTCACAGAAAATCGACGCAAAGTAACAGTACTTAAACTGTTGCGTATCGTTCGGTGAGTGAGAGTGCCGGAGGCCCTATCCCCTATTCCTCCTCCCTCATCCCACTCCTCATCCTATCCCTTTTCCCCATCCCAAGGGGCTGCAAAGCACTTGTGACTCCTGTTGTATTGCTTGTGTCCATGGGCGGCGGTAATTGTTAACCATCAGGCGATCCGTCTGCTCGTTTGCCGCCTATTACTATAAAAAAAAGCTCGACGTGGATTTGACCCCGATACATGGCAGTCTGTTGGTATCGCCTCTAGCATTGCATTAAGTCATGCATCTTCTGATAGTGGAAATAAATAATAAGCTACATCGCATGATTGCAAGACACTTACAATAGAGGCGTATTCTAATTAGATTGTCAAGCTACACGTAATTGTTCAAAGACAGTAGGTAGTACATACAATAGAGCCGTTAATTTACGAACAATTGAAATAAGGTAGTTCTAAATTCGAAACCAAATTAATTTGATTTTGATGATTGAAATTTTGTTGTTGATTTAACGCCACGATTTCACTCGTTTTGTAATATGGATGCCGATGAGTATAGTCAGAATGGATTTTGACGCTTTTATAAGTCTTCTCTCATGCGACGATTTAAAAGCAGCAATAGTCTAATAGAGAGGCCGTGCCTTCATAGATATGATGGATTCATTGTCTAGTTGGACTCTCCAAACTAAAAATATTGGCTTATTGCTGTGTTTTACGAACAAGTAATCCAAGAAAAGGCTCGGTGGTGTTTCATCATCAGCATCAACCCTTTACTGTCCCACTGCAGGGCACGGGCCTCTTCTCAGTATAAGAAGGGTAAGACCATAGTCCACAACGCTGGCCAAGTTCGGATTGGCAGACTTCACATGTCTTTCGAGAACATTATGGAGAACTCTCAGACATGCAGTTTTCCTCACGATGTTTTCCTTCACCGATTCGCAAGCGATAATTAACAATTTAATACGCACTTAACTACGACAAGTCATTGATGCGTGCCGTGAATTCGAACCCGATACCCTCTGCGTAGCAGTCTGTCGGTCTCTCCACTCAGCTATCGCTGCTTGATGTTTAAGATACGTCAATCAGAGTTTAGTAAGGCAATTGTGGCAAGTTTTAGTGAGCACACCTGAACTTAATTTGGAAATTATAGTATTTATTATGTCTGTATCTCTTTCTTATTTTATTAAAAAGACAAAATAAAGCAGTTGACTAATTGTAGCTCAGTCTTGAATAAAGGAAATACCAGCAATTACTAGTAATTTAAATATAGCCCTTCAAGACATTTGAGGCATCTGGGTCTAAAATTTATATCCACTTTCACAATGTTTCATTTAATTAATCGCAGAATTTCATTTAAATTCTGAAGGGAAGACTCCGATTAACATCGCGATACGTGAATAGTTAAATTAATTAATTAAATTATAAGATGATGAATTTTATGATTATGAAATCACGTATAAGATTGTCAGTTATTGCCGTCGTTTTTGGGTTTTTTATATAACTGCATTGTTGTGGAGTATCGTTGCTGAATAGAGCTTAAAATAGATCTCTTTTGTCCGAAATTGAGCAACATGGTATTGTTGGTTATTTAGAAACAGTAAGGAAAAGAAAGTGTACCTAAAAAGAAGGAAGTGATGTCAATGAATACAGATTTTTTTAATATCTATGCTCTATGGTGTTGTGTTCATCATTGTTTTCTCTTTCAGTGATAGACTTGCACACATAGAATACTGCGTATGTACGCCTACGAACTAAATATTTAAGGCTTTATTACAAAAAATTAATAGTAACCGATTCAGTTCTAGATTCGCTCTTTTAGATTCGAAGAAAGTCATAATTCTTTTCAATTTAATATTCATTCTAACGAAATTTAGAGACAGATGCTTCACAGTTGTATTAATCTACTTATGATAACGTTTATACAGACAAAGTATGGACTAAATTTTTATCTATATTTAGTAACTGCATTTATATATTTACAACAAGGCTGTTTACGTTTTGTACCGGTTTATTTTCCAAAAGATAATTTACAAACGTCTATATTATAAGAACCAATATATTTAAAACGTATAAAAACGTAAACGTATTTCTCAGATATATTTTATTCAAAAGTAAAAGGTATCATTTTATATTCTCCATTGATTCATTTTTATTAGCGAAAAGGTAAAAGGAAATATATCAATTCAGTGGATTATTATCGCTCATCAATATAAAAGGCAATCCATCAGCCCTCATAATACTTTAACATTTCTAATCAGAAGCTCAAATCATTCAGGGAATTTATACGTATTTCTCTGCCAGGAATAATTAAATCATAATTTCAATGCAATAATTTAAGCGAACGCGGAAAGCTTAACAAACATGTTTGTGGTTCATTCTGAATTACAATCACATAATGGCTTACTGCGTCGACAAAGCTTTGTAATTTTGTTATATTTTTGCGAATATTCAAGTCTAAAACCCTGTTACGTAAGGGTGTTTAAAAGTGATTCATGAAACAGACGCAAATAATTTCTTGTATAAAAAATCTCGATTACGTTTTGAGCTCAGGATAATGTAAATAAACACTTATTTATTAATACTTTTAACAGCCAAAGTTCAATTTTAGGCGATCCGATACCCTTGTAAAGGTGAAGCGAACGTTAAATAAAAAAGAAGAGCTTACCCCGTCAGAGGCGATCGACATCCAATTTTAACTTACGCACCCCTTTGATGTACTAATTAACCTTAGCAAAAATGTTCACAGCACACGATTACGCAATTAATTTGCTATTTTTGTTTTTGTTCGGTAAAGAGGACCGGGGCAGATATCGCCCGGGACCGTCGTCATGGTAACGGGGGGCGCTGGCGGCGCGCGCCGCGGCTAAGCGGCAGAAGTGACCTCGCCATCGCCGCGCGAGCTGCGTCGCGTCTGCCGTCCCAAACCGTTTTTCACGAAACGGGAATACACCGTACGTGATGGTATATACCATTGACAACTGAGCCACATCGCTGTGCTACCTTTACATCGAAACTAGTGGTGTTTTACGTGTGTCCAGTGTGTGAGTGTGTGTGCAGTGCATTAGTTGGCGTGCAATGTCGCGGGGTGGTGGGTTGTATCTGTGACCGGGGCAACTGCACGGGAGGGGCGGTTTTCACGCTTGATCATGCCTTTCGAATTGAGATCAGGTAAGCTTTTCAGGAAATTTCAAGTGCACAGGACCGTTAGTTAACGTCCTTTGTGATGTTTGTTATGCACGTGTTGTTGTTTTCAGGAGTTTCTATGGCGAATAATGGAAAACGTTGACGTCAATGGCATTTGACGTTACGTAGCACGTGATACGACTTATTTGAGAAGTCGTTGAAAGGAAAATGTTTGCGATTTGATCAACACATGTATTAGCTATACGTATATGTAATACATGTACCTGCAGTCTTCATAAAGCTCTACATTTGGTTTAAAGGTAGACTATGAACCTATTTGAGGTTCGTGTCATAATCTGTAATTATTCCTAGTATTTGGCAGACAAATACTTTTAGCGAAGTTAATCTCTATTCAAATATATGCTTTAAAGCAATTATGAATTGTTTACTTTACATTGAACGGGGTAGAACAACAGCCATTATTGTTAGAAACGTGACAATTTATAAGAGCAAAGGTGGTTAAGTCTGCTTTTTCACAATTTCAACACAAAAATGAATATTCAACAGAGAAACAGCGGAGTTTTAATCGCGTTACTAAAGGAATGTATACTTTTGAATTTCCAACATTTCAACCCGATTGCACCCGTTGTAATCTTAGCTCTAAAATAAAGCTAAGGATGTCCCTACGTACCTATTTTGCACAAGTTTTAGTAAAAGAGGATTATATTGTATTAGTCAATCGTGAACGTTTTGACTTAATCCAGTTGTCGAACGCTAATTAAATACTAATTAAGCGTTGACCCAATTTGACACAACATACACTTTTTATAATAGAACAACTCGTAACGTTATGTAATTCTCCGCTGATTTGTAACCTTGACTGTATATGAGAGTTTTTTGCCACCGCTGCCGAGGGATTCGTAGGGATTGGAGTCCCTTGTCTCTTTTATATTCGGCACAGCTTTATTGCGGGTTTTAAGGTACAGACCACCAGGTATTTGTCAAATTACGGAGCTGAATATTTTGTGAAAGAAATGTGTTATGTTCAGCTTTTTGTTTTGAATAATTATGAGATATTTTTATTCTTGAGATAAATGTCTTGTTGTTGTTGTCATGGGGTAGGTTTGTTTTTGCATTTGGAGCTATTTTTTATTTGCCTAAGTTAATCAGATGTTAATTCCTTAGAAAAGCTATAAGGTATTCTGTCAAATCTGGTAAGAGTCGTAAGCGGACTCCGGGCTCCAAGGCGAGAAGTATTGGATGCAGCTGGGATAACGCTAGGACGCTGATGACGATGATGATTTGATATTCCTTAGTAGCAGTGCAGGGTCTGTCTGTGCTATCACATAGGCATGCGGTTTGTCATGTTGTACTCACGCTAGTAGCTTAGATATGTATGAAATTGTATGTATGTATAGGTTCTAGTGTGAAAATTACTGTCTCTACTACAAATAGATGTACATATTGCGAAATAGTGAATAGATATGGAGTATAGAATATTAATTATTAAAACCGTTTGATGCAGTTCTATTCATCAAAATGTTATGCGACATTTAATGTTAGTTGTTTTGTAGTAGTGGGTTGCAATTGTGTTCTATTCATTTTGTTAAATGGTTTTATTATGCATGATATGATGTAGCTGTTTATTATCCATCAGTAAATAAATAAATATATCATGTTTTGTATTTAAATTTTCAATGTTGTTCTGTTTGACCACGGAGTTTTACATACTCCTGGGCTCAGTTTGTCTGCAAAGTTCTTCTCAATTTTTACCCGACTGCGGCAAAGACAAAAGGAAGGGTACTGTTTTTGGTAGTCAATGTAAATGCATAAACTGCCAAAAACATTACCTGCGCTGCTTGCTCTAGCGTGACCATTTTACTACCTATGTTTTTCTAGATTTCTATCTAAATGAGCTATTTTCTTGGTTTTACTTTAACTTCCAAGTCAAAGTAATAACAAGAAAATAGATAGTCTTGCTTGAATATGTCATTTTAACGACAAAATAAATCATACAAAATAAATTAGCGGGTCTTTATCGCGTACAATTAACTTATCACTGCATAGTATAAAACAAAGTCTGTCCTCTGTCTGTCTGTCCCTATGTATGCTTAAATCTTTAAAACTGAGCAACGGATTTTAATGCGGGTGTTTTAAATAAATAAAATGATTCAAGAGGATTACCTATTTGTATCCTACGTTTCGCTCGTCTTGCACCGAGCGTGGTCGCAGAGAGACTGATGAGAGCTCAGCGCCATCTTGTGGAAGTGCGGATTTCGGTACCTACCCTCACTTGGTCTTTATTTAAGTTCGCAATGTCGATACTCCGACACAAAATAAATCAGTTCGGCTGTTAGGCCAATGTCGTAGGCACCACAAGGGGATTAGCCGTGCAGTTGGCTTGCAAGATCTCTTTATACGTATGGCTAGATGCCAACCGCATTTAGAATGATTACACTATCTTGTGTGCTTTACACAAGCCAAGCCCAACCAGCTTTTAGATAGGAATGGATTGCTTCTGATATCGTTAGGAGAAGATCTCCGGTGGACAGCTTCTTAGAAGATCTACTCTTGTACCATAGAAGCTGTCTATCTATACATTTGTATAAAATTAAGTCCTTCCCGTCTCCTGTTTGTTTTTATATGCGATAAACTCAAAAATGATGAAAACATGCCAATTTTTTTATGTTTGCCTGTCTGTCTTTTTGTTTGTACGGAGTAATCTCTGGAATTTCGTACATTCACTAGCAGATAATGGACTTTGTAGGGCTACATATAGGCTGATCTGATCCGGTAAGTATGTGGCGCTATTGTCGAGAAGCCGAAAATAACGCAGGTGAAACGTGGGGATCAGCCAGTATATAATAAAATAGCCCATTAGTGCTTAGATACCTTGGTTATAAAACTTGTACGTTGTTTGATGGTCGTTGTTGAAACTATCATCAACAGCGATCCAAGATGCTGGTTGCGAGAAAACAACCAGTATTAAAAGCCAGTCATTGGCTCGTTGACATTTAAAAGCAAGTAACAAGTTTAAAAACAGGAGCGAACGATTTTAAGTTTGCAATAGTTAGTGAAGATAATATATTTTATGCCAATAAATTGCTTAAAAATGTTCTCAACTCATTGTTTTAATCCTTTTATTGCTAAGGGTAACCTATTGAAATCTCGAATTTCTGTTACCCGAATCTTAAAACCCCGATAACGGTTGGTAAAACTTTTAAAAGACAGATGTAATGAATGACAACTTTTTAAAATTCCTATTTTAATTTCCCAGATGAATCAATTTTCAGGTGCACTAAAAACAAATTTCCAAAAAGTATTTTTTTGTTTCCCATATTCTCATAATCCAGATATAGTTAGGATGGATTGAAGAATGAAGGATTGGATGCACTCGTGATAACGCTAGGACGATGAATATCATCATACAATGATACGAAATATCTAAATGCTTCAAGTTGTTATACGGTCGATATGTTCTGCATAGTCGTACTGCAGCAGGGTTTAATTAACAAATCTACATCCACACAATATTAATTTAAATTCAGCAGGAGCACAATGCAATTCAACTCAATTAATTGCATTAATATACTGCAACACGTATAAATGCTTACTATCAAAGAAAATAGTGAAAGAATGATATATTTTATCAACTCTTCAGTTAGTAAAATGATAGTTTCTGAGGGTTTCATATTTCTATGAAGACTTTTGAAAAGCTTTTTGTGATTTTACCTGTTAAACAATTTATTTCAAACAATAACGAAAATCTAACCTTTTTTTGTTTTTTTTTTGTTTTACGAGGTGGAAAATCCCTTCAGATTTCCGACTCTTGGGGGAAATAAGAGCCGGAGTATGTGGTGTTTCCACTAAAAACCACCTCGACTTTCTCCATGTACCCGTGTGTCGGAGGGTAGGGCATCGCCGAAGCACTCGTCGCTGCCCTCCGACGGGTATTGGCCCACCAGATGGTCAGGCGGGCCCCGAACAAAACCCCCTTGGCGGCGGATTAAGGTGTTGGACTCCGCCGCCAAAACATCCAGCAGCCGCAGAGGATAGGGAGGACGGCAACGCAACACCGCATCTCCTCTTCCTCTGCGGCCCCACCGCGACGCATCGAATGGTGCGCCCCCATTTGGTCGCGGGAGATAGGGCGTGCGGCAACGCAACACCGACACGCCTCTCCTCCCGCGACCGCACCCGACTGCGAGGGACAGACAGAACTGTCCCCCGCACCCGCACCGTTGGACGCATCCTGCGCAGGCCCCTTCAAGCCCACGCGGAGCGTCCCCTCCTGGATCCCTCTTAGCTTCACCGCTTTGTTTTCCGCAAAACGTACAAGACGGATATTGATAAAACTGTTATAATATAGCTTATTACTTATCAGTCAGTTTTTTTGATCGATAAGGGTCCTAACGACCTGATACCAGAGATTTGCAGTTCGTCGCTTGTTAAACGAATTTACATATTATCGCTAATCTCACCACGACAAGGTGGAGATCCCACGGGGGGGAAAGAAAATCTAACCTAGCTTATCTCAATCATTATTATTCCAACACATGTAGTTTCTAGTTGCAGTCTAAGATCTTATCCATGAAGGTTTGTTTAGTTAATTTTACCACTAGCTTTCTTTAATGTATCTACTCGTTAGCTTTTCTTGCTGACATTTTCATACCCTGCCTATTGCAACGACAATGGTAGGGATGAGTTGAATTTCATTTGCACTACCAATAGCCTACGCTGATAGCCTGTCTTGGAGCCTAGGGTCCACTTTGAACTTGAACCCTGAACTTCGAGAAGACTCGAGAGAAAAGCACAATGATAATACTAAGCTTACTTAATACCTAACTTAAAGTATCAGTCAACACGTAATGCTAAACCTCACTTGAAATTGGTCAGCAATTTCGAAGTTATTTATTTACTAAAATACACACCACTAAGCACAAAAAAACATTCAAAACGTTTTTCGAAACACGGTCAATGTCAATAATATTTCAAATACCTGAAAGTTTTTGTGTTTGTTTTGCGGTAAATTGATTCAAAGGCCGAGTGAAAGCGCTTTCAGGAATCATACATACAATATTATGTTCCATGAATTCCGGGCGTACATTCAATGTTAAAATGAATAGACATAATATGTGAAAGGTCAAAATCACTATATTGATAGTAGTAGTAGAAAACTCATTGGAGTTTTCATAACAGTATTGTCGATTTCATGAACTAGTAAACGTTTATACGGACGCTTTCAACATTATATTAGTTCTTTTAGGCTTCATTAAAATGACTTTTAAACTTAATGAGAATACAGTACTTTTCATTTCATTGAAAGGCACTACACACGGTGGATTATTTAATGTCTTGGAGTTTACCGTTAAGATCGATTCAGAGTAGGGGCAATTTTGGCATGGCTTATATTTTAGATGGGTTATCTGCGTGCTCAGTGTTTCGAATTCTATTGACATACGTTGGTATAGAAATCTACCTAGTTGTTGTTCCCATTTGCTTTAGTTTGTCATGTTAAGGATTATGCTACATTTTGTAACGGGTGATTTTGAAGTAGGCGGCAGATGGAGTGGCGTTTTAAGGATATAATTATATTGATATGTCGATGAATGTAACATACGTCCATCAGCAGTATACATATCTCAAGAGACTGACTGGTAGGGCGACAGATAAAAATATTTGAATATTCGTTTGAGATATAACATTTCCGAACGTTCAGAATTTTCGAATAGTAGAATACTATATACATACTACACAATAGTGAGGCACTTATTGTAGAGTAAACTTTAATCCAGTACAATGTAACCAGGTGTATCGTAAGTGCAAACTGTCTTAGTAGTTCAAAGAACAATTACGCGAAACATATTAAGGATAGCTTCTATTGTGAATATCATATGAGGTAAAGTTTCTAAAGTTAATGAGCAACGAATATAGGATATCAAGATAGTTGAAGGATCTTTGGAGAAGGGTCAGAATTCTGTAGTGATTGGAATTCGTTAGGGAAGTAATATGTATGAAGTTACTAAAATTAAGTGTGTGCGTAACTGATAGATCTCAGCTCTGTTTACTGAAAAGTTGATGAAACTCGATTTGCTTGAGTCATTTTCGATATCCGATTATTATCTTAACTGCGTAAACTTGCAAGCGGGATAAATGAATAGATGAATGCTTGTTACTGTTTTCCGCAAAACGTACAAGACGGATATTGATAAAACTGTTATAATATAGCTTATTAATTATAAGTCAGTACTTTTGATCGATAAGGGTCCTAACCACCTGGATACCAGAGATTTGCACTTCGTAGCTTGTTAAACGAATTTACATATCGCTTATACTTATGAAGTATTACTCTATGAAGTAAGCTTCATAGACGCTATGCAAACATTTCGTGGCCAACACTTGAACAATAAATTAATCAGGTCTTGCACCAATTTCGCATATTAAGGGAATCGAATCTATGCGTTTGTGATTTTAAGAACCTACACTTAAATGCGTTACGAAACACTTTATTTCTTGGCTTTTAATAGACAGAAGTCGCGTCGGTTACAATCACCATTTCCTACTAAAAGCAAACTGCCATACACATTAAAATCAATCAAACATTAATTGACACAACGAGACTTGTACCTTCATCAGTCATCTCGAAAGACGTGAATAAATAACTAAGAGATTTCCATCTATTTACATAATGTAACATTAGCATGCATTACGCTGCCCATTTCCAGCAGTTTCCTTATTTCTACTTATCATAGAAATCCTCTGTCAATAATAAAGAAGAACAAGTCTTCAAAATTGACCAAATCACCGTCTCTCCGTCTTGGGTATTTATTGAAATCTGAATTAAAGTCTCTATTTATTTCTTATTTTCAAATCCGTGTGGTGACGGATTAACAATATAAATTGTCACTACACTATATATCATTCTGTGGGTGCCGCCGTAAGTGAAGACTTACTGTGCTTGTAGTACGTTTGGGGAGAGACGGAAAACTCTACATCAAACCTTAAACCAAGCCGTCTAGTCAGTGTGATTAGGCCAAATTCTCCTATTGGGCCGATTCACAATATAATGAAGGTTTCAATTCAGGTAGATACTTGGATTACAAAAGTTTTTCAGTGGATTTTTTTATGTCGCACTAATAAAAACGTCCTCTCTTTTTTACATACCTTCATGCCGAGTCCTACATTTCTGGGCATTTCCTTTTTTATTCTCTTCATGGACGTTCTTGTTTTCCTTATTTGTTTATTTCACCTGAGTGTTTTACACGCAGTTTTTGTTGCTTGGACATATATTAAGTGCGAGTGTATAAAAGTGAGACAAAAATAATCATGTTTATATTGCTACATAACTATGTTTTGCAAACTTCACCTTTTATGTTTTAGCTTTATGTGTTTGGGGACGTATTGAAGACAATTTTTGGCTCACCACGGCATTTCAATTGTACTGTTAAAAATAAACAGAATTGTTTATTTATCAGGTAGGTACTGAATCAATTTGGACTCTACATTATTATAAGTATGACATCAGAACCAAGGAATGTTAGCGTAATAACACTTTTCGATATATGTATTTACATAATATTACGTCTTGTAATCGATAGACAGAAGATCCAGGGATTTCGAAACCTTTAACAATAATTACACACATTCACAGAAATGTATATATACGCACACATACACAAACGTACGAACATATTAGTCATAAATTCTCTTTTAACTGTAATATTGTACATTTTTATCTATGTGTTACACATAACTAATAATATTGTATGTAACCAATGGCACTTGATGAAACCTAGTGGCCCGAAACATGGTCAATGTAAATGCCAATTTCGGAGAATAGTTCGTTTGTTAATGTTTGCTCAAATTGCCTTTTGTGCATCGTCATCATCAGCCTTTAACAGTCCACTGCTGGACTAGGCCTCTCCTTTGAAAGGAGGAATTGGCCTACTATACCACGCTGGCCAAACGGGTTGGTATAGGGTTTGTATCAAGTTTTCCTTCTCTTACAGTGCTGTTCTCTGCATAATATGCTCCCTCTGTCGGCTCTTACGACACCCATGGGATGATATGGGGTGGTGACATTCCGTATTCTTAATCCGTCACCACACGGATAATTGTTTGTGCATACTTACATATAAATTTATGAATATACCATTTGCTTTGTAAAATGTTTTGTCTCCGATATTCCATGATCTAGACCAGTATCAGTTTATTTGAGGGCACTGACTGCCAGTTACGAGTCTCAAAGATCTTCATGACAGCCGTAACCGACGGTTTACTGTGCTTTCCGAGGCACGGGGCAAGCGATTATTAACAATTTATACATAACTTTTAAAAGTCCGTATTATCTCAGTCCCTCTGCATGGCCGTCTGTTGGTATTTCTACTAGGCACCGCTGCCTCTAAAATTGTATTTGTGTAGATAAATATTTCGTCCGTGTGGTGACGGATTAAGAATACGATATGTCAAGAGCCGACAGAGGGAGCATATTACGCAGAGAACAGCACTGTAAGAGAAGGAAAACTTGATACAAACCCTATACCAGCCCGTTTGGCCAGCGTGGTATAGTAGGCCAATTCCTCCTTTCAAAGTAGAGGCCTAGTCCAGCAGTGGACTGTTAAAGGCTGACAATGATGAGATAAATATTTAAGCTCAATTCTATAAATAACAACAGTGACAGTATATCTCCCATTACTTAGCTTAGCTTTATTCACTAGCTCAATGTACGTCTCATTATTAAATCATTTTTATTAAGCATTGGAACCCTAAACTTAGGCCAGGATAACTACAATTGACAATAACATATAACGGACTATAACTAAAGTATTAGCTTCGAATGTACAGGAAAGGCCTTACCTATACATATTTTAGTAGGTTTTATATAAGACCCTTTATCTGTAGTGAAACGAAGAAGAACGTGAAAGTGAGTTACTGTAGTTCCCGTCACGAGAAGATACAAATTTAACAAACGCACATTCAGACGTTCGATATTATGTTCTAGAAGTTTAAGAGTTAAATTGCGGTTGAAATTCGGCATCTGCATTGCAGGGGCCGATGCAGAACGAAAAAATATCAACAAAACATTCAGACGCGAACGAACTTTGTGGATCGCTGAACATTTGCGATACATACCAAACTCACAAACTGGGTGTAACAGGCCCAAGATTTGTTGTTACCGCGACATGGGACGGGTGATTTCATGTTGTACATACATGTCGCGCTTAACTGCGTCGTCGTTGTCGTAGCCTCAAGGCAGAACGCGACATGAACATCCAACCAAATCGTCGTAGTGTGTCAGATTTAGCTTATTATAGAAGATCACAATAATTATAGCGTCTCACGTTTGTATGCTTAGGCCATAAGATATAAGATTATTTCTAAGAAAAGTGATTGAAGCAGATTCAGTGTTTGTCAACATCATCATCATGACATTTCGATTTCCAAATACTTGATTAAAGCCTTTCCAGTAAGTATAACCCTATAGTTGGTGCCACAAGAAGATAGAATATTTGTAAACACCCTAACTGGGCTTCACAACCTTTGTTTCAAACAGTTGTGTTTAAGATTTTATGCTTTAGTGAACTTTGTGAACGGTATTTTTTCAATGCTCATTTATGCTACTATGTATTTTAATTTATATTTTTAATATCATATTAAGATCTATGACTTTTCGAATGTTAAATTAAAATATATTTTCACGAAAATAAATTGATTTTCATGAATTTTCCAACCTGTTTGTGGTTTTTTACACGTAAATTGAAGTTTAGTTATTCTGTAAATGCATGTCAATAATAGAGTATCATGTACGTATGGTACTCTATTATTGACTTGAATTTTTAATCATAGGCAATAAATAATTTGCTAAAAATAGCTAAGCTATCCTAAAATATTAAGAAATTGACCACGAACCAATATTAATACGGACAACTAGCTAGTACATCGCATTAAAATTTCTAGGCATGGAGTTAGTGAGTTGGCATTATGTTGTGTATGAATGAAAACGTCAGAATGAACTTAAACAAAATCCGTTAAAAAGTTACGGTAAAATAACATTTGGGGTAACCTTCGTCAGAAGACCCTATTTATTTTTATAAGGTGTAAAGAGTCTTCTGAACGACTAATAGTTTGCCATCTGTAATTCTGCTCCGGCTCTTCCGAGATGCCGGCCGCAGGACGAGCGCTGCGACACCATAAACTTGCATTTAACCTTAAACTTACCTCTTCTTGACATGTAAAAATATTTTTTAATCCTCTGTTAATGCCCGGTAAGCCAAAGAATGTAACATTTCAATGGATTAAAGCAAAATGTTGACGTTCCAGGCATCTGACATCTTCCAGTACCACAAAACACGCACGATAGCGCATATATCGATAAATACCCGATCAATTGACATATTACTTTCCAGTGACACATATCTATGTACTGATGCACTCATTGGATTTGACATTATTTATTTTTGACAGAACTATCGCTTAGTTACTTAGTAGAAATTCTTTGTTTACAAAAAGTCTATGTTCTCGTGGCACGGACTATAGAACCCTAGTAATAATAATCTTACGCGCAACTACATCAAGAAACGTAGGTCTTAAATTAGTATGCCAGCTATTTACCTATCCACTTAGCCGTCAGACTTAGGTACACGTAGCTTACTTAAGGAAGTAATAACCTGCGCTCTGAATAAACATTGTGATTACAGTCGGTGTGTAGGTATCTATATCTATGTCTTCTAAAGAATACCTCTTAATAAAGACTTCTTTGTTGGTTGAATACTGAAATTACTCGTATTTTAGCAACCGAACATAAGGTTCGTGAATGCTATACAATATTATATCCTACGTAATACGGACAAAGTTATTGGCTTCTTGCAAAACGTATTGCTTACGTGCTTTTTGCTGCTGCTTATTATTATCTAAAACAAAAACTCAAAAAAGGTCTGGAAACGATAGACTATGTGAAAACTAGTCAAGCTTGAATGACATGTTTATGTGATTTGCTTTTTTAACCGACTAAAGGAGAAATCAACAACAACAAAAAAAAGGAGGAAGTTCTCAATTCGGCCGGTATATTTTTTTTTCGATGTATGTACACCGATTACGCCGAGGTTTCTGAACAGATTTACATGATTCTTTTTTCGTTTGATGCGGAATAGTTTCGAATTGGTCGCATAAAAAATTGATTGAGGTAGGCCCAGTAGTTTTTATTTTATGAGCATTTTTTTTTTATTTTCACCTATCCTGATGTCTGAAATCAATCTCGCAAGTAAATTTGATCCACTTCGCGGTTACCAATTGAGCTGAAATTGTGTATACGTATGTAAATTGGATGACAATGAAAAATTATTATGATATAGAGCTGAACTAATGATGTAATCGAAAGGTAAGAACTCAGTAATTCAATGACAAAACTATCGAGATTGGGCTCATTTGATTCGTCTTGACGTTCACTTTGGTGCGGGTGGTAACTAGGATCCTCTAGGGTACGATGAAGGAGCCAAAAGGTGGCCATACGAACTCAGTAATTACAAAAATCTATTTGACTTGCAAAATGATGATAATGGTGACTTCAAGTACGTAAATCATGCGGTAATGCCATGGTCAAAGATTTGTCGATTTATTAATGAGACCAAGTCTATTAGCTCTGAGCTCAAAAGACTCATTCGATAGACGCTCTTGGATCTTACCGAGTCTAGAATTATACTGTTCAAGAGTTTGTTGACGTAAAAGTGATTTCATAAATGCCTTCATGGCCAACAAACGTTTTTCACGATCTTTAATAGTCTCACAAGAACGTGAAATTGTGTTTCGAAGAGCATTTTTACCTTTTAACAATTTATCCGTTCCCGTTTCTTGAGATCTATAGTTATTAAGGTGCACAGCACCTTTTGTAGGTCTACCCATAACTAGTTGACAATACAACAATACACTAAAAAGTATAAATTATTATGTTAAAAACAACCGACTTCAAAAACGAAAAATAATAGAGATTTAATATTAATTAAGTATTACCTAATATTTATATGTGCTATTTACTAATAGGTTTGAAGTAGGTTTTTAGATTTTCTATATAGAATATAAAGTATAGATCTCAATTATATTTTAAGCCACTTCAAAAATGGCCACTTCTCAATTCACCCTTAGTTATTTTAGTGTACGTATATATACTTAATATCAAACATGGTATGAATTTCACATTTATGTTTTTGGTTGAATCTTCTTTACTTGGATCCTCACAATCGTTGCCATAATATGCGCATACTTATACATACATACAGATTGCTTTCAACATCCAAACTAAAGACTAATTAAGAACTATTTAATACTATAATACCGACTTATTATTATGTTGGTGTATTTTACTAACTCGCAGTGTAAGAAAAGGCTAAGTGGTATTTTTGAAATAAGGTTTGACGTAAGCCTTATCTCGTACATATTTGGCGTAGGCGGGTCTTAGTTGACAAATTTCAACGTCTCACACAGACCTACATAGAAAATGTTGTAATACTTAATTGGCAGATCCTATTTGTTTCCATCTCTTTCTAGTACATAGAAAAAGATAGGCTAAATTAAGTTTAGTCGAGCACAACGGAATTACACCTAGTAGGTACCTACTATAAATACCTACTACTTGTGAATCACACATAAGTAATGTGTTTAGGTATAAGTTGCAATGCAGGTAGTAGAGCCTTGCTGATTTCAGCATGAATGGGCTGGCTCGACCGGGGAAGTACTACCCTCTCTCAGAAAATCGACGTAAAGTAACAGTACCTAAGCTGTTGCGTTTATTTCGGTGTGTGAGAGTGCCGGAGGCCCTATCCCGTATTCCCTCTCCCTCATCCCACTCCTCATCCCATCCCATTTCCCAACCCGAAGGGGCGGCACCGCACTTGTGACTCCTGTGGTGTTGTTTGTGTCCATGGGCGGCGGTAATTGCTTACCATCAGACGATCCGTTTGCTCGTTTGCCGCCTATTACTATAAAAAAAAAGTTGTGACCAGATCTCCAGATATAGGTCGTTGTCTGAAATAGAAATATTGTCTACTAGTCGACGCCAGCGGCTTCGCACGCACATATTTTCGAAATTCCCGTTTAGCCCGATCCCGTGGGAATTTCCGGAAATCCCGTCTTACTGCACCCCAACCGTGCCCAAGGAACATACATGCTAAATTTCATCTTCTTACGACCAGTAGTTTCGGCTGTAGCGTGTCTGTCAGTCAGTCAGTAATGCAAGGATTTTATATATTAAGAAGATGATAAGTTAAATCGATTATATCAGTTTAGTAACATTTTATTTTTTAAACAAGAATGAGAATGATTTGACAGTGCATGACAGTTTATCACTATGAACTGTCAAATCATTCTCATTCTTGTTTCCGGAAAATTTCTTTGAGCACGCCGTATTTGCTTGTCGCGTGATTTGTAGAATTGAAGTCAATTTGGTAAAACCCTTGTGAATTGCCGCTATTTGATCTCCCCGGCATCGGTTTAGGAAGCCCTTGATAAATTAGTGATATATATTCAACACTCTCTTGCTCTTCCCTTGAAAGAAATTAGCACGTTGTCGTCTCGTAAAATATCGCCTTTTGAAAGCACGTGGTTAGACCGGCTTCGCGAATTGTTGTGTAAATACTTGTAACTGCCGCTTTTGACCACCACCGGCAAGGGTTGAAATAAAATTGTGAAATATTGAACATTTGCAAAAATTGTGTAAACTCGCACCTCGTGCAGCGTGTCCTGAAGACGCTGACGCCTTGGACTCTGGTAGCTGTAAAGATTTCACCACCATTTTGGCCAAATTAGTGAGTGTAATTTTATAGGTCTACTTAATCTTACGTAATTTCATCGCTGTGAATCTCAACAATAGATGTTTAGAGTTCTTGGCTTGACCTAGAGAAGTGGATGTAACCCAAGCTTCCACTGCCATCTGCAAACTTCTCCCACTATCTAGGCCAAGTTCTGAACCTCGTAAAAAGCAAACTAAAGAAACGGCTGTTCGAAATTCTTAATTTCAAATTACAAATACTCTCGGGAAATTCGACGATTAGCTGTAAGACGCAGTCAAATGAAGCATTATAACTTTGTTGCGGAGATTACGTCCCACATACATATAGCCCATATCCATCATTAGTTATCGTTGGGATTTTCAACATGCATAATAATAATTCTTAATTACGCTATAGAAACAGTCATCTTGCAAATGCCTTCCATAAAGGGGTAAATAAGGCTGCGTATTTAATACAGATGTGTGAAGCTAAGCGGTGTGCGAGGAATGATCTCTTGAAAAGAGCTAATAGAGCTAAATGTTTAAAAAGTTGTATGTACTGAAAAACGTACCAATTTCGGGGACGACAAAAAGTATAAATTTATAAATGTTTATACTAAAATGAAATCCCCGCCGCGTCCTGTCTGTATGAACGGTCTGAACCATGAACTAAAAACATACCGAACAAATTTTGTACGGTTTTTACTAATAGATAGTGTGTAGGAAGGTTTGGGTGTACTATTCATGCGGCTGGATTCGCTAGCAAAGTCTACTCTTAGGTATAAAATATGATTGTGTTTGTTGTACTTTATCTAAAAGTTAAGACGTTTTAGCAAAGCAGTGAAATATACGTGTGACGGAGAAGTGTGAAAAATATGTATTTTCATAATATATTTCTGGCACGAATAAAAGAGTGCACAGTTGATCAGATGCTCCACATACTTGTAGTGTTCATTTGCTTATCATTATAGATCCTTACCTTAGCACTGTATTGCTAAATTATAGCTCAGCGTAGGTTAATAATATAGGTGAACAATTTACTCAACTCTCGCTCAGCGGCGCTTAGCTCATCTTTGCTAATGTAGTCTTTAGCTTGTCGGATGGAGGCCGTTGAGATATGTATCTCTATTATAATGTTAGTTTCTAAGCTATATGTCAGAATTATACCCACATCTCGCTCCAGTGCTTACGTAATTATGACGTCACAAATGTTAATATTTTTGTGCAGAGGCGTAATAGTTACTGTTTTGGCAATAAGTGGATTCTCTTCAAGGCTATGTCCTCTCTGTATGAAAGGGTTATTATGATTCCCAATGGATGCACGCCAAATGTTTCTTTGCATTTGGAAAGTTTCGCTGGCATTCTAACGTTTTATATTTTATTCAAATTTTAAAATGAGCTGGGGTTCATAGGACATATAAAAAACGTTTTATATTTGAACGCAATGGTAGTTAGCCTAGTTTAGTATCAGAAATTTAACGCGTCGTAAAAACGTTAACTAACAAAATTAAGGTATAAATAAATACAATCAGCTCACAACGGCCGTCACCGTAGGGACAAAAGGACTGCGACGCGACTACTACATTTGTGCATTGTTCGAAACATCGGATTGCGAGTGAGATCGATATTTTAGTTAATTTACGCGATTCTGGGGTTCGAATCCACGGCGCGCACCGATGACTTTTTGGAATTATGTGCGTATTAAATTGTTAATTATCGCTTGCTAAACGGTAAAGGAAAACATCGTGAGGAACACTGCATGTCTGAGAGTTCTCCATAATGTTCTCGAAAGACAAGTAAAGTCTGCCAACCCGCACGTGGCCAGCGTGGTGGACTATGGCCTTACCCTTCTCATAATGAGAAGAGGCCCGTGCCCAGCAGTGGGACAGTATAAAAGGCTGATGATGATGATGATGACGCGATTCAGATTCATATATAAAATTGTCACTTTGACCTTTTTACCGTTCTTATGGCGTAGGGAATAAGTGTTAAAATCGCAATTGTATAGCTTGCATTGTTGCTGTGTACGCAAAGTTTATAATCTTTTTGTTTATAATATTTTCTCGAATTATATGCGAATTCAGCCAAGCTACACTTGACCAGCAAGACAGACTGTGACCTAACCCTTTTTTAGAATAAAAAACACTTGTTTAACAGCTGTAGATTTATTAAAGAAGGCAGATATTATTTTCGAGATATTTTCTCAAACGTTCTTTTCGTCCGTAAGACTGAGGTCATTGCATTTGCTAGACTCAGCGAAATTATTCAAAATATTGGCATAAATGTAAATTATATTGTGAAATGATTGTAATAATTCATAGTACATTTAAGTGGAATGTTCATTGAATTAGTTTCCATTAATTTTGCTTACAATTTCATATTCTCTATGACAAATGTACAAATGAGCTATGAAATTTCATAAAATATTTTAACCGCGATACCTATTTGTAGAAACGTAACTAAAGGTAAAATCTTTATATAATTAATATGTTACTTTGACTTTCTTAAGCATCATATTGTGAACTAAGTAAACAATAGATTTTCGGCTTTGAGTTTGATATATCTATATCAAACCACCATAATTTCATGGATATAATATTAAACTTTTTGCCTGGGTCGAAGCGACTACAAGTATGTAGTTAAATAACCTAAATAGAGAAAATTGATTGAATTTGTCGTGAATGTAGCTAGCTCTATAGTAATATATAATTTCATGGATATAATATTTAACTTTTTGCCTGGGTCGAGGCGACAACACACTATAAAGCTAGCTACATTCACGACGAATTCAATAAATTTTCTCAATTTAGGACTTAGACCCGTATAAAACATATTTTATAAAACTTCTATAGATATCGAACTTGCCTTCAATACTGCGTCAAAATTGCGAAAGGAAAACCAGCGCTGAAGCGCAATATTCCTGTCGTCACACAAAACGAAGCCCTTTAAGGTACTATTCGATATTTTATCAAATCTCCACCGAACTGGGTGGTAACCACCACCTTTTAGGTGGTGATATATCGGAGCCCTGCCCTATTGACGAAAAGTAATGGCATATTACAAAGATATTTTTCAGATAGTTGAACGTAAAGCTTCATTAAGGTTCGCAAGGACGTCTTGTATCCAATAGCTGTGATATATTTTTAACCGTGTTCCACTTTATGTAGAGTAAGTTACGTTTTAAAACCCCATATTGTATGCTGCAACGCTATGATCAATTTAATGCTGCTGCTTTGGCTAAGTTTAAGACCAGTTACTCGTAAAATTGTTCGGGATTACGGACATTTTAAAAAGCTTGCGAGATAGGGGGGGAGGATTCATATTAGAAATTTGAAGAAATACAGATTATTTTCCATTGGAATTTTATTTGCTACTGCATTTTGAGGATTGTATCTTATGTTCAAGAATAAAAAAATCACGTAGAAAGTACAACACACATAGTGTGAAGATCCTAATATTTCAACAAAACTGTTCTATTGTAACTTATGTTCATTGGTCCTTTTACACGGCGAATTCACCGTGATTTCTAAAGGCGCGCCGTGAGGATACGAACCCTACGAATATCTGCTAGCACTAAAAGGCGTATTTCCAACATTCTCATAATTCATGCTCTTTAACTTAAGTACATTTCTAAAAGGTAAGAATTATTCTCCGTTGAAATTTCTAAAGTAAATAAATAAAGTGGAATCCTGATTTATGTTTATGCAATTTTATTTTTAAATAGCTTACAGTAAATTGTTGCGTTATAAACTGAAACTGTTTTCTAACCTTATATCTACGAAAACGAATCTTTTTAATGTTCTAAATTGTAGTAAAAGCTAGGCAATAAATGTGATTTATGTTAGTATGTAGATAAGTAATTGACGAAAAAGATGTACGTATGTATTTTCCCACAGTTTAGCGCAATAGCCGTCTGCTCCATAGTTAGTCCAAGACTAAACGTATTGGATGCAATGGATATAACGCTAGGACGACCATCAAGATTTTATAGATGTATTAGTAAATGTTCCTTAATCCTGGCTAATATTATAAAGGCGCAATATTGCGCAAAGATTTTCAAATAGAGTTTCATAATGCTTCACACTTTCACTCAATTTTTCTCTTCATACTTTTATAGAAAGAAAACTATTTCGTTATTATCATAATTGATTTTTAAAAGAAGTAGAGGTTGAATTCGTCTAAGTTCTTATTGGAAAATGCCATTACATTTTCTCAAGAAAAACTTCGATATAAAATATAACAGCACGATAAAAATGCTGCGACAAACTGAATTTTAGCAAAGGTATATAAATAAATAGTGAATATATAATTTCTACATATATTAGTCACAAATAAACGTACTACATGGGATTACGGTTGTCAGATGGAGTTCACTCTGTGGAAAAGTAAATATTCTGTCAACTCTAGTTAGACCAAAAAGCGCCGGGGTTCGAGGCGAAAGTCTAGGATGCCATTATGATATCCCTAAGACAAAGATGATGATGTTTTGCTCTTGAAATACTTGAAATGTTTGAACAAAACTATGTTTTAAGGGTTCCGTAGTTAACTAGAAGGAACCCTTTTTTGAGCATCCTTTCAGTGCAGTTTGATGATTATACTTTAATAATAAAAATATAATAATAATAATAATTTTCGTTCCGCTTACCCCAACACTGACCGATGGTTTGGTCTATATAACAAACTCCTCCAATATGAACCCAGCATCAAAACGAAGTGTGAACACGAGTAAGTACCAAAAACCAGCTAACAAACGCCTTACATAACCATTCACCAATAAATCGAGCCACCTATTTTGCCTCCAACTTCCAATATAAGGTGTGAAACTCAAAGAAATCCGTACGAATATTTTACCAGACATAAAGATCGGTGATTTAAGAGCCGATTTTGTCTACGAATGTTGACGTTATATATGGGTCTTACTAGGACTTCGCAGGATTAGTCTAAGCTGGGTGTTGTTAAGTAGGTGTTCTATGTTAAGGTGAAATTAGAAGGCTGACGTAGAAAATGAAATCTAGAAAAATATCTGACACATAGCGCTTTACAGATTTGGAAGGTCGAAATTGATATGATAAACATAACATTGGAATTTAGAATGTTGAAATGGGTGTGGAGTTTCAGAGAAAGATCAGCATCATGCTGCGTCATGCTCGGTAGGTCGATGCCATGATGTTTAGATACAAGGTTCTCTAAGGTCAGCAGCTTAAATTTGGTAAAGTTCGTATAATAAAACACAATTTCCTCATCGCGTCTGTCTGTCACTGTTCCCCTTAAACTCAAAAATACCTAAATAGATTTGCATACGATTTTCAACCGTGCATGGAGTGTTTCACGAGGCAGTTTTAAATGTATTATTTATTACGCCCCGACATAACGTGCGGGTAGCAAAGCCGATGGCAGAAACTAGACCTGAATAATTTTTATGATTCTTTATAATTTCTTTGTTGAAAATTCTCACTTTATTATAAGTTTTTCGTACTCAATCTATCGACTATTAAATTTGTTACAACTAGTTTATCTTGACAGTTACCTACTGTATCAAAAGTCATGCTCAGAAAGCAGACATCGGTACAGCTGAACACATCACAGCCATATCACACATCACAGCTCAACTTCAAACGCCAATCTTTTCGCTTCCTTACGTATGCAGGCTCCAATTGTGTAGGCAAATTGTTATTTGTTTCGCTATCTCTCATCCTAGGAAGGTCTCATTTACTGTCTTTTATTTATTTTATATAGCTTTGGATTGAATACAGATTCGAGTGCTAATGCTGGGTACTGATTGTGTTACTTATCCTAAGAATATATGAGTCTAACTGAGACAAATGTGAATAGGGTCAACTCAGATCCCTGGATTTTATGGCAGCTAAGTACATATGTATTATTGAATTTTATTCTAGAGTAAATAGCCTTTTTCATATGTTTTCTAAGCTTGTGTTCTCAGTAAAACTTTTTTTTCTTCAAAAGACAGAGTTTATTTTCTTGTGTTACGGCATCGAGGAAAAAATTTGCACGTATCGAGGATTTATATTGATCAGTTGACAGTCTCTCAGTGTTGACGCTTACGGTGAGGCCTTAAGTTATTAAGCCCTTACCTTACATTGCCCTGAGTAAATGAATTGGGTGTAAAAAAAATGTTTAGAAACTAGCAGGTACAAAATAAGACTCAGATTCAGATATCGAAAATATCGTCGGCAGTCACCTTTATTACACTAGCTTCTACCCGGGGCTTCAGCCACGTTGGGTTTTGTGAGAAAAGGTAGTCTAGTGTTATGCCGATTTATAAGGCATATTGCTGCAATGTTTTATCAAAATCAGTAGAGTAGTTTTACGTAAAAAAGTACCTAACAGACATCGATTCGGACATGCATCTTCACAAACTTTGATGTAAATACTAGTAGTATATAAAATCGTAATATATTTACTAATTTGTTTGTCACCGACTCTTATGTCGTTACATAAAATCTGTTTAGTTTGGTTAATAGTTTTATTTTCTTCTACATATTTAAGAAGTAATTAGCACTGCATGCCTTAAAATTATACAGGGTGTAAAAAAACCCTTAACGAAAACTGAAATCCATATGGTACCAATCATTACGAACATTTTTTATCTTGGCACTATATCTGGGAAATTCCTGGTTCAGAAGATATTGAGGCTCAAAGTGACGACATTTTTTTCTTATTATTCCAAAATCGTGTTTTGAATGATATATTTAAACTTTCTTCCAAATAAACATAAACAAATCTTTCAATATTTCCCTAAAATAAACGGCTTAAAAGTTCCCTCAACGCCGTGTATGCGCTTCTATCAATCAGCTGGAGGGCATTACCCTCAGCCACGTGACCACGTGATCATAAACTGCCGCCGTTAGGGCGGTTTCAGATTAGAGTTTTATACGCGCGTATAAGCTCGTTTTTGGAAACGCATGTAGGCGTGTATAGGCGCGCCTTTTAGGCACACACGCAACTCGTAAGAACGCTTCTAAGCTCGTATAAGCTTGAGCCGCCAGAGTACATGTTGACACTGACTCGATGTCACTACCATATCAAGCGAACATTCCAAAATATGCCTGTTTACGCGAGTTCGGTTTTTTGAAGCTCGTAATGTAGCGCGCGTGCAAGCGCGTATGCTAAAACGACTGTATACACGCAGAAAAATACGCTAATCTGAAACCGCCCTTAGGTACCAGCCGACGTTCACACTGTAGGTAGATGCAGCCGGTATAGGCACGATGCATTTCGCGCGCTATACATTGCGGCTTATAAAATGTGCCTGTTATTTTAAGCCTAAAATAAAATTTCGTTTCCCAGATATAATTTTTGCTTAGTACGACTTGGTATGATGTCCTGAACGAGTAGACTCTTGCTTGGTGATGGGTCTTTTGACACCCTGTATTATTATAAGAAATTATTCAATTATTGTAAAAAGAGAACATATTTATGTTTACCAAAATTGTATTCCTTTAAAGATGGATTTCTTTTTCAAACTAAAATGAGAATACCACGGAAGAGAAAATACACTGGAAATGGTATGTAGGCGTGGCACGCGTGTCACAATTAAGCGTTGTAACGCTTAACTGGCCCCATTCACGTTCTTACATCGCGTCGAGTTGCTCGTTTCTCGACACATTCACATTTCTCTAGCTATGCCGTTTTGTGCCATTTTGGAGTGCAAAAAATGATAGTAGCAGAAAAAACCTTAAAAACGGAGGTGTTTCGTACCATCAGTAAGTACAATTTTCATTGTTTTCAATAAAAGTCTAAGGCCCACTTGCACAACGATTCTTAAATTGAATTTAGATGTATTTAACGAGAAAAAAAATACTAAACACCACTAGCGTCTTGCACAACGAAAAATTTGTCGAGTAATATGATTTAAGAACTGTCAAAATTAATCACCGAAAATCGGCTATTTAGTGGCTAATTTCATTTAAGAACTGTCACACTGATGCTGGCATCTTGTCATTAGCGACGAAAATTATCAATAATTATATAACTGGACCGGACGACGCAGCAGGGGGAGGCCTATGTCCAGCAGTGGACGTCCCTAGGGTGACATGATGATGATGATGATGATATAACTGATAACAATGTACCTACCTACTTGTGTTATTGTTAACCCTAGAATTCTACACTATTTGGCGCACATGTTATTCCTACACTTTGGTGCTGGAACACCCCATACTAAAATGACAGTAATCCTTAAAATAAAAAAAAAACAATTCATGAAAATACGTTTTACTAAACAGAATCGGTAACTTGAGATCACAAATCAGCCTTCACAAGTTAAATGTAGTTTGAGCAATAGCGCTTGTAGGATTTGGTCCTTTTTTGAGGATCACTGCAATGGACTAAGTTGGCATCCGGTGACGGTCCTCCAAATGTTCATGTATAAGTTCCAAACCTAATTTCAAAACTGTCTGCTGAAACTTTATATTTGGCTTATTATTTGATCTTGAACACTTGTAAAGGACCCAGGAATTACAACTGGTCCCAACTTCTATTTCTTCCTCGCCAGATTTGTGGTCTATAATAGAGCATATTTCTTCGTAATTCAAACCTCTGACAGCCATCCGAAACAAAATAAATAAACTTCATTGAATTTTACCTTCATAATATCTAACAATATCTGTATTTGACGACCGGTTGGCGCAGCGGGAGTGTAAGCGACTGCTACGCCGAAGGTCGCGGGTTCGATTCCTGCTCAAGTCAAACATTTTTGTGCATAAACATGGACGTTTGTCTTGGTCTGGGTGTTTCTATGTATAATATGTATGTATTTATAAAAAAAAATATATATGTATGTTTATCCATTATCTAGTACCCATAACACAAGCTCTGCTTAGCTTGGGACTAGATGGTGATGTGTGTATGTGGTAGAATATTATTATTATTATATTATTATTATATAAGACTATTGTTTTAATAAATAATCAAATTTAATAACTTATTACATATAAATGCATCAATCGTAATAAATAAATAATCTTACGATTTTACTACACTGGGGTACTGGCGTAACCCACAGCACTTATACAGGCGACCACACAACGCGGTCCCTCGTCACGCTATTGACGTAACGCGAGCGGTTGACACCAAACTAAAATACTCCGACGCGCGAATTCGTGGATATTAAGGAAATTGAGATATTAAGAAAACAAATCGGTGTGGGGTACACCTGCACCCCATGTAGGGTTCTAGGGTTAAAGTCAAAAGTTTCTAGTTATTATTTGTCAATTGTCACTTCGTTGCTAGGCGACGACAATGCGTTTTGTTTTATGCTCAAAGTATATTATAGTCTAAGGTTTTATGCGAAACCATACGCATAACATCGTTAAAATCGTAACAAAAAGGCTTCGTGCCATGAAACAAAACGTAGAAACTACTTTACCGACCTCATAAAATGTTTAACTAAATCTAAGCGTTGTTGTCGTTGTGCAAGAGGACGCTAAATACTTTTAACTTAAATTATTTTATGCTGTTAATTCTGTTCAACGAATTTAAATTAAGGAGTGACTTAAATCAAACGTTACGCAAGTGGGCCTTAATTTGTTTCAGTTAACTAATATTTAATAGAACGATTAGTAAAAATGAATCATATACAACGAAGATAAAGTTTATTTTCGATTGATTCTATTCAATAGAACATTCTCGAAAATTCCGCGCTACTCATTTAGTGATGTAGCCAAGTCGCATATTAAATTTATCGATTGATATCGAACACGGAAATAAATAATTTACGAAATGTTTATTTTAATTAATTGTTTATTTGGGTGGGTGTTTCTATGTATAATATTATATTTATGTAGGTACGTATAAAATATAGTATAATAATATATGTATGTTTATCCATTGTCTAGTACCCATAGTACATATATATTCTGCTTAGATGGTGTTGTGTGTATGTAGTAGCATATGTTATTATTATATATTATTATTTAGTATTACATTACAATCCAAGTATAAGGTCGGCTTTATTCATTCTCGTAATATATTTTAAGAGGTGTATTAGATTGAATCTAATAGATACTTTGTTGCAAAAATATTATCAATGTTTCGAATAGCAACGTAATTAATATAATTTATCAATTTAGTCAAGATCACTTAGCTAACAATACCCCAACTGCCAGACAACTTACATCTGCCTATAAAAAATATTAATCCATGTGCAATTAAAAATACTAAGAGGCAACTGTATTGCGTTAGAAGAAATATCAATATTAATCTGTTCATCAGCTGTTGAAAGGATAAATAGAAGTAGTATATTTCAAAATTTGTCACAATACGAAGTAATGGAGGGCAATTCAGAAATTGAGGAACTAGGAGGGCACTTTTTTGGTTTTAGTAATCAAGCAATAGGCCATATTGCTGGTAACATTGCCCGAATATTAATAAAAAAAATAACTGTGATGTCTGTGCTGATGCATTAGTGACACATTATTTTCAACCGTCCACAAATTCATTATTGCAAAAGTTCAAGGTGGTTTGTTGTATCCTTCGCCAAATGTCGTAAAAATATGCCAAACTGCGGAAACATTTAAAAAAACGTTGGCATAATAGTTTTTCGTAAAGAAGTGGCGATAACACAAATAATGCGACAGTACATAGGAACCCTTTTATTTAACGACATTGCCTCCCATCAAATTATCGAATTTCCTACGGCCAATCACGTTACCGATTTGATGAAGGCAATAGTTGAAAAGTTGTAACTGTTCGCATACACCATTTATTAAAATTAAAAATAAGACTTTCCAGACGCCAATTCCTTAACAAATATATTTTTTAATATTTATTGCACTTTTATTTAATTTTATAACTACTTGTCTGTCGGTCTTTGTCTTTATGATTGTTTAAAATGTACAACTGTTTGTGTGCCAAATAATAAACATACTTCCGACAAGTCTTATTTTTTGCACATTATATTGAACAAAATATCGCATCATCTATCGATATCGATAAAGTATTCCAATGTGCTACGTGGTACGGCCCTAACCGAGTAGAAGCAGAAACCGACCGATCACGCAAATGTCAACCATATGCCTTATGCAATTAAGATTATAATTGCTACAACTCAGAATACCGCCATCTATGGTTGAGTAGCGGAATTGACTCGTAAATCGAATCTAGTATGACATGAGTATGACTATAGATCGTAAATACGTTCTACCGCTAAAGCAAAATAAATCTTATTTGTAGGTAATCAGGGTTTAATTCCAAATCTGTGAAGTAGGCTAGTTTTGAATAAATTTAAACTACGAATCAAACGCATTGTTTCTTTGTAGTGCAATATATGATTATCGGTTTAGTTGTGTGAGTTTGGCGACAGCGGTTCCTACAGTAATTTGGGTGCATACCATTTCTATTGTTTTTTATGTTCTGAGGAGAATACCATTAAATTATCTTCATTCCAACAATAAATTAATCATTTTAATCTTTTCACTAACAAAGACGTTATGCGCGAACAATAAACATCAATCGAAATAAGAACCTCCTTGGTTTTTTACCATGAAAATAATTATAATGCTGCGGGATGTTTTAAAAAATAAACGATAATGTCCAGATTCGAAAATTAAAAAAGAGCAGACACCTTAAGCAGGTTTACTTAAAAAAAGCAACAACGTTATCTTACAAATTACTCCAAGCAATGTGGCTCGGTAAGATTGCGCGGCAAAATTTGCATGTTACGAACGAAGATGCAGAGTGTTTGTCATCGCGAGATGCCGCACTTACGTACGTGACCTACTAAATTCAGTCGGGTTACTTTGCACAATCGCCTAATAACATCTATCGTTATTACTATGCAAGTCATTTATATAGAGAAGTATGTAATGGAATCTAAGGTAACTAATTTAACCATCTTCCAAGGGTAGTAGCGTAATGAAAATTGGCAGCTGTATGTAGTTTTGATGACAATACATTAATTTGATGATAATTCAATAATATGGTACTGTCAAACTGATCTGATGATGGAGCCGGAAGATCTGAACTGGAACTCGAAACGTATGTAACTAACTGTGTAATGGAATCTAAGGTAACTAATTTAACCATCTGCCAAAGGTCATAGCGTAATGAAAATTCGTAGTTGTATGCAGTTTTGATGACAATACAATAATATGGTAGTCTTTCCTGTTTATAGTTTACACTTCAACCCAGAAATAGAGAGAACTTGAACGATCCATAATTTATTTTTTTGTTTTTATGTGCATTTATAAAAGTGTGTTTTTCTAGTGTTTTTTAAACTATTAATTTATTTCTTCATATATCTCTGATTTTTTGCAGTAGTCGCATTAAATATTTTTAATAATTAGCTGCTCGTTACGGCAGCGATAGCCTATTAGAGATATCAACATATCGTCATGCCGGTGTTTCTGTCAGTCACACTGACTTTTCCGATTTGGTAATAATAGGCTTGTGTCCACTAAGCAAAAATCGGTTTGATTGTAGTATCTATAGATTCATTATGATTTTAAGATGTCAATAAACATTATTATTTATTATAAAAAGGTAAGATTAATGTTATTTTTAGGATTCTAAAACTAAAAATAATGTATTTATTCTTGAGACAGTGAACAACAATCAGAGATCATTACGTCAAACAGTACGTCCGCCATTCATGTTGTTGACGTTTTAGTAGTAAATACAACTAAAACGTCAAACTTTCTACCTGTCAAATCGAATATAACAAAATAAAAGTGGGTACATCAGACCAGACTTCATTCACGGTTTGTTCTGTTTTGGACTTTGTGATATCACTCAACCGCCATGATGATTTACAGTGTTTTCGTGTCAAATTCAAAAAGTTTTTATAAAAACCATAATTAGTAATGTTGCTGATCGATTTTTGAAGAAAAATCGCCTACTTAAAATAAATGTATAAATGTTAAAAATATTTCGTTATCAAAGACCAAAAAGTATAAAATAAATTAATAGTTTAAAAAACACTAGAAAACACGCTTTTATAAATGCACGTAAAAATAAAAAATAAATTATGGATCGTTGAAGTTGTCTCTATTTCCTGGCTGAAGTGTAAACTATGAGCTTTTAATTATAATATTTGATTGTAAAAGCGTGGAGCGCTGGAACAGGAAAGACTTTATAGTTAACAAATACTAATACTACCTTCTTGGCGGAAGCTGCATGCGCCAATCTGTGGAACCTACTTCCCGTAACATCTGTTCACTTGATTTTTGAACAAGTTGATCAAGAACGTCTTTCCTGTTCCAGCGCCCCACGCTTTTACAATCAAATATTATAATTAAAAGCACATAATTTATGCTTCAGCCAAGAAATAGAGACAACTTCAACGATCCATAATTTATTTTTAATTTTTTTAAGAATGATGTTTTTTAAACTATTAATTTATATAAGATATCATTCGCTGTCGTATTTTTTTTGCTTAGGTATAAAAATCTACTGCTGGATATAGGCCTGTCTATGGACGAATCTAGGCTGACATGATGATGATAAAATCAAAAGATTTTTAGGATATAAAAATCTTTCTTGCCCTGACGTTTCGGGCGTCTTACATGGTCACGAGAACACTGTTGTGTTGAACATTGTAGGTAAAATACAAAAGAAAACTACATCCCCTTAGAATAGAAATTTCATCGAAATATTGATTAAAATTGGTATGAAGTTAATTTGTGATAAGGCTATCAAATGGCTATATACAGGGTGTAAAAGACCCTTAACGAAAACTGAAACCCCATATAGTACCAAATATTACGATAATTTTTTACTTCGGCACCATACCTGGGAAATTACTGGTTCAGGAGATATTGAGGCTCAAAGTCACGAATTTGTTTTCGAATTATTCCAAAATTGTGTTTAGAATGATAAATGTACACTTTCTGCCAAATAAACATAAGTAAAATTTTCAATATTGCCCTAAAGTAAACGGCTTTAAAGTTCGCGTAGTGTATGCGTACCATCAATCAGCTGCGAGGTCATTCCCCTCGGCCGCGCGACCACGTGATCATAAACTGCCACCACCGCGGCGCACGGTGTAGATAGATACGGCCGGCGTAGGTACGATGTCTGCAAACGCGCGCTATACATTGCCGGTAATAAAAGTTGTAAATTGTTTTAAGCTTAAAAATGTTTTTTGTTTCCCCGGTATTATTTTCACGTAGTATGACTTGGCATGATGTGCAAAACGAGTAGACTTCGGCTTGGTGATGGTTCTTATGACACCCTGTATATAACGGGCTTAACGTAATGGAAAACGTTTGCACTCGCTCACTTATTTTCCTTTAATTTTTCAATCAGAGTGAACTTTGCGTACTTTTTGAGAGGATAGATGGCGCTGGCTGTCACGTAAACATCGAGCTCCCGTAGATTATTATTTTAAAATTAGTTAATTTCCGAATTTCAAAGTGTTTTTAGTAGTAAAATATATATAATACGACAAATATTGCTATAAATTGTTATCTACAAAAATAAATACCGCGTCTTCAAGATAAGTGACGTCAAATGAATTCAGACATAACAACTACTCACCAGTGTTTATCTTTGTGGAGAGCAAGTGAAACAATATTTAAGTGATATTTCAAGGACAGGACACCAACAACAAAGAGGTACCAGATCCAATACTCATACTAATTACATTTTTTATGAAAAGTGAAAAAAAAACGTCAAATAATTGTTTAAATATTGACATTTAACACCGACATCTAGCGTCCAGTAGCAATAGCACGAAGAAAATCACATAGACTATCAATAACTGATTTGTCAACTTAGTTCAAACACCTACCGCTAGAGGCATTAGTAACAGTTTCACATTAAACGACAGAAATATGGATCTTCAAAATATTACGCTGCGAAAACACAATAAAAAAATATTAAACACATCACTGAAATCTTCATCTACATCTACCTCAATTGAATCACTATCTTCCTTTCACTCCACGTCACACTCAAAAAGAAGTCTGCCAGATCTATCATCCAGATTTTTAGACGAGGAGGAGTGTGAACGCCTTAGGAAACTTAATATGAAGCTACAAGAGGAACTCGACATAGCACACACTGAGATAGAAAACCTTCTTACAGAAAACAGTACACTCAAACAACAAACTCTGCAGCAAAATCGACAAATTGCACAACTAAAACAGATATGTACGCAATCTCCACATACTCCTAAATTATCAAGCACCACAATTAAACGTAAAGAAAACAAACAACATAATAAACCACAAAAAGTAACACATAACACAAGCTGTCAAGACCTACAACTGAATTACGAAGACGGCTCACAAGATGGCGCTAGTTGTACATTAAAAACAGACTTCATAAAAAACATATTGTACAATAGGGAGCTTAACCGAGGAACAGAACCACAATCAATTCAAATTATGAACACTTCATCCTTAGTACCACGATCACCACAAGATACACCAGCACTTCACTGCGAAACCATAAAACCTACCAGAAAGTTCTCAAACGTAGAAGATAAACTGGTTAACAAAATTATCATACTTGGAGATCAACAAGCTCGAGGTCTATCGACAACTATGATTAAATCAAGATTAAATAGATGGAACGATAGCTATAACATCACCTCATTCATTAAGCCAAACGCAACAAGCGCACAAATCCTGCGCAGTTGTAACGAAGAATTTTTAAAATCGCTGAATCCGAATGATATTATTATACTGGTATTAGGGTGCAATGACAAAAATCCGTTTAATTTTATATCGGAACTATGCATTACACTTCACAAACTACGGCATCAAACTATCTATGTAACAAATATACAAAAAAATGCATATCTGAATGAAAAGATGCTTAATTACAACTTAGAACTACTATTTAAAAATTATAAAAATTGTAAATACCTTAAAATACACAACATTATGTATGAAATAAACAATAATCTTGATTTCCCGAGAAGTTATCATCAAAAATACCTTCTCAGTTTATGTTTCCGCTTGAATATTGAAATTTACTACAAAAACTACCACAACACATTAATAACACAACACCAAAATAACAAAACGAGCCCAGTTCATACACAACAAATGAACACAAACACCATCAAAGAATATATAAAAACTAAATCGACACAGACAAAAATTACATCCTATTTTGGAAAATATAACAAAATAAACAAAATAGGAGACGCAAGGAAAACAATACCAGGGACAATATTTTTTCGTTAATCAGGCCAAACAAGTAAAAATAACATTAGTTCACCAAAACATTGCTGGAATACTTAACAAACAAGAATTAATTGAAGTAGCAATATCTGACTTGCAAAAAACATTAGGTTCGATTGATATTATATGTCTCACGGAAACTTTTATAAAACAAGGCGCTGAGCCAAATGTCAATATAAAAAATACAGATTAGCTTCCTCTTTTTCTAGAACTAACCAGCGTAGAGGAGGTTCATGCATCTTAATTAAAAATAACTTACAATATATAGAAATTAACAATCTATTTCCATCAGTATCTCTACATTTCGAATGTTGCGCTATTGAAATACCAAAATATAGTCTTATAGTAGTATGTATTTATAGAACTCCAACGTCAAGCGAAAGAATTTTCCTAACCAATTTAGAACTTCTATCAAATAAACTTTCCAAGAAAAAGAATAAGAATATCATTTTATGCGGTGACTGGAACATTGACATTCTTAAAACAAATAAGGTATCGAATGACCTGAAATCTATTTTAAAAAACAATAACCTAAAAAATTACATATACACACCGACACGCAAAAAATTATGCCTAGACCTAATAGTTTGTAATATGCATAATGCGATGCCAGCCCAGCATTACTTAGCACTGTCAGATCATGAATTGGCACAGTCAATTACATTTAATATTGAAATTAATCAAAAAGTTAAAGATAACCCACCGTTTTCGTTCATATATATCAGGGATATAAGTAAAGAAAATGTTCATAAATTCAAAGACTGCATTTGCAACTTATCTTTCTCTGAAGTCTTTGATTATAAGACAACAAATGACGCATTCAAAAGCCTACACGACACACTCACCCTCTTTTATAATCTATGCTTTCCCATAAAAAAAAAAAAAAAAAAAAAAAAAAAAAAAAAAAAAAAAAAAATTTAATTATCGCTCGCTTAATAATGTGCCCGGTAGATGGCAATAGGCTCGCCCCCTATTACATTGGGACCGAAACATATCTGGCGAAGTGTGGGTGTGTAATACACCTCTGCCTACCCCTTCGGGGATAAAAGGCGTGAAGATATGTTATGTTATGTTATGCTTTCCCATAATTAGAATCAAACATACGTTTAAACACGTAAAAAATAGAGGCTTAACGAAAAGTATAAAACGTTGCTGCATTAAGAAAAGAATATTATATCTTAAGTATCATAAAAGTAAACACAATAAAAAAGAATATTACGTATACAGTAAAATACTAAAAAAATGTATCTACAAAGCTCAACAAATTAATAACTTACAGCACATTAATAATTCAAAAAATACCAACAAAGCGGCATGGCAAATAATTAACGAAAATACCAAAAACACGACATATAATACTGAAATTAACACTATTACCGTTGACAATATGACCTATGATAATCCTAAAGACATATGCGAATTATTTAACAATTTCTATATATCCTTAACCGACACTAAAAATACTAAAAAAACTAACACTGACATTAAGCCTATTACAATAAATCCTAAAAGTATATATCTAACACCAGTTGACCCAATTGACATATATAGAATCATCAAAAATCTGAAAAATACCAACTCAACAGGATATGACGAACTAGGTACTAAAGTAATTAAAATTTGTGGAACAGTTTTAACTAGCCCATTAACTCACATAATTAATATGTCTCTGTCAGAGGGCGTATTCCCTGAACGCCTTAAATTATCAATAGTTAAACCTCTTCATAAAAAAGGTAATAAAACCGACATGAATAACTATCGCCCTATTACCCTTATTCCAATATTGTCCAAAATTTTTGAAAGAGTCATGTATAATAAAATAGAACTTTTTTTAACTTCATGTGACATACTAAAAAGCGAACAATTTGGATTCAGAAAAAACAGCTCAACCACCTTAGCATGCTTTTCTTTAATAAAACAAATAACTGAGAGCCTAAACACCAAAGCTAAGATAGCCTGCAACTTTGTAGACATGACCAAGGCTTTCGACTTTGTATGTCACGAAACTTTATTATCCAAACTCATATCTTATGGTATACGTGGGATCGCTAATGACTGGATCAGGAGCTACCACAACAAAAGGTCTCAATGTGTGGAAATAAGAAAAACCTGTCAGTTCGAACAAAAAATATTTAGGTCTAGTTACAAACAAATTAGCTATGGAAGTCCACAAGGAAGTATTCTATCCCCACTACTCTTCCTAATATATATAAATGACCTCCCAGACTCTGTAAACAAAGATTGTATTCTCTTTGCTGATGACACCACATTAATCGTCAAAAGTGACAATAGTAACAATCTTAAAAGGGAAATTTGCAAAGCTCTTGACGACACCACCACCTGGTTAGAATATAATAATCTTAAAATAAACATGACTAAGACAAAAATAGTACAATTCCAGACGCATAATACTAACACAACTAACATAGACATTTACCACAACAATTATCACCTAACCGACTCAAACGATTGTGTATTTCTAGGTATAACTGTAGATAAGTACTGTAATTGGAAGGCCCACATAGACAACATCCTTAATAAAATAGATTGCTTTGTATTTGTATTAACAAGAATTAGACAAACAGTAAATCTAGATTGTGCTAAAGCAACTTATCATGCTTATGTATCTTCCGTTCTCAGATACGGTATAATACTCTGGGGCAACTCTGTAGACAGCAATAAAGTTTTTATAGCACAAAAAAATGTATACGAGCTATGTGTGGAGCCCACTTCTTAGATAGCTGTAAACCACTTTTTCAAAAATATAATATACTCCCATTACCCTGTTTATATATATACGACATCTGTATATTCGTAAAAAAACACCCCGAACTGTTTGAAAGATTTGGTGATTCGAAAAATAGTAGAACTAGACATAAAAATAAGCTACGCCTACCACAGATTAAATTAGAGGTCCTTAAGAAAAATGTTTATTGTATGTCCATTATAATTTTTAATAAGTTACCAGAAAATGTTAGTACCTTACCATTAAAGTTATTTAGAAAAACCTTACATAAAATTCTTGCAAACAAAAATTATTATTGTATAAAAGATTACCTAGAAGATAAGAATATAAGTATATAATGTTAATACCCAACTAACACCAGCTTAAGAAGCTGTATTTGTACGCCATTCTTGGCAGAATATGCAGAAAATCATTGTCATGACACCATTGTAACTACCATATTCTTGCAAATAAATGATTATTGATTGATTGATTGATTGATTACGTTGAAAATGAATACTAAATATAAATTGATTGGTTGACGCTGTTAGTTGTTGGAATATTTTGTGATGTAAGTGTAATAGTTTGCAGCTATGGGTCCAAACGTTGTCTATATGTGGGAGTGTTGGCGACTGCACGGTTGACGTAGTGGTTTAAGCGACCGCCTTGCCGCTAGACACTGTGCCAAATGTTGTGGGTTCGATCCCCACAAGAGACTATACCTTCTGTGATCCATCAATTGTTGTTTCGAGTCTGGGTGTTCATTGTTGGTTTATGATATCATTGTATGGTTTGAAAAGTTTTCCGCGACACAGGATTTATTCGTAGTGCTGAAGTTGGCTACTTTAATAAAAATAACGAAGTGCACTGTTAAATTGTCAATTGGACTTGAGAAACGTTTTTGCTGGAAAGGCTGTAGTGGAAAGGTAAAGACTGTTTGTTTTAGAGGCGGACGTTTACTTGAAATAATTTGAAACTATTTTTAATATCTAAGCGTTAAATTATCTCTTCTGTTTGATAGATAAAGTCTTACGTTGTCTGCGGTCTACACTTCATAATTCTTCAGGATGAATGCTCTAAGTTTAAGAATGATGTCTTGGCTATGAATTCAGACAAACTTGTGCCATTGCCATAATTTGTAAGAGATAAAATTTGGCGCAAACTAACTTTAGTATTATTAGACAAGTTTGCTCGTAAAGCTAGGAAGATTTTAAAGTATTAAAATACTATCTACCGTAATTATTGTGATCAAGAAATATGAGATCGATGCAAGCTTTGTATTGCTATACTTAATATTGTAATTTGGACCTCCTATCGTCGAGCTTTTTATTACCGAGACTCGAAATTTCTCTGATGAGCGATTACTTGCTTTTTATGATCATTTCGAGAAAGCACGGCTACAAGCCGTGGAGTGCATCATGCAGCTTGAAGTCAGGTTCAGCATTTACAGCAGAGAACTTCTCTGTTTAGAATCTCCATAAAAAGTAAATTTATAAAAGTATACTGATATTATGAATGATCCGTGAATACACCTTTATGCCATTGTTTCACTCGTTGTGGGTACAGTGGTATAAATCTACTTCACCATTATTATCCTATCATTGGCTCAGCTGCGTCAAGGATCCTTCGCCTCTGAGCTCAATTTGCACTTTTCACGATCTCCTGCAGTCAGACGATTGGCAAGCATTTTCTTTAACGGCATTAGCTACGTAGTTGTGTATTGAATTAAACAGTACCTGGATAAACTAGCTTTGCTCGGTGTTTTGTGTTTTGGTAAATCGTGTTTTATAAAACGGAACTCTAGCTAGATCGGATAATCCTCCGAAACACCTGCGTACTAAAGTTCATGAATATCGTTGGAATCGTTTCCGAGATTCAGATTATATAAGTATAATATACAAGGTGATAGCCTAGTGGTGTACGTAACAGATTGCCGAGACAATGGTGTTGGGTTCGATCCCCAGGTACCCCGGGCCCACACTTCAGACTTTCCAAGTTGTGTGTGTATTAAAGAAAATTAATTATCGCTCGCTTAATAATGTGCCCGGTACATGGCAACAGGCTAGCTCTCTATTACATTGGGACCTAAACATAACTGGCGAAATGTGAGTGTGTAATACACCTCTGCCTACCCCTTCGGGGATGTAAGGCGTCAGGTTATATTATGTTATGTTTTTATACAAAGCTCGTTTAAAGATTAAGATCTTTGCTCATACATAGTCGTGGTTCCATGTATACGTGGTTCCGTATGTTGACCAAAGCTTTAGACAGAAACCAATTTTCTTGTGTCTTTCTTGGCATTTTTATTTTAAGATATCATAGCACATATTTTATTAAAGCAATCATATTACATGCCGAATGAAAGTAATTTTAGCTTCCTCTTTTATTGTGACTTGAATATTTCAGGGAAATAGCGCATGTATGGAGTCTTCCGAATGAAGCGTTCCGGTAAAGCCAAACATCGACCGCGCGTATGCCTCGACCGACGCGTTCATCGTAGACTCACGCCTGTTTCCCGCAGGGGTAGGCAGAGACTACGGAACGCCATTTGCTACGATCCTGACATGCCTCTCTTGCTTCATTCACTCCCACCAACTTTCTCGATGATACTGGTCTAAAGGAAATAAAAAATCTCTCTAAAAGACTTCAGTCTCTCTTTAGAAATGCTTAAATTTTGTCATATCAGAGGGCCTAGGAATTGGCATACGCCTTTTATATCACGTGGTCGACGACGATATGTCGACGTGGTCGTGGTCGAAATAGTTATGGCAAGCAAAGCGATATCAGAACTTATGAGCGAATGTCACTTATCCAAACCCTCTTATTATTATCATCATCTTCAGCCCTGCAAATGTCCAAAGTGTTCCGCTGACGGTTACAGGGCGTTTCTACCTGTGAGAAGGTTAAGACCTTAGTCCACCACGCTGGCCAAGTGCGGGTTGGTAGACTTCACGTATATTTCGAGAATTCTCAGACAGGCAGGTTCCCTCATTTTTTTTTTTTCACCGTTTAGCAATTGATTATCAACAATTTAACACGCCCATAACTTCGAAAAGTCTTTGGTGCGCGTCAGTGAACCTGAGACCCTCTGCGTAGCTGTCTGTTGGTTTCTCTAGTAGGCAATCGCTGAGTTCTGCCTGGTTAGTCCGAAACGAAACAAAGACGAAAGTTTTGGATGCAACCGGAATAAAGCTAGAATGATGAATACACATCCGACTATCTCTCAGAGTTGTGCAGGTATGAATCTGCTATATAATACATTGGGCTAAAACAAACGATAGATTACTAGGTCAGAGGTCGTTGAGAGGTCGTCAGACGCGGAGCTTAGGGCTGCGTAGCTGCTGAAAATCAGGGAGTATGCAGTGGGAGTTATGGCGTGTTAAGATTGCCGATCAATCCTTCTACTATTATAATTTCGAAAGTTAATGCTAATCTTTGATGCAAAAAACTACTGAACGCGTTTTGACGCATTCTTGCAGTGATATAGCTTTTACATTAGAAAAGCACATAGGATAACCTTTACGACAATGACTAATACGTACGCAGGCCAAGGCGTGTTCAGAAGCTAGACTAAAATAATAATGAACTTTAAGATTCCTTGTGTCCAAATAATTAACTTAGTTAAAGTCAAGCGATTAATTTGTTGTTTTATATATCATCATCATCAGCCTACAAGAGTCCACTGCTGGATATAGGCCTCTCCAATGGAACGCCACTGAGCCCGTTTTTCGGCTATTCGTGTCCAGCCACTGCCAGCCACTTTGCGTATATCGTCACTCCAACTAGCCGGAGGGCGTCCTACACTACATTTGCCAAGGCGCGGCCTCCACTCTGTTCTCTCAGTTTTTATATATACTTACTATATACTTGTAATATATATACTTGTATGTACTTTTGGTGTTATTGCGCTATTTAGCGCCTCGATGATAACATTACGTTGTAAGCTTTATTTCTTTTAAGAGAAACTTGCAACCACTTCTCTTTCCTCCGGTGACATAAAGTATGTTGCTTGCGAAAGTCGTGATATCTTGGGCTTTTTCTCTGAACGACTTGTTCCTTTTTTAAAGAAATATATCAATAGCAGAACTTTCTAGAAATGACAAGATACATGACAACAGCTTTGACTTCTATCGAGTAGGACTGCAATCATTGCCGATGTATTGGTGATCGCTACACCTATGCTCGCCTCATCAGAGACGCATAATATTCGTGAGTATATACTTTAACTCTCAGTCGTAATAGGACAATATCATTATTCTTACTAAAATATTTCATACATTTAATAAAGACAGATATCGCGCAGCTTTGCATAACCGTGTCTAGAACATCGCTGACAAGGTAAATTCTCATTCCTCACCAAATAAGAATCCTCACGAATAAGACAGATAGGAATCATAAAATATTTCCGTGAAAAAAAAAAAACCCGCGTCAGTTCTCGCTGGGAAATATTACCTTAGTACAATTTCTACCTTTGAATTGTAGCTTTATTTCTAACTTCAATCTTACTTGTATTATAAACGCGAACGTTTGTGAGGATGGATGGAAGGATGTATGTTATTCTTTCACGTAAAAACTACTGAAAATATTTTGATGAAACTTAGTAATCAGAGCATATACCTAAATCAGAATGGGGCTTGGCTATCTGTTGTCCTAATAAGATACCCCTACGGTGACGAGACCGTGTGTTAATTACGACTTCGAAAGTCTTGGATGCAAGTGTGATAACGAATGAGGCAGTAAATGTAAATGTAGAAGCATTAAGTAATTTACTGAAAAAAAATGACGTTCATAAGCGTCACCTTTTGACCTATATGAATAAATGATTTTGACTTTGTCTTTGACTTTGACTAACGTTAGGACGACAATGATTGGAATGGTAGAAATCAGCATCAACCTGTTTCACGTATAGGCAATGGGACCAATGGAAAGACTCAATAAATGAAATGCAATCGTTCCTTAAATACGGAGGATAATGGACACAGCGGTAGTTTAAGCAAGCGATCATGCTGTGTCGGTTCGATTCGTGGGTGGAACAAAAGTGATGTACAGTTTTTCAAATGAAAATTATTTTCATCCAAGAGGGCGCCGTGTCCTACAGCCCTTATGCCTCGAAAAACATATCAAGCCGTTGGGCCTGTAATCATCCTGTATCGAATCTATTAAGTAATAGATTCTAGTTTATAGTCGTCCATAAAATGTGTATAGCATGTTTTAAAACTGTTTTATAAAACTCATTTTTATGTATAAAAGAAAACAATGCAAGGAGCTTACATAACTATGTTGGTACACATGTGAGATTGCAAGTTTTACAGGATTTGCTACACTGCAACAGACATTCATTCTTGAAAGGACTAAGGAATTCTTTACAGAGAAACGTTTGAATTGCAGCAACGTTTTGGAATTCTGTTTGTTTAAGAGAAAATAAATTATACAAAGCATGTGTAATACTGCCTTATTTTATTTTATTACGTTTGTAAAAGTGAGTATGTTTGTTAATAAAATATCTGAAAGAACATACATAAGAAAGTAGTATTTATGTGATTACGTGGCAATTAATTCAGAGATTTAAATCGTTTTATGTGCCCATAACACACGAAAGATATTGTTATTCTTGGGAAGAGTGAGCTCACTCTTTCGATAGTAGTAACTTGCGTCCCGAGCCCTGCGCGCGCATTGTCAGATTGACTTAGAACGTGGACAGTTTATGGAAGCGCAGGGCGCATCTAATGATTTAAATATTAGGTTTTAATATCCTTACGTAATACAGTTGGCTTGGCAGGCAGCGATAGCCTTGTGGAGATACCAACAGACTGCCATGCAGAGGGTATCGGGTTCGAATCCACGGCACGCACCAATGACTTTTCGGAGATATGTGCGTATTTAAGTATTTAAGAGTAAATTGTCGCCTGCCCCTTGCCTAGGAGAGCACGTTAAGCGGTCGGGCCCGGCTGTCATGAACATCTATGTCAGTCATTATAGGGAGTCAGCACTTATGATTAAACTTATACTAGTCTAAACCACGGAATATAGCTATCCCTTTGGGTTGCGGAGGTCAGACAGGCAGTCGCTCCGTGGAAAAGCTAATATTCAGTCAAATTCGGTTAGACTAGAAAGCGGACCCCGGGTTCTAACTGGGATAACGCTAGGAGGATTATTATGATTTTACGTAGTTGGCGTAGTAGTTAAAGCACCCGCCTCAACGCTTGACTCTGCGCCCAGTGTTGTGGGTCCGATCCTCATACGAGACAACACCTTGTGTGATTCGAGTCTGGGTGTCCATTGTGTCCGTTAGTTGTATGTTTGTAAAGTCACACGCAACACAGGATTTAGTGCTAAAAAGAATAAAGTGATTACGTCAGACTACATTTTGTGTGACGTAACAGCTTTAAGTAAGCGCAGTACCGTGCAGTGTGCAGTTTACTGCAAGTAGTAATTTCTATGAAGGATGATGCGAGATGCTTTTAGAATTGCTAGAAAGCGAATTATATTAAATGCAACCAAGATACGCACATAAATTCTAAAAGTCTATAGTCAACGCCGTAGTTTCGAACCCTAGACTCTCTACGCAGCAATTTCACTCCATTAGGCTGACGCTTACTTTTAATTATAATATGCTCTTTATTACTGAATTTTATTACTGAATCGCATTAAGTTCTGAGAATAATGGAATCATTTTTGATTTCGTACAATGTATAGTTACTGAGATTGCTTGCTACTAAAAGAGCTCTCCTCAGTTACGAATAAAATACATTATATCTGCTTTACCGTAAATACAGCGAAATAATTTTACCGAGATAATTTATGCTTTTAACAATTGGTCGTAAAAATGCTCTTCTGTATTCAACACTATTATGATTCTAACAATAAAATGCATTGGTTTACACCTCCAGTTTACACAGCATAGTTCGTTTTTCAAACAATCCATTAGCTTTGATTTACTTACTCACGCTATAATAAATCACGAAGTCCATGATTAAAAATATACCCATCAGAATAGGGAAAAGGGTCCAAGCTTCTGGTTAGTTAGGGCTTCGGAGATCGAAACCTCGTCACTCTTCATGCCGGATCCAAAAGTACTAGGAATTAGGCCCCTGGCCCAATGATACAACGCGAGCTTCTTAAGATGGTTGTCGAGACTACATCAATTATTCACTCGGTTATCAGATCAATTACCACCACCAAATTTAAAGCTATAGCCTCCACACTAACCAAGGGTGCTTCAGGAAAGGGCCACTTTAGAAGACTATTGAATGAGATCAACCTATCAACCCATATTCCAAAATGTTGTTATGTTTTTCGCATTACGCGACCGCCACTTTCCCATTCAGGCCTTATGATACTAAACCTAAACTTACATAACATATTATCATACATACATACATAGACTCACGCCTTTTTCCCGTTGGGGTAGGCAGAGACAACAGAACGCCACTTGCTTCATAACATATCAGATATTTATATATCTATAACTATATCTACTCTAATCACCTACTTGGCGTGTTGCCAATATCATCTATCTGACATCAAGGTTATGGTTCTAGGTCGATAGTTAGCAGGCTTTTGAGCAAATCGACCCGATGATCTGTGATGTGGTAGACCGTTCCCTATTTAAGCGGAATGTAATACAGAGTATTGAGTATTCATGTTTTTAAAATGTGTAATGCAATTTTATTCAAACTTTTGATTTCCATTTAAAAACTTTGTTAACATCCTTAAGTTTATTCTCAATTTGTTTTAAAAGAATGTTCAACTACCCTCTATTTGCCCCGATATTTCGCCATAAATTACACCAACCGTGGTCTCGATTTAGGCTGTCTACCCAAATTCAGTTTATATATCATACAATTTGAAATCCAAAAAATTTTCAGCTTTCTAAATAGCTATTTAGCATATATAGTGCGCAACGCCGATGCGTAACCAAAAGCATTTAAACAGCAATCTAAATACAGACATTTTATTGAAGTACCATTTCATTCGCAATCCAATTTTCGAGTAAATAGTATTGGACAATGGCAGATCTCCATACATCAAAATGTCTGAAATTAAATTGAAGTGAACAGTAATAAAAATATATATCAAAAAATTTGGCGTAAGTAACAGAGTCTATAAATGATTCTATTTTCACTCAAGAAAGGCGGAACAAAAAGATATCGGTGTTTGAATTTTGAGTTAAGGCGAGGTTGCAGTACTTTTTAAGATTTTTGAACGTCTGAAAGTCCCATGAACTATGATATTTTTAATGAATAAAAATTAAAGTATAAAAGTTGAACATATCTTCTAGTAAATCGTAAAGATAGAAACACGATTTGGAATGATTGCGTCGATAAAAAAAATGTCAAACATGGCACTAAATCACAATTTTAAACGTGTACTGCTTAGAGATTCCATAATGAATTTATATGAGAGTATTATCAATAGAAACAGCTCTTTATTTTAAAATAAATGGTAAAAACAGATTTCGTAATTTCGTTATCATTTTTCTCCAAGAAAAAAATAGTCAAAATGTTGGCATTATATCGGTCGCCGGCCGTTCATCAGTGCCTGTCTAGGCGTGATTGAGGGCGGACGTACGTCGTTGCTCCGCAAAATCCCCCTCCACACCCGCATGTACGTTTTCGCAAAAGTACAAAGTAATTCGTATTCCAAACTCAATCGTTCAAACCATAGACATACTAGTACGAAACCGTAGACAGGTTACTGACAAGGTAACATGACGGAGCTTACGAGTGGCACGCATCGTGAAAACCGTACGCACACTAATATAAATATGTCAAAACGACACACTAAGAATTAGATAAGAAGTGTGAGATAGCACATCTAATCGCAAGCGCGAAATAGAGATAAACATATACTCTCTGGACTGACGCGCATTGTGACATCATGCTGACCGTTTCACAAACAATAATTTGATGCGACATGATCACTTTGTCTGTCTTGAGTAAATTCAATTCGCCTCAAAGTAAATTTGATTAATTCATTTAAGGTAGGGAAATAAAAAGTCGATGTGATTTATTTATAACATTTATTAAAAAAGTACATTTTATTCTTCTCATTTCATTCAATGGAAACCTAAAACAGTACGTTAATATAAAAACTGTGCGCTGCGGACCCACCGTAGCCCTGGCAATACCCCTGGGGGTATGGTGGGTCTTTTAAAGCTTAACCGTACTCCTGGCTGAAATGCTCGTAGTGTTATACCAACGTGCTACGTGGACATTAAACTGAACAGTGTTATCTCTCGTATGATAATGACTTACTACTTACGTTTCTGTATTTTTAGACAAGCTAAGACAAGCGCTAGTACGATGATATAGTGCAACAAGGAGATAAATTAGAGAATAAAACGTTTAGGTATTACTGCTAATGATTATAATGCTTTGTATATTATAGGTATCATCATCCTTGCGCTGTCGGATCATTCCCACTATATCTATTGAACAGTTCTATGATAGAACTAGTGATACTTTTTTCCCACTAGTTCTATTAGCATAACTTGATGAGAAGAATAAAACTAATGGGAAACAGTTATAGGAAATTTACCACTAGTTCTATGTATGTTTTACAAGGGTAGTGTAACAACATCGCGCTCACATATCCAAATAAATAATTATGTATGTATAAAAATGTGTTAAACAAATGAACGTCTACAAAACAATTGAATGTCTACAAAACAAATGAACGTCTACAAAACAAATGGACGTCTACAAAACAAATGACTACCAGAAAGTGATCAGCTATTGATAGTGATTGCAAAAAACAGGTGCATGCGATTTTCGACCTTATTGACAGTTCATGACAAAGGTTTTTTTTTGTTTTTCCTCGCTTTCTGGCAATATTAGGGTAATAAAATTATAAATTCTGACTAATGTCAATTAGGTTGAAAATCGCATGCACCTATTTTCTGCAATCACTATTGATGGCTGATCACTTTCTGTAAGTCATTTGTTTTGTAGACGTTCATTTGTTTTGTAGGCATTCATTTGTTTTGTAGACGTTCATTTGTTTTACACCTGAAACAAATGAACGTCTACAAAACATATTCATTCGGATATACAAGCGCGATGTCGTGACATTACGGGTCATTCCCAGTAGTTCTATTGAATACCCTTGTAACACATAGAACTAGACTGGGACATTTCCTATTACTTATCCCATTAGTTCTGTTCTCCTCATCAAGTTGTGCTAATAGAATTAGGACAGTTCTATCATAGAATTGTTCAATACTACTACTATACTGGGAATGATCCCACAAAATAGTAGAACTTGAAATTAACGAACTGAAATTAGTAAACTAATTACACAACAATATTATCTGGGAGTACGGTTAAGCTTTGAAAGACCCACCACACCCCCAGGGGTACTGCCGGGGATACGGTGGGTCGGCAGCGAAAACTGTGCAGTACAATCTACTTAGTTGTTTAATACTAAAAGGAGAAAAAAAAGAACAAGTGAATGGACTTTGATCATCCGTCAATGTTTGTAACTTACGTATGATTTTGTATTTCTATAATAATAATATATTGTGTTGATTCAGCCTCAAATCACTTTTATTACTTGACAAAAACACACATCAGTATTTTATTATTACGAATGTCCCATCTGGATACTTTGTTTTTTAGTCTTTGAACACGCACAATACTGCTTCTCTTTTACACTCGCTAAATGCCATTTTTTTATTCACTCTATTATTTGTGATACTGAATTTATTATAAATTGTAAATAAAACGTTGTAACATTGTAATACTCTTGAATGAGAAGTGATTCCATAACTTTTAGTCATTTTCCTACTATAGTTCAAAATCTCATTACTCACGACGGCATTTTCAAATGTAACGTATACACACGCGAGTAAAAGAGCGAGCGCTTCCGACCGCAGCGCGTACGCGACTAAAGCCAAATGAGACATTTAGCCTGTTTTTATTGTGCCACATTTGAAGTTCGCATAACTCATCTACGGTTTTTTTACGCTGCGCTGTGGCACACGCACACACGAAACCCCTCCCCCCGCTCACTCGCTGACGCCACCGCCGTGTTTTTGTTTTTGCGGGGGGAGAGGTCGAGCTACGCACTGTACTGCAACCTCGCCTTAAGAATGAACAATGTAGGTAAAAGGAAAGTTATAGTATGAAAGTTAAACAATGTAGGTAGGTACGTTTGAATTATCAAATGACATTTATGTCAGATTGACATCAAAACGCAGAAGTATTTTGTAGCATCTAACTGTCACAGCCAAAGACAAAAGCAAAGCTGCACATTTTAAATCGATTTTATGTGAAATCGATACAACATTAAAACGATGCTGTTACATTTTTATTTGATTTAAACTTTGTTTTGCTCCAAAAATATTAGCTTATTGATATAGTGTTGATTAAATATTAAATAACTGCATTTTAAACCAAACCAACTCTATAAGTAGGTCGACCGTATCGATTACCTACTTATTTAATAATCGATACGGATGTAGCACTCATGTCTATTCCTGTCACACCATAATTTTTTTTTTTTTAAATTTAACTTTTTATCATCATAAAATACTCCAGCTTTAACGAGACAAAGTGAAAATATTAAAATTCGTAGAAAATAAAACAATTTGTTTTGTTCATATGAATTTTAAGGTCGCCACAACAAACCCAGACCAAATTCTGCCATTGTTCTTTATGTAAATATTAAATGATACTGCTTAGATTTTACGCTCAGTCAGCTCGGTGATAATAACCCTGTCTATCCTTTTAAAAGGTAAATTTAAAAATACTGCCTCGTTAGGCACTTCGCAGTTGACGGACCGGATTGAATCGCGAAATTTCGCCGTGATTATAAACTTCTTCGTATCTTCTAGAACATCGCATATTGAGGATATCCGTTGAGAAAACTGACGGAACTGGTCATTCAGTAGTTAGTTCATCGTCTGATGTTAAAATTATACGAATAGGAAAAAACTAGGGATGATAGAACAATACACACTACATAGAACACTAAATAGTTTATATTCTTTGAAAAAATGACAATGTCTGCGCAATGATCGCGAAGGACTTTACAAACAAACACAAAGAACATCATACTTAATACAACAATTTGTGGATCGCACGTAATACACAAGTGTTGTCTCGTATGCGGATCGAACCTTTAACATTCGCCACAGTAAATTATGAATTCACTGAGACGTTATTTGTAGGTTTATTGGAGTATGACCGTCCTTCTTATTAACGACCGCGTTATAAAATACATACATACATACATAGACTCACGCCTGTTTCCCGGAGGTGTAGGCAGAGACTACGGAACGCCATTTGCAATGATCCTGACATACCTCACTTGCTTCCCTCACTCCCATCAAGTTTCTCATGCATGCTCTTCTGTTAAGGGTACTTCTGACATGTCCTTTTTTCAGGATGTCTCCAATCTGGTCAGAGAACGTCCGCCTAGGTCTTCCCCTTTGTCCTGTTCCATTCACACTTGCCTTATATATCTTCTTTGTCAGTCTATCGTCATCCATCCTCTCCATGTGCCCAAACCATCTTAACATGCCTTTCTCAATGCTTGTCACTACATCTTCTTTTACCCCACACCACTCTCGTATCACACAATTCTTTACTCTGTCGGTCAAAGACACACCACACATACTTCTCAGTGCTCTCATTTCTACAGCATTTATTTTACTTTCAAATCTCTTCTGCCATACCCAACTTTCACTACCATACATAAGGGTAGGCACTAACACACCTCTATGTACAGCCAAACGTGCATTTTTGGACACGTTTTGACTGTTCATAAACGCTTTCAGAGCTCCATTCACACTATTACCTGCATTAACTCTCCTTTCAATATCTCCTTCATTCTTACCATCTCTTGTAAACAACGTACCTAAGTAAACAAACTCATTCACTTGTTCCACTCGCTGTCCATCGATCAAAACATTACAAGCCGTATCGCATTCCTCCTTTTCAAAAACCATAACTTTCGTTTTACTTACATTCACTTTCATTCCTTTCCTCTCTAACGCACCATGCATGATTGCTACCATCTCCTGCAACTCCTCCGCTGAAGATGCAAGTATCACCTGATCATCAGCATAAAGGAGGCATTTGACGAGTAACCCATTCATCCTTAATCCGCAGTCACACTGTTTTAAATCTTGCAAACAACTGTCCATGAAGAGGTTAAACAGCCACGGCGACGCTACACATCCCTGTCTAACACCTTTCTCGATTATAAACCAGTCAGTGTATGCCCCGTTTATCCTCACACAAGTTCTAGAATCCTCATAAAGGGATTTCAGAGCTCGAATGAGGCTGCTGTCCACCCCATTCATTGACAGCACCGACCACATTTCATTCCTCACCACTTTATCGTAAGCCTTTTCCAAATCCACGAATGCGCAATAGACCTTTTGACTTTTGGCCAAAAACTTTTCGGCTATGCTTCGCAAGGAAAAAACCTGATCCGTGCATCCCATACTCTTTCAGAATCCCGCTTGTACATCCCATATTTTCTTGTCGGTTACTTCCATAACTCTTTCAATAAGTACCTTTGCATACAATTTGCCAACAATGCTGAGAAGGCTAATGCCTCTATAGTTTTTGCAATCTTGTTGCGAGCCTTTTCCTTTATAAAGAGGCACAACTACAGCTGTGGCCCAGTCATTAGGTACTCGGCCGGTGGTCCAGCACAAGTTATATAATCGCTGCAACTGACCAACTATGACGCCCTGTCCAACCTTCAGCATTTCGACTGTAATCCTATCATATCCTGCAGCCTTACCTACTTTCATACTTCCCAGTGCCTTCACGACCTCATCCACGCCAATAACGCTTTCATCATTGCTATCGTTACCATTCATTTCAGCTATCGGTGTCTCTATCGCCGACCTTTCAAATAAACTTTCAAAATATTCTTTCCATCTCTTCAGCACGCAAGATTCATCATTTACTATCTTTCCATTCTCGTCTCTGATGGATGTGTGTTCTGAGGATTGAGTTCTTCCTCGAACTGCACGAACGGATTTCCAGAAAAACTTAATATTTCTCTGGAAATCGTTAGATAATCTGCTATCAAACTCATCTTTCTTTTCCTCTTTTTTCCTTTTAACCATTTCTTTCACTATTCTTTTTGACCTAACAAACTCCTTTCTTGCTTCATCTATGTCTACACTCGTTGCTTTTCCCATTCTTTCATTTGCTCTGGCAGCCAACCAATCTGACCAAGCTTTCTTCTTCTCTGACATTGCTGATTGTACATCCTTGTCCCACCATGTATTCTTAACCTTTCGTATTTTCCTTCTCTTGATCACACCACATACTTCAGACGCTACACATACTACCTCTTCTTTAAAGGCCTGCCATAATTCTTCCATATCATTCATGCAATCGAACCTCTCAAATTTTGCTATCAATCTTCGTTTATACTCATCTTTCACATCTTTCTCTTGTAGATTTTCTACCTTAATTCTTTCCAAGACCCTATTTTCATTACGCTCTCGGTATCGCCATCCTTTAAAGAGCCCACTTATCCGGCTCAACACCAAGAAGTGGTCTGTGTGGATGCCGATCCCTCGATATGCTCTTGTATCCAACACATTCTTTCTCAATCGTTCATCTCCTATCACAAAATCAATCATACTTCTTCTAACATTTTTCGCCTCTCGCGTATTCATATGTATCCTTTTATGATCAAACATGGTGTTTGTCACACAAAGGCTCCACTCCAAACAAATCGTTATAAAATAGACGTGAGTTATTGTCGCCTTTAATTGTGAAACATATAATTGTTCTACAAATTCCTTTAGCGTCTACTAATACGCATTTCCATACGACACGACCCTTTTCTCTGAAGGGTACGCCGCGTCCTTCGCTTATCTCCACACCCGACCGTCACGTCGTCGACCCGTCGGCGTTTCGTGCTTGCCCATCCAACATATGTCCACTATCATATACTATTTAGGAGGGTATCCTCCATTGATCATTATAATGTCCTTAACGAGGATAAGTTGTGTTCGTGAACTGTTGACAACACAAATTTGCTGAACCGAGACGAAGTTTTATAGTTATTAGTATATTTCGTTAAATGTAAATTGTGTGGTTGTTTTAGAATAGTTTGAAGGGTTTATATCAATGTCCTCATCATTACAAACATTATTGAGGCATACATAAGGGGAATAAACACAAATTATTACTTATTTTTAATTGCGTTTTATTTCGGCGACAAGTGCGCTGATTTTAAGCTCCATTGATTTAAAGAAGTAAACAAACCAATTATGTATAAGTACGTAATGTACTCCTTTGTTTATACATTTTTCATTTGTTCAATTAAAATATAAGAGTAAAATCATTAAGTGGTTGAAGTAAATGGATATATGAAATTTCCTAGAAATATTTACCTTACTAAAGAGATAGCAAAGACAGTAGAATCTGAATCGACTGATGAGGGAGGAAAACAAAATTGTTCTTGATCTGCATTTTTATTTGGTTTATTTTCTTTAACCAAAACAAGGTAATAAGGCACATAATTAGGTATCGCCAAAAAGCTTTTACCAGAGACCCCATTTTCTTTTGAGTGTAGAGTAGAAAATTGTAGAGTAGTTATCTCATACGTTCTGTTTCAAAACAGAGTACTTTAATCGACCTGCACACTCTTAGCCGTAAATAACGACAGCCATAAACAACCTACAGCTATTAATATACATCTTCAGGCACTAGGTAGTTCAAGTTGGAAGCAGACCCGCCATCCTCGAGCAAATGACGCTAATAAATAGCAGGCCGTAAGAAACGAAGGAACAAAACGGAACTACGCAACACCTCGTTAATCTAGAAAAAGAAACCGGTAAGCCTCCAATTTCGATGCGAAAAGTACCATCTTTGCCACTCTACACGTCGTTTTGAGCCACCGCCGACTAGCTTCTTTTAGCATCGGCGACCGGCGATTTTGCAACTGTATCGATGCTGCATCGCGTTTTAGCAACTCTCTGCGTTCGGACGCGGCGACCGTAGTGCTGTAGTGTGTTGTTGGTGATCGGCCGAGTCGACTATCGATAAATTGATTAATTTTTTCATCGTTGTAATACAATAATTGTACAATATCAGTAATATAGGTTTCTATAAAAAAACATAAATATACCAGTATAATTAAATGATGTTCGTTACAATGATGTTAAATTATTTTCTATTATTTATAGACTTATACTATCGAAAACTGGCAAGTTATACTCTACATTTAATGTTCTAAACAATAGATGGCATGGACATTACTGCACTCATTTCTTCGTATTAATATTAACGTTTGAATTGATAGATGATGCTCTCTGAAAGTAATACGAGAACTGGTTTTTGTATGTAGGTAAAAATACTGACTTTAGCTTGCTTAATACTTTCATCGGTATAAAGAAAGCAGTAGCTAGTGTAGCTTTATCATAACCTATGATAAGGATCACCTCCTCAAAATCTAGTACATCACCCTAGGTAGTGAAGGTACTGCCTTAATAAAAACTTACATATTTATTATAAGCGCTGTCATAATTTTATCGACATTTATTCTGTTTAAGCCAGTCACTAGTCAAACCCTATAATAACATCCTTATTTTCGGATACAGAATAGTAAATAAAACTTTGGGGTAAAATTACTCCAAATCGCTATTAAAAGTTGTACAAAATAAATTATTGTTGTAGTTTACATGGGGATATTTTTAACAAAGCATCAAAAATTTTAAATAACACTAAAGTGCTTTACGTTAAAAACTTCATTATTTCATTAAATTACTAATTGTACACCAAATTAACGATCGTTCTACAAAATATCATTTAATATGAAAAGTCTCGTCCGCTCCGGAAACTTATCCACTCAGAAAACTTAATAGGTTATCTTAGGTTTTCTTGTGAAGCTGCACCTGCACGCTGCACCCAAAAAAGGAGCTTCGCAGGGCTCTGTAAACTTAGTTTATCAAACATTTGACTGAATTAATGAGAAATTAATGCATGCGTAACTGACACCCTGGGGTAATTTTCTCACATAGCTAAGCAGATTAGATGGAAGTTCTTTTTAACGCCACGTGACTGACAACTTTAGGAGATGACACTACCATCGCAAGAAAAAATAACAACTTTAGGAGATGACACTACCATCGCAAGAAAAAATACAAGTTGTGCCCCTGGGGTGAAGAATTTTATTACCCCACAGTGTTATTTAAGGGTTAACAAATAAGTGACAACCTATGGTAAGGAGTCGTCCTTTAATCACGTGAGTCTTAATAGGTGGAAGGGACAAATAAGTGTAGACAGATATCAAGTGTCCTTGTTTTTCTTGAGCCAGAGATTTTTATCCTATACGCATTCTAAAACAATGATCGTTCGTTCGATTGGCAGGGATTCAGAAAAGTCCTGTATTAAAATCTTTCGTTGCTTTTGGATGCTCTAGGATGCTTTAATCAACCCACTTCAAAAAGGAGGATGTCCTCAGTTTGGACTGATATTTTCTTTTTATGTAGGTGCACCGGTCTCTGAATGTTCTGATCCATTTCTGGATTTTTTTATGTTTGATATGCTTTTTATATTTTGCAAGATTACTATATTTTGCAAGATCGAATTGCAATTATTGCAAGTTAAGACTTAAATGAGCCAGTATACTTTTAAAATAGCGTTCTTAAAGGTAATGATGCATGATATATTAATATTTTTTACCATGCCAAAATAGAGAAAATATCAAAGTAGTCTGCAAGTAGCGTCCATGGATGAAAAGATTTGCATTTTAGAAACATCTTATGAGAAGAGTGGATGATTATGTATTTAGGTAAACAAGTGATAAATAGGAGGGTAGAGAGGAAAAGGGAGGGGGCTACCAAATAAAAGATGGAATAACTGTGTGAGAATAGATATGTAAGAAAAGGGGGAAGTGATCGGATGACTGGTGACAGAGAAGTATGGAAGAGAATGTATGTCCATACAGCACCGACCCAAAGAAATTGAAGTCAGGTAAAGAGAATAATGAGTGTCATATTTTTTTTATTTTAGCTTCAATTTTGACACCAGTAGCTCGCAATGTCTTTTTTGGATAAAATATTTTTTATTTACTTTGTATAAAAAAACTTTTGATAAAGAATGAGGAGAGGTAGTAAAACCTCCAACATACCCAGGTATCATCATCACAGAGTAAGTTTAAAATTGGAAAGACATAAAATCACGTTATTAATGGACGACCCCTACGTTATTATTTTAAGTGACAAGTCGCCGCGATCGGCATCTTCCAGTGTGCGGTGTAAGAATTCGGACGCTGCATCTGGATGCTAAAAAGCGACTGAATCGCCGGTCGCCGATGCTAAAAGAAGCTAGTTTGCGGAGGCCCTTGATAAGTGAAAGCGTCCGCTTAATTGTCTTATTGATTGGAAACGATCAACGATTTCCATTATTTGAATGGCTGCCAGATTGATGGAACTTTGTCTTTTATCTTTGTGATCTGTTTGGCTTTAAATGTTAATTTTGTTTCATTTGATTTTTGTTTTATATCACAAAAATGAGGATATAATTTTCTTTAATGTAAATCACAGGTGAAAATAATGAAGTAAGAAAAAGGCATAAAATTTTAATAGGTATTTGGTTTATAGAATAAATTAATTAAGTATATCATTTAAATGCCATAATTGTGACAAGACCTCAAATAATGACCATCGAATATTGTTAAAAATACTGTTTTTCTTTATAAATTGAGATACACAATCTGTAAGTATTAGGTGTTAACTTCTCATGCTGTCAAAACTGGCTGAATTCGCTGGGCATACAGTGAAACCATGAAAGCAACTTCGATGGTCAGGACTATTATTGATAGATAGGCTGCGGTTTTCCGTCACTTTGAATCTGCAAGTATGATGTTTTTCATGGGGTGCCCCATGAAAAACATCATGTACGTTTTGCTAGCTACATAATCCTTTATTTTTTTTTTTGTTTTACGAGGTGGAAAATCCCTTCGGATCTCCGACTCTTGGGGGGAAATTAGAGCCGGAGTATGTGGTGTTTCCACTAAAAACCACCTCGACTTCCGCCATGTACCCGTGTGTCGGTCACCAAAGCACTCGTCGCCGACGAGTGCTTTGGTGATGCCCCACCCTCCGACCCTCCGACGGGTATTGGCCCGCCAGATGGTCAGGCGGGCCCCGAACAAAACCCCCTTGGCGACGGATTAAGGTGTTGGACTCCACCGCCAAAACGCCCAGCGGCCGCAGAGGATAGGGAGGACGGCAACGCAACACCGCATCTCCTCTTCCTCTGCGGCCCCACCGCGACGCATCGAATGGTGCGCCCCCATTTGGTCGCGGGAGATAGGGCGCGCGGCAACGCAACACCGACACGCCTCTCCTCCCGCGACCGCACCCGACTGCGAGGGACAGACAGAACTGTCCCCCGCACCCGCACCGTTGGACGCATCCTGCGCAGGCCCCTCCAAGCCCACGCGGAGCGTCCCCTCCTGGATCCCTCTTAGCTTCACCGCGGGTGACCAATCCACGGTTACTGAGGCCCCCACCACGACAAGGTGGAGGGCTACACGGGGCGCTCCCACGGGGGGGTAGCTACATAATCCTAGGTCCTCATCATCCTCCTAGCGTTATCCCAGTTTCTACTTGGGTCTGCTTACTAATATAACCGGAGTTAGCTGAATATTAGCTTTTTCAAAGTGCGACTGCCTGTCTGACCTCCGCAACCCGAAGGGATAGCGATATTAAAGACATAAAGACATAAAGACATATTTATTTCTGCATTTTGGTTGTTTACAACACTTATACATGTCAATACCCTATTCTAGATGAAGCCGGCTTTTCCTAGCTAAATGACTTCTTGAGAAGAAAGGCCGAAACAAACTCAGAGTCATTGTTTTTTTTTTGTATTATGCATGGTTTAGACTAGTGTCAGTTAATTAAAAGGTACTGACGCTCAATAACGACTGTGAAAGATCTTCATGACATCCGGGAGCGACGGCTTAACGTGCTCTCCGATGCACGGGGCAAGCGAAAATTAACAATTATTCAATACGCACATAACTCCAAAAAGTCAGTGGTGCGCGCCGTGGATACGAACCCTTGGATACTACCCTCTGCATGGTAGTCTGTTGGTATCTCCACTAGGCTATCGCTGCCTTTAACTACATAAAACTTAGGTAAATCATGCAAATGGATGCCTCCGAATTTAATACAACAACGCCTTCAGAGTGTTGAGATTGCGTATAAGCAACCAAGCGCAAACGAGATGCACCAATGGTATGCAGGGTACGTACACATGCCAACAGCCGGCTCGTTCACGGGCTACCCAACAGCTTATTTTAGAAGATGCCTATGGCAGCAAATATGGTGGATTCACCGTTTGTTCTAAATTGTAGCGGCCATGCTTGTTGTCCATGTGACTTTGAAACATGATGTGTGCATACATACATAGACTCACGCCTATTTCCCCGAAGGGGTAGGCAGAGGCATATTAAATGCCCACTTTTTGCCAGTGTTTTGATCCCACGTAATAGGTGGCGAGCCTATTGCCGCTTATCGGGATATTTTGTTTATTTTTGTTTTTTTGATGTGTGGTATTACTTTAATATTAATAACAGAATAGAATATCTGCTAATAATTAAGTTACTATTTTATACTCGTAATTACGCTTAGAACAGCTGTTTTCGAATGTACCTACAAAAATAACAAACAAAAAATGTGCGGGCGTGCTCGTAGCTGCAAGCAAGTGCTACATAATGAAGTACCGAATTAGGTTCTATTTATATACACGTGACAAGACCCACCACCAAGGCAAAGTCTACTCGTTTTGGATATCATGTCAAGTCATACTAAGGAATAATTATACCGGGGAAACGATTTTTTTTTAAGTATACTCATTCTTTAAACTGGAAATAAAAGTGCGCGCGTGCGGTTCCCGAAATACCTTCTTATCCATGGGTGCATAGGATATCTATAGAAAACATTGGAGGGGACATTGCATAGATTTTGTACCTAATTAGAAAAATTACATAGTGACTTTGAGCCTCTATATCTCCTGAACCTGTAATTTCCCAGGTATGGTGCCCAAGTAATAAATGTTCCTAATGATTGGTACAATATGGGATTTCAGTTTTCGTTAAGGGTAACTGCAAGAATTTGTCATCTTTATAAACACAAGATTAAGCGGCAGCGGTCCTACTTAAAACAGCTGTCATACCATACCTTTTTAATAAGATTATATTTTCTACGTCTAAGAGTACTTACTCTTGACTTGTTTTTATTACTCACGAGTCACCTTCTATATAAAACGGGTCAGGCTTAAAGTTAACGTAATTAATTATATTTACAACCTTTTCCTCCAGCGGTTTACCTCTAATGCTGGTCATCATCACCATCAGCCTGCCGTAGTCCACTGCTGGATATAGGCCTCTCCAATGGCACGCCACTGAGCCCGATTTTCGGCTCTTCGTGTCCAGCCGCTGCCAGCCACTTTGCGTATATCGTCACTCCACCTAACCGGAGGGCGTCCTACACTACGTTTGCCAAGGCGCGGTCTCCACTCTAGAACACGGCTACTCCATCGATTATCGGTTCTGCGACAGATGTGACCAGCCCACTGCCACTTCAACGTGCTAATTCTCTGAGCTATGTCGATTACCTTGGTTCTCTGTCGGATCACTTCATTACGAATTCGATCCTTCAGAGAAACTCCGAGCATAGCCCTCTCCATAGCTCGCTGAGCGACCTTAAATTGGTGGACTAGTCGCACCGTCAGTGTCCACGTCTCGGCACCGTAAGTCATAACGGGTAGGACGCACTCGTTGAAGACTTTTGCCTTAAGGCTTTGCGGTAGGGATGACGAAAAGACTCGACAGAGTTTCCTATATGCCGCCCAGCCAAGCTGTATTCTTCTGCAAGCCTCCCTCTAGAAGTTGTTTCTACCCAACTGCAGGTTTGCCCAAGGTAGACGTACTCCTGAACCACTTCGAGAGGGACCCCGTTTAGGATAATCGGTTCCGGAGAGACATGTTCATTGAACATTATTTTGGTTTTATCCAAGTTCATCCGGAGACCGATGCGAGCAGAAGAATCAGCCAGGCTGCTCAGCATATACTGCAAGTCTTGCACGGTTTCAGCCACGATAACGATATCGTCTGCAAATCTTAAGTGTGAGAGGTATTCGCCGTTTATGTTAATACCACGTCCTTTCCAGTGCAGCGTCTTGAACATATCCTCCATTGCATTTGTGAACAATTTGGGGGAGATAACATCCCCTTGTCTCACACCTCGATGCAGGTGGATAGGTTCAGACTGCTGGTTCTGTACTTGGACGGTCATAGTCGCGGCGTCATACAGACTTCTTTGCACTTGGACGTACCGCCAATCGATTTGGCACCGTTGCAAAGACTCCAGAACAGACCAGGTTTCGATAGAGTTATTGGTTTTTTACCCTTGCGATTAAATTGGACGTATAAGTAGAATATATAAAACATATAAAAAATAAATTATTTTTAATGTGATCCTTTTGAGTTTTTTCTATAATTTCGTAAAAGGCTATGACAGTCACATGGATTAAAAAAAAATACCTTTGTTACGTCTCCATAAAAATAGGGACGTAATATAGATTTTTTTAAATTTAATTTCTTGTCGTTAGTAGCCCAAATGACGAGCTTAATTCTTCTTAATAACTTGGGCGGGCGGAGCGTGTGCGTGTGCGACTTTCTTCAATCGGCGTTCGGGTCCTGCTCATTGAAAAACGGTGTCCCACAACGTCCGTATCTACCAGGCTACGTGAATCGCGGTTAGTATACTTTACCGCGACTTATCGCTGAAATCAATATTCGATATATCCATTTTTTTGAGATTTTAGATACATTTTTGACATAAGCTCCATACAAAATATGTCTAACACGAATCTCGAATCTCAAAATCCATGTATGGATCGAATATTGAAGCCGACTAGTCGAGATGTTAAGATCCCAGACTTTTTGATGCACGTAAGTAAACATTATTACTTGAGCCATTCCATGAAGATTTTTATTTGCGATAAGAAACTTTAATACATTTTTTGTATGGCCTTTTAATATAATTATAAACTGAAGGTAAAAATCTATCTTTTAGGCTATATACTGGAATACAAACATTATTTTGAACTTGGTCGCTTTGATGCTTTATCCCAAACATTCACTAATAGACTGAGAGCCAGTGTTCCGCAGACTTTCGGTATAGTAGCAAACTCCATATTAATGCTGGTTGTACTAATTCATCTGCCGTAGATCAAATGGGGGTTCCTTTAGGCGTGCCTAGAAGTCGAAAAGCATGAAAATCGACTTTCAAAACGTGATCGCAGCATGTCTGCCGTTTTGATATATATATTTTTTTTTATATATTTTTTTTTTGATAGAAAAACTTAATGGCAGACACTTGTTCCGGTTCCTACTATATTTTATATAATATCATAGTTCACAAAATTTCATAAAATTTACGTTATTTTAGCAAAGCTAGAAATTATATATGTTATTTACATAACATATATAATTTCTAGCTATTATATTATTATTATAAACATATATTTACAAAGGCAGACACATAGGCAGGTTCTGACAGACTGACCGCGGGCAGACCACACGATACTTTCTCACTCGTGCTATTGAAGTTGCATGATTTTGATTTTCTCACTCTTCATTTCACAGGGAACTAGTGTTTCACCAAAGCTGCAATTTATGTATGTTTTTTCATCATTATTATACATGTATATATAAAACCCAGACAGATAGGTCGGTTCTAAAATGCAGGCAGACTACATAATAGTTTCGCAGTCATGCTAATGGAGATACACGATATTGACTTTCTCACTCTTACTGCCAATGACAGCGAATTAGTATGAATACATGAGAACAGTGTTTTTAAATTTTATAATTATATATTGACTTGGCAATCGCATTAAACAATCTAATTTATATTATGTATTACTCATGGGATATATTGTTTTCATGCGATGGCCGAGTCAATCTATTTATTTAAAACATTAAAGATTTTTTATTAACCGACTTGGTAGTACATGGATCTCACAACTTTTTACGGTCGCGAGACTTGGTATTTTTGACAAGTATTGTTTTTATGGGATTTCTTTATCTAAAAACTAACTGTCTCGTATCCCCAACACTCAAATAATAAATGCATTCAATCTTTGTGACAGCAAAGTGTTGGGTAATAAGTTTGGCGAAAAGCCAAAACTAAAAAATAAGTTGTGAATATGAATGACTTGACTAGCCATTTGATCTAAAGTCACTAACCTTTGTGATCCTGTATATGTTTTAGAGTATGTATAAGTATATTGATCAGTTAAGTAATTGCCCTAGTACAGTAGCTTTGCTTAGTATGGGATCAGATGACCGAGCGTGGGTTGTCCCTAGGTATTATATTACATTTACAAATGAGGGTAACAGGCTCTGCAGTACTAATGGGCCACACAGCTGGCGAAATACAACAATACGTTTTTGAAAACGCCTTCGAGAATATAATACCCTCATTGTGTGCAGAATAAAACCACCCATGTCAAAGACGCAAGATGATTTAAACTATGGAGTCACAAGAAATATGCCACACGTGTGAAAGTTTCTTGCAAGCAACTGTGAGATACTTACAGACATTCTTGCCGGTTAAAACATTCCCTAAACGTGCTCTGAAATTTAAGTTCGAACAGAAACTATGAGGTTAGTTAACAGATCCCTTAATATGCCGTCATCTTCAAGGCACAACTTAAGGTGCTGGGTGCTTTTACGTGTTGTAAAACGGAGTTTTTGACCCAATCTTTAAACGGAGTCGACTTCTGCCGTTGTCTGCCGAGTTCTTTTAAGATCTTAAATATCATACATAGTACACCGTGGTCAATTCATATTATAAAAAAAATATATAAATTCCTTTTCTTCATGTCTGTCTGTATGAACGCGATAAACTTAAAAACTGCTGAACGAATAATAAAAATATTCTTCCACATTCACACAACACCATCTAGTCCCAAACTAAGCAGAGCTTGTACTATGGGTACTAGACAATGGATAAACATACTTATATACTTTTATTTTGTACCTACATACATATTATACATAGAAACACCCAGACTAATACAAACATACATGTTCATGCACACAAATGTTTGACGTGTGAATGTTTGTACGGTTTTCTTCAATTGATAGTGTGATTCTTGAGGAAGGTTCAGCTGTATAATTAACACAAGCGAAATCTTGTACTAGCATAAAATGATAATAGGTGGTCGTCATTAGCGCCCAATCAATATAAATATAATATGACTAATTTTATAAACATGAAAGATTTTGTGACGATGAATGGGTCATACTATATATTTTTATTTGCTATTCTTTCACGCAAAAGCTTCTCAACGGTTTTGTTGAATCTTTGCAGTGATGTATTACTTATCAGTTAGGCTCACTGACCAATAGGCCAGTCAAAGATGAGAGTACTATATGTTACATGTGTACGTTGCTCGTTCACTCTCTCGATGTTCGAACCCCATTAGTCAGCTCGACCATTTATTAAAGTACGGTAGAAGCCCCATGCTTAAGGATTTTCCCGTGTAAATGAGACCACTTGACTTGCATTAGGCTCGACGTGGTTCAGGAGTGTAAAGTGGTATAAAAGTAACTGAATATATATTTTCTGAGGACATTCTTTTGGAGCGAGGAGATAGTGCATGTGGGATGAGTAGAATACTTTGCGATGATTCTGTTATTATATGAGCTCCTTTTATAAACGACGCGCGGGTTCGCATGTTTCGCGTGTTTTTTGAGAGCATCATAGAGAACTGTCAGGCATGTCTAATCTTTTACGCGGATTTTTTGCTTCGTGGTTCAGAAGATGAGTATAAACAATTAGATACGCACATTATTTTAAAGAAAATAGGGACCATAGTCACATAATTACTTTTCTGGAAGTTTAATTCCATTATGTGTCCGTGTATGCCAATGAATTTCAATAAAGCACACTTAATTAAATTAAATACCTTTTACATAATGCTAAATATGCAATTGAAAATACATTTCGTGATGACATATTTTATCGGTTCGTTGTTGTATTGATATTAATAAATCATACAAATCAGTAGGGATCGAAAGCTACTGTATTTTTTTTATTTTAGCACCAATCACTTTTCTTCACTACTACCATTTTACTTATAGTTCGATGTGTGAAATACTTCTTATAAATATTTTTAGCGTCTAGGTTTAGTCTATAATCTCTGATTACCTTATTGTTCACATCGCTTAGGTTACGAGGGACGCGGGACGCTTTGAAACCTTAGGGATTCACAGATATTTACTATAATCCAGACCTAGTTTTGCCACATTTTTTTTTCTTTTGTCATATTTATAACACGAATTACGATGGTGAAGATTTTCGGATGACTGCGTGATGAAAGCAGTCGTAAAAATCGCTTTGAAGAGAAATGTAAATAATATCTTTGCACACAACACCTTTAGTATAAAGGCACGATGTGAAAGTGTTCTTCTTCAGACAATTGAGGGGGAATATTGAAAAATATAAATCGTGAAAATACTTTGGTCGCGACGCGAACTTATCAACCGCCTTTCGTATTTTGCTATGAGGCATACCGTACTACATGCGTAGTCGGTAATCATTTCGAAAAACTGTGGTATTTTGAACACCTATAAGATAGGTATCTGCTTATAAGTAGGCAGGCTTTAAATGAACGGACTAGAGGTCAAAATTCTGGATTCAAAGCTACCGCCTGACTTATATAAAATATGAAATAACTACGTACGTCGTCATACAAACCGTCGCGATCCCTAAATATAATTATGCATAAGTATCCAGGTACAAAAAGCGTGCCGCCGCATTTCATCCCGAGATCTCGTCGTATAATGAGGTTTTGTTTTGTGGATGCCAATCCGAATACATTTTGAATTAGCAACATGTCACTTTTATGGTCAAGGAGGATGTTTTGAATTACATTTTTGGAGCTTTGGAAGAAATACGTGCGATTAGATGGTGTAATTTCCTTTGGTATTTTGGTGCCTTTATGGTCGGCGATATTGCCTTGAAAATGAATTGACCTTGTTTTACCTTTTACCGCTGTATTTACTTACAGTGAGGGGATGATGTCATTATTTTGGTGTTGATAAGACCGCTGCATAAGTTTTTCATACAAAGAATTCTGAAATGTTAAATTGTGGCGTCACTGAAATATTTCAAGACCTGTTTTCCCCATTTTGTACGTTTTACGTAAGTAGCACTAAGCGAAGTTCAGTGATCTCTGTATATAAAATAGTTTGTTTTCGGCATAGGCAGAGCATAGTGTAGCAGTATTCTTTGATTCACTGTTCGCTGTAGAAATCCATGCTACCAGGCGAGATAGTTTCAATTTAGTCTACTACTACTTACTATATCTACGAATAGGTATACACTATGGAGAGCCAAATATTTACAATTTTTTATATCCTAACAAACTTGAATGAATAATTCTGGTTTCACACAAATAAAGTGTCAGCCGGCATATAGGTACGAAGTATGTATTACTAGAAGCAATTTCTTACAGGCAATATAAATGGAACTCCGTAACAGTACGTTATTATTCAGACGGAGAGAGATTCTCAACTTGCATGTACCATTACTATTGTATCTAATGCTAGCATTGCAACACTTTACACACGAAATTTTCGGGTCATTGCCCTTAGCTTAAGTTTCCCACACACTTATCCCCGTCCCCTACACTCAAGTCCTTTTAATCTTCTATATTACCACCGAAGCGTTAAACTGTGCTTGGTCAGCACTTTACTCAGAATTTTCCTCAATATTAATGGAACGAAAAAAATATTTTTCTTTTGCTTGGTTACCAAGATTGGGTCAAATTAAAAGGGAAAAGATTGACAGGTCAATGAAATACGTTAAATATCCGGCCTTGGACATGGATGGACAGTTTTGGACGCGGACATATGGGCATGACACGATTCACACTATTGACGTGAATTCAACTGAGTAAGTGTAGCCGAGGTTTAGTGGACGATTTAAGGAATAGATTCCAAGAACGGTAATCTTACTTTTATTATAAATGCGATAATTTGTGAGTATGGATGGATTTATAGATGTTTGTTAACCTTTCACGCAGATAAAAGTGAACGGATTTTGACGAAATTTTGTAGTACTATAGCTAATACTTCAGAATAACACGAGGATTGCCATTTGACCGGATAATTGACCCACACGCAGGTGGAGCTGCGAGCAAAAGCAAGTGGTTATGATATTGTCATGAGATTAAGAATCTATATGTAGTAATATTTATCTTAAGTCAACAAATTGGATTAGAAATCATGAACATTTTATTGAATATATTGAATACATTTTCACAACTCGGTTCAAAAGGTGACCTAATTCTAAAAGTAGGTGAACTAATTGATTAGTTGCTTACTGGAACCTGTAGGCTTTTATCTCATAAGCTGCTATCATGAAATATTCATGATACAAATAAGGGATTTTCGAAGCATATTTAATTATGTTAGTTGTAAACACTATACCAACAATAATATCACTGTATTATACGAGAAAATTTCATAAGATAACTATCAAATTCTTTAAAAATGTATATCGTATGACTAGGGGTCTCTACCATACCGTTTTTATTAGAACAGCTTACGTAACGGTGGGTAAGTTTTGTTGACATGTATTTTTCTGTAAAAACTGAACAGCCAGTAGGTACTGGTAAATATACACTCAGATTGACTTAGAAATTTATCAGTCAAACGAATCATATGAAGCATAACATTGATTTTCAAAATATATGACTTGAAACATTTAAGTAGATATTAACACAACATGTCTAATTATAAAATTCTTGCGTTACTGACTGACAGACAACGCATTACAAAACTATTGAACTCAAGTAGCTGAAATTTGGCATGTGTTTGCAATAAGAAGGGCTTTCCCGAACTTCCCATGGGGTCAAGAAGAAAGGATTAAATTAAAATAAAATGTGCGGGCGTAGCTGCGGACATGGTCTAGTAACTTATGAAATCACGTTTACGTTTAAGTAATTAAAGCCAATATGTTCACTCCAAAACTTTATCGTTACTTATTTTTGAGCCGAGGTTCACAATAGACTAGCTAACATAATATACCGAAAGTTATTGAGACAGGTTCGGTACTCAAGCTAAGCTTTCAAGTAGATACACATAATACAATATTGAGGGCCTCTGTCTACGTAGCTGTCAGTTCACTTGTAAACTGATATTGGCGTCCGTTATTATCCGAAGTGAATAAAGTTGAATCAGTGCAGACATAATACCAGGAATCTAAGGAAATTTCTTCGGATAAAATTTTTGTTCCTAGGAAAATATCCATGTTTGCCCTAAGTAAATAGTAGCTGTACGTTAAATGACTGAAAAATATAGAAAAAGTAAACAAAGGTTAATTATATGAATTTTACAATGATTATATTTAAAACTAAATCGTCACTAATTTTCTACTAACAGCTTCATATCCACAGTTTAAGTGGGACATCATAAGAACAAACTTTGAGAACATTTTATAAATCATTCAAATCTAATCAATCATTCATTCTATAAATCCATAAACTGTGGTCCAAAGGCTACCGACATACCTAAAAGGCCTCATCTAATGTAGGACGATCAAGAAAACCCTTCCCCCACATTCGTTCTCCTACTCACCCAGACAGTATTACAAACTCCGCCCTACATTTCCGACTTAAAAATATTGTGATATATCTGTCACACGCCATTTCACATAACGCATTTGTGCCGAACGTAAAACGGTCACGTGATATGAGGCCGAAATGTGTCGCTCTAGGATGATGTATCTCTATGTTTGATTCTTGGTCCTAGGTGTCGCTCGTCTGAAGTCACAGAGATAGTTGAAATACACTTACATGGGAACAAATAGGGTTGACATACGTAATTTAAAAAATACGCTCGTAGTTTTCTTGTGAGTGATCTGTCTACATGGTAAGCAGACGTAGATTTAAGAGAAATTATAAACAACCAAAAAATTATTCTTAAGAATTATACATATACGGAACAAGAGTTTGCTTCAAAATTCGTTCTAATGGTTAGGTGGGTTTTCAGGCTTAGCAAAGGCAGAGGTGATAGTATGCTTCATCATCATCAGTCTGCCGTAGTCCTTTGCTGGATATGGGACTCTCTGATGGTAAACAACTGAGTTCGATTGTTAGTTCTTGTGTCTAGGCACTGCCTGCGACTTTGCGTTTATCTTCACTACACCTAGCTGAAGTGTACAAGGCAGCGATAGCCGAGTGGAGATACCAACAGACTGCCATGCAGAGGGTATAAGGTTCGAATCCACGGCGCGCTCCAATGACTTTTCGGAGTTATGTGCGCATTGAATTGTTAATTATCGCTTGTCCCGTGCCTCGAAGACTCGGAGAGCACGTTAAGCCGTCGGTCCCGGTTGTCATGAAGATCTTTGACAGTCATTACAGGGCGTCAGTACCTTCTAAATAAACTGACACTGGTCTAAACCATGGAATATCGCTATCCCTTCGGGTTGCGGAGGTTAGACAGGCAGTCGCTCCGTGGAAAAGCTAATATTCAGCCAAATCTGGTAAGACTAGTAAGCGGACCCCAGATTGAAACTGGGATAACGCTAGGAGGATGATGACCCAGCTGAAGTGCCTCTTGCGCTGCTCTTGCCATGGGGCGGTGGCCACTCTAGAACATCAGTATTCAACCAATGGATACGATAATTATGACGCTGGTAATTTGACGCGACAGATTTTTGTGATCACACTACAAGAGTCTAATTGTAACGGATGCCAGGAATCGAACCTTTGCTAGTCCGCTACAGTGCGCTGGTGGTGTGTTGCTGACGTGTGCCTACGACGATGCGTGTTCTTCTATGTGTGTGGACTGTATGGCTTGTTGTTCTATACATCGTTAGATAGGTCTCATTAAGTTCTATCTATCGGTATACAATACCTAAACCTAACTACTAGCGTCACTAAGTTATTCCATAAAAACTCCCAAAAAATGCTGTCACACAAGGGCCCGCCCACTATATTTTCTATTGAAAAACTATTGTATACTAAATTTATATATATAATTTTGGTAGGCCGTTGTATGCAACTATATGGGGCATCTATTAAAACAAACACCATAAAAATATCTTTATTCAATTCGAACCGTAATAGGTTCGAATTGAATAAAGATATTTTATGATTACTTATGAATCATGAGAAAATTACAGAATTTCTTAAGTAAATACTATCGTAAGTAAACAAAATTTATGATAAACATACGAATGTTTGTTATTATGCTTATTTTAACTATATAAGGTAATACCTAGCAATAAAAAGGTATCTAGACATGATTTCAAGCCTTTATGAAGCCAAAAAACACTTATAAAAACTATAAACGGCTATGTAAACAAACAGCTGTTTTATCAAGTATTAACTCTTATCTGTCACTACTGATAACGCTATTTATGATTCGATATCTAAGGTCCCTACAGTTAGCACAAGTTTAAGACTAATGTTCATGTATTACATAGTTGTTTTATATTAACGATCTAACCATTTACACTATTTTAGCTATTTTTTAACGTTTTTGACACGTCCGGGAACCGAACCCGGTGTACCGCACGATTAGATAACACTGATTTTATACGATTTTCACTCGCGGTTTCGAATACACTATTCACTGTCATAGTTTAGGTAGACAGCCACAACTCGACCGCGCGGCCAGGTATTGCGCGGGAGTTGGCCGTCGGCGATCAGGACGGGGTCGCCGACCTCAAGGTTGAGCCCAGACCCATGGGGCTCCCGCCGGTGTTGCAGCTCGGGTAGGTACTCGCGCACCCAACGGCGCCAGAACATGTCGGTGAGGATTTGGGCGCGCCGCCAGTGCTTGCTGCTGTTGAGGTCAACCTCGCTGAACTCACCCAGTGGAGGGAGGCGAGCAGAACCACCGAACAGGATGTGGTTCGGGGTGATGGCCTCGCTCTCTGCTGCGTTGACGGAGACGTGTGTGAGGGGTCGACTGTTTACTGTGTACTCGACCTCACACAGTAGTGTAGCTAGGACTTCTTCGTGCGGATGGCGCTCGTGAAGGACCGTATAGAGGGCGGTCTTCACGCACCTGACGAGGCGCTCCCATGCGCCCCCCATGAATGGCGCTGAGGGGGTGATGAAGCGCCATATGATGCCACGGCGACTCGCTTCTTCGGCGACGGCGTCTCTCATCTCTCGGTCGGCACCGTGCATGTTGGTGCCGTTGTCCGAGTAGATCTCTGCGGGGTAACCTCGGCGCGCTGCGAACCTGCGCAGCGCCAAGATTGCGGAGTCGGCGCTCAGGCTGGCGGCGACCTCCAGATGTACTGCCCTGGAAGTGAGACATGTAAACAGTGCTACATAACGTTTGTGACGCTGTCTACCGACGGTTACGGAGAGCGGCCCGAAATAATCAAGACCCGTGTAGGTGAAGGGCCTCTGATGGTGAGCAAGGCGCGTCTTCGGATGGTCCCCTGTGGCTGGCTCAGGCGGCAGCGTTTTTCTAATGCGGCATGGTAGACATCTATGTACTATTTTCTTTGTAGTCGGCCGCAGACGAAGAATCCAATAGTGTTGGCGTATTTCGTTGATTACCAACTCTGTACCGCTGTGATGTAATTTTCTATGCGTCCAATCTATGTATAGCTGTGTAATGCGATGATCGCCGTCTAAGACTGGCGGTCTCTTTGTCTGTTCGGAGATTTCTTCTGAAGCTATTATACGACTGCGTAGAGTGATCATTCCGTTGTTCATCTCCACGGGTAACGAATATAGGCTGTCTCTGGCGACACCTCCTCCGCGCCGCAGCTCCCGAAGGTCGGCGCCGAAGGAGTCCTCTTGTACCGCCTTCACGAGAAGGTCCTCGGCGCCGCGGGTGTGTTCTGCGGAGAGAAGCACGAAGTTTCGGAAGTCGGCGGCTGGACGAGGTGCCGCTCTGCCCGACTTGATGTTGTGCTTCGTCTTCGTCACGTCGTTCAAAAATAGACAGAAGGATCCAGATTGGCGTCAGCCAATCTGGATCCTTCTGTCTATTTTTCTGCGTTTTTTATATAGAACCTTCTCTGCGGTTTTCTTATGTAGAACTCTTGCTGTTGCTCGTAAGAGCCTTTCCCATTTGGAAAATCTATACGGGTCCGGTACGGCTTCTATAATTCTATATGTTTGACGTTTCTCTACAGCTGTCATTGTGCGCTCTTCGCCTGTCGCGTCAGGGTCGATGTGCTTCTCTACGGGCCATAGTGACGGGTCTTCGTACAGGAACGATGGTCCGGTGTACCACTGGTATTGCGCGGGAGTTGGCCGTCGGCGATCAGGACGGGGTCGCCGACCTCAAGGTTGAGCCCAGACCCATGGGGCTCCCGCCGGTGTTGCAGCTCGGGTAGGTACTCGCGCACCCAACGGCGCCAGAACATGTCGGTGAGGATTTGGGCGCGCCGCCAGTGCTTGCTGCTGTTGAGGTCAACCTCGCTGAACTCACCCAGTGGAGGGAGGCGAGCAGAACCACCGAACAGGATGTGGTTCGGGGTGATGGCCTCGCTCTCTGCTGCGTTGACGGAGACGTGTGTGAGGGGTCGACTGTTTACTGTGTACTCGACCTCACACAGTAGTGTAGCTAGGACTTCTTCGTGCGGATGGCGCTCGTGAAGGACCGTATAGAGGGCGGTCTTCACGCACCTGACGAGGCGCTCCCATGCGCCCCCCATGAATGGCGCTGAGGGGGTGATGAAGCGCCATATGATGCCACGGCGACTCGCTTCTTCGGCGACGGCGTCTCTCATCTCTCGGTCGGCACCGTGCATGTTGGTGCCGTTGTCCGAGTAGATCTCTGCGGGGTAACCTCGGCGCGCTGCGAACCTGCGCAGCGCCAAGATTGCGGAGTCGGCGCTCAGGCTGGCGGCGACCTCCAGATGTACTGCCCTGGAAGTGAGACATGTAAACAGTGCTACATAACGTTTGTGACGCTGTCTACCGACGGTTACGGAGAGCGGCCCGAAATAATCAAGACCCGTGTAGGTGAAGGGCCTCTGATGGTGAGCAAGGCGCGTCTTCGGATGGTCCCCTGTGGCTGGCTCAGGCGGCAGCGTTTTTCTAATGCGGCATGGTAGACATCTATGTACTATTTTCTTTGTAGTCGGCCGCAGACGAAGAATCCAATAGTGTTGGCGTATTTCGTTGATTACCAACTCTGTACCGCTGTGATGTAATTTTCTATGCGTCCAATCTATGTATAGCTGTGTAATGCGATGATCGCCGTCTAAGACTGGCGGTCTCTTTGTCTGTTCGGAGATTTCTTCTGAAGCTATTATACGACTGCGTAGAGTGATCATTCCGTTGTTCATCTCCACGGGTAACGAATATAGGCTGTCTCTGGCGACACCTCCTCCGCGCCGCAGCTCCCGAAGGTCGGCGCCGAAGGAGTCCTCTTGTACCGCCTTCACGAGAAGGTCCTCGGCGCCGCGGGTGTGTTCTGCGGAGAGAAGCACGAAGTTTCGGAAGTCGGCGGCTGGACGAGGTGCCGCTCTGCCCGACTTGATGTTGTGCTTCGTCTTCGTCACGTCGTTCAAAAATAGACAGAAGGATCCAGATTGGCGTCAGCCAATCTGGATCCTTCTGTCTATTTTTCTGCGTTTTTTATATAGAACCTTCTCTGCGGTTTTCTTATGTAGAACTCTTGCTGTTGCTCGTAAGAGCCTTTCCCATTTGGAAAATCTATACGGGTCCGGTACGGCTTCTATAATTCTATATGTTTGACGTTTCTCTACAGCTGTCATTGTGCGCTCTTCGCCTGTCGCGTCAGGGTCGATGTGCTTCTCTACGGGCCATAGTGACGGGTCTTCGTACAGGAACGATGGTCCGGTGTACCACTCGTGTTCGGAGTTAAAGCTGTTTGGCACGTCGCGTGTAGCCGCATCCACCGCGTTCATCTTCGTAGGTACCCAGCGCCAATCTTCAACTTTACTATGCTCTTCTATGGCGGCTAGGCGGTGTGCGACGAATGGTTTGTACGCCCGTGCTCCTTTTCTGATCCACGTCAGTACGGTCTTGCTGTCCGTCCAGTACACGACGGCCTCGGGTTTGACGCGATGTTCTTCTATTACCGCTTGAGCGACTCGCGTACCCACGACGGCGGCTTGCAGTTCGAGTCTCGGGATTGACACCACCTTAAGCGGTGCCACTCTCGCCTTCGCCATAACGAGCGTCACGTGCACACGCCCATCTGGTGTAGTCGCTCGCCAGTACACCGCTGTTGCGTAGGCCGCTTCACTGGCGTCCGTAAAGACATGTACTTGGAGTGTACAGGCGTCACTGTACCCGGGGTAACACCGCGGGATGCGTATCGACTTCAACTGTTCTAAGTGCTGTATCCACGATGCCCATTGCACTCTGAGGCTTTCGTCAAACTTCTCGTCCCAGTTTGTACCGAGTCGCCAGGCTTCCTGTAGTATCTGTTTGGCTCGAACAGTCACGGGCGATGCGAGGCCGAGTGGGTCGTATAGCGACATAACTATTTTCAACGCTTCTCGTTTGGTAGGCGCTTCGGTGCCGATGAGTCCGTCTGGAAGCCGTGCGAGTGTAAGGTTGAAGCTCAGCTCGTCCGCGCTCGTTTTCCACATCAACCCGAGAATTTTCTCTTCTTGCCCCTTGCTGGCGAGGCCGACTGTCTCCTGGCGATGTTGACTTGGTTCTGTTGCTTCGATGACGTTTCTAGAGTTCGACACCCATTTCGTGAGGTGAAAGTGCGCTTGCCTGTGTATGTCTCGCACCCGTGACGCTGTGCTCGTCGCTTCCTGTTCGTCCCTGAAGCTGTCCAGATAGTCATCCATGTAATGGTTATCTATGATGGCTTCTGCTGCTTCTGGGTACTCTTCGGCGTGCTTGCGAGCGTTCCAATTCTTCGCGAATATAGCTGTACACGGTGAGCTTGCCGCACCGAAGATAATGGACTTCATACGGTATTCCTGGGGCGGTCCCTCCCGCCGGTCACCTCTCCACAGGTAGCGCAGCGCGTCTCGGTCTTCTGGGCGTACTCTCACCTGCATAAACATCTCCGTTATATCAGCTGAGACGGCAACGCGGTGTCGACGGAACCTCATCAACATCCCCGGCAACGATTGTAGCAAGTCCGGTCCCGTGAGCAGGTAATCGTTGAGTGACATACCTCTGGTTTTCGCGGCGGCGTCGTGAACTATACGAATCTTCTCAGGCTTCATGGGGTTGTGTACATCGAAGTGAGGCAAGTACCAAATCTTCCCTGGCGTACTATCCATGGGAGCTTCTTCTGCGTATCCCTTTTCTATCAGCGAGTTCATCTGTTCTGTATATCTTGTTTTCAACTCTATGTTTCTATCTAATTTTTTCTCTATGTGTGCGAGCCTCCTTGCCGCGTTCTCGTAACTATCTGGCATAACGATGTCTTCTTGTTTCGACAGAAGAGCCGTCTCTATATGTCTATCTTCTAATTGTTTCGTATGTTTTTCTAACATATCTGTAGCCCACTTCTCGGGGTCCGAGTTCGGTCGACGTGGGTTCACTATGAGCGATTCCAGTGCGAAATATTCTTTCAGTTGCGCTTCTATGTTTTCATCTGTAGCGGAGAGACCGTTGACGAAGTGTACGGTGTTTCCCAAGGTGCGTGAGCGTGCGCCGTGCAGCACCCATCCCAGTAACGTAAGCGACGCCACCGGTTGATCGTTGGGTCCTCTTCGTACTGCGTTCGCTATGAGCAGGTGCCAGTTGTCTTGACCTATTAGCACCTTCGGCACGCCTATGTCGTACACCAGCTTCTTCTTGATGCCTTCGAGGTGTTTGCAGTCTATCAGGTCCTCTTCGGCAATCTTCTGCGGCGACAGGTGTAGGCTGGCTACGGTGCGCGCACACAAAGGCACTTGTTTGCTGTCGGCGCCGGCTCCTCGTATGTGCGTGTCTACGCGTCGCGACGTTGGCATGTCGATCGACGTATCGCCTATGGCACGGATCGTAAACGGGTCCAGGTTCCCTTCCGCGCCGACTTCCTTGGCTATGTCTTCGTCTATGAGCGATACGGTGCTTCCGTCATCGGGTAGGGCGAACGTAGACGCCTCTCCCGCCGGTCCGACTATCTGCACGGGCACTATCTTTAAGTATGCTTGAGCCTTTGCACGTATGCACGAACTGGCGACCGTTTCTTGCTTTTCTATGTTCACGTCTTCGGTCCTATGGGCTCCTCTATCGTAGTGAAGCAACTGGTTGTGTGTAGCGCGGCATCCCTCTACACCGCACTTCTTGGGCTTGCACGAGTGTTCTATTCGGCGTATGCGTAAGCAGCGAAAACACAATCCATGCTGCTTAGCTAGCTGCCATCTCTTCTCTGCGTTGGCGTTACGAAACGTGCTGCAGGCCGACGAGTAGTGCCCTTCGCGTTCACATATCCTGCACTTCGCGTTAGACGTGTCCGTATGCGTTCGCTTCTCCGTCGCCGTCGCCGTGTACGTCCTCTGCACGGTACGTCTACTTGGCGGCCCATCGGTGATGTCCTCAGCCGGTGCGAACGCGCTACAGTAACGCGCGTACTCCGTCACGAAGTCACTGAATCGGCTGAGATCTGGCTTCGAATGGCACTTCTCGGTGTACGTCTTGTACCACTGCACACGTAGCGAATTCGGTAGCTTCTCGGTCAACACACGCACTAGCTCCGCATTGATGAGGTAGTGTTCCTTTTTCAACGCACGAAGTGTGACGACGCCGCTTCTAATCTTGCTCGCGAACGCGCATATGTCCTTAGGTGCTTCGCTACAGCGTGGCAGGGTCCTCAGCTTGTCCGTCTCTGCCTGTGCGATCGAGTCTGGTCGTCCGAACTGCAGCTCCAACTCCTTCATAATTTCATCTGGTCGCGCATGCCCAATCAGTTCAGAGCTAACTGTTTCTAACGCTCTTCCCTTGAGACTTCTTCTCAGTCTCGCTGTATTCTCCACGTCGTTGAAGAAATTCTTGGTGGTGTCGTATATCGCCTTGAACGACAGCCACTCGGTGTGCGCGCCGCCGAACGTCGGTAGCGTCATGATGACTTTTGAAACCGCCGGGTGTGGTGCAACTATCGATGTGTCCGGTGGCTTCCTGTCGGCGAGCGCAGCGATCGCGGAGGTGAGATCCATGATGAACGGCTTCAGCGAATCACCTCCCTGTTGATGAACGTCCATCTTCTGTGAGGGCGGTCCATCTTCTATCTTCTGTGCCCCGTCGACGTCCCTCTTCTTAGTGGGCGCCGATATCAGTTCTATATCTTCAGGGCCGGGCTGGGGTTCCGGTGCCTCTTCCAACCACGAACGTACGTAGTCTTGTTTCGACTGTCCATCCTCGTCGTAGTCATCGGAGTCCGCCTTCTCTTCAGCCTTCTGTAGTGCTAACTGTAGTTTTATCTTCAAAACTTCTTCTCGAGCCAACATCACATTTCTATTGGAGCGTCCCGTAGCTGCTGAGCGTTGGTCGCGTTCCCTCGTTGGCTTCTTTCTATCTCTATTTTCTATTATACTATGTTGCGCTGTACAAACGCTCGATCTATCGGATGGTTGCAACGTCCTTTCCTTGCCGTCTTCATTTTTCGACTGCACCTCTGCTCGCTCCCTTGCATCTTGAGTGATGTTTCGTTCGTCCCTCCCCGCGGGGTCGGGGGAGGCCGGCGACGGCCCGTCGCTCCCGACTGTTGTCGACGGCGATCGCGGTGGCCCGTCGTGACGGACGACCGCGGCGGCTGGGTTGCGGGCAGCGGCGGCGCGGGCAGGGGTACTGGAACTAGGCCCGGCGCCGGCCGCACCCCCGGCGACCTCGGGAGCACGACCTCTTGAACGCGTCGTAGGCATTCTTCTATCCGGCTCGATGCGACCAACAAATGTAACGGATGCCAGGAATCGAACCTTTGCTAGTCCGCTACAGTGCGCTGGTGGTGTGTTGCTGACGTGTGCCTACGACGATGCGTGTTCTTCTATGTGTGTGGACTGTATGTCTTCGATGTGTAAGGGCTTCAGAAATAAAACATCTTCATACGTTGAGAGCGATGCTGTTCAGGTGTTCGGTGCTTGATGGTTACAAGATGGTGGTTGAGACGCCAACAACTGGCCGAATACATGGTCGCTTAAGTACCTCGAAACTTTACCTTATCGACGACCATCGCACCGAACACGTGCACAGAAAATCTTTCGTTTATTTTTATTTCAAATACAGTATAAATGTTACGTATGATTCGTTCCTATTATACAAACATACATGTTCTATACATCGTTAGATAGGTCTCATTAAGTTCTATCTATCGGTATACAATACCTAAACCTAACTACTAGCGTCACTAAGTTATTCCATAAAAACTCTCAAAAAATGCTGTCACACAAGGGCCCGCCCACTATATTTTCTATTGAAAAACTATTGTATACTAAATTTATATATATAATTTTAGTAGGCCGTTGTGTGCAACTATATGGGGCATCTATTAAAACAAACACCATGAAAATATCTTTATTCAATTCGAACCTATTACATGATTACTTATGAATCATAAGAAAATTACAGAATTTCTTAAGTAAATACTATCGTAAGTAAACAAAATTTATGATAAACATACGAATGTTTGTTATTATGCTTATTTTAACTATATAAGGTAATAACTAGCAATAAAAAGGTGTCTAGACATGATTTCAAGCCTTTATGAAGCCAAAAAACACTTATAAAAACTATAAACGGCTATGTAAACAAACAGCTGTTTTATCAAGTATTAACTCTTATCTGTCACTATTGATAACGCTATTTATGATTCGATATCTAAGGTCCCTACAGTTAGCACAAGTTTAAGGCTAATGTTCATGTATTACATAGTTGTTTTATATTAACGATCTAACCATTTACACTATTTTAGCTATTTTTTAACGTTTTTGACACGTCCGGGAACCGAACCCGGTGTACCGCACGATTAGATAACACTGATTTTATACGATTTTCACTCGCGGTTTCGAATACACTATTCACTGTCATAGTTTTAATGTCTGTCGCGAACACTAATAAACCAGTGTATCACCTGATATTAAGCACATTGTACACTTGATGTTACCAAGTAAAAATCAACCTTGACAAGGTTTTAATATTATTGAGTATTTGTGGACGCTCCCAAATAATATTCGTATCTTAGTAAATGATGTTAATGTTACCTTAAGTCAAACAACCAGTTAGACAAAAATAAACTTCTAATGATAGCTTAATTTTTACATGTTATACTTTTTCTACTTTCTTTTATCGAATTTAGATGTATTGGTGCATTTATACAATATATAATATGCATTTTGTTTTACATTTTCTTCACAGTGTTGAAAGGAAAATAGTTTTGCTATATTCCCTAGGCATGCTGCAATACCAGGGGAATACAGGCATCCATTAGCAAGCGTTGCCTATGGGCTCTCAGTTCATCTACCGTCAAAAGCAACAACAAATCAAATCAAATCATTTATTTGTAAAATGTGGTATACATAGGTGTTTCATTATTATATTATTGTCGCTAGGTTTATATTTTACTTAAAAAAAAACTATCAGCAAAACGACAGAATTATATTTAATCACAATTAATTCAGAATAAAGTTATTCAAACAATTTAAACACGGTATATAACAATTTCTACAGTCAACCGACAAGAGTTCCGCCTAACCAGTGAACGCTGCGCGTGCCCGAAACGAACTGAACTGACGAGGCGCGCGCGCCGCTATCCTTCCCTCTGCGATGACGTTGTGGCGGTGGGGTTAGCCACGCCCATCACTGCTTCCGTTCAACTCTGATACGGCCTCTCCTGACACGTGAACGTCCACGTTCACCTGCTGTGTGTTGGCTCCAGGTACCGCGCAAGCCGACGTGGAAGGTCCCATAGATACATCGAAGTCATCGTCGTCATCAGCTGTAAATAGACCAGTTATAGTCTGGTGTTATTAACCAAATAAAGCATTTAATTCGACGATACATAAGTTAGTCTACAAGCAATGTGTTCATGTAGCATTCCGGTGTGTATCTGTGCAGTGTCAATTGTTGAGCTAAGTTATTTGTGTCAACTGACATGGACAAGTTATCATGTCAATGTGTGTTGTGTCAGAGTATAGTGAGGTTGGCATGGCCAAGTTAACATGCCGACCTGATCCTCGATATGACCCAGTTAACATATCGGTATCACCAACTTACATAACCCAGTTGACATGTAAGCACCACCACGATATGACACAGTTAACATATCGGTATCACTAACTTACATGACCCAGTTAACATGTAAGCACCAGCATGATATGACACAGTTAACATATCTGCTACACTAGAGACGTTTGTCATGGCCAAGTTATCATGACAACCGTAACCTCGATATGACTCAGTTAACATATCGGTATTATCCAGCAGTTAAGCTTAACATTACATTCGTGACGTTACATAATATCTAGGTAGTTACTATGCAATGCCCGCAAAAAAAATATAAAGAAAAAAGTTCAACTAACTGTTAAAGAATGCAGCGCAGGACTCGGGCGACCACTCGCCACGCCACGCCACCATATATTCAGCGGCAGCACGTGTTGTTTTTCCGTAGGAACCTCCGAGCAACTGCAACTCATAGCGATCATGAGGTAACACTTTTATGACGCGGTATGGGCCACGCATACCAGCGTCCAATTTGCCAGTGATCTGAGCAGCTTTAGCGACAAATACCAAGTCGTTTACTTTGAAACATCGGGTGACTTTTCGGTGTTTGTTCACATATGCGTCTTGTGTCTCCTTATTTTTCGCCAGACGTTCGGATGCCATTTGTCGACTTAATTCCCTTAGAGCCTCACGATTTGGACTTGGGTTATCAAAGGGGGCCTTCCCGAATAAGGGATCTAATTGAGAATTTGCATCGGCGATGTATTTGTCGTCTTATGCTTAGTACAGTTTAAGACTAGTTGTATCTTCCAGAGTGACTCGGACCAGCTGCTGTTTTTATTATCGGCTTCAACCCTTATCATGTTCAGTACCGTTCGACAATAGCGCTCGACATGTCCATTTTCACCGTGCATTTCAGGTGTAATAAAGTGGATTTCACTGCCTATGTTAGATGCCCAATTACGAAAAGGAGTACTTTCGAAGGCACGACCACGGTCACATACAATTAATTTAGGCGCCCCAAATAAAGAGAGCGCATTCTTCATAACACGAATCACTTCGTCAGAATCTTGTCGGTTGATTGCATACAGTAAACAAAATTTTGAGTAAGCATCGACAACAATGAAAACAAACTTAAAACTATTTGATTCAGGAAGAACACCTAGGATATCCACATGAATGGTGTTGAAAGGGGAATCTGGTTTAACCCATGATGATATTGGTTGGTGTGGGGCTCTTGGTACTCTTTTTGATGAAATACATGTAAGACAATGCCCTATATACTTTCTAACAAAACTTCGTAGCCCGGGGAACCAAAAATGTCGTAGTATTAAATCTATTGTTTTATCGAAGCCAATGTGATCATGTTGATCGTGAAATGTACGGAGAAAGCTAAGCCTGTGTCCTTTAGGTATGAAACATAATAACCTAGGTTCTTGGCCAGTGGGAGTGTATTTGTAATACAATAAGTCGTTACGTACTACATAACGGGACTGGTCGATTTCATTATTATTAAGCCTATCTATTAAAATACGAGTCTCTTCGTCAGCGGATTGTGCTATGTGTGCCCAGCTCTTTGGCTTATCAACAGTACGAACATCAATAGGATTCCTGCTGAGATAGTCAGCATGGGACATTTGGGAACCTTTACGGTATTCGATTGTGAACTGGAAATCCTGCATATACATCCACCAACGCGCGACGCGAGGAAGGAGGTCCTTCTTACGTTCGGTGAGTTTAAGAGCGTTGCAGTCAGTAACTATTTTAAATTTAATTTCTATCAAATACTGTCGGAAGTGTTGAAGTGATTTGATAACTGCTAGGGTTTCCAGTTCGTATGAGTGGTAACGAGGCTCCGCACCCTGCGTAGTCTTACTAAAGTACGCTATTACGCGACGCTTCTTATTGGGATGCTCTTGGATTAACACGGCACCGTATCCAATGGAACTCGCGTCCGTGTGAAGCTCCGTGGGCAAAGTGGGGTCAAATATTGCCAACACTGGCTCATTAGTCATACAATCAATCAAATATTTACGGGCTGATTCCTGTTCCTCAGTCCACACAAACGGGACTCCACTGCGCGTAAGTCGAGCAATAGGCGCGGTTTTAGAAGCGTATCCGGCAATATAACGGCGAAAGTAACCAGCCAGTCCTAATAACTGCCGAACTTGTTTCACATTTGTGGGTACAGGTGAACAGACTAAGGCTTGCACCTTTCTGTCACTCGGCCTAACCTGACCTTGACTGATCTTACGACCCAAATACTCTACCTCTGTAGCCACAAATGTGCTTTTCTTTAAATTAACTGAAAATCCAGCGGCCGTTAACGTCAACATAACTTCGCGTAAATCTGTCAGAGCATCATCCACCGAATTTGACAGTATGCAGACGTCATCGACATATACTAGTACCTTGCCCGAATCTATCAAGGATCTAAAAGTTTTTGATATAATCCGCTGGTATACGATAGGGGCATTCGTAAGTCCGTACGGCATTTTTAAGTATTCATAGTGCCCCTCAGGCGTAACGAAGCCGGTTTTCGGTATGGAATCGTTATGAATCTGGATTTGGTGAAATCCAGTTGCCATATCGATACAGGTGAAGTATTTATGCTTGCCAAGTCTGTCAATGTGATCTTCTATAAGAGGCAATGGATAACGATCCCTTACCGTAATAGAATTTAATGCACGGTAGTCCACGCACATGCGGTCAGAACCGTCTTTCTTTTTGACAAGGATAATGGGACTAGCGTAAGGTGACTCCGATTCTCGGATTATATTTTTCTCCAACAAATCCTTAATAATTTCGCGCACCCTAATCTTCTCATCGAGAGAAAGTTTATATGGTCTATAGTGAACTGTTGTGTTGCTTGTCAGCTCGATGTGCATACTACCGGTATTGACGGTCGACACGGCAGTACCAATTATTAGGTTGTCTTTGAACTCTGCTATGATAGCCAAAAGTTTTTCACGCTGGGTACCCTTAAGCGGTGTGTTGATAGAAATTTGCTCATCCAGCTGGACATGAAACACACTGTTCGCGCGAGTAGACTTGTCGACACGCGTCAAACGTTGTTGTTTATTAACTCGTATATACGCAACGCCTTCCCGATTTAAGACATCCGTTCCAATGATAACGGGCACATTCATACAGGATGCGGGTACAACGAGAAAATCTATTTCTAACGATATATCATCAAATTCGGCGACTAAAGTGACGTAACTAGTGGACTCTATATTTTGGCTACCAATACCTCGCAAAAGTTGATAAGTAGGTATTTGATGACATTTAAAATATCTAAGCATTGTTGCGGATATCAAAGAGACGCGAGACCCACTATCTATCAACACGTCAGTAGGCACACCCTGTATGACGGCAGTGACAACATCGTTATCAATCGACCTTCCAGTTAGTTCGCGGCAAAAGTTAACTTTTTCGTTTTAACGTTGTTTGGCAAAGCATTCGCTTACATCATGACCTAGTTTTTTGCAGAAGGAACACGACGCTTTTTGTGCACTATAACTGCCAGGCTTACTAGATGACGTACTAGGTGTGTCTACGCTATCCAAATTTGTGGAATTATTATTTCTAGTACGCTTAGAACACGAGTCTGATCGGTGACCTAATTTGCCGCAAGAATAACATTTCACGCTTCTAGAACCACTATTACGAGTAAACGGTCTTTTTCTCTGACTTTGATTGACACGCGCGTCACGCACAGAATCATGGGAGTGCTTTGAATTTACATAAATAGAAAAGAATTCTACCAAGTCTTTCGGCGATAGCTTTGAATTAGTTGCAACTGCACGAATCTGAGGGTCCGTTATGCCACGTATAATAATTGAAACTATCAATTCATCGCTCAATCCTTTGACAATATTCAGACGTAGTAAAGAACGCCTCGCATAATCGGCGTATGTGGGATAACGGTCTGAGTTCGTGCTCATCACATCGTACAGAATGCTCGCGGTATCGATTCGTCTCGCACACAAGGGCTTAAATTTTATTTTGAAGTTTGTCCAGCTACGATCATTTTTAACCCACTCTTTAAGCCAAGACTTGGCGTCACCTTTGAGACAATTAGCGATCCTGGACAAACACTCATTATCATCCCACCCATTTATGTCGCGAGCCCTATCGACTTCCTCGCACCACGAATCGATATCGTTCACACTCGGGTCAAAATTAGAGATATAAAAATGGTTTGATCTTACTTTTGACAAAGCACTTAACGCTCCGATGATCCTGTCCGTAGCATCGAAGCTCGACGTTGCGGTCACTGCGGTGCCAGCGCTCGTATGAGACTCCGGCGGCGGAGACGGCGACGGTGGACCGACAGTACTCACACTGGCACCCGTGGCCACCACAGCACCGGAAGAAGGCAAAACCGACGGCACTGTATCGCGTGCAGCGTTCACACTAGTAACGTTTTCTAATGCAGTTATACGAGCCAGAATTACTTCGAGTTGATCGCGGAGATCCGTCACTTCACTTCTACCCGCATTACTCCTAGTTGTACGTCTACCGGACATTTTTCAAAAACTTGAAAATTGACTGTGTTGCCAGGACTACCAAGAGTGGATAGGACTAACGGAGTCCTATCCCACTTCTGATATTGTCGCTAGGTTTATATTTTACTTAAAAAAAACTATCAGCAAAACGACAGAATTATATTTAATCACAATTAAATCAGAATAAAGTTATTCAAACAATTTAAACACGGTATATAACAATTTCTACAGTCAACCGACAAGAGTTCCGCCTAACCAGTGAACGCTGCGCGTGCCCGAAACGAACTGAACTGACGAGGCGCGCGCGCCGCTATCCTTCCCTCTGCGATGACGTTGTGGCGGTGGGGTTAGCCACGCCCATCACTGCTTCCGTTCAACTCTAAAGGTGGGGACAAACTGAGCCCACGTACGCAACGTATGCAGTGCGACGTGGAAGAGCATACGTGCACACTTATCCCACGTACGCAACGCGAATTTGGCGTCAGACGCTGTTGTTCTTCCATAGAAAATGGACTAATGCCTCTGACAGTTATGTTTTCTGAGTCTGACAGTGAATTTGAAGACGATTTATTACGTTTGTTATATTTAAATGTATATATCCGCCAAAAAAAAACAAAAAGAGTTAAGAAAATATGCTATTTACCTACTTAATATTATAATTGGCTTCATATCGCCTAACCAAATCAATGAGCTGTTCGTCTCCCATTTTATCGAAGGTATTTACCGCAATGTCTAATCCGTGTCTGACGCGCTATCAACGAAAGATCTAGAAACATACTAGTCGCACGCGTGGAATAGCGTATGATTATCCCCTCCACGTTCCCACGCCGATCTGGCGCGACAAGTTGAACGTTGCATAGGACGCGTGTGACAGCATTGCGTATGACAAGTGTGTTTCCAAGTCATATATTTTCATAGAATTTTCGTGGTCTAGATGTCATAATACGTAGCATACGTTGCGTACGTGGGCTCAGTTTGTCCCTACCTTAACAATATAATATCCAGCACATTTGCCATCTTCTATGCATGGCATACAACTATTAAAATTTATTACATAAAGGTATAAAGTATTACATTCTATTATTTGAACAGTATTGAACACATTCATAATTAAATAATAGTAAATAATTAATGTTACATTCAGTGGCATTATTTAGAGTTTATAATTTAAGTATTCTTTTACTGAATAAAAACATTTTTCAGCAAGCCATTTAAATAATTGTGATTTAAATTTATTTATGGGTAAGTCCCGAGAATCATGTGGAAGGTGGTTGAATATGCGAACTGCCATTGCGTAACTACATATTACGGCTTTAAATATCTTTCCTTATTGGAGGCAATACAAGGTTGTTCGGATATCGGTTATGGAACTGGAGCACATCTTTCTTACGACTAAACAATTTACTATTATTCTTAACAAAAACAGATATTTCGAAAATGTAAAGACTTGGCAATGTTAATAAAGAAAGTCTTTGGAACAGAGGCTTACAGGATACCCAGGGGCCTACGTTGCAAATGGCTCTTACACACTGTTTGTGTGCAATGAATGCTCTATTTATGTTTACCGCATTTCCCCACAGCACAAGGCCGTATCTTAGTGACGACACCACAAATGCATGATAAGCCTGAAGTGCTGTTTCTTTGTTACATATTTTTGTTAATCCCCACAAAGCATAAATCATCATCAAAAAAGTGACTTAGCTGTCACGGGACATTCCACAGATGAAATATAGAAATTTGAATTTGGAATGTTTAGAATAGAGAGCGATGGTGAAGAAGTGACGTCATGAAAAAGTGTCATGGCATTCATCATCGCGGCTAACGAGTTGTTCTTATATTCTGCACCAAAAGATGCTTCATGATATTTTCTTCTGTTTCTTGCTCATTATTTTCGTGTCCAGACCACCGAACGCCTTCGAAATTTTGAAACTATTTCTTTCTTGAGACAAGAATCGGTATCGGATGCACAATTGCACTCTGATTAAAAATGTGATATTAGGGGCCACACATACAAGTAGTGACTTATGTTGCCTAACTTGGCCAATCTTTTCCGAACGGCATGTCAGAGTACTAGAATATATAGAATGAGCATAATACAATTTTGTGACGGTATCACACACTGTCCGTGTGGTGACGGATTAAGAATACGGAATGTCACCAGCCCATATCATCCCATGGGTGTCGTAAGAGCCAACAATGGGAGCATATTATGCAGAGATCAACACTGTAAGAGAAGGAAAACTTGATACAAACCCTATACCAACCCGTTTGGCAAGCGTGGTATAGTAGGCCAATTCCTCCTTTAAAAGGAGAGGCGTAGTCCAACAGTGGACTGTTAAAGGCTGATGATGATGATAATACAATTTTGTATAGGTACAATAAAAAAAAATTACAAACTGTATAGGTATTTCAATCGTCTATAGTTTCTACCTGTGCCAAGTATTGATTCATCCAGATTTAGTTTCATAAGTTTGGTCGTTCACAATTCATAACACATTCGACAAATACAAATATTTTTGGCACTGTTATTGACTGGCACAGATTGCAGTCATTTAGCTACGGAGTAAGTCTTTATAAATAGATAAAAAAATTATAGATAAATAGTCTTTATACATTTCTTTATAGATCGTCGGAATCAACTTTAAACCATTTTATGATTTGAAAGTTTTGAGGCAATGTTGAATCTTTATTAGATCCCCTTAAGTAATTATTTGCCAGGATTTGTCGTAAACATTTTTTTTCTTATGTGCAATGCAATCAAAACTAAGAATCTCTGGCGATAAGTAATAGTTAATCTTAAGTAAAAATATTTTTGTGTACCTTTTTAATGCATTTCATTTGTTCTTCAAATTGTTAATCTCCACCATTAGAAAAAAGCATACCTCAACATTCGTTACCTTATTGTTAGCCAAAAGTAGGTAGTAATTAGACGTGAAAATATTGTACTATGATGATGATGATTATACCGAATCTTAAACATGTTTTTTAAAGCATGCGTTACGGGAACGGCATCTATACTGTTGCGTTGCGTTCGATGAGTGACAAAGGCGGAGGCCTCATTCCTTTTTTGTTTTCAACCCACTCCTCTCGTTGTTCCTTTTCCCAAAAGACCGGCAACTTGGAACTTCTCTTGTGTTGCAGGTGTCAATCGCCGACGGCAAAAGTTAAATATTTATCTGCCATCAGGCGATCCGTGTGCTCCTTTGCCTCCTATAAAAAAAGTACAACCAATAACCTTTCACTATATTTTGCTCGAGGAGAGGCCTAGTTCAGCAGTGAACTGTTAAAGGCTGATGATGATGATGATGATGATGATATTTTGCTCGGCAGAAAATCCACCAACTTGCATTGCGCCAAATTGACGGCGGGCAATATGCAAGGGCAATCACGGAATGAAAAATATATGTTCGTTCCTAAAATGGGACGGAGTTCAAACAACGCTGACAAAGTTTGCTTATTTCGTTGGTTTCCTACTTAAATATTCAAAGTTTGTACGCGTTTTGGTTACGGTCATTGCCGTTTGCTTAGTAAAGATTGTTGTGAAATCCAGACTTTTTACAGCCAAGTTTGTTACCGCATGTAAAGATTAGTATTTTATTACTTGTTACAATTGCTATAAAGCTGACATTCCTTAGTGCGTGGCTTTATGGACCATGGAAAGACGGGCCGATCCACCTCAAGTCGGGTAACAGCACAGAAGCGGTGCGCAATGGTCAGTTTAACTTTTATAATACGTCTATTTTGTCAAGTGGTGTGCGTAATGGACTGCCGAGAAGATGGTCTCGGGTTCGATCCCCAGGTACCTAGGGCACACACCTCTGACGTTTTGAAGTTATGTGTGCATTACAAATGTTAAATATTGCTCGCTTTAATAATGTGCCCGGTAAATGGCAATAGACTGGCTCCCCTATTACATTGGGACCGAAACATAACTGGCGAAGTGTGGGTGTGTAATACACCTCTGCCTATCCCTTCTCGGATAATTGAGTGAAGTTATGTTATGTAATGTATTATTTTGTCAGAGAAAAATTCAACCAAAGAAATGCATACTTCACATTAAGCAAAGCGTAGAAAGTCATTGATAATGACTTTACGTCTCACGAACTTCGGTTTGTGCCACTTGCTCCTGAGTAGTCTTCAATGAAGTTCCCGTATTGCGCTTACGGGAGTTTCGTAACTTATCCGTTCGGTTTTACAAATCTCACCCTTATTATTGTGCCAATTATTATTAACTTATGTTTCTGTGCTATATTCTCTTCCGTTGCCTTGAAATGATTTAAGTTTAGTGAAACTGTTCGTTGAATTGCCTTCCGGTACATATTTACAGTTATATCTATCTACTAGACATCGCCAAAGGATTCGCCTGCGACAATTATACATATAAACCTTCCTATTGATTCATTCTATCTAAGAAAAAAACCGCATTAAAATCCGTTGCGTAGTTTTTTAAGTTTGTAAGATTTAAGCATACATAGGGACAGACAGGCAGAAGACAGACTTTGGTTTATACTATGTAGTGATGGGTTCGCAGCTTACGTACGGTCTCAATATTCGATCTATCTATGGATTTGGATATGTGAGATAGATATTTTGACTTGGACTATGCTCGGCGTTTCCCTGCGAGATCGAATCAGAAATGAGGAGATCCGCAGGCGAACCAAAGTCACCGACTTAGCTCTCCGAATAGTCAGGCTGAAGTGGCAGTAAGCAGGGCACATAGCCAGAAGAACCGATGCCGGTTGGAGCAGAAAGGTTCTGGAGTGGCGGCCACGCACAGGACGTCGTAGCAGAGGTAGACGGTCCCGCAAGGTGGACTGACGATCTTGTTGGGGTCGCGGGCAGCGGGTGGATGCGGGTGGCTCAGGATCGGATGTGAAGAGCTTTGGGGGAGGCATATGTCCACCAGTGGACGTCTTTCGTCTGATATGATGATTTTGACTTAAGCTCCAATCAAAATATATAAAACATTTACCTAAATCTAACCGCCAAAACCATGGGTAGATCGATTATTTAAACCGGCCGTTAGTTAGTATTATATGTATACGTAGTTAGCTTTTGTCTGGCAACAATAATGTATATATAACAGAAATTAGTGTCAACTTGAACAGTCAATAATACAATTGACGTTTGGTCGGCAATCAGCTTTATTGAGTTAAATTGAAGGTTCGCTTGGAAATGTCAACACGTTTCACGAAACCCAATCGTGTCTGTAACGAGCTGGCTGGCTTGACACAACGAAGTGTGAACGTAGCGTCCAAAGAAAGGTATATTTTATGTATGTTTTACTATTTGCAATTAATTATTAATAGAAGGAGGAAACGGGAGTTTGACGAGGGCCGACAAAAACATATTTTTTCGTTATATTTCTAGTGTAAGCTGTTGACTACCGTTAGTAGCACTTTTGTATATAGAAAGAAGTCGTGTTGGAATATCGGTATCCCTTTGGGTTGCGGCAGTTGGAAAGGCTGTCGCTCTGTGGACAAGCTAATGTTCAGTCAAATGAGTTTAGACTAGTAAGTGGACCTGGTGTTACAACTGGGCTAATGCTAGGAGGATGAATAATTTCTTATAGGTAAAAGTTAAAATATAATAATTTCTTATAGCTAATAGCCACTGCAATTTCATACACGATGTGACCTCAAAACTGAATATAAGATTAACCTTGTTAAGAAATGGTTTGTATCGTGATATAATTCTTGGCAACTTCTGACATTTACCCTTCCAGTATTTCTTAATGGCTGCTGAAAAGAATTAGACAGGCATACTCTCTTATAAAATGTCTCTAATTTTTGCAGTAATTTATATTTTGTATTCATATTCATTCATATATTTATTTGCATAAAACATGGTATTCGAGGATGGTACAGTATACATTTAGATCACATGTTTTGCTACGGTTTTATAGCATGCATTAATAATATTAAAATTTATTTATAAACATCATACATTATCACTTGGTAACATTTTGCAATTTCTTCTCTAAAAATGCCTTAACACTATAAAAATTGTGCTCAACTAGCCATGCGTGTAATTTAGTTTTAAACAAGTGCATATTACTGAGTTTAATTTGGCTAGGTATTTTATTATACATGCGAACACACATAGCTAGGCAACTCTTATTATATTTGGTTGATCTGGGAATATCATTCAGCACCAGTCGATTTGGATCTCGACGGTTTCGAGGGTTTACATCGTTGGCCGTTACAAAACAATGTTTATGCTTATGTACAAAGACACATATTTCATAAATATAAAGCGATGGCAGCGGTAACAAACCAAGTTTTTTAAATATTGGTTGACAAGATTGATCTGACTTAATGCCGTACATAGCCCTAATACATTTTTTTTGCGCCACAAATCCTCTATTTATATCAGTGCTATTGCCCCACATAATAAGACCATAACGTAGAACTGATTCTATATAAGCATGGTAAGATATCAGTGCTGTTTTGATATTAGTTATGTTTCTAATTTGCTTTAGAGCATAAACAAATTTATTTATTCTACCAGATACATTTTCAAGCTGTGCCTTCCAGTTCATGTCTTCGTCTATTATCAATCCTAGGAATTTTGTTTGACTTACTTGTTTTATCTTTGGTATATTTAGTTTAATGTCATATATACTATTATTAGATTTATTAAATTGGATATAAAATGATTTGTCAAGATTAATTATCAAATTGTTTAGGTCGAGCCAGTCAGTAAGTTTGTCAGTGGTATTGTTTATGTCAGTTTCATGATTATGGATATTATATTGATTTTTATTTGATGTCACTATAATGGAAATATCATCTGCGAATAATACAGACTTATGATTCGTTATGTCAATTATGTCATTTAAATATAGAAGAAACAAAACCGGTCCTAACACGCTCCCTTGTGGGACACCGTGTTTGATCCCTGTGTATTCTGATATGTACTGCGACATATCTCTATTTTTATCTAATCTGGAAATGATAACCCGTTGTTGTCGATTAGTTAGATAAGAGGATATCCATTGTAGTGCTAGTCCCCTGATCCCTAGTTTTTCAAGCTTTTCAAGTAAGATGTCGTGCGTAACCAGATCAAAAGCTTTTGTTAGATCAAAAAATAGGCCTGTAGTATAATTGTTCCCATTGATGCCCGTCAATATAGCTCTGAACAAGGCAAACATTGCTAAAGTCGTTAATTTATGTTTTTGAAAGCCATACGTTTTCTATTAATTATATTAAATTTATTGCAATAACTAATCAATCTTTTAAGCATACACTTTTCATATATTTTGGATATGACAGGTACAAGCGTTATTGGCCGATAGTTATTCATGTCACATTTATCTCCCTTTTTAAAAAGAGGTTTAACAATTGCCAACTTTAGTGCCTCTGGGAAAGTTCCTAGTAAAAACGATTGGTTGATTAAATGCGTAAGAACTTCAATTATTTCAGTAGCGCATGTTTTTATGATTCGTGTACTGATTTCATCATATCCTTCAGAATTTGTGTTTTTTAGTGACATTATCTCTTGTTTAACCTCACGTTCAGACATAGGTGTGATGAACATAGAGTTTACACAAGAATTTTGACTATAGCTGGCCTTTTTGTGCTTTGGGTTGAGATTCAGATTGGTGAAGTGATTATTAAAGGATGAAGCTATTTTGAAGGGATCCGTAATAATGTCATTTTTAATTTTTATATTTTCAATACTATTTGTCATATTTGGTGCATTTATTTCATTTTTTATTATAGTCCATGTCGCTTTACATTTGTTTTCATTTTTATTGATAAATTTAATGTTAGAATTCTTTTTTGCTCTGTAAATACATTTTTTTAGGAGTGTGTTGTATCTAGTATATTTAATTTTATTTTGTATACTTTTGTCTTTATAATAGTTGTACCGTAAAACACGTTTAGTTTTGCAACTCTGTTTTAGGCCCTTGCTTATCCAATTTTGTTTTTGAGTTTTGTTAAAACTTATCTTTATTCTGTTTTTGGGGAAACACAGACGGTAAAACATGCATATAATTTCATGGAAGTTATTGAATGCTATATTGGCATCCTTCTCAATATACACATCTGACCATGATAGTTGTTGTAAGCATTCTCTAAACTTATTAATATTTTGTAAATTATAGTCTCTTTTATAGATGTAGTATGTTGCGACTGTTTTTAGGTTACGTTTTAGCGGAAAACTCAGCATTTGTGCTGTGTCATGGTCTGAGAGGTGAAGTGGTAGTACTTTTGCGGTTGCATTTGGAATATTACTCAATACTTGATCAATACAAGATAATTTTCGCGTAGGCACGTCAATATGGATTTTCAAATTATAGTTGTATGCTAAATCTTGTAATTCGTTTGTAATCGTTCCTTTTTTTAAGGTATTAATATTAAAGTCTCCTGTAATAACCAATTGTAGTTTTAATTTACTTTTGTTTGTTATTTCATCCAATAAATTATTTAGGCGTGATAAAAACTGTGTTGGGTCAGGTGTATACCAAACTAGTTTTGTTAAAAGCTAGCCTATAAATTTATACAATGTAACCTGTCCTTTGCTGTACATTTAAAAACGTATATGTCCATAATCATATTAAACTCAATTGGCGTTCATACTACCAGTAGTAATAATCAGCTTGTTCCTTTTATACAATCTCTCAATCCTGCCAATAACAACATGTCCCAGTAATACCACTAAGTTACTAGCCGTAACTTTACCAATAATTAAATTGATGACAAGCACATAATTTGATAGGAAAAGTTGGAGATGCGCGTCGTGAGTTTGAACCAGATATCCTCCAAGGTAGTCTTTTGGTGTTGCCAACAGACTGACAAGTAGAGGATGTTGGATACCTAACCAGACTTACTATGAATATAGAATACCATGGGACTATTTTGCCCCTTAAGAGATAATTGCCAAACATTGCTCCTCTCCACTGCGCAAGGAACATACATGCCTGATTTCAGCTTCTTGTTCCTAATAGGTAGTTTGGGCTGTGCATTGTCTGTCAGTCAGTAACGAAATAACTAGTGGTAGGAATAAGTGGCAATAAATACGAGAGAAGAGTCAATGGACTTCTTCGTCTATTACAGTGAAGATAGTCTTATTGTAGTTTTCTTAAATTAAACTTATACCTATAACACAAAGATAATTTAATTTTAAAGTACAATATGAATTTTCTAAACACACAGTTGAGTTTGAAAGCTTGCATCCAGAAAATGTTGCAGGAAATACAATTTGTCAGTGACTGAGCATTTTCTCTGTGCCGCCTGTGCTTTTAAACTAATAGGTTAGAAAAGCCGCATATAAGTGGGATGTATATAGCAGCAAAAATATTTTTCAATTTATTATGAACAAGATTTGTCAGGGTATGGTTATTGGTTATTCTTTCTCGCAAAAACCAATTAACAGATTTAGGTGAAAAATTGTAGTCATTTAGCATCAGAATAACACACCACACGGACACCCAAGCGTATGAATCTCATTGTTCTAGAATTACCCTAGACAGGTGGGAACTGTTGCAAAAGGCAATGGAAGCTGATTTTACATCGACCGGACTAGATAGAGCAAACAAGTGGTAGTCTGAACTTACATGACTGAGTTTCTCAGCGCTAGGAATCAAATACAATAATTACAGTTACCTTACCGATCTTCTCTGTTGTCAGGTCTGGAACTAAGTTAGATAAACACACAACTAAAGTGGCCACAATGAGAATGATACATCTACTTAGCTGCCAGACTCCAAACGCGACGTCTTCAACACGAGAGGAGAAGACACGATTCACAGAATTTTCATTTTTACAAAATGTCAATGTTCAACATTATATCACAAATTTATCAAGGGCTCAATGAACCGTGCCGGGCAAATCAAAAGCGGAAGTTTTACAAGGTTTTACAAAACTTAGTTCGTTTAGCAATATGCTTTTACAAGAGGCGAGTTCAAACGGGCGAATCACTTGGCAGTTCTACCAAGTGATTCGCCCGTTTGAACCAGTGTGACCAGTGTCAAAAATTTATTACCAGTGATAACAAATGTTACTAAACTGATTCACTCGACTAATTATTATAGACAATATATCTATTTCAAACACTCATCATCATACATCTTTCGCAGTTTACTGCTGGAAGAGTCGTCTCCTTATTTCAGCCAGAACAACATTGTGAGTCAATGGGAGGACTGGTATCAAGCAGAACGAATAATAAAAATAACTACGTTAAAAACAACCGCCTACGAAAACGAAAAAGTTAAAAAATAATAAAGATTTAATATTAATTAAATACTAGCTATTATTTATAATTATGTGCTATTTACTAATATGTGTGGTAATATGTGTGGTTATGTTAAGCCGTGTGGTTGACGGCATAGAATACAAGTGTCACCACCCCCTATCTTCCCGTGGGTGTCGTAAGAGGACTAAGGGATAGCACGATGCAAATACCATCTTTGCGTAGAGACGGAAAACTCGACATCAAACCCTATACGACTGCCTCGTTGGTCTCGCGGCATAAATGTGCGCGTGGGATCGGGAGGTCCCGGGTTCAATTCCTGGGTCGGGCAGTGTTATTGGGTTTTTCTGTCACGAAATTCTCAGTAGCAGCACGGAGTCTGGAAATGTGCCCGGTACGGCAATAGGCTCGCCCCTTATTACGTGGGACTAAAGTATATCTGGCGAAAAGTGGGTGTAGAAATACACCTCTGCCTACCCCTGCGGGGATAAAAGGCGTGACGATATGTATGTATGTATGTGTATGTACTAATATGTTTCAAGTCGGTGCCAAGCCTTGAACTAATAATAATATTTAATCAGTTAAATGAATACGTGCAAATTAATACAATGAAATGACTACTATAAAAATAAAGATGCGTAAATGAACCTAATAAAGGGTAATTAAATATTAATATTATAAGCAGCTCCAACCAATACAAAGAATAATAAAAACAAATTATGCGAAAATGTATTCAACAGAATTCCTTAACTAATAAATGGTCATATGAATTATGAAATGTCTTCTTTAATTTAATGGTTATTGAAATTTGATTTGGCACCGACTTCAAACTTATTAGTAAATAGCACATATAAATAATAGGTAGTATTTAATTAATATTAAATCTTTATTATTTTTTACTTTTTCGTTTTTGAAGTCGGTTGTTTTTAACGTAGTTATTTTTATTTAATACTTTTTAGTGTATTGTTGTATTGCCAACTTCTTATGGGTAGACCTACTAAAGGTGCTGCGCGCCTTAAAAAATATAGATCTCAAGAAACGGGAACGGATAAAAGTAGTCGTCTCTGTAAAAATGCTCTTCGGGACACAATTTCACGTTCTTGTGAGACTATTAAAAAACGTGAAAAACGTTTGTTGGCCATGAAAGCATATATGAAATCAGGTTTACGTCAAGAAACTCTTGAACAGTATAATTCTAGACTCGGTAAGCTCAAAGAGCGTCTAGCGAATGAGTCTTTTGAGCAGAAAGCTAATAGACTTGGTCTCATTAATAATCGACAAATCTTAAGTCACCATTATCATCATTGGGCAAGTCAAATTGATTTTTGTAATTACTGAGTTCGTATGGCCACCTTCTGATTCCTCCATCGGACCCTAGAGCCTCTAGGGTATAGGCTAGAGGATCCTAATTACCACCCGCACCAAAGTGCTCGTCAAGACGAATCAAACGATTCCAAACTAAATAGAGTTTAGTCATTTAATTACGGAGTTCCTATGGCCACCTTTCGATTCCATCATCAGATCAGCTCTATGACATAAAAATGTTTTATTGTCATCCAATTTACATACGTATATAAAATTTCAGCTCAATCGGTAACCAGGAAGTGGATCTTTACCTACAAGATTGATTTCAGACATCGGGATAGGTGACAGTAAATAAAAAAATGCTCATAAAATAAAAACTACTGGGCCTAACTCAATCAAATTTTTATGGGACCAATTCAAAACTATTCCGCATCAAACAAAAAATAATGACATAAATCGGTTCAGAAACCTCGGCGAAATCGGTGTACATACATCGAAAAAAATATATATTGGGCGAATTGAGAACCTCCTCCATTTTTGTTGAAGTCGGTTAAAAATACACATAATATATTGTATGTTTCTAGTGCTGTTCTTTGCTATTATAATCTCGAACTTGCTTCTTTTCTTATTGCTTAAAAACAATCCCTATGAATGTGAAATATTGTACCCACTATATTAATATTAGCTATTGTTGGTCTGTCCCTCTTTAGATAACAACAAAGCGAAACATTGTTTTTTTTTGCTTTGTGACTAATATGTGGGTAAAGTGTCATGGTTGCTTTATATTCACAAACGTTGCACTCCTTGTGTGAAATGTAAAAAACAATGAAAGCTGTTTCACTATTTCCTTCCTATTTTCACTCTTAGTTCTTTAAGCGAGCTTAAAATGTTTCGGGTAACAATAGCCTAGTGGATATATGGATAAACTTCTACACAGAGGATCGTGGGTTCGAACCCATGGTGTGCACCAATGACTTTTCGAAGTATTGTATGTATTTAATGGTTTATCAGTTGACTATACGGTGAAAAGAACTGTGAAGTCTTTCCAACGTGGTGGATTATAGCCTTACACTTCTTACTGTGAGAGAGGCTCGGGCTCATGATGATGAAAATATTTCTGTATCAGTCGTCATGTATCGGATATCAAATTATTTTATCCTATATCTGCCGACTTCTACATTTGAAGTGCAGTCGTGACTAAAATAGCTAATACTATTGTAATTTTAGACTTTAGACTTTTCTGGTGTTAAGAATATATTTTTGGTTAAAGAACTAAGGGTATCAGGGCATTTTATGGTGTTCATTATATTTAACCCCAATAAATATTGTACTTATGTTTGTGTAACACAAGTTTAATTTAAGAGAACAAAATTATGACAGCAATATTCACTGTTCGAGACAAATAAGAACTCCCGCTCTTCCCTTTCAACTTACCAACATTTATTCCATTACTGACTGACTGACAGACAATTCACAGCCAAAACTACTAGGCAAAAGAAGTTGAAATTTTCCTTGTATGTTCCTTGCGCAGTGTAGAGGAGCACTAAGAGAGGATTTTTGCCAATCTCTTACGGGGGTAAAAAAGTCCACCGAGGGTCGTGGTATCGTCGGCGTAGTCTAGTATTCTATATTCATAGTAGTTAGTCTTGTTAGATATTCGACATCTGCTCCATGGCAGTCTGTTGGCAATACCAAAAGACTACTAAACTGCTATGAAGTTAAACATTATATAGAGTCTCCCACACGTTTAATGTTCTATCAAATTTGGATAGACTAGAAAGCGGACCCCGGGCTTAAAGGCAACTCTTAGACGGAACCGGTAAAACGCTAGAGAGATGATGTTTCATTCTAAGCCATAATGAGTAAGCTGCCAAACTGTATGGAAACATTATTGATAAAAAAAAATACTGTATTGTAACAAAGCGGCTAACAGTCCTTGACCTAACGGCGATAAAAACGATGTTCTATTAAACATTTTGGTTTATTGCCCCACAACAGAAATATCATCATCCCTCGCCGTGGCAGCGTCGAATCGTCTGAATCGATAGTGTGCATTGCATATAGAATTCTAAAATTCATTTCGTTCGACTCGTTCGGCTCGGATAAGTGTGCGTTCACCTTAAAAGATGGCCGCCAAATAAAACAACACACAGAAAAACAGCCATTCCAAGTATACTTAAGGAAAGAATACAGCGATTATAAGAAATATAAGCTTCCATATTCGCCATAAAAACTATGGCGAGCAATATAAAAGTTAACGAATTGAAGTTATATCGCATTGTGGATAGGGAGGTAGAGGAAATAAAATCAAGTAGCCAGGAAGGTCAAAGTGACCCTTCATTATAATGGGACTTGCGTGGAAAGTTACCAGCAAACGTGACTTTCAAATACAATTGGGACATAAACTATTTTCAGGAGCTGCTGAAAATTGTTGAGCATTAAATCGCATTTTCATTTTCTAGAGCACACGAGAGATTGAACCTTCTATTCCGGAAGAGTAGTTTATATTATTTGAACTCGTTATTTTATTTGAAGGCTGTTTATTTATTCCATAAACATGGTAAACTTACGGCTAATAACTTAGTGGTATTACTGGGACCTGTTGTTATTGGCAGAATTGAGGGACTGTATAAAAAGAACAAGCTGATTGATACCACTAGTATGCGAGATGCCAATGCGAGTTAAATATATGTATATACACTTCTTAAAGGCACAGTAAAGGGCATAAAGTATCAGAAGTTACCAAGAAAATAAATCATGATACTAAACAAGTAAATGCAAGAGTACGCTTTTCATAACAAGGTTAATCTCTTAGTTTTGAGGTCACATCGTCTATGAATATTTAAAAGCCTGCAATGGTTGTTACTGAGAAATTCAGGTTTAGCTTATTCATAAAATATCATAAACTAGCTTTTGCCCGCCACTTCGCGCGCGTTAAATTCGGGGTAACACAAATCTACTTTCAGTCTCATGTTGTGTGAAGACACTCTTGATTATTCTAAAGACTTCAGAAACTCTATAGGGTACAAAGTAACTGGGGCAGTATCCATGACATTATCTACCGTTATCTACCGAAAGGTACATAAAAAAATCACGTTGCATACAGTCAAATGTCAAAGTCATGTTCTAATACATGTTCAATATACGCATTTTTAATATTAGAAGGGAAAATCGTACGTTTGTGAAGTTCCCCGCGACGTAGGAACGTCGCGGGGAACTTCACAAACGTACAACTAACGGAAACATTGAACACCCGGACGGAAAAAATAAGGCGCCCACAAATTGTTGTCTCGTATGGTAATCGAACCCACAACACTCGGCGCAGTGATAAGCGGTGAGGCGACCTCTTAAACCACTACGCCAACCGTGCAGTCAAATTCATAATCATTTAACATGATATAACTATTATATTTTATACATATTGATAAATAATATGTTTATCCCCGTGATACAACTACAAACTTTAGCAATTCAATTCCAAAAATGTTTCAAAAACACATGTATTATGATAGGTATTCTATTTGGAGGTATTGGGTTCTTTTTTAGAGTTTTGAATTAATTTCAACTCGAAGAAAACTTTTATTTTATAAATAAATGTCAATTCGAATCCAGAGGGAGATGTACGCTTCAAAAGAAACATTAGAAAAGCAAACTTAAGCGTTTTTAATGTTGCATAAGTCTCCTACTCTCTTGAGAAATTTCTCTCCAAACTAGAAGTTCAGAATCCAACATTAATGAGGCAAACCCATTAAAACAAAGCTGATCTTGGCCTAGATGATAAATTGCGTTCTTAGTGCTTAAGACGCTTAAGTAAATTAATTTACCGTTTAGTACATGTTACATACCTACGTCGGTATTCTTAAGTGTTGAAACATTCCAGAAATGTGTCTTGAAACAGTCTCCAGCAATTTAGAACAATCTTTCCTCTTGATTAATTTACTTATTCAGATGTTTCAACCGTTTTCTTGTTTTGTTTCAGACAGCTACAGCTCTGCTTAGTTTGGGACTAGATGGTGTTGTGTGAATGTGGTGGAATATTATTATATATAAATTTTAAATTTCAACGCAATATCTCTGCAGTGTAGTTGAAATTGTGAGAGCAAATATTTTGTACGGAAAATATGGAGTTTGTTCTTGTCAAACTATCTCCGACATGATTGTGGAAGGAACACAGAAATGTCATTTAATTTGAAAAGTTTTTTAGTGTAGTATTATGACGTCTTTTGTAAGGAACTAGTTTCACTGAAGTACTTGTGTTGAGAGATGATCATCCGGTGATCACCCGAATTTTAAGAAAAAAGTATTATTGTAGAATGCAAAAGTATTATAATAACCTTGCAATATAAGAAAATAAAACAAACCAGAAATAAATAGTTCCTTCTAAGATGGCTAACAAACATGTGAGGCTGTTCAGTAGATTATTTTATCTATTATACACAGAACCTTTTAGTCCCAGTCCAAAATCCTCCATAATACTAAATGATATTCAGAATTAATATAAAGACGTATGTTTTTATTACAGATATAAATTATGCTCACTTAGAGGGGTGAATACTTGTAGTATAAGAATTTACATAATACCTAAATGTACACTAATAAAATTCTTGTTGGTCTTGGCTACACAAAATTTGAATATAGACGTGCTCAAAGTCCGAGTCCGAAAGAAATGATACCTACCCGCGAAATATTAGTCTTTTAACTACCTATTATGCCAAGATCCACCAAACTCTTTGAAATACTTTTCAGAAAAAGATGTTTATAATTTTATGCGCGAAAGCTTATCGAATTGCTTTCTGATTTTGTATGTTCACGGTTTAACTCTGAGTTTATTTTGTGTTATTTAGTATTTTAATATATTTCTTTTACGAATTCCAAACGATCATTTGAAAAAAAATACTGTACACTTTCTCATACTCTAATAACTCATTTTTTTTGTGCTCGAACCCGAGCTTGAAATACAAGTCCACAAAAATGCGCGGTTACATAAAATATGTATATAATGAGTATTATTTATTTTATATAAAAGTTGTGAACACATATTGCCTATTTTTTTCTTTTTTTTATAGTAATAGGCGGCAAACGAGCAGACGGATTGCCTGATGGTAAGCAATTACCGCCGCCCATGGACACAAGCAACACCACAGGAGTCACAAGTGCGTTGCCGCCCCTTGGGGTTGGGAAAAGGGATAGGATAAGGAGTGGGATGAGGGCCTCCGGCACTCTAAAAACCTATTCAAACGTTGGAAGAAAAATATCATTATTTGCGACCTAGACGCCCATTGTACGTAGGACAAATAGTTTGTTTTAATAACAGTATTATTAGTATTATTTATTATATTTTGGCGCACACTAAAGAGTAACCGTAGTATCAACTTTTCTTATCACACATTGTCTTTTAACTCTTCATTTGAATATTTCACTAACCAAAAAGAAAGTAGGTAAAAAAATAGTAGATAGCACAATTCAATTGACACCACAGCTTCAAAGGCGCCTAATACGAAAATAACGGGAGCGAACCGAACAAAACAACTTCGTTCCCGTTAATTTAACTCCAATCTGTTATTCAGGCCAGGCAATTGAGCATCACGATGGACCCGTTGATGTTATTTCATTTATTTTGATTATATTTTAGTCAATCTGACGTCTATGACAGGTGACGTCAGTACGAAGTTGGGCTCATACGTCGTTAATCTTTTTTTTTTTTAAAGACAAATCCCGCACTTGGAATAAATCCTGTGTCGCGGGGGACTTTACAAACATACAACCAACGGACACAATGGACATCCAGACCCGAAACAGCAATTTATGGATCCCACAAAGTGTTGCCTCGTGCGGGAATCGAACCCACAACACTCATCGCAGTGTCAAGCGGTGAGGCGACTACTTAAACCACTACGTAATCCGTGCAGTCTAATACGGCAATACATACACGGTATATGTAGTATCGTATTGGATGATATGCATGCGTTTAGATTTGTCATTTGTTATTGTTTCTGTTATCGATAGACATGAATACCAGGACCCGTCACAGAACAAGAGTGTGGCTACTTGTAGACGGGGATGACACACTTAGCTGTCCTGTACGCACATTCCAGTCACGCTTCCTGTCTGTGAATTGTTGAATGAACAATGGTAAAATATCAGACTAGGCATTACTTGATCTGTTATCACGCCGTCAACCAAACGGACGTCGACAAAGCAGAAAAGAAACGATGAAAAGATTCATAGCGATGCCGATGACGATAAGTGTGCGCTGGGGTGGTTTTATGCAAAACACAATACTAAACGTTCTCTAGGGCAACGGCGATACATTTTCTATGCAATATCTGTGCGATTGCTTCCTCATATTAAAACAATAGCTTACTTCAAATTTTATTCATAAGATATGTACTTCTAATCCTCGAAACGTATTCTCACTGGCATCTTTATGGAACATATACAACCATCTTGAAACCCATTACTTACTACGAACAAGTGTGCCGAACACAGTTTAACGATGTACAACATTTGTTTCAACTACCATGACATTTCCCTACAGTAATAACATTCTAGGGTAACGGTCACACCGAAGTCACAAATCATTACTCGCGTAGAACATCATTTATATTCAAGACGATTAAATTCGACCGCACTGATACCGAACATTGGCCTACTGAGTCTATACGGCTCGCCACAGATCTTCAACGAAAACGGTTCGGTAAATTGTGTCAATTTTAACATAATTCACGGCCCCACTAATTAGGAGCGGGGCCAAGTTTGCAAACATTATACCCGGGAACTAATTTGTCGCCTACGATAGCGTGATGACGCGAAACTTGTAATTTGATTATAGATGCCCCTCAGGCTGCCTGTCACACCGTACCGTAACTTCGTTGTTTAATTATGTTTCTCAAACAAGAATGAACACGGCATTAATATTCAAAGTTAACGTTTTTTAATCTGTTAAAATGGAAGCTTCAACCTTTGAGTTTATCGAAGGTCCATGTACTCTGGTGTCTAGACGCTTTATTTTAGTCTGCTGTGTGACTTTAATACCGATTTCGTTATAAGTTTTCGTCGAGTCAAGTGACAGCCAGTGAAAAAGGAGCCTTTGTGAGACGCGCTTCTAGCAATATTCATTACGATTTAGAGATCTAGTGAAATACGAAACCCTGTCTTAATGTGTAAAAATATCAAGCTTTCGAAGAGTCATTTTGTTAAAGCAGCTATGATATTAAAATCTAGCTAAATTTGTTGTTTTAATTATATCGGTATTGATAACATTGAGACGATAATATTATATGAATGGTCTTATACGTATATGTTAATAAAATGCCTTTCTTTTCGTTTTCAGGTATGAATATTTCGAGTTAGAATTGCGGTAAGTAAGCAAACCACGGTTTCTGTGACCCCGCCGTTTATGACGTTGAGGACGACGCAGTGGATATAGTGAGTACTCCGCCAGTCGAGATGGCACGAATAGAGCTTCCACCCCGATACCATATGTTTAAGTGTTTATAATAATGAACCTATGAACAAATAAATGATTTGACTTTGACTTTACGAAAAAAAAGGTACGAATATCTTATTACCCAACATATTTTTATATTGAGTCTAATGTCTAAGTTCAAGGTAAGTTCAATTAGTATTAAAGTTAATTTAAATTTAATTAATAACTATTCCTAGTGATATTATATGAAAACACTGTCTGATATTAGAAAATTCACTACAGGGAGAGGGACGGAGTGAGTGTTCGTATGAAAGTAGTTCAAATTTAAATAATTACATTTATTTAATTTTTTGTAATTAGTTGGTTTATTGGTTGTTGATTTAATAAACTGTCAAAGTCACTTTCAGTTTTGTTGACTAGACCATTAGCCTAACCAGTTTTCACGTCGCGTCGGTGAATAAATAAAAATCTAAAACATAAATTTTGTTGCCTACATTTAGTATCTTGTACTTCCAACTTAATAGACTCCGGCCCGAAATAAGTACAGCTCAATTTACTCACCCTTTTTAACTTTTTATTTTACACAAACATCAGGTTGTTTTTTTACCTAATTACACACTCAACTTTGGCATTTCAATTTCGGGTTGGAAAACGAATTTAGAGTTGGCCACTTCTTACTTTTTCTTTACAATATATTATAGAAATTCATTTTGAAAGTTTATTATAGAAATTCACTTTGAAAGTTTGATGTTTCACAGAACTGATGTTTAGTAGAAATATTGAAGTAACTGAAAGTATATTGGTACTCGAAACGTCTAAAATATTCAATATTATGTTGAAATGAGCTTCAGTAAATTACCAGTTGTTTCTGAAGTATTTCAAACAAATTTTGCATAAAATTTTAGAACAATAGACGAAACTCCGGCCTAATTCACTGGAGGTATAGAAAAGGTACTGTTTTATTTCACTTTATATTATGGGCATGAAATGGCAAAGGGTTGGCTAGATTATTCAAGATGACTGTGTTCTTTGCGTTCACAGGACACTAACTCCTTTTTGTATTTATTGATCGTGTGTAAGTTATAAGGAGAAAGAATGCTCATATACAAAAGATGAAAAACGTATGCTATATTTAAGTAGTCATTTACCTATAAGTATGAAAAAATATTAATGAATGCATAATTCATGATTGTTTCTTTCGTATAATTCGTTGCATTTAGACTCAAAAAAATAACTAGCATGTTTTGCTCTATCGAATTTTTTTTACCAATGCACATTATAATAGTCTGTTCTTGATAGCCAATGAAAAGGAAACAATGACTAATTCGTAGGTATACTTATGACTCAATCTGTAGAAAAACTTGTTAGAAATGATTCTACATAATATCAAGTAATCGTATACGGAGTCTACCAAAATGCTTAGCTTTCAAATAAACAAATAAATAGAAAGCTGCAACAATGACGAGCGAAACTACTTTGCAGTTGTATAATCGTGCGATAAACTGAGATGGGAAAAGTTTATTAGTTACCACTTTGCATAGTTAAAACCGAAATGAGACTAAAATCTGCTTGTAGTTTGTAAATTTTCTTGTTTCTTACGAATAAATAGTTTTGAGTATTATAATTTTTTTTTATAATGTATTAAAAATAAATAACGATAGTCGAGTGGTGAGACTGACAGACTGCTACGCAGAGGTTCGAATTGACGGCGCGCACCGATGACTTTTGGAAGTTATGTGCGTATTCAATTGTTAATTATCACTTGCTAAACGGTGAAGGTCATCGTGAGGAAACCTGCATGTCTGAGAGTTCTCCATAATGTTCTCGAAAGACATGTGAAGTCTGCCAACACGCACTTGGCCAGCGTGGTGGACTATGGCCTTACCCTTCTTCTAATGAGAAGAAGCCCAGCAGTGGGACAATATAAAGGGCAGTGGGACAGTATAAAGTGCTGATGAAGATGATTCAAAATAAAATTGTAGTGGTTCGTGCCAATAAAATCCACAGATTGTGGTTGAAGTATTATTATTTCACACAACACAACGAATAGATTACAGTTTTACGCGTTAACGTACTAATCCTTGACTTATGATAGAACATACGCGGGAGCAGAGTGTGAGCGCGCGCAACGTGATTGTCTCATAGCGTTCTTCGGTGGAATGACAGCAGGGTCAGGGGGTGTTGTTATGCATACCTGAGGGCGGAAGGAAATGCACGGGAAAGCGTATTGTTGGCGGCGCGGAGACGCGGCGGCTAATTGTTGCCAACGTAATGCATAAGGCATGGTTTACACGCGCCCATACTATGCGCGCTACAAAATATGTTTATTTGCCCCCAAACATAATATAACAATTTGGGATAGTGTGATATATCTCATCGTAGCAACACTTGCTAGAAAATTAAATATACTGTATTCTAATGTATTATTCGAATATGGTTGGCGTTTGTGTCCGATTTGTGCTACAATGGTAACAAACGTACCGCAGCCGGCCCCATGATACGCGAGGTTTTTTGTATTTATTAATGGTTGTAGCCCATAGACGAAGGTGATGCAAACTTGTATGCCATTCTTTCAGAAACCATCTGCCTCTTTTCACCCTTGCCCCGTAGGTATGCTTATAAGTAGGGAAAATAAAAAGTGACCTTTTCCGACCTCTTTCAAGCGCTCTCACTCATAGTTCAAAACGCAGCAGTACGAATATAGCTACTTTGCTTTACTTTTATATAAGAGGTTTTCCAGCCGAGCTAGCTCATTCATGTTGTAACAGTTCATAGTGTCTAACCTGTCTGCACAAAAGAGCAAAGGGTTACTGCCCTCCTTTTGAAACACCTTAATACAGAAGCGTAGCTATTACTCAGCGTTTTCTGCGTGAAGAAAGAGACAAAGGTATTAAGCTAATGCACAAAATAGTCATATATATTTTTTCTAAATGTTGAAGTCTTAAAGAATCCTGTTGTCTTACTGTGTCAACAAAACTTTCTACAGGAACAATAAATTTCTTTGAACACACTTCGGTACGACATACATCTCTATAGTTTCAATTTAATTCTTTTAATATTTTAAGTAGACAGGCGCATTAGACCATAGTCGATTAGAATGCATGGCAGAGCTCACAATTGTCGAAATCAACGTTAATGCAAACGTAAATCGTTGCTCAATCACCACAGGAAATTATTTGCGGAACGCTATAAGCGTCCTGGTATACGCTTGCGTCACCGTTTGATTAGATTTGTTATTCCTTCGCGCCTTTGTGCCGATTAACGATGCATGCTTGCTTGTGATTAGAACGGCGTAAACACGTCTCGGGCTTACTGTGGCGGTATTTGTATATTGAACAAAAATGCTACTGTGACTCTTTACAGAAGAAGTTGAGTAATCGGTTACAAGAATTCCTTAACCACTCCCACGTCCAGCCCGAGCGACTGTTATGGCCTTGTACGTCCGGATACGCGCAGCCATGATTCAGGTGTCGCCGCGCTCGCATGTTGTAACATAAAACCTACATAGCTACTTAACTATAATAGCTAGAATAAAGAAAAAAACTGCAAAAAAAATTAAAAGTATGCCGATTAAAACTATGTATGTCTTAAGATCTACAAACTTAATTTAAGCTGTTAAAAACAGGTGTGAACATTGAGTTCAGTCAAAAATAAACGTGTTACTTTTATTTATTCACACCGTAACTAAAAAGTATTGTTAATTTTACAAATAATACAATGTCATAAGAAACTAGACGTATGTACCTTTCGAATGATGCATAAATGTTTATGTTTAATTATCGCTAAGTAGTTCAATAAATCAAAACAAAACATCTCTCTTGTTAATTTTATCGCAGTATCTCGTGCGCTTTCGTCTCGCTCGCGAAGGCAAAATATAAGCAATATGGCCGCTCATCTAAGGATTCGTCCACACCTTGTAATTTACGCAACTTAAAAATAGGTAGTCATATTTTTTTTTGTAGTTTGGGTTTTAAATTAAACACCAATAATAAATGTGTACAATATATATTATAAATGTGTAAATCGAATAACATAAAAGTAAAGATAAATCTGATGTAAAATTCATCATCAGTTGGTGATCTAAACGTGTTGTATGTATTAATTTAAGCCAACAATCGAATTAAGGACAACAAATTTAATAGTGACTTACAAACTCATAGCAGTGCAGCTTCAAGCAAATAACAAAATGCACATGCACATACTATGAAGAAATAAATATTTTCAAAACCAACTATGGCAATAAACAAATGAGCACAATGCATACGGTATATATAGTATTATTATATCGAGAAATAAATAATATTGTGTAAGTTTATGAATTATTATCAATAAATCACAAAACTATACTTAGTGATATGAAATAGTAGAACACATCCTCTATGTTAGAAAACGAAGTTAAAAAGAGAGCTAAATTATATTATTAGTAAGTATATCACAAGAAAATTAGAGCATAATGAAACACCACCAAACAAACACCACAAACCAAAACAAAAAACTCAACATCCAAAACCGCAAAAAATAACAAAGCAAAAAATATTGCAAACATATTTTGCTGTTTGTACGGACCCTTATTGTGAACCAATATAGTTACGTCCGTGGGTACTATACTACCCATATCAAAAAACCTGAGGAACACAATTACATTTTTAATCAATCTTCTGTGTTTATTGTATATTTATGATAGTAAAGTACATTATTGTGATTATTACGAAATGTTGATCGTTGTATTAATTTTATTTCACTGAAGAACAAGTAAACAGAGCTAAAATTAGGCCGAAAAGTTAGGGCCGCAATTTTTTTCGACACAGTTGTAGTTTGAAAACAAAATATAACTTGATTTTACTCACAGAAGTGTAATATGTATATGTAATTATAAAATACAAATCATCTAGTTTATTTTTATGTATGTATCTAAGAAAGAATTAGTAAAACTTAAGTACTTACGACATTACTTGGCTGGTACTCCAAAACACATGTTGCGAAATATGCACTAAAGAAAAATATTTTTTATTCATTTGTCAAGGCTTGTTACACTGCCATCTCGTATTTAAATGGTAAAATAGTTATTCAACTATTGATACAAACACCAAAAGTAAAAAAAATACCGCTAATTGTCCTTAGATGGCAGTTTTAAAAAATTTGGTGCTTTGGGTACTCTGGTAACCGGAACGTACAACGCTACTTTGTGTTTGGGTACCGTTGTACCCATGGACGTTCAAGTAGTTAAAGCAAAGTTTGAACTGCAGTTTCAAATATTGATCCAACCGTGATTTTGTCTTGTCCACAGCTAGAAGAGGCTGGTGTTCTGTCGTACAGGTCTCCTAGAACAGCCATCAGTCTCTTCTTTTGATTAAACTCCTATTAGATGATTTTAAAATTGTACATTGATTATGCTTTTAGAAAATAAAATATACATACTTTATTATAATAATCATAATTGGTTCAGCTCTGGCTCTGTTATGCAGCGTTCACAGTCGTCAAATTTTAGATGTTTTCCAGCCGAGAAAATTATCAACTAAGTCGGGAAAAATCCTGAGCTCTGAAAGCTGTCTTCGCGTGCGTTGCCTAAACCGTTCAAGTTACTTGAAGATAATGTACGGTGAAATTGTTTATCATAAAAAGTTCACTATGAAAAATTCAAGATGGCCGCCGTCACAAAATGGCGGATTACTTATTTTCCACAAATACCTCAATACGGGTATCAAATGAAAGGGCTTGATTCGTAGAATAGAGCTCACTATAAAAAATCCAAGATGGCTGTCGCCGCAAAATGGCGGATTACATATTTGCCAAAAATACCTCAATATGCGTATCGAATGAAAGGGCTTGACTGGCAGAATAGGCTTACTATAAAAAATCCAAGATGGCTGCCGACACAAAATGGCTGATTACATATTTGCCACAAATACCTCAATATGGGTTTTAAATGTAAGGGCTTGATTGGTAGAATATACCTCACTATGAAAAATCCAAGATGTCCGCCGCCACAAAATGGCGGATCACTTATTTTCCACAAATACCTCAATATGGGTATCAAAATAAAGGGCTTGATTAGTAGAATAGGGCTCATTATGAAAAATCTAAGATGGCTGCCGCTACAAAATGGCTGATTACATATTTTCCACAAATACCTCGATATGGGTATCAAATGAAAGGGCTTGATTCGTAGAATATACCTCACTATGAAAAATCCAAGATTTCCGCCGCTACAAAATGGCGGATCACTTATTTTTCACAAATACCTCAATATGGGTATCAAATGAAAGGGCTTGATTGGTAGAGTAGACCGCACTATAAAAAAACAAAGATGGCTGCCGCCAAAAAATGGCGGATTACTTATTTTCCACAAATACCTCAATATGGGTATCAAATGAAAGGGCTTGATTCGTAGAATAGAGCTCACTATGAAAAATCCAAGGTGGTTGATGCCGCAAAATGGCGGATTACCTATTTTCAACAAATACCTCAATATGGGTATCGAATGAAAGGGCTTGATTGGTAGAATAGGGCTCACTATGAAAAATCCAAGATGGCTGCCGCCACAAAATGGTGGATTACCTATTTTCCTCAAATACCTCAATATGTGTAGCGAATGACAGGGCTTGATTGGCAGGAAAGGGCTCACTATGAAAATAGACTGAGAAGTATCAACTAACAACAAAACTAAAAACATAAAAAAATTATTAACTGAAAAAAATAATTTTGGGCGTAGCGTATCCAGAGTAAACATTATGATAGAAATTTCACTTGCCTAACGATTTTATATTTGACTGATCAATACCCAGAATGATGAGAAGATTGGTGCGATCGGCTGGCTAGAACTTACCGAATTACTTTTTAGCTTTTAGTACATAACCTAACTACATCATTTTTATTGTAATAAAACAGTATAAGATCAAAAAAAAAAATATATATATATATTCTACAATGCTCAGTCTAGAGTAGTTATAAATTTGTTTACAAAATTGATAGATTTATTGCCTTCAGTATTTAACTTTGTCTTTTACAGTAAGTAGTTTGGACGAATAGTTAAAAGTTATCACGATATAATATCTGGCCTAAGCGTAGCGTCATGAAAAGAGCTTTCTATGAATTAGTGCGCTTAAGCACAGCTAGGCGGAGGGACGGTCTGATTGTCTGATATGTACTTTGAGGTACCTAATGCTTTCAGATTTTATTTATGCTGCTGTTATATTCAGTAGGTATTTATATACCTGCTCTCTCATATGATGCTCTTCATAACTTTGATAATATACCTACATACTAATCTTTACCTGAGGTTCGTTTATGAAAACAAAAGTTTTTTTTCGGTGTAATCTGTTTATATGTATGCCACACGGCTAATCTACAGAGCCGTTTGTGATGAAATTTGACATGGATAGTCTGAAACCCGGGGAAGTACATGGACCACTTTTTATTACAATATTATGCTGGCGAAGCCGCGGGCGAAAGCTAGTTTATAAATAAGTTCGATATTGCTGCTGTTTTCATTTCCAGCCGATAGCGAATGGCCATAATATTGATATTAGAGATCACGTATCCACAAGAGCCTTTAGATTTTGTAACTTTTGTTGGCTCCGTGCCATTTCCATCTAGTTTTGTGTTACGTCGGAGAATGACCACTCACCTGTGAACAGATAAAGTTTGGTACACAACGGTGGACGTCTCACATAGATAGACTAAGTTTTTGGAACAGAAGTTAGGATGAGTACACATCAGTGTTTTTTGTGTTGAAATATTTTACTTTGTTATATAAATATTTGTAAATATATTATGAAATATATGTGTGTATAAGTTCATGCTGTGAGTATTTTACTAAAACGATAGTTCCCGTAACAATTTCATACGTTATACGGGAACCACGGTCGACACAAGTCGGCCGTAACGTTAAAAAAACATTGGTGTGTACAATAGTAATTTTGTGACAAAAGGAGTACTTAAAACTTTTTGACTGTTGGAAGCAAATTGTCTCCAAAATGGTCAAGGTCAACTCAAGGGTCTCATATAGCATGTTTTAATAAGTCATACAATACAGAACACATGGCGCAAATAATGCATTTCGCTTCTTCGGTTTTACATTCCTAAGACGCTTACGTAAGCAATGACAGTTAATTAGTTTAAGTATTCTCATCACTTTGCTATTTTTATAATACCAGTTCTCGATAGCTTTGTTATATTTTTGTTTTTAGTATATCGTCGATGGAAAAACCGGTAAAGTATCCGCCCACATTCGTAATTAAACAACTCCGTAGCCCCTTACGAAGACTTAATATCTCTATTTATTATTTCATTCGCAAGAATAACATTGAACTGTCTTGGCCGTGAACATTTTCCTTTTAATTTCATAATATTATGTAATTGTTTCAATATGACACTATTCGTAAAAGTTTACTTTATTGCGACGGTTTGAGCAAAAAGTATATGTTATGACTGTTATGAGTGATTACTGCTTAATAATTTATTAAAATAAAAAATAAGGGCATAAAACGAATCACTATGTTATATATTAATACTGAATTATATACTGCCACAATTTCTATTTATAATGCCATGCTATGTCAGCACTTTGTCATAACAACTTTACCGTACGCTTATCTGTTTCTTATAAAATGACGTATAGGTTACGGTATTATACAAGAAAAATAATGTACAGGATTGACTCTCTTACATATCTTTTAGAAAAGCAAGCAAAACGAAAGGTTCTATTACTTATACATTAATAATACCCTCTTCGATTGAAGAAATAAAGCAAATCGCACTGTAACTCATGCGACCAATAGTCTTTGATATTGCAACCAGTAGCTTTAAGTTTAGGCAATCTCACGGAATCGGCCAATGAAACACAAACAAAGGGAGAAATAAAAAGAAAATAAAGATAAATATGGCAAAGGTATTTGCAAGCAGCCTATACTGCGATTCATCTGAGAGTATCGCTTTCCTTTTGTAACTTTTGTGTCGTTTTCAAAACTCTGCGTTAAAAAGATAATATCAAGATATACCTAAGGTTTTCACGGATAATATTCGAGTTCGGAAGGTTCATAATACAGTGAAAATCTTGGAAGTTTCTTTGCTCAATCGGTATACCTTTTGAACTGGATTGTTATATTTTTGTGAGTGGATGTGGAATGGTTTGCCTTGCAAGATAAAAAGTATTCATTTATTATATGTTTTGATATAAATATTTGCGAACACGCTAATGATACGGTTATTTGTTCATAAACATAAATGTGTATCAGGTATGTAGAAAGATGAAAGAGAAAGGTTCTCCCTTTTATTTTTTACATCTATTAAAGTACATACCGGCATGTAGCAGGATTACAGCCGTTTTTCTGGGAACAACGATGAAGCCCTGGCGCCTCGCTTAAGTAAAATTTACTTTGTAGGATACACCGAGTTTATTTTACACTACAAAACTATCCTTTCCATATACCTCTAATCTGATTACTTCGCTTTAGTAATTCACTATCAATCGAAACCGTTCGGACGCTGAATGCTCCTTTAACCGTGAGGGTTAACATTTCGAATCAGTGAATCGCAACAAACTACTATTTTGTGAAACAATATGTCAGCCGGTGGCGATCGATGGTACACTTTCAGTTCGTTTCTCATCTGTTGGTATGGATAAAATTCTTGCGTTATTGACTGACTCACAGTCAAGCTACAGCAAAAACTATTCGGCGCAATAAGCTGTAATTTGGCGTGTATGTTCCTTGGGATCCGTAGGGATACACTATGAACGGATTTCTCGAAGTTCCCACTGGGTCGGGCAGGTTAAATTAAAAGCAATATCCGAGAGTAGCTGCAGGCATTCTCTAGTCAGTGATAAATTGTTGGTTATCGCTTGCTACACAGTGAAAGAAAACATTATGAGGAAATCTGCATGTCTCAAAAGTCTCTATATGTATTGTTCTAGAAAGACACGTGAATACTGCCATCTGCACTTAGCTGGTGGGAGTACATAGTCTTATGAGCCTTCTCATAATGACAAGAGACCAGCAGTGGGACAGATTATAAAGTAGACTGATGATGATGAGAACAAGGTAGTGGGTTCACCTCCTATCACGCATGACATAACAAACTCGGTAGGTAAATGATAACATACACTTAGATATATACCCATCGTCCTAGCGTCATCTCCAAAACAAAACTTTCGTCGTACCTCGCGCACCAATCTAGCCAGATTCCACGGAACACGAGCGTTTCTCCAATCAAATGTCTGAATACTCTATATTAATTAATATATGTCCGTATCATGATTGAACAGTCGACCACGTTGAAAGCCGTAGTAATGTAACATGTTTGCGGTCATTGGCAACCGCAATAGCGTTCAAAATATGAAATTATTTTTTGAGCTTGTTTACGTATCTGTCTACGGCAGTAGTTTAAGTGTATTTTCATTTATACAGCCTGACACAGTTTGCTGCTCGAGATATGCTTCTCCTAATACGCGTTACAACAGCACTGAGAGTCAGTTATGAAAGATTTGGCCTACTTACAAATCGTACTGGTCAGACGTGATATAGGATTTAATTTCGAGTATTTCATCTCTTCCAAATATTCACTGAAAGATTTGGCCTACTAAATCATGCTGGTCAGACGTAATATAGGATTTGATTTCGAGTATTTCATCTCTTCCAAATATTCACTGAAACATTTGGCCTACTAAATCATGCTGGTCAGACGTTATATAGGATTTGATTTCGAGTATTTCATCTCTTCCAAATATTCACTGAAACATTTGGCCTACTAAATCATGCTGGTCAGACGTAAGACAGGATTTGATTTCGAGTGTTTCATCTCCTCCAAATATTCACTGAAACATTTGGCCTACTAAATCATGCTGGTCAGACGTAATATGGGATTTGATTTCGAGTATTTCATCTCTTCCAAATATTCACTGAAACATTTGGCCTACTAAATCATGCTGGTCAGACGTAATATAGGATTTGATTTCGAGTATTTCATCTCTTCCAAATATTCACTGAAACATTTGGCCTACTTAATCATGCTGGTCAGACGTAATATAGGATTTGATTTCGAGTATTTCATTTCTTCCAAATATTCAATGAAACATTTGACCTACTAAATCATGCTGGACAGACGTGATATAGGATTTTATTTCGAGTATTTCATCTCTTCCAAATATTCACTGAAACATTTGGCCTACTTAATCATGCTGGTCAGACGTAATATAGGATTTGATTTCGAGTATTTAATTTCTTCCAAATATTCAATGAAACATTTGACCTACTAAATCATGCTGGACAGACGTGATATAGGATTTTATTTCGAGTATTTCATCTCTTCCAAATATTCACTTCGTGTATTTTCCTTAGACATATTTTACTATACGCACGGAATAAAATGAGGTCTTGACACTTTGCATTCTTAATTCGCCAGACGGAAAGTTGAATATTTCTGCTGTGAGCTATGACATTATTCATATCAGAGACGTTTCATTTATCTCACGAGGATGACTTTTTACTAGCCGTACAAAGAGAAAAGTCATTGAGTTATTATTTATTTGCTCGGTTTAAGGGTCGTACCTACTATGTCGTTACCTTGCTTAATAACTAGACTCATCATCCTAACGATATCCCAGTTTCAACCCGGGTCCGCTTTCTGGTCTAACCAGATTTGGCTGAATACTAACTCTTCCGCGGAGCGACTGCCTGTCTGACCTCCGCAACCCAAAGGGTTAGCTATATTCCATGGTATAGACTAGTGTCAGTTTATTTTAGAGGTACTGACGCCCTATAACGACTGTCAAAGATCGTCATGACAGCCGGGACCGACGGCTTAACGTGCTCTCCGAGGCACGGGACTAGCGATAATTAACAATTCAATATGCACATAACTCCGAAAAGTCAGTGGTGCGCGCCGTGGATTCGAACCCGATACCCTCTGCATGGCAGTCCGTTAGTATCTCCACTAGGCTATCGCTGCCTCTCTATCGCTTAATAACTAGACTACCAGGTACCAAATCATTTTACAATTTCCACAGCTATGTACACGTAGATTAGCGTATTGAAATTATTACCTTTACTTTTAACTACTATTACAAAGGTAAAAGTTTGTGAGAGTGAATATGGATACTTTTTACTTTTTAACACATAAGCTTCAGGTTTTGATGTAAATTTGGAGTAATCTAGGGCTTAAACATTAGAATAGCACATAGGCAAATTTTTGTCCCAATAACCGAACCCTACACGGGCGAAATTGTAGACAGAAACGAATATTATAAACAAACGGGTAAATCCGATATCCCCTTTTATATAGCCAGTTAATGAAATGTAAAGTAAAATGTGATGTAACCAAACAAAAACCTTCGGTGTAATAAATCGTCAGTTCTATAGAGAAAACCACAAAAGGAGATGGAAAAATAAATGGGCTATTTACATCCATGCATGGATTTTTATTTGAAGTCGTCCGAAATATGTACGAGCCACACAATACCATGGAATATGAGGTTATACGTAGGTACAAGGATAAATTTGCATAAAAATGATGTTTTATTACACCTAATATTGGTGTTCTTATCCATTTTGTTGGTTAAATGTCTACATGTTTGTTACCTTTGAGGAAGACCGTCTCGAATAGGACCAATATTATAGATAAAATCATCACCCCAATATAATTATTATTTTCTTAGATGTAAACGTTCTAAAAATATATATTTGCCTGTATCTAATGATGGATACTATGCTAAAAACACAACCAATATTGCGATACTAAAAAAAATTGTGACATCATGGCGCGGTATTACTATCTTTGTCTAACTTTAAACAACAAGCATTACTCGTAAATATAACCTCTACTGTTATTCTCGTATGATTCAATAAAAATATCAAGTACTTTATGAAACGAGCTAAAAGATGTATTGTTTAGCTTCTAGCGTGTTTTTTATGAGGTGTACTGTGTGTTGTAAGCGCCTAAGACATTACATAACCTTGTGTATCTTTATAGGCGTAGGTGGAACAGTCGAAAATTACAAGGCTATTGAGTTACCCCGAAGGATTTTCTCTCGTTTATTTTGATCCTTTCCCTACTGATAGCAGTTTTGTAGAATGTTTAGTTTTGAAATTAGAATAGAGCATGGCTACCTTTCCCTCACAATGAGGGAATGGTAGCCATGTACTGTACTGTACTATTCTAATGTGTAAGTCACAAAACTGCTAAGATCTATCAAAATGCGTTGTGTTGGTTTTTTGCCTGAAAGAGTAACAAACATCCATAAATCCATCCGCACTTTTTTTTACTTTTGTAATAGTAGTACGATAAATAAGACGGTAACTCTATAGAACAGTTCGCCAAAGACATATTCGAGACCTGGCTGTCATCTTCGGTTTACGACAACGAAATATTTGACGACAGATATGTGGTATATCGCCGTGATAGGGAAACTAGTGGCTTTCATCCGAAACGCACCGGAGGGGGAGTATTAGTAGCGGTGTCCAAAGATCTCAAATCGCGTCGCGACGTCTCCGTACGCTTGAAAGTGATTGCGAGGACATCTGGGTGTCTGTCGATATATCTAATAATATGCAAGCTGACCCACTCTTGGTGTGCTGTGTTTATCTGCCCCCTCCTCTGAAAATGCATAATGATTCTTGTACTTCGCAAACGGGTAACGCAAACGGTAGTTCTCTTTCCTATTCTCTGCTGAATTGTATGGCCCTAAATAATTTAAAGCAATTTAACCACAACACTAATGTGAAAGGTAGAACTCTAGATTTAGTAATAAGTAATAGTGCCGTGGAAAATCTTAAGTTAGTTGATTCGCCACTCTCAATAATCGACAAACTACACCCACCCTTTATGTTTTCTCTGACTCAAACAGTAAGTACATATGTAAAATCTAATCCAATCATTAAACTAAACTTTTTTAAGGCTGACTATGATGCTATTAATAAAATACTATATGACATTAACTGGGATGAAACATTTTCTACTTGTTCTGATATTGATAAGATGACTGACAGTTTCTACACCATGCTGAAATAATAATTAGTGCGTATGTCCCATTAAAAAAGAAATCTAATCAAAACTACCCTATACGGTTTAGCCCTAATCTAAAACGTATGTTACATGAAATGAGATTTGCCGTGTGGTTGACGGCATAGAATACAAGTGTCACCACCCCCTATCTTCCCGTGGGTGTCGTAAGAGGCGACTAAGGGATAACACGATGCAAATACCATCTTTGCGTAGAGACGGAAAACTCGACATCAAACCCTATACGACTGCCTTGTTGGTCTCGCGGCATAAATGTGCGCGTGGGATCGGGAGGTCCCGGGTTCAATTCCTGGGTCGGGCAGTGTTATTGGGTTTTTCTGTCACGAAATTCTCAGTAGCAGCACGGAGTCTGGAAATGTGCCCGGTACGGCAATAGGCTCGCCCCTTATTACGTGAGACTAGAGTATATCTGGCGAAAAGTGGGTGTAGAAATACACCTCTGCCTACCCCTTCGGGGATAAAAGGCGTGACGATATGTTTGTATGTATGTTACATGAAAAACATAAATACCGAATAAAATTTAAAAAGTATAAGAACCCTCTTGACGAACTAACTTTGAACATGCTAATAAAAAGATGCATAAAGGAAAGCCGAATCTGCTATAATAAATATATACCGAGACTGGAGACGGCAATTAAGTTCAACCCCAAGTTATTTTGTTCACATATAAAATCCAAAAGGAAAAAAAATAATGGAACGTATCCTTCGCCTATGCATCTGGATAGTGAATCTGCTGTATCTGGTCCTGATATCTGTAATCTCTTCGCTCAACATTTTTCTTCCGTATATAAAACTAAATTGTTTATGACCTCGTCTGTATTCTCTATACCTAAAAATGAAAACAGCACACACAATCAATGCAGCTTTACAATACCAATCAACAACGTATTTAAAGCATTAAAAAGACTCGACTTATATAAAGGTGGTGGCTCTGATGGTATACCATCAATATTCGTAAAGAAGTGTGCTGTAAATTTAGCTAAACCTCTTACTCTTATTTTCAATAAATCTATACGCTCTGGATGCTATCCGCTAATCTGGAAAACAGCGTTGGTTGTTCCAATAACAAAAACAGGAGATTTAAATAATGTACGATACTACCGGCCAATATCGATCCTACCTACATTCGCCAAAGTTATGCCCTATCTTGTCAAGTCACGTAAACCAATTAATAATTTCAGAACAACATGGTTTCATTAAAGGCAAATCTACCACAACAATTTTAATGCTCTACCAGACATATTTAACAGATGCTCTAGACTTGCGTGTACCTGTAGACGCCATATATACTGACTTTTCTAAAGCATTTGATATGGTGGATCATAAGCGCCTGTTGGCGAAACTGTCTGACATCGGAATCGGTGGCAGTTTGTTGGAGTGGTGTGCCTCGTATCTGAACAACCGTAGTTCATCAGTAGTTGTGAATGGTCACTCATCGCATCCATTCTTGACCAGTTCCGGTGTTCCTCAAGGTTCACATTTAGCTCCCATCCTGTTTAATATATTTGTAAATGATATATCAGAGTGCTTTAAACATACTAGTTTTTTCCTATACGCCGATGACCTTAAAATAATTAAACCTATACGTTCAACTTCGGATTCCCTTCTTCTCCAAGACGATCTAGATAGACTTGTTCAATGGTGCGACTCCAACGCTATGATACTCAATATAAAAAAATGCTACCACATACAGTTTAGTAGAAAAAAAATGATCTACCGATTAGTTATACTATAAAAGGCATGGAGCTTAGACAGGTTAATGAAGTTAAAGACCTAGGAGTTGATAAGAAATTAAAATTTAATACACATATCGAACGCATAACTACAAAAAGTTTTAAAATGCTTGGTTTTATACTTAGAAACTGTAAAGAATTTCGAGACCCTGTCACAAAAATCTTGCTATTTAATACGCTAGTACGAAGTGGAACGGAATACTGCAGCTGTATATGGAATCAGCACTATGATATTTATAAAAAAAACATCGAGAAAATACAAAAACGTTTCCTTTGGCTTCTCTGAATCTGAGCTTCAGTGAAAACGTTGCGAAGAAAGTGCCCAGGTATACGGACCGGCTAAAATATTTTAACATAACCTCCCTGTGTAAGAGAAGAGATATCCTAGACCTTACATTCCTTTACAAACTATTTAGAGGAGATGTGGACTGCCCTGAACTATTGGCTGCTTTGAACATAAATGCACCTCCTAGAAATCCTCGTATTAGTCGATACAATATGTTCCACATAAGTTCATGCAAAACCAATATGGCTAAATTTGTCCCCCTTTACAGGATACCTGCTCGCTACAACTCGATCGCTAAGTTATGCCCGATTGATTTAATGACTGATAAACAGAATCAATTTAAGAAACACCTTATAAACCGTCTTACTGAGTCATAGATAACATAAGAAACGAAGTTTATCATTAAAATATTTAAATCTGTATTAATTTTTCTTTAATCTTTAATAATCTTTATTACGAACATATAACATCAACATCTTACAGGTGAGACCCTGACCTCCAAACTAGTAAATAACTGTATCTTGAAGGTCAGTTCCTTCCCTTCACAATAATAAAGGTATTAAAGTATAATATGCCCATAATTTAAAAAAAAATTAAGTTACATCTAAAACAACTTATGTGTGTTTGTGTGTTGTGTGTGTGTGTGTGTGTGTGTGTGTGTGTGTGTGTGTGTGTGTGTGTGTGTGTGTGTGTGTGTATGTGTGTGGTGTGTGTGTGTGTATGTGTGTGTTTGTGTGTGTGTGTGTGAGTGTGTGTTTGTGTGTGTGTGTGTGTGTGTCAATCATTTTATATTTATATTTGCATTATTTTTGTAAAATGACACTATTTACATTTTTAACAATTATGAAACAATTTATGATTTATTTTTTATTTTTATAACAGAACTGACATAGACTATCCGTAACTTAATTTTATTTATTGTAAATTAATATAATTTTTAGTTTAATTCCAATTAATTTATTTTTAACATTTTAATTAGGTATATAACTGATTGCAAGAAATTTTGTTAATTATTATTGTCATTATATGTTAATCACTGCATGTTGTGGTTGTCTGTAAGTGTTACAGCACTAGAAATGTCTGTTTGCTTTTTTTATATTTGACTGTATTTGGTAGCGCCATCTACCTTCCTATATATAACTAATCGCATCAACATGAATCGTTCCACGCTTGTCTAGTGCGAGCGATATCATATTTCCGTCCCTCTCTTTCCCTCTCCCTGGAAGAGGCACTGCCTTGCGCCTGATTTCGTCGCCGCGATCGTGAACGCGACGGACAGTCTCGAACATTCCGCTCGCTAAGAACGCCGTCTCGATACCGCTCCGCGCCGCACCGCTGTATCGCCGTCTCGTTCGTACCGCGCCGCTCCCGTATGTGTTTATCACCGCTTCCACCAAGGAAAACCCGCTCGTGAGTGAAGTGAAAACAAGCAGCTGTATCACGAAACCACCAAGGCTGTATAAGGTAAGTGCCTTCCATCCTTAAAATAGCCTATACCCACTCAATCCTCTTCCCTTATTCTCTCCTAGGCGGCTAAGAACCGCTATCCTCTCTATACAGTCCATTAATCCTTCCCAAGTCGCCTAGAACCTAACCGGTTTCGGCACCACGCCATACCATTTTTTTGATCCATACGAGTCGGATTCATTTACGTTTTATACGTTATACCGCTATACCTAGGCAGTTATAGCACCTAGCTATACTCCTAATATATTCATATAACCGTCACATGGTTATTTCCGCCCGCATTAGTAGGTAAACTTTTATGTAGCTACCTACTTATTAAATTATTATTTCTGCAACTATCATAGTTGTCTTATAAATCTCATATTTCAATCAACTTTTATTTCCTCAGCTCTAAAGTGTTGCCTACTTAGGTAAAATAATAGATACATTAGATATTCTTATTTTGTTTCGTTCTCATTAGCTTATACTTACGTAAGCATGTCACAACAAAAGAAGTCACGCGTGTCGGAAGACAAAGAGATGACAATCTTAGAAGCAAAACGCAATATTTTATTTGAGCGCATTCAAAATATCTATGAAAGCTCAAAAACCGCATCGATGTCTGACAGTAATAGCGAAGCATTTCTCAGTTATTGTACAACAGTAGATAGTATTCGAACAGATTTTCATAAGTTGTTAGACGATTATAACGCAAGATTACTTTCTATCAATCCTGATGAAAAACCGAACTATCAGGCGTACACCTTATTCGAAGATCTTTATTGTATTATTAAGCGTATACAATCGCAATTGGAGGGTAAATGTTCAGCAGAGCCCGTTGCCCGCAAACCGAGATTACCGCCAATCGAGATTATGTCGTTTGACGGAGATATACGAAATTGGCCGTTATTCTATGCAAGTTTTAAGTCTACAGTGCACGATAATGGTTCTCTGACAGATGCTGACAGGTTGTACTATTTAATAGGTAAACTGTCACCGAAGGCCCAGTCCGTATTTGCAGGTGTCACACCCAGTGCTGAGAATTATCAGGTCATATTTCAGTCACTACTTGACAGATATCAAGACACGCGCGTTCTAGCGTCTACGTACTTTGACCAAGCTTTAAATCTCAAACTGTCCAGCAACGCGTCTGTCTCGAATTTCCAGCTGTTTATTGATAACTTCGTAACCGCGGTTAATTCTCTTAGGAATTTAAAATTAGAAGATCTTTCCGACTTTATGTTGCTTCAACTCGCTTTGAAAAAGTTTGACACTGATACAATTCGCGCATTCGAGATGACGGAACGCAATAATAAAATACCTACACTAGATAGTTTTATTTCGTTCATCAAAGATCAGTGTCGAATATTTCATAATACGCAGTCTGGTTCACCTGGCCCGTCTAACACTAACAACAACAAACAAAGGTTGAATAAATCGCGAAATAGTAATAATAACTCAGTCCCTAATCCACAATCTTACGTAACATGTTCGGAATCAAATAGTAATAATTCACAGAAGTGTCTGTGCAGTAATATAGTGCACGACCATTACTATAAGTGTCCCACCTTTAATGATTTAAATCCAATTGCTCGTTTTAAAAGCGTAAAAGATAACAAAGCTTGCATTAATTGCTTAAGCATAAAACATAAAACGAGTAATTGTTCCAGTAGAACGAGATGTCGCACGTGTAAACAAAAACATCATACACTGTTACATTTAGATAAAAATAACCGGTTGTCAAGTCAAGCCGCTGACCTTGACACACTCACGCAAGTGCAGAACACGGTAGCTGCGCCTTCCGCGTCTGAGGGCGAAGTATCGTTGTGTATGACATCCATTGCGCGGGCGACGCGCACGCGAGGACGGCACTCGCGCATCTATAATGATCCGCGCAGGGCCAAAACGCAGTGTACGGCGTCTAACACGGTACTGTTGGCGACAGCGCAAGTTATCGTACACGATGTTAATGGGTCGCCGCACATGGTACGTTGTCTGCTGGATAGCGCGTCTCAGACCAATCTAATAACATCGGAATGCTTCAAACGCCTCGGATTATGGAATAACTTTAAAAATACTAACTCAACCGTCAAAGGGATAGGCGGATCAGAAAGGCATTGCAGGGGTTCCGTAGATATTAAAATACATTCGCGTTTTGATAGGAATATTAATTTTAACATTTCTTCGCTTATCGTGGAGCGTATCACGGACGCATTGCCGAACGCTAATGTAGACGTAGCATCACTCACGCATCTCGAATCATTGCCGTTAGCCGACGCGGAGTTTGCGAATCCGGCAGGCATTGATCTTTTGATCGGAGCTTCGATATTTCCGCACTTGCTACTAACTAAAATAGTACGTAGTGAGCGATATGATTTACCGCCCGCTATTGAGACGGTACTTGGGTATGTGATTATGGGTACCGTACCTACGTTACATACTTCTCATTGTATTACGTCTTGTTGTTGTTCTGCTCTTCAAGAGATCAAGGTGGGTGCTAAAACTGTGTGTAAGATAAAGCACTAATTAGCTATGCTATGCTATGCTGCGCTATGCTGCGCCATGCTGCGCTATGCTGCGCCATGCTGCGCTATGCTGCGCCATGCTGCGCTTTGCTGCGCCATGCTGCGCTATGCTGCGCTATGCTGCGCCATGCTGCGCTATGCTGCGCTATGCTGCGCCATGCTGCGCTTTGCTGCGCCATGCTGCGCTATGCTGCGCCATGCTGCGCTATGCTGCGCTATGCTGCGCCATGCTGCGCCATGCTTCGCCATACTGCGCCATGCTGCGCTTTGCTGCGCCATGCTGCGATATGCTGTGCCATGCTGCGCTATGCTGCGCTTTGCTGCGCCATGCTGCGATATGCTGCGCCATGCTGCGCTATGCTGCGCCAAGCTGCGCCATGCAGCGCTATGCTGCGCCATGCTGCGCTATGCTGCGCCATGCTGCGCTATGCTGCGCCATGCTGCGCTATGCTGCGCTATGCTGCGCTATGCTACGCTATGCTAAGCTACGCTACGCTACACTATACTATACTACACTTCCGCTTTGTACATGGATGACATTGCCTGTAGTGTCATATCCGCTCCGCTAGCAATTTCGCTTTGTGAAGAGCTTATTCAGTTTTTGAAGCGAGGCCAGTTTGGTCTTGTCAAATGGACAAGCAACTCTAAGGAAGTTCTCGCACGCATACAAGATTCTCATAAAGCTTCTCCAGACATTAGGTTTGAGAAGTCTGTACCGCATAAGGTTCTCGGTTTACGCTGGGACAAATCCTGCGATAGTTTTCGGTTTGACGTCTCACCGCCAGATGATAAGTGCGCCAAGCGCACTATGCTATCCACAGTAGCTCGACTATGGGACATAATGGGTTTTGTGGCTCCCACAATTTTGTACGCCAAGCTCTTGATCAAAGAGCTTTGGCTATCAAAGTGTGAGTGGGATGATACACCCCCTGACCATATTGTCGCCGCTTGGGGCCAGTTTTGTATTGAGCTTACCGCGCTCAATCATATTACTATTCCGCGTCATCTTGGGTTGGTAGATGGATGTACCGTCAACTTAATAGGTTTCGCTGACGCCAGCGAGCGTGCTTACGGCGGAGTCGTATATCTGCAAGTCCGCATTGGTTCTAACTACTCGGTGCAGTTAGTTTGTGCCAAGTGTAAGGTCTCGCCTGTTAAAACTATTACGGTTGCGAGACTGGAGTTGTGCGCGGCCCTTCTGCTGTCTCAGTTGCTCCGCAAGGTTCAAGACACAGTTTGCCCCACTACCCCATTAATAAAATACACGCATTTTCCGACTCCAAAGTAGTGCTCGCTTGGATTCATTCTTCTCCTCACCGCTGGCAGACTTTTGTCGCCAACCGCGTTAGTAAATTGATTGAACTTGTTCCCGCTACTTGTTTCAATCACGTCGCGGGTTATCATACTCGTCTTCAGGAAGAACTCTCCATAGATCATATTGACTGGAAGTTTATTCCACCAGCATAACCACATTTCGGTGGATGTTGGGCAAGCATGGTCAAAGTAATTAAAACGCATCTCTTCAAAGTTATAGGTCAGCACATCCTCTCTCACGAAGAGCCTTTAACTGTCCTTGCACAAGTCGAGGCACTGATCAACTCGCGTCCGCTTCCAACTCAGTGAGATCTAGCCTGAGGTTGGACCTACCTCTTAGTTTAAGTATTTAGTTAGTAGTTTTCGCTATTATTGCGTTTGTAGTCTTCGCTAAAGTTAATTTAGATTAATTTTATTGTCATATCGCTGTCTTAGCCTATTGAGGGGTTATGCGGTAGTACACCCAACATAGCTAAGTTCAATTCTATTTTTTTTAAAGGCAACCCTTTAGGGCCGGGGGGATATGGTAGCGCCATCTACCTTCCTATATATAACTAATCGCATCAACATGAATCGTTCCACGCTTGTCTAGTGCGAGCGATATCATATTTCCGTCCCTCTCTTTCCCTCTCCCTGGAAGAGGCACTGCCTTGCGCCTGATTTCGTCGCCGCGATCGTGAACGCGACGGACAGTCTCGAACATTCCGCTCGCTAAGAACGCCGTCTCGATACCGCTCCGCGCCGCACCGCTGTATCGCCGTCTCGTTCGTACCGCGCCGCTCCCGTATGTGTTTATCACCGCTTCCACCAAGGAAAACCCGCTCGTGAGTGAAGTGAAAACAAGCAGCTGTATCACGAAACCACCAAGGCTGTATAAGGTAAGTGCCTTCCATCCTTAAAATAGCCTATACCCACTCAATCCTCTTCCCTTATTCTCTCCTAGGCGGCTAAGAACCGCTATCCTCTCTATACAGTCCATTAATCCTTCCCAAGTCGCCTAGAACCTAACCGGTTTCGGCACCACGCCATACCAGTATTAGTGTATGTAATGTAGACAATCCTAAAACTAATAAATAAATAAATAAATAAATAAACGTGTTCGCTCGAAACGGTACTGACAACTTGTCAGTGTCAACATGGATTGTGACGGCTCAGTGCGTCAACTCTCGTATGAGTTGCGCGTGTGCCAAAAGGCGCGCCTGTACGCGCCTGCATGCGCTTTTAAAAACGAGCTTATACGCGCGTATAAAACGCTAATCTGAAACCGCCCTAATTCATTATAGCCGAATTTCTTTCATTAAAACAAACAGAATATAGTCATTAAGTTCTCAATATTTTACACCGGTTTAATATAAATTTAGTTTAGGTTGGTGTAGTGGTTTAAGCGGCCGCCTCGCCGCTTGACATAGCACCGAAGTGTTGTGGGTTCGATCCCCACACGAGACAACACTTTGTGTGATTCATAAATTGTTATTTCGAGTCTGGGTGTTCATTGTGTCCGTTAGTTGTATGAACAACTTGTATGTTTGTAAAGTCCCCCGCGACACAGGATTCAGTCCTAATGCCTCCTGCATTAGGACTGAATCCTGTGTCGCGGGGTCTGTCTTTTTTAAATAAAAAAATAAAATAAAAAAAGAATAATTTAGTAAGTACATGGTTTTTATTAGAACAAATATTGATTTTTTCATAAGAAAAGAATAATTTCACTGTGTTTTTAAACCTGTGTCTGTTTACCGAAGGGAAATAATCGCACATTTCTAAACGCAAAACAAAACAATTTTATTAAAACTGAGTATTTGTTTTCTATGTAGTTCAAATTGGCAAGGTTTTACAACCCTCCGTAAATAATACAATCAGTCTTGAAATGTAGGGTGTCTGAGACCCTCAAATACTTTCAGTTCAGCATCTCAAAATTATTTGTTAAATTTGTGTGCGCACTCATACATGTATAGCAGCGTTATTCTAGTGGAAATACCAACTGGCTGACATACGAGTCAATTCGAAAAATCATTGGTGCGCGCTAAGGGATTAAACCCGATACCCTCAGCATGTCATTCTATTTATATCGCGGCCTTTAATTACTAGCTTATCTTTATCATGCACAATTAGCTACTACAGATTAGGTAAGTCTTATAAATTACAATATTGTAAAACCTATTAGTTTTCGTATAAATAAAAAACCTTCATATAATCATTGACACAGGTGTTCTACAATCATCTTCTTTAAATTCCCTCAGGACAACTTAAATCACCTGCTTATATAATGGTACTGTACAAGTGTACCATTCGAAGAACAATGTAATACAAAAACAAAAATAAAAGTATGCCTAATCATTGCCGAGTGGATATACCAATAGACTGCCATGCAGAGGGTATCAGGTTCGAATCCACGGCGCGCACCAATGACTTTTAGGAGTTATGTGCGTATTGAATTGTTAATTATCGCTTGTCCCGTGCCTCGGAGAGCACGTTAAGCCGTCGGTCCCGGTTGTCATGAAGATCTTTGACAGTCGTTACAGGGCGTCAGTACCTTCTAAATAAACTGACACTAGTCTAAACCATGGAATATCGCTATCCCTCGGGTTGCGGAGGTCAGACAGGCAGTCGCTCCGTGGAAAAGCTAATATTCAGCCAAATCCGGTTAGACTAGAAAGCGGCCCCCAGACTGAAACTGGGATAACGCTCAGAGAAAGAGAAAGAAATGCCTAATCATAATCTGAATTAGAGAAATTACAATAATCTCAACATTCAATTACCTTGGCGCACAGCTACGCACTTCATTCTTAATTAAAACTCTCCTCTAATCTCATTAAACTGAATGGAGATCAATGCGTCAACCTTTTTTTAAAAAGGCCTGTTACGTGACACCCTGGTATGCTCGGCCGATCATTCAAGCGCTGGAGGCAGGCCAGCGGTGGACTGGAAATTATGACGTCATTAATTTCACACCCCCTTGCGCCCTGTATAATGTGTATTTTTCAAAACAAAGGTACGCCTATGTCCATGTAACGATGTCCTAGTAAGCCATTGAACTCGTTTGTTACGGAGGCATTAATGGGAGATTAGCAGGTACTCCTACGGTACTTATAGGTCTACTGTAGCTGTGTGCTGTGAGTATTTATAGAGTTTAATAATAGTTTCTTCATTTTTTAATAATTAATTTTAGTTTAAATTGTTGCAAAGTGTAATGAAAATAGTTCAAAAGAAAGGACTATTAATCTAGCATTTACGAATCATTATACAATTTAGGAGTTACTTCGATTTTAATAGAAATATTACTCCCACACCAGACTTAAGAAAACAATCAGACATCAGACATTAAGAAAACAGTCTGACATTTCTATTAATTTAAATTAAATAGTTCGACAATAGAGAATACCTCTTGCAATGACACTTTCATTAATCATGGGCTGGTATGTACGAATAACCCCAATTCAACTAATAATACATTTAGAAATTCGCAAGTATTAAAACTGGTACATCAAAATATACAAGGTATGTCAAATAAAGAATTAGAAGTGGAGTAGTTCATGAACGGTGAATGCGTTGATATTTTGTGTATAACAGAACATTGGCTTACTGATCACCAGTTCATGTGCAATTTTAATAACCATCTAGTTGGTAGTTCGTTCAGCAGACAAAATGCAATACATGGTGGATCGTTGATTTTAGTTAACAAGCTGCTTAAATTTAAGAATCGTAGTGACATTGTTAGTTTCTCTGTTGAACGGACAGTTGAAATAGCCTGTGTGGAGTTGGACCAACTTGTTGTGTTGAGTGTGTATAGGCCACCTTCTATGATAACTTTGAAAGTGCCATGGATGATGTGTTAAGGAAGCTATGCCAACAAAATAAATCTATAATAGTAGGTGGCGATTTTAATATTAATTTACTCGAAGATTCCCTGAATTGCCACAAAATTAAGAATTTGTTCAAATCATATAATCTTGCATGCTTATTTTTGGAATCCGCCAGGATAACTTCCACGACATCTACTTGTATAGACAATATATTTACAGATATTGTACCAGTTAGAAAGCAAATAATTAACAAATTAACATCAGATCATTGTGGACAATCTATAACATTTGCTATGCAGTCTAAAAAAGTAGGTAGAAAGGAATTGAGTGTGGTGCCAAAAACTTTGCGTCGTCTGGAGGGACTTAAGGATAAACTCACAAGTACACTACCATACTTATGCTATAATAACGATCCCAATAAGTTGTACAATTCTTTCTTTGACATGTACTGTACTATATTCAGTTCTATCTTTGTCCCAAAGAGGATCTCAGTTGCTGGTACTACATCCTTCAGTGAATGGGCAACCACTAGAATTTATAAAAGTAGAAATAAGCTTTACGAATTATATGAACAGAAAGTAATTAATAAAAATGATGAAAAATTTTGTCAATACGTAAGAAATTATTCTAAGTTATTAAAAAGACTTGTCGTGAAGCTAAGACACTTTATTTAAAATCAAAAATTTAAAACAGTGACAATAAAATAAAAGTGACGTGGGATATTATAAACAATGAGACTGGAAGGGTCAAGATTAAAAGTAACGATTACAGGCTTCAAGTAAATAAAAAGATAATAAAATCAGATTTTGAGGTTGCCACAGCATTTGAAAATTTCTTCACAGACATTCCAGTCTCAACCACTAAATCCCTGAACTCATCCCCCAATGACGCCGAATCTCTATTAAAAAAAAATGTCAATAGGTGTAACATTGAATTTAGATTTAGTTATGTCACTGACAAAGATATTGTAAAAACTTTTAATACCCTTAATTTGAAGAAGACTAGTGATCTTTGGGGCAATTCTGTTGTGATTACGAAATCCATAATCAACACAGTAGCACCTGAACTGGCAATGATTTTCAATAGATGCATTGACTGTGGTGTGTTTCCTGATCAAATGAAAAGTAGTAAAGTAATTCCTTTATTTAAATCAGGTAGCACATCTGACCCCACAAATTATAGGCCAATATCTGTGCTACCCACGTTTAGTAAAACTTTTGAAAAATTAATTCTAGGCCAGCTTCAAACTCATTTTATAACAATAAGCTGTTACATGAAAAACAATTTGGTTTTACTAGAGGTCGCTCAACTATCGATGCTGGAGTTGAGCTTTTAGATAGTATTTTTGATGCCTGGAAGGAGTCGCATGATCCTGGATGAGTCTTTTTGTGACTTATCTAAGGCTTTTGATTGCGTTTTTCATGAAACATTGATCAGGAAATTACATTACTATGGAGTTAAGAACACTGCTTTGGATCTCCTAACATCATATTTGAGTAATAAGATACAGAAAGTTGAGGTAAATGGAAAAGTTTCTATGGGTTCAGTGGTCACAATGGGAGTGCCGCAAGGTTCAATTCTTGGTCCATTCCTTTTCCTTGTATATATTAATGATTTGCCATATATTATGCAAAATAATGAAGAGATAGTGTTATTTGCTCATGATACATCACTTATCTTTAAACTTAGACGAGAACAATCAAATAATGACGATGTAAATAACGCTCTCTCTAAAGTAGTTCAATGGTTTACTGCTAACAATTTACTGTTAAATTAAAGAAAAACAAAATGTATACGATTTTCAAGATCGAATGTAAAACAAGTTAAACCTAACATATGTTTGAATGGAGAAGAGTTGGATCTTATAGATACCACCGTATTCTTAGGCATAACCTTAGATTCTAAGCTACAGTGGGGCCCACATATAGGTCAGTTGTCGAATAGACTTAGCTCTGCAGCGTACGCGGTTTATAAAATTCGTCAGTTAACTGATATAGATACGGCCAGATTAGTATATTTTAGTTATTTCCACAGCATAATGTCATATGGCATTTTATTATGGGGCAACGCAGCTGACATTCAAACTGTGTTTGTACTGCAGAAGCAGGCTATTCGTGCAATGTAGAGTCTTGGTTCAAGGCATTCACTGAGGGAAAATTTAAAGAAATTAAGATAATGACTGTCGCATCTCAATACATTTATGAGAACTTGTTATATGTTAGGAAAAATATAAATATGTTTCCTAAATTCAGCGACATTCATAAATTAAATACACGAAACAAAAACAAACTTGTTCTACCTTCAACTAGACTACAAAAAATAAGTAACTCATACAAGTGTCAAAGCATACGTTTTTATAACAAAATTCCAGGCAATATTCAGGAACTAAGTATTAATAAATTCAAAGTATTTATTAAACAGAGCTTGTGTTCAAAAGCTTATTACACAGTTAAAGATTATTTAGCAGACAAAAACGCCTGGAATTGAGTTTAAAAATTATGAATTGACATTATGAATTTTGACATTTTGAAATTAGTGACATAATATTTTTATTTACATTTGTACTACTTATATCTTTACATTCTGACATTTTTGATTTGACATTTGTAATTTTATTTATTTTGTTTTGACATTGTTTGATTTTACATTGTTATTTTCTTTTGACATTTAAAATTACTTAAGTAATATATTATTATTAAATTTTTTAGACATTCTTAAATTGACATTCAATAATATTTTCTGACATTTAAATATATGACATTTTATTGTTTAATTTTTTATAATTTTACATATTGTTTACAACATGTATTTTACTATGTATTAGCATGTAAAGTTGTGAGTACGATGTGGACATTATTAAACATATAAGCAAATAGTTGTGGCAACCTGTCTGATGGCTTAGGCTGACATGCTTATGCATACACCTTCTGATGGCGTGGAGGCATAGTGATACAGATCGTGCTGGCTCCCTCAATCAAGGTTAAGTCGTACGATTGCTGTTGAATGCGGGCCATCAGTGGGCCGAGTCAGTCAAAAGCGTCAGATGATTTCCTGCATTGTACTTGCATACTAAACCCTTTTTTTGTCTGGACTTTAAAAGATCAAGAAAAGACTAAATAAATTGAAGTGACAAAAAAGCAATGACTCTGAGTTTGTTTCGGCTTTTCTTCTCAAGAAGTCATTTAGCTAGGAAAAGCCGGCATCATCTAGAATAGGGTTTTGACATGTATAAGTTGTAAACAACCAAAATGCAGAAATAAATATGTCTTTATGTCTTCTCTAATCAATAACACACACAAACAGGCTAGAAATAATTAATTGTGATGGCATTAAATATTGCTTGGTAGGGGATCGCATCCCCAATGCTCAGCTTGGTGCTATGCCTCATGTCGTCAAGGTCGATACCAAAGTGTCACTGTTCTCATTAAAGTTAATTTGTATCATTACGAAATAAAACACGTGTCCGCTTATCCGTAAATTATATAATACACCAAGAACAAAACCAGATAGTTATTGAACTAAAACAATAGCGAAGATGTATTCCGGATATGTATGCGTAAAGCTTGCTTGCAATCTTGGTCGCGAATTACTTGTGCTCTTGTAAACCCTTGGGATATTTGCGTCAACACGTCGCCTTTGCATTTGAAATAGTATGTCAGGCAAAGAGAAAATGCATTCTGTAGAGGTCGCGGTACGAATAATACTGAAAAACACTGACCTATAATTCTAACCTCCAGAGATACCGAAGACTGTGCCAAGTGGAGAAGATATACTAGAAAAGCAGACCCCGGGTTCAGAGGTGATGGCCTTGGATCGCAAACGAGATGGTACTAGGTTGATAATGATGTTGATGAATACTGACCTATAATGCAGACCGTTGGAGAATCTGACAGGCTCCGATACAAACCTTGCCTTGATTTCATAAGTACACGAGTGCCTAATAAAATTGGTATTAAAGTAATAAGTCTACTTTGAGGTATATCAGTAAGATTATCCTTTCCTTTTTTGCGAGCGCTCTAAGTCCATGCCACGACCATTCAATCCCTTCATTTGCTATCACCAAGATAAATTTATCGTGACTTATAACTATCAAATTTAATATCTTTCATCCCACATTTGCGTGACGGGCCAAGGAAATATGCCAAAAATGACAAGTTGCCAAAGGGTTTCATAAAAAACCTTCTCAGTTATAAGTGTTGGTTCGTTCGGTTTTTCCGTACGTGGTCAACCGTCAGTGTGATATTAGGGACAGGCCAATTTTATGACCGCTTTGAATATCTTCATTAACCCTTGCGGTATGAAACATGATGTGGGGAATTTGTGGCATTATGTGGCTTGTTTGTGGTACAAATTGTCGAATCGTGATATTTGAATATATAGGGACGTGGTAACATAGGTTGTTTATGTCGGGGTTTGGTGTAACCTGAATAATTTGCGATTTAATTATGTTTATTGAATTCTCTAGATAAATGCGTATCAGCTCAAGTTACTTGGGTATTTAACTAAATATGTACCTCGGTAGAATGCATTATACCTAACTTTTGAAACCAAAACCTTGTCTGTTTTTAGTTGATGTTCAAACTTCACTACTTATTTGACTCTGTGGTTTAGCTAACAGAAAGAAAATCAATTTTGGATTTCTGATCACCATCATCAACAGAATATCAGTCGATACACTTCCACTTTTGAACATAGCACTGCCCAATGCTTACCACGTAGACATCTTGAGCCACCGATATTTATCTGCTGCCCGTGATCGCAATAAGATCGTCGGTCCACGTTTGCAGGAAGCCTTCGTCTGCTACGACATCCGTTGCGTGGTCGCCACACCAGAACTTCTCTACGGCCATCGGTTCGAATTTCTAATTTACATTGACGGTATCATTTGTATGCTACAGAAATAGCCCACATAAATTAAGCAGAGGACCAGACAAAATAATAACAATGTTGCTACGAGTAGAATTGTTGTGTGCAAGTTGTATGAGTTCATTCAAGGAAATTGGCCTATTTTCTGCTACTATTATGGAAGTTACTCGTATGTATTGCGTTCTGACCTTGTTTGTATTAATAAACTACAAATATTTTGTTTATTTGAAGATACTATGAAAATCATCGAGAGATTTTTTAAGTAATTTCTTAATAGTTTTTATGGCAAAATTCATTAGCGTTATTTTCTACTTTTCAGTGACGTTTTCTATTAAAGAGTTCTTTAGTGTTGTAAACTTTAATTATCTTAATTTGGTGTGCTATATTATATGACCATACATTTGGTTCTTAAATTTTACGCTACATTTCCGTGCAAAGCAGCAGGTATGAGTGTGCATATGTCCGTTTTGAGGTTGACTACACAAGATAGACGACAATAGTTTTACGCTCAGTGCCTTTACTAAAGGTCTAACATTCATACATTATGTACGTTTGTGAGCAATTGAACTGTGAAGTTTTGCTTCTATATATATCGCCAGCTGAAACCTCGGCTCCCGATTCGAATGTTTGCTTTAAACTAACCCAGTCCATAGTGTTATCAAAATTTGTGTGAGTGGTTTAACCGTGAAGAGATTTAAAGGCAGACGGGATAGATAGATAGATATACTCTTTATTGTACACCAAATAATATTGAACAGTACACATTTTGTGAATTGGCTTAAACTACCGCATGTACAAATGGCGGCCTTATCGCTAAAAGCGATCTCTTCCAGGCAACCTTTGGATGGACAGAAATGATGTAAGCAATCAAGTGTGGCGATGGTGTAGTTAATTAATTAAATAATTTAAAATAATGTACATAGGTACTGAATATACATAAATATATACATATTTGATATCATACAAATTCTACATAAAGAACGTACACATATGTACATATATTATTATATATAAATATATACCTATAAACTATACGAGATAGAATGTCATATATAACATAATAATATCATTATACTAATAACTATGCTAAAATACAGTTGCAGTGAATACTACTCTTAAAGTAAGACCTGGATTCTAGGAGAACAGTGCATGATGTTAAATGGACAGGTAGTGCCTTTTTAACATGCCTTTAAAAATGTTCAAAGAATTTGCTTTCCGAATCTCTGGTGGTAACGCATTCCACAGTCGCGCGGCCTGTACAGCAAATGATTTGCTAAAGAAATTTGTGGAATGCGTTGGTATCTCCAGCGTCAAATCTTCAGACGACCTCACATGTGCGTCATTTAGGAACTTAAAACGTTCTTTGAGATAAAAAGGAGTACTGGGATTAAACAGGATATTATACAACAATGTAAGAATGTGAGTATTCCGGCGAAGACGAATCGGGAGCCACTTGAGTCTGTTGCGAAATTCTGAAACATGATCATATTTGCGCAGTCCAAATATGAATCGTATACAAAAGTTTTGAAGACGCTCAAGTTTGTCTAACTGCTCCTCAGTGAGGTCTAGATAGCTGACATCAGCGTAGTCAATTACGGGCAGAAGCAAAGATTGTGCAAGTGCAATTTTAGTGGCAGTTGGTAGGAAATTGCGTAACCTACGCAATGAGCCCGCCGAAGCAAACAGTCTGCGACTTGTTTCTTGCAGTTGAATACTCCAAGATATGGTTTTGTCAAAGTAGACCCCTAGATTTTTTACAGTTTTACTGAAAGGGATATTTTTGCCATCAAACTTGATTTGAGGTAAATCGGACCAGCAAATTTTAGACACCATGCGGGGACTGCCTACAATAATTAGTTGGGTTTTGTCAGGATTTACTATGAGTCCATACTGTTTACTCCACTCGCAAATCCGCGCCAAGTCTGTGTTGATAGCAGTACAGGCTTCGGGCAAGTTCTTTAGGGGGTGCTTGTGTATAGATCTGTAAATCATCTGCGTAAAGGTGGTATCATCATCAGCATCATCAGCCTTCCAACAGTCCACTGCTGGACTAAGCCTCTCCTTTGAAAGGAGGAATTGGCCTACTATACCACGCTGGCCAAACGGGTTGGTATAGGGTTTGTATCAAGTTTTCCTTCTCTTACAGTGGTGTTCTCTGCATAATATGCTCTCTTTGTCGGCTCTTACGACACCCATGGGATGATATGGGGTGGTGACATTCCGTATTCTTAATCCGTCACCACACGGACAATCCGTCACCACACGGCCAGGTAAAGGTGGTAGGATGAAAGTGAATGTTTTGAGATAGAATTTATAAATATCGCGAAGAGTAAAGGAGATAGCACGCCACCCTGTGGTACACCGGCATTCGTGTCAGACCAAGTGGAATAAGTGTCTTCGATGCGTATACGTTGCCGGCGACCAAACAGGTAACTATGAAACCAGTCAACCGCCGTTGGAGATATGTTAAGAGAGCGTAGAATGCCGAGTATGATGTGAAAATCTACCGTGTTGAAAGCATTGCTGAAGTCAAGTAAGGACAAGACGGTAAGATTCCCACTATCCATACCTAGCCTGATGTCATCTGACACGCGGACCAATGCAGTAACGGTACTGTGGCCAGGCCGGAAGCCGGATTGATAGGGATTTAGGAGGGCATTTTTACATAGAAAGGAACTGAGTTGTGTGTGAATGAGACCTTCTAGGACTTTTGACAGGAAAGGTAGTATGGATATTGGTCGATAATCTGAGAAGGAACAAGGTTTAGGTTTCTTGGGTTAAGGAATTATAAGTGCATCTTTCCACGCTGTTGGAAAGATGCCACGGACAACGGAGTGATTAAGGATGTGACATAGGACAGGAAGAATTTCGTCTAGGATGGGGAGGATCATTTTACGGCTGAGATTATCGTTACCGACTGCATTAGACGTCATTGCTAATATACTCTTCTTAACATCACAAGCGGCAAATTGCGAGAAGGCAAAGGGAGAATAATCTGGGGTTGGCAAGGATGAAAGAAGTTGTAAAGTGTTTCTTTTCGTATTTCCATCTAGTTTGGGCGAAGTAGTAAAATGTAAATTGAGAGAATCAAGGTGGACATTATTCGGAATGGATTGCTGCTGTGACTTACCAATACCCAATGTTTTGAGAAATTTCCAGACTTTAGCTCGATCACCATTTTCAACGGATTTATGAATATGTTGGCGTTGCGCTTTCCTACACACCTTGTTGCAGTGATTTCTTAGAGCCACGTATCTTTCTTGGTTCAAAAGAGTAGGCCTATGCTTAAATTTAGTCCTGGCAGCAGATTTTTTGGCCATGATCTTTTTAATATCTTCTGTAAGCCAAGGTGCTGGTAAATGTTTAATTTTGATAGCACGGATTGGCACATGCTTGTCATATAGCTGAATGAGATTCATTGTTAAAATATGGACTTTCATATCTACACAATCTGAGGAATACAACGTGTCCCAAACTATTTTACTAGCATCCTCACGCAACTTGGCATGATCCATGCCACTAAAATTGCGCTGCAAGATAATCTTCGGCTTCGCTTTGGGTGGACGTATTTTGTATGACACAAAGATAACGTCATGGTAAGAGAATGCATCAGCTGTGCACTGACCATGCTTAGAAACAAAGTTAAGAGAAGATACTAGTATATGGTCAAGAAGAGAAGAAGCGGAATTAGGGAAGTGATGAGTTGCATTTAAATTTAGAATGGATAAATTGCAGGACTCAGTGGCACGCCGAAAACAGGTGGCACGAGAATCTTGTTTGAGGAGGCATGTATTAAAGTCGCCCATAATAATAGTGTGGTCGTACAAGGGAGTCAAATTCTCCAAAATTTGCTCGAAGGATGAAATAAAGTTAACACGACACGACGGGGAGTAGTAAACGCCTAAAAGTAGTTTCGTGTGGTGCAGTTCCACCTCTAGAAAAAGATGCTCGCCAGCGTTAGCCGGTGGCGGCTGTGTTGACATAGAGACTATATGAAAAGGAATGTGAGAACGTAAGTATATGGCAACACCGCCTCCACCGCCGACCGCGCGATCATTCCTAATAAGGTGGAAACCAGGCAGAGCATATAAGGTGGATGGAAGACATGTTTTTAACCAGGACTCCGACACGAGGATGGCATGTATGTTTTGACTGTCTAGGTTGGCCAGCATATCGGGGAAATGGGCTGGAATACTCTGAGCATTTAAATGGACTACATTAAAGTTCCTGGGTACGTCTGAAAACTGAGACTGGAGAATGTCCCCCAGGGAGGATACACTTTCAAAGCTGTCATCGTGGCTTGTGGCAGAGAGGAAGGTGTCATCTTCGCTATTTGAATCACTGTCTGTCATTCAAAATCGATCTAAGGTTAAATAAATATGTGTATATTAGCACAATAATATAAAAATATAGTATATAATATATCAATAAATATTTTATAGTTATTATCGCGTAAAGCTTAAGTCATAGTGTCCACCCGCCGGTTGCGCATTATCAAGATAGCGTAATGATGCAAAAGAGATAAAAATGTTACTAACAAATATTAGAAAATACGAGAGAAATTGTTACATTATTACACAAGAACAGAATTTTGTCTTAAATTACAAGTATTCAAACAGATTGTAATGCAGAAACGAAACGTAATCAAGGTTGACATTGTTGACAATATTTTATGGCAAAATTATTTCACATTTGTAGCGGTACACAAAAATTAAATAAGAATTAAAAGTAAACAACAAAACGTTGATGGATTGAATGTGTCCATAGTGTATTTATGTTAATACTTGTTAGTAAATGGAGATAACACTACACCAGCAGGTATTCACTATTACCTATAATTATTTTGCATTTAAATTACTGTTTACTTAATAATAACTATTTTATTAAAATTTTCTTTCCAAGCAATATCAAATTGTACTTATTGTTTCAACTACCCACCAAACATATTTTTGTTTGAATAAAATTGTTATGGTTATGGGAGATTCTTTTTCTATTGGTAGATTATTTATTTTTATGGGAAAACAATAAACCTGCCATTTTGTGTTGCCTTGCACAGTTTCTTGTGTCTGAGAAAGTATTAACAGAAACCTACTTGAGAGAATGCTGGTTTATTGAATTCTTGCAGGCAAATGACTTTTTTCCCTTGAGGAATACTTCGATTTATTTTCTCTTCATTAGAATATTTAAATGTGAATGCTGGAAATACTGTTGCCCTTTGTAGGTCCTTAAATCACGGCAAACTGATGTTAAGTAAAGGCCTTTCTTAGTGTAAATTGGTTATGCTTCTCGATATTTCATCCTTTTTCTGGCACTGGCCAGACCTATACGACACTTTGGAATGTATACTTGAATTAAAGTAAAAAAAAAATAGGATGTTTCTTAATTTAACGTTAGATTTGATAGCAAATTATTTAGCAAATCTGTAGCTTTTAACACGGAATAAAAAGCGAAATCTCATTACAGAAAAATACGGTAGGGTGGTATTTTTATACAATGTGAACCAAGATTTGATTTGGTATACTTTAGGGCCGGTACCCCAAAATCTACCACCTGATACTGTGAGATAATATTTTCAGAAATTTTTGCCAAGTGGCTGATAAGGAAAATTCCATTTGTATACGGTTCAGAAGTATAATATTAGTCATAATTCTGTACGTTAAGTACAGAATTATTTTTCCGTACATACATTTTAATAAGCAATTCTGTTTTTATTTTGTAAAGCGCTTTTAGAAGAACATTTCTATTTAGAAACCTGTACATAAGTATATACTCATAAATACGTTATTAGATAGAGGTAATAGATCAAATATGGCCAAGAAAGTGGGCCTCAAAACCCACCAATTGAGCTCCAATGTAACTATGTATGTTCAGCAATCGTCATTTGCTTAGCAGAAATTTCCCATGAAAGTGAGAATTCGTGATTAGTTTAAATAAATCTGAATCCATAAAAAATCTTGAAAGTGGTACAGTCTACTATTTATAAGTCATATCTGCAGTCAGCAGTTTGGGATAAAGTTTGTACATTTACGGTCACCATCATGATTAATTTTGTAGCTAGCTGTATTAGGTTCCACGTAAGGAATTTCTCTATAGCCACACGAGCTTTAAACAAAACTGTTCGAAAGGCTTTGTAAAATATGGTTGGTTAATTTATCTCACTCATCCCCTTTGTTTTAAGACAAGTATAATAAAACATTTTAGGTCAATCTACATAAGATTATCTGATCCCAAACTAGGCAGAGTGAGTAAGTCTGTACAGCAATAAGATCAACAGAGGAACAAACTTAAATATTCTTAAATACATACATATGCTTTCACTAGCTTTTGTTCGCTGATTCACCCGCGTCGGAGGTTAGTTATCGGTACAAAGTCACCCCATGTGTTATTCCAATATATTATAGTTTGGGACAAGATGGTGTTGTGTGAATGTGATAAAATATATATAAGTTATATAGATGTCAAAGGGTCTTGAATCAACCGGGACAGCGCTAGGATACTTATGATAATGATGGATGTAAAGTTTCACTTTACACACTGTTTTGTGGACATTGCGTGCAAGAGTACCAAACATATAAACATATATTCTCACAAACTTTCACTTTTATTATACTTGTAGTAGTGGGATAATATAAATTACACTCAAATATAGATCAAAATCATCGCACCCGCCTTACTCACGGCCTCCGGCTTAGCAGTTAGCTTTGTTTAGGGTGGTTTCAGATTAGCGTTTTATACGCGCATACAAGATCGTTTTTGGCACACGCGAAACTCGTACGAGCGTTGACGCGCTTGTAAGCTCGTATAAGCGCCAGCCGTCAAAATCCATGTTAACACTGACAAGATGTCACTACCGTTGCGCGCAAACACGCCGAAATACGCGAGTCCGGTTTTTTGAAGCGCGCGTGTAAGCACGTATGCTGAAACGATGATATGCTAATCTGAATGATGAATACGCTAATCTGAAAGCCCCCTTAGAATTGCAATCCATTAAACCAACAGGCCAGTTATATCCCAGTATGAGGGACATTCATAGAACATATTGATGACTCTATTCAGAACAACTACGCAATACTATATTCCGAGAATTTTCATCACGGCCAACAGAATGTGTACACAATGAATAACATGCCGTGATTTGTTCACGGCATGTTATTCATTGTGTACACATTGTTACTTGTAAAGTGAATCAGAAATAACTGATCAATTATTGTTAGAATTGCGCGTATTGTGTAGTGTAATAGTTTAAGTGACCTCCTAGCTATTTAACATTGCGCCATGTCTTGAAGGTTCGTTCCTCAAACGGGACAATACTTTGTGTGACTCACATTGTTGTATCGAGTCTATTTTTATTTTATTTAGCTTACAAAATAAACATTGATACAGATCAAAAAACATGTTTAACAATTATATGCTGAGTGTTGTTTCACTTACAAATTGCCACGGCATGGTAAGGGTTAGTTTTATCTAACAAATATTTATCTAGGTGTTCTTGTGTCCGTGTGTTGTTATGTCTCTAATGTTTGTAAAGTCCTTCGTAATAAAGAATTAGGCCTTCAACTATGACTTTTTAAACGTAAGAAAATGTAGGTTTCTATTTGTTAGCTGAGTCAGGCTTCAACACTTCGCAACACTGTATGCAGTAGCAACGAAGTTCCACAAGATTCTAAATCCAAATTGATGTATGTCAAGCGGCCCGGGAAATGACATTTTGTCATGCAAAGGTCTTGACGTACGTATCTTGTTATTGCGAGTCTATTGCTGTTCTACAAGCAAGATTAAGTTCAACCGTCAACATTTACGAGATAATGTAACATCTGCACTGTAAGAAAGTCGTAAAGTCCCCTTCCTACTGAGAATAAATTCTACCAAATGTTACATGGTATTTTACCGTCAGTTGACGTTGAAGATATCTTTTTGGCTTTTTGTGACGAATATTTAACATAAAAGTAAGGGCCTGTTAATTCCACAGAAGCCTTCATTGAAATAATTAGCATGCCTAAGGGTACTCCGGTCGAATATTTTATACCGGTTCTTTAAAGCTTGAGGTTTAAAAGGCTAGATTTTCTCTTTGATACCGGGACACTGCAAACTTATGCGGTTTTACGATGGCTAAGATTTTTATGGTGATTTTGTGTGTTTTTATGTGTTTTTATTCGTTTAACAACATTTTATAGGCTTTTTGAGAAGCACAGTAAATACAACGAGGTGACGAATTGTGTGATAAGAGAGTGTTGTGGAGTAAAAGAAGATGTAGTGTTTGTCACTACAAAGATGCAAGAAGCATCAAGAAAGACATTGTAAGATGGTTTGGGCACATGGAGAGGATGGATGTCGAAAGACTGACAAAGAAAATATATAAGGCAAGTGTGAATGGGACAGGACGAAGAGGAAGACGAAGAGGAGAAGAGGAAGACCTAGGCGGACGTTCTCTAACCAGATTAGAGACATCCCAAAAAGAGGAGAGAGGTTTGAAGTACCCTAAACAGAAGAGCATGTATGAGAAACTTGATGGGAGTGAATAAAGCAAAAGAGATATGTCAGGATCATTGTAAATGGCGTTCCGTAGTCTCTGCCTACCCCTTCGGGAAACAGGGGTTAGTCTATGTATGTATGAAGAATTTCAAGCGTTATTAAAAACCTTCCCTTTTTCCTTGAAAATGTTTTTCTCTATGTTAACTAAAAGACTATAACACTGCTGGCAAAAAATACATTGTGCAAGTGTACAAGCTTAAATTATTATAGTTATATAAAACAAAACACTGGCTGCCTCGTTGGTCTCACGGCGTAAATATGCACGTGGGATTGAGAGGTCCCGGGTTCGATTCCTGGGTCAGGCAGTGTTATTGGGTTTTTCCGTTAGGAAATTCTCAGTAGCAGCTTGGAGTCTGGTAATGTGCTCGGTACGGCAATAGGCTCGCCCCCTATTACGTGGGACCTAAAAAAATTATGGCTAAATGTGGGTGCAATATTACACCTCTGCCTACCCCTTCGGGGATACAAGCGTGAGTCTATAAATAAAAAATATAAAACACTATAATTAATACTGCGGTTATACAAGTTCATTTTAGAGCTTCATTGCATACATATATAGACTCACGCCTGTTTCCCCGAAGGGGTAGGCAGAGGCATATTAAACGCCCACTTTTCGCCAGTGTTTTGATCCCACGTAATAGGTGGCGAGCCTATTGCCGCTTATCGGGATATTTTGTTTGCCAGAACCTCGTCCGTTGATCGGCAGGTGCACCACTTGCGGGTGAGGTTGGCTTGGGACCCTAAGTTCTTGGTGGGAACCCTATGCTTCATTGCGTTGCCTAACATATTTATTGCACCTTTGTTTTTTTGAAGTTTCAATCGGCTGGTCTCTAGAGATTCTATTTATGTTAGGATGTTAGTTTTTAAGTTTTATATTTCTGTCAAAAACTTAAACAGAATAAATGGGTTTTTCTTTATTTTCTTTCTTTTCTAGATAAGTACAGGAGTGCTCAAACTAGAGCCGTGGTCACACCTATTGTATACTAGTGTACATGAAGTTACCTGCCATGTTTGTTTAATGCAGGTGAGTGTTCCTGACACCCACAATAGGTATACAATTGGTGCGACCAGGGCTCTAGCTGGAACATTCCTGTACTTATACTTTTCTGGGTTTATATCTGTATGAGCTATTTTCTTGTTTTGTTCTTTTAAGACCCCTTTTTACCCGACAACGGCGAAGCCAAAAGGAAGGGTAATGTTTTTGGCAGTAATTCATATAAAAATACAATTATCATTATCAATATACATAAACGCATTTGCCAGCGAAGGCATACAATAGTTACTTTGAATAAAAACACATTAATTGCAAAAGATGATATGCTAAAATTGAGACAATTTTTAAGTACATCAATCAACTCGACAGGCACATATCAGGGCCTGTTCACGAGATCGGTCTAAGCGGCGCGCGTCGCGGCGGGCGGCGCGGCAGAGCGTCGTGCACGCCACGACCCTACAGCAGCGGTAAACGCAGCGGCAAATGTGGACGTATTTGGGCCGACGGAGTTACCCATAAATATGGCGATAACCAAAATATCTTTGTGTAACTATACGGTATACCTACAAAATTGTCGACATTGAATCTTCATTTCTTACAAGTATTTTATATCAAAGGAATAATACATATTCGCAATTAATGAGGCGTTGAATAGGTACCTACACAACGTAGATAACGTTAAGTAGGTAGGTAAATCACCTTTTAACTTTTATAGTAGCTGTGTCTGTACCTAAATAGGTACATATGTACATTACTCAATGTTTTAATGTTTGCGATTTATATTAAAACCTACCATTACATTCTGTAAAACATTGTTTCATTACATGTCGCAACGTTTTATTAACATTTTTGTATTTATACAGCGGATGTGTTGCTATCCACACACGCGACCGTTGAAAAATTTCGACTTTAAATGTCTCCGTATTCATTACCGCCACAAAATATTTAACAAATAGTTTAACCGCCTAGTTCGTCCCTCGCGTAACGCTGTCTGTGCCGCTCGGAGTCGTGGCGTCGGACTCGGTCGCAGTACATTTGTTCCCGCCGCTCGCCGCACCGCACGCCGCGTCGCTCGCCGCGCAGCCAATCGCACCAAAAAAAACGCGCGCGTTATCGCTGTGCGCGGCGGCTCGTGGCGTGCTTCGAACGTCTTCATACATTTGATCTTGCCGCTAGCCGCCCCGCGCTAAGCCGCCGTTCAGAGCGGCAAGGTCGTGACAGGGCCGTCAGTCTGTTTAAAACGCCCAAATGCCAACACATATCATTGATACACTACAATTTTAAGCCTCACACAATAATAATCTCTAAATAGCCAAACATCAAATTGAAACTTGCGTAAAATGTTAATTAGAAAGTCAAGAGTTTTCACTTTCGGCCTTGGAAGATATCTTAATCGAAAATTTGTGACGCTAGATTTAGAAAATCCTAATAGAGAGAGTTTTGGCTTCGCTTTGACACAAGCTGTATGTCATGCAAGTTTAAAATATCAGAAAATAATTTCCTAAATATAAAGGTAAATAATACTAGCATTGAAAAAAAATTCTGTTTCAGTAAATATTTAAAGAAATCCTTTCTGCGAGGATTGTAAAAGAACCATCGTTATCTTATCAAGCGATACTCTAGTCTGTGTATGTATGTTTGCATGTTCCACCGTAGCGCCTAAACTACTAAACCGATTTTAATAAATGGGGTGCCAAAAGATTCGTAATAATGGCGCGGGTGACATAAATCTTAATATATATATATATATATATATATATATATTTCTTGTGTTCGTGTGTATGTCACTGAACTCCTCCTAAACGAATGGACCGATCTTGATGAAATTTTTTGTGTGTGTTCAAAGGAACTTAAGAATGGTTTAGATTCACAATTTAATTCACTGGAAAATGTTTGTTTTGTTAATTTTTAATTTGTAAGTAGTTGTGGATTTTGGAATGTTTCACACTGGAACCGACGGGCTGCGCTGCTATCGCAGTGTCAAATCTTATATTAATAATTTCGTCAAGGAGTACATCGACACCTTACCTGAATAATAAAACATTAAAAAATAAAGATTTCGAGTCGACAACATATATCCGCAAAATTCTGATTGTCGAGTATTTTGTTAAATATCAATGGTTCTGACAGACAAATCGCAGTACTTGCTCCTTGGCAGTCGCCATATTGGCCACTCTTGCGAAACGTCAACATAACATTTTGAATACTACTAAGTTTTAAGTAGTACGAAGAAGTCTGTATGTGTAAATACTATTTGCAATTATATTCCTTAAACAGTATTTTTAATACCCCGATCATAGATGATATTATTATACTATAACTAGAGAATCCCGAATTTACGTGAGCGAAGCCGCGGGCAAAAGCTGGTTATAATATATAAATCTTATCGACAAGCTATATAAATTTTATCGACATTTTCTGCTACGGAATTAATACCTCAGATTCCAACCTCAAATAAAATAAATATAATCTACTATCGATGACTAACCGTGCAATATTTAGGTACATTGTCACATTTAAAGGAAGAAAGAAAGAAAAATAGGTAATGCAAAGCGTCGGAATCGCGTGAATTGTAAGTACAACCGCGTTTTAAAGTTATATTTTGACTGAAACCATATAATATATGTACAAATATGTAATGTGCTTACCTTTCTATTGATACCAAATACGTAATGATTCATCATCATCATCATCATCCTAGCGCTGTCCCGGTTGCGCTCCAAAACCCACGCCTTGGAGCCCGGGGTCCGCTTTCCGGCTATGTCTTCTCCACTTCGCACGGTCTTCAGCATCCCTGGTGGTTAGTTGGTTGGCACGCATATCATCCCTTACGACGTCAAACCAGCATTTCTTTGGCCTTCCCCGTTTACCGGGGCCCGGTGGAGGTAGCATGGCAAGACATTTGTTACCCACGTAAGATGCCGGTTGACGTAAGACGTGGCCATACCAGCGTAGACGACACTCTTGCAGTTTGTCAGCAATGTCACGGACATGAAGGCTACCCCGGATGCGGGAGTTCCTAATGATTATTGCAGTTTATTTTTTTGAGGTTGGAATCTGAGATATTAATTCCGCAATAGAAAAGTTGGATAAAATTTATATAGCCTATGTCACCCGCGCCATTATTACAATTCTATTGACACCCCATTTATTAAAATCAGTTCAGTGATGTAGGCGCTATGGTGGAACATACAAACATACATACTTACATACATACATACATACATAGACTGCCAAAAACATTACCCTTCCTTTTGACTTCGCCGTCGCGTAGTCAGGTAAAAACAATCTTTGTTGAAATGTAGCCCATGGTTCTACCAGGGAACGTTTCATTACCCTAGTCGACAAATAAATAAGAACGACACACACACAGTTTATTGAATACGAATAAACTGAAGCATAATAATTTATCAATGAAAAATTCCGGGCGTGTACAATTTCACCTGTATTTATTACACCGTAGCGCGTAGCAAGCCCGGTGCAGTTAGCTACGGAGTAGCAGTGCTACGGAACACGGGTCAGTGATCAACTGTAATTAATAAAGGTTATTGCATACAAGGGTGTTATAGCAACAGTTATTATTGTGTTAATGCCATTCTTTTTCAGAACATTTATGTAATGGCAAATAGCATAAATAAATTTTGTTTTGTGTCTTCAAACAAGTAAATATATGATTATTTCAAGGACAAGAATGCTTGGTAGACAAGTTCAATACTTACTGTGCCAGTTGTTGTGCACAGCTTTATATTTAATTGTTTTTATATACATACTGTTTGACATGTTTGAATTTTGAATACCTTTAATTTTGACATAAGTTTCTCTGTTTGACATGTATGTTTGTTTGTGTCATTATTTTATTTGTTTTTATTTCATTTTTTTAATTCAATTATGCGTTTATTTGTTGACGTTCTGCTCTTTTAAATATGTTTATAGATTTATTTTAGGCTAATGTAAGTTCGAATGGCTTGTCTTGGAAAGTAGGTACGTCATGCTCACTGTACTGTCACTGCAGGTGGTAGCGTCGGTGGTCGGGTCACCCACTTCCCTCTAATATGGTTAAGGAGGGTGATGGCTGATCATTGCGTTATACTCGTGAACGGGTGCTGCCTGTGGTGACTGGTCGATCTACTGGACAGGATACAGCTTTTGACTTTTGCTGATTTATGTGTTTATTTGCAATTTGTTCCAATTGTTTTGGGGTCATTCATGCATTGTAACGTGATTTGACTGAGCAGTCATTACATAACATGATATTTAACATGTGTGCGGTTACACCCTACTTGTCATTTTGTTTTGGAGGCTTAAGTGTTAGTCTTTAATTTCAATTTTCAAGTCTTAAGTAGGTACGTAACTAAATAAATGGCAATAGGTTGTGTGATAGCTATCATGTTAATTGAAATGTGATATTATTATTTTTTTGTTATAATGTATAACTTCATATTTAACAATGCAGACAGTACTGTGTTGCTGGGGAGTTTGTTGCGCTGCTTCTTCTTCCTAGCGAAAACACATAGGAAGCGGTGAAGGGTTGGGCTTTTTGGGGACTGTCTATTGTAAAATTTAACGAGCTATATACCAGCCAATTTTGAATAAAAGATTTTGACTTTGACTTTGAAATGGGTTTTGCACCATGTTTGACTATTTGCTATTTATTTTGATAACAACCGGAATAGCGCAACCTACGCTCAGGAATCATTCCAGATTAAAGCACTTTTACTGTCACTACTTAAGGCCTATAAAAATGCTTGTTTGTGTCAATTTAGCTTATATAAGTCAGGTATAAAAGGAACCGTTGCTTCATCGTCGTAGCAGTCGTAGCAGACACTTGTTGTATTCTAGCTAAATTATAGCTAGAATACAGCAAGTGTATACAGCACTACACCACCATTTATGTCATCGTATCTATATTGTATCTAGATGTCGAAGTTCAAGAAACTTCTTCTTCTGCCTGGCGATTATTATTACCGGTCTATACCAGTCTGCCTTTCTACTCATTTTTTATATTTTGCTGGGTTTTCTCATCCTCTAATGACATCCGTTGCACTACTGTCGCTTCTTATGATGTCAGTCCAGCGCTTATTAGGGAGCCTTCAAGAAACTAGCAGATCAAATTAGCGCATCAGCGCAATAACTCTAGTGGGTAAATACCTTAACAGTTCCACGTCAACCGTAGATGACGTAATTTGTGCTCCACACCGTTTAATTACAGCTCGTTTTATTTAATGATATGTAATCAATAGAAAGTAATTGGCGCGCGAATTTAAACCTTGATTCGTTTTATGTAGCTTTATTGCTAAGAGTGAAGGTGTTTGATTTTTCTTTTATCATGTTTATCGCGTATTATGAGATTTGTGATTGTTGATTTATAAGTTGAGTAATAAGTTGCTAGATGTACAGGAACAAAAAGGGGACTTAATTTTATAATATGACTAGACATATGACATCACATAACATCTTGATGTTATGTGACTATGATATGGCAAAATTTTAGGGAAAGTATATGTTAAAATTATTGGAATATAATTGACAAAAAAGTTAATTTATATTAATTATGTTATATAGTAGGTTTCACGCGTTTGTTTAAATGTGCCTCGACGCTATGTGTGATCATATTATATGTGAAATGCGTTATAAACACACCTACCGGAATTTCAACAGGCATGGCATTTTTTTTAATGCATTTATTGATCTGCGTCACCCGCGTCATTAAAAGTTAGTAATGCTTTATCAATGCTATGTATGTAATAAAACATTATCCTTCCTTTTGGCTTCACTGTAGTTGAGTAAAAAAGGGAATGGAAAATGTTGCTGTTTGCGTGTTCATAAATGAACGAAATAAACATTTTCGGTTACACCCAATAAACTATATTATATTTCATAAAAAAACTAGTTTATATTGATTAACCATTTTGATTGCGTAAGCTTTTCTAAGCCGTATTATAATCGATAAACTCGTATAAGAGCTGAGATTGCATTGTACACAATCATGTCAATACATGTCTATCGATTGACTGGCGTACAGATCGACAGACATGTCAAACTTATAACAAACCTCTGTTTGCACTGGAGATTCAATGTAAGGTTATATACTTAAAGGATTAAAATATTATTTTCCATGAGAAAACATATATTGTAATAAGGAAATATTGTATTTGAATCGTTCAAATATCTGAAAATAAATCCGGATGAAGATAAAGAGAGGCGAAGATTAATTTACTGAAGTCCCTTCAATTAAAAGTGTGTAGGCACGCAATGTGTAATATAACAAAGCGTCAATATTAGCCGTTATATTAGCGTCAGAAATCCGCTCTAAACGACACAAACTCAGCGTCTAATTAGAAAAATACTGCGTTCTCAACGTCTCCGTTTTTTGAGAAAACTGTGGAGGCACCGAATTCGTTTTCCAATTAGTCGAAAAAATGTCGTTCATTTCGCATGTAAAGTACTTCTTTCGGCAGAATTATGAAACATAAGTATACAAGGGTCGGTATTACAAAGGACTTCCATAAATGTGTTCAAAGAACTAATGCCGAAGTTTGCGAACTGTGTGCGTATTTTTCCTGTAGGTAGGTAAGTAGAACCTTTATAAGGAACTGAAAGAAAAGCATTTCGTAGGTACAAGTTACGTCATTACAGAGTACGGTTCTAAAAATATAGGAAAATTTAAGTACATATGAGTATTAAATAGAAATATTGATGTTGAAATGATCATGTCCAAAATTAATGTAACCTTGAATGTAACCATAATGTGATTGTCCCTGTCAATCTTGCGATTGGTTTTATATTAATTATAATATTTTTTAGGAAATTATATAAATGTATTCAAATAGTTTGATTTGTTGATTATTTTATTACGAAAAACTCGATTGTATTGGATCACTATTTATCATACTATAAATATGAACATTTACCTGCCCTATATACATACATAGACTCGCGCCTGTCTCTCGGAGTGGTAGGCAGACACTACAGAACGCCATTTGCAACGATCCTGACATCTCTCTCTTGCTTCATTCACTCCCATCAAATTCCTGGGCTTGGGCCCAGCCCAGACTCGTGCACACTTGACGACAGGTATCAAGCAAGGCCAAATGTGATACGCGTGGCCGAGTACTTGGCTAAAAGGGCATGAAAAGTGTTGCCATCGACACGAAAAGAAGAAGATCAAATTCCTCATGCAAGCTCTTCTGTTTAACCTGTCTTCTTTTTAGGATCTATCTCTGACCAGATTGGAGACCATCTGGTCAGAGAACGTCCGCCTTGGTCTTCCCCTTCATCCTGTCTCATTCACACTTGCCTTATATATCTGCTTGGTTAGTCTTTTGTCATTGTTTGCTAAGGTGGTTAAGGCACCTGGAGAGATTCCATGTACCATAATCACCTTAGCATACCTTTCTTATCATTCATGCCTTTCGATGCTTGTCACTATATCTTTTTTTACCCCACAATATTCTCTAATCACACAATTCTTTACTCTGTCAGTTAAAGTCACACCACACATACTTCTCAGTGCTCTCATTCCTACAGCATTTATTCTACTTTCAAGTCTCTTCTGCCATACCCAACTTTCACATTACATGCCATACATTTACTAACACCTCACAGTCAAAAGTGTTTTTTTCGACACGTTTTGGCTGTTCATAAATGCCTTCAGAGCTCCATTCACTCTATTACCTGCATTGACTCTTCTTTCAATATCTTCTTCATTCTTACCATATCTTGTAAATAGCGTACTTAAATATACAAACTCCTTCACTTGCTCCATTCGTTGTGCATCGATCATAACATTACACTAAACTTTATATATTAATAGATTCAAAGGGCAATTGTTCATTGTCAATCAAACCATCTATCACCCTGTGGATCTACACTGCCATTATACGCCCCATGATTACATATGGTGTAGTAGTGTGGTGGCCACGCACACAGCTAAGCACAATCACAAAAAAAGCTACAGAGCCTGCAACGCCTAGCCTGCTTGGCCACAACAGGCTGCATGAAGACCACCCCAACAGCCACCTTGGAGATACTACTGGACCTAAGACCGCTGCACCTAATGATCCAGCAGGAAGTTGGCGCTGCAGCAATCCGACTAGACAAGCTCGGGCTGTGGAGAAAGGATGATCGAATAACCCACGCACGCCTAAAAGGGACCTTAACCAAAGAGATCCCGATGCTAGAGGCCGCTTGCGATCTCAACCCTAAAACCTTTGTCTTTGACAAAAAATATCGCATCCAATTACAGGAGGAACACAAAGACAGCTCTGGTATACACGAAGTCAGAGTATACACAGACGGCTCAAAAACGAAGCATTCTCCCATGACTTAAATATCAACATCTCAACATCCCTTGGCACTCTTAACACCATCCAAGCCGAGTGTGTTGGGATAACAAGAGCCGCAACAGCAATCGCGTCTAGGAACGTAAGTGACCTGTCTATACGCATTATCACGGACAGTGTCTCTGTACTACAAGCTCTCGGCAGCAACTGCTTTAACAGCGGCCTCATCATAGAATGCCACCTACAGCTGCAAAAGATTGCAGAGAAGAATCAGGTTACGCTGCAATAGATTAAAGGCCACAGCAACTCTGCAGGCAATGACGCCGCAGACCAACTGGCACGGCAAGGATCGGACACAATGATAATGGGACCCGAGCCGATTGTACCGATACCGGCAAGCCAACTCAAAACGTGGCTACGCGAGAGAACCGCACATGAACATGAAAAACAGTGGGCAGACATAAAAGAATGCAGACAAACAAAAGATGCTATCCCCTGCTTGAACAAGTGACTCGCACAAGCTGTTGCATTCTAATAGAAAAACTCTTAAGCATCTGACAGGCATAATAACCGGCCACTGTCCACTCAACAAGCACCTATTCAACATAGGCGTTACGGACAGCCCACTGTGCAGGGGCTGCATGGAAGCTGAAGAAACACCCGCTCACGTCATTCTGCACTGCACAAGTGTGAGCGACCAACGGGCAAAGCTGCTGAACAACCCCAGAACCATGTGTGAGGCTTTGAACGACATCAGCCAACTAATGGCTTTCTGGAAGGAGCTAAGGTTGTATGAGTAGTCGGAGTCAATCAAGTCGCCACTTACGCACAATGGTCCAAATAAATGGCAAAGTGCGGCAAACCCACGACCAACTAAGGGCAATTGTTGTTTAAATGGTTCATCGAAAAAGGGGTTTGCTCTTTAACTGAATATTTAAATTACAATAAGTGTTGATATCTGATATTCTATTTTTGCAACCCGACAAGTAAGAGCCGACAGAGGGAGCATACTACGCAGAGAACAGCACTGTAAGAGAAGAAATACTTGATACAAACCCTATACCAACCCGTTTGGCCAGCGTGGTATAGTAGGCCAATTCCTCCTTTCAAAGGAGAGGCCTAGTCCAGCAGTGGACTGTTAAAGGCTGATGATGATGTACAAGCATATTTTGACAAATAAATTATTTAATTAAACACAGTCCGCATATCTCCAAAATATTTTTAATTGTAAGTTTTATCAAGAATCCCAGTTACTGGAAACTAAAATTGCCAGACTTTTCAAGGAATACTTCTACGATATTTTTCAGTGCTTGTAGTATATTTCTTTTTCTTTTATTCATTTAATTTACAGAAACAACCCGTCAAAAGTCACGGGCTACATTCTTCCCCGGTATTTTCATTTCAATCTGCCTCACAGTTGCGAATTTTCAACAACATGAAAAACAATTACGTTCTTGTTGACGAATAATAAAAGAAAACTGAAACATCTTGGTGACGCAATTTTGAGAAATGGCCGCTCTTTTCTTTTGTATGTAAGTGGCTCTCCAATGCCTATTATGCTTTTTCTCTTTCAAGTAATTTCTGAGATCAAGTTTCTCAGAACGTGTATTATTAATTTTGGACGTAAGACGAAACTGTGGTTTAATAAAGACTGTTACATTTTCGCTGTCAGATAAAAAACTTGATGAAAGCAATCTTTTAATATATCCAAAAATAGCACGCCAGCCAAAGATGTCTGTAAATAAATTTGTCATAGATGGTGGTTATATCATTCCAGCGCTATTTTCATTGTGTTTTGTAAATTTAGCGCTTTTAGTCTTACCAGATTGCATGTTATGTTTCACTTTGATCAGGTTTTTAATAAAAACGACTGCGGTTTGATCCATGCCAGCCAAAGGACACGTCTTATTAAGAATATGGTTTCTACCAGAGTAAATATACTAACGTGTAGTTATGGACTGTCATAGAATATTAAGATTAAATCTTCGTGGCACAGAGATCTGTGACTTTTTCAGACCGGTTACCAATCTATGAACCAGAACGCGATGATTAATCGACCGATTCCTGCGATCGCCACTTTTGAATAATTTTAACGAAAATGTTCTATGTTTTGAATTGTGTAATTCTTGTAAACAACCAAAATGCAGAAATAAATATGTCTTTAACATGTCTCTCAATTATGACTGTAGTTAATACGAAATTGGAAACAAAATGTGTATATAATATGTTTTTGCCTATAATTTCGACACGTTCCAGTTATATTTATTCGAACAAAAGTAATATATTGCCGTTAGAGTGAAAAACCACTTGTGGTACGTTGGTTATTCGAAGAATTATTTTCATCATGCAATGCGTAACTAAAGATAAAATAAATTATAAATAATACTAAAAAGTTTTCAGTAACACGACAGCAATTTATAACAAAACACCCATAGTATAAAATAAATTGATAAATGGCGATCTTGTTTAATAAAAACATTTATCACGATGAAGAAGTTTTATTCCGTTCAGTTTATCGGTTAACCTTGTCTAGTAGATCAATCCAATTTCAGTATAGGATAAAAGTAGAGTAAAGGTGACGCAGCTGGGGTAGGCCTCCCGCACGGTGGACCGACGATCTGGTTACGATCGGGGGAAGCGGTTGGATGCGGGCGGCTCAAAATCGGTCTGCGCGGAGAACCTTGGCTGACATGATGAAAGTTAAGGGTATTTATTTCCAGAACATATCAAATAGTAGGCAAAGTATTAGAACACTGGGACAAAGAGATTATTCAGGCTTATTACTGAATAGAGGATGCTTTGCTACGCCCGCACATTTTCCAATTTAACTGTTTCTGCACGAACCTGCGGAAATTTCGACAAATACCTTCTTAGTGCATCTCTACGGGCCGCAAGGATCATACATGCCAAATTTCAATGCCTTGCGTCTAATAGTTTAGGCAGCTTGTCTGTCAGTCAGTCAGTCAATAACACAAGAATTTTATATAAACAGACAGATTTGAGGCAGATACCTTCCTCAAATCAACCTAACCTACATAAAAGAATATTGCTGATTTAAATTTTTAGGCTAGTTACCGATCGATCAGTGCACAAATTATGCCTAATTCAGTAGAAACGAATCATCAAAAGGGTCAATGATTGGGTTTCAGATTATAATAAATATTTCGCCGATTGACTAACCATGCAATGTAAATTGACCCGAACGGCCTAATGCTATTCAAATGTGACCCAATGAGGTTGAACGTGATGAATATCAACATGAATTTTCAGTTCAATAACAGGTGCTACTTTTACACTATGAAATATAATTACGTGAATGAAATAAATATTTATGTAAAATAAATTACAAAAGTAGAAATAGCTCGCTTAACTTTACAATATTTTTGGTTTTCATTCGGCAATCAAACATTTCCAGATAAAAAAGCCCTAGTGGATATCTCTTCCAGTTAACCGTAAAATGGCGTCCTAACTATTGAAAGCTAAGTAGAAGTAATTACTAAGATACATAGACTGCTTCCACTGTGTTCAAATATCCACCTGAGGCCAAAGCTCATCAAGAAACTTGGCAGTAAACGTTTATAGGCTGTTATGATAAATTATATTTTAGCCTCAATAACCTTCGAAATTATTTTTGTAACAACAACATCATTCGTTTAAGATTTTATTGGAAACCCGTAATGATTTATAGAGTATACGAAGTATCTCGCTGTGTTAATAGATACCGCTTATATAAGAATTACCTTTTTAAGAGATTTGTAAAGCCGAACAAAACTTTGAATAGTCCATAGACCATTAAAACTAATTGATGACGGTGGGAACGCAATTTAATCCCGCTACATATTACAGTTCACCCACAGCCGCATCGCAATCAATCTCGTATCGATCTAACTAGTCCCGTCTGCGAGGACATTAGATTGACGGAACACTAATAAAAGTAGGGTAACTATTTATAGCCGATATGATACGAGCGAACAATAAAATTGCTTTTAGCTAAATAGGTGTAAAAATAACAGATGGGACCCTATTTCTATTATAGGGTGGGAATCGCTTAGGCTGATAATTATATTTTCCCACGTGCTTAGATTATATAGACGACAAAAAATAAAGACTGTTTTCAGTTTCATAGAAAGATAATAATTTTCGATAAGAGGAAAGTACAAACTGTGTTACGAAACCTGGGGCCTAATTCTGCTAAATATATATAGTCTCGATATCATATCAGTGTCATACTTACGTCACAAAAAGCGTATTCTTCTAAATTATCTGATATTTGAATGAAATTGTAACGAGATCGTATATGTCAACGACAAACTGTTTATTTTAAATTATACGATAATAACATTAGTTTATCAGAATAACGCTTTTAAATCCATTCAAAATATAATATCAATGTCATGTAAAAGTAGCAGAATTGGCCCCCTGTAATTATATAGTTGACTGACGTTAGTATGTACCGAAACCACCATACAGCCTTTTGCCGTCTAACGCTGAACCTAGGCCTCTGCTAATTTGACTCACTAACACACATCATTCAATCGAGATCAGATTCTAGTTTGTTAGATACTACATAGAAAGTAGAGTGTTATACACGAATGCCCAAAAGAATACGCGGTTAATATTTGTAAGATCTATGTATGTACGAGGGCTTTACATACCACTAGTTCTCGTTTTAACCAAAATCTGCTAGCTAGACTAGGTGTTATATTACTTCGAATTATGAATCAAAGAACATAAGTAGACTTGTGGGCACCCAGATACGAACATCAAAAATAGTACATTCGGATTGCTACCTTTTTGTTTCATCAAAGGAACAAGACTGCCTCTTTGGTCCAGTGGATAGTGTATGCGTCTGCTGATCGGAGGTCCCGGGTTCGATTCCTGGGTCGGGCAAAAGTGTTACTGAGTTTTTCCAAATTCTCAGTAGCAGCACGGAGTCTTGTGATGTGCCCGGTAACGGCAATAGGCTCGCCCCCTATCACGTGGGACTTAAAAATTCATGGCGAAATGTGGGTGTAATATTACACATCTGCTTACCCCTTCGGGGATACAGGCATGAGTCTATAAATAGATAAAAATAAATAAAGGAACAAGTCCTTTATCGTCAAATGTTGTTGTTATAGCGGCTATAGAAATATACACTGTACAAAAAACTCTTTGCCTATTACGGTTCATTAGATATAAGCACGCTGACGCTGATGGACTATGAAGGTATAGCAATATAGTCTTACTTGGGCACCTTTAGGTACGAAAATCCCCTAAAGTAAATCCCGGGTTCAGTGTCCTCAAAATACCAACGTGTACAAATATTGCCATCAATTTACGTTAAGCTAATAGAATGGGGAATAAAGCAAATCGTTTGACAACAAGCTTTCACTGGCTCTTTTCAAATGTCTCGTTTCTAAAAAAGAAGTCTTTGCGAAATCTTTCTCCCTTTTTATGTTGAAAAGGTGTCAAGCGTGTGACATACTAAATCACTTTGAAGCGCGACTGTTCAAAACACGCAATGCTTTTCTGTAGGGACTGGTCTATTAATATTCTAGTATTCATTTATGCTGGCGTGATATATGTGAAGGATAAGGGAAATGGATGTATAAATTAGTAGTATTGTTTGGAAACTTGTTGCTTATTTCTAGATTTTATAGGCTGATTAAAAATAAAGTCAAAAATAATTTGAAATGTTTAAATAAAAATAACGTGGCAATATATATTTGACGGAAAATACCATTCTATTTTATTTTAATTTGCCTTTACATTTTCTTCTGCCTGCCTTGGCCCTGTATTATTATATGATTTATCTTTCTCTTCCTCTTTTCTCTTTATATCTGGGCAATTTATTGAAATTGAAAAAAATATTGACTTTATTTTATGATCATGAGGTAGTCCAAAGTAGTAATATTTTAGGTCCACACATACACTGTCATCTGATTCCAAACTAAGCTGAGCTTGTATTATAGTAACCAGGAAACAGCTAAACATGTTTTCACATTCTTAAAGACATACCTACATGTTATAGATAAATTACACCCAGACAGACCAAGTAATAGCGCTTATTACCTGGGTGGGAATCGAACCCATTGACCTTTGGTTTAGCAGACTACCACAAATCAAAATAGCATAAATCTAGGTTTTAGTCGGTTGTACTATGTAGTCCTGAATTTGTAATAAGGCCTTAAAATTTGTCTATTTTAATGAAAGCTACATTGCTTGTTACAAATTTACACACTTGCTTACCTTTCAACAGAAAGGGTAGATTACACGTGCTACCCATTAAATTGCTTTTTTATTCTTTGTTTACGGGACCAATTTTGAAACTTTTGATAAAAACAATTTAGCCCGTAATTTCCAAACATCCAAATTGTATAAAAGGTCACCCAAACAGAGCCAAATTAAACTAGAAACTCGTCGTTATATTCTAAAAATAAGTCACTTTATCTCCAAATACATTAGGACACAACCGGGAAAAAATATTTCCTTCCACTCCTTAAAACACTTCAAATATCATTTTACTTGCCTTTTACTTACATTTGCAAACATTGGTAGCTTTTACCAGCCTCTCTGTGTCACTGTCAATCGTTAGAAAAAAGTGCCCTTTGAGCACTACTTCCATTGACGACACGGCACGGTAAGGCATTTACGTGCCACAAATAAAATTATAACTTAATAATATGTTAATAGAATGGAAGTTTGCCGATTCAGCGTCATATGTGTGCAATGATTGTCGTTGAAATTTCAATTTTACTGTTAGTATCTTAAGTTGTATTATTCTTCGTTGCAAAATTCATGTTTTGCCGTGCCGAGCCTTCAGTGGAAGTGGGACGTTATTTGTAACCGGATAGCCAGTTTTTTTCAATTCGGCCTATACTACCCACTTTCCGGTTGGCAGCCGGATGGAGCGTCGTGTGGAATTGACAACTGAATAATGGTTCAGAGAGCATTCATGTGAGCAATACAATGCTTCAATTATTGTCTCTTGATAGTCCAGATTGTTTCTGTAGATAGTTATTTTGTTGCTTCAATGACCTCAACACCAGAACTCCTGATAAGATGTTCGTTTTGTTATTGATCTTGTTATAAGTGCTTTCTGAGTATGAATGTTGATGTAGATAAAGGTCACGCCAAACGTTGACATTTAGTCGTATATGTATAATGCCCACGCGAAGATTTCTCGTGACAAATTACATTACTTTACAATTTATGATAATAGCAATTTAGCCACTATATTTTTTTCTAGTTTCCACGTTAGTGCATTATTATTAGATGGCGTTAAGCATGCTCAGTAACCGTGGGTTTGAGGTACACCCACGGGGAAGCTAAGCGGGATCCCGGGAGGAGACGCTCCACGTGGGCTTGCGTGAGGCCTGCGTAGGATGCGTCCCAAGGTGCGGTTGCGGGGGACAGTTCTGTCTGTCCCTCGCAGTTGGGTAAAGTCGCGGGAGGAGAGGCGTGTCGGTGTTGCTTTGCCGCGCACCCTATCTCCCGCGACCAAATGGGGGCGCACCATCGTTGCGTTGCGGTGGAGCCGCAGAGGAAGAGGAGATGCGGTGTTGCGTTGCCGTCCTCCCTATCCTCTGCGGCCGCAGAGTGTTTTGGCGGCGGAGTCCAACACCTTCATCCGCCGCCAAGGGGGTTTCGTTCGGGGCCCGCCTGACCATCTGGCGGGCCAATACCCGTCGGGGGGTAGCGAGGAATGCTTCGGTGAAACCCTACCCTCCGACACATGGGTACATGAGGAGCACGGGTTGGCTTTTAGTCAGTAAGAGTCTGACAGTCCCCTTCGCCCTTCCCCACAAGGCGAATGGACTCCATGAGGATTTTCTAACCCGACACAAAAAAAAAGATGGCGTTAAGCATAGGTAGTATCAGAACATTTCGTATAAGATAAAACATGAGAGATTCGACGCGGATAGTATAGTTGATAAAACACGGTATTCCATCGATCTTGAAGTAGGCCTTGAGGTCTGCTTCATGTTTGAAGTGTGGTATGCTATTTGATAAGCATCAAACAACGGGCACACAGTTTATGCATATAACAGTTGATAATGAGACGAGAGAGAGAGAGATTACGATAAACCGACAGTGATAGCTTAGTGAAGAGACTACCAGACTGCTATTCAGAATGTCTCGAGATATTAATTTTTTTATTATCCCTTACTAAACGGCAAGGAAAAACATCATGAAAAACGTGCATGATAGCAAGTTCTCCATGATTCTACAAACTTCTACCGAAGACTATGAACTAAACATCCCCCGCGCCGTATGTAGAACAGATTATAAACAATGATTACGACACTTTACGTTTATTAATATTCGATTAAAACACTCCATTATATCAACAGTATTCCGATGCAAATCATAGGCCGGAAGGTGAATTCCAACATAAAATCCCCATTCGACGATAAATACCGGACTAAAAAATTTAAATTCAAGCCTACTTTATAGTAGTCGAACGCATATAAAATTGGAGAGGAAAGCAACATCGGAATATACAAATAAGCCCCCCATTTTTGGGGCAGAAACGGCCCAAATATCATGCCGCCTGCAAATGCCCAAATATCGGTTTGACCTAGATTAAATGCCAATACCTAGAATTTATGCTGTATTTGTTTAGGCAGTGTGATTTTTTAGTTGATACGATACGACGTTTGAGTTTGTCCTATCAGGATAGTATCTAAGGAAGATACATATTTATAAAATCTACCTTCTAGAATTGACTGACAGGCGAGAAGGATGATGGCTGGTCCATGCGTCATACTCGTGAACGGGTGCTACTTGCGATGACTGGTCGATGACGGTCTTGTGGGCTGGTATTCAATTTTAATCTTTAACTGCATCATTTCCATAATGGTTCTGATCATTTTCGCGGATTGCCTGCATTATTAGATATATAATGTAAGTGGATGCTCCTGTTTCACGATGCCTATTCTCAGGAGGCTAACTAAATGAACATCAAAATTAAAATAAAGTATTATGCTTGAGTATTATTATAAAGGTACAATAAATATATACAAGTTTACAAAATGTAAATTATGTGTATTATGCAAAACCTGGCGATGAATGAGAGCGACCGTGAGTTTTATAGCCCGTTCTTTCTCATGGTTCTACGCCCTTGCTTTGCGAACGTGGCAGTAAATGTAAATGTAAATGTAGAGGCTTTAAAATTGGCTTTGTAATTGTTTTATAAAGGTATAATTTTGACATTCATAAGCGTCACATTGGGACCTAAATGAATAAAGGATTTAGCCAAGTGTGACTTTGACTGATTGCTAGAACTATCGCTTATTGAGATAGAATGTTCTAGACTTTGCCCTCGGCTCCACAGGCGTGAATTCTAAACCTGAAACTTTCTCAGGAATTAGACGATTTATTGGTGAAAACGGTACAAAAGAAGAGATTTTGAATTTATCACGTTATGACGATGGATGGATGCAGCCGGAGGGCTATATTTTATAACTGAAATAGAAAAAAATTATTAGGGCGTCTATTGATATTTTTACAATGAAATTGAATTTTCGCAGATTTCAATAAAATATAAATACCTCACTATGATACACCTGCAACGTACAAGACTATTCTTCTTACCTTTGGTGTTAAAAGAATAACCAGTCCTTTGGGAGGCTTACACGGGGACATGTGAACGTGCAGAGGCTTGTGGAGAGTTTTAATCTAAAATGGGATTGGACCAAATAAATATAAACAACAGGAGAAGTGCCAAGGGGGCGTGTCAGTGTGCATATCGCAAGCAAATGGCCGTTTAGGCGAAATAGTACATTATCGACCGTGATCGCGACAACTTATAAGGATACCGTCTTGTTCAGTGGTTTGTTGTAAAAATAGAACTTCAATCCAAAACTTTGTGTTTAATGAAATTACTTAGCAGATATATGTCTTTATAACATGAAAAACAACAAATCGTAAAACATGCCTTGCTGTTATTATGTTATTATTGTTTTCAAATATCACAACGACTATATTAATTTTCAATATATACATTGCTCTTTAACTACTACCTAAATTTATCGCGAAGTGACTAGACAAGCAATGTAATCATGACCGAACGATACTTTATTTAGGGAATGTATTGCCAGGGCCGTGAAAGCTCCATACATGGGTAAATTTTATATAGATCAGCGCCATCTACCGAAGATTGCTAGAAAAAAATTACATATATACCTAGAAATATCTGTAGCGATAACTGAACGGTAATTTCGCCAACATCGTTAAGATCTGCGTGGCGCAGTGGAAGAGTGCTAGGCTCAGAACTAAAAAGTCCGTGGATCGAATCCACGCTAATCTAAAACTATTTTTTGTGATTTTTATATTTTTTTACTTTTAAATTGCATATTTTACATAATAGTTGTCATTTACTTATTTATTTACACCAAAATAAACATTTATTTTATTTTGAAAAATGAATCCACTACTAACGCCATCTATACGATCGGAATAAAAATAAAATTGTTTGTGCGCCATCTAGAGTAGAGGATGCCTATTGAACTTTTCCTTACAGGGAGTTGCGCATCTATACCAGTATATCCATAGATATAATAGATATATTAATTATAGTAGATATGCCCTCTAGACGAAAATGTATCGGAAACCTGTGTCGCCAGTTTGCCCCTACCACACGGCTACTACTACACATACACTTTAGTAAAATCAATAGAAACGCAGTCGCATTTTTTAAATCAGAACGTGCAAAAAATCAATTATAGACTTTAGCCTGTCAAACATAGCGTTTATTTACCATGCGCCGTCGAACTTACTCACACAAGAACATTTAACGCTATTACGTTAGTAGATCTGCACAAGCACACTCACGCGTCGACCGGCCGCTCCGAGTAGCAGTGGCCGGTCTACGCGATGTATTCCATTGGCTAGTCGCACGCGACGCTCGCAGTGAACGAAATACATTGCGCAATCGCCTACGTAGTACTAGATGGTACCCACGTATTGCCAGCAATGTATATTTTTTTATTTGCTTGCGATTGTATCATTTTTGTCTACAAACTACATAATACTATTGTAATAACTACAATTATTACAAATATAATTTGTATTTTAAGGTTTCTGGACTTACCGGTGAAAAGAAATCCCTTCTCGAGCCACATTACATGCCTGGCTTCTTTTTCTACACGTTATAACAGCACAAGATGCCATAATTTTTTTTTCTCGGAGCTTCGTACGCTGTTACGCAATATGAGCGCGATTGTTGACCGGTCAAACAAATTTTGTCGAAATATGAGCGTTTACTCACACGCACGGTGCGCCTGCCACGCCCACAAGGCCATTCTACTCCTTTTAACTGTTCTGTAAGTATATCTGTATAATCTATGTGTATCGCGTAGTACGGCCGCTGCATCTTGCAACGAATTAGTGTACAGTTCTTTTGCATAGCACAACGACAGTGGCCGATGTTTTTGAGTGAGTAAATTGAACGTTGCTTGGTAAATACACGCTATGTTCGATAGGATAAGGTTTATAATTTTAAGTTTGTTTTTTTTGTAAGTTTTGATGCGAAATGCGAGTGTGCGGGCGAATGCGTTTTTATATTGCTTTTACTGATCTGCATGTGTAGAAGTAGCCGCGTGGCAGGGAGGGGCAAACTGGCGACACAGGTATCCAATACATTTTCGTCTACAGGGCATATCTCCTTGTTTATTATATCTGTGGATGGGGCAGATGCCGCAGAGCCGCCACAACTGCACTACTGAGTACAGCTATAGACTAGCCGCAGCATAAGGACTATTGTTATGATGTAGAGTGTAATTTAATTGGGTTACGGGTGATACACCTTAATATTTTAGAGTTTTAATAGAGATTTTTTATTTTTATTTTTTAAAGCCTAGCCTTTATCCCCGAAGAGGTAGTCAGAGGTGTAATATAACATCCACATTTCGCCATGAATTTTTAGGTCCCACGTAAAATGTGGCGAACCTATTGCCGCTATGGGACACATCACCAGACTCCGTTCTGCTACTGAGAATTTGACAAACTCAGTAACACTTTTGCCCAACCCGGGAATCGAACCCGTGATCTCCAATCAGCAGTCGCATACGCTATCCACTGGACCATAATAGAGTGTACTGATTTATATAATACTAGCTGTGCCCGCGACTTCGTTCGCGTAAATGTTGGAATTTAATTAGCATGACATTTATACATACATACATACATAGGCAGAGACTACGGAACGCCATTTGCAACGATCCTGACATACTTCTTCATACCTGACATTTATGCCAAGAGTATATAATATTTATAACTTTTATATTATGTATATTATATAGGTACCGAATATATATCTTTAGAGAATTTCTTTATACACAATATTAACTATTTTACCACCTTCACATAGAACATGTAAATTATTTTTACCGCTCACTCGTGAACAGCCGAATATCCAGCCCTGCCGAAAGTAAGATAGCCCAGTTGAGTAACTCAAGAGGTATCTGAATTCAGGCCTCAGTCTCCCGCCCAATGATTCCCACGTACGTGACGTGAGGAGTGGGGCGTGGGAAATTGAGAATAATGAGACACCTGTATGAGCACAGAACACGAACGACCGAAAGAAATCAAAGAAACACGATAACATTCAACAATCACAACTCAAAAGTAACCTCAAATACACAATCCAAGTAATCCAGCGACGACGAAAGCAAATTATCCGAGAACCTCATCAATCCTCGGAGAATCTTAACACCGCCATTCAGAAAATGACGTCATTTGCTCAACGCTATCTATGTTTACATATACAAACTGACCGAGATAGAAAATAATATAGACTAATCGACAATTTATTGATAAAATTGGGCAAGTGCGAGTCGGACTCGCGCACGAAGGGTTCCGTACCATCATCTTTAAAAGAAAATCACGTTCGTTGTATGTTTACTGAAATACTTTTTAAGTGTCTACCTGTTTATTAAGATCGAGTAACAATGTTCGTTGTATGGGAGCCCCCCTTTATTATTATGTTTTATTTACTTATTTATTTTAAAAGGTTATACTTATGCAACTACATATTCTGTAAAAATTGAAAGTGTCTAGCTGTTAGTTAGTAATTTTGTGCAAAAAATACGAAAAAAAACACGTTTTTTGTATGGGACCCCCCCCTTAATATTTGCATTTTTATTTTGAGAAAATTTCAGCTTTCTAGCTATCACGGTTTATGAGATACAGCCTGCTGACAGACAGACAGACAGACAGACGGACAGACAGACAGACAGACAGCGGAGGCTTAGTAATAGGGGCCCTTTTTTTACCTTTTAGGTACGGAACCCTAAAAAGGATCTATAGTCATTGTATTTATCATCTAAACTATAATAAAACTGGAGAGGTGAAAAAGTCTGTACATTAAAGATATTTTGACGAAAATTAGCTAAAGAATGTAGGAAAATGCTAAAAAGCAATGCTTGATATTTTTAGAATTTATGTCTGTCTGTCTGTCATTCCCTATATAGCTAAAGATCTTTAAAATGGCGAAATTAATTTAAATAAAACTTATACTCATGTACAAAGGATACTCAAACCTATAAAATAGTATATGTTACATCACAATCGGTTGAGTGGTTTTCGGTGTACAGCTTGACCTCTCCTTTGTACGTAGTCCCAAACAAAACAGGGATTATCCAAAACTGGTTATATATGTGGTCATTATAAGTTTGTTAGTGAATTATAGTTAGTCTAAATAGTTATCCTTCCGAACGATAGATGTCATTATTATCAAATAATTTTCTAGCAAAATAAATGTTTCTTGCAAAAAAGACAATAATTATGTGTCGGGTATCTTTCTGTTATAAAAAAAATAATAGAGTATAATATTCCTCATTTATTTCAAATTATTATGTTTATATAATAGTTATATAACAATAAATTTAACGTTAAATTTATTGTTAAAATTGAATCATAACAATAAAGTGGTACAAACTACGGGACACTTAGCGACAGCCTTCGGCATAAGCGTTTTGAGGTTCGAGATTCACTGTAATTGCTCTTACCAACTGTGCCTTCGGGTCATCGCTCCCCACTATAAACATGAATAGCAGTCTGTTTAAATATAGGAACTAAAACTAAGTTCTCGACATCCTTCCTACTCTTAAGATTTTACTCCAATAGATTATTACTTTTGGCAAACTTTCGCAATGGCATAAATGGTCTGTGCGTCGAATCAATGATGGCGACAAACATTTTTTTATAGACACGAATTGGCAGTAATTATTATGTAAGGACTCAATTATAATATTATCAAATTAAACAAGAATAAGCGTGATCACAACAATTCTGACAGTACACAACATTTTTTCATTCACATCTCAGACTATGCATATACCGTCATCGTGTCGCCTCGTCTAAGAGGCTCGATGATTTCGAGGAATATTTGTAACGATACAAATAAATACTTGTCGTTTTGGGTTCGCACTGTTTCGGAGTACAAATAGCGGTTGGGTGTTTTAAGCTAGGTTAATTGTAAGGGCTTAGGGCCCTGAACGTAAATGGAGAACGACGGAAAACAGCAATTTTCTTTACAAGCTTTAAAGAATTAAGACAATAATTCTTGTTATGCTTCTGTTTTGTACCTTTGTTATCTTATAAGTCTCATATAAATTTAGACATACTTTTGATGAACTCATGGATACATATCGTGCTGACAAACAATGGACCAAGAAACCTAGTGGTTTCTTGGTCCATTTAAAACACACTATTGTTGAGGTGCAGAATACAACGAAAAAAATATTGCAATCGTTCCCGGTATGCTTAGTACTTTTGTATTTTTAGCGGGGCAAATCTACAAAACCTATGAATAATAGTCTGTGCAGCATTGCAAACTCAAAAGAAAGCTAAAGTTTTTTAGAGATAACTTTCTAATCTCGTAATGTGTGCATCAAATAATCCTTGCTGCTCTCCTTTGAGAAATTCGTGGCTCAGGACCTGGACGATCAAATTATTGCGAAAGTGAATTGACAACAACTCCTTAGCATCACGAAAAGTAGCTCTAGAAAGCAAGATTTGTCTCACACCTATTCTTCAAGTTAGAAAAATACTTGTGAAAATGTCTATAAGTTTCCTTTGCGTAAGGTTCCCACATCTGAATGTGTCTTATCTCTAAATATAGTGCGTAAGGGAAAGGGTCTTGTGGGACCACCATAGTTGTTGGTATCATTGTCTATTGTGAAGTGACTACGACCTCCCTTGAATCTTTTGTTCATGTATAGTTCGTCGATGGGACTAAGATAACGGTAACATGGGTCTTAATTGATGTGAAAAAATATGTGATGTAACTAATAATTTAAGGTTTTCTAACATTTTTCTATGTGCTGTAAAACGTTGCTTTATTGAAATTAAACTACAGTTTACGGATTTTATCGCGATGTATTGGTTTCACTAAGTTATTATATTTGAAACTAATGATCTAGAAACTATATTTTTAATTTATTACTAGCCGACGTTTCGAATTCTTTACAGAATTCATGTTCACGGCAGACTGAGGTGATATTTGTCTTTTTCCTGAATGTATAAGTTATCTCAAAGTACCCGAACATTTTTCATCTACTGGTGTTACTATTTACGCAGAATGAGCTCACAGTGTCCTTAGGTCTTCTGGTGACTTTGTCAAAGTCTGCTGTGTGTAAACATGTCGAACAGGGACCCAACCACTACCTGCGATTTGATGAACCATAGATACTCGCAAAAGAACACCGTTTTCTTCCAAGGATGATACGAGAGGCTATTGAAATTAAAAAACACCCTAATTTCAATAGCGAAGATGGTTGGAATGTTCCTCCAGCTTGGGACCCTTTCATAAGGCTAATGAAACCCAAGAAGGACAAAGTCACCAGAAGACCTAAGGACACTTTACGAAAAATACCCACATAAAATCAACCCGGTATATCGACGCTATTGAAATTGATAACAAGCGCATTCCCATGATCGTTTTGCTATAAAAATAAATTCAAAACGTGCCTACGTTCACACTTCAACCCTATAAATTTTACGTTCTCTATAAAAGTTTCTGAAACAGCTTTCTCGGTGATAATTCTGTATAAGGAAAGATAGGAGTGTAAAATGTGGGGCTATAGTGAGAGCGTGGTGAACCAACTGAAAATTATCGCTCGTTATATGAAATTCGCGTCTGAATCAAGTAAAATACGCGAAGTACTTATTTTTTAAATTGCGATTTCAGCCACGATACATTACGTGCATAGTTACTGAGATGCTCATTTGAGTAACAGTGTCAATACTTTTATCATCATTTTACAAAGTGCAACATGGTTATTGATTAAACAGGCACTAAAATTACGAGTTATTAGGTACAGTTAAAACTTCGTTGCAAACTTTGGACAATTGTTTCATAAATGGAAGATTATTGATTAGAAACGATGGATTTAAGAGAACTTGTCAACTGAACTTGAAGAGAGAACGCCCACAGCTTCGTTTGCACATTTATTTAATATAAACGTTTCTGCCCGATACCTCTCGGCTCTTACGACACCCATGGGATGATATGGGGTGGTGACATTCCGTAGTCTTATTCCGTCACCACACGGACAACCGTGGGTTTATTAAGATGACATACATAGAGTCACGTCTGTAGCCCCGAAGGGTTAGGCAGAGGTGTAATATTACACCCACATTTCGCCATGAATTTTTAGGTCCCACGTAATAGGGGGCGAGCCTATTGCCGTACTGGGCACATTAATAAACCTATGCAGTATTAATTCCTACTTTTACCAATGGACTATACAGTTTATTGTATCAATTTAATTGATTTCTCAAGTAATCCACAGTTCTTGAATGTGCTGTTTTGTTTCTATTCAGGTTTTATCTGTAGGTTTTACTTGCTTACCGCTGCGCTATTATCTTGGCTGGTACGTAAATCGCATAGCGCTAGGCGTTAGATGCGAAGCAAACCGATACGAAACCCAAATTTTAGTAAATGTGTTGTTTACTTTTTGCGGTATTTAATTTCGTTAATACTGTACTGTTATTGCTAAAAACATCTGGCATTTATTTGTACCTGGTACTTTCAACCATAAAACCGAAAATGGGACTGTTATTTAATATTATGAAAATGTCAGTTTTCGTGTGATGTACCATGTAGAGTGATTACCGATATTACATTAATTGTTCAGTTAACCGCTCTGCTACTCGTTCCGCTATCGTACCCTATCTGCTATCGCATTATTAATACCCCTCTGATAGGTTGTAGGATCGCAAAACAAACGAGAGCTTGTACCGTTGGTCGTGTTTACAAATTGAAAGGGATTAACTTGAGTACTACAAACTTTTAATGGCGCAAAAAAATAGGCGTTGAGAAAAATTGGAGCTAAGGATATCCGGAGAAAAGAGTAAAAACCTTTATTATTAAGACTCGTTAGGTAAATAAATTGTAACTTGTGTAGTATAACTAATCATGATATAGTATTAGCTGTATCTGATTTCGTCTGCACCCACAAGGATTTTGACTTATCTTTGGATTTGTCAATAAAAGCCATAAATTATACCAATCACTGTATCTTCGTTCATTATTATGTGTCTCGATCTTAACAATTACTCGTCAGCTTCTTTTTGTATAGAGCATAAGATTGGTGTAATTTGGAAGACGTGATAACGCAGTGTGAGTAGTGGTCACGATTTCATCTTCTACTTATCATCTTTTTTTGCCTTATATTATATTTTTATTCATTACACAAGGTTATATAGCGGGTTTTACTCGAGATAAATAGTATATTTAGGGTATAAAAACCTTGGTTTTTGCCAACGTTTCGACTGAATTGCTTCAGCCGTGGTCGCAGCGTGACTGGTGAGCTCAGCGACGTTCTTATGTTGTGCGGGTTTTGGCACTTACTATACAGCATGGTATATAGCAGGCTAAATCCTACTATTGACTTACAGCGCTACTGTGAAGCAAATGAAGTGTGGTGAGGCTTAAGTCAGTCTTAACAGGGGACTACGAAATGCAGTAGAGAATGTATAGGTGAAACTATAAATAAAACTGTAAAAATCATTTTCTAAAATAATTTTGCTAACCAACATAACTGCACACAGTTTGAAAACTTCACCCATCTTTTGCAGATTGGCAATTGTGTCTGATTATGTCATATCACTCAGTATTTCCATGTATGTAGCTTCAGTGAGTAACGAACTGTTTGTAAGCTAAAAACACAAGGATTTTCACACTGCTCGCGGCACAGCGCGTCTTAGTTATGACGTAAGCAGGCCATCGCCTTCAATGTTTTGATTCTGCACAACTGTAGGATTCTTAGTTTGCTCCTCGAGAATATTTTGAGCATAAAATTGGAATAGCACTACGGATAATTGTTTACGGGTGGGTAAGAAAAGACTGCGATTTCACTGACGTCATACTGCATAATAATATACTAGTATTTTCACTCTAAACCTATTCTTGATGTACTTGCTTTAGATTTGTGTACTTTTTTTCCATTTATTGTATCATAATGTTAAAAAGATTAACTGTTGCTTACTTATGAAAGTTATGGACTGTGAGAATGAGAGTATAGAGTCAAACCGTCCGCATCCAACCGCTTCCCGCGATCCTTTTTTGATCATCGGTCCACCTTGCGGGAGGCCTAACCCTGTTGCGTCGTCCGATACATGCCCGCCACTCTAAGCACATCTGCCCCAATGGCCATCGGTTCTTCGAGCATGGGTATCATATTCGTGCAAAAATCAACATGGCCATTGTGTGTGAAGCGAATGCTAGTTGCATAAGCATGTTAGTTTGCAATGTCCTTGCTTGCTAGGGTATTAGGATTAATTCACTGCGTATTAAATCGTGATTGTAGCTTGTTTGTCGCCGGCACGTTGCCGGCTGTCATGAAGATCTATGTATGACAACCATTATGGATATCATTAAAATAATAATCTATTACTGGTCTAAGACTGCCAATTGCTCCTTAGGTACCAAAGCAAACCCTTAATGCGATCGGGATGATAGGATAGTTGGTATTACTGACTGCACGGTTGGTGTAGCGGTTTTAGCGACCGCCTGCACCGCTTGACACTGAGACACCGAGAATTGTGATTTCGATATACACACGAAACAACACTTTGTGTGCCCGTAAATTGATGTTTGGAGTCTGAGTGTACTTTGTGCTCGTTGTATACTTATGAAGTACAACGTACTTCACCCCCGGCTCTGTTAGTGTGGGATTGTTTTACGGCCTTAGGGAAGGTGTTGACAAAAAACCTATCTTAATGCCTACACTCCCTAAGGAACAAATATGCCAAATTCTAGCTTCTTCTCAATAGTTTCACCTGTGCGTCACTACGCATTGATGAAACTATTGAGAGTCAGACAATAACGTAAGAATGTTATACATATTGATGATTTGTTCCCAGATATTGCCACACAACAAAGGATTTGTTTCTACTTGTTTGAAAAAACGCAAGTAAACCAGATAATAACGATGATTCTTCCAAAGCAAAGATTTCGCTTCTGCTGCGCTTGATCAAAATACATGTGGTAAATAAATATTCCACGTACTAAACTGTATTCTGTATTTATTTATCACTTCGTTTCCGTAAAAGTTTCGCGTGTAGTAATAAAACTTGAGAATGCTTTGAATAATTTCAACTTTTAGTATATTTAACCCGGCGAAGATGCGGTGAAAATAGTAACGTTGTGGAGGGTCATATTGACCCTGTATATAATTTGGTTTAAAATATCTAAATTTATATTAATGTACCAAATATTAATTAATATTATGTATATTACATGTTATATTTACGGTTCTATCGAAATAAAACGCAGATAAGAGTACAAAATATTATAATTAAATCACTTTGAGCAAAGTACTACAAAATAATCAACTTTTGCATGAACTTTCTAAACTTACACTCAAAACAACAAAATGTAACTAACTTCTTGACGATTAACTTTTAATTTGGTACATATGTAGAGATCAATTAGTTTAAGTCACAATCTTATCATCAATTATGAACTACAAATCATTATTGTCTGTGTTGCAGCACAGCACAATCCTGGCAGAATAAAATAGTGTGTTCTGGACAAATATACTTATGGCAATCTTCACAAACATTAGTTGTCTTGCGATGGCGGGCATAAGGACATACTTGGCACCTTTTTCGTACACCTGGAACCCTAACAGGTGCTTCTTGTTCAGGTTCTCCGATGAATTCTCTGATTCTCTTGCTTAGCTGTCAAATGATCTTCCTTTTCGCTACCGTCGGATAACAAGTCATCTTCACTGTCAGACTGCATTAAAACAAGACGTACGCGCTCATCCTCAAGCTCCTGGCTATTCATTGTGTACGAAAAAACCTAAAATTATAATAATATTAAGTAAAAATATAATTGAAACCTTATATAAAAATGTTACATCGCGGTTGTCGCGGGGTCATATTTACCCTTTCTGACTGCACACATGATTGTGTTGCTCCCGTCACAGGCGACGGCCGACAGAACAGGGGCGCGGGGCGCGCGCGCCAGTCCTTTAGCAACAGCTATTGTGACGTTCAAAACTCTTCGATCGCAGAATAAAAAACTACACACGATTAAAAATTTACAGGGTCAGAATGACCCCTCCACATCCTCGCCGGGTTAATAGCAGATCAGTGTTATTTTTATGTTTACATGTGGCTATTGTCTGAATTATGAAGAGCAGTGTTATATCTCTTATGAGATGATTCTGAAGTCTTAGGTTTGATTTAACTTTTTGACTTTTTATAATAGGGTATTTGACTAAAAAAATCTAATTAGTTCGTCAGTTAGATTATCGAAAAATATTGGACACGTATATTTTCTTTAGTCACGTAAACAAAAAATGAAGACTACAAACTTCGCTGAAAACTCGTGTGACGTCACTTGCCAGTACACTTTTTACTGGCAAGTGACGTTACAAGCCCCCACTCTTAGACGTTTCTCCACCTTTGATGCGTTTTATCTTCGTAATTTTTTACTGATTTGATAAAACAAAAAATACGTATCCAATATTTTTCGATAATCTAACTGACGGACTAATTCGATTTTTTTAGTCAAATACCCTATTCATTCGTCTTATATTTGTACGCCATAAGTATTAGCAACAAGGATAGCTATTATTAAATAATTTATTTTATGCAAAATTTATTACATCTACATGTATCAAGTGTCAAGGTCGGTCAACTAAAAAACCAAAAAAGTTTCTACATAATATAATGATAAGTATTATATCTTTTTTATCTATTTCATTTGTTTATAAACATAGTAATTTGCGTCTGAAATCGGATGATTGCATAAAATAAATCTATTTAAATAAAGTACATTAAAAAAATAACAAAATGGAAAATACAATCCTAAACTCACGTATTTATTATTATTTTATTTTATTTTCATTGATACACATAACACGTAACAAATAACAGAATAACATTACTTTTAAACATAAATCTCCTCATCGTTAAACTTACAAATAATAACTACAACAAAGTATTTTAAGAGCAAAAATATAAGCATGCATTTCCATTAAAATGTTCAAATGCTTCGCGAAATGTAATTTTCCTCCAGTTTTCCTCTATCGGGACTTAGTAGTTCGGATAGAATTGGCTAGATGTTGCTAGGTTCTTCGTACCGAGGGACGCCCTGTATAATTAGGTTTCGGGTCGTAGTATCAAAAGGCGTGAAATAAGCTCAGTTTAAATAAAAGTTGTTTTTTTTTCTTATGTTTGTGTTTAAGTAGGATTGTTAAGAGTTTTTGTGTTTGTTATTAATTTGTAACTTTTTGTTTCAGGTACTATATCATTATTCATGATTGTAGGAGATTTATGAGTGTAAGTTTAAAAAGAAAAATACTTTATAAATACCTGCTGCTACTCTTTTACATACCTGAGTAAATACGAGTTGGTATTTACTTATGACAATACTTGATAAAAATCGAAAATCGGCCTCAGAGGCTGCCATTGGAAAAGCTTATATCCAGCAGTAGTTTACTCTAATAATGTTGATAATACTTGATAAGTCAAGTCTTTTCTTATAGCTTGCTATGCGCTTGAACCTAGTAGCGGTAGGAAAAGTTTTTCCAAACTTACAATTTTCTAAAAGCATCACGCTACTGTGAAATAACATAAATTTTATATTTTATAGTTCTAAAAACAATTTGAAATTTCGCCAGTAAAAGTAGCAAATATTTTGAACCTTGGCAACTCTGAGTGTTTACTCATATCATATCATCTATATATAAGCACCATACCCATCATATATAAGCACCATACACCATCATATCTAAGCACCTTATTAATATATTCTAATCCTATTACTAGCAAGTTGGTAGAAACACGCAGTAAATAGTTTTCAACACATTTAGCTGGCTGGAATTGGTTATTTCACCGGAACGCAATCACATTATCGCCAGTTAGACGCCGTCCTTTGACCATTCGGTTGACCTATTTAACTCTGCCCTATATTACGGAGGTAGCTTGGAATGCACCGACGCTATTAAATTTTAGAACTACTACCTGTTTAGTATGTCCTTAGTACGTAATTTGTTCTAAAGCTTTTATGTTGATGACGTTTGGAGCAGTTTTGTTTACGGTGTTAATGGTGAAGTTGGTAAAGTTCGTAAAGTGCAAAGTGAATGTACATATTAGTCTGCATAAATAGGGTAAAGGTATAGCATTACGGCAGTCACGGCGCTGTTTAGCAATGCGTCAAGTGTCATGCTTTCGAACCCGCGTGAGGCAATACTTTGTGTATATGAGATGCAATACTAGATTAACAAATTGTTGTCTTGTGTTTCTTTGTGTCCGTTGATAGCATATTTGAAAAATCTCCAGTGACACAGCATTTATTTTTACTGCGGGCGATGTAAAAGAAATAAAAAAGACCTATAACGGTTCCAATGAAAACCCGAACCTGGAACAACTATTTAAGCGACATATTTTACGTCTTACATCGAACCTATACTATGTGCGACTCTGACAGTGTCATGGCAATTTAAACCACTGCGCGATAAGTGCAGTTTCACTGCACTTCACTGTTTTAAAGTGTCGAGTATAAACATCAACAACTCCTTTCAAATTCCTTTAATTTATGAGCTATTTTTGTTGCATCCTATCAATATAAAAATATGTTATTAAAAACATATTGATTTTAATCTTTATCTGGTTACTACGTAAATCAACGTTGACTATTCTATATTTTTGTAAAATATAGTAACGAGCAATTGTGATATTTCCTTTTTAAAGAACAATTATCACATCATAATAAATTGCTGGTCCGGTGGCTGCATCCGTGTGGTGACGGATTAAGAATACGAAATGTCACCACCCCATATCATCCCATGGGTGTCGTAAGAGCCGACAGAGGGAGCACATTATGCAGAGAACAACACTGCAAGAGAAGGAAAACTTGATACAAACCCTATACCAACCCGTTTGGCCAGCGTGATATAGTAGGCCAATTCCTCCTTTCAAAGGAGAGGCCTAGTCCAACAGTGGACTATTAAAGGCTGATATGATGAATAAATTGCTGTTACACAATACGAAGTGACCTTTTCTACCCCTCTCAGAAAGAAAGACACTTAAAAAGAGGAAGGAAACACGTGCACTTTTAATGAACTCCACAGTTATATAGTCCGACAAAAGAAGGACCGAGAAATTCCTTTCGTAACGCGATTATCAGATAAGAGTGTTTTAGTTAGCGTGAATGAACTAACATTGAATTGACCATAATACGTTCAACAATACTGTCTGTTCAAATCCGAATAGTCAAAAACCCTACATTTAAAACATTTTATATCTATTGAGAGGGCACCAAAATTTTCAACCTCATTATGCGACACTAAATAGTCAGCATGGAAAAATTCAGAAATGCGTCAAGATTTAAAAATCTTTAGACGCATTTCTGACCACCGTGATTGCGAATATCTTCAGTCCGATATAAATACTATTGTCGACTGGTGTGACAGAAACTCTATGTACCTTAATATTAAAAAATGCCAAGTGAACTCATTTACGAAAAGAAAAATCCAATTAACTATAAATATTATATTAAAGACATTGCCCTAGAGAGGGTTAATATGGTTCGTGATTTAGGAGTAATTTTCGACTGTACGATGTCCTTTAGGTCTCATTACGACCACATCTGCGCCAAAGCAAACCGTATGTTGTCCTTTATACTTCGTAATGCGAGACCTTTTAAAAAAGGTAGCTCTTTAATGACTTTGTATTACTGTTTGGTCCGTAGCATATTAGAATACTGCTCCTCTGTATGGTTACCTATCTATGGGACCCATAAAGATCGAATTGAGGCAGTACAAATGCGATTTGTTAGAGCTCTGTGTTCAAAGTTAGGCTTAAGACGTAAGATAAAAGAGTACAACGATCGACTTCAGGAGTTCAAAATGATTACTCTTGAGCAAAGGAGATGGATGAGTGACTTGTGTACACTTTTCAAAATTGTAAATGGCTTATCGGACACACAACTCGTCGAGAAATTAAAATTCAAAACGCCACTGCGATCTGTACGCACACCACAACTTTTTGTAATACCATCCAGCAACAATGTTTTACACAATAACCCAATATCTAGAATGTGTAGTCAATATAACCGTATATGCTCTCAAATAGATATTTTCAATGATAGTTTTAATATATTTAAAAGCTGTCTTCTCAAAAACAATATGTACAAACCTTTTAGATCTTAAGCATTCAATTTCTGCCAATTAGTAAATACTGTGTTTTGTAAATCCAATTAACTGTGTTATGTAACCATATCTCACTAATATCTATGTATTCAATCATATTTTTTTTTCATTCATTACTGTTCATCAACTGAAGCTCTGTTATTATATTTGTAAATGATGTGTATAAATTTAAGTGGACGGCAGATTTGAAGCTGTACCGTGTTCAATTTATTCCTATATGATTACCGCTCTGTTGTCTGTAACTATACCTATTATATAAAAATAAAAATGGAAATTTTCTCTCACGCGGTACGGTTTTACAGAATTTCGGAGAAATGGGGGCGTCCTACGAATTAGAGCATTTAACATAAGTTGGCTTAATCTGCATTAACTGAGTACGGGTGATAGGAACGTAATAGAGGTTCGGGGAAAGGAGGCTGCAGTTGTGGACACCTATTCTAATTATAACGGGGCACGGATTAATATTTAAGCGGTAGCATTAACATGCTTAAACAGCCGTGCTTAAATTTTAATATGTAAAGAGGAAATTGGCTGCTTTTAAATGGTAACTTTATAGCGTGCTCCTAGTTTTACTAGTACATAGTGTTCTAAGCGTAATTAAACACGATATTCTAAAAATACTTACAAAGGTAAGACAGCGATAGCCTAGTGGATATATCAACAGACTGCCAAACAGAGGGTATCGGATTCGAACCCACGGCGCGCACCACTGACTTTTTACCCGACTACGGCGAAGCCAAAAGGAAGGGTAATGTTTTTGGCAGCCTATGTATGTATGTATGTTCCACCGTAGCGCCTAAACTACTGGACCGATTTTAATAAATGGGGTGTCAAAAGATTCGTAATAATGGGTTGGGTGACATGGGCTATATAAATTTTATCTAAATTTTCTGTTACGGAATTAATACCTCAGATTTCAACCTCGAAAAAAAAAATTAAACAATCATTACGTGTTTGGTATCAAACGAAAGGTATTGGTGAGTACATTACAAATATGTACATATATTATACTGTTTCTGTCAAAATATAAAATTTAACCGCAGTTGTACTTACAATTCGCGCGGTTTAGACGCATTGAGTTACCTATTTTCTTTCTTTCTTCCTTTATATGTGACAATGTAAATATTGCACGGTTAGTTTACATGCCCATGCCCGGGTTATGGAAAATGGATTTAAAAAAATTGTTTAAAAACTATAACCCGACTGCGTAAAAAAGAGGATCTAAAAAGGACGAAACAAGAAAAATATAAGAACAGAAATTTAATGCTCAAGCTAGAGCTGCGGTCGCACCTATTGTATACTAGTGTACATGTAGTTCCCAGCCATGTTTGTTTAATGCAGGTAAGTGTTTCTGGCACCCACATTAGGTGTTACGCATAAAAGGTGCGACACGGCTCTAGCTTGAGCATTAAATTTCTGTTCTTATACTTTTCTTTTTTCGTCCTTTTTAGATCCCCTATTTTACGTAGTCGGGTTATAGTTTTTAAACTATTTTTTTTAAGTTATGTGCGTATTAAATATATAGCTATCGCTTACCCCGTGCCTCGGGGGTAAACGTTAAACTGTCGGTCCCGGCTTTCATGAAGATCTTTGAAAGTCGTAACGGGGAGTCAGTACCCTCAAATAAATTGATACTGGTCTAAACCATGGAATATCGCTATACCTTTGGGTTACCGAGATCAGACGGCAGTCGCTCTGTGGAAAAGCTGATATTCTGTCATATCTGGTTGGACTAGTAAGCGGAACCCAGGCTCCATGGTGTCAAGTCAAGTCAAGTCTTGGATGCAACCGAGATAACGCTAGGACGGCGATGATTGTAAAAAGAATGAAAAAGTTAAGCAAAGCCCACAAAGGTCAGCACTGACTTGGGTGACCAATTGTGAACAAGTCAAAATAATGTGCTACTGTACTGAGAGCCGTGAGTCCCAGTTCTTGCCATATTACGGGTCATGTTATAGGCCATATCGGAGGCTTCCCAACAAAAATATTTTGATAATAATTCTAAAATTCATCTGCTAAGGTATTTGTTTATAAGGTATTTGGCCTCCTTATCTAAACTGTACATAAAAATCAATAAAAATAGGTTAGCCAGATTCTTAAAACCATGAATTATTGTTCTTCCAGGTCCAGTATATGTTTAAGCAGTCGCAATTTTTGAGGCGATTTAAAATATTTGTAAGCCTAGTAACCGAACGTATTGTACGGATCAGACATGTTTTCATTTCTTTTTGACAAACACACAACTATATGTAATAACTGCTTTTACGTATTTTAATTTAGCTTTTTTCATTTGTAATAGAATTTATTGAGATGTTCTTAGAAGCTTTAGCAGCCTAATACTGCTATAATTTGACTTTTTGAATAGTCTTTTATAAATTAGATAACAAGACAACTCGAATTTGATGAATGTTATTTTTTTGTTTAAATTTATTTTGTTTCTGTTTTAACTTATTTCACTTCAATTAGCATCTAAGTAATATATTAGACATTATCAATTTTATCTGATCACAATTGAACACTAAAAATAGTACAACCAATTGTAACATTTTAACTTAGTGTTCTTACTTTTAAAATTTATTAATGGCTTTAGAGACATAGTCAATATTATTGAACAAAGTCGACTATAATACAAAGAACAAAAGATTTCATCTGACCGTGATAAACTCAATAAAAATAATTTAAAAATTAAACCGGCTTCAAATATCTACAGGTCAACTAAAAAGGAAGAAGTAATATTATTTTATTATAGACCCACGAAGGACTCTCGAAGGGGTAGGCAGAGATGTAATATTACACCCACATTTCGCCATGAATATTTAGGTCTCTTGCCATTACCGGGCACATCACCAGACTCCGTGCTGCTACTGATAACTCAGAAAAACTCAGTAACAATTTTTCTCGACCCAGGAATCGAACCCGGGACCTCCGATCAGCAGACATACCTATATCCACTGGACCACAGAGGCAATTTTTAACAACAACAATTTCGAAGTCGGTGCCAGCCAGGAGCACGCACCCACACATCTTAATTTATTTTTTCCCTCAATGTTCTCTGTGAGCGTTGATTTAATATTTGTGAAAAGTGATTTATTTTTAGTGCAGGAGTTGTCTTTTTAAACATAATACATGTTTTTAAGGCTAAACTCATGCATGTGGCATGCATACGTCTTAAAATAAAAAATAAAAATGGCATATAATTCAAGGTTTTCAAGAAATCTTTAAAAAGTGATGTTACTTTAATTCCAACTCGCCTAATCTAAACATTCTTCACCAACATTACCGAGCTGTTCTCCGATACAATTATAATAATAATATTTTACCGAGAACTATCGAATACAATGCTCTACCGAGCGTTCTTACGTACTCTGGGAAGCGGAAAAGATTCCTTTTTCGGTTCATATCTCTGCATCAAGGCCCGCCCTGTTATACCCGCTTGATCAAAGTATTCATAAAGACGATTTATGGCTGACCAGGGAAACGTTATGCAAGGAGTACCTATTACTTTGTAATAGCTCAGTGTGCCTTGAATACATAATATTTGCGTGAAATTTATTATAATATATTGTAGAATTGAAGCAGGGTTATGCTTAAGGATGGTGTATCGTTACAAAAGAGTTTTCTTTAAATAGCTTATGAAATGTTATTGTCGTCATATCTTTCTTACTGTTTTTGCTATGTGTCAAGTAAGACAAATGACCAAAAGTTACAACACATACCTTTGTAGTTTTACTCATAAAATAAGTACATACTAAACTTATTATCACGTACACAGTAACACGTACTTATTGTAAATGCATCTCAAGATATTCTGTGTAAGTACCATGCTATGTTTAGTAGCGAACAGACACAACTTTTACTTCTGGGGTTTACTCCCTTTATATACCAAAGTTTACAACTTGCGAAAGATTGCTGGCCGCAACTGTATAGTAAAGGCGCAAAATCGAGTCAAATGTGTGACTGGGTAAGGTCGACGTGTTGCAATGGACAATCACCCATAGAAAGACTTTCATTTCGTAACAGATCGGTAAAACCAAGCAACGCTTGTTCAGATCGTCACTTGCATGGGTGACCGTGTATAGGCAATAGACTTACACGCAGACTAAGAGTGCGTTGGCAGGTTTACCCTTTAGAGAACATTAAAGAGAATGTATATATATGCAGGTTTTCTCACGTTTCACAATTTACATCGCCCATAACTTTGAAAAGTCGCCGAGATTCTCTTTGTAGCGTTCTTCACAGGTAGGTACTAAGCAAAATACATTCAAATTCTTTTCATAGTCGTGGGTAGTTACGTAATCACGTACAATTTCAGCAAGAATGTATATATATGATATTATAATGCTTAAAGTCAAACATGGAAACAACATCAAACCCTATTAATATTTAACAGATACTGTCAACAAACCTCCTAACATCTCACCTGTATCGTTTTCATCTAGAATCGTTTACCAAACTTTATAGTTTTCTTGTCGTCAATATATCTGGTTCAGTAATGAGTTAAGACAGTCTGGGGAGGCCGATGCGCACTTTACACTCTCATAAACTAAGCATTCGGAATACGATACGTAACTAGTTGTCGCCGGTACTCCCAGGTCGGCTTTGACCGTAGTTTATGAGTAGTGTGTGTGGCATAGATAGTTCGGTTGGGTATTTACTATTTTTATTATATATCTGGCGTTGAATTTTAGCAGTGGTCGTTCCAGGATTTTCGTTTATATGCTTTGGCTGATATTGGTTCGCTAGACCTTCTTCAAGATATGTTTACTATGACTATGTGAGTACCAATATTAAGGAAACCATTAAAAAGTAATTTTGCATGATAGGATACATATGCTTTTGGGAGGAGGAGGGGCAACAAGGGTGGCTTAAGCCACTTATTCTTTATAAGGGCGGCCTATGAATTCAGATTCATTCACACGAAAAGAAGAAGACATGAGCAGCTAATTTCTTAATTCTTTATAAATAACCTCATTTGTCATTGACTTTTACTTCTATACGAATCTAACACAGTTTCATAAAAATGACTTTACCGGACAACCGGACACTCAACGCCTATATTGCCCGTTATTGAAAACATTATGATTGCAAAGCGCATCAAACTACGGTCACTTCAGCTATATGCTGACTCGTGACGACAAATGGCGTTCTTTTAATCCTTTACCGTGACGTTTCCCAGGGGGGTCTGTAATCACGACCAAAGACCCATTATGCTATTAATATGAAATCTGTTTTGAAATCGATGTTTTTCGTTATAAGTGGCTAATATCAAGCCCTCCATCCCTCTATCCACACAAAGTTTGGTTTTTTTAATAGTAGTGAGATGCAATAAGAGCATGCAATATGTGCACACCCGTATTTGTTACAGGACGTATTAAAAACGCTTTTGTGAACGAGCTACAATTCCCAGTAAAATTATGGAAACTATAACAGTTGTATTACACTTTGTAATATCATTTAGAAATAACATAAAAATATCTGTTGACACGGTATGTTTCGCAGCTGTTACCACTGTTGTAAGTATTGCATTTTTCCTCTGTATTATTTGAATGTTTAGCTTTATTTGTAAGTTGAATTCACGGCATCCTAATGGAAGGAATGAGGAACCCACCACGCACCCTCGGATTGACCACCCCAACTATTGCAATAGAAAAAGGTTGACTATACCGAACTGTGAGCGAGGAGTTCGGTATTCCTCTTTCCTTCCATTAGGTTACAATGGAGTTCCGCCAAGTAACGCCTGATTCAATCAACTATATGAATTCACGGCATTCACGGACGGTATAGTGGTTTAAGCGACTACCGCTCAAGACGGCGGTCAGTGTTGTGGGTTCGTATCTTTACACAACAAAACATTGTGTTATCCATATTTTTTATTGTACAGACCTGTGTGTTCTCTTTGACTGTTGGCTTGAAGTATTTAAACTCATCTGTAAGAGTTAATCCTAGTAAAGGCAATATCTTAAAAAAAATATTCTTCTGTCAGTTTATTTATATACTAGAGGACGCCAGCAGCTACGCCTGCATTTATTTTTAATTTACCCGTTTTGGCCGATCCCGTGGGAATTTCGGAAAATCCCTGCTTAGTGCACCCCTACGGTCCCCAAGGAACATACATGCCAAATTTCAGCTTCCTGCGCCCAACAGTTTCGGCTGTAGCGTGTCTGTCAGTCAGTCAGTAACGCAAGGATTTTATATATTAAGATATAATGACTGTTAAAGATTTTCATGACAACCAGGACCGACGGCTTAACGTGCTCTCCAAGGCACGAGGCAAGCGACATTCAACAATTCAATACGCACTAAACTCGGAAAGGTGACTGGTGCGCGTCTTGAATTCGACCCCCATAGCCTCTGCATGGCAGTCTGTTGGTATCTCCACTAGGCTATAGCTGCCTTCCCATATCTCCTTATTGCAATTTACCTATACAAGATACCAGTGAGCAGAATGTCAAGTTTTTATTCAGTCGATCAATAATTGCAATGCATGACGAAGGACTGACCAAGAAGTTATATAAGGCAGGTGTGAATGGGACAGGAGGAAGGGGAAGACCTAGGCGGAAGTTCTCTAACCAGATTGGAGACATCCTAAAAAAAGGACAGGTTAGAAGTACCCTTAACCGAAGAGAATGCATGAGAAATTTGATGAGAGTGAAAGCAAGAGAGATATGTCAGGATCGTTGCAAATGGCGTTCCGCAGTCTCTGCTTACCCCTCCGGGAAACAGGTGTGAATCTATATATTTATGTGTACATAATGCATAGATATTACAGATTTACTAAACGTCACTTTTTATCGCAGCAAGTACCAACACAAAGTTTACCAGACACTATCAAATGCTTTCGTCCATCAGTGGAATGCCACAAGATCAAAGGCAGTTTGATTGAAATTGGCTTTCACAGAGCAGAAATTGAATTGAAACCTTCACTTGTAGACAGCCTCAAAGAGCATCTCGTTGAACACAATCACGTTGAGAAACGTAAACACTTCGATTGTGCATTCTTGTTTTTACATAGGAATGGGTAGAGGTTTTGAGAAAGTGTGTGGCCAACTCTGGTGTCGGAGTTTTTAGACCTCTGAAAGGACTGCAACATGGTTTAACGATTCTTGTAATAAGTCACGAACAGGCCCCAACAGCTTTACGTGCTCGCCTCAGCACGGTAGCGCTTTGATGCTAATGCCACTCGCCGGCCATCTATCCAAGTGGCGACTTATGCAAGCGTTGCTTAAATTATGCCCATCTATTATGAACGGCAAGCCAAGTCACGCTACTCATAGCGTGACTTGGCTTGCCGTTGTTTAGTAACTTGTAAGACACTTCCAGTACTAAAAATAAAGAACATTATTTTTATAAAGGGAAACTTGATAGACTTCGACTGACCAGATGGCGAAATAATTTACGATGTCACCTCGCTGAGAGTTGTGGGTTGATATCCACAGGAAGATGCCTTGTGTGTAATCAAAATTGTTTTTTTATCACTTTCTGTTCTCTGTTTCCTTTGTTTAAATATTTCCAAAGTCTACGAGACATACTAGTATTTGATCCTTACCCGAAGCGACAATTTGTAAATCATTGAAAATGTTGTTAATAATTAAATATTCAATTACCGAACTGATAGATTTTCGAAAAATATGTACTCATTATGCATTATCGAGTCCAATCACAACACGTTTATTTATATTTTTATTAGGAAATTCAATTTCCAAGCAAAGTATTATTTTATGCATTTTAAATTGATTAAAATTCTGTTTCATTTTAGAAATTATTATAATAAATTTTCATGGCCAATAAATGTCAGACTAATGTTTAAATCCCACACTACTTTAATAAAATGTTGGTGAGTTTTTGTTGATCCCGGTGTCTAACGGTATCTAGTGTCTTTTCGCAATAATCGTTGGTACCGTTATAGATCGTAAACAGTAGGCATTCGTAAGTCACGGTAATAAGTTATTTGCCCTGTTCGTCTCGATTTGTCAGCTGATTCCTAATATAGTTTAGTACAGCACAAAGTAAAATGTTTAGTTCCTTTTTTTAATTTGCCTTCAATGATCATCATCATAGTCCTAGTATCTCATGGTTCCAATACTTTTGCCTTGGAGCGCGAGGTCCACTTTCCTGTCTAAATAATAATATAGTACATAGCTTTGATTCCTTGATTCATTTCAAAACGAAGATTACGCTACTTAGTATTGTGCTGAGAGAGGATTCCAAAAATTAAGATATAATATGTAATATATGTCTTGGTGTATAACTTAGTCTTCTACTAAGGTTACATAGGCTTATCGAATGTCCTACTTGGGCAAAATTTTATAATGTTATATGGCGCAAATAAATTGTCGCAATGTTCACCATATTAAAAACACCTAAATAAAACAAATATGAGATGCACTTAATCGTTATCATTAATTTTAAATACTCTTACGTGATTTTAAATTGCCTTGCGGTCTCACGCGTCGCTCATAAACCACATTAAACCACCTCGTCGATCTCGTTTACTTACACAGCCCAAGCAGTCCGTTCATTCGAACGTCTGCATTGACCTGCAAGGGTACCTCTAGGTGAACACAATGACAGTTCCAATCGATACTTTTAATAAAGCTGGTGTCTTAGAATTTTCTTTAATAGCTAGCCTGTTTTATTGTAAGCCTTTTAAGGCTCGTTTTCTCCTGATTATCTATGGATAAAAATATTTGTTTTACGTTATCGATCTACTAACATAAAACAAATATTCTTATATGTTACTTTTGGTTATTTTTTTTCCTAGTTTAGCTTGCCTCTCTGTCTGCATGGGTGTGGGTTATCCTCACAAAAGGAAGTCTATGTGTTAGTCTTTAAACTATGGGTGTCCTTTGTGTCCGTTGATTGCATAAATGCTTAGTGCGTCAGTTTCCCTTCAAAGTTGCAGAGCTTGTTCTGGTTTCTCAGCTTAGGTTTACAATTATCTATCACTTATCTATACGGATTTTGTTTAGATTTGAGTATTGTGGCCGGAAATATTCAAATGATTTGGAAGGTGTAACGGTTGCAGCGCTTTACAAAATACACTTTTGTGTGATTTATACAAAATTTGACGATTAAAAAGTTTGACCGTGAGATTATAATAGTTGTAAGTTATAAATGAAATAATTTTATTCAATTATAACACAGTTATTTTTTATTTTTTGTCCTTCGGGCTATGTCATCTTTCCTTTTATTTGAGTTTCCTATATTTCGACACTAATGTAAGCGCCATATTCATGGTTGCATGTAAGTACTCATTTTGCCTACAGTTCTCAACTACTAAAAACGTATACCCAAAGCCTTACTACAGCAGCCATCAAGATTAAAAATGCAGCATCAGATCCTTCACGCGTCTATTTGAACCCAACGAAGCCTAGTAAAGAGCTAATCGTGACGTCAACGAAAGGCGACTGTAGTATGTAGGTTAATGGCATCATTCACCTGCTTTATCTCTTTTCCCAGTTGACCTACAACTGGCAGCATATAACGAGTGCCTTATTCGCTGTTTTCTTTTAAAGCTATGTGCTGATAAGGCAAATTATTTTCGGCAAACGGTTTGCACTTCATGATTTGTTATAATGATAAGATTTTAGACCTAGATTAAGAATGGGTGTAAGCTATAAAATAAACTAAAGGTAGCCATTGCATTATTCTGGGTATAAGCTATAATATAGAAAAGGTTCAACAAAGTCAGTTCAGTTGTTTTAGCGTAAAGAAGAACAAGCAGACAAACACACTTTCGCATTCATAATACATCATGGAAGTATGAAGTCAGTCCTAGATCAGAAATATAAAGAACTATTTATTAAGAGAAGATGAAAGTCAGAGCTTTACTGAGAATATGGCAGATAATTATAACCGTTACAAGTTATTGTTACAAAATTGTATCCAAGTATCACTTGTTACTTGTCCAGGTTACATGAATAGATAGAAGCATAGAACCTTACGCCCGACTATATTTTAACGTGGATGTAATCGTAAATATTTACATTGCTGCTTTTGTTTCCTCTATAAATAAAACATTTTATTGCCCATAAAAGGTTTTACAGCTAGGCAAACAGTTTGCCACAAATCAATAGCCAAGCGCATTTACTCCGTTATATCCGTATAAGTACAATAGCACTCAGTAACATGTAGAACTTTGTTATTTCCTCCTTTATAACATGAAACTGTCTCGTTACGCAAAATTTAATTATATCAGAATGAGTCAAATAAATCTTAAGCACTGATTCTGTCGGAACCGATATTAAATTTGTAATGAAATTTGTTGCGTGTCTCGTTTGTGAATATCATTATGAAGGAAGTACGTGAATCTTAATGCATAATATGTTTAAGAAAGTAAAGCAAGATTTCTCCTGTAAATACTTGAAGTATCTACTTTTTCATACATTATATTATCTTGATTTATTATAATTTACCACTATATTTCGGTGTATGTGCTTTTAACTGCTACTTCAATGTATAGTATTCTCCAGACTGTTGTGAGTACGATCCCCACGGGACAAAATGTTTTTTCCGGATCCAGTCGTAACGCGCACCCACAGTGAAAATTTGTTATTTTAAGAAACACTTGAACAAATACTGTTGAAAAAAATAAGTGTTTGGAACGGGATCCTAACGGTTGGACTTGTTTTTCGTGTGTGTGTGTGTTCTTTGTGTCCGTTAGTAAAATGTATGTAAGGTGTAGTAAGGTCCTTCATAATACAAAATGTGTATGGAACCGCATTTGTTCCTAATACGGAATAGTCATCGTATACATAAAAGGATATCATCGTGCTCAGAAGCCTCTGAAATCTCACAGGCATAATATTTATTATTGAATGCCTAAGTAGTATAAAGCCTTCTTACATACATTCTATGAAGCCCCCCATATACTTAATACATAATTGTTTGACGTGCAGGGTCTTTTTTATGATGCTTGTAATCTTAGAACATTAACTTCCGACTTTATACGCTATAACATTACTTCAACGCCATCATTGAGGTGTATAATATAAGTCAGCAGATTAAAATTCTTTATTTTCTTATTTTGAATCACAATATTGGGGTAGTCATTTTTTATGAATAACATTATGACAGGCTATTTCGCAGAACATACAAAGAACATAAGTTCTTTGTATGTTTTGCGAAATACAAAGGGTAACCTTTGTATATTTTAACAAGGATATCGTGATGTTACCTTGCTTTGTCTTGCTTAGGGTTGGAGTAGAACAAGTCAAGCGAGTAAATGCAAACTCATTTGACAAAATCCGACTTCAAAAACTTCTAAAAGTAATAATATGAACTAAACTAATAATATTTTATTAGCAAAGAAATATAAGTAGAAAACTTTATGAAGGTATGTACGAAAAGTAATGTTTTCTATGTTCGGCCAGTACTTAAAATAAAATACCCTGTGTAAGTATCTTCATTACTTCCTTATATAGAATAACTCAAAATCTACTCGTTTAATACTCGTCAGATCTTGGTCAAATTTAAATGACGCCAGACGAGAGCACAAAATCATTTTTAAAGAATTTTGAAGAAGAATTAAATTTTGAAGGCGGTAAAAAATTGCCCCAACTCAGCACTGCTTTAAGGAGTACCACGTGGTCAAAATAATATTATATAATATGACTTGATTAACATAATAATTATAGAAGGCTAGAGTTAAAAAATAAGTTTCACAGTTTAAGAAAAGAAACCAGAGTGACGCAAAGCTCATATTGAGTATTTGAACGTTGACGTATTGAAGATCTTGAGATCAAACACCAACTACGTTCATGATAACATTTATACTCACAGTGCACAAGACGACCTTTGAATTTGACAAAAATGCAAAATCAGAACATACTTTTATAAAAATAAGTGCGTTAATTCTACTGAAAATTATTGACATTAGTGCTAACTTTGTAAATTATGTGGTGGCAACATTTTAGAACAAATTTCTTCTGTTTTACACAAAGTAATTTGTTTTTAAGCTGAGCTTTTATCTAAGTCTAGAATATTTGAACATTTCTCGAAAATAAATACAGCTTGTAATTCATATTTTGTGGCCGTATTACACTAAATATTCTATCTTTCTTTAAATAAATTTCATATTTTGCCCAAAGTGAATTTTTGAAGTAAGTACAATTTACAATAAATTTTACCTTGTTTATAGGTAGGTTTTATTATTCATTGGTTTCTCAATTGAACTTGCGGCAGCAGTAATCGCCACTTATCCGTTAGAACATGATGGTTAAATGCTATTTATCGACAGCGGGTAACAGTTTTGATGAGATGGAAAGCTAACTTATTTACTTCTTGGAAGATACTACAACGAAATAAATACAATTTTTCTCTTTTAATGTTAATGTCAGTGATAAAATCCATTATAAAATCACGAATTTAGTGAACTGTGAAGTCATTCATATGTCTAACATACTGATCCTAAACGTTTTCAGGGCGTCCTGAAAACAAACTTACTAAAAACCGTTCTTAGGATAGTTTCGTTACTACGAAAATAATATTATATTACGGCCTGAAATTATAGCTAATGTCTCAAGTCTTCATCAATCAGCGTACGGAACAATTGCAGCAGTCATTGCTTCAAAAATAGTTCGTAATGGGTCTAAATAAAGTCCAAAATACCTCCACTATAAGCACAAAATACAACCGTGCCCATTCATTTAGTTATCGGAGAGGCTTAATCGGTCGGCTGTTTCAGTTCTATCTCTATCAAAGGCAACCTTGAAACATTGCAAACGTTATGCAACTGAAATAGATAGCCATGCTTTTATTTCCGACAGATACTCTGTTTATAATATAAAATTTTGTTGATCGTAAAATAAGTATTTTTGTATAAGTACAAACATGTTTATTTAACGGATCTTAATCTCATCGAAAGGTTTAGCAAAAAAGAACAAAATAGTCAAAGAAAGATAGAAGTATTTGTAGCTTAAAAGTAAGTTAGAACGCTTAAAATCTGTTACATAATATAATATATAATATAATAATATTCTACCACATTCACACATCACCATATAGTCCCAAACTAAGCAAAGCTTGTACTATGGGTACTAGATAATGGATAAACATACTTATATAGTTTTTTTTTGTAAATACATACATATCATACATAGAAATACCCAGACCAAGACAAACATCCATGTTCATGCACACAAATGTTTGACTTGAGCGGGAATCGAAACCGCAACTTTTGGCGTATAAGTCGCTTACACTCCCGCTGCTCCAACCGGTCGTCGAACTTATATAACGTTGCATAATATCCTGTAGGGTTATTTTTTCAAAGATATTATACTGTAAGATTCAGATGTGGATATTGTTTAAAAAAATACAATTCACAACAAAGAAACCATTTTTATTTCTTAATTAAAATCGACACAAATAACAATCAAAATTACTTACAGTTCACAACACAAACTTAAAATCCACTAAGCAATTCTTTATCAACACTTAATCACTTTAGCAAATAATCGAATAACTAAACTTAAATGGCTTACGCAACTTTGCGACTGGCGATGATTCACACGTCCTTACAGTCCGAGAGCAGAGAAGCAAATGGACGAGCTATCCCCAGCGCCTTGCTTTTATAGGCGTTGTGGAGGTAGTTACTGACGTAACCGATGAGTCTCCTTACACGGCTTCTCCTGATGAGGTGTCGTCCTCGACACAAACTTTTGTGGTGGCCCCGCTAGGACCCGCGATTGGAGAAGTCGCTGGCTCGACCTCCACTTCGCCTACTGGTTGAGGGGATGGTTCAACCACAGTAGATGACTCCGTTTGCTCAGAGTCGTCATCAGCATCTTGGTCTGCAAACAAGATTTTATTAGAAACTAGTCAAGCAATTTGCGTAAAAGCGTTCAGCCTGTCAAACAGTTTCACTCGTCATCAACCAATCAATTCATTCATCGCTCTCTTAAACAGTTCATATCTTTAAATAGGCACACAATCACACACATTCCTCTTTCTCTATTTAAAAAGCAAAGCAAAAGCTAGCATAGTCCTGCATGTGTCCAGTGCAGATTCTTCAACGCTGTATTGCTGACGGCGACCGCGACCAGCGTTCAGCTTCCAGCACCTGCAACATGGTCTGACAACCAGCAGACCCGCTTGACACGCAGACCGTATTCATACGTGCAAGCCGCTTAACACGCAGACCGTATTCATACGTGTAAGCTGACTCATACACTGATCATAATCATGTGTACGAGCCCACTCAATACGCAGACCGTATTCATACGCACGAGTTCACTCAACACGCAGACCGTATTCATACGTGTGAGTCCTCTCAACACGTAGACCGTATTCGCACATGTTGACCGCACATAGTCAAATTCACGTGGCTGCCAGTGACTCGGCAACGGGAGCCAACACCATCGGCGACGCATACGCGCCTGCTGCCGGCGGCATCGCAGCACAACGCAGCAGCCAAACATCATTGCTGTCTGTAAATTCAAACATACAATGCTACTATTGTAAATCGAACAGCAGTGATTTACTTACTCTCAAAGAACGCGTTGCACGTTTCTGGGCACCACTCGCCGCGCCACGGCACCATGTACTGGGCAGCAGCTTGTGTAACCTTTCCATAGCTACCACTGAGCAAACGCAGCATATAGCGTCCACTAGGTAGTATTTCTACCACCTTATACGGATCACGCATTCCGGAGTCCAGTTTTCCTGTTGACTGAGAAAATTTAATGACGAACACGCAGTCACCAACGTTAAATTTGCGAGGTGGACGTCGCCGTTGGTTAACCTGTTCGTCTTGTCTAGCTTGGTTGGTCCTTAGGAGTTCACGGGCCCTGATTCTGGCTACCTCCCGTAAGGCCTCTCTGTTCGGTGTCGATCCTTCGACTGTTACATCGCGCACCAGAGCTTGAATCACGGGAGTTGTGGATTCAGTGCCAATCAGAAGGTTCAATGGTGACGTCTGCGTTGTCCTCTGTCTCGTGATATTTAATACCAACTGAAGTTTCCAAAACGTTTCTGACCAGGATACGTTCTTGTAGTTCGTCTGGATACGTAGCATGTTGAGGACAGTACGCATGTAACGCTCAACTTGGCCGTTCGCCTGGTGCATTTCCGGCGTTATATAATGCAGGTTACAACCAAGTTCATCTATCCAAGTCACAAACTCACTGGACTCGAACATTCGTCCTTGTCAGTGACCATAAGCTTAGGCACTCCGAACAAAGAAATAGCTTGAGAAACGACACGTTTTAACTCACTAGTATCTTGTCTACAAATCTGGTAGAGGAGGGTATATTTGGTAAAAGCATCGACGATGAGTAATACAAATTTGTATCCTCCAGATACAGGCAGAGGGCCTAAAGCGTCAACGTGAACAGTGTGGAACGGTGTATCGGGTTTTGCCCAGGAAGTAATTGTTTGCAGAGGAGCCCGAGGAACTCTCTTTTGCGACACACACACGAGACAGTGGGCAACATATTTGCTAACAAACTGTCTGAGTCCGGGGAACCAAAAATGTCTTAATATAAGGTCAAGGGTCTTCTCTAGGTTAATATGTTCGTGCTCGTCATGAAATACTCTCATAAGACTAAGCCTGTGCCCTTTGGGTATATAGCAGAGTAGGCGTGGCTGGGTATATAGCAGAGTAGGCGTGGCTCTTGGCCTACTGGGGTGTACTTGTAATACAGGACTCCATTTCGGACGGAATAACGATCAGCATCGAGATTGCCATCGTGGAGTCTTTGGATGAGATTTTGCGTCTCGTTATCGGCTGATTGCGCAATCTGAGCCCAATTTTTGGGTCTAGAAATTTGATTGACGGCAACAGGGTTGCGACTTAAGTAGTCAGCATGGGGTAACATCACTCCTTTTCGATACTCGATTGAGAAATCGAAGTCCTGGAGGTAGATCCACCACCTGGCTACTCGGGGCAAAAGGTTTTTCTTTCGCTCTGTTGCTTTTAGGGCGTTACAATCTGTCACGACCACAAATTTCAGACCAACCAGATAATGTCGAAAGTTTTGGAGGGCTTTGACCACGGCAAGAGTTTCCAGTTCGTAGGAGTGGTATTTCCCTTCAGCACCCTGAGTGGACCTACTGAAATAAGCCACTACGTGCTTTTTTTTAGTCTGGATGTACTTGAAGAAGTACCGCACCGTATCCAGCACTGCTGGCGTCTGTATGGACTTCGGTGGGAAAGCTTGGATTAAAAATGGAAATGACCGGAACATTGGTCAGTTTTTTAATGAGATCTAGAGGAATGGACTCGCATTCGGGAGTCCAAATGAATTTGACGTTTTTACGGGTTAGATGAGCGATAGGAGCAGTTCTAGCGGAGTAATCTTTTATGTATCGCCGAAAATAACCTGCCAAACCCAACAGCTGACGCACTTGCTTCACGTTTTCGGGTGGCGAGGTGTTAACTAGGGCCTCCACTTTTCGTGGACTCGGCTTAACCTGACCCTGACTAACGAACCTACCCAAATATTCTACCTCTGTGACAAGAAACGAACATTTAGCCAAATTTATAAAAAAACCGGCTGATGTAAGCGTCTTGAGAACTTCACGCAACAGTTCAATCCCTTCTATCTCGGAATTACTTAGCAGAAGAACGTCATCGACATAAACTAGAACGTTTCCTTCATTAAGGTGGCAGCGTAAGGTGTCGTTTATAATGCGCTGGTAAACTATCGGAGAATTAGCTAAACTGTAAGGCATTTTGACGTACTCAAAGTGTTCTTCCGGTGTCACGAAACCAGTGAAGGGAATGCTTTCCTCTTTAAGAGGAATTTGGTGGAACCCTGTAGCCATATCAAGGCTACTGAAGAATTTACAAGCGCCTAACCTATCGATGTGATCATCGATCAGTGGAAGAGGGTATCGATCTTTTACCGTTATTCGATTTAACGCTCTAAAATCGACGCAGAGCCTATCTGAGCCGTCCCGTTTCCTTACGAGTATAATAGGGCTTGCATATTCAGATTTCGAACGCCTAATCACTCTCTTATCTAGAAGGTCTTGTGTAATTTTCCTAACCTTGAGTTTTTCGGAGTAAGAGAGCCTATATGGGCGATACACAACAGGGGTGGAACTGGTAAGCTTTATCTCCATCTCACCTGTTTTGACTGTGGTCATGGCAGTACCCGATATTAGATAGTCGGAGAATTTGTTTATAACGGACATAAGGCTATCCAACTCCGAACCCTCAAGGGGTGTATTTAATTTTACCTGATCGCCCACACAAATGGCATTGACTTTTGCACTAACGTTATCGGAACGCGTAAGGCATTGCTCTTCTTTAGTACGAATGTAAGTGATGCCCTCACGGTTCAAAACATCAGTGCCAATTATAATAGGAGCGTTCATAAAAGTTGATGGAACTACCACTAAGTCGACTTCAATAGCAATGTCACTGAATTCTACCGTAAACGTGACGTAAGATGTTGTGACCACTTCTTTCTCACTCAAACCTTTCAACACACAACGTCTCGGTTTTGGCTGACATGTAAAATGTTTCAAAATATCTGAAGAAATAAGGGACACATCGAGGGCTCCGCTATCAATCAGCACGTCTACAGGTATTCCATCTACTATCGCGGTAGTCATGTCGTTGTTTTGAACGATATTCGATCGATAAGAGCAAAGGTTGACATTACGCGGATTTCGTTGCTCGGCTTTGGCCTTGGCAAAGCATTTGTCCTCAGTATGTCCCGACTTCTTACAGAACGTACAAGATTTACTCGAAGAGAGTTGTGTATTGAAAGAAGAGTCCGAAGCCACATGCGCAGGCTTGCTATTAGTCGCGTTTGACTTAGACTTTTTACAATGGCGACTGATATGACCAGTTTGGTTACAATTAAAACATTTTGGTCCAGGACGGTGGTTTGATTTGGATTGACTTTGCCTTTTAGGATCGGCGACCTTGTCGCTCCTCGACGGTTTAGTGTAAATAGACAGGAACGAGACAATAGTGTCAGGGGTTAAGTTTGCGTTAGCAGCAGCTGCACGCACCTGAGGGTTGTCTATACCGCGTAGTTATACGCGGTATAGACGATGAGGGTTCTCAACTCATCACTTAGCCCTTGAACTATTTTCAGACGCAATAGGGTACGACGGGCGTATTCTGAGTAAGTTGAATACTTGTCTGAGTTAGTATTCATGGCTTCGAGCAAAATATTCGCGTAGTCTAATTTACTGGGGCAAAGGGGTTTGAACTCAAGAACGAAATTGGACCAGGTCCTGTCGTTTGTCACCCATTCTCCTAACCAGACCTTAGCATCGCCCTTAAGGCAATTAGCCACACGCGACAGACATTCGTGGTCACTCCAACCGTTAGCCTCTCTGGCGCGATCCACTTCATCGCACCATGCTTCGATGCTGTTAATTGATGGGTCAAAGTTCGACACGTAATAGTTACGCGACCTCGATGGTTGCATCGTTTTTATTGCTTGCATCAGAGCATGAGCGAGAGAGGACGCCTCAGAGCCGGGGACACCAGACTCCATGGACTGATGTCGCTCTGACGTATTGGCTACCAACTCCCCAGCTTTTGGCAAAACCTCACTATTCTTTCGGTTAGAACTCGTTTGAACCAGGGGCGAAGGAGTACGTGTGCACTTTCTATTGCCAATGTCGCTACGAGAATGATAATTATTACGCGAATCGCGCCTATCCCTAGTACGCGATCGGTTCTTTTCGGGACTGCGAGAATCATGCCTGTCTCGATTACGTAAGCCATCTCGCGAATTACGACTACTCCTACTTGAATAACGATACGATCTGCCACTACTGCGATCACTTGACCCACGAGATCGACGTCGTTTGCGATCGCGTGACTTATCCCGAGTATGTAACCGTTTCTCACGAGTACGCGAATGTTCACGACCCATTATCACAAAGAAAAAAAATCAGACGAACAAAATAATCAAATCAAAAAAAAAGTGATTAAGTGGGTAGTTGAAAGTGTAAAGGAAAAAATGGTTTTTCTGTTCACAATAATATTTAACTACGAAACTTCTTCTAAGTGGGCTTAAAAGTCCAGTCTTCTGCTAAGTAATTCCGAGATAGAAGGGATTGAACTGTTGCGTGAAGTTCTCAAGACGCTTACATCAGCCGGTTTTTTTATAAATTTGGCTAAATGTTCGTTTCTTGTCACAGAGGTAGAATATTTGGGTAGGTTCGTTAGTCAGGGTCAGGTTAAGCCGAGTCCACGAAAAGTGGAGGCCCTAGTTAACACCTCGCCACCCGAAAACGTGAAGCAAGTGCGTCAGCTGTTGGGTTTGGCAGGTTATTTTCGGCGATACATAAAAGATTACTCCGCTAGAACTGCTCCTATCGCTCATCTAACCCGTAAAAACGTCAAATTCATTTGGACTCCCGAATGCGAGTCCATTCCTCTAGATCTCATTAAAAAACTGACCAATGTTCCGGTCCTTTCCATTTTTAATCCAAGCTTTCCCACCGAAGTCCATACAGACGCCAGCAGTGCTGGATACGGTGCGGTACTTCTTCAAGTACATCCAGACTCAAAAAAGCACGTAGTGGCTTATTTCAGTAGGTCCACTCAGGGTGCTGAAGGGAAATACCACTCCTACGAACTGGAAACACTTGCCGTGGTCAAAGCCCTCCAAAACTTTCGACATTATCTGGTTGGTCTGAAATTTGTGGTCGTGACAGATTGTAACGCCCTAAAAGCAACAGAGCGAAAGAAAGACCTTTTGCCCCGAGTAGCCAGGTGGTGGATCTACCTCCAGGACTTCGATTTCTCAATCGAGTATCGAAAAGGAGTGATGTTACCCCATGCTGACTACTTAAGTCGCAACCCTGTTGCCGTCAATCAAATTTCTAGACCCAAAAATTGGGCTCAGATTGCGCAATCAGCCGATAACGAGACGCAAAATCTCATCCAAAGACTCCACGATGGCAATCTCGATGCTGATCGTTATTCCGTCCGAAATGGAGTCCTGTATTACAAGTACACCCCAGTAGGCCAAGAGCCACGCCTACTCTGCTATATACCCAGCCACGCCTACTCTGCTATATACCCAAAGGGCACAGGCTTAGTCTTATGAGAGTATTTCATGACGAGCACGAACATATTAACCTAGAGAAGACCCTTGACCTTATATTAAGACATTTTTGGTTCCCCGGACTCAGACAGTTTGTTAGCAAATATGTTGCCCACTGTCTCGTGTGTGTGTCGCAAAAGAGAGTTCCTCGGGCTCCTCTGCAAACAATTACTTCCTGGGCAAAACCCGATACACCGTTCCACACTGTTCACGTTGACGCTTTAGGCCCTCTGCCTGTATCTGGAGGATACAAATTTGTATTACTCATCGTCGATGCTTTTACCAAATATACCCTCCTCTACCAGATTTGTAGACAAGATACTAGTGAGTTAAAACGTGTCGTTTCTCAAGCTATTTCTTTGTTCGGAGTGCCTAAGCTTATGGTCACTGACAAGGACGAATGTTCGAGTCCAGTGAGTTTGTGACTTGGATAGATGAACTTGGTTGTAACCTGCATTATATAACGCCGGAAATGCACCAGGCGAACGGCCAAGTTGAGCGTTACATGCGTACTGTCCTCAACATGCTACGTATCCAGACGAACTACAAGAACGTATCCTGGTCAGAAACGTTTTGGAAACTTCAGTTGGTATTAAATATCACGAGACAGAGGACAACGCAGACGACACCATTGAACCTTCTGATTGGCACTGAATCCACAACTCCCGTGATTCAAGCTCTGGTGCGCGATGTAACAGTCGAAGGATCGACACCGAACAGAGAGGCCTTACGGGAGGTAGCCAGAAGCAGGGCCCGTGAACTCCTAAGGACCAACCAAGCTAGACAAGACGAACAGGTTAACCAACGGCGACGTCCACCTCGCAAATTTAACGTTGGTGACTGCGTGTTCGTCATTAAATTTTCTCAGTCAACAGGAAAACTGGACTCCGGAATGCGTGATCCGTATAAGGTGGTAGAAATACTACCTAGTGGACGCTATATGCTGCGTTTGCTCAGTGGTAGCTATGGAAAGGTTACACAAGCTGCTGCCCAGTACATGGTGCCGTGGCGCGGCGAGTGGTGCCCAGAAACGTGCAACGCGTTCTTTGAGAGTAAGTAAATCACTGCTGTTCGATTTACAATAGTAGCATTGTATGTTTGAATTTACAGACAGCAATGATGTTTGGCTGCTGCGTTGTGCTGCGATGCCGCCGGCAGCAGGCGCGTATGCGTCGCCGATGGTGTTGGCTCCCGTTGCCGAGTCACTGGCAGCCACGTGAATTTGACTATGTGCGCGATTATTATTACGCGAATCGCGCCTATCCCTAGTACGCGATCGGTTCTTTTCGGGACTGCGAGAATCATGCCTGTCTCGATTACGTAAGCCATCTCGCGAATTACGACTACTCCTACTTGAATAACGATACGATCTGCCACTACTGCGATCACTTGACCCACGAGATCGACGTCGTTTGCGATCGCGTGACTTATCCCGAGTATGTAACCGTTTCTCACGAGTACGCGAACGTTCACGACCCATTATCACAAAGAAAAAAAATCAGACGAACAAAATAATCAAATAAAAAGAAAAGTGATTAAGTGGGTAGTTGAAAGTGTAAAGGAAAAAATGGTTTTTCTGTTCACAATAATATTTAACTACGAAACTTCTTCTAAGTGGGCTTAAAAGTCCTTTATACCACTTCTGATGTAAGATTCAGATGTGGATTTTGTTTAAAAAAAATATAATTCACAACAAAGAAACCATTTTTATTTCTTAATTAAAATCGACACAAATAACAATCAAAATTACTTACAGTTCACAACACAAACTGAAAATCCACTAAGCAATTCTTTATCAACACTTAATCACTTTAGCAAATAATCGAATAACTAAACTTAAATGGCTTACGCAACTTTGCGACTGGCGATGATTCACACGTCCTTACAGTCCGAGAGCAGAGAAGCAAATGGACGAGCTATCCCCAGCGCCTTGCTTTTATAGGCGTTGTGGAGGTAGTTACTGACGTAACCGATGAGTCTCCTTACAATACTATCAAAAAAGATTCGCCATTCTAAATATAATAAATCCCTTAAGTGGGTGATCGACGGACGAGCCGTATACCGCGGTTTTGGAGACGACGGTTTTTACTCGCGGAGTCGCGGCGCGTAAGTGCTCGAGACAGTTTTGCTCGCTAGTCGATCTAGCGAGCAAAACTGTCGAGTGTGAACCGCAACCGCGTCCTCATGCTTGCAGTAACTTACGTTCTTTTCTATATGAAGCTCGCAATGACTGATTTTTTTTCTTGACATCAGTTATATTTGAGTTTGGTTCGTATTTTTTAAATCTCCAACAGTTTATTGTAGGCATTAAGACGGGTTCCTTTGTTTTTGTACTTATTCAATGTACATTGCCATAAGCAAGGGCAGTCTCTGAAGGCGTTTATAAATTCTATTATGAAATCGTGACCACAGGTTCGCAAATCCAATATTAAAAAGTGTCCTCGTAGCGTCTGTTCACTACCGCGCTGTCGCAAAAAGCTGTAGGCTCGGCTCGTCAGTGGTGATCGCCACGCGGTCTTGCGCAGCTTGCCGAGCAAAAAATAAAACATAACTAACGAGCCGCGAGCCGGGTTCGTTGGTTTTTAATACCGCAGTATTGCAATGATCTACGGGTGAGCTTTACCGACGAGCCATAAAACGGCGGTTTTACTCACCCATCGATCATGCCCTTTAATATTGTGATATAAAATGTGATGCTCTTTTGAAAGCATGCTCTAATACCCGAAAGAGATGCTTACACACAAAGGATTTTGAGACATTTATAAAGTTTATATGTGTCTTTACTCAGCAAATTGTGAGAGATACGACTTTATTTTACGATTATACACAGCTGTTACGAATTACAGTACTTGACTCGAAGTATGTTAAGACTTAATTTTATTTGTTGTTGAGTAGAAACGTATTTACTTTACTGAGACTGTAATTTACTTAACTTGAACAAGTATTTGTAGGTCTAAGTATGAAATTACAGTTTTAATAAACTGTCTTGTTTCGAAAATGTTGTCTAATGAAATATTATACATAATTATACAGTTGGACGAGATGTTGCTTTATTTTAGCCTATGCAATAAGTTTAAAATACGTGGTTTGAACTTATAACATCCATAATTAATAAAAATAATAAATTTCATATTTGATTGAAGATTCAGGCATATTGATCACATTGAATTGTTTATATTTGGTAATAGAAAACATAACTTTAGATGGATTTTTATGGGTGAAAACATAATTGCAGTGCAAGTTTCAATACTCGGTGGCACGGTTTGCATACATTATAAGAGCTTTGTTAAATATAATCATATTTACTCGCACATCACATTACACTATGAAAAAGCCGATAAAAAGATTAAGCACGTTCGACAAACTTCACTTTAATCAGATTCAAAGGTCTATGGGTAAATTGACTGCCCCTTAAAAGTATTTAGTTGGGAACATAAGACTTCGACTTTATTATGTTTATATTTTGGTTTCGAATAGGATTTAATATTGTAACGTGCGAAGGTATTTTCTTTTCTAAGTACACACTTAACACTTACTCTTATGTGTGGGAGTCTGTAATCGAAGTTTCTGTCGTACATACTCGGAGACTTATAATTATATTCGTAAGTTTTATTAGATGTGGGTGGGTCATTACTTGTATCTACGTTAGTTCAATGTCCTTGTAATGCTAAGGGGTTCACGACAGCACTATTTGTGAATAGTAGATATTTGTAAACTGTGGGTAACGGTATGGGTCGAAAATATCATGCTTCAATAAAAATCTTCCTTAAAACAGAACTGTTTGCTATCCCCGATAAATAAATAAATAGTAATTGAATAGCATAAGCTATCACAGTTTGTGCTAGTTCTGGTATATCAAATATGTCCATTGTAAGATTGATCTTCAAATAAAATACCTATAGATTATAGTAAACTAGAGGATGTTTGCAGCTACGCCGGTACACTTTATTTCTGCCCAACCCTATCGGACTTTCGAGAAATCCCTCCTTAGTACATCCCTGTAGACCCCAAGACACATATATGCCATATTTCAGCGTCTAGTAGTTTTGGCAGCCCGTTGTCTGTCGGTCATTCTGTATGGTATGTATGTATATACGGATTGGACCGTTAAAATGGTCATGATCAAATATGCAAAATAAATGTCTAAACGACTAACAAGGTTATTAAAATTTTTAGCTTCATCTATTTCATGGTTTCACTACGTTTATTGATGTTTCGATTTAGCTTTCTATTTCGTGATTTAAAGGAATGTATCGACTCTAAGTTAATTGAGGACTGATATGAGCAAACATTCAGTATTATAACTAAAGCCACGTACCAACTTAAGGTGTAACTAGGCATAGTAAAAATATCACTAAACACTGAAAATAGACATTTTCTTTGAAACATATTTCGAGCCGTATGACATCATCTTAAATTACCAAATCCTCAACAAATCCAGCGATTCGCTTCCAAATATTCAAACACTCAATTCTGGTCAGGCGATAAATAAGAGAAAACTTTTACGTAAAATATTACATAGAGTCGCTTTCCCGGCTGTCAAGTTCAGCTGCCTTCTCAATAGAATAAGGGGCCGCATCTATATGATTCGAAACTCACATCTTTATGTAAGTGGTATGATAATCTTGTTTAAAATATGATATGGAATGCGAATAGAATTTGAATCACGTATTTTGTGATATTCTATGCGTTGTACCATGCAACGCAAAGCTAAACATAATTGAGCATTGGCTATTTATAACGTCGATTCTACTTATTAAAACTTGTAGAATCGACGTTATATTCATAGGTATTATTTTGCTTCACAGTCTTAGATCTGTACAAACTCATCGTTTTATAGAAGAAACGTATTTCATATTAAATTTCAAATGTCAAAAAATATATCGGGAAGCATAAAAATTCTTCGACCACAATTACCACATAATAGACGGAAGTGAAGTGGGCTTATCGATCGACAGCCAAAAATCGATCAACGTGCCCTACGAGGCACGGGGCAAACAGTAATTTACAATTCAATACGCACATAATTCCAAAATATCTGTGGGGCGCGCCGTGGGTTGAGCCCGATAACCTCTGCTACTTTGCCTGGCTATTGGTAATATCCACTGTACTATCACTACCTCAAAACCTTAATTGGAAGTTTCATTTTTATCTCGCTGCTGCATGATCACCACGTGAATTCGTTTCATCTTCACTCACATCTTCGATTCCCCTCGAGATCCAATCTCAGCCTGAACGTTTTAGATGATCGTAGGCGATACGCAGACCAAACCCGATCTCAAATAATGTATTGATAACAAAAAATATGTTCAACTTTCTAGATAAGTTAATAGGTACATAGATAGTAATTACCATAGGTAATAATTTGGGAACAATTAAATAGGTACATAGTATTAAATAGGTAGTACTCATTCATTATCAAATGTATTTTACTCGTAGCTTTAAATGATACTGGGTGTAGCTTTAAATATTATTAGGTTGACCTATAAACTGACTGATTATTGAGAAAATAGATGCTTGTATTGCTTGGCTCACAATCATTGCCTTGTTCTTCATGTGCGGAATAGTATAATGTGCCCTTCTCCCTTCCTCCTCTCCCTTCTTCGAGATCCGATTTGAACTATTTAAAAGTACTATTTTCATATGGTAAAGCCTAACCAGCATAACCGTTAAGGGATATGGAAACCAACCTTAAGCTAACTTATTGGGTTGACGACTTATCTTTACCTTTTTAGGCCCTGAAAATCCTCGGGAAAATATTCGAAACAAAAGCATAGCCGAAAAACAATAGGTTTGAGTTAAGGGTTCACATAAAAGAGGGATTGTTGAGGTAACTGACCCACGGTTGAGAAAATTTGGCGGCAATTTGCATAAATTGTGCTAACGCGTCGGAGGCTCGGGTTCGGGCCCAAGGTCGGGTAGAAGGATGATTACGTTTCCCTGTAAGACAAATTTTTGTTTAGCTCCTGCATGAATAAAAAGTACATTTAACATACGAGAACTCTGGGTGCCCATCATTCTGGCACATAATTTTCTCGCCATTTATTCATTCAATTTGTTTTAAGAAAAGCAGTTTATTTAAATGCGGCGTGAATAGATAGCGAATGTCAGTTAAAAACGACTACTAGTAAATCCATTGTATGTTATCGGAAGTTCCAGATAGATGGAAAGACAAAATATTACGATCAATTACCCACTGAGAATTTCTAACACGCATTCATAGTATCAATCCTTTTCAGAAATGCGTTCGTAATTAAAAGTTAACAGAAAAAAATATCAAATCTACAACTTGTCTATAGCTGGCAATGCATATTATTATTAGCCCGAAGATGAGCACGAGATTCTACATATTTACAGTAGGTCGTAATAGTATGATGACACACTTTATGAAACTAATCTAATACTAATGTATAAAGCTGAAGAGTTTGTTTGCCAGAACGCGCTAATCTCAGGAACGACTGGTTTGATTTGAAAAATTCTTTCAGTGATAGATATCGAGAAATACTATAGGCTATATAACATCACCTATACCATATAGCCTTAAATAACGCGGGTGTAACTGCGGGCTCATCTAGTGTTTTATAACAGGCTACGTTTTGTTACATAAATATTTTAAACTGTAAGTGAGCTGTACTTCGTATCTGCCAATTGGTTACTTTTACCACCTTAGGGAGTTCCTTCTTTATTGAAAAAACTCTAGCAATGGAAAACTAGTCAATTTCATGTGCCTCAATTAAGTACCCCAAAGTTATATAGTATTATAAATTACATATATCTGACAAAATATCTGTATATCAAGAACCTGTAAGCTATGATTGCCTATATATTCAGGTTCAGCAAAACTTATTTCAATGTTCCATTTTAAAGTGAAGGATTACAGACACGCGGTGGTGGTTAAAAATTATGCTCATCTTGACCTTGTAATACCTCCAATACGGCTGAAGTCTTTGACAACCTGTAAAACATTACTAAAACATCGATACTCGTTATCAAAAATTCTAAAGGTGCGCTTAGCATCGTGAAGTATGCGTAACGGTGCTCAAGTAACCGTTCCGTTCTAAAGCCTCCTTAAGAATCGTTAAAAATGTCCCCCATTTCTCTGAAGCCTCTTCACAAGTGCTTGTCGAATATTATGTCCATTGATTTCTTTGTAAGAATTGAATTCTTATTGATTTGTTCTTAGACAGAGTCACCTCTAATCTTGAACATTTGAAGGTCTTGCACGATAGTAACCTTTTAATCGGGATTTTAGGCTGGATAAAGAAGTATAACTACGTCTTTCTGAATTTTTGGCCTTTTGATTCCTTTGAGTATCATTAGAATGCTTGAAACCCACCCTAGCGTATTAACAGGCATTAATACCCTATCTCAGGTCAAGTTAAACATAATAATTATAGTTATTTATAAATATACTCGATCATCTCAGTATAAAGACGTCCACTATTGAACATAAGCTCCTCCCTCAAGGCGCTCTACACAGATTAATCTTAGCCAAGCCTTTCCCACGTCCCAACAAAATCGTCAATTCGACTTGCGGAGAGCTTACTGCGTAGTTCATGGCCGTGGTCGCACTATTAAACCTATCTATCCTAGCGGCCATCGGTACTTCAAGCTATGTGACCACTGCCAATTGCCACATTTTCTAGATAATTCGGAAATCTATGTCTGTGACTTTGGATCGCCTGCTGATCTCCTCATTAAACTTATAATGCAATTCTCTAGTATTCTTATACATTTCTAGATACACGAATATTATAGATAGGTTACAAATGGTATAGAAGAAATAATCTTGCTCCTGCCACAAAGACTTGCTTTGGGTTGAAGTTGAACCCACGGTTTAATAGTGAGGGACACTTATTTTTCAAACTCTTACTGACTAAAAACCAATCCCTGTTCCTCATGTACCCGTGTACCGGAGGGTCGGGTATCACCGAAGCATTTCAGGATAAACTTGAGTGTCTGCAAAATTTTTGCATATGATTTATATTTGGACTGCGTAAATATGACTATGTAGGTATATTTATTTGGTTTTGTATGTATATATGTATTGTATTTTAAAATTGAATTATTCATTTAATATACTTAATACTACATCATCACCATTTTGCTTACAACATTCCTGTCCATCCAAAGATTGCCTGGAAGAGATCGCCCTTGGTGATAAGGCCGCCGTTTGTACATAGATCGTAGTTTTAAGTCACTTTAATAATGTACTGTATTTTGGTGTGCAATAAAGTATATATCTATCTATCATTCCTTGCTAACCCCCGACGGGTATTGGCCCGCCAGATGGTCAGGCGGGTTCCAAATAAAACCTCCTTGGCGGTGGATGAAGGTGTTGAGCTCCGCCGCCAAAACACCCAGCGGCCGCAGAGGATAGGGAGGACGACAACGCAGCACCGCATCTCCTCTTCCTCTGCGGCCCCACCGCGACGCAACAATGATGCGCCTCCATTTGGTCGCGGGAGATAGGGCGCGCGGCAACGCAACACCGACACGCCTCTCTGTTATGTGTACAGGTACAGCTGATTTCTTTTTTAAGGGTGTTTTGAATTTGGTTTGTGTATTATTTATGTATTTATGTTATGTTATTCTATTGACTTTAGTTGGTTTAATTTAGGGTGGTCAAGGCTCAAAAGTGCTGACTGCTAGTAGCTGACAATTATGCATAAAACATCATCATCGTCGTCATTTTCATTTTAGAGATACGGTTTGCGTTCACCATCCATTCAGCCACAATGCCCCAGGTTGCACAGGTCGTGAACTCTGTGATCATTAATACTTAATGTTTACAACTACTATAATTAATGTATTGCCATTAATTTAAGCATGATTTATTGTAAAGATGTAACCAATTTCCCATTGACCAAAAATACATACCATAAAAAATTACACATTACTCACGACCTCGGATGTGCGCAACGAATCATTAAAATGAAAAAACCAACTAACCCATTTAAAAATCAGTTAAGTCAACTTTAGAAACCACATAAAAACAAGCGCAGCAATTTGTAAATAGCGATGTTTAAGTACTGTATCTATACGTTCAAGGTCCTGTTATGAGCCATCAGAACGGGCCCTCATTTTTACGCAACGTCTTCAGAAGTGCCTATTTGGATCTTATTACGATCGATTCTGACGAGAAAATGTAAAAACAAATTGAAATTAAACTTTCATAAATACAGTCATAGCAACGAGGAAAATTGGCGCTTATTATATATATATATATTATTAGTATTAAATTCAACTTACGAAGTTATGTGAGCAAAAGGGGATTGTTTTAAAAGTATATATCTAAATTTCGGCTTACAAATGACTAGTATATTATTAGGAAATACAAAAATATTATTATTAGAATATTATAATAATTAGTTTAACTTGAGTTGGCATGATGGCATATCTAGCTCTATATCAGCAGTATAAAAATGGGGCGATGAACACAACTCATTGGAAAGCATCATAGAACTACCGCCGCCTACATTCCATGCAATACTCGCATAGAGACCGTGTTGCAAATAATAGAGAATGTCCTCTGAGGAGCGCCCATAGCGTGACTTGGCTTGGCCTACGTCAGCAAAGTTAGGCAAGGCTTGAACAGGATAGTTTAATGGGTGACCGCGTATGGCATGTAAAACAGCGCAATTGTGCTTCGAGGCCACGCAAAGCTGACGGTTGGTCGGTTAGTCGGTCCCGGTTCTTGTCTGAAGACAAGACTCGTTAGCCCATGTCGGACCTTTGGGTGATTTAAAAACTCCGACCCCAGAGTTGGACACACACTCATATGAAAAATAAAATTGTTCACGAGGTCTATACATTTTATCAAACGCTGATATTAAAGAAACGCTCCTGTAAGCGAGCCCTAAGCGTAATAAAGTATACACTTGCAGGCAGTATAATATAAGATATTTATAGTATCTATAAATGACTTGTCCAACATGCTTATGACTATTGCAGAGCCCAAACGACTGAGGCTTCAAACTGCTAGTCACTAATATTTGATCTATGAATATTATTTTATTCCAATTGCAAAGGTAACAGTTTACATTATTTTTAACTTTCCTGAATCATATATCATAGCAATTTCCAAGGAGTCTTAGCTTGATATAAGTTATGGGGTAGATGAAATGCTTCAGTTTATACTTTGATATATTATTCGTATGTGGTGCCAAAATGTGTGCAGTGGTAATCCTCATTTAAACACGCCTGTATTTCCAGCTAACCAATTTTTCTATACAGGTTAACATTCAAGATAGTGGAAAAGAAAATTTAATTTTAAGAAGACTGAGGCAATATACCCTCACGCTTCCCGAGTCTGGCTTTGCAGACTTCACGTCTTATAGAGAGACGTGCAGGTGTCTTTCACACGTATATCCATAACACAAAGTGAAAGCCACAACTGGGCGTTGAAAAATTACAGCAGTAATACCAGTAGTATGCAAGCACACAATATTAAACTGTAAAATTCACAAATACAATATACACGACACAAGCTATTCTTTTTTCTTGTGCACTTTACGTCTTGCTGAAGTATTTCAGTGAAATGACATACAGTCTATGTATACAAAAAATCTAATACTGAGTGCTACCAAACAAAATATATTACGAAGTATCAATCTCCATCACGTTAACAAATCAGAACTTATAGATAGATAACCAAAACATCAATCCACAATTTTAACAAATTGCTGCGTAAAGCAGCTCCCAAAATCAGTTTAAACTTTTTAACTTTAATCAAAAAGAATCGCTACATCAACGTCACGACTATAATTCTAAACTTTTCGAAATGAGCGTCCTAACTAACCTAATAGTGTTTTGTGCTTCGCTTGCCTACACGAAGACAAATTGTCAACTTAAATTGGACTAATTTCGACGTTTAAAAGCAAGTTGCTTAATTAGTTTGATAAGATGTTGTTTTTTAAATAATACTGTTAATTCGACATAATTTCGTGTCTCGGGGATTCACCAACTTTCTAACAACGACCACAAAAACTGGTAGCAAATTTGTAAAAAGCAAGTGTTCCGTATGGTGATCAAACTCACGACACTCGACGTAGTGTTAAAAGGCAGGCCAGTTGCTTAAACTGCTACGCCGTTTGACCAATGTAATGATTACGTTTGTCTCGTTTGTTTTTATTGAACTAAGTAGAAACCCACAGATGCTTTGTTTCAAACCATTTATAACATCGTTTGTACCTCAGATTTGATAGATTGACATATTGTATGAAATAAATCAACTGACAATCAAATTATTCTTGCTTCGAATTCGCGTGAGCATAAACTAGCCTGCACATAGGAAACCTTAATCAAATTCGTGCACATAGCAAATCAATGAAAAATATACTCAATACCATTCATTATCGTACCCTAGCGTTTTCGCGGGTGCCGGGGTCCACTTACTCGTCTAACCAGATATGACAGATTATCAGATTTTCCACAGATCGACTGCCGTCTGACCTCCGCAACCCAAAGTAGTAGCGATATTCCGTGCCTTATGTACTGACTACTCGTAACGACTATCAAAGATCTTCATGACAGCCGGAACCGTGACGTTAACGTGCTCTCCGAGGCACGGGGCATGCGATAATTAACAATTTAATACAGTGGAATCAAACCCGATACCCTCTGCATGGTTGGTCTCTCCACTATATTAAATGCTAAAGAGAATTTGGTATGAAGAAAGCTTGGAAGCAAATTAAATTACTTAGTGAAACCACAAGCCCAGCTAGCAACAATTTGCAGTGTAAATAAATGTCACAACAGAAATGATTTTCACAAAAGCGGTTACAAGATGTAATGTACGCCAGCAATGAGTTGTGTTGCAGTTTGTCATACTTAGATAGAATCCCCTCAGATTTGCCGGGCCCTAATACTGATATTGAGCCACCGCTGAACTCCTTTGTCCTGCTGCCTACTGATGAAGAAGAAGTTAAAAGAACTATCCTATCACTTAAAGGAGGCTGTTCTCCTGGATGGGATCAAATTAGTGCTGACGTCCTGAAACACATAGCTCAATCAATAACACCAGTTCTGACTGATTTGATAAACCGCTGCTTCGATAGCGGCGTATTTCCTGACGCATTAAAAAAGGCTGTGGTACACCCCATACATAAGGCTGGGGACAGAGGCAGTGTTGGTAACTACAGACCGATTGCAATTTTGACAACACTCTCCAAGCTTTTTGAACGCATAATCAATAACAGACTAACCAAATACCTAGAAGAATACAATTTACTCTCTAAAGCCCAATATGGTTTTAGGCCTAGACTCTCTACTGATTATGCTGTTCATGAACTTGTCAACTTCTTGTCTAATAAATTAGATCGAAAACATAAATGCTTAACTATATTTCTTGACCTCGCTAAAGCCTTTGACACTGTCTCTGTTCCCCGCCTGGTGCAAAAACTGGAAAAACACGGTATTAGAGGTAACCCATTAAAATTACTGTCAGATTACCTCCAGGGCAGAACCCAAAGAGTAAAAATTGGAGATCACCACAGTGATGACTTACCTGTCGAGTTTGGAGTTCCACAGGGCAGTATTTTGGGACCTACGCTCTTTTTGTGCTACATAAACGAGCTCTGTTCCCTTAATTTAAAAAATTGTCGCATATTTGCATATGCAGATGACACTGCAGTAACTTTTTTTGCAGACTCGTATAGCGATCTTTTCTATCAGGCACAGGCTGGCTTCAATACTATCTGCCATTGGCTTTCCTCAAATTCTCTTACATTAAACGAGGATAAGACGAAATTCATCGTGTTCTCAATAAAAAATAACTTTGAAGCTAATAGTTATTCTCTACGAGCACATAAGTGTAATTTTCCTCCGATGCAAAATTGTAACTGCCCCGTTATTAGCTCCACTCAGACAATAAAATACTTAGGAATCGAAATAGATGCAAAATTAACATTTGAATACCATATCCAATCACTATCTAAAAGGTTGCGTAAACTAACCTACATTTTTAAAGAACTTCGCGATGTAGCAGATAAACAAACAATAAAAATGGTTTATGAGGCCTTGGTGCAGTCCATTATAAGCTACTGCATTACTTCCTGGGGTGGAGCATGCAAAACAAAAATGATTACAATTGAAAGAGCTCAGAGGTTAATTTTAAAAGTCTGCTTATCAAAACCTCGTTTATTCCCAACACCAAAACTGTATGAAGAATCTCAAGTACTGACTGTTCGCCAACTATATGTCATGCAAACAGTTCTTCGTAAGTTTGCCGATGTCTCTGTCGAAAAAAGAGAAAGTATGGCAAACTCTAGAAGGAAATACGCCATATGTATCCCAGCCTCTGTAAATACCTCTTTTGCACAAAGATTTTACCAATTTAGAGGAGCAATGCTGTTTAATAGAATAAATAAATTAATATCTATAGCAGATTGTAGTAAGAGTGAATGCAAAACTAAAGTTTACAAATGGTTATTAAAACTAGACTATAATGAAACTGAGAACCTCTTTACTGTAATGGTGTAAGGTGTCTATAATTATATTTATACTAATTACATTTATAATAATACAAATATGCATATGTATTTATTGTTTTTATAGTATCTAAACAGACATTCACTTTACAAGCAAACACACACACACACACACACACACACACACATACACACACACACACATACACACACACACACTTATACATACCTACTCGCACAAACACACACTCTCATATATAACTGTTGACAATGTATAAATAGAACTAAAAGGGGGGCCTGGAGTTCTAAAATACAGGCCTAGGCTTAGTTTAGACTCCAGATCTCCCACAAATTACAATTTCCCATCCCCGTCAACTGTATCCCTTACAAATAAACCTAGTTATGTAACGAGTGTAATTTGTGGAGATAAATAAATGCTATTATTATTATTATTATTATTATTATTATTATTATACACTCTCGTAAATACTCAACATGTAATGAATCCTAGTTCTTTACCGCACATATTCCATTATATTTTCTGTTTTGATTGCGTGGTTGGTGTAGTGGTTTAAGCGCCCACCTCGCTTGTTGATTCGATTCATTCATTGAACAAAACTTAATGCGGTCAACAAATACTTGTTCCCCTTGCTTAGTGTTCGTTGTTTAAAAGTATGTAAAGACTTCCATTGTTCCGCATTTAAACCTAGTGCTGGAGTAATTTTGAAAGCAAATGCGTCGTGGTGGTATGGAAATGTAGTAGGTAGTTTCTTTCTTTGACTATCATTTGTAATCCAGAATTACTTACAGATTCGGCAGATACTTTTACATGAATTTGTTATCTTTTAAAAGTGTATTTGCCTTATGGAATCTTGTTACAAACTTTTCTTGGATGCTCAAAACTGTGATTAGTGTCGAAGTTTTAATACAATAATAACTCTAACAGATGCTCCAGGTACAAACTGAAGTCGACTAACGATTCTTGTCAACAAGACTCGTTAGACGTTAGGCCATGTCGGAACATTGGGTAATCTAGAAACTACAACACCAGGGCTGGACACACTCTCATATGAAAAATAAAATTGTTCACGAGGTCTGTACATTTTATTAAACGCTGATATTAAAGAAACTCTCCTGTAAAAGTGCCCTAAGGTAATAAAGTGTACACTAGCAGGCAGTATATTACAGAGCAGCTGCTACTTTCCTCCTCTTCACAACATACATTTAATATCACTCAACATTTTCTTGAAATTTTTTAAAGCTACGAGCTTATTTTTCTACGAGCGTCCAGTTACATAAATACTAGCGCTTAGATGTTTGAAGAATTTGAAATGTTTTAAGTAAAAGTATAAAGCTATGGAAAAAATGTCTATAGAAGCTCTTATTGTTTAACGTTAAAGAGCTCTGAGTGTCTAGACAGACAGCCTGAGAGGTTTATTAAACGCCACCACCCAACTGAACGTACCTACCGCAATACGTCACTCAGCGGTCACCAGGTTTACCGCAAAGAAGACACAGGTTTGCGCGTTTACCGCAAAAAATACCCCCTTTGTCGATACTCCAATATTTTAGAGCACTTTCCTTGATACTAAGCCGGTAATAGGGATTCTCGGAGTCAAGATAACGCAAGACGTCCAATTTCGCGGTCATCTGGAAGATAAGGCTAAACTAGCCGCCAAAAAACTGGGTCCTCAATAAAGCAAGAAGATGCTTCACATCGGTGCAGCGCCTCTTGCTTTACAAAGCTCAAAGTTAGGCCCGCACATGGCGTACTGTTGCCATCTTTGGGCCGGGGCACCACAATACAAACTGCTTCCATTTGACCACGTCCAACGTCGAGCGGCTCGAGTCATCAGTGACGCGGTCCTTACAAACCGGCTCTACCATCTTGACCTGCATAGAGATGTAGCGTCTCTCTTCGTTCTCTATCGTATGTATCATGTTCATATTCTGAGGAGTTGGGCGGCGGTGATTACTTACCATCAGGTGACCCGCTTGTTCGGTCGTTTAGCGACTATACTAATGATCGCATCCGTCATGTAAAATGAATTATTCTGACTGACATGTCGCCACAGAGCCCAAACTACTGAAACCGAAACTGATAGTCACCAATGTTTGATCTATCAATCATCAATCTTCTATTACAAATTGCAAAGTCAACTTTTTATATTGCTCCTAAAATTTCTTGAATCATATATCATAGCAATTTTATTTTTAAGGTGGAGTCTTAGCTTGATATAAAATACGTAGTAGATAAAATGCTTCAGTTTATACTTTGATATATTATTATTATTCCTATATGGTGCCTCAATTTCGATAGCCTAGTGGAGATACCAACGGACTGCCAGGCAGAGGGTATCGGGTTCGAATCCACGGCGCGCACCAATGACTTTTCGAAGTTAAGTGCGTATTAAATTGCTAATTATCGCTTGCCCCATGCCTCGGAGAGCAGGTTAAACCGTAGGTCTTGTCTGTCATGAAGAATTTTGACAGTCATTACGAGGAGTCAATACCCTCAAATTAACTGATACTGGTCTAAACCATGGAATATCGCTATCCTTTCGGGTTGCGGAGGTCAGACGGTAGTCGTTCTTTGGAAAAGTTGATATTCTGTCATATCTGGTTAGACCAGTAAGCGGACCTCGGGCTCCAAGGCGTGTAAGTTTTGTATGCCACCGAGATAACGCTAGGGTAATGATGATGGTGTCTGAATTTCTGCAGTGGTAATCCTCATTTAAACACGCCTCCATTTTCAGCTAAGTGATTTTTCCATACAGCTTAACATTTAAGACAGTGGAAAAAGTGAAGGTGAGTATAATGCAGAAATAATATTTCTGACCTGATTTATTACCTGTCCCAGATTCCTTACCTTAATATTGAGCACAATCTCCAACTACTAGAAAAAGGAGGTAATAAACCCCCATGCTACCCAAGTTTAGGTTTTAACAAACTTCACGTCTTTTGAGAAATTTTGAAGAGAGCTCAGATATGACGGTGTTTTTCACACATATGACTATTACATAAAATGTCGGATGTTGACAAATTACAGGAATTACATCAGTAATACGAGTAGTACTTACACAATATTAAAATGTACAATGCACATATACAATATACGCGATGCAAGCTATCCGTTTTCTCGTGCATTTTACGTCTTGCTGAAGTATTTCAATGAAATTGAATACAGTCTAGACAGAAAATTTTATACTGAGTGCTACCAAACAAAATATATTACGAAGTATCAATCTTCATCACGAAAACACATCTGAACGTATAGATAGATAACCGAAACATCAATCCGCCAATTTTAACAAATTACTGCGTAAAACAGCTTCCAAAATCAATTTAAACTTTTCAACTTAATCAAAAAGAATCGCTACATCAACCTCTCGACTATAATTCTAGACTTAAAAAATGAGCGTCCTAACTAACATAATAGTGTTTTGTGCTTCGCTTCTTCAACTGAAATTTGACTTATTTCGACGTTTAAAGGCTTTTAAGCTGCTTAATTACTTAAAAAAAATGTAATTTGTTGTTTTTTAAATAATAATGTTTTTTCGACTTAAATCTGTGCCTTAGGGCTTCACAAACATTCTAACCACGAACACAAAGACTCTAAGTAACAATTTCTGAATAACAAGTGATGTCCGGTATGGTAGTCGAACTTATAACACTTTCTTTCTTTTTAAAGGGACAACTCCCGCACTAGGACTAAATCCTGTGACGCAAGGGACTTTACAGACATACAACTAACGGACACAATGAACACCCAGACACGAAACAACAATTTATGAATCGCACAAAGTGTTGTCTCGTGTGGGGATCGAACCCACAACACTGTGCGCAGTGTCAAGCGGCGAGGCGGCCGCTTAAACCAACCATGCAGTCAATGCTCGGCGTAATGTTAAAAGGTGGGGCAATTGCTTAAACTGCTACGCCATTTGACCCGTGTAATGATTAGGTACGTAGTTTATCTCGTTTGTTTTTTGAATTAAGAAGAAACCCACAGATGCATGGTTTCAAACCATTTATAACATCGTTTGTAGCAACACAGATTTGGTAGATTGAGTTTTGTATGGGATAAAACAACTGACTATCAATTTTTTCTAGCATCGAATTCTCGTGGACGTACCAATCTTTCAATCTAGCCTGCAAATAGGAAGATCTTCATCAAATTCGTGTTCTGTTGTATCAACACTGGACATAGCAAATCCATGAAAAATATACTCAATACTAATTGCTAAAGCGAATTTGGTATGAAGAAAGCTTGGTAGCAAATTAAATTACATGAGTGAAACTACAAGCCCAGTAAGCAGCAATTTGCAGTGTAAATAAATGTCACACCAGAAATAATTTTCACAAAAATGATTACAAGACAGAATGTACACCAGCACAGAGTTGTGTTGCGGTTTGTCATACCCTCTCGTACATAACCAACATATACTGAGTCCTTGCTCTTTACCACACGTATTCCATTATATTTTCTGTTTTGATTGCATGGCTGGCGTAGTGGTTTAAGCGCCCGCCTCGCTTGTTGATTCTTCGATGTACATTCGATAAGTTTTCTTCGATCCACTCATCGAAGAAAACTCATTGCGATCAAGAAATATATGTACTTGTGCCCAATGAGCTTTGTGTCCGTTGCTTTAAAATATGTTAAGTCTCCCATGGTTCTGCAGTTATTCCTAGTGCAGAAATAATTATGAAAGCAAATTTGTCGCGGTGGTATTGAAATGGCGTAGTTTACTTCTTTGTCTGCCATTAGTAATCCAAAATTACTTACTAATTCGGCAGCTATATTTATATGAATTTGTTTTCGGGTATAATTATATATATAATATGATATGGATATAATTTCGGGTTCAAAGACATTGTCTAAAGGTATGTCTTGTATCAGAACCAAAACTGTTCTAGGATGATGATGGTGTAGTGACATCATAATTGTCAAATTTACATGTCATATTTTATAGTTAATTCAGTACTCTAAAATATTAATCTTTGATAAGCATAAAATAATTAATGGTAATTTTAATCAACCTAATAATTCAACATACACGCAAACATTGTACAACGACTTTATATAGATAAAATATTACTAGATGGGACGGCGAGGCGGTGACGTCGCGAGCGGCCGTGTGTCGCGGCTCACGTCGCAGGTAGCTCGCGCGAGCGAGAGAGCACTATCGGTTGACCGCTCACACGGTCGGTGCGCCCGCGTCGCCGGCCCATCAACAGTCTATGATTTGTCTTGACGCGAACCGCCTAATATTTAAAACTTAGTACTTGTGAATTACTGTCATCGCTTCCGCGAGTACTATATTCTTGTGCCTACGCTAAAACTTTCTTCTCGCTATCTTTACCTCCTTCTGCTTGTGTGTGTGCCTATAAACTGTACCTGTGAACTTTTCCATCTCTTAATAAACTTTCATACTTCGTTTCTTCAATCTGTGACTTTTACTTCGCATTTCACACAATCTTCTACAACCCTATAATGGTTTGCACACGACGGTTAGATTTTCTCACAAGCCACTTCCTTAGTTTTACACCTGAAATAATAGTTGTCGGTAATTGTTATAATGTTTAGAACGGGCGAGATCTTGGTTAAGGGCATGATTTAGTCTTCAGGTTTTCTGGAGTTAAAAAAATATTTTGTCGGTTACATTTGTATTCTGTGCTCTGAGACCTGAATGAAATAAAAAATAAATCAGAATGAAACTTTGAATAATAAAATGAGTTAAAAAGAGCCAAACATTTGTCAATAATAACAGAAGGAATTGACGTCGTCATTTCCCATGACTGTACGCATTGTTGAATAAATATTTCTATTATGTTAAACTTCGGATGAATTTCAACGAAAGCTTATTGTTCGTTCGGAAACACCCTTCCATTCTTTCCTATCTCTTTTTCAATTGACGATTTGAGAAAGGAACTGTTCAACTTTCAGTTTTGATTCAATTGAAACGAATTCATTTCTAAACGAAAAATGTGACTATGTTTAAGAAAGGACCTCGTATTTCCTTAAAGAAACCTTTCAAATTACATTCAGTGAAGCTAAAAAGCTTTGAGAGGCATAGATGCCATTACGATTTATTTGTGAGTTTTTTTATATAATGGCCTTAGTGACAACAAGGGCTTTAAGAAAAAGAAATGAGTATTGATAACCGCTATTACAAACGATGTTATGAGAGTTCAGTCTTCTAGAATATTTCAAACTCGTGTTAATAATGGGGTGGTAAACTAAGTCGAATAGAGTATAGAAAATGTGAATGGTGATTATATTTTAATAAAAAAGAGCTAGTCTATTAAAAATCTCTTATATATGCCAGTTTTTTCTGAGAAATGTTGAAAAGTTTTATGATAGGTACATTTCACAGTAACAGTTAACAGTAGCTGTAAATGGATTCTCTCAAAAACGATTCACAGAAACATATTTTGATATTTAATAACATGAATGCGTAGATGGAGGGCTTAATACAAAATTAAATAAAAATATAACTGAATTGTCAGCTATCGCTTGCCTCGTAGAGCATGTTAAGCCGTCGGTCCTGGCTATCATGAAAATCTTTGACAGTCATTATACGGCGTCAGTTTCACTGAATAAACTGGCACTAGTCTAAACCGCTCATATCGCTATCCCTTCGGGTTGCAAAGGTCAGACAGGCAGTCGCTCTGTGGAAAACCTGATATTCAGCCAAATCCGGTTAGACTAGTGAGCGGACCCCGGGTTGCAACTGGGGAAACCCTAGTAGGAGGATGATTGGTCAGGAAAATTATCAGTTAAGAATATTTTGAAACCAAGCATACTCAAAGTACATGCATTAAAATATCCGTCATAACACTTATCATAGTACTGCCTATTAATTCTCCTAGTTGCCTAATATCTTTGGACCCTTAAGAGTCCCTCAAGAGAACGATAGGCGAGACTGTAATTAATTATTTTAATGAACATTGACTCAGCAAAAAGCTCTTTAGATGTAATCTGTGTACATCAGAAAGTTTTGAAGAAAAATTACGTTATAAATATAAATAGCTTTATAAATATTTTGCTTGCCGAAGATATTTTGTTTAAGACAGTACAGTAAGATTATTCGTAATCTGTACCAAAATCTGGCAGCCATAGTGTTATAGTCCTTGATCGAGTGACCATTGCTTTTGCATGTATTCATTGGACTTACAAAACTAGTCAACAATGTTCGTTCTATATTTCAACCTAAATGTTAGCGAATTATGTTCCAGAATAAAAGTTATAAGTTTAATTTATTTAAAAAGTACTAAATTTAATTTATACAGTCATGTTGACCTACAAAGTTATTATAATTTTCAGGATTTCATCGCAGTCAAATAGGATATTAATTGGGATTTTTAATTTATGACACAACAGATTTATGAATAAGTTTATTTAAAATTAAGAGATAATTAAAAGCCTATTAATTTTCTCCACAAAAACAAGAAGATTTTTAATTGAATTACACATCCAATAAAAAAGAAACACACGAAAGGTATTCCCGTGAATATTACACGGATACATTCGCTATACAAACACGACTTCGTTACCCCATTACGTTCCACCAGCTCAGAAATAACACGGAAAATGAATTCACCCAACAAAAAATATTCCACGAGTGTGCTGATTCTTACAACGAACACTCACGTTCGTACAAATGTGTAGCACTTTTCGCCACAGGTTCTCAAACTGTTTTTGTAAGAAACTGTTATGAGCCTTTCGCTTCATTTTACTTGTAAGTAAGCAGTCTTTTATTGAACTGTCCAAACGAGGTTATAAGTTGAGTAACTCTTTTAGAATAGAAGCGATAGTGAAGGGTGAAGTGATAGCGTAGTGGAGAGACCGACAGACTGCGACGCAGAGGGTCTCGGGTTCGAATCCACGGCGCGTATCAAAGACTTTTCGAAGTTATCTGCGTATTAAATTGTTAATTATCGCTTGCTAAACAGTGAAGGAAGAACTCGGCACAATGCTTGGTGGCCTCTGTAATGTCTCCCAACAAGTACGTCTTAAGATGAACATAGACAAGACGAAGATCATGTCTAACGTCCATGTTATACTGCTCCTATTCAGGTTGGGGACTCTACACTAGAAGTTGACGACAAGTACGTTTACCTGGGACAAATGATCCAAATGGGTAGATTCAACTTTGAGAAAGAGGTCATTCGTCGAATCCAACTCGGTTGGGCGGCGTTCGGGAAGTTACGGCATATCTTCACGGCCGATATCCCGCAGTATCTCAAGACGAAAGTCTTTGACCAGTGTGTGTTGCCAGTGTAATCTACGGAGCCGAGAGGTGGTCGCTAACTATGAGCCTTATCCGGACGCTCAGGGTCACTCAGAGGGCGATGGAGAGAGCTATGCTCAGAGTTTCCCTACGAGATCGAATCAGAAATTAGATACGAAGGCGACCCAAAGTCACCGACATAGCTCTCCGAATACTCAGGCTGAAGTTGCGGTGGGCAGGGCACATAGCCAGAAGAACTAATGGCAGTTGGAGCAGAATGGTTCTGGAGTGGCGGCCACGCACAGGACGTCGTAGCAGAAGTAGGCCTCCCGCAAGGACTGACGATCTTGTTGACGTCGCGGGAAGCGGATGGATGCAGGTGGCTCAGGACCGGTCTATGTGGAGAACCTTGGACGAGGTCTATTTCCAGCAGTGGACGTCTTTCGGCTGATATGATGATGATGATGAAACAGTGAAGGAAAGGTTCCCTATCCATTTGCATAAAATTTTAAGACCTAATATAACTTAGCATAATTTTGTTTGGCATAATTATATTTTCGCATAAAATAATTACGCATAACAGCTTACGCATATTTTTTTAAGCATAATTTCTCTAACCATTACAATGATTAAGCATAATATTCTAAAGCATAAATTTATTGAGCATAAAGTTCTAAAGCATAACTTTTTTAAGCATAAAATCCTATAGCATAAATTTATTTACGCATAATGATTACAATACAATAAAAATTGGATATAATAACTTTGGCAATGTATCTTTGGCATATTTTTCACTGTAGGAAGCATGAAGCAAGCAAGCATACAGCATGCAAGCAAGCATGCAGCAAACAAGCAAGCAAGCAAGCATGCAGCATGCAAGCAAGCATGCAGCATGCAAGCAAGCGGCTCACTCGCAGCCGCCTGCTCCTCAGCTCGCGGGCCGACTCGCCCCTACGCGCCTACGCGATTTTAAATAAATCTCTAGGGGTAGGACAAACAAGACTACGTGGAGTCGGTTTTGCAGCAATTCGGTTCTGTCACTAACTTTTGTTGCACAGCATATACATTTTTTACAAGTTAAATATATAATTATATAAATATTATGCTAGTAGTCATTAGGCCTACTAACGTTATGCTAATAGTCATTAGGCCTACTAACGTTATGCTAATAGTCGTTAGGCCTACTAACGTTATTCTAATAGTCATTAGGCCTACTAACGTTATGCGAATCAAATTTATGCCAAAACAAATTAGTCTTTAAGATGATTATGCCAACATAAAATGTATGCCTAAAAAAAATATGTCGAAGTATTATTATGCCAAAACAAATTGCGCCAAAATCGTTATGCCGAAGTATATTAGAACAAAGAACATTATGCAAAAAGAAGGGATCCCTGAAGGAAAACATCGTGAGGAAACCTGCATGTCTGAGAATTCTCTATAATGTTCTAGAAAGACATGTAAATTTTGCCTTAACCATCTCATAGTGAGAAGAGGCCCGTGCCCAGCAGCGGGCCTGTATATATACAGGGCCGATGATGATGAACTTTTCTTATATCTTGGAAAACCTACGTGGGGACTTCGAAATCGTTAGTATGTACATCTAGCCTTATGGCAACTGTTTGTACATACGTACATACTACAATGCACAGTTTACTATGCGGCGACTTCTTATATACGTGGTTGTTGCGTGCTTTTTACGTGCAATAAAACATTATTATATTAGATTAGAGGATGTCCGCAGCTACGCCTGCACAATTTATTTTAATTCTACCTGGGAATATGAAAGAATAGGAAATACCTTCTTAGTTTACCTCTACGCTCCCAAAGGAACAACATAACAAATTTCAAATTCCTGCGCTTATATTTGGCTATGCATTAACTGTCATTTCAATTTTTCAATTTATTTCAATTTCAATTTATTTCAATTTCAATTTATTTCAATTTCAATTTATTTATTTAAATAAGTACATACACAATACATATATACACGCATCACCATCTAGTCCCAAACTAAGCAGAGCTTGTACTATGGGTACTAGACAATGGGTGGACATAGATATTTTTTTATTAAGATACGTTACGTACTAACATACATACAATATACAATTTTTGTTAGTAAATCTTATACTTATATACCGTATTAATATTGCTTCACTTACGGCCACGTTATTGTTGTGCGTTCTTGTGGCACTTGTCCGCGGAAGCGACGGAACACCACACCTTTCGGCCAAAAGTCCTCCTTCATAACAACAGGCAGAAAGCACGTTGGGATTCGCACCACAACCGCCTTGAAGTTGACGTTGCATCGCGACTCCAGCAGCTGTACTCTCGGCATGTAGTTTAACTTTTGGCGCACGTTCTCCGCGATGTCCTCCGCCGTAGTGGTATAGTGCAGGCGAGAGATGTACATGGGTGTGTTCGGCGCGGCAGCGCGCAGGTTTGCACCAGGCTCCACAGGAGCCGTGCCGCAGCTGTTCTTGACGGTCTTCTGACGACGCTTTCTCCTCTGCACCGTCACAAAACCATCATCTGCTACGTCAGACTGGTTTGTCGCCTTTTTGGACTTAATATATACTAACTAATATAACTTAGCACTTTGCAGCCTCACTGAATTTGCAAATAGTACAATTATATTTTTGAAAAATTCGTTGAATCTTTTTATTTCCATACAATATTCTTACCTAAACTCCACCTAACTCGCTAAAAGATGTAGATACTGCTCGGTATTATTTTAAAATGTACCTAAGCATTTATCATATATTTTAAAATTATTATACAAGAAAAGATTTTTAAAGTTTTGTCGTAAAAATCTGCATGCTTACACTCCATAAACCTCATCGTCTGAGTTGAGAGCCACTGGCATCTACTAAAGACTGTAGAGCATGAAACGCCGATGTTCAACGTGGTTGAAGTGATGACTTCATTCATTGATTGTCTGGCGAGTGCCCCGAAGGTATCTACGCCACCGTTTTAGTAGTTATAGTTAGTTAGTTTTAGCACGAGCTCAGCAGTTTTGTGTAATGAAAACTTTATTTTTTCGGTTTGGATTTTTGAGACCGCCTCATTTAAGTCATCGTTTTGCCATCCTCCATCTACGGTAATGAAGGAATGGTGACGGATTATGAGGCTTGCCACCACCCCTAACGTGACGACCACGACCACTCTGCCAAGAGTTCGACGACGAAGAAGATCTACGGTAATACTTACATAAGAAATTTAGTATTTGCAAGGAAAACTTCGTAAAGAGTGCCTACAATTTGTCAGTTTGCTGTTTTCTATTACATGGTGAGGAAAGACAGACAATTGATGGATATAAATCTTACAGCTCCGACCACCACAATTATTAAGATTTCTAAGGTTGACTACAGCAAAAGTGGCTCAAATTCATATTCGTAAAAAAGTGTCAAGCTGATTTTTGTATCAAACAGCCTCAATGACGTTCGAACTTAAAAATCATATTATGATAGTGGTTATTGAAATTATCTATACGTCATTTTGAATCGTAAAAGCAGCGTGGATTTAATTATACTTTAAGATGGAGCTAGTTTCAAGCATTTAAACGTAAGAAGGCTAAACAGGCAGGAGACGCCAGCAAATCTCGATATTTTTCTAATTCTTAAACACCCTTTTACGTACGAATTTAGACCATTGACTTTCGTTAATCTTTGACCATTTCGCCTTTTATTTTATACTAGAGGACGCCAGCAGCTACGCCTGCATTTTATTTTAATTTACCCGTTTTGGCCGATCCCGTGGGAATTTCGGGAAATCCCTTCTTAGTGCACCCCTACGGTCCTCAAGGAACATACATGCCAAATTTCAGCTTCCTGCGCCCAATAGTTTCGGCTGTAGCGTGTCTGTCAGTCAGTCAGTAACGCAAGGATTTTATATATTAAGAAGATTAATTTAAAACTTATTTTTTTCAGTCAAAGCTCAAACTAATTGAATTAACGTGACGATAATATGGACAGCATTTAAACTTTGTTGGGACTTTTCATTGGTGTATTCTAAATTTTCAAACGGCTGTCAAAAAGTGTTGGTGGAACAACAAACGAATAAGTTATCTTGGTGATGGTTAGAAAGGAATAACCAAAACTAATCATCAAAGATGGAAGTCATCAAACGTGTTGGCGTGCGGTGTACATGTGAATATCTTCACAGCTAGCTTCACTTGTGTGGTGAAAGCGCTCTGCTCGCGGCCTTTGGGGGATACGGGCTTAAATAAGCTGGAGATGCGATCACAATTGACTCACTAGTGCCCGGCTGACACCAGAAGTTAGGTCTTCTGCCTTAGTTCAAGACCCTGGCCATAGCACGTATCGCCTCCTATTCCTTGACTCGTGATTATCATACTTTAATCAGAAAAAAAAGCTCCGCAATCAACCGGGGTTCTTAAAAGTGAATCGAGTATTTTTTTGTCCCCGTAAGTGTTTATTTTCCACACGTTTTCGCCAGTCATTGCTCCCTAATCGCTCTAAGAACCTAAAACATGACAATATGAAACACAAAGGATTACAAATACCAATGTAATTATTACACGTTACATCTCAGACATTAAAGCAACATAGTAACCCGGCATTTAAAGTCCTACAAGTCCGCTACATCACTCATAAATTGTGATCCAAGCATTGTCCACGTAACATCATAATCGGTGCTAGTAATCCTGTTTCATAAGCGCGATAACAGGTTAGAAGCAAGTTAAAAGCTCTACGACACGTCTAAATTGGGGTAGGGCCACGAAACAGAGTGACGATGACGCGGTTTTTGTTATAGTTTTATTGCATACTAGCTGTTTCCCGCGGTTTCACCCGCGCCCTGAGGGAAATACTTCGCGTACCCGGTTAATTTATAGCCTAAGTTACTCCTTGGTACATCAGCTATCCGCCAGTGAGGGTTCCGTCAAAATTGGTCCATCCGTTTCATAAATTTGCAAAAACAAACAGACGAACAGAAAGACAGACAGACAGACAACAATTGTGAAAAATGTCATTTCGGTATATGTACCGTGTATACATCCATATGCATTTAGTAAAAGGCGAAAGGTTACTAATATAATACATAATATGTTATGTTCGATATTCAGTTAACTGTATCTTTATGTCTGTGTTCTAAAAACGTTTTGTTGTTTGAACATAAATGAGTTGACTTTGACTTTAAGTTTAACTTCTTATACTATAGTATACTTTCTTTTCTCGTAAATATGCAGTGCACAAGATAAGGCTCTTGTAGTTAAAACTACAGCATTACAAACATGTTACGATAAAATAATTGAATTTAAAGAAAATATAAGAAAAGAATAGTACAAACCTAAGTTATAGAGAAGTCTTTTCCTCTATTGGATGGGCTTTTCCTACGATTTGAATGACGTAGTACCCACTACTGTCGCAGAAACATAAAACATTGCAAGATTACTCGTCGCGATTATGGCTGAATAAAAAGTTATCTACTAATATAATTGAATCGCACTATTTTGTGAACTAGTTATAGCAGGTACTCTAGGTTCCGAACCATTGTTTCGGTTGAATTCCAATGTTGTGTTTGTGGGCTACAGCCGTAGCCCTCAAACACGAAGCAGCCTCAGCTTATCTTGAGTTGTTTAATGATACACGAACACTAAATAACTCAAGCTGTAACGTTACGTTATGAAATTAAAATAATTGATGGTAGCGCATTCATATTTTTCATCTGAACATTGGGAGTATTGCTCACGTCACAACCAACAACAGTTTCGTGGCCATACATTGCTACGTTATAGCTACGGGTGGTGCTACAACGGCTACGCACGTACGCTACGCATATGCTACGCGCGTAGCATTGTTATTGGGCTTTTTGTTACTCGGTTGGCTGGCTGGCTTTAGTTATAGAACGGACTTTCGTTTTACGAGTTAGCTCATACATAATTTTCATCAGATTTACTACACCAACAAACAACTAAAGTTATAAAGTATTAATTTTATTTTATTTAGTTCGTTAACTAAGTTTCTTTGCACAAACAAATAAGTATAATTTTTTGTTTCGTTGAATGCAGCAACAAAATAAAACAGAAAACAGTCATAATTTGCATTTAGCGAACAACACTATGTTAGTGTAATGAAACTAGATTTTGGAACTCAAGTACGAATGCAAGAGCGCTATGCAATAGAGTAGGACAACTGTAAACTATATTACTCCAGTTCGGAATAACAATTTGGTACTCAAGATATTGCAGAAGTCAGTGCTTATACCTGCTTTTTAAAATCTGTTGAACATTTCACACTCTTTGACTTGTGAATAAAAGAATACGGCCCCCATGACGGCATCTGTGTTGCAGTTGTCATTGCGATTTCAATTTGTCAACATCTACCCTGACACTTAAAGGCCGACTATACAAATAGTCGTCGTGTGACGTCCGTGTGGTGACGGATTAAGAATATGGAATGTCACCACCCCATATCATTCCATGGGTGTCGTAAGAGCCGACAGAGGGAGCATATTATTCAGATAATAACACTGTAAGAGAAGGAAAACTTGATACAAAACCTATACCAACTCGTTTGGCCAGCGTGGTATAGTAGGCTAATTCCTCCTTTCAAACGAGAGGCCTAAGTCCAGCAGTGGACTGCTAAAGGCTGATGATGATGGTACAAATAGTTGTATAACATTTTCACATCTCTATAAATTATAACACTTAATTCGATTAACTTTTGTAAATTTTAAGTATTTCGTTACCTATTTCGAGCATTTCCCAGCCTTTTTGTTGTTAAAAATTAAAATTGATTGCGGTATATTTATTACTTAGTGTAATATTCTGTCTATGAGAGCGTGGAGGACTTTAGCGCAGGAATTTTAAAAGCACTGTTATATTTCTAGTTGTAATTAGTTGGTGTGAAGTTTGTTTTTATAAAATACGGGATCATTTCTACTACGAACTTTTAATAGATCTGTATGTTTGGATTGATACAGCATGTGAGTTTAATCACTCTGTTAAACTGATGATGGTGTACAATATCATAAATAGGAAATATTTTAAGTGGAAACTAGTCTTTTATATTTTGTACGGGTAACTTGATCTATGGTAAAAGGCGAAGATATGCACTAACGACATCTAGCGGACACTGATAGAACTACGAAGATGAGGCACGTTTCATGATCCCGAATCGTGCGTTTTATCCATAAGCGAGACCTAAGTTAAGATTTTGATTTTGTCTAACAAATAAAGTGCCATTTAAATTTACAACGTTTTACTTGTAATCAAGGTCATTATCCACGTGTTAAAAATTCGTGTGCGAAAAAGGGGGGGGGGACACTGCCTGTGGACAAATCAGCATTGTTTAGCATGCTCATATTATAAGATTCTTCTATAACCAAAAATATAACCAGACAAGTAATCAACTTTAGTAACATAAATATTCTTATTTGTTTAATGGTATCATCTATAAACATGAACCAGTTTCAGTTATACCACATAATTTGAAACACAACATTGCGCATTGCCCTATAAATTTATTTCAAAATCATAATACAATACAATTTAGTAAGTAAGTACATGTTTCATTTAAAAAAATATTCATTTCGATCACATAGTCACGCGTAAAATTTCAATGTAATCCGTTAAGTGGAAAAGAATCAAAATTGATTTGCAATTTCAACAACAATCGACGGTTGAATGCAGTTATGTAGTTTAAAAATCATTCAGATATAATTCATTTTAAGTTCTGCAAAAGTATATTTTAATGTTTTTTGTGTATTTCATAGTTTCTTACTTCTATAGCACTTATTTTATAAAATTGACAGTTCAGTTGCGCCACGTTAATTAACATTAATTAACATTAACAATTTTATGTCCCCTTTCTCAACGTTGATCGGAAGCGACTTGTAAGTCACTCAAAGTATTTTCCCATATGAGCATTGAACCCACAGCATTTAGCGCCGTGGCACATAAACCTCCAACGGCGTTAATGTACGGTGTTAATATTGAGTAAATATTTTGCACTTGCACGTGCGTATATTGCAAAGCAAACAAAAAGCAGCGATTAGTAAGCTGTACACCTGCAAAAATCCAACCTACATACATACATACATAGACTCACGCCTGTTTCCCCGAAGGGGTAGGCAGAGGCATATTAAACGCCCACTTTTCGCCAGTGTTTTGATCCCACGTAATAGGTGGCGAGCCTATTGCCGCTTATCGGGATATTTTGTTTGCCAGAGCCTCGTTCGTTGATCGGCAGGTGCACCACTTGCAGGTGAGGTTGGCTTGGGACCCTAAGTTCATGGTGGGATCCCTATGCATACCTACATAATATATTATAATCAATGTATCAACAGAACAAATATCGCACAGGTATTCTTTCCCTGATTTACCATCATACCTTTGTCAAAGGCAATCGTATAAAAAGATATACCTAAGTTCAATGCAGCGAAGGCTTGAAATGATGTGTAGTTGTGAATAAGGACAGTGCAATGGTAGTACCGAGTTATTCGGCAGACAAAAACTTTTTCACATTCAAAGTGAGAAGATATAATTAGTGAGTTGGTTTATATCAGTGAGAGTATGGGTTATGCGTCTGGTTTGTAGTATTGCATTGTGTTAATGTATATCATGTAGGAAAATATTTATTTATGATTCCATGTGATTTTTGTGTCGGTATTTGAATACTATTATTTTGTTCTTCGCGATAATACTAAAGCTGTACTGCGGTTGCTATTGAACGTTTTTGTGGTAGGGAATCTTCATTAAATAACATTATATAATTTAAAAATAAATTTAAAATAATAAACAGGAGTATCTAATGAGCCACACTTAATTTAATTTCGTGTTATTAACATTCTTTACAAAAAAAATACAAATAAACGCAAGGCGTGATCACAAAGTGTCTCCTTTATAATTTCTTAGTTCTTAAATAAAAAAATATATTGTGATCTTACATCCTCCCATTCCACTTCAGAAACAATGTGAATCGACGTACATTATATCTGCATCAGGCATTTGCCGGACAGTTTGACAGCGAATGAGCAAAGTTAATAAAACAGACCCGCGGTAACCGCTTATTCGCTTTTAACCATGTTAAGGCTGGCTAACCTACTCTCTGGTGCGCTGGACTGTAAGGAGATGTACGAGTAAATAAATACTTTAAAAGTTCTCAATTGGGTCTCAAACCAATAAATATCTGCTCACATAAAATTCTTGCTATACTGACTGACTAACAGACAACGCCCAGCCTAAACTATTCAGCACTGGAAGCTGTAATTTAGCTTTTAGGTTCCTTGGTGACCCAAGCGGTGCACTAACCGTTGAATTCAATATTCGATCTATGCATTTTTTTGAGATTTCAGATTCAGAGCTTCCATACAATATATGTCAAACATGTATCTCGAATATCCAAATCTATGGATAGATTGAATATTAAAACCCGCCGTAAAAGGTGATTTCGCAAAATTCCCACGGCATTGGAATTTAAAGGTTAAATTATAATAAAATGTGTAGGCGTAACTACGCGGGTATCCTCTAGTGTATAATAATACTAAACTCAGCAATCAGCAACTAATTTATTTTAGTATAAGCCTCAAAGAAAATTATATATTAATGAGAAAATACCTCCGCTTTTAAGCAATTGTAAATCCGATTAGCGGTCAGGCATATATCGGTCGGCGGTAACTCCCAAAATACAATACATATTTTCATTTCGAATATTATTTGGATTAATATATTAATACATTCGGCAACCGATATTGTGTTGTAATAACATCAATACAATAAATAATAATGAATAAAATAACATCAATACAATAAATAATAATAACATCAATACAATAAAAATAATAATATGAATCAATATTAACACATTGATTCATACAATCAATGTGTTAATATTGCGTTAATACTGATAAAAAGCTCTGAGTAATTTTGAATACAAATTTCTGTTAGAGGTGTCTCTGTATCATATTATATCAAAAAACGACAATAACTTACATGATCCAAAGCATCGGACCTTAATTAACAAAATAACTTACAATTATTTCTTCAAAAAGGTGTGCGATTTCTCTCTATCACAACTCTGGTATCAGACAGATCCATCACCATATATCCCTTGCAGCCATTGATAATCCAACGGCGATATTTCGGCCCCGTAGGATAACATGAAGTTGGTCAAATGAAGGCTTGCAGGCTGAATTCAGCCTACACGTTTTGACCCACATATGTAGGTATAATTGCATTTGTGTGCTAAGCTAATATTTTGTCTAATCTGGTTAGATTATTGCGCGGAACTGAGCAACAAGGTGAAAGTCACCGGTGTGTTGTATAAACAAAAAAGCAAGTTTAGAAACTCTAATGTACCGTCAATACATTGTTTGTTTTGTGTTTCGTGTAAGCGCTCAGATGTAAGTTCCACACACGGTCACCCATCCAAGTGGTGACCTGTGCAAGCGTTGCTTAACTTTGTCGATCTGTTGCAAACGACAAGCTAAGTCTCGCTATGAGCGCTGTCAATACATTAATATATTATCACCATTCACTTCGGAAAAAATTTAAGGCATTAGCGGGTAAATTGCTCTTCTATGTAAATCCGAGCCTACTGAAATGGGTTTTGTTTTGTGTTATTTCGCTTTGTTGTCTATAGATTCAGAATCTAGAAAGTCTATGTGATACCTATCTTTGGAATTATATCGGTGGATATTCCTTAGCGTTGTATCAAGAGCCTTCTATATCTATAAGCTAATTTTAGCCAACGCAGTTTGAGTTGCGGTGCAATAAGATGAATTATGTTTCATTGAATTGAATTTGGAGATTTGTGTTACATATGTTACATAAGCCATACTCTACTACTACGTCTCGCGTTCGATTCCCGGGTCGGGCAAAGTGTTGTAACGCTGTTGCTACTTGGTGTGGTTAAATGAAAATCGTAATTACTGTTACAATTAAAAATCTGTTTAATTCGGTAAAGAATTTAACACATCCTTTAGCAAAACACTAAATTAAAAATTATTAAGGAAATTCTATAGAACCAGGGTCGCGTGATTTGACGTAGTAGGGAATCTTGTTGGGGGTCTGATTCCGGCGTCACTCAGGATAGCAGAGGTGCACTTAGCTTTCTTCGCCGCTGTCCAGCCAAAAAAAGGGAGCTGCCCTCGCTGGACGGCCGTATTTAAAGGCCCGAAGTGGAGTGTCTGAGGTGAGGGAGGGTTATTGGGTTTTTCCGTTAGGCAATTCTCAGTAACAGCACGGAGTCTAGTAATGTGCCCGGTACGGCAATAGGCTCGCCACCTTTTTCGTGGGACCTAAACAATTCATGGCGAAATGTGGGTGTAATATTACACCTCTGCCTACCCCTTCGGGGATACAGGCGTGAGTCTGTAAAAAAAACAAGAAGCTCCATACAAAATAAACATGTCAAACATGTATCTCAAATCTCCAAATCCATGGATACATCGAATAGTGAAACCGGCCATTAATAATAATACTAGAGGACCCGTGCTGCTCCACAGCATATTTTAATATTATAAAAAAGCTCTTACATATAGGTATGATGAGTACATTGTAGCCTTATTTAATAAGTAAAAAGATGATATTCTAACAAAAAATATATATATCACAAACTTCTTTTCTCACAACTTAGGTATCGTGAAATTTCGAAAATTTAGAAAATTTTAGCTCACTTACACTCTGAAGTTCAGCATGCCCTGCGTACTGTCCATTGACACCCATCACACGTTTGTAATCTGTTGCATTTGTAAAGGTCTGGCCATATGCTTCGTCCCTAACAGTGAAGTTACGATATACATCCCACTTATTGACAATGTTATCAACAGTGGCCAAACGAATTTCATAAAGTTTATTCTCACTTCCATAAAAACAATAAGAAATTGCGCGGAATAAGCAATTACCATCACCAAGAATGGAAATCACTTGAAATTTGTTGATGGTAGAATTAATCAAATCTGAACCCGTTTCCACCCGTATTTTTTTAGCAGTAGGAGGACCATCCGGTACCAAATCTCCAACAGGGCCGTCATTGACCAAGATTCTTTGTTCAAACTTTCTCTGAGCATTTTTAAATTTCCTTCCAAGAACCATCATTATAATTGAAAACACAACTACTCACAAAAAATACGTTATTAAATCAGAAACTTAAGTAACTAACTTGCGCTAACTTCACTTTTTTCTTTATCTGTCAATATTTTAGTATCAAAATTAAAAATACTATAATAAAACTCAAAGACCACTTAGTCTGTACATTGAATATTTTTGCGAAATTTCAATTGGATTGTGACATGTTATCGATATAGAACACAAAACATTTTTTTTTTGAATTATTGTCTGTCTGTCTGTCTGTATGTTTGTTAAATCATTACGCAATTACCAGTGACCGGATTTTGATGCGGTTTTCACCAATATATTGCCTAAAGACCCTATTACAATCTTGGACAACAATCATCACGCTATCACCTATGGGAGCCCAGCAGTGTCATTAAATAAATTTAATAGGCTTGAATTCAAGCAACACACTAAATTGTTTTGTTTGTATCGCGATAGTGACAAACGCATAGTTTGTGTCTTTGGTTAACATTAAGTCTTTAGTTTATCAGAATCCGTTTAATCTATCAAAAGTTATCGTAATTTAAAATATACATATATCCACATTGGTTATCGAGTGATTCGGACTCAATTTGGTCAAAAGTCTTCTTCAAGTTCTTATCTAATATTTATATTGTCAGCGGTGGATCTTAACACCGACTTTTAATTTTGCCAGTGGTGCAATCTAGGGGTATTACTTAAAATTATTACTTAACACACCATTACAGCTTATATTACATAGTAGAACATCGTAGACTTAGGTACTATTCGACTGTTACTTTTTGAGTGCAAAGATTCAAATTAACTAATAATTATGTAATCCGGTCAGATAGTATTTATTAAAATCAATCAATCAATCAATTTATTTATATATAAGTATAAATATAGACACAATATAATACAAGCAACACCATCTAGTCCCAAACTAAGCAGAGCTTGTACTATGGGTACTAGACAATGTGTTGACATACATATTTTTATTTATGATATATATCTTACAGAGTGAACGTACATACAATATACAATTTTTGTTAGTAAGTATACTTATGAACTATGTTAAAAAAACTTGCACGATGATGCTGTGCGTTCATGTGGCACTTGTCCGCGGAAGCGACGGAATACCACACCATTCGGCCAAAAGTCCTCCTTCATGACGACATGTAGATAGCAGGTCGGGATCCGCACCACAAACGCCTTGAAGTTGACATTACGGCGCGACTCCAGCAACTGCACTCTCGGCATGTACTTGGCCTTTTGACGTACGAACTCCGCAATGTCCCCCGCCGTCGTGGTGTAGTGCAGGCGAGAGATGTACACGGGTGTGTTCGGTGCGGCGGCGCGCAGGTTTGCACCAGGCTCCACAGGAGCCGTGCCGCAGCAGTTCTTGACGGTTTTCTGACGACGCTAAAAGAAAGAGCTAAGAATTTAGGTGGCAGGTACAGGTTACTATTACTACTTATCTAATAGTAAGAAACTTAAATATGAGCGTGAGTTTCATCAACCGATCATCATGTTATTTTACATGATCAAGGCCACAGAAAGGGATACTTAAAGGATACCGACTTCCACGCGAGCGAAGCCGCGGGCATCGCTAGTCAAAATTAAAAATAAAGATAAATAACTTTTTTTTATAAGTAAGAAAATAGGTTTTACTTCTGTTATCCAGCTAAATATTTCTGTTTGAAGCAATATTTATTTTGTTTTGTGTATGGGTGTGATTAATCCATAATAATTTAGAAATGTAATAATGACGTTTATAGTTTTGGTCAAAATAGTACTTTTGGTAGGAATGGTAGCTTTGGTAGCAATCGTAAGTAACATTGCAACCAAAACTACTATTCCTACCGAAAATACTATTCCTATCAGAACTACTATTTGTACCAAAACTACTATTCGTACTAACACTATCATATCTACCATTTTTTTTAAACTACCATTTCTACCAAAAACGCCGGTGCTGTCAAAAGTACCTACCTTTTCTCTCAAAACTACTATTCTACCATAACTACCACATGTAATAATATAATTATAGGTATGACAATAGTACTATGAACCGCTGTAATATGTTCCACATAAAAAAAAATAAGATACCCGAAGAAAGTCCGTAATTTAAAAACACAAAAAATTTCCTAACATAAAACGTAAGGAAAATTCCTCAACATCAGAGATCAGTTCACCCAACATTAAGAGTTAACTGGTAACATTCGGGGAATATTACCTGCTATCAGCGATAATTCACTATTATTTAATGATAATTTGTGACCAACATCGGGTATAATTTTATTTTACACACCACCACACTCACACCCGTATGAAAGTAAGGCAAGGTCACCTTAAGGAGGCATAACCTTTTTTCCTGGCAGTTACCGCAAGGAACTTATTAGATGCCATAAAAATATTTTTGAATTAAGAACCGTCCATGTAGGGAGAAAGCAATGGAATCTTAAGAAATTTATAGGAAAAATGTTGAAAAATAAGTTCAATGTCCACACCTATCTTCCTTAAAACTTACCCAATTTAAATGAGCATACCATCAAATGAAAGAACTCTTTTTAGCTCGTGTTTTAGGCCTATAACGAAACGCCTACCTCAATGAGAACCAGATATATAGAAGCAGAAAGTCATTGACTACGGCTACGAAAACGTAAAAAATGTATGGGAGAAAACTGTTTTTGCATATAACTTGATGAATGTGCAAGTTAGGTAATTTCTAATGCTTGATGACAAATCTATGCAGCGAGAGCTTTCATTTAAAAAAAAATCATGCGAATCGGTTGGGTAGAACGGGCTGGCCGACTCGTATTATAAAACACAAATTCTTTTAATATATAGATTGAAGTTATATTACTCTACAAAACAGCTTCGATTAACAATATGTATATCTGCTAGCCATTTTTTGTGAGAAAAGTAAGAAAGTCGTAAGAAAATTGGGAAATTTTGCAAACTGCAAATGTAAGTGGAAATATAGCAAGCTATAGGTAATGATTCTAAGGGAGTAAAAGTTGCACTAACTTTGTAAATGTGACTTGTACGAAAAAAAAATCTTTGCTACCCTATTTTTTTTAAATAAGACCATTGATCACCATCATCAGCCGCGTCATTAACTGTTCCGCTGCCGAGCACGAGCCTCTTCTTAATATAAGAAGAGTTAAGCCGTAGTTTACCTCGCCAGCCAAGAGCAGATTGTCAGATATATAGTACTTTATAAGCTCACATATAGGCTCTAAGTTGACCCGGTAGATGGCGCTGTTGTCAAATTAGGTACCGAAAGTGAAGCAGGTGAAACCGCGAGGATCAGACAGTTTAATATAAAAACGCAAACGAACAGTAAATTACGTCAGTGCTTATAATTGATATGAAAGATCTGCTGACTTTCAAGTAGCTATTTAATTATTTGCTTTTGTTATACTGGCACTCGAACACCAGTGGTCTGGCACAATTTATATTGTCGATGGAAAAATCTTTAAAATTCTCGAATGTTTGGGTAAGAATTGTTTTGATACAGAAGAAAAAGAATTGACAATAAAACTGGACACTAAACTATTTTTTTGTGTCACGGGTGGTTTCATTTGGCTTTGTTTAAAATCCGTATTGGATAGCCCCTGAAAGAACTGAAGTAAATCAAGTCACGTACGTATGGTATGGTAAAACTTTGACATCACAATATTTTCTTAACCTGTAATTAAATAGGTACCTAGCAGCATATAGTATTGAAATTCACTGCATAAACAATACATCATTATTATTTATGTCACGTAATTATTTATATAATAAATATTTACGTGACATCCAAAACAAACAAAGTTGTATAAATAACACACAATTTATTTCATTTAGAACCTTCCAGTAATAAAATTACTCGAACTATTTCACTATCAAACACTAACTTATTTATTTATTTACTAGAGGACGCCAGCAGCTACGCCTGCATTTTTTTTTAATTTACCCGTTTTGGTCGATCCCGTGGGAATTTCGAAAAATCCCTTCTTAGTGCACCCCAACGGTCCCCAAGGAACATACATGCCAAATTTTAGCTTCCTGTGACCAATAGTTTCGGCTGTAGCGTGTCTGTCAGTCAGTCAGTAACGCAAGGATTTTATATATTAAGATTTATTACTTACTAACGAATATTTACATGGCATATCAAACACGAACAATATTCCCTTTCGAAGAACATAAACATCATTAGTTTGCTGACATCCCATTATAAATATTATGCATGAAAATGTATCGGGTAATTATTTATTCATGAACAACAATTATATTTGGTCAGCAGTAACAAACCCTCGACAACGTGAAACTTAATTTGGTGACTAATTATAAATTGTTAGTGTGCATCATAAAATATTCTTGACTTGAATGTGTTCCGTGTTATTTTAGGACAATGGACATTATAAGAACACGTAATAAACTGTGGCCTGTATTGTAATTGTAATAATTGTAGGCAGATACCTATCTATGTGATGGAACACAAACTGTATCACTTAGGCAGCAGTCCCTAAGTAAGGCTGCGTAATGATAGAACTATATTATTTAGGTACCAAGGTCTGTGGCACTTTCAACTATTATTACTTGGCATAAACTTACTATCTGGAATTACAGTACTGTCTAGAGGAGAATTAAATTCTGTCATTATAATAATTTGCATTACGCTGAAATTGTAACGTAAGATCGGTCACCATTTCACTCTGGATTACTTTTATTATTCGCCTTAATGTATTCGAAACAATTCAATTCTATGTACGTCTATTTGTTTACAGAGATGAAAGAAAACATGATTTAGCACTCCTAGATACACAAACAAGACATACCTAAATCTATCAGAAAAAAATATGTCTAGACTTTTACGTCTCAAATGTTAGGAAAACCAATTCTAAATTAGTTAAGTAACTTTATTTTTCTATTCTATATTTTATTATACCTATATTGTTGAAGCTGTCGCTTCAACAATATAGGTATAATAGAATCTATAGACTCGGACTTTATAAATCGATACAACACGAAACAAAATCCCATTCGTAAAGTTCCGTATTCAGAGTGCCATTTGCGAACTAACATTTTAGGCCGAAAATTTCGTCCGAAGTGACAGTACACTTGAGTTCGCAAACTTGGGCCGTTTTGTTAGTAGGTACCTTGTTGACTTCAATACCTTATCGATAGGTAACTGGCTAGAGTCAATTTTATGTCGGCTTAACTTAGAAAATACAGGAGAAATGTTCAGTTGAGTAATCCCAAATAATATTGACTATTTACTCTTACATTGTTTCGTAAGAAGTTTCGCAAAATTTTTACAGAAAATTCTGAATAACATCTTCATATAAACTGAAGTACATTTGCCTTTTGCGACTTCATGATGTAACACGGTGAACAGTTGCTTGCCCTACAACCAATAAAAAAGTATATATTACGTCACTGTCTTGCTTGCTTGACGAAAAAAGGCTTCGTTTAACACTGAGAATATGCATAACGCATTGCTTTATTTATTAATAGACATATTTAAATGCAAATACTGGTTACCTAACGATTCGTCTTACTGAGCATTTACTCAATTTGATACACTAAAGATTACACAGAATTAATATGTGCATTATTTTAATGGTTTTGGTGATCGTTCAATCACTGCATTATACTGGTGATTTAGGTCCTACTACCAAACAAAGTCTATCATTAAAAATAGCTAAGATTTCTCGGTCCTAAAAATATATACTGCTTATATGTAGTTATGTAACAAAGAATGAGTTGTCCGTTATTATTGAAAAATGAAATTATGTCGTTATAAGAAGTAAATTGATGCAAAATCATAATAGTGCATTTTCTATTATTGCACAATTTGGTATGCATAAAATTGACTGAAACCAAATGACAAGTACAGTAATAGCAGCGATAGCCAAGTGCAGAGACCGACAGACTGCTACGCAGAGTGTTTCGGGTTCGAATCCACGGCACGTAACAATGACTTTTCGAAGTTATGTGCGTATTTAATTCTTAATTATCGTTAGTCCCGTGCCTCGGAGAGCACGTTAAGCCGTCGGTCCCGGTTGTCATGAAGATCTTTGACAGTCGTTACAGGGCGTCAGTACCTTCTAAATAAACTGACACTAGTCTAAACCATGGAATATCGCTATCCCTTCGGGTTGCGGAGGTCAGACAGGCAGTCGCTCCGTGGAAAAGCTTATATTAAGCCAAATCCGGTTAGACTAGAAAGCGGACCCCAGACTGAAACTGGGATAACGCTAAGAGAAAGAAAGCTTATTGGTGAAGGAAAACATCGTGAGGAAACCTGCATGTCTGAGAGTTCTCCATAATGTTCTCAAAAGACATGTGAAGTCTGCCAACCCGCACTTGGCCAGCGTAGTGGACTATGTCCTAAACCTTATCATAGAGAGAAGAGGCCCGTGCCCAGCAGTGGGACAGTATATTTACAGGGCTGATGATGATGATGAAATGACAAGTGGACAAAATTAGCAAATTTAGAAAAACCTAAACATTTATAAAATAAATTACAATATTCATAACATAAACACGTTGCCCATGTGAAACATATATTATATGAAATTAATACCTTTAGGGCGCTTGTACACGGTAAGAAAATACGCCGGGCCTACGCAAGAATTCGTGTCGTAACTAGAAAATAACTGTGTACACTGCTCGCAGCAGTGCACGAAAAACATCTTGTCTGCGCAAGACACGACGCGACGCGGTGAACGTTGTTGCGGAGCGGTGGGGGGCGGAGTAGTAGGGTTGAGCCTCATTTTTCTCCTGTATAATTGGATGAACCCAGTAAAGTCTCTTGTTTTTTGTTTCCTTTTTCATATTGTTATTATAATAATATGCAATTATCATTCTTTTTTGCTGTGTAGTTAACATTTTTATAAATAAACGAAAATTATTATCAGACTTGTTATTACTTGCTCGCCCTACGCCTGACTAACGACTGCACGAAAAAAATCGTGTGGTGTACACGTTCCGATTGGTCTTGTCTGCAGAAGACGCGAAAAGTTTTCGTGTGTAGAACAGACAAAATTCTTGTCGTGTACACGAAGAATTTGTCTTGTCTGCCGCAGGGACGGTAAATTTTCTTACCGTGTACAAGCGCCGTTACTATGACGTAAACCAGCAATCGAATACGAAATGGTAGTGTCCTACCATTGCATAATGTTTTGCGGGCCTATTTGCAGCCGAATTGGTAAATTCTGTAGAGATATTGGAGCTTAACCTTAAAACCCAGGTCACCCGTAGCGTAGAAATTCAGAAGGTCAATTCTCGTATTTTCACAGATACCAACACTGTATTTTGAATGAGCTGCGATTTGATGTTCAATGGACTTGGTTTTCTGCACTACACTCAATGTCATTATAGTCTAATTTGACACAATACAGATGCATGTAGGTATAGGCAGCGATAGCCTAGTGGCGATATCACCAGACTGCCGTGCAGAGGGTATCGGGCTCGAATCCACGGCACGCACCAATGACTTTTCGGAGTTATGTGCGTATTGAATTGTTAATCATCGCTTGTCCCATGCCTCGGAGAGCACGTTAAGCCGTGGGTCCCCGGTTGTTACGGCGATCTTTGACAATCTTTACAGGATGTCAGTAGCTTCTAAATAAACTGACACTAGTCCAAACCATAGAATATCGCTATCCCTTCGGGTTGCGGAGGTCAGATAGGCAGTCGCTCATAGGAAAAGCTAATATTCAGCCAAATCCGGTTAGACTCGTAAGCGGACCCCAGATTGAAACTGGGATAACGCTAAGAGGATGATGACGAGATATGCATGGAGGTTGACACATAGTTTGACACTTTGTTCAATTTGCGACCTAGCCACGATATCATCTAAATGTCAGTTAATTTATCATTTATGATACTGAGACTAGATCGACACTGCATTTTTAAATATCATTACGAGAATTGGGTTTCTAATCTCAAATCCTTTCTAAACTAAGCAGTTCAAGTTTACCTTGAAGTCAATACTTTATGCGATATTTAGGTATCTTAAATAGTTTTTGAAAAGTTCTGCGCCTTACAAGGGAACAAATTCAACTGAACAAAATACTTATATAAATAGTTGCATGTTATCTTGCTGAGTTAATTAATTTAAATTTGTTAATTGAAGTTAAATTCACTTGGATGTTATTAGTACTTGGTTTTATTTAAAAGTGTTTGGGTTTATTTAAACGTTGCTATGGTTAAAATTGTGGGTAGCGGTTAGATGTCCACTATGGAGAGCTTTGGCGTGGGTAATTGGGTATGCCCAGCAGTGGAGGTCTCTAGACTTAAAATGTGAAATGTCGATATTATTTAGTTTTTATGTAAGTCCCTTTATGAATGTGAACCTATGTCAGAACTGTAAAAATACCTATTTGTATAATTGTGCGGAGGTTAACTCTTTTAAGATGAAATGTGTATATTTGTGCTCAGTAGCCTATCACGACCTCGCATATGACATAGTAGTGGCTTTGCCTACGTTAGCACGTCGCATGTCGTGTATTCGATTCCCACAATCAGAAAAAGTCAGCTGGCAAGTATAGTTTAGGTAACCAGTGAAATTCACTGGAAAAAGAACATTACCTACGAAATCACAAGAAAAATCTTTTTAATAGGTCAAGTACTTACCTAAAAACCTATGGCGAAAACCAGTAACCGTGAATAATATTTAAGTTGTGTAAAGGAAAACAAAGTAATTGCTATTTGAATTACAGAAATAAAAGGAAGTGCAAACCAAAATGATCACATTGCGTGCTATGATGAGGTCGTTAAACATCTCATTAGCGACGCGAAATATTTTGTAAAAGAGGCTTTGCTTGTTATAATTATTAATATTTTATTTTATTTGTTATGTTTAGCTTGTAGGCTATTGCTACATAATTATCTATGTTTCATCATAATTTCTTTACATATTTTCTGGTGACTTGGGGCATTGATAGCCTAGTGGAGAGACTAACACAGATTGCTACGCAGACCGAGATCTGTTTCAAACTGCTCGGCGCGTACCGCTAGTTCTTCGACGCTTTAAGGTCACAGCTCATTAGAGCCACCCGGCACCCACTCCGCACCGCCTCGCCTCGTGCGGTTAGTATTCTTTATATGGGTTTGTATGGGTATGCGCTCACTACATCAACTCCGTAGCGTCACCGAATCGCCTCTGTCGTAAGCCGTCGCGCGTGGACGGCTCGGTGGAAACTTGCTGCTCGCATGCTTGCCGCGCGTTGACTGCTCGTCGCCGACGCGCGGGTCCGAAGCGGACCGCGCGCTGCCCGCGAATGATTCACGTCCGAGTGATACCAGAAACACGGTAAATACCGTAGATGCACGGCATTACGAAACACATGTGTAGACCTAGTGCCAATTGTTAACAGACTACTCGAAAATTCGTGGACCAAGCGACGTCCACTCGTTGACCGCGCGGCGTTCACTCGTTGACGGCGCGCGGTCCGCTGGTTGACCGCGCGACGTCCACCCGTGGACCACTCGTGGACGCCGTGCTGAGTGGGTGCCGGGTGGCTCTAATGAGCTGTGACCTTTATGCGTATTACATTGTTACTTACCGCTTGCTGAACGTTCAAGAACACGTCGTGAGGAAACCTGCAGTATTAGTGTTCTTTATAATGTTTTTCATAAAGACGTAATTGGTGTCGCAACGTGATTGGCTATGGCGTATTATAGTAACAATAGGCCAGTGCTCAGCGGTGGTATAGTTTATGCTAATAATGATAAACTTGCTTATGATCATATGCTTCTAAAGATTGTTTTAAGTCCCACGCAAGGATGTGAGTTCTATTGTTGAAATGTGCAAAATGTTAGTGGGTTGCTTTAGTTAGGAATAAACTAGTTTTAACTGATAAGAGGAGCTCTTGCCGATATATTTTTGTAACAGTGTATCTCAAAGCATTGGCAGAAGATAAAACATACAACACAACCGAATAGAAGTAAAAGTTACATCGTATCAAGGTACGAAGTAACTCTTACTTCTATTCGGTTTTCTGTTGTACAAAAATTTATTATTATACTTTATTTTAACTGACAATACTACTGCTAAACAGAACTGTATAAGCAAGACGATTTAAACCGATAGGTAGTCCTGGCACCGATCCTTTTTAGCTTCACGTGTAAATGATCTCTATAATATCAAGCTATAGGTACACTTACAGTGACTGATCCTTGACAGATCTGTCTTTATATATATATTGTCATCACTATTAGTCGTGATGAGATATGCAAAGAGTTATCGCCTCTATTAGTCCACTGCTGGGCGTAATATATCGCGAGTACTGTTTATTAGAACTCTAACTATAAATATTGTATTTTTGTTCCAGGTATGGAATAGCTGTAATTCATCATATGGTCATCAGAGAAGAGTAAAGAAACACGTGACGTACCTATTAATCAATATCAGGAAAATATAAAATAAATCGAAATTATGAGCTCATGTATGAAAAATCTACGTTTTAGATAAATGTCGTTGGCCAAAATAGAATGCACACATATTTTCCACAAAAATGTAGAAATATGGTGTCTGAAGTTTTGAACGCAATTGGTTCAAATTCTTTTTCTTAATGCTGACTTTTTGTAGTCCTTCTTTACGTGAGAAATGCATAAAATATTAATATTTTGTAACATCGAGTAGTGGCAGTAGACTTAAAATAACGTTAATATAGCAAAGTCTATATATTTAACGCCAAGTACATAATCATACGTGAGAGACTTTTGAACTTTTTATATCGAAGTACTAGATAAAAATGTATATTTCATAAATAAAACTTGATTAAACAAAATATAAATTCCACTTCAAACCTGGTACCTATTAATTCACTGTTCAATACCGCTCAAAACACAACATTGAAAACATGGCTGCCTCATTAACATCAACAAATAAATACAGTTCACTGTTTACGTTTAATGAGATAAGGGGAAAACTTCTACATAATTTATTTTGTTCCCTTGCTCAATGAAAAAACAAGGAAGAAAAGGAAACTTGTAATTTATTCGCTGACCTTTCGGTGGGATTGCCGTTGTGCCTTCCAACATGTGTAAAGAAATAAAATGGAGTCGTTTAGCAAATAGGACATAAATACATACATACATATCGTCACGCCTTTTATCCCCGAAGGGGTAGGCAGAGGTGTATTTCTACACCCACTTTTTGCCAGATATTTTGCGATTGGACGCGGCGGCTCTGTCCTACGCGCGAATCGTTTTATTCCATCCTGCGGCGATCATTTGACATTAAAATTTGACATGGACATGACAGCTCATTTATTGAAAAATATATCTTAAGTATCAAAACTCAAGAATTATGTACGACAGAGAAGTGTAACTAATTATAGCGTTAATTACAATTTTTACTTCAGTACACGCGTAAATATCAAGCCAACTGATCACGTTCGCGTCAACCTACATCGCATCGCACGTCACGTGCATTTGTTCCTGTAGGACACGTCAATACAACTGTTTTGTTTGAACTGTTTCAACTGTTTGTTGTTTCTGCGCCGCGCCGCACCGTGTTCGTATCCAGACTGCCAACGTATGACGCCGCACGCCGCGTAAGTACCGAGGCGACCGCTTAAAGCACTACCACGTGCACTACGCTGTACGTACAGATTATTTTATTTATAGATTTGAATAAGGTATATTAGGCAGTGTCAGGCCTTTAAATTACTTGAGTGTAGATAATCAGATTCCTGTTACCGTTTTTCCAATGAGCAGGTCACTTGGACTCCCGACGGTGATATTCCAGCAGCGGGTATACCATATTTAATAATGTAGACTTTAGAATATTCACTAATACGCATATTAGAGTAATAAGACCCAGCTCTCCTGAAAGCTTAAAAAACTCAGTATCGCCATTTTCTTTCATTTCCTATTTGCTAATAGGCAATGAAAGAAAATATATAAGCCGTGTGGTTGACGGCATAGAATACAAGTGTCACCACCCCCTATCTTTCCGTGGGTGTCGTAAGAGGCGACTAAGGGATAACACGATGCAAATACCATCTTTGCGTAGAGACGGAAAACTCGACATCAAACCTTATACGACTGCCTCGTTGGTCTCGCGGCATAAATGTGCGCGTGGGATCGGGAGGTCCCGGGTTCGATTCCTGTTATTGGGTTTTTCTGTCACGAAATTCTCAGTAGCAGCACGGAGTCTGGAAATGTGCCCGGTACGGCAATAGGCTCGCCCCTTATTACGTGGGACTAAAGTATATCTGGCGAAAAGTGGGTGTAGAAATACACCTCTGCCTACCCCTTCGGGGATAAAAGGCGTGACGATATGTATGTATGTATGTATAATATTAAACATTTCAGTGGCACTTATGGGGTCCAAAAATATACTAGAATTATTACATTTCACACTATAGTCTTTGCGACTAGGGTCATTGGTAAGATTACTATTTTTAACTACGTCTATGAAGAAATTATTAAATAAGTATATAATTGCAATAATATACTGCAGCACTCATTAATGTATATTCTCAAAGAAAATAGTAATAAATGTATAAAATAATACATATATTATAAACTCTACAGTTGGTAAGGTGAAGGTTTGTGAACGTTTTTCATTTCAATGAAGACATAATATGAGAAATAGTTGTAAGTATAATGTTTTAGTATTTTGTATATATTTAAAATTACCAAAAATAAAAATCGTCCTAAAAATTCATGGCGAAATGTGGGTGTAATATTACACCTCTGCCTACCCCTTCGGGGATACAGGCGTGAGTATATAAAAAATAAAAAAAATTACCACGAAATATAGGACCAAAGTTATCTCAATCATTATCATTGCAGCACATGCAGTTCTTACCTGCGGTCTAAGATCTTAGTCTTGAAGGACTATTCTGCTTGTAACCACTAGTTTTCCTTCTGGTATTTTGATACCTGCCTATTTGCACCTATTTTAACTTCTGAATGTTACGTAATACATAAATCTTCAGTCAATACGTAATGCAAAACGTCACTTGAAATGATTCAGCAATTATAATGTTAATTATTTACTAAAATACACACGAACAAATGTTGTAAATGTTTTCGAAAACACGGTCAATGTCAATACTATTTCAAATACGTAGAAGTTATTTGTGTGTGTTTTACGTTAATTTGTTTCAAAGTCCGAGTTAAAGCGCTTTCAGGAATCATACATACAATACTATGTTCCGTGAATGGCGGGCACACGTTCAATGTTGAAATGAATAGATATATGTGAGAGTTCAAAGTCACTATCAATGAGCTTCCATAACAATATTGTCGAGTTCATGAACAACAACATTTCTATGGATGCTGGCTTTAAAATTGATTAGTCCATTTATACTTTATTAAAAGGCACTTCATGCGGTGGACTGTTTAATGCCCTGAAGTTTATCGTTTAGATCGATTCAGAAGACCAATTTCGTCAAGGATTTTATTTACGATAGGTTATCTGAGTGCTCAGAATAGAACTCGCCAATAACTAGATTGACGAAGTTATAAAATAATTTTATGCGGTGATCTTAATATAGACGTTTTAAAGAATTATAGTATTACCTTGGAACTTGAATGCTTTCTCCTGAGTTACAATCTAATTTTAGAAATTAATGAAGCAACACGTCCTGTTAGTAATACTTGTTTAGATAATTTTGCACATAATACCAAACAGAAATGTCATCCTCAAATAATAAACCTCGGGCTATCTGACCACACACCACAAGTAATTAAAATAAAAGTAAATAAATCATGCATAATTAAAACTTGGAAAACAAAGATTCGAGATACTTGTAAAGAAAGTCTCATTAAATTTAATAGCTATCTACAAAATCTTTCGTTTTGTGACATATACGATACAGAGGATTCGAACAGAGCGTATGATAATTTCATAGAAATATATAAGCTTCTGCATGACTTATGTTTTCCCTATAAACTAGTGACAAAAAAATCTGAAAAACCATTTAAATGGCTATCGCGTGGCATAAGATTATGCAGTAAAAAACTGCGAAATTTACTTTGGCAACATAGACTAAGACCATCACGAGAAAATGAAATAGCTTTTGTTAATTACTCTAAGAGATTAAAAAAACAATTAAATTAACTCAGAAATCCCAAAATAATTACTTGATCGAGAACTCTAAGAATAAATCAAAAACCTCATGGCAAATTATAAATAACAACAAAATAAATAAGGAACCAATTTCACAGATAAGAAATAATAACCAAATAATTACGGACCCGAAAGAAATAGCAGAGTCTTTCAATAATTTTTTCATTGACCAAATTACAAATATACGTAACAACTCAATGCTCAACGTTAAAAAAATAGACCATAACCTTAACTCAATATTTGTGCCACCAGGCGTACCTCAAGACGTGATAAGAATAATTTAATCACTAAAAAAATAAAAAGAGCATTGGATGTGATGGGGTTTCCACTCAAGTCATAAAATTTGTTGCTTATAGTATAGCTGACCCTTTAACTCATATTATTAACGTTAGTATATTATCAGGAACATTTCCAGATAACTTAAAAACTATAATTGTAAAACCAATTCATTAAAAGAATAGTAAAGAGGATATGCCGAACTATAGGCCGATAGCTTTAATTTCAGTTTTATCAAAAATAGTAGAAAAAGTTCTATATGAGGCAATGTCCTCATTCTTTAGTAAATTTAATATACTTTGCCATGAGCAATACGGGTTCAGGAAAAATAGAATTATAAACATGGCAATTTTTGACTTGTTGAATGTTATTATGTCAAATGTTGATTGTAAAACGCCTATATGTGCTGTTTATACAGATATGTCGAAAGCTTTTGATTTTGTCGACCATAACATACTACTTCAAAAACTAAACGCCTATGGCATTCGAGGTAATATCTTAAACCTAATAAAAACATATTTATCAGGTCGCAAACAAATACATACATACATAGACTCACGCCTGTTTCCCCGAAGGGGTAGGCAGGGGCATATTAAACGCCCACTTTTCGCTAGTGTAAAATATGTGCCAAGTCGAAATTAGAAAAAAGATACATCTCTTCCAGTAGAGAAATTAAATTTGGTGTACCACAGGGAACCGTGCTTCGACCTTTGTTATTTTTAAATTACATTGAGGGTTAGTGTGTTTTGCGCCGGCACCTCGAAAATCAACAACGCGGGGGTAGAAATAGAATCTTCTACCTCGCACTCGGAGACGTGACATCGCTACACCAGTCAGCTTGCGACCACGGGACGTGCAACCGTCTCGAAACGTCAAGCAAAAATAAGGTATGTAAATACCTAATGCATGTTCGCGTTAATTCCCGTATAGATATATATTCTTAAAAAGTAAATATCAAAACAGTATTACTGGCATATCATGGTCTTGTTGTTTCCATTTTAAGGTTTGGAATTATTTTCTGGGAAAATTGTACCGAAAGGGAGAGTATTTTTAAAGCCCAAAAACGCTGTCTGCGAGCAATATTTGGTTTAAAAGTTACTGACAGCTGTGTTCCAATTTTTAAAGACTATAATTTATTGACTTTTCCTTGCCTTTATATTTTAGAAATTGCTCTTTTTGTTAAATTTAATAGAAACCAATTTTTATCTATATCGGAAAACAGACATCGAGATGTAACTTTAAGATCTCAATACAGAAACTTGTTACATCCTGGGAGATATAGAACTGCTTTATTGAGGAAAAGTGTTTTTGGTATTGCACCTGCTATTTTTATCACATTCCTGATTCTATAAAAGAGGAACCAGTAACAAGTTTCAAAAAGAAACTAACTTTACATTTACTGAATAATTGTTACTACTCCATATCGGACTTTCTAGCTGATACATTTTAGTTAATCATTTATGTGTATACCTAATGATGAGCTGCATTAATGTTCGCATGTCAAAATGGTAGAATGTACAAGGATTCTTCAACATTTCTGTAACCACCTTATTGTAAATATCTACATTCTGAGCAAATAAATGAATATTATTAATATTATTATTATATAACGAACTCGCTCGTCTGCTTAAGTTAGACATTTGTTGTGATAATATGCCTAAATTTAAAAAAAGTAATATTAGAGTATCTCAAAAATACAAGTTAATTAACCTGTATTTCTACACTGTTATCAATTTTTCGAAACACTTATTATCGCTTTCCTGTATTAGTTGTGGTTGCCTATAACAGAATGAGCATAAGGCATGTGTTATTGTAACATCTTTTATTGCGTAACAATTGTGTATCATTTGTTGGCGATCCTTATAAATAAATAATAAATTAATAAAATAGAATTATATTGACATACATATGTTCGTTTCTATAGAACTGCATTTGTTGTTCCCGTTTACTTTAGTTTGTCATGAAATTAGTTATGCTTCATTGGTAAAGGGTGATTTTGAACTAGGCGGCAGATGGAGTGGCGTTTTAAGGATATAATTATTTTGATATGGGCTATGGAACACCGTAAGGTCCATGAATGTAACATACGTCCATCAACAGTATACATATCTCATGAGACTGCCTGGTAGGGCGACAGATCAAAATATTTGAATATTCGTTTAAGATATAAACCATTCGTGCCGACGAAAAAATATCACTTCCGAACGTTCAGAGTTTTCGAAACAAAAGTGGGGTACGTATTGTATAGTAAAGTTTAATCCAGTACAATGTAACCAATTGTATCGTAAGTGCAAACTATCTAAGTAGTTCAAAGAACAATTACACGAAACAGCTATTAAGGATAGCTTCTATTGTGAATATCATATGAGGTAAAGTTTCTGAAGTGGATGAGCAACGAATATAGGATATCAAGATAGTTGAAGGATCTTTGGAGAAGGCTCAGAACTCTTTAGTTATTGGAATTCGTTAGTGAAGTAATTTGTATGAAGTTACTAAAATTAAGTAAGTGTGTGCGTAACTAATAGATCTCAGTTCTGCTTACTGAAAAGTTGATGGAACTCGATTTGCTTGAGTCATTTTTGACGGCTGGTTGGCGCTGCGGGAGTGTAAGCGACTACAACGCCGAAGGTCGCGAGTTCGATTCCCGCTCACGTCAAACATTTGTGTGCATGAACATGGATGATAGCCTTGGTCTGGGTGTTTCTATGTATAATATGCATGTATTTACAAAAAAGAAAGTATATATGAATGTTTATCCATTATCTAGTACCCATAACACAAGCTCTGCTTAGCTTGGGACCAGATGGTGATGTGTGTATGTGGCAGAATAGAATAGAATATTATTTTTATTTTCAATATCTGATTATTATCTTAACTGCGTAAACTTGTAAGTGGGATAAATGAATAGATGGATGCTATTGTTACTGTTTTCCGCAAAATGTATAAGACGGATATTGATAAACTGTTATAATATAGCTTATTACTTTTCAGTCAGTTCTTTAGATCGATAAGGGTCCAAACCACCTGGATACCAGAGATTTTCACTTCATCCTTTGTTAAACGAATTTACATATCGCTAATACTTATGAAGTATTACTCTATGAAGTAAGCTTCATAGACGCTGTGCAAAAATTTCGTGGCCAATACTTGAACAATAAATTAATAAGGTCTTGCACCAATTTCGTATATTAAGGGAATCGAATCTATGCGTTTATGATTTTAAGAACCTACAGTTTAATGCGTTACGAAACATTTTATTTCTTGGCTATTTATAGACAAACGTCGGTTCCAATCACTAGTTCCTACTAAAAGCAAACTGCCATACATTAAAATCAATCAAGCATTCATTGACACAACGAGACTTGTACATCAGTCACTTCTAAAGACGTGAATAAATAACTAAGAGATTTCCATCTATTTACATAATGTAACATTACCATGCATTACGCTGTCCATTTCCAGCAGTTTCCTTATTTCTCCTTATCATAAAAATCCTCTGTTAATAATAAAGATGAACAAGTCTTCAAAGTTGACCAAAAACACCGTCTCTCCGTCATGGGTATTTATTGAAATAATAATATGTGATAAGTGCCTTTGTTAAATTGTGGGACATTAATGCGTAGGTACTTAATTTAATACGGTAATACCTTATATTTGGTATATATAGCTATTTTAATGTTTAGTGAAATTTCCTGTGTTTCAGGAAAAAATCTTAAATAATAATATTATAGGCCTATATTTTTACACTAGAGGACGCCAGCAGCTACGCCTGCAATTTTTTTAAATGTACCCCTTTGGCCGATCCCGTGGGAATTTCGGGAAATCCCTTCTTAGTGCACCCCTACGGTCCCCAAGGAACATACATGCCAAATTTCAGCTTCCTGCGCCCAATAGTTTCGGCTGTATCGTGTCTGTCAGTCAGTAAGTAACGCAAAGATTTTATGTATTAAGATGATAATAATCATGAAATGCAAATATGTAATAGAAAGTAGACTTAATATTATGATTTGTTACGTTAGATAACTTGTAACTTAGCGTAGGTACTTACACACTATTTTATTATTGTAAGCAAATTCTCTGTATCAGAGTAGGTCATTGTCATTAGGTGTTTTGTAACTAACATAATATATATAGTCTAAGTTTGTAACAACAAAGTGACACTGCTTATAACTTATGCTATATAAATCTAAGGTTTTATTTAATTTATTATATAGGAAAGGTCCGAGGAAAGCAAAAGAAGAAATCTGAATTAAAGTCTCTATTTATTTCTTATTTTCAAATCCGTGTAGTAACGGATTAACAATATTAAGTGTCACTACACTACATATCATTCTGTGGGTGCCGCCGTAAGTGAAGACTTAGCGAGCGTTCACACTACGCCCGACCGGCTAATTAGCCGGTCCGGCTTAATGCCTGGACCGGCGAATAACGAGCCAGTGGCAGAACAATTTGTATGAAGCTATTCACACTCTTACATGGACGCACACACACACGCATCTAAACACCACTTCAAACACTCACACACATACACAAACACATACTCAACACAGACTCATACCAACAAAATTATCATGGAAGTGAAACAAAACAGTATCGTACCCCAGGAGGGTACCAGCGGCCGTGACGCTGGAGAATCCCTCTCTGCACCATCGTGTGCAGGCTGCCCCACGTATTCTGGGGGGGGCAATGTTTCACAAAGCCGAGAGAGAGACACATTAAATCTGCACGACCTGGCCAACGCCATGCCTCGTGCAACCCACACTTCGTCCACTACCTGGAACATCGCTCCGCGTCGAGCAAACGCACGCCAAAAGGCGGACGTTGACTTCGCGTCGACTGCGAATCCAGGTAGTCGTAGACGAGGCGGTAAACGCTACCGCCGTTACAAACGCTCACGTGAGCAAACAACACAGTCGGGTGTTAGCGCATCGAATAAATCGGCTAGCGCACTCCCGACTACGACCACGACGGCTGGTAAAAACAACCAGCGCGGCGACCAAACCTCGACCAGTGGAGCGGACGTTCCGCCCCGGACGACGCAGCCGGACGGTTGTGTTGCGCCGCTGACGGCGGGAGGCGCGACTGTAATAACAGACAGCGCACTCCCGCCTGCGCGCGGCGCACCAACCACTGCTGCTCCCGGGGCGCCCCGCCGCCCTCCTCCGGTGGGGATTGGTAACGCTGCGCAGCCGTCGTGTAGAAACAAGGAGCCGCGCCACAAACGCGGCCCAAAAAGACGCGATCCGGCGCCACCAGAACATCCCACTCCGACACCAAGCACGAAGAGGGATCGCCCTGAGGACTCTACACCACCCAGCGCCGGGTCGAAACGGGCGAAAACAGACGCCACACCCAAGAGCGGTAAGAGCTACGCAGACGTGACAAACTCGCAGCTAATGGTAGCCATCGCTACCACCCCCGCCACGGACCTGACGGTGGAACAGGCGAGGCAGCTCGAACTCTCAATTGAAGAGAGTATAGTTGAAACTGCCTTCGCCACACCGCCGAATAATGGGCCGGCACTCGCACCTTCCTTTAGGGGCAAACCTCTTGCAGTGGAGGGTGTCCTGAAGTTATGGTGCGAGAACGAACACTCACTAACGTGGCTCAAAAACGCAGTAGCCAAACTAAGATCGCCGATTGAGGGGACCAGGCTGGTCGTCATCAGGCAGTCAGACTTAGCGAAGCGCGTACGCGCAGCGCTGTGGCTGCCGAGGACGATCACCATGGAGCTACCTAAGATCCACCATCTCCTCATTGCCCAAAACCCCTGGTACGCCGTACAAACGTGGCAATTGTACGGCGCATCCTTGCAGGAGCACGGCGTGTACCTTACCTTGGGCATCCCGGAACCCGAGATCCCCAAGATCACGGGACGCGGCCGTCGGGTTTCCTTCTTCGCTGGCAGCGTGTACGTAATGTTCCACGCTTCCAGCGGGGGGGAGAGCTCGGCGGCTGTAGGGCCCAAGGAGACGCCGAGTGAAGGTAAGGACACAACGGGACGAGCTGTACCAGCCATCCCAAGCACCTCGGGCATAGCCCGTATTACACCGGCGCCCGCAGCGACTATACAACAACCCACCGCTGCGATGGACGCAAAAGACGAGCACGACTCGTCTGACGGGGAGTCTATGGACAGCAATGTCCTCGATTCTTCGTCAGACTAGAGTCATACAAACTAACCTCCAGCATAAACAAATTGCAACGGCTACCCTACGCAGGCTGCTGGAGGTTAATCAACAGACAATAGCCCTAATCCAGGAGCCGTGGATTAGAGGCGACAACATATGTGGTCTAAACAACATCGGAGGTAAGCTACTGCACAACTGCTCGGTCACTAAACCGAGAACATGCATATACATTCCCCGAACAATACCAGCACTGTTGCTAACCAACTTCTGTTCTAGAGACCTCACTGCCGTAGGACTCCAAACAGGGCCCAACAAACAGATGTTAGTACTAGCTTCGGTCTACATGCCTGGCGATGAGGACATCCCATCAAAAGAGCTGGCCGAGCTGGTGCAGCACTGCGAGGACAACGGCTGGCAGGTAATCATCTCGGCGGACGCAAACGCGCACCATCCGCTGTGGGGAAGCCCCGACGCAAACAGACGAGGTGAGATCTTGACTGAATACATCTTTTCAACAAATCTATCTGTAGTTAACAACGGTTCGGAGCCCACCTTTGTTAGCTCCAGATATCAAACCATAGTAGACATAACGCTAGCATCGGATGGGGCCGCGGAACTTGTCACAAACTGGCATGTGTCCGCTGAGCCATCCTTCGCAGACCACAGACGAATCTGCTATGACATACGAGTGCAAGAGAACGTCCAACAACCTAGGCGCAACCCTCGCAGAACCAACATCGCGAAATACAAGACGATTCTCGTATCACAGGTAGACAAATCCTATTTTAAGGACATGTCGACCAGCACTGACAACATAGAACATAACACCAACTTACTAACAGAATGTATACAAACAAGTTATCAGCAAGCCTGTGCACCCACACTCCCAAAGTCGTCTAGCAAAACCCAGTGGTGGGGAAGAGAACTAGAGGGACTCAGGCAAAACCTGAGGAAACTCTTTAACAGGGCTAAAAACACGAGAATGGAAGCAGACTGGCTCAAATACAAAGAAGCCCAGTCACACTACAAGAAACGCATAAGATTCCGCAGAGGCGAGTCCTGGCGGCGTTTCTGCAGCGGTATAAACACCACGAATGAAGCAGGCAGGGTGAAAAAGGTCTTGTCTCAGGACAGCAACAAAACCCTTGGCGCCATTAAAAAGCAAGATGGAACCTACGCAACTACGGACGCTGAAATTAGCCAAGTGCTAATTGAAACTCACTTCCCAGGTTGTGAAGTAACCAATGACCGTCTGTGGGACGAGTCAGACTACAGACCACCGACCCAAACAGACTGGCTGGTAGCCGAAAATGTGGTCACCACAGACCGGCTGATATGGGCAATAGACAGCTTCCAGGCATTCAAATCCGCAGGCCTGGATGAAATCATACCAGCATTCCTAAAGTGGGGATGCACAACGATTGTGCCGCACCTGCTCGACATCTACAGGGCCTCAATAGCGCACAGATACATACCTTGCAGGTGGAGGGAAGTTAAAGTCATATTCCTCCCAAAACCTGGCAAAACTGACTACTCACAAGCGAAAGCATACAGACCCATCAGTTTGACCTCCTTCTTATTGAAAACGCTGGAGAGACTTACGGACCGATACCTCCGTGAGGGCGCATTACTGCGCAATCCACTACACCCACATCAACACGCCTACAGAAGTGGCAGGTCAACTGAATCGGCGCTGCATTCCGTTGTGGGAACCATTGAAACAGCGCTCACCAACAAGTTAATGACACTGGGGGCCTTCATTGACATAGAAGGTGCCTTCGACAAAACTAAGTTCAACAGTATCAGCCGGGCCCTCGAAAAGTTCGGAGTTGAGCAAACCCTTAGTGGCTGGATTGATCAACTGCTGAAACAGAGGGCAATACAATTCACGGTAAACTCCACCACAAGGGGCATAGTTGCAAAAGGCTGCCCACAGGGAGGTGTACTCTCACCCCTGTTGTGGAACATTGTGGTGGACGATCTGTTACGGAACTTAAACGACAGACGATTCTTCACGGTCGGCTATGCAGACGACATCACCATCCTGATCAAAGGTGACTCAGAAGACACGATCCGAAATCGGATGCAAGCAGCCATCAGGATCATGGAGGAATGGTGCAACCAACATGAACTGACGGTTAACCCCAACAAAACGGAGCTAGTACTTTTCACCAACAAAAGGAAAACCCATATGTGCAAAACACCAAAACTCTTTGGAACGGAGCTTACCCTATCGAATGAAGTCAAGTACTTGGGCGTAATACTTGACCATAAGCTAAACTGGGGCAAGCACATCAGCACAAAAACAACAAAAGCATGCACAATCTTCTGGCAATGTCGGAGAATCATAGGCAAAAAATGGGGTCTCAAACCATCAATTACCCTGTGGATCTACACTGCCATTATACGCCCCATGCTTACGTATGGTGCAGTAGTGTGGTGACCACGCACGCAACTGCAGCAATCCGTCTAGACAAGCTCGGGCTATGGAGAAAGGATGATCGAATTACTCACGCACGCCTAAAAGGGACCTTAACCAAAGAGATCCCGATGCTAGAGGCCGCTTGCGATCTCATCCCTAAAACTTTTGTCTTTGACAAAAAATATCGCATCCAATTGCAGGAGGAACACAAAGACTGCTCTGGTATACACGAAGTCAGAGTACACACAGACGGCTCAAAAACGAAGTATGGGACGGGTGCGGGCGTATTCTCCCATGACTTAAACATCAACATCTCAACATCCCTTGGCACCCATAACACCATATTCCAAGCCGAGTGTGTTGGGATAACAAGAGCCGCAACAGCAATCGCGTCAAGGAACGTAAGTGACCTTTCTATACGCATTATCACGGACAGTGCCTCTGTACTACAAGCTCTCGGCAGCAACTGCTTTAACAGCGGCCTCATCATGGAATGCCACCTAGAGCTGCAAAAGATTGCAGAGAAGAATCGGGTTACGCTGCAATGGATTAAAGGCCACAGCAACTCCGCAGGCAATGACGCCGCAGACCAACTGGCACGGCAAGGATCGGACACAATGATAATGGGACCCGAGCCGATTGTACCGATACCAGCAAGCCAAATCAAAACGTGGCTACGTGAGAGAACCGCACATGAACACGAAAAACAGTGGGCAAACATAAAAGAATGCAGACAAACAAAAGATGCCATCCCCTGCTTGAACAAGCGACTCTCACACAAGCTGCTGCATTCTAATAGGAAAACACTAAAGCATCTGACGGGCATAATAACCGGCCACTGTCCACTCAACAAGCACCTATTCAACATAGGCGTTAAGGACAGCCCACTGTGCAGGGGCTGTATGGAAACCGAAGAAACACCCGCTCACGTCATTCTGCACTGTGCAAGTGTGAGCGATCAACGGGCAAAGCTGCTGAACAACCCCAGAACCATGACTGAAGCTTTAAACGACACCAGCCAACTAATGGCTTTCTGGAAGGAACTAAGGTGTGTAGTCGGCGTCAATGAAGTCGCCACATACGCACAATGGCCCAAATAAGTGGCTAAGTGCGGAAAACCCACGACCAACTATAACATAACTATAACTATAAGCTATTCACACTAAGCTAGATCCGGTCAATAGACCGGATCCGGGCATTAAGACGGACTCGTAGAGCTGAGCTAAAGGTATCCGTTAGAATATACTGATCGTTATGGCAACGATCATATGCTATATTAGGTATAGATAGTTATACGTCAATTGTTTGACTATCTAAATTTCATAACGAGTATAACCACCACGAAATGCCGCGCACGGTCAGACTTTACCTATGTAGTTATATTTTAACGTAGCGTTTTTGACAGCAGAATGGTTGGCCGGTGACCATTTAGATATACATTTTGTAACATTCCAAGGCTTATTTATTTCTTCTTATTGTAATCTTTTTTGATATATTTATTGTTGAGTTTCCTTTACTCTTTGATAGATAATTTTACGATTTGATATATTTTTACCATTTTTATACACGTTTTGGATTTATGTAATTTTTTAAACTTTTTATGTTACATAGTACAGATAAAAATATAATTATTTTATTGTAACGGTATTACTTTTTCTATTTAATTTTCACTTTTGTGCTCAATTTTATAACATTTAGCTTTTTGTTATTATTAGCACCTTTTTTGTTTAATTTAACTTTATATTTTAATTTCATTTTGATATCTTTGTATACTTTTTGTACATGTATTTTTTTTAATTTCTCTCATTTTGGCGTATTTTTGTTGTCTTGTTACGGTTTATTTGTTCAATTTTAACGTTTTGTAATGTTTGTGAACTTTAAAAAAAAATAGCTTTTTGTGATACTATTAGATTTTTTTCTTTTTGTTTTTTTTTTGGTGTATTCTTCACATAGTTTAATTTTATTTTAAATTTGCATTATATTTAAATTTCTTTAAATATAATGCAAAATGCTTGCCACATTTGTTATTTGTTTAGATTTTTCTTTTTCACAATATTTTTTGTTGATTAACTTTTTGCTATTTTTGCCGTAGTTTTTGCCATCTCAATACATTTCATTATAGGTCTCGATAACAATCTTAGCATTCTTAATGGTTTTTTAAAACGATCCTTACCAAATCACTTGCTGTTATCATTCTAGTTATGCATTAGACATATCTACGAGTAAATACTTCTTCAAATTAGGTGATCGAACGATATAGATAGTTATGAAATATAGATAGTTATGACAACGTGCACAGACCCATGCCTAGTGCCGGTGACATAGTGTTACCAACAGTTGAACTAAGCTCTCCACCAGAAACCACAAAATTTCCCTAGACACATGACACCCACTTAAATTATCATTATAATACTTATTTCACTTCGGAAAACAATTGGTATACAAAAATAATAATTCGTTCTATTAGGTAATATGTAAAGAAAAATGCAAATTAAATGTTAAATCAACACATCAAATAATATAATAATAATAGATTGAACAATGTACAAATTATTTTAAAACGAATGTTGTATTCAATTTTAGGCAAATGTTGAAATCCCCAGTTTTAGTGCTAATTCTACTAAGTTGGTAACACTGATCGGAACTGGCCTTAGAATAAGGAAAATACTATAGAGACCGCATTACAATAGCAGTCTTGTCCAATATACATAGTTACTTCATTTTGACTTATGATTTTTCTAGCGTAGAGTATGATAAATGTCTATAAATGATTATATTATTTGATTTAGTCGTGGCTTTAGCATGCAAAAATAATTTTCAAACCAATATAAAAAACGCCTGGCAATGTAATAAAGCCCCGACTAAATCATCTAACTTATGTTTGTTTGTATTCTATATACATTAAACTATTATATTTAAAAATTGCATGTTGCCTCAAATTCATTTATGTTCGTTTTTTCAAAATTTTCTATAGCCTCGCTGCTCGCCAACCAGGTCTGCAATTATGCCTCAAATACCTACCCAAAATTGATGCCAGCTCTCCTAGTAGGTATAAAGTAAATATCTATGAAACATAAATATAGATCAATAAATTTTAACGTAGGAACAGACACTTGTGATTTCATTTACAAAACCTGTTCAAATTAAAACCTGCATATTACAATTATATGTAACCAAGTCCGGAACAAATAAACAAATCGTGATTTTAGCTGATTTTATTGTCAAACGGACATTGAAGTTCAGTAATGTCAATGTTTGGTTGCCACCAGGCATCGTGTACTTAATTTAAATGGCAATAAAATTCAAATTCAAACCCATGTCGCTGAGTTTTGGAAGTTATGTGCATTTATTAGGTAAGTATCGCTTGCTATGATCTAGGAAAAAATCGCGACTAAACATGCATAGCTTAGTAGTTGTTTGCCAAAAATGCTTTTATATATAAACTGTTATTATGAACGCGAAAGTTTTTAAGGATGTATTTGTTTCTCTTTCATACAAAAACATTTTAAATAAAAGTATCGATAAAATTTCAACGTCCCTACAAATATCAGTACAATCTTTATACGCATAAGTCAAAATGTCTATGAATGAAGTTTCTAAGTTTCATATGAAGTTCTATTTAATTTTGACTAAAAGAATCTAACATTGGTGACCATGGCCACCCATGGTCACCAATGTCAGATTATTTTAGTGATGATCTTGTGATGCAATACTTCCATCTATAAAGTAAATTTAATCTAGGCAGCCGGCCATCCTCCGGCTAATTAGCCGGTCGCGACGTAGTGTGAACACTCGCTCCGGGCGCCGGCTTCCGGCTTATTAGCCGGTCCGGCGCAGTGTGAACGCACGCTACTGTGCTTGTAGTACGTTTGGGGAGAGACGGAAATCTCTACATCAAACCTAAAACCAAGCCGTCTAGTCAGTGTGATTAGGCCAAATTTTCCTATTGAGCCAATTCACAATATAATGAAGGTTTCAATTCAGGTAGGTATTTGGATTACAAAAGTTTTTCAGTGGAATTCTTTATGTCGCATTAATAAAAAAGTCCTCTATTTTTTACATTCATTCATACCGAGTCCTACATTTCTGGGCATTTCCTTTTTTATTCGCTTCATGGACGTTCTTGTTTTCTTTATTTGTTTATTTCACCTGAGTGTTTTACACGCAGTTTTTGTTGCTTGGACATATATTAAGTGCGAGTGTATAAATGTGAGACAAAAATATTCATGTTTATATTGCTAAATAACTATGTTTTGCAAACTTCACCTTTTATATTTTAGCTCTATGTGTTTGGGGACGTATTGAAGACCAATTTTTGGCTCACCACGGCATTTCAAATGTAATCTTAAAAATAAACAGAAATGTTTATTTATCGGGTAGGTACTGAATCAATTGGGACTCTCATTATTATAAGTATGACATCAGAACCAAGGAATGCTAGCGTAATAACACTTTTCGGTATATGTATTTACATAATATTACTTGTAATCGATGGTCAGAAGATCCACGGATTTCGAAACCTTTAACAATAATAACACACATACACAAACGTACGAACATCTTAGTTATAAATTCTCTCTTAACTGTAATATTGTACATTGTTATCTATGTGTTACACATACATAACTAATAATATTGTATGTAACCAATGGCACTTGATGAAACCTAGTAACCCGAAACATGGTCAATGTAAATGGCAATTTCGGAGAATAGTTCGTGTGTTAATGTTTGCTCAAATTGCCTTTTGTGCATACATATAAATTTATGAATATACCATATGCTTTGAAAAATGTTTTGTCTCTGATATTCCATGATCTAGACCAGTATCAGTTTATTTGAGGGCACTGACTTCCAGTTAAGATTATCAAAGATCTTCATGACAGCCGGAACCGATGGTTTAATGAGCTCTCCGAGGCACGAGACAAGCGATAATTCACAATTTAATACATACATAACTTTGAAAAGTCCGTATTCTCCCAGTCCCTCTGCATGGCGGTCTGGTATTTCTACTAGACAACGCTGCCTCTATAATTGTATTTGTGTAGATAAATGTTTAAGCTCAATTCTATAAATAACAACAGTGACAGGATATCTTCCATTACTTAGCTTAGCTTTATTCACTAGCTCAATGTACGTCTCATTATTTAATCATTTTTATTGAGCATTGGAACCCTAAACTTAGGCTAGGATAACTACAATTGGCAATAATATATAACGGACTATAACTAAAGTATTAGCTTTGAATGTACAGGATAGGCCTTATCAATACATATTTTAGTAGGTTTTATGCTAGACCCTTTATTTGTAGTGTACTGAAGTTCCCGTCACGAGAAGATATAAATTTAACAAACAAACATTCAGACGCTCGATATTACTCTTGTTCCAGCTTTCGTAACGTGAAGTGAGGGTTAAAAAATCAAACAAATAATTTTAAAGCTTAACTCTTTAACAACCATGTTTCTAAAATTCGTTCTTAATTAAATTAAGAATGGTTCTAGAAGTTTAAGAGCTAAATTGCGGTCGAAATTCGGCATCTGCATTGCAGGGACCATGCAGAACGAAAAAATATCAACGAAACATTCAGACGCGAACGAACTTTGTGGATCGCGGAACATCTGCGGTACATACCAAACTCACAAACTGGGTGTTACAGGCTCACGATTTGTTGTTACCGCGACATGGGACGGGTGATTTGATGTTGTACATACATGTCTCGCTTAACTGCGTCATCATTGTCGTAGCCTCAAGGCAGAACGCGACATGAACATCCAACCAAATCGTCGTAGTGTGTCAGATTTTGCTTATTATAGAAGATCACAATAATTATAGCGGCTTGCGTTTGGATGCTTAGGCCATAAGATAAAAGATTATTTCTAAGAAAAGTGATTGAAGCAGATTCAATGTTTATCAACATCATCATTATGACATTTCGATTTCCAAATACTTGACTAAGGCCTTTCCATTAAATATAACCCCAGAACCCTAGTAATAATAATCTTACGCGCAACTACATCAAGAAGCGTAGGTCTTAAATAAGTAGGTATGCCAGCGATTTACCTATCCACTTAGCCGACTTAGGTACACGTAGGTTACTTAAGAGAGTAATAACCTGCGCTCTGAATAAACATTGTAATTACAGTCGGTGTGTAGGTATCTTCTAAAGAATACCTCTTAATAAAGACTTCGTTGGTGGTTGAATACTGAAATTACTCGTATTTTAGCAACCGAACATAAGATTCGTAAATGCTATATAATGTATATACCTACGTAATACGGACAAATTTATTGGCTTCTTGCAAAACGTATTGCTTACGTGCTTTTTCTGCTGCTTATTATTATCTAAAACAAAAACCCAAAGACGGTCTGGAAACAACAGACTATGTGAATACTAGTCAAGCCAAACCGGAATGACATGTTTATGAGAATTGCTTTTTTAGATTTTCTATATAGAATATAGTGTATATAGATCTCAATTATTTAAGCCACTTCAAAAATGGCCACTTCTCAATTCGCCTATAATTATTTTATGTGTATGTTACTCGATTTCTCCGCAGGATAAATTACTCCGTAGGATACTTAATATCAAACATGCCATGAATTTCACATTTATGTTTTTGATGGAATTTTCTTTACTTGGAACCTCACAATCGTTCGCATAATATGCGCATACTTATAAAATGTATGTATATTATGTATGTCATACATACAGATTGCTCTCAACATCGAAACTTTAGACTAATTTTGAACTATTTAATACTATTATACCGACTTATTAGTATTTTGGTATATTTTACGAACACTAAATATAAGAAAAGGCCAAGTGGTATTTTTGAAATAAGGTTTGACGTAAGCCTTATCTCGTACATATTTGGCGTAGGCGGGTCTTAGTTGGCAAATTTCACATAGACCTACATAGAATATGTAGTAATACTTATTTGGCAGGTGCTATTTGTTTCGTTCTCTTTCTAGTACAGAGAAAAATATAGGCAAAATTAAGTTTAGTCGATCACAACGGAATTACACCTAGTAGGTGCCACCTACTTTAAATACCTACTACTTGTGAATCACACATATTGTGTTTAGGTATAAGTTGTGACCAGATCTCCAGATATACCCGTAAAAAGCAAAATAAAGAAACAACCCTCGGGATATTCAACGATTAGCTGTAAGACGCAGTGAAATGAAGCATTATAACTTTGTTGCGGAGATTACGTCCCACATACATATAGCCCATATCCATCATTCGTTATCGTTGAGATTTCCAACATGCATAATAATAATTTTCTATTACTCTACACTAATCTACAGTAACAGTCATCTTGCAAATGTCTACCAAAAAGGGGCAGATAAGGCTTCGTATTTAATACTGATGTGTGAAGTTAAGCGGTGTGAGAGAAAAGATCTCTTGAAAAGAGCTAATAGAGCTAAATGTTTAAAAAGTAGTATGTACCTACTGAAAAGCGTAACAATTACGGGGATGATAAAAACTATAAATTTATAATTTTGTCTGTACGAACGCACTCAACTCAAAAATTACCGAACATCTTTTGTACGGCCACGTGTTTGTTTTACCAATAGAGAGTGTGTACATTCCCGAGGAAGGTTTTGGTGTACTATTCATGCGGGTGGATTCGCGGGCGAATATGATTGAGTTTGTTATAGTTTATATAAAAGTTAAGACGTTTTAGCAAAGCAGTGAGATATACGTGTAACGGAGAAGTGTGAAAAAACTTTTTTTTATGGAATAGGGGGCAAACGAGCAGACGGATCGCTTGATGTTAAGCGATTACCGCCGCCCATGGACACCCGCAACACCAGAGGAGTCACAAGTGCGTTGCCAGCCTTTTAAAAAGGAATACGCTCTTTTTTTGAAGGTTTGAAGGTCGTATTGGTTCGGAAAAACCGCAGGCGACAGATCATTCCACAGTTTACAGGTGCGAGGAAGAAAGTTTCTAGAAAAGCGCACCGTTGTGGCTTGCCAACCATCTAAATGATGGGGATGAAAATTCTGTCGCGTAGAACGATGGCGGAAAGAGGCGGCAGGGATTAATCCGAACAACTCTTCGGAGCACTCCCCATAGTAATAGCGATAAAAGATGCATAGCGAGGCTACATCTCTACGCAGCGCCAAGGGGTCTAACCGGTTGCAAATATTTTGGCAATCGACAATTCGAGCGGCTCTCCGTTGGATGCGGTCCAGAGGGAGAAGCTGGTACTGGGGTGCCCCTGCCCAAAGGTGAGAACAGTATTCCATATGTGGCCGGACCTGCGCCTTATAAAGGAGCAAGCGGCGGGCCGGAGTGAAATACCGTCTCGATCTATTGAGCACGCCAAGCTTCTTCGAGGCTAACTTAGCCTTAGCCTCTAAGTGACCGCGGAACTGGACTTCGCTCGATATGTATATTAATAATATCCTCGTCATATGTTCCATATGACGAGGATATACGACCAACGGCAGTTTTTTTGCGGTGAACACGCAAATTTGTGTCTTTGTGGGGTTAAATTGGACCAAATTAAGTCTTTCCCAATCTGAGACCATCTCCAAGGAGGTCTCAATTTCAGGCACAAGTTTATTTCGGCTCTCGATGACTTTTTCCCGAGAAATGTTGGCTCGGCCGGTATATAAAGCATCGCCCGTGCTGTCATCTGCGTAACAATGAATGCCACTGTCTAGCAACATATCATTGATATGCAGGAGGAACAGAGTAGGCGATAGCACGCAGCCTTGAGGGACACCAGCATTTACAGACAAGGCGTCAGAGCATTCACCGTCAACTACGACCTTTATGCTTCTGTCTGTAAGAAAGCTGGTGACCCATTCGCATAATTTCTCGGGCAGCCCATAGGAAGGGAGCTTCGAAAGAAGCGCTTTGTGCCAGACCCGATCGAAGGCCTTCGCTGTGTCCAAACTGACCGCCAAAGCGTCCCCCTTTGTCTCGACCGCCTGTGCCCAACGATGTGTCAGGTATACTAGAAGATCACCAGCCGACCGACCCTTACGAAAGCCGTATTGCTGGTCACTAAGCAGCTGATTATCCTCTAGAAACCGAAGGAGCTGGCAGTTAATAATGAACTCCAATATCTTCGAGAAGAGGGAGGTTATAGCTATCGGTCTGTAGTTGGACGGGTTAGAGCGATCGCCTTTTGTAGGGATCGGGTGGACCAATGCTGTCTTCCACGATGTTGGGACTACGCCAAAAGAGTAAGACAGACGAAAAAGGCGTGTTAAAACTGGTGCCAACTCTGGAGCGCAGATTTTCAGCACAATAGGAGGAATTCCATCAGGCCCACTCGACTTATGGATATCGAGGGACAGAAGTGCCATACGGACTGCACGTTGGTGGAACCGAATATCCGGCATACAGCCCTTGAACAGCGGTATAGTAGGCGGTTCCTGTCCCCCGTCATCCAAGGTCGAGTTGGACGCAAAGTGTTTGCCCAGAAGATCGGCTTTCTCCTATGCGTCGTGGGCCAAGGAGTCATTTCCCATGTGTAGCGGTGGAAAGGATGGCTTACAGAAGTTCCCTTCGATAGCTTTGGCAAGAGACCAGAATGCACGAGTTCCCAAAGGAAGGCGCTCAAGCCTCTTGCCAATTCTACAGATGTGCTTCGACTTCGCCCTAACTATGTCTCTTTTGAGGGACCTGGAGGCAAAGTTATACTCCTTTTTTAATGCGCTGGTATTTTCATCCCCTGCCGCCACCGCATCAGCCCAGGCTTGGCAAGCTTCCTGCTTCCTGCGAGAAGCCTTTTTGGAAGATGAACCAAACCAAGGCCGAAATTTCCCACCAATGGAGAGCACATAGGACGGAATGAAAAGTCCCATGCCCTGTAGCACCACATCAGCTACAGAACCAGCGGCGACGCTGGGATCATCCGGCGAGAAGCATACTTGTCCCCAAGGATAGGAAGCAAGGAAGTTCCGCATCCCATCCCAATTTGCTGACTTGTAGTGCCACACACGATGACTTCGTGCAGCCCGCGATCGCAGCGAGCACGTGGAAGCACCACACTCCGTACAAGGCAATGGTCTGAGGAGCCAAGTGGGGCGCTTACGGATACCTTGTAGCCGTCCGGATGAGAGGTCAGTAGAAGGTCCAGCAGTGAAGGATTCTGTCTTACAACGTCTGGGATTCGCGTGGGCGTGGTAACCAGCTGTGTCAGGCCATAAGCCAGGGTGAAGTCGTGAACAGATCTCCCCGCATGATCAGTTTTACTGGAACTGAGCCAGTCGGCGTGATGGGCGTTAAAATCACCAAGCAAGATGATCTCTGCTGACGGGATCTGCTGCTGAACAAGGTCTGAAGCCATTTGGATGTGCTCAATAAGTCGGTCAGTTTCGGTATCACCGCTATGGGACCTATAAAGGCAAGCATAGACGCGGGGGTGGTCGTCGCTGTCTATACGTAGCCATAAGGTGGAGAGGTCCCTACCTTCAAGATTCCTAAGGCGACGAGAACTGATATCGCCTCTAACATACACGCGCACTCCGGCCTTGGACAGAAAGGAGTGTTCAAGTCCATACCCAGGGTAAGTAAGGTAGGAAGTGTCTGCTGGAGGCGATATCTGCGTCTCAGTCAAGAAGAGCAAGGCCGGCTTTGTTGTCTCGAGGTGGTGGTGGACAGCATTAAGGTCGGTGTGTAATCCCCTGATATTGCAGAAGTCCACGGCCAATGTGGCAGGGGGTGCCAGGATATTTTTGCTCCTTTTAAGAGAATTTTCGAGCGCAGTTTTGCCCCCCCAGAGTATGAGGGGCGGCCTGTGCGTCCACGCTTAGATGCGTTGTGTCCAGAACGCGGACGTCCAGAGAGGGATTCTCCAACGCTAGCGCAGTTGGTACCCTCCTGGGGTAGCAAAAAGTTTTTCAACTGTACCATCATGGGGGGGGGGGGGGTTGGGGGATTGGGCCTCCGGTATCCTCACTCACTCGGCGAAACACAACGCAAGCGTTGTTTCACGCCGGTTTTCTGTGAGGCCGTGGTATCACTCCGGTCGAGCCTGACCCATTCGTGCCGAAGCATGGCTCTCCCACAGTTAAAATATGTATTTAATAATATTTTTCGGGCACGAATAAAAGAGAGCACAGTTGATAAGACGCGCCACATACTTGTAGCGTTCAATTGCTCATCATTATAGCTTCTAACCTTAGCATTGTATTTCTAAATTATCGTTCGGCGTACGTTAATTATACCCATAGGTGAACAATTTACTCAACTCTCGCTTAGCGGCGCTTAGCTCATCTTTGGTAATGTAGTCTTTAGCTTGTCGGATGGAGGCCGTTGAGATATGTATCTCTGTTATAATGTTAGTTTCTAAGCTATATGTCAGAATTATATCCACTACTCGCTCCAGTGCTTACGTAATTATGACGTCACAAATGATATTATTTTTGTGCAGAGGCGTAATAGTTACTGTTTTGGCAATACGTGGATACTTTTCAAGGTTATGTCTTCTGTGTATGAAAGAGTTATTATGATTCCCAATGGATGCACGCCAAATGTTTCTTTGCATTTGAAAAGTTTCGTTGGCATTATAACGTCTTATGATATTTTATAAAAAAAATAAAATGAGCTGGGGTTCATAGGACATATAAAAAACCAATTATATTTGAACGCAATGGTATATCCTAGTTTGGTATCAGAAATTTAACGGGTCATAAAAACGTTAACTAACAAAATTAAGGCATAAATAAATACAGTCAGCTCACAACGGCCGTCACCGTAGGGACAAAAGGACTGCGACGCGACTAATACAGTTGTGAATTGTTCGAAACATCAGATTTTAGTTGTCACGCGATGAGAGTGCACGCGAGTTAGTTCGATATTTTAGTTAATTTACGCGATTCTGGGGTTCGAATCCACGGCGCGCACTGGTGACCTTTTTGGAGTTATGTGCGTATTAAATTGTTAATTATCGCTTGCTAAACTGTGAAGGAAAACATCGTGAGGAAAACTGCATGTCTGAGAGTTCTCCATAATCTTCTCGAAAGACATGTAAAGTCTGCCAACCCGCACTTGGCCAGCGTGGTGAACTATGGCCTTACCCTTCACATAATGGGAAGAGGCCCGTGCCCAGCAGCGGGACAGTATAAAGGGCTGATGAGGATGATGATGACGCGATTCAGATTCATATATAAAATTGTCACTTTGACCTTTGCACCGTTCTTATGGCGTAGGGAATAACTGTTAAAATCGCAACTGTATAGCTTGCATTGTTGATGTGTGTACGCAAAGTTTATAATCTTTTTGTTTATAATATTGTTCTCGAATTACATATATGCGAATTCAGCCAAGCTGCACTTGACCAGCATGACAGACTGTGATCAACCCTTTTTTTTAGAATAAAAAAACACATGTTTAACAGTTGTAAATTAATTAAAGAAGGCAGATATTATTTTCGAAATATTTTCTCAAACGTTCTTTTCGTCCTCAAGACTGAGGTCATTGCATTTGCTAGACTTAGCAAAATTATTAAAAATATTGGCATACATGTAAATTATACTGAGAAAGTATTGTTATAATTCATAGTATATTTAAGTGGAATGTTCTTTGAATTAGTTTCCATTAATTTTGCTTACGTTTTCATACTCTCTATGAGAAATGTATAAATGCGCTATGAAATTTCATAAAATATTTTAACCGCGTTTATGTTTGTAAAGCATTAATACAATATAATTGAAGAAACATAACTAAAGGTAAAATCTTTACGTAATTAATATATTACTTTGACGTTCTTAAGCATAATATTCTGAACTAAGTGAACAAAAGATTTCAGCTTGGAATTTGATATAGCTTTACCAAACCACCATCATTTCACGGATATAATATTAAATTTTTTGCCTGGGTCGAAACGACTACACACTATAGAGCTAGCTACATTCACGACGAATTCAATCAATATTCTCAATTTAGGACTAAGCCCAGTATAACACATATTTCATAAAACTTCTATAGATATCTAACTTGCCTTCAATACTGGGTCAAAATTGCGAAAGAAAAACCGGCGCTGAAGCGCAATATTCCTGTCGTCACACAAAACGAAGCCCTTTAAGGTACCACACGTTTTCGCGATAGATAGGAAAAATAAATTGGAAGATTCGATATTTATCAAATCTCCACCGAAATGGGTGGTAAGCACCGCCTTTTAGGTGGTGGTCTATCGGAGCCCTGCCCTATTGACGAAAAGTAATGGCATATTACAAAGATATTTTGGGATAGTTGAACGTAAAGCTTCATAAAGGTTTGCACTCACCGACGTGTAACAGTCACTGTTTTTTTCAAGGACGTCTTGTATCCAATAGCTGTGGTATATTTTTAACCGTGTTCCACTTTATGTAGAGTAAGTTAGATTTTATAACCCCATGTTGTATGCTGCAGCGCTGAGATCAATTTAATGCTGCTGCTCTGGCTAAGTTTAAGACCTGTTACTCGTAAAATTATTCAGGAGCACGGACATATTAAAGCTTGCGATATAGGGGGGATTCAGATTAGAAAATTAAAGAAATGCAGATTATTTTCTATTAGAATTTTATTTGCTACTGCATTTTGAGGATTGTATCTTATGTTCAAGAAAAAACACGTAGAAAATATAACACACATAGTGTGAAGACTCTAATATTTCAACAAAATTGTTCTACTGTAACTTATGTTTATTGGTCCTTTTATGTTACTACATACCGCACCATATTTACTACAGATATAAAGTAAGTAATGTATGTAGAAAGTTACACGAGATAAATACTATTTTGCATTGTCTAAGGGATATAGACCCATAGCACGTTTTCACGGTTTTGATACGGTGAGTTTGTCGCGGCACTGTCAAAACGTTGTCAAAACGCTACCTTATCCAAGATACGTGCCATACACGGTACACTGCCGGCAAAGCCACGCTTGCTTTCAGTAGCGATAGCTACTGAAAGCAACCGTGATTTCTAAAGGCGCGCCGTGAGAATATGAACCCTACGAATAACCACTAGCACTAAAAACACAAAACAAAACACTTTTAGAATTTTATTTTCTACTAACAACAGCTGTGCGCTATGTCTAGTGAATGTGGTGTTTGTTTAACCAGCATCGAGAATGCCTTTATGGAATGCTGTAAATGCAATATCAATTATCACTTGCTTTGTGTGAACATTTAAGAAGAAAAATATAAAATATCCGCGCGACGTTACCGCTGAGACTAGACGTGCGAGTGCGTGCGCGCCGTGCGCCGCGACCTTGAGCCATGTCGAGATCTCCGCAACGAGACCCTAATGATACCGATATGAAATGTAATGCGTGTAATGTTGTAATTAGTGAATTGTTGGCTTTTGTGTGTAACAAAGTGGACACACTTCCAGAGACAGCTATAGTGCAAATATGCATGAGTGCATTTGCCGATGCGGAGATTGAAAGTGCCAGGCAACTTGTTTACAAGCTGCTGGCACCTTCACGGAAACTTATGAGAAGAAAAGAAGGTAACCAGCAGAAGAGTGTGCAAGAAATAATAAAGATCGTGAAGGAAACAGATCCCGAATGTTTACCAATTTTTGTGGCCAAAGATCTCAATAAATTACCACCGGTCACGTTTGACCATATAGATGTGACTACATTCCTAAAGGAAATGTCACTACTTAAAAAAGAAGTCGCCAGCTTGCGCAGCGACAATTCGGAGGTATCCTCGCAAGTGACCAAGGAGGAGGTGGCATCACTTAAGTTTGAAATACAGCAGTTAAAAGACATAGTCCAAGACGCATTATCAAAGAATGAGGGTGAAAATGCTAAAGAAATATTGAAACGGACAACGAATACTTTGCCTATAATACCATCTTGCATTAGTGAAAAGAAACTGGAAGAAATATTCTCCGAAAGCATTGATTTCGTACGATCACCGCGGCCGAAGCAAGCGTTCGGCGAGGGGGCAGCGCGAAGGGGAGAGAGGGAGCGCAACAGCGAGTGTGGCAGCGAGCGTGTGCCGTCTCCGGTGTCGCGTGAGAGCGAAACAGCGATAATCGAGAGGCGAGTAGATGGCGACGGCGGCGGCGGCGATGGCCGTGCAAAGCGCTGCGCCCCTCGTACACTCGCGAGCGAGTTAGCGCCTACGTACAGCGACTCGAGCGTAATTATAACAGCTGATAAGCGGAATTACACGATGGCTGAGGCTGTTAAGAATGCAAAGAATCCTGGTAACAATTCCAAGCAAGGTAAAGATGATTGGTCAACGGTGCAACACAAACGTCGTAAAATTATTAATAGGAGGGGAGTCGCCCAGCCCTTGGAGCAATTTAACTTTAAGGCAGCTGAGAGGAAAATATCCTTATATGTCTCTAGAGTACATAAGGAAACCACTCCGGGGGACATAGAGGCATTTATTAAATATAAGACTGACCTTAATATGCAAGTTTATAAAATAAACAATATAAATAATGAATTTAATGCCTTCAAGGTTATTGTTCCGTTAAACAGTGTCGACCTGTTCCTGAACGATAATGGTGATCGTTTCTGGCCTGCGGACATTGTTTTCAGGAAGTTCTGGGAACGTAAGCAAGTCGGTAATAAAAGGTCAACAACGAACGCAGAGCTTATTAAAAACTAATATGGATTGCTCGACCATTAAGCTTGTTTCATATAACTGTAGATCACTCAAAAGATCTTTACAGGAAATAGTTCAGTTATGTAATAGTCATCACATTATAGCGCTTCAAGAAACATGGCTGTTTCCACATGATCTTGGATTGTTAAACACGATTCACAAACAATTCGGCAGTCATGGTATATCTGCTGTCGACACGGAGCAAGGAATGGTGCGAGGGAGGCCTTACGGGGGAGTAGCTCTTCTGTGGGATCGAAACATATTCCATAGTGCTGATATTGTGCAGTGTAACAATGATCGCATGGTTGCGGTTAAACTTGTGCGCGGGGATCGGAGTATTCTAGTATTTAGTGTATATATGCCTACCGACTGTGAAGACAATTTCCCGGTAATGGCACAGTGTCTGGCTAATATAAGTGCGGTAATTGATAGTGCGGATGTTGAAAGTGTGTTCGTATTAGGGGACTTTAACGCGCACCCCGACACGCGTTTCTACAAGGAACTAATGGACTATTGTTTTGAAGAGTTGTTATCTTGTATAGACTCTAAGCGATTAGATATAAGCACGTATACATATGTAAGTGATGGAACCGGTTCGCAGCGATGGCTCGATCACTGCCTTGTCTCAGCGGCGGCCGAGTCATCGGTAAGTGACGTATACGTATTATATGATGCCTATCTGTCGGATCACCTACCATTAGTAATAGAGGTAAGAATTAATAATATTATTTGTAAAAGACTGATAGTAGATAGTGGGACTGATTGCAATTTAAAGTATAGGTGGGGCTGTAGGAGTAAAGAACAATGTGATAAATACTGTGAACTATGTACTGAAAATCTAGGTTTAATATATCAATCCGAGGAGTATAACTTGTCATGTAAGAGCAATATGTTATGTAATTATGTAGAACATATAAGTATAATTGACAGGCTTTACTGTAATATAATTAAAGTGTTACAAACTGTCGCTGAACGTACATATACATGTTATAATAATAGGAAACGTTATATAACCGGTTGGAATTATTATGTTAGACAGTACCACGTCCAGGCTAGGCAAACTTTTTTACAGTGGAATACATATGGTAGGCCCAGTTCAGGTTATTATTACGATCTAATGCGTACAGCGCGTAAAGACTTTAAAGCTGCCTTGAAATATGTTCAAAATAACCAGGAGAAGATCAAAATGAATATGTTAGCGCATCATGCTTCGTCTAAAAATTTCACGGATTTTTGGACGGAAGTTAAAAAGCTCAACCCAAAAACCAGCACACCAGTCAGTGTAGAGGGTGAATCTGACAAGAGAGCTATTGCAAATAACTTTAGTACGCATTTTAATGTAAAACAGACTTTAATTAATCCAGCAGTACCTGTGCCTTCGTCAAGTTGTTGTAAAAGTGTTGAGGAGGGGGCTTTCCAGGTGTCGATTGATGATGTTGTTGAGGTTCTCAGGACAATGAAGCGAGGGAAATCCCCAGGGCACGATGGCTTGAGTATTGAGCATCTGTTATACGCAGGAAAGTATATTGCTGATACCTTAACTTTACTGTTCAATCATTGTGCACGGCACCAATACTTGCCTGAGGAACTTATACGTACATTGGTTGTGCCTATAATTAAGAATAAAACTGGGGATGCTACTAGCATGTCGAATTATAGACCCATTTCGCTGGCAACGGTTGTGGCCAAGGTGCTTGAGCGCCTGCTACATAAAAAGTTAAGTCCCGCACTTAGCCTAAATGACGGGCAGTTCGGTTTTCGTCCTGAAGTTTCAACAGACATGGCTATCTTCTCCCTGAAGCAAGTTGTATCGCAATATGTGGAACAGGAGACAAGTGTTTACGCTTGTTTCCTTGATCTAAGCCGTGCCTTTGATACTATCAATCATGACTTGCTATGGGAGAAACTAGGTAAAACTTATATCGCGCCTGGAGTTGTTGGACTGATTAGATATTGGTATTCTAATCAGGTGAACAACGTCAGGTGGGAATCAGCTAGATCGGATAGCTATAAACTATCTTGTGGCGTTAGGCAGGGTAGGTTAACCTCTCCTGACCTATTTAATATCTATATGAATGACTTGATTGAGGAGCTGAGTGGGACTGCGGTGGGGCTTAGGCTTGGAGACAGGTATGTCAACAACCTGAGCTACGCTGATGATCTGGTCCTACTCAGCCCCTCAATTAAGGGTTTAAGGAAACTGATGGCAATTTGTGAGAGATACGCTAGAGAACATAACTTGGTGTATAATGCAAAGAAGACAGAATTGTTAATATTTAAGTCAGGAAGAGGTCCACAAAATGTCCCACCAGTTTGGATAGGAGGTCAGCGAGTCAAAGTAGTAGAGAGGTTTAAGTACCTTGGTCATATACTGACGTCAGACTTCAAAGACGATGCCGATATAGACAGGCAACGCAGAGCGCTGTCAGTAGTGGGCAATATGATAGCCAGGAGATTTTTTAAAGCCGACACTCAGACGAAGGTACATCTTTTTAGGACATATTGTCAGTGTTTCTACACGTGCCAACTCTGGACGCGTTACACGAAGAGGTCTCTGGATGGTATTCGTGTTCAGTATAATAACATCTTTAGACAGCTAATGAGTCTTGCGCCGCATTGTAGTGCGTCGGGTATGTTCGCAGAAGCTAGGCTGGATACGTTTAATGCCATCCAGAGAAAACGAATCGCTGGATTCATGTCGAGGGTTGGTTCGTGTACGAACAATATTATCAAAGAGTTTTCTGAAAGACTGTATACCACCACAATGTACAATAAATGGTTACAGATTGCAGCGTAATAATTGTACCTAATAGCGTCATTTTCTGTAATAGCGTAGAGAGGTTATATATATTCATTTTGTTTGTCATGTAACTTCATTTATTTTCTTTTTAATACTGATATGTTTTGTTTCTATTTATTTATTTTTTTGTTCCTTTTCTGTGTAAAATATGGAGTGTAAAGATTCCGAAATAAAGAGTTATTATTATTATTATTATAAAAGGCGCATTTCCATCATTTTCATAATCCATGCTCTTTAACACGTCATCTACTAAAAGGTAAGAATTATTCTCCGTTGAAATTTCTAAAGTAAATAAATAAAGTGGAATCCTGATTTGTGTTTATGCGATTTTATCTTTAAATAGCTTACAGTAAATTGTTGCGTTATAAACTGAAACTGTTTTCTAACATTATATCTACGAAAACGAATCTTTTTAATGTTCTAAATTGCAGTAAAAGCTAGGCAATAAATGTGACTTATGTTAGTACGTAGATTAAAAGTAATTGAATAAAAAGATGTACGTATGTACATCTTTTTAAGTTTTCGTTAAGATTGAAGTTTCTGTAAATATGATTGAAATATAAAAAATGTTACATTACTGGGTTGTCCGGCTAGTTAGTTTAGTGGTTAGTGAGTGTGATTGCTACGTTGGAGGTCGTGACTTCTTGGGTGGGAATCCACCCAAAATCTTTTTATGATGAACACGATCATTTGTTCGGTACCTAGCTGTAGGTAATTTATATAAAATGTGAATGTATTTAGAAATATAAAAGTATGTTTATCTGTTATCTGATTGCCATAGTGGTGAATCGGACTAATTTGGAATCAGATGATCTTATATGAATGGAACTAGAATATTATTTAAAAACATTAAGCTTTAAAAAAAGTAAACTTCTTTTACTTTTAATGTGTTACTAGTCCTAATGACAATGTTAGCATTTTCAATGTTTTGAAGGATTTAAATTATTAAAGCTTTATGGTAAATGCCTAACAAATGGTTACTTTCGCATTCTGTGGGCCATGAATTGTGTGGCTCTAAACAAGGTGTAAAATAAAGGCAGCTATAATTTAAAGCCATAAATGGATGAAATGATGGTCATGATCGGTAGTTACTGAATTATAAAGATACTAATAAGTGCTGATTTGGATGTTCTATACATATACGACCGGATGGCGCTGCGGGAGTGTAAGCGACTGCTTCGCCGATGGTCGCGGGTTCGATTCCCACTCAAGTCAAACATTTGTGTGCATGAACCTGGATGTTTGTCTTGGTCTGGGTGTTCCTATGTATAATATGTATGTATTTACAAAAAGAAAACAAGAATTATATATGTATGTTTATGCATTATCTAGGACTCATAGTACAAACTCTGCTTAGTTTTGGACTAGACGGTGATGTGTGTATGTGGTAGAATATTATTATATTAATCATGGTACAGATGTTTTTAATATTTGTTGTTTTATCTCATTTCGTCTGCCGTAAATGCATAAATACATACAGCAGCGATAGCGAAGTGGAGAGACTAACAGACTTCTAAGCGGAGGATCTTCAGTACAGTCGTAGCGCGCATCACTGACTTTTCGAAGTCGTATGTGTATTGATTTTTTTATCGCTTGGTCAACGCTGAAGGGAACATAGTGAAGAACCCTGCATATTTGAATTTTTTCTATAAATCTCAGAAAGACACGTGAAATCTACCACACCTCACTTGGCAAGCGTGGTTGACTATAGCATATTCCTTCTCCTAATGAGGAGAGGCCCTTGTCCAGCAGTTTGGAAGATTATATCCCATAAATAAATATCTACCTGCATAACATTCAATTAGCAAGAAGGCACTCAAACATATTATGCAGTTATGTATCTCTGTATGCAGTTCGCAAACACTTGAAGGCCTCGTCAATATGTTTGTCTGCATTGTGTTGTATGTATACTGCAATGTATATCGATGGATACGTCATTGACATAAGTAGAAATATATTTATGAGATTCTGAATATCTTATAGCTGTACTGAAGGTAGCGATAGCCAAGTGGAGATACCAACGGACTGCCACGTAGATGGTGTCGGATTTAAACCCAACATGTTCCCTGATGGCTTTTTGCTGATACATGAACATCAAAATGTGCCTCGTAGACGTTAAGCCGTTGTTCAGTGCCAAGGGCTTAATGTGCTGTAGTAAAATCGTCGACAGATGCTATGAGGCGCCGGTCTAAGCCTTATGGTTTCTCCATGATTCAGAGACAGACCCGTCAGATCCCATAGACTGACGGCAATCATTCTGTTTCAAAGCAATTATTCTGTTAAATCTGATTAGACTAGAAAGCTGACAACGGGTAACAAAGAATAAATGTATTGGATACAATCAAGACAAAGCTAGGACGGCTTTGATGATTTTAAGACTGTACTGGTAAAGGCTCCCTAATCCTAACAAATATTATGAAAGCGAAAGTGTATTACTATGTATGCATGTATTTTTCTTATTTATATCCAAACGCTATAGCCGAGGTAGATGAATTTTACCATAGAAATAGATAAGACGTTAGAGCCCAACATTAACTACATAACATTAAATATGAAAATAAAATTTGTAAGGAAGGTGAAATGATCTTCAAACGGAACACATAAATATAATTATGCTTTTCAGTTATTCTTATTATTATGTCGTGAAACAATACGTAATTTCAATATTGTGCAATGGTTTTCAAATAGAGTTTTATACTGCTTCACATTTTCACTCTATTTTTTCTTCGCACTTTCATAAAAAGAACACGATTTTGTTATTATCATTATGGATTTTTAATAGGACGAGAAGTTGACTTCGTCCGAGTTTTTATTGGAAAATGGCTTTACATTTCTGAAGCAAAGCGACGATATAAAAAGTTTAAACAGCACGATATGAAAATGCTGCGACATACATATCCTTGGGGTGGATCAGATATAATAAAAAAATGTAGCACACATACTGAGCCGAGTGTTGTGGGTTCGATCGTCATCAAGACAACACTTTGTGTGATTCATAAATTGTTGTTTCGAGTCTAGGTGTTTATTGTGTCCATTAGGGCCTGTGCAAACCACGTTATTTAAACGCGCCGTCGACGCGCGTTTGTAGTGATACAGACGCGATACTCACGCAAGTCAGACGCAGCCTGTAGACCTTTGCACACCTGTATAATTACAAATACGCGTTTGAATCGATACAAATGATCTCAGATTATAGAACAAGAATCAGATGGAGCGCGTGGAACAGTTGCGTGAGGCCACTGAAGCAAATACAAATTGAAAAGAGTTTACAAATCCGGCTCAGTGCGATACGAAGCATCGTACAGTTTACGCGCCCCGATCAACTCAACTTTTAAATTCATAAAATGCCGTCATGCGTTTTTAAACATTGTAAAAGTTCTTTCCTATATCCCCCCGGCCCTAAAGGGTTGCCTTTAAAAACAATTGAACTGAACTTAGCTATATTGGGTGTACTACCGCATCACCGATCAATAGGCTAAGACAGCGATATGATAATAAAATTAATCTAAATTAACCATAGCGAAAATTACAAACGCAATTATAGCGAAAACTACAAACTAAATACTTAAACTAAGAGGTAGATCCAACTTCAGGCTAGATCTCACTGAGTTGGAAGCGGACAGAGACGTACAACAGGGCGCACGTAGCTCCCCTTCGCGGTTTCACGGTAACAACGCGGGTTGTACCGTCCTTGGAAGTATGCAGTTTCTCTACGATGGCTAACGGCCATGAAAGCGGCGGAGCATTATCATGTATTATGACGACCAACGTACCCTCCTGTATAGGGGATGCAGGACTATTTCACTTGGATCTAGCCTGAAGCTGGTGGAGATATTCCGCACGCCAGCGCCGCCAGAACGACTGCACGAGTTTATCCAGCAGAGTATGTCTCTGGAGCAAGCTTGAAGAGTCTGCTTCAGGAGCCGGAAATGACGATAATGGCACTGTGTTCAGAAAATGTGCAGGGCTTAACGCGGATGGTTCTGCAGGGTCACTACTCAATGCCGTGAGCGGACGCGAGTTGATCAGTGCCTCGACTTGTGCAAGGACAGTTAAAAGCTCTTCGTAAGAGAGGATCTGTTGACCTATAACTTTGAAGAGATGCGTTTTAATTACTTTGACCGTGCTTTCCCAAAATCCACCAAAATGTGGTGATGCTGGCGGAATAAACTTCCAGTCAACATGATTTATGGAAAGTTCCTCCTGAAGACGAGTACGATATTCTTCCTTGAGAAACTTATAAAGGTCACGTAAATAAGAGTTTGCGCCCACGAAACAGGTGCCGTTATCCGTGTACAAACACTGTATAGGGCCGCGCCGTGAGAGAAATCATTTAAAGGCTGCCAGGAATGACACCGTGCTTAAATCCGTCGCAACTTCAATGTGCGTGGCGCGCGTCGTTAAGCATGTAAAAATACATAGCCAAGCTTTACGGCTTTTAACACCTCGACCACGCACTGGAGTATACTGCAGTGGTCCTGCGTAATCACAACCGGTGTGTGTAAACGCTATATCAACCTGATTGACGCGCTGGCTAGGAAGATCTGCCATGGGAGGGAAAGTCGGACGCGGACGAAATTTGAAACAGACGTAACATTTATGTATTCTGTGACGAATTATTCGTCGAGCGGCTAAAATCCAATACTCATGCCTAAGTAAGGACATAAGCAACTCTGGACCAGCATGGAGGTGCTTCTTGTGATAAAAATCAACAAGAAGGTCGACAACATGATCATGACGCGGCAGAATGCAAGGATGTTTGTAGTTATAAGGTTCATCCGAATTTGACAGACGACCCCCAACGCGTATGACGCCGTGTTCATCGAGAAACGGCTTGAGCCTAAGGATAGCGGGAGAACAAGGTACATTGATTTCAAATTTTGAATATCGTTACTAAAATGAACAGCCTGAACAGCTCGTAGTAACTTACATGCTGCGAATTTGATATCAGTACTTGAAACAAAGGTCCCATTAGGTAGGTGCCTAAGAAACCTACAGACATAAACGATGGCGCGGAGTAACTTAGACCACGATGACATGCGTAGTGCGAGTGCATAGATCGGAGACTCCGCAACCTCAGTAATCACGGGATAAGAAACAGACTTCCGTTCGGGTACATCTTCGTCTTCTGCACTGTGGTCAAAGGGTTGCACGGGCCACTCTGACGGATCATGGGAAATCCAAGAAGGTCCATGATGCCACAATGGATCATGCAGAAGATTAAGTGGAGTAACACCACGAGATAGGCAATCAGCGGGGTTCTCAATACCCGCGACGTGATTGAAACAAGTAGCGGGAACAAGTTCAATCAATTTACTAACGCGGTTGGCGACAAAAGTCTGCCAGCGGTGAGGAGATGAATAAATCCAAGCGAGCACTACTTTGGAGTCAGAAAATGCGTATATTTTATTAATAGGGTAGTGGGGCAAAACTGTGTCTTGAACCTTGCGGAGCAACTGAGACAGCAGGAGGGCCGCGCTCAACTCCAGTCTCGCAACCGAAATGGTTTTAACAGGCGAGACCTTAGACTTGGCACAAACTAACTGCACCGAGTAGTTAGAACCAATGCGGACTTGCAGATATACGACTCCGCCGTAAACACGCTTGCTGGCGTCAGCGAAACCTATTAAGTTGATGGTACATCCATCTACCAACCCAAGATGATGCGGAATAGTAATTTGATTGAGCGCGGTAAGCTCAATACAAAACTGGCCCAAGCGTCGACAATATGGTCAGGGGGTGTTTCATCTCACTCACACTTTGATAGCCAAAATTCTTTGATCAAGAGCTTGACGTACAAAATTGTGGGAGCCACAAAACCCATTATGTCCCATAGTCGAGCCACTGTGGATAGCATAGTGCGTTTGGTTCACTTATCATCTGGCGCTGAGACGTCAAACCGAAAACTATCACAGGATTTGTCCCAGCGTAAACCGAGAACTTTATGCCGTACAGACTTCTCAAACTCAATCTTTGGAGAAGCTTTATGAGAATCTGGTATGCGTGCGAGAACCTCCTTAGAGTTGCTTGTCCATTTGACAAGATTAAACTGGCCTCACTTGAAAAGCTGAATAAGCTCTTCACAAAGCGAAATTGCTAGCGGAGCAGATATGACACTACAGGCAATGTCATCCATATACAAAGCGGAAGTAGCAATAGCTGCTGCGGCGGGAAAGTGATCGCCTTCATCAGCGATCAACTGGCAAACAACTCGTAACGCGTGATATGGGCTAGACTTGAGTCCAAAATAAACACGATTGAACTGATACACAGATAAAGGTTCCTTATTGTTAAAACGATAAAAAATCCGTTGGAATCTACGGTCAGACTCGCAAACGCCGATATTGAGGAACATTTGGCGGCAATCAGCTGTCAGAGCGATTTGGAAAAGACGAAACTTTATTATGATGTTAAATAAATCAACCTGTAGATTAGGGCCGGCATGCAAAATGTCATTAATCGACTGACCCGATGTAGTCTTACAACTAGCATCTAAAACCACACGAAGTTTAGCAGAGGTTTTATCTTCGCGAACTACGCCGTGATGCGGGATATAATACGAGGGAAGAGAATTGCCCTCGTTGTTTACAACTACACTCAAAAACCTTTATCTATGTAGTCACGAATGACTCATTATAGGCACTGCGTAACTTAAGTGATGCATCAAGTTTACGTTCTAAACAATGGAAACGTCTAAGCGCAGCAGCGTACGAGTCGCCTAACGAATAAGGGTCACCATAGAATGGCAACGCCACAACGTATCTGCCACTGTCGTCACGAACAGTGGTAGCGCGGAAATGTTGTTCACACTCGAGATCCTTACGGCTCATCGAGGGCGGTGCGGTAACCTCTTCAAGCTCCCAAAATCGCTTGAGAAGAGAATCAATATTATTTTCTTGAAGAACAGAACAACAGCAAGACGTAATATATTGAGAAGTATGTAACGTAGGTACGGTACCCATAATCACATACCCAAATACCGTCTCAATAGCGGGCGGTAAGTTATATTGCTCACTACGTACCACTTTAGTTAGTAGCAAGTGCGGGAATATTGCAGCTCCGATCAAAACATAAATGTCTGCCGGATTCGCAAACTCCGAGTCTGCCGAGTAATGCTACGTCTACATTAGCGTTCGGCAATGCGTCCGTAATACGCTCCACGATAAGCGAAGAAATGTTAAAGTTAATATTCCTATCAAAACGCGAATGTATTTTAACACCTACGGAACCCTTGCAATATTTTTCTGAACCTCCGATCCCTTTGACTACTAAGTTAGTATTTTTAAAGTTATTCCACAATCCGAGGCGTTTGAAACAATCAAAAGTTATGAAATTGCTCTGAGATGCGCTATCGAGCAGATAACGTACCACGTGCGGCGATCCATTGATATCATAAACGATAACTTGCGCTGTCGCTAACAGAACCGTCTTGGATGCCATACACTGCGGCTTGGCCCCACGATGATCATTATAGATGCGCGAGGGCCATCCGCGCGTGCGCGTCGCCCGCGCGATGGATGTCGTACACAACGATATTTCATTCTGTGACGCGGAAGGCGCAGTTATCGTGGCCTGCACTTGCGACGTAAGTGTGTCAAGGTTACCGGCTTGGCTTGACAACGGACTACCTTTATCAAAGTGCAACAATGAGTGGCGTCGCTGATTACATGAACGACATCTCGTCTTACTAGAACAATCACTCGTTTTATGCTTTATACTTAAGCAATTAATGCATGCTTTGTTATCTTTCACGCACTTGAAACGAGCAGTCGGATTTAAACCATTAAAGGCGGGACATTTGTAGAAATGGTCGTGCACTGACATTTCTGTGAATTATTATTATTAGATTCCGAGCATGTTACGTAAGATTGCGGATTAGGGACCGTGTTATTATTACTATTTCGCGCTTTATTCGACCTTTGTTTGCTATTGTTATTATTAGACGAGCTAGATGAACTAGACTGCGTATTATGAAATATTTGACACTGATCTTTGATGAAAGAAATAAAACTATGTAGTGTAGGTATTTTATTGTTGCGTTCCGTCATCTCGAATGCGTGAATTGTTTCAGTGTCAAACTTTTTTAAAGCGAGTTGAAGAAACATAAAGTCGGAAAGATCATCTAATTTTAAGTTTTTAAGAGAATTAACTGCGGTAACAAAGTTGTCTATAAACAGCTGGAAATTCGAGACAGACGCGGCACCGGACAATTTAAGATTTAATGCTTGATCAAAGTAAGTAGACGCTAGAACACGAGTATCATGATATCTATCAAGTAGTGACTGAAATATGACCTGATAATTCTCAGCACGGGGTGTGACACCTGCAAATACAGACTGGGCCTTCGGTGACAGTTTACCTATTAAATAGTATAACCTGTCAGCATCTGTCAGAGAACCATTATCGTGCACTGTAGACTTAAAACTCGCATAGAATTACGGCCCATTTCGTATATCGCCATCGAATGACATGAGCTCAATTGGCGGTAATCTCGGCGTCCGAACTGTAGAAACGGGCTGTGCTGAATATTAACCCTCCAATTGTGATTGTATTCGCTTGATGATACAATAAAGATCCTCGAATGAGGTGTACGCCTGATAATTCGGCTTTTCATCAGGATTAGTAGAAAGCAATCTCGCGTTATAATCGTCTAACAACTTATGAAAATCTGTTCGAATACTATCTACTGTCATACAATAACTAAGAAATGACTCCCTATCAATATCAGAAGCGGCGGCGGTCTTTGAGCGCTCGTGAATGTTTTGAATACGCTCAAATAAAATATTGCGTTTTGCTTCTAAGATTGTCAGCTCTCTGTCTTCCAACACGCGTGGCTTCTTTTGTTTGCCATGCTTACGTAAGTATAAGCTAATGAGACCGAAACAAAATAAGAATACCTAAAGTATCTATCACTTTACCTAAGTAGGCAACACTTTAAGGCGGTGGAATTAAAAGGTGCTTGAAATATGTAATTTACAAGACAACTATGATAGTTCCAGTAATAATAATTGGGTTAGTAGGTAGCCACATAAAAGTATATTACCTACGGATGCGTGCGGAAATTGCCACGTGACGGGTGTATAAATGGACTAGGAGTATAGCTAGGTGCTATAACTGCCTAGGTATAGAGATATAAACGAGAGGTTACGTATATACGTAAATGAATCCGACTCGTATGGATCAAAAAATGGTTCGGCATTACACCGAAACCGGTATGTTCCTAGGCGATTTGGAAAAAATATTAATATTGTGGACTGTATAGGGATGGGTTCTGATCGCTTAGGATAGGAGAGGGAGTGGAATTGGAGGTATTCTAGGAGGTGGAAGGATGAGGGCACACCTACCTTGCAAATCAGTCCTCTTCTTCTCTATAATGGCAGCCTCCTGGTGTCTTCGGGAATCCTGAAGCTGCACCAAATCACTCCACCACACTCGCGCGTAGTTTAGTTCTCGTTGTACATCCCGGGAGCGGTAAAAAATAGGGCGGTATGGGTTTGCGGGACGCGTATGCTATACACCGCTCGTCAGCCGAGTCGTCGCTTCTAGACTGTTCGCCCGTCGTTGCACCATGCGACGAATTTGCTATGGCGTGCCCCTTCTAAAGGAATGGGATAGAAAGGGACGGAAATAAAAAGCATCGCTCGCATTGGACAAGCAAGCGAAGAACGATTGACGTCGATGTAATTAATTATCGATAGGAAGGTACATGGCGCTACCAAGTATGTTGAAATGTGCTTTGAGTTTCAGAGAAAGACCAGCATCATGCTGTGTCATGCTCGGTATCGACCATGCCACAATGTTTAAATACAAGCTTCTCTAAGGTCAGTAGCTTATAATTATTTGGTTAAGTCCATAGAATAAAACACGATTCCCTTATCGCGTCTGTCTGTCACAGTTCCCCTTAAACCCAAAAATACCTGAATAGCTTTGCATACGATTTTCATCTGTGTATGGAGTGTTTCATGAGGCAGTTTTAAATGTATTACTTGTATTTATGGCGCCCCGATATAACGTGCGTAGCGAAGCCGATGGCAGAAACTAGACCTGAATATTTTTTATGATTCTTTTTCATTTCTTTGTCGAAAATACTCACTTTTTTATTAGTTTTCACTACTCAATCTATCGACTATTTATATTTGTTACAACTAGTTTAGCTTGACAGTTACTGTGTCAAAAGTCATGCTCAGAAAGCAGAGATCATTACAGCTGAACAGATCACAGCCACATCACACATCACAGCTCAACTTCATCTTTTTGCTTGCTTACGTATGCAGATTCCAATTGTGAAGGCAAATTGTTATTTGTTTCGCTATCTCTCATCGTAGGAAGGTCTCATTTACTGCCTTTTTACGTATTTTATATAGCTCTGGGGTGAATACAGATTCGAGTGCTAATGCTGGGTACTGATTGTATTACTTATCCTAAGAATATATGAGTCTAACTGAGACGAATGTGAATAAGGTCAACTCAGCTCCCTGGATTTTATGGCAGCTAAGTACATACATATGTATTATTGAATTTTATTCTAGAGAAAATAGCCTTTGTCATATGTTTTCTTAGCTTGTGTTGTCAGTAAAACTTTATTTTCTTCGAAAGACAGAGTTTATTTTCTTGTGTTGCGGCCTCGAGGAAAAATTTTGCATCTGTCGAGGATTTATATTGATCAGTTGATATTCTCTCAGTGTTTTCGCTTACGGTCTTACGGTTAAGAAACCTTTACCTTACCTACCCTGCAGTTGAAGAGCATGTGTGTTCAAAAATTGATTAGAAACTAATTGGTACAAAATCAGACTCAGATACAGATTTACCATTATTTTAACACTAGATGATGCTTACAGCTACGCACATAATTTTCTTTCTATTTAGCCTTTTCTTCCCGATCCCGTGGCAATTTCGACAAATCCCTTCTTAGTGCACCCTTACAGTTCCCATGGATCATACATGCCAAATTTCAGCTTTTTACACCCTATTTATTTTCTATCTTTGTTTTTCTTTGAAAATACAACTCCCGCACTAGGACTAAATCCTGTGTCGCGGGGACTTTACAAACATACAACTAACGGACACAATTAACACCCAGACTCGAATCCACAATTTATAAACACACAAAGTGTTGTCTCGTGTGGGAATCGACGAACACTCGGCTCAGTGTCAAGCAGCGAGGCGGCCGCTTAAACCGCTACACCAACCTCGCAGTCGAACCTATAGTTCTGGTTGTGCATTGTCTATCAGTCATTCAACAACGCAAGAATTTTATATGTACTGGTTAGCTCCTGCCCGCGGCTTCAGCCAAGTGGGCAATTGCGAGAAAAGTTGGTTGGTGATTTATGAGGCATATTGCTGCAATGTTTTATCAAAATCAGTAAAGTAGTTTTACGTGAAAAATTACCTAACAGACATCGATTCGGACATGCATCTTCACAAACTTTGATGTAGTATATAAAATAGTAATCTATTTACTAATATTTTGTTTGTTACTGACTCTAATGTCGTTACATTAATCAGTTTAGTTTTTTAAATAGTTTTATTTTCTTCTACATATTGATGAAGTAATTAGCAGTGCATGCATTTAAATTATAATATTATAAGAAATTATTCAATTATTGTAAAAAAATTACATTTCTGTGCTTTTTAAAATTGTATTCCCTTAACAATGGTTTTCTTTTTCGGACTAAACGAGAATACCATTGAATTATCTTCTTTCCACATACATACATACATAGACTCACTCCTGTTTCCCCGAAGGGGTAGGCAGAGGCATATTAAACGCCCATATTGATCCCACGTAATAGGTGGCGAGCCTATTGGCGCTTATCGAGATATTTTGTTTGCCAGAGCCTCGTTCGTTGATCGGCAGGTGCACCACTTGCAGGTGAGGTTGGCTTAGGACCCTAAGTTTTTGGTGGGAACCCTATGCACCCAACAAAGCATTAATCATTTAAATCTTTTTACTAATAAAGACGTTATGCGCGAACAATGACCATCAATCAAAATGAAAACCTCCTTGGCGCCATGAAAACACCGTGCTGCTGGATGCGCTTATAAAAAACCGAAATTGCATATTCCAGATTCGAAAATTAGAAAAAGCAGGCGCCTTAAGCAGGTATGTATATTTAAAAAAGTAACAACGTTATCTTACAAATTACTCCAAGCAATGTGGCTTGGTAAGATTGCGCGGCTAAATTTGCATGTTACGAACGAAAATGTAGAGTTTGTCATCGCGAGATACCACATTTACGAACATGACCTACTAAATTCAGTCGGGTTACTTTGCACAATCGCGTAATAACATCTTCGTATGTGTTATCAGATCTCTGCTGGTGCTGTTGATTTACCAAAGTGTTTTAATATTGAAAATTCAAGTTTATTACTATGCAAGTCATTTAGATTTGATCTCGCTTGGAGTGCTATAAAGTTAATGAGAAATAAGTGCGCAATCTTTTAATGGCATGCCGTGCAAGTGTGATATTTCTGAAACGTAAGATATTATTTGAAAAACATAGCAATCGTTAGACTCACGCCTGTTTCCCGAAGGTTGGTTAAACTCACGCCTGTTTCCCGAAAAAAATAATGGTAATGTTATGCTGCTGCTGCTTATTACCTGCCTTATTACGAAAGTCTAATAATATAAAAATTTACAAGTTCGAATAAAACTCGCATATCGCAAGTCAGGCCATTTCAGTGCATTTTGGTCCCAACGGCGGAATAAAAACGATCATTTTGACAAGAATATTCAATATTCGAACGTTTATTCAACCGAATTAGGATTTCAAAAATGGTGTCTATCACGCTTGGACACTCGGCCACATGCACAGAGCACCTGCACCTTTGGTGCGCTGTGACACATAATGCTTTTCCAAATTCAATTCAAATAATAGAGGAATAAAATGTCAAATATCGAATGATGCAGGCGTCAAAACTACAAAATTCAATATCGGTAACAATTCATATTACGATTCGAATGTGGAACGGAATTAGTATCGGACAAGTCTTGCTGCCAAAGAAATTTTTAAAATTGATTTCTGGTTTCTTAAATATTTTGTTTGACATTTTACATGATATCATTTTGCTGTCGGATTATCTTTGGAGTTTTTAAGGATATAAAAATGTTTTCATGCCATGACGTTTCAGCCGTCTTACGTGGTCACGATAACACTGTAGTGTTGTACATCGTACGTAACACGCAAAGAAACACTACGTATACTAAGAACAAAATTTCATAGAAATATGGATTAAAATTGGCATCAAGTTAATTTGTTACAAGGCTATTAAATAGCTATATTTATAACGGGCTTGTACGTAATGGAAAACGTTTGCACTCACTCACTTGTTTTCTTTTAATTTTCCAATTAGAGTGAACTTTGCGTACGTTGAAAATGAAAACTAAATATAAATTTATTGGTTGACGCTGTTAGGTGTTGGGATATTGGTTTTTGTGATTTAAGTGTTCAAGTTAATATTAGCTCTATTAGTAAAACTGTGCCGAAATGTTGTGGGTTCGATCCCCACACGATACAACACTTTGTGTGATTCATAAATTGTTGTTTTGAGTCTAGGTGTTCATTGTGTCCGTTAGTTGTATGTTTGTAAAGTCCCACGCGACACAGGATTTAGTTCTAATGCGGGAGTTGTCTTTTATAAAAAAAATTTCAAACTATTTTTAATATCTAAGCAATAAACTCTCTTTTCTGATTGATAGATAAAGGCTTACATTGTCTACGGTCTACACGTTATAATTCTTTAGGATGAATGCCCTAAGTTTAATAATGATGTCTTGGCTATGAATTCAGACAAACTTTTGCCATTGTCATAATTTGTTAGTGATAAAATTTGGCGCAAACTAACTTTAGTATTATTAGACAAGTTTGCTCCTAAAGCTAGGAAGATTTTAAAGTATTAAAATACTCATCATCATCCTCTTAGCGTTATCCCAGTTTCAATCTAGGGTCCGCTTACTAGACTAACCGGATTTGGCTTTTCCACGGAGCGACTGCCTGTCTGACCTCCGCAACCCAAAGGGATAGCGATATTTCATGGTTTAGACTAGTGTCAGTTTATTTAGAAGGTACTGACGTCCTGTAACGACTGCCAAAGATCTCCATGACAGCCGGGACCGACGGCTTAACGTGCTCTCCGAGGCACGGGACAAGCGATAATTAATAATTAAAGTATTAAAATACTATCTACCGTAATTATTCTGATTGAGAAATATGAGATCGATGCAAGCTTTGTATTGCTATACTTAATATTGTTATATGGACCTCCTATCGCAGAGTTTTTTATTACCGATACTCGTAATTTCTCTGATGAGTGATCAGTTGCTTTTAAAGATCATTTCGAAATAGCACGGCTACAAGCCATGGAGTGCATCATGCAGCTTGAAGTCAGGTTTAGCATTTACAGCAGCGAACTTCTCTGTTTAGAATCTTCATAAAAAGTATATTTATAAAAGTATACTGATATAATATCCATGTACCGCATTACAAATATCATCACCAGCGATGCGTTGTTTTATACCATTGTGTCACTCGTTGTGGGCACAGTGGTATAAATCTACATCACCATTAATATTCCTGATAGGATAATAATTGACCAACCTTCGCCATGGAGCTCAATTTGCACTTTTCACGATCTCCTGCAGTCAGACGATTGACACGCATTTTCTTTATCGGCATTAGCCTATATACTTATTTAATGAAACAGTACCTGGATATACTACCTTTGCTCGGTATTTTGTGTTTTGGTAAATCGTGTTGCCTAAAACTGAATTCTAGCTAGATCGGATAATCCTCCGAAACACCTGCATACTAAATTTCATGAAAATCGTTGGAGTCGTATAACTAGCTGACCCAGCGAACTCCGTATCGCCTTTTTAAGAGTTTTTATTTAATTCCCTATTTCCCAAGCCCCTTTTCTAAAGTTAACATTGACTTAGCGCTTAATCTCTTATCATTTCAGAGTCTATAAATGATGAACAAACAAACATAGATTTTTATATAATATTGAATTCCCCATTCCTTAAAATATCGGAGACAATACCCATATCGACTTTAAAAAAGAAACCCGTCCACCATCTTTGCTTTCCTATCCGCCATCTTTGATCACGAAATAGATGTTGTATTTGGATTCACCATCCCTTAAATCATCAGAGACGATACCATATTGATTTTTAAAATTTTTACCATCCGCCATCTTTGATTTCCCATCCACCATCTTGAATCACGAAACAGATGTTGTATTTGCATTCCCCATCCCTTTTAACATCGCAGACGATACCAATATTGTTTTTTTTAATTTTCCCATCCGCCATCTTTGATCACGAAATAGATGATGTATTTCGATTCCCCACCCCTTAAAATATCGAAGGCGATACCCATATTGATTTTTAAAATTTTCTCATCCGCCATCTTTGCTTTCCCGTCCGCCATCTTGGATCACTAAATAAATTTCATATTATTAATCAGCGTCCCGAAAATCTCGTAAACGATACCCAAATAGATTGTATCCTATTCGTTTAGCCTTTTTTTGCCTTTGACCCTACCCTTCCCCTTCTCGTTTGACCATTTTATTATTTTTGTCTGGCCCCTAAAAGTTGCGGCGTAATTTTATATAGCCTATGCCTTTCGGCATATTTGGGCTATCATAGGCAATATCAATTTTTAAAAGCCGACTGCTAGTTCCTGAGATTAGCCGACATTATCTTTTAGCCTTTTAAGCCTTTTGCCCGGCCCCAAAGGGTCATAGCGTTATGTTATATAGCCTATAGCCTTCCGGAATAACTGGGCTATCGTATACAAAAAGATTTTTTCAGATCCCACCGGTAGTTCCTGAGATTAGCGCATTCAAACAAACAAACAAATAAACTCTTCCGCTTTATTATATTAGTATAGATATACAAGGCCTAGTGGTGTACGCAACAGACTGCCGAGACAATGGTGTTGGGTTCGATTTCCGGGTACCGCGGGCCCAAACCTCAGACTTTTCGAAGTTATGTGTGTATTAAAAAAAAAATTATCGCTCGCTTAATAATGTGCCCGGTAGATGGCAATAGGTTCGCCCTCTATTACATTGGGACCTAAACAACTGGCGATATGTGAGTGTGTAATACACCTCTGCCTACCCCTTTGGGGATATAAGGCGTGAGGTTATGTTATGTTATGTTATCATACAAAGCTCGTTTAAAGATATTAGATCTATGCTCATACATAGTCGTGGTTCCATATATATGGCAAGCAAAGCGATATCAGAACTTATGAGCGAATGTCACTTATCCAAACCCTCTTATTATTATCATCATCTTCAGCCCTGCAAATGTCCGAAGTGTTCCGCTGACGGGAACAGGGTGTTTCTACCTGTGAGAAGGTTAAGACACTAGTCCACCACGCTGGCCAAGTGCGGGTTAGTAGACTTCACATGTATTTCGAGAATTATCAGACAGACAGGTTCCCTCACGATTTTTTCATTCATCGTTTAGCAATTGATAACCAACAATTTAACACGAACATAACTTCGAAAAGTCTTTGGTGCACGTCAGTGAACCTGAAACCCTCTGTGTAGCTGTCTGTTGGTCTCTCAACTAGGCTTTCACTGAGTTCTGCCTGGTTCGTTGAAGACGAAAGTTTTGGATGCAACCAGAATGAAGCTTGAATGATGAATACACATCCGACTATCTCTCCGAGTTGTGCAGGCATGAATCTGCTATATAATTCATTGGGCTTAAACGTACGTTAGATTACTAGGTCAGAGGTCGTTGAGAGGTCGTCAGATGCGGAGCTTAGGCCTTTAAAGCTGTGTACTAGCTGAAAATCGGTGAGTATGTGGTTGGAAGTTATGGCATATAAGCTGGCCGATCAATCTTATTTATATAATTATATACAATTCTTGCATTACTGGCTGTTTCACAGATAACGCACAGCCAAACTATTAGCTGTAAGAAGCTAAAATTTGGTTTGCATGTGCCTTGGGGACCGTAGGGGTGCATTGTTTGTTTGTTTTTCGTGTGAGTGTGTGGCCAACTCTGGTGTCGGAGTTTTCAGACCGCCCGAAGGCCTCCGACATGGTCTAACCAACCTTATCCTTAGACAAGAACCGGGACCGTCAACTTTACGTGCCCTCCGAAGCACGGTAGCGCTTTGATGTAAATGCCACACACGGTCACCCATCCAAGTGGTGACCTGTGCAAGCGTTGCTTAAGTTTGCCGATCTATTACGAACGGCAAGCCAAGTCTCGCTATGCATTAAGAAGGGATTTCACAAAATTTCCTCGAGGTCGAGCAGAAATGTAATAATACTAAAAGCAGAACTTACCTGTAAACTACCCAATACTTGAGATAACAGCTTTGACTTCTATCGTGTAGGACTTAAATTATTACCGATGTATTGGTGATGGTTACGCTTCTGCTAGCCTCATGAGAGGCGCTTAATATTCACGCGTCTATACTTCCACCAGCAATTGGCAAAAATCGTTTATGCTTACTGAAATATTTCACAAATATATTAAAGACCAATGTCGCATAGCTTGACATAACCGTTTCCAGAACGTCGTCAACAGAGTAAATTCTCATTCCTCACTAGGTGAGGAATGAGAATTTACATAAATTTACAATAAGACAGATAGGAATCATAAAATATTTCCGTGAAAAAAATACTTGCGTCAGTTCTCGCCGAGAAATACCTCAGTAGAATTTCTATGAATTGTAGTTTTATTTCTAACTTCAATCTTACTTATATTATGAACGCGAACGTTTATGAGGGTGGATGGAAGGATGTTTGTCACTCTTTCAAGTTAAAACTACTGGACGGATGTTTATTAAATCTTGCAGTAATATAGCATATTATACCTACATCAGATTCGGGCTTGGCTACCGTTCGTCCCGACTGCTAAGCGGGTGAAGCCGCGAGCTAGTAAACGATTAAGTTAATTTCCCTTTACCTAATTACGACTACGAAAGCCTGAGATGTAAGCGGGATGACGCTAAGACGATAGTGATTGGAATGGTAGAAACCAGCATCAACGCGTCTAAGGGAAAGTCGTTATTTCGTGTGTTACCAGGCATGGGAGCAATGGAGAGACTAAATAAATGAACGGCAATTGTTCTTTAAATCCGTTGGATAATGGACACAGCTGGAGTTTAAGCAAAGGATAAGTGATACAAATAGTGAAGTACAGTTTTTTTTTTGATGATTAATTATTTATTCAACAGAGCGGCGTGTCCGGCAGTCCCTCATGCCCCGAAAAGCAGCTCAAATTGGGCTGCTATTCGAGGTGTTAGGCCTATAATCATTCGGTATCGAATCTATTTAGTAATAGATTCGAGTTTTATGGTAGTCCCTAAAATGTGGATAGCATGTTTCAATACAGTTTTATAAAACTCATTTTAATGTATAAAAGAAAACAATGCGAGGAGCTTACATAACTATGTAGGTACATATGTGAGATTGCTAGTTTTACAGGACTTGTTACACTGCAACAGACATTCATTCTAGAAAGAACTAAGGAATTCCTTACAGAGAAACGTTTGAATTCCTTACAGAGAAACGTTTGAATTGCAACAACATTTAGGAATTCTGTTTGTTTAAGAGAAAATATATTATACAAAGCATGTGTAATACTGCGTTATCTTATTTTATTACGTTTGTAAAAGTGAGTCTGTATGTAAGTCTAAATATCTGAAATAGCAAGATACATAAGACGGTAGTAACTATTTGATTACGTGGCTAGTAACTCAGAGATTTAAATCGTTTTATGTGCCCATAACACGCGAAAGTCATTGTCTTTCTTGGGAAGAGTGAGCTCACTCTTCCGATAGTAGTAACTTGCGTTCCGAGCACTGCGCGCTCATTGTCAGATTGACTTAGGGCGGTTTCAGATTAGCGTATTTTTCTGCGCGTATACGGTCGTTTCAGCATACGCGCTTACACGCGTGCTACATAACAACCAGACTCGCGTAAACGGGAATATTTCAGCGTGTTCGCCAGAAACGGTAGTGACATCTTGTCAGTGTCAACATGGATTCTGACGGCTCGCGCTTATACGATCTTAGAAGCGCGTCAACGCTAGTACGAGTTGCGCGTGTGCCAAAAGGCGCGCCTATACGCGCCTACACGCGCTTCTAAAAACGAGCTTATACGCGCGTATAAAACGCTAATCTGAAACCGCTCTTAGAACGTGGACAGTTTATGGAAGCGCAGGGCACATCTAATGATTTAAATATTAGGTTTCAATATCCTTACGTAATACGGTTGGCGTAGTAGTTTAAGCAGCCGCCTCAACGCTTGACACTGCGCCGAGTGTTGTGAGTCCGATCCTGATACGAGACAATACCTTGTGTGATTCGAGTCTCGGTGTCCTTTGTGTCCATTAGATATATGTTTGTAAAGTCACCCGCAACATAGGATTCGATGCTAATAAGAATAAAGTGATTTCGTCATAATACATTTTGTGTGACGTAACAGCTTTAAGTAAACGCAGTACCGTACAGTGTGCAGTTTACTGCAGGTAGTAATTTCTATGAAGGATGATGCGAGATGCTTTTAGAATTGTTAGAAAGCAAAGGTTATTAAATACAACCAAGATACGCACATAAATTCTAAAAGTCTATAGTCAGCGCCGTAGATTCGAACCCTAGACTCTCTACGCAGCGATTTCACTCCATTAGGCTGACGCTTACTTTTAATTATAATATGCTCTTTATTTTATTACTGAATCGCATTAAGTTCTGAGAATAATGGATTCATTTTTGATTTCGTGCAATGTGTAGTTACTGAGATTGCTTGCTACTAAAAGAGCTCTCCTCAGTTACGAATAAAATAAATTATATCTGCTTTACCGTAATTGCAGCGAAATACTTTTACCGAGATAATTTATGCTTTTAACAATTGGTTGTAAAAATGCTCTTCTGTATTCAACACTGTTATGGTTCTAACAATAAAATGCATTGGTTTACACCTCGAGTTTATACAGCATAGTTCGTTTTTCAAACAATCCATTAGCTTTGATTTACTTAATTACGCTATAATAAATCACGATGTCCATGATTAAAAATATACCCATCAGTATAGGGAAAAGGGTCCAAGCTTCTGGTTAGTTAGGGCTTCGGAGATTGAAACCTCGTCACTCTTCATGCCGGGTCCAAAAGTACTAGGAATTAGGCTCCTGGCCCAATGATACAACGCGAGCTTCTTAAGTTGGCTGTCGAGCCTCTTGGCTACATCAATTATTTACTCGGTTATCAGATCAACCACCACCACCAAATTTAAAGCTATGGCCTCCACACTAACCAAAGGTGCTTCAGGAAAGGGCCACTTTAGAAGACTATTGAATGAGATCAACCTCTCAACCATATTCCAAAATGTTGTTATGTCTGTGCCGTGTGGTTGACGGCATAGAATACAAGTGTCACCACCCCCTATCTTCCCGTGGGTGTCGTAAGAGGCGACTAAGGGATAACACGATGCAAATACCATCTTTGCGTAGAGACGGAAAACTCGACATCAAACCCTATACGACTGCCTCGTTGGTCTCGCGGCATAAATGTGTGCGTGGGATCGGGAGGTCCCGGGTTCGATTCCTGGGTCGGGCAGTGTTATTGGGTTTTTCTGTCACGAAATTCTCAGTAGCAGCACGGAGTCTGGAAATGTGCCCGGTACGGCAATAGGCTCGCCCCTTATTACGTGGGAATAAAGTATATCTGGCGAAAAGTGGGTGTAGAAATACACCTCTGCCTACCCCTTCGGGGATAAAAGGCGTGACGTTATGTATGTATGTTGTTATGTTTTTTCATTACGCGACCGCCACTTTCCCATTCAGGCCTTGTGATACCAAACCTAAACTTACATAACATATCATACATACATAGAATCACGCCTTTTTCCCGTTGGGGAAGGCAGAGACAACAGAACGCCACTTGCTTCATAACATATCAGATATTTATATATCTACTCTAATCACCTACTTGGCGCGTTGGCAAGATCATGTATCTGACATCAAGGTTATGGTTCTAGGTCGATAGTTAGCAGGCTTTTGAGCAAATCGACTCGATGATCTGTGATGTGGTAGAACGCTATTTAAGCGGAATGTAATACAAAGTATTGAGTATACATGTTTTTAAAATGTGTAATGCAATTTTATTTAAACTTTCGATTTCCATTTCCAAACTTTGTAAACATCCTGAAGTTAATTCTCAAATTACTTTAAAATAATGGTCAACTACCTTCTATTTGCCTCGATATTTCGCCATAAATTACACCAGCCGTGGTCTCGATTTAGTCTGTCTACCCAAATTCAGTTTATCTATCACACAATTTGGAATCCAAAAACTTTTCAGCTTTCTAAATAGCTATTTAGCATATACATATACGACGTGCCCAACGCCGATGCCTAACCAAAAGCATTTAAACAGCAATCTAAATACAGACACTTTATCGAAGTCCCAATTCATTCGCAATCCAATTTGCGAGTAAATAGTATTTAAATCTAAATATTAAAACAAATTTATGTAAATATTAAATGATACTGCTTAGATTTTAAGCTCACTTAGCTTGGTGATAATAACCCTGTCTGTCCTTTTAAAAGGTCATTTCAAAAATACTGCCTCGTTAGGGACTTCGCAGTCCACGGACCGGATTGAATCGCGCAATTTCGCCGTGATTATAAACCAGGTCGAATTTTCTAGAACAACGCATATTGAGGACATTCATGGACAAAATTGAAGGAACTGGTCATTCAGTAGTCAGTTCCACGTGTGACATTAAAATAATACGATTAGAAAAAAGTTGGGCTCATGGAATACTACAAAATTGTTTATTTTCTTTAAAAAAAGATAATGTGCGAACAAGGATCGCGGGGGGTTTTACAAACAGATAATCAACGGACATAAAGAAAACTCAGAGTCAATAGAACAATTTGTGGATCACACAACACACTCGGCGTAGTAAATATAAATTGGCTGAGCCGTTGGCTGTAGGTTTATTGGAATATGACCGCTCTTGTTATTTACCTACCACGTTATACAATAAACGTGAGCTATTGTCGCCCTTATTTGTAAAACAAATAATTGTTCTACAAATTCCACTAGCGTGTACTAATACGTATTTCCATACGACACGCCCCTTTTCTCTGAAGGGTACGCCCCGTCCTTCACTTATCTCCACACCCGACCGTCACGTCGCCGTCGTCGACCCGTCGGCGTTTCGTCCTTGCCCATCCAACATATGTCCACTATAATATACTATTTAGGAGGGTATCCTCCATTGATCATTATAATGTCCTTAACGAGGATAAGTAGTGTTCGTGAACTGTTGACAACACAAATTTGCTGAACCGAGACGAAGTTTTCAATAGTTCGTTAAATGTATATTGTTTGGTTGTTTCAGAATAGTTTCAAGGGTTTGTATCAATTTCCTTCTCATTACAAACGTTATTGACTCATACATAAGGGAAATAAATACAAATTATTACGTTATTTTTTTATTGCAAATTACTTGAGCGATAATAACGCTGAATAGGAGCTGAACTGTTATTAAGCCGCACTGATTTTAAGCTACATTGATTTTAAGAAGCTAATATACCAATTGTTACTTTAAGTACGTAATGTACTCCTTTGTATATTAATTTTTCATTTGTTCAACGAAAATATAAGAGTAAAATCATTGAGTAGTTGAAGTAAATGGATATATGAATTTTCCTAGAAATAGTTATTTTACCAGAGAGATAGCAAAGACAGTATCAGTACAGAACACAACAACAGAAGAGTGAGAACACAAAATTGTTCATGAACTGCATTTTAATTTTGTTTACTTTCTTTAACCGACAATACGTACGTAAGGCACATATTAAGGTATCGCCAAAAAGCTTTTGTCAGAGATCCCATTTTCTTTTGAGTTTTCTCGTAATAATTATTAAGTTCCTATGAAAACCTACGAACCATAGTCGTGATTTTAATCAGAAGGTCTTGTTTATCCTATAGAGTCTTGGATTACGCTTTTGCGGCAAGCGGTTCAAAAGCAGTTTGGTCTATTTGAGCGCCGAACAGCGACCTGGAAAAACCTTGTGTAAACCTTAAAATGGTCGCTGTTTTACCTTCGGCACAATCCGTAAAATGAGGTTGGTAGGTGACTGTAGGCTAGCATGATATTGCATCCTCCCATAAAACATCCCTAACATAAAAACATCTGCCCACCATTTCAAAGAAATACAGGCTACAATTTTTAAGCGAAAATTGTAGAGTAGTTATCTCATACGTTCTGTTTCAAAACAGAGCACTTTAATCTACCTGCAGACTCTTAGCCGTAAATAACGACAGCCATAAACAACCTACAGCTATTAATATAGCCCTTCAGGCACTAAGTAGTCCAAGTTGGAAGCAGACCCGCCATCCTCGAGCAAATGACGCTAATAAATAGCAGGCCGTAAGAAACGAAGGAACAAAACGGAACTACGCAACACCTCGTTAATCTAGAAAAAGAAACCATTAAGCCTCCAATTTCGATACGAAAAGTACCATCTTTGCCACTACTACTACACGCCGTTTTGATAAGTGAAACCGTCCGCTTAATTGCCTCATCGATTGGAAACGATCAACAACTTCCATTATTTGAATGGCTGCCAGATTGATGGTACTTTGTCTTTTATCTTTGTGATCTATTTTGCTTTAACTGTTAATTTTGTTTCATGTGATTTTTGTGTTATATCCCGAAGAATGGATTTTTATAAAAAGAAAACGATTTTGTTTTTATCATAATGGATTTTTACTTGGAAGTTGACTTTGTCCGAATTTTTATTGGAAAATGGCTTTAAATTTCTGAAGCAAAGCGACGATATAAAAAGTTGAAACAGCACGATATGAAAATGCTGCGACATACATATTCTTAGGGTGGATTAGATATAATATAAAAATGTAGTACACATACACATACTGAGCCGAGTGTTGTGGGTTCGATCATCATCAAGACAACACTTTGTGTGATTTATAAATTGTTGTTTCGAGGCTAGGTGTTTATTGTGTCCGTTAGTTGTATGTTTGCAAAGACCCTCGCGACACAGGATTTAGTCCTAGTCCGGGAGTAGTATTTTAAATAAAAATTATATACCTTTATTCTTGCCGAATTCTTGGACTTATTAATTTCCACGCATGTTTATAAAAATATAATAATAAGAATGGACCACCATACACAAGAATATTTGCCTTTGAACTTCTATGAATTTTAATGTTTTGAGCTATCGCTAGTCTGTGCCTCGGAAAGCACGACAAGCGGTCGGTTTAGGCTGTCAAGAGGATCTTCGACAGTCGCCATGAGGATCTTCGTTATTTCTCTTCGTTGATCGTCTTCGTTGGCTGTATACTGGCTCTGGTGTAGGCCATGGAATATATTTTTAGGTTGCGGATGTCAGATGGCAGTCATTCTGTGGTAGTGCAAATATTCTGTCAAAACTAGTAAGACTAGAAAGCGTACGCCGAGCCCCGAGCCGAAAGTCTTGGATACCATTGGGATAACGCTATGACAACGCTGATGAGTTTTTTTTATAGTCACACGCTTGTATCTCCGAAGGGGTAGGCAGAGGTTTAAATATTACTCCCACATTTCGCCATCAATTTTTAGGTCACACGTAATAGGGGACGAGCCTTTTGCCGTTACCGGGCACATCACCACACTCCGGGCTGCTACTGAGAATTCAGAAAACCCAGTAACACTTTTTGCACGACCCAGGAATCGAATTCGGGACCGCCGATCAGCAGTCACATACGCTATCCACTTGACCTTGGAGGCAGTCGATGATGATGATTAACGATGATGATGTTTGGCTTTAAAAGTATTTTTGAACGCCACTATGTTTTTAAGGTTACGTAGTAAACTACAAGGAACCCTTAAGTGAGTATCCTTTCAGTGCACTTGATTTACTTGATGTGATTGACTTGATTGATTGATGATTGATGATGATTATACTTTAATTATATAAATACTCTAATAATAGGTAATAATTTTCGTTCCGCTTACCCCGACACTAACCGGTGCTTTGGTCTTCATTCAAACTCCACACAAGATCCCACCGTCACAACCAAGTGTGAACACGAGTAAGTACCAAAACCAGCTAACAAACGCCTTACATAACCATATACCAATAAAACGAGCCACGTATTTTGCCTCCAACTTCCAATATAAGGTGTAAAGCTCAAAGAAATCCGTACCAATATTTTACCAGACATAAAGATCGGTGATTTAAGAGCCGATTTTGTCTACGAATGCTGACGTTATATATGGGTCTTACTAGGACTCCGCGGGATTAGTCTAAGCTGGGTGTTGATAAGTAGGCGTTCTATGTTAAAGGGAAATTAGAAGGCTGACCTTTGCTATTTGTAGAAAATGGAACCTAGAAAAATATCTGACACATACTTTACAGATTTGAAAGGTCGAATTTGATATGATAAACATAATATTGGAATTTAGAATGTTGAAATGGGCGTGGAGTTTCAGAGAAAGATCAGCATCATGCTGCGTCATGCTCGGTAGGTCGATGCCATAATGTTTAGATACAAGCTTCTCTAAGGTCAGCAGCTTATATTTGGTAAAGTTCATATAATAAAACATAATTTCCTCATCCCGTCTGTTTGCCACTGTTCCCCTTAAACTCAAAAATACCTGAATAGATTTGCATACGATTTTCAACTGTGCATGGAGAGTTTCACGAGGCAGTTTTAAATGTATTATTTATGGCGCCCCGACATAACGTGCTGGTAGCCAAGCCGATGGCAGGAACTAGACCTGAATGATATTTATGATTCTTTTGTAATTTCTTTGTTCAACATCCTCACTCTTTTATTCGTTTTCACTACTCAATCTATCGACTATTTATATTTGTTACAACTAGTTTCGCTTGCCAGTTACTATATCAAAGACATGCTCAGAAAGCAGAGATCATTACAGCTGAACACATCATAGCCACATCACACATCACAGCTCAACTTCAAACGCCAATCTTTTCGCTTGCTTACGTATGCAGGCTCCAATTGTGAAGGCAAATTGTTATTTGTTGCGCTATCTCTCATCGTAGGAAGGTCTCATTTACTGCTTTTTTACGTATCTTATATATCTCTGGGGTGAATACAGATTCGAGTGCTAATGCTGAGTATTGATTGTGTTACTTATCCTAAGAATATATGAGTGTTAGACTCACTGTGAGACGAATGTGAATAAGGTCAACTCAGCTCCCTGGATTTTATGGCAGCTAAGTACATATGTATTATTGGATTTTATTCTAAAGCTTTGTCATATGTTTTCTAAGCTTTTGTTATCAGTAAAACTTTATTTTCTTCGAAAGACAGAGTTTATTTTCTTGTGTTGCGGCCTCGAGGAAAAATTTGTCGAGGATTTATATTGATCAGTTGAGTCTCTTAGTGTTTTCGGTTACGGTAAGGCCTTAAGTTAAGAAACCTTTGCCTTACCTTCCCTTGAGTTAAAGAGCATGTGTGTACAAAAATTGTTGAGAAACTAGTTGGTACACAATCAGACTAAGATACATATTTACCAGTACATTTTAACACTAGATGATGCTCACAGCTACGCCCACAATTTTCTTTTTATTTATCCTTTTCTGCCCGATCCCGTGGAAATTTCGACAAATCCCTTCTTTGTACACCCTTTACAGTTCCCATGGATCATACATGCCAAACAGCTTCTTGCGCCCTTTAGTTCTGGGTCATCATCATCATCAGCCTTTAACAGTCCACTGCTGGAGTAGGCATCTCCTTTGAAAGGAGGAATTGGCCTACTAAGTATACCACGCTGGCCAAACGGGTTGGTATAGGGTTTGTATCAAGTTTTTCTTCTCTTACAGTGCTGTTCTTTGCATAATATGTTCCCTCTGTCGGCTCTTACGACACCCATGGGATGATATGGGGTGGTGACATTCCGTATTCATAATCCGTCACCACACGGACCTATATACGGACGAATAGTTCTGGGTGTGCGTTGTCTGTCAGTCAGTCAGTAACGCAAGAATCGTATATGTACAGGTCATCTCCTGCCCGCTGCTTCAGCCAAGTGGGCAATTGCGAGAAAAGTTAGCCCATGTGCTATGCCGATTTATGAGGCATATTGCTGCAATGTTTAATCAAAATCAGTAAAGTAGTTTTACGTGAAAAAGGACCTAACAGACATCGATTCGGACATGCATCTTCAGAAACTTTGATGTTATAACTAACAGTACTTAAAATAGTAATCTATTTACTAATTTGTTTGTTACCGACTCTTATGTTGTTACATAAATCAGTTTAGTTTATTTAATATCTTTATTTTCTTCTACATATTGATGAAGAAATTAGCAGTGCATGCATTTAAATTATATTATTATAAGAAATTATTCAATTATTGTAAAAAAATTACATAACTATGTTTTAAAAAATTGTATTCCCTTAACGATGGTTTTCTTTTGCAGACTAAAATAAGAATACCATTGAATTATCTTCTTTCCAACGAAGCATTAATCATTTAAATCTTTTTACTAACAAAGACGTTATGCGCGAGCGATGAACATCAATCAAAATGAGAACCTCCTTGATTTTCCGCCATGAAAACACAGTGCTGCTGCATGCTTTTATAAAAAACCGAAATTGCATATTCCAGATTCGAAAATTAGAAAAAAGCACGCGCCTTAAGCAGGTATATGTATATACTTTAAAAAAGTAACAACGTTATCTTACAAATTACTCCAAGCAATGTGGCTCGGTAAGATTGCGCGGCAAAATTTGCATGTTACGAACGAAAATGTAGAGAGTTTGTCATCGCGAGATGCCACATTTACGAACGTGACGTACTAAATTCAGTCGGGTTACTTTGCACAATCGCCTAATAACATATTCGTATGTGTTATCAGATCTCTGCTGGTGCTGTTGACTTACTAAAGTTTTTTGATATAGAAAATTCAAGTTTATTACTATGCAAGTCATTAAGATTTGATCTCGCTTGGAGTACTTTAAAGTTAGTGATAAATAAATGCTCAATATTTTAATGGCATGCCGGGCAAATGTGATATTTTTAAAAAGTAAGATATTATTTGAGAAACATAGCATAGTTTCAAACATAGCATAGTACTCACGCCTGTTTCCCGAAGGTTGGTTAGACTCATGCCTGTTTCCCGAAAAAGACAATGGTCATGTTATGCTGCTGCTACTTATTACCTGCCTAATTACGAAAGTCTAACAATATAAAAATTTACAAGTTCGAATAAAACTCGCATATCGCAAGTCAGGCCATTTCAGTGCATTTTGGTCCCAACGACGGAATAAAAACGATGATTTTGACAAGAATATTCAAAACTCAAACGTTTATTCAACCGAATTAGGATTTCAAACATGGCTTCTATCACGCTTAGACACCCGGCCACATGTGCGCTGTGTCACGTAATGCTTTTCTAAATTCAATTCAAATAATAGAGGAATAAAATGTCAAATATCGAACGATGCAGGCGTCAAAACTACAAAATTCAATATGGGTAACAATTCATATTACCATTCGAAAGTGGAACGGAATTAACATCGGACAAGTCTTGCTGCCAAAGAAATTTTTGAAATTGTTTTCAACAACATTGTTTCGATAATGGACATCTGGTTTCTTAAATGTTTTGTTTGAAATTTAACATAAAATCATTTTGCAGTCGGATTATCTTTGGAGTTTTTAAGGATATAAAAATGTTTTCATGCCATGACGTTTCGGCCGTCTTACGTGGTCACGATAACACTGTAGTGTTGTACATCGTACGTAACACGCTAAGAAAAACTACGTATACTAAGAATAAAATTTCATAGAAATAAAGATTAAAATTGGCATCAAGTTAATTTGTAACAAGGCTATCCAATAGCTATATTTAGAACGGGCTTGTACGTAATGGAAAACGTTTGCACTCGCTCACTTATTTTCCTTTAATTATCCAATCAGAGTGAACTTTGCGCACGTTGAAAATGAAAACTAAATATAAATTGATTGGTTGACGCTTTAAGGTGTTGGGATATTGGTTTTTGTGATGTCTGTGTTCATGTTAACATAAGCTCTATTAGTAAACAAATCTTTTCATCGGTTTTTGACTAGCATGGCTATGACGTAATAGTTTGGAGCTATGGGTCATAGGCGTCCAAACGTTGTCTATACGTGGGAGTGTTGGCGACTGCACGGTTGACGTTGTGGTTTAACAGCCGCCTTGCCACTAGACACTGCCAAATATTGTGCATTCGATCCCCACAAGAGACCTACACCTGCACCTTTTGTGATCCATAAAAATTGTTGTTCCGATTCTCGGTGTTCATTATTGGCTTTAGGCTTTCAAAGTATGGTTTCAAAAGTCCTCCCCAAAACAGGATTTATTCATAGTGCTGGAGTTGGCTACTTTAATAAAAATAACGAAGTGCACTGTTTAATTGTACATTAGACTTGAGTTACGTTTTTGCTGGAAGGGCTGTAGTGGTAAGGTAAAGATTGTTTGTTTTAGAGGCGGACGTTTAGTTAAAACAATTTCAAACTATTTTTAATATCTAAGCGTTAAAGTATCTCTCCTGTTTGATAGATAAAGGCTAACGTTGTCTACGGTCTACACTTCATAATTCTTCAGGATGAATGCCCTAAGTTTAAGAATGATGTCTTGGCTATGAATTCAGACAAATTTTTGCCATTGTCATAATTTGTTAGAGTTAAATTTGGCGCAAACTAACTTTAGTATTATTAGACAAGTTTGCTCCTAAAGCTAGGAAGATTTTAAAGTATTAGAATACTATCTACCGTAATTATTGTGATCGAGAAATATGAGACCGATGAAAACTTTGTATTGCTATACTTAATATTGTAATTTGGACCTCCTATCGTCGAGTTTTTTTTTACCGAGACTCGTTTCTCTGATGAGCGATTAGTTGCTTTTTATGATCATTGCGAGAAAGCACGGCTACAAACCGTGGAGTGCATCATGCAGCTTGAAGTCAGGTTCAGCATTTACAGCAGCGAATTTCTCTGTTTAGAATCTCCATAAAAAGTATATTTATAAAAGTATGCTGATATTATGTCCATGTACCGCATTACAAATATCATCACCCGATATCCGTGAAAATACCATTATACCATTATTTCACTCGTTGTGGGTACATTACTCCCAAATTAATAATGCGCATGCAGATCTTCGTTAATTGTCGTATTCCCGGAAACACCCGAATCATTGAATTGTAAGAGCCCTAAACAATTCACTTGCATTTTGCACCTTGTTCGAAAGAAATAGGAGTGAATATTATGTGTACACCATCGAAAACAATTCGGGCGGTCGGCGGCGGTCGCCGGTCCGTCAAAGGTCCGTCAGTCGTCTTTATGTAATGGTGGTGACTGCACGTGTTCTCTCTGTGTGGAGTTATATAGAGCTGCTATTACACACCCTTCTTGGGTTTGTTTTCAAAGGTGAATTTAATTATGTTATTCAAATTTAAATAGTTTATTTTGTAAAATAGGTAAATGTACTAACATTTTTCACGGCTTGTTAATATTAAAAAAATAAAAATACCTATTTTAAATACATATTAAGTACTAGAAAAAACATTTTAAAAAGATACACACAATAAACAAATAGATATAGGAATAAATAATATTATAAAGTATATTAGTACATAATGCAGTAATACAACAAATAAATAAAAATATGTCTAACTCTGCCCATACCATTTTCTTTCAGACGTATTCTTCCAGAAGGGATAAATTTAAACGTGGAAAGCCACTTAAGTCACAAGCACGGCAAATGGTATTTAATGTGTACCTTTATTTCTTAAATGAAGCCAATGTTTTCAAAAAAAGACAAAAGGAAAACCTAAAAGTAGATTTCGGCTGGGACTTGATGATTTCGACTACTGTGTTATTCGTAATATGATATACAATTTTCACTTGACGCTCAAAGAACTCCCAAATGTAAATAATTTGAGAAAAAAGTTGATCGAAGCTATTAATTTCAAAGGCTGTGCAGAGACTTTAAGGCTGATCTTGAAAGAAATGGGGTTTAGGTTTCTGAAAACTGATAATAAGAGACGGTTACTTATGGAAACGCATGATATACGTTTAAAAAGGATCAAATATCTCAGAAAAATACAACAGCTGAGGAATTCTGGTAGAAATATAGTGTATATGGACGAGTCATACGTGCATACATCACATACTAAGGGTAAAACTTGGCAAGATAGCTGCAAAAAAGGTATCAAACAACCCATTTCCAAAGGACAGAGAATAATTATTGTACACGCAGGCAATGAAAAAGGCTTCGTCCCAGGGGCTCTAATGTTACATAAATGTGTCGACTCAGAAGGTGATTTTCATAAAGAAATAAACGCGGCACGTTATCAAGCTTGGCTACGCAATCAATTGATTCCTAACTTGCCTCCTAATAGTGTGTTGGTAATTGACAACGCCCCATATCATAATAAGCTGTCTGTGAAACCACCAAACTCAAACTCACCTAAACCACAAATGATAGCTTGGTTACAACAACACAACATTCCGCATGACCTAAAGAAACTGAAACCCGATTTGTATGAAATTATAAAAATACGTAAAGAGAAATACATAGAATTTGTCATTGACCGCATAATGGAGAAACGTGGGCATCAAATTATACGATTGCCACCATATCATCCCGATTTTAACCCCATTGAAAATATTTGGTCACAAATAAAGCAACACGTAGCCAAAAAAAATATTGCAATGACTGTCACGTCAGTTAAAGATGCTATATTAGAAAAAATCAATAATATAGGACCAGAGGAATGGAAAAAAGTTTGTGATCATGCTGTTAAATGCGAAGATGAATATAGAAAATTTGACCCAAGAATCGATAGTTTTTCTGATGAAATGATTATTTACACAAGTGATAGCAGTGAGGAAAGTGTCAATGAACAAGAGCATAATGAAAATTCTGATGAATTTACGATGTCAGGAATAGAGATCCTCCCTGATTCTGAATATTTTTTTTGGAATATATAGATTAAATATTATGATAGATATAATATTATTCTGGAATGATCTCTGCTGTAAATACTTTTGAACTGAGATGTTATGATTAGATTTCTAAGATTTTAATGTAACCTGTGTTTGAAAACCATTTTTCTTCTTCTAATATAAACCTTGTATTACTTAAACCTTCTTTTCTTCCATCATTACACCAGCTACAGCAAGACACTTAAAAAGTATTATAATCGAAGTAAATCAATTAAAAAAAAATTGTAGCATATTCGCTATCGTGTGGTTTTCTTCACTATTTACTTATATGGAACTATCGAATCAAATTTCTTTACTGATAAATCAATATTTATTTTTTTAGCACAAAAAACATAATTTTACTAAATTCTGCACTTAACAACTCTATATACATATCGTCTCCCGACGCTCGGGGAATACGACCGTTGCCGAACAGTGACGAAGATTTCTATGCGCATTATCACTTTGGGAGACCTGTACAGTGGTATAAATCTACATTACCATTATTTCCCTATCATTGGCTCAGCTGCGTCAAGGAACCTCCGCTTTGGAGCTCAATTTGCACTTTTCACGATCTCCTGCAGTCAGACGATTAGCACGCATTTTCTTTAGCGGCATTAGCCTAGGTAGTTGCGTATTTAATTAAACAGTACCTGGATAAACTAGCTTTGCTCGGTGTTTTTTGTTTTGGTAAATCGTGTTTTCTAAAACTGAACTCTAGCTAGATCGGATAATCCTCCGAAAGGCCTGCATACAAAATTTCATGAAAATCGTTGGACTCGTTGCCGAGATTCAGATTATATAAGTATACTAGAGGATGCCAGCGGCTACGCCTGCACATTTCTTTTAAATTTGCCCGTTTTGCCCGATCCCGTGGGAATTTCGGGAAATATTAGTGCACCCCTAGAGTGCCCAGTGAACATTCATGCCAAATTTCAGCATCCTGCGCCTAATAGTTTTGGCTGTAGCTTGTCTGTCAGTCAGTCAGTAACGCAAGAATTTTATATATACAGATTATACAAGGCGATAGCTTAGTGGTGTACGTAACGGACTGCCGAGACGATGGTGTTGGGTTCGATACCCAGGTACCCCGGGCACACACCTCTGACTTTTCGAAGTTATGTGTGTATTAGAAAAAAATAATTATCGCTCGCTTAATAATGTGCCCGGTAGGTATAGGCTCGCCATCTATTACATTGGGGCCTAAACATAACTGGCGGAATGTGAGTGTGTAATACACCTCTGCCTACCCCTTCGGGATTAAAAGGCGTGAAGTTATGTTATGTTATTATACAAGGCTCGTTTAAAGATAATAGATCTTTGCTCATACATACTCGTGGTTCCATATATACGTTACGTGGTTCCTTATGCTGACCAAAGTTTTACACAGAAACCAATTTTTTTGTGTTTTTCTTGGCAATTTTAGGGTTCCGTACCTCGAAATGAAAAACGGTACTCTTATAGGATCACTTTGTTGTCCGTCCGTTTGTCCAGACCCTTTTTCTCAGAAACGCATGAAGGTATCAAAGTGAAAGTTATATCAAATAGTCAAATCTACTGTCCCTTGAAGCTGTGACAAAAATCAAACTTTTAAGCCAATGTAATCAAAAGATACAGTCGTTTATGGTGCAAATTTCTGGAATTTTCGAAACTCGCAAGGGAATTAAAACCTACAGGGTACATCCAGTGAACTCAGAATCTTGAAATTTGGTACGAAGCAATGTCTTAAAGCACAGACAAAGGAAAAATTCCGAAAACCGTAATTTTTTTGTTACATCATATCATAAAAATATTTTTAGTAATTTTAAAGTTATTACCATTTTCTCATAAACACGTAGAAGTATTAAATTGAAATTCATATTAAATACTCAAGTCTATAATACCTTTAAGCAAAAGACAAAATCAAATTTATATGTCAACGCAATACAAAGAAACAGCAATTTAAGCCGCATATTTTCTTACAACTACTCGCAAGGGAATCAAAACCTACAGGGTACTTCCCGTAAACTCAGAATCTTGAAATTTGGTACCAAACAATGTCTTATGGCACAAGTAGAGGAAAAATTGCGAAAATCGTAAATTTTCAGTTACATCATATAAAAACATATTTGTTTTAATTTTAAAGTTACTAACACCAAACTACCCTTTCCTCATAAACGTGTAAAATTATTAAATTGAAATTCATATCAAATACTCGGGTCTATAATACCTTTAAGCTCTAACAAGATCAAACTTCTATGTCAACGCAATCGACAGAAACAGCAATTTTACTATATTTTCAAACTCTACTGACAGGGGAATCAAAACCTACAGGGTACTTCCCGTAAACTCAGATTCTTGAAATTTGATTCGAACCAACCTCTTATAGCACAGATAAAGGAAAACCGTAAATTTTTTGTTACATTATATAAAAAAAAATATTAATATTTTTAAAGGTACTAGCCCTTCCCTTATGAACGCGTAGTGGTATTAAATTGAAATTCATATCAAATACTCAAGTTTATAATATCTTTAAGCTGTAACAAAACGAAACTTCTAAGCCAACGCAATCAAAAGATACAGCTGTTTATGCCGCAAATTCTCGCAAAATTTCGAAACTCACAAGGGAATCAAAACCTACAGGGTACTTTCCGTGAACATCTAATCTTGAAATTTGGTACAGGGCAACTTCTTATATATATAGCACATATTAAGAAAAAAATCCAAAAATATAAATTTTATATACATCATATATAATACTAAAAACATTTTTAAAATTTCAAAGTTACTACCTCTTTGCTCATGAACGCGTAGAGTTATTAAATTGAAATTCATATGAAATACTCAAGTCTATAACACCGTTAAGCTGGAATAAAATCAAACTTCTATGTCAACGCAATAAACAAAAACAGCAATTTAAGGATATTTTTAAACTCGCAACTACTTGCGAGGGGATCGAAACATACATGAATCTACGATTAACATAACAGCTTTATTATTTGTGCATTGCCTTATTCATATGGTCTCACAGATGACCAAAACAGGCAGATAGGCAAATTAAATCTATTATTGTACAATAGGACATGTCATAGTGACAGTATTTTATTTTTTGACACTAATATTTTTATTAGTAATTTCTTTTTAACAAAAGATACTATGTATCTTTCTTATGTACATAGGCGACAACTTGCTAAATTATTAGCATTTAATTTATATACTGACAGGAGTACTACTAGAGTACTTAGGAATTTGGTAGATAATAGTTATACCAATAGTAGTATTGACACATCTATTAGTTTAAACTATTAGATGAGACAACAGATAGGCATTCATGTGTTTTAAACTTAGTTCATCAAAACATACAAGGCCTATCTGGCAAAGAATTAGAAATAGATTTATTTTTAAATAAACATAAGATTGATATCTTATGTATTACAGAACATTGGCTGCGAGGTGACCAATTAATATTTAACAATCAACATTACTCAGTTATAAGTGCATTCGTAAGAAAGAAGGCTATTCGTGGTGGCTCTCTAATATATGTATGTAATAGTTTGAAATGTAAAGAACGTAAGGATATAGCTAAACTTTCTATCGAGCGCACTGCTGAGATTTCTTGTGTTGAGCTTGAACAACATATTATAGTGTGTGTGCATCGACCACCACAAAGCGACTTTACTCAGTTTGGTTCGGCGATACACCGAAACCGTAGGTAGGTTCTAGGCGACTTGGGAGGGAAATGGACTGTATACAAAGGATAGCGGGTTCTTAGCCGCCTAGGAGATGGATACGGGAAGAGGTGATTGTGAGTGGGTATAGGATATTTCAAGGATGGAGGGCACTTACCTTATACAATCTTCTTCGTTTTCGAAGGGCAGTCTCCTGGTGGTTTCGTGATGCAGCTGCTTGTTTTCACTTCACTTCACCGTCACTCCCACTTGCGAGCGGTTTATATATGCGGTAATAATCACATACAGCGATGAGGCGCGGTACGATATAGCGGACACGTTCTCAGCGAGCGGAATGTTCTGGACTCTCACTCGCGTCGACGATCGCGGCGACGAATCAGGCGAATGGCAGTGCCTCTTCCAGGGAGTGGGATAGAGGGAGACGGAAATATGGTATCGCTCACACTTGTACGTGGAACGATTGATCTTGATGCGATTAGTTATAGATAGGAAGGTAGATGGCGCTACCACAGTTTGAAAGCATTATTGAGGATGTCTTAAATCACATAATTTTTAGTAGGAAGTCTATAATCGTATGCGGCGATTTTAATGTCAATTTGTTAGAAAAATCACCAATTTGTACTAGGTTAGTTAGCTTATTTAGGTCATTTAATTTAAATGTTTTGTTCTCTGAACCAACTAGAATAACCTCACATTCGTCTACATGCTTAGATAATGTTTTTTGCAATTGTCTTTATTTAAGTAAGGCTGTTTTAACTGACTTGACATCGGATCACTGCGGGCAAAAGGTTGTAATTCCAACTAATACAACCCCTAAAGTACAAGAAATTACATGTAGGCCAATGACCTCTGCTCACCTAAATCACTTTAGTAATGATGTTGCTGCCAAGATCGCCAGTATTGACTTAACCGTTGATGATCCTGATGAATTATATAAATGCTTATTTAAAATTGTTAATCATGAGTACAATAAAATTTTTAAACTGAAGACGTTTGCAAGGAGCATTAAAGTAAATTTTTGTGATTGGGCAACAGTAGGTATATACAAAAGTAGAGATAGGTTGTATGATCTATATGGTATGAAGAAATACAATTTTAATCCTGAATTTATTCAATATGTTAGAAATTATTCAAAGGTTTTTAAGAGGACATGTGCTTTAGCCAAATCCTTATATTTAAGCAATAAAATCAAAGAATCCAAGAACAAAATTAAAACTATTTGGAGCATTATTAACAATGAGACTGGTCGAGCTAAATTAATAACAAGAGAGAACAACAAGTAGATAACAATTATGAATTAAAATTTAATGGTGAAATTATTACTAGGAAAACTGATGTTGCTCAGACATTTAACAATTTCTTCATAAACATACCAGTGAACACAACAAGCTGTCTAGATTCATGTCCAAACAAAGCAGAAATGTTGGTTAGGGGCAATGTGAATGAGTGTGATGTGCTTTTTAATTTTAAATATATTGACACCAATGACATACTGAAGGTATTCAAGACGCTCAATAATAAAAAATCTGTTGACTTATGGGGCATTTCTGTTAAACTTGTGCGACAGATTATTTCTAGCTTAGCTCCATATTTAGCTGCAATATTCAACAGATGCATAGATACAGGAGTATTTCCTGATCTAATGAAACACAGTAAAGTAATACCATTATTCAAAAAGGGATCAAAGAGCGACCCTAGTAATTTTCGGCCAATTTCTATCTTGCCTGCTATTAGTAAAATTTTTGAAAAGATTATTATTACTAGAGAGCCACTTTCACACAAATAATTTATTTCACAGTGAACAGTATGGCTTTACTAAGGGTCGCTCCACCGTTGATGCCGGTGTAACTTTGTTAAAGCATATTTTCAATGCTTGGGAAAACTCGAAGGATGCCATTGGTGTTTTTTGTGACCTATCAAAGGCCTTTGACTGTGTGGAACATAATACGCTTTTACTTAAATTGAAACTTTATGGTATTAGAGATACCGCACTCAATCTTGTTGCCAGCTACCTTAGTGATAGAAGTCAGTATGTAGATGTTAATGGGAGTAGGTCTCTAGGTTTGCCAGTAGGAATGGGCGTTCCACAGGGCTCTATTCTCGGTCCATTTCTTTTTTTAATATATATTAATGATTTGCCGTTCTTTGTACAAAATTTATGTGATATTGTTTTGTTTGCCGACGATACGTCACTAATTTTTAAAGTTGATCGTAATTTAAGTAACTTTGATACCGTCAATAACACTCTTGCACAAGTACTAGATTGGTTTTCGACAAATAATTTGGTACTCAACTCAAGCAAAACCAAATGTGTTAAATTTTCTTTGCCTAATGTCAAAAGTGTTCCTACTAATATAATTTTAAATAAGGAAACAATTGAACTAGTCGAATCAACCGTATTCTTAAGTGTAACTTTAGATTGTAAGCTTCAGTGGGGCGCCCAAATATCCTGTCTCGCAGTAAAACTTAGTTCTGCAGCGTTTGCAGTTAGAAAAGTTAGGGAATTCACAGATATAGATACTGCTAGACTAGTTTACTTTAGTTATTTTCACAGCGTAATGTCTTACGGAATAATGTTATGGGGTACAGCTGCTGATATACAGACTATTTTTGTCATTCAAAAAAGGGCCATACGTGCAATTTATAAGTTAGGTGCTAGAGATTCTTTACGTGATAAATTTAAAGAAGTAGACATATTGACAGTTGCATCGCAATATATATATGCTAACTTAATGTACATTAAGAAAACTTAATTCTATACCGCAAAAATAGTGATTTGCACAACGTGAACACAAGGAATAAGCATAAACTGGTGGGAACTAACTACCGTCTACATAAAGTTCAGAACTCATTTGCGGGGATTGGTATACGATTTTTCAACAAATTGCCTCTTGAAATAATGAATTTACCCATGCACAAACACAAACGGACAATTAGGAACTTTCTTTTACAAAGGGGTTATTACACTATTAAGGAATTTTTAAATGATAAGACACCGTGGGGATAGGCTTAGGCTTGTTTAACTCACGATTATTTTATTTACATGTTAAGTGGAGGTGCCTCGTGAACACATGATTTTTGCAGGATTTGGATATTTTTATGATTTGTTAACATTATTTATCTCTGATCATATCATTGTTCACTTGTCACCTTCACAAAATTGTTTCTACATTTGCATTCCTTCACGCGTTCCACTAACTTATGTTAATAATAACGATCTGGAAAATGGAGGTAATTGGCGGTCATGGTCAGTATACCAATAGATTGTTTCTTACTGCTGGTTCGTATACCGTTGTCGTCATGCTCACTAAAATGTTCTTGTGGTGGCGTCGTGTGTCGGGTCATCCCTGTCCCTCTAATATGGCGAGAGGGATGATGGCTGGCACATGCGTCATACTCGTGAACGGGTGCTACTTGCGATGACTGGTCGATGACGGTCTTGCAGGCTGGTATTAGATTTTAATATTTAACTGCATCATTTCCATCATGGTTCTGATCACTTTCGCGGATTGCCTGCATTATTAGGTATATATAATGTAAGTGGATGCTCCTGTTTCACCATGTCTATTCTGAGGAGGCTAACCAAAAGTATTATGCTTGAGTATTATGATGTACAGTAAATATATACAAGTGATATAGAAAGTGTAACAGTTGCAGCACCTTACAAAATGTAAATTGTGTATTATGCAAAACCTGGCGATGAAAAAGAGTGACCGTGAGTTTTATTGCCCGTTCTTTCTCATGGTTCTACCTATTGCTTTGCGAACGTGGCAGTAAATGTAAATGTAGAAGCATACAGTAATAATGTTTTAAATTTGAGTATAAGTAATTATTTTATAAATTTATTATTTTGACGTTCATAAGCGTCACATTGTGACCCAAATGAATAAAGGATTTTGAATTTGACATCTTGGCCAAAGGTTTAAACTTCGCATTAACACCTAAGCGAATACCGTACGAAAATATAATCAGCAGTGTTGAGGAGACGATTATCCGTAATAAAGTACCGCCCGGTAATGCCGATATCCTACGAAAGGACGTCGCGGTGATATTACGGAAGTCGAAGATACCCACCAGCAATGTCACTATGGAAGAGCGTTAAGCACTGAAAAGGATTCGAGACAACCAGGATATTTTAGTGCTTAAAAGGCCGACAAGGGAAACGCCACTGTAGTGATGAATACGGCTGATTATACGGACAAGGTACGAGAGTTGTTATGTGATAACAAGGTGTATAAACCGGTCTCGTATAACCCCACGGCCAGAGTAAAGCGCAGAATACGAGCACTGATACTAGACCACCAGGACCTGTTCACGGAAGATGAGTACAGCAAGTTATATGGTCCCAAGCCATACCAACCACCTAGGCTATATGGTCTGCCTAAGGTACATAAGCCCAACGTGCCACTGCGGCCTATCGTAAGTCAGATTTCCTCGCCTACTTACGACCTTGCAAAGCACGTTGCATCGGTATTGCAGCCATTAGTCGGTATGACACCGTCTTTCGTGAAGAACTCGCGTCATTTCGTCCAGATCGTACAAAGCATCCAATTGGAACCGGAAGATGTAATGGTAAGCTTTGACGTTGAGTCGCTCTTTACCAATGTTCCAATAAGGGAATGTCTGGACGTAGTGAGGGACAGACTGAGTGACAATGATATGCCTCACAACTATATTGATCTAATAAAACACTGCTTAGATGGCAACTACTTCCTCTTCCAATACCTCCAGATCGATGGTGTCGCAATGGGGAGTCCAGTGGCCCCATTACTGGCTAATATCTGGATGGAACATTTTGAGGAAAAGGCGCTTAGCATCGGACCTAAGACCATCAGGCTTTGGGAAAGATACGTGGACGATATCTTTAGTATCGTAAAAGGAGGTAAGCAGGAAGTAGATCAATATGTGCAACACCTTAACTCCATTCACCCGAAAATGAGGTTCACATACGAAATTTATTCATTTATTTATTTTTATTTATTCAAAAAACATGGAGGACTTACAGCTAATGTAACAGTATACAAAGTAATATAGTAGCTTGATAGCCAATTACAAGTCCTCACATCTAAAAACATAATAAAAAACAATATGTGAACAAAATTGCTACCTACTTAAAATATTATTGTCATTTTTTTTTTTTACATTCCTATTACATACATGCATCTTGATAATGATATTGGTTTTCTTATAAACGGCAAACAATAAGAGCCTAAACGAAGTATACTTAAAGATAACTTAAAGATAACTATTTACTTGGTTTGAAAGAATTCAAGGCTTAAGCATCTTTTTGCCAATGCAACGCTAGTATTGAATAAATCAAAATTAAAATTTTTACTTATTCTATTGAAGTTACGACTCGCTCTAATAATGTAAGTATTCTGCCAGTAAGTAGTAGAGGCGGATGGTACATTCAATGGTGGATTAAACCGTGTCGACTTAGGTGGTACATTGAAAGCAAACTTGCCGAGGAGATCCGAGCAGTCAATTTTGCTATGAATAATTTTTAGGAGTAACAGACAGTCTGCAATCTCACGACGCTTTTCCAAGTGAAGAATATGAAATTTTCTACATAGACCCAGATAATTGTTTGAATGATAGGGAATCTTTTGGTGATAGCATAAATTTTTAATAAACCGTTTCTGAACCATTTCCATGCGATCGATGTATTTAAAGTAACAAGGGTTCCAAACCTGTGACGCATACTCAACATTACTACGGACAAAGGTGCAGTACAGTATTTTTAAGGTTTTCGCTTCAGTGAAACATTTTGACATCCTTATCACAAAACCTAAGGCTTTCGAGGCTTTTTTGATTATTGACTCAATATGATCATCAAACAACAGTTTGGAGTCATGGTACACACCCAGATCTCGCACAGAGGTACATCGAGGTAAAATTTGTTCCCCTAGTGTGTAATCTGTAACCAATGCTAGTCGTTTGCGAGTGTATGTTACGACTGAACATTTATTTGGATTAAGATCTAGTTTGTTATGTTTGCAGTATGTTTCGAGATTATCTAAATCAGTCTGGAGGGCTAACATATCTGAATATGAAGATACAGTGGAATAAATTTTCATATCATCTGCAAAACACAACAACTGAGATGATTTAAAGCATGAATCTATGTCGTTCACATACACTACAAACAGAAGCGGACCAAGCAGCGAGCCTTGGGGTACACCGCTAGGAACAGTAACCCAACTAGATATGTAATTATTAAGCACTGTAGCTTGCGATCGGTTCTCAATATAAGAAGAGAACCATCTGAGCAAGTCTCCATGCACCCCTACGTTGCTAAGCTTCGAAATTAATAGGCTGTGACTGACACGATCAAATGCCCTACTGTAATCAGTATAAATAACGTCAATCTGACTACCTTTGTCCATAGCATCTGTAATATAATCATTAAGTAGGATCAGGTTCGAGACAGTGGATCGGCCTCTCAAAAAACCATGTTGAAAGGGGCTGAATGATTTACTAAGAGCGAAATAAACCTGGTCATAGATAATTCTTTCAAATATCTTAGCAATTAAGCAAAGTTTAGATATAGGGCGGTAGTTGGAAATTTCTGTTTTTGGTCCCTTTTTATGAACTGGGGTGATAAAGGCTGACTTCCAGATTTTAGAAACGGTGCCCAAGGACAATGATTTTTTAAATAAAATAGAAATAGGTCTAGCTATAGAGGAAGCAGACTTCAATAAAAATTTGGCTGATATATGATCGGGACCAGCTCCTTTCGTTGTGTCAAGTTTACAAAGCAATTTTCTCACTTCGTCAACGCTAACGGTCACATAAGAAATGTCAGAAACGGGTTCCAAGTGAGTAGAGAAAGAAGAGGTAGAATCTGTAGAAGAAAAATTACTGGGGTTAAGAAAGGTAGAATAGAAATAGGATGAAAAAGCCTCGCATATGTCCTCTCCTGTTATTATAATCGAGTCATTATGTTTAAATGAGCTAGGAATCGCATTTGTGTTGTTCGGAGTCTTCACAAACGTCCAGAAGAATTTTGGGTTCATTTTTATCGAACTCTCGGTAAGATTCAAAAAGTTTTTATAGCAAGTTGACTCTAAAGCTTTAACTTTAGCCCGAAGTAACTTGTATGTATTCACATCAGATAAGTTGCCATATGTTTTAGTTCTTCTAAAATATTTATATTTTTCCTTTATCAATCTTATAAGGGATGAACTATACCATGGTGGATAAGATTGATTGCGTATGGGTTTTTGGGGTATATGCTTAAGGTGTAAACTAGACATAGTCGTGTTAAAAAAGTCAACGGATTCATCAATAGTGCGGTTATTGAATTCACGTTCCCAATCAATCCCATCAATCTCCATATTAATTGAATCAAAGTCACCCTTGTCATATAAGTACCGCAATCGCAGCTTTTGTTTTAATGGGGGTAAATTAACAACTTCTACATCGATCAATAAACCCGGATGATAGGGGTCAATTGGGACCAAGGTCTCTAAACATTCGCTTACCTTAACGACTTCATTGGAAATAACTAAATCCAAAATTCTACCATGTTGGTTGGTTACACCATTATATTGCTTTAAATCTAACGTATGCAATTCGTCAACCAGCGAGTATTCATCGGCTGTAGTAGGGTTACACGGCGCAAGCGAAATATTAGACGAGGTAATCCAATTAATTCCACTCAAATTAAAGTCTCCGACCACGAGAAATGTACTAGAGGTGTCGTTAATTACCGTCTGACTCAGTCTACTAAGAAAATTATGCAACTGCGACGAAAATGATAACCCCCGGTTTTGTTTACAGAGATAGACAACACAAAGATGTAAATTAATTGACTTACGTGAGTTCGAGCCTTTAAACCGTATGGTCACCCAGAGGTCCTCAGCTGTAGAATGAAAAACAGGTTGAGAAATTACGGGCAATTCCTTACGAGTTGCTATTAAGACACCACCACCCCGTGATTGACCAGTTATTAAATAATCGCGATCGCGGCGCCAAACAATATAACGGTCGTCAAACAACTCGGAATCCAAAACACCCTCAGTTAACCATGTCTCTGTTAAGACAATAATATCGTGTGAGCTTAGAGACATTTGGCGATAAAACGTATCAGTTTTGGTTCTTAGCCCGCGTACATTCTGATAAAATATACTAAGGCTACGTTTATTATTATTAGTCATTGATAACATATTTAACACTTACACAATATCCAACAAAATATATATTAGACACAGCCACAGTCACACGGCAAAATACACCATAGAATATAAACATTAATTGATCGTAGTAATAATTGAATCTGTGAAAAAACATTGTTTTTATATTTTTATAAGCAAAAAGCGGGTAAAGGATTAATAAGTTACTCGGACAGCACTCGCCAAGCGAACTAGATTTACGAGCATCTTTGCAGCAAAGTGAGATGCCAAGCGATGTACTACGCGCGAGTGTGAGCGAGACGCAAGCATTAATGGAGGCTACATGATTTGCGCAGCAGCGAAAATGCGTTGATGGTAATTTGCACACGGCACAGATGCTAAACCTTTTATGTAGACAAAAACAAACCGTTGTTTGAAATACATAAATTAAATAATGAATACAGGTTATAAAATTTGATAGAGTGGAAAATGATAATATGAAATACATTAAACAATCTTGTTTAAATCCAGTTCTTTTCGGATAATTAATACACTGCTGTTGTTATCTTTTAAAACATGGATTTTACCGTGCTTTATCCATACATACTGATAATTTTTGGTCTTTGTCGTGAGTTTCGCCTTGTTTAACAACTGTTTGTGCTCCGGACTTAAATGGTCATTCACATAGATTCTCTGAGAAGCGCCATGAAAGCCTATATCAGTTGTACTTAGATTCTTAAATGCACGAGCCGCCGAAACAAAATCCTCTTTTATGTATCTGTTCAGAAAGCTCACAATGATTAGCTTCTCCTTTGAGTTACACCGTGACACGTAATTGATCTGAGTTTTTGGGAAGTTATAGTTTATTTTCTTACTGATAGATTCAACTATAGAAAATAAATTCTCATCTTTTTTAAGCGGCACTCCTTTGATCTCAATATTATTAAGACGACACCGCTGCTCATATGCACAAAGCTCATGCTTGGTTTTAGCTAAGTCATTTTGCAGACTATCCACTTTTTCTTGAAGTTTTTCGAGCCCTGTCACTCTTGCTTCCACCTCAGCAACTTTGATGCCTAGTTCGTCAAGCTTACCACAAGAGTACTCACATGTGGCTTTAAGCTCAGACAGTTCATCTTTTATGATTCGTACGTCGTCCGTTAGCGTAGGTAGATTAAGTAATTGCCGTTTAATATCACGAATCTCACTTAATACGCTCTCTATGGTACCATGTTCAAACGCTTGCACAGCTGGCGATAAGCTCCTACATGTAGCGCATTTCCATTGGCTCCTCCTGTCAACGCCGATTTTTATCCAACCAGACTCCGAAATTCCTGCACATCCAAAATCCAGGTGTTTTTTGCAGGCTCCACATTGCACGCCATCGTTAAACTGAGCATTGCATAAGGCACAAGACTTCATTGTTATAACTTTAAGTAGGTAGATCGTAAAAAAAAACAAAATGTTTACGATATATGACTTCGCGATAGAATACGTGCAGCACAACCGAGTGTTCACACTGGAAAAAAATGGAAACTGACAGATCGTTGTCATTCTTGGATGTCAAAGTGACTGTGAGAACAGATGGGTCCTTAACACACTGCGTATACCGCAAGCCTACACACACAGATAGATACCTGCACGCCACGTCGCACCACCACCCTCGACACCTGCAATCCGTTGTGACGTCACTAAAAAACAGAGCACATGACCTCTGTGACCCTGAGCATTTGAAGCTAGAGCTAGACCATGTTCAGGAGGTACTCAGGAAGAACGGATACCAGGTGCAACGACGTATGACGCGGCCTATCACGCGAGAAAAACATCCGGCGGTAAATAGACAACCGACCTACATGCCCTACATTAGAGGTGTTACGGATAAAATTGGAGCCAAGTTAAAAAACTACTCCATTCCAACTGTATTTACACCAGGGGCCAAAGTATACAACATGGTGGGCACACCAAAGGATGTTCTGCCGCTACAAAGCCCAGGTGTCTATAAAATCAATTGCAGCTGCGGAAGCTCTTACATAGGGAAAACGAAGCGGACTATCTGTTATATCCATAATTAGTTCCTAATTAAATGCTGATATCTGCACTATTTATATTATATATAGGGCCATAAGCCACGCGGCCAATGAGTCGCAGATAGACCGCGAGCCGCAGAAGTCCCGTCGTAGCCGTTATTAAAACAAGTCAGACAGATTGTCATTTTCTTTAGTAAAGTAAAGTAAAGTGAGGCATTAGGTGTTTATGTCTGTGTAAAACTCTATTGCAATAAACCGTGGTTCCAGCTGAAATAAAAGTGTTTTTTTTTAAAAAGACAATCCGCGGCTGCCGCCTAACATTGGTGTCAGAAGTGGGATCTCGTAAGTAGTTTCCGTGCAAAACCTGAGATCCGAATCCGAGGTCGCCGCGCTTTCGTCACGTTGATCGACGGTCAGTCTCAGCCCCTGGAAGCGCTGAGCCCGCATCAAGCACTTCAGCATCGTGGTCGACAGTAAGTCTCCTCCTACGTCGAGCCTGCACCACCGCCACACCACGTGGTCGACGATAAGCCTCCGCCAGCGTCGTGAGCCCGCACCACCACCGTCTCCAGACACCGCCCCGTGTCGTCACCGTCTTCTGCACTCGCCATCATCTAAACCATCACGGATCTTCGAAGCCGTCCGCACATCATTGGTCGCGCCCCGTGTCGTCAGCGTCTTCTGCACTCCACATCGTCACGGATCCTTGAAGCCGTCCGCACATCTCAGGTCGCGCCCCGTGTCGTTATTGAAGTCACCACGGATCCTTGAAGCCGTCCGCATTCTTTCGGTCGCGCCCCGTGTCGACATCAATCCCGTTCGTGTACGTGTTATAATTCGACTCTGATCGGACCTCGCGTCACGGACTCGTCAGCGTCTCTCAAGTTACTCCTCAAGAATTCGATTTCCGTATAGACTCTAAAACTACATCTTGCATAGGAACAGTGCGTCCAGGCATGTTGCTGATCCTGATACTGTAAGTCTTTTTATTGTTATTCTATTGCATTTTATATTTCTGTGTAATTCTGTGTGTATCCTTCCTAAATCCTAAACCATGTCCGTAAAACCGAACATGAGAAAGTAACCCTAAATGTACTTACTAAATTCATTAGGCCATATAAGGGAGACCGTGAAACACTTCCGGCTTTCTTAACGAACTGTGACAATGCTATGTCATTAGCAGCACCTGAACAGCAGGGCATTTTGTGTAAATATATTATATCACAATTAGAGGGAAAAGCCCAACTAGCGTGCAGTCTAAAAACATTTACACAATGGTCAGACCTAAAATCATTTCTACGGTCCACCTTTGGTGAAAGAAAGCACAGTTCCCATTTATTAATAGACCTTCAAAATTGTAAACAGTTAGCTACAGAAACAGTAACGCAATATTCGTTGCGAATTGAAGCCTGCTTGACCAGAATCCAAGCAGACATCCATTATTCGTGTTCAAATGAACAAGAACTCATAGGTAGAATAGCTGCCATGGAGGATCTTGCCCTAAATACTTTTATAATGGGCCTCAATCCCAACATATCGAATATGGTCCGCTGCCGAAATCCTACTTCCCTAAATTATGCGGTAACACAAGCCGTAGAGGAAGAGAAAATTTTCAATTTAAGCCGCTTATCGCAACGCACAGGCAAATCTTGTACGATCTGTAACAAACAAGGGCATACTGCCAATGAATGTTATAAAAAGAAAGCTAGCTCTCCTCCAGTTCAAAAATCCTATCATGTCCCGAATCCTTCATCTCATTTTCAGGCATCTCCAAGCAATCGACAGTATCCTAATTCCAATCATTCTAATTTTAATAACTCTAATTTTAACAATAAGTTTTGCGCATATTGTAAACACAAGGGTCATGTTATAAACGAGTGCCGCAAGCGTCAATATAACAATCAACACCGCTCCCAGAACTCGCTACCCGATGCCGCGCCTCGAACTCAAAGTAATACCGCCAGTACACGTGTACCGAATAACGCTGCGCGCGTGCATTGCTGTGAACACGACTCCAGTTATGCACCTGTTGATGGTAATAATGAATGCGATTTAAACGCGAATTGATTTCGGATTCGTGCCTGCCGAAATCAATAAAGAATACCGGCACAAATTATTTTACTAATTTTAATGCAACCTCTTATCCTAAATCTAATACTAGCTCTTATACTAATTCTTTTGCTAATTCTTATGCTAATTCTTATACTAGTTCTTTTACCAATGATCAACACGATCATTCGGGTCGTACTTTAAGTAAAAATAACTTACCTAATCTTAATCCTAATTCTTATACTAGTTCTTTTACCAATGATCAACACAATCATTCGGGTCGTACCTTAAGTAGAAATAACTTACCAAATCTTATTCCTAATTCTTATACCAAATCTTTTACCAATGATCGACAGGATCATTCGGGTCCTACTTTAAATAAACATAAATTACCAAATCTTAGTACTAAGTCTTATCCTAAATCTATTACTAGTTCGTATACCAATGATCAACTTAATCATTCGGGTCTTACTTCGAGTCAAAGTAACTCACTTAATCTTAAAACTAGATCTTACACTGAGTCCTATAAAATACCTCAGAATAATCTGAGTCTTACTTGTACTAATTCTAAGTCTTTATCTCAAAAGGATTCAAACGTCACCAAATCTCAATCTTGTGTTCTTGATGAGGTCAATATAGTGCCAGAGAACTCAAAAGTTTCTGTGCCTATTTTTGAAACGAGTATTAATAAATACAGAATCTCTTTACCTTTTACTTATCTCGTTACGAATTGTTCGCAAAAGCCTCTTAGCCTTCTTATCGACACCGGTTCGAGTGTCAGTATCGTAAAAAAATCTAGTTTGTGAACTAAACCTCGATTAACTGAGGAAATAATCCGCCTCAAGGGCATCAATAACTCTGGATCTTATAATGAAACCTTGGGTGCCTTTGACCTAGAGCTTCAGTTGTGTAAAGAAACATTGTTACACAAGTTTCATGTCATTACAGGTGATATAAATCTCAAATATGACGGTATAATTGGTACTGATCTCTTTCGTATTCATAACGCCAATATAAATTACGATTCTAAGTACTTAAATTTGCGAGGTCATAATCTACCGATTTACTTCGAGAATAAGACTTACATCATACCGGCGCGTTGTGAAACAGTAATCGAATGCATGGTGTCAAATGATATCTCGGAATTGCATAACTTACGCGAAGCGCTTGTTTTAGATCACGTAATTAGTGAAGGCGTTTATTTAGCGAATTGCATAGTTAGTCTAAAACCAAATAATCGAGTCAATATCTCAGTTTTAAACACCACTGAATCTGAAATTCGTATTCAAGACTTCAAGGTCACTTTAACTCCTTTAGAATTCCCTGAGTCCCATGAATCTCACGAGATAATTAACACAGTTTCCTCATCTCCATCTGATCGACGAGAACGCATCTTCAATTTAATTAGACACGATCATCTTAACTCGGAAGAAAGCCAAGCCCTATTAGAATGTTGCGCAGATTTTACCGATATCTTCTATCTTGAGGGAGATCCCCTCACTAGTACAAATGCAATTCAGCACTCTATTAATACAGGCAATGCGCCGCCTATCAATGTAAAATCATACCGTTTTCCCGAGTGTCACAAAGACGAAGTTGACAAACAAATTAGAAAGATGCTCGATCAAAACATCATCCGACCCTCAACCTCTCCTTGGAGCGCACCTGTTTGGGTGGTCCCGAAAAAGATGGACGCCTCAGGACAAAGAAAGTGGCGCATCGTCATAGATTACCGACGACTTAACGACGTCACCGTAAACGAAGTTTATCCTATCCCTCTTATTACAGACATCCTAGACCAATTAGGCAATTCTAAATATTTTAGTGTTCTCGATCTAATTTCTGGTTTTCACCAAATAAAAATAAATCCTGCTGACGCTGCAAAAACTGGTTTCACCGTTATCAACACAAATGGTACCTCAGGTCATTATGAGTTTACTAGAATGCCGTTTGGGCTCAAAAATGCCCCTGCAACCTTCCAACGGCTTATGAGCACTGTGTTATCGGGCCTTCAAGGTCTGCACTGCTATGTCTACCTCGATGACTGTATAATCTATGCAAATTCCTTGCCTTCTATGATGGAAAAGCTCCGCCTAGTTTTCGAAAGACTCCGTCAATTTAATTTAAAACTACAGCCCGATAAATGTGAGTTCTTAAGACGTGAAGTGAACTACTTAGGTCATACTATCACCGATAAAGGTGTCCCTCCAAATCCCGACAAGGTCAAGGCTGTCTCACAATATCCCGTTCCCAAGAATCCTAAAGATGTAAAATCTTTCCTTGGTCTCATCGGTTATTATCGACGATTTATCGAAAATTTCTCGAAAATCACCAAACCTTTAACTTCGCTCTTGAAAAAGGATGCCGCTTTCCATTGGAATGTGGAACAGCAAACAGCCTTCGACATCCTAAAGGAAAAGTTAACCACCGCTCCTCTCCTCCAATACCCTGATTTTTCTCAACCTTTCCTCGTTACTACAGACGCAAGTAATTACGCCATAGGCGCAGTACTATCCCAAGGGCCAGTTGGCAAGGATAAACCTATCGCGTATGCTTCGCGCACCCTTAATAAAGCAGAAGGTAATTACTCCACGACAGAAAAGGAGTTATTAGCCATATTATTTGCCGTCAAAACTTTCCGTCCCTATCTTTATGGCAATAAATTCAAAATCATCACCGACCATAGGCCCCTCGTGTGGCTTTTCAATGTAAAAGACCCAGGAAGTCGTCTTATTCGCTGGCGTTTAAAGCTGGAAGAATATGACTACGAAATAGTGAATAAACAGGGAAAGCTTAATTCAAATGCCGACGCGTTATCACGTCACCCGGTACTAGTTACTACACGCAGCAACAGCCTTAACGATCACTCTTACGAACAATATTTTAAACTACAATTTACCAAATCTATTCCTCCAACAAATACACAAATCGAGGAACATACTCAAGCTTTACACCTTACCAAATGCAAGCTGATAGCCTGCCCTACATCCCTAGATTTTGATAGTTCAATGCCACATTGCGAAAAAATTTTATCTCAAATTGAAAATTCAGCCGAGATGATCGCATCCGAACGCGAACCTGAAAAAATATTTACTACATTATCTAATAATAAACAATACTATTTCTTATTCACTAAAGTTCATCATTATGACGAAACTAATTATAAAACAATATATTCTCTTCTAATAAAATTACGTAACACTATGCTAGATCAAAACATAAACGAACCTGAGCTCGCGATATCAGATTTTAGCGAACTGTTTTCTAAATTAGTCTATACTAAAATATATAACATGTTAAACTTTATCTTCCATAACACTAATATCTAAATACATATTTACAAAAATCAGCTTATTTACCCTACACCCGCTGAAGTACCCAAAATACTTCAGGAAAATCACGACTCACCCATTGCCGGTCACCCAGGTATAAAACGGATGTTAAGTAGAATCAAAGAAGCCTATTACTGGAAGTCCATGCGTCTAGATATAGAAAACTACGTAAAAAATTGTAAACTTTGCCAGATAAATAAACCCTTACGTTGCTTAAATAAAGCACCTGTGGAGATCACCTCTACTAGCACTAGACCTCTCGAAAGACTAGCGTTAGATATTGTGGGAACTCTACCAGAAGCTGGTTTGCAGAAATTTAGATTCATCTTGACCTTACAAGATGATTTAACTAAGTTTACCTGTGCTTACCCCATGATTACATCTACTAGCGATGAAGTTGCTCGTAACCTCATACATTTCATGTCACTATTCGGCTTCCCTAAAACTATACTTACCGATCTAGGTACATGTTTCACGTCAGAGCTTTTTAAACAAGTTACAGATATATGTAAGATCAAATCTATTTTCACTACTCCCTATCACCCTCAGTCAAACGGCGCTTTAGAACGCAGCCATGCTACTTTGAAAGAGTATCTAAAATCATTCGTCAATGAGAACCAAAACGACTGGCATTGCTATTTATCAACAGCGTTGTTATCGTATAATACTACACCTCATACCACTACTGGTTTCAGCCCTTTTGAATTGTTATTCGGTTATAAACCTGTCATCCCAAATTCACTTTACGAAACAAATGGTAACAACACGTATCACGAGTATGTGCGTGCTTTGCAGTACAGAATGAAGTTTAGCCGCGAAAAAGCTTTACAGAACATCGTAAACAGTAAAGAAACATCAAAACGATGGTCATTATTTAAGGTTAAAACTTGTCACAATTATGGCATTTAAATGATATACTTAATTAATTTATTCTATAGACCAAATATTAACATTTTATGCCTTTCTCTTACTTCATTATTATAAGCGGTGATTTAGATTAAAGAAAATTGTATTGTCATTTTCGTGATATAACACAAAAATCACATGAAACAAAATTAACAGTTAAAGCAAAATAGATCACAAAGATAAAAGACAAAGTACCATCAATCTGGCAGCCATTCAAATAATGGAAGTTGTTGATCGTTTCCAATCGATGAGGCAATTAAGCGGACGGTTTCACTTATCAAAACGGCGTGTAGTAGTAGTGGCAAAGATGGTACTTTTCGTATCGAAATTGGAGGCTTAATGGTTTCTTTTTCTAGATTAACGAGGTGTTGCGTAGTTCCGTTTTGTTCCTTCGTTTCTTACGGCCTGCTATTTATTAGCGTCATTTGCTCGAGGATGGCGGGTCTGCTTCCAACTTGGACTACTTAGTGCCTGAAGGGCTATATTAATAGCTGTAGGTTGTTTATGGCTGTCGTTATTTACGGCTAAGAGTGTGCAGGTAGATTAAAGTGCTCTGTTTTGAAACAGAACGTATGAGATAACTACTCTACAATTTTCGCTTAAAAATTGTAGCCTGTATTTCTTTGAAATGGTGGGCAGATGTTTTTATGTTAGGGATGTTTTATGGGAGGATGCAATATCATGCTAGCCTACAGTCACCTACCAACCTCATTTTACGGATTGTGCCGAAGGTAAAACAGCGACCATTTTAAGGTATACACAAGGTTTTTCCAGGTTGCTGTTCGGAGTTCAAATAGTTTGTATAAATGCTCAAAATCGGCGTACGCATTTGGTCTCTAGAACGCCACATATAAACAAACATACATACATAGACTGATAAACATATTACCCTCCTTTGCGTCGCGCAGTCGGGTAAAAAACAGTACAGTTTAAAATCAGTGCTACTTAAAATCAATGCAGCTTAAAATCAGCGCACTTGTCGCCGAAGTAAAACGCAATTGAAAATAAGTAATAATTTGTATTTATTCCCCTTATGTATGCCTCAATAACGTTTGTAATGATGAGGACATTGTTATAAACCCTTCAAACTATTCTGAAACAACCACACAATATACATTTAACGAACTATTGAAAACTTCGTCTCGGTTCAGCAAATTTGTGTTGTCAACAGTTCACGAACACTACTTATCCTCGTTAAGGACATTATAGTGATCAATGGAGGATACCCTCTTAAATAGTATATTATAGTGGACATATGTTGGATGGGCAAGGCCGAAACGCCGACGGGTCGACGACGGCGACGTGACGGTCGGGTGTGGAGATAAGCGAAGGACGGGGCGTACCCTTCAGAGAAAAGGGTCGTGTCGTATGGAAATACGTATTAGTAGACGCTAGTGGTATTTGTAGAACAATTATATGTTTCACAATTAAAGGCGATAATAACTCACGTCTATTTTATAACGCGGTTGTAAATAAGTAGTACGGTCATACTCCAATAATCCTACAGCTAACGTCTCAGTGAATTCATAATTTACTGTGGCGAATGTTAAGAGTTCGATCCCCATACGAGACAACACGTCTTGTGTTTGACGTGCAATCCACAAATTGTTGTATTAAGTATGGACTTCTTTGTGATTTTTGTAAAGTCCTTCGCGATCCTTGCGCATACATTGTCAATTTTTAAAGAATACAAACTACTTTTGTGTTCTATGTAGTGTGTAATGTTCTATGATCCCTAGTTTTTTTCTATTCGTATAATTTTAAAGTCAGACGATGAACTAGCTACTAAATGCCCAGTTCCGTCAGTTTTCTCAACGAATGTGCTCGATATGCGTTGTTTTAGAAGATTCGACGTAGTTTATAATCACGGCGAAATCGCGCGATTCAGTCCGGTCCGTCGACTGCGAAGTGCCTAACGAGGGAGTATTTTTGAAATGACCTTTTAAAAGAATAGACAGGGTTATTATCACCGAGCTGACTGAGCGTAAAATCTATGCAGTTGTTATAATATTTAGATTTAAATACTATTTACTCGCAAATTGGATTTCGAATGAAATGGGACTACAATAAAGTGTCTGTATTTAGATTGCTTTTTAAATGCTTTTGGTTACACCGCTAGCACCGGCTTTGGGCAACTCGTATATGTATATGCTAAATAGCTATTTAGAAAGCTGAAAAGTTCTTGGTTTCCAAATTGTATGATAGATACATTTTTAATTTGACATTTGTAATTTTATTTATTTTGTTTTGACATTGTTTGATTTGACATTGTTATTTTATTTATTTTCTTTTGACATTTAAAATTACTTAAGTAATATATTATTATTTTTAAACTGACATTCAATAATATTTTCTGACATTTTAAATATATGACATTTTATTGTTTAAATTTTTACTATTTTTAAAATTACTTAAGTAATATATTATTATTCCTGAATTGACATTCAATAATATTTTTTGACATTTTAAATATAATATGACATTTTATTGTTAAAATTTTATTATTTTTACATATTGTTTGCAACATGTTTTTTACTATGTATTAGCTTGTAAAGTTGTGAGTATGATGTGGGCATTATTAAACATATAAACAAATAGTTGTGGCAACCTGTCTGATGGCTTAGGCTGACATGCTTATGCATACACCTTCTGATGGCGTGGAGGCATTGTGATACAGATCGTGCTGGCTCCCTCAATCAAGGTTGAGCCGTACGATTGCTGTTGAATGCGGGCCATCAGTGGGCCGAGTCAGTCAAAAGCGTCAGATGATTTCCTGCATTGTACTTGCATACTAAACCCTTTTTTTTTGTCTGGACTTTAAAAGATGAAGAAAATACTAAACAAAATGAAGTGACAAAAAAAAATGACTCTGAGTTTGTTTCGGCCTTTCTTCTCAAGAAGTCATTTAGCTAGGAAAAGCCGGCATCATCTAGAATAGGGTTTTGACATGTATAAGTGTTGTAAACAACCAAAATGCAGAAATAAATATGTCTTTATGTCTTGTCTTTATGATAAACTGAATTTGGGTAGACAGCTTCAATTGAGACCACGGCTGGTGTAATTTATGGCAAAATATCGAGGCAAATAGAAGGTATTTGACCATTATTTTAAAGTAATTTGAGAATAAACATAAGGATGTTTACAAAGTTTTTAAATGGAAATCAAAAGTTTGAATAAAATTGCATTACACATTTTAAAAACATGAATACTCAATACTTTGTATTAGATTCCGCTTAAATAACGGTCTACCACATCACAGTTCATCGGGTCGATTTGCTCAAAAGCCTGCTAACTATCGACCCAGAACCATAACCTTGATGTCAGATACATGATCTTGGCAACGCGCCAAGTTTATAGTAGATATATAAATATCTGATATGTTACGAAGCAAATGGCGTTCTGTTGTCTCTGCCTACCCCGACGGGAAAAAGGCGTGAGTATACGTAGGTATGTGTGATATGTTATGTAAGTTTAGGCTTAGTATCATTAGGCCTGAATGGAGAAGTGGCGGTAGCGTTATTCGAAAAACATACCAACATTTCTGAATATGGTGAACTCGACCATTTATTAAAGTAAGGTAGAAGCCCCATGATTAAGGATATTTCCGTGTAAATGAAACCACTTGACTTACATTAGGCTCGACGTGCTTCTCGAGTATAAAGTGATATAAAAAGTAACTGAGTATATATTTTCTGAGGACATTCTTTTGGAGTGAGGAGATAGTGTATGTGGGAGGAGTAAATAATTTGCGATGATTCTGTTTAAATATGAGCTCTTTCCATAAACGTCGCACGGGTTCGCATCTTTCGCGTGTTTTTGAGGGCATCATAGAGAACTGTCAGGCATATCTAATCTTTTACGCGGATTTTTTGCTTCGTGGTTCAGAAGATGAGTACAGACAATTAGATACGCACATTATTTTAAAGAAAATAGGGACCATAGTCACATAATTACTTTTCTGGCAGTTTAATTCCAGTATGTGTCCGATTGTTATTAGTGCCAGCATACTAGACGTATGTTCAATTATAGGTATGGAATTTCATCGTATTTAACGTACGTACCAACTAGACTCTTTGATGTTTGAAACGTTCTTATGGCGTAGACAATAAGTATTAAAATCATAGTCCAATTGACTAGCTTGACTTGGCGCTGTATGTGCCAATATCAAGGTAGGTATGTAACAAAAATTTTGGTTCGCCAATACACTATCGATATAAAATTCAACACTAATTAATGATGCGCAAACTAATTCATTAATTAGCTCTTTGTAATAAATTGTTACCAGCAATGCTAGTAAAGTAATATTTTTACTATGCCGTGAATTGAAGTGGTTCGAATTTAATTACTAGTAATGTATGCCACTGAATTTCAATAAAGCACACTTAAATTAAATACATTTTACAGAACGCTAAAATGCAATTGAAAATACATTTTGTGATGACATATTTTATCGGTTCGTTTTTGTAGTAATATTGTCAAATTATTCACATCAGTGGTTTGGTAGAGGTCGAAAGCCATATTAACTTATTATTAATTAACCATATTTATATAATAGCACCAATCGTTGTTATTCACTTCTAACAATGTTACTCATGATTGGATGTGCGAAAAACTTATTAATATTTCTAACGTCTAGCTTTCTAGAGTCTACAGTCTCTGATAACCGTATCTTGCACATCGATCGAATTACAAGGGATTTATTTATTTATTATTAAGGCGTGTCAATAGAATAAACATAAAAAAATACAAAAAAATCACAAATGATACAAAGATTACAGACATGCACAACATTCTTAAAAGGGAAGGGATGCTTTAAAAGCTGCGGGAGTCGCAGATAACGACTATAATCCAGACCTAGTTTTGCCAGTTACTTTTTCCTTTATCATCATATTTTAAAAGGAATTACGATGGTGAAGATTTTCGGATGACTGCGAGATGGAAGTAGTCGTAAAAGACGGTTTGGAGAGAAATGGAAAGAATATATTTTCATACAACACAACGTCTTTGGAACAAGTAAAGTGTATTTCACTTGAGGGGGAATATTGAACAGTATACATCTTAAGAACTGTAGGCCGCGGATTTATCCATCGCCTCTCGTATGTTGCCATGAAGCAGATTGTAAGCCAGTAATAATTTTGAGAATCTGGTGTATTATAAGCATCTAAAAGATAGGTATCTGCTTCCAAGTGAGCAGGCAAATGAAAAAGAGTAGAGGTCAAAATTTTATATCCAAAGCTACCTCCTGCCTGGTATAAAATGAAATATCTACGTACGTCGTCATACAAACCGTCACGATCCCTAAATATAATGCATAAGTATCCAGGTACAAAAAGCATGCCGCCGCATTTCACCCCGAGATCTCGTCGTATAATGAGGTTTTGTTTTGTGGATGCCAACCGGAATACATTTTGAATTAGCAACATGTCACTTTTATGGTCAAGGAGGATGTTTTGAATTAGCTTTTTGGGGTGGCTGAAAAGCTTTGGAAGAAATACGTGTGATTAGGAGGTGTAATTTCCTTTGGTATTTTGGTGCCTTTATGGTGGATTATAATGCCTTGAAAATAAATTGATCTTGTTTTGCCTTTTGCCGCTGTGTTCACTTAAAATGCGAGAATGTTGACATTATTTTGGTGTTGATAAGACCGCTGCATAAGTACTTTTCATACAAATAATTCTCAAATGTTAAATTGTGGCGTTACTGAAATATTTGAAGACCTGTTTTACCCCTTTTGTACGTTTTACGTAAGTAGCACTAAGCGAAGTTTAGTGATCTCCGTATATAAAATAGTTTGTTTTCGGCATAGGCAGAGCATAGTGTAGCAGTATTCTTTGATTCACTATTCGCTGTAGATATCCATGTTACCAGGCGCGATAGTTTCAATTTAGTCTACAACTACTTACTATATCCATGAATAGGTATACACTATGGAGAGCCAAATATTTACAAAGGGGTTTTATTTCCTAACAAAACTTGAATGAATAATTCTGGTTTCACACAAATAAAGTGTCAGTTGGCATATAGGTACAAAGTGAGTATTACTAGAAGCAATTTCTTACAGGCAATATAAATAGAGCTCCGTAACAGTACGTTATTATCCAGACAGAGTTTCTCAACTCTCATGTACCATTACCATTGTAATGCTAGCGTTGTAACACTTTACACCCAAAATTTTCGGGTCATTGCCCTCAGCTAAAGTTTCCTACACACTTATCCCCGTCCCCTACACTCAAGTCCTTTCAATCTTCTATATTACCACCGAAGCGTTAAAGTGTGCTTGGTCAGCACTTTACTCAGAATTTTCCTCAATATAAATGGAACGAAAAAAATATTTTTCTTTTCTTGGTTACCAAGATTGGGGCAAATTAAAAGGGACAGCTATCTGTCTATATCTGGCTATTGACAGGTTTCAATGAAATACGTTAGATCCGGCCTTGGACATGGATGGACAGTTTTGGACGCGGACATATGGGCATGACACGATTCACACTATTGACGTGGATTCAACTGAGTAAGTGTAGCCGGGGTTTAGTGGACGATTTTAGGAATACATTACAAGAACGGTAATCTTACTTTTATTATAAATGCGATAATTTGTGAGTATGGATTGATTTATAGATGTTTGTTCCCTCTTCACGCAAATACAAGTGAACGGATTTTGACGAAATTTTGTAGTACTATAGCTAATACTTCAGAATAGCACGAGGGTTGCCATTTGACCGGATAATCGACCCACTCGCAGGTGGAGCTGTGAGCAAAAGCAAGTGGTTATGATATTGTCATGAGATTAAGAATCTATCTGTAGTAATATTTATCTTAAGTCAACAAATTGGATTAGAAATCATGACCATTTTATTGAATATATTGAATACATTTTCACAACTCGGTTCGAAAGGTCAAACATCATACCTAACTTCTAAAAGTACATAGATGTACCACTTATCGATTAGTTGCTTACTAGAACTTGTAGGCTTTTATTTTATAAGCTGCTTTCATAAAATATTCATGATGCAAATAAGGGATTTTCGAAGAATATTTAATGATGTTAGTTGTAAACACTATACAATAATATCACTGTCTTAAACAAGAAAACTTCATAAGATAACCAACTATCAAATTCTTTAAAAATGTATATCTTAACTAGGGTCTCTACCATACAGTTTTCATTAGAACAGCTTACGTAACGGTGTGTAAATTTTGTTGACACGTGTATTATTCTGTAAAAATTGAACAGCCAGTAGGTACTGGTAAATAGATACTCAGATTGACTAAGAAATTTATCAGTCAAACGAATCATATGTAGCAAAACATTATTTTTCAAAATATATGACTTGAAACATTTGAGTAGATATTTACACAACTGGTGTAATTATAAATTCTTGCGCTACTGACTGACAGACAACGCATTACAAAACTATTGAGCTCAAGTAGCTGAAATTTGGCATGTGTTTGCAATAAGAAGAGATTTCCCGAACATCCCGCATGGGGTCAAGAAGAAACAATTAAATTAAAATAAAATATGCGGGCGTAGCTGCGGACATGGTCTAGTAACTTATAAAATCACGTTTACGTTTAAGTAATTAAAGTCAATATGTTCACTCCAAAACTTTATCGTTACCTACTAATTTTTGAGCCGAGGTTCACAATAGACTAGATGACATAATATACCGAAAGTTATTGAGACAGGTTCAGTACTCAAGCTAAGCTTTCAAGTAGATACACATAATACAATATGGAGGGCCTCTGCCTACTTAGCTGTCAGTTCACTTGCAAACTGATATTGGCGTCCGTTATTATCCGAAGTGAATAAATTTGAATCAGTGCAGATATTATACCAGGAATCTACGGGAATTTCTTCGTATTTAATTTTTGTTCCTAGGAAAATATGCATGTTTTTTTTTAAGTAAACAGTAAATAGTCATTTCGATAAGTGACTGGAAAATATTGAAAATTATATTAAGGTCAATTATATGAATTGTATAATGATTATATTATATACTAAAACGTCAATAATTTTCTACTAACAGCTTTATATCCACAGTTAAAGTGGGACATCACATGACCAAACATTAATATATTTTTTTATTTTTATATATAAACTCACGCCTGTATCCCCGAAGGGGTAGGCAGAGGTGTGATATACACATTTTGCCATGAATTTTTAGGGCCCACGTAATAGGGGGCGAGCCTATTGCCGTACCGGGCACATTACCAGACTCCGAGCTGCTACTGAGAATTTCCTAACGGAAAAACCCAATAACACTTTGCCCGACCCGGGAATCGAACCCGAGACCTCCCAATCCCACGCGCACATTTATGTCGCAAGACCAACGAGGCAGTCACCAACTTTAATAACGTCTTTATAATCCGCCAACCGTGGTCTCAAAGACCTACCAACCTAAAATGCCTCAACCTCCTAACGTTAGACGACCAAGAAAACCCTTCCCACACATTCATTCTCCTACTCACCCAGACAGTATTACAAACTGCGCCCTACATTTTCGACGAAAAAATATTGTGACATATCTGTCACACGCCATTTCACATAACGCATTTGTGCCGAACGTAAAACGGTCACGTGATATGAGGCCGAAATGTGTCGCTCGTCTGACGTCACAGAGATATTGAAATACACTTACATGGGATCAAATAGGGTTGACATACGTAATTTAAAAAATACGCACGTAGCTTTCTTGTGAGTGATCTCTCTACATGGTAAGCAGACGTAGATTTAAGAGAAAATATAAACAACCGAAAATGTTTCTTAAGAATTATACATATACGGAACAAGAGTTTGCTTCAAAATTCGTTCTAATGCTTAGGTGGGTTTTCAGGCTTAGCGAAGGCAGAGGGGATAGTGTGTTTCATCATCATCAGCCTGCCGTAGTCCTTTGCTGGATATGGCACTCTCTGATGACAAACAATGAGTTCTATTGTTGGTTCTTGTGTGTAGGCACTGCCTGCGAGTTTGCGTTTATCTTCACTCCATCTAGCTGAAGCGCCTCTAGCGCTACTGTTGCCATGGGGCGGTGGCCACTCTAGAACATCAGTATTCCAACCAATGGATACGATATTTAACTCTGGTAATTTGAGACGCGACAGATTTTTGTGATCACACTACAAACGTCTAATAAACCAGGGTATCACCTAATATTAAGCACATTGTACACTTGATGTAACCAAGTAAAAATCAACCTTGACATGGTTTTAAATATTATTGAGTATTTGTGAACGAATAATGTAAATACTACTGAAGTGATTGTTGTCACTTACAATATGCGTGTTTAAGTGTTGCGGTAGAAGGTGAAGCGTGTGAGGAAAAGAAAGCAAAGGCAGAAGACGAATGCGTAATGAATTTATTAATTTCAAGCATGAGTATTTATAGCTAAAAATAATTAATAATAATTACCGATCACGCCTGGCACTTTTGTAATTAATAATAAAAAAGGTTCGCGCTTGACACTTTTTATCGAGGGGCGTATACAAGTAGACAAAAGATCTGCGGCGGCCATGTTGCGCAGGCGCCGTTTGACAATAGCAGGTAGCTAGCAGGTAGCTAGCCCTTTTCTCGGGGGCGCGGCCTAATCGTCGCCGGTGGTCTAGTCATAATTGTGGCGTGATTTTACAAGGCCCAATATGATGACTTTCGCGACGATATATGGTAGCGGATACGGGTCGCTACACTACCTTAAGTCAAACAGTCAGTCAACCAGTTAGACAAAAATAAACTTCTAATGATAGCTTTATTTTTGTACATGTTATACTTTTACTACTTTCTTTTATCGAATTTAGATGTTTTGGTGCATTTGTACATTATAGGCATTTTATTTTACCTTTTCTTCACAGTGTTGAAAGGAAAACAGTTTTGCTATATTCCCTAGGCATGCTGCAATACCAGGGGAATACAGGCATCCATTAGTAAGCGTTGCCTCTGGGCTCTCAGTTCATCTACCGTCAAAAGCAATAACAAAAAATGACGTAGCTGTCACGGGACATTACACAGATGAAATATAGAAATTTGAATTTGGAATGTTTAGAATAGAGAGCGATGGCGAAGAAGTGACGTCATGAAAAAGTATCATGGCATTCGTCATTGCGGCAAACGAGAAATGAAATGAAATGAAATGGTTTATTCACTGAATATGTGTATACATAATAGATGGTGTAATGTCAGAAGTAGCAACATATTCTGCCGAAATCTTGGCGTGTAAATTTCAATTAATAGGTAGGTAAGTACATATAATCTATAAAATTATTATTCTCGGTAGCAAAACAAATCTATAAAACTAATGTTATAATTGACTTAAATTTAATGTAATACATTAAATTTAAGTCAATTATAACGTTAGTCAACACTTATAACTAGTTAATTAAATTCATACATTTTGGATAAATAATTTTACTTATGTCATTGAGTTCTATAACTTAGAAATTCCTCTACAGAATAAAAACACTCGTCTGCAAGCCAATCAAACATTTGTGATTTAAAACATTTAAACGGCTGTTTTTTGATTTTTTCAGGAAGTTTATTAAATACTCTTATAGGCATGCAGTATGCGTTCCGCTTATACAATTCAAGTTTAATTCTCGACAAGCATAACTTGATACAGCCACGCGATATGGTTTTCCATTCAAATCGGTCTGGATATTGCTTAACAAATATGCATAATTGTCTTATATACAAGCATGGCAAGGATAATATTCGCAGCGTTCTAAATAATGGTTTGCAGGAATCTAAGAAATGACTGTGACATATTGCTCTTACGCACTTCTTTTGCACCAAGAATACACGATTTGCCTCTACTGAGTTACCCCAAATTAGTAGGCCGTAATTTAAAACCGACGAAACGTAACCATGATATGCAGTCAAGGCTGTTTTTCTTAAAGACATATTACTTAGTCGCCGCAAAGCAAATATAAACTTGTTCAACTTTTCACAAACATTAACAATATGGGCTTTCCAGTTACAATGTTTATTTATAATAAAACGCAGAAATTTAGTGTCTTCAACCTCCTCTATCAGCTGTTCATGATAATTAGTCGTTAGAGGATGCCTGATACTCTTATATGTTTTAAACTGAATTAATTTTTTCTTCCGTATGTTAATATTTAGTTTATTCGTAGTCAACCATTCAATTGTTTGGTGCATAGCATTATTGATGTCATTATGTATATTCTGTTTTACAAGTTGTTCTTATATGCTGCACCAAAAGATGCTTCATGATATTTTCTTCTTTTTCTTGATAATTACTTTTGTGTCCAGACCACTGAACGCCTCCGACATTTTCAAACTATTTCTTTCTTGAGACATGAATCGGTATCGGATGCACGATTGCACTCTGAGTAAAAATGTCATATTAGGGGCCATACATACAAGTTGTGACTTATGTTGTCTAACTTGGCCAATCTTTTCCGAACGGCAAGTCAGAGTACTAGAATATATAGAATGAGCATAATACAATTTTGTGACGATGTCACACACTGTCCGTGTGGTGACCGAATAAGAATACGGAATGTCACCACCCCATATCATACCATGGGTGTCGTAAGAGCCAACAGAGGGAGCATATTATGCAGAGATCAACACTGTAAGAGAAAGAAAACTTGATACTAACCCTATGCCAACCCGTTTGGCCAGCGTGGTATAGAAGGCCAATTCCTCCTTTAAAAGGAGAGGCCTAGTCCAGCAGTGGACTGTTAAAGGCTGATGATGATGATAATACAATTTTGTATATGTACAATAAAAAAATATCAATCTGTATAGGTATTTGAATCGTCGATAGTTTCTACCTGTGCCAAGTATTGATTCATCCAAATTTAGTTTCATAAGTTTGGTCGTTCATAATTCATAACACATTCGACAAATACAAATATTTTTGGCACTGTTATCGACTAGCACAGATTGCAGTCATTTACCTACGGAGTAAGTCTTTATAAATAGATACAGTTTTTATAGATATATAGTCTTTATACATTTCTAAATAGTCTGAATCAACTTTATACCTTTTTATGATTTGAAACTTTTGAGGCAATGGTCTGATTGTTGAATCCTTATTAGATCCCCTGAAGTCATTATTTGCCAGGTTTTGTCGTTAAAAAAATAATCTCATGTGCACTGCAATTAACACTTAGAATCTCTGGCGATAAGTAATAGTTAATCTATAAGTAAAAATATTTTTGTGTAACTTTTTAAGGCATTTCATTTGCTCTTCAAATTGTTAATCTCCACCATTAGAAAAAAGCATACCTCAACATTCGTTACCTTATTGTTAGCCAAAAGTAGGTAGTAATTAGACGTGAAAATGTTGTACTATGATGATGATGATTATACCTAATCTCAAACATGTTTTTTAAGGCATTCGTTACGGGAACGGCATCTATACTGTTGCGTTGCGTTCGATGAGTGACAGTGGCGGAGGTCTCAACCCTTTTTTGTTTTCAACCCACTCCTCTCCTTGTTCCTTTTCCCAAAAGACCGGCAACTTGGAACTTCTCTTGTGTTGCAGGTGTCAATCGCCGATGGCAAAAGTTAAATATTTATCTGCCATCAGGCGATCCGTGTGCTCCTTTGCCTCCTATAACAAAAGTACAACCAATAACCTTTCACTATATTGTGCTCGGCGGAAAATCCACCAACTTGCATTGAACGTGCTCATAATATGTGTTAATGGCACGCGTCACTTCACTGTCCAAGCCTTGGCAACAAATTGACGGCGGGCAATATGCAAGGGCAATCACGGAATGAAAAATATATGTTCGTTCCTAAAAATGGGACGGAGTTCAAACAACGCTGACGAAGTTTGCTTATTTCGTTGGCTTCCTACTTAAATTTTCAAAGTTTGTACGCGTTTTGGTTACGGTCATTGCCGTTTGCTTAGTAAAGATTGTTGTGAAATCCAGACTTTTTGCAGCCAAGCTTGTTAGCGCATGTAAAGATTAGTATTTTATTATTTGTTACAATTGCTATAAAGCTGACATTCCTTAGTGCGTGGCTTTATGGACCATGGAAAGACGGGCCGATCCACCTCAAGTCGGGTAACAGCACAAAAGCGGTGCGCAATGGTCAGTTTAACTTTTATAATACGTCTATTTTGTTAAGTGGTGTGCGTAATGGACTGCCGAGAAGATGGTCTCGGGTTCGATCCCCAGGTATCTAGGGCACACATCTCTGATGTTTTGAAACTATGTGTGCATTACAAATGTTAAATGTTGCTCGCTTTAATAAAGTGCCCGGTAAATGGCAATATACTGGCTCCCCTATTACATTGGGACCGAAACATAACTGGCGAAGTGTGGGTGTGTAATACACCTATGCCTATCCCTTCTGGGATAATGGAGTGAAGTTATGTTATGTAATGTATTATTTTGTCAGAAAATAATTCAACCAAAGAAATGCATACTTCACATTAAGCAACTAAATAAATACATGGTTCTAAGTTGTAACTATGGCGTAGAAAGTCATTGATAATGACTTTACGTCTCACGAACTTCCATTTGTGCCTCTTTCTCCTGAGGAGTCTTCAATGAAGTTCCTGTATTGCGCTTACGGGAGTTTCGTAACTTATCCGTTCGGTTTTACAAATCTTACCCTTATTATTGTGCCAATTATTATTAACTTATGTTTCTGTGCTGTATTCTCTTCCGTTGCCTTGAAATGAGTGAAACTGTTCGTTGAATTGCCTTCCGGTACATATTTACAGTTATATCTATCTACTAGACATCGCCAACGGCTTCGCCTGCGACAATTATACATATAAACCTTCCTCTTGATTTTTTCCTCTTGATATCTAAGAAAAAAACCGCATTAAAATCCGTTGCGTAGTTTTTTAAGATTTTAGCATACATAGGGACAGACAGGCAGAAGACAGCCTTTGGATTATACTATGTAGTGATGGGTTCGCAGCTTAGGTCTCAATATTCGATCTATCTATGGATTTGGATATATGAGATAGATATTTTGACTTGGACTATGCTCGGAGTTTCCCTGCGAGATCGAATCAGAAATGGGAGATCCGTAGGTGAACCAAAGTCACCGACATAGCTCTCCGAATAGTCAGGCTGAAGTGGCAGTGAGCAGGGCACATAGCCAGAAGAACCGATGCCCTTTGGAACAGAAAGGTTCTGGAGTGGCGGCCACGCACAGGACGTCGTAGCAGAGGTAGGCCTCCCGCAAGGTGGACTGGCGATCTTGTTGGGGTCGCGGGCAGTGGATGGATGCGGGTGGCTCAGGATCGGATGTGAAGAGCTTTGGGGGAGGCATATGTCCAGCAGTGGACGTCTTTCGATGATATGATGATTTTGACTTAAGCTCCAATCAAAATATATGAAAAATGTACCTAAATCTAATCACCAAAACCATGGGTAGATCGATTATTTAAACCGTCCGTTAGTTAGTATTATATGTATACGTAGTTAGTAGCTTTTGTCTGGCAACAATAATGTATTATATAAATTAGTGTCAACTCGAACAGTCAATAATACAATTGACGTTTGGTCGGCAATCAGCTCTATTGAGTTAAATTGAAGGTTCGCATGGAAATGTCATCACGTTTCACGAAACCCAATCGTGTCTGTAACGAGCTGGCTGGCTTGACACAACGAAGTGTGAACGTAGCGTCCAAAGAAAGGTATATTTTATGTATGTTTTACTATTTTCAATTAATTATTGATAGAAGGAGGAAACGGGAGTTTGACGAGGGCCGACAATAACATATTTTTCCGTTATATTTCTAGTGTAAGCTGTTGACTACCGTTAGTAGCACTTTTGTATATAGAAAGAAGTCGTGTTGGAATATCGGTATCCCTTTGGGTTGCGGCAGTTCGAAAGGCTGTCGCTCTGTGGACAAGCTAATGTTCAGTCAAATGAGTTTAGACTAGTAAGTGGACCGGGTGTTACAACTGAGCTAATGCTAGAAGGACGAAACTACAAACTTGGTTAAAAGCTAATCCTTAATTTCTTATAGCTAATAGCCACTGCAAATTTCATACACGATGTGACCTCAAAACTGAATATAAGATTAACCTTGTTAAGAAATGGTTTGTATCGTGATATAATTCTTGGCAATTTCTGACATTTACCCTTCCAGTATTTCTTAAGGCTGCTGAAAAGAATTAGACAGGCATACTCTCTTATAAAATGTCTCTAATTTTTGCAGTAATTTATATTTTTTATACCAAACTAGTTTTGTTAAAAGCTAGCCTATAAATTTATACAATGTGTCCTGTCCTTTGCTGTACATTTGAAAACGTCCATAATTATATTAAACTCAGATTGGCATTCATACTACTAGTAGTAATAATCAGCTTGTTATTTTTATACAATCTCTCAATCCTGCCAATAACAACATGTCCCAGTAATAACACTAAGTTACTAGTCGTAAGTTTACCATGTTTCTGTGATAAATAAACAGCCTTCAAATAAAATAACGAGTATGATAATATAAACTACTCTTCCTGAATAGAAGGTTCAATCCCTCGTGTGCCCTAGAACACGAAAATGCGATTTAATGCTCAATAATTTTCAGTAGCTCCTGAAAATAGTTTATGTCCCACTTGTATTTGAAAGTCACGTTTGCAGGTAACTTTCCACGCTAGTCCCATTATAATGAAGGGTCACTTTGACCTTCCTGGCTACTTGATTTTATTTCCTCTGCCTCCCTATCCACAATGCGATATAACTTCAATTCGTTAACTTTTATATTTCTCGCCATAGTTTTTATGGCGAATATAAAAGCTTTTAATTCTTATAATCGCTGTATTCTTTCCTTAAATATACTTCGAATGGCTGTTTTTCACTGTGGTATTTTATTTGGCGGCCATCTTTGAGGGATGTTTATATTTCTGTTGTGGGGCAATAAACCAAAATGTTTTAATAGAAAGTTCTTTTTATCACCATGTTCGGTCAAGGACTGTTACACGCTTTGTTAAAACAGTATTTTCTATATTGGCATTATACAATTTGGCAGCTTACTCGTTATAAGGTTTACAATGCAACATCATCGTTCTAGCGTTTTACCGGTTTTTATCCGGTTGTAGAGTATTGTCTTAAAGTCCGGGGTCCGCTTTCTAGTCTTACCAAATTAGACAGTACTTTTGGTTTTAGGGATAGCGATATTCTATGGCTAACTACGGAATTCAATATGCGAATTATAGATAGATCTGTAGATTTTAGATTCGTTTTTGGCAGTTTTTGACATAAGCTCCATACAAAATATGTCAAACACCAATCCAAAATCTACAGATCTATCTATAGTTTGAATATTGAAAATGGCCGTAAGACAAGTGTCAGTTTATTCAAGGGTTTATTAGTGACTGTCTGTAACAACTGTCAAAGATAACTTGTTGCAGCTAGCGATAATAAACAAATTGATAAGTTGCTCCCGGTCGACGTCGATGTGGAGGACTTTTATGACGCCCTCTAAATTATTTAATTTTCTGATTTGTATGTTCTGTATATATTTCTTAGGATAGTATTTTAAGATTATTAAGCTGTATTTTATACCTATCTGAATAATGTGTAGGTACATTGTTATAAAATGAATAAATAAATTGATAATAAGTACATAATTTGCGAGGAAAAGTCGGAGATGCGCGTCGTGAGTTTGAACCAGATATCCTCCAAGGTAGTCTTTTGGTGCTGCCAACAGACTGTTCTGTATATATTTCTTAGGATAGTATTTTAAGATTATTAAGCTGTATTTTATACCTATCTGAATAATGTGTACCTACATTGTTATAAAATGAATAAATAAATTGATAATAAGTACATAATTTGAGAGGAAAAGTCGGAGATGCGCGTCGTGAGTTTGAACCAGATATCCTCCAAGGTAGTCTTTTGGTGTTGCCAACAGACTGTTCTGTACATATTTCTAAGGATAGTATTTTAAGATTATTAAGCTGTATTTTATAACTATCTGAATAATGTGTACCTACATTGTTATAAAATGAATAAATAAATTGATAATAAGTACATAATTTGAGAGGAAAAGTCGGAGATGCGCGTCGTGAGTTTGAACCAGATATCCTCCAAGGTAGTCTTTTGGTGTTGCCAACAGACTGACAAGTATAGGATGTTGTATATCTAACCAGACTTACTATGAATATAGAATACCATGGGACTTTTTTGCCCCTTAAGAGATAATTGCCAAACATTGCTCCTCTCCACTGCGCAAGGAACATACATGCCTGATTTCAGCTTCTTGTTCCTAGTAGGTAGTTTGGGCTGTGCATTGTCTGTCAGTCAGTAACGAAATAACTAGTTGTAGGAATAAGTGGCAATAAATACGAGAGAAGAGTCAATGGACTTCTTCGTCTATTACAGTGAAGATAGTCTTATTGTAGTTTTCTTAAATTAAACTTATACCTATAACACAAAGATATTTTAATTTTAAAGTACAATATGAATTTTCTAAACACACAGTTGAGTTTGAAAGATTGCATCCAGAAAATGTTGCAGGAAATACAATTTGTCAGTGACTGAGCATTTTCTCTGTGCCGCCTGTGCTTTTAAACTAATAGGTTAGAAAAGCCGCATATAAGTGGGATGTATATAGCAGCAAAAATATTTTTCAATTTATTATGAACAAGATTTGTCAGGGTATGGTTATTGGTTATTCTTTCTCGCAAAAACCAATTAACAGATTTAGGTGAAACATCGTAGTCATTTAGCATCAGAATAACACACCACACGGACACCCAAGCGTATGAATCTCATTGTTCTAGAATTACCCTAGACAGGTGGGAACTGTTGCAAAAGGCAATGGAAGCTGATTTTACATCGACCGGACTAGAGCAAACAAGTGGTAGTCTGAACTTACATGACTGAGTTTCTCAGCGCTAGCAATCAAATACAATAATTACAGTTACCTTACCGATGTTCTCTGTTGTCAGGTCTAGAACTAAGTTAGATAAACATACAACTAAAGTGGCCACAATGAGAATGATACATCTACTTAGCTGCCAGACTCCAAACGCGACGTCTTCAACACGAGAAGAGAAGACACGATTCACACAATTTTAATTTTTACAAAATGTTAATGTTCAACATAATATCACAAATTTATCAAGGGCTCAATGAACCGTGCCGGGCAAATCAAAAGCGGAAGTTTTACAAGGTTTTACAAAACTTAGTTCGCTTAGCAATATGCTTTTACAAGAGGCGAGTTCAAACGGGTGAATCACTTGGCAGTTCTACCAATGTGACCAGTTTCAAAAATTAATTACCAGTGATAACAAATGTTACTAAACTAATTCACTCGACTAATTATTACAGACAATATATCTATTTCAAACACTCATCATCATACATCTTTCGCAGTTTACTGCTGGAATTTTTGGTCCTCCCATTGACTTCAAACTTATTAGTAAATAGCACATATAAATACTAGGTAGTATTCAATTAATATTAAATCTTTATTATTTTTTACTTTTTCATTTTTGAAGTCGGTTGTTTTTAACGTAGTTATTTTTATTTAATACTTTTTAGTGTATTGTTGTATTGTCAACTTGTTATGGGTAGACCTACTAAAGGTGGTGCGCGCCTTAAAAAATATAGATCTCAAGAAACGGGAACGGATAAAAGTAATCGTCTCTGTAAAAATGCTCTTCGGGACACAATTTCACGTTCTTGTGAGACTATTAAAAAACGTAAAAAGCGTTTGTTGGCCATGAAAGCATATATGAAATCACGTTTACGTCAAGAAACTCTTGAACAGTATAATTCTAGACTCGGTAAGATCAAAGAGCGTCTACCGAATGAGTCTTTTGAGCAGAAAGCTAATAGACTTGGTCTCATTAATAATCGACAAATCTTAAGTCACCATTATCATCATTGGGCAAGTCAAATAGATTTTTGTAATTACTGATTTCGTATGGCCACCTTCTGATTCCTCCATCGGACCCTAGAGGATCCTAATTACCACCCGCACCAAAGTGCTCGTCAAGAAGAATAAACGAGCCCAAACTAAATAGAGTTTAGTCATTTAACTACGGAGTTCCTATAGCCACCTATCGATTCCATCATCAGATCAGCTCTATGACATAAAAATGTTTTATTGTCATCCAATTTATTTATTTATTTCTTTATTTTATACTTTATTGTACACTTATATAAAACATTTTAAGGAATTATAAATGAAATACATTACAATGGGCGGCCTTATCGCTGAAAGCGATTTCTACCAGGCAACCTTTGGATGGAGATATTATTGGTAGGAAATAAATGGTAGTTGTAGAAGTGTACCAGTACCTATGCAAAAATTTACATAGCCTTAATATATATATAAATAAATATAATATTGTGATACTTATACAATAATAATATGCTTAAATACATGTATATAAATATATATATATATACATACATATAACTACATAAATACTTATACATACATACACATATATAATACACAAATACATAATAGTATATAGTAGTGAAACAGGAAATTTTATAATGTTAGATAGTAGTCCTTGACTAAAGTTTTGAACCTGCTTACCGTCTGAGCCTGTCTAATATTTAATGGTAACGCATTCCATAGGCGGACAGCAGTGACAGAGAAAGATTTATCGAGAAATGACGTGGAATGTACCGGCATGTTTAGTTTCAAATTTTCTGATGACCCCAAATAACGATTATGCGTATCATGAAGGAATTCGAATCTTCCTTTAAGATAGGAGGGAGTTGAAGGGTTGAACAGTATATTGTACAGCAAAGAGAGAATATGAGCATTCCGGCGATGTCGTATGGGTAACCACTTGAGCTGTGTTCGAAATTGTGAAACATGATCGTATTTGCGTAATCCAAATATGAATCGTATACAGAGATTTTGAAGGCGCTCAAGTTTGTCTAGCTGGTTTTCAGTGAGATCTAGATAGCTGACATCTGCATAATCAATAATGGGTAGAAGAAGAGAGTTAGCAAGCGCAATTTTGGTGGCAGTGGGTAGAAAGTTTCTTAATCTTCGTAGTGATCCTGCTAAAGCAAACACCTTTCGACTCACTTCCTGTATTTGCGACCGCCAAGTAAAAGAAGAGTCAATAGTTATACCCAGGTTCTTTACTTTATCCTGTATGGGGATTACAGTGCCATCGAAAGTAACGTGAGGAAGCTGGGACCAGTCGGTCTTCGATATCATTCGTGAACTACCAATAACAATGACCTGGGTTTTCGAGGGATTGTCTTTAAGTCCAAAGGATTTGCTCCAACTACTGATCCGTACCAAGTCACTGTTAATAGTACTTACAGAAGATGACATCTGTGCCAATGGCGACTGTGTATAAATTTGGAGATCATCTGCATATAGGTGATAGGAGGATCGAAGATTATTTGATATAGAATTTATAAAAATTGCGAAGAGTAATGGAGACAGCACGCCACCCTGGGGTACACCGACAGTTGTATCACACCAGGAAGAAAGTGAGTCTTCAATGCGTAAACGCTGTCGGCGGTCACACAGGTAACTTCGAAACCAATCAATCACCGTAGGAGATATGTTAAGAGAGCAAAGACGGCTAAGTAGAATATCAAAATCCACTGTGTTGAAGGCGTTGCTAAAATCTAGCAGAGCAAGAATTGTAAGTTGACCGCCTTCCATGCCGGTCCTGATGTCATCCGTAATATTGACTAGGGACGTAACGGTGCTATGACCCGAACGGAAACCGGATTGATACAGATTAAGCAGATTATTTTTGGAGAGGAACAAGTTCATTTGGTTGAAGACAAGGCGTTCGAGGACTTTGGAGAGGAATGGTAGGATAGAAATTGGTCGATAATCAGAAAAGGATTTAGGATGAGAAGTTTTCGGAATTGGGGTAATTAGGGCGTCCTTCCACGTTGATGGAAACACACCACTGGATAGGGAATAATTAAGGATGTGGGAAATGATGGGTAGGATTATGTCGAGGATTGGAAGGATCATATTACGGCTGACACAGTCACTACCAACTGCGTTGGATGTGATTGAAATAATACTCTTCTTAACATCACTATCGGTAAAGTGATTAAAGACGAATGGTGAATAACTAGGGGTGGGGATAGATGAAAGATAATTAATAGTGCTTGCCTTAGTAGTCCTATCAATGTTGGACGAGGCAGAGAAATGTTGATTGAGCAAGTCATTAGGAGTAGTGTTTAAACGAGTTTTGCCCACCCCCAAGGTTTTAAGAAATTTCCAGACCTTCGCCGGATCTCCGTTATTCACAGAACTATGGATATGTTGGCGTTGTGCATCCCTACACACCCTATTGCAGTGATTCCTAATCGCAACATATTTTTGTAAGTTTGCATCAGGCCTAATTTTATACTTGAACTTAGCTGCAGCTTTTTTGTGTAACAATTGTTTGATATTGTTAGTGAGCCAAGGAGAGGGACGGTGCTTAATTTTCACAGGTCGTATTGGTGCATGCTTATCGTAAAGTTCTGTGATTTGATTTGTCAGGATGCTGCCCTTTTCATCGACAGATTCGGAGTTCACAAGTGGAGTCCAGTCGATATCTCCGGCATCTGTACGAAGAGTATCTATGTTCATGCCACCAAAATTGCGCTGCAATAGAACTTTAGGCTTAATCTTAGGAGGATGGATTTTGTAGGAAATGAAAAGCAAGTCGTGGTAAGAGAACATGTCTGCTGGGTATTGCCCGTGTATAGCGACATGTTCTCTTGAAAAAACCATGATAAGATCAAGAAGAGAAGGTGAAGCATTTGGAAAGTGATGAGTTGCGCTTAAAGGTAATATTGACAGATTACAGCCTGAAATACTAGAAAGAAGAGAAGAAGAGCGGGAATAATTTTAAAGTAAGCAAGTATTAAAATCACCCATTATGATTGTGTGACTGTAAGGGGGTACATTAGAGATTAACCAATATGGTTTCGAAACTAGAAAAATAATTTATTCGTAATGAAGGACAATAGTAGACACCGAGAAGGACTTTGGTGTGGTTTAGTACAACTTCCAGAAATAAATGTTCACCGGCATTAGGCGGCGGTGGCTGTGCAGACATATCCACAACTGTATAGGAGATATTTGAACGTAGATATATGGCAACACCGCCACCACCCCCAACCGCGCGATCATTTCTGATAAGTTGGAAACCAGGTAGGGAGTATAATGTTGAAGGCAGACAGGGCTTAAGCCATGACTCAGAAACAAGGATGGCATGAATGCTCTTACAGTCTAGATTGGCCAGCATATCAGGGAAATGTGCCGGAATGCTTTGGGCATTGATATGAACGGCATTGAAGTTTTTGGGTACATCAGAAAACTGTGAGTGGAGACAGTCAGCAAGAGACGGCACACTAGTAAAGCTATCTATGCTACTTAGTGAGTGGAAACTGTCGTCATCACTTAAGTCATTGATATCAATGGCGGCAATAATTATAAATATACCTACTTAAACAAAAAAAAATATATAAATATAATTATATATTATAATTAAATATAATAAATATCCTAAAATAAAAGTTATATATCTTTATAAATGTTTAGTATAGAAATATATATATATATATATATATATATATATATAATATTATGAAGGACAAAAAAAATGTTTTTATCCAACCAATAACACACCACCCGCCAGTAGTGCCAGCAGTAGAAGGATAGTTAATTACATAAAAGAATAGCTGAGTAAAAAAACGAGAAAAAAAAATTGCTTCGGTCCGGGTAATTACAAAAGCTAAAAAAGTAAAAGAAGTAATTGCAACAATATTATATAAACTTAAAAGATCAGAAAAAAAAAGCAAACGAAGATATAGCTCAAACCCCTCGTATTCAAATAGTAACAATTTTGACAAGTGTAAGAAATGATAGAATTGACAGATGACAGCAAGGAAAAGAAAAATATTATCCACCGACAAGTAATAATTGATAATAACGAACTAACGAAGTAATTATTTATAAATTAGACATATAACATTTATAAATAAAGTGAGTATGAAAGTGGGTATGAAGCAAGACGAAAATAAGAAGATAATTATGTTAAATTTTACTTACTACCCGGACCGGAGATAGACCAAAATGAATCAAACAATGAATTATTTCTTTTGAGAAACAGTTCTTTTGGACTTTGTGGTGGTGGTGGGCCTCACCGCTGCGGGCGATTTCTCCACGCCATCCTTCGGCTCGATTTTGTTCAGCTCACTGAGATTAGCCACTCGGTGACGCGAACCATCAGGCGCTAGGACATGGATGATGCCCTCCTTGGTCCAGCATCGTGACACACCAAACCTCTGACGCGCAGCCATAAAAATGTCATGCCATGGCTTAGTCAGGAACTCCGATATCGTTACACCAGTGCCTTTAAACTTTGTTTTGCCAAACCATACGCTGTCACGCACGGAAAAGCTATTAAACTTCAGCACTATGGGCCTGGGTTTGTGGTCACCTGATGAGCGTCCTGTGACAGCGCCGCACATCTTCAATAGATACATCCGACTTGAGGTGCTGCCTGATGACATCTACTACTACCTTGGCTGTATCTTCTTTGCTGCTTTCTGTCACACCGTGAAGCAGCAACATTTTCCTCCTGGTCCGCATCTCCATGGTGTCTACGGTCTGTGCAAGTAGCTCAATCTGTTGCTGCAAGCCATTCAGAGCCTCCATCATAAAAGTCTTGAATGAGTTATAGTCGGAGGCAAGTCCCGGAACAGTTGATGAGCCCCGAGATCCTGGCAACTCAGCTTCAAAGTCTGCCATACGCTTAAGGAACATAGCCTTCAAGTTGCTTATGGACTCCTGTAGTGCTTGAGACATTGTGCGGTGAACCGTTAAAATTTATTGGAAATTGTTATTGCAGGAAAGTGCCAACACTATACTAGCAGGTACTGACTGTTATTAATAAGATAATCTCATTAAAATTGATTATAATATATTTATATTATTTATTTTCAAATTAAAAAGAGGAGCTAATAATTTTGATGTTAGTGCTACAACTACCCACCAAAAAATTTCTACACACGTATATAAAATTTCAGCTCAATCAGTAACCAGGAAGTGGATCTTTACCTACAAGATTGATTTCAGACATCGGGATAGGTGACAGTAAATAAAAAAATGCTCATAAAATAAAAAACTACTGGGCCTAACTCAATCAAATTTTTATGGGACCAATTCAAAACTATTCCACATCAAACAAAAAATAATGACATAAATCGGTTCAGAAACCTCGGCGAAATCGGTGTACTAGTACATACATCGAAAAAATATATATTGGGCGAATTGAGAACCTCCTCCTTTTTTGTTGAAGTCGGTTAAAAATACACATAATATATTGTATGTTTCTATTACTGTTCTTTGCTATTATAATCTCGAACTTGCTTCTTTTCTTATTGCTTCAAAACAATCCCCATGAATGTGAAATATTATACCCACTATTATTAATATTAGCTATTGTTGGTCTGTCCCTCTTTAGATAACAACAAAGCGAAACATTGTTTTTTTTTGCTTTGTGACTAATATATGGGTAAAGTGTCATGGTTGCTTTATATTCACAAACGTTGCACTCCTTTGTGCGAAATGTAAAAAAAAAATGAAAGCTGTTTCACTATTTCCTTCCTATTTTCACTCTTAGTTCTTTAAGCGAGCTTAAAATGTTTCGGGTAACAATAGCCTAGTAGATAGATGGATAAACTTCTACACAGAGGATCGTGGGTTCGAACCCATGGTGTGCACCAATGACTTTTCGAAGTATTGTATGTATTTAATGGTTTATCAGTTGACTATACGGTGAAAAGAACTGTGAAGTCTGGCCAACGTGGTGGATTATAGCCTTACACTTCTTACTGTGAGAGAGGCTCGGGCTCATGATGATGAAAATATTTCTGTATCAGTTGTCATGTATCGGATGTCAAATTATTTTATCCTATATCTGCCGATGTCTACATTTGAAGTGCAGTCGTGACTAAAATAGCTAGTACTATTGTAATTTTAGACTTTAGACTTTTCTGGTGTTAAGAATATATTTTTGGTTAAAGAACTAAGGGGATCAGGGCATTTTATGGTGGTCATTATATTTAACTCCAATAAATATTGTACTTATGTTTGTGTAACACAAGTTTAATTTCAGAGAACAAAATTATGACAGCAATATTCACTGTTCGAGACAAATAAGAACTCCCGCTCTTCCCTTTCAACTTACCAACATTTATTCCATTACTAACTGACTGACAGACAATTCACAGCCAAAACTACTAGGCACAAGAAGTTAAAATTTTCCTTGTATGTTCCTTGCGCAGTGTAGAGGAGCATTAAGAGAGGATTTTTGCCAATCTCTTACGGGGGTAAAAAAGTCCACCGAGGGTCGTGGTATCGTCGGCGTAGTCTAGTATTCTATAATCATAGTAGTTAGTCTTGTTAGATATTCGACATCTGCTCCATGGCAGTCTGTTGGCAACACCAAAAGACTACTAAACTCCTCTGAAGTTAAACATTATATAGAGTCTCCCACACGTTTAATGTTCTGTCAAATTTGGATAGACTAGAAAGCGGACCCCGGGCTTAAAGGCAACTCTTAGACGGAACCGCGAGAGAGATGATGTTTCATTCTAAGCCATAATGAGTAAGCTGCCAAACTGTATGGAAACATTATTTATAAAAAAAAATACTGTATTGTAACAAAGCGGCTAACAGTCCTTGACCTAACGGCGATAAAAACGATGTTCTATTAAACATTTTGGTTTATTGCCCCACAACAGAAATATCATCACCCCTCGCCGTGGCAGCGTCGAATCGTCCGAATCGATAGTGTGCATTGCATATAGAATTCTAAAATTCATTTCGTTCGACTCGTTCGGCTCGGATAAGTGTGCGTTCACCTTAAAAGATGGCCGCCAAATAAAACAACACACAGAAAAACAGCCATTCCAAGTATACTTAAGGAAAGAATACAGCGATTATAAGAAATATAAGCTTCCATATTCGCCATAAAAACTATGGCGAGCAATATAAAAGTTAACGACTTGAAGTTATATCGCATTATGGATGGGCAGTGGAAATAAAATCAAGTAGCCAGGAAGGTCAAAGTGTCCCTTCATTATAATGGGACTAGCGTAGAAAGTTACCAGCAAACGTGACTTTCAAATACAAGTGGGACATAAACTATTTTCAGGAGCTGCTGAAAATTGTTGAGCATTAAATCGCATTTTCATTTTCTAGAGCACACGAGAGATTGAACCTTCTATTCCGGAAGAGTAGTTTATGTTATTTGAACTCGTTATTTTATTTGAAGGCTGTTTATTTATTCCATAAACATGGTAAACTTACGGCTAGTAATTTAGTGGTATTACTGGGACCTGTTGTTATTGGCAGAATTGAGGGACTGTATAAAAAGAACAAGCTGATTGATACCACTAGTATGCGAGATGCCAATGCGAGTTAAATATATGTATATACACTTCTTAAAGGCACAGTAAAGGGCATAAAGTATCAGAAGTTGCCAAGAAAATAAATCATGATACTAAACAAGTAAATGCAAGAGTACGCTTTTCATAACAAGGTTAATCTCTTAGTTTGGAGGTCACATCGTCTATGAATATTTAAAAGCCTGCAATGGTTGTTACTGAGAAATTCAGGTTTAGCTTATTCATAAAATATCATAAACTAGCTTTTGCCCGCCACTTCGCGCGCGTTAAATTCGTGGTAACACAAATCTACTTTCAGTCTCATGGTGTGTGAAGACACTCTTGATTATTCTAAAGACTTCAGAAACTCTATAGGGTACAAAGTAACTGGGGCAGTATCCATGACATTATCTACCGTTATCTACCGAAAGGTACATAAAAAAATCACGTTGCATACAGTCAAATGTCAAAGTCATGTTCTAATACATGTTCAATATACGCATTTTTAATATTAGAAGGGAAAATCGTTTCAGCCGTTTAAGCTTATTATATAATTATTAGTTATAATATGCGAACAATTTAATCAACGTGCACAATATGATATTATGTATGGCTTGATAGTACTGACAGATATGCGATAGCACATGCGCAGCACTAAATTATTAGCGCATGCGTTCTGACTTCCAAGAGGTAAATTTGTGCCGTACAAACTTCTATCTTCCCTACAATCACTCCCAGTTGATTTTTTAAACTTATGGTAGCCTATGTCCGTCTCCATGGTCCAATATATCACTATATTAAATTTCAACAAAATCGGATCAGCCGTTTTAGCGTGAAAACGGAACATACATACATACACACTTTCGAATTTATAATATTAAGTAGGGATAGGGATTTGCAGCACAAATCCAACACGAGTCAGTTCTTGTGAAGTCTGGCCAACGTGGTGGATTTATAGCCTTACACTTCTTACTGTGAGAGAGCTCATGATGATGAAAATATTTCTGTATCAGTTGTCATGTATTAGATGTCAAATTATTTTATACAATATCTGCCAATATTGGCAGACAAACGTCTTGAAAAAAAGGAATGCCCTCTATGACCATTATTCTTAAAGAATTGAATATAAAAATAGATATATAGGTAGAAACTTTATTATACACCAGAAACTACAATAATAAATGTAAACTGAGCAGCCTTAGCCCAGCTAAAGAGATTCATTATCTAATTCGTTTAGCGTGATAATCTAGTGATGACAGTGACTACTAAATCGAAGGTTGTGGATTCAATTCGCACTAACAAATGTAGTTTAAAGTTCAATATTGCTAAACAAAAAAAAATCACCTTCTAAAGTTGAACCAGGTCGTGATGCTAGTTTAAGTTTAAATTGGTATCTTTCTTCGTTTTCATGTGAGTGTGTGGCGAACTCTGGACTGTCGAAGTTTTCAAACCACCCCAAGGTCTCCGACATGGCCTTACGAGTATTGTCCTGGGACATGAACCGGGACCGATAGCTTTACGGTAGCGCTCAGGTCAAATTGCCACACGCGGTCACCCATCTACGTGACGACTTGTGCAAGCGTTCCTTAAGTTCATCGAACTATTAGGAACGGCATGCCAAGGCACGCCATAAGCGCTACTAAATTGGTATAACTGAAGGTTAAGGTATAAAATATATTCCTAATTTATAACATCCGCGTTCCAAAACCGTACATGGTCCCAGGTCTTCGGTCATTGCTATTCATGAATCTAAGAATAAAAATCTTTATGCGGCTTGTACGGTCATGGGGAGGTTTTATACCTAGAGAGGACCTTTTGCCACGTCGTCTACGCGCTTTAAAAAGATGTTCTATTCTTAGCATGAGTGACACGCGACGATGCATTAACCATGGCCATTACTGCTGCTTGTGTGACACTATAATGTCCGTGGGTATGATACAAGTGTCACAGATCTATTTTTTTATATGCGCGTGGCTACTTGGTGCAGATGTCTGAAAACATTGCAATATTAGTAATACTGTAACGGGTTCTGGTAGTAAAACGCAGTACGAGGTTCTATGCGTTTATTTGCCGAGTATTGTCTCACTTCCCTTGCCACGAGTATGACCGACCAACAACACGACACTGGCCTGAACACTAAGGGCTGCAGTCTCCCACGCTGTTCCCTCCGGTAGTGTGTAGGCAGGCTGCTCGAAGGCTGCGCGTAGCGGTAGATCCTCGCAGGCCGTTGGTTCAGCGGCAGACGCCGGCGGTGCGAGTACGATGAACAGGGCAGGTCAGAATCTTCGGCAGAAGTGACGCCGAAGGCGATGCAGGAAGTGTAGCGGTCTAGGAGCGTAGCCGAAGTCTTAAGGTGAACCTGGAACCTGAAGGAAAGCAGTATTAGGAGAGCCACAACCAATAGAGTCAGGCAGGCGGCGTCAGCCGGCCTCAGCTAGCAGGTAGAGAGATGGGCAGTACGCTAACGCAGTAAATGTAGTGCTTACCCGTAGCTGGGACCAGGATACACGTAAATACGACGTAGGGTCAGTAGGTACGCTTAGTTATAGTAGAAGCGACGTTAGAGTAGCGGTGCCGGCCTCTCTGTCGGCCCCTTTATATACCGGGCCCTCCATCAGGCTGAGAGTCCGTTTATGACCATATTTGGTCAGGCTTTGCGAGTGCGGACGATGGCTTTCTCTGATTGGCCGAGCGTATGGGCGGTACTGTGACGCAACGCGGTAAGTACCGGACATACGTTACAATACCGCCCGCCTTAGGAGAGGATTTTACGTGGCTAACAAGGAAAATCCGACTAGCTGAGTTAGGTCTATGAGTCCGCTACTGTCCAAGCTAAGACGGCATATAGAGAGAAGGAAGGGAAAGTCTTCTACGGTTTGTAACAAATAGTTAGGCACCATAGTGTATAAGTTTTAGGTCCTTAATGTGCCAAAACCCAATAGAATTTCCAGACGCGTCCGACAACTCGTAAACGAGAGGCGACTTTTTATTAATCACTGTGCACTTCACGAATTTAAGGGCTAGTTTCTTACAGAAGGACTTATCCTTGTCGCTCTGATAAAAAGTCCGTTTCCACACAGTATCTCCCACATTAAACTCAGCTGGTTTACGGCGTAAATTATACGTTTGGGAATTCCTAGCATGAGCTTGAATGAGGAGTGCCTGAACTTTGTCAAATATGCCTGATAAGTGACCTATGTTTTCTGCGTAATCGTCCCTAGGTATGTATACTATATCATCAGCGTCTGTGTCGACATAGTGTGAGCCGCATGGAACTAGTTCACGTCCATAGACTAAAAAACTAGGTGTATAGCCCGTGACTTCATTAACTGCAGTATTTAATGCAAACTGCACCTTAGGTACGAGAGTGTCCCATAATCTCTGGTCATTTCCTACAAACGCCGCCAAGATAGAACCAATGGTTTTATTATAGCGTTCGACCGTATTGACATGTGGGGAATATTTAGGAGTATAATGAAGATTAGGGATTTTGTACTTGCGCAACATAGCTTTTAAAGTAGCACTGACAAACTGTTTACCATTGTCCAATATAATTGTAGATGGTATACCATGAACTAAAAATATTTTTTCTTCCAAAATATTAGTTATTATTTCAGCAGTTGCGCGCCTGATAGAAAAAAGTAGACAGTATTTACTAAAACAACAAGTTACTACAAAGATGTAGGCGTTTTGTTTTCTTGTGACGGGTAGTGGCCCCACCAAATCTACACTAATGGTGTGGAAGGGTCGTGAATACACTTTGGGTCGTCCCATGGTTCCCAATGGTGCGTGGTTCTGATGTTTGTGCGCGATACAAGTGTCGCAAGAATTTATGAACTTAACTACGTCATCGCGCATTTTGGGCCAATAGTAACGCAGTGCTAAGCGCTTGTAAGTTTTAAATATACCAAAATGCCCCGAAGTGGGTTCGGCATGGTTCTCTAATATGGCATTATTTCGATCAGAAGAAGGTAGTACTTCTTTCCATTCGAACTCCTTACGTAGCATACACCTAGATTTAATCAAACGATATAATTTATTATTTTTAATAGAATAGTTTGGATAGTCATTAGGCGAAGATAAACAACCATTGTAGGTGGCTGAATACCATTGATCAGTGTTAACATTAGGGTCATTCACGTTATTATTATTCGCGTTAATTATATTTACAGGTAGGGATCGTGATAACGCATCGGCTATAATATTATCCGCACCGCGCCGATGCTTTATTTCGAAGTTGAAGGCTGACAGACGAACCGACCACCGAGCTAATCTACCAGTCGGGTTGCTCAAGTTTAGGAACCATTTCAGTGCGGAATGGTCAGTATACACAACAAACTTTAACCCGTTATCTAAATAACAGCGCCAATATTCGAGGGCTGTTAGAACTGCTAATGTCTCCCGTTCTGTTATACTGTAGTTTTGTTCCTGTGCATTTAGTGACCTACTCATGTAAGCGATAGGTAGTTCCACGCCATCTATTTCTTGTGTAAGTAACCCACCGATGCCGCTCGCACTCGCATCTGTGTGAACTTGAAAGGGTTTCTCGTAATCGGGACATGATAATATTGGTGCGGAGCTTAACAATTGTTTTAGTTTACAAAACGAGTCATCAGCTTCCACCGACCACTGAAATGGTGCGGCTTTCTTACCGGTAGAGGTAAGTTTGTTCAGAGGACCGGCAATAGTACTAAAATTAGGTATAAATCGCCGATACCATGATGCAATGCCTAAGAACCTTTTGACTTCTTTTTTATTCTTAGGCGTAGCATATTGAAGAATGGCTTCCACCTTACATGGGTCTACTTGTAATCCTTTAGAGTTTACTACGTAGCCCAAGTACTTCAATTCATCACGGAAGAATTTAGATTTTTCCAAGTTGATGGTAAGGTTGGCCGATTTTAATTTTTCGTATACTTTATTTAATAGTGACACATGAGCATTAAAGGATGGCGATATAAGCACGATATCATCTAAAAAAACGAATACAGAGTTTTCGAACTCAGGACTGTTCGTAAACAAGTGATCCACCAAACGCTGTTGTGTCGCAGGCGCATTCGTTAAACCAAACGGCATAGTCACAAATCTAAATGTTCCTCTAGTAGGCACATAGAACGCAGTCTTATCACGATCACATTCGCGAAGAGGCGTCTGCCAAAAGGACTTAGATAAGTCTATACTACTCAGATATCTAGCGTTCCTAAGGTTGTCTAAAATTTCGGATACGTAAGGTAGTTTGTACGCGTCTTTTTTAGTAATAGAGTTAAGTTTCCGACTATCTAAACAAAACCTTAGTTTACCGTCTTTCTTAGGCGTTAGTAAAATCGGTGACGACCACGGACTTTCGCATTTTTCTACCACTCCCAATGCAAGCATTTCGTCTAATTCGTCAATAATTATTTTTAATTTCGCCGGCGGTAACCTATAATATCTTTGGCGTATCGGCGCAGAATCGCCAGTGTCTATTGCATGTTCTATTAAGTGAGTTCGTCCTAAACCGGTTTTTTCAGTAGAAATCGACTCGTATTGCTTTATAATTAACTTAGCCGTTCTCTGTTGTGACTCACTCAACTCACTAAAAGATTGCAATACGTTCGTGTTACTTAGCTTATTTTCACCTAACACACTACACGGCAATGTTTTAGACATGCATACGGATGCGATATGGTTAGGCAGTAATTTAAATAGTTTCCAGAAATCGATGCCTAAAATTAAATTACTTGTAACTTCTGGAATAATATAAGCTTTCAATAAGTGGGTTTGATTATTAAAAGTAGTGGGTAAGTTGATAAAACCGCGCGGCAACAATATATTTCCACCTGCGGACCGAATGGAATTAGTGTTGTGACACTGCTGTATTTCTAACCCGGTTTTAGTAATTACCTCCAGATGGGAGTTGTTACCTAGAATTGTAATGGCTGAACCGGAATCGAGCAATCCACAAATAGGTAAACTGTTAATCGTTACGTTAACATAGGGCCGTAGGTCATTTTTAGGTTTATTATCCAGGATCGAGGCGACGGAATAACTAGAGAAATACACTTTTAGAGTGTTTAGCCAATTTTTCCAATCATCTTTGTCAAAATTGGTTGAATAGGTTGTAGAACCTAATTTAGATTTTGACACGCCCCGACCCTGACCAACTAGTTTTTTGGTTTCGTCGATTTACAGTTCGGGCAGTTAGGGAATGTCACATCCCTACAGCCGCACTTGAAGCAAATTGCGAAGCGATCGCGTTTGCATTCATTCAAACTGTGATCATTGATTCGGCAGCGCGGGCAGTACTTGGACGTGACTAGAGCGACAGAGCTAGGTTTAGACTTAGGTTTGCTAGGTTCGTTGTTCACAGTGTATTTGGACGTACCCTCTATAGTAGCAACGGGATAATTATTGTAGGAATTATTACGCGCTCGGTTATTAGGTTTGTGACTGTAAGCTAGGTCTGGTGCCAACGTGTCGTTATTATAATACGGTTCGCGGAATTGAGAGTTCAAACATTTCATCCGTTCGTAGTTTAAACATAATGTCTGCAGTGTTGCTATACTGTCTATTGAAGATATTGACGGAGCTAGCACTAGTGAGTAGCATGGACGTATGTTATGCAATAGGATGTCTAACTTTTCGCGTTCGGACAATCGCTTTGACGGAGACAGCCTAGCGAACAGCTGATTCATTATCGAGAGATAAATAATTATAGTTTCGGTAGCACCTTGAGTACGTCGGCGGATTTCATTTAATAACCGGTAGTCATAATCGTACGGTGTGAAATCGTCTATTAATTTAGTGGTGAGATCTTCCCATGTAGTGAAATATTCTTTTAGGCCGCGGTACCAGTGAAGTGCGTTACCGGTGAAAATTTCGGAGGCATATGATAAAATTTTAGTGGAAGGTAGATTACGCGCGGTTTGGAATTCGGTTACGCGTTGTAGGAACGCTCGGACGCATCCCTTACCGTCGTATTTTAGCTTAGACAGTTCGCTAACTCTCAAATGCTCGCAATGCAATACTGGGGCTAACCCTGCCTGCGTCGAGGTAGGCGGCGCAGATTGGGCCTCAGCCACAGCATCAGCTGAGCGAACACCTGATTGTTCTATGGCGGACAGCTCCGCCGAGAGCTTGTCGAACCGGCTGCACAATTCGGTTATTCGTTTTGAATACACCGTAGGACGTTCCATCCTACGGAGTCTATGGAAAATGTGGTTGTGCAGTGCGGTAGACCTCCTAGCTAGGTTCGCGTCGTAAGAGGCAGATAACGAAGTTAGTCGCTTGGCCAGCTCAGAGACGGCCTCGCTAGCGCCCTCGAAGTCCACCGCTATGGCTAGACCCGACTCCAAAATGTCATCATTTGGAATGGCTTTCAGTAATTTAGGGAGCTGCTTCCGCAGACCTAGGACAGAGGTAGCCGGCTCCTCACCTCTAATCGCGACCTCGTAAGCTAACTCGTTCTTGTTTAGCAGGAAGTATTTTATGGGGTGTGAGCCCATTGTGTATGAAGGAGTACCGCGTAAGTATAACACTACACACTACACTTAGTGCGCAAGCGTTCCGCCCTTACAAATGGCCTACTTTACGATTAGGCGTAAAAGTTCGACCGTTAGGACTAATTAGAAAACGTTAAGATTCAAATTTGCGAACTAGTACGTAGTAGGTAGTTACACTAAAAGGTAGACAATTAGTACAACAATACGTACCGGTTCGCTGTAGCCGCACCTCCTCGCTTACAATGATGGAGACCTGCTAGAAGAGAACTCGAGCACGGAAAGCGAGACAATAACCCACGTAGGCGCCACTGTAACGGGTTCTGGTAGTAAAACGCAGTACGAGGTTCTATGCGTTTATTTGCCGAGTATTGTCTCACTTCCCTTGCCACGAGTATGACCGACCAACAACACGACACTGGCCTGAACACTAAGGGCTGCAGTCTCCCACGCTGTTCCCTCCGGTAGTGTGTAGGCAGGCTGCTCGAAGGCTGCGCGTAGCGGTAGATCCTCGCAGGCCGTTGATTCAGCGGCAGACGCCGGCGGTGCGAGTACGATGAATAGGGCAGGTCAGAATCTTCGGCAGAAGTGACGCCGAAGGCGATGCAGGAAGTGTAGCGGTCTAGGAGCGTAGCCGAAGTCTTAAGGTGAACCTAGAACCTGAAGGAAAGCAGCATTAGGAGAGCCACAACCAATAGAGTCAGGCAGGCGGCGTCAGCCGGCCTCAGCTAGCAGGTAGAGAGATGGGCAGTACACTAACGCAGTAAATGTAGTGCTTACCCGTAGCTGGGACCAGGATACACGTAAATACGACGTAGGGTCAGTAGGTACGCTTAGTTATAGTAGAAGCGACGTTAGAGTAGCGGTGCCGGCCTCTCTGTCGGCCCCTTTATATACCGGGCCCTCCATCAGGCTGAGAGTCCGTTTATGACCATATTTGGTCAGTCTTTGCGAGTGCGGACGATGGCTTTCTCTGATTGGCCGAGCGTATGGGCGGTACTGTGACGCAACGCGGTAAGTACCGGACATACGTTACAATACGATAGGTCTGCATAATCTTTTTTTTTAAAGTGACAACTCTCGCAGTAGGCCTAAATCCTATGTCGCGGGGAACTTCACAAACATACGACTAACGGAAACAATGAACACCCGGACGGAAAAAATTATGGATCTCACAAAGTGTTGTCTCGTGTGGTAATCGAACCCACAACACTCGGCGCATTAACAAGCGGTGAGACAAGCTCTTAAACCACTACGCCAGGTGCAGTCAAATTCATAAGCATGATATAAATATTATATTTTAAACATATTGATAAATAACTTGTTGATCCCCGTGATACAACTACAAACTTGAACAATTCAATTCCAAAAAGTTCCAAAAATACATGTCCTATGATAGGAATTCTATTTGGAGGGATTGGGTTCTTTTTTAGAGTTTTGGATCAATTTAAACTCAAAGAAAACTTTTATTTTATAAATAAATTTCAACTCGAATCCAGAGGGAGTTGTACGCTTTAAAAGAAACATTAAAAAAGCAAACTTAAGCATTTTTAAAGTTGCATAAGTCTCCTACTCTCTTGAGAAATTTCTCTCCAAACTAGAAGTTTAGAATCCAACATTAATGAGGCAAACCCATTAAAACAAAGCTGATCTTGGCCTAGATGATAAATTGCGTTCTTAGTGCTTAAGACGCTTATGTAAATTAATTTACCGTTTAGTACATGTTACGTACCTACTTCGGTATGCTAAAGTGTTGAAACATTCCAGAAATGTGTCTTGAAACAGTCTCCAGCAATGTAGAACAATCTTTCCCCTTAATTAATTAACTTATTCAGATATTTCAGCCGTTTTCTTGTTTTGTTTCAGACAGCTAGAGGACAATGTATAATTTTGGCCCCAGCACCGTTACCATGCAATTTATAAACATAAATATTAACTCATTTTATGCTATAATAACCAAATATCAGTATAAAACGGACACTTCAGATTCTCATAAACATTTTAAATAGTATGACCGTTAATGTTGTCGTATTCTAATAAACGCGCCGGCCATTGTAAAATAAAAACAAAACAATCTCTTAGCACTTTCAGCGCTTTAGCGAAACGCGGTTTATTGACCGTTTAATGTTAATAAAATGTATGTAGCGACTTGCTCTTTTGACATTCATGTTCATGTCAATCAATCATCGATCTCATTCATGTTGTTGCTTGTCGCTGCGTCTAAGTGTTTTCAATTTTCCGAGTTTCTTTTGGTTTTTGTATAAATAATGACTTCGCTAGAACAACGGACTGATTTCCTCTTGAAATATAGACCTCTGGCATTGATTTACGGACCTACGAACGACAACTTGGCATACACGGATTTGATAAGCTAACATGGATTCGGATTTTGATTGTTTATTTTGTGTCATCTGTGGCTCAGCCTCTGGTTGTATACTGTTACAAGATGAACAAAATCTTCACTGCATACAAGAATGGAATGCTCCACGGTTGGTAAGTAAGATCTCTGATTTTGTTGTTGAGAATAACTCTTCTTTAAAATCTTTGTATTATGTTTTATCTGCACGGGTGGCGCGCCACCCGTGCATGGCGCAGTGATTTAAGCGGTCGCCTTGCCGCTATACTACCGCGCCGAGTGACAATAATGCTCCCCCTTGTATGTTGATCCATACACATATCAATCTCCTTGAGATATCTGTCAAAAATATAACCTCAAAATTGAAAAGATTTTTGTATTATTTACGATTCTCTGAAGTATCCGTTAATTATATTGAATTTGAGTCGAATGCATACGTTATTTAGAACATCAAAAATATTTTTCCGTAACTAACGGCCTTGGGGCGAACGATGTATGGGCGAGGAACAATGTCCTTTAACATTTCAACGCAATATTGAAATTGTGATAGCAAATATTTTGTACGAAAATATAGAGGTTTGTGCTTGTCAAACTATGTCCGACATGATTGTGGAAGGAACACTGAAATTTGAGAAGTTTTGTAGTGTAGTTTTATGACGTCTTTAGTAAGAAACTTGCTTCGCTTTAGTACTTGTGTTGAGAGATAGATCACCCGAATTTTAAGTAAAAAGCATTATTGAAGAATGCAGAAGAATTACAATAACCTTGCAATTTAAGAACATAAAACAAAAGCAACGAAAGAAGTAGTTCCTTCTAAGATGGCTGACAAACATGTGAGGCTGATCAGTGGATTATTTCATATATGATACACAGAACCTTTTAGTCCCAGTCCAAAATCCTCCATAATACTAAATGATACGTGTATTCAGAATTAATTTAAAAACGTATGTTTTTATTACAGAAATAAATTATGCCCACTTAGACGTGTGACTACTTGTAGTGTAAGAATTTACATAATACCTAAATGTACACTAATGAAATTTCTTGTTGGTCTTGGCCATACAAAATTTGAATATACACGTGCTTAAAGTGGTAAAACGTTATGCAAAACTAAATGATACCTACTCGCGAAATATTAGTCTGTAAACTACCTGTTACGCTAAGATCCACCAAACTCTTTGAAATACTTTTAAGAAAAAGATGTTTATAATTTTATGCGCGAAAGCTTATCGAATTGCTTTCTGATTTTGTATGTTTACGGTTTAACGCTCAGTTTATTTTGTGGTATTTAGTATTATAATATTTTTCTTTTACGACGAATTATAAACGATCTTTTGTAAAGAAAAATATTGTACACTTTCTCATACTCTATTAACTATAATTTTTTTGTGCTCGAACCTGAACTACAAAAATGCGCGGTTACACAAAAATATGGATAGAATGTGTATTATTTATTTTATGTAAAAGTTGTGAATACATGTCAACTACTCAAACGTTCGAAGAAAAATATCATTATTTGCGACCTAGATGCCCATTGTACGTAGGACAAATATGTAGTTTGTTATAATAACAGTATTATTAATATTATTATAATATTTTGGCGTACACTAAAGAGTAACCGTAGTATCAAATTTTCTTATCTGAATACACATTGCCTTTTAACTCTTCATTTGAATATTTCACTAACCAAGAAGAAAGTAGGTAACAAAAAAGTAGATAGCACAATTCAATTGACACCACAGCTTCAAAGGCGCCAAATACGAAAATAACGGGAGCGAACCGACCAAAACAACTTCGTTCCCGTTAATTTAACTCTAATCTGTTATTCAGGCTAGTCAATTGAGCATCACGATGGACCCGTTGATCTTATTTCATTTATTTTGATTATATTTGAGTCGATCTGACATCTATGACAGGTGCCGACGTCGGTTTGAAGTTGGGCTCATACGCCGTTTATCCAATACGGTATTACATACACGGTATACGGAGTACCGTATTGGATAATAGAATTTACTGCATCGCTTATTGCCTACGTTTAGATTCGGCATTTGTTACTGTTTCTGCTGTCAACAGATTTGAACACCATGACCCGTCATAGAACATGAGTGCGGTTGGTATTTAATGGCAAGGCAACTTGTAGACAAGGATGAGACACTGAGCTGTCCTGTACGCACGTTCCAGTCATGCCTCCTGCCTGTGCATTCAACAATGGTAAAAGATCAGACCAGGCATTGTTTGATCTGCCATCGCGCCGTCAACCAAACGGACGTCGACACAGCAGAAAAGAAACGATTCGTAGCGATGCCGGTGCTGATAAGTGTGCGCTGGGATGGTTTTATACAAAGAATACTAAACGTTCTTTACGGCAACAGCGATAAATTTTCAATGAAATATCTGTGCGATTGTCTTCGTCATATTCAAACAATACCTTACTTCTATTTTTTTCATAAGAAATGTACTTCTAATTCTCGAAATGTATTCTCACTGGCATCTTTATGGAACATACACAACCATCTTGAAACTCATTACTTACTTACTACGTACGAGTGGGCCGAACACAGTTTAACGATGTACAACATTCGTTTCAACTACCATGACATTTCCCTACTGTAATAACATTCTAGGGTAACGGTCACACCGAAGTCACAAATCATTACTCGCGTAGAACATCATTTATATTCAAGTCGATTAAATTCGACCGCACTGATACCGAACATTGGCCTACTGAGTCTATACGGCTCGCCACAGATCTTCAACGAAAACGGTTCAGTAAATTGTGTCAATTTTAACATAATTCACGGCTCCACTAATTAGGAGCGGGGCCAAGTTTGCAAACTTTACTTATACCCGGGAACTATTTTGTCGCCTACGATAGCGTGATGACGCGAAACTTGTAATTTGATTATAGAGGCCCCTCAGGCTGCCTGTAACACCGTACCGTAACTTTGTTGTGTATATGCGGTGTTCATTCTTGTTTGAGAAACATAATGTGTCACAAACAAGAATGAACACCGCATTAATATTCAAAGTTAACGTTTTTTAATCTGTTAAAATGGAAGCTTCAACCTTTTAGTTTATCGAAGGTCCATGTACTCTGGTGTCTAGACGCTTTATTTTAGTCTACTGTGTGACTTTAATACCGAATTCGTTATAAGTTTTCGTCGAGTCAAGTGACAGCCAGTGAAAAATGAGCCTTTGTGAGACGCGCTTCTAGCAATATACATTACGATTTACAGACGTTGTTTTGAAATAAGAAACCCTGCCTTAATGTGCAAAAATATGAAAGCTTTTGAAGGGACATTTTGTTAAAGCAGCTATGATATTAAAAGCTAGCTGAAGGACAGGCGGAATCGTCCCCACCCATCAACAGAAATGAAATGTAGCTCAATCGACACATCTTGGCAAGATGATATTTTTTTACTATAGCAACGTTGCCCAACTGCATTGGGTTGTCATAGTAATTAATGTTTAAACAAATATTTCGTATACGCATTATTTACGATTAATTGTAAAACACCTACTCATTTATCTATTATAGGAACAATAGCTGTACACATACCATATCGATTGTATGGTACATGGGAATAGATCGTCATACAGATTTTAATCTGCCAGCGTAGCTGTTAAACAGTGTTATAATATACCAGTAATATTAACACTCACTATTGTTATTTGTCTACTACGAGCATTGTAAGAATGAATAATTAGAAGACAATGAATTTAAATTATTCATTCATTTATATTCGTTATGTTCTAGGCCCTGCGAGAATACCAGCGTTGTAGATTCCCCTACAACTATTGCTGACGCAGGTGCCTTATTTGTTCTCTTGGATCAACTTATTAATTTTATCTTGTCTTTTTTGTAAATGATGTAAGGAGAAACAAATAAAATATTTTTCTTTCTTTCTTTCTTTAATGTTGCTTTAGCCTGTACTGTCCCACTGCTGGGCAAAGGCCTCCCCCAGATCTTTCCACGCTCTCTTGTCGCCTGCAATTTCAAGCCAACTCTTGTGGTAGGCATCTAGGTCATCTCGCCACCGTTATCGGGGCCGACCCCGGCGACGACGACCATTTTCTGGCACATTTTATATGGGGACGGAGCCCATACATTTTTGCCCATAGTCCTTTGTAATTGTTTTAATTATATCGCTATTTATAACATTGACACGACAATATTATATGAATGTTCTTATACGTATATGGTAATAAAATGCCTTTCTTTTTGTTTTCAGGTATGAATATTTCGAGGTAGAATCGCGGTAAGTATGCAAACCACGGTTTCTGTGACCCCGCCGTTTATGACGTTGAGAACGACGCAGTGGATATAGTGCGTAGGCTCTGAACGCCTTTAAGGCGCCGAGAACAGCTACTGAGTTGAGCTGTTGCTGTCACTGTCGGATTGTATACATAAGAAAGAGAAGTGCGACGAAGACGGGACGTTCAGAACTTAAAAAAAAACATGAAATAAATTAATTACAGAAAATGTATTGATTGTATTAAAAAAATAAAGCAGTATTTCGTTGGTATATTGTTTGTTGAATAATTTGTGAAAAAATCAGAATGATTGTATGTATTTTAATATGGTTTTTACTCGTTAAAATATTTTTTAGAGGTATCTTTGTGATTTTTTTCTATCGATAAAAGTTAGTTGTATTATGTTTTCAACACAGTACTTAACTAGATTATATCCTGAAGAATATCATATATTTTTCTGATTGTGTTAACTGCATTGAATCATATACTTTAAAGCATTATAAAACTCGCGTTTAGCTCTTGTAGTCCCCTTAAAGAAGAGTCTCACAATCCTCCTACGCCTGTCGAGACGGCACGAATAGAGCTTCCACCCCGATAACATATGTTAAAGTGTTTATAATAATAAACCTATGAACAAATAAATGATTTGACTTTGACTTTACGAAAAAAAGGTACGAATATCTATACCCAGCATATTTTTATATTGAGTCTAATGTCTAAGTTCAAGGTAAGTTCAATTAGTATTAAAGTTAATTTAAATTTAATTAATAACTATTCCATATATACATATTATATGAAAATACCGTCTGGTATTAGAAAAATCACTACAGGGAGAGGGACAGAGTGAGTGTTCGTATGAAAGTAGTTCAAATTTAAATAATTACATTTATTTAATGTTTTGTAATTAGTTGGTGTATTGGTTGTCGATTTAATAAAATGTCAAAATCACTTTCAGTTTTGTTGACATAGACCATTAGCCTAACCAGTTTTCACGTCTGTGAATAAATAAAAATCTAAAACATAAATAAAATTGCCTACATTTAGTTTCTTGTATTTCCAACTTAATAGACTGCGGCCCGAAATAAGTACAGCTCAATTTACTCACCCTTTTTAACTTTTTCTTTTACACAAACATCAGGTGGTTTTTCTACTTAATTATACACTCAACTTTGGCATTTCAATTTCGGGTTGGAAAACGAATTTAGAGTTGGCCACTTCTTACTTTTTCTTTACAATATATTATAGAAATTCACTTTGAAAGTTTTGATGTTTCACAGAACTGATGTTTATTAGAAATGTTGAAGTAACTGAAAGTTTATTAGTACTCGAAACTATGAGCTGTTTTGTTTGGTTTCAAAAAATGAGCTTCAGTAAATTACCGGCTGTTTCTGAAGAATTTCAAACAAATTTTGAACAAAATTTTAGAACAATAGACGAAACTCCGGCCTAATTCACTGGAGGTATAGAAAAGTGACTGTTTTATTTCACTTTATGTTATGGGCATGAAATGGCAAAGGGTTGTCTGGGTTATCCAAGATGACTGTGTTCTTTGCGTGCACAGGACACTAACTCCTTTTTGTATTTATTTATCGTGTGTAAGTTATAAGGGAAATTAATGCTCATATACAAAATATGAAAAACGTATGCTACATTTAAGTTGTCATTTACCTATAAGTATAAAAAAATATTTATGAATGCATAATTCAGAATTGTGTCCGTGTGGTGACGTATTAAGAATACGGATTGTCACCACCCCATATCAACCCATGGGTGTCGTAATAGCCCACAGAGGGAGCATATTATGCAGTGAACAGCACTGTTAAAGAAGGAAAACTTGATAAAAACCCTATACCAAACCGTTTGGCCAGCGTGGTATATTATATATATATATATATATATATATATATATATATATATATATATATATATATATATATATATATATATATATATATATATATATATATATATATATATATATATATATATATAGGCCAATTCCTCCTTTCAAAGGAGAGGCCTAGTCCAGCAGTGGACTGTTAATGGCTGATGATGATGATGATGAATTCATAATTGTTCCTTTCGTATAATTCGTTGCATTTAGACTCAAAAAAATTGCTAGCATGTTTTGCTCTATCGAATTTTTTTTTACCAATGCACATTATAACAGTCTGTTCTTGATAGCCAGTGAAAAGGAAACAATGACTAATTCGTAGGTATACTTATGACTCAAACTGTAGAAAAACTTGTTAGAAATGATTCTACATAATATCAAGTAACCGTATACGGAGTCTGCCGAAATGCTTAGCTTTCAAATAAACAAATACATAGAAAGCTGCAACAATGACGAGCGAAACTGCAGTTGTATAATCGTGCGATAAACTGAGATGGGAAAAGTTTATTAGTTACCACTTTGCATAGTTAAAACCGAAGTGAGACTGAAATCTGCTTGTAGTTCATAAATTTGATCGTTTCTTATTAGTAAATAGTTTTGGGTTTTATTTAATTATTGTTATAATGTATTAAAAATAAATAGCGATAGCCTAGTGATGAGACCGACAGACTGCTACGCTGAGGTTCGAATCCACGGCGCGCACCGTGTTTTGTTTTATGTTATGTGCGTATTAAATTGTTAATTATCGCTTGGTAAACGGTAAAGGAAAACATCGTGAGGAAACCTGCATGTCTGAGAGTTCTCCATAATGTTCTCGAAAGACATGTGAAGTCTGCCAACCCGCACTAACGTTTACTATTCTCTCAGTAACCACCTTCCTTGACCCTGTATTCTTATAAGGGGGGAAATAAAATGTGACCTTTTCCGACCTCTTTCCAGCGCTCTCACTCATAGTTCGAAACGCAGCTGTACGAATATAGCTACTTTGCTTTCCTTTTATATAAGAGGTTAAAGAGGTTTTCCGGCCGAGCTGGCTCATTCATATTGTAACAGTTCATAATGTCTCACTTGTCTGCACAAAAGAGCAAAAAGTTACTGCCCTCCTTTTGAAACACCTTTATACGGAAGCGTAGCTATTACTCAGCGTGTCTGCGTGAAGAAAGAGACAAAGGTAATAATGCACAAACTCAAACTCAAACTCAAATATGTTTATTTCCATAAAAAAAAAATTATTTGGTCAAGTCAGAAGGTCACACAAATAAAAATAAAAACGTAACTTTAAATGCATGTTAACATAATTGAGCATTGAAAAAAATGCCTGTTCAGAAAGTAGAGCCTCGTGAGAAGAATCAGGCAAGAAACTCCGGGCCACTCTTTTCTTCGTCTTTATTCTATACAATTTTAAAACTACATTGAATTTTTCATAGGTATATGAGCTGGTGTGTCTATAATGTTGTTGTCAATTAATAAGGTTTTTTAATCTTAATATATAAAATCCTTGCGTTACTGACTGACTGACAGACACGCTACAGCCCGAACTATTGGGCACAGGAAGCTGAAATTTGGCATGTATGTTCCTTGGGAGCCGTAGGGGTGCACTAAGAAGGGATTTCCCGAAATTCCCAGAGGATCGGCCAAAACGGGTAAATTTAAAAAAATTGCAGGCGTAGCTGCTGGCGTCGTCTAGTAATAATATAAAAGTACTAAACTAGCATAATATAGACACAATAACTCACACTCACCTGAAACTTAACACTAATCAAACATAAGTAGTCTGTGGGATCGAGCAAATTAATCCCAAGCATTTTTGTCTTCAATATAATCTAGCACCGAATAGTTACCGTTTTTGACAAAGTTTACGTTTTATAACCTTTTTGAATTTATAAAAACTTAAATTTTATTGTAAAAGTGCACACATTGGCCTTGAAAAGATTTTTTATTTTCTCTAGCCGGGTGGCCGGCACTACTAGTTTGCTCTTATTTCTAGTATTCAAATTGTGGATATCAATTTTCTTTGAGTATGAGGCCTTGAATTTATTCCTTAAGGAAGCCCCATAATCCAAATTATCAATTGCTCGAATACCCCTTTTCTGCAGAACAAAGATGGTCCGAATGTCGGCAGCATTTCCCCACAAGAGAATACCGTATGACATTATACTATGAAAATAGCTATGATATACAAGCCTGGCTGTGTCAATGTCAGTTAACTGGTGAATTTTCCTGACTGCCTATGCTGCAGAGCTGAGTCTATTCGACAATTTACTAATATGTGGTCCCCATTGCAGCTTAGAATCTAGTGTAATGCCTAAAAAATTGGTGTAATCCACAAGATCCAACACATCATCCTTAACATTTACTGAGGTGTTCACTTGTTTGACGTTAGGCATAAAAAATCGAATACATTTAGTTTTAAGTCTATTTAAAAGCAGGTTTAGTCGCGCCATCTATCTTTTCTATTGATAGTTAATTAAGTCAACACCTAGCTAATAAATTCCTTTGCGTACCGCAGTGTCAAAACGAGTGATCTTTTATCCCTTTCCTTTCCAAAGGCCTTCCCAAAGGCACGCCTCGCCCTAATTGGTCGCGGAATTCAATGACGCTGCGACGGAGTCGAAGATCAATCGTCACGCTGATCGGTCGCGTGCTTACGCAGCCCCGCGCCGCGCCGAACGTATGAACGCCGAACGAATGTGTATTATTTATTTTATGTAAAAGTTGTGAATACATGTCAACTACTCAAACGTTCGAAGAAAAATATCATTATTTGCGACCTAGATGCCCATTGTACGTAGGACAAATATGTAGTTTGTTATAATAACAGTATTATTAATATTATTATAATATTTTGGCGTACACTAAAGAGTAACCGTAGTATCAAATTTTCTTATCTGAATACACATTGCCTTTTAACTCTTCATTTGAATATTTCACTAACCAAGAAGAAAGTAGGTAACAAAAAAGTAGATAGCACAATTCAATTGACACCACAGCTTCAAAGGCACCAAATACGAAAATAACGGGAGCGAACCGACCAAAACAACTTCGTTCCCGTTAATTTAACTCTAATCTGTTATTCAGGCTAGTCAATTGAGCATCACGATGGACCCGTTGATCTTATTTCATTTATTTTGATTATATTTGAGTCGATCTGACATCTATGACAGGTGCCGACGTCGGTTTGAAGTTGGGCTCATACGCCGTTTATCCAATACGGTATTACATACACGGTATACGGAGTACCGTATTGGATAATAGGATTTACTGCATCGCTTATTGCCTACGTTTAGATTCGGCATTTGTTACTGTTTCTGCTGTCAACAGATTTGAACACCATGACCCGTCATAGAACATGAGTGCGGTTGGTATTTAATGGCAAGGCAACTTGTAGACAAGGATGAGACACTGAGCTGTCCTGTACGCACGTTCCAGTCATGCCTCCTGCCTGTGCATTCAACAATGGTAAAAGATCAGACCAGGCATTGTTTGATCTGCCATCGCGCCGTCAACCAAACGGACGTCGACACAGCAGAAAAGAAACGATTCGTAGCGATGCCGGTGCTGATAAGTGTGCGCTTGGATGGTTTTATACAAAGAATACTAAACGTTCTTTACGGGAACAGCGATAAATTTTCAATGAAATATCTGTGCGATTGTCTTCGTCATATTCAAACAATACCTTACTTCTATTTTTTTGATAAGAAATGTACTTCTAATTCTCGAAATGTATTCTCACTGGCATCTTTATGGAACATACACAACCATCTTGAAACTCATTACTTACTTACTACGTACGAGTGGGCCGAACACAGTTTAACGATGTACAACATTCGTTTCAACTACCATGACATTTCCCTACTGTAATAACATTCTAGGGTAACGGTCACACCGAAGTCACAAATCATTACTCGCGTAGAACATCATTTATATTCAAGTCGATTAAATTCGACCGCACTGATACCGAACATTGGCCTACTGAGTCTATACGGCTCGCCACAGATCTTCAACGAAAACGGTTCAGTAAATTGTGTCAATTTTAACATAATTCACGGCTCCACTAATTAGGAGCGGGGCCAAGTTTGCAAACATTACTTATACCCGGGAACTATTTTGTCGCCTACGATAACGTGATGACGCGAAACTTGTAATTTGATTATAGAGGCCCCTCAGGCTGCCTGTAACACCGTACCGTAACTTTGTTGTGTATATGCGGTGTTCATTCTTGTTTGAGAAACATAATGTGTCACAAACAAGAATGAACACCGCATTAATATTCAAAGTTAACGTTTTTTAATCTGTTAAAATGGAAGTTTCAACCTTTTAGTTTATCGAAGGTCCATGTACTCTGGTGTCTAGACGCTTTATTTTAGTCTACTGTGTGACTTTAATACCGAATTCGTTATAAGTTTTCGTCAAGTCAAGTGACAGCCAGTGAAAAATGAGCCTTTGTGAGACGCGCTTCTAGCAATATACATTACGATTTACAGACGTTGTTTTGAAATAAGAAACCCTGCCTTAATGTGCAAAAATATGAAAGCTTTTGAAGGGACATTTTGTTAAAGCAGCTATGATATTAAAAGCTAGCTAAACGACAGGCGGAATCGTCGCCACCCATCAACAGAAATGAAATGTAGCTCAATCGACACATCTTGGCAAGATGATATTTTTTTACTATAGCAACGTTGCCCAACTGCATTGGGTTGTCATAGTAATTAATGTTTAAACAAATATTTCGTATACGCATTATTTACGATTAATTGTAAAACACCTACTCATTTATCTATTATAGGAACAATAGCTGTACACATACCATATCGATTGTATGGTACATGGGAATAGATCGTCATACAGATTTTAATCTGCCAGCGTAGCTGTTAAACAGTGTTATAATATACCAGTAATATTAACACTCACTATTGTTATTTGTCTACTACGAGCATTGTAAGAATGAATAATTAGAAGACAATGAATTTAAATTATTCATTCATTTATATTCGTTATGTTCTAGGCCCTGCGAGAATACCAGCGTTGTAGATTCCCCTACAACTATTGCTGACGCAGGTGCCTTATTTGTTCTCTTGGATCAACCGATTAATTTTATCTTGTCTTTTTTGTAAATGATGTAAGGAGAAACAAATAAAATATTTTTCTTTCTTTAATGTTGCTTTAGCCTGTACTATCCCACTGCTGGGCAAAGGCCTCCCCCAGATCTTTCCACGCTCTCTTGTCGCCTGCAATTTCAAGCCAACTCTTGTGGTAGGCATCTAGGTCATCTCGCCACCGTTATCGGGGCCGACCCCGGCGACGACGACCATTTTCTGGCACATTTTATATGGGGACGGAGCCCATACATTTTTGCCCATAGTCCTTTGTAATTGTTTTAATTATATCGCTATTTATAACATTGACACGACAATATTATATGAATGTTCTTATACGTATATGGTAATAAAATGCCTTTCTTTTTGTTTTCAGGTATGAATATTTCGAGGTAGAATCGCGGTAAGTATGCAAACCACGGTTTCTGTGACCCCGCCGTTTATGACGTTGAGAACGACGCAGTGGATATAGTGCGTAGGCTCTGAACGCTTTTAAGGCGCCGAGAACAGCTACTGAGTTGAGCTGTTGCTGTCACTGTCGGATTGTATACATAAGAAAGAGAAGTGCGACGAAGACGGGACGTTCAGAACTTAAAAAAAAACATGAAATAAATTAATTACAGAAAATGTATTGATTGTATTAAAAAAATAAAGCAGTATTTCGTTGGTATATTGTTTGTTGAATAATTTGTGAAAAAATCAGAATGATTGTATGTATTTTAATATGGTTTTTACTCGTTAAAATATTTTTTAGAGGTATCTTTGTGATTTTTTTCTATCGATAAAAGTTAGTTGTATTATGTTTTCAACACAGTACTTAACTAGATTATATCCTGAAGAATATCATATATTTTTCTGATTGTGTTAACTGCATTGAATCATATACTTTAAAGCATTATAAAACTCGCGTTTAGCTCTTGTAGTCCCCTTAAAGAAGAGTCTCACAATCCTCCTACGCCTGTCGAGACGGCACGAATAGAGCTTCCACCCCGATAACATATGTTAAAGTGTTTATAATAATAAACCTATGAACAAATAAATGATTTGACTTTGACTTTACGAAAAAAAGGTACGAATATCTATACCCAGCATATTTTTATATTGAGTCTAATGTCTAAGTTCAAGGTAAGTTCAATTAGTATTAAAGTTAATTTAAATTTAATTAACTATTCCATATTTACATATTATATGAAAATACCGTCTGGTATTAGAAAATTCACTACAGGGAGAGGGACAGAGTGAGTGTTCGTATGAAAGTAGTTCAAATTTAAATAATTACATTTATTTAATGTTTTGTAATTAGTTGGTGTATTGGTTGTCGATTTAATAAAATGTCAAAATCACTTTCAGTTTTGTTGACATAGACCATTAGCCTAACCAGTTTTCACGTCTGTGAATAAATAAAAATCTAAAACATAAATAAAATTGCCTACATTTAGTTTCTTGTATTTCCAACTTAATAGACTGCGGCCCGAAATAAGTACAGCTCAATTTACTCACCCTTTTTAACTTTTTCTTTTACACAAACATCAGGTGGTTTTTCTACTTAATTATACACTCAACTTTGGCATTTCAATTTCGGGTTGGAAAACGAATTTAGAGTTGGCCACTTCTTACTTTTTCTTTACAATATATTATAGAAATTCACTTTGAAAGTTTTGATGTTTCACAGAACTGATGTTTATTAGAAATGTTGAAGTAACTGAAAGTTTGTTCTCAAAGTAACAACATATTCAATATTATGTTGAACTGAGCTTCAGTAAATTACCGGCTGTTTCTGAAGAATTTCAAACAAATTTTGAACAAAATTTTAGAACAATAGACGAAACTCCGGCCTAATTCACTGGAGGCATAGAAAAGTGACTGTTTTATTTCACTTTATGTTATGGGCATGAAATGGCAAAGGGTTGTCTGGGTTATCCAAGATGACTGTGTTCTTTGCGTGCACAGGACACTAACTCCTTTTTGTATTTATTTATCGTGTGTAAGTTATAAGGGAAATTAATGCTCATATACAAAATATGAAAAACGTATGCTACATTTAAGTTGTCATTTACCTATAAGTATAAAAAAATATTTATGAATGCATAATTCAGAATTGTGTCCGTGTGGTGACGTATTAAGAATACGGATTGTCACCACCCCATATCAACCCATGGGTGTCGTAATAGCCCACAGAGGGAGCATATTATGCAGTGAACAGCACTGTTAAAGAAGGAAAACTTGATAAAAACCCTATACCAAACCGTTTGGCCAGTGTGGTTGTAACGTAATACATATATACAATATATTTAATTTTTCATGTTCGGTTAGTACCGTGTTCGGTGACAATCGCGCAAAAAGTTGGAACATAATTGATAAGTAGATGATTATACCCTCAGTTTGCCCTTGAGTACGATTACGAATCTCGGCTAAAAGTTTATAATCATAGTCGTACGGTGTAAAATCAGCTGTGAGTTTACTAGCTAGTTCGTCCCATGTAGAAATGGAATTTTTAACACCGCGAAACCAGTGTAACGCATTACCAGTAAAAATTTCGGACGCGTAATCGAATAATCTATTGGCAGGTAGATTTCTAACCGTAATAAATTCCGTCACGCGTTGTAGAAATTCACGAACGCAGCCTGTTCCGTCGAATTTGAGTTTCGATAGTTCGCTATCTACTTAGCACTGTCTACAGAAGTTCGGAGGAGTTAGTTAGACGGATTTTTCTTGTCTAGACACGAAAAATCCTGCTGTACAGAGCGGGGTATTGTAACGTAATACTACACGTATTGCGTTATAATATCTCGCAGGCGCTTAACGCCAGCTTAGCCAGACATCGTTCGCAATATTACCAAATATGGTCATATTCACTAGCCAAAGGCAGTTGTGAGTCATAGATTTATGCCTATATAATATGGGTGCGCGTCGTAGAATGGTCACTTTCCCTAGACATCGGAACGCTGCCGCTACACCTCGCGATTATTCTACATTCTACTTCCTATCTACTGTCCCGCTGGGGGTAAGCATATTCTAGTTGTCTGTGTGCCTATATGTTCTGTCTGTAGTATCTGTTTCTCCTAAGCATAACAGCCGATCTAGGGACAGCCTGTTCCTGACCGGTTGTTGTGTATTCTCTATGCTGTTTCCAGTTCACCCTACGGGCTACGTTCACCCTACGAGCTCACTGCACCTGACGTTCTTCCTACGGGCTGACGTTCTTCCTACGGGCTACAAGCCACGAGCTGCTGGCGCCGTGCCGCTACTAGCCAGCTGCCACCCAAGCCTCCGTTCCTGCCTACGAGCTCCTACAGCCAGGCCACGGACGCCTGAGCCTGACCGCTCGACCCACATCGGCTGCACCGCCTGAGACCCGCTCAGCCAGAACATCGACCACAGAGCTGCCTGCGCAGCGCACCTTGGCCAGCTCATCGGCGACCCTTCGAGCAGCTACCCTGCGAGCGTCGGAGAGCAGCAGGAGTCTACACTCCAGCCAGCTCAGGCCAGTGCTTACCTAGTTCGGTCATACTGTATGTAAGCGGTAGTGAGACATAATAAAGAACCTGTTCAGCCTAGCAGTGTTTCTCTCGAACCCCGACATCCTACCTGAGATCCTCCGTCTCATGGTATATTATATATATATAGGCCAATTCCTCCTTTCAAAGGAGAGGCCTAGTCCAGCAGTGGACTGTTAATGGCTGATGATGATGAATTCATAATTGTTCCTTTCGTATAATTCGTTGCATTTAGACTCAAAAAAATTGCTAGCATGTTTTGCTCTATCGAATTTTTTTTTACCAATGCACATTATAACAGTCTGTTCTTAATAGCCAGTGAAAAGGAAACAATGACTAATTCGTAGGTATACTTATGACTCAAACTGTAGAAAAACTTGTTAGAAATGATTCTACATAATATCAAGTAACCGTATACGGAGTCTGCCGAAATGCTTAGCTTTCAAATAAACAAATACATAGAAAGCTGCAACAATGACGAGCGAAACTGCAGTTGTATAATCGTGCGATAAACTGAGATGGGAAAAGTTTATTAGTTACCACTTTGCATAGTCAAAACCGAAATGAGACTGAAATCTGCTTGTAGTTCATAAATTTGATCGTTTCTTATTAGTAGATAGTTTTGAGTTTTATTTAATTATTGTTATAATGTATTAAAAATAAATAGCGATAGCCTAGTGATGAGACCGACAGACTGCTACGCTGAGGTTCGAATCCACGGCGCGCACCGTGTTTTGTTTTATGTTATGTGCGTATTAAATTGTTAATTATCGCTTGGTAAACGGTAAAGGAAAACATCGTGAGGAAACCTGCATGTCTGAGAGTTCTCCATAATGTTCTCGAAAGACATGTGAAGTCTGCCAACCCGCACTAACGTTTACTATTCTCTCAGTAACCACCTTCCTTGACCCTGTATTCTTATAAGGGGGGAAATAAAATGTGACCTTTTCCGACCTCTTTCCAGCGCTCTCACTCATAGTTCGAAACGCAGCTTGCCTACAGACCCATGTGAACGCGTCCCGTTGACATCAACTCTCTGAATCCTATCAATTAAAATATGAAGTAAGAAGATGCAGATCATTGTATCATGTTCTACACAAACAAAGACAAATCACAGAAGACACCTAAAGCATCATGTGAATCCTTCCGGGCATCAAATATATGTTTGACAAGCTCAACACCGGCATGGGTCATGGAGCGCCCCTTTGTAAAACCAAATTGTTTCGAGTGTAGAAGCTCGTTGTTATTAAAATAACTTTGCAGTTGGTCTAGAATCAATTTCTCGAAAATTTTGCTGAATGTGGGCAGCACAGAAATTGGCCTATTGTTGGTGGGGTCTGATGTGCTACCTGCTTTGTACAAAGGTATTACCTTGCTATTTTTCATAAGATCAGGAAATACACCACAGTCAATACACTTATTAAATATTAAAGCTAATCTGTTAGCGGCTAAAGCAATAATGGACTTGGTAATAGTAACGGAAATCCCCCACAAGTCTGTAGTCTTTTTTATATTTATAGTATTAAAAGCTTTTATAGCATCATTTGAATTTATATACTGAAATGAGAAGTTACTATAAATAGTACTCATGTTTTCTTTCAAAAGAGATTCCGCTGCATTGGTTGATGAGTCCAAAGATCTAGTAGTAATAACGGGGATATCAGTCAAAAATCTTTCAAACGCCGATGCAACTTTTGAGTCTGATTTGTCGTTATCAATGTTCAAACTAAATTTAGAACTTTTACTTTAAACTTTCCCAGTCTCGCTGTTTATAATATTCCATGTCATTTTCATTTTATCGTCACTACTCCTAATCCTTGAACTCAGGTAAAGAGACTTAGCTTTCTTGCAAAGTTTTCGAAATATCCTAGCATAGTTTCTAACATAATCTTGAAATTGTTAACTTAACAACTTAACTGTCCAATGAGTCACATATGACTCACGGAGAACTTTTGGAATAAGTTCAAGAGTCACAGGTGACTCATTTCTTTATACAACTTTGGCACATAATTTTGTTATGAGCGTGGAGTAATATTATAATTATAATTACGTGAACGTATAGCAAAAAACCTAACCTATAAGAAAACAAAATAAAATTTCGCAATTTTTTTTTACATCTATGGTATCAGGCCTTGTATTTGGTACGAAATAAAACAAAAATAACAATAAAATAAAAATGTTTATTGCGGAAATGTCGTATGTTTATTACAGAAACCAATCAGTCACTCATGTTTTTCGTTGTAGCAATCCAAACAATATGCTTTTTCACATGCTTTGCACTCTGTGTGCACTTGCTTGGCTTTTCGAGCCAACTTCCCTTGAATTTTTAATTTTGTATAGCAACCAGTACATCTCTTCCGTACTAACTTATTGTATGTAGTATTTCGCGGAATTTCTTGAAGACAATGGTCAGATGAAGAAGTGGTAGCTGAAGATCTGGGAGTCAGAGAAAGCGAAGGCATTTGAGACACGTTAGGTATTGTAGTCCACGCTGCTGGCCCGAGAAAATACCGAACTAAATGTTCCTGAACACTCAAAACAGACAATTGTGGTGCCAGTTTGTTATAAATACACCTAGCATTTATAACAGCTTTCTTTCTTCATCGCTGCCTCTACTGAATGGGTCTTGTTCGGTATTAAAATTTTCTAAATAACGCACTAATTCTTCCGTAGTGTAATTTTTCCCGCCATTTTAGTAAATAACTAATGAAAACAAAATTACGAGTAGGTATAACCTCAAATAGCAATGCACTTTTTCTAGAGCAGTGACGGTTCGTAATTTGTCAATTTATTGTCAATAGTTGGTGTGTGCACATATGTCTCATAGAACGTGGGAAACGGGAATATTTTATCCCACGTCCATGAGTCATATATGAGGCAAATAAATAAAATCAATAAAATAAAAAAAACACCAATTATTTTTATGAATTATATTTTCACATACGAGAATGTGAATGTTATTAACCTATCAAAAAAGAAAACACGATGGACTTGGGGTAGTTGTAAATTGTATTGTATAGGGACAGTTAAGTTGTTAAATTAAAGTTTCTCTCGTCATATAGCTCATACAATCTCTTTCTACTTTTGTGAAGTCCAGTTGTTGCCCATTCACAGAAGGTTGCATTACCTCCAACTGTAATCGTTCTAGGTGTGAAAACCGAATTAAATTCAATACAAAACGCTTTGAAAAAACGATTATATAACAAATTAGGGTCATCCTCTTCATCTAACATCACTGTTGTACATCCGTGTTCACGGATGTACATCCGTGAACATGGCGCTTGCAACAGTGCCGAAATATCGGTTACTCAAAACAAAGGTACATGGTATATATCCCGTAGGAACAGTACAAAGTAATTATAGTGACCACGAAAGTTTAAATTCCTAAACAACATTACAGTTCATAAACAATTCCATTGCTAAATCTTTATTAGTATTATCTTTACTTCTAATATTCTGATGTACCAATTTAATAAAATTTTTGTTATTATGTGTAAGTGTATTAGTCAATGAGTTACGAGTAATCTTATTATAGCTAGAGGTGTTCTCTAGTGTCTCAGAATTTAATATAAATTATTATTATTATGAATGTCAATAACGGAATAGTTATATATTATGTCAGGTTCAATAAAATGTACTCTAACAGTACTTGGGTCGCTGTATAAATTAAATGCTAATAATTTAGCAAGTTGTCGTTTAAAAGAGCGAGAAAGATCGAGAAGTATCTTTTGTTAAAATAAAATTATTTTTAATAAAGTATTAGTGTCAAAGAATAAAATTTTGTCATTATGACGATATGTACTATTATATAATAATAGATTTAATTTACTTATCTGGTTGTTTTTTTATCAGATAGGGTCTTTGAATAAGGAAATGCACAGACTATAAAATTGCACCCCACTTTAGAACTTCTATCAGTCATTATATCCGATAAAGCTAGTATATCCTTCTTTGTAACTAGTAAGCTATCACCATACATAATAATAACTGTAGATTGTCAATAGTCATATATATTTTTTCTAAATGTTGAAGTCATAAGGATCCTGTTGTCTTACTGTGCCAACAAAACCTGCTAAAGGAACAATACATTTCTTTGAACACACATCGTTGTGACGTACATCCCTATAAAGTTTCAATTTAATTCCTTTAATATTTTAAGTGTAGATAGGCGCATTAAACCATAGTCGATTAGAATGCATGGCAGAGCTCACAATTGTCTAAATCAACGTTAATGGAAACGTAAATCGTTGTTCAATCACCACAGAAAGTAATTTGCTGAACGTTGTAAGCGTAACGGTCTTCGCTTCCGTCACCGTTTGATTTGATTTGGTATACCTTCATGCCTTTGTGCCGATGTACGATGTTTGCTTGTGATTAGAGCGGCGTAAACACGTCTCGTTATATATAAATACCGTCACAGTAATGTGGCGCTATTTATATATTGAACAAAAATGCTACTGTGTTTGTATACAGAAGAAGATGAGTAATCAAATATTGATCCAACTATGATTTTGTCTTGTCCACAGCTAGAAGAGGCTGGTGTTCTGTCGTACAATTCTTCTCCTAGAACAGCCACCAGTCACTCATTTACTCATTTTGATTAAACTCTTATTAGATGATTTTAAAATTGTACATAGATTATGCTTTTAAAAAATAAGAAAATTCTTTATGAAGGAAAATAAAATATACATACTTTATTATAATAATCATAATTGATTGGCTCAGTTATGCAGCGTTCGCAGTCGTCAAATTTTAGATGGCTGGCTCCTCTGTTTACACATAATAAAGTAGTAATGTGATTTTTACAAAGCATGACCGTGCTTGGTTGTGATCATGATTCTTAGAACCAGAACAAAAATCATGAAGCAATATCGAAGCCCTATGAGTAGGTTATGAATTTCACTATCACGAAACGCATAAGGCAAAAAGAAAAGATTATAATATATATAGTATAGTTATAGTATAGTTTCACTATATTTCGTCTGCAGAAGACTCCTACTGAACCTACAATAATTTGCCTTTAGACGGAAATCTAAAAAGTCAAGTCTAGAGAAAGATCAGCATAGGTTTTGATTCATCTTATATTGGAAGGAGATATGCAACAAACAATACGTTAATTTATAAATAAGTTCGATATTACTGCTGGTTTTATTTCCAGCCGATTGCAAATGGCCATATGGATATTAAAAATCACGTATCCACAAGGGCCTTTCGATTTCGCAACTTTTGTTAGCTCCGTGCCATTTCCATCTAGTTTTACGTTACGTTGGAGAATGACCACTCACCTGTGAACAGATAAAGTTTGGCACACAACGGTGGACAGGTCACATAGCTAGACTAAGTTTTTGGAACAAAGTTTAGGATTAGTGAGATCGGTGTGTTTTGTGACGCAATTTTGCACTTTGTTGTATAAAATAGTAGTAAGTAGTAGTCGTTTGTATTAGGAACTAGTTGTATGTTTAAGTTAATGCTGCGAATATTTTACTAAAGTTGCCAGAACAATTTTTCACTTTATACCGGGACCGCGATCGTTGCAAGTCGGTCGCAACGACGGAAAACTTAGGTGTTTTGAGAAAGTCACCATTATACGATCGAAAGAGTACTTTAGTATTTACTTGTTAATTTATAGCATAGATCTCATTGAAGGAACATTGTGGTTGTTGGAAGCAAATTGCGTCGAAAATAATTTAACTCGAGGGTTTCATAGAGTAGGCTGATGTTTCAAAAGCCGTACAACGCCCAAGTTGTGGTAAGGTTTTTAGTGCGTAAGACGATTACGTATGCAACGTAACTCATTAGTTTAAATGTTCTCATCACTTCGCTTTTATTGTAATACAATTGTCGATAATATTGTCGACTATATTTGCTATATTTAGGCTTTTAGTATATCGTAGATGAAAAAACCGGTGAAGTGTCGGCTCACAAACGCAATCGAACAACAGGTCTCCGTAGTTGCCCTTGCAAAACCTTAATAGCTATATTTATTATTTATTTCATTCGCGAGAATAACTTGAAGCTTTTTGGCTGTGATCATTTTCTTGAAATTTCATAATATTACAACTACTAGTAATTGTAATAGTTTAGTCTACTACGACCGTAGGAGAGAACATGTTATGCTTGATGATTACTGTTTAATATTTCGCGAATTGATCCCTGAAATCGGTTATAATACTAACTCACAATATAGACGAATAAAAGGAAAATTAAGCATTTATGTGCTCTATTCCGTACAGAATGTAAGATTTAAAGACGAATAGCTATGCCATACCAATACCTGAATACTGCCACCCTGAACCCGGACCCACTGCGTAGCACTCTGTCAGTCTCTTCACTAGGCTATTTCCGGTATTATACAAGAAAAATAATATACAGGATTGACTCTCTGTTAAATATCTTTAAGAAAAGCAAGCAAAATAGAACGATGCCTTCTGTAACTTAAACTTTAAAAATACTCTCATCGATTGAAGAAATAAAACAAATTGCACTGTTACTCATGCTACCAATAGCCTTTGATATTTCCAATCGCTTTTACAACCGGTAGCTTTAGGCAATCCAATTAACACAAACAAAGGGTGAAATAAAAAGAAAATAAAGATGCATATGGCAAAGGTATTTGCAAGCAGCCTATACTGCGATTCATCTGAGAGTATCGCTTTCCTTTTGTAAGTTTTTTGTCGTTTTCAAAACTCTGCGATGAAAAGATACCGTCAAGATTACATAAGGCTTTCACGGGCAATATTCGAGTTTGGAAGGTTCGTAATACAGTGGAAATCTTGGAAGTTTCGTTGCTCAATCGGTATACATTTTAAACTGAATTGTTATATTTTTGTTAATGGATGTAGAATGGTTTGCTTTGTAAGATAAAAGGAAGGTATTCATATTATATGTTTTGATATAAATATTTGCTAACACGCTAATGATACGGTTATTTGTTCATAAACATAAATGTGTGTTAGGTATGTAGAATGATGAAAGAGAAAGATTCTCCCTTTTATTTTTTACATCGTCGCAGTATTTCAGCCATTTTTCTGCGAGCAACGATGAAGCACTGGCGCCTCGCTTTACTAAAAATTATTACTAACTCGCTTTATTAAAAATTTACTTTGCAGGATACACCGAGTTTATTTTACACTACAAAACTATCCTTTCCATATACATCTGATAACTTCGCTTTAGTAATTCACTATCAATCAAATCGTAAATGTATGTAATTTCTGGAACAATAAAGACATTTATTTATTTATTATTTAATCGAAAGCGTTCGGACGCTGAATGCTCCTTTCAACGTGAGGGTTAACATTTTGAATCAGTGAATCGCAACAAACTACTATTTTGTGAAACGATATGTCAGCCGGCGGCGATCGATGGTACACTTTCAATTCGTTTCTCATCTGTCGGTATAGATAAAATTCTTGCGCTATTGACTGACTGACAGTCAAGCCACAGCAAAACCTATTAGGCGCATTAAGCTGTAATTTCGCGTGTATGTTCCTTGGGATCCGTAGGGATACAGTAAGAAGGAACTTCTCGAAATTCCCACTGAGTCAGGCAGGTTAAATTAAAAAAAATGCGGGCATTCTCTAGTCAGTGATAAATTGTTGATTATCGCGAGCGGTACACGGTGAATGAAAACATTTTGAGGAAATCTGCACGTCTGAAAAGTCTCTATATGTATTGTTCTAGAAAGACACGTGAATACTGCCATCTGCACTTGGCTGGCGTGGAGGACTATTACCTTATGAGCCTTCTCATAATTACAAGAGACCAGCAGTGGGACAGATTATAAAGTAGACTGATGATGATGAGAACAAGGTAGTGGGTGCACCTCCTATCACGCATGACATAACAAAATCGGTAGGTAAATGATAACATACAGTTAGATATATACACAACGTCCTAGCGTAAACTCCAAAACAAAACTTTCGTCCTACCTTGCGCACCAATCTAACCAGATTCCACAGAACACGAACGTTTCTCCAATCAAATGTCTGAATACTTTATATTAAATATATATCCGTATCATGATTGAACAGTTGACCACATTGAAAGCCGTAGTAATGTAACATATTTGCGGTCATTGGCAACCGCAATAGCGTTCAAAATATGAAATTATTTTAGCTTGTTTACGTATCTGTCTACTGCAGTAGTTTAGGTGTATTTTCATTCATACAGCCTGACACAGTCTACTGCCCGACATAGGCTTCTCCTTATTCGTGTTACAATAGCATTGTTAGTCAGTAATGAAAGATTTGGCCTACTAAATCATGCTGGTCAGACGTGATATAGGATTTAATTTCGAGTATTTCATCTCTTCCAAATATTCACTTCGTGTATTTTCCTAAGTCATCTTTTACTATACGCACGGAATAAAATGAGGTCATGACATTTTGCATTCTTAATTCGTCAGAGGGAAAGTTAAATATTTCTGCTGTGAGCTAAGATATTATTCATATCAGAGACGTTTCATTTATCTCATGAGGATGACTTTTAAGTATAAACTAGCGATGCAAAGAGAAAAGACATTGAGGTATTATTTATTTGCTCGGTTTAAGGGTCGTTCCTACTATGACGTTACCTTCCTTAATAACTAGACTGCCAGGTACCAAATCATTTTAAAATTGCCTCAGCTATGTACACGTACCTATTGAAATTATTACTTTTACTTTTAACTAATATTACAAAGGTGAAAGTTTGTGAGAGTGAATATGGATATTTTTTACTTTTTAACGCTAAAGCTTCAGGTTTTGATGTATTTTTGGAGTAATCTAGGGCTTAAACATAAGATTAGCACATGGGCTAATTTTTGTCTCAATAACCGGCCCCTACGCGGGCGATGTTGTAGACAAAAAGTAATATTATAAATATGCAAACGGGTAAATTCGATATCCCCTTTTATATTGCCAGTTAATGAATTGTAAAGTAAAATGTGATGTAACCAAACAAAACCTTCGGTGTAATAAATCGTCAGTTCCATAGAGACAGCCACAAAAGGAGATGAAAAAATAAATGGGCTATTTACACCCGTGCATGGATTTTTATTTGGAGTCGTCCCGAAATGTTTACGAGCCACACAATAACATGGAATATTAGGTTATATGTACATAGGTACGAGGAAATATTTGCATAAATATGTTGCTGTATTACACATAATATTGGTGTTATTATAGAAGTTTGTTAGTTATATATCTAGATATTATATTTTTAGTACCTTTAAGGAAGACCGGCTCGAAGACGACCAAGATTACCTATAAATAAAAACAGTTCACCCCATTATAATTATTATATTCTTAGCTGTAAATATTACAAAAATATCTATTTGCTATTAACGATGAAAATATGCTCAAGAATTACAAACGAATATTGCATTACTAAATTACTTATTACCTCATGATGTGGTATTGCTATCTTTATCTAACTTTAAAACATAAACATTGAATATAACTACTAATGTTATTCTCGTACGATTAAATAAAAATATCAAGTACTTTATGAAACGAACTATGATGTATTGTTTAGTTTCTGACGTGTTATATAAGAGGTGTTCTGTGTGTTGTAAGCGCCTAAGAGAATAAATAACATCGTGTATCTTTATAGGCGTAGGTGGAACAGTCGAAAATTACAAGGCTATTGAGTTACCCCGTAGGATTTTCTCTCGTTTATTTTGATCCTTTCCCTACTGGTACATAGGGTTCCCACCAAGAAATTAGGGTCCCGCGCCAACCTCACCTGCAAGTGGTGCACCTGCCGATCAACGGACGAGGCTCTGGCAAACAAAATATCCCGATAAGCGGCAATAGGCTCGCCACCTATTACGTGGGATCAAAACACTGGCGAAAAGTGGGCGTTTAATATGCCTCTGCCTACCCCTTCGGGGGAACAGGCGTGAGTCTATGTCCAATATATGTCCCTACTGGTAGCAGTTATGTAGAATGTTTAGTTTTGAAATTAGAATAGAGCATGGCCTTTCCCTCACAAAGAGGAAATGGTAGCCATATACTGTACTGTACTATTCTAATGTGTAAGTCACAAAACTGCTAAGATCTATCAAAATGCATTGTGTTGGTTTTTTGCCTGAAAGAGTAACAAACATCAATAAATCCATCCACACATTTTTTTTACTTTTGTAATAGAAGTAGGTATGATAAGTAAGACAGTAACTCTATAGAACAGTTTGCCAAATACATATTGCTTTAATTTAATGGTTTATAGATATCTGGATACTTAAGAGTACTGATTCTCCATAGTAATTTTATAAAATAAAAATATTAATGAATCTCCATAATGCCGTAACGCTTGAAGGATGACTGCCATTTCGTTATTTAGATATTCACCTGGGAGTTATGAGGCTAATTCATTATAGCCGGATTTCCTTCAAACGGAATATAGTCATTAAGTTCTCAAAATTTTGCACCGGTTTAATATAATTTTGAAAAAAATAGTACTTATATTGTTTCTATTGGAACGAATATTGCTTTTTTCGTAAGAAAATAATAATTTCACTTTGTTTTTAAATCTGTGTCTGTTTACCGAAGTGAAATAATCGCACAGTTCTAAACGCAAAACGAAACAATTTAATTGGAACCGAGTATTTGCTTTCTATGTAGTTCAAATTGGCTAGGTTTTACAAAGCTCTCTCTCGTAGGATGTCTAAGACACTCAAATACTTTCTATTCGGCATTTCGAAATTATTTGTTAAATTTGTGTGCGCGGGCATGTATAGGCAGCCAGTCTAGTGGAAATACCAACTGGCTGAGATACTTAACTTCGAAAAATCATTAATGCGCATCATGGGACTAATATCGATACCCAAAGCAGGTCCTCCTATTGATTATTAGCTCTTATTATTCGCTTAGTTGTATCATGCACAATAAGCTACTACAGATTAGGTAAACCTTATAAATTACAGTCCTTTAGAACCTATTACATTTCTGATAAATAAATAAGCTTCATTTAATCATTGGCACAGGTGTTCTACAATCAACTTCAATAAATTCCTTCAGACAACATAAATCACTTGCTTGTGTAATAATAGCACATTATACGCAGTCGAATCACAGTGTAGTACAAAAACATAAATATAAAAGTACGTCTAATAATAATCCCATAAAAAACAATACTTGTCAAAAAACCAAGTCTCGCTACCGTAAAAAGTTGTGAGATCCATGTAGTACCAAGTCGGTTCATTAAAAATCTTTCTCATCATCAGCCTTTGATAGTCCACTGCTGGACTAGGCCTCTCCTTTGAAAGGAAGAATTGGCCTACTATACCACGCTGGCCAAGCGGGTTGGTATAGGGTTTCTATCAAGTTTTCCTTCTCTTACAGTGCTGTTCTCTGCATACTATGCTCCCTCTGTCGGCTCTTACGACACCCATGGGATGATATGGGGTGGTGACAATTAGTATTCTTAATCCGTCACCACATGGACACTTCACTAAAAATCTTTAATGTTTTAAATAAATAGATTGACTCGGCTATCGCATGAAAACATAATATATCTCATAAGTAATACATAGGTACATATATTAATTAGTTTGTTTAGTGGTGCGACCTTGCCTTGATTTCATAAGTACACGAGTATCTAATAAACATTAGTGTTAAAGTTGTAAGTCTACTTGGAGGTATATCAGTAAGATTATCTTTTCTTTTTTGGCGAGCGCTCAAAGTCCGTGCCGCGACCATTCAATTCCTTCATTTACTTTCGCCAAGATAAATTTATCATGACTTATAACTATCAAATTTAATATCTTTCATCCCACATTTGCGTGACGGGTCGAGGAAATATGCAAAAAAGGACAAGTTGCCAAAGGGTTTCATAAAAAAACCTTCTCAGTTATAAGTGTTGGGTCGTTCGGTCTTTCCGTACGTGGTCAACCGTCAGTGTCATATTAGGGACAGGCCAATTTTATGACCGCTTCGAATATCTTCATTAACCCTTGCGGTATGGAACATGATGTGGGGAATTTGTGGCATTATGTGGCTTGTTTGTGGTACAGCGTGATGTTTGAATATATAGGTACGTGGTAACATAGGTTGTTTATGTTGGGGTTTGGTGTAACCTGAATAATTTGCAATGTAATTATGTTTATTGAATTCTCTAGATAAATGCGTATCAGCTCAAGTTACTTGGGTATTTAACTAAATATGTACCTCGGTAGAATGCATTATACCTAACTTTTGAAACCAGAACCTAGTCTGTTTTTAGTTGATGTTCAAACTTCTGTTCTTAACTACTTATTCGACTCTGTGGTTTAGCTATAAAGCGTAACAGAAAGAAAAAAAATGGATTTCTGATCATCATCATCAACAGAATATCTGCCGATAGACTTCCAATGTTGAACATAGCCCTGCCCAAGGCTTACCACGTAGACCATCTTGAGCCACCGATATTTATTGGCTGCCCGCGATCCCAATAAGATCGTCGGTGCACCTTTGCAGGAGACCTACGTCTGCTACGACATCCGTTGCGTGGTCGCTACTCCAGAACCTCTGTGCGGCCATCGGTTCGAATTTCTAATTTACATTGATGGCATCATTTGTATGCTACTGAAATAGTCGTACCCCACATAAATCAAGCAGAGGACCAGACAAAATAATAACAATGTCGCTACGAGTAGAGCTGTTGTGTGCAAGTTGTATTAGTTCATTGAAGGAAATTGGCCTATTTTCTGCTACTATTAAGGAACTTATGTATTGCGTTCTGACCTTGTTTGTATTAATAAACTACTAGTATTTTATTTATTTGACGATACTATGAAAATCGTTGAGAGATTTTATATGTCATTTCTTAAACGTTTTTATGGCAAAATGATTATAAGTGTTATTTTCTACTTTTCAGTGATGTTTTCTATTAAAACGTTCTTTAGTTTTGTAATCTTTAATAATCTTAATTTGGTATACTATATTATATTGCCATATATTTGGTTCTTACATTTTTTCAGCGGGTTTGAGTGTGTGTAGTTTTACGCTCAGTGCCTTTACTAAAGGTCTAAAATTTCATATATTATGTACGTTTGTGAGCAATGAACTGTGCAGTTTTGTTTCTATATATACCGCCAGCTGAAACATCGGCTCCCGATTCGGATGTTTGCTTTAAACTAACCCAGTCCATAGTGATATCAAAATTTGTGTGAGTGGTTTAACCGTTAAAAGGTTAAAGGCAGACAGGGTTACTTTGTGTGAATATAATTATTATGGTTATGGGAGATTTTTCGTCTATTGGTAGATGATTTATTTTTTTACGGGAAAGCATTAAACCTGCTATTTTGTGTTGCCTTGCACTGTCTCTTGTGTCTGGTAAAGCATTAAAGTATTAACTTTAGAGGATGCTGGTTTATTGAATACATGCAAATGACTTTTTTTTCTTGGGGAATACTTCAATTTCTTTTCTCTTCATTAGAATATGTAAGTGTTAGTGCTGGAAATACTGCTGCCCTTTGTAGGCCCTTAAATTACGGCAAACTGATATTAAGTAAAGGCCTTTCTTTGTGTAAATTGGTTATGCTTCTCTATGTTTCATCCTTTCTCTGGCACTGGCCAAACTGATACGACACTTAAGAATGTATACTTGAATGAAAGTAAAGGAAAGGATGTTTCTTAATTTAACGTTAGATTTGATAGCAAATTATATAAAAAATCAGTAGCTTTTTACACGGAAATAAATAGCGAAATCTCATTACAGTGAAAAATTCGGTAGGGCCTTATTTTTATATAATGTAAACCGAGATTTGATTTTGTATACTTTAGGGCCGTGAGATTATATTTTAGAAATGGTTTCCATGTGACTGATAAAGAAAATGCCATTTGCATACGGTTTAGAAGTATAATATTAGTCATAATTCTGTACTTAACTTTTTCGTTACATACATTTTAATAAGCAATTCTGTTTTAATTTGTAAAGCGCTTTTAGAAGAACATTTCCATTTGAAAACCTGTACATACTCACAATTATTTATACATTATTGATAGAGGTAATAAATCAAATGTGGCCAAGGGAGTGGGCCTCCAAACCCACCAGTTGAGCTCCAATGTAATTATGTATGTTCAGCAATCGTCATTTGTTTAGCAGAAATTTCCCATGAAAGTGAGAATTTGTGATTAGTTTAAATAAATCTGAATACATAAAAAATCTTGAAAGTGGTACAGCCTACTATTTATAAGCCATATGTGCAGTCAGCAGTTTGGAACAAAGTTTGTGCACCATCATGATTCATTTTGCAGCTAGCTTTATTAGGTTCCCTGTAAGGAATTCCTTTATAGCCACACGGGCTTTAAACGAAACTGTTCGAAAGGCTTTCTAAAACATGGTTTGTATATAAAAAAAACAATTTAGGTCAATCTGCATAAGATCGTCTGATCCCAAACAAGGCAGAGTGTGTAAGTCTGTACAGTAATAAGATAAACAGAGGAACTTACTTTAATATTCTTAAATACATACATATTATACACTAGCTTTTGCTCTAGGCTTCGCCCGCGTGGGGATTAGTCATCGGTACAGTGCCAGCCCAATGTATTATTCCGAGATATATAAGCTATATGGATGCAAAAGAGGTTATTTAATTAACCGAGACAGCGCTAGGATGATTATGATGATCATGGAGGCATAGTTTCATCATAATCATTTGAGTAGTGATGGCGTGAAAGAGTAACAAATATCCATACTTTCATCCTCACAAATTTTCACTTTTATTAAAGTAGTGGGTTAAGGTAAGTTACACTCAGGCATGGAGCAAATCCTATGGGCTATCGTTGGCACAGGCTTATGTACAGCTGTGGCATGGGATAGGCTGATTGATTGATAAGGCTAATAATCGTACTCATCTCACATAGATAAGACTCGGGTGGTCATCGAACCCACGGCCTCTGGCTTAGCAGTCAGTTTTGGTTAGTATCACAAACCATTCAACCAACAGGCCAGTTATATGCCAGTATAACGGGCATTCGTAGAAAATTTTGATTCAAGCCTTAACATTTCGCAACATTGTATGCAATAGCAAATGTAGCAACGCAGTGCCACAGGATTTTAAATCCAAATTGATGTATGTCGAGCGACCCGGAAAATTAAATTTTGTCATGCAAGGTCTTACTTGACGTTCGTATCTTGTTATTGCGAGTCCATTGCTGTTCTACAAGAAAGATTAAGTTCAACCGTCAACATTTACGAGATAATGTAACATCTGCACTGTAAGAAAGTCGTAAAGTCCCCTTCCTACTGCGAATAAATTCTACCAAATGTTACATAGTGTTTTAGCGTCAGTTGACGTTGAAGATGTCTTTTTGGCTTTTTGTGACGAATATTTAACATAAAAGTAAGGGCCTGTTAATTCCACAGAAGCCTTCATTGAAATTATTAGCATGCCTAAGGGTACTCCGGTCGTATATTTTATACCGGTTCTTTAAAGCTTGAGGTTTAAAAGGCTAGATTTTTTCTTTGATACTGGGACACTGCAAACTTATGCTGTTTTACGATGGCTAAGATTTTTATGGTGTTCTTTTGTGTAAATTTATTCGTTGAAGAAATTTCATAGGATTTTTGAGAAGCTATAATATGCGCAGAAAAATACAGGGAGGTGAAGATTTTCACGCGTAATTAATAGCTGTCGCTTTGTCCATAAATGTTTTTCTCTATATAAACGAGTAAACTGAAATACTGCTTAAGCAAATATAGTTCAATTAAACGCTATCGTAACTGCGGTAACACAAGTTCATTTTGGGGATTAATTGCGTTATCTATGATATATATTTTACCTTTGTTTTGCCGAAATTCGCTGGTCTCTAGATTATTCGCAACGAAGTATTTTTAGGTCCGGTCACTTACTTTTTTGTAGAAAACTAAGAGCAAACTTTGTTGCAATGTAGTCCTTGGGTCTACCAGGGAACGTATTATTACCTTGGTCGACGAATAAATAAGAACGACACACACAAAATTTATTGGATACGAATAAAATAACTGAAGCATTACCTATGGAAATTCCGGGCGTGTACAATTTCACCTGTATTTGTTACACCGTAGCGCGTAGCAAGCCGCTCGACTGCAGTTAGCTACGACGTAGCAGTGGTACGAGTAACGGGTCAGTGATCAATTACTGTAATTAATAAAGGTTATTGCACACAAGGGTATTATAGCGACAGTTACTATCGATTTAATGCCTTGCTTTTTCAGAACATTGATGTATTGTCGAAAATCATAAATAAATTTTGTTTTGTGTCTTCGAACAAATAAATAGGTTTTGCACCATACTTGATTATTTGCTATTTATTTTAAAAGCAAGTAATTTGTAAAATATGGGTAGCCGACTGCAAATTTGTTACAAATGTACATATACTGCAGTTCCAGTAAGACTTGGGTTCTAAGATATCGGGCTCGAAGGTAATAGTTTTAATAAAAACCGGAGTAACGCGACCTACGCTCAGGAATCATTCCAGAATAAAGCATTTTTTACTGTCACCACTGAAGGGCTATAAAAATGCTTGTTTGTGTCTTATATAAGTAAGACAAGGTAATTATTTATCTTTGAAGCTTATATAAGTGAGGTATAAAAGGCACCGTTGTTTCATCACTTTGCGTTAGATGACACTTTTTGTATTTTAGCTAAATTATATACATTTAGCGTAGACAGCACTACATCGTCATTTATGTCGTCGTATCTATATTGTATCTAGATGTCGAAGTTGAAGAAACTTTTTCTTCTGCCTGGCGATTATTATTACCAGTCTATACCAGTCTGCCTTCCTACTATTTTTTTATATTTTGTTCGGTTTTCTCACCCTCTAATATCAATCCGTTGCACTAATGTCACTTCTTATGACATCGATCCAGCGCTTCTTGGAGAGCCTTGAAGAAACTAGCAGGTCAAATTAGCACAATAACTCTGGACACTGTACACACCTTTATGGTCCACGTCAACCACGGACGACGCCATTTCTGCTCCACGCCGTTTAATTACAGCTCATTTTGTTAAATGATATGTAATCAATAGAAAGTAATAAGCACGCGAATTTAAACCTTGATTCGTTTTATGTAGCTAGAGTGAAGGTGTGTGATTCTTCTTTTTTGTTTGTCGGGTTTTATTAGATTTGTGGTTTCTGTTTTATATAATTATTATGATAAGGGAATATGGTATGAAAATATTGGGTAAGTAGATATAGTTAAATAATGAGAATGTAGGCACAATATAATCGACAAAAAAGTTAAGTTGTGTTAGTCATGGTTGCTTGGTAGAAATCATAATTTACAGAATTGTTGATTATTTATTCAGTAATCGTTCAAATTTTTTTTTAGTAATTTATTATAAAATGCATTACTATTCATGTACTTTAAAGAATTTATTTATATAAATTCACTATCAATTTGTCACCCAAGTGAATAAATTAAATTGAGTTGAATCTATCTAAACTGACCATATGCATGTAATTCACAATGGTACGGCACTGTTCATTTATTTTGCACGCGTTTGTTCAAATGTGCCTCGACGCTATGTGTGATCATATGTGAAACGGTTCATAAACACATCTATAGCTATTTAAACGGGACATGGCATTTATAAATTATTCATATATTGATCTACGTCACTCGTTTAAGTTAAACGAGAAAATCTATATTGTATTGAATAACCATTTTGATCTGACAAACTCGACTGCCTCGTTGGTCTTGCGGCATAAATGTGCACGTGGGATTGGAAGGTCTCGGGTTCGATTCCCGGATCGGGCAAAGTGTTATTGGGATTTTCCGTTTGGAAATTCTCCTATAAAATTCATGGCGAAATGTGGGTGTAATATTAACCTCTGACGGGGGGATACAAGCGTGAGACTATAAATAAACTAGAAGACGCCAGCAGCTACGCCAGCTCATTTTATAAATTTATCTGTTTTGACCGATCCCGTGGGTATTTCGGGAAATCCCTTCTTAGTGCACCCCTACGGTCCCCAAGGAACATACATGTCAAATTTCAGCTTCCTGCGCCCTGTAGTTTTTGCTGTAGCTTGTCTGTCAGTCAGTCAGTAACGCAAGGATTTTATATATTAAGAAGATAAAAAATAAAACTGTTGATCGCGTAAGCTTTCCTAAGCCGTGTTATAATCAGTAAACTCGTTTAAGAGCTAAGATTGCACAGACTGGCGTACAGATCGACAGACATGTCAAATTTATAACAAACCTCTGTTTGCGTTGGACATTCAATGTAAGGTTATAAGGCTATGTTTAACTACTTAAAGGATTAAAATATTATTGTTCATGAGATAACATATTTCGGTTTTAATAAGGAAATATTGTATTTGAATCGCTCAAAGGTCTGAAAATAAATCTGGATGAAATTAAAGAGAGGCGAAGATTAATTTACTGAAGTCCATTCAATTAAAAGTGTGTAGGCACGCAATGTATAATATAACAAAGCGTCAATATAAGCCGTTATATAAGCGTCAGAAATCCGCTTTAAACGACACAAACTCAGCGTCTAATTAGAAAAATACTTCGTTCTCAACGTCTCCGTTTTTTGAGAAAACTGTGGAGGCACCGAATTCGTTTTCTAATTAGTCGAAAAAATGTCGTCCATTTCGCATGTAAAGTACTTCTTTCGGTAGAATTATGAAACAAAAGTATACAAGGGTCGGTATTACAAAGTACTTCAATAAATGTGTTCAAAGAACGAATGCGGAAGTTTGCGAACTGTGTGCGTATTTTTCCTGTACGTAGGTAAGTAGAACCTTTATAAGAAAGTGAAAGGAAAGCATTTTGTAGGTACAAGTTATGTCATTATAAGGTACGGTTCTAAAATATAGAAAAATTTAAGTACATATGAATATTTATGTGATTATCCCTGTCAATCTTGCGATTGGTTTTTGACTAATGATAATATTTTTTAGGAAATTATTTAAATGTATTCAAACAGTTTGATTTGTTGCTTACAAGTGGATTTACGAAAAACTCGTTTGTATTGGATCGCCATCTACTATACTATAAATGTGAATATTTACCTGCCCTATGAAACTCATACATACATAGACTCACGCCGGTCTCTCGGAGGGGTAGGTAGAGACTACGGAACGCCATTTGCAACGATCGTAATATCTCTCTCTTGCTTCATTCACTCCCATCAAATTCCTCATGCAAGCTCTTCTGTTTAACCTGTCCTCTTTTAAGGCTCTCTCCTTTCTATCTCTGACCAGATTGGAGACCATCTGGTCAGAGAACGGCCGCCTAGGTCTTCCCCTTAGTCCTGTCTCATTCACACTTACCTTATATATCTGCTTGGTTGGTCTTTCGTCATCGTATGCTAAGGTGGTTAAGGCACGTGGAGAAATTACATGTACCAAAACCACCTTAGCATACCTTTCTCGAAGCTTGTTACTACATCTTTTTTAACCCCACATTATTCTCTTATCACACACACATACTTCTCAGTGCTCTCATTTCTACAGTTTTTATTCTACTTTAAAGTCTCTTCTGCCATACCCAACTTTCACTACCATACATTTACTAACACCCCACAGTCAATAGTGCCTTTTTGGACACGTTTTGGCTGTTCATAAATGCCTTCATAGCTCTATTCAGTCTATTACCTGCATTAAATCTTCTATCAATATCTTCTTCATTCATACCATATCTTGTGAATAGCAACCCAAATATAAACTCATTCACTTGCTCCATTCGTTGTCCATCGATCATAACATTACACTAAACTTTATGTATTAATAGATTGAAAGGGCAATTGTTGTTTAAATGGCTCATCGAAAAAGGGTTTTGCTCTGTTACTGAATATTTAAATCACAATAAGTGTTGATATCTGATATTCTATTTTTGCAACCCTTTTACCCACCTTTAACCCATATTTATTGCGTTTTATAACTAGCGTTCTTGTGTGGTGTTTTTATTTTGAAAGTTAAGAGTTTTGTTTTCCCTAAACTGAGATGGTTAATATGCTGCATTTATTTATAATTTACCATCCATGTACAACCACATTTTGACAAATAAATTATTTGTTTTGATTTAACACAGTCCGCCTACTCCTAAACTAGTTTTATCAAGAATCCCAGTTACTGGAAACTAAATTTGCTAGACTTTTCAAGGAATACTTCTACGATCTTTTTCAGTGCTTATGCATTAAATGAATAAAAGGAAAACAAATATACTACATATTTGTTTTCCTTTTATTCATTTAATTTACACAAACAACCCGTCAAAAGTCACGGGCTTCATTCTTCCACAGTATTTTCATTTCAATCTGCTTCCCACTTGCGAATTTTCAACAACATGAAAAATAATTACGTTCTTGATGACGAATAATAAAAGAAAACTGAAACATCTTGGCGACGCAATTTGAGAAATGGCCACTCTTTTCTTTTGTATGTAAGTGGCTCCTCAATGTCTACTATGCTTTTTCAAGTAATTTCTGAGATCAAGTTTCTCAGAACGTGTATTTTAAATTTTGGACGTAAGACGAAACTGTGGTTTAATAAAGACTGTTTAATTTTGACTGTCAGATAAAAAGCTTGATGAAAGCAATCTTTTAATATATCCAAAAATAGAACGCCAGCTATAGACGTTAGTAAATAAATTTGTCATAGATGGTGGATATATCATTCCAGCGCTATTTTCATTGTGTTTTGTAAATTTAGCGCTTTTAGTCTTACCAGATTGCATGTTATGTTTCACTTTGATCAGGTTTTTAATAAAAACGACTGCGGTTTGATCCATGCCAGCCAAAGGAAAAGTCTTATTAAGAATATGGTTTCGACCAGAGTAAAAATACTAACGTGTAGTTATGGACTGTCATAGAATATTAAGACCAAATCTTCGTGGCACAGAGATTTGTGACATTTTCAAACCGGTTACTCATCTATGAATCAGACCGCGATGACCGCACTTAACCTCACAATTCGACCGATTCCTGCGATCGCCACTTATGAATAAGCCGTGTGGTTGACGGCATAGAATACAAGTGTCACCAACCCCTATCTTCCCGTGGGTGTCGTAAGAGGCGACTAAGGGATAACACGATGCAAATACCATATTAGCGTAGAGACGGAAAACTCGACATCAAACCCTATACGACTGCCTCGTTGGTCTCGCGGCATAAATGTGCCGTGTGCGCGTGGGATCGGGAGGCCCTGGGTTCGATTCCTGGGTCGGGCAGTGTTATTGGGTTTTTCTGTCACGAAATTCTCAGTAGCAGCACGGAGTCTGGAAATGTGCCCGGTACGGCAATAGGCTCGCCCCTTATTACGTGGGACTAAAGTATATCTGGCGAAAAGTGGGTGTAGAAATACACCTCTGCCTACCCCTTCGGGGATAAAAGGCGTGACGATATGTATGTATGTATGTAAATACGATATTGGAAACAAAATGTGTAGGTGTATAATATGTTTTCGCCTATAATTTCGACACGTTCCAGTTATATTTATTCGAACAAAATTAATATATTGCCATTACAGTTACATTACACTTGTGGTACGTTGGTTATTCCAAAAATTATTTTCATCACGCAAAGCATAACTAAAGATAAAATAAATGATAAAATTAAACAACAAAGTTTTCAGTAACACGACAGCAATTTATTACATAACAGTTTTATAAAATAAATTGATTAATGGCGATCTTGTTCAATAAAAACATTTATCACTATGAAGAAGTTTTATTCCGTTCTGTTTATCGGTTAACCTAGTCTAGCAGATCAATCCAATTTCAGTATAGAATAAAAGTAAAGTAATGGTTGACGCAGCCAGGGTACGCCTCCCGCACGGTGGACCGACGATCTGGTTAAGATCAAAATTGGTCTGCGTGGAGAGCCTTGGGGGAGGCCTATGTCCAGCAGTGAACGTCTCTAGGCTGACAGAATGAAAGTTAAGGGTATTTATTTCCACAACATATCAAATAGTAGGCAAAGTATTAGAACACTTTGACAAAGAGATCATCATTCAGACTTATTATTGACTAGACGAAGCTCCTGCTACGCCCGCACATTTTTTAATTAAACTGTTTCTGCCCGATCTTGCGGGCAAATCCCTTCACATTGTATCCCTACGGGCCCGCAAGGATCATAATTGCCAAATTTCAATGCCTTACGTTTAATAGTTTAGGCTGTAGCGTGTCTGTCAGTCAGTCAGTAACACAAGAGTTTTTTATAAAGACACAGATTTGAGGCAGATACCTTCCTCAAATCAACCTAACCTACATCAAAGATTACTCCTGATTTAAATTTGTAGGTTAGTTACCGATCGATCAATGCACAAATTATGCCTAATACAGTAGAAATTAATCATCAAAAGGGTCAATGATTGGGTTCCAGATTATAATAAATATTTCGCCGATTGACTAACCACGCAATGTAAATTGACCCGAACGGCCTTATGCTATTCAAATGTGACCCAAAGAGGTTGAACGCGATGAATATCAACATGAATTTTCGGTTCAATAACAGGTGTTACTGTTACAATATGAAATACAATTATGTGAATAAAATAAATACATACATACATAAATAGACTCACGCCTGTTAATATATTATGTGAATTAAATTACAAAAGCATTAATAGCTTTCTTAACTTTAAAATATTTTTGGTCTTCAATCGGCAATCAAACATTTCCAGATGAAAAAGCCCTAGTGGATATCTCTTCCAGTTTACCGTAAAATGGCGTCCTAACTATTGAAAGCCATTTAGAAGTAATTACTAAGATACAAAGACTGCTGCCACTGTGATCAAAAATCCACCTGAGCCCAAAGCTCATCAAGAAACTTGGCAGTAAACGTTTTTAGGCTGTTATGATAAATTATATTTTAGCCTCAATAACCTTCGAAATTATTTTTGTTACAACAACATCATTCGTTTAAGATTTTACTAGAAACCCGTAATGGCTTATAGAGTATACGAAGTATCTCGCTGTGTTATTAGATACCGTTTATATAATAATTACCTTTTTAATAGATTTGTAAAGCCGAACAAAACTTTGAGTGGTCCATAGACTTTTAAAACTAATTGATGACGGTGGGATCGCAATTTAATCCCGCTACATACTACAGTTCACCCACAGCCGCATCGCAATCAATCTCGTATCGATCTATCTAGTCCCATCTGCGAAGACATTAGATTGACGGAACACTAATAAAAGTAGGGTAACTATTTATAGCCGATATGATACGAGCGAACGATAAAATTGCTTTTAGCTAAATAGGTGTAAAAATAACAGATGAGACCCTATTTCTACTATAGGGTGGGAATTGCTTAGGCTGATAATTATATTTTGCCACGTGCTTAGATTATATGGACAGAAAAAAATAAAAACTGTTTTCAGTTTCATAGACAGATAATAATTTTAGATAAAAGGAAAGTACAAACTGTGTTAACAAACCTGAAATTATATATTTGACTGACGTTAGTACCGAAAACGACCATACAGCCTTTTGCCGTCTAACGCTGAACCTAGGCCTCTGCTAATTTGACTTACTAACACACATAATTCAATCGACATCAGATTCTCATTTGATAGATCCTACATAGAAAATAGTGTGTTATACACGACTGCCCAAAAGGTAAATATTTGTAAGAACTATGTATGTACGAGAGCTTTACACACCATAAGTTCTAGTTTTAACCAAATCTGCTAGCTAGACTAGGTGTTATATTACTTCGAATTATGAACCAAGGCTCTAGGAATATAATTAGGCCTTCGAGCATTTGGATACGAAAATCAAAAATAGTACATCGAGATTGCTACCCCTTTTGAATTTCACCACCTTGTTTCTTTATTATTTAATTTTGTTATTAAAGCGGCGATTGAAATACACACTGTGTAGGAACAACTTTCAAGCCCTTACCTAAAATGGTTTATTAGATATAAGTCTGCTGACATACAGACAACGAAGGTATAGCAATATAGTCTTACTCGGGCACCTTTAGGTACGAAAATCCCCTAAAGTAAATCCCGGGTTCAGTGTCCTCAAAATACCAACGTGTACAAATATTGCCATCAATTTACGTTAAGCTAATAGAATGGAGAATAAAGCAAATCGTTTGACAACAAGCTTTCAGTGGCTCTTTTAAATTTCTCGTTTCTAAAAAAAGAAGTCTTTGCGAAATCTCTCTCCCTAATTTTGGCCTTTTTATGTTGAAAAGGTGTCAAGCGTGTCACATACTAAATCACTGTGAAGCGCGACGGTTCAAAATATGCAATGCTTTTCTGTACTGACTGGTCTATTAATATTCTAGTACTAATTTATGTTGGCGTGATGTATGCGAAGGATAAATTAAATGGATGTATGAATTAGTAGTATTGTTTGGAAACTTGTTACTTATTTTACGGCAGATGCTATAAAGCTGGCGTCAATTTCTAGTATTGGTTGGTGATTCTGAAAAGCAAAGTCCAAAATACATTGGATTATTTTCAGATAAAGAAAATCCTTTAAATATTTGTATGAAAATAGAGCTTTGAATGAATGCCAAGAAAATTATGGAATTGGTAGTATATCGGTACTTTCATTGTTATGTTCTCCTGTTGCGCATGTTGAGATAAAAATCTTTAATGTTTTATATAAAAAGATTGACAATAAAGGTTAATATAAAGATTTTTAATTATCCGACTTGGTATTACATGGACTTTTTACGTTAGCGAGACTTGTTTTTTTTCGAGAAGTATTGTTTTTATGGGATCTCATTTCTTTTTTGTAGATAGTCCTACTTTTGTCCTTTCCAGTACCTTCTACTTTCTTGTACACCAAGAACGAATTTTCTTAATTAAAGCCCTAACTGCAAATGTAATTTTGTAATCCTATATATTTATATAGGATAAGAAAGTTATTTATGCTGTTAATGTATCGCAAAAACTGGTCAGCAATTGAAAATATTTTAGTTTTTCCTTGATTCATACACTAAACACTAATTGTACACTAAATTTGAAGCTTCTAAAAAGTCTAAGGCACTTCTAGCAGACATACTGCTAGAAGTGCCTTAGACTTTTGATAATCGGTGAGTGAGTGACAAAATTAAGCAACTTTGACTCGTTATAATTCTTAAACTACTGGTTCAAATTGAATTAAATTTGAAATATACCATGTTTATACAATGCCTGCTCGGTTACAAAATCAGCCTTCTAGTTCTATCCACAATGAAGTTATAGGGGGTCGAAAATGGCTTGAACTGCTTCGAGAAAAGGATGGCTTATTCGACTTGGCGGGGGCACTGCCGAGCCCCCAGATTATTAATTTTATTATCGTGCTTATTATCCTGGGTTAGAATCGAATCCACGCATTTCGGCTTAGCAGACCACACCAAAGGGGCTAGACAAAATAGTGTAAGTCTAGTATTTATTCTGTGTACTCTTTAGTCTTTGATTCGTATATAAACATTCTTGCGGTACTGATTAACTGACGTGCGCGCGTATACGTTGTCTCACAGCCAGAACTATTGAGCACTGGAAGTTAAAATTTGGCATGTATGTGCGTTGGGAACCGTAGGGCTGCACAAAGAAGATATTATCTAAAATTTTCACACGATCGGGAACAAACGGTTCAATTATTCAATTTTAAGATTAACACAATTTCTTACCTCTCAAGAAATGTAGGATTACACGTGCTACACAGACCCAATTTGACAGCACGGTTGGCGAAGTGGTTTAGGCGGCCGCCTCGCCGCTTGACACTGCGTCGAGTGTTGTGGGTTCGATCCACACATGAGGCAACACTTTGTGTACTTCACAAATTGTTGTTCCAAGTCTGGGTGTTCATTGTGTACGTTAGTTGTATGTTTGTAAAGTCCCCTGCGACACAGGATTTAGTCCTAATGCGGGAGTTGTCTTTAAAAAAATATATATTTTTATTCTTCGTTTTCATTACCAATTTACAAACTTACGGTACCAAAATAAAAACCATTTTGCCCAGGATTTCTAAACCTCCAAATACTATTAACCTTTGACTCAAATATAACTACCTTAAACCACATACTATTGTTATATTCTAAAAAGAAGTCATTTTATCTCAAAACACATTAGGACACTACCGGGATAAAACGTTTCCACCCTCTCCTTAAACCACTTAAAATATCATTTTACTTGCCTTTTACTTGCAAATGCAAACATGTGTGGCTTTTACCAGCCTCTTTTTGTCATTGTCAATCGTTAGAAACTAGTGGCCCTTGAGCAGTGCTTCCACTGACGACACGGCACGGCAAGGCATTTACTTGCATTTTCTTTTTCTTTTCTTTCTTTCTATGTGTGTGCAATGATTGTCATTGAAATTTGATGTTTAATGTCAGTATGTTAAGTTGTAAATTCGTTGCAAGATTCATGTGTTGCCGTGCCGTGCCTGGGACGTTACTTGTAACCGGATAACTGGTTTTTTTCAACCGGCCCTGTACGACCCACTTTCCGGTTGGCAGCCGGATAGGGCGTCGTGTAATGGTGGAATTGACAACTGAATAATGGTTCAGAGAGCGTTCGTGTGAGCAATACAAGGCTTCAATTGTTTCTTGATAGTCCGGATTTTTCTGTTGATGGTTATTTGGTTGGTTCAATGACCTCTTTATAAGAATTCGTGATAAGATTTTGCATTTCCTTTTTGATCTTGTTATAAGTGCTTTCTGAGTAAGAATGTTGATGTAGATAAAGGTCGCACCAAACGTCGACATTTAGTCGTATAATGTATAATGCCCACGCGAAAACTTCTCGTGACAAATTACATTACTTTACAATTATTTATGATAATAGCAATTTAGTCAGTATATTTTTTCCTTGTATCCACGTTAGTGAATTAGATGGCGTTAGGCATAGGTAGTACCAGAACATTTCATCTAGGATAAACCATGAGAGATTGGACACGGATAGTATAGTTGATAAAACCAACGATGTCATAACTAAATAGAAGTAGATACGTAGATACGAATAGATACGATAAGTAGATGCGTACCAAAAGCTGGACGCTAAACATAAGCCAGTTGGCAAGTCGGACATATGTGTGTGTGACGTCGCGAGCCGGCGTCATAGTGAAACTGACACATCTTGTCAACCGAAATTAAAATAAAATGGAGTTATCAATGTGTGCGTTAGTGTACCGTTTCTACGGATTGATTACTACGTAGGTAACGTATCTACGACTTTTCTAATATCATTGGATAAAACACGGTATTCCGTCGATCTTGAAGTAGGCCTTGAGATCTGCTTCATGTTTGAAGTGTAGTTTGCTATTTGGTAAGCATCAAACAACGGGCACTCAGTTTATGCATATAACATGGAGACGAGAGAGAGATTACGATAAACAGACAGTAATACCTTAGTGAAGAGACTAACAGACTGCTATTCAGAATGTCTCGAATTCAAAGCAACGACTCGTACCACTGACTATTCGTTACTTGCATATTAAATTCTTAATTATCGCTTACTAAACGACAAAGAAAAACATCATGAAGAAACCTGTATGATAGCAAGTTCTCCATGATTCTACCAACTTCCACCGAAGAATATGAACTAAACCTCCACTGTCTGTAGAACAGATTATAAACAATGATTACGACACTTTACGTTTATTAATATTCGATTAAAACACTCCATTACATCAACAGTATTCCGATGCAAATCAGAGGCCGGAAGGTGAATTCCAACATAAATTCGCCTTTCGACGATAAATACCGGACTAAAAAATTTAAATTCAAGCTTACTTTGTAGCAGTCGAACGCATATAAAATTGGAGAGGAAAGCAACATCGGAATATACAAATAAGCCCACAATTTGTGGAACAGAAACGGCCCAAATATCATGCCGCCTGCAAATGCCCAAATATCGGTTTGACCTAGATTAAATGCCAATACCTAGAATTTATGCTGTATTTGTTTAGGCAGTGGGATTTTTTAGTTGATACGATACGACGCTTGCGTTTGTCGTATCAGGGTAGTATCTAAGGAAGATACGTATTTATAAAATCTACCTTCTAGAATTGACTGACAGGCGAGAAGGGTGATGGCTGGCCCATGCGTCATACTCGTGAACGGGTGCTATTTTCGATGACTGGTCGATTACGGTTTTGTGTGCTGGTATTCAATTTTGATCTTTAACTGCATAATTTCCGTAATGGTTCTGATAATTTCCTAGGATTTCCTGCTTTATTAGATATATAATGTACCTAACTGGATGCTCCTCTTTCACCATGCCTATTTTCAGGAGGCTAACTAAATGAACATCAAAATTAACCCGGCGAGCATGAGGTGAAAAAAAGTTACATCAACAATGAGGCAGGGTGTAACATACCCAGAACATAAAGTACCATAACACTAATCCTATTATGTTTCATATAATTGTATTAATCATATAGTGTAGTATATAGGATCACTATAATGAAATTAAACACAAAAGTTTTAAATTATGACATTATTGTTTCTTATTCATTGTTTTCTTATACAGTCTAATTAAAGGAAAAATATTTTAGAGATTTTGAAAAATCAACACTTATAAAAATAAATTATTCGTTTTTAACATTTTAAATCAACATAAACATAAAGATTATAAGATCTTCCATCAGAAAAAACAAAAGTGATATTATTTTTACAAACATAAGTTAATAGTCACTACTCTCAAAATCAGTACAATTTTTACATCCGAACTTAGCATACTCCATACATATAGGCTTGGCAAAAATGTTGCAGGAATACTTAGTTTTTCTATCTTTCTTGTTTGGGCATTCAGTCCTGACATTTGACATATCGTATCCTGACATTTGATATATGTCCAGTCATATTTGCAGGTTCAGATGATGGTTCACCAAGCTAATTCATGATTCGCTGGCGTATAAAAACTGGAATATTTTCTTGCACTCTGTACCATCTGAATGACTTAAAAACAAATAAAATAATAAGTCGTTAAACTAAAAAACCACGAGACATTACCTGATTTTAAAAACACACAAAAATTTAACAAAAATAAAGACAAAATAATATAAAACAATAAAAAATACATTACGTAAAAAAAATACGTTAAGCATGTGGCAGGGTATAACGTACCCGAGACAAGTTAGCACACCAATATTCCAGCCGACGCTCGACGCCAAACTGCGATCACGCCACTATCCCGCAGTCCCTTGGCTCCAGCTATTCAGTGCGCTAGTGTTGTCAGACGTATATTTACAAAAATACACATCTTTAGAATTGCACCAGGGTGTGACATACCCTGCCTCATGCTCGCCGGGTTAAAATATAGTATTATGCTTGAGTATTATTATGTATCATACAAAATAGACTAGCGGGTCTTAATCGCGTACAATTAATTTATTTAAGGTATAAATAACTATTTGTTTCCGACATTTCGCTCGTCTTGCATCGAGCGTGGGCGCGGAAAGACTGATGAGAGCTCAGCGCCGTCTTGTGGAAGTGTGGGTTTTGGCACCTACCCTCATTTGGTCTTTATTTAAGTTCGCACTGTCGGTACTCCGACACACTACACTAATGACGTCTACACACTATTGAGATTTGTCACTGCGGCGGTGTTTACATTTGCTGATGACTGAATTCCAAGTAGCCGATAATCTATATCCATCCTTCCGGATGAAATTGTTATATTTCTTGATTTTTACCGCTTCACGTACTATCCTGGAGTTTGTTGTTTGTTTTTTTTTGTTTGTTTTTCGTGTGAGTGTGTGGCCAACTATATCTATGTGGATATATATATCCTGGAGTAATAGTGACGTTCGGTGGATAAGACTTGTGGTTGATGCAGTTCTATCCAGTGGTTTGGTCCAGACTCCAACAAATGCTCAGCTATAGCCGACTTATTAATATGTCGGTTTTTCACAGCTGCGATATGTTCCTTTACTCTTTCAGCGATCGTACGCTTAGTCTGCCCGATTTATGAACTACCGCAGCTGCAATCGACTTTGTAGACGCCAGGTGTTTGGAGAGGAATGACATCCTTTGGGGTACGCAGATTATGTGCTATCTCAGAGAGCGGACTGTATACAGTCTTGATGGAGTATTTCTTGAGTACTGTTCCAACCTTGTCCGTCACTCCGCCGTATCTAAAGGGAGTCCGCGGCGATGAAAAAGAGTGAGTTTTATAGCCCGTTCTTTCTCATGGTTCTACGCCCTTGCTTTGCAAACGTGGCAGTAAATGTAAATGTAGAATCTTTAAGTAATTGTTTTATAAATGTATTATTTTGACGTTCATAAGCGTTACATTTGACTTTGACTGATTGCTAGAACTATCAGTTATTGAGATAGAATATTCTAGACTTTGCCCTCGGCTCCCCAGGCGTGAATTCTAAACCTGAAACTTTCTTAGGAATCAGACTATTAATTGGTGAAAACGGTACAAAAGAAGAGATTTTGAGCTTATCACGTTCACACAGACGGATGAATGCAGCCGGAGGGCTATATTTTATAATTGAAATAGAAAAATGAATAAGAGCGTCCTCTGTATTTTTAACAATGAAATTGAATTTTCGCAGATTTCAATAAAAAATAAATACCTCACTATGATACACCTCTAACGTACACGGCTATTGTTCTAACCTTTGGTGTTAAAATAATAACCGGCCATTTGGGAGGCTTACACGGGGACATGGATCCAACGTGCAGAGGCTTGTGGACAGTTTTAATCTAAAATGGGATGGGACAGAAGCCGCGAAGCCTCCACAACTGCACTACTGAGTGGACTAGCCGCAGCATAAGGACTATTGTTATGATGTAGCGTGTAATTTAATTTGGTTACGGTTGATATAACTTAATATTAGGTACTATATGTATATAGTTTAAGGTGTTTAGAGTTTTAATAGAGATTTTTTTTATTTTTAACCGACTCCAAAAAGATGAGGAGGTTTTCAATTCAGCAGTATTTTTTTTTTATGTTTGTTACCTCATAACTCAGTTATTTATCGCCCGATTTCCAAAATTCTTTTAGATTTTAAATTTTTTGTTTGAAAGGATATACTGTCAGGTGGGTCCCATATAAATTTTATCAAAATCAATCCAATAGTTTCATCATTTCGTTTACTTGGAAGTAAACGAAATTAAGCATTTGCTGTGACTTTTCTTCTGGGGACACTAGAATAGTCGCAACGAAAAATGAATAGGGCCTACTTCGGGCTTCATTATCAAGTGTTGATGAAACCGGGAGGAAGACAGGTTGGAGAGTAAATCTATACATATGAAATTGCTTGGGCTGACTGATTCATCAACGCAGAGCCAAAACCACAGGGGCTTGAGACTTGAAATTTTGATAGTCGATGCATTTTATGACGTAAGCAACCACTAAGGAAGGATTTTTATACATATTTTTAGTTAGAAAAATTAAACACGCAATTTAGACTTTTTTCAAATCTAACAACTAAGAGGGTGATATAGGGGTAGAAAGTTTGTATGGGAGGTCCGTCATTTTTAAAAAGATAGCGTGTAATTTTGTTCGCAAATTTCTGGTTAGAAATAAAACAAATACGTGTTTTAGCGATTTCTAATCTAAATCTACCGTTTAAAAGGGTGAAAGAGGGGTTGAAGGTTTTTATGCGAAGTGAAATTTCATATACTAGCTTCTGATTAGAATTAAGTGATCATGTATTTACGCGTTTTTGGAAATAGGGGTTGAATTTTTATATGGAAAGTCCATCATTACGCGCATATCAGGAAAAAATATTTTATTAGGACTATAATATACAATTATACTTTTTTTTGGAGTCGGTGCCAGCCAAGCGTTTTAGTAAATAATTTCTTGATAATGTACAAAATATATGAAAAGCTGTACCTATTGATACGATAATTTGGCAAAACCTCATCAAACTTGTAAGTAATTTACAAATGACGAGAAATCAAATCAACAAACAGAAATCAAATTTTAGGAAGTTTTCTATATGCGTAAACCGATTCGGATGTGCGGCATATCGTTGGAATCCTTACATTACCCCGAGTGATATAGGCTATATTTTTTTTACTTCATAGTTCTTAATTGATGGCAGTCGGGTTTAATTAATTTTGAAATAATTGTTCATTTAATTCTAAATCTCAGCTGGCACCGACTCCAAAAAAAAGTATAATTGTATATTATAGTCCTAATAAAATATTTTTTTTAAAGTACTTATTCCAAAAATATAATATACTTATCTGATTTCTGGTGATAGGTATTTAATTTAGTTTGTTAGTCATATAAAAATATGTATTGTGTCAGGTATGTGAATTAAGTGGTAGATACGTATAACTCGTATAAGTATATAATATTCAGTTGAATAAGTGATGTTTATATAAGTAAATTGAAGTAAAAATAACGCAATTATTTTTTTACTTTTTAGTGCTATTTTTCACACATTTTCCAGGTTTTTGGAGGCGGTTTTTTTTGTAAAATTGTTTTTATTATTTTTTTATAGACTCCCGCCTTTATGCCCGAAGAGGTAAGCAGAGGTGCGACCTCATGCAGCTTCCGCCAGGATGTTAGTATTAGTATTTATTAACAATAAAGTCTTTCCTGTTCCAGCGCCCCACGCTTTTACAATCAAATATTATAATAATTAAAAACACATAGTTTACACTTCAGCCCAGAAATAGAGAAAACTTTAACGATCCATGATTTATTATTTGTTTTTACGTGCATTTATAAAAGCGTGTTTTTTAATGTTTATAAACTATAAAAAAATTTATTCACATCTCAGACTATGCATCTTAATAGGATGTGTCGTTTTATATAATGATACTGTATCTGTGAAACCTTTCTAAATAATATCAATATTATCAATCAAGGTAAGAAATATTGTTCTATGATCTCTATAAAAGCTATTTCTCTGCACTTTTGTATTGTTTATGGCTTTCATTAGCAAGTCATTGTAGTAATGCTAATAATTTGTTATCTGTATCGTACCGTCATCGTGTCGTCTCGTTTAAGAGGCTTGATGATTTCGAGAAATATTTGTAACGATACAAATAAATGCTTGTCGTTTTGGGTTCGCAGAAGTTTCGGAGAACAAATAGCGGTTGGGCATTTTAAGCTAGGTTAATTGTAAGGGCTTAGGGTGTTGAACATAAATGGAAAACGACGGAACAGCAATTTTATTACAATCTTTAAAGAATTAGAACAATTCTTGTTATGCTTCTGTTTTGTATCTCTGTTATCTTATAAGTCTCATATAATTTTAAACATCCTTTTGATGATCTCATGAATATACATCGTGCTGACAAACAACATTAACGGCAAATACTAACTAAGATCGATTGTTTCTTGGTCCTTTTGAAACACACTATTGTTGAGGTGTGCAGAATGCAACAAAGAATTATTGATATCGTTCCCGGTATAATATTTTTGAGTTTTAGCGGAACTAATTTACAAAACCTATGTACATATAGTCTGTGCATTGCGAACTCAATTTTTTTTTTTAGAAGTTACTTCATAATATATATGTATAAACCAAACAATTTAAATGTGCTATTTTAGCACTGCGTTAAGCTTTGTTGGCTCCACTTTACTATGTGCACTTAATTTGTAATTGGGTCGGTTACTATCTTCTTGTCATTGTTACGCTAATTACTGTTTGCAATAAATCTTTTACTATTTTTTCAATCCTGTGTACTCATAATTCATCACATACTCGCGTAATGTGTGCATCAAATAATCTTTGTTGTTCTCCTTTGAGAAATTCTCTGCTCTGTACCTGGACGATCACATTATTGTGAAAATGAATTGCCATTTGAACTGAAACAACTGCTTAGGATGACAAAAGTAGATCCAGAAACCAAGATTTGTCTCACACATACTTAGACGTCAAGTTAGAAAAAAACATGTGAAAATGTCTATATCTTTCCCTTGCGTGAGGTTCCCACAACTGAATGATTAGAGACATTCATTTACTTCACTAGTTATTATTACAGTATCTGGTAGCGCCATCTACCTTCCTATCCATAACTAATCGCATCAACATCAATCGTTCCACGTTCTAGTGCGAGCGATATCATATTTCCGTTCCGCTCTATCCCTCTCCCTGGAAGAGGCACTGCCTTTGGCCTGATTCGTCGCCGCGATCGTGAACGCGACGGACAGTCGAGAACATTCCTCCCGCTGAGAACGCCGTCTCGATACCGCTCCGCGCCGCACCGCTGTATGTGATTTACCGCTTCCATCAAGGAAAACCCGCTCGTGAGTGAAGTGAAAACAAGCAACTGCATCACGAAAACACCAGGAGGAAAAGAAACGAAGAAGGCTGTATAAGGTAAGTGCCTTCCATCCTGGAAATATCCTATACCCACTCAATCACCTCCTCCCGTATCCATCTCCTCTTCCCTTATTCCTTTCTAGGCGACCCAGAACTCGCCCTAATACAGTCCATTTCCTTTTCCAAGTCGCCTAGAACCCTACCCCACGGTTTCGGTGTAAAGCCGAGCCATTTTTTTTTATCCATACGAGTCGGATTCATTTACGTTTTATACGTTATACCGCTATACCTAGGCAGTTATAGCATCTAGCTATACTCCTAATATATTCACATAACCGTCACATGGTTATTTCCGCCCGCATTAGTAGGTAAACTTTTATGTAGCTACCTACTTATTAAAATAATTATTTCTGCAACTATCATAGTTGTCTTATAAATCTCATATTTCAAACAACTTTTATTTCCTCAGCTCTAAAGTGTTGCCTACTTAGGTAAAATAATAGACACATTAGATATTCTTATTTTGTTTCGTTCTCATTAGCTTATACTTACGTAAGCATGTCACAACAAAAGAAGTCACGCGTGTCGGAAGACGAAGAGATGACAATCTTAGCAGCGAAACGCAACATTTTATTTGAGCGCATCCAAAACATATATGAATGCTCAAAAACCGCATCTATGTCTGACGGTAATAGCGAAGCATTTCTCAGTTATTGTATAACAGTAGATAGTATTCGAACAGATTTTCATAAGTTGTTAGACGATTATAACGCAAGATTACTTTCTATCAATCCTGATGAAAAACCGAACTATCAGGCGTATACCTCGTTCGAAGATCTTTATTGTATTATTAAGCGTATACAATCGCAATTGGAGGGTAAATGTTCAGCAGAGCCCGTTGCCCGCAAACCGAGATTACCGCCAATCGAGATTATGTCGTTTGACGGAGATATACGAAATTGGCCGTTATTCTATGCGAGTTTTAAGTCTACGGTGCACGATAATGGTTCTCTGACAGATGCTGACAGGTTGTACTATTTAATAGATAAACTGTCACCGAAGGCCCAGTCCGTATTTGCAAGTGTCACACCCAGTGCTGAGAATTATCAGGTCATATTTCAGTCACTACTTGACAGATATCAAGACACGCGCGTCCTAGCGTCTACGTACTTTGACCAAGCTTTAAATCTCAAAATGTCCAGCAACGCGTCTGTCTCGAATTTCCAGCTGTTTATTGATAACTTCGTAACCGCGGTTAATTCTCTTAGGAATTTAAAAATAGAAGATCTTTCCGACTTTATGTTGCTTCAACTCGCTTTAAAAAAGTTTGACACTGATACAATTCGTGCATTCGAGATGACGGAACGCAATAATAAAATACCTACACTAGATAGTTTTATTTCGTTCATCAAAGATCAGTGTCGAATATTTCATAATACGCAGTCTGGTTCACCTGGCCCGTCTAACACTAACAACAACAAACAAAGGTTGAATAAATCGCGAAATAGTAATAATTCACAGAAGTGTCTGTGCAGTAATATAGTCCACGACCATTACTATAAGTGTCCCACCTTTAATGATTTAAATCCAATTGCTCGTTTTAAAAGCGTAAAAGATAACAAAGCTTGCATTAATTGCTTAAGCATAAAACATAAAACGAGTAATTGTTCCAGTAGAACGAGATGTCGCACGTGTAAACAAAAACATCACACACTGTTACATTTTGATAAAAATAACCGGTTGTCAAGTCAAGCCGATAACCTTGACACACTCACGCAAGTGCAGAACACGGTAGCTGCGCCTTCCACGCCTCGCAATAATGAGATATCGTTGTGTACGACATCCATTGCGCGGGCGGCACGCACGCGCGGACGGCCTTCGCGCGCTTGTAGTGATCAGAGCAGTGCTAGGCCGCCATGTATGGCGTCTAAGACTGTTCTGTTAGCGACAGCGCAAGTTATCATATATGATGTCAATGGGTCGCCGCACATGGTACGTTGTCTGCTAGATAGCGCATCTCAGACCAATTTAATAACGTTAGAATTGTTCAAACACCTCGGATTATGGAATAACTTTAAAAATACGAACTCAATAGTCCGAGGGATAGGCGGATCAGAAAAACATTGCAAAGGTTCCGTAGATATTAAAATACATTCGCGTTTTAATAGGGACATTAATTTTAACATTTCTTCGCTTATCGTGGAGCGTATCACGGACGCATTGCCGAACGCTAATGTAGACGTAGCATCACTCACTCATCTCGAATCATTGCCGCTAGCCGACGCGGAGTTTGCGAATCCGGCAGACATTGATGTTTTGATCGGAGCCGCAATATTCCCGCACTTGCTACTTACTAAAGTGGTACGTAGTGAGCAAAATAACTTACCGCCCGCTATTGAGACGGTATTCGGGTATGTAATTATGGGTACCGTACCTACATTACATACTTCTCAATACGTTACGTCTTGCTGTTGTTCTGTTCTTCAAGAAAACAATATTGACTCTCTTCTCAAGCGATTTTGGGAGCTTGAAGAGGTTACCGCACCGCCCTCGATGAGCCATAAAGATCTCGAGTGTGAAGAACATTTCCGCGCTACCACTGTTCGTGACGACAGTGGCAGATACGTAGTGGCGTTGCCATTCTGTGGTGACCCTTATTCGTTAGGCGACTCGTACGCTGCTGCGCTCAGACGTTTCCATTGTTTGGAACGTAAACTTGATGCATCACCTAAGTTACGCAGCGCCTATAATGACGTCATTCGTGACTACATAGATAAAGGTTTTTTGAGTGTAGTTGTAAACAACGAGGGCAACTCTCTGCCCTCATATTATATCCCGCATCACGGCGTAGTTCGCGAAGATAAAACCTCTACTAAACTTCGTGTGGTTTTAGACGCTAGTTGTAAGACTACATCGGGTCAGTCGATTAATGACATTTTGCATGCCGGCCCCAATCTACAGGGTGATTTATTTAACATCATAATAAAGTTTCGTCTTTTCCAAATCGCTCTGTCAGCTGATTGCCGCCAAATGTTCCTCAATATCGGCGTTCGCGAATCCGACCGTAGATTTCAACGGGTCTTTTATCGTTTTGACAAGAAAGAACCTTTATCTGTGTATCAGTTCAATCGTGTTTGCTTTGGACTCAAGTCTAGCCCATATCACGCGTTATGAGTTGTTCGCCAGTTGATCGCTGATGAAGGCGATCACTTTCCCGCCGCAGCGGCTGTTGCCACTTCCGCTTTGTACATGGATGACATTGCCTGTAGTGTCATATCCGCTCCGCTAGCAATTTCGCTTTGTGAAGAGCTTATTCAGCTTTTCAAGCGAGGCCAGTTTGATCTTGTCAAATGGACAAGCAACTCTAAGGAGGTTCTCGCACGCATACCAGATTCTCATAAGGCTTCTCCAGATATTGAGTTTGAGAAGTCTGTACCGCATAAGGTTCTCGGTTTACGCTGGGACAAATCCTGCGATAGTTTTCGGTTTGACGTCTCACCACCAGATGATAAGTGCACCAAACGCACTATGCTGTCCACAGTGGCTCGACTATGGGACATAATGGGTTTTGTGGCTCCCACAATTTTGTACGCCAAGCTCTTGATCAAAGAGCTTTGGCTATCAAAGTGTGAGTGGGATGAAACACCCCCTGACCATATTGTCGCCGCTTGGGGCCAGTTTTGTATTGAGCTTACCGCGCTCAATCAAGTTACTATTCCGCGTCATCTTGGGTTGGTAGATGGATGTACCATCAACTTGATAGGTTTCGCTGACGCCAGCGAGCGTGCTTACGGCGGAGTCGTATATCTGCAAGTCCGCATTGGTTCTAACTACTCGGTGCAGTTAGTTTGTGCCAAGTCTAAGGTCTCGCCTGTTAAACCATTTCGGTTGCGAGACTGGAGTTGTGCGCGGCCCTTCTGCTGTCTCAGTTGCTCCACTAGGTTCAAGACACAGTTTTACCCCACTACTCTATTAATAAATATACGCATTTTCCGACTCCAAAGTAGTGCTCGCTTGGATTCATTCTTCTCCTCATCGCTGGCAGACTTTTGTCGCCAACCGCGTTAGTAAATCGATTGAACTTGTTCCCGCTACTTGTTTCAATCACGTCGCGGGTTATCGTACTCGTCTTCAGGAAGAACTTTCCATAGATCATATTGACTGGAAGTTTATTCCACCAGCATCACCACATTTCGGTGGATGTTGGGCAAGCATGGTCAAAGTAATTAAACGCATCTCTTCAAAGTTATAGGTCAACAGATCCTCTCTTACGAAGAGCCTTTAACTGTCCTTGCACAAGTCGAGGCACTGATCAACTCGCGTCCGCTTCCAACTCAGTGAGATCTAGCCTGAAGTTGGACTTACCTCTTAGTTTAAGTATTTAGTTAGTAGTTTTCGCTATTATTGCGTTTGTAGCTTTCGCTAAAGTTAATTTAGATTAATTTTATTGTCATATCGCTGTCTTAGCCTATTGATGGGTTATGCGGTAGTACACCCAACATAGCTAAGTTCAATTCTAGTTTTTTTAAAGGCAACCCTTTAGGGCCGGGGGGATATGGTAGCGCCATCTACCTTCCTATCCATAACTAAACGCATCAACATCAATCGTTCCACGTTCTAGTGCGAGCGATATCATATTTCCGTTCCGCTCTATCCCTCTCCCTGGAAGAGGCACTGCCTTTGGCCTGATTCGTCGCCGCGATCGTGAACGCGACGGACAGTCGAGAACATTCCTCCCGCTGAGAACGCCGTCTCGATACCGCTCCGCGCCGCACCGCTGTATGTGATTTACCGCTTCCACCAAGGAAAACCCGCTCGTGAGTGAAGTGAAAACAAGCAACTGCATCACGAAAACACCAGGAGGAAAAGAAACGAAGAAGGCTGTATAAGGTAAGTGCCTTCCATCCTGGAAATATCCTATACCCACTCAATCACCTCCTCCCGTATCCATCTCCTCTTCCCTTATTCCTTTCTAGGCGACCCAGAACTCGCCCTAATACAGTCCATTTCCTTTTCCAAGTCGCCTAGAACCCTACCCCACGGTTTCGGTGTAAAGCCGAGCCAGTATCTGTATTGTTTAGTATGTATAAATATATTTATTGCATGTGCATACATTATGTATGTATCGTATATATGTAGGTATATTTATTTGGTTTTGTATGTATATATGTATTGTATTTTAAAATTGAATTATTCATTTAGTATAATAATACATCATCACTATAAAATTGCTAACAACATTCCTGTCCATCCAAAGGTTTCCTGGAAGAGATCGCCCTTGGTGATACCTAAGGCCGCCGTCTGTACATAAATCGTAGTTTTAAGTCACTTTAATAATGTACTGTAGTTTGGTGTGCAATAAAGTATATATATATATCTATCTATCTATCTATCTATCTATCTATCTATCATAGTACAAGTTATGCTAGTAGTTTGGGACTAGATGGTGTTATGTATATGTGATAGATTATTATTATTCATTTCACGATTTTATGGTACTGTTGCAGTTGCATATGTTGTATTCTTGTTGGCAAATGTATTTTTATCAATTACTGTTTTATTTATTCATTGACGCAAAAGCAGTTCTTTTAAAAATGACTAAGCAGATAATAGGCGCAGTAATTTGAAATAACTAATTATATCGTTCCTTATCCAAAAACATGTATGTCTATTTTGAATTTTAGTATTTAGTATAATATATATCTATACTTATAACATTATAGCTGATCATAGATAATTAAGCGCTGTATATTTAAAATTAATTAAAAAAGCACACTGGTTCCAATCACCCATAAAAAATGCACGTTGTTCTGCCAACGTTATTACGTTGGCAGAACAACGTCGCAAGTAGAAATTAAACAAATCGCTTCGATACCACATCATATTTTTAATGTTTATGTTATAAAGATAGTTTATAAAACATAGTACATTACAACCACATAAATGTAGGTATAATACGAAAACCATTACCATCGAGCACAACGACCTTCAGAAAGTATTCACTTCCAAATCTGCCTGGCTGTCGACAACAAAGGCTGTTTACTCGTGTTTCTAATAAATTAATCTTCTCTCTGTATCATTGATGTGTTCGGAGGCTTTCGACTAGGATTTCGACTTGTATGTTCCACATAACCGCTTTTGTTCAATCTCGATAACCTCCAAACGGATTCCAAACGATATTCAGACGACTAAAGGCGTATTTTTTTTTCGTATTTATCTGGATTATATGGATAACAGGGAAAAGGGTCAACTCGCAAACGATTCGGCCCTTTTCAACAGCGCGCGAATAGAACGTAAAGCAACGCGAATAAAAAGTTATTACAATTTTAAGGGCGTAATTTGTTTTACGTTTTGCACGGTGTTGTTCTGCTTTTTGTAGCTTCCAAATAGGCTGAGCTGAGTCTGTCGTAAAATTGTTTGTATTTTAAATTGAGATTTTACAGCAAATGAAATCAGAGATATATGTGGAATATTATTCGTTTGCTGTAAAATGCCTGGTAGACAATATGATTACGGTATAACACAGTAAACAATAAAACCCTTTGGAGCAACATGCGATGAACATTTTTTTGTTCTGTGTTGTGAAATTGCACGTTGAAGGCGTTTAGTATCGAAGTTCTATATCGATTTTAAACTTTCGCGATTTGTATACATCATACAATATTATTTAGTCGCGATAATTTTACATATTTAAAGGCATAAATACCTCTCGATAGGGGGAGTCTCTGCGCGACCACGACCGTTGCAAGCCGGTAGAAAGGTAGGAGAATAACAAAGGTATTAATGCCTTTATATAAGTAAATTATCGCGACTAAAACCCGCTAAATAATATTGTATGAAGTTCTATATCATTCATTAATATCTAATGTAGTACGAGTATAATATACAATGCATTAATTCTATAGTCATCCTTTTGCTCTACAAAATCTTGTGGAGACCTAATATTACTTAACAGAATTTTAAAGAAGAAAATTTTGTTTAAAATGATATTACAAACATACATTTTCTTCTAAATTCAGACCGAAAACTTCTGCTTCGCTTTAAGATTCAACGAATGTGAGTATATGTTATTGTACTCACATGTAACGCAAGTATTCAGCGCAATTATTTCGTGAATTAATGCTAACAATTCCATAAGGAATGTGGGTCCTCCCCTTCTAAAGCCTTGTGAGAATATTTTTAATTGGAAAAGAAATATGGTGGCGAATGGTTTGCTTATATGAGTTTTTACGCCTTAGTATTTGAGCATTATATATGTGTATTCGTGTTATAGTTTGACTACTAACAGACGATAAGATATAAGGTTATTAAATAGATAGTCATGTATGATAAGTATGTCAACATGCTAAAGAATCGCTGACAGCTGAGGGGTAGTTCATACCTATAGTAAGAAATAAGAGGAAACTTCGCATCTTTGACAGTCTCAAAAGTTAATGGCTGTCCTGATATAAAGTGAAAGTAAAAAAGCTGATATTTTTTAGAAGAAAATATGCGCCAAGCACATGAGTTCAAAGAACTCAGAAAAAAAACAAGGCCAAACAGCGTTATTTTAGTAATACTCTTGATAAACCTCTAGCAAAATTTCCTTTTTACGAAAAATACCCACCAACCCGGTATATCAACGCTATTAAAATTGATAACAAGCGCATTCCCATGATCGTTTTGCTATAAAAATAAATTCAAAACGTGCCTACGTTCACACTTCAACCCTATAAATTTTACGTTCACTATAAAAGTTTCTGAAACAGTTTTCTCGGCGATAATTCTGTACAAGGAAAGATAGGAGTATAAAATGTGGGGCTCTAGTGAGAGCGTAGTGAACCAACTGAAAATTATCGCTCGTTATATGAAATGCGCGTCTGAATCAAGTTAAATACGCGAGGTACTTATTTTTTATTATATTAAGTTGCGATTTCAGCCACGATACATTACGTGCATGGTTACTGAGATGCTCATTTGAGTAATAGCGTCTATACTTTTATCATCATTTTACAAAGTGCAACATGGTTATTTGGTTAAACAGGCGCTAAACTTACGAGTTATTATGTACAGTACAAACTTCGTTGCAAACTTTGGGCTATAAACAATTGTTTCATATGTGAGGTGTTGAGTTGGAGACAAGTAAAACACGAGAGTTGAGATGATACTGACTCATTTATTGATTGATTATTATATTTTATACCAATATGACACACGTAATACATATTCAACTAATATATCTCTAAACGCCCATCATAATCAGAAAAAAGAAGTGATACATACAAATTCACTTTTTTTTTTTTTACACATATAATCAGCTTAATACAATGCCGATAATTTATTAGGTATATAAGAAGATTACACAAAATAACGATTAAATTGTTTTATTTTTGTTTTATATAAAATAATCAGTAGATATATTTAATGCTGCAATGAATAGCATAATGTTACATAGTGGCACATACCTAGTTCAAATAATAAAAAAATTACATTGTAAAATGATAAAATGGTAAAAAAAGGGTTAACAAAGGTAAATATAAACTAACAATAACTGGTATATAAAAATAAAAGTCTTGTATAAAAGTAGAACTCTAAATAATTAGTTAGAAATATACAATTTCGTCCGATTTTTGTGAATGACATCTACTTTGCCATTTTTCATTATTTGCACATTTGGAGACATATCCTTAATAACAACATAAGGTCCAGAATAAAGACTGTCTAACTTGTTTACATTTTCATTTTTTATTAGAATTAAATCATTCTGTTTATACACAATAGGGTTAACATATTTGTCATAAGTATATTTCCTAGCGAATTTGCTGTTAAGTAGATTTTGTCGAGCCTCTTTCTGAGATAATTGTAAGCGGTATTTCAATTCAGATGGATAGTTATCGTGATTGTATATAGGGTCTACAATATTACTTTTAAAGTTACTCGGAAGGTTACAAATTTTGCCAAAAACTAATTCGTACGGAGTGAATTTTGTCTCGGAATGCACAGTTGTATTAAATGCAAAACTCCAATAAGGTAACCATAGGCTCCAAGCTTCAGGATGGTTATCTGTTTGGATACGTAAATACAAACCTAAGTTTTTATGGGAGTTTTCCAATGCGCCAATGCTTTGGTGGTGATATGCTGTGGAACTTAAGTGAGTAATTTTTAAAAGACTACATACCTCGTTGAAAACTGATGACATGAACTCCGTCCCCCTGTCTGTAGTAATTACCTGTGGTATACCGTAACGGAGGATGAAGCTATTTACCAATGCATTTGCTACTTCTGCTGATGTTTTAGACTTTAAAGGATGAGTTACCACATACTTACTCAATTCACACTGCAATGTTAAAATGTAACAATGATTATAGCAATCCTTTTCCAGAGGTCCAACTAAATCTAAATTAACTTTTTCGAATGCTGATGTAGCTGTGGATGTAATAAGCATAGGTTCTTTTATATTTAGAGCATGTTTTTGCTTTTGACATTTATCACATTTCCTTACAAATTCTCTAACTTCACGATCTAGTCCGGGCCAATAAAAATATTTTTTGATATTATTTAACATCCTTCTCATGCCCGCGTGGCCACTTGTGGGCAAGAGATGGCAGTCGTTTAGAATCACTTTTCTGTCATCTTTGTCGTCTACTCTTTGTACATCATTTAAAATATACAAGCGAATACCTTTAAAATGTTTTATTTCACTTAATAACTTTTCCACAAAAATCTTATTATCTTTATTCTTTATAAAACAAACTTCACTAACGTTTATTTCCTTACAAAATTCATTCAGCTCCCTCACGAATGCGGCTCGCGTCATTTGTGATTGGAAGTCTGGATTTATATAAATAGTCGATCTATTTTCAACAAAACAAAACGCGTTTCTTTCTTTACTTATCTTATTATTTTTTCTCAAATTTTCCAAATATTTTTTGTCAATAAATCTTAGTTCAATTGCTTCTTTCGGCTTAATATGTGTCCCCAAAACGTCTGGTTGATCAGGCCGTCCGTCTGAAGGAACCATATCAACTGAAAGATTTTGCAACTTCCTAGTTTGAGCTCTAGTCATAACACTAACTAAAGGTTCAGTCATTTCCTTTAACTCGTCAGATGTAAAAGATATACGAGACAATGCATCTGCAGCTGCGTTGTCTGCGCCTTTTACATATTCTACCGTATAGTCATATTCTTCTAAAGTGAGTCGAAATTTCATAAGCCTGCTTGATGGGTCACGCATGTTAAAAAGATAAACCTATGGTCGGTTAAAATTTTGAACTTACGACCGTATAAATAAGGCCGAAAGTATTTAACTGCCCATACTACTGCAAGCAACTCCTTTTCTATTGTTGGATATCGTTTTTCTGCGTTATTTAAAGTTCTGCTGGCGTATGCTATGGGTTTTCTATTGCTATTAGATAAAACAGCACCTATTGCATTGCCGGAGGCGTCTGTCTGTACAATAAACTCGTTATTTGCCGAAAAGTCTGGATATTGTAGGACTGGTGGCGAAATAATGCTCTGTTTTAGAGTTTCAAAAGATTTTTGGCAACGCAAGTCCGAAACAAAGGGTACATTCTTTTTGCATAATTGGTATAAGGGAAATGCCTTTTCTGCAAATCCTGGTATGAACTTACGGTAATAATTCACAAATGCCGTAAACCGTCTAACTTCATCGAGTGACATTGGGCACGGATAATTTTCTACTACTTTTATCTTATCCGGATCGGGCAAAATACCGTCACCTGATACTATATGTCCGAGATACAATAACTGTTTTTTCAGGAACTCACATTTTATAGGATTTAGCTTTAAATTTACTTGTCTAATTCTTTCGAACACATGTTGCAAATTTTTCATAGTTTCATTTAAATTTCGCCCAAATACTACAAGGTCATCCTGGTAAACCAAGCATTTCTCGTAATTCAATCCTGCCATAGCCATCGTCATCATACGTGAAAAGGCTGCTGGGCTAGTTTTTAACCCCATAGGCATCCTAGTTATTTGATATTGTCCCGCATGAAATGCAGTATATTTTCTGCTATTTTCTGCCAAATTTACGTTGTAAAATGAATTATCATTTACGGTGTAAACCTTGATATAAATCTAAATGACAAAAATATATGCAACCTGAAAGAGAGTCTAGAATTTCCGTGATGTTAGGAAGTGGAAACCTATCATCCTCTACGCAGTTATTTAATTTCCGATAATCTATTACTAGTCTCCATTTTTTTAATCCATTCGCATTCTTTTTCGGAACTAATAATACTGGGCTACTCCATTTGCTTCTACATTTTTCAATAACACCATCTTTTAACATCTTATCAAGCTGATTTTGAATTTCGTTTTTCTGAGAATGAGGTAATCTATAGGGCTTACTAAACACAGGACACGAGTTTGGTTTCAGTATTATATCATGTTCGTAAATATTTGTTGTTGTCAATTTATCACCGTCCAAATAAAATATATCAGAATATTTTGCGCATAAGTTCTCTATACAAATTTGTTCTTCTTTATTTAAATGATTTAATTGCAATTGGGAAAACACCTTCTTTACTCGGTCTGCATTTATTTTAGTTTCCTGGAAAGTGCATATATTATAGTCATTAGCGCTATGAATCACCGGATTAAATTCAGTCAATTTAAATGTATTCTCGGTTGTATTTAATATTTTTATTGGTATCCTACCGCAAACTGTCTTGACTATAGTGCTAGCTAAATATATTCCGTCGGCAATTTGAGAGGCACAAACTACTCCTTCACCTTGTAAATTAGTCTCAATGTAGTGTATTGATTCACATCTAGGTGGTATATCTAACCAACTTTTAGAACGTAATAATAAGGGAATGTTGATTTGCACGGGCTCCACCGAAAGTGTCAAAATATTGTTTTTAAAATCTAAAACTGATTTATACTTTGTTAAAAAGTCGCTTTCAATTATTCCATTCGCCGTAATTGGCAAGAAGTCAAACAGATAAAATGTATGGTGTAAACGATGACCACCCACAAATAAAGACAAGTAACAGTATCCTACAGTCTTAACTTTGCCGCCAATACCATTTATGTATGAGTATTGTTTAACAAATGGAATACGGTGCTCTACGACATGTTTATACTTAAGCGCTGATATTGAAGCGCCGGTGTCAAGTAACCAAGTGTAATTGTAATTGTTTAAAGATAGCTCTATATAATAAGTACTACTGCATGATAAAATTTGTTCCTTAGTCTCGAAAAAACATATTTTTGGAATCAGTTTCAGGCGACTTCGATGTCGTTGCCAGTGCTGGTTCTGGTTCAGTAGTTATATTGATCTGTTGCTTTCCTCGATAAAAATTAGAGTTATAATAAGACCTACCTCTATTATTTCGTCTGGGTGCAAATGCCTGCTGCTGACGCCGTGGTCCGTAACCGCCGCGGTATTGGTTGCCACCACCTCGGTGTATGTTGATAGCTCTACGCCATGATGATGCTCGCGGGTTAAATCTACCGTGACCTTGAGCAAAGTGCTGACCTCTGCTTCTGAAAAATCTATTATTATCTCTCTGGACGTTGACATACCCAAAATATCTGCGGACGCTCCGACTGACTCCAACTCCTCGTCTTGGGCCGCTTGAATCGCGTCTTTTAGAGTACTGAAATGACGTGAAGCGATTATTGTGCTCAAACGTCGATTTCTCAGGCCATCGGCAAATTTCTTTATAGCGAATTGTTCATTAATCGGTTTTAACAGGTTATAATTACTCGAATTACCATTGGCCTGCGAAATCGTTAAGTTGACAAATAACTCAGATATTTGTTTACCGAAATCTTTTATTGTTAATTCATTTTGTCGCATACGAATTAGTTTTGTTTGTAAAGCACTTGCAGATTTTTTTGGCAATAGTATGTTTTTCATGTCAGAAATTAACTCAGACACACTAGAATAATCAGAACTTAATTGTAATTTTGCGGATCGAGATAATCTACTTTTCAATATAAATTCAATAAGCTTACTTTGTTCGGAAGTCTCAAGGGTAGAGGCATAATATTCTATATTCTCTATTAATCGTTGCGTATTTTCCTCCTCATCTGTCATCTGCGTTAATATACTCAAAGCTACTTTAATGTTAAAGGTCGACATAGTGGTTTCTACCGATGCAGCAGATTTACACAAGGATAAAACTTCACTATACAAAGTCTGAAATGAATTAATAAACTTGTCACTTAAAGGCGTATCACTAGTCTTTATAATACCTTGCTTAATATCTCTGCTAACCTGATTTACACAGGCTTGATACGTAGAAAAAATTTCATTCGCCACGCTTTCCTTTATTATCAAAATATTTCCTTTTCTACGATTTTGAACTATTTTAATCAAATACGTTCTAACTTCTTTTATTTCTTTACATAGAGTTTCTAAGTCTTCGGCCATAACTTATCATTATAGAGGCAGATAGTTAATAACATTATACTTAATAAGTCCTTAATAGTTTAAACGCATACATTACCCAATGTTACGCATACGAGAGTAGTTTAGAGTTATCGAAAATAGGGTTCGCGCACTTTATTTTTAAACGGATCGCGACTATTTATATGTGTATATATATATATATATATATATATATATATATATATATATATATATATATATTCTTTTGAACACTGCACAATCACTGTTAACCTTTCATTTTACCATCACTTTATCACTTTACTTGCTATACCGTTAATACGAACGCCGAAAACGTAGTGACGAATAATCACTCGTAGCTCTAGACTTCAATGTCGTCGTCCTTTTGGTCTCGCGAACGCTCACGCCGAAATAGTGATCGACGTAGATTGTGTCGAGATATTTCTTGCCTTATCCATTGTCCATGACATTTCTTATAGATTCTGAATACGAAGAATATCAGCCGGATACCCAAGGCCAAGGCTATAAACGACAGTATTATGGTCGTCGTACTGAGGTAGAAACGAAATTCATCCACTGTGGCTGTATTCGATCCTGCTGCATTTTGTGCAATTATGACCTCCTCACGAGATTGCGTTTTGCCCATCTTTATTGTGCCAACAATTTCGTCACAGCAACGCGTGCAAGTAACAAGTCTAACAACGTTATATTTGATTGATTCATCTTGGTACCAGAACAGTCCAGAATACCCGTGTATGAAATATTTCTTCCTTTTATGGTATGGCGCCGCGCGAGTGCAAGCCGGTGTCAAATACGCGACGGCGATCGGATGGCAGACTCTTTCGGCAGGGTCGCCATGTGAGGTGTTGAGTTGGAGACAAGTAAAACACGAGAGTTGAGATGATACTGACTCATTTATTGATTGATTATTATATTTTATACCAATATGACACACGTAATACATATTCAACTAATATATCTCTACACATAAATGGAAGATTCGTGAGAAAATATTATTGATAAAAGTTACGATGGATTTAAGATAACTTGTCAACTGAAGTTGAAAGAATGCCCACAGCTTCGTTTGCAAATTTATTGAATACAAACGTTTCTGCCCGGTACCTCTGCAAATTCAAGCAATTCATCTTAATACACCCACGGTCTCTAAGAAAATACATGCCAATTTTGGCTGCTGTGCATTGTCTGTCAGTCAGTCAATAATGCAAGAATTGAATATATACAGGTAATAAACCCATACAGTATTAATTCCTAGTACCAATGGACTATACCATTTATTGTATTAATTTAATTGATTTCTCAAATAGTCCACAGTTCTTGAATGTGCTGTTTTGTTACTATTCAGGTTTTATCTGTAGTTTTTCTTGCTTACCGCTCCGCTATTATCTTCGCTGGTACGTAAACCGCATAGCGCTAACCATTAGATGCGAAGCAAACCGATACGAAACCTAAATTTTAGTAAATGTGTTGTTAACTTTTTGCAGGTATTAATTTAGTAAATACTGTACTATTATTGCTAAAAACATCTGGCATTTATTTATACCTGGTACTTTCAAGCATAAAATCGAAAATGGGACTGTTATTTAATATGACAATGTCAATTTTCGTGTGATGTACCGTGTAACTGTAGAGTAATTACCAATATTACATTAATAGTTCAGTTAAGCTCTGCTACTCGTTCCGCTATGGTACCCGTTGGCACCTACACCACGCGTTATTAATACCTATCGTTTAGGTTGTAGGACCGCGAAACAAACGAGAGCTTGTGCAGTTGATTGTATTTACAAATTGAAAAGGATTAACTTGAGCACTACAAACTTTTATTGGCGCAAAGATATAGACGTTGAGAAATGTTGGAGCTAAAGATATCCGGACAAAAGAGTTTATTATTAAGACTCCAAAAATAAATTGTTTGTAGTATAACTAATCATGAAATAGTATTAACTGTATCTGATTTCAACTTCACTCACAAGTATTTTGGCTTATCTTTGGATTAGTCATGAAAGCGTTATACCAATCACTGTATCGTCGTTCATCTTTATGTGTCTCGATCTTGACGATTACTCGTCAGTTTCTTTTTGTATAGAGCATAAGATTGATGTAATTTGGAAGACGTTATAACGCTCCACCTCCATGTGAGTCGTGGTCACGATTTCATCTTCTACTTATCATCTTTTCTTTACCTTCTAATATATTATGTTTATTCGTTTTGATACCATTTCATTCGTCCTCTGTATAGGAAGGGATGGTAAACTGGATTTCAAACCCTGCAGGAGCCCGCCGGGCCAGCATGGTATCATCATCATCAACCGTCAGTCAGTCTATTGCATTCGACTGCCTCGTTGGTCTCGCGGCATAAATGTACGGGTGGGATTGGGAGGTCTCGGGTTCAATTCCCGGGTCGGACAAAGTGTTATTGGGTTATTCCGTTAGGAAATTCTCAATAGCAGCACGAAATCTGGTAATGTGCCCGGTACGGCAATAGGCTCGCCCCCTATTACGTGGGACTAAAATAAATCTGGCGAAAAGTGGGTGTAGCAATATACCTCTGCCTACCTCTTCGGGGATATAGGCGTGAGACTATGTATGTAAGTATGTGTATATGTGTATGTATGTATGTCTATTGCAGTCCACGCTGGCCATAGGCCTCTCCCAGCATAGTATATAGCAGGCTAAATCCTACTATTGACTTACAGTGCTACTGTAGAGCAAATTAGGTGAGCCTTAAGTCAGTCTTAACAGGGGACTGCGAAATGCAGTAGAGAATGTATAGGTGGAACTATAAATAAAACTGTAAAAAACATGTACTAACAAAATTTTGCTAACCAACATAACTGCACGCAGTTTAAAACTTCACCTATCTTTTTTGGGTTAGCATTGTGTCTCGTTACGTCATATCAATCAGTTTTTCCATATATTATATGGCTTGAGTGAGTAACAAACTGTTTGTAAGCTAAAAACACAAGGATTTTCACACTTTTCGCGGTACGGCGCGTCTTAGTTATGACGTAAACAGGCCATCGCCTCCAGTGTATTGATTCTGCACAACTGTAGGATTCTTAGTTTGGTCCTAGAGAACATTTTGAGCATAAAATTCGAATAGCTTTACGGATAGCTGTTTACCGGCAATGAAAATACTGCGATTTCACCTGCGTCATACTGCATGTAAGAGCATTTTCACTTTTATTTAATTCTTGATGCACTTGCTTTGGATTGGTGTATTGTTTACCCAGTATTGCATCACAACGTTTAAAAATATAATCAGAGTATTACTGTTATTTAGAAAGAAAATCTATTGATGTTTGAATTTGTAAATCATACCTACTACCTATATAATAGAGGAGTGGCATTTGTCTAGTTATAGTATATCAACTATGGTGGCATTGTCCCGCGAAATGCTGCTTAATTCGGAAAACAGCATTTGGTTATTACTCAGTTATGGATTAAAACTAGCACTTAATACACCAACTCGACTTCATAGCCAGACATGTATAGACAATTTTGCGCATAATTTCAGATCCTTTAAAGCTCAAATATTAGACATTGGCTTGTCTGATCTTACAGCTCAATTAATTAAATGTCCTACGAACACAGTATATACAATTAATCAATGGCGCGCGGTTAGAAGAGATTATGACAAACAAAATATAATAAAATTTAAATCTTATATGAAAAGTTTAAAATTCTCAGATGTTTACGAGGCAACAGATGCAAATATAGCATTCAATGTATTTATCGAAATATTTACACTATTATATCAGCAATGTTTTCCAGAGAAGGTTCTCTCTGTTAGATTAAATAAAAGACAAAAATGGGTATCCCGCGGCATAAAAACATGTAGTAAACAGAAACGACACCTACTGTGGCAATATAGGTGTAAACCAAGCATACAGAACAAAAATCGGTTTATAAAATATAATAGGCTATTCAAAAAAAATATTAATCTTACGAAACGTGTTCAAAATTGCTACAAAATAAAAACGTCAGAAAATAAGTCTAAAACAATCTGGCAAATAATAAATAATGATAAACTTAAACCACCCCGTACCATCAATAAACTAAATATAAATAATAATATCGTCACGGACCAAAAATGCATAGCCAACTTGTTTAATAACTTCTTTATAGACAAGATTAGGCCTACACAGACATATGAAGTATCAGCCATTCAGAATATCACACCCACAACTAACTCTATGTTTATGTATCCAAGCGTACCTAATCAGATATTTAGAATATGTAATTCTAGGATTAAAAAATACAAAAAGCGTTGGATACGACGGTATTTGTACAAAGATAATTAAATCTGTTGCTGGTGAAATATGTGAACCGTTAAGTCACATAATAAATCTATGTATATGTCAAGGGGTATTCCCTAATGCACTAAAAGTGTCTGTAATAAAACCTGTATTGAAGAAACAGGATAAGGAATTAATGGAAAATTATAGGCCGATATCATTAATAACAATATTTTCAAAAAAAAATGAAAAAAAATATATATAAGGAGACCAACCAGTATTTAGAAAAAAATAATATAATATGTAAAGAACAGAAAGGATTTAGAGAAGGAAAAACAATAAGTATGGCCATATTTGATTTTTTACACACTGTCATGATAAATATGGATAAAAAGATTCCCATTTGTGCGATATTCTGTGATATGACACAGGCATTTGATTATGTCCAACATAAAATATTACTAAAAAAGTTAGATGCCTACGGAATTAGAGGAAACATCCAAGATCTCTTTAAATCATATCTAAAAGATAGAACTCAAAAAACTGAAGTAACTAAGATCAATTCACGGTGTTCCCCAGGGAAGTGTATTGGGACCTCGTCTCTTTACACTTTACATTAACGATCTGCCTACATGTACCAAGTATCCGATGACGCTTTTTGCGGACGACAGTACTGTCACTATACCCTGTAAATCTAAAGATCACTATCAGAATGGCATAAATAACACGATAAATAATATAATTACTTGGCTAGATGATAATAATTTAAAAATTAATATTAAAAAATCCTTTATAATGCACTTCAGCCAACGTTCATTGACATATAATAATATTCTTGACATTATTTACAATAATAATACCATTGACGAAGTTAATATTACGAAATTTTTTGGATTAACGATAGACCGAAATTTAAATTGGAAGGCACATATAGAAGCTTTGTGTAAAGGAGTAAGTAGTAGCTCTTATGCCCTATACAAATTATCGCGAGTTACTAATGTAGACGCATCATTGACGGCGTACTATGGAACGGTAGAATCCGTCCTGAGATACGGCGTCATGTTCTGGGGATACTCGACGGACAAAGAAGTGGCTTTTAAAGTACAAAAGAGATGTATCAGATCGATGTTTAACCTCAAAATGACAGACAGTTGCAAGCCTTACTTTGTTAAATACTGGATACTGACATTACCATCCATATATATATTAGAGATAACAATGTTCGTTAAAACAAATTCTAATTTATTCCCACGTCTGAATGACAGAGTTCTTAGAAATAGACGCGACAACAGCAGGCTCTGTTTACATACTTCTAGGACTGCACTTATGCGCAAAAGTGTATTTTGCATGGCACCCGTCATCTATAACAAACTTCCAAAAGAATGGAAAGAACTTAAAAACGAAGCCTTCAAAAATAAGCTTAAGACATACCTTTTGCTAAAGGTTTACTATAATGTTAATGACTTTTTAACTGATACACTTTACTGAATAAATTTAAGTTGATATCAAGACAATAATACATAGGTACTATAATAATGCAATTGTTTTATCGATTATTAATGTTATTCAAATCTATATAACCGCTGCGTTGTTTCAAGGGACAAAACACCCTTTTTTCCAAATCCGTTGCTTGCTCCAAGGGACAAAAGTCCCTTTGTTTCTGAAGCCGTAGACTGCGCACAAGTAACTAATGTTCGTTTTATTAAAACTCAACAGATTGCGCTATATTATATATCAATGGACGCGTAATGAAATGAGCTTTCGAATGGTACCAAATAACACCAAATATTATACATGTAGTCCACGCAAGGGCAGTATAAAGTGAAAATTAGAAATATTTTCGCGCCATTTTTGAGCGCGATTTTATATTTCTGACATATTCCTTTTTCTCGTCGTTTTTTATTAAGGGAGGTATATAAGTATTATACACGGTTTAAAAGTTTATTTAATTTACTTTTAGAGGAAATAAATATAATTAAAAGAAACATTTTAATTTCAAACATAAAAAAATAAAACAAAGAATTCATTGTTAATTGTCGCCTATTTCCGTATTTTATATTTTTAAATAACTTTTTATGTTATATATCTGATTTAAACCTACATAAGTTTCTTACCAATTAAATTTCCAAGCAAAAGAACCATTTCCGATAAGAATCCGATAAGAATTACTCTTACTGGTGCACAGTTGTTTACTTTTTCCCACTAAAAATAACCTGAATATCCGCAAAATTTTTCGATAGTCAATATCTCATTAATAATATGAGTATTATACATCATATGATAGGTTTATTTATATAGTCATAATAAAAAAATAACACAGAGCATTAATGTAACCTTATCAACATACATATGTATTTACATTCAATAAAAAGAAATGCCGTTTTTTTCGACAATTGTTTGTAAAAATCTCTTAAATTAAAGTAATACACAATATTTATTACTTTTTTTTTGCTGTAACTTCATAATTAATTAGTTTTTTCACAATAAAACATAAAAGTATCTTATATAATTATAATATTTGTTTACAATGATGTTTTTAATTCATAATTACGCCCCGCGCGCAAAATGCAAAGTCAGCGAAATAATATTTTTTTTCTTATGCTAATGTCTAAATAATTTTTCAAGCAAGTTTTGCTTTAATTTTGTATATTTGTTAAGATAATATTACCAGGTATATAACAAAGCAAAAGGAACCAAGGTAAAACTCGTATTGTTATCACGATAAGCAATTGTTTCGACTAAGTCGTAATTGTTTACATAGCATCCGGTTCGGCCCCTCGCATAAAGTAAACACTTCATTCAAACGTAGTGTTTTTGAAATCATATGAAAAAATAATTCATTAACTTGAACAAAAACATAACTTCAACACCCTCACGCTACAAACGAATAAACAATGACTGATTTATTGAGCTCGCCCGTCAAGTGCTCGCGACGCGTTGAGCCGTAAGCACTTGGGATGTTTTAGGTACCTACGCGGAACAACGCAGCGGTTAATTATTATTATTTTTTATAACCATTTGACAATGTTTTAAATATATTTGACTATTATTAATGTATTTGGCGATTTTTTTTTCTCTCTTGTTTATTACCTATTATTCAGTTCACTTATTCTGACATATTATGTGTTATTAACTTCACAAATATTTGTACGTCAAGCTATATGACAAACATGTTGGGACAATACTATGTTACATCTTGCATGCATTTCATCAGATTTCTGTATGTATACTACACATGTTTAAACAAATAAATCATCTTATCTTATCTTATCACAGAAATAAATAGTATTTATTTCTATGGTTGGTCAACAAAAACACCAATAAAAGCTTCTAGATACATTATATAATAAAAAGTATTATATCTTTTTTATCTATTTCATTTGTTTATAAAAAAGTAATCGGATGATTGCATAAAATAAATCTATTTAAATTACATTAAAAAATAACAAAAGGGAAAATAAAATCCTAAACTCACGTATAATTTCCATTAATACACATAACACGTAACAAGTAACAGAATATTATTATTTTCAAACAAAAAGCTCCTCATCGTTAAACATACGAATAATAACTACAACAAAGTATTTCAAGAGCAAAAGTATAAGCATGCATTTCCGTTCAAATGTTCAAATGCTTCGCGAAATGTAATTTTCCTCCAGTTTTCCCCAGGCCCAGTATAATAATAATTAGGTTTCGGGTCGCAGTATCAAAAGCCGTGAAATAAGCTCAGTTTAAATAAAAGTTGGGTTCTTTTCTTATGTTTATGTTTAAGTAGGATTGTTAAGAGTTGTTGTGTTTGTTATTAATTTGTAACTTTTTTGTTTCAGGTACATCATTATTCATGTTTCTAGGAGATGTATGAGTGTAAGTGTAAAAACAAAACGTTTTTAATATAGGTATTTACCTGCTGCCACACTTTTACATCAGTAAAGACTAGTTGGTATTAATATGACATGTCATTACTTGATACAATAAAAATAAATTATTCAAGCATGCTATGCGCCTGAATTTTAAATCAATATCTTACAGTGGTAGATAGCTCATGCATTTTCAAACCGACCATTTTCTAAAAGTCGATGCAGTTGTATAAGTGAGTGATATAAAATAAATTATAGTAAGTGATGCACCTGCCGATCAACGGACGAGGCTCTGGCAATCAAAATATCCCGAAAAGCGGCAATAGGCTCGCCACCTATTACGTGGGATCAAAACACTGGCGAAAAGTGGGCGTTTAATATGCCTCTGCCTACCCCTTCGTGGAAACAGGCGTGAGTCTATGTATGTATGTATAGTAAGTATTATACAGTACTAAAAACTATTTTAAATCTCGCAAATGCAGAAGTGCAAATACTTTGAACCTTGGCAACTCTGAGTAAACATATCTAAGCACCTTATTAATATATTCTAATCCCATTAACAGCAAGTTGGTATATACACGCAGTAAATAGTTTTCAACACATTTAGCTGGCTAGAATTGGTTATTTCACCGGAACGCAATCACATTATCGCCAGTTAGACGCCGTCCTTTGACCATTCGGTTGACCTATTTAACTCTGCCCTATATTACGGAGGTAGCTTGGAATGCACCGACGCTATTAAATTTTAGAACTACTACCCGTTTAATATGTCCTCAGTACGTAATTTGTTCTAAGGTTTTTATGTTGATGGTGTTTGGGACAGTTTTCTTTGCGGTGTTGATGGTGAAGTTGGTAAAATGATGGTTTTATTGTGTACATAGTAAAGTGCGTAAAATGCAAAGTTAATCTACATATTTGTCTGCATAAATGGGGTAAAAGTATATTATTACGGCAGTCATGTTGCTGTTTAACAATGCGTCAAGTGTAATGTTTTCGAAGCCGCGCGAGACAATACTTTGTGTGATTAACATATTGTTGTTTCAAGTCCTGTGTTTCTTTGTGTCCAGTTGAAAAATCCCCTGTGACACAAGATTTATTTTTACTGCGGGAGATGTAAAAGAAATAAAAAAAGGCTATAACGGTTCCAATGAAAACTCGAACCTAGAACAATTGTTTAAGTGACATATTCTACGTCTTACATCGAACCTATATTATGTGCGACTCTGACAGTGTCATGGCCATTTAAACCACTGTGCGATAAGTGCAGTTTCGCTTCTATTGTTTTAAAATTCAAAGTAGGTAAGTCATGTATGAATATTGCACATTTGATTCCTTTAATGTATTAGCTTTTATGTTGCATCCTATCAACATAAAAAATATGTTATTAAAAACATATTGATTTTTAACACTTAGGGACTCGCTACAGGGTCCAATGAACCCAGACCTTCATAATTTCTTCCATAACATCAAAACTTTTACGTTTGTGACGATGCCGCTCTAAGTACCTTTCAACGTTAGAGTAGGACGACAGACGGCATTCTTAGTTGTCAGTTGGCGCGCTGCATGTGAGTGCAACTGACGTGAAAGGTGTGTATGGGTCCACCAGACCCCGTAGCGAGTAAATTATTTTTTAGTTTCGAAGCTGTTTTTTGTTTGTTCAACGATGATTGATCTTGCATTGTTATTTGTCCTAAGTAGCTTACTTATAGTATTATAAAAAAAATAAGTTTTGCTTAAAATAAATAATAACAGAAATTAGAGCAGTTAGTCTGAATATTATGATAAAAAAGTAGCATAATTCCTTGTATTTTTGTAGACAAAATAGGATTAAGAAAAAACAATAAATATAAGTATTTCATTTATCACTATCTTTCTTTATTTACATGTTAACCTAGTACAAAAGTAAACGTTCACTTTTATTAAGTAGTTTTGAAATAAACAATGAATATTAATCTGGGTCCAGTGAACCCCATAGCGAGTATTAACGTTACAAATTAGGGCGCGAGTCCTTAAGTGTTAATCTTTATCTGGTTACTACGTAGATCTACTTTGACTATTCATTTTTTTGTAAAATAATCTGACGAGCAATTATGATATCTATTCTTTTTAAAAGACAATTATCATATCATAATAAATTGTCTGTTACACAATACAAGGTGACCTTTTTTACCCCTCTCAGAAAGAAAGACACTTAAAAAGAGGAAGGAAACACGTGCACTTTTAATGAACTCCACATTTATATAGTCCGACAAAAGAAGGACCGAGGCATTTCCTTCGTAACGCGATTATCAGATAACAGTGTTTTAGTTAGCCCAGATGAACTAACATTTAATTAAGTATAATTCGTTCAAGAATACTGTCTGCTCAAAGCCGAATAGTCAAAAACCCTACATTTAAAACATTTTATGTCTATTGAGCGGGCACCAAAATTTTCAGCCTAATTATGCGACACTAAAAAGTCAGCATCGAAAATTCTGGAAATTTTCTCTCACGCGGCACGGTTTTACAGAATTTCGGGGAAATTGGGGCGTCCTACGAATTAGAGCATTTAACATTAGTTGGCTTAACCTGCATTAACTGAGTACGGATGACAGAAACGTAATAGAGGTTCGGGGAAAGGAGGCTGCAGTTGTGGACACCTATTCAAATTATAACGGGGCACGGATTAATGTTTAAGCTGTAGCATTAACGTGCTTAAATAGCCGTGGTTAAATTTTAATATGTAAAGAGGAAATCGTCTGCTTTTAAATAATAACTTTATAGTGTGCTCCAGATTTACAAGTACGTAATGTTTTGAGCGTAAACTCAGAAAATACTGAAAAAGGAAAGGTAAGGCAGCGATAGCCTAGTGGATATATCAACAGACTATCGAGCAGAAGGTATCGGATTCGAATACACGGCGCGCACCACTGACTTTTTAAAGTTATGTGCGTATTAAATATATAGTTATCGCTTACCCCGTGCCTCGGGGTTCACGTTAAACCGTCGGTCCCGGCTTTCATGAAGATCCTCAAACTCGTTACGGCGAGTCAGTACCCTCAAATAAACTGATACTGGTCTAAACCATGGAATATCGCTATCCCTTTGGGTTACCGAGATCAGATGGCAGTCGCTCTGTGGAAAAGCTGATATTCTGTCATATCTGGTTAGACTAGTAAGCGGAGCCCAGGCTCCAGAGTCTTGGATCCAACCAGTCTTGGATGCAACCGAGATAACGCAAGGACGACGATGATTCTAAAAAGATTGAAAAAGTTAAGCAAAGCCCACAAAGGTCAGCACTGAGTTGGGTGACCAATTGTGAACATGTCAACATAATGTGCTACTGTACTGAGAGCCGTGAGAGAGGAACAGAGAAGAACTGCGAGCTCTTGCCATATTACGGGTCATGTTAAAGGCCATATCGGAGGCTTTCCAACAAAAATAATTTGATAATAATTCTAAATATTGCCTGCTATACTATTTGTTTATATTGTATTTGGTCTCATTACCTAAACTATACATAAAAATCAATAAAAACGACACAAAGACACTTAAAAAGAGGAAGGAAACACGTGCACTTTTAATGAACTCCACATTTATATAGTCCGACAAAAGAAGGACCGAGGCATTTCCTTCGTAACGCGATTATCAGATAACAGTGTTTTAGTTAGCCCAGATGAACTAACATTTAATTAAGTATAATTCGTTCAAGAATACTGTCTGCTCAAAGCCGAATAGTCAAAAACCCTACATTTAAAACATTTTATGTCTATTGAGCGGGCACCAAAATTTTCAGCCTAATTATGCGACACTAAAAAGTCAGCATCGAAAATTCTGGAAATTTTCTCTCACGCGGTACGGTTATATAGAATTTCGGGGAAATTGGGGCGTCCTACGAATTAGAGCATTTAACATTAGTTGGCTTAACCTGCATTAACTGAGTACGGATGACAGAAACGTAATAGAGGTTCGGGGAAAGGAGGCTGCAGTTGTAGACACCTATTCAAATTATAACGGGGCACGGATTAATGTTTAAGCTGTAGCATTAACGTGCTTAAATAGCCGTGGTTAAATTTTAATATGTAAAGAGGAAATCGTCTGCTTTTAAATAGTAACTTTATAGTGTGCTCCAGATTTACAAGTACGTAATGTTTTAAGCGTAAACTCAGAAAATACTGAAAAAGGAAAGGTAAGGCAGCGATAGCCTAGTGGATATATCAACAGACTACCGAGCAGAAGGTATCGGATTCGAATCCACGGCGCGCACCACTGACTTTTTAAAGTTATGTGCGTATTAAATATATAGTTATCGCTTACCCCGTGCCTCGGGGTTCACGTTAAACCGTCGGTCCCGGCTTTCATGAAGATCTTCAAACTCGTTACGGCGAGTCAGTACCCTCAAATAAACTGATACTGGTCTAAACCATGGAATATCGCTATCCCTTTGGGTTACCGAGATCAGATGGCAGTCGCTCTGTGGAAAAGCTGATATTCTGTCATATCTGGTTAGACTAGTAAGCGGAGCCCAGGCTCCAGAGTCTTGGATCCAACCAGTCTTGGATGCAACCGAGATAACGCAAGGACGACGATGATTCTAAAAAGGTTGAAAAAGTTAAGCAAAGCCCACAAAGGTCAGCACTGAGTTGGGTGACCAATTGTGAACATGTCAACGTAATGTGCTACTGTACTGAGAGCCGTGAGAGAGGAACAGAGAAGAACTGCGAGCTCTTGCCATATTACGGGTCATGTTAAAGGCCATATCGGAGGCTTTCCAACAAAAATAATTTGATAATAATTCTAAATATTGCCTGCTATGCTATTTGTTTATATTGTATTTGGCCTCATTACCTAAACTATACATAAAAATCAATAAAAACAGGTGAGCCAGATTCTTAAAACCATGAATTATTATTCTTCCAGGTCCAGTATATATTTATGCAGTCGCAATTTCTGAGGCGATTTAAAATATTTGTAAGCCTAGTAACCGAACGTATTGTACGGATCAGACATGTTTTCATTTCTTTTTGACAAACATAAAACTAATAACTGCTTTTACGTATTTTAATTTAGCTTGTTTCATTTGTAATAGAATTTATTGAGATGTTCGTAGAAGCTTTAGCAGCCTAATATTGCTATAATTTTATTGAGTTTTAGTCCTTTATAAGGGCCAATTCTACTATTTTTATATGACATTGATATTATATTTTGAATGGACTCAGAAGCGGTATTCTGATAACCTTATGTCATTATCGTATAATTTGAAATAAACAGTTCGTCGTTGGCACATATTTTGACACTTGTTTGAATTACGATCTCGTTACAATTTCATCCACTTATCAGATAATTAAGAAGAATACGCTGTTTGTGACGTAAGTATGACACTGACATCATATCGAAACTATTTATTTAGTAGAATTGGGACAACTCGAATTTGATGAATGTTATTTTTTTGTTCAAATTTATTTTCTTTCTGTTTTAACTTATTTCACTACAATTAGCATCTAAGTAATATATTAGACGTTATCAATTTTATCTGTTCACAATTGAACACTAAAAAAAGTAAAGCCAATTGTAACATTTTAACTTAGTGTCATACTTTTAAAATATATTAGGTAATGGTTTTAGAGACATCGTCCATATTATTGAACAAAGTCGACTATAATACAAAGAACAAAAGAGTTCATCTTACCGTAATAAACTCAATAAAAATAATTTAAAAATTAAACTGGCATCAAATATCTACAGGTTAACTAAAAAGGAAGAAGTAATATTCTTTTATTATAGACTCACGAAGGAGTCTCGAAGGGGTAGGCAGAGGTACCTATAACATTACACCCACATTTCGCCATGAATATTTAGGTCTTATCACCAGACTCCTTGCCCGACCCAGGAATCGAACCCGGGACCTCCGATCAGTAGACGTACCTTTATCCACTGGACCACAGAGGCAATTTTGAACAACAAAAATTTCAAAGTTGGTGCCAGCCAGGAGGATGCACACACACATGTTAATTATTTTTTTTCCCTCAATGTTCTCTGTGAGCGTTGATTTAATATTTGTAAAAAGTGATTTATTTTTAGTGCACGAGTTGCCTTTTTAAACACAATACATGTTTTTTGAGGCTACACTCATGCATGTGGCATGCATACGTCTTAAAATAAAAAATAAAAATGGCATTAAAGGATTAAAAGAAATCTTTAAAAAGTGATGTTACATTACTTCCAGCCCGCCTAATATAAACATTCTTCACCAACATTACCGAGCTGTTCTCCGATACAATTATTATGAAGATATATAACCGATAACTATCGAATACTATACGGTCTACCAAGCGTTCTTACGTACTCTGGGAAGCGGCAAAGATTCCTTTTTCGGCTCAAATCTCTGCATCAAGGCCCGCCCTGTTATACCCGTTTGATCAAAGTATACCTAAAGACGATTTATGGCTGACCAGGGAAACGTTATGCAATGGTTACCTATTACTTTGTAATAGCTGAGTGTGCCTTGAATACGTAATATTTGCGTGAAATTTATAATAGTATACTAAAGGTATGATTATACATAATGATTCTGTATTATCACAAAAGAGTTTGCAATATGTAATTTACGAAATGTTATTTCAGGTTTTCTAAGCAATATTCTTTTAAAGCTTTTTATCGTAGACAGAGAATCCTATAGACACCGGCAAAGCGTGTCGCAGAAAGAGACAAACATAGTACGTCACTCTAAATTCAGGGTTACCGCGTAAGGAAAAAGTTACCCCTATTTATTGATACAATTAGAAAATAATATGTAGTGCGAAAAGTAACACTGCCTTATTGATTTTATCGGCATAGGATAGATATAAGATACGGGGATGATATTATTATGCTGTCAAACGCAAACTAATTTGATTGTTTCCTCAGTCAAAAGTAAATTATATCGACTTTTCAATACAATAAAAAATTCAAATACAATCCCACTTTCATTCATTATTTTGATGATAATATATACTTAATTTTCGCATTGTTCTAACTAATTTACATAAAATAAGTAGGTATGCTATTTGACGCAAAAATGTGATGACGTCATATGTTGCTATTTCAATGCAACATTTATAGAAAAGTATCGTTTTTGACTTTTCGTTGTCGGTAGTTAAACTGTCATTTCATAGGTGGTTGTGTATGTACGTCCTGGATTTGTGAGCAAATAATACAACATATTTTATTTATGATTAATTTGTATGTATATTTGATTGTACACATTGTTGTCCTTTGAATAAAACAAGCTTCGTATGAAGGTGTCTAATTCTTTGCTTGGGTTAAAATCCTTTTGTTGCGTGATGTATACGCAGTTCGAAAAAGGGCATGGCAATAGTCTTAATAAGTAAAACTTTATGGTTACCAATAAATGGTTGACTTTCAAAATTATCCAACAAACAATGATATATCTTCATTAGAATGGACATTAAATATTCTTTCTGCCAACTTACATACTTTGATAACGTCGTGCGAAGGATAAATAAGGCCACCTTTATCTTTTTTAAATATAAGACCTAAATAAATCCTCATGTTCAGGAAAACTGAAACAAGCCATTCAAGCTATGAAATACTTTGTTATTAGGCACTGAAAATCTCAAAATATTATACCCTATTTTAATTATCCTCAAAAGAGGGTAATTATTTAAAGAAAAGTTGGCAACACCAAAGATTTAATTTATTTAATTATTTAGAATTTATTATTGTTATTTTAGTGTTTTTTAACACAAGTCTCAATAGTTCACAACACAATATAGCTCGAATTGCTTTATTGTAGCACGTAAAAACTGTATTTTTTATGGAGCCGATAGCTGCCTACACGTCAGCTGTCAAACTTTGTTTAGCTAAGTAGTTAGCATATCTACAAAAAAGTGGCACGCTCGGTGAAACAAAAAATCTTATCGTGCTGTTTATTTCTTTACCTTACATCGGCATAAGTTTCTCTTTGTCCTGTGTGAATGCGACATGAAATATCACTTAGTCTATAGGATTCTCTGTCTACGTTTTTTATGATGTGTTGAATGACAAACAAACAAAGAACTAAAATAATGCCACAGTTATACTGACAAAATAAGTACATACTAAACTTATTGTCACGTATACAGTAACACTTATAATACCTATGTATTGTAAATGCAGCTCAAGATTTATTTATTTATTAAGCGCCAACAGTGGTTATTACAATCATTCATACAATATTATAATTTACAATGTTTTTGTTGGTTGCATAACCTTTTAAGTTGGCCACTGCATGCACAATAAGAGCTAAGAAAATAAAATAAATGTAATCTAAAATAATAATCAAAATAATAAATCAAAAATTTAAAAAGTCAGTAGTCACAATTAAAAGGTTATATAGATTAACAGAACTTATATTCTAACTGTCTTACTAATAAAAAATATATTCTGTGTAAGTACCATGCTATGTTTAGAAGCGAACAGACACAACTTTTACTTCTGGGGTTTCAACTTACTCCCTTTATGTACCAAAGTTTACAACTTGCGAAAGATTGTTGGCCGCAACTGTATAGTGAAGGCGCAAAATTGAGTCGAATGAGCAACTGGGTAAGGTCGACGTCTTGCAGCGGACAACCACTCAAAGCGAGACTTGGATGCCGTTCGTAATAGGTTGGTATAGTTAAGCAACGCTTGCACAGATTGGATGGGTGACTACGTGTGGCCAGGGTGGAGGCTTCTGGGGCGTCTGAAAACTCCGACACTAGAGTTGGCCACATACTCACACGAAAAAGAAAGTAGAAAGTAGTGACAACCAAAGACTATAAAATTTACGGTGATGACATCTTCCATGATAAATAAGAAGGCATATAAACCTAGTCTCTATATAACACATAATATATATACACATAATCGTATATAACACAGTACCACTGCTTGGCACGGGTCTTCTCTCACTATGAGAAGTGTTAGAGTGTGTGGAGAGAGATTATTTTTACAACCATCTAGGATTAAAATGGCAGTCAAGATATATAACAATTTACCAAAAATCATTAAAAAACAGAACAAATTGCCAGAATTCAATAAAAAATTAAATTCTAATAATCTACCTAGTATTAATGTTATTAACATACATACATATATACATAACGTCACGCCTTTTATCCCGAAGGGGTAGGCAGAGGTGTATATCTACACCCACTTTTCGCCAGATATACTTTAGTCCCACGTAATAAGGGGCGAGCCTATTGCCGTACCGGGCACATTTCCAGACTCCGTGCTGCTACTGAGAATTTCGTGACAGAAAAACCCAATAACACTGCCCGACCCAGGAATCGAACCCGGGACCTCCCGATCCCACGCGCACATTTATTCCGCGAGACCAACGAGGCAGTCGTATAAGGTTTGATGTCGAGTTTTCCGTCTCTACGCAAAGATGGTATTTGCATCGTGTTATCCCTTAGTCGCCTCTTACGACACCCACGGGAAGATAGGGGGTGGTGACACTTGTATTCTATGCCGTCAACCACACGGCAACGGTTATTAATAATACTTATTATAAAATATTCATAATGAAATATACATAATTCAATTTTTTACCTGCCTAATAATAAAAAATTCTATGTCAATCTATTTATATTTTATTTTTTATCTAATGTTTTAATGAAAATGTTTGTTTTTTTGAGAGTTGATACATTCCTTAAAATCACGAAATAGAAAGCTAAATCGAGTCATCAATAAACGTAGTGTCCCGCACTAGGAAGAAATTCCTGTGTCGCGGGGGCTTTAAAACATACAACCAACGGACACAATGAACACCCAGACTCGAGACAACAATTTGTAGATCTCGTGTGGGAATCGAACCCACGACACGTGGCGCAGTACCAAGCGACGAGGCGTCCGCTTAAACCACAACGCCAACCTTGCAGTCAAACCGTGCAGTTTATATTTTGTATGTTAGAGATAAGTACCATGTGCAATGCCTGTAAAAGACAACTAAGTTGACACTAATGTATTATATCATCAGATCTATTTGTACAATTGGTTTGCAATAAAGATTGATTTGATTTGATTTAGGACCACAGTCTACAACGCAAACTAAGAGCGCGTTGACCTTTAGAGAACATCACAGAGAACATTCTCTGACAACAAATGAAGATTTTCTCACGATGTTTTGTTCATAGTTTGCCAAGCGACAATAATAAATAATAATAATAAATATTGTTTATTTCTCTCAAAAAGGTACAATGGTATTCTTATATTTATAGATACAGTAAAAACAGAAACCTTGTTGAGAGCTGGAGTCTGAGCTAGGTTCGAAACCTGTGTGACAGATCTCCAGTCCTCTCCTCTAAACACTACAAAAGTTAGCTAAGTATCTACACCTATCAAAACAGTGTCACAAAAACAAAAATAAGAGAAATAATTTATAAACCGTAGTCGTGTGTGTGTTTGTCTGTGCAGGTTTGTGAATGTGTGTGACTGTTGCGTGTGAGAATTGTGTGTGTATGTGTGTATAAGTGAAATGTGTGGGAATTGTGTGTTGTATGTATATGTGTATTTATGATAGTCGTCTATTTTAATATGGAAATTATATTTTCAGTGCCGTCATAGTCTAAGTCACATAGCCATTGAGTTACTGCCTTTTTACACTCATTCTTGGACATAGGGTATAAATTTAGAGTTTTGTTTAGCCTATTGTATACGTAATTTCCCAGGAAGTAGAAACATCTTTGGGCTAGACTAGTTTTGACCGAAATCAAGGGACAAACGTTATGTTTCCAACGAGCGTGATGTAACATCGACGGATCGTATTTGGTGTTTGTATGGGTCGTAAGAATGAGGTTCAGAATAAATAATTTTTGCACCGAGAGTACATTACAGGTTTTGTAAAGTTCGGTGGTAGGAAATTGGTACGGGAGTCTCCAACCTACTTTTAGTACCGCTCTTTGGGCGCGCTCTAACTTTAGCAGATGTGTTTTATGTGTTCCTCCCCATGCAGCGATGCAATACTGCGTGACCGATTGGCAAAGAGCTAAATAGGTGAGCTTGAGGACCTGAATGTCGACTATATTATTGAGAGCTTTGAATACAAATACAAGTTTTCGCAATCTTGTGGTAAGTATGTCAATATGTGAGTGAAAAGAAAGAAGATCATCTATTTGTACTCCAAGATATTTAACATAGTTAGTTCGAGACAAAGCAGGGCAACTACACGACGGATGGGCCAGGACATTGCAGGAGTGAGCAACGAGAGAATGGGAAGATGACAAAGGCTTGCCTAGAGTGGTCAATGAAAAGGTAAGATAATGTGTTTTTCCAGTATTGAGGTTGAGCCGATTCCTAGCCAACCAATTAGTGACTGAGTTAAGACTGGACTGAGCACTCGCGAACGCTGATTCCCAAGTATCACCATAAGATATGAGAGCAGTATCGTCGGCGTACGTAAATATAGTGGTGTTATGTAGCTGAGATTGACAGAGGTCGTTAATATATAATAAGAATAACGTAGGTCCCAAGATACTGCCTTGTGGGACTCAATTTTTAACAGGAAGCTCATCGCTACAGTAATTACCGATCCTAACACGCTGCCGTCTATTGTCAAGATAGGTTTTGAAGAGGGATAGTTGAGTACCTCTGATCCCGACTTTTTCGAGCTTTGCGGAAAGGATAGAGACTGAAACTGTGTCAAACGCCTTAGCAATATCCAAGAAAACACCTATAACTTTTTGTTTGTGGTCAAGCTTATCTACTATTTCGTTGGTTAGGTCTAGGACTGCGTTACTCGTAGATAATCCAGTCCGAAATCCGTATTGTCGTGGGGAGAAAACTTGGGTGTGATCTAGGAATTTGACGAGCCTGTTGTTCATTAACCTTTCCAGTAGTTTGGAAAGAGTGGGTAAAATAGAGATGGGTCGATAGTTATGCGGCCGGTCTCTATCACCTCCTTTGTGTATAGGGTGAACCACTGCAAGTTTAAAAGCTTCTGGAAATGTACCCGTTCTAAATGAAAGATTACATAAGGATGTAATAGGTGGTATCAGATATTCTTTAAATCTTTCGAGGAACATACCGGATATGTTGTCGCTACCAACTGTACAATCACTTCTCAAGTTCATTATAAGAATCTCAAGTTCAGACTCATCTGTTTCTTATAAGGCAAATGTATGTTGGTTATATGGAAGGATGTCTGACGGTTGCGAACAGAGATTGACAGTGGCTGCATTATCGGCTTGTGATCGTTCAATATCAGCGAAGTATAAGTTAACTTCGTTCACCGAGCAAATTGGGTCGGATGATGAAAGAAGTGCGAGAGGCTGCTCTGCGTTTTTGACTGTGTGCGTGATAGATTTTATGGCTTGCCAGACTTTACAATGGACGATTTACTTCGCATATAACTTTGAAAAATCGCAAAGTACCATCGTGGGTTGGACTCCAAGATTCCCTGTGTAGCGTTCTTTACTTGCACTAAAACGAAATCCTTTCAAATATTTTTCATGGTAGTTACGTGATAACTAAAGTTACAATTTGAGCAAGAATGTATATAATTCCTTAAGTCAAACAAAGAAAATAATTTAGATTTTAAACCTTACTTTTATTTATTCCATTAATAAAGGTAAGTATTGTTTATTTAGATTTAGTTTTGACGTTTGTTCAGAGTGAGACTTTATATTGTGTGAGTGGGCAGTTCCAGTTATGAAATTATTGTTTGAAGAAAACCTACGCAGGCCTAGGTATGCGTAGGCCTTCTTTAAACAAGCATATTGTGTAGGCGATTGTTAGTTAATAAAAATGAAAAGTTTATGTAACTCTCCCATTTCATTCCGTGGGTTGTCGTAAGAGGCGACTAAGTACATGAAAATATCTTTGTGAAGAGACGGATAGCTCGATATCAAAACCGTCAAGCTAGCGTAGTATATAGAGGGCCAAATGCTTCTATTGGCAGACATTGAAACGCAAATTAGGAGAGGCCTTTATCCAGAAGTGAGCTGCTTAAGCAATTGAATTATTTCACTCAAATTGATGTCACGATGTATACAGTAGGTGACACAAGATACGTCTATTTGTACTTATATGTCACCTAGATAAGTAAAATGATTTTTCTACCAAAACACATGATCATCATCATTATCAGCCTTTAACAGTCCACAGCTGGACTAGGCCTCTCCTTTGAAAGGAGGAATTGGCCTACTATACCACGCTGGCCAAAAGGGTTGGTATAGGGTTTGAATCAAGTTTTCCTTCTCTTACAGTGCTATCCTCTGCATAATATGTTCCCTCTGTTGGCTCTTACGACACCCATGTGATGATATGAGGTGGTGATATTTCGTATTCCTAATCCGTCACCACACGGACTCACACACTTTTAAATAAAAGCTTCATAGTACTGTGGGGAAATTACGAGTATTATAGACCATTACGAACATCTAGACGAAACACATTATCTCATGTCCTTATATTCCAAACGTATACCGAGATGTTTAACACCCATATTACGTGAATAAAATTGTAAGTACCATTTAGTACGGCCCAATTCTATTTTATTGCTTGTTCCGTCAAACTTAATAATGCTACTGAAAATATGAAAATAGTTTAAGCGCCAATATTTTACTTGAAAAGGATATTCACATATTATTTCGAAATAACACTTAAACTACGCACGGTTCCTAAGCAGGGTAGGTCCATGGATAAGAATCCAGCAAGACATTGTATGGAAAACCCCTAATAAGAGCCTATAACCTCGGTACAAGAACGTTATCTACTTACAATGACTAGCTGACCACAAAATCTACCATACCGTAGGCCGCAAAAAGAAAATTAAAACGATGCCAAGAGAGTCTCATTCTAATCTTACATCATCGCACACACTCGCAATCACTACACCCCACTCACACATCAAACCGCGTAAATATTTAATAGAAACTGTCAACAAACCTCCTAACATCACACCTATATCGTTTTCATCTAGAATCGTTTACCAAACTTTATGTCTTGCTTGTCGTCTATATATCTGGTTCAGTAATGAGTTAAGGCAGTCTGGGGAGGCCGGTGCGCACTTTACACTCTCATAAACTAAGCATTCGGTATTCGATACGTAACTATTTGTCGCCGGTACTCCCAGGTCGGCTTTGACCGGAGTTTATGAGTACCTAGTGTGTGTGGCATAGATCGTTCGGTTGGGTATTTACTATTTTTATTTTATATTAGGTGTTGAATTTTAGTATTAGAGGTTTCAGGATTTTAGTTTGAAGACGCTTATGTTGGTTTGTGTTCAAGGTAGGTTTTATCACGGCAATTATTAACCCGGCGTGCATGAACCTATTTTCATTCATATCATCAATGAACCAGGGTGAATTTTACCCTGTTTGAAATATCGTTGTATTTAATTTTTAACAGGTTTTTGTTATCTTTTTGAGTGATAACCTAATAGTGAATCATATTAGGAGTAAAATGATTCAAAGAACTTATGTAATATTTAATTAATTTATTTAATTATTAAAGTTTAGAAAATTATCAAGAAACTCGAACAGAAAAAGTAATGTACTTTTCGTTACGCTAAAAAAAAGTGAAAAAACATTTTTTCTGAAATAACTGACTTGTATGTATATGTAATAAGGAGGATATTAATAAACAAAAAAATAGAAACCACAGCAGGCTACCTCGTAAAAAAATCAGTTTGAGTCTTGTGAATATGTTGCACAATTTTTACTAATTGTCTCAGCATGTTCCATGCAAATAAACTTATTGCACTTGCAGCAAGTATGTTTGGTCTTCCTATCTCTTTTATAAGCACAATCTTTACATCTAGTAATACCTGCTATTTTAGGTGGCGGAATAGGGGATAGTTCACCCAAATAATCACTTATTCGCTTGCGTAGACTAGTATGCAGACCAGTAGCATCTCTTCGTGTTCGTAATTGATTTTCTACCAATTTCAATCCCAAAACCCAAAGAAACTCTCATCGTTTTAGACTTGGTAGTGAGCAATTTTCTTTGCCTTTTTGACACTAGGAATGGCAGTAATTATATCTTCAGAACGAGTTCTCACGTTAGGTCAGTAATAATCTCTACTCCATTTAATATGATACATACATACATACATACATATCGTCACGCCTTTTATCCCCGAAGGGGTAGGCAGAGGTGTATTTCTACACCCACTTTTCGCCAGATATACTTTAGTCCCACGTAATAAGGGGCGAGCCTATTGCCGTACCGGGCACATTTCCAGACTCCGTGCTGCTACTGAGAATTTCGGGACAGAAAAACCCAATAACACTGCCCGACCCAGAAATCGAACCCGGGACCTCCCGATCCCACGCGCACATTTATGCCGCGAGACCTACGAGGCAGTCGTATAGGGTTTGGTGTCGAGTTTGCCGTCTCTACGCAAAGTTGATATTTGCATCGTGTTATCCCTTAGTCGCCTCTTACGATACCCACGGGAAGATAGGGGGTGGTGACACTTGTATTCTATGCCGTCAACCACACGGCAATTAATATGATCTTTGCCATAATAATATAACATACCTTGCATAAGGTCAATCAACGGAGCTATTGTTTTCTTCCTCAGGACATGTGACTGGTGCTGAACTAGATGTCGTCTCGGGCTCTAACAGCTGACTCAATTCCTGTTCTGTAACGCTTTCGTTACTACGCTGGCTGATTAACTCCTCTTCGTCAATGTCCGACCCTAATGGACAGCTTTCATCCGAAGAATATTCCTCCAAAAGCTCCCTAATCCGTTCGTTATCCATAATGTATACAATAAAAGTGCCAGATTATTGTAATGTATACAAAATGTAAAAAAACAGGATAAGCCGTAAAGACACTGATCAAAGATATTGAAACGTGAACTATGAACCTGGGTATAAAACGCCCACGGGCACTTTGAACTCACCTGTCACCGACAACGTCGCACGTGGTATTTTGTAAAGGTAATTTGCATACCCGAATCGACGCACTAATTCCTAGAATCCAGCTACTGAGGCGGAGAGGGCGAGGTAGTGTAAACTAAGACTTGTACGCATAATTTTACACACTAGAGGGTCTCAAAAACCCTGGTTCATTTACGCCGGGTTAAAAAGTCATTTGTCACTGAATGACACAGGCTTTTGAGAGGAGGAGAAGCGAAGGGGATGGAGGCTTAAGCATCCTATTGATTATGTAACCGCCTCTGAATTTTAAGCCGTTTTCTGACAATTCAGATATTGTAAGCAAACAGTTGGGTCTCTCAAGATCCAATTTGGACGCTCAGATTATTTAAAATATTTTAAGATTGACTGGATCCGAAGAGAAAACATTGTGTTTTCTCTTCGGATCCAGTCAATAGTATATTGTCAATAGTTTCTCCAGCGTGAGGGTTCACTATCAGGAAAGAGGGTAGCCCATATCCTATTCCGATTTACCTACTTATAGGCTTTATAGCTGCAAAGTTTCATCGACATTTGTGAAGTATTTGTTGAATGTAAAAGTGGCTAACATCGAACCCTCCAGCCATCCATACTCACAAACTTTTGCATTTATAATAGGTAGTAGTGAGATAAAACAAAAGCAAGCTTTACGTACACACTCATGTTTTTTAAGGGATGTATTATTACAACCTTTTTTTTGTGAACAAGTTACAATTGCAAGTAACATTACGGCAGCTATAACAGTTCTGTTGTATTACGCTTTGTAATATCATTTAGAAATAACATAAAAATATCTGTTGACACGGTATGTCTCGCAGCTGTTACCAACGTTGTGAGTATTGCATCGTTAGCATTTCCTCTGTATTATTTGAATGTTTAGCTTTGTTTGTAATTTGAATTCACGGCATTCACGGACGTTATGGTGGTTTAAGCGACTACTGCTTAAGACTGCGGTCAGTGTTGTGGGTTCGTAACTTTACACATCAACACATTGTGTTATCCACATTTTTTATCGTATACAGACCTGTGTTATTTTTGACCGTTGGCTTAATTTTTTTAAACTCATCTGTAAGATTTAATCCAAGTAAAAGCAATGTATTAATATAACAAAGACAAGAACACGTATCTTCTAAAAGGTATTCTTCTGTCAGTTAATTTATATATATAACAGCTGTTAAAGATCTTCATGACAACCAGGACCGACGGCTTAACGTGCTCTCCAAGGCACGAGGCAAGCGATATTCAACAATTCAATACGCACTAAACTCGGAAAGGTGACTGGTGCGCATCTTGGTTTCGAGTCCCATAGCCTCTGCATGGCAGATTGTTGGTATCTCCACTAGGCTATCGCTGCCTTCCCAAATCTCCTTATTGCAATTCACCTTTACAAAATACCAGTGAGACGAATGTCAAGTTATTTTTTCAGTCGATCAATAATTTTCTCTTTTTACATAATGCAATGCATGACGAAAGACTGACCAAGAAGTTATATAAGGCAAGTGTGAATGGGATAAGAGGAAGGGGAAGACCTAGGCGGAAGTTTTCTGACCAGATTGGAGACATCCTAAAAAAGGACAGCATGCATGAGAAAATTGATGAGAGTGAAAGCAAGAGAGATATGTCAGGATCGTTGCAAATGGCGTTCCGTAGTCTCTGCCTACTCCTCTGGGAAACAGGCGTGAGTCTATTTATTTATGTGTACATAATGCATAGATATTACAGATTTACTAAACATCACTTTTCATTGCAGTAAGTACCAACACAAAGTTTACCAGACACTATCAAATGCTGTCGTCCATCAGTGCAATGCCACATGATCAAAGGCAGTTTGATTGAAATTGGCATTCACAGAGCAGAAATTGAATTGAAACCTTCAGTTGTAGTCTACCTCAAAGCGTATCTTGTTGAACAAAATTTACACAATCGCGTTGAGAAATGTAAACACTACGGTTGTGCATACTAGGTTTTATAAATGAGTGTTCAGAGATTGTTTTGTAGCTCCTTCTTCTATTCGTGTGAGCGAGTGGTCAACTCTGGTGTCGGAGTTTTCTGACCTCCCAAAGGTCAGCAACATGACCTAGTGGTTGATGTCGTGGGTCAATAACCGGCACTGACAACTTTAGGTGCTCGACTCAGCACGGTAGCGCTCTGATGTAAATGCCACAAGCAGTCACCCATCCAAGTGGCGACTTGTGCAAGCGTTGCTTAATTTTTTCCCATCTATTACGAACGGCATGCCAAATCACGCTATGATCGTTGTTTTGCTGGTAAGACATGTCCAGTACTATAAATAAAGATCATCGTATACTAATTTTTAAAGCTGAAGAGTTTGTTTGTTTGTTTGGCTGAACGCGCTAATCTCAGGAACTACTGGTCCGATTGGAAAAATTATTTCAGTGTTAGATAGCCCATTTATCGAGGAAGGCTATAGGCTATATAACATTGCGCTATGAGTGACGGGAGCGGAGCAGTAGCCTTAAAGAAAGTGGGTGTAACCGCGGGTATCCTCTAGTATTATTATAAACGAAAACTTAACAGACTACCTGAACCAGATAGCGAAATAATTTACAATGTCGCTTCGCTGAGTGTTGTGGGTTGATATCCACATGAGGAAGCCTTGTGTATGATCAAAATTGTTTTTTATCACTCTCTGTTTTCTGTTTCCGTTGTTTAAATATTTCCAAAATCTACCAGATTCTAGATCTATTTGATCCTTACAAGCGACAATTTGTAAATCATAGAAAATGTTGTTAATAATTAAATATTCAATAACCGAACTGATAGATTTTCGAAAAATATCTACTCACTAGATGATGCCTACGGTTACACCCGCGTTATTTAAGGCTACTGCGCCGCTTCCGTAGTGAGCTACGCTATGAGTAGCGTGATGTTTTATAGCCTATAGCCTTTCTCGATAAATTACCTATCTAACTGAAAGAATTTTTCAAATCAGACTGGTAGTTCCTGAGATTAGCGCGTTCAACCAAACAATCAGACGATTCAGCTTTATATATTAATATTAGATTATGCATTATCGAGTCATCACAACCAGCTTATTTATACTTTTTACTAGGAAATTCAATTTCCAAGCAAAGTATTACTTTATGCACTTTAAATTTATTCAAATTCTGTTTAATTTTAGAAATTATTATAATAAATTTTCATGACCCATCAATTTCAGACTAATGTTGTTTTAATCCCACACTACTTTAATAAAATGTTGGTGAGTTTTTGTTGGTCCCGGTATCTAATGGTATCTAGTGTCCTTTCGCAATAATTGTTGATACCTTTATAGATCGTAAACAGCAGTAGGCCTTCGTATGTCACGGTAATAAGTGATTTGCCCAGTTCGTCTCGATTTGTCAGTTAATTCCTAATATAGTTTAGTAGAGCACAAAGTAAAATGTTTAGCACCTTTTTTTTAATTTGCCTTCAATGATCATCATCACAGTCATAGTATCCTGTTTGCTTCCAAAACATTTGCCTTGGAGAGCAAGGTCCACTTTCCTGTCTAAATATAATATGAAGCTTTGATTCCGGGTAATTGACCTCCATGGTATAGCTGATTAAATAATGTAGTGAATTGGTGGTAATCTTATACTAATTTAAAAAGCTGAAGAGTTTGTTTGTTTGTTTGGTTGAACGCGCTATTCTCAGGGACTAATGGCCCGATTTGAAAAATTATTTCAGAGTAAGACAGCCCATTTATCGAGGAAGGCTATAGGCTACATAACATCACGCTATGCGCCACGGGAGTGGAGCAGTAGCCTTAAATAACGAGGGTGTAATCACGGGCTCATCTAGTTACAAAAATAAGACTACAAATCGTATTTTTGATAAATTCGATCATATGGAAGTAGGAAAGCTGAATAAACGTACACCAGCGAATATAGTGAACTGCATAAGAAGTGTGGAGCAGATATCTGAAACATTAATGAAAATCCATTCGATATAATATTTACTCTGAAGTTACACGTTACAGTTACACACTATGGGACTTAACTGACTGCTTAACATCAGGCAGCATGGAGTCAATTTGTTCGGCAGAAATAAAAAAATTAATAAAAAAAAAGTATAAAAAAAACTTATAAGGCTGCGTATTCGTTTCAAATGCGTGACACACCTAAACGGTGCGTGAGCAAGCCGTCCATTATCCAGTATTGTGTTGAGTAAGGGTGAAAACTTAAGATTTATGTATGTATATTTCTTGGTGTATATCTTAGCCTTCCAGTTAGGCGTCCTAGGCTTACCTAGTGTCCCTACCTAGGCTTACCTAAGGTCTTTCTTGGGCAAAATTGATTAATGCTATATGGCGCAAATAAATATTCACATAATGTTCATGATAATATGCAAAAAACCGAAATTAAAGAAATATTGGCGGCACTTAAAATTAAATATGGAATAATTTACTAGTTAAATAGCCTTACGTGATTTTAAATTGTCTTTGTCACATTATTAAACCACCTCGACGATCTCGTTTAGATACGCGCCCTAAGCAGTCGGTTTATTCGAACGTCTGCCATGACCTGCAAGGGTACTTCTAGGTGAACACAATGACAGTTCCAATCGATACTTTTAATAAAGCTGGTGTTTAAGAGTTTACTTTAATAGCTAGCCCGTTTTATTGCAAGTCTTTTAGGGCTCGTTTTCTCTTGATTACCTATCTATAAGAATATTTATTTTGCGTTATTGCAAATGCTTTACTTAACGATACGTATATTTTTACTAGTTTTTGTCCGTGGCTCTACCATGCGGGTGTTTGTTATCCAGAAAAAAGGAAGCTAGTGTGTTATTTTGATCTTCAAGATAATTATGTTACTTCTAAATTCGTAATTTTATTGCCCATTCTTTCTCATGGTTCTACGCCCTTGCTTTACGAACGTGGCAGTAAATGTAAATGTAGATTCTAGAAGTAATTATTTTATAAATTTACTAGCTGACCCAGCGAACTCCGTATCGCCTTTTTAAGAGTTTTTATTTAATTCCCTTTTTTCCAAGCCCCTTTTCCAAAGTTACCATTGACGTAGCGCTTAATCTCTTATCATTCCAGGGTCTATAAATGATGCAAAAACAAACACAGATTTTTATATAATATTGAATTCCATTCCTTAAAATATCGGAGACGATACCCATATAGACTTAAAAAAAACCCGTCCGCCATCTTTGATTTCCTATCCGCCATCTTTGATCATGAAATAGATGTTGTATTTGGATTCATCATCCCTTAAATCATCAGAGACGATACCCATATTGATTTTTAAATTTTTTCCCATCCACCATCTTTGATTTCCCATCCGCTATCTTGAATCACGCAATTGATGTTGTATTTGGATTCCCCATCCCTTCGAACATCGGAGACGATACCCATATTGATTTAAAAAAAAAATCCCATCCGCCATCTTTGATCACGAAATAGATGGTGTTTTTGAGTTCGCCATTCCTTAAAATATCGGAGACGATACCCATATCGACTTTAAAAAAAAATCCCGTCCGCCATCTTTGATTTCGTATCCGCTATCTTTGATCACGAAATAGATGTTTTATTTAGATTCGCCATCCCTTAAAACATCGGAGACGATAACCATATTGATTTTTTAAAACTTTCTCATTCACCATCTTTGATTTCTCATCCGCCATCTTTGATCACGAAATAGATGTCGGATTTGGATTCCCCATCCCTTTAAATATCGGCGACGATACCCATATCGACTTTTAAAAAATCCCGTCCGCCATCTTTGATTTCCCATCCGCCATCTTTGATCACGAAATAGATGGTGTTTTTGAGTTCGCCATTCCTTAAAATATCGGAGACGATACCCATATCGACTTTAAAAAAAAATCCCGTCCGCCATCTTTGATTTCCTATCCGCTATCTTTGATCACGAAATAGATGTTTTATTTAGATTCGCCATCCCTTAAAACATCGGAGACGATAACCATATTGATTTTTTAAAACTTTCTCATTCACCATCTTTGATTTCTCATCCGCCATCTTTGATCACGAAATAGATGTCGGATTTGGATTCCCCATCCCTTTAAATATCGGCGACGATACCCATATCGACTTTTAAAAAATCCCGTCCGCCATCTTTGATTTCCCATCCGCCATCTTTGATCACGAAATAGATGTTGTATTTGGATTCACCATCCCTTAAATGATCAGAGACGATACCTATATTGATTTTTAAAATTTTTCCCATCCGCAATTTTTGATTTCCCGTCCGCCATCTTGAATCACGAAATAGATATTGTATTTGGATTCCCCATCCCTTTAAACATCGGAGACGATACCAACATTGATTTTTTAAAATTTTCCCATCCGCTGTCTTTGATTGCCCATTCGCCATCTTTGATCACGAAATAGATGTTGTATTTCGATTCTCCATCCCTTAAAATATCGAAGGCGATACCTATATTGATATTTAAAATTTTCTCATCCGCCATCTTTGATTTCCCGTCCGCCATCTTGATCCGATCACTATATAAATTTCATATATTAATCAGCGTCCCGAAAATTTCGAAAACGATACCCATATAGATTGTATCCTAATCGTTTAGCCTTTTTTTGCCTTTGACCCAACCCTCTCCTTTCTCGTTTGACCATTTTATTATTTTTGTCTGGCCCCTAAAAGTTGTGGCGTAATTTTATATAGCCTATAGCCTTTCGGAATAATTGGGCTATCATAGGCAAAAACAATTTTTAAAATCCGACTGCTAGTTCCTGAGATTAGCCGACATTATGTTTTAGCCTTTTTAGCCTTTTGCCCGGCTCCAAAGGGTAGAAGCGTTATGTTATATAGCCTATAGCCATCCGGAATAACTGGGCTATCGTATACAAAAAGAATTATTCAGATCCGACCGGTAGTTCCTGAGATTAGCGCGTTCAAACAAATAAACAAACAAACTCTTCCGCTTTATTATATTAGTATAGATTATTTAGACGTTCATAAGCGTCACATTGTGACCCAAGTGAATAAAGGATTTTGACTTTGACTTAATTGTCATCAAAATCCGTTCGATATTTTTTGCATGAAAGAGTAAAAAACATTCATCTATCCTCACAAATGTTCGTTATTATTATAGTAGGTAGTAGGAAGTTGGATATTATGAGGCAGTGTACAATGTAGATTAATGTCGTAAACAGTGTTACTACTAACAGTGGTACCTATCGAAAATATTACAAGGCTGGCGTAGTCGTTTGAGTGGATGTTTTGTTGTTTAGCACTGCACCAAATTTTGTGGGGTTGATTCCCTGTGTTAAATATTATATAACTACTTTTGCAGTACCATCTCAAGTAAATAATTCGGAATAACACTGCGTGATCCAAAAAGTTGGAATGTTTTTTGTGTTCTTTGATTGCATGAAAGCTGAGAGCAGTAGTTCCCCTTCAAAATCAGATAGCTAGTTCAGGTTTCTCAGGCTTAAGTTTACACTTATCCATACGGATATTTGCCAAATCCTTTCAAAGACAAACTTGCCTTTATTAGTTAAAAAAAAAATCAAAATATGTTTTTGCATTTGTTACAGAGTACTTTTTCTTAGTTTGTCCTTCGGGATACGTATCTCGTACCTTTGTTTCGAGTATCCGCTATTTTGACCCTATTGCAACCGTCATGTTCATGGTTGTACTCATCTTTCCTACAGTTCACAACTACTAAAGACGTATACACAAAGCCTTACTACAACAGCCGTAACGATAAAAAATGCAGCATCCGAGCCTTCACGCGTCTATTTGAACCCAACGAAACCTAGTAAAGAGCTAATCGTGACGTCAACGAAAGGCGACCGTAGTATGTAGGTTAATGGAATCATCCACCTGCTTCATCTCTTTTCCCAATTGACCTACAACTGGCACCGTATAACGAGTGCCTTATTCGCTGTTTTCTTTGAAAGCTACGTGCTGATAAAGCAAATGGTTTTCGGCAAACGGTTTGCACTTTATGATTTATTATGACATGATAACATTTTATACCTAGACTCCGTGTGGATGTCAGCTATAAAATAAACTAAAGATAGCCTTTTTGTTATTCCGGTTATACACTATTAAATAGCAAAGGTTCATTAAAGCTGGTTTAGTGTTTAATTCTAAAATTAGGTCAAGCAAACCAATAGACTTCATAGCAGTATGGATATCTGTCTTAGATTAGCATGATAAAGAACTATTTAGTAAGTGAAAGTGAAAGCCAGTTATGTCGTTGAGGAGAACATGTCAGAGTAATCATAATTATGTAACCGCTACGAGCATTTAATGCAAATTGAATTCAAATTTTTATTGCTCTTTACTTATCCAGGTGAAACGAACAGATAAAAACATTGGGTTATACAGCTGACCATATCTTAACGTGGATGTAATCGTAAATATATCCGCTGCTGCTTTTGTTTTCTGTATAAATAAAACATTTTATTGTCCATAAAAGGTTTTACAGCTACGCAAACAGTTTGCCACAAATCAATCGTCTAGCGCACTTACTCCGTTACATCCGTATAAGTAAAATAGCACTCAGTAACATGTAGAACTTCGTTATTTCCTTCTTTGTAACATAAAACTGTCTCGTTACGCAAAATTAAATTATATCAAAATGAGGCAAATAAATCTTAAGCACTGATTCTGTCGGAGCCGGAATTAAATTTATAATGACATTTGTTGCGTGTCTCGTTTGTGAATGTCATTATGAAGGAAGTACGTTAATCTCGTTGCATATCTTTAAGAAAGTAGGTAACACAAGATTGCTCCTGGGGATCCTCATATTTTTCATACTTTTTTTTGTTTTTCGTGTGAGCGTGTGGCCAACTCTGGTGTCGGAGTTTTCAGACCGCCCGAAGGCCTCCGACATGGCCTAACGATCCTTATCCTTGGACAAGAACCGGGACCGACAGCTTTACGTGCCCTCCGAAGCACGGTAGCGCTCAGATGTAAATGCCACACACGGTCACCCATCCAAGTGGTAACCTGTGCAAGCGTTGCTTAACTTTGCCGATCTGTTACGAACGGCAAGCCAAGTCTCGCTATGAGCGCTACTTCGCGCGCTTTTTCATACTTAAATTAATCTTAATATATAAAATCCTTGCGTTACTGACTGACTGACAGACACGCTACAGCTGAAACTATTGGGCGCAGGAAGCTAAAATTTGGCATGTATGTTCCTTGGGGACCGTAGGGGTGCACTAAGAAGGGATTTCCCAAAATTCCCACGGGATCGGCCAAAACGGGTAAATTTAAAAAAAATGCAGGCGTAGCTGCTGGCCTCCTCTAGTTTATTATAATTTATCTTCCTATTCCGGGATGTGTGCTTTTAACTGCGTCAACTGCGTCTTCGATGTACAGTACTCTCTCGAGTGTTGTCAGTTCGATCCACATGGGACAATATGTTTTTCCGGTTCCAGCCGTAACGCATGCATCCACAGTGAATATTTATTTTTCTGCTACGCCCCCGGCCGACTTGATCTATTGTAAAATAACAGGAAAAGAAAATACTTAAACAAATACTGTTGCAAAAAAGTATTTGCAAAGGGATCATAACGGCTAGACCTGTTTTTTCCAGTATGGGTGTTCCTTGTGTTCTTTTTTATATAATAATAGGCGGCGAACGAGCAGACGGATCGCCTGATGGTTAACAACCGACCATGAACACATGAAACACCACAGGAGTCACAAGTGCGTCGCCGCCCTTTGGGATTGGGTAAAAGGGATAGGATAAGGAGTGGGATGAGGAAGAAGGAATAGGGGATAGGGCCTCCGGTACTCTCACTCACCGAACGAAACGCAACAGTTTAGATACTGTTACTTTACGTCGATTTTGTATAAGAGAGTAGTACTTCCCCGGACGAACCGGCCCATTCATGCTGAAATCAGCAAGGCTCTACTACAGTTGATAAAATGTCTATAAGTCTATAAGGTCCTCCATGATACAAAATGTACGATATGGCATTAGTTCCTAATACGAAATGGTCGTTGAATACACAAAACGATATCATAGTACTGTGAAATCTCACAGGCATAATATTTGAATGCCTAAGTAGTCTAAAGCATTCTTACAGCCTCCCATATACCTAATACATAACTAGTCAACGCCAGCGGCTTCGCACGCACATTTTTTCGAATTTCCCGTATTGCCCGATCCCGTGGGAATTTCGGGAAATCCCGTCTTAGTGCACCCCTACGGTCCCCAAGGAACATACATGCAAAATTTCAGCTTCTTGCGCCGAGTAGTTTCGGCTGTAGCTTGTCTGTCAGTCAGTCAGTAACGCAAGGATTTTATACATACAGATTGTTTGACGTGCAGGCTCTTTTTTATGATGCTCGTAATCTTAGAACATTAACGACTTTATACGCTATAACTTTACTTCAACGGCATTATTGAGATGTATAATATACGTCAGTAGATTAAAATTCTTTATTTTCTTATTTTGAATCATGATAATGGGTATTCACTTTTATGAGTAAAGTTATGGCAGACTGTTTTGTTAGTAATATTTTTTTCCTATACACGGATATCGTGACGTTACCTTGCCTTGTTTTGCCGCGCCTTGGAGTAAAACCTTCATTTTTCAAGCAATTAAATGCAAATAATTTGCCAAGTAATTATTTAACTTAAATATTAATAACATTTTATCAGCTCAAAAAAACAACTAGTTACTTATTAGTAGAAAATAATATGTAAGTATGTACTGTACAGAAAGTCATAAGTTTGATGTTTTGCTGGTACTTAAAATTGAAAATCCGGTTATTTAAGAACCAGCAACTTTCTTTTATTAAGGACTAACTTTTGCCCGCGGCTTCGCGCGCGTTAAATTCGGGGTAACACATATCTAGTTTCAGTCTCAAGTTGTGTGAAAACACTCCTGATTATTCTAAAAAGTCAGAAGCTCTATAGGGTACAAAGTAAATCGGTCAGTATCCATGACAAATGTCAAAGCCATGTTTCAATACATGTTCAATTTAAATCTATAAACACTTTCGCGTTTATAATTTTAGTAGGTAGAGAAAATCGTTTCAGCCGTTTGAGCGTTGTATATAATTATTAGTTTAGATATGCGTAACCTTAAAGTAAGGAGATAATATACTTATAGTCTCAAATGCGAACAATGTAATCACCCTGCACAATATGACAATACGTATGATGTGACAGTACTGACAGATAGCACATGCGCAGCAATCAATTATTCGCGCATGCGTTCTTACTTCCAAGAGGAAAATTTCTGCCGTACTAACTTCTATCCTCCCTACATTCCCTCCCAGTTTATTTTTTGCAAATTATGGTAGCCTTTGTCCGTCTCCATGGTCCAATATATCTCTATATTAAATTTCAACTAAATTGGTTTAGCCGTTTTCACGCGAAAACGGCTGAACCAATTTAGTTGAAATTTAACTAGAACTACATGAATACATACATACACACTTTCGAATTTATAATATTAGTAGGGATAGCGATAAATCAAAAATTACTCGTCAGATCTTGATCAAATTTAAAGGAGATCGCACGAAGAGCACTCTCCTTTCATTTTTGAAGACTGTTAAAAATTGCCCCAACAAGCAAACAATTTTAAGGAATAAGTGTAAAAAACATTAAATAATTTGTTCTGACTAATATAATAGGATTTTAGAAAGCTAGATTTAAAAAAGTAAAATTGTTTCACAGGATAAGAAAATATATAGGTATTTAAGGTAGCATAGAAAAGTATTTATTTACGGAAACGCGAACGTTGTTATAATAGAATCGATAGATTTAGTCAAATCTAGCCACATAAAGACCGGAGTGACGATAATCTCTCCGTATTGAATATTTTTAATATGCATACCACCTAACTGCATCACCTGACGGCCGGTTGGCGCAGCGGTGCCACGCCAAAAGTCGCGGGTTCGATTCCCGCTCAAGTCAAACATTTGTGTGCATGAACATGGATGTTTGTCTTGGTCTGGATGTTTCTATGTATAATATGTATGTATTTACAAAAAAAAGTAAATAAGTTTATCCATTATCTAGTACCCATAGTACAAGCTTTGCTTCATCCATATCCATCTAATGGGCGGGACTCTACTTGTATCCACGTTAGTTCAATGTCCTTGTAATGCTAAGGGGTTAATGACAGCCCTATTTGTGGATAGTAGATATTTGGAAACTGTGGGTAACAGTGTGGGTTGCACATTTAATCATAGTTCAATAAAAAACTTATTTAAAACAGAACTGTATGCTATCCCAGATAAATAAATAAATAGTAATCAAATAAAAAAGCTTGCTCAGTTTGTGCTAGTTCTGCTATATCAAGTATATCCTTTGTGAGATTGATCTACAAATAAAATATCTGTATATTATAGTACACTAGAGGATGCTTGCAGCTACGCCGGTACACTTTATTGCTGCCCGACCCCATCGAATTTTCGGGAAATCCCTCCTTAGTACATCCCTGTGGTCCCCAACACACATATATGCCATTTTTCAGCGTCTAGTAATTTTGGCTGCCCGTTGTCTGTCAGTCATTCTGTATATACAGATTGGACCGTTAAAAAGGGTCATGATCAAGTATGCAAAACAAATGTACAAACTATCCAAACAACTAACAAAGTCACCAAAACTTTAAGCTTTATCTCTTTCATGGTTTAAACTAATTTATCTACACTACGTTTATTGAGGACTCGATTTAGCTTTCTATTTCGTGATTTAAGGGCATGTATCGACCCTAAGTTGATTGAGGACTATATGAGCAAATATTCAGCATCATAATTAAAGCCGACATACTAACTTAAGGTGTAACTAGGCATTCACTAAACACTGAAAATTGTCATTTACTTAGAAACACATTTCAAACGTATGACATCATCTTAAATTACCAAATCATCATAAATCCTCAACAAATCCAGCGATTCGCTCCAAATATTCAAACACTCAATTCTGGTCAGGCGATAAATAAGAGAAAACTTTTTGTCGTAAAATATTACAAAGACTCACTTTCCCGGCTGTCAAGTTCAGCTGCCTTCTCAATAGAATAAGGGGCCGCATCTATAAGATTCGAAACTTACATTTTTATGTAGGTAAGTGATGTATGATAATCTTGTTTAAAATATGATATCAAATGTGAATAGAATTCAGAAGGCCAATTCTCCTATTTTATCTGACATCGCATTATATTTTGAATGAAATGAGACTATATTTTGAATTGACTCACAATCGGTATTCTGCTAACCTAATGTCATTATCGTATAATTCGAAATATACAGTTCGTCGTTTGACACATAGTTTGACACTTTGTTCAATTTACGATATAGTTACAATATCATTCAAATACCAGTTACTTTAGGAGAATACCGTTTGTGACGTAAATATGACACTGGCATTCTATCGAAACTGTATTTTGAACAAATATTACTAGGAGAATTGGGCCTAAGGAATTTTGTGATATTCTATGCGTGTACGATGCAACGCAAAGTCAAACATAATTGAACATGGGCTATTTGCCTATAACGTCGATTCTACAAATTAAAATTTGTAGAATCGCCTTTTTTTCTAGGTTTTATTTCGCCTAACAGTCTTAGATACACACAAAATAACAACTGTATTGTTGTACTGTTGTACAAACCCATCTATTCAATGGAAGAAAAGTATTTCATATTAAATTTCAAATGTCAAAAAATATATCGGGAATGTGTTTGCATAAAAATTCTTCGACCACAATTACCACATAATAGACGGGAGTGTAGTGGGCCGTATGGCGCTGAAACGTGGACCCTAAAAGCAGCTGACCGCAGACGTATTGACGCCTTCGAGATGTGGTATTGGCGCAAAATGCTACGGATACCATGGTCTGCGCGCAGGACAAACGTCTCAATACTTAAGCAGCTCAGGATCACCATCAGACTCTCGACCATTTGCCTCCGCCACACTCTGGAATACTTCGGGCATATTGCAAGGCGTAATCCTGACAACCTAGAGAGACATACAATAACTGGCAAAATCGAAGGACGAATACCCAGAGGACGCAACCCCACACGATGGACCGATCAAATTCGCACCACCCTCGAGACCGGCATCCATAATGCTATTCAAGCTGCTCAGGACCGCAATAAGTGGAAGACCATTGACCTCAGAAATGAGGAATCGACACAAAGAGAGAGTAGTGGGCTTATCCATGGATCCTCGACAGCCAAAAATCAATCAACATGCCCTATGCGGCACGGGGCAAGCAATAATTTATATTTTTTCCTTTTTTTTATAGTCTTACGCCTGTATCCCCGAAGGGGTAGGCAGAGGTGTTAATATTACACCCACATTTTGCCATGAATTTTTAGGATCCACGTAATAGGGGGCGAGCCTATTGCCGTTACCGGGTACATCACCAGAATCCAGGCTGCTGCTGAGTATTCGGAAAAACCCAGTAACACTTTTGCCCAACACGGGAATCGAACCCGGGACCTCCGATCAGCAGTCGCATACGCTATCCATTGGACCACGGAGGCAGTAATTTATAACTCAGTACGCACATAATTCCAAAATATCAGTGGTGCGCACCGTGGGTTGAGCCCAATAACCTCTGCAACTTTGCATGGCTATTGGTATCTCCACTGGACTATCACAGCCTCAAGAATTTGATTGGTAGTTTTATTTTTATCTCGCTGCTGCATGATCACCACTTGAATTCGTTTCATCTTCACTCACATCTTCGATTCCCTTCGAGATTCTATCTCAGCTTCAACGTTTTAGATGATCTTAGTCGATACTCAGATCAAAGCCGAACTAAATATAGGGTAAGTCGAGGTGAGATGGCCATAGTTTTTTAAGGTTGAATAACAAATGAACCAGGGTTAATGAAAAAACCAATTAAATCGAATCATAAACTTTAATAGTCATTTAAACATTAAATCAACAAATCACAGATAAAATCAATGTCACATTTTAATATTATTCTTTTAAGAAAATACTTGATTGACTATCTCTCCTAGACCCTATAGGAGAAATGGCCATCCATGTATAGGAAAGATGGCCTATGTTTTATTTGAGGTATTTCTTCTCTTTTCCTTTTCTTCCGATTTTTCTGAGCTCTTCTTTTTTATTATTACTTCTTTTTTATTAAACCGTCTGATTACAGAGATATAAATGCCTGAATTGCTCGGCTTACGATTATTGCCTTTTCTTTAATTAGAAGAGTACTATATTGATCTCTCATTTGAGTTTCGTGTTCGAACGTTTAATAAGGACTATTTTTAAGGTGCCGCAAATTTGACTTTGTCGTATACAAAGATTATGAAAAACAAAGTGGTAATGGGTACTTTAAGTAGATATACCTCTACTACGGAACGCTTCATGGGCGAATCTGTCTCGCATGTGATTGAATTATTACTTAGTAAAAGTGCTAAGTTTTAGCATTAAGTATAATAGCACACGGTTATACGCGTCAGCTACAAACGCCGCGATCTAAAGCTCAAAAGTTGGTACAAAACAAATCAGCAATAGCCGCTACTATGTTCATATTGTACACTCACTGTGTACAATATGATCGAACAATAAAAAATATAATTGCATTTCTACAGGTAAATAAACATCGAAGAAGATGAAAGATTAAAATATTATAGTAAGAAGTGAAAGAGAAAAATTATTAAAAAAAAAACCGACTTCAAAAAACACTAATGAACTAAAAAACAAAAATTGTTTTTTTAGTTCCTTACCCCCTACTAATGAAAAATAGTAATAGGTGGTAAGTAGGTACATAGGATAGTGTAGGTGGTACATGATGGGGAGGCCTTCCTTAGGTACGTGCCTCAATTCTGAAATGTAGACCTGCACCTTTCTGGAAATTTAAATGTTTTGTTTGATTTCAACTAACTAGCCCAAACACGTTCGTTTCAGTTCCATCATCAGATCCCGGAAATCATTTAATACCAAAGTGTTTGCCAAGACAAAACAAACGAGCTTAAACACGATGGGATAGCGTTATTGTATTACAAAGATCCCATGGCCACCTTCCTGCTCCAGCATCAGAGTTTGTTAAACATTCAGCATTAAAGTCCATGTAAAGACGAATCAAACGAGCCCAAACTCAATGGGATTGCGTCTTTGTATTACAAAGATCCCATGGTAAGACAATTTTTTTGTTTAGCTCCTGCATGAATAAAAAGTACATTTAACATCCGAGAACTCGGGGCGCCCGTCATTCTGGCACATAATTTTCTCGCCATTTATTCATTCAATTTCTTTTATGAAAAGCATTTTATTTAAATGTTCGCAGAATTTGATATCGGCGTGAATGCAGATAGCGAATGTCAGTTAAAAACGACTACTAGTAAATCCATTGTATGTTATTAGAAGTTCCAGATAGATGGAAAGACAAAATTGTATGATCAATTACCCACTGAAAATTTCTAACATGCATTCATAGTATCAATCCTTTTCAGAAATGCGTTCGTAATTAAAAGTTAACATAAAAAAAATATCAAATCTACAACTTGTCTATAGCTGGGAATGCATTATTATGATTAGCCCGATCTAGATTTAAGGTTAAGTCTTAAATCATTTTGATAAAGCAAATACAAGTAAGGAGCTTCAAATCATCTGCTTTTCTATCAAAACGATTTATTTCTGATAAAGGTATATTGGTTACGTAGGTATATAATTTTATCGTCGACACGTGTGGTTTCTCAGTAACCATCATGGCTTTCGTTATCCGAGAGCTAACAGTGTATGTTAGTTTAATGCACTGAAACCCAAGGGAGAAACCTGTGCAGTGCTATCCGTTTATTCGCTACTATATTTCTACATACATAATTATGTTGTTATCTATCTATGTAGAAGGAAATCTGAAAATCCCTGTAGGAAGACGAGCATGAGATTATACATATTTACAGCGGGTCGTAACAGTATGATGACACACTTTATGAATCTAATCTAATACTAATGTATAGAGCTGAAGAGTTTGTTTGCCTGAACGCGCTAATCTCAGGAACTGCTGGTTTGATTTGAAAAATTCTTTCAGTGATAGATAGCCCATTTATCGAGAAATACTATAGGTTATATAACATCACCTATACCATATAGCCTTAACCCGTATTCAAACAAAGGTATATATATTACCACTTCGACTTTTTTTGAATAAAGCATCCTAATATTTACTATGGTAACATGAAAGGTATCGATGTTACATATTATTTTTAATCTTTATTGTTTTCTTTACATATTATAAGTCATCCTACAACTCATCAACGTCATTTGTCACTATAAGGTGATGTCAAAGTTGACCAAACGGTTTTCGGGTGAAAAAAATCGAGTTTTTAGCGAGTGTGTTCAATAAATTTGACTCTTTGTTAAAAAATAAATCTGGTATTTGCTTTTTCGATTCAAATATCAAAACTATAACATTTTGTCTATAATCTCACTTTTTAGCAGTATGCGCAATTGACTTATTCATATAATTTAGATGTTTTTAAAAAGTGGTAAATAATTTACCACTGTCCGATCTCGCTTTGATAAAAATCAGTTTATAATAAACAAAAATACGTTATATGTCTGTATAATTACGAAATGCTAAATATAATATTTTGAAACGTGCAAATTTGTTCTTATGTAAAGCGTAAATCGTTTGTTAACGTTAAACTCAATACATCAGAATCTACTTATTTTTTATGTTTATACGTTCAATTGGTATTTTGTTTATTTCAGAAATACAATATGTCTAAAAAAATATTATTACTTTTATTACATGCATTTTTTGTGTTTTACTATCTACTTTGATAAAACAAGTACACACAAGTAGAACCAAGAGGAAGTCACTAGTCTAGATACAAAAATTAAGATACGAAACGGACAATGGTAACTATTTTACCACCAAATTGCAAAAGTTGGGAGTCATGAACGGACAATGGTAAATTATTTACCACCACAAAAACTACCCCATCCCCTACTTTTTTAATATTTTTGATGCCAAATATAGAATCTGCTAGTGTTCTTTACCCTAAAACCTAAAACCCTAACTTTTTTAATAACTTGTACAGGAGCTCGCGTTTGTTTGAGGGTTCAATAAAGCGGGTGTAACTGCGGGCTCATGTAGTGTTTTATAACAGGCTAGGTTTTGTTACATAAATATTTTAAACTGTAAGTGAGCTCTACTTCGTATCTGGTGCCTACTGGTTACTTTTACCACTTTAGGGAGGACCTTCTTTATTGAAAAATGTCTGGCAATGGAAAACTGGTCAATTTCATGTGCCTCAATTAAGTATCTCAAAGTTATATCGCATTTTAAATTACATCATCATCATCAGCCTTTAACAGTCCACTGCTGGACTAGGCCTCTCCTTTGAAAGGAGGAATAGGTCTACTATACCACGCTGGCCAAACGGGTTGTTATAGGGTTTGTATCAAGTTTTCCTTCTCTTAAAGTGCTGTTCTCTGCATAATATGCTCCCTCTGTCGGCTCTTACGACACACATTGGATGATATGGGGAGGTGACATTACGTATTCTTAATCCGTCACGACACGGACTATAAATTACATATATCTGACAAAATATCTGTATATCAAGAACCTGTAAGCTATGATTGCCTATATATTCAGGTTCAGCAACACTTATTTCAATGTTCCATTTAGAACGACAGACACGTGGAGTTCGAAAATTTTACTTATCATTATGACCTTCAAATACCTCCAATACGGCCGAAGTCTTTGACAACCTGTAAAACATTACTAAAACATCGATACTCATTATCAAAAAATTGAAAAGAAGCGCTTAGCATCTTGAAATATATGTAACGGTGCTCAAGTAACCGTTCTGTTCTAAAGCCTCCTTAGGAATCGTTAAAAATGTCCACCATTTTTCTGAAGCCTCCTCACAAGTGCTTGTTATATTATGTCTATTGATTTCTTCGTAAGAAATGTTATTCGTATTGATTTGTTCTTAGACAGAGTCACCTCTAATCTCGAACATTTGAAGGTCTTGCACTATAGTAACCTTTTAATCGGCATTTTAGGCTGGATAAAGAAGTAGAACTACGCCTATCTGTATCTTTGGCTTTGTGATCCCTGTGAGTATCATTAGAATGCTGGAAACCCATTCTGGGGTATTAATAGGCATTAATAATAATTATAAATCTTTTTTTGTAACGGCTGTTCGCTTGTGGAATGCATTACCTCTAAACATAAGGCAGGCACAGACGGTTATTTCATTCAAAGCTTTAGTTAAGGAACTTTATTTGACCGTTTCATTTATTTCCTATTCTAAAAATATTTATTTAGTATTATGTACCAATTTATTTATTTATGTCTATGTTATTTATATATTAGTTTATATATGCACATATATATGTATTATATAAATGTATATGTTTATAATATAAATATTAAAACTAGTACACCTGCAACTACCACTTCTATTCCTACCAATATCTCCATCCAAAGGTTGCCTGGTAGATATCGCTTTAAGCGATAAGGCCGCCCTTTGTACTTTACCTAATTTAAAAGATTTCTTTATTATTGATACTGGTGTACAATTAAGTTTAAATAAATAATTAAATAATACCCCAGCCTCAGGTCAAGCTACTCATAATGAAAGCTATCTATAAACATACTCTATCATCTCAGTCTAAAGACGTCCGCTATTGAACATAAGCCTCCCTCAAGGCGCTCTATACAGATAGATCTTAGCCAAGCACTTCCCGCGATCCCAAAAAGATTGTCAGTCAAACTTGCGGAGAGCTTACCCCTGCTTCATCGTCCAGTGTGTGTCCGCCACTATTCATCCTTTCTGTTCCAACGACCATCGGTTCTTCGAGCTACGTGCCCCGATCATAGCCAATTTGGCTCAACTATTCGAAGGCCTATGGCACCAACTTTGGTTCATTTATAATTTCATAAAAATAAATAATTCTAATATCGTCATACAACCTATTTCTAAATACACGTATATTATAGAAAGTTAACCCCAAATATAGAGGAAATGAGCATGCTTATGACACAAATACTTATCCTGGGTGGGAGTTGAACCCACAGCTTAACAGTCAGTGTCACTAAATACTAGGACAATAAGCCGGTTGATACACACACATATTTTAAATGCAAAAGTGTGTTTGTTTGATTGCTTAACGCGCTTTTATTTACTTTCACCTGTCCCGATGTCTGTAATTAAATATCGTAAAATAAATTTGACCAACTTCCTAATTTGCTATTGAGCAGTAACTTTACATGCATATCTATATAGCTTGACAGTGCACTTTTTATATTTAGCTAATGTCATAATGGAGCTGGGAGGTGGCTAAAGGAATTTCACAATACAACGATAAAACTCCATCATTTGATTCGTATTGACGCGTAATTTAATTTTATATGTTTAGCGCATATGAAATCAGCATGTTTTTAAAAGTATTTCTTTAAATTAATTCTTGATTTTACTTAAGCCGCAATAAAAGTACTGAACGGATTTGATAGTATAATTTGTAAATGAGGATGATGATGTCAAATATGCCACCTTTTGTTGCGACAGACGAGAGCCAAGCGGGCGGAGTATGGACGAATATGATATTATATTTAGTCGTTGTAAATCTTTTTCCCTAATAGCATAATAATACAACAGCCATATCTCAAAGCGAAGCTGAAATAAAAGGTGCGCGCGGTAATGGTCGACATTAGTGAGATGAGCCGTAATGATGCTCTTATGGCACCGCTTGCGTGACGGCGAATTACATTCCAGAATATTTTCAGCGACTTTTATAATATACAGGCGATGAAGAATTACTGTTATGTGTGTACAGGTACATCTGATTTCTTTTTTAAGGGTGTTTTGAATTTGGTTTGTGTATTATTTATCTATTTGTGTTGGTATTCTATTGAATTTAGTTAGTTTAATTTAAGGCTCAATAGTGCTCACAGCTAGTAGCTGACAATTATGCATAAAACCCCTGCGATCATCTTCATCGTCATTTTCATTTTAGAGATACGGTTTGCGTTCACCATTCAGCCACAATGCCCCAGGTCGCACAGGTTGTGAACTCTGTGATCATTAATACTTAATGTTTACAACTACTAAAATTAATCTATTGCCATTAATTTAAGCATGATTTATTGTAAAGATGTAACCAATTTCCCACTGACCAAAAATACATACCATAATAAATTACACATTACTCACGTCCTCGGATGTGCGCAACGAATCATTAAAATGAAAAAAAAAAAACAACTAACCCATTTAAAAATCAGTTAATTCAACTTTAGAAATCACATAAAAACAAGCGCAGCAATTTGTAAATAACGATGTTTAAGTACTGTATCTATACGTTCAAGGCCCTGTTAAGAGCCATCAGGACGGTCCCCCATTTTTACGCAACGTGTTCAGAAGTGCCTATTTGGATCTTATTACGATCGATTCTGACCAGAAAATGTTAAAATAAATCGAAATTAAACTTTCACATAAACAGTCATAGCAACGAGGAAAATTGGCGGTGAGTCAGTAACTTAGTAATAAATGCAACTTACAAAGTCATGTGAGCAAAAAGCGCAAAATATAATTTGGTGAAAATATTTAAGCAAAGTTATCAATTATGGAATACCATTTTGTTTTGGGGATATAAAAAAAATCTTTAAAGAAATGAAAACTGTTTAATGTTATTACAAATCAGTCATCATTTATGTGTAGTAATTAACAGCCTTCTATCAAATATCTTAATTAAAAAATAAAATCTTACACAAAATACAAAAACACAAATTAGTCACCAAATATGGAATAGGTACTATAACTATCATACCAATAACAAAAATAGACATAAATATCAATGAGATCAAATAACTTTAAATAAGAAAATTGTGAAAAATGAATGAAGTAGCTTCATTCACTTGCAGAAGTCACAGATCCATGTATCATACTCAGGACCAGCACAATCATAATGAGCCCAGAGCCCACACATTATGCACTTAATCCAGGTGTCTCCACTGGAATCCGTAGAAAAAAGTCTTTGGCAAAACATACATTCAGCATCAGCAGACTCAGGAGGTTCTTGGCACAACAACTCATCAGGCTCACTGTCTGCATCAAACTGGATAACGTCCTGTTCCTCAGCGTCTTCTTCTTCAGAATCATTCTTGACGAATTTTATAGCTTTCTCCAGTTTCCTTCATCCCAGGTTTTTTGTTTCACGGTCGATTGTGAAGCCGACATTCTAAAAACAAATATAACACATATTTTATAAAAGAAATAACAGCAAGTTCCTCACATGTGAAGAAAAAAGCACCCAATTATGGAATATTCCATAAGTGGGCACCAACACCTGTCCATATTTGGATTTCTATTCTAGTTCAAACTAGTATAAAAATTTTTTCAAGACGCAATATTCTAATTCCAGAAGGTCACAAAATATTAAAATAAACGTAATATCGACATACTCAATAGTATAACAAGTCTGTATTGATGCATAATAACCGATAATACTCGTTTAATACGTACCTTTAAAATTGTCTGCGTGACAGCAAAACAAAACACGCCTGCCACACTCGTATAGTTCGCGCAACTGACACAAAGGTGTCAGTGCGATAATAATGAGAGCAAGTGAAATAGAAGATGGACGTGTATTGCGTTTCAAACGTATACTTTTGGAGAAATCAAGGTATCCCATATTAGGATACTATTCCATATTTGGTTACTTACCTCTAATTATTTTTACGGTATATTTCTTTTTTGTTAACAGACAACTCCCGCACTAGGAATAAATCCTGTGTCGCGGGGGACTTTACAGACATACGATCAATAAAACAGAGCTCCGTGCTTCGGCGGGCATGTTAAGCTGTTGGCTGGCCGATTAGTCCCGGTTCTTGTCTGAAGACAAGAATTGTTACGCCACGTCGTAGACCTTTGAGTGATCTAAAAACTCCAATACGAGGGCTGGCCACACACGCATACGAGAAAAAAAATTGTTCATGAGTTCTATACATTTTATCAAACGCTGATATTAAAGAAACGCTTCTGTAAAAGTGCCTTAAGGTAATAAAGTATACACTTGCAGGCAGTATATTACAGAGCAGCTGCTACTTTCCTCCTCTTTACAACATTCATTTGACATCACTCAACATTTTCTTGAAATTTTTAAAAGCTACGAGCTTATTTTTCTAAGAGCGTCCAGCTACATAAATATCAGCGCAAAGATGTTTGATGAATTTGAAATGTTTTAAGTAAAAGTGTAAAGCTATGGAAAGAATGTCTGTAGAAGCTCTTATTGTTTAACGTTAAAGAGGTCTGAGTGTCTAGACAGACAGACTGAGAGGTTTATTAAACGATAGCCCTCTTTACTTGCGTCAACAAACTCCGATGATACTATTAACTGTGAGAAAAGGATCGGACTTTTAAAAATGAGGATCGATTGCATGCACACATACTAATTCTACATTTAAGTTGACAGTTGCTACACGTTAAGATACATTTGATGGAAATATCTATAAAACGTATCTTTAAAATGTCTATGCCATTGTTCGTTTTCGCACACTTAGTTTCGTATTTACTTGTATGGGAGTTACACATAACAAAATACTAACTGCAAACTTTTATTTTTGACTGCCTCCGTGGTCTATTGGATAGCATATGCGACGTGCGATTCCAAGGTCGGGTAAAAGTGTCACTGGGTTTATTTTGAATTCTCAGTAGCAGCACGGAGTCTGGTGATGTGCCCTGTAACGGCAATAGGCTCGGACCCTATTACAGAGGACCTTAAATTTCATGGCGGAATGTGGGTGTAATATCACATCTCTGCTTACCCCTTCAGAGATACAGGCGTGAGCCTATATTAAAAAAGAACTTTTATTTCAAATCGTTATAGGCGTGGTCTAACTACTACAATTTCAGCTCCACCACATTTATATCTGAGGCTATAGATATTTGTATCTAAAATTAATTGTTCATGTCGCCACAGAGCCCCAACTACTGAAGCCTGAAACTGCTAGTCACCAATATTTGATCTATCAATCATCAATCTTATATTCCAATTGCAAAGTCAACTTTTTATATTGCTCCTATAATTTCTTGAATCATATATCATAGCAATTTTTAAGGTGGAGTCTTAGCTTGATATAAAATATGTAGTAGATAAAATTCTTCAGTTTATACTTTGATATACTATTATTCCTATATGGTGCCTCAATTTCTGCAGTGGTAATCCTCATTTAAACACGCCTCCAGTTTCAGCTGAGTGATATTTCCATACAGCTTAACATTTAAGGCAGTGGAAAAGGAGTTCCACTCTACAGAACAAAATCACAGGCTGAGGCAGATGAGTATCATGCAAAAAATATTTCTGACCTAATCTATTACCTGTCCCAGATTCCATACCTTAACCTCTTGTATGCCGGGAATGCCAGACACAATTAAAAAGCCATTGTGTCTCGCGTAGATCTGCGTTCCGGCATACAAGGGGTTAATATTGGGCACAGGAATCTCCCAACTACTAGAAAAATGAGGTAATAAGTCCCCATGCAAGCTAAGTTTAGGTTTTAACAGACTTCACGTCTTTCAAGAAATTATGAAGAGAGCTCAGGTATGGAGGTGTCTTTCACACAAACATACATACATAGACCCACGCCTGTCTCGCCGAAGGGGCAGGCAGAGGCACATTTAACGCCCACCTTTCGCCAGTGTTTTGATCCCACGTAATAGGTGGCGAGCCTATTGCCGCTTATTGGGATAATTTTGTTTGCCAGAGCCTCGTCCGTTGATCGGCAGGTGCACCACTTGCAGGTGAGGTTGGCTTGGGACCCCAAGTTCTTGGTGGGAACGCTATGCACCTGATATATCTTTCACACATGACCATTAAATACATAAAATGTCGGATGTTGACAAATTACAGCAATTATATCAGTAATACGAGTAGTATGCCATCACACATTATATCATATCCGTTTTCTCGTGCACTTTACGTCTTGCTGAAGTATTTCAATGAAATTGAATACAGTCTAGACAGAAAATTTGATACGGAGTGCTACCAACCAAAATATATTACGAAGTATCAATCTTCATCACGAAAACACATCTGAACGTATAGATAGATAACCGAAACATCAATCCGCCAATTTCAACAAATTACTGCGTAAAACAGCTTCCAAAATCAATTTAAACTTTTCAACTTTAATCAAAAAGAATCCCTACATCAACGTCACGACTATAATTCTAGACTTTTCGAAATGAGCGTCCTAACTAACCTAATAGTGTTTTGTGCTTCGCTTGCCGACACAAAAACAAATTGTCAACTTAAATTGGACTTATTTCGACGTTTAAAGGCTTTTACGTTGCTTAATTACTTTGATAGGATTGTAATTTGTTGTTTTTAAATAATATTGCTAATTCGATTAATTCTGTGGCTTGGGACTTTCACAAACATTCTAACGACTTTAAGACTTTAAGCAACAATTTCTGAATAACAGAAGTGATGTCTCGTATGGTGATCGAACTCACAACACTCGGCGTAGTGTTAAAATGCAGGGCAGTTGCTTAAACTGCTACGCAATTTGATCATTGTAATGATTACGTTTATCTTGTTTGTTTTTTTTGAATTGAGAGGAAACCCACAGATTCTTTGTTTCAAACCATTTATAACATCGTTTGTAGGAACACAGATTTGATAGATTGAGTTTTGTATGGGATAAAACAACTGACTATCAATTTTTTCTAGCATCGAATTCTTGTGGACGTACAAATAGGAAGATCTTCTTTAAAATCGTGTTCAGTTGTATCAACACTGTACATAGCAAATCCATGGAAAATATACTCAATACTTATTGCCAAAGCGAATTTGGTATGAAGAAAGCTTTGTAGAAAATTAAATTACATAAGTGAAACCGCAAGCCTGTAAATAAATGTCACAACAGAAATAATTTTCACAAAAGCGGATATAAGACGGAATGTACGCCAGCAATGAGTTGTATTGCGGTTTGTCATACACTCTCGTAAATACTCAACAGGTAATGAATCCTTGTTCTTTACCGCACATATTCCATTATACTTTTTCTGTTTTGATTGCGAGGCTGGCGTAGTGGTTTAAGCGCCCGCCTCGCTTGTTGTTTCTCCGATCTATATATTCGATAAGTTTTCTTCGATCCACTCATCGAACAAAACTTAGTGCGATCAACAAATACTTGTGCCCAATGAGCTTTGTGTCCGTTGTTTTAAAATATGTTAAGTCTCCCATGGTTCTGCATTTATTGAAATTATTATGAAAGCAAATGTGTCGCGGTGGTATTGAAATGGCGTAGTTTACTTCTTTGTCTTCCATTAGTAATCCAAAATTACTTACTAATTCGGCAGCTATGAATTTGTTTTCTTTTAAAAAGTGTAGTTGCCGTATGGAACCTTGTTACAAACTTTGCTTGGATGCTTAATACTATGAATAGAGTCGAGGTTTTAATACAATAATAACTCTAACACAACATGCTCTCGGTACAAAACTGAGGTACTACATTTATTTCTCAATCTCACCAATCTAGATCAGTACGAGCCGTTCAGTCAAAATTCAAGTCAGCGACGTACGTGACCTATATGGATTGCTTCACCAAACGTTGCGAGTGACAAGTCAATATTTATGTATGCAAGCATTGTTTGCGTACACCCCCGTTCCGACCAAAATGTATATTAGACGTGCTTCTTGTGAAATGCTTTAGTTATACAAATTGCTTCGAGGAGTGTACCTGAATACACTGATATTCAGTTGAGATGATTCACTCTAATATATTATGCTCAAAGTTTAGAGATAGCGTCTTTCATCGTGGAATATCACAATACAGTTGAGAAGTGACGAGCAAATGACAGTTCATATATTACGGCTGAATCTAGTTGAACTTGAAAGCAAACTTCGGGTTCAAAGGCATTGTCTAAAGGCATGTCTTGCATCAGAACCGGGAGGGACTGTTCTAGGATGGTGATGGTTTGAACATGATAGTTAGATTTTCACACCAGTCACTTCCTTGGTTCTACACCTGAAATAATAGATTTCATTTATTGTTATAATATTTAGAACGGGAGAGATCAAGGTTAAGGACGACCAGTTGGTGCAGCGGGAGTGTAAGCAACTGCTACGCCGAAGGTCGCGGGTTCGATTCCCGCTCAAGTCAAACATTTGTGTGCATGAACATGGATGTTTGTCTTGGTCTGGGTGTTTCTATGTGTAATATGTATGTATTTACAAAAATAATTAAAGTATATAAGTATGTTTATCCATTATCAAGTACAAGCTCTGCTTAGTTTGGGACTAGATGGTGATGTGTGTATGTGGTAGAATATTATTATTATTTTCTTCATACATTTTTTGTTACTCGGCTGTTTGCCGGATATTTAGAATAGTACGGGCCAAAGCCAAGTGCTACCCTAGGAAGAATGATAAGTCTATGTTTGTGTCTGCTCTTGATGTTGTGTTCTATTATGAGTGTTTGTTGGTCGAGCGTGTGAGGGAACTAATGTGGTTTCATTTCCGTTCTGCAGAAATTTTCGGACAATCCTGCAGGTGTTCAATATAGCCGCTTTCTGAAGAATTTGGTATGTGTAGGGTGGTAAATCGAGTGTTTTTAGTGATTGATGTAGCTGCTTAGGTATAACACCTGTTGTTGATAATACATTAGGTACTATTGCGACATTCTGAAGTTGCCACATGCGACTTATTTCAATTTTCAGGTCGGTATATTTGGAAAGTTTCTCGGCTATGGTGTTCTGTAGATTGTGAGTGTTTGGTACGGCTATGTCAATAATTTGGGCAGTCCTATTTATTTTATCTATTAAAGTGATGGCTGGTCTATTGTAGTGTGTTGTTCTGTCTGTTAGAATATAGCTCGGTCGTAGTATAATTTGTGAGAAGTGTTTTGTATTTGTAGTAGGGCACTGGTGGTGTGGTGATCAATTTATATTTAATTGCCAGTTTTTGGTTGATTACATTAGCTATTTGGTCATGTCTATGTTTATAATCCGTTTGGACTATTGCTTTACAAGCTCCTGTAATGTGCTGGATAGTCTCTGAGGAACTATTGCATCTTCTACATATATCAGTTGGTATGGAAGCTTTTATTATGTGTTTCTGATAATTGCGAGTTTCTATCACCGGATCCTGGATCGCCATCATGAACCCTTCTGTCTCAGGGAAGAGTTCACCACGCCTTAACCATTCGTTCGACGCTAATTTGTCGACGTTAGGTTGATTAAAGTCCTGCCTGTGTCTCCCGTGTAGTGACTTTTGGGTCCATTCAGCGATTTTTGTTTGTCGGTCTGTCTGGTTTTCAGTAGGTTGAGGAGTTTTATCAGCCATAATTTCTTATCACTAAATACTATTGCCTTGTGTAGATTTGAATTAGAAGCTTTAGCATTAAAATATGTTCTTAAAGTGGTTATCTGCTTGTTATGGCGATTTGTGATGTCTATTTATTATTATTATTATTAAGGGCATGATTTACTCTTCAGGTTTTCTGCTGTACAAACATGTTTTTGTCGGGTTAATTTGTATTCTGAGCTGACTTGAATGAAATAAAAAATAAATCAGAATGGAAATTTGAATTATAAAATGAGTTCAAAAGAGCCAAACATTTGTCAATAATAACAGAAGGAATTGACGTCATCATTTCCACGACTGTAGGTACGCATTGTTGAATAAATATTTCTATTATGATAACTTCGGTTGAATTTCAACAAAGCTAATTCTTCGTTCGGAAATACCCTTCCATTCTTTCCTGTCTCTTTTTCAATTGACGATTTGAGAAAGGAACTGTTCAACTTTCAGTTTTGATTCAATTGAAACGAATTCGTTTCTAAACGAAAAATGTGACTATGTTTAAGAAAGTACTTTCAAAACCTTATATTCAGCCAAATCCGGTTAGACTAGTGAGCGGACCCCGGGGTGCAACTGGGGAAACGCTAGTAGGAGGATGATTGGCTAGGAAAATGATCAGTTAAGAATATTTTGAAATCAAGCACATTCAAAATTATATGATAAAATATGCAATATAATATCCGTCATAACACTTAGCATACTACTGCCTATTAATTCTCCTAACTGCCTAATCTCTTTTGACCCTTAAGAATCCCTCAAGAGAAAGATAGGCGAGACTGTAATTAATTATTTTAATGAACATTGATTCAGCAAAAAGCTCTTTAGATGTAATCTGTGTACATCAGAAAGTTTTGAAGAAAAATTATGTTATTAATATAAATAGCTTTAAAAATATTTAGCTTGCTGGAGATACTTTGTTTTAGACGATGCAGTGACACTAAGTTTATTCGTAACCTCTACCAAAATTTGGCAGCGATAGTGTTATAGTCCTTGATCGAGTGATCATTGCTTTTTCATGTATTCATTGGACTTACAAAACTGGTCAACAATATTCGTTCTATATTTTAACCTAAATGCAAGCGATTTAAGTAACAATAAAAAGTATTAAATTTAATTTATTTAAAAAGTACTAAATTTAATATATACATGTTGACCTACAAAGTTATTATTATTTTCAAGTTTTACTCGCACTCGAATAAGATATTAATTGGGATTTTTAATATATGATACATAACAGATTTATGATAAATTTATTTAAAATTAAGTAATAACTAAAATCCTATTAATTTTCTCCACAAAAAAAAACTATATTATTAATTGAATTATACATCCAATAAAAAAGAAACACACGAAAAATATTCTCGTGAGTATTACACAAATATATTCGCTATACAAACACGACTTCGTTACCTCATTACGTTCCACCAGCTCTCAGAAATAACACGAAAAATGAATTCACCCAACAAAAAATATTCCACGAGTGTGCTGATTCTTACAACAAAAACTCACGTTCGTACGAATGTGTAGCTCTTTTCGACACAGGTTCGCAAACTGTCTTAGTAAGGAGTAAAAAAAATATCATGACCCCTTTGTTTTATTTTACTAGTAGGTAAGCAGTCCTAAATTTAACTGTCTGAAGGAGGTTATAAGTTACGTACCTTTTTTTAGGCTTAGAAAACCTACATGGGGCCTTCAAAATAGTTATTGCATCTAGCCTTATGGCAACTATTTGTACATACATACTACAATGCACAGTTTACTGTGCGGCGACTTCTTATGTACGTGGTTGTTGCGTGCTTTTTACGTGCAATTAAACATTATTATAATAGACAAGAGGATGTCCGCAGCTACGCCTGCACAATTTATCTTAATTCTAGCTGGGAATATGAAAGAATATGACATGCCTGCTCCGTACCCCTACGCTCCCAACTGAACAACATAACAAATTACATATTCCGGCGCTTAACATATTTGGCTGTGCATTGCCTGTCAGTATGTCAGTAACGCAAGAATTTTGTGTAATTATACAGATAACATGTATTAAGAAAGTCATCCTTGACCTTTGACGTCAACGTGCCATGTGATTTGTTCACAATTCAGCAACTCAATTTGTACATCATTACATAAAGTTCACCAACACATGATCTCAGATTCTACTCAACGTCATCTACTTTACTGCCAAGAACTATGCTGTCAGCATGAACATGATTATATAAAACATACATACATACATAGACTCACGCCTGTTTCCCGGAGGGGTAGGCAGAGACTACGGAACGCCATTTGCAACGATCCTGACATACCTCACTTGCTTCACTCACTCCCATCAAGTTTCTCATGCATACTCTTCTGTTAAGGGTACTTTTGACTTGTCTTTTTTTCAGGATGGCTCCAATCTGGTCAGAGAACGTCCGCCTAGGTCTTCCCCTTTGTATAGGACAAAGGGGAAGACCTAGGCGGACGTTCTCCATTCACACTTGCCTTATATATCTTCTTTGTCAGTCTATCGTCATCCATCCTCTCTATGTGCCCAAACCATCTTAACATGCCTTTCTCAATGCTTGTCACTACATCTTCTTTTACCCCACACCACTCTCGTATCACACAATTCTTTACTCTGTCGGTCAAAGACACACCACACAAACTTCTCAGTGCTCTCATTTCAACAGGATTTATTTTACTTTCAAATCTCTTCTGCCATACCCAACTTTCACTACCATACATAAGGGTAGGCACTAACACACCTCTATGTACAGCCAAACGTGCCTTTTTGGACACGTTTTGACTGTTTATAAACGCTTTCAGAGCTCCATTGACACTATTACCTGCATTAACTCTCCTTTCAATATCTTCTTTATTCTTACCATCTCTTGTAAACAACGTACCTAAGTAAACAAACTCATTCACTTGTTCCACTCGCTGTCCATCGATCAAAACGTTACAAGCCGTAACGCATTCCTCCTTTTTAAAAACCATAACTTTCGTTTTTCTTACATTCACTTTCATTCCTTTCCTCTCTAACGCACCATGCATGATTGCTACCATCTCCTGCAACTCCTCCGCTGAAGATACAAGTATTACCTGATCATCAGCATAAAGGAGGCATTTGACGAGTAACCCATTCATCCTTAATCCGCAGTCACTATGTTTTAAATCTTGCAAACAACTGTCCATGAAGAGGTTAAACAGCCACGGCGACGCTACACATGCCTGTCTTACACCTTTCTCGATGGTAAACCAGTCAGTGTATGCCCCGTTTATCCTCACACAAGCTCTAGAATCCTCATAAAGGGATTTCAGAGCTCGAATGAGGCTGCTGTCCACCCCATTCATTGACAGCACCGATATCGTAAGCCTTTTCCAAATCCACGAATGCGCAATAGACCTTTTGACCTTTGGCTAAAAACTTTTCGGCTATGCTTCGCAAGAAAAAAAACCTGATCCGTACATCCCATACCCTTTCGGAATCCCGCTTGTACATCCCATATTTTCTTGTCGGTTACTTCCATAACTCTTTCAATAAGTACCTTTGCATACAATTTGCCAACAATGCTGAGAAGGCTAATGCCTCTATAGTTTTTGCAATCTTGTTGCGAGCCTTTTCCTTTATAAAGAGGCACAACTACAGCTGTGGCCCAGTCATTAGGTACTCGGCCGGTGCTCCAGCACAAGTTATATAACCGCTGCAACTGACCAACTATGATGCCCTGTCCAGCCTTCAGCATTTCGACTGTAATCCTATCATATCCTGCAGCCTTACCTACTTTCATACTTCCCAGTGCCTTCACGATCTCATCCACGCCAATAACGCTTTCATCATTGCTATCGTTACCATACATTTCAGCTATCGGTGTCTCTATCGCCGATCTTTCAAATAAACTTTCAAAATACTCTTTCCATCTCTTCAGCACGCACGATTCATCATTTACTATCTTTCCATTCTCGTCTCTGATAGATGTGTGTTCTAAGGATTGAGTTTTTACTCGAACTGCACGAACGGATTTCCAGAAAAACTTAATGTTCCTCTGGAAATCGTCAGATAATCTGCTATCAAACTCATTTTTCTTTTCCTCTTTTTTCCTTTTAACCATTTCTTTCACTATTCTTTTTGACCTAACAAACTCTTTTCTTGCTTCATCTATGTCTTTACTCGTTGCTTTTCCCATTCTTTCATTTGCTCTGGCAGCCAACCAATCTGACCAAGCTTTCTTCTTCTCTGACACTGCTGATTGTACATCCTTGTCCCACGATGTATTCATAACCTTTCGTATTTTCCTTCTCTTGACCACACCACATCCTTCAGCCGCTACACATACTACCTTTTCTTTAAAGGCCTGCCATAATTCTTCCATATAATTTATGCAATCGAACCTCTCAAATTTTGCTATCAATCTTCGTTTATACTCATCTTTCACATCTTTCTTTTGTAAATTTTCTAACTTAATTCTTTCCAAGACCCTATTTTCATTACGCTCTCGGTGTCGCCATCTTTTAAAGAGCCCTCTTGTCCGGCTCATCACCAAGAAGTGGTCTGTGTGGATGCCGATCCCTCGATATGCTCTTGTATCCAACACATTCTTTCTCAATCGTTCATCTACTATCACAAAATCAATCATTCTTCTTCTAACATTTTTCGCCTCTCGCGTATACATATGTATCCTTTTATGATCAAACATGGTGTTTGTCATACAAAGGCTCCACTCCAAACAAATCTCAAGCAGTACTTTTCCATTTTCGTTCACACTCTCATCACCAAATGCACCTAACACCCTTTCAAATCCATCTCGCTTTACGCCCACCCATCCATTGAAATCCCCTAACAAGATCAATCTTTCATTATCCTTGCAGTTCCTCAAAATCTCTCTTAAACTCTCCCAAAACTCCTGCCTTTCGTCTTGCTCATGTTGTGACATACCCGTAACTATATTGACCGGGGCGTACACCCCCACAATAAAGAGACGAGTAAGTCCTACTTCCATTCTCATCCACAGTAGCCTAGCATTTACACATTCAAACTCTTTTACACACTCATTCATTCGCGCAGACAGTATTACACCAACTCCCTTACAGGCTCTGGTGGTACTATCTACCCCAGACGAATACGCCGTATATGCACCATGCTTGGTGGTTTCATATAAAACGTTATTCAATTCTGATAAAATTTAACCCCGATTTACAATACGTCTAATGTGAGTTATATTATAATATAACTTATATGACTTAGCATTTTGCAGCAGCAGTGAATTTGCAAATCGTATAATTATGTATTTGAAAAATTCATTGCAACTTTTCATTTCTAAACAATTTTATTACCTAAACTCCACTATAGGGTTGAGAGCCACTGGCGTCTGCGAAATGCTGTAAATACTGCTCGGCATCATCTACCATTTTTCAGAACTATGCAATTGGTACATACACGTATGCAATGTTACACAAAGCTGATAAAAGAAAACCTGATTTATTTTAATATGTATCTAAGTATTTATTATATAATTTGAAATTATTATACAAGAAAAGTTCTTTCAAGCTTTGTCATACGTAAATTTTCATACTTACACTCCGTAAGCCTCGTCGAGAGTTGAGAACCACTGGCATCTACTAAAGACCGTAGAGCTTGAAACGCCGATGTTCAACGTCGCTGATGTGATTCATTGATCTGTCTGGCGAGTGCCTCGAAGGTATCTACGCCACCGTTTTATTTGTTCTCAGCAGTTTTGTGTAGTAAAACACTTTAGTGTTTCGGTTTGGATTTTTGAGACCGTCTAATTTAAGTCATCGTTTTACCATCCTCCATCTACGGAAATACCTATATCATAAATTTATATTTCCAATGAAAACTTCGTAAAAAGTGTCTACGATTTGTCAATTTGCTTTGGTTTCTATTATATGGAGAGGAAAGGCAGGCAACTGATAGATATCAATCTGGCTAATTTCTGCTTGCAGTTCCGCCCACCTCAAAATCGGTTTTATCGCGACAAAAAGTAGTCTACGTGTAATATAGCTAAGGTTGACTACAGCAAAGCTTCCTAAAAATCTGTTTAATCCCCTATTCTAAGTAAGGCCCGGTTCTCCCAACGCAGGAAATGACAACGTCATTTCATATAATGTTTAATTTTTACGTAGACTTGCAGAAAAACGAAAAATTCGTCTTGACACGACAATGTTTTCTCATTACAAAACTTTTTGTCTTTTCTCGTGCATACTTATTTCAATATCAAAATGGCCAAAATGGCCGATGTGGCCATGGCCATGTTTAATTAATTTTCGTTCATTCTTGCACGTTTCCAGTTTAAAAAAGTATTAAAATTGATCTAGCGGAAATCGATAAATCGAATGATATAACCAGATCGTGTTACAAATGCAAAAACCGTTAAATATCAACGACCAATGATAGCCGTCCCGTTAATCACCTATGAGGTGCATCAAGCAGTTGAGAGGTAGCTTTTGCGTGGTAAAGTTACAATTTTGAGTCACAATAATAATAATATTGCGAGTCAGTAGGAACATTTGTCCTACTATATGGTAAAGATTTTAATTTTCATGAATTCCATCTCTTCATTTCATATGCTTCGTGCATTTGCTTTAGTCGCCTCTTACGAGACTCACGGAATGAAATAGGGTAGTAACACTTTGTATCCCTAATTTGTTACTACAAAATACGGACCAGCTATCACCGGGACGAAAATATTAAAAAATCTATTTTGTTTCATTTAATTTATTAATTACGGGGTCGTAATCAATAAATTAAATGAAACAAATGTGAAACAATGCGCGGGCACAGCGCAGCATGTGCGGGTGCACATGCTGCGCTGTGCCCGCGTCTCAACGAAGAACTCCACGTACGCCATGATACCAAATAAAAACAGAATAGTAGGATAGCTTCATACAAATCGGCCGCCGCCGCCGCGCTGGTTTGAATGTATGCGTGAGTCGCCGGGGCGCCGTGTACGCACGCACTTTTCACGCACCCAATCTCACGAGCGCGGCAAGCTCGGCGAAGGGATGCGCCGCGCGTCTGATCGCGCGCATTCATGTAGGTACTACACTGCTCGCCCGCTAGAATTGTTTATGTACATTCAGTTTTGTAATAAACGTTATTAATATTATACAATGTGTTAAACGACAGTAAATTAAACTTGTTACATTTTTCTCGCTATAAAGGGCATTTAGATAGTTATATAACGCTTAGCTAGTAGTAGCTAGCTAGTAGTAGGTATTTGAAAAAAAATATATGCAAGCTTAAATTCTGTAGTATTCAGCGCAATCACTTAAATAAAACGGCGAAAAAGCGCGCGCGCCGACAAAGCCGGCGCCGCGGTGTAAACACGTGACAACCCGTGCGTCAACGCAAGAGTAGGCAATTACCTCGCCGAGCGGCCTTAGCTAGCTTACTATTTTGTTTTTACTATGATGATACCTTCAATCAGCATTCAATCTGTGTACATGACTATCTGTCCCACGCACACGCTTGGCAAATTATAAGTAATATCATTATGAAACGATCTGTTACCGTCGACTCAGTGCCCCAAATTCACATGCGAAAAAGAGGTCAAGCTGATTTCTTTATCGAACAATTTAAAAAGCATATCAATATAGTATTAATTTATTTTTGAGGCTAAAGATCGGATCGTGAAAGCAGCATTATATTTACTCGTACTTTAAGATGGAGCTAGTTACTAGAATTCTAACGTTACTAGTTAGAGAGAGAAGGCTAAACAGACAAAAAACATAAGAAGCAAATATCTATACTAATCGGCATATGACAGACAGGGAATAAATTCAAGATTTTAAGAATTATTTAACACCCTTTTACGTTTGAATTTAGACCATTGACTTTGGTTAATCTTTGAACATTTCGCCTTTTATTTGAGATTAATTTAAAACTTAACTTTTTCAGTCAAAGCTCAAACAAATTTAATTAAGGTGACGATAATATGGACAGCATTTGAACATTGTTGGGACTTTTAATTGGTGTATTCTAAATTTTCAAAGAGCTGTCAAAAGGTGTTGGTGGAACAACTGAAAACGAATAAGTTAGCTCGGTGATGGTTAGAAAGGAATAACCGCTTATCTATTTTCTAATAATGTTTGTTTTCGAACTCATCGATAACTGCTAGACCGATTTAAATGACATTTTTGTGTCATATAATATTTTCTTGGGTTTACGCGAATGTTACACATTAGCATTAAAATAGCAAACCCATCAGACACGACCATGACTTCTGCAAATAAATCGAAACGTGTCGGCTGATAATTAATAAAAATATTGTTTCTAGATCATTTGGTTAAAAAAACTTAGTTAAACCAACATATCGCGGTAAAATCCGTAAACTGTAGTTTTATTTAAATGTTTGTGTATACTTATTAGGTCTGATATTAGGTTGTAGCCTGGAATTTCCAACAGAGGATTTAGCATAATAGGTAAAATTTCAAACTTAAGTGTACGGTTGAAAAATAATGACTCTATTCAAACACTCACCCAACAATATTAATTATAGGGTTTCAGTACTTTCGAAGTTGAGGTTAATATATTGAACTTAACCAACCTGCAATCTACCTTGACAATCCGAAGTCCAATGAGGCGTTCATTAGGCACATTAGTAGGCATTCAAATATATTAGCAACATTAGGCATGGTCAGATGACCGCTGCGAGATATTTACCTGTCAAACGATCGCAGTTCCGCTCCAGCGACTGTTCAATTTAGTGGTCTAATTATAGACGGCATGCCCTACAAAGGGCATCACGGGTTTCGTAGTTTACAACCGATGCCTTTGACTTATAATCTAGCTACATTTAGTTATGAGAATAATTATCGCTTGCCAAAATTGGAGAGCAACAGATATAATATTATCAAAACACGTGTGAAGTCTGTCAAACTGCAGCTGGCTGGCATGGTGGACTATGGCGTTACCCTTCGCTAAGTAAAAAGAGACGTGCGCGGATCGAACCTACACTACGTACTTGTGATACGAGTACGTCATCTGTATATACATATAATGTTTGCGTTATAGACTAACTGTCAGAGAACGCACAGCCGAAACAACTGGGCGCAAGAAGCTGAAATTAAATTATGTTTGTTCTTTGACGGGAGCACTGAAAGTGAATTTTTGGAAACGTCTATTTTAAAAAGATCAAACAGTTCCACGTAGGTGGAGCAGTGGACGAAGTCTAATAATAATATATAAGATATTATTAATAATACATTACCATGTAGAGTAGAATAATAATATTCTATTATGAAGTTACACGATAAAATAATTGCCTAGATATACCTGATACTGACGTCCCACAATTCTCAGACATACCGCCACAATATTGCGTGAGAAACTATTAACCTAATATATTAATTAACCCTGTAAACTTATTATGTTAATACTAGAACCACGAGTTTACTCGTGGTATAATTCAATAATATAATTATAATAATATACCTGCGGTGTCAGTTATCAATTTAAACCCTTTCGACCCCGACTCATAACCCAGAGGGCACTGTAAAATATTGTATCAATTATTAATACATGTTATCTGGCATTTTTGCATAATTATATTAGGTAAATGAGGCATTGAGGTTATATATCCGCTTGCTTGCCCGTGTTATATGGCATATAACAAAATTCAAACACTAAATTGCCCGTGTTATATGGCATATAACATCGCATCTCAGTCTACTTTGCCCGTGTCATACTGTATATGACATGGCTCCCGCGGTCGAAAGAGTGAAATATACTCGTCTCTGTCGCTCTAGGGCTTAGTTTGTATTATGTATCTCGTTTCTACGTTAAATTTCCCGTCATACTAATCCCAGTCGAGTTTCGACTCCATAGAGAAATTAAAAAAAAAAACGTTCGTTGTCAATATTGTCATTGAGTGTTGAGTCGGTGCGGAATGTGCGGAATGTGTGAGTGTATTTGTGCTGTTTTTTCTGTTAAATTTAGTTTTATTCTTTAAGATCTATTGTATTTATCAAGGTATGTAAATAACTAACACGTATATATAATAATTCCAGCATGAAATATAAGATTTGACTTTTTTCGAGACCTTAAGTAGATTTTGGCGCGCAACAGTGATTTTACTGAGAGCATGGGAACTGTTTCAGAAATGTTCATATTACTCAGAAGTGGTGAATGCTATCCGTATGATTTCTTTTTGTTTTAAAAGAATATGAGACTACTTATTTAGTGTTTATTTATTTGTATGTTTAAAACTGTTATTTGTGCATTATATGGCGTTATCAAATTTAACATAAATTACGCCGCGCGGCGCCAGATAATGGTTTGGAATCAGAGGCCTGCCATTCATAAATATGTATAAACAAGTGTACTTTTTTATTTTTATCTTATTATCTTATATATAAGTAACGTAATTAAATATTAAAAACGATATGTCACCGCTTTAAGTTTTGAGGTATGAATTTATAAATACAAAGCGAGCTCTAAAACGCGCTATCTCAATTTCAAACGAGCATCACGCGACACCAGAATCGTAATCTAAATAAACAAAGATAACATTGTATAGTTAGTTTCATAACAAACATAAATAATATAACACTTGACAACCTTTCAAATCAAATTGAGTCACAAGGACCGATTGTGTGGAACCCAACCCGCGCGCCGAGGCGATAAAAACGCGCGTGCATTTGATCGTTATCGCTTTCAAGTGGCCGGGCAGAGGGGCCGGCGTGGGTTGCGGCGCGGAGCAAGCAAGCGGATATTCAGGGCAAAGTTGAGGCAAATTAAATAATTTATCCTAACTCATAATAGAAATACCAATATGTTTGTAACAATATTTCGCTTTGGCTAACTCACCCGGTGGTCTTTTAATTTTGCGTGTATATTATCAGAGTCTGTACTGTAAGTAAAGTGCATCTACAGATTATATGTAGGCTATGCAATCATCAAAGATTAAAGTGATCAAACGTGTTGGCGTGCGGTGTACATGTGAATATCTTCACAGCTTGCTAGCTTCACCTGTGTGGTGAAAGCGCTCTGCTCGCGGCCTTTAGGGGATACGGGCTTAAATAAGCTGGAGATACGATCACAATTGACTTACTAGTGCCCGGCTGACACAAGAAGTTAAGTCTTCTGCCTTAGTTCAAGACCCTGGCCATAGCTCGTATCGCCTCCTAACCCTTAACCCGTGATTATCATACTTTAATCAGAAAGAAAGTTCCGCAATCAACCGGGGTTGTTAAAAGTGAATCGAGTATTTTTTTGTCCCCGTAAGTGTTTAAATTATTCCGCACGTGTACGCCAGTTATAGCTCCCTAATCGCTCTAAGAACCTAAAACATGACAATATGGAACACAAATTTATTACAGGTTACATCTCAGTTAATGGCTGAGCAACATAGTAACCCGTGATATAAAGTCCTGAAAATTCCGCTACATCACTCATAAATTGTAATCCAGGCATTGTCCACGTAACATCATAATCGGTGCTAGTCATCCTGTTTCATTAGCGCAATAACAGGTTAGAAGCAAGTTAAAAGCTCTACGACACGCCTAAATTAGGGTAGGGCCTCGAAACAGAGTGACGATGACGTGGTCTTTGTTATAGTTTTATTGCATATAGCGAATCTATACTAATATTTTGAAACTGAAGGGTACATCACGCTTTAAGCCACAGGTGCGGCAAAATATGTTATAAATAACGCGGTCATAACCACGGGCTCAGCTAGTTTATGTATAAGGCAATACTAATATAATATTTTATGTTCGATATTCAGATAACTGTGTCATAATGTCTTTATCTAAAAACGTTTTGTTGTTTGAATATAAATCATTTGATTTTGACTTTAAGTTTAACTTCTTATACTATAGTATACTTTCTTTTCTCGTAAATATCAGTGCACAAGATAAGGCCCTTGTAGTTAAAACTACAGCATTACAAACATGTTACGATAAAATAATTGAATTTAAAGAAAGTATAACGTCGTATACGCATACAATATTACTTTTTTAAGCTTTTTAGTTTACGGTCATGGACCCATAGACTTTCAAACTGAAAAGAGGTTAATAATACATGTACCTATATACGTTTTTGTTTAAGGTTTTTCCTATTCCGCCTAAGAGATTTTGTATTTTTGAAGTTATACGCAAGTATAACTTCAAAAAAAAGCGTTATGAAAAATGATGAGAGTGAAATTTTACGATGCGCGCGCATGTGTCACACAAAATTCTCACGGGAGAAGTTTTTATTTCCTACATTCACAAGATGGCGGATGGGACATTTTTAATAAAAAATATATGGGTATCATTTTCGGGGTTTTCATGGATTCCGATCACGAAAATGATATATATTTGGGAATCCAAGATGGCGGACGGGACTTTTTAATAAAATTAATATGGGTATTATTTTCGGGGTTTTCATGGATTCTGGACACGAAAATGACATCTTTGTGGGAATCCAAGATGGCGGACGGGACATTTTAATAAAATTAATATGGGTATCAATTTCGGGGTTTTCATGCATTCTGCCCAACAAACATTAATTATGACGTTGAATAAACGTTTTGGTGGCAACTTAATGTTATTTAGTATAATCGTATAAACGTCATGAGGACGTTTACTCGACGACAAAAGGGCCCACTTTATTCAACTTAAGGCGCTAAGAGTTTCGTGTAACTGTCATATAATTACCTAATTAGTCGCATAGTCGCCATATACACGTCGGCGATTTAACTACATATCATGTAATAATAGCTGTCGCGGCGTGTATTCGACTTCATGTCCCACAATATGACTTTTATTTATTGAAATTGTTGTGTCAATATTATGACTCATTATATCACCTTAATTTAATATGGCAGTGTTTTTGACAACTGAGTTAATATTTTAATTTGTAATTTGAAGTGATAAAACTCTTGCCTCAGTTGTAAAGCATTGTGCAATCAAGTTTACTGATAAATGTTAGGAAAGTACGGAACAAAATTTGTATGCGCTTTTAAAATTCTAATGTTTTTACATATTTTATGAATAAATTTATTAAGTAACTGCGTTATATGAAAACTATATAACTTCCCGACCTATAAACTGCGTGTTCATTGTAAAGGTGTACGCCATGACAGTTGATTTAGGAATCAATAATAAAATAAAAAACGACTAGCTAACTTAGTTCAATGAATTTATATTTTAAGAAAAATTTTAATACTTCAATAGTTTTTTTCGATCCATGTTGTACCAAACAGTAAATAAATACCTATAATAAATTTTATTTCAAATGGTAGAAGTTGTATACAAGGTTATAATATACTTTTAATGTAATTATTAATTAAATAGCGGTCGTATTATCATGTTTGTGATACTTGAAGATGTATACAGGTTGCACTTGTAACACTTATTCGACTTATATATAATGGTTACAAATACTACGTGTAAACAATTATGATCCGTATAGCAGATGTTTAAAAGGTTATTATATGACAAATTTGACAGTATTATGATGTTTATACTACGAAAACGTTTACTCGACAAAAAGTTATATAAGTAAGTTTTATAGACGTTGTCGTAGATGCTATTATAGGACGGTTGTAAAAATGTCGAAAGAATGTTTATATGACATTATTATACGACAAAAATTTATATGACTATTCGGACACATAATGCACCAGTACATGACGAAGAGTTAAAAAAATACTGTAATATAACTTTAATAAGACCCTAGGTCATAAAAAGGTTTGATTATATGACAAAAATGTTTGTTGGGTGATCACGAAAATCACAACTATTTGGGAATCCAAGATGGCGGACGGGAAATTTTTAATAAATTTAATATGGGGATTATTTTCGGGGTTTTCATGGATTCTGGACACGAAAATGACATCTTTTTGGGAATCCAAGATGGCGGGCGGGACATTTTTAATAAAATTAATATGGGTATCATTTTCGGGGTTTTCATGGATTCTAATCAAGGAAATGACATCTATTTGGGAATCCAAGATGGCGGACGGGATATTTTTGAAATTTACATGATTATGTACCTGTATTATGAATAGTCCATTCATTTTAAATTTTATTTATGTATAAATACGTGAAACAAAAATAATGTTATCCCTTTTACCACAATAATACTTCAACAGACCCGTAGACTTTCAAACTGATAAAAATTATTTTTCAATAAAAAAGAACCGACTTCAAAAAACACTAAGGAACACTAAAAAACTAAAAAGCAAAAAATAAAAATTATTTTTAAATAAAAAAGAACCGACTTCAAAAAACACTAAGGAACTAAAAAACCAAAAAATAATTGGTTTTGGAGCAAACATCTTTGGAGTCAGTGCCAAGCCAAGTATTTCTGATCTGACTATAAAACCTCTACACATTTGTATATTACTTTCGTTGTTGATAGAATAGGTAGTTTGTAATTTAGTAACTTTTTGCGTAAGGGCTTGGCACCGACTCCAAAAGTGTGTGCTCCAAAACCAATTATTTTTTGGTTTTTTAGTTCCTTAGTGTTTTTTGAAGTCGGTTCTTTTTTATTTAAAAATAATTTTTATTTTTTGCTTTTTAGTGGCATACTTAGTAATAGGTGGCAAGTAGGTACACACAGCGCCAAGTCAAGCTAAACAGTTGCAGTACGATTTTGATACTTATTCCCTACGCTATAAGAACGGTACAAAGGTCAGCTTGACGAGTAGCCGTGTGTACATAGGATAGTGTAGGTGGTACATGATGGGTAGGCCTTCCTTACGTGCCTCAATTCTGAAATGTAGACCTGTACTTTTCTGACAATTTCAAGTATTTTTTTTTGTTTTCATCTAACTAGCCTAAACACGTTCGTTTCAGTTCCATCATCAGATCCCGGAAATCATCCAATACCAAAGTGTTTGCCAAGACAAAACAAACGAGCTTAAACACGATGAGATTGCGTTATTGTATTACAAATATCCCATGGCCACCTTCCTGCTCTATCATCAGAGTTTGGTAAACATTCAGCACTAAAGTCCAAAAATCCATGTAAAGACGAATCAAACGACCCTAAACTCGCTGGGATAGGGTTACCTTCCGGCTCTATCATCAGACCATGGAAATTATCCAGCATCAAAGTCTATATAAAGACTACTCAAACGAGCCCAAACTCGATGGGATTGCCTAATTATATTACAAATATCCCATGGCTATCTTCCTGCTCCATCATCAGAGTTTGGTAAACATTTAGCACTAAAGTCCATATAAAGATGAATCAAACGAGCCCAAACTCAATGGGATCGCGTCTTTGTACTACAAAGATGGCCACCTACCTGCTCCATCATCAGACCCTGGAAAACATCCAGTACCAAATTCTATGCAAAGACGAATCACACGACCCTAAACTCGATGAGATTGCGTTATCGTATCACAAAGATCTTATGGTTGTCTTCCAACTCTATCATCAGACCTTGGAAATCATCCAGCATCAAAGTCTTTGTAAAGATGACTCAATCGGGCACGGCATTGGGTTGTTATCGTCAAATCGCTTCAAGTATGCTTATAACATTTGAAGAGTTCCTTCGATTTTTTCAGGATTCCATGATCAGATCCTGACCTGATGATCATGAAATCAACTAGAAAGTATACTCTTTCAATCAAAACAAGAATTTTCGAAATCGGTCCAGGCGTCTTAGAGAAATCGTGGAACATACATAAAAAAAAAAGATTCCGACAAATTGAGAACCTCCTCCTTTTTTTGAAGTCGGTTAAAAATTGTTCAAATGTAATATTATTTTATAAATATATTGTTTAGAATAGCATTTTACAGTACCTATTACATATAATCTTAATATATAAAATCCTTGCGTTACTGACTGACTGACAGACACGCTACAGCCGAAACTATTGGGCGCAGGAAGCTGAAATTTGGCATGTATGTTCCTTGGAGACCGTAGGGGTGCACTAAGAAGGGATTTCCCGAAATTCCCACGGGATCGGCCAAAACGGGTAAATAAAAAAAAAAATGCAGGCGTAGCTGCTGGCGTCCTCTAGTTTTAGTATAAAACAATTAGGTATAAGTACTTAAAACTATAAATAAATTAAAATAATAATATGCAGCACAAATAAAATAGAAAATCTATGAAATAAAAAAAGAAACAGTCCTTTTTTATTTATCAATGATTGTGTTATTCTGCCTAATAGATTTTTTATTTATTACAATATATTTATCTTGGCAAATTTTATTTACACGTTCGATAAAGCATTAATTATTTTTTTTATTATTTAAATAAGAGTTCCAAACTGAAAATAGATGAAATAATTGTTACATTTATGTACTTTTTGTTCAAGATTTGTCCTATTCTGCCTAATAAATTTAGTACTTTTAACAATATATTTATCTTGGCGCATAAATTAATAAAATAGTTACGCATGAAATATACACTTATTAGTTATTATATATTATATGTATGATATTTTATTAATAATTATTATAAGTTTCTGACAAAGTGTAAAATAAAAAAAAAATATCTGTAGGAAAAAACAAAATTGCAGATGTCATCAAGTTTGAATTCAGAACGCCGCGCGCGGGAAATTTTGCTTTCATTCTGTGGTTGTGTAAATTTAGTTGAAAATCTATTAATGCGCATGTATTAAGCTATTTGTGAATTAAGAGACATTATAATATTGTCTACTGTGAACTTAATTATTGTTATAACTGTTGGTGAGTCTGATAAATAAATAAATAAGAGTGATATAATACATTTGCTATCTATTGGTCTTGTGTATCAATGTGAGATCGCTGGTATTGGTAAGTCTTTAAGTTAACATCTATTTCAAAGTTTTATTACTAAAAAAGTATTTAATAGCCGTTCCAGTAATTTCATAAAAGTTTTTCTTTATTTGTATTGTGCGGGGAAGTCTGTGATTGTAGTCTTGACAGTACCTTCAATCTTAATAATGTAGAAATTTAATATTTTAATAAATTATGGTCGAATTTCGACCACTGGGCGACTTATAGTATAATTGAATCGCACTATTTTGTGAACTAGTTATAGTAGGTACTCTAGGTTCCGAACCATTGTTTCAGTTGAATTCCAATTTTGTGTTTGAGACCTACGGCTATTAATGATACACGAACACTTAACAACTGAAGAGAAGCTACATTATGAAATTAATATAATTGATGGTAGTCATTCATATTTTTCATCGGAGTGTACATTGGGAGTATTGCTCACGTCACAACAAACCACAGTTTCGTGGCCATACATTGCTACGTTATAGCTACGGTGCTACAACGACTACGCACGTACGCTACGCATATGCTACGCGCGTAGCGTTGTTATTGGCCTTTAGTCATAGAACAGACTTTTGTTTGATCTATATATATATTTTATTTATATATCAGATTTACTACATGAACAAACTACTAAAGATATAAGGTATACATTTAATTTTATTCAGTTCGTTAACTAAGTTTCTCTGAACAAACAAATAAGTATAATTTATGTTTCGTTGAATACAGCAACAAAATAAAACAGAAAACAGTTGTAATTTGCATTTAGCCCACAACACCTAACTATGTCAGTGTAATGAAACTAGATTTTGGAACTCAAGTACGAATGCGACAGCGCTATGCAATAGAGTAGGACAACTGTAAACTAAATTACTCCAGTTCGGAATAACAATTTGGTACGGAAGATATTGCAGTAGTCAGTGCTTATACATGCTCATTGAAATCTGTTAGACATTTTACACTCTTTGACTTGTGAATCAAAGAGTACGGCTTCCATGACGGCATCTGAGTTGCAGTTGTCATTGCGATTTCAGTTTGTCAACATCTACCCTGACACTTAAGGGCCGACTATACAAATAGTTATATAACATTTTCACATCTCTATAAATTATAACGCTTAATCCTCTTAACTTTTGTAAATTTTAAGCATTTCATTACCTATTTCCAGCATTTCCCAGCATTTTTGTTAAAAAGTAGAATTAATTGCGGTATATTTATTACTCAGTATATTTATTACTTTATGCTGTCTCTGAGAGCGTGGTAGACTTTAGCGCAGCAATTTTAAAAGCACTGTTATATTTCTAGTTGTAATTAGTTGGTGTGAAGTTTGTGTGTATAAAATACAGGATCATTTCTACTACGAACTTTTAATAGATCTGTATGATTGGATTGATACAGCATGTGAGTTTAATCACTCTGTTAAACTGATGATGGTGCACAATATTATAAATAGGAAATATTTTTAAGTGGCAACTAGTCTTTTATATTTTGTACAGGTAACTTGATCTATGGTAAACGGCGAAGATATGCACTAACGACATCTAATGGACACTGATAGAACTACGAAGATGAGGAACGTTTCATGATCGTGCGTTTTATCCATAAGCGTGACCTAGGTGATGATTTTGATTTTGACTAACAGATAAAGTGCCATTTAAATATACAACGGTTTACTTGTAATCGCTTGATTACAAGTACAATATTACAAGTAGTCATTATTCGCGTGTTGCCAATCTTAGAAATCGGGCGTCACTGCCTGTGGACACATAACAAAACAGCATTGCTTAGCATTCTTAGTTATAGATTTTCTTAGCTTATATAATATCTACTAGCTACTGTCATCTGTCATTAGTGCCATCTGCTAAATGTCAAAACTGTGTTTTGTTGGTTTTGTTCGTCTTTTTTCTTTGTATATTTTTTGTGTGTTTTGTTGGCTGACTGACACAGGGTTGCGTTCGGAAATGATTGTTACAGTTCTCTACTAGGTTCCATTCATTTTAGTGTGCGTGTTGGCTGGCGGGCGGTGCAGAGAGTTAAACGTAAAAGTTACGTAAGTAATTGCATTTTATTTATCTACCAAATCTTATTAGTAAAAATATTTTATTTATCTATATATATTTATATTTGTGTAATTATATTAATTTATCTGTGATTATGTCATCTGACGATGATTCTTATTATTCTGCCAATGAATCTTTGAATAGTGATAGTTTCAGCTCTCTAGGTGACCTCTTACAACATTCTTTTGATCAATGTTTAGGTAAACTGTTAAATGTGTGCCACATAAATGCTCAGAGCGTGCCTAGCCACTACGGTGACCTTTTGGAAGATTTTACGAATGCCAATGCTCATGCCATCCTGGTTTCAGAGAGTTGGCTCAAGCCTCACCTCCCCTCAACCACTTATCCCATTCCAGGCTTTATTTTAATCAGGAATGATCGAGTCGGTCGGAGGGGTGGAGGTGTTGCCATCTATCTCCGCGCCAATTTTCCATATAAAATACTCGCTATCTCACCTTCTGATTCTACTTCGTCGGCTGAATACCTTTTTCTTGAGGTTTGGGTCAAAGGAGCCAAAATCGTACTAGGTGTTATTTACTGTCCTCCTTCAATAGATTACTTCTCCAGTATAGAACCTATACTGGAATCCTTGGGGTCAGAATATGCTCACCACATCATCATGGGCGATTTCAACACCAATCTCCTATATCCTCAGTCCTCTAGAACCCATAAACTCCTACAGATTGTCGAGTCATGTAACCTCCACATTCTGCCTTTACAAGCAACTCATCACAACATTGATGGGGAGGATACATGGCTTGATTTAATTTGTACTTCTGCTCTTTCCCTAGTTTCCAAACATGGCCAGCATCCCGCTCCTGGTTTTTCCCACCATGATTTAATCTTCCTCTCATACATCCTAATGCCTCCCCGTCCCCCTCCTAAGGTTCTGCATGTGCGTTCCTTTGGGCGTATGGACGTGAATAAGCTGGTAGAAGACGCGTCGTCCGTAAATTGGGATCAGTTGATGGCTGCTACGAATATTGACGACAAGGTTGAAAAATTCAACGCCACTGTACTTAAATTGTACAATGTCCATGCGCCAGTTAGGAAAGTGAAACTAAAGCGTCCACCTGCTCCCTGGATCACGAAGGAGGTCCGGATAGCTATGAAACGTAGGGATTGTGCTTGCCTTAAATTCAAAAACCATCACACTGATGATTATTGGTCTCGATACAAGGTTGCAAGGAATCGGTGTAATCAGGTGATACGTAACGCCAAACGCCGCCATATTCTCGATAGCGTAAATTCCTCTTCTCCTGCTAATATCTGGCCTTGGGACTCTAGGTATTGGCAAACAACGAAGTTTTGATCTGCAGTTGACAACTGGTTTAGATAAAATTAATAAACATTTCTCTTCTTCTAATTATTTGGATCATCTCACTAAATGTCGCACTGTAGACTTCTTGTCTAACCTTCCTTGTCCTGACATAGAGCCTTTTAAATTTTCTTCAGTGACCTCGGGTGAGATTAAAAAGATCATCATATCCTTAAAATCCAACGCTGTAGGCTGTGATCACTTTAGTCGCAGTATGATCGTCACTGTAATACATGAACTGTTACCTGCTATTACACACATCATCAACTTTTCGCTCGACACAGGTGCGTTTCCCCTCCTATGGCGTAAAGCCTTAGTGATACCTTTACCTAAGATTCCTAACCCTAACTCTTCCCAACCACTTCCGCCCCATATCGATCCTTCCTTTTCTTTCCAAGGTGCTTGAGGCCTGTGTCCACAAGCAACTTTCCAAGTTTATATTTCAGAACAATTTGTTAAGCCCATTTCAATCTGGCTTCAGACCTGGTGATAGTACGGTGACCGCTCTCCTAAAAGTGACTGGAGATGTTAGGGCGGAAATGGAGAACACCAAAGTTACAGTGCTAGCTTTGGTAGACTTCACGAACGCCTTTAACTCGGTTAGTCGCGAAATCCTTCTTTCTATCCTCTCCAGTCTTCAGATCTCACCTGAGTCACTCGAATGGTTCTCCAAATATCTCATGGGACGTCAGCAGTCCGTTCGCCATAATGAGTCTTCATCATTGTGGTCTGACTTACAGTCTGGCGTTCCTCAAGGCGGCATTCTTTCGCCATTATTATTCTCTATTTTTATAAATCTCCTGACCCAAAATCTTCAGTGTTCGTATCACTTGTACGCCGACGACTTGCAGCTATACGTACAAACTGACATTGACAGTATCGGTTCGGCCATCGAAGAAGTTAACCAAAGCCTGTCCGCCATACACGACTGGTCAGAATAATTTGGTGTTACCGTGAACCCTGCAAAATGCCAAGCCATAATTATAGGAAGCCAGCGTATCATAAACAGGTTAGATTTTGCAACATTGCCGGCAGTCATATTTAATCAGATTAGGATACCCTTCAGCCCTGTTGTGAAAAATCTTGGCCTGCACATGGATAGCCCTCTCAACTGGCGGGCTCACGTGACATCCATAAGCCAAAAAGTTACGGGATCCTTACGCTCATAATATCGGCTAAAAAACTTTCTTCCTAGTAACACCAAGGTAATGCTCATGCAGACTTTAATCTTTCCGATAATCGACTATGGTGATGTGTGCTGTTTTGACCTGAATGCAGACCTTCTCAATAAACTAGACCGGCTTCTTAATAATTGCATTCGATTTGTTTATAATCTTCGCAAATATGATCATATATCTAATTATCGCTCTCAACTTAAGTGGTTACCTATTCGCCAACGCCGTAGCTTACGTGCGCTGACCACACTCTTTTCTTTTCTTAACTCTCCCTCTCTTCCCTCTTATCTTAGTCACTATCTTCAATATTTAAGCTCCAATCATGACAAGCATTTAAGATCATCAAATAATCGTCTCCTTTTGTGTCCCTCTCATACTCCAGGTTTTGTCAACTTTTCCTTCTTCGTTCAATCTGTCCAGTTATGGAATGCGCTCCCTCTCGAAATCAGGATGTGCAATAATCGGTTCACCTTTAAGCTGAAGGTTCGCAATCATTTATTGTGTAAATTGGCAGAATCATCTCAAGTTTAACTGATTATCTTTATTTATATATATATATATATATATATGTATATTGTATATGTATGTTTTGAATCTATTATTATTACATGTATTTATTCATAATTATATAATTACCTACATATTTATGTACCTTTATAAATATACAGTATTTATTTACACTTATACCTTGTATTTATTAAAATATTATTCTAATATCATTACTCATTTTCTAATGTCGCACCTACTGTTATGTTATCTCTGCACAACCCTAGGTTGACTGGTAGAGAATGCCTAAGGCATTAAGTCCGCCTATGTACCACATTTTTGTAGTGCAAGAAGTTAAATAAATAAATAAATAAATATCTGGCTAGACGTGGTGACAACAGGGGGCTTATTCACTAAGACCACTGAAATACCATGTTCAAAACGTGTGTCGTCGTAACATGCACTAGACGTAAACGTAATTCAGTGACGTAACGTACCACGACAATCACAATATTGTATTCAGTATGCCATACGACAGCTTGTCTATGCCTAGTTATCAATTTCACAACATTCGTTCATAAATATTAATGCTGGTTTTGCCGGCCTAATTTCGATTTTATAAATATTATTTTACTAACTTGTAATTTGCACTATAAGCTACAGTATAAATAAAAAAAGGTTAATAAAACTTAAATTATATTATTTTAGTTCCATTTCGCCAGGAATAATCACAAAATTCAAAATTGATCTTAAAAGTTTATTTCATCTTTTGTACTTATGTCAATTTTTGAACGATAACAATATATATGATGACATTGATGACAGTTGCAGTCGCGCTACTATATAAAAAAATAAGTGCGGTTAGTGCAGTAAATAGCCCAATTCAAATAGAATCTTATAAATCATAATGGATTTATTATTTATCCGAAGACGAGTGAGACGCTAGCGACAGCGACAGGCGGCAATTTTCATTAAACAGAATATTTAATTAAACAACTTTGACACGGACACTGATAAATAAAAAAGCAAATAAAGTATTTAACGACTGACAGACACTGAAAATAATATAAAACAAATAAACTTAGTACTTATTTATCCACTATCGTTTTACTATAAACGCGTTACGTGACCTCTTAGCTCACGATATTTTGACAACTAATACCGCGTCCGAAACGTGCACTACCGTGCTTGTCAAACTTGAAATTGGCATATTGACTACCGTTTAAGCCAATACCGTGCCAACGTGGGTAACTAGCACGTTAATACACGTTAAGACTTCAAAATTGTCATAGTGAATAAGCCCTCAGGTGGAGTAGGGCCGCAACGGAATGGTGGCCACGGATGGGGAAAAGAAAAGTCGGTGTGTTAGCAAGATGGGCCGAAGATATTGTTGCGATCGCGGGCCGAGCCTGGGCTAGATTAGCACAAGATAGAGGAAAATGGCATAAAAAAAGAGAGGCCTATGTTCAGCAGTGGACAAAGTCGGGCTGTGGATGACGATGATGATGATATAATATTATAATTGCGTACTGATTGGCTTTAGTTCTTCACAATGGGACTATGGCTCAAGCACCAATTTCAGCATTATAAGAATATTCTATAACCAAAACTATAACCAGACAAGTATAAGATAAGATCAACTTTAGTAACATAAATATTCTTATTTGTTTAATGGTATCATCTATAAACATAAACCAGTTTCAGTCATCTTAATATATAAAATCCTTGCGTTACTGACTGACTGACAGACACGCTACAGCCGAAACTATTGGGCGCAGGAAGCTGAAATTTGGCGTGTATATTCCTTGGGGACCGTAGGGGTGCACTAAGAAGGGATTTCCCGAAATTCCCACGGGATCGTCCAAAACGGGTAAATAAAAAAAATGCAGGCGTAGCTGCTGGCGTCCTCTAGTTCCACATAATTTCAAACACAACATGACGCATTGCGCTAGTGGCCGTAAGCAAACACAAGGCGACCACAGATGCGGTCACACACAGATTGCCAAGCGAACCATGTAGTCAGGTATAAGTAATTTCGATCGATAGATACTTAAGATAAGGTATGTAGTTTAGTCTTAATGGTACTAGGAGCCCGTGGTTTTGGTATAGTAGTAAGTAAAATTTTATTTCAATAGAAAATATAAAACCATTAACAAATAGTTACATTCACAAAAAATTCAACACAATTGAGTAAGTACATGTTTCATTTACAAAAAAATAATTCATTTCGATCGCATAGTTACGCGTCAAATTGCAATGTAATCCGTTAAGTGGTAAAGGATCAAAATTGATTTGCAATTTCAACTAAAATCGATGGTTCAATGCAGTTATGTAGTTTATAAATTGTTGAGTTATAATGAAATGAAATGAAATAAAATGAAATAAAATGAAATTAAATGAAATTAAATACTTCTTTATTTCGTATAAACTTTGGAAGTACTTACAAAACGTCATTAAAAAAATCATTTTATACAATTATTTTAGTGTGTTGAATTAGAACAGCTCAGTCCCAAGCGTTTTGGTCGTCTTTATATTCAGATATGTTATAATATGCTTTTGAACATAATTTCGCTTTTACAATAATTTTGAACTTATTTATAGATAGGTCTCTTATACTATAAGGGAGCTTGTTATAAAAGCGTATACATTGCCCCATAAAACAGCTACTTATTTTGTGGAGACGAGTGCTATGAACTACGAGATTATTCCTGTGTCTTGTATTTACAGAGTGTATATCACATTTTTTACAAAATTTGTCAATATTTTTATGCACATATAAATATATTGTGATACAACAGTTAGAATGTTTATTTCTTTGAACTTTTCTCTTAGAGAAACTCTTGGACCGAGGTTATAAATTCCCCTTACAGCTCTTTTCTGCACAACGAATATTGTATTTAGGTCTGCAGCATTCCCCCAGAGAAGAATCCCATACGACATTAAGCTATGAAAGTAACTGAAATAAACCATTCTAGCTGTTTCTAAATCTGTGAGGCATAATATATGTTGAGTTAAATGGAATACAAAAGAGCTGCTCAGTTTATGAAGTAACTATAAAATATATGAATTCATTTTAAGTTCTGCAAACGTATATTTAAATATTTATTGTACATTATTTTTTTTGTTATTTCTATATTACTTATTTAACAAAATGAACAGCTCACTTGTGCCACTTAAAAGGAACAAATTTTTGTCCGCAATTTTGCTCAGAGATGCAAAGTTGTACGGTCAACGAGAATGAAAAGTTTGGTGATCAGTTGAGTAGTAACGGCGTAGAAAATAATAAATAAACATGCAATTTTAAATTTTCTTTTACAATATTATTTGAGATAAGATATGGTTATACAGGGTGGCGCTACCATAGGGGCACTTTTTGAACAGAGGCATAGCGTACAACATTCTGAAGCCTTGTACCAAAAATCAATTAAATCGGTGCAGTAGTTTAGCCACAACATCGATTTTAAGTTCCGCAATTTTTGCACATGCTTTGAATTCCACACAGCTGATACAAAACGGTCAACAACCCTACATTGCACGCCCCGACTCGCTCCGACGCGACGCCTCGACGTCATCCGAAGTTAGGCTCAGCGTAGATAAAACGGAGCGCAGCGGAGAGGATTTTATTAACGCACTTGAAAATAAACTATATTTTTTTTTACAATAAAGTGCATAAATGCTTGAACCTAACAAAAAACATTCGCGCGTCCTCGAAGATATGCGGGAATCCTCGCGCGGCGTCGAGTCGGCGCCCGCATCGTAGTGTGCCGCGGCGCGCAATGTAGGGTCGTTGACCGTTTTGTATCAGCTGTGTGGAATTCAAAGCATGTGCAAAAATTGCGGAACTTAAAATCGATGTTGTGGCTAAACTACTGCACCGATTTAATTTATTTTTGGTACAAGGCTTCAGAATGTTGTACGCTATGCCTCTGTTCAAAAAGTGCCCCTATGGTAGCGCCACCCTGTATATTGTGTTTCGCGTCGGATAGTGACTGGATTAAGAGTACGTACCTACTATACTCGTCGTATATTAAATTTTACTAGTGTATAATCTGAGTTTTAACAAGAATTAATTTATAGTAAAATACTTTCAAAAACAAGTTTTCATATGCGCCACGTAGTAGCGTCAATACGAATCAAACGAGTGCAAACGTGATGGGGTTGTCGTTATATTACGTAGTTGCTATGGTCACCTTCTATCTCCATCATGACAAAAAGCAAACCCATAATCAAGTTCTCCATAATGTTCTCGAAAGACATGTGAAGTCTGCCAATCTGCACTAGGCCAGTGTGGTGGACTATGACCTGGCCCTTCTCATAGCGACAAGAGGCCCGTGCCCAGCAGTGGCACAGTATATAGGGCTGATGATGATGATGGAAATTTTGCGTAAGGTTTGTAGTTTTACATTGGTTTAATGGTTATAGTTTTGTATGGAATTTATCATTATATGGTGGCTTATTTAATCAAAACTTATAGTGATATTTTTCATGCAGTAGTATTTTTGATATTACATTACAATTTTGTCAGTGGTCTTATACAATAAAATGATATAAAATTATATAATAAGAAATAATTGTAACAACATGTGGCGATTCGTTATCATACTTAAAACTTTCATATAGGAAATGGTGGCAGCACTAAACTTTACTTAAACCAATATTGTATCCTGGATCTTATGTCAGAAACTTCATTGTTCTTAGATCATAAGATGTAGGTATATATGCTTTCATCCTATATTCTACTTCGAAAACAATGGGTATCGACGTACATATCTGCACATATCTTCAGACATTTGCCGGACAGTTTGACAGTGAATGAGCAAAGTTGACAAAACAGACACGCGGTAACCGCTCCTACACTTTTAACCATGTTAAGGCTTACTAACCCACTCTCTGGTGCGCTGGACTGTACCAAGATGTACGAGTAAATAAATACTTCAAAAAGTTGTCAATTGGGTCTCAAACCAATATCTGCTTACATAAAATTCTTGTTAGACAACGCCCAGCCTAAACTATTCAGCACTGGAAGCTGTAATTTAGCTTTTTTAGTTCCTTGGTGACCGTAGCAGTGCACTAACCGTTGAATTCAATATTCGATCTATATATTCTTTTTGAGATTTCAGATTCATCTTTGAGATAAGCTAACAATATATGTCAAACATGTATCTCGAGTCTCCAAATCCATGGATAGATTGAATATTAAAACCCGCCGTAAAAGGTGATTTCGCGAAATTCCCACGGGATTGGGAATTAAACGTTAAATTATAATAAAATGTGTAGGCGTAGCTACGCGGGTATCCTCTAGTGTATAATAATACTAAACTTAACAATCAGCAAATAATTTATTTTAGTATTAGAGCCGCAAAACAAAATTATAATATACATATTAATGAGAATATACCTCCCCTTATATAAGCGATTGTAAATCCGATTAGCGGTCGGGCATATATCGGTCGGCGGTATATCCCAAAATACAATACAGATTTTCAATTCGAATATTTTTTGGATTAATATATTAATACATTCGGCAACCGATATTCTGTTGTTATAACATCAATTGGTTCAAACATATGATACTGTCCGTTGACTAAAGCATTTAATATTCATACAATCAATACAGAAAGAAGTAAAGAATTGTGTGACAAGAGAGTGGTGTGAGGTAAAAGAAGATGTAGTGACAAGGATCGAGAAAGACATGTTAAGATGGTTTGGGCACATAGAGAGGATGGATGACGAAATACTGAGAAAGAAGATATATAAGGCAAGTCTAAATGGAACAGGACGAAGGGCATTGTCTGGCCAGATTGGAGACATCCTTAAAAAAGGACAGGTCAGAAGAACCCTAAACAGAAGAGCATGATAAACAATCGGTAAATATTGAAGTCCTGTACACATGCGAATATTTGGAGAGCATAATGTACATGTAGATATTCATTTCATTACAACTGTTTTCTTAATCAGTAAATAAATACGTAGCAGCATGGAGTATTAACATTTATTGCATAAATATTCATTATTTACGGAACATCCAAAACAAACAAACTTTTAACAATATCCTTAAGTTATTTCATTTAGAGCCTCCTAGAAACATAATTACTTGAACTACTAAAACTATACTAACTAACTATCAAACGCTAACGAATGTGTACATGGCATATCAAACACAAACAATATTCTCTTTTGAAGTACATACACATAATCAGCTTTCTGACATCCCATTATAAATATTATGCATGCAAATGTATCAGGTAATTATCAATTCATGATCAACAATTATATTTTGTCTGCAGCAACAAACCACCGACAACGTGAAACTTAATTTAGTGACTAATTATAAATTGATGTGTGCCTACTAAAATGTTATTAATTTGAATGTTATTTTCGTACAATAGACTTAATTAGAGTATGTAATAGACTGTGGTCTGTATTTAAAACAACCATAAGCAGATATGTATGTGGTTGGTCACAGATCTTTAAGATTAAGAGATTGTACTGCAATGATGTTACCATAATATATCATTTAAGGACTAAGGTCTGTGCCTCTTCTTTAGTGTTATTACTTGTAATGCTCATACTATCTGGAAAACGGCACAGCGACTGTTTAAGTGTGACGACGAGACTAACGTTATGTCAATTGTCACTACCCTGAAATTGTAATAGAAAATCGGTCATCACTTCACTCTGTCTCACACTTTTATAATTATTCATTTTAAAGAATTGAAATAAAATTACTGTTTATGGATTTTATCACGATATCTTTTGATGACATTGCATTTAAATCGAATGACCTAAAAACTACATCGTATATAAAATTCTTGCATTATTGACTGACAGACAAGCCGCAGCCAAAACTATTGGGCACAAAAAGCTGGACTTCGGCATGCACATATGTTCCTTGGGAACCGTGGGAGTGCACTAAGAAGTGATTTCCCGTAGGGAAGAAACGGTTTAATTATGTATAAAGAATGTGCGGGATTAGCTGTGGGCATCCTCTAATTATTGTCTGTCGTTTCGGCTACTTTAGAGGAGCTGTGGTCACGATCTTCTTAAAGGAACAATTCGATAACAATGTTTTTTACATTCATTTGTTTACGGAGAGTAAAGAAAACGTGATTTCAGCTTTCCTGTAAAAATTAAATCTCCGATAAACAAACAATAGGTACGTAATTCTATCAGAGAAACGTCTAGACTTTTACGTAACAAATGTAACGGAAAAACTAATTCTAAGATAAATATGTAACCTGATAGCTTCGACAATACAAGTATCATAGTATCTCTAGACTCTGACTCTATACATCGATACAACAGTAAACAAAATCCCATTCGTAAAGTCCCGTATTCAGAGTGCCTTTTATCAACTAACATTTTAGTCCGAAAATTTCGTCTAAAGTGAACGGCGCTCGTATTGACAGTACACTTGAGTTCGAAAACTTGGGCCGTTTTGTTAGTACCTTTTTGACTTCAATACCTTATCGATAGGTACCCGGCTAGAGTCAATTTTATGTCGGCTTAACTTAGAAAAAACAGGAGAAATGTTCAGTTGAGTAATCCCAAATGATATTGTTATTCTTACTTTGTTTCGTAAGAAGTGCTAAATATTTACAGGAAATTCTGAATAACATCTTCGAAACTGAAGTACACGAGCCTTGTTTGACTTCATGCTGTTACGACGTGTACAGGTGCTTGCCCTACAACCAATTAAAAAGTATATATTACGTCACTGTCTTGCTTGATTTATGAAAAAAAGCTTCGTCTAATACTGAGAATATGCATAACGCATTGCTTTATTTATTAACAGGCATATTTAAATGCAAATACTGGTTACCTAACGATTCGCCTTACTGAGCATTTACTAAATTTGATGCCAATCACCGATGCACTAAAGATTACACGGAATTAATATGTGGTATAATTTAATGGTTTTGGTGATTGTGCAATCACTGCATTAGACTGGTGATTTAGGTCAAACTACCAAACAAAGTCTATCATTAAATATAACTGACATTTTTCGGTCCTAAAAATATATACTACTTATATGTATGTATCAAAGAATGAGTAGTCCGTTATTATTAAAAAACGAAAATTATGTCGTTATAAGAAGTAAATTGATGCAAAATGATAATTGTGCGTTTTCTATTATTGCACAATTTGGTTTGCATAAAATTGACTGAAACCAAATGACAAGTGCACAAGATTGTCAAATTAAGAAAAACCTAAACATTTATAAAATAAATTACGATATTCATAAAACAAACACGTTGCCCATGTGAAACACATATTATAAGCAATTAATACCTTTACTATGACGTAAACCAGCAAGTGAATTCGAAATGGTAGTGTCCTACCTGATATGTTTTGCGGGCCTATTTGCAGACGCATTGGTAAACTCTATACCTGTAAAGATATTGGAGCTTAACCTGAATATTTAGCTACCGAGGTGTGTTTTGTAACACTAGTACCGACGTGGGACTTGAGAGACCGCATGTTTAACACTCGAGTTTTACAAAAAATATATGTCATATACATCCAAATATAGTTTGTATTCTTAATTTGGGGTCTACAAATAAAAGTAAAGACAATTTATGAAATCAACTTCATTTAACTTTGAAATTATTTGGCTTTCAAACACTAGCTCAATTTTTAGATGCAATTTACGCACTATTTTTATTAACAAAAATGTAGCTTCTTAGGAAGCATGAATAATACTTTTTTTAAACTTGAAGATTATTTCTATTAGAAAAATAATCATAAATGTCTGGTTTACAAAAAATATGAAAAATTTCCAATAACAAAGTTACTGTACAATCGGGGCACATTTATTTAGCGTACTGTATACATCAAAAGTCCAAAAAACGCTTGTAGTTCACTTATATCCACACGTTGTAATTCAGGCCAGATTTCCGGTATATAAATGTCCCCGATGTCATCTGCCTCGGATCCGCTGGAGTCTTCAGTAATCAAGTTCTTAATCTAAGCAGACTTGTTTTCATCCAGTACATTTATTGGACGCCGTGGTCTTTTGGAGAGAGCAAGGGTATAAATAGGTAAACTAAGTTAACCACTGACGTCCCAGGTACATCCATCATTTAAATTATCCACTAGATTCCTGAAACCAATCATCTAATATATTCGTCGTTCAAACAAAACTGACGTTAGTACCGAGCGACGTCGAGCCTGAGAGGCCACGTCGCAACTTCATCGGTGCAGCTACTGACGAGCACGGGTCTGGTGCGCTGGGATGGGGTAAATCTGGCAATTTGACAACCCACCGCGGCCTCACAGGCCTCACGTCAGTAGTTAAAGGTTAAACCCGGGTCAACCGAAGCGTAGAAATTCAGAAGGTCAATTCTCGTATTTGGACAAATACCGATACTGTATTTTGAATTAACTGCGATTTGATGTTCAATGGACTTGGTTTTCTGCAGTACACTTAATGTCATTACAGTCTAATTTGACACACTATATTATAATGGGCGAAAAGTGGGCGTTTAATATGCCTCTGCCTACCCCTTCGGGGAAACAGGCGTGAGTCTATGTATGTATATATGGGCGCAAATTAATATATAATGATTATATTGTTACGAAAATATTAATATATTTAAGATTGATATTTAAATAACTATTTGTGAACACAGAACTGAGAACTTCACTACTTTATAATATTAGACACTGTATTGGCTGCTAACTGTTTTATAAGGATTGGATATTTAATTTATCGCTTAATTATTAAGATAACTCCAGAAACTTTCAAAGTAAAATCAATTAGTATTAAATTACATTATTCTGACACTTATTTTACGGTAATAAATAACATGCGTTTATATTTGCATCCTGTTGATAGCGCCATCTGTTGACAATGTTGTAAAGCAGCGTTTGGTTAATAAAATAAATTTGTTATTCGTGTAAAATTAATCATTTGGTGTTGTGCAAAATTCATTACAATATTAATGTCGATTTTTACAGTAATTTCAATTATATGTTGAAAAGGAAGTGGCAGTGTGTAATGACGGTTAGTTTATAAAAATGGCTGTAGCTCGCATTTTAATTCAATTCTGTGCTAGAAATCGTCCTAAAAAGTACTCTGTGAAATCGTCTGAAAATAAACCAAGTAATATTCCGAGAGTGTTTTTATTATGGAGTCTGGACACCATAACCCTGGCTTATCGCCGACAGCAGCGGTTGGATAAACGCCCCCTAAGAGACTTCGGGATCTACGGTTGGCGCGAGAGTGATGGGTCTCTTGGCTTGGCCGCCATTAGCAATGATGAGCTGAAGACTGATGCGACAAGCGCTTGGAAGCTGTGTTTGACGCTAGTCGACCCTGATCGGAGACCACACGGTGTGTCGGAGTTATGGCGAGCACGTCTACACTTCACGTGAGGCCACGCGTGAGCGAGAGCGACAGAGCGACTACGACGGGGTGCACGCATCGGGGTGTGCTGTGGCGTGAACGCTGTTCTGCTCCGAGTTCTACCAGAGGTTGCAGATGCGGGTTGTTGATGCACTGACCAGAGGTATTCATTTAGAGCTGATTTGATTAGTTTTTTGAGAAACATCCTAATTTTATAATTATGGTGCTTACACGATTACCTACTATCCCCGTAAGGATTACCAGATAAACATTATACAGTCAAAATTACGAACGTTACACCCCAAATAGAACTTATAGGTAACTGTTGTTTATCCACGTTTGGTACATAGCAGTGCTACTGTGCTTATAGTCATGTTATGCCGTCGGCTGGGGCTCTTGTCTGTTTATTAATCGTTAGGCCATGTCGGAAACTTTCTGTAAAACTTACTTATCTACACAAGAAAGAGAAAATAGCTTTGTTGCTATGTGGTTCTACTAATGTAATTATTAGTAAAGAACGGTATAACTGCCCTTTTCAAATTGAAGCTCTGATATAGATCTATTGCATAAATTACCTGATTTGCTTTCAGTTTAAATAAGCTAATTGATGTGCTGAATATGAATTCAATTGGTAGTCAATAGGTTATCTCAATAGTAAAACATTAAAGGAATCAAAACATTATTTATAGCCCTTGGTTACACATTACATAAGGCTAACTAACTGCATTACTTATGGCTAGTGCTCACGGCTCGATTATATGAAGCCTCTCTTGATAAATTACTATCCACTACAAAAAGAATTATTTGCATAAAACCAGTAGTTTCACAGATAAGTGCATTCAACAAAGCAAATTTCAGTTTTATTATATTAGTACAGATAAATATTCAGAAGGTAGATATAAAAATAAATTTGTGATACACCTTTTTAAGGCTAATATTTGTAAAGTTACAAAATAGGTTTTATTAGTTTGTGGACTCTGTGGGTGCCTACATGATTTCATTTTAACATTATTTTGAAATTGTTACTGTCAACTTGTAGCTCAAGTTAAGCTTATATAATATGACAAGGGAACCCGACATATCTTAATATTTGTAACTTAATTTTATACCTGTATAGAATGATTTGTTCCGACCATGATACGTCCTTGCTTAACCCGAACTACTGAAGCTAGAAACATGAGATCTGGACAGTAGATTTCTTTGTGGACATACATATGCACTCACTTAGGTTCTATAATAGTCCACCTCTAAGCATTTTAGGTTGAAAGTCTTAAGGCAGGTGACTGCTAATCTTTTATAAATACCAAGACTTAGTGTTTTACTTGGTAAATACAATTTATTTTATTTGTGAGTTCATTTGCAAAGTTAGTTGCATCAATATTCAAGATGACAACCAGTGATAAACACTTATTGCTTAGCTCTTGTGGGATACAAGACAGTTAGAAATATGATTATTAGGATAATGATAAGTGGGTTTAAGGAACATAATGTTAAAATCCATAATATTATCTCTTTTCCCATTTACCACCACCATAATTACTATACACATTAATAATCCAGTATTACAGAGCAAGAGTAGTGCCGTCTTATTTCCAAAAATTATTCCACTCAGCTTAAAAATTTACTGCAATAAACCATAAAAGTTACTAAAGAGAGTGTCTTTTTAATTTTATGTATTGTTTTATTATTAATGTGTATAGTAATTATGGTGGTGGTAAAATTAAAGTTGAATTACATAATGAAAGAGTAGACAAATGATAAATAAAAACATTCATATCGGAAAGAAAGGTCTATTTTTATAAATAAAATGTTGAATTTATTATAAAATACCAACATCTGAGTGTCTTTATTAACTTTTATGGTTTATTGTAGTACATTTATAAGCTGAGTGGAATCATTTTTGGAAATAAGACGGCACTATTCTTGCTCTGTAATACTGGTAGCTTGTGAATTTCTCTTTTATGGCTCAGTTGGCAAACAGTTCAACCATTTCACAGCTTGCACAATGCCTAAAAATATTCAATATTGGATTCAACATGTTCTTACACGAGTAATAATTAAAGCACTTGTATTTTCGAAATCCTTGGATCTACATGGTTTGAAATTATTTCATATTTATTACCAACAGTCCGACTGTTCACGGCTGAACATAGGCCTCTCTTTGTTCTTGTCATTTTGTTTTCCTTTTTGATGTGGATAAAACTTATTTTGAATATATTAAGTTTTAACTATTTTATCAAAACTGCAAAATATGGGTATCCTGATAACTTTATATTTGATTATCTAAAAAGGCACTGTCAGACAGAACCTGAGAAAATTCAGATTGTCTTTTGTATTTTACCTTATGCGTAAAATATGGGCTCCAACACTGTTGTAGCAAAGATAACTATAGACCAATGCACAGGTTGAACATGCCTGATATATAGATATAGCTTAATAGACCGGACCACTTTGTAAGAGTAGAATTTTATTTCATCTACAGTTACGAAGGTTCATGGAACTAATATTTGGGTGGGAAATGTTGCCCACCACCTGTCTTTTGAGTGTTGCAGGTTGGTGATGACATCCTGGCAGATGACCTGACCTTAGTGTGAAGAGAGGATGGACGAGCGGTCCTTTACTGATTGGTATGTATGGATGACGGTGGCCCGCCCTTTTGACGTCGGTGGTTTTGTGTGTGGGCTGCGCGCACACGTGCCGCATGAGTGCTGTACTGAGCTGGAGTCAAGCATTGTTTGCTAACCTTTGTTGCTGATCAACATCAACAACTGTACGAGCAGCTTGACCGTGGGCGGAGGATTCGTCAGATACCGATTTACGTGGGAGGTCCTCTACCTCCTCCACTGTCGTTGTTGGACCTATGTAATAGCATTGTATTGATATAACTGATCATGGCGATCGATGATGATTATTTTATGTATATGCATTGATGTGTTTATGAGGCAAATTTTGCATTTGTGTTTGAGTATAATTTTATTTTTCCTATCCAACATCCTTCCCAAAACGCTGGCTGGCCACCATGCGTATCCTTGATCCTGGTCTTGTTGGCTAGATCCCGTGATGGGTGATGCCGTGTGTTGGCAAGATCCCGTGATGGGTGATGCCGTGTGTTGGCCAGATCCCGTGATGGGTGATGCCGTGTGTTGGCTAGATCCCGTGATGGGTGATGCCGTGTGTTGGCTAGATCCCGTGATGGGTGACGCCGTGTGTTGGCTAGATCCCGTGATGGGTGACGCCGTGTGTTGGCTAGATCCCGTGATGGGTGATGCCGTGTGTTGGCTAGATCCCGTGATGGGTGATGCCGTGTGTTGGCTAGATCCCGTGGTGGGTGATGCCGTGTGTTGGCTAGATCCCGTGATGGGTGATGCCGCGTGGGCTAGATCCCTATGTGGGTGATGCCTGTATGCGCTAGATCCCGTAATCGGTGATGCCGTAATCGGCTTAGCCATGGGTGAAGCATTGTTTGTTAGATCCCGTGATGGGTGACGCATGCCACAGGCTAAGATCCTATGACTAGGTGAAGCCTTGTAAATAACTTTTAGTTCATTCTGTATGATAAACGCTTATTTATGTAATTTTTATATTCATTCTTTTTGTTTGTTATGCTGTTTATTCTGTATGCTGTTTATTCTGTAACCGTTAGATAATCAGCGCGAGGAGCGCGCTGGATCAGAATGGCCGTATGGGCGCAAATTAATATATAATGATTATATTGTTACGAAAATATTATATTTATGATTGATATTTAAATAACTATTTGTGAACACAGAACTGAGAACTTCACTACTTTATAATATTAGACACTGTATTGGCTGCTAACTGTTTTATAAGGATTGGATATTTAATTTATCGCTTAATTATTAAGATAACTCCAGAAACTTTCAAAGTAAAATGAATTAGTATTAAATTACATTATTCTGACACTTATTTTACGGTAATAAATAACATGCGTTTATATTTGCATCCTGTTGATAGCGCCATCTGTTGACAATGTTGTAAAGCAGAGCGTTTGGTTAATAAAATAAATTTGTTATTCGTGTAAAATTAATCATTTGGTGTTGTGCAAAATTCATTACAATATTAATGTCGATTTTTACAGTAATTTCAATTATATGTTGAAAAGGAAGTGGCAGTGTGTAATGACGGTTAGTTTATAAAAATGACTGTAGCTCGCATTTTAATTCAATTCTGTGCTAGAAATCGTCCTAAAAAGTACTCTGTGAAATCGTCTGAAAATAAACCAAGTAATATTCCGAGAGTGTTTTTATTATGGAGTCTGGACACCATAACCCTGGCTTATCGCCGACATATATTATATTGAGTGTAGTGCAGATATGCATGGAGGTATAGGCAGCGATACCACCAGAATGCCGTTTAGGGCTCGAATCCACGGCACGCACCAATGACTTTTCGGAGTTATGTGCGTATTGAATTGTAAATGATCGCTTGTCCCGTGCCGCGGAGAGTACGTTAAGCCGTGGGTCTTGGTTGTCATGACGATATTTGACAGTCGTTACAGGGCGTCAGTACCTTCTAAATAAACTGACATTAGTCTAAACCATGGAATATCGCTATCCCTTCGGGTTGCGGAGGTCAGACAGGCAGTTGCTCTGAGGAAAAGCTAATATTCAGCCAAATCCGGTAAGACTAATAAGCGGACCCCAGATTGAAACTGGGATAACGTTAAGAGGATGATGACGACATATGCATCCATGGAGGTTGACACATAGGTTGACACTTTATTCAGTTTGCGACCTAGCTACGATATCATTCAAGTGTCAGTTAATTTATCATTTATGACACAGACTAGATCGACACTTTATTTTAAAATATAATTACAAGAATTAGTCTTCTGATCTCAAATCCTTTCTAAACTAAACAGTTGAAGTTTCCCTTGAAGTCAATACTTTATGCGATGTTTAACTAAAATAAAGTTTTTGAAAAGTTTTGCGCCTAACAAGTGAACAAATTCAACTTAACAAAATACTTATTTAAATAGTTGCATGTTATCGTGCTGAGTTAATTAATAATGATAAATTCACGTGAATGTACTTGGTTTTTTTGAAAAGTGCGTTGGGTTTATTTCAACGTGAAATGTTAACGCTATGTTTAAGATTGTGGAAAGCGGTTAGATGTGGGTGGCTAAACAGCGGTCACTGTAGACAGCGTTGGCGTGGGTAATTGGGTATGCCCAGCAATGGAGGTCTCTAGACTTGAAATATGAAATGTCAATATTATTTTTTTATGTAAGTACCTATATGAATGTGAAGCTATTTCAGAGCTGTAAAAATACCTATTTGTATAATTGTGCAGAGGATAACTCTTTTAATATGAAATGTGTATATTTGTGCTCAGTTGTAGGCTACTTACCAATCCTATGGCTACTACTATGTCATAATTATGCGATGTCGTGATAGGTCACGACATCGCATATGACATAGCAGTAGGCTTTGTCTACGTTAGCACGTTGCATGTCATGTATACGGTTCCCACAATAAGAAAAAGGTCAGCTGGCAAGTATAGTTTAGGTTACCAGTGAAATTCACTGGAAAAAGAACATTACATACGAAATCACAAGAAAAATCTTTTTAATAGGTCAAGTATCTACTTACCTAAAAATCCATGGCGAAAACCAGTAACCGTGAATACTATTTAAGTCGTGTAAAGGAAAACAAAGTAATTGCTATTTGAATTACAGAAATAAAAGGAAGTGCAAACCAAAATGATCACATTGCGTGCTATGATGAGGTCGTTAAACATCTCATTAGCGACGCGAAATATGTTGTTAAATAAAAGAGGCTTTGCTTGTACTACTTTAATACTTTATTTTATTTGTTATGTTCAGCTTATAGGCTATTACTACATAATTATCTATTTTTTATTTTAATTTATTTATAGTCTCACGCCTGTATCGCCGAAGGGGTAGGCAGAGGTGTAAATATTAAACCCACATTTCGCAATGAATTTTTAGGTCCCACGTAATAGGATGTCCGTGTGGTGACGGATTAAGAATACAGAATGTCACCACCCCATATCATCCCATGGGTGTCGTAAGAGCCGACAGAGGGAGCATATTATGCAGAGAACACCACTGTAAGAGAAGGAAAACTTGATACAAACCCTATACCTCCCCGTCTGGCCAGCGTGGTATAGTAGGCCAATTCCTCCTTTCAAAAGAGAGGCCTAGTCCAGCAGTGGACTGTTGATGGCTGAGTATGATGACGTAATAGGGGGCGAGTCTATTGCCGTTACCGGGCTCATCATTATCTATGCTTAACCATAATTTCTTTACATATTTTCTGGTGACTTGGGGCATTGATAGCCTAGTGAAGAGACTAACACAGATTGCTACGCAGACCGAGATCTGTTTCAAACTGCTCGTCGCGCACCGCTTGTTCTTCGACACTTTATGCGTATAACATTGTTACTTACTGCTTGCTGAACGTTCAAGAAAACGTCGTGAGGATACCTGCAGTATTAGTGTTCTTTATAATGTTTTTCATAAAGCTGCATTTTGCCAGTGTGGTTCGCTTGCCATTCATAGGGACAAGAAGCCACTGCTCAGCAGTGGTATAGTTTATGTACATTGCTGATAATGATAAACTTGCTTATGATCATATGCTTCTAAAGATTGTTTTAAGTCTCAAGCTAGGATATGAGTTCTATTCTTGAAATGTGCAAAATGTCAGTGGGTTGCTTTAGTTAGGAATGCACTAGTTTCAATTGATAAAAGGAGCTCTTGCCGATGTATTTTTGTCGCAATGTTTTATCTTCTGCCAATGCTTTGAGATCTTGATCTCGTAGCGATCTCGTAGCTGTATCTTCTGCCCATGCTTTGCAGAAGATAAAACAAACAACACAACCGAATAGAAATAAAATTTACATCGTATCAAGGTACCAAGTAACTTTTACTTCTATTCGGTTTTCTTTTGTACCAAAAATATATATTTTATATTAACTGACAATACTATTGCTAAACAGAACTGTATAAGCAAGACGATTTAAACCGAAAGGATGTCCTGGCACCGATCCTTTTTAGCTTCACGTGTAAATTATCTCTATAATATCAAGCTATAGGTACACTTACAGTGACTGATCCTTGACAGATCTGTCTTTATATATATTTTGTCATCACCATTAGTCGTGATGAGATATGTGGAGAGTCATCATCAGCCTCTATTACTGTCCACTGCTGGACGTAATATATCGCGAGTACTGTTTATTAGAACTCTAACTATAAATATTGTATTTTTGTTCCAGGTATGGAACAGCTGTAATTCATCACAAGGTCATCAGTGAAGAGTAATGAAACACGTAACGTATTAATCAATATCAGGAAAATATAAAATAAATCGAAATTATGAGCTCATTCATGAAAAATCTACGTTTTAGATAAATGTCGTTGGCCAAAATAGAACGCACACATATTTTCCACGAAAAATGTAGAAATATGCTGTCTGACAAATTGAACGCAATTGGTTCAAATTATTTTTCTTAGTGCTGACTTTTTGCAGTCCTTCTTTACGTCAAAAATGCATAAAATATTAATATTTTGTAACATCGAGTAGTGGCAGTAGACTTAAAATAACGTTAACATAGCAAAGTCTATATATTTAACGCCAAGTACATAATTATACGTGAGAGACTTTTGAACCTTTTCATACTGAAGTACTAGATAAAAATGTATATTTCATAAATAAAACAATTGATTGATTGCTTTTTAGCGATAAGGCCGCCGTTTGTGCAACATATATTTATCTATTATAATTTCTGTGTTAAATTCATTTGGAGTAAAATAAAGATTATTATTATTATTATTTTTCTTGTTTTTGTCTTTTGTTTTCTCGGTTTATTAACCGGTGACAGACTGATGTTACGGGCCTAAGCCAAGTGAGCATCAGATATGGGTTGAGTGTTAGGCTGTAAGGTGTGGGCGGTATTAATGTTTATCGTTTGTGTACTGTCCGGTTCGCATTGTAGGAATTTTCTTACCAGTCTGCATGTGTTAAGTACTACTGCTTTTTGCAACAGGTAGTAGGTTTTTGGTGGTAATTTTAAAGTTTTAAGGGACTGGTGTAATTGTTTAGGTATAACTCCTGTTGTAGAAAGAACAATAGGTACAATAGTTACTTTTTCTAGATGCCATAGTCGTATTATTTCATCCTTAAGCTCAAGATATTTGCTGAGTTTTTCTGCTATTGTATTCTGAATGTTATGTGTGTTTGGTACAGCAATGTCTATGAGGTATCCTGTTTTAGTAGTCTTATTTATTAGGGTGATATCAGGCCTATTATAATGGACGGTGCGATCAGTGAGAATGGCTCGGTCAAAGTATAGTTTGGTAGTAGAATTTTCTAAAACTGTTTTCGGGTTATATTTATAGTAGGCTGTTATAGAGTCTATGAATTTGTATTGTAGTGCAAGTTTTTGGTGTATGATATTGGCCACCTGATCATGTCGGTGTTTGTAATCCGTTTGGACTATGGACTTACATGCGCCTGTTATGTGTTGTATTGTTTCTGCGGAGCTATTACATTTTCGGCAAGAGTCAGAGTGTAAGTTCTTAATTATATGTTTTTTATAGTTCCTAGTTTCAATTACTTGGTCCTGTATAGCGATCATGAAGCCCTCAGTCTCTGGGAAGAGTATGCCTTGGCTCAGCCATGCGTTCGATGCTACTTTGTCGACATTTTGGTGGCATAGGTCGTGACGATGTCTTCCGTGTAGTGACTTTTGGGCCCATACTGCAATCTTCGTTTTATCGTCTGTCAGTTTTTCAGAATCTTGTTCGTTTGTATATTTCAAAGAAAGTGGAGTAAATTTCTGATCATTTTGAGAAGTTGCTTTGTGGAGTATAGATATTTCTGATTTAGTAAAGAAATATTGTCTGAGAGTCGTTATTTGTCTATTGTGAAGATTTGCTACGTCGATTAATCCTCTGCCTCCTTCTTTTCTGGGTAATGTCAGTCTTTCCAAACAAGATCTTGGATGGTTTTTGCGGAATTTAGTCATCGTGGTGTTAATTTTTCGTTGCAGATTTTTGAGTTCTGTCTTGGTCCATTTTATTATACCAAACGAGTAGGTAAGTAATGGGATGGCAAAAGTATTTATGGCCTTAATGGTGTTTCTGGAGTTAAGTTGTGTTTTTAATATTGTGTTAAGCCTGTGTTGAAATTGCAATGTTAGGCTTTGTTTTGTTTCCTTGTGGTGTATTTGTTGTGACTGATTGTATCCTAAGTATTTGTATGTGTTATGGTCTTCTAGTGATAGTATATTTTCACCTGTATTTGACGTGTATTGGTGGTGATAGGCTTGTCCTGTTTTAATGGAATTTATTTTACATTTGTCTATACCGAATTCCATTTGTATATCTTTTGTAAACAATTCTGTGAGGGTAGCTAGCTCGTATAATTCATTTTCGGTTTGAGCGTATAGTTTTATATCGTCCATGTAAAGTAAATGGCTTAATATGTAACCTAGTGTCTCACTTTGTCTGTCTGTATTAGTGTATTTTAAAGTGTAGCCTAGTGATGTGGAGTTTAAAAGATTAGAAAGCGGATTTAAAGCCAGACAAAACCATAGTGGGCTTAACGTGTCTCCCTGAAAGATTCCCCTCTGTATACGAATCGGGTTCATTTCTACTGTCTCTGTTGATGTAGTGATCGTAAGTACAGTAGACCAGGTTGTCATAAGTGTGGTCAGAAATTTAGCAATTTTGGGGTGAATTTTATAAATATCTAGAATTTTTACTAACCAAGAGTGGGGGACTGAGTCGTATGCTTTCCTGTAATCAATATACATGCTGTACAGATCGGATTTAGTCTTTTGAACTTTTGTAAGAATTACTGAGTCTATGATTAATTGCTCTTTACACCCTTGGCTAAATTTACGACATCCCTTCTGTTGTTCAGCCAAGATGTTGTTGGCTTCAATGTGTTGGTATATCAATTCCGATATGCAGGCTGTGATAATTTTATATAGAGTTTGTAAACAAGTGATAGGTCTGTATTTGGCTGGGTTCGATAGATCGTTGTAATCTTTAGGGATCATAAAAGTTTTACCTGTTGTTAAATATGGTGGTATTTTGCTAGGGTCTTGGATGAATATATTGATATAATTATGTAAGTAGCCGTGAATATAGGTAAACTTCTTGTACCAGTAAGAGTGTATGTGATCTGAACCTGGTGATTTCCAATTGTGCAAGTTATGGAGTATCTTTTGGAATGTCTGTGGTGGTATATTTTCAAACTTCATGTCTTGTATATTTGCGTTGCTGTTTCTTATTTCAGTATGTATCCATTCGGCTTCAGTATTATAGTTGACAGGGTTTGACCATATTTTTGCCCAAAAATTGTGAACAGCTTCTGGTATGGGGCTGTTCGGTGTTTGAGTTTCTGTATTTTGAGTGTTAGTAGTTACTTTCTTGATGTTGCGGTAAAAGAGTTTCTCATTATGAATAAATTGGGCGTTCTGTTGTTTTCTTAATGTGCATGCTTTATATCTCTGTAGTCGGCCTGATACAACTGAAAGTTTTTGTTTAAGTGTGTCTAGTGTTTGCAATGTGTATGTATTTAACTCTTCGTGTACTGTGTGTGTTTTATACTGTTCTATTATTTGATGTGCATGTTTAATTATGTTACTGCTCCTATTGCCGTTGATAAACTGCGTAAGACGACCTATTTTAGTTCTCAAGTCTTCCAATTTTCGCTCGAGTCTCCTTTGCCAACTCGGTTTGTGGTTTTTACTAATATTTCTGTAGCTTTCTTTATTCTTCAACTGCATTTTTGTCCCGTTTGTTTTAGCAGCAGTCCAGGCTGCGCAGTAAATGACAGTTTGCAATGTGTGAAAATCTGTGTTTATGTCTGTGTATTCCGGTAAGATTATTGTGTTTATGTAGTTAATTATTTGAGCTAGATGTTTTGATGATTTCTGTCTCGGAATATAAATCCTATTTGTAGGTTCAGTTTCTTTGTAGAATTGGAAGGCCTGCTCAAAAGTTTTATCTATGTGTGTTTTCCTTTCTAAATTTAAATCTGAGTTGTGTGGTAATTCTTGCGTTGAAGTAATGTAGTTGGAGATTTGTGTTTGATTGTTTATTTCTATGTCATCTCTTTCATTGTCATGTGTGTATGTTGTTATTGTATTTGTTTCGGTGTGGGCGAGGGTAGGTAGATTGTCTGAGTTACTGTAATTTAGTGTTAATTCTGTGGCTACTTCATTTTGTAGTGTATTGAGTCGATCGTTGCTGATATATTTATTGTTTATAATTGCCCTTCTCTGGTCTGCTATTCGTTGTTCACTTAGGTGTGAGAGTGAAGGAAATTTACGAATAAACTCTTCGTGTAGTAGTTTTCGGTATGCTGTTTTGTTGGTACCTAGGTTTGTAATTCGGTAGTAAGCCCTTATTATTGTTTCATTTTGTTCATTTGACCATCGCATGCGCATCTGTGTTGCGTTTCCCTGTGAAACTCTGGGTTGTGTTTGTGTTAAGTGTCTAGTGATTGGTTCTTGGTTATAATTGGAAAGAGTTTGTGTGTCTTCATTGTAAGGTGTGTGTAATTCATCTAAGTGAAGCATAACTTCATTTTTGATCTGGTCTATAGTTTCTTGAGGCAATAATTTGTTACGAACTATAGCTCTGCGTTGATCTCCTACTCTCTGTCGACTTACTGCCATGTGTGGGTATTTTTCTATGAATTTAAGGTGTAATGGTTCAAGATATCTTTTTGTGTCAGTGTCTAATGAAGTTAATTGCAGATAAGTGCGCAGTATGAATTTATTCATTTCTAGTGTCCATTTTTTGCGCGTTGAAGTAGTCGAGTCCGAGGTGGGTGCAAGTTCTGTGTCTAGATTGACATCTTGCACAACACTGTTGGACCTGCTAGTTGTCGATGATGCAGCCCTTCCTCTTGTCATATATGAAGGACAAGTGGAAGCAACGGAAGAAAATAGTGAATTGGTGTCATCATTACTCAAATAATCCCGGCTACGCCTTCGTAGCGACCTAAGGTTATATTTTTTTGTATTCTGGTTCTCCATTTATTTCCCACGAGTAGCAAGGGACGCAAAGGTCCACCACGGCAGAGCCCTGCGTTCACCGTGGTAAGGGAAAATTGAAACTGAATGTTCCCTGATTTTCAGAGTTCGCATACTAACGACTAAGCTCCCCCTTAGCCATGCAGCTCTCGGCGTATCCTGTTTCACCTTAGCTTGGGTCCTTCTCCTATCCTCTCATCTACCAGTGCCACGTTAGCCACGCCAGAAAATTCTCTATCGTGTGTCCGCCCCCCACGTGATCAGATGGTCGATCAGGACGATTATAAAACTTGATTCAACAAAATATAAATTCCACTTCAAACCTGGTAATAATTCACTGTTCATTACCGCTCAAAACACAACATTGAAAACATGGCTGCCTCATTAACATCAACAAATAAATACAGTTCGCTGTTTATGTTTAATGAGATAAAGGGAAAATTTCTAGATTATTTATTTTGATCCCTTGCGCAATGAAAAAACAAGGAAGAAAAGGAAACTTGTAATTTATTCGCTGACCTTTCGGTGGGATTACCGTTGTGCCTTCTAACATGTGTAAAGAAATAAAATAGAGCCGTTTAGCAAATAGGAAATGAAAGAAAATGGCGATACTGAGTTTTTTTACGCTTTCAGGAGAGCTGGGTCTTATTACTCTAATATGCGTATTAGTGAATATTCCAAAGTCTACATTATTAAATATGGTATACCCGCTGCTCACCGTCGGGAGGCCAAGTGGCCTGCTCTTTGGAAAAACAGTAACAGGAATCTGATTATCTACACTCCGTATATAGAAGAATACTGGACGTTCTAAGTAATTTAAAGGCCTGACACTGACTGATATACGTAATTCAAATCTATAAATAAAATAAACTGTACGTACAGCGTAGCGCACGTGGTAGTGCTTTAAGCGGTCGCCTCGGTACTTACGCGGCGTGCGGCGTCCTACGTGGGTGGTCTGGATACAAACACGGTGCGGCGCGGCGCGGAAACAACAAACAGTTGAAACAGTTCAAACGAAACAGTTGTATTGACGTGTCCTACGTGACCAAACGCACGTGACGTGCGATGCGGCGCGAGTTGACGCGAACGTGATCAGTTGGCTTGATATTTCCGCGCGAACTGAAGTAAAAATTGTAATTAACGCTATAATTAGTTACACTTCTGTGTCGTACAAAATTCTTGAGTTTTGATACTTAAGATATGAATTTTTCAATAAATGAGCTGTCATGTCCATGTCAAATTTTAATATCAAATGATCGCCGCAGGATGGAATAAAACGATTCGCGCGTAGGACAGAGCCGCCACGTCCAACCGCACCGCGTAGAAACCGCATCCGACCAATCCGCAATCGCGTTCGCGGTGAACCGCTCACGTAGGACGCCGCGTTAGTATTGCACGAATGCTGTGGATTCAATCCGCAAACGTACCAGTAAAATAAGTGATCTATATACTTTTCTTTCAATTATTGGCATTCTTTGTGTCCGTGGATTGTATATTGGTAAATTCTTTGTGTGCTTGAATTGATTTGATGATTGATTTTAGTACAGTCCCCTGCGAACTCTGCTTACAAGTTAGATACATTATATTAGAGAAAGATTGCCACAGATGGCACTACAAGCAAAACAGAAAAACTTCAGGGAAAAGTCATAGGTACGCACTACAAGCAGGTACACACGGTGCATAAAACTACATGGCACGCCTCTGTTAAATACTCGTAAATGATACCGTTTGCGATGCTGCTCTCTGGTGCAATAGCTGTAATTCTATTCTATGATATTTCGTCAAAATATCCGTCTATACCCCAACGTATTTGCTATATGTATATGTAGGTGTTATACCGCATCGTAATTGGACCATTGTATGTCAGTAGGGACAGGACTGACGTCAGCTATCCGTATAATAGCTGGTCCCTAAATGAGTTGGCATATATCGCTCCAGTATTAGAAGATTTATTAGGAATATATTATTACAAATTATTGTACAGGGGATTGAGCAGTTTCGCATATTCAAGTTAAAATTTTAACGCAAACTACATGTAACTATTTTTAAATTAGTGTAACGCAATCAGCGTACTAGTTTAAAACGAATTGAATACGGCATTTAGTCCTAGAAGCGAGCATTGGGATGAAATCATCTTTTGTAATTTCATTGTGCCATCAGAGAGGTCTATATCCAGCAGTGGGCTATGGCAGGCTAATGATAATGATGTGTTACATATTCATTCTCATTAAAAGAAATGTAACATACTCAAATGTAATTGATTAAATACAAGTTATAATGTGCATGTATAACGAGAATCAGTAATCAAATTTCATCTATAACACTGAGTCATAGCGACAATGTATAAAAAAAATTTAGTCTCTGATAGTTTAACATTATTATTCTTTATTACACAATAAATAATTGTAACTTAACCCTAGATAGCTAACCTTCTGGTGTACGCTATTTAAGCTAACCACCCGTCGAAACGACGGCTATTTGAAAAGCTATTATTTTCCCATGAAATATAATCAAGCTATTGTCTTCCATAAAAGGTTACTTATAGGATTAATAAGCAAAATACGTTTTGAGAATTAATATTATTTATTCACTTTTAATAATAGAGTAATTATTCCTAAACCTCTAAAACAATTGTCATTTTCTCTAATCAACAGTTTTAACATGCAGAATCAACAAAAAGGGTAACATCAAATTCAGTTTTTTGGTTACACATGGCACTAAGGAGCATAAAAAGTAATTAAAATATACACAACTATTTATTTATATTTGGCACACGAAAAAATAAAATCAACTTTATGATCACCACACATGGCCACCTTAGACTTTGCGCAAATACTTTTAGTCATGCGCTTTTTCTTATAGTGACACTTGCCATACGTCTTTCTTTTACAGTTTTCACCACTCGAAGATCATTTGGTGGACTGACATCATCACACTCACGTCTTTCTTCGGAATCCAAAGGTTCATAATTTTCGTCACCTTGGACAACATCTTCAACAAACAAATCTTCGCTCTTGCTGGCAGAACCATAATTCTCGTCATCATCACTAAGTTCTTGGTGTAGTAGATGTGTTATATTATCGTCATTTAATGAAGTCATTATATAAATCTAAAAACAATAACAACTCGCATCAAAAATACATCTGCGCTCTCTAATAAAAAATTAACACTTAAGCTAACCACCCGTCGAAACGACGGGCAAAAGTTACGTATCTTTAAAATTATGGTACTTACTAGTTTGACACATGCTTCACTGCAACGACCTCGAGTTGACTAAAAGAGCCGAGACGTTTAGTCGCGTCGTTAAAAAGATACAACGATATAATTTCGCACTGCCTATGTTAGCTATCTAGGGTTAAGGTTCATTATTGTTAATTACTTTGGTGCAATAAAGATGATTATTATTTAATAATAATAATCATCTTTATTGCACCAAAGTATTGTACATTATTCTACATTTACATTTACTGCCACGTTTGCAAAGCAAGGGCGTAGAACCATAAGAAAGAACGGGCAATAAAACGGCACGGTCAATCTTTTTCATCGCCAGTTTTGCATAATACACATAATTTACATTTTGTAAGGTGCTGCAACTGTTACAACTTCTATATCACTTGTATATATTAACTATACGTAATAATACTCAAGCATAATACTTTATTTTAATTTTGATTTTCTTTTAGTTAGCCTTCTCAGAATAGACATGGTGAAACAGGAGCATCCACTTACATTATATATACCTAATAATGCAGGAAATCCGCGAAAGTGACCAGAACCATGATAGAAATGATGCAGTTAAATATTTAAATTTAATACCAGCCCGCAAGACCGTTATCGACCAGTCATCGCAAGTAGCACCTGTTCACGAGTATGACGCATGTGCCAGCCATCATCCCTCTCGCCATATTAGAGGGACAGGGATGACCCGACACACGACGCCACCACAAAAAATGACATTTTAGTGAGCATGACGACTACGGTATACAAACCAGCAGTAATAAACAATCTAATGGTATACTGACCATGACCGCCAATTACCTCCACTTTCCAGATTGTTATTATTAACATAAGTTAGTGGAACGCGTGAAGGAATGCAAATGTAGAAAGAATTTTGCAAAGGTGACAAGTGAACAATGATATGATCAGGGATAAATAATGTTAAACTACATTCAACAAATCATAAAAATATCCAAATCCTGCAAAAATCATGTGTTCACGAGGCACCTCCACTTAACATGTCACTTATCAAAACTAGAATTTAACAGATTTATATAACAATTATATTAAACGGTCAGAAAATAAAATAATAGTGAGGTAAACAAGCCTAAGCCTATCCCCATGGTGTCTTATCATTTAAAAAATCCTTAATAGTGTAATAACCCCTTTGTAAAAGAAAGTTCCTAAATATCCGTTTGTATTTGTGCAAGGGTAAATTAATTATTTCAAGAGGCAATTCGTTGAAAAATCGTATACCAATCCCCGCAAATGAGTTCTGAACTGTATGTAGACGGTAGTTAAATCCCACCAGTTTATGCTTATTCCTTGTGTTCACTTTGTGCAAATCACTATATCTGCGGTATAGAATTAAGTTTTTCTTAATGTACATTAAGTTAGCATATATATTGCGATGCTACTGTCAATATATCTACTTCTTTAAATTTATCACGTAAAGAATCTCTAGCACCTAACTTATAAATTGCACGTATGGCCCTCTTTTGAATGACAAAAATAGTCTGTATATCAGCAGCTGTACCCCATAATATTATACCGTAAGACATTACGCTGTGAAAATAACTAAAGTAAACTAGTCTAGCAGAATCTATATCTGTGAATTGCCTAACTTTTCTAACTGCAAACGCTGCAGAACTAAGTTTTACTGTGAGACAGGATATTTGGGCGCCCCACTGAAGCTTACAATCTAAAGTTACACCTAAGAATACGGTTGATTCGACTAGTTGAATTGTTTTCTTATTAAAAATTATATTTGTAAGAACACTTTTGACATTTGGCAAAGGGAATTAACACATTTGGTTTTGCTAGAGTTGAGTACCAAATTATTTGTCGAAAACCAATCAAATCCTTGTGCAAGAGTGTTATTGACAGTATCAAAGTTACTAGAATTGGGATCTACTTTAAAAATTAGTGACGTATCGTCGGCTAAACAAAACAATTTCACATAAATTTTGAACAAAGAACGGCAAATCATTAATATATATTAAAAATAGAAATGAACCGAGAATAGAGCCCTGTGGAACGCCCATTCCTACTGGCAAACCTAGAGACCTACTCCCATTAAAATTTACATACTGAATTCTGTCTTTAAGGTAGCTGGCAACAAGATTGAGTGCGGTATCTCTAATACCATAAAGTTAAAATTTAAGTAAAACTGTATTATGTTTCACACAATCAAACGCCTTTGATAGGTCACAAAACACACCAATGGCATCCTTCGAGTTTTCCCAAGCATTAAAAATATACTTTAACAAAGTTGCACCGGCATCAACGGTGAAGCGACCCTTAGTGAAGCCATACTGTTCAATGAGAAATAAATTATTTGTGTGAAAGTGGCTCTCTAATTGATTTTACTAATAGCAGGCAAGATAGGAATTGGCTGAAAATTACTAGGTTCGCTCTTGGATCCCTTTTTGGATAATGGTATTACTTTACTGTGTTTCATTAGATCAGGAAATACCCCTGTATCTACGCATCTGTTGAATATTGCAGCTAAATATGGAGCTAAGCTAGAAATAATTTGTTAAAGAAATAGATATTTTTATTTGTCTTAAAAATGTGTACAAAAAAGCTGTTACAATAGTAAATATAGTCTCAAAATGCCTTGTCTATTAATTACAGACATATAAATAAGCTGTAGCAACAAAGTGTAATTTAAAGAAATAAACTATATTATTACATAAAACATACATTGATAAGCATAATATTATCTACTAAGAAAATACAAAAGATACTCAGAACATGGTTACACGTCATGGTCGTCAAGAAAATCCTTTACGCTATAATAACATTTGCTTAATAATAGCTTTTGTAGTTTTTGCTTAAATTCATTTAGGCTCATATCTTTAAGATGACCAGGTAACTTGTTAAATATTTTAGGAGCCATACAGAAGATGCTATTTCCCATTAAGGCTGTATTTGCACTGTGTATGCATAACCTTGTTATTTCTTCGGTTTCGTACAACTACGTCTGATAAGCGGGGAAATAGTTGAGGATTGGCCTTTACAAAAAGGACTGTTTCAAATATATACAGTGAGGGAAGTGTAAGAATATTATATTTTACAAAATAGGGCCTGCAGCTATCTGTCACTTGTAGACCGAACATAGATCGAATGCAGCGTTTTTGGTGTTTGAATGCAATTTCTTTGTCAACTTGTTGAACAAGTTTAACAGAAATGCCCCATAAGTTAACAGATTTTTTTATTATTGAGCGTCTTGAATACCTTCAGTATGTCATTGGTGTCAATATATTTAAAATTAAAAAGCACATCACACTCATTCACATTGCGCCTAACCCACATTTCTGCTTTGCTTGGACATGAATCTAGACAGCTGGTTGTGTTCACTGATATGTTTATGAAGAAATTGTTAAATGTCTGAGCAACATCAGTTTTCCTAGTAATAATTTCACCATTAAATTTTAATTCATAATTGTTAACTACCAATTTAGCTCGACCAGTCTCATTGTTAATAATGCTCCAAGTATTTTTAATTTTGTTCTTGGATTCTTTGATTTGATTGCTTAAATATAAGGATTTGGCTAAAGCACATGTCCTCTTAAAAACCTTTGAATAATTTCTAACATATTGAATAAATTCAGGATTAAAATTGTATTTCTTCATACCATATAGATCATACAACCTAGCTCTACTTTTGTATATATCTACTGTTGCCCAATCACAAAAATTGACTTTAATGCTCCTTGCAAACGTCTTCTGTTTAAAATTTTTATTGTACTCATCATTAACAATTTTAAATAAGCATTTATATAATTCATCAGGATCATCAACGGTTAAGTCAATACTGGCGATCTTGGCAGCAACATCATTACTAAAGTGTTTGAGGCGAGCAGAGGTCATTGGCCTACATGTAATTTCTTGTACTTTAGGGGTTGTTTTAGTTGGAATTACAACCTTTTGCCCGCAGTGATCCGATGTCAAGTCAGTTAAAACAGCCTTACTTAAATAAAGACAATTGCAAAAATTATCAAAAAATTATCTAAGCATATAGACGAATGTGAGGTTATTCTAGTTGGTTCAGAGAGCAAATCATTTAAATTAAATAACCTAAATAAGCTAACTAACCTAGTACAAATTGGTGATTTTTCTAACAAATTGACATTAAAATCGCCACATACGATTATAGACTTCTTACTAGAAATTATGTGTTTTAAGACATCCTCTATAATGCTTTCAAACTGAGTAAAGTCGCTTTGTGGTGGTCGATACACACACACTATGATATGCTGTTCAAGCTCAACACAAGAAATCTCAGCAGTGCACTCGATAGAAAGTTTAGCTATATCCTTACGTTCTTTACATTTCAAACTATTACATACATATATAAGAGAGCCACCACGAATAGCCTTCTTTCTTACGAATGCACTTATAACTGAGTAATGTTGATTGTTAAATATTAATTGGTCACCTCGCAACCAATGTTCCGTAATACATAAGATATCAATCTTATGTTTGTTTAAAAATAAAAATCCAGTACAATATAACCAGCTGTATCGTAAGTGCAAACTATCTTAGTAGTTCAAAGAATATATACGCGAAATAGCTATTAAGGATGGCTTCTATGCTGAATATCATATGAGGTAAAGTTTCTGAAGTGGATGAGCAACGAATATAGGATATCAAGATAGTTGAAGGATCTTTGTAGATGGCTCAGAACTCTATAGTTATTGGAATTCGTTAGTGAAGTAATTTGTATGAAGTTACTAAAATTAAGTAAGTGTGTGCAATAGATCTCAGCTCTGCTTACTGAAAATTTGATGGAACTCGATTAGTTTGAGTCATTTTTGACGGCTGGTTGGCGCTGCGGGAGTGTAAGCGATTGCTACGCCGAAGGTCGCGGGTTCGATTCCCGCTCAAGTCAAACATTTGTGTGCATGAATATGGATGATTGTCTTGGTCTGGGTGTTTGTATAATATGTATGTATTTACAAAAAAAAGTATACATGTATGTTTATCCATTATCTAGTACCCATAACACAAGCACTGCTTAGCTTGGGACCAGATGGTGATTTGTGGTAGAATAGAATTGAATATTATTATTATTTTCAATATCCGATTATTATCTTAACTGCGTAAACTTGTAAGTGGGATAAATGAATAGATGGATGATCTTACTGTTTTCCGCAAAACGTATAAGACTAGAGATGTAAAGAACTCGAGTCTTTGAGTCTTAATTCGATAGACTCGGCTCAATTTTACAAGACTCGGTGTACTAACAAAACTCAGCCTTGAGTCGAGCCGAGCTCCAGTCCTTTCTCGAAAACTCGAGCGCCAAAATAGAACTCGTATTTCAAAAAGAGCTCGAGTCTGAAAAAGAAGCTCACGTCTCAAAATCGAGTCTTGAGAGTATCAAAGTTGATCCTATATTATATTCTTCTATATTATATTTTTACTTCTATATTATTATTATTCTATATTATTTCTTCCTATATTATATTCCTATATTATTTGTATTCCGACTTATATTTTATTCCCTGTTTATTTATAAAGGAACTCCAAATGGAAAAGAACTTGAGCGCGACTCGTCGCGTAAAACGACTCGAGCTCGAATCAAGACCTGAGCGCGATGTTGCGCTCGAGTCTCTATGTAAACTTAAGTGTTCTAGTCTGGGGGTCTTGTTGTAACGAGTCTAGCTGTGCAATTTGTCAGCTGAGCCTAAACTGTTATAATATAGCTTATTATTTATCAGTCAGTTCTTTAGATCGATAAGGGTCCAAACCACCTGGATACCAGGGATTTGCACTTCGTCCTTTGTTAAACAAATTTACATACTGCTAAAACTTTGAAGTATTACTCTATGATGTAAGCTTCATAGACGCTGTGAACATTTCGTGGCCAATACTTGAACAATGAATTAATAAGGCCTTGCACCAATTTCGTATATTAAGGGAATCGAATCTATGCGTTTGTGATTTTAACAACCTACAGTTAAATGCGTTACGAAACACTTTATTTCTTGGCTTTTAATACACAGACGTCTCGTCGGTTACAATCACCATTTCCTACTAAAAGCAAACTGCCATACACATTAAAATTAATCAAACATTAATTGACACAACGAGACTTGTACCTACATCAGTAATCTCGAAAGATGTGAATAAATAACTAAGAGATTTCCATCTATTTACATAATGTAACATTACCATGCATTACGCTGTCCATTTCCAGCAGTTTCCTTATTTCTACTTATCATAAAAATCCTCTGTCAATAATAAAGATGAACAAGTCTTCAAAATTTACCAAATCACCGTCTCTTCGTTATGGGTATTTATTGAAATCTGAATTAAAGTCTCTATTTATTTTTTATTTTGAAATCCGTGTGGTGACGGATTAACAATACTTTTCATTTTTACATTCATTCATGCCGAGTCCTTCATTTCTGGGCATTTCCTTTTTTATTCTCTTCATGGACGTTCTTGTTTTCCTTATTTGTTTATTTCACCTGAGTGTTTTACACGCAGTTTTTGTTGCTTGGACATATATTAAGTGCGAGTGTATAAAAGTGAGACAAAAATAATCTTGTTTATATTGCTAAATAACTATGTTTTGCAAACTTCACCTTTTATATTTTAGCTTTATGTGTTTGGGGACGTATTGAAGACCAATTTTTGGCTCACCGCGGCATTTCAATTGTAATCTTAAAAATAAACAGAATTTTTTATTTATCAGGTAGGTACTGAATCAATTTGGACTCTACATTATTATAAGTATGACATCAGAACCATGTTGATGAGAACCATCAGAACAATGTTAGCGTAATAACACTTTTTGGTATATGTATTTACATAATATTGCTTGTAATCGATAGACAGAAGATCCAGGGATTTCGAAACCTTTAACAATAATTACACACATATTCACAGAAATGTATAAGTACGCACACATACACAAATGCCAATTTCGGAGAATAGTTCGTGTGTTAATATTTGCTCAAATTGCCTTTTGTGCATACATATAAATTTATGAATATACCATTTGCTTTGAAAAATGTTTTGTCTCCGATATTCCATGATCTAGACCAGTATCAGTTTATTTGAGGGCATTGACTTCCAGTTACGAGTCTCAAAGATCTTCATGACAGCCGGAACCGACGGTTTAATGTGCTCTCCGAGGCACGGGGCAAGCGGTTATTAACAATTTAATACATACATACATAACTTTTAAAAGTCCGTATTCTCCCAGTCCCTCAGCATGGCGGTCTGTTGGTATATCTACTAGGCACCGCTGCCACTAAAATTGTATTTGTGTAGATACATATTTCGTCCGTGTGGTGACGGATTAAGAAGCCTACAGAGGGAGCATATTACGCAGAGAACAGCACTGTAAAAGAAGGAAAACTTGCTACAAACCCTATACCAACCCGTTTGGCCAGCGTGGTATAGTAGTCCAATTCCTCCTTTCAAAGTAGAGGCCTAGTCCAGCAGTGGACTGTTAAAGGCTGACAATGATGAGATAAATATTTAAGCTCAATTCTATAAATAACAACAGTGACAAGATATCTCCCATTACTTAGCTTAGCTTTATTCACTAGCTCAATGTACGTCTCATTATTTAATCATTTTTATTGAGCATTGGAACCCTAAATTTAGGCCAGGATAACTACAATTGGCAATAACATAAAACGGACTAGGTACAACTAAAGTATTAGCTTCGAATGTACAGGATAGGCCTTACCTATACATATTTTAGTAGGTTTTATGTAAGACCCTTTATCTGTAGTGAAACGAAGAAAAACGTGAAAGTGAGTTACTGTAGTTCCCGTCACGAGAAGATATAAATTTAACAAACACACATTCAGACGTTCGATATTACTATTGTTCCAACTTTTGGAACGTGAAGTGAGGGATAAAAAATCAAACAAATAATTTTAAAGTACGACTCTTTAACAACCATGTTTCTGAAATTCGTTCTTAATTAAGAATGGTTTTAGAAGTTTAAGAGTTAAATTGCGGTTGCAACTCGGCATCTGCATTGCAGGGGCCGATGCAGAACGAAAAAATATCAACAAAACATTCAGACGCGAACGAACTTTGTGGATCGCTGAATATTTGCGTTACATACCAAACTCACAAACTGGGTGTAACAGGCCCACGATTTGTTGTTACCGCGACATGGGACGGGTGATTTGATGTTGTACATACATGTCGCGCTTAACTGCGTCATCGTTGTCGTAGCCTCAAGGCAGAACGCGACATGAACATCCAACCAAATCGTCGTAGTGTGTCAGATTTAGCTTATTATAGAAGATCACAATAATTATAGCGCCTCGTAGTATTACCCTATAGTTGGTGCCACAAGAAAATATAATATTTGTAAACACCCTAACTGGGCTTCACAACCTTTGTTTCAAACAGTTGTGTTTAAGATTTTATGCTTCAGTGAACTTTGATAATTTGTGAACGGTATTTTTTTTTTAATGCTCATTTATGCTACTATGTATTTTAATTTATATTTTTAATATCATATTGAGATCTATGACTTTTCGAATGTTAAATAAAAATATATTTTTACGAAAATAAATTGATTTTCATGAATTTTCCGATCTGTTTGTGTTTTTTTACACGTAAATTCAAGTTTAGTTATTCTGTAAATGCATGTCAATAATAAAGTATCATGTATGTATGTTACTCTATTATTGACTTGAATTTTTTAATCATAGGCAATAAATAATTTGCTGAAATAGCTAAGCTTTCCTAAAATATTAAGAAATTGACCCCAAACAAATATTAATACGGACAACTAGCTAGTACATCGCATTAAAATTTCTAGGCATGGAGTTAGTGAGTTGGCATTATGTTGTGTATCAATGAAAACGTCAGAATGAACTTAAACAAAATCCATTAACCTCTGGAACGCAGGCGGGACATACGTATGTCCCAGGAAAATTTGTTCCGTCCAGCGCTTGCGGGAAACACGTATGTCCCGCAACGACAGCGCCATGTTTGACTACTTGAAATGACGTTAAAATAATTCCACCAATAAGATTATGTTCCACTATTGCAAAGTATGAATATTCTTTTTAATTCTGCATTGTAATTGGTTGTCAGTTTATAGACTTTTTTTGCAATAATAACGACTGAAAATTGTTTGCCACAAGTTCGATCTCGCGCGCGTTATAGTGACGACAGCTCTGCTTTGAAAAACGTGTAGCGTCGCAATCTCGTTATTGCACTATATGTATTATACGTCATTATACTCGGAAACTAATCTTGTTTGCTATAAAATATAGTTTAGATATGATCATTGTATAAATTATAACGAAAAACGATTTTCAAAATATCATTATCAAAAATGGCGACAAGTTGTAAATACACCCGTCCGCATTTCAGTTTTGTAAGATTAGGTAGTTAAAAGCCCGTACTATTACTCATAACCTTTCTTATTTATCACAAACTAATGAGTAAATAACAAAACTTTAAACACATCATCGGAATACGAAACGGCCGCCATAATCGCGCGCGAAACTGTGCCGACTTAGATTTACTTTCGTAAATATCAAAACCATAAGTTTATGGTTTTGATATTTACGAAAGTAAATCTAAGTCGGCACAGTTTCGCGCGCGATTATGGCGGCCGTTTCGTATTCCGATGATGTGTTTAAAGTTTTGTTGATTTATAAAAATATTAATGAAGTTGATATTAACTGTTGATTAAATTCAATAATTCATTAAGTAAGGTATATAAAGTGATGTGAATAATTGCTAAAATGCTAAATATTTGTGAGATAGTGTGTGTTAAAAGTTTTATTGAAGAGTATTTTTTCATGTTTTCGAGTTTTATTTCAACGAACTGCAGAGAAAAGGTAATTATACATCATATATCTATAATAAGTTTTCTAAGCATATTTCAAGGATGCAAAATCCGTCATTATTTTTGTGATACGTTGAAAACTAACTGAGATATAGGTAAAATAATGACGCCGGTCAGCTGTTGCTCGATCAAGAGGTAAAGCAGCCTGCACTACCGGCCATTTTTTATTTTTTTCGTCCCGCGCGGGAGGGGTTAAAAAGTTACGGTAAAATAACATTTGGGGTAACCTTCGTCAGAAGACGCTATTTATTTTTATAAGGTGTAAAGAGTCTTTTGTACGACTAATAGTTTGCCATCTGTAATTCTGTTTCGGCTCTTCCGAGATGCCGGCCGCAGGACGAGCGCTGCGACACCATAAACTTGCATTTAACTTTAACTCTGTTAATGCCCGGTAAGCCAAAGAATGTAACATTTCAATGGATTAAAGCAAAATGTTGACGTTCCAGGCATCTGACATCTTCCAGCACCACAAACACGCACGATAGCGCATATATCGATAAATACCCGATCAATTGACATATTGTGAACGTCAACATTTTGCTTTAATCCATTGAAATGTTACATTCTTTGGCTTACCGGGCATTAACAGAGTTAAAGTTAAATGCAAGTTTATGGTGTCGCAGCGCTCGTCCTGCGGCCGGCATCTCGGAAGAGCCGAAACAGAATTACAGATGGCAAACTATTAGTCGTACAGAAGACTCTTTCCAGTGACATATATCTATGTACTGATGCGCTCATTGGATTTGACATTATTTATTTTTGACAGAACTGTCGCTTAGTTCATCATTCTCCTAGCGTTATCCCAGTTTAAATCTGGGGTCCGCTTTCTAGTCTAACCGGATTTGGCTGAATATTAGCTTTTCCACAGAGCGACTGCCTGTCTGACCTCCGCAACCTGAAGGGATAGCGATATTCTATGGTTAAGACTAGTGTCAGTTTGCTGAGAAGGTACTGACGCCCTATAACGACTGTCAAAGATCTTCATGACAACCGGGACCGACGGCTTAACGTGCTCTCCGAGGCACGGAGCAAGCGATAATTAACAATTCAATACGCACATAACTCCGAAAAGTCATTGGTGCGCGCCGTGGATTCGAACCCGATACCCTCTGCATGGCAGTCTGTTGGTATCTCCACTAGGCTATCGCTGCCCATAGAACTGTCGCTTAGTTACTTAGTAGAAATTCTTTGTCTATGTTCTCGTGGCACGGACTATAAAACCCTAGTAATAATAATCTTACGCGCAACTACATCAAGAAACGTAGGTCTTAAATTAGTATGCCAGCTATTTACCTATCCACTTAGCCGTCAGACTTAGGTACACGTAGCTTAAGACTAAAGGAGAAAACAACAACAACAAAAAAAGGAGGAAGTTCTCAATTCGGCCGCTATATATATATATATATTTTTTTTTTGATGTATATACACCGATTACGCCAAGGTTAACAGATTTGAACTGAACAGATTCACATGATTATTTTTTTGTTTGATGTGGATAGTTTCGAATTGGTCGCATAAAAATTTGATTGAGGTAGTTTTTATTTTATGAGCATTTTTTATTTATTTTCACCTATCCTATGATGTCTGAAATCAATCTCGCAAGTAAATTTGATCCACTTCGCGGTTACCAATTGAGCTGAAATTGTGTATACGTATGTAAATTGGATGACAATGAAAAATTATTATGACTTAGAGCTGACCTAATGATGGAATCGAAAGATGGAATCGAAAAAGCGAAAAATAAGAACTCAGTAATTCAATGACAAAACTTTTTTTTTTCATTACAAAATTAATTTGTGTCAAACATTGTTATAAACCTAAAAAAAAAATAATTATTTATTACAATAGTACTTTTGATATAAATTTGTGGATTCTCATTGAACTAGGTAAAGTGATATAATTAATAATATAAAAATAAGATATTAATAATGCATAGGATGTCAATTACAAATGTCAAAAAGATAAAAAAATGTCAAACCCAAGAATTTACATCAATAACAACAAGTCAACTTGAAATTACTATTAATAATATATATCTATATCAATATAAAAATTAATTGCGTTGGAATGTCATGGTATTCAAAAAACATTGGAAAACAAATAGTTGAGATAATAATTGTAAGTATATAAAATCAATGTCAATGATGCTTGTCTTTAATGTACTCATGCACACTATAGTAAGCTTTCTGTAATAAATAAGCCTTAATTTGTACTTGAAAATATTATAATTATGTATAGTCTTAAATTCAATTGGCAACTTGTTAAAGAGAATAATGGATTGTACGCGTGAGCAGTGCTTGACCACATTTAATTTGTGCTGTATAGAGTTCGGTAAATCTTTTCTTCGAGTTGCTAATCTAGTTGTTCTATCCCCTATCGTTTCAAGGTTATTAAGGTTTTTAACCAAATTGACTAGCAGTACAAGAATGTAAAGACACGCTGCAGTAAGAATCTGTAGTTCTATGAAGTGATCTCGGCATGATTCGGTTTGTTCAATTCGGAGCATAGTCCTAATTGCCCTTTTTTGCATAACAAATGCTGCAGATATATTATACATGAAACTGTTACCCCAGAACATTATACTATATCTCAATTTTTATTCTATCAAAGCGAAATAGACTGGACGAATTTGTGACACAGTGAATTCGTCTCTCAACGTTCGTATAGCGTAACATACACTACTTAACGTGTTTGTAATTACTGCAAGTTCTTCCTTCCAATTCCAAAAACAATCAATCTCTACATGTCCACTTTATTTTGTAAAGATACCAATTCTAGCACTTCGTTTTGTCTAACTGTGGTTTTAAATAACATGCATTTTGTTTTTTTTTAATATTTATCATAAGGTTATTAGCAGAAAACCAGTTTTCAAAAATTGACAACAACTTGTTGATCTTACATTCTAGGTCTTGTATATGTTTACTGGCTATAACCGCACTAGTGTCATTAGCAAAAAGAACCAGTCTCATATCCGGCATAATATTTTGAACGAAGGCAGGCAAATCATTTATGAATAATATAAAGAATATGGGGCCCAAAACAGAGCCCTGCGGCACGCCCTTTTTTATTGTAACTAGGCTAGATTTGGCGCAAGTTTCGTGCCTTTCGACAATTGATTTGATCTCTACATACTGTTTTCTGTTATGCAAATATGATTTAAACAGCATAAGCAAATTATCCTTGATGCCATAATGCTCTAGTTTCAGAATTAAGAGATCATGATCTACATTATCAAAAGCAGAACTTAAATCAAGGAATAAGCCCGCAACCTTAAGTCTTTCATTGATATTCCGTACGACACAGTCAACTAATGAATCGATCGCATCCAGAGTACCCACACATTTCTTGTAGCCAAATTGTTGGCAGTCAATAATTTTCAATATTAATATGTTTTACAAGTCTTATTTTTATAACCTTTTCAAATATTTTTGAAAGAATTGGTAACAACGATATAGGTCTATAATTTCCTGGATCTGTTTTTGATCCTTTCTTAAGTATTGGAATTATTCGAGCTACTTTAAATTGGTCTGGGAATACGCCTTGAGTTACACATTTCATTCATTAGATCAGAAATTGGTGATGCAAGTATGTCAATGTTATTTTTAAATACAGTTAATGGTAATTCATCGTGACCATACGAGCTTTTCCTTTCCATACTTTTGACTAGCCTTAGTATCTCCCCCGAAGTGACGGGCTCAAAAATCATACTATTTGATACTTTGATAGTATTGAGGGTGATGTATTCCATGGCCCGTATTGTATTTATAGACTGTGGCAATGTGTTGTTTTGAAATTGATCTGATAATACATTTGCAATGTCAGAAGGATTATCTATAATACGGTCATCTACTATTAATATTATACTATCGAGATTGGGCTCATTTGATTCGTCTTGACGATCACTTTGGTGCCGGTGGTAACTAGGATCCTCTAGGGTACAATGAAGGAGCCAAAAGGTGGCCATACGAACTCAGTAATTAGAAAAATCTATTTGACTTGCAAAATGATGATAATGGTGACTTCAAGGACGTAAATCATGCGGTAGTGCCATGGTCAAAGATTTGTCGATTTATTAATGAGACCAAGTCTATTAGCTCTCGGCTCAAAAGACTCATTCGATAGACGCTCTTGGATCTTACCGAGTCTAGAATTATACTGTTCAAGAGTTTCTTGACGTAAAAGTGATTTCATAAATGCCTTCATGGCCAACAAACTTTTTCACGATCTTTAATAGTCTCTCAAGAACGTGAAATTGTGTTTCGAAGAGCATTTTTACCTTTTAACAATTTATCCGTTCCCGTTTCTTGAGATCTATAGTTATTAAGGTGCACAGCACCTTTTTTAGGTCTACCCATAACTAGTTGACATTACAGCAATACACTAAAAAGTATAAAAAAATTACGTTAAAAACAACCGACTTCAAAAACGAAAAATAATAGAGATTTAATATTAATTAAGTACTACCTATTATTTATATGTGCTCAATTATTTAAGCCACTTCAAAAATGGCCACTTCTCAATTCGCCCTTAATTATTTTAGTGTAGGTATATATACTTAATATCAAACATGCCATGAATTTCACATTTATGTTTTTGATTGAATCTTCTTTACTTAGATCCTCACAATCGTTCGCATAATATGCGCATACTTATACACACATACAGATTGCTTTCAACATCCAAACTAAAGACTAATTAAGAACTATTTAATAATATTATACCAACTTATTCGTACGTTGGTGTATTTTACGAACTCGCAATGTAAGAACAGGCTAAGTGGTATTTTTGAAATAAGGTTTGACGTAAACCTTATCTCGTACATATTTGGCGTAGGCGGGTCTTAGTTGACAAATTTCAACGTCTCACATAGACCTACATAGAAAATGTTATAATACTTATTTGGCAGATCCTATTTGTATCCATCTCTTTCTAGTACATAGAACAAGATAGGCTAAATTAAGTTTAGTCGAGCACATCGAAATCACACCTAGTGTGTACCTACTATAAATACCTACTACTTGTGAATCACACATAAGTATTGTGTTTAGGTATAAGTTGCAATGGAGGTAGTAGAGCCTTGCTGATTTCAGCATAAATGGGCCGGCTCGACCGGGGAAGTACTACCCTCTCACAGAAAATCGACGTAAATTAACAGTACCCAAACTGTTGCGTTTCTTTCGGTGAGTGAGAGTGCCGGAGGCCCTATCCCGTATTCCTTCTCCATCATCCCACTCCTCATCCCATCCCATTTCCCAACCCGAAGGGGCGGCACCGCACTTGTGACTCCTGTGGTGTTGCTTGTGTCCATGGGCGGCGGTAATTGCTTACCATCAGACGATCCGTCTGCTCGTTTGCCGCCTATAACTATAAAAAAAAAGTTGTGACCAGATCTCCAGATATAGGTTGTTGTTTGAAATAGAAATATTGTCTATGATAAGTTAAATCAATTATATCAGTTTAGTAACATTTTATCTTGTCTATTGTAATTTTTTGACTGTTCTACAAATCATGAGAATGATTTGACAGTTCATCACTATGAACTGTCAAATCATTCTCATTCTTGTTTCCGGAAAATTTCTTTGAGCACGCCGTTTTTGCTTGTTGCGTGATTTGTAGAATTGAAGTAAATTTGGTAAAACCCTTGTGAATTGCCGCTATTTGATCTCCCCGGCATCGGTTTAGGAAGCCCTTGATAAATTAGGCCTATTGTCCACGTAAACCGCACGTCATGCGCACGCTTTCGTCAATTGACGATTGCAAGACGAATGCTTGCATCTTGCGTATAAACAATCAAAACTGTGTCCACCGTGCGGCATGCTGCTGCGCGCACCGCATGACGACCGCATGACGAGAAGTGGACATGCGCATGACGTGCGGTTTACGTGGACAATAGGCCTTAGTGATATATATTCAACACTCTTTTGCCTCTTGCCTCCCTTGAAAAAAATTAACACGTTGTCGTCTCGTATAATATCGCCTTTTGAAAGCACATGGTTAGACCGGCTTCGCGAATTTTTGTGTAAATACTTGTAACTGCCGCTTTTGACCACCACCGGCAAGGGTTGAAATAATATTGTGAAATATTGAACATTTGCAAAAATTGTGTAAACTCGCAACTCGTGCAGCGTGTCCTGAAGACGCTGACGCCTTGGACTCTGGTAGCTATAAAGATTTCACCACCATTTTGGCCAAATTAGTGAGTGTAATTTTATAGGTCTACTCCAGGACATCAGTGAAGATACCAGGTAATTGATTTGTTTAATTTCATCGCTGTGAATCTCAGCAATAGATGTTTAGAGTTCTTGGCTTGACCTAGAGAAGTGGATGTAACCCAAGCTTCCACTGCCATCTGCAAACTTTTCCCACTATCTAGGCCAAGTTCTGAACACTTGCAAAAAGCAAACTAAGGAAACGGCTGTTCGAAATTCTTCATTTCAATTTGTATCAATAAATTTAGTAAATTTAGTTTATTGCATATATTCATAAACATTATAACAACCAACTTGACCTTGCCACTTGGGCGGGTCACATTAATAAACTTTGTTTTGTTATAATATAGATAATATTGCTAGGTAACACATATTCTGTGCTTACTTACTATTGCATATCTCAAATAACACAGCCAGTCTGTCTGTTGCAAATAATTCATTAATTAATTTGAAGTTCAACTTTTAATTTGTTATAAGTTACAACTTTTGATAACTTTTGTGTTTGTATCAATATATTGAAACTATTAATTTTGTTGGACAGTAGATACCTGTCATTTGCCTGCACTTGCAGTAAACAGGCTAATACTTTGTTGGTTTCAAAGAATTGAGAAAAATAAGTTTTGATTGTTAATTTTATTTAACGCTTGTCCGGGCTCTTTTGAATTTTGATTATGTCAGCTATCAAGGACTTGCGTGCGGCTGTTGGTGCTATTGCATCAGATTTGCACTGGTTTGCCTCGGCCAGTGCTTTAGTGAACCGGCCTGATCGCCAGCAGGCCTTACTTCAAAGGTACGAGCGGATCGATGATCGCCTGGCAAGTGTGGAACAGCAGTTCCGCACTTTCAGCGCTTGCTGTCTCGAAGTGTCAGTCACTGATTTCACTGCTGACCAGCGAAATAAGGTCAGCGAAGGTTATGCCCAGGTCTTAGACCTGTATGATGCTGTCTCCAATACTGCGAGACAACTAGTTGCCGATAGGGAAGGGCAACCCGGCCTGAAGCAGGAGCTTCCTAGGTCAGCACCGGGGCTGGTGAGTAGGCTCCCTACTTTGGACCTCCCCCATTTTGATGGCTGCCTAGGAAGCTACCTGGGCTTCATTAATTTGTTCGACAGCCTGGTCAATGACAGGGCTGACCTTCGGCCAGCACAAAAATTGGCATATTTAATGTCGGTTCTGGATGGGGAGGCTAAGGGCCTCATCCAGCATCTGCCCGTGTCTGACGAGGCGTACCAGACGGCTCGGGACCTAATCACCCGTAGGTACCATAATAAGCGTGGCCTCGCCGACACGCACATCGAGCAGATTTTGGGTTTGCCGACGCTCACCCGGGTCTCTGGGTTGCGCACCCAACTTTTGAACCCGCTTTTGGTGGCCATCAACGCACTTAAGTGCCTTGACCTGCCAGTGGACCAATGGGCCTATCTATTGGTGCACATTGTGCTGAAGAAGCTGCTTGCCGACCTGAGGTCGCGTTTTGAGCAGCGCTTTGTTGGGGATAGCGCGACCCATCTGCCCCCCTTTGCTGACCTGGAGAAGTTCCTGGAGGATGATTGCCGGGTCTTGGACAACTCCGGTGGTGACACGCCAGCTAAGTCGCAGCCGCCCAAGGTCAAGGAGCAGGCTCGCGTTCACACCCGAGCCAATGTTGACCGGCGCTTTGCGGTCACGCAGAGCCCAGCGGAGTGCTCCTACTGCAAGGTCACGGGGCACAGAACGGCCAGTTGTAGGGCATTCTTGGACCTACATGTCGACTCTCGTAGGCGCATCGCGAATGCCCGCCGCCTTTGCTTCTCTTGTTTGGGGTCCCACTACCAGCGAGACTGCCCAAACTCTCGCCCCTGTCCTCACTGTGGAGGACAGCATTTGGACATTCTCTGTATGAATGCCAGAGAGGTTGGCCGCTTGTCCAACCAGCCGACGCCGATTTTATCTTTAAATAGCTTACAGTAAATTGTTGCGTTATAAACTGAAACTGTTTTCTAACATTATATCTACGAAAACGAATCTTTTTAACGTTCTAAATTGCAGTAAAAGCTAGCCAATAAATGTGATTTATGTTAGTATGGAGACTAAAAGAAATTGACTAAAAGATTTACAAATCTTGATGGTTAAGGTTTTCGTTAAGATTGTTATAGACTCACGCCTGTATCCCCGAATGCGTGGCCACAGGTGTAATATTACACCTACATTTCACCATGAATTTATAGGTCCTACGTAATAGGGAGCGAGCCTTTTGCCGTTACCGGGCTTATCACCAGACTCCGTGCTGCTACTGAGAATTTGGAAAGACTCAGTAACACTTTTGCCCTACCCAGGAATCGAAACCGAGACCTCCGATCAGCAGATACATACGCTATCCACTGGACCACGATGGCAGTAGTTTCTGTTAATATGATTTGATATAAGAAAAATAGTTTGAATACTGGATTGGACGGCTAGTTAGTCTGGTTGTTGGTGGTTAGTGACCTTGACTGCTATTTTGGAGGTTGTGAGTTCGATTCCTACCTAGGACAAATGTTTATATGATGAGCACAATCATCTAATTTTGTTCTGTGTTTGGATGTTATCTTAATATATAAAATCCTTGCGTTACTGACTGACTGACAGACACGCCACAGCCGAAACTATTCGGCGCAGGAAGCTGAAATTTGGCATGTATGTTCCTTGGGGACCGTAGGGGTGCACTAAGAAGGGATTTCCCAAAATTTCCACGGGCATAAAGTTGTATTCACGAATCATTCATAATATCAGTATACTTTTATAAATTTACTTTTTATGGAGATTCTAAACAGAGAAGTTCTCTGCTGTAAATGCTGAACCTGACTTCAAGCTGCATGATGCACTTCAGGGCTTGTAGCCGTGCTTTCTCGAAATGATCATAAAAAGCAACTAATCGCTCATCAGAGAAATTTTGAGTCTCGGTAATAAAAAACTCGACGATAGGAGGTCCAAATTACAATATTAAGTATAGCAATACAAAGCTTGCATCGATGTCATATTTATTGATCACAATAATTACGGTAGATAGAATTTTAATACTTTAAAATCTTCCTAGCTTTAGGAGCAAACTTGTCTAATAATATTGAAGTTAGTTTACGGCAAATTTTATCGCTTACAAATTATGTCAATGGCAAAATTTTGTCTGAATTCATAGCCAAGACATCATTCTTCAACTAAGGGCATTCATCCTGAAGAATTATGAAGTGTAGACCGTAGACAACGTAAGCCTTTATCTATCAAACAGAAAAGATAGTTTAACGCTTAGATATTAAAAATATTTTGAAATTATTTCATCGAAACGTCCGCCTCTAAAACAAACAGTCTTTACCTTTCCACTACAGCCTTTTCAGCAAAAACGTTTCTCAAGTCCAATTGACAATTTAATAGTGCACTTCGTTATTTTTATTAAAGTAGCCAACTCCAGCACTACGAATAAATCCTGTGTCGCGGAATACTTTTCAAACCATACTTTGATATCATGAACCGACTATGAACACCCAGACTCGAAACAACAATTTCTGGATCACAGAAGGTATAGTCTCTTGTGGGGATCGAACGCACAATATTTGGCACAGTGTCTAGCGGCAAGGCAATCGCTAAAACCACTACGTCAACCGTGCAGTCGCCAACACTCCCACGTATAGACAACGTTTGGACGCCTATGACCCTCAGCTGCAAACTATTACGTCATAGCCAAGCTAGTCAAAAACCGATGAAACGATTTGTTTACTAAAAGAGTTAATGTATACATGAACATCACAAAAACCAATATCCCACCAACTAACAGCGTCAACCAATCAATTTAATTTTCGACGTACGCAAAGTTCACTCTGATTGGACTGGAAAATTAAAGGAAAACAAGTGAGCGAGTGCAAACGTTTTCCATTACGTACAAGCCCGTTATAAATATATTTGATAGCCTTGTTACAAATTAACTTGACGCCAATTTTAAGTTATATTTCTTTGAAATTTTGTTCTAAGTATACGTAGTTTCTTTTTGCGTGTTACGTACGAAGTACAACACTAAAGTGATCTCGTGACCACGTTAGACGGCCGAAACGTCATGGCATGAAAATATTTTTATATCCTTAAAAACTCCAAAGATAATCCGACAGCGAAATGATATCACGATGAAACAATGTTGTTGCAAACAACTTGAAAAATTTCTTTGGCAGCAAGACTTGTCCGATATTAATTCCGTTCCTCATTCGAATCGTAATATGAATTGTTACACTTATTGAATTTTGTAGTTTTGACGCCCGCAGTGTTGGGCTACAAAGAAGATGGTTTTTTTTTATAGTAATAGGCGGCAAACGAGCAGACGGATTGCCTGATGGTAAGCAATTACCGCTGCCCATGGACACAAGCAACACCACAGGAGTCACAAGTGCGTTGCCGCCCCTTGAGATTAGGAAAAGGGATAGGATGAGGAGTGGGATGAGGGAGAAGGAATAGGGGATAGGGCCTCTGGAACTCTCACTCACCGAACGAAACGCAACAGCTTAGGTACTGTTACTTTACGTCGATTTTCTGTGAGAGGGTAGTACTTCCCCGGTCGAGCCGACCCATTCATGCTGAAATCAGCAAGGCTCTACTACCTGTTATAATGAGAAACGATTGCATGTAGCTGAGATGAGAATGTTACGATGGATGTGTGGAGTGACAAGAATGGACAGCATTAGGAATGATTACATTAGAGGTAGTATGAAAGTGGCACCCATTGATGAAAAGGTAAAAGGGAGTCGATTGGCCTGGTATGGAACTATGGACATGTTATGCCAAGAGATGAGATGTACGCAGGTAAGAAAGTGATGAATATGCACGAAGAAGGACGGAAAGGGAGAGGGCGGCCAAGGAAAAGATGGATGGACTGTGTAAGGATAGATATGAAAGAGAAAGGGATAAACTATCGGATGACTGGTGACAGAGAAGTATGGAAGCGAAGGATATACTGCGCCGACCTCAAATAAATTGGGATCAGGGCAAGACAATTATGAGTTTTGACGCCGCATCGCATCGTTGACGCGGCATCGCTCGATATTTGACATTTTATTCCTGTATTATTTGAATTGAATTTGGAAAAGCATTACGTGTCACAGCGCACATGTGGCCGAGTGTCCAAGCGTGATAGACGGCATGTTTGAAATCCTAATTCGGTTGAATAAACGTTTGAATTTTGAATATTTTTGTGAAAATTATCGTTTTTATTCCGCCGTTGGGAGCAAAATGCACTGAAATGGCCTGACTTGCGAAATGCGAGTTTTATTCGAACTTGTAAATTTTTATATTGTTTGATTTTCGTAATAAGGCAGGTAATAAGCAGCAGCAGCATAACATGGCCATTGCTTTTTTCGGGAAACAGGCGTGAGTCTAACTATGTTATATTTTTCAAATAATATCTTATGTTTCAGAAATATCAAATAAAAAAAAAAAAATATATTTTATTTGTATCTCCATACATAATAACCCTTAAAACTAAACATGTAGAGTACATTTTGAGGAGGGTACAAATAGGAACCTGCGTCAGCTATTGTTGCAGATGAACTGCAACGCTGATATTCTCGCAGGACCAGAGGATATAATTTTAGTAATTATATGTATATTCTTAAATAATAATTATTATTAATTAAATGCTATTTAAAATATATATAATCACACTTGCACAGCATGCCATTAAAATATTGCGCACTTATTTCTCATTAACTTTATAGCACTCAATGCGAGATCAAATCTTAATGACTTGCATAGAAATATACTTGAATTTTCTTTATGAAAACACTTTAGTAAGTCAACAGCACCAGCAGAGATCTGATAACACATACGAAGATGTTATTAGGCGATTGTGCAAAGTAACCCGACTGAATTATGTAGGTCACGATCGTAAGTGTGTGATCTCGCGATGACAAACTCTCTACATTTGCGTTCGTAACATGCAAATTTTGCCGCGCAATCTTACCGAGCCACATTGCTTGGAGTAATTTGTAAGATAACGTTGTTACTTTTTTAAAGTACCTATACATAAGGCGCCTTCTTTTTTCTAATTTTCGAATCTGGAATATGCAATTTCGGTTTTTTATAAAAGCATCCAGCAGCACTGTGTTTTCATGGCGGAAAACCAAGGAGGTTCTCATTTTGATTGATGTTTATTGCTCGCGCATAACGTCTTTGTTAGTAAAAAGATTTAAATGATTAATGCTTTGTTAGAAAGAAGATAATTCAATGGTATTCTCATTTTAGTCTGCAAAAGAAAACCATCGTTAAGAATACAATTTTTTAAAACATAGTTATGTAATTTTTTTACAATAATTTAATAATTTCTTATAATCATATAATTTAAATGCATGCACTGCTAATTATTACATCAATATGTAGAAGAAAATAAAGCTATTAAATAAACTAAACTGATTTATGTAACAACATTAGAGTCGGTAACAAACAAATTAGTAAATAGATTACTATTTTAAGTACTGTTAGTTATAACATAAAAGTTTCTGAAGATGCATGTCCGAATCGATCTCTGTAAGGTACTTTTTCACGTAAAATTACTTTACTGATTTTGATTAAACATTGCAGCAATATGTCTCATAAATCGGCATAGCACATGGGCTAACTTTTCTCGCAGTTGCCCACTTGGCTGAAGCCGCGGGCAGGAGATGACCTATACATATACGATTCTTGCGTTACTGACTGACTGACAGACAACGAATACCCAGAACTATTCGTCCGTATATAGGTCCATGTGGTGACGGATTATGAATACGGAATGTCACCACCCCATGTCATCCCATGGGTGTCGTAAGAGCCGACAGAGGGAACATATTATGCAAAGAACAGCACTGTAAGAGAAGAAAAACTTGATACAAACCCTATGCCAACCCGTTTGGCCAGCGTGGTATACTTAGTAGGTCAATTCCTCCTTTCAAAGGAGAGGCCTACTCCAGCAGTGGACTGTTAAAGGCTGATGATTATGATGACCCAGAACTATAAGGCGCAAGAAGCTGAAATTTGGCATGAATGATCCATGGGAACAGTAGGGGTGCACAAAGAAGAATTTGTCGAAATTGCCACGGGATCGGGCAGAAAAGGATAATTGTGGGCGTAGCTGTGAGCGTCATCTAGTGTTAAAATAATCGTAAATCTGTATCTGAGTCTGATTTTGTACTAATAAGTTTCTAAATAATTTTTTACACACATGCACTTTAACTCAAGGAGAGGTAAGGTAAAGGTTTCTTAACTTAAGGCCTTACCGTAGGCGAAAACACTGAGAGACTGTCAACTGTGCAATTTTTTTTTTCCTCGAGGCCGTAACACAGGAAAATAAACTCTGTCTTTCGAAGAAAATAAAGTTTTACTGACAACACAAGCTTAGAAAACATATGACAAAGGCTACTTTCTCTAGAATAAAATTCAATAATACATAATATATACTCACTTAGGTGCCATAAAATTCAGGGAGCTGAGTTGACCTTATTCACATTCGTCTCACAGCGAGTCTAACACTCATAATATATTCTTAGGATAAGTAACACAATCAGTACCCAGCATTAGCACTCGGATATGTATTCACCAAACAAAGATATTATAAAGAATCATAAAAATCATTCAGGTCTAGTTTCTGCCATCGGCTTCGCTACCCGCACGTTATGTCGGGGCGCCATAAATAATACATTTAAAACTGCCTCGTGAAACGCTCCGTGCACTATTAAAAATCGCATGCAAATCTATTCAGGTATTTTTGAGTTTAAGGGGACCAGTGACAGACAGACGCGATGAGGGAATTGTGTTTTATTATATGAACTTTACCAAATATATGCTGCTGACCTTAGAGAAGCTTGTATCTAAACATTATGGTATCGACCTACCGAGCATGACACAGCATGATGCTGATCTTTCTCTGAAACGCGAAGCACATTTCAACATACTAAATTCCAATATTATGTTTATCATATCAAATTCGACCTTTCAAATCTGTAAAGCGCTATGTGTCAGATATTTTTCTTAGATTCCATTTTCTACATATAGCAAAGGCTCTCTCTGACTGCCTTGTTGGTCTCGCGGCATAAATGTGCGCGTGGGATTGGGAGGTCTCGGGTTCGATTCCCGGATCGGGCAAAGTGTTATTGGGTTTTTCCGTTAGGAAATTGTCAGTAGCAGCACGGAGTCTGGTAATGTGCCCGGTACGGCAATAGACTCGCTCCCTATTACGTGGTACCTAAAAATTCATGGCGAAATGTGGGTGTAATATTACACCTCTGCCTACCCCTTCGAGGATACAGGCGTGAGTCTATAAAAAAATATAGCAAAGGTCAGCCTTCTAATTTCACCTTAACATAGAACGCCTACTTATCAACACCCAGCTTAGACTATTCCCGCGGAGTCCTAGTAAGACCCATATATAACTTCAGCATTCGTAGACGAAATCGGCTCTTAAATCACCGATCTTTATGTCTGATAAAATATTGGTACGGATTTCTTTGAGCTTTACACCTTATATTGGAAGTTGGAGAGAAAATACGTGGCTCGATTTATTGGTATATGGGTATGTAAGGCGTTTGTTAGGCGGCGCTGGTTTTTGGTACTTACTCGTGTTCACACTTCGTTGTGACGGTGGGATCTTGTGTGGAGTTTGCATGTAGACCAAAGCACCGGTCAGTGTCGGGGTAAGCAGAACGAAAATTATTATTATTAGAGTATTTTTATAATTAAAGTATAATCAACAAAGTAAACTGAAAGGATACTCACATAAGGGTTCCTTGTAGATTAACTACGTAACCTTAAAAACATAGTGGCGTTCAAAAATATTTTTAAAGCAAAACATCATCATCGTTGTCATAGCGTTATCCCAACGCAATCCAAGACTTTCGGCTCGGAGCTCGGCGTACGCTTTCTAGTCTTACTAGTTTTGACAGAATATTTGCACTACCACAGAATGACTGCCATCTGACATCCGCAACCTAAAAATATATTCCATGGCCTACACCAGAGCCAGTTTACAGCCAACGAAGACGATCAACGAAGAGAAATAACGAATATCCTCATGGAGACTGTCGAAGATCCTCTTGACAGCCTCAACCGACAGCTTGTCGTGCTTGCCGAGACACAGACTAGCCATAACTCAAAACGTTAAAATTCATAGAAGTTCAAAGGCAAATATTGTTGTGTATGGTGGGATATTAATAAGTCTAAGAATTCGGCAAGAATAACGGTATATAATTTTTGTTTTAAAGACTACTGCCGCACTAAGACTAAATCCTGTGTCGCGAGTGTCTTTGCAAACATACAACTAACGGACACAATAAACACCTAGACTCGAAACAACAATTTATGAATCACACAAAGTGTTGTCTCGGTGATGAATGATGATGAAGATCGAACCCACAACACTCGGCGCAGTAGTACATTTTTTTATTCATCATCATCAGCCTTTAACAGTCCACTGCTGGCATAGGCCTCTCCTTTGAAAGGCCTACTATGCCACGCTGGCCAAACGGGTTGGTATAGGGTTTGTATCAAGTTTTCCTTCTCTTACAGAGCTGTTATATGCATAATATGCTCCCTCTGTCGGCTCTTACGACACTCATGGGATGATATGGGGTGGTGACAATCCGTATTCTTAATCCGTCACCACACGGACAATTTTTTTATTAGGTATATCTAATCCACCCTACGAATATGTGTGTCGCAGCATTTTCATATCGTGCTGTTTCAACTTTATATCGTCGCTTTGCTTCAGAAATGTAAAGCCATTTTCCAATAAGAACTCAGACGAAGTCAACTTCTTGTCCTTTTAAAAATCCATTATGATAATAACGAAATAGTTTTCGTTTTATGAAAGTACGAAGAGAAAATAGAGTGGAAGTGTGAAGCAGTAAACTCTATTTGAAAACCATTGCATAATATTGAAATTACGTTTTGTGTCACTACATAATAATACGAATAACTTAAAAGCATAATTATATTTATGTGTTTCGTTTGAAGTCATTTCACCTTCCTTTCCCACGCCTTCAAATTTTATTTTCATATTTAATGTTATGTAGTTAATGTCGGTCTCTAACGTCTTATCTATTTCTATGGTAAAATTCATCTACCTAGGCTATAGCGTTTGAATATAAATAAGAAAAATACATGCATACATAGTTACATACTTTCGCTTTCATAATATTTGTTGGGATTAGGAGGCCTTTACCAGTACAGCTTTAAAATCATCAAAGCCGTTCTAGCTTTGTCTCGCTTGTATTCAATACGTTTAGTCTTTGTTACCCGTTGTCAGTTTTCTAGTCTAATCAGATTTCACAGAATAATTGCTTTGAAACAGATTGATTGCCGTCAGTCTATGGGGTCTGACGGCTATCGCTCTGAATCATGGGGAAACCATAGGGCTTAGACTGGCGTCACATAGCGATTGACGACGATTTTACGACAGCACATTAAGCCCTTGGCAAACAACGGCTTAACCTCTACGAGGCACAATTTGATGTTTATGTATCAGCAAAAAGTTATCAGGGAACGCGGTGGGCTAGAACCCGACATTATCTACGTGGCAGTCCGTTGGTATCTCCATGAGGCTATCGTCACTTTCAGTACAACTATAACATATTAGCGATAAAATATTCAGAATCTCATAAATGTATTTCCACTTATGTCACGGACGTATCCAATACAGAACCATGGCTATACATCACATTATACAACACAAACATATTGTACGCCGGAATAGCCATGTGTATGTTATTTGAATGTGTACTGTGATGAGATATTCAAGGGTTTGCGAACTGCATACCCTGATACATAACTGCATATGTCTGAGTGCCTTCTTGCTAATTTAATGTTGTGCATTGTAGAAAGATAGGTACAATATATTTTTGGGATCAGGCTTATGTAGATAATCATCATCATCAGTCCTGTGCATAAACTGCAGTCAAACTGAGAGCTTTCTTTATGTTACATCCTGCAATACATTGAAAATGCTAACGATAGTAACCCTTTAAAAGTAAAACAAGTTTACTAGCTGAAAGCAAAGTATTCTAAAATAATGTTCTGGGACAACTTACACACAGTCACCGGGTCCTAAACGAGGCAGAGCCTGCCAGGACTATAGCAATCAGATAACTCTTGAACACACTTATATTCTTAAATTCGAACGTATTATAGATAAACTAGAGGACGCCGGCAGCTAAGCCTGCAATTTTTTTTAAATTTACTCGTTTTGGCCGTTGTTTCACTCGTTGTGGGTACAGTGGTATAAATCTACATCACCGTTATTATCCTATCATTGGCTCAGCTGCGTCAAAGATCCTTCGCCTCTGAGCTCAATTTGCACTTTTCACGATCTCCTGCAGTCAGACGATTGGCAAGCATTTTCTTTAATGGCATTAGCTACGTAGTTGTGTATTGAATTAAACAGTACCTGGATAAACTAGCTTTGCTCGGTGTTTCGTGTTTTGGTAAATCGTGTTTTCTAAAACTGAATCCTTGGTAGATCGGATAATCCTCCGAAACACCTGCATACTAAATTTCATGAAAATCGTTGGAGTTGTTGCCGAGATTACACCTCTGACTTTTCGAAGTTATGTGTGTATTAAAAAAATGTTAAGTATCGCTCGGTTAATAATGTGCCCGGTAGATGGCAATAGGCTCGCCCTCTATTACATTGGGACCTAAACATAACTAGCGAATTGTAAAAGGCGTGAAGTTATGTTATGTTATTATACAAGGCTCGTTTAAAGATATTAGATCTTTGCACATACATAGATAGTCGTGGTTCTTTATATACGTGGTTACTTATATTGACCAAAGCTTTAGATAGAAACCAATTTTCTTGTGTTTTTCTTGGCATTTTTATTTTAAGATATCATAGCACATGTTTTACTAAAGCAATCATATTACATGCCAAATGAAAGTAATTTTAGCTTAATCTATTATTGTAACTTGAATATTTCAGGGAAATAGCGTATGTATGTCTTTCGAATGAAGCGTTCCGGTAAAGCCAAACATCGACCCCGCGTATGCCTCGACCGACGTGTTGCACTAAGTTGTTTCACTGTTCACATAAATTGTTATTGTATAGACTTCGGTTTTTACCGTTTAACAAGCGATAATTAATAATTTAATACGCACATTACTTCGAAAAGTCGTTGGTGCGTGTCATGGATTTGTACTCGAAGCCCTATGCGTAGCAGTCTGTTCGTCTCTCAACTAGGCTATCGCTGAGTTCTGCCTGGTTAGTCGAAGATGACAGTTTTGGAAGCACCCGGAACAAAGCTAGAACGATGATGAATACACATCCATCTATCTCTCAGAGTTGTGCTGGCATGAATCTGCTATATAATTCATTGGGCTTAATCGAACGTTAGATTACTAGGTCAGAGGTCGTTGAGAGGTCGTCAGACAGGGAGCTTAGGGTTTAAGCTGCGTACGAGCAAGTTATGGCATATTAAGATTGCCGATAAATAAGTACTACTATTATGAATTCAGAACTTTGTGACGATGGATGGATGGATTATGAATGTTTGTTATTCTTTTACGCTAAAATTACCTGAACGGATTTAAATGAAACATTGCAGTGATAAGGCTTGTACTTCAGAGGGCCTAGACAAATGGCATGCACTTCTGATTTCTACTTTTGCTAACGCTTGGTACGCATGGTAATATTAGCAATTCTTTCTTCTTTTACCACCTCATATAACGAAAGTGTGTCTTAGGTTATTTTCTGAATGGATTGCGGTTTGTTTAAGAAAATATAAATAGCTGAACTTTCTGGAAATTACCTTATACGTGACGACAGCTTTCAATTTGTTCATGCAGAACTTGAATCATTGCCGGTAATGATTGCATCATCATCCCAGTAGAGACGCACAATATTCGTAAGTTAGTAGGACAATATTTATTATTCTTACTGAAATATTTCATAAATATAATAAAAATAAATATCACACAGCTTTACAGAACCGTTTCTAAAACATCGTCGACAGTCGAAATTCTCATTTCTCACCAAGAATAAGACAGATAGGAATCATAAAATATTTCCGTGAAAAAAATACCAGCGTCAGTTCTCGCTGGGCACAATATCTACCTACAAATTGTAGTTTTATTTCTTACGAGTATTATAAACGCGTATGTTTGTGAGGATTGATGGAAGAATGTTTGTTACTCTTTCAAAAACCTCTTTTGGTGTATCTTCTCGGATTAGCGGGTAGGTGGTACTTACAGAACTTTCTGGATCGTTGTATTGGAGTGAAACACACGGCTACCCACTAATGTTTTTTTTATTTAGGTACACCACGCTGGAAGGAGCACGACAGCAGTACAATTGTATTATTATAATTTGATTGCGAATGTATACACGACACAGAATTATATACTAATAGTCGCGGAGCCGAGTACATGCGATATAATTTCAATTGCAACCGATGACGACGGGTTTTGTCTCGCGTCGGAAGTTCTCTTAAGACTGGTTTATAATCCTATGCGCACGGGCGGGCCGGGCGCTGTTCGGAATCGTTCGGTTGTACTCGGCTTCTCGGGACTCCGATACCGTATCTAATATCACAACCTGTGTGTTTGTCAGGTTGTGTGTTGACATAAAATTTATGTAAGTATAGAATAAAATTATATAAAACTAAAAACTTTCGAACGAGGTTAAGTTAATTTTAAATTAGGGTTCCGTATTACAAACTATTTTTATTTTTACAAAGATATTATATATAATTAAAAATGTTGACGAAGTTAAATGATTGTAAATTTTAATAAGTTAAATGATATAAGTATAATAAAAATCAGTTCCACTACATCATCCCCCCCCCCAGAGACCATCCTATGGGCGATAATAATCAGGAAACCTGATCTTGCGCCCCGACCTTGTTTTTCTGATGACATGGTCTTCAGTGTTGGGGTGATCATCTGGTATGCATGTTGGTGAGTTTATGTGTGATGAGTTTGAAGTATTTGGGCCTGTTTTGTGTTGTATGCATGGTCTGTGTGATAGTTGAGGTGTTTCTGAGGAGTGTTGTGTGCTTTGTGTGAGGGTGTTTCGGTCACGCAGTATGTAGGCTGGTTTCAATCGGTCTATCGATACCGTCACCTTATTACCCTTGTAAAGGATCTTGAACACCTTTTCACCTCGCTCCAAAACTTCGTGTGGACCAGAATATGGTGGCCTGAGGGACCCCGTAGTGCCGTCATCTCTGAGAAAGACATGAGACGAAGTGGCCAGTTCCTTAAAAATAAACGATGGCCGTTTACTGCTACGCTGATTGGTAGGTAACGGCTGGAGGTCCTTTACGAACCTGCGTAGCCGCGACACGTAATCAGATACATCTGGAATGTGATCTTCAACAGGCTCGAAAATGTCGCCTGGAAGTCGGAGAGGCTCCCCATACAGCAGCTCTGCTGACGATGCGTTGAGGTCCTCCTTGATGGCACTACGGATGCCCAATAATACGAGTGGTAATGTATCCACCCAAGAAGTGCTGTTATGGCACACGATCGCTGCTTTCAGCTGTCTGTAGAACCTCTCAACTAACCCATTGCACTGTGGGTGGTAAGCAGTGGTCCTGCGGTGCTGGAAGCCGATTAGCTGAGACAGGCTTTTAAATAAGGTGGACTCAAATTGTCTCCCTCGGTCGGTTATAATGTCCATTGGACAAGCGAAGCGTGAGATCCAACCGGTGAGTAATGCCTTAGCAGTGGTCTCAGCTGATACGTCGGATAACGGTATTACCTCTGGCCATCGCGTGAAGCGATCCATGGCTGTGAGGCAATACCGGTAACCTTGACAAACAGGCAGCGGTCCAATTAGGTCTATGTGGACAAAAGAAAATCTAGCCTTTGGCAATTTAAATGAGCTCAAGGGAGCAGAAACATGCTTGGTGACTTTGGAGCGCTGACATTCGAGACAATTGCGCACCCACTCACGACAGTCACGTTTCACGCCTGGCCATACGTACCGCTCCGACACCAGTGTAGCAGTTGCATTTGCGCCAGGATGGCTCAACGAGTGCAAACTGCTGATAATTTGGTGCCTTAGCTGTGCTGGAACAAACGGACGCAGCTTGCCGCCCCTCTCATCGCAACATAATTTCCCTTCGAGACCGGGTAGTGTTACCCACTTGAGCTGCAGAGATGTGCTGCCACTCAAGAGAGTCTTCATTTCGCAGTCCGCCTGCTGAGCCTCGGATAACATCTTCAGGTCGACCGGTTGCCCCACTGCCTCGATACGGGACAGAGTATCGGCTACGATATTATCCTTACCTGAGATGTGCCTAATATCAGTGGTGAACTGCGAAATGAAGTCCAAATGCCGAAACTGCCTTGGGGAACAATTGCTCTTATGAGAGTTGAAGGCGAATGTTATGGGCTTATGATCTGTGTAGATCGTAAATGCTCGAGCCTCCAACATGTGGCGGAAATGCTTTACGCTCTCATAAATCGCGAGGAGTTCTCGATCGTAAGGAGAGTACTTCTGTTGGGAAGGACTCAACTTACGCGAAAAGAACGCAAGTGGCTCCCAAGAGTCTCCCTCAGCTGCTGGAGGACGGCCCCAATGGCCTTATCGGAGGCATCTGTAACCAAGGCCAGCTTTGCATCGCAAACGGGGTGCGCCAGCAAAGCTGCCTTGCACAAGCTGTCCTTGCAGGCGTTGAAGGCTTCCAGTTCTTCGGCCGCTAGGGCGACTGGGTGGGAGCCCTTCACGGAGCCTGTGAGGAGAGCGTTAAGTTTGGCCTGATGAACGGCCGCACCTGGGATGAACCGACGATAAAAAATTATCATCCCGAGGAATCGACGCAGTTCTTTGACGGTTTTCGGGGTGGGGAAGCTGCGAATGGCTTCAACCTTGGCTGGTAGCGGCTTGTTACCCTGAGCTGAAATGCTGTACCCAAGAAAAGCTACCTCGGAGACGCCGAAGACACACTTACCTGCGTTGATGACCATGCCATATTCTTGCAGCCTGGTGAACAGCTGGTGCAGGTGCTGCTGATGGGTCTTCTCATCTGGCGAAAAGACCAAGAAATCGTCTATATACCCATAAACAAAGTCCAATCCGCGAAGCATTTCGTCCACAAACCGTTGAAATGTTTGACCTGCATTTCGAAGCCCAAAGGTCATGTATGGGAATTCGAATAGGCCAAACGGTGTGGTGATGGCCGTCTTCGGAATATCGTCCGGATGGACGGGCACTTGACTGTAACTTTTCACCAGGTCTATTGTAGAAAAGACTCTGCATCCGGCAAGACTGTGAGCAAAATCGTGAATGTGCCTAATCGGGTACATATCCGGCACGGTGCGGGCGTTCAGCATACGGTAGTCTCCACACGGACGCCAACTGTTGTCCTTCTTTGGCGCGAGGTGAAAAGGCGAAGACCATGGAGACTCTGATGGTCGACAAGTACCAATCTGCAACATTGCCTCGAATTCAGCCTTTGCGATTTTTAATTTGTCCGGCGCTAACCTACGTGGTGTTGCCGATACTGGTGGCCCAGGTGTAGTGCGGATGTGGTGTACGGTGTTGTGTTTGGGTGTACGATGTATACCAGATGGCTTAATAATATCAGGATATTTTGATAAAATGCTATGGTATACTGAGTCACCTAAAGCAACCTTCACTGAAGATATGTCACTAGATAATGCAGGCAAACCCGCGGCAAATAGTGTAGTGCTGGCGTCAATAAGGCGTTTACCACGGATGTCTACAATTAAATTATATTTAAATAAAAAATCAACGCCTATAATCGCCCTAGTGACGTCCGCAACTATAAATTGCCAAGCAAAGTCACGGCGCAAGCCCAAGTTTAGAACTAAATGCATAAAACCGTATGTGTGAATTGTCGAACCGTTAGCTGCGCGAAGTTTGAGGTTTGATCTCGGGCGTGATCCGTTTATAGCAGAACGCGGAAAGACACAAAGATCACTGCCAGTATCGATAAGAAACGGAATTTTTAAATTTTTGTCAGTTATTATTAAGCGACCCGCGCCTGGCCAGTCGCCGGCCGCCATTATCGACTGCCCGCGGCATTTCCCGAATAATCACACGGTTTTATGCACTTACTTGCCCTGCTGCCGAATGTATGATGATACCAACATACGGGGAACTGCCGGTAATCGGAAGCCGACCTTGACCTTGGACGGGATCTGGAACGGCGACGTCCAGTATGCTGTTGCCGTCGGGAATTCTCGCGGGGGTGTCCACTGTGTGACGAACGCGCTTGCTCGTCGACCTTCAGTGCCAGTCGCTCCACCATCCTCTTCAGCTCGGCGATCTCGCTGGTGACGCTGACGTTGTTGTGGCTCGCAGATGTCGCCGCCACGGTGCAAGGCGTGACGATGTCGTGCACGTGGTCTGCCAGGTCGCTCAATTGTTCCACCGATAGCGTAGGCTGTTAGGCTATCAGGGTTTGGATGTTGTTTGGTAGACGCTGGCACCAAATCGTCTTCACGAAGTCATCTGGTACTGCTGGACCAGCGAGGTCCTGTAGATGACGCAGAAATTCGGATGGCTTGCGGTCGCCCAGCTCCTCGTGGGTCAGCAGCTGCTTGACCTTCTTCTCATGGGAAGCTGAGAGCCTACGAATCAGCTCCGTCTTGATCTTCGTGTACCGGTGACGTTCAGGAGGGTGCACGATCAAGTCTTTCACCGCCTTTGCATGCACTAGATCGAGGTTGGTGATGACTTGCGAAAATTTTGCAGAGTCATCTTCGATGCCGTACGTTTCGAACTGGCCTTCCAGTAACGCGAACCAGATCTCCGATTCCTCGGGGGAGAATGGTGGTACCTTCACCCTGTACCGCCGTGGCTCTGCGGGTCCAACGTCTTCGACCTTCACTGGAGATGGGCGTGTCTTTTTCATGGTTCTTCTCGTGACGTTCGATTGAGAAGTGGCGGTGTGCGTGGATTCGCTACTGCTGTCGCTCATCGTGCTCTTCGGTGGTCACTAATTTGGTGTATCTTCTCAGATTAGCGGGTAGGTGGTACTTACAGAACTTTCTGGATCGTTGTATTGGAATGAAACACACGGCTACCCACTAATGTTTTTTTTATTTAGGTACACCACGCTGGAAAGAGCACGACAGCAGTACAATTGTATTATTATAATTTGATTGCGAATGTATACACGACACAGAATTATATACTAATAGTCGCGGAGCCGAGTACATGCGATATAATTTCAATTGCAACCGATGACGACGGGTTGTGTCTCGCGTCGGAAGTTCTCTTAAGACTGGTTTATAATCCTATGCGCACGGGCGGGCCGGGCGCTGTTCGGAATCGTTCGGTTGTACTCGGCTTCTCGGGACTCCGATACCGTATCTAATATCACAACCTGTGTGTTTGTCAGGTTGTGTGTTGACATAAAATTTATGTAAGTATAGAATAAAATTATATAAAACTAAAAACTTTCGAACGAGAGTTACGTTGGTGTAAACACCGCCGTCATCACTCATCGAGCATCACCTTACACTTTCATTAGAATTGTTTAGATTACGCCCGACAAACCTTGTACTTTTGTTTTAAAATAAAGTCAGTTCTGTTTCAACCTCTAAGCTGGACAGTAGTCCGAGAGTTTTATTTTTAAAAACTCCTTCGCCGGTATACGGTTCATATCTGGCGCAGTCGGTAGGATCGTGTCTGTTATACGGTTGCCGAAAATCTCTTTTCCGGTACATCCGCGACGCGATCACAAAGTTCCTACGTTCGACCGAAGAAAACCGGCGGAAAACCGGCGAGGAAGCAGAACTCAGCCTAGCATCGGCATGCTCGTGGGGTAAGCATCAACCTCTGTTTCTCCCGAGATCTTTCCTATATTTTTATTTATTAACTGTGTATCAAACTCTACACCGTTAATTGATTTATGTGTACTGTATTTTGTGTGTGATTTCCACTTTTTACAGCTATTTTGTTTTATTTTTATACTTTTTGTGTGAATTTGTGTATTTTTCATTGTGCTAAAATGGCTCACGAACAAAAGAAGTTAGACATATCTGTAAAAGAAGAAAGAGTCGAAATCGACTATAAAACTTTATCCTTTTTCTTGCCCGCATACGACGGCAACAAGAAAACGCTAGCATTTTATATTAAAAGCGTAGAGAATGCTTTAGAGCTGATAGAAAATAGGCAGCATCCAAGCATAGCATGCTTGATTAGGAATAAGCTAACAGGCAAAGCAGTAGAAGCATCATCAGAATGCACTGAATTTAATAGTTGGGAAGATATTAAAGCCATACTTACCCGTAGATTCGGCGAATTCCGAGACGAGGTACAGGTAGTTCAGGAGCTAATGAATATTAGAAAATTAAGTTTAGATATAAATAGTTTTGCAGATAAAATGAGAGAATTAACTTACATTTTGATTCACCTAGATCAAACCAAAAAGGATTATTATGAAAAAATGGCTATCAATGTATTTTTAGACCAGCTAGACCCGATCTTAGCACTAAGCGTAAAAGTCCAAAAGGCAGATTCCTTAGAGCAGGTTATCGTCCTAGCTAAACAGGAGGATCTTAAGTTAAAAAATAAAAGATCAGTAGATTTTAGGTCAAAGCCTAACGCACCTAGGCCTAGCCCGAACCAGAATAATAATTACCGTTTTCAGCCACCTTCCGTTAACCCATATATGTCTCAACAGATGGCACAACCTAGATTCGCTAACTTTAGTGCGCAACAGCCGCAAAGACCATTAAACCGTCAGGTACCTAACACGCAACCTATATACCAACCCGGTACTTATAAGAATAACAATAATAGCCAACCTATTCCCATTGTGAATAAACCCGTGCCTTATGCATCCGTAAATTTCCATACTGAAACAGACGATTCCGTAGAAGAATGTCACGATTTAGAATTCATTTATTTACATTATCGTAACCGCTTACCATATATTTACATTAAAGAATTAGGCGGTCGCTTTTTAATCGATACTGGCGCGACGCAATCACTCATCTCACCTAACGCAATATTAGAAAACAATGCCCGCTTTGAGCGTGAAATCCACTTCATAAAGACGGCTCACAGTGTAACTAAGCACGATACCGTTGCTTACGTTAAACTTCCTCCGTTATTCAATTGCCATTATACTCATAAGTTTCTTTTGTTTGATTTTGACCCAGACTTTATCGGACTCATAGGTGTTGACTTATTGACAGCTTTAGGATGTGAAATCGATATGAAAAATATGACGTTGACAACAGACTTTGTTTGTATTCCATTAAAGGGCGATATGAATTCGTATACAACAATAGAGCCACAGTGTGAACGGGAACGTAACATAAATATGAACGTCGACGCATTATCCCGTGTTGAAATACTTTTTAATAACGACGTAGAACATATGTCTATGCCTAACGACGATCAAGTTGTAGACATGATCTTAGACCATGAAAACCAAACGAATCTATCAACAGAACCTCAACCCGGAATGTTGCGTGATACGTTTAGTGATCTTGTTGGAATAGACACCTCAGAAATCATTCATTTAGATTCAAATGATCTATTAGAATATCAAATTCCCGAAATATCAGACGCAATAGACAGACAGTTAAAACAGTTTCATATTCGAAAATGCCATGGCTTTGAGTACAGAGTAGACAATAGAACAAAAGGCAAGATGGTAATTAAAGACGTTTTTATCCCCATTAACGAAACTGAACAGCAAATTATAAAATTCCTAAAGAAACATACCATACCCAACCGTATATTCCACTGTTATTTTTACAACGAAGAGTTATATCCCATATTTTGCAAGGTAGTCAAAACCATTTTTAGCAATAGAGGCCCAAAGCTAATACGTTGTACTACAAGGGTAACCTTAGTAGAAAATAACAGCGAACAAATAGAGTTAATAAAAAAATATCATGAAGGCAAAACCATCCATAGAGGCATACAAGGAACATACAAACAGTTGCATAAGAATTACAATTGGCCGAACATGTTATTATCAATTCAAAATTATATTAATCAATGCGAAAAATGTCTCAAACCTAAATATGAACGTTTGAAATTACCACAGACCACCATCAAGTAGATATCAGAGTTAGATTAGATATAAGATTCCATTTAGTTATATCCTATAAAGTTAGTAGAATACGCGATATATACGCATCATAAAGTATATCATAGATGTAAGCAGAGATTATTATACATTGAGTTATATCATAAAAATATATCTAATTATAAAGATAGTTTGGTTACTAGAAACCAATTAGAATATTTTAATAGATAAGATAAAAGTAAGTTAGTTTATTTAGGATCTACTGAACTCAGTTTAGGAAGACCATATATACCTAGATTTAAAAGAAAACCTCTTTTAATTAATGGACTAGGATCCGTAATAAAAGCTATCACTGGCAACCTAGACCAGGAAGATGCAATTAGCTTAGAAAACCAAGTTCAGGAAATAAGGAAATTAACAGTAAATAAGCAAAGCGAAACCTTAGGAATAATGTCCGATTTCATTAATGAGTATCATAGTAAATTAGAAAGTATTACTAAAAATCAGAAAGAGTTAACTAAAGCGATCGGAAAATTAGTAGAAGAAAATCAGGAAATAGAAAATAAAGTATATACCATGCAAATATATAATCAAATTGAAACATGCTTACAACAAGTATATGATAGATTAGTTAACTTAGAGAACGCCATAACATTCAGTCACCTAGGACAACTACATCCTAGTATAGTCGAACCTAGCTATCTTATTGCAGAGTTAGCGAGCATCCAAAAGGATATGAGCTTCAAAGATTTGCAGTTACCTTATGCACCAACAATGAAAAATATACATATAATAGAAAAATCTATTGTAGTCAAAGCATACAGTACAAATGAATCGATTAACTTTGTGTCAGAGATCCCATTAGTAACTAATCATCCTTATAGTTTACTCCATTGATACCCGATCCCGAATGCAAACAATTCTATCCTAATACCTAAAAATCCTTACCTGATCTTGGGCAGCAACATGTTTGCGTATCCTCGCGAGCCATGCGCCTCCATCACCGACGAAACCGTCATCTGCCATCACCTGGAACTACAAGAACTCATCCAATGACAAGACTGCGTCGCACAACTACTACAACACAAGAAACCATACAACTGCACTTACGCCACAGAAGAATTCAACGAGAATATTATACACCAAATTAAAGAAAACAGCTGGATCGCCATCCTGAAACAAGAAGAAGTAATTAAGACAACCTGCGGAGAAGAAGTACACTACCAAAGATACAGCGGCGTCGTCCTGATATCAATCAATAACCAATGCACCATTGGCATAGAAAGAAGAACCCTACGTACACACAAGAAATTCCTCATCAACAGAGAAAGCGTTCCCCTGCCTAGAACACAGTACAGCACAACGAATAAGCACTCACAATTGAATCTACAAATAGAAAATGTTCAGCTCAACGAACTAGACAAACTAGTAGAAAAGACTAAAAGCTTACAAGAAAAGGAAGAAACAGTCATTATCGTTACTAAACCCAGTTGGCCCACCATATGCCTGTATGCGATCATGACACTACCCGCCATAGGCTTCATCACCCACCGATATCTTCACCGAAGGGGAAGACCAGCAACGACCGAAGCCAAGCAGCTCCAGCCACAAGAGCCCTTGCCACAGGACCAGCAGTCTTCGGCGTGCTTCTCACTTAAGGGGGGAGGAGTTACGTTGGTGTAAACACCGCCGTCATCACTCATCGAGCATCACCTTACACTTTCATTAGAATTGTTTAGATTACGCCCGACCAACCTTGTACTTTTGTTTTAAAATAAAGTCAGTTCTGTTTCAACCTCTAAGCCGGACAGTAGTCCGAGAGTTTTATTTTTAAAAACTCCTTCGTTGGTCGACGGTTCATATCTCGAGGTTAAATTAATTTTAAATTAGGGTTCCGTATTACAAACTATTTTTATTTTTACAAAAATATTATATATAATTAAAAATGTTGACGAAGTTAAATGATTGTAAATTTTAATAAGTTAAATGATATAAGTATAATAAAAATCAGTTCCACTACACTCTAAACAGATTTTGATAAAACTTTGCAGTAATATACATACATAGCTTGTACATCAGAATAGCACACGGGCTACCTTGAGACCCAATAATCGCCCGTGGGCGAAGCCACATGCTAGTAAGCAATAAAGTTCATTTTCCTTTACCTAATTACGACTACGAAAGTCTTGGATGGAAGCGGGGCGCTTGGACGATAATGATTGGAATGCTAGAATAATATAATGATAGGCGTTCATGCGCGTGTGTGCTTGTCATGGGAGCAATGGTGAGACTAAATAATTGAAATGCAATTGTTCCTCAAATACTTAGGATAATGGACACAGTGGTAGTTTAAGCAAAGGATCATGCAGTGTGAGTTTGATTCGAGGGTGAAACAAAAAGTGATATTTTTCTATTGTTGATTATTTATCCAAAAAAAAACAAAATACCTTATATTTTCCTCGACGTATCACGTGGGGGGTGGTACCTCAGCCGTGGCCACGAGAAAAATAAATGAATACATGTTTTATACATACATACATTCATAGTCTCACGCCTATATTCCCGAAGAGCTAGGCAGAGTTATACTGCTAAACCCACTATTCGAAAGATTTATTTTAGTTCCACGTAATAGGGGGTGAGCCTAATGCCGTACCGTGCACATTACCATACTCCGTGCTGCTACTGAGAACTTCCTAACGGAAAAACTCAATTACACTTTGCCCGACCCAGGAATCAAACCCGAGACCTCCCAACACTACGCACACATTTATGCCGCGTGACCAACGATGTTTTATACCTGTTTTATTAACTGTTTTATAAAACTCATTTTAATGTATGAAAGAAAACAATGCGATGAGCTTACAAAACTATATATCTCACATGTGTACCTACAGTACACATGTGAGATTGCAAGTTTTACAGGACTTATTACACTTCAACAGACATTCATTCTTGGAAGAACTAAGGAATTCTTTACAGAGAAACGTTTGAATGGCAGCAACGTTTCGGAATTCTGTTTGTTTAAGAGAAAATAAATTATACAAAGCTTGTGTAATACTGCGTTATCTTATTTTATTACGTTTGTAAAAGTGAGTATGTTTGTTAATCTAAATATCTGAAATAGCAAGACACATAAGAAGGTGACTGCCTCGTTGGTCTCGCGGCATAAATATGATGATGATGGGATTGGGTTAGATTCCCGGGACGGGCAAAGTGTTATTGGGTTTTTGCGTTAGGAAATTCTCAGTAGCAGCACGGAGTCTGGTAATGTACCCGATACGGCAATAGGCTTGCCTCCTATTGCGTGGGATCTATTTCATGGCGAAATGTAATTGTAATATCTCTGCCTACCCCTTCGGGGATATAAACGCCCACTTTTCGCCAGTGTTTTGATCTCACGTAATAGGTGGCGAGCCTATTGCCGCTTATCGGGATACTTTTGATTGCCAGACCCTCGTCCGTTGATCGGCAGGTGCACCACTTGCAGGTGAGGTTGGCTTGAGACCCTAAGTTCTTGGTGGGAACCCTATGCACCCAGTGGAATTAATTTAATATATGATAGTTTATAAGTGTCTTATCACTACTGCACAACCAATTATAGGCAAACACAGCATGCAATGTGTGTTAACAATTATTTAGCGACACACAAGGCAAGCAATAAAACAAACTAAAACAAAACAAAATAAAACAATAAATAATTAATGATTTTGAGTCTCTAATGAAAAGGTGGCTTAGCACGCTGCGTTCATTTATGAGCCTGCATAAGCGTGCAATGGGTAAGTTTCCTCCATGTTTAGTTCGGCGAAAGGGTGGAACTAACGGTGTGATAGGTTTCCTGGGTGTTTTGCGAGGGACTTGGAAAGAAATATTGGCTAGGAGTTGTGGGCTATCGATTTTGTTCCGAAGAAATTTGTACACGAACCTTGCATCTAGCATATCTCTGCGTTTCTCTAAGGACTGCATTTTAAAGAGATCTAAATCCAAGCTAATGGGTTATAGATCGATATATCTATCATCCATTAGCTTTGATTTACTTAATCACGCTATAATAAATCACGATGTCCATGATTAAAAATATACCCATCAGTATAGGGAAAAGGGTCCAAGCTTCTGGTTAGTTAGGGCTTTATAGATCGAAACCTCGTCACTCTTCATGCCGGGTCCAAAAGTACTAGGAATTAGGTCCCTGGCCCAATGATACAACGCGAGCTTCTTAAGATGGTTGTCGAGACTCTTGGCTACATCAATTATTCACTCGGTTATCAGATCAACTACCACCACCAAATTTAAAGCTATAGCCTCCACACTAACCAAGGGTGCTTCAGGAAAGGGCCACTTTAGAAGTCCATTGAATGAGATCAACCTCTCAACCCATATTCCAAAATATTGTTATGTTTTTCGCATTACGCGACCGCCACTTTCCCATTCAGGCCTTAAGATACTAAACCTAAACTTACATAACATATCATACATACCTACATAGACTCACGCCTTTTTCCCGTTGGGGTAGGCAGAGACAACAGAACGCCACTTGCTTTATAACATATCAGATATTTATAATTATATCTACTCTAATCGCCTACTTGGCGCGTTGCCAAGATCATGTATCTGACATCAAGGTTATGGTTCTAGGTCGATAGTTAGCAGGCTTTTGAGCAAATCGACCCGGTGAACTGTGATGTGGTAGAGCGTTATTTAAGCGGAATGTAATACAAAGTATTGAGTATTCATGTTTTTAAAATGTGTAATGCAATTTTATTCAAACTTTTGATTTCCATTTAAAAACTTTGTAAACATCCTTAAGTTTATTCTCAAAAACTCGTAACTTTAAAAGAATGGTCAACTACCTTCTATTTGCCTCGATATGTTACCATAAATTACACCAGCCGTGGTGTCGATAGGCTGTCTACCTAAATTTAGTTTATCTATCATACAATTTGGAATCCAAAAACTTTTCAGCTTTCAAAGAGGTGCTCAACGTCGATGCGTAACCAAAAGCATTTAAACAGCAATCTAAATACAGGCACTTTATTGAAGTCCCATTTCATTCAAAATCCAATTTTCGAGTAAATAATATTTAAATCTAAATATTAAAACGAATTTATGTAAATATTAAATGATACTGCTTAGATTTTACGCTCAGTCAGCTCGGTGATAATAACCCTGTCTATCCTTTTAAAAGGTCATTTTAAAAATACTGCCTCGTTAGGCACTTCGCAGTTGACGGACCGGATTTAATCGCGCAATTTCGCCGTGATTATAAACTACTTCGTATCTTCTATAACAACGCATATTGAGGACATCAGTTGAGAAAACTGACGGTACTGGTCATTCAGTAGTTAGTTCATCGTCTGATGTTAAAATTATACGCATAGGAAAAAACTAGGGATCATAGAACAATACACACTACATAGAACACTAAATAGTTTATATTCTTTGAAAAATGACAATGTCTGCGCAAGGACCGCGAATGACTTTACAAAAAAACACAAAGAACACCTACTTAATACAACAATTTGTGGATCGCACGTAATACACAAGTGTTGTCTCGTATGCAGATCGAACCTTTAACATTCGCCACAGTAAATTATGAATTCACTGAGACCTTAGCTGTAGGTTTATTGGAATATGACCGTACTTCTTATTTACGACCGCGTTATAAAATAGACGTGAGTTATTGTCGCCTTTAATTGTGAAACATACAATTGTTCTACAAATTCCACTAGCGTCTACTAATACGTATTTCCATACGACACGACCCTTTTCTCTGAAGGGTACGCCCCGTCCTTCGTTTATCTCTACGGCCCGTCACGTCGTCGACCCGTCGGCGTTTCGTCCTTGCCCACCCAACATATGTCCACTATAATATACTATTTAGGAGGGTATCCTCCATTGATCATAATAATGTCCTCAACGAGGATAAGTAGTGTTTGTGAACTGTTTACAACATAAATTTGCTGAACCAAAACGAAGTTTTCAATAGTTCGTTAAATGTATATTGTGTGGTTGTTTCGGAATAGTTTGAAGGGTCTGTATCAATGTCCTTATCATTTAAAACATTATTGAGGCATACATAAGCGAAATAAATACAAATTATTACTTATTTTTAATTGCTATTTACTTCGGCGACAAGTGCGCTGATTTTAAGCTGCACTATTTTTAAGCTGGACTGATTTTAAGCTCCATTGATATTAAGAAGTAAGGCGGGTCCACACAGACCGAGCAGCCTCGCGCGGAAAATGCTTCGCGAGGCTGCTCGGTCTATGTAGACATGGCTCGGTCGAGAAAAACGCACGGCAGCCGCGGCCGGCCGCACGCGTGCGCCCGAGCTACCGAATTAGACACGTCCACACAGAGCGCGCAGCCTCGCGAGGTATTGGCGCGCGAGGCTGCGCGCCCTTTATATATTTATAATATAAAATTGTAATCGCTAATGTTAGATCTACAAAGGTATGTATTTATTATAAATAAATGCTAAGATGACAATAAGATTATCTAGATAATTTGGTGGGGAGAGATATGCTGACGAAGCTAACATTGTTGGGTTCCGTACAGTTAACTCGCGCGACACAACTCGTCAGACTAATGTGGACGCGCCACTGTCTGTCGTAAAGCGTCAGACGCGCGTATGCAATTATGCGCAATGGACGACGAACTAATTTTTATTTATTTATTTTTACACTTCTGAAATTTAAATGCAAAGGCGGACTTAATGCTATATAGCATTTTCTGCCAGTCAACCTTAGGGTGGTGCAGAGATGATTGTGGCAGGTGTGTAAACTGCAAAGATTGAAATGATTAATATGTAATTCAACAATATACTACTTTTTATACATAACATATAAATATTATGATAATACATACATATATAAATAATACATACCTATAAATACTATATAAAATAAATATATACATATACATACGTATATTTAATACACAGTGTAACAAATGTAAGAGATGATGTTTCTATGGTCTTTCAAGTGACAGTTTGATGTAATACTGGCGCACCTTAGCCCTAAACGTGAAACGGATCGTCGCCATCCTCATCTCGAGAGGGAGCGCATTCCAGAGTACAATGAAAGAAGTAGGTACAAGACTTGAGCTATGAGAAGGACACGAGAGAAGAGAATTATTAGAAGACCGAAGATTTCTGTCATGGTTGGCGCAGCGGTATTAAAAGAAAGGAGCTAGGTAGCTGGGACTATTAGATGAATGGAGAAAAGAGAAAAGAGTAGTCAACGTGCGCATATTACGACGCTGACGTATAGGTAACCATGACAGCTGTTTACGATATGAGGACACATGGTCATATTTACGAAGATTGAAGATGAACCGAATGCAATTGTTGAGAAGTCGGTCAAGTTTATTGAGTAGATCTGCATTCAGGTCGAGATAACACACATCACCATAGTCGATTATAGGAAAAACCAAGCACTGCACAAGCATTGTCTTTGTCTTGACAGGAAGGAAATTCTTCAGGCGATAGAGAGAACGCAGGACACCGGTAACCTTTTGGCAAACGCTTGTAATCTGGGATTGCCAGCTAAGTGTAGCGTCAATGTGTAAACCGAGATCTTTTACGGAAGGACTCAGAGGTATATTGGTTCCATTAAATGTTACCGGTGGAAGCGATGCCAAGTCCAGCCTGTTTATAATTCTGGAGCTTCCAATGATGATAGCTTGGCATTTCACAGGATTGACGCATAAGCCGTACCTCTCGGACCAATCCCGAATCCTTGTCAAGTCCCGGTTCACACCATCGATCACATCCGGCAGATCCTCAATTTTAGCCTGCGAGTAAAGTTGTAGGTCATCGGCGTACAAATGATACGAACAAAGAAGATCAAGGGTAATGAGATTTATAAACAGAGAAAATAAAAGAGGAGAGAGTATGCCACCTTATGGAACACCAGCCTCAAGGTCTCGCCAACTCGATGAACCCTCATCGACTCTGACGGACTGCTGACGTCCACGAAGATATGAAGAGAACCATTCCAGTGCTTCGGAGGAGATCATGAGATAGGATAGGATGGATAGTAGTATATTCCGACTGACGGTATTGAAGGCGTTTGAGAAGTCAACCAGGACTAGCATAGTGATCCTAGTGTCCTCCATACCCGCCCTCACATCGCCAGTCACTTTGAGCATAGCTGAGACTGTGCTATGCCCAGGTCTAAAGCCGGACTGATAGGGACTGAGGACATTGTGTTCATACACAAACTGGGACAGTTGCTTATGAACACAAGGACTTTGGAAAGGAAAGGGAGGATGGAAATGGGCCGAAAGTGACTAGGAGTGACAGGATTAGTGACTTTGGGCAGTGGTCGAACATATGCTTTACGCCGAATTTCAGGGAATTGCCCAAAGTCAAGGGAATGGTTTATTATGTGGGTAATAGCTGGAAGGAGGTGGTCCAGGATGGTGATAATCATAAAGCGGCTGACTTCATCGCAACCAACCGCTTTAGATTTGATTGAAAGGATATTGTTTTTGATTTTATTTATTGACTTCCTTTTTATAATATTATTCTTATACAGTACCTATAGATCAGCTAATTGAATACGAAATAATATAATCCTATGTAAATAATTTATGGATATAATTGGATATCTACTTAATCTGAATCGGATAATTCATGAAAAACATTGCGAAAGTGTGGACTCCCCGAGAGTTAAGACAGAGCTGATTCATAATTGCGTCAGATCGCGACAGATGGCGACAGACAAATGTAAACGGTAAGTAAATACGACTGAGACCGTCACGAGAGATCACTATCTATCTATATCGTCACGCCTGTCTCCCATTGGGGTAGGCAGAGACTATGGAACGCCACATGCTTCGGTTCAAACATACCTCTTTCACTTCCTCGACATTCATTAACCTCATCATGCATGCGCGTCGGTTATGGGTATTTTTACATACATACATACATAGACTCACGCCTGTTTCCTGGAGGGGTAGGCAGAGACTACGGAACGCCATTTGCAACGATCCTGACATACCTCACTTGCTTCACTCACTCCCATCAAGTTTCTCATGCATGCTCTTCTGTTAAGGGTACTTCTGACTTGTCCTTTTTTCAGGATGTCTCCAATCTGGTCAGAGAACGTTCTTCTAGGTCTTCCCCTTTGTCCTGTCCCATTCGCACTAGCTTGATATATCTTCTTTGTCAGTCTATCGTCATCCATCCTCTCCATGGGCCCAAACCATCTTAACATGCCTTTCTCAATGCTTGTCACTACATCTTCTTTTACCCCACACCACTCTCGTATCACACAATTCTTTACTCTGTCGGTCAAAGACACACCACACATACTTCTCAGTGCTCTCATTTCTACAGCATTTATTCTACTTTCAAATCTCTTCTGCCATACCCAACTTTCACTACCATACATAAGGGTAGGCACTAACACACCTCTATGTACAGCCAAACGTGCCTTTTTGGACACGTTTTGACTGTTCATAAACGCCTTTAGAGCTCCATTCACACAATTACCTGCATTACCTCTCCTTTCAATATCTGCTTCATTCTTACCATCTCTTGTAAACAACGTACCTAAGTAAACAAACTCATTCACTTGTTCCACTCGCTGTCCATCGATCAAAACATTACAAGCCGTAAGGCATTCCTCCTTTTCAAAAACCATAACTTTCGTTTTACTTACATTCACTTTCATTCCTTTCCTTTCTAACGCACGATGCATGATTGTTACCATCTCCTGCAACTCCTCCGTTGAAGATGCAAGTATAACCTGATCATCAGCATAAAGGAGGCATTTGACGAGTAACCCATTCATCCTTAATCCGCAGTCACTATGTTTTAAATCTTGCAAACAACTGTCCATGAAGAGGTTAAACAGCCACGGCGACGCTACACATCCCTGTCTAACACCTTTATCGATGGTAAACCAGTCAGTGTATGCCCCGTTTATCCTCACACAAGCTCTAGAATCCTCATAAAGGGATTTCAGAGCTCGAATGAGGCTGCTGTCCACCCCATTAATTGACAGCACCGACCACATTTCATTCCTCACCACTTTATCGTAAGCCTTTTCCAAATCCACGAATGCGCAATAGGCCTTTTGACCTTTGGCCAAAAATTTTCCGGCTATGCTTCGCAAGGAAAAAACCTGATCCGTGCATCCCATACCCTTTCGGAATCTCGCTTGTACATCCCATATTTTCTTGTCGGTCACTTCCATAACTCTTTCAATAAGTACCTTTGCATACAATTTGCCAACAATGCTGAGAAGGCTAATGCCTCTATAGTTTTTGCAGTCTTGTTGCGAGCCTTTTCCTTTATGAAGAGGCACAACTACAGCTGTGGTCCAGTCATTAGGTACTCGGCCGGTGTTCCAACACAAGTTATATAACCGCTGCAACTGACCAACTATGATGCCCTGTCCAGCCTTCAGCATTTCGACTGTAATCCTATCATATCCTGCAGCCTTACCTACTTTCATACTTCCCAGTGCCTTCACGATCTCATCCACGCCAATAACGCTTTCATCATTGCTATCATTACAATTCACTTCAGCTATCGGTGTCTCTATCGCCGTTCTTTCGAATAAACTTTCGAAATACTCTTTCCATCTCTTCAGCACGCACAATTCACCATTTACTATACTTCCATTCTCGTCTCTGATGGATGTGTGTTCTGAAGATTGAGTTCTTCCTCGAACTGCACGAACGGATTTCCAGAAAAACTTAATGTTCCTCTGGAAATCGTCAGATAATCTGCTATCAAACTCATCTTTCTTTTCCTCTTTTTTCCTTTTAACCATTTCTTTCACTATTCTTTTTGACCTAACAAACTCCTTTTTTGCTTCATCTATGTCTACACTCGTTGCTTTTCCCATTCTTTCATTTGCTCTGGCAGCCAACCAATCTGACCAAGCTTTCTTCTTCTCTGACACTGCTGATTGTACATCCTTGTCCCATCATGTATTCTTAACCTTTCGTATTTTCCTTCTCTTGATCATACCACATACTTCAGACGCTACACATACTACCTCTTCTTTAAAGGCCTGCCATAATTCTTCCATATCATTTATGCCATCGAATCTCTCAAATCTTGCTATCAATCTTCGTTTATACTCATCTTTCACATCTTTCTCTTGTAGATTTTCAACTTTTATTCTTTCCAAGACCCTATTTTCATTATGCTCTCGGTGTCGCCATCCTTTAAAGAGCCCACTTATCCGGCTCAACACCAAGAAGTGGTCTGTGTGGATGCCGATCCCTCGATATACTCTTGTATCCAACACATTCTTTCTCAATCGTTCATCTACTATCACAAAATCAATCATACTTCTTCTAACATTTTTCGCCTCTCGCGTATACATATGTATCCTTTTATGATCAAACATGGTGTTTGTCACACAAAGGCTCCACTCCAAACAAATCTCAAGCAGTACTTTTCCATTTTCGTTCACACTCTCATCACCAAATGCACCTTACACCCTTTCAAATCCATCTCGCTTTACTCCCACCCATCCATTGAAATCCCCTAACAAGATCAATCTTTCATTATCCTTGCAGTTCCTCAAAATCTCTCTTAAACTCTCCCAAAACTCCTGCCTTTCGTCTTGCTCATGTTGTGACATACCCGTAACTATATTGACCGGGGCGTACACCCCCACAATAAAGAGACGAGTAAGTCCTACTTTCATTCTCATCCACAGTAGCCTAGCATTTACACATTCAAACTCTTTTACGCACACATTCATTCGCGCAGACAGTACTACACCAACTCCCTTACAGGCTCTGGTCGTACTATCTACCCCAGACCAATACGCCGTATATGCACCATGCTTGGTGGTGTCACACCCTTTTCTTTTTGTTTCATTCACACAAAGAACATCAATCTTTCTATCATCCATCATCTGACATACTTCAACCAATTTGCCGTTCATTCCTCCACCAACATTCAATGTCGCAAACCTGTTCCGTAGGCCGCTTTTCGCCCTCGCGGGAAACGAGACGTGACGGGTTGCGAACCGCGTCGCCGCCGTATGGAGAAGAATAAGTTTTTGTTCCCATAGCGTTCCCACGAGATTTAGGGATCTAGACGGTCCATCCCCGCAGAGCCCTTTACGGGGGTAAGGCGGAATATCAGCTGTGCCCTGTGACCACCAACACAGGCACCCTCCGTTTACGACCAGCTTGCCCTCTGGCCACGAATCCCTCGGCACGGGTCGGTTCACACCTTAGATCGGGGTTTTGTTTCGGGTATGCTCCCTGAAAGTTGGTTTAAATTCGGAGTTTTTCTTCTCCTAGACAGGTTGCCAACCAAGGCTAACGAGGCCCATCTCCCCGAACGTTTGGTTTAATTTCGGAGTTTTCCTTCTCCTAGACAGGTTGCCAACCAAGGCTAACGAGGCCCATCTCCCCGAACTTTTAATTTGGCCCTTTTTTAGTACTTTTAATTTGGCCCTTTTTTAGTACGTCACCTATTTGGTCGGCATACGTCCGCCTAGGGCGTCCCCTACCGACATTTCCATTCATTCTCGCACGATACACTTCTTTCGTATTTCTACTTTCATCCATCCGTTCCAAATGTCCAAACCAACGCATCATTTTTTTTTTCAATCTTTGTCACTACATCTTCTTTTAGACCACACTTTTCCCGTATCACACTATTACGCACTTTATCTATCATACTTACTTACTCCGCACATACTCCTTAAAGCTCTCATCTCCACAGCATTGATTCTACTTTCATGCTTCTTCTGCCAGACCCATGATTCGCTACCATACATCAGTGTTGGCGCCAAAACTCCCTGCAGTACAGCAAGGCGAGCCTTACTTGGGATAATTTCGAGATCACGTCAGATAAATGTGAACGCAGCTTTATTCTATAGCCGCGCTCGTTCAGGGACCGTTTCCTCGCGCGGCAAATTCCTCGCGAGTCTGCTCGCTCTGTGTGGACCCGCCTAATAAACCAATTATGTGTAAGTTCGTAATGTACTCCTTTGTTTATTTATTTTTTATTTGTTTAGTGAAAATATAAGAGTAAAATCATTGAGTAGTTGAAGTAAATGGATATATGAAATTTCCTAGACATATTTACTTTACTCGAGAGATAGCAAAGACAGTAGAATCTGAATCGACTGATGAGGGAGGAAAACAAAATTGTTCTTGATCTGCATTTTAATTTAGTTTACTTTCTTTAACCAACAACAAGTAATAAGGCACATATTAAGGTATCGCCAAAAAGCTTTTACCAGAGATCCCATTTTTAACCGACTTCAAACAAAAAAAAAGGAGGAGGTTCTCAATTCGGCCGGTATATTTTTTTTTTCGATGTATGTACACCGATTTCGCCGAGGTTTCTGAACCGATTTACGTAATTCTGTTTTGTTTGATGCGGAGTAGTGCCGAATTGGTCCCATAAAAATATGATTAATGTAGGCCCAGTAGTTTTTATTTTATGAGCATTTTTTTATTTACTTTCACCTATCCTTAAGGCTGAAATTCTTATGAATAATAATTGTGACGGCGTTTGTTATGTCAACTTGTCATCACTACCGTCGTCAAGGACTACTGACGTCTACACGACAAACTACAGTCCGTTCACAGTTATTTTACCTCTGACAAATGTCGGTGTTTGTTTGCTTTATGTTGGTATGTTACTCTGTGATGACAGGTATGTTACCAGTGCATAACATTTTACCCAATTTTAGTGGAAACTAGAATGGTAAAGGTTAAAGCTCAACTGTACGAAATTATAAAATACCATAAAGAAGCTCCAATATATGAAGCTGACCAAATGTTTGAAGCTCATGGCCACAAAGTGGTTAGATTACCGCCATACCACTGCGAGCTAAACGCAATTGAATTTATGTGGAGTCTCATTAAAAGGCGAGTCGCAAGCAAAAATGTAGGACAAGAGGCAAACAAAATTGTCAATTTAGCTGAAGAAGCTTTTCAATCTATCACTGCAGAAGACTGGCAAAAACAATGCGAACATGTGCGCCACATTGAAGACAAGCTTCGTGAAACAGATGGGTCTATGGATGCTGCGATGGACAGGTTCATAATACAATTAAACTATGAGTCTGATACAGAATCTGACAGCAGTTACGAATCAGCATGGGCAGTCCGACAATCTGACAGCAGCTACGAATCGTCATTGGCAGTCCGCATGGATCATTCTTATTCAAAATAAATGTGATAATAGGGTATTTGACTAAAAAAATCTAATTAGTCCGTCACTTAGATTATCGAAAAATATTGGACACGTATATTTTCTTTAGTCACGTAAATAAAAAATGAAGACTATAAACTTCGCTGAATACTCGTGTGACGTCACTTGCCAATACACTTTTTTCTTGGCAACTGACGGGACAAGCCCCCACTCTTAGACGTTTCTCCATCTTTGATGCGTATTATCTTCGTAATTTTTTACTGATTTGATAAAACAAAAAATACGTATCCAATATTTTTCGATAATCTAACTGACGGACTAATTCGATTTTTTTAGTCAATTACCCTATTAAATTTGCAGTTTTCGTATTTGATAATTAAAACCTCACATTGACGTAAATAGACAAAATTTTTATTATAACTATCTTCATAGGAAATTAGTTATTTCGTAAGAAAATAAATGTACATACGTATAGCCGATGCCGATATCAAGAGGTTTTGTTACAAACATTACTTCCAAATATTTAATACGATCGCGTAGGCAATAAAAAATAGCTACGTTTTCAGCAATACTGTATATTTAAAATGGGAGTATTAGATACTAAATATAGCAACACAACGCCCAGGTTGGCTAATATAACAGCTAGAGGTAAAATAACTGTGAACGGACTTTAGCTGGTCGTCAAACATTATAATTAACAAAAAGGTTTGAAGACTATTTCATTATTTGGAAATTACAGTTTTAAGTTAGATGACGTAAACACTCTGTCAAGTGTTCGCTAAATTCGCCACTAACTGGCAACAAGGCGATGGCCGTATGGATAATATATCCGCTTTACGCTCTGAAGGCGAGTGTTCAAATCCCAGTCATAACAGTTATGTTGATTTTTTATGAAATTTGGAAAATGTTTCAAGGACATGGGGTAATGCCAATTTTTTTTACGGTATGCAAAACAAGTGAATATAGAACAAAACTAAGGATTGAATGAAACAAGACTGAGTCCATCAGGATAGTTCTCCAAAATTTAATTCTATAACTGATTCATCTGGCCATAATTAAATTGCACTTTCAGCTCTGTAATACATGCTCATAATTATGGAAATAGGAATACCAAAGAACATATTAAATATTTGAATGAGGGACTCGCTTTTATTTAGTAGTTTTCAAGATATCAACATTCAAATATTTTGTGCCCAGATGGATCAGAATTTGTTACGGATGAATTAGAAACAGAAATGAAAAACTTTATTAAGATAACCATTATATTTCAACAACTACAATAATCTTTTTTTATAAAAACAATTATCAGTTATCATATCACGGAAGAAACAATTCTGAAACTCTAAAACAGTATATATTAATTATTTTATTGTATGGCCAAGCGAGAATATTGTAAGATTACAAAAAATAAACCTTTTGCTTAAATTTGTAATACAATCAATTCTTATAGGTACAAAAAATATCATATTTAATTGCTACTATGATACATTCATATGGTGTTATGACCATGCGAATTGGGCACAGATGAATCAAGATTTTGCCTATAATCATGTATAATACATCATACATACATACTTTACTATTGACACTTTTCTACACCAATCTATAACTAGACGCTTTTAGTCTCTCGAAACGCAGACTGAAGTTGCAAAATAATAAAATAAATTTTATACCATTTAACACCAGGATCTTAGCCAGCCAGCCCCAGGTACACCTAGCTCGTCCGTAGCACGACTAGCTTCCCCCCCACCACGGGAAACCAGACTCTCATAATCATTACCCAACCAAGTACGGTCAAGCGTATTTTACGCTGTATTAATCACTTCATATTTACTTATTTATAAACACATTAAGGTGTTTAAAACTAATACATATTATTTTTCTCAGAGGGTTATTCATTTCCTCTCGTTAATATAATAATAAAATTTATATTGATTTATGAAAGGGAAAATGCGATATCGACTATTTCATTTCGGACAATGGCAGACGGACACGACGTATAAATCAGAAGAACGAAGTTCAAATACTTTTTTGGACTTAGTTAGACTGCAATTATTTCAAATATATAATTTGGCCAATATACGGATTAAGCTAAACTGTACAATAAATTACAGATCGTTTTGTTAGTTGATTAAAGTGTTGTCTCTTAAGAACTACCCATAACCAAATTACAAGATGAATTATAGGAAAATTACAGGAGAGAACTATTACTATTACTAGAATTACAGAAACATTGGAGAGTGAACGAAAAAAAACATACATACATATACTCACGCCTTTTTCCCGTCGGGGTAGGCAGAGACAACGGAACGCCACTTACTGCTATCCTTACAAACCTCACGCGCTTCCTCTACATTCATTACTCTTCTCATACATGCTCGCGGTTCCTAAATCGGAATCCTATCAATCAGTCTCACCCCACACATACTACGCAGTTATCGCATCTCAACTGCGTTAATTCTGCTTTCATGAAAATAAATCACGTATAAAAAAAAACATGATTCCATCATGTCTTTTTTAATTTTATTAGTTAATTATAAACATTAATTTTGATTTAACTGTCTCAGACGTTGCATTTCCTGTAGTGCTTTGCTGTCATGTGGTCTGTTTAATAACTTAGATGGCTCTAAATCACTTAATGCGATACCATCTAAATTCTTCACTCGACTTAAAGCTACATATATCTGACCTTTCGCGGATTTTTTTCCCAAGATCTATCACTGCCCTCTCCAATGTTGTACCTTGGAGCTTGTGAACAGTCACAGCCCAACTTAAAATTAGCGGGAACATTAACCTCTCAACATCACCGTAACCTTTATTCGCTTGAAAAGTTGCAGATGCTGGTGTGATTGATACAAGACCCTCCGCATCTTTTACCCTAATGCCCACAGTTTGATCATCAAATTTAATGAACACTGCTTCGGGCAGTTCTCCTGCTTCTAGTTGATCACGGCGAAGGGCTGGCCACTTTATTTTTTTAATAATTCCCATTGCTCCGTTGACGAGTCCGTCTGAGACCGCCATATTCCTTCTTAACATCACCCTGGAGCCTACGCCTATTTTTATGCTGTGTAACAATCCGCCACACTTGTTTGATTTTTATATTTATTTTCTAACTTTCATTTTAACCCATAAACCTAAGTTTAAAAAAGTTAACCAAAAAAGTTATGTACTTCTTAACTTAAAAGGTAAGCAAATTGGATTTTTTTGATTAAATTAAAAGAAATACTCGCTTAGTATATATGCTTCTCATTAATTTTATAAAAATAAATCTGCATGAAAATTATCAATTCTCTAATAAATAAATAACGAATTTATTGGGGACCTAGCTTCCCCACGTGTATACAGGGTGATTTGTAATTGCTCGTATTCCCTTCTAGGACAGGTGATTCTAGGACCAAAATGGAGTATTTTACCCCCTACATATGAGGGGTTCAAAATGCACCATTTTGGAATAAAACGGTTTTTAAGATTTTTTGAGCAAAGCCCAAATTTTTGTTATAAACATCTTCTAAACAAATATTTTGACCATGCTTGGTAGCAAATTAGGTCTTATTTAATAGACAATTAAATGGCCCATCTTTTAAAATAAAATAAACCTACTAGCTCAACGTGGAATTTGAAAATAGAGCCAAAAACACACAAAAAATGTTCGAATAAAATAAAATGACGCTACAAAAATGCATATGGGGGATATGTAGGGGGTAAAAATACTCCATTTTGATCCTAGAATCACCTCCCGAAGAGAATACGAGCAATTACAAATCAACCTGTATATGTGTTGCTTGAAATCGCGTGTGTCGCTAAGGGTTAATATTTATCTATGACTTTCTGACGTGTCCAAAATTTGTTTTTTACATTTTTATGGAAATAATTATATTTGAGTTTGAGTTTACACTAAAAAGTATTAAATAAACATAACTACGTTAAAAAAACCGACTTCAAAATCTAAAAAGCAAAAAGTAATAAAGATTTAATATTAATTAAATACCTATTATTTATACTTATGTGCTATTTACTAATAGGTTTGAAGTCGGTGCCAAGCCTTAAACAAATAATGATATTTTAATCACTTAAATGAATACGAGCAAATTCATGATCATCATCAACAGCCTGCCATCCACTGCTGGATATAGGCCTATCCAATGGCACGCCACTGAGCCCGATTTTCGGCTCTTTGTGTCCAGCCGCTGCCAGCCACTTTGCGTATATCGTCATTCCACCTAGCCGGAGGGCGTCCTACACTACGCTTGCCAAGGCGCGGTCTCCACTCTAGAACACGACTACTCCAACGGTTATCGGTTCTGCGACAAATGTGACCAGCCCACTAACACTTCTGCTTGCTAATTCTTTGAGCTATGTCGATTACCTTGATTCTCTTTCGGATCACTTTCTTACGAATTCGATCCTTCAGAAACTCCGAGCATAGCCCTCTCCATAGCTCGCTGAGCAACCTTAAATTGGTGGACTAGTCGCACCGCCAGTGCCACATCTCGGCACCGTAAGTCATTACGGGTAGGACGCACTCGTTGAAGATTAAGGCTTTGCGGTAGAGGACGAAAAGACTTGACGGAGTTTTAAGGCTTGGCACCGACTTCAACCCTATTAGTAAATAGCACATAAGTATAAATAATAGGTATTTAATCTATACTATAATAAAACTGTAGAGGTGAAAAAGTTTGTACAGTAAAGATATTTTGACGAAAATTACATAAAAATCTAGGAAAATGCTAAAAAGCAATACTTGATAATTTTTAGAATTTATGTCTGTCTGTCTGTCCGACGTCTTTCCCTATGTTGCTAAAGATCTCTAAAATGGCGAAATTGATTTCAATAAAACTTACACTCATGTGCAAAGGATACTCAAACCTATAAAATAGTATATGTTACATCACAATCGGTTGAGTGGTTTTCGGTGTACAGCTTGACCTCTCCTTTGTACGTAGTCCCAAACAAAACCGGGATCATCCAAAACTGGTTATATATATAAGGTGCCATTTATGATCATTATACGTTTGTTAGTAAAAGTATGGTTACTCTAAATAGGTACCTTCAAAGTGTTTTATGGCTTCTTACCGATCTATAGATGTCACTATTGTCAAATAATTATACTAGCTACTAGCAAAATAAATGTTTCTTGCAAAAACGACAATAATTATGTGTCAGGTATCTTTCTGTTATTAAAAAAATAATAGAGTATAATATTCGGCACTTTCATAAACAAAAAGTCTCTGTGTCAAAATTTATTACAATGTCCACGTAATTTAAAGTATTTAAACGGTCAAATCTCGTTAAATTCAAATTATTATGTTTATATAATAGTTATTTAATCATTTCATTTTATTTTAAAAGTTAATACTAAATCTTTATTATTTATTACTTTTTAGATTTTGAAGTCGATTTTTTTAACGTAGTTATGTTTATCTTTCGATTTTTCTTGTAATAATTATAAAGTTTTTATGAAAACCTACAAACCATAGTTGTTATTTTAATCAGTAGATCTTGTTTATCCTATAGAGTCTTAGATTTTGTCCTTGCGGCAACTGGTTCAAAAGCAGTTTGGTCTATTTGAACTCCGAACAGCAACCTGGAAAAACCTTGTGTAGACCTTAAAAAGGTCGCTGTTTTACCTTCCGCACAATACGTAAAATGAGGTTAGTAGGTGACTGTAGGCTAGCACGTTATTGCATCCTCCCATAAAACATCCTTAACATAAAAACATCTGCCCATCATTTCAACGAAATACAGGCTACTATTTTTAAGCGAAAATTGTCGAGTAGTTATCTCATGCGTTCTGTTTCAAAACAGAGCACTTTAATCTACCTGCACACTCTAAGCCGTAAATAACGATAGCCATAAAAAACCTACAGCTATTAATATAGCCCTTCAAGCACTAAGTAGTTCAAGTTGGAAGCAGACCCGCCATCCTCGAGCAAATGACGCTAATAAATATCAGGCCGTAAGAAACGAAGGAACAAAACGGAACTACGCAACACCTCGTTAATCTAGAAAAAGAAACCGGCAAGCCTCCAATTTCGATACGAAAAGTACCATCTTTGCCACTCTACACGTCATTTTGATAAATGATACCGTCCGCTTAATTGTCTCATTGATTGGAAACGATCAACAATTTCCATTATTTGAATAGCTGCCAGATTGATGGAACTTTGTCTTTTATCTTTGTGATCTGTTTGGCTTTAAATGTTAATTTTGTTTCATGTGATTTTTGTGTTATATCACGAAAATGAGGATATAATTTTCTTTGTAATGTAAATCACAGGTGAAAATAATGTAGTAAGAAAAAGGCATAAAATTTTAATAGGTATTTGGTTTATAGAATGAATCAATTAAGTATAACATTTAAATGGCATAATTGTGACAAGTTTTAACCTTAAATAATGACTATCGAATATTGTTAAAAATACTGTTTTCTTTATAAACTGAGAGACACAATCTGTAAGTATTAAGTGTTAACTTCTCATGCTGTGAAAACTGGCTAAATTCGCTGGGCTTACAGTGAAGCCATGAATTTATTCTATGAAAGCAACTTCGATGGTCAGGACTATGATTGATCTAGATAGGCTGCGGTTTTACGTCACTTTCAATCTGCAAGTATGATGTTCTTCATGGCGCACTGTACGTTTTTCTAGCTACATAATCCAAGGTCATCATCATCCTCCTAGCGTTATCCCAGTTTCAACTTGGGGTCCGCTTACTAATATAACCGGATTTGGCTGAATATTAGCTTTTCCAAAGTGCGACTGCCTGTCTGACCTTCGCAACCCAAAGGGTTAGCGATATTCCATGGTTTAGACTAGTGTCAGTTTATTTAGAAGGTACTGACGCTCAATAACGACTGTCAAAGATCTTCATGACAACCGGGAGCGACGGCTTAACGTGCTCTCCGATGCACGGGGCAAGCGAAAATTAACAATTATTCAATACGCACATAACTCCGAAAAGTCAGTGGTGCGCGCCGTGGATACGAACCCGATACCCTCTGCATGGTAGTCTGTTGGTATCTCCACTAGGCTATCGCTGCCTTTAGCTACATAAAACTTAGGTAAATCATGCAAATTGATGCCTCCGAATTTAATACAACAACGCCTTCAGAGTGTTGAGATTGCGCAAACGAGATGCACCAATGGTATACAGGGTACGTACACATGCCAACAGCCGCCTCGTTCATGGGCAACCCAACAGCTTATTTTAGCAGATGCCGATGGCAGCAAATATGGTGGATTAACCGTTTGTTCTAAATTGTAGCGGCCATGCTTGTTGTCCATGTGACTTTCAAACATGATGTGTGGTATTTCTTTAATATTAATAACAGAATAGAATATCTGCTAATAATTAAGTTACTACTTTATACTCGTAATTACGCTTAGAACAGCTGTTTTCCAAGGTACCTACAAAAATACCAAACAAAAAATGTGCGGGCGTACTCGTAGCTGCAAGCAAGTGATACATAATAAAGTACCGAATTAGGTTCTATTTATATACAGGGTGTGACAAGACCCATCACCAAGCTGAAGTCTACTCGTTTTGGATATCATGTCTAGTCATACTAAGCAACTAGAGGACGCCAGCAGCTACGCCTGCATTTATTTTAAATTTACCCGTTTTGGCCGTTCCCGTGGGAATTTCGGGAAATCCCTTCTTAGTACACCCCTACGGTCCCCAAGGAACATACATGCCAAATTTAAGCTTCCTGCGCCCAATAGTTTCGGCTGTAGCGTGTCTGTCAGTCAGTCAGTAACGCAAGGATTATATATATTAAGATAATTATACCGGGCAAACGATTTTTTTCCTCATTAACTCTTTTTTAAACTGGAAATTAAAGCGCGCGCGTGCGATTCCCGAAACACATTCTTATCCATGGGTGCATAGGATATCTATAGAACACATCTAACTAAATATATAATAATAATAATAATCTACCACATTCATACAACACCATATAGTCCCAAACTAAGCAGAAGCTTGTACTATGGGTACTAGATATTGGATAAACATACATATATATACTTTTTTTTTGTAAATACATACATATAAACACATAGAAACACCCAGACCAAGACAAACATCCATGTTCATGCACACAAATGTTTGACTTGAGCGGGAATCGAACCCGCGACCTTCGGCGTAGCAGTCGCTTACACTCCCGCGGCGCCAACCGGTCGTCGTGAACATCAAAATTTAAATTAAGTATTATGCTTGAGTATTTTTATGTACAGTAAATATATACAAGTGATATAGAAGGTGTAACAGTTGCAGCACCTTACAAAATGTAAATTATGTATATTATGCAAAACCTGGCGATGAAAAAGAGTGACCTTGAGTTTTATAGCCCGTTCTTTCTCATGGTTCTACGCCCTTGCTTTGCGAACGTGGCAGTAAATGTAAATGTAGAGTCTTTAAGTAATTATCTATAAAGTAATTATTTTGACGTTCAAAAGCGTCACATTGTGACCCAAATGAATAAAGAATTTTGACTTTGACTTTGACATTGGCAGGGTAATTGCACATATGTTGTACCTAATTAGAAAAATTGCATAGTGACTTTGAGCCTCTATATCCTGAAGCAGTAATTTCCCAGGTATGGTGCCCAAGTAAAAAATGTTCGTAATGATTGGTACAATATGGGATTTCAGTTTTCCTTAAGGGTCTTTTACAACCTATATACCGAAATATGAAAATCTATTTATAGGTAACTGCAAGAATTTGTCATCTTTATAAACACAAGATTAAACGCAACAGTCCTACTTAACACACCTGTCATACCTTTTTAATAAGATTATATTTTCTACGTCTAAGAGTACTTACTCTGGACTTGTTTTCATTACTCACGATCACGAGTCACCTTCTATATAAAACGGGTCAGGCTTAATATTAACTTAATTAATTATATTTACAACCTTTTCCGCCAGCGGTTTTCCTCTTATGCTGGTAGTTACTGGTTTTTTACCCCTGCGATTAAAATGGACGTATAAATAAGTAGAACATAAAAAATGAAATTATTTTTAATATGATTTTTTTGAGTATTTTCTATAATTTCGTGAAAAGGCTATGACTCACACACTCGTCACATGGATTAAAAAAACCTCTGTTACGTCTCTATAAAATAGAGACGTAATAAAGGTTTTTTTTTAATTCAAATTCTTATCGTTAGTAGCCCTAATGACTAGCTTAATTCTCTTTAATAACTTGGGTGGACGGAGCCTGTGCGTGTGCGACTTTCTTCAATCAGCATTCTGGTCCTACCCATTAAAAAAAGGTGTCACGCAACGTCCCGTATCTACCAGGCTACGCGAATCGCGGTTACTATACTTTACCGCGACTTACCGCTGAAATCAATATTCTATCCTTTTTTTTTGAGATTTCAAATTCGTTTTTGACATAAGCTCCTTACAAAATATGTCAAACACGAATCTCAAAATCCATGTATGGATCGAATATTGAAACCGGCCACTAGTCGAGATGTTAAGATTCCAGACTTTTTGATGCATTTAAGCATTATTACTTGAGCCATTCCATGAAGTTTTTTTTTTGCGATAAGAAACTTTAATAATTTTTTTGTATGTCCTTTTAATATAATTATAAACTGAAGTAAAAAATCGTGTGCAATACTATTCAGCACACGGAAGGATAGTAATCCATCTGTGTAACCTCAGCATGATTACGAGGACTTGTAATTATAACGGTGCGATTCATTTGCGGCTTGTAGCGGCCAGGATCAAAAAGCTGATGTTGGTTATTGTGCAAATTATGGAAGTCGTAACACACATGAATAGACTGACGCCCGTTAACTTTATATACCTACGCCTATATTACCTGTACACGTAATGATATAACTTGCACGCAATACGGACCAAATCTATTTTTATCTAACCAATGTATTTTCAGAAATAAAGTAGGTTGCTTCTGAACATGACCTAACAGGAAACCTATCATAATTTCTGCGGAAAAAATTCAGTCAGCTTTTTATAGATGGTATATTTTGAATGATAATGAATGTTTTATGGTTTTAAAAGAAAGACAAATCTCATTACCATCAAACATTTTCCACCTTATAAAAAATAGATCAATTTATGTTTAAGGCACGTGTTTGTTTTTAATATAGCAAGTTATGTATTTGCTGAAGACCCTCATTGCCATCAACTTGAAAATAGCCCGACATCAGTGGACCTAAACTTGCGACCCACTTACCTACCTACAGTTTTACCTAATTCCATTTCCAAGGAGGAGAATTTTTCCAGATATTTTGCGTCAGTAATGCCTTTGTGTTGTGCAAAAACTTGTGGTATAGAAAAGAAAAGAAAAAAGAAAAGAAATATTTTATTTGTATCTCCAAAGCCTTAAAACTAAGCACGTATTATTTCTATTATCTATATAATAACAATTCGTTGGTGTAAACATTATCAAACGGATTGGAGTACAAATTGGAACCTGCGTCAGCTATGGTTGCAGATAACTGCAACGCTGGTATTCTCGCAGGACCAGAATGAAGACCATAGCGTATGATGCTGTATAGAACCAAAATTGGATTATGTTAATCGCGTTTTCATTCGGAACCTTTTTGCCGTATAATGGATATCATGTCGGTATTGAATAGATACGAGCTGATAGGCGAAGAGCTTATGTCAGTAAGTTTGGATAAACTTGGAAACCATATACGGGAAGTCACTTGTATGCAAATTGGATAGAATCTTGCTGACCGCGTCCATATCTGGGGACTTTAGATAGACTACGGATACCCATGAATAAATACTAAAGTATCTATCGCTGTATATTTTTGATATAGAAAGTCTTTTTTTTCATATTCTAACACGAAATTTGTGGATGAAAATACTGGAAATTCAACACTATATAATTGAATTTGAAAACTCGACAAGCCGTGTCCATTATATACTACAATGTATACTTGGAGTACGTGTACAATATATACTAGGAGAATATAAAACTACTGTAGGAACCATAAAATGAAACAATAATAAAATTATAATGTAAGTCATCCGCTGTATGAAAAAAACAATTATGGTAATAATAATAAATTGAAGTTTTGTCATAAATCGACTCCAAACATTCCGAAAATAAATAAATAAATGTTTGAAGTTGGTAATGATTGAGCTCTCACGTCAGAAACATAAAAAAGCTGCTCCTTATTTGAAGTTGTTTGAAAAGCCGAACAACCTTAAAAAAGTGCTGACATTGGTTCGTAGAAAATATTAACACAGATCTCCATACTTTTAACCTTGAAAGTTGTGGCTAGCCGCATAACTGCATATTATACCCGTAAATATGCATTTGTTGAGAGTGTTGGTAAGCGTTGGATGGAGTGCATGTGCACGTTGTGCTATGTTGGTAAGTGTTTTGCTCTATAAGGACTACGAAGTAGTAATATCAGGCGAGTAACTAAGGAGCTAGATTCCCGTGAAATTATGTAACAGCATGTGAATAAAGGAAATAAACTATGGCTCTTCGCAATTTCTTTAAACATTGCAGTAAAAAGTAAACACGTATTCTAATATAAAATAATGCAGACACGCAGTAGCGTATCAGTTACGTTCAATTTATGTATCTAAAAACTTTCTCGTGTGTCTATCGAATCCACAACACTCAAATAATAAATGCATTCAATATTTGTGACAGCAAAGTGTTAGGTAATAAGTTGGGAGAAAAGCCAAAACTAAAAAATAAGTTGTGAATGAGACTTGACTGGCCATTTGATCTAAGGTCACTAACCTTTGTGACCGTTTATGTGTTAGAGAATATATGAGTACCTTTATCAGTTAAGTAATTGCCCTAGTACAGTAGCTCAGTTTGGAATCAAATGACCGAGCGTTGGTTGTCCCTAGGTATCAAATTACATTTACAAATGAGGACAACATGCTCTGCAGTACTCATGGCCCACACAGCTGGCGAAATACAACAATACGTTTTTGAAAACACCTTCGAGAATATACGGCTCTCATCGTGTACAGAATAAAACCACCCATATCAAAGACGCAAGATGATTTAAACTATGGAGTCGCAAGAAATATGCCATACGTGTGAAAGTTTCTTGCGAGTAACTGTGAGATACTTACAAACATTCTTGCCGTTGAAAACATCCCCTACACGTGGTCTGAATTTCAGTTCGAACAGAAACTATGACGTAAGTCAACAGATCCTATAAGCCGTTATCTTCAAGACACAATCGAAGGTGCTGGGTGCTTTTACGTGTGGTAAAACGGAGTTTTTGACCCAATCTTTAAAGGGAGTCGACTTTTGCGGTTGTCTGCCGAGATCTATTAACATCTTAAATATCATACACAGTACACTGTGGTCAATACATATTATAAAAAAATATATAAATTCCTTTTCTTCATATCTGTCTGTACGAACGCGATAAACTTACTGAACTAATGTTTGTACGGTTTTCTTCAATTGATAGTGTGATTCTTGAGGAAGGTTCAGCTGTATTATTTACGCAAAAGAAGTCTAGTACTAGCAAAAAATTATAATAGGTGGTCGTCATTAGCGCCCAATCTGATATATTATACTAATATATAAAGCTGAAGAGTTTGTTTGTTTTTTAGGTTGAACGCGCTAGTCTCAGGAACTACTGGTCCGATATGAAAAATTCTTTAAATGTTTGATAGCCCATTTATCGAGGAAGGCTATAGGCTATATATCACGGGAGCAGATCAGTAGCCTTAAATAACGCGGGTATAACCGCGGGCATCCTTTAATCAATATTAATATAATATTACTACTTTTATAAACGTGAATGATTTTGTCAGGATGAATGGATAGATATATGGATGTTTGTCACTCATCTACGCAAAAGCTTCTGAACGGTTTGATTAATCTTTCCAGTGATACACGACTTATCAGTCAGGCTCACTAACCAATAGGCCTGTCAAAGATAAGTGTACTATATGTTAGATGTGTACATTGCTCCTTCACTCTGTTGATGTTCGAACCCCATTAGTCAGCCCGACCATTTATTAAAGTAAGGTAGAAGCCCCATGATTAAGGATTTTTCCGTGTAAATGAAACCACTTGACTTTCATTAGGCTCGACGTGCTTCTCGAGTATAAAGTGATATAAAAAGTAACTGAATATATATTTTCTGAGGACATTCTTTTGGAGTGAGGAGATAGTGTATGTGGGTGGAGTAAATAATTTGCGATGATTCTGTTTAAATATGAGCTCTTTTCATAAACGTCGCACGGGTTTGCATCTTTCGCGTGTTTTTTGAGAGCATCATAGAGCACTGTCAGGCATGTCTAATCTTTTACGCGGATGTTTTGCTTCGTGGTTCAGAAGATGAGTACCTATAAACAATTAGATTGATGCACATTATATTTTACGAAAGTAGGGACCATGGTCACATACTTACTTTTCGTGCCAGCATACGTCTATTCAATTATAGGTATGAAATTTTATCGTGTTTACCGTACACTCGAAAACACGTCAAACTAGATACTTTCATGTTTGAAACGTTCTTATGGCGTAGACAATAAGTATTAAAATCATACTACATTTGGCTAGCTTGACTTGTTGCTATATGTGCCAATATCAAGGTAGGTATGTACCAAAAATTTTGGTTCGCCAATACACTATCGATATAAAATTCAACACTAATTAATGATGCGTAAACTATTTCATTAATTAGCTCTTTGTAATAAATTGTTACCACGATGCTGGTAAAATAATATTTTTACTATGCCCTGAATTGAGGTGGTTCGAATTTAATTACTAGTAATGTATGCCACTGAATTTCAATAAAGCACACTTAATTTATTTAAATACCTTTTACAGATTGCTAAATATGCAATTGAAAATACATTTTGTGATGACATATGTTATCGGTGGTTTTTGTAGTAATATAGACAAATTATTCACATCAGCAGTGGTTTGGCAGAGGTCGAAAGCTAACATATTTTAACACGCTTTTATTAGGTCGTCATGTATGTAACTATGTAATGGAATCTAAGCTAATTAATTTAACCATCTTCCAAGGGTTGTAGCGTAATGAAAATTGGTAGCTGTATGTAGGTCTGACGACAATACAATAATATGGTACTGTCAAACTGATCTGATGATGGAGCCCGAAGATATGAACTGAAATTCGACATGTATGTAACTATGTAATGGAATCTTAGGTAACTAATTTAACCATCTTCCAAGGGTCGTAGCGTAGTGAAAATTGGCAGTTGTATGTAGTTCTGATGACAATACAATAATATGGTACTGTCAAACTGATCTCATGATGGAGCTGGAAGACATAAACTGGAACTTCATGATGGAGAACCTTATCTTAGCTGTTTTGGATTTCTTGGAAAAGTCTTATAATGAACTTTGGCCACGATTAGGTTTCAAGGTCTGGTGATGAAGCCGGAAGATAGGCACTGGCATTCCATGATGGAATATCATAACATAGTCGTGTTTGCACTTGTGAGAGAGGCCATGTAATGGACTTTGAACACGATCGGGTTTCAAGGTTATAACAAACCAATTATATATTGTAGATCACGCAGTGGTGTACTTAGGGACCCATACTTTTGCGGCTGGACAGGCGTACGTGGCCCTGAGTAGAGTAAAATCACTAAGTGGGCTCCTGATTGAAGAGCTACATTGTTAAAAGCTGGCAGATAAAACACTATGTAATATAGACGCACAGGCGAAGATGGAGAGGATGCGGACTCATTCGCCTGCTTAAAATAAATGTATAAATGTTAAAAATATTTCGTTATCAAAGACCAAAAAGTATAAAATAAATTAATAGTTTAAAAAACATTAGAAAAACACTAGAATAACGTCTTTCCTGTTCCAGCGTCCCACGCTTTTACAATCAAATATTATAATTAAAGCACATAGTTTACACTTCAGCCCAGAAATAGAGACAACTTGAACGATCCATAATTTATTTTTTGTTTTTACGTGCATTTATAAAAGCTTATTTTTCTAGTGTTTTTTAAACTAATAGTTTATTTATAATAGCACCAATCGTTGTTATTCACTTCTAACAAACATTGTTAGAACTCATTGCTGGATGTGTGAAAAACTTATTAATATTTCTAACGTCTAGCTTTCTAGAGTCAATTCTCTGATAACCGTATCTTGCACATCGATCAGATTACGAGAGATTTATTTATTTATTATTAAGGCGTGTCAACAGAATAACAAACAATAACAAAAGAAATCACAAATGACACAACGTTTTATGCTTAAGCCAATTACAGACATGCACAACATTCTTAAAAAGTAACGGATGCTTTAAAAGCTACGGGATTCGCAGATATTGACTATAATCCAGACCTAGTTTTGAAAGTGAGTTTTTCCTCTATCATATTTATAACAGGAATTACGATGGTGAAGATTTTCGGATGACTGTGAGATGGAAGCAGTCGTAAAAGACGGTTTGGAGAGAAATGGAAAGAATATATTTTCATACAACACAACACTTTTTTTTGGAACAAAGCCACGATGTGTAAAGTGTATTTCACTTGAGAGGGAATATTGAACAGTATACATCTTAAGAACTGTAGGCCGCGGATTTATCCATCGCCTCTCGTATGTTGCCATGAAGCAGATTGTAAGCCAGTAATAATTTTGAGAATCTGTGGTATTATGAGCATCTATAAGACAGGTAACTGCTTCCAAGTAAGCAGGCCAATTAAAAAGAGTAGAGGTCAAAATTCTAGATTCAAAGCTACCTCCTGTCTGGTATAAAATATGAAATAACTACGTACGTCGTCATACAAACCGTCACGATCCCTAAATATAATTATGCATAAGTATCCAGGTACAAAAAGCGTGCCGCCGCATTTCACCCCGAGATCTCGTCGTATAATGAGGTTTTGTTTTGTGGATGCCAACCCGAATACATTTTGAATTAGCAACATGTCACTTTTATGGTCAAGGAGGATGTTTTGAATTACATTTTTGGGGTGGCTGAAGAGCTTTGGAAGAAATACGTGCGATTAGGTGGTGTAATTTCCTTTGGTATTTTGGTGCCTTTATGGTCGGCGATATTGCCTTGAAAATGAATTGACCTTGTTTCGCGTTTTGCCTCTTTGTTCACTTAAATTGAGAGGATGCGACATTATTTTGGTGTTGATAAGACCGCTGCGCAAGTTCATTTCATATAAAGAATACTGAAATGTTAAACTGTGGCGTCACTGAAATATTTCAAGGCCTGTATATATGCCCTTTCGCAAGACCTTTACGTAAGTAATACTAACCGAAGTTTAAAGATCCACATCATTATATAAAATAGTTTATTTTCGGCATAGGCACAGCATAATTTAGCATTTTTATTTGAGTCACTTTTCGCTGCTGCAATCTATGTTGCCGGGCGAGACAGTTTCAGTTTAATCTTAGTCATTATTACTATAGCTACGAGAATAGACTATGCAGGGCCAAATATTTACAAAAGATTTTTATTTCCTGACAAAACTTGAATGAATTCTACACACACTACTAACACAGCCGTGTGGTTGACGGCATAGAATACAAGTGTCACCACCCCCTATCTTCCCGTGGGTGTCGTAAGTGGCGACTAAGGGATTATACGATGCAAATACCATCTTTGCGTAGAGACGGAAAACTCGACATCAAAGCCTATACGACTGCCTCGTTGGTCTCGCGGCATAAATGTGCGCGTGGGATCGGGAGGTCCCGGGTTCAATTCCTGGGTCGGGCAGTGTTATTGGGTTTTTCTGTCACGAAATTCTCAGTAGCAGCACGGAGTCTGGAACGCGCCCCTTATTACGTGGGACTGAAGTATATCTGGCGAAAAGTGGGTGTAGAAATACACCTCTGCCTACCCCTTCGGGGATAAAAGGCGTGACGTTATGTATGTATGTATGTACACACTACTGACATTCCAGTGGGAACATAGAAAGTGCAATTTCTTAAGGCAATATAAATAGAACTCCGTAGCAGTACGTTATTATTCAGACTTAGTTTCTCAACTGGCATCTACCATTACCATTGTAAGGCTTTGCAACACTTTACGCCCGAAATTTTCAAGTCATTGCCCTTAAGCTAAAGTTTCCTACACACTTATCCCCGTCCCCTACACTCAAGTCCTTTCAATCTTCTATATTACCACCCAAGCGTTTAACTGTGCTTGGTCAGCACTTTACTCAGAATTTTCCTCAATATATACCTAAGTGGGACGAAAAAAATATTTTCCTTTTCTTGGTTACCAAGATTCCGCCAAATTAAAGGGGACAGATAGATTGACAGGTTTCAATGAAATACGTTAGATATCCGGCCTTGGACAAGGATGGACAGTTTTGGACGCGGACATATGTGCATGACACAATTCACAATATTGACGTGGATTCAACTGAGTAAATGAAGCCGGGGTTTAGTGGACGATTTAAGGAATAGATTCCAAAAACGGTAATCATACTTTTATAATAAATGCGATAATTTGTGAATATGGATGGATTCATCGATGTTTGTTAACCTTTCACGCAAATAAAAGTGAACGGATTTTGTAGTTCTATAGCTAATACTTCAGAATAGCACGAGGGTTGCCATTTGACCGGATAATCGACCCACACGCAAGTGGAGCTGCGAGCAAAAGCTGATTATGAGATTGTCATGATATTAAGAAACTATCTGTAGTAATATTAATCTTATGTCAACAAATTGGCTTAGAAATCATGAACATTTTATTGAATACATTTCAACAACTCTGTTCGAAAGGTCAAACATCCTACCTAACTTCTAAAAGTAGATGTACTACTTATCGGTTAGTTACTTACTGGAAGTTGTAGGCTTTTATCTTATAAGCTTCTTATATGAAATATTCATGATATAAATAAGGGATTATCGAAGAATGTTTAATGATATCAGTTGTAAACACTATACAATCATATCACTATTTTATACGAGTAAGTTTCAAATTATAACGAACTATCAAAATCTTAAAAAAATGTCTACCATATGACTAGGACCACTTCAGTACAGTTTGCAGCAGAACAGCTGTGGTAATGTCTTGTAAGTTTTGTTAACATGTGTTGACTTATTTTGTTGTCTTTTTGTGAATAAGATAAACCCAACAGTCAGTAGTTACTTGTGAATAGGTACTCTATAGGATTGATTCAGACACTCGAATAATATGAAGTAAAATATCTTTTTTATTTCAAAATATTAGACTTGAAACTTTTAAGTACATATTGACATAAACAAAACTTATAAAATCACGTTTACGCTTAAGTTCTTAAAGCGAATAAATTACCTACATAACTCTATCGTTACTTATTTTTGAGCCGAGATTCACAGCAGACTAGCTGACATAATATACCGAAAGTTATTGAGACAGGTTCGGTACTCAAGCTAAGCTTTCAAGTAGCCACACATTATAAAATATTGAGGGCCACTGCCTACGTAGCTGTCAATTCACTTGTAAACTAATATTGACCGTTATTATACGAAGTGAATAAAGTTAAATCAGTGCAGACATTATACCAGGAATCTACGGCAATTCCTTCGTATTTAGTTTTTGTTCTTAGGAAAATATCCATGTTTCCCTAAGTAAATAGTAGCTGAGAATCACGTTAAATGACTGAAAAAATATAGAAAAAGTAAATAAAGGTTAATTATATGAATTTTACAATGATTATATTTAATACTAAATCGTCACTAATTTTCTACTAACAGCTTAACATCTACAGTTTAAGTGGGACATCATAAGACGAAACTTTGTGAACGTTTTACAAATCAGTCAAATCGAATCAATCATGCATTCTATAAATCCATAAACTGTGCTCCAAAGGCTACCTACATACCTAAAATGCCTCGTCTAATGTAGGACGAGCAAGAAAACCCTTCCCACACGTTCGTTCTCCTACTCACCCAGACAGTATTACAAACTCCGCCCTACATTTCCGACGAAAAAATATTGTGACATATCTGTCACACGCCATTTCACATAACGCATTTGTGCCTAAGGGTGCTTGTACACGGTGCATGTAGCTGGAGCAAGTAAAGGTGCGGGTTATACGCGTGAGTAATATGCGCAAGCTACTTGTTCAAGTTACTCGATTGTACTTGTACGTGGTGCAAATAACTGGAGCAAGTAAAGACGCGGGCTACTTGCGCAAGCTGTGTGTACAAGTTATTTGTTCGTGGTCAAGAGGTAGGTACATGTGCATGCTATTCGTGCGGTAGCTATATGTCTTAAATCGCGTCAAAATATCTCAACGAACAAAAATTCTTTTAAAATCATACGTTAAAAATGTAATTTTAACAAGTAACATGCGCGAGTGACCCGCGCGCACCGCAGAGCACGCGAGTTACTTGCGCGGGTGGCTCGCATTGGTACATGCTCGAGCTCGCATTTTTTTAAATGATATGTTTACGGTGCATATAACCCGCGCAAGTGCTTCAACATGCTCAAGCTACATGCGCCGTGTACAAGCACCCGAACGTAAACCGGTCACGTGATATGAGGCCGAAATGTGTCGCTCGTCTTACGTCACAGAGATAGTTGAAATACACTTACATGCATCAAATAGGGTTGACATACGTAGTTTAAAAAATACCCGCGTAGCTCTCTTTTGAGTGATCTGTCTACATGGTAAGCAGACGAAGATTTAAGAGAAAATATAAACAACCGAAAATGTTTCTTAAGAAATGTTAATGCGTAGCAAATGTTTGCTTTTAAATTCGCTCTAATGGTTAATCTTAGTAGGGTTTCTAGGCTTAAAGAAGACAGAGGGGTTAATATGTTACATCATCGGCAGCCTGCCTTAGCCCACTGTGGATATGGGATTTTTGGTTCTTTGAGTCCAGCCACTGCCAGCGGCTTTGCGTTGACCGTCATTCCATCTAGCTGGAGGGCGCCCTACGCGTATGTATCTAAGGCGCTGTCTCCACTCTAGAACTCGACTATTTCAACCAATGGATAGTATATTTAAGAGTATGGAAACAATAGTTCCGTATTTGAAAATCAAAATGCACGGCAGATTTTTATGGTACCCACCACAGGCGTATTACTTAAATAAGGTATCGCTTATTATTAACGCATCGTATACTTCACGTAACCTACTAAAAATCGTCCTTGGCAAGGTTTTAATTTTTTTTGTTGCTTTTAACATCTGCGATCAGTCAGTAGACCATAAGCGGGTGAGTGGGCTGAGAATAATGGCGGTGTGGATTCAGACTCTTCAGTCCTTCTCCCTTCTTAAAGCAGGTTTTCTAAGACATGCCGCCTTTTCAACCTTCTTGTTGTAGAAACATCTTCAACCAGAGGGCCAATTCTGGTAATTATATTTGTTCAAATTCCAATATCGATCTAGTCTCGGCGTCATAAATGGTATTCTCGTAACTTAACTGACACTTGAATGAGATCGGGACTACATCGAAAGTTGAACCAAGTGTGAACTAGTGTGAACGGTATTCTGCTAATTATTAGTAGAGCAGGTAAGGTATTTCTAGTTTTAATATACATTTGTTACCAAGGACACGACGTGATGACGTGATTTATTTGACATTCCCAACGATACCACTAATAGTGTTGAATATTTTTCTGGTAATATTTATGATCTATTTTGCTAATAAACATAGGAATCGCCTTTAGCTATTATGTGCCACTAGTTTTACCACGGGGATAGGTATCTAAAATAAGTTTAAAAAGAAATTGTGTAAGACAAATTCATGTCTACAAAACAAATGACTATAAAATGATCAACCATCGATAGGGCTTACAAAAAACAGGTGCATGCGATTTTCGACCTTATTGACAATTCATGATAAACTTCTTTTTGGTATTTTCTTGCTTTCTGACATTGATACGTTATTAAAATTATAAATTCTGAGTTACGTCAATAAGGTCGAAAATCGCATGCACCTGATTTTTGTAATCCCTATCGATGGCTGATAACTTTCTGATAGTCACTGGTTTTGTAAACGTTAATTGCTTTTATACAATTTCACAACTAATGAGTTCACGAGGATCCTCTGGGGGATCTGGCTAGGAGATCCTGGTGGACAACATGCAAACATGTTAAGTATTTCGTTGCCAGCATTGACAATATTTATTTCAAGATCGAAATATTCGCGAAACTTTTGCTCGAGAAATTCAACAAATGAGCCTGAGATACCTCTAAGATCAACAAGAGATTATAAATTGATTATATCGAAATTATACTATAAGGAGATTAAGTGGAGCAGAATACCAATTGTGAGTCAATTCAAAATTAAATCGCAGTTCAGTCAAAATTCAGTGTCAGTCTCTGTTAAATACGAGAATTGGCCTTCAGAGCACGTGCGAGTGGGTTTACATGTTTTCGTAGACGATCTAGATAGCGATTCTCTACACGTTTTATTACTTCATCTACGGTAGGAACTTCGAGATACTCATGTATTTGGGTCAAACACAAAAAACGAAAAAAAAATGTTCATGCAACGTAAAGCCGTTATTAAAATATTATATCAACATTAAATACATTTAATAAATATTTCGTGTTGAAAACTAGTTACATTTCATAAAAACGTCGCGTTGTATTGAAATTTAATATATAATTTTTGCTTTTGAATCTGAAAAAATCTCCTTCTGTGGACTGTTCGGATACCAAGTAGTTGAGTTTAAGTGATGGTTAAAAATATATACACACACTTTCGATGATTTAATATCGTTTCATTACATGAGTTATATTATCAAATATACATAACATAACGTATAAAAAAATATATAATTCAAAATTTTGTCATAAAACGTATACACATGTTGTTCACAAATTTTAGCCTACTTCTGTAGACTTATAAAATAAGCCAAAATATGCCGAAAATGAACGCATCGTTTTTATTTTGTTTTATATATTGTTAGCACTGTATTCTCTGTCATTTGCTTGGTTGTGATTTTACCTAAAGTGCGTGTGACATTAAAAATTCCAATTTTATTTAATTACACAAGTTTTCGGTCGAAATCAGTGTGTCTTTCCTGTGCAAGGGATATCTGAGTAAGTAGCCTTTACAAATAAATAAAAAGATCAAGATAGTTTAAGCTTATTGGCTCAGTATGCAAATACTATACATACATACATAGACTCACGCCTGTCTCCCCGAAGGGGCAGGCAGAGGCATATTAAACGCCCACTTTTCGCCAGTGTTTTGATCCCACGTAATAGGTGGCGGGCCTATTGCCGCTTATTGGGACATTTTGTTTGCCAGAGCCTCGTCCGTTGATCGGCAGGTGCACCACTTGCAGGTGAGGTTGGCTTGGGACCCTAAGTTCTTGGTGGGAACCCTATGCACCTGCATGCATGCAAATACCGCATTGCTTAAATTAGAACCTCATACTAAAGGATGCCATCTTTGATTTATGAAAATATGTCTCTCGTGTAGATATCTTTACTGTAGACTTTGTATCTACAGAAGAGACGTATGTCAACAGAAGTGAATAGGCAAAAGAAATTCACCGTGTTTGAAAAAGAAATTGGCAAGTGCGAGTCGGACTCGCGCATGAAGGGTTCCGTATCATCATCTATAAAAGAAAATTTTGTTTGTTGTATGTATACTTAAATATTTTTTATGTTTCTACCTGTTTATTGAGATCGAGTAATAAATTGCTTAAAAATACGTTTGTTGTATGGGAGCCCCATTTTTTATTTACTTTTTTTATTTATTTTGGAAGGTAATTTATAACTACATATTCTGTAAAAATTTAAAGCGTCTACCTGTAACAGTTAGTAATTTTGAGCATAAAATACGAAAAAAAACACGTTATTTGTATGTATACCCCTTTTATTTGTTTGTATACCCCTTAATATTTTTACTTTTTTATTTTTAGTATTTGTTGTTATAGCGGAAACCGAAATACATAGTTTGTGAAAATTTCAGCTTTCTAGCTATCACGGCTTATGAGATACAACCTGGTGACAGACAGACAGACAGACAGCGGAGGGTTAGTAATAGGGTCCCGTCTTTTACCTTTTACGTACGGAACCCTAAAAAAACAATAGCGTTATTCGCTTTTTAATTATTCTATTATATATCCATTTTGTTTAGTATTTTATAATGTTGCTTGCAGCGATCTTTTGTTTCAGTTACTATGCCACGAGCAATTCATCCTTGTACAATCTGTCACCTGTTTGCCCTGAAGGATCAAGATCACCAGACTCTTCATCTGAGAATTTGTCTATCCGTGATTCTCCTACGGCTCCAGTTACTCCTGAGGCTCCAACTGAGTCAAATTTACCAGGCCTCTCAGATAGACTGATTCCAGATCTTTCTATTGAAATATTTAACCAAAGGCATAAACCCCAGAAGAGAAGAATCTATTTAGACGACTCTGAAGCTACTGAAGATTCACCACATAAAAAAACGGCTGACGAATTCCATGTGGGATGATTCTGACGAGGATAATATATTTTAATATTCTGTTCCTTTATTTGCTTACAGAAGCATAATGTCTGTTCTGTGGACAATTATTTTTTATTTTTTTACACAGTATTGGTATAGAATTTTGATTATGTTTTGTTTGGAGGTTGAGGAGAACTCCATTTTAAGTTCTTTTTTATTGTTTCTATTCTTGATCTTATTGATATGATTATGTAAGGTAATTTTTTGTTCCCTTCTGTAGACAACTCAATCTCTTCTGTAGACGTGAAAAAACTAAAAACGTGATTAATTCCTAAAATATTGAAGAATGATCTCTAGTGATATTTTTGTAAGCATAACATTAGCTAACTTTAAATAAATATAATGTTTCATAAAAAATCGTGAAGTTTTATTTTAAATATTTTGCAATGTTCACTTTTTGTGTATGACCCATTTCCTTGTTGTAAACCAGGGAGCATTGGCAAGGGTTCTCAGGTATTTGTTTTGAGCACGTTGGATAATGGCTAGGTTGGATTTACTAGTAGTGCTCAAAATTTGGATCCCGTATGTCCAAACAGGTTTAATAATTGTATTATAAACTAACAACTTGTTGTGTAACAGGAGTTTTGATTGAGGCCCTAATAACCAGTACAAGCCTTTAAACCTGGCATTGACTTCAGCTGACTTCAACTGAGGCAAGGTTTTAATGATGTAAAGTATTTATCAAGCGGCGATAGCCCAGTGATGTACGTAACGGACTGCCGAGACGATGGTCTCGGGTTCGATCCCCAGGTACCCCGGGCACACACCTCTGACTTTTCGAAGTTATGTGTGCATTATAAATTAATTATCGCTGACTTAATTATGTGCCCGGTAGATGGCAATAGGTTCGCCCCCTATTACATTGGGACCAAAACATAACTGGCGAAGTAAGGGTGTGTAATACACTTCTGCCTACCCCTTCGGGGATAAAAGGCGTGAAGTTATGTTATGTGTTATGCTAAAGTATTTATCATTAACGTTTTAATGGTAACTAAAAATCAAGACAAAAATAAAAAATTGTGCAACTAATGAATGCTTTAATTTTTAGTAGCCTTATCGGATATAGATTGATGTATTAGTGCAGTTCTATTCTAATTTTATTTTACCTTTTCTTTACAGAGTTGAAAGGTAAACAGTTTTGCTATATTCCCTAGGCATGCTGCAATACCAGGGGAATATAACAGGCATCCATTAGCGAGCGTTGCCTCTGGGCTCTCAGTTCATCTACCGTCAAAAGCAATAACAAAAAAGTGACGTAGCTGTCACGGGACATTCGACAGATGGAACATAGGAACTTGAATTTGAAATGCTTAGAACAGAGAACGATGGTGAACAAGTGACGTCATTCAAAAGTGTTATGGCATTCATCGTCGCGACTAACGAGTCGTTCTTACATCCTGCATCAAAAGGTGCATCAAAATATTTTTTCTTTTTGCTTATCATTATTTTAGTGTGAATGTGTTGCCAATTACTGTGGTATCGGAATCTAAGGAAAAATGGAGGCCGCCGAAATTTTAAATGATTTTTGTTTTGAGACAAGAACCGGGACCGACGATTTGCCGAAGTACGATTGCGCACCGATTAAAAATATACTTAATTAATTCTAGGGGCCACCATTCAAGTAGTGACGTCTGTTGCCTGACTTGACCAATCTCTTCCGAGCGGCAGTCAGAGTATGGAAATATACAGAATGAGCATATTACAATATTGCTCAATATGTATAGGTATTTCAATGTCCGTTAGTCTCTACTTGTGCCAAGTATTGATTCGTCCAGATTTAGCTTCATAAGTTTGGTCGTTCATAATTCATATCATATCTGACAAATACAAATATTTTTGCAACTGTTATCGACTGGCATAGATTGCAGTCATTTAACTACGGAATAAGTCTCATACACTATAGAAAAATCTTTATAGATAGGCTGAATTGCCTGAGTACCGTTTAAAAGTTTGAAAGAATCCTTCAATAACTATTTTGCAGTTTTTGTCGTAAAGAAAATTATTATAAATCTCTGGCGATAAATAGGTGATAATTATTCTATGTATGAGATGAAACATGGCTGTGTACCATCCAGGCATTTCATTAATCTAGACCATTTGCGATCGCTTCAGCTTCCGCATCCCTCGCCTCGTATTTGTTGGCCCAAAAGGCCGGCTACGCGCTTGTAAATCCTCTGGTGCTGCAGGTGACTATGGCCGGCGACATTCGCTTACTGTCAGGCAAACCGTGTGGTCGTTTGTCTCCCATAACATAAAAAACAATCAGTAATCATTCACAATATTTAGCTCTCTGAAAAATCCACCAACTTGCATTGAACGTTGTCATACTACTTATGTGTTAAGGGCACGCGTCACTTCACTGTCCGAGCTTTGGCGCCAAATTGACGGCGGCAAGGGCAATCACGGAATGAAAAACTATATGTTCGTTCCAAAAAAATGGGACGCAGTTCAAACAACGAACGAAGTTTGCTTATTTCGTTGGCTTCCTACTTAAATATTCAAAGTTTGTACGCGTTTTGGTTACGGTCATTGCCATTTGAGTTTAGTAAAGATTGTTGTGAAATCCAGATTTTTACAGCCAAGCTTGTTAGCCCATGTAGAGATTTGTATTTTACTTGTTACCATTTCTATAACACTGTCTTTTCTTGGTGCGTGGCTTTACGGACGGCACGCATCATGGGAAGAGGGGGTGATTCACCGCGAGTTCAGTTTTAAGTTTACAACACGAGCATTTTCTCTTAGAAATATTTACCAAAGCAGTTCATCCTACGCCACATTGAACCTAGGGTTCTAATTCCGAGCTCTCGTGTAGACATATCAATGACTTTACGACTCACGAACTTCGATTTGTGCCAGTTGCTCCTGAGTAGTCTTCAATGAAGTCCACGTATTGCGCTTATGGGAGTTTCGTAACTTGTCTGTTCGGTTTTACGGATCTCACCCTTATGATAGTGCCAATCATTAATGAGTTAAGAAGCTGTGCTTTATATTCTCTCACTGTTGTCCTGAAGTGGTATACATTTAGTAAAACTGTTTGTTGACTTGCCTTCTGGTACATATTTACAGTTATATCTATCTATGGGCTCACAGCGATATATTTACGCACGGTTTCAATATTCAATCTATCTATGGATTTGTACATTATAGATATATATTAGCTCTAATCAATGTATATCAAAAATGTACCTATCTCTAATCTGCAAATCCATGGATGGATCGAATATTGAAGCCGGTCGTAGTTAGTATTATATACGTAGTTAGCTTTGTCTGGCAACAATAATGTATTACATAAATTAGTGTCAACTCGAACAGTCAATATAATGCAATTGACGTTTGGCCGGCAATCAGGTTTATTAAGTTAAATTGAAGGTTCGCTTGGAATTGTCAGCACGTTTCACGAAACCCAATCATGTCTGTAACGAGCTGGCTGGCTTGACATAATGAAGTGTGAACGTTATGTCCAAAGAAAGCTATATTTTTATGTAGGTTTTACTATTTTTAATTAATTATTGATAGAAGGATAAAACAGGGGTTTGACGAGGGCCGACAATAACACATTTTTCCGTTATATTTCTAGTGTAAGCTGTTGACTACCGTTAGTAGCACTTTTGTATATAGAAAGAAGTCGTTTTGGAATATCGGTATCCCTTTGGGTTCCGGCAGTTAGAAAGGCTGTCGCTCTGTGGAAAAGCTAATGTTCAGTCAAATGAGTTTAGACTAGTAAGTGGACCTGGGGTTACAACTGGGATAATGCTAGGAGGATGATACTACGAACTTTGTAAAAAGCTAATCCTTAATTTCTTATAGCTAAAAGCCACTGCATACACGATGTGAGCTCAAAACTGAATATAAGATTAACCTTGTTGAGAAATGGAAGTGTACGGTTTGTATCGTGATATAATTCTATAATTCTTGGCAACTTCTGACATTTACCCTTCTAGTATTTCTTAATGGCTGCTGAAAAGAATTAGACAGGGATACTCTCTTATAAAATGTCTCTATTTTTTGCAGTAATTTATATTTTGTATACGAAACTAGTTTTTTCAAAAGCTAGCTTATAATATACTTTATACAATTTGACCTGTCCTTTGCTGTATATTTGAAAACGTGTACATCCATAATTATATTAAACTCGCATTGGCGTTCATACTACTAGTAGTAATAATCAGCTTGTTCCTTTTATACAATCTCTCAATCCTGCCAATAACAACATGTCCCAGTAATACCACTAAGTTACTAGCCGTAACTTTACCATATTTATGGAATAAATAAACAGCCTTCAAATAAAATAATGAGCATATAAACTACTCTTCCGGAATAGAAGGTTCAATCCCTCGTGTGCTCTAGAAAACAAGAATACGATTTAATGCTCAGTAATTTTAGCAGCTCCTGAAAATAGTTTATGCCCCACTTGTATTTAAAAGTCACGTTTGCTGGTAACTTTCCACGCTAGTCCCATTATAATGAAGGGTCACCTATAAATATAATTTGTCAGTGACTGAGCATTTTCTCTCTGCCGCCTGTGCTATTAAACTAATAGATTAGAAAAGCCGCATAAAAGTGGGATGTATAGCAGCAAAAATATTTTTCAATGCTGTATTGTGAACGTGATTTATCAGGGTATGGTTATTGGTTATTCTTTCTCGCAAAAAACAATTATCAGATTTGAGTGAAACTTTGTAGTCATTTAGCACCAGAATAACACACTACACGGACAACCAAGCGTGTGAATATTATCATCATACTTCTTTCACAGTTCATTGCTGGAAGGGTTCTCCTAATTTTAGTCACAACAACATTGTGAGTTAATGCCGAGAACACACTGCTATTAAAATATATATATATGTAATTTTATAGATTCCGCCTGATGGGAAGATTGGAATCAGGCGGAATCTATAAAATTACATATATATATTTTCCTAGCAGTGTTTTCTTTGCTGCTGTAATCTCGAACTTATTTCCTTTCTCATTGCTACAAAGCAATCCCTATGAATGTGAAATATTGTACCCACTCTATTAATATAAGCTATTGCTGGTCTGTTCCTCTTTAGATAACAACAAAGCGAAACATTGTTTTTTTGCCTTGTCACTAGTATATGGGATAAGTGTCATGCCTGCTTTATATTCACAAACGTTGCACTCCTTTGTGCGAAATGTAAAATACTATAAAAGCAGTTTCACTATTTCGTTCCTATTTTCACTCTAGGTTCTTTAAGCGAGCTTAAAATGTTTCGGGTAACAATAACCTAGTGGATAGATGGACAGACTGCTACGCAGAGGATCGTGGGTTCAAACCCATGGTGTGCACCAAGGACTTTTCGAAGTATTGTATGTATTAAATGGTTTATACATTGACTTTACGGTGAAAAGAACTGTGAAATCTTGGCAACGTGGAGGATTATAGCCTTACACTTCTCACTGTGAGAAGAGGCTCGGGCTCATGATGATGAAAATATTTCTGTATCAGTTGTCATGTATTGGATGTTAAAATTTTTTTTATCCAATATCTGCCAATACAGACAAATGTTTTGGAAAAAAGGAATGCCCTCTGTGACCATTATTCTTAACGAATTGGATATAATAATAGATAGATATAAACTTTATTGTACACCAGATACTAGTTAGTTACAATAACAAATGTAAACTGTGCAGCCTTATCCCAGCTAAAGAGATTCGTTATCGAATTCGTTTAGCGTGATAATGTAGTGACGACACTGAGTACTAAATTGAAGGTTGTGGATTCAATTCGCAACAACAAATTACAGAAAAATATAATAGCTTACTTAACATATTGTAGTTTAAGTTCAGTATCGCTAAACAAAAAAAAACACCTTCCAAATTTGAACCAGGTCGTGATGCCAGTTTAAGTTTAAATTGGTATCTTTCTTCGTTTTCGTGTGAGTTTGTGGCGAACTCTGGACTGTCGAAGTTTTCAAACCACCCCAAGGTCTCCGACATGGCCTTACGAGTATTGTCCTGGGACATGAACCGGGACCGATAGCTTTACGGTAGCGCTCAGGTCAAATTGCCACATGCGGTCACCCATCTACGTGACGACTTGTGCAAGCGTTCCTTAACTACATCGAACTATTAGGAACGGCACGCCAAGGCACGTCATGAGCGCTACTAAATTGGTATAACTGAAGGTTAAGGTATAAAATATATTCCTAATTTATAACATCCGCGTTCCAAAACCGTACATGGTCCCAGGTCTTCGGTCATTGCTATTCATGAATCTAAGAATAAAAATTTTTATGCGGCTTGTACGGTCATGGCGAGGTTTTATACTTAGAGAGGACCTTTTGCCACGTCGTCTACGCGCTTTAAAAAGATGTTCTATTCTTAGCATGAGTGACACGGACTTTATACGTGTGAATAAAAACATTTGTATATTGCATTAACCTCGGCCATTACTGCTGCTTGTGTGACACTATAATGTCCGTGGGTACGATACAAGTGTCACAGTTCTAATTTTTTTATATGCGCGTGGCTACTTGGTGCAGATGTCTGAAAACATTGCAATATTAGTAATACGGTAGCTCTGCATAATATTTCTTTTTAAGTGATAACTCTCGCAGTAAGCCTAAATCCTACGTCGCGGGGAACTTCACAAACATACAACTAACGGAAACAATGTACACCCGGACGGAAAAAAATATGGAGCCCACAAATTGTTGTCTCGTATGGTAATCGAACCCACAACACTCAGCGCAGTGACAAGCGGTGAGGCAACCTCTTAAACCACTACGCCAGCCGTGCAGTCTAATTCATAATCATTTAACATGATATAACTATTATATTTTATACATATTGATAAATAACTTGTTTATCCCCGTGATACAACTACAAACTTTAGCAATTCAATTCCAAAAATGTTTCAAAAACACATGTATTATGATAGGTATTCTATTTGGAGGTATTGGGTTCTTTTTTAGAGTTTTGAATTAATTTCAACTCAAAGAAAACTTTTATTTTATAAATAAATGTCAATTCGAATCCAGAGGGAGATGTAGGTACGCTTCAAAAGAAACATTAGAAAAGCAAACTTAAGCGTTTTTAATGTTGCATAAGTCTCCTAATCTCTTGAGAAATTTCTCTCCAAACTAGAAGTTCAGAATCCAACATTAATGAGGTAAACCCATTAAAACAAAGCTGATCTTGGCCTAGATGATAAATTGCGTTCTTAGTGCTTAAGACGCTTAAGTAAATTAATTTACCGTTTAGTACATGTTACATACCTACGTCGGTATGCTTAAGTATTGAAACATTCCAGAAATGTGTCTTGAAACAGATGATTAATTTAATTATTCAGATATTTCAACCGTTTTCTGTTTTGTTTCAGACAGCTACAGCTCTGCTTAGTTTGGGACTAGATGGTATTGTGTGAATGTGGTGGAATATAATTATATATAAATTTTAAATTTCAACGCAATATCTCTGCAGTGTAGTTGAAATTGTGAGAGCAAATATTTTGTACGGAAAATATGGAGTTTGTTCTTGTCAAACTATCTCCGACATGATTGTGAAAGGAACACAGATATGTAATTTAATTTGAAAAGTTTTTTATTGTAGTTTTATGACGTATTTTGTAAGGAACTAGTTTCACTGAAGTACTTGTGTTGAGAGATGGATCACCCGAATTTTAAGAAAAAAGCATTATTGTAGAACGCAAAAGTATTATAATAAACTTTCAATATAAGAAAATAAAACAAAACAGAAAGAAATAGTTCCTTCTAAGATGGCTAACAAACATGTGAGGCTGATCAGTAGATTATTTTATCTATTATACACAAAACCTTTTAGTCCCAGTCCAAAATACCCCATAATACTAAATGTTATTCAGAATTAATATACAGACGTATGTTTTTATTACAGAAATAAATTATGCTCACTTTGAGGTGTGAATACTTGTAGTATAAGAATTTACATAATACCTAAACTGTAGTACACTAATCAAATTTCTTGTTGGTCTTGGCTACACAAAATTTGAATATACACGTGCTCAAAGTCGTAAAACGTTATGCAAAACTAAATGATACCTACTCGCGAAATATTAGTCTTTTAACTACCTATTATGCCAAGATCCACCAAACTCTTTGAAATACTTTTCAGAAAAAGATGTTTATAATTTTATGCGCGAAAGCTTATCGAATTGCATTCTGATTTTGTATGTTTACGGTTTAACTCTGAGTTTATTTTCTGGTATTTAGTATTATAATATTTTTCTTTTACGTCGAATTATAAGCGATCTTTTAAAAAGAAAAACATTGTACACTTTCTCATACTCTAATTACTCTAATTATTTGTGCTCGTACCCGAGCTTGAAATACAAGCCCACAAAAATCCGCTGTTACATAAAAATATGGATAAAATTAGTATTATTTATTTTATATAAAAGTTGTGAACACATGCTACCTATTCCAACGTTGGAAGAAAAATATCATTATTTGCGACCTAGACCCCCATTGTACGTAGGACAAATAGTTTGTTTCAATAACAGTATTATTAGTATTATTATTATATTTTGGCGCACACTAAAGAGTAACCGTAGTATCAACTTTTCTTATCACACATTGCCTTTTAACTCTTCATTGGAATATTTCACTAACCAAAAAGAAAGTAACAGAAAAGTAGATAGCACAATTCAATTCTCACCACAGCTTTAAAGGCGCTCCAAATACGAAAATAACTGGAGCGAACCGACCAAAACAACTTCGTTCGCGTTAATTTAACTCCAATCTGTTATTCAGGCTAGGCAATTGAGCATCACGATCGACCCGTTGATGTTGTTTTCATTTGTTTTGATTATATTTTAGTCAATCTGACGTCCGATTTCCGTGTGGTGACGGATTAAGAATACGGAATGTCACCACCCCATATCATCCCATGGGTGTCGTAAGAGCCGACAGAGGGAGCATATTATGCAGAGAATAGCACTGTAAGAGAAGGAACACTTGATACAAACCCTATACCAACCCGTTTGGCCAGCGTAGTATAAGTAGGCCAATTCCTCCTTTCAAAGGAGAGGCCTGTCCTGCAGTGGACTGTTAAAGGCTGATGATGATGAATCTGACGTCTATGACAGGTTACGTCAGTACGAAGTTGGGCTCATACGTCGTTAATCTTTTTTTTTTAAAGACAAATCCCGCACTAGGAATAAATCCTGTGTTGCGGGGGACTTTACAAACATACAACCAACGGACACAATGGACATCCAGACTTGAAACAGCAATTTATGGATCTCACAAAGTGTTGCCTCGAGCGGGAATCGAACCCACAACACTCAGCGCAGTGTCAAGCGGTGACGCGACCACTTAAACCACTACGCCATCCGTGCAGTCTAATACGGCATTACATACACGGTATATGTAGTATCGTATTGGATGATATACATGCGTTTAGATTTGTCATTTGTTATTGTTTTTGTTATCGACAGACATGAATACCATGACCCGTCACAGAACAAGAGTGTGGCTACTTGTAGACTAGGATGACACACTTAGCTGTCCTGTACGCAAATTCCAGTCATGCTTCCTGTCTGTGCATTCAACAATGTTAAAATATCAGACCAGGCATTACTTGATCTGTCATCGTGCCGTCAACCAAACGGACGTCGACATAGCAGAAAAGAAACGATGAAAAGATTCGTAGCGATACCGATGACGATAAGTGTGCGCTGGGATGGTTTTATACAAAATACAATGCTAAACGTTCTCTAGGGCAACGGCGATATATTTTCTATGCAATATCTGTGCGATTGCTTCCTCATATTAAAACAATAGCTTACTTCAAATTTTGTTCATAAAATATGTACTTCTAATCCTCGATACGTATTCTCACTGGCATATTAATGGAACATACACAACCATCTCGAAACCTACTTACTACGAACGAGTGTGCCGAACACAGTTTAACGATGTACAACATTTGTTTCAACTACCATGACATTTCCCTACAGTAATAACATTCTAGGGTCACACCGAAGTCACAAATCATTACTCGCGTAGAACATCATTTATATTCAAGTCGATTAAATTCGACCGCACTGATACCGAACATTGGCCTACTGAGTCTATACGGCTCGCCACAGATCTTCAACGAAAACGGTTCGGTAAATTGTGTCAATTTTAACATAATTCACGGCCCCACTAATTAGGAGCGGGGCCAAGTTTGCAAACATTATACCCGGGAATTAATTTGTCGCCTACGATAGCGTGATGACGCGAAACTTGTAATTTGATTATAGAGGCTGCCTGTCACACCGTACCGTAACTTCGTTGTTTAATTATGTTTCTCAAACAATAATGAACACGGCATTAATATTCAAAGTTAACGTTTTTTAATCTGTTAAAATGGAAGCTTCAACCTTTGAGTTTATCGAAGGTCCATGTACTCTGGTGTCTAGACGCTTTATTTTAGTCTGTTGTGTGACTTTAATATCGATTTCGTTATAAGTTTTAGTCGAATCAAGTGACAGCCAGTGAAAAAGGAGCCTTTGTGAGACGCGCTTCTAGCAATATTCTTTACGATTCAGAGATGTTGTCTAGTGAAATACGAAACCCTGTCTTAATGTGCAAAAATATCAATCTTTCGAAAAGTCATTTTGTTAAAGCAGCTATGATTATAAAATCTAGCTAAATTTGTTTGTTGTTTTAATTATATCGATATTGATAACATTGACACGACAATATTGTATGAATGTTCTTAAACGTATATGGTAATAAAATGCCTTTCTTTTTGTTTTCAGGTATGAATATTTCGAGGTAGAATCGCGGTTAGTATGCAAACCACGGTTTCTGTGACCCCCGCCGTTTATGACGTTGAGGACGACGCAGTGGATATAGTGCGTAGGCTCTGAACGCCTTTAAAGAAGAGTCTCACAATCCTCCTCCGCCAGTCGAGACGGCACGAATAGAGCTTCCACCCCGATACCATATGTTTAAGTGTTTATAATAATGAACCTATGAACAAATAAAAGATTTGACTTAGGCTTTACCAAAAAAGGTACGAATATCTTATTACCCAGCATATTTTTATATTGAGTCTAATGTCTTAGTTCAAGGTAAGTTCAATTAGTATTAAAGTTAATTTAAATGTAATTAATAAGTATTCCTAGTGATATTATATGAAAATACCGTCTGGTATAAGAAAATTCACTACAGGGAGAGGGACAGAGTGAGTGATCGTATGAAAGTTGTTCAAATTTTAATAATTACATTTATTTAATTTTTTGTAATTAGTTGGTTTATTGGTTGTTTATTTTAATAAACTGTCAAAGTCACTTTCAGTTCTGTTGTCTTAGACCACTAGCTTAACCAGTTTTCACGTCTGTGAATAAATAAAAATCTTAAACATAAATAATATTGCCTACATTTAGTTCCGTGTACTTCCGACTTAATAGACTGCGCTGCGGCCCGAAATAAGTACAGCTGAATTTACTTACCCTTTTTAACTTTTTCTTTTATACAAACATCAGGTTGTTTTTCTACCTAATTACACACTCAACTTTGACATTTCAATTTTGGGTTGGAAAACGAATTTAGAGTTGGCCACTTCCTTGGCCACTTCTTACTTTTTCTTTACAATATTTATAGAAATTCACTTTTAAAGTTTTGATGTTTCATAGAACTGATGTATTAGAAACGTTGAAGTAACTGAAAGTTTATTGGTACTCGAAATGTCTAAAATATTCAATATTATGTTAAAATGAGCTTCAGTAAATTACCGGCTGTTTCTGAAGTATTTCAAAAAAATTTGAACAAAATTTTAGAACAATAGACGAAACTCCTAAAACTACTTTGCAGTTGTATAATCGTGCGATAAACTGAGATGGGAAAAGTTTATTAATTATCACTTTGCATAGTTAAAACCGAAATGAGACTGAAATCTGCTTGTAGTTTGTAAATGTGCTCGTTTCTTATTAATAAATAGTTTTGAGTTTTTTTCCACCAAACATAATATAACAATTTGGGACAGTGTCATTATTTCATCGTTGCAGCACTTGCTAGAAAATTAAATATACTGTATTCTAATGTATTATTCGAATATTGGCGTTTTTGTTCGATTTGTGCTAAAATGGTTATAAACGTACCGCGGCCGGCCCGATGATATGCGAGGTTTCTTGTATATATCAATGGTCGTAGCCCATAGACGAAGGTGATGCAAACTTGTTAGCTATTCTCTCAGAAACCATCTTCCTATTTCTACCCTTGCCCTGTATGCTTATAAGAAGGGCAAATAAAAAGTGACCTTTTCCGACCTCTTTCCAGCGCTCTCACGTATAGTTCAAAACGCAGAAGTACGAATATACCTACTTTGCTTTACTTTTATATGAGAGGTTAAAGAGGTTTTCCGGCCGAGCTAGCTCATTCATGTTGTAACAGTTCATAGTGTCTAACCTGTCTGCACAAAAGAGCAAAAGGTTACTGCCCTCCTTTTGAAACACCTTTATACAGAAGCGTAGCTATTACTCAGCGTTTTCTGCGTGAAGAAAGAGAGAAAGGTAATAAGCTGATACACAAAATAGTCGTATATATTTTTTCTAAATCTTGGAGTCATGATGATTCTATTGTCTTCCTATGCCAACAAAACCTGCTACAAGAACAATAAATTTCATTGCACACACATCGTTGTGACATACATGCCTATAAAGTTTAAATTTCATTCCTTTAATATTTAGGCGTAGACAGGCGCATTAAACCATAGTTGATTAGAATGCATGGCAGAGCTCACAATTGTCAAAATAAACGTTGATGGAAACGTAAATCATTGCTCAATCACCACAGGAAATTATTTGCGGAACGCTGTAAGCGTCCCGGTATACGCTTCCGTCACCGTTTGATTTGATTTGTTATTCCTTCACGCCTTTGTGCCGATGTACGATGCTTGCTTGTGATTAGAACGGCGTAAACACATCTAAGGCTTACGGTGATGGTATTTCTTTTCTCTTTTTTGTTTTTTTTTTAAAGACTCACGCCTGTATCCCCAAAGGGGTAGGCAGAGGTGTAAAATTACACCCACATTCCGCCATGAATTTTTAGGTCCCAAGTAATAGGGGGCGAGTCTATTGCCGTACCGGGCACCTTACCAGACTCCGTGCTGCTACTGAGAATTTCCTAACGGAAAGACCCAATAACACTTTGCCCGACCGGGGAATCGAACCCGAGACCTCCCAATCCCACGCGCACATTTATGCCGCGAGACCAACGAGGCAGTCTGTGCTATGGTGGTATTTATATATTTTACAAAAATGCTACTGTAACTGTATACAGAAGAAGTTGAGCAGTCGGTTAGAAGAATTACTAACAGCAGAATTGCTGTTTATAATTCCGATCCACCAATGATTCTCTTATTTCTAATACTGATCTACTAATGAGCGAGAGACTTGTCCAGAGCTAGGCGGGGATGGTCATCTGTCATACAGGTCACCTGCGCTGTGAGTATTTTACTAAAACGATAGTTCCCGTAACAATTTCATACGTTATACGGCAACCACGGTCGACACAAGTCGGCCGAAAGGTTGAAAAAACATAGGTGTGTACAATAGTAATTATGTGAAAAAAGGAGTACTTTAGAACATTTTGGCTGTTGGAAGCAAATTGTCTCCAAAATGGTCAAGGTCAACTCAAGTGTCTCATATAGTATGTTTTAATAAGTTATACAATACAGAACACAAGGCGCAAATAGTGCGTTTCGCTTCTTCGGTTTTAAATTCCTAAGACGCTTACGTAAGCAATGAAAGTTAATTAGTTTAAGTATTCTCATCACTTTGCTATGTTTGTAATACCAGTTCTCGATAGCTTTGTTATATTTTTGTTTTTAGTATATCGTCGATGGAAAAACCGGTAAAGTATCCGCCCACATACGTAATTAAACAACTCCGTAGTAGCCCCTTACAAAGACTTAATAGCTATATTTATTACTAGAGGACGCCAGCAGCTACGCCTGCATTTTTTTTAAATTTACCCGTTTTGGCCGATCCCGTAGGAATTTCGGGAAAGCCCTTCTTAGTGCACCCCTACGGTCCCCAAGGAACATACATGCCAAATTTCAGCTTCCTACGCCCAATAGTTTCGACTGTAGCGTGTCTGTCAGTCAGTCAGTAACGCAAGGATTTTATATATTAAGATTTCATTCGCAAGAATAACATTGAACTGTCGTGGCCGTGAACATTTTCCAATTATGGCACTATTTGTAAAAGTTTACTTTATTGCGACGGTTTGAGCAAAAAGTATATGTTATGAGTGATTACTGCTTAATAATTTATTAAAATAAAAAATAAGGGCATAAAACGAATCACTATGTTATACCTTAATACTGAATTATATACCGCCACAATTTCTATTTATAATGCCATGTTACACTTTGTCATAACAACTTTACCGTACGCTTATCTGTTTCTTATAATATATACAAGAAAAATAATGTACAGGATTGACTCTCTTAAATATCTTTTAGAAAAGCAAGCAAAACGAAAGGTTCTATTACTTAAACTTTAATAATACTCTCATCGGTTGAAGAAATAAAACAAATCACACTGTAACTCATGCTACCAATAGTCTCTGATATTTATAATCGCTTATACAACCAGTGGCTTTAGGCAATCTCACGGAATCGGCCAATGAAATACAAACAAAGGGAGAAATAAAAAGAAAATAAAGATAAATATGGCAAAGGTATTTGCAAGCAGCCTATACTGCGATTAATCTGAGAGTATCGCTTTCTTTTTGTAACTTTTGTATCGTTTTCAAAACTCTGCGATGAAAAGATACCGTCAAGATATAACTGAGGCTTTCACGGACAATATTCAATTTCGTGAAAATCTTGGAAGTTTCTTTGCTCAATCGGTATACCTTTTGAACTGGATTGTTATATTTTTGTGACTGGATGCGGAATGGTTTGCTTTCAAGGAAGGTATTTATATATATATATGTTTTGATATAAATATTTGCGAACACGCTAATGATACGGTTATTTGTTCAAAAACATTAATGTGTATTAGGTATATTGAATGATGAAAGAGAAAGATTCTCCCTTTTATTTTTTACATCGTAGCAGTGTTTCAGCCATTTTTCTGGGAGCAACGATGAAGCACTGGCACCTCGCTTAAATAAAATTTACTTTGCAGGATATACCGAATTTATTTTACACTACAGAACAATCATTTCCATATACCTCTAATCTGATAACTTCGTTTTAGTAATTCAATATCATTCGAAAGCGTTCGGACGCTGAATGCTCCTTTCACTGTGAGGGTTAACATTTCGAATCAGTGAATCGCAACAAACTACTTTTTTGTGAAACGATATGTCAACCGGGGGTGATCGATGGTCCACTTTCAATTCGTTTCTCATCTGTCGGTATAGAGAAAATTCTTGCATTATTGACTGACTCACAGTCAAGCTACCGCAAAAACTATTAGGCGCAATAAGCTGTAATTTGGCGTGTATGTTCCTTGGGATCCGTAGGGATTCACTGTGAACGGATTTCTCGAAATTCCCTCTGGGTCGGGCAGGTTAAATTAAAAACAATGTCCGAGAGTAGCTGCGGGCATTCTCTAGTCAGTGATAAATTGTTCATTATCGCTTGCTACACGGTGAAAGAAAACATTGTGAGGAAATCTGCTCATGTCTCAAAAGTCTCAAAAGTCTCTATTTGTATTGTTCTATAAAGACACGTGAACACTGCCATCTGCACTTGGCTGTAGGGAGCACATAGCCTTCTCATAATGACAAGAGACCAGCAGTGGGACAGATTATAAAGTAGACTGATGATGATGAGAACAAGGCAGTGGGTTCACCTCCTATCACGCATGACATAACAAACTCGGTAGGTAAATGATAACATACACTTAAATATATACCCATCGTCCTAGCGTCATCTCAAAAACAAAACTTTCGTCGTACCTCGCGGACCAATCTAACCAGATTCCACAGAACACGAGCGTTTCTCCAATAAAATGTCTGAATACTCTATATTATATATATGTCCGTATCATGATTGAACAGTCAACCACATTGAAAGCCGTAGTAATGTAACATGTTTGCGGTCATTGGCAACTGCAATAGCGTTCAAAATATGAAATTATTTTAGCTTGTTTACGTGGCTGTCTACTGCAGTAGTTTAGGTGTATTTTCATTTATACAGCCTGACACAGTCTACTGCTCGACATAGACTTGTCCTTATTCCTGTTACAATAGCACTGAGAGTCAGTAATGAAAGATTTAGCCTACTAATCGTGCTGGTCAGACGTGATATAGGATTTGATTTCGAATATTTCATCTCTTCCAAATATTCAATGAAATATTTGGCCTACTAAATCATGCTGGTCAGACGTAATATAGGATTTGATTTCGAGTAATTTATTTCTTCCAAATATTCACTGAAACATTTGGCCTACTAAATCATGCTGGTCAGACGTGATATAGGATTTGATTGCGAGTATTTCATCTCTTCCAATATTCACTGAAACATTTGGCCTACTAAATCATGCTAGTCAGACCTAATATAGGATTTGATTCCGAGTATTTCATCTCTTCCAAATATTCACTGAAACATTTGGTCTACTAAATCATGCTGGTCAGAAGTGATATAGGATTTGATTTCGAGTATTTCATCTCTTCCAAATATTCACTGAAACATTTGACCTACTAAATCATGCTGGTCACACGTAATATAGGATTTGATTTCGAGTATTTCATCTCTTCCAAATATTCACTGAAACATTTGGCCTACTAAATCATGCTGGTCAGATGTGATATAGGATTTGATTGCGAGTATTTCATCTGTTCCAAATATTCACTTCGTGTATTTTCCTTAGACATCTTTTACTATACGCACGGAATAAAATGAGGTCATGACACTTTGCATTATTAATTCGCCAGACGGAAAGTTGAATATTTCTACTGTGAGCTATGATATTAATCATATCAGAGACGTTTCATTTATCTCACGAGGATGACTTTTGAGTATATACTAGCCGTACAAATATAAAAGTCATTGAGTTATTATTTATTTGCTCGGTTTAAGGGTCGTACCTCCTATGACGTTACCTTGCTTAATAACTAGACTCATCATCCTAGGGTTATCCCAGTTTCAACCCGGGGTTCGCTTTCTAGTCTAACCGGATTTGGCTGAAAATTAGCTTTTCCGCGGAGCGACTGCCTGTCTGACCTCCGCAACCCGAAGGGATAGCTATAATTATTCAATGGTATAGACTAATGTCAGTTTATTTTAGAGGTACTGACGCCCTATAACGACTGTCAAAGATTGTCTTGACAACCGGGACCGACGGCTTAACGTGCTCTCCGAGGCATGGGACAAGTGATAATTAACAATTCAATATGCACATAACTCCGAAAAGTCAGTGGTGCGTGCCGTGGATTCGAACCCGATACCCTCTGCATGGCAGTCCGTTGGTATCTCCACTAGGCTATCGCTGCCTCTCTATCGCTTAATAACTAGACTACCAGGTGCCAAATCATTTTACAATTTCCACAGCTGTGTACACGTAGATTAGCGTATTGAAATTAGGTATTACCTTTACTTTTAACTACTATTACAAAAGTAAAAGTTTGTGAGAGTGAATATGGATATTTTTTACTTTTTAACACATAAGCTTCAGGTTTTGATGTAACTTTGGAGTAATATAGGGCTTAAACATTAGAATAGCCCATGGGCTAATTTTTGTCCCAATAACCGAACCCTAAACGGGCGAAATTGTAGACAGAAACGAATATTATAAACAAACGGGTAAATCCGATATCCCCTTTTATATAGCCAGTTAATGAATTGTAAAGTAAAATGTGATGTAATCAAACAAAACCTTCGGTGTAATAAATCATCAGTTTCATAGAGACAGCCACAAAAGTAGATGAAAAAATAAATGGGCTATTTACACCCGTGCATGGATTTTTATTTGAAGTCGTCCCGAAATGTGTACGAGCCACACAATAACATGGAATATGAGGTTATACATAGGTACAAGGATAAATTTGCATAAATATGGTGCTTTATTACACCTAATATTGGTGTTATTAAACTATTTTGTTGGTTAAATGTCTATATGTTTGTTACTTTTGAGGAAGACCGGCTCGAATAGGACCAAGATTATAGATAAAACAGTTCACCCCAATATAATTATTATTTTCATAGATGTAAACGTTCCAAAAACATCTATTTGCCTGTACCTAAAGATAGATACTATGCTAAAAACACAAACCAATATTGCGTCCCAAAAAAGAATTGTAACATCATGGCGCGGTATTACTATCTTTGTCTAACTTTAAACAACAAACATTAAATCTAACCTCTACTGTTATTCTCTTATGATTAAATAAAGATATCAAGTACTTTATGACACGAGCTAAAAGATGTATTGTTTAGCTTCTTACGTGTAATTTATGAACTATACCGTGTCGTGTAAGCGCCTAAGAGAATAAATAGCGTCGTGTATCTTTATAAGCGTAGGTGGAAGAGTCGAAAATTACAAGGCTGTTGAGTTACCCCGTAGGATTTTCTCTCGTTTATTTTGATCCTTTCCCTACTGGTAGCAGTTTTGTAGAATGTTTAATTTTTAAATTAGAATAGAGCATGGCTACCTTTCCATCACAAAGAGGGAATGGTAGCCATGTACTGTACTATTCTAATGTGTAAGTCACAAAACTGCTAAGATCTATAAAAATGGGTTTTTTGCCTCAAAGAGTAACAAACATCCATAAATCCATCCACACATTTTTTTTACTTTTATAATAGTAGTATAATAAGTTAGACGGTTACTCTATAGAACAGTTCGCCAAAGACATATTGCTTTAATTTAATGGTCTATAGATATCTGGATATTTAAGAGTACTGATTCTCCATAGTATTTTTATAAAATAAAAATATAAATGAATCTCCATAATGACGTAGCGCTTGAAGGATGACTGCCATTTAATTTTTAGGAATTCACCTGGGAGTTATGAGGCTAATTCATTATAGCCGAATTTCCTTCATAAAAAACACACGGAATATAGTCATTAAGTTCTTAATTCTTTCTTCTTCAATATTTTAAACCGGTTTAATATAATTTAGAATAATATAGTACATGGTTTTTATTAGAACGAATATTGCCTTTTTCGTAAGAAAAGAATAATTTCACCAAAACCGAAACTGAGTATTTGCTTTTTATGTAGTTCAAATTGGCAGGTTTTACAAAGCTTCGTAAATAATAGAATCAGTCTTGAAATTTAGGGTATATCAAAATTATTTGTTATAGTTGTGTGCGCGTATATGTATAGGCAGCGATAGTCTAGTGGAAATACAAACTGGCTCAGATACTTAACTTCGAAAAATCATTAATGCGCGCTATGGGACTAATATCGATACCTAAAGCATGTCCTCCTATTGATTATTAGCTTTAATTATTCGCTTATTTTTATCATGCATAATAAGCTTCTACCGATTAGGTAAGCCTTATAAATTATAGTCCTTTAGAACCTATTAGATTTCTGATAAATAAGTACATAAGTTTCATTTAATTCATCATTGACACAGGTGCTCTACAATCAACTTCGATAAATTCCTTCAGGACAACCTAAATCATTTGCTTGTGTAATAATAGCACATTAAACGCAGTCGAATCACAGTGTAGTACAAAAACATAAATATAAAAGTACGTCTAATCATAATCTGAAATAGACTCGGAATAAGAATAATCTCAACATTAAACTACCTTTGCGAACTGCTACGCACTCCATTCTTAATTAAAACTTTCCTCTTATCTCATTAAACTGAATGGGGAACAATGCGTCAACTTTTTTTTTAAAGGCCAGTGACGTCACGCCATGGTATGCTCGGCCGATCATTCACGCGCTGGAGGGAGGCCGGCGGTGGACTGGAAAATATGACGTCATACATTTCACACCCCCTTGCGCCTGTATAATGTGTATTTTTCAAAACAAAGGTACGCCTATGTCCATGTAACGATGTCCTAGTAAGCCATTGAACGGCGGAACTCGTTTGTTACGGAGGCTTTTATGGGAGATATTAGCATGTAATTCTACGGTAGGTACTTATTGTTCTACTGTAGCTGTATGCTATGAGTATTTATAGAGTTTATTAATAGTTTCTTCATTTTTGGATAATTAATTTTAGTTTAAATTGCTGCAAAGTTTTATAAAAATAGTTCAAAAGAATCTTTACACAATTTAGGAGTTACTTCGATTTTAATAGAAATATTACTCCCGCACCAGACTTAAGAAAACATCAATAGCACACACAAACAACAAAGAGGCTAGAAATAATAATTGTGATGACATTAAATCTTGCTTGGGAGGGCATCGCATCCCCAATACTCATCGTGGTGCTATGCCACATGTCGTCGAAGTCGATAGCTAAGTATCACTGTTCTCATTAAAGTAAATTTAGATTAGATTAGTAAAATCTTTATTTTACACCACATAAGAAAAACATACATCGAAGGAGCACAAACAAGAAAGGCACAATTGGCGGCCTTATGGCATACAGCAATTTACGAAATATAACATGTGTCCGCTTATCCGTAAATTACATAATACACTAAGAATAAAACCAGATAGTTATGGAACTAAAACAATAACGAAGATGTATTCCGGATACGTATGCGTAAAGTTTGCTTGTAATCTGGGTCGCGAATTACTTGTGTTCTTGTAATCCCTCGGGGCTTTTGCGTCAACGCGTCGCCTTTTTATTTGAAATAAAACGTCAGGCAAAGAGAAAATGCATTCTGTAGAGGTCGCGGCACGAATAATACTGAATAACACTGACATATAATTCTAACCTCCAGAGATGCCGAAGACCGTGCAAAGTGAAGAAGATATAGAAGAAAAGCAGACCCCGGGTTCAGAGGTGATGGCCTTGGATCGCACACGGGATGGTGCTAGGTGGATAATGATGCTGATGAACACTGACCTATAATGCAGACCGTAGGAGAGTCTGACAGGCTCCGATACAAGACCTTGCCTTGATTTTATAAGAACACGAGTACCTAATAAAAATTTGTCTTAAAGTTGTAAGTCTCTAACGCGTACTTGGAGGTATATCAGTAAGATTATCTTTTACTTTTTTGCGAGCTGCGCCGCTACCTTTCTATTCCTTCATTCCACTATCACCTTAATAAATTTATCGGGACTTATAACTATAATATCTTTCATCACATATGTGTGTAAAGGCCGAGGACATATGCAAAAAAGGACAAATTTCTAAAAGGTTCTATAAAAAGCCTTCTGTGTTTTATAAGTGTTCGGTCCGTTCGGTTTTTCCGTACGTGGTCAACCGTCAATGTGATATTAGGGACAGGCCAATTTTATGACCGCTACGAATATCTTCATTAACCTTTGCGGTATGGAACATGATGTGAGGAATTTGTGGCATTATGTGGCTTGTTTGTGGTACAACGTGATATTTGAATATATCGGGACGTGGTAACATAGGTTGTTTATGTCGGGGTTTGGCGTAACCTGAATAATTTGCGATGTAATTATGTTTATTGAATTCTCTAGATAAATGCGTATAAGCTAAGTTACTTGGGTATCTAACTAAATATGTACCTCGGTAGAATGCATTATACCTAACTTTTGAAACCAAAACCTTGACTTTTTTTAGTTGACGTTCAAACTTAACGAGTGTTGTGGTTTCGGTCCCCACACGAGACAACACTTTGTGTGATTCATAAATTGTTATTTCGAGTCTGGGTGTTCATTGTGTCCGTTATTTGTATGTTTGTAAAGTCCCCCGCGACACAGGATTTAGTCTTAGTGCGGGCGTTGTCTTTAAAAAAAAGAGAACTAATTATTCGACTCTGTGGTTTAGCTATAAAGCGTAACAGAAAGAAAATCAATTTTGGATATTTCTGATCATCATCATCAACAGAATATCAGCCGATAGACTTCCACTGTTAAACATAGCCCTACCCAAGGCTCACCACGTAGACCATCTTGAGCCACCGATATCTTATTGGCACCGCTGCCAGCGATCCCAATAAGATCGACGGTCCACCTTTGCAGGAGGCCTACGTCTGCTACGACATCCGTTGTGTGGTCGCCACTCCAGAACTTCTCTGCCATCGGTTCGAATTTATAATTTACATTGACGGTATCATTTGTATGCTACTGAAATAGTTATAGCCCACATAAATCATGAACAAGACCAGACAAAATAATAATAACGTTGCTTCGAGTAGTTAGTTGTGTACAAGTTCTATGAGTTATTTCTAGGAAATAGGGCCATTATCTGCCACTATTATAGAACTCATGCGTTGCGTTCTGATCTTGTTTGTATTTATGACCTGCTAAAATTGTACTTATGTTTCCTTGACGATATTATGAAAAATTGGGCAAGTGCGAGTCGGACTCGCGCACGAAGGGTTCCGTACCATCATCTATAAAAGAAAATCACGTTTGTTGTATATATACTTAAATATTTTTTAAGTTTCTACTTGTTTATTAAGATCGAGTAACAAATTGCTTAAAAATTACGTTTGTTGTAGGGGAGCCCCCCTTTATTATTTACTTTTTTTAATTTAATTATTTATTTATTAAAGGTAATATGCAACTACATATTCCGTGAACATTTTAAGCGTCTACCTGTTACCGTTAGTAATTTTGAGCAAAAATACGAAAAAAACACGTTTATTGTATGGGACCCCCCCTTAATATTTTATTTTTTTTTATTTTTAGTATTTGTTGTTATAGCGGCAACCGCAATACATCATTTGTGAAAATTTCAGCTTTCTAGCTATCACGGTTTATGAGATACAGCCTGGTGACAGACATACAGACAGACAGACAGACAGACAGACAGACAAACAGACAGCGGAGGCTTAGTAATAGGGTTCCGATTTTTACCTTTTAGGTACGGAACCCTAAAAATGGTGAGAGATTTTACATTAAATAACTTAAAAAGTATTTTATGAAGAAATCTTGTTTGTATTTATGACCTGCTAAAATTGTACATATGTTTCGTTGACGATATTATGAAAAATGGTGAGAGATTTTACATTAAATAACTTAAAAAGTATTTTATGAAGAAAAAGTAATTTTCAACTTGTTAGTGTTGTTACCTATTAAAGCGTTCAAGGCAGCGATAGCCTAGTGGTCACGGTAGTAATGCTAACGTAGATCCCGTGACCCCACCATTCAATGGGATCGGATAGAGGAACACCATGGTGGTTTTAGTGGCTAGTCCCGGCGCTTCTCGTCGTGGAGTCACCACACTCTCCCTAGACTGAGCCCCTTTAGGGGCCCAGCCTGGTGGGATTAGCCCGTAAATTGTTTGGTTTCCACCATGAGTCAAAAAAAAAAGCGATAGCCTAGTGGAGATACCAACGGACTGAACGGACTGCCATGCAGAGGGTATCGGGTTCGAATCCACGGCGCGCACCAATGAATTTTCAAAGTTATGTGCGTATTAAATTGTTAATTATCGCTTGCCTCGTGCCTCGGAGAGCACGTTAAAACGTCGGTCCCGGCTGTCATGAAGATCTTTGACAGTCGTTACGGGGAGTCAGTACCCTCAAATAAACTGATACTGGTCCAAACCATGGAATATCGCTATCCCTTTGGGTTGCGGAGGTCAGACGGCAGTCGCTCTGTGGTAAAGTTGTTCCCGAGGTCCGCTTGCTGGTTAGACCAGCAAGCGGACCTCGGGATCCAAGGCGTGTAAGTCTTGGATGGAAACGGGATAAGCCTAGCCCGAAGATGACATATTAAAGCGTTCTTTACTTTTGTAAACTTTTATTATCTTAATTTGGTATACTATATTATATGGCCATTTGGTTCTTAAAACGTTACATCTCCGTGCAAAGCAGCGGGTATGAGTATATGTCCGTTTTGAGGTTGACTGCACAGATAGACGACAATAGTTTAACGCTCAGTGCCTTCACTAAGGTTCCTTCACGTTTGTAGGCAATCGAACTGTGAAATTTTGCTTCTAAATATAACGCTAACTGAAACCTCGGCTCCTGATTCAAATGTTTGCTTTAAGCTAGCCCAGTCCATAGTGTTATCAAAATTTGTGTGAGTGGTTTAACCGTGAAAAGGTTAAAGGCAGACAGGGTTTCTTTTGTATGAATAAAATTAGTATGGTTATGGTAGATTTTTCTCTATTGGTAGATGATTTATTTTTTATGGGAAAGCAATAAACCTGCCATTTTGTGTTGCCGTGCACTGTTTCTTGTGTCTAGGAAAGTATTAACAGAAACCTACTTGGGAGGATGCTGGTTTATTGAATACATGCAAATGACTTTTTCTCTTGGGGAATACTTCAATTTCTTTTCTCTTTATTAGAATATTTAAATGTTAATGCTGGAAATACTGCTGCCCTTTGTTGGCCCTTAAATTATGGCAAACTGATGTTAAGTAAAGGTCTTTCTTAGTGTAAATTGATTGTGCTTTTCGCTGTCTCATCCCTTCTCTGGCACTGGCCAGACCGATACGACACTTTAGAATGTATACTTGAATGAAAGTAAAAAAAAAGGTGTTTCTTAATTTAACGTTAGATTTAATAGCAAATTATGTAAGAAATCAGTAGCTTTTTACACGGAAATAAATATCGAAATCTCATTACAGTGAAAAATTCGGTAGGGCCTTATTTTTATATAATGTAAACCGAGATTTGATTTTGTATACTTTAGGGTCGGTACCCCAAATTAAACCACATATATTGTGAGATTATATTTTAGAAATAGTTTCCATGTGGCTGATAAGGAAAATGCCATTTGCATACGGTTTAGAAGTATAATATTATTCATAATTCTGTACTTAACTTTTTCGGTACATACATTTAAAAAAAAAATTCTGTTTTTTTTTTTTGTAAAGCGCTTTTAGAAGAACATTTCTATTTGAAAACCTGTACATAAGTATATACTTACATTTATATATACATTATTTGATAGAGGTAATAGATCAAATGTGGCCAAGGGAGTGTGCCTCAAAACCCACCAATTGAGCTCCAATGTAACTATTTTATGTTCAGCAATCGTCATTGGTTTAGCAGAAATTTCCCATCAAAGTGAGAATTTGTGATTAGTTTAAATAAATCTGAATCCATAAAAAATCTTGAAAGTGGTACAGCCTACTATTTACAGCCATATGTGCAGTCAGCAGTTTGGAACAAAGTTTGTACACCATCATGATTCATTTTGCAGCTAGCTTTATTAGGTTCCTTGTAAGGAATTCCTTTATAGCCACACGGGCTTTAAACAAAACTTTTCGAAAGGCTTTCTAAAACATGGTTTGTATATATAAAACATTTTAGGTCAATCTGCATAAGATCGTCTGATCCCAAACAAGGCAGAGTGTGTAAGTCTGTACAGTAATAAGATAAACAGAGGAACATACTTTAATATTCTTAAATACATACATATTACACACTAGCTTTTGCTCTAGGCTTCGCCCGCGTGGGGATTAGTTATCGGTACAGTGCCAGCCCAATGTATTATTCCGAGATATATAAGCTTTGTGCCGTGTGGTTGACGGCATAGAATACAAGTGTCACCACCCCCTATCTTCTCGTGGGTGTCGTAAGAGGCGACTAAGAGATAACACGATGCAAATACCATTTTTGCGTAGAGACGGAAAACTCGACATCAAACCCTATACGACTGCGTCGTTGGTCTCGCGGCATAAATGTGCGCGTGGAATCGGGAGGTCCCGGGTTCGATTCCTGGGTCGGGCAGTGTTATTGGGTTTTTCTGTCACGAAATTCTCAGTAGCAGCACGGAGTCTGGATATGTGCCCGGTACGGCAATAGGCTCGCCCCTTATTACGTGGGACTAAAGTTTATCTGGCGAAAAGTGGGTGTAGAAATACACCTCTGCGTACCCCTTCGGGGATAAAAGGCGTGACGATATGTATGTATGTATATATGTATAAGCTTTATGGATGCAAAAGAGGTTATTTAATTAACCGAGACAGCGCTAGGATGATTATGATGATGATGGAGCCAAAGTTTCATCATAATCATTTGAGTAGTGATTGCGTGAAAGAGTAACAAATATCCATACTTTCATCCTCACAAATTTTCACTGTTATTACAGTAGTGGGTTAAGGTAAGTTACACTCAGGCATGGAGCAAATTCAATGGGCTATCGTTGGCACAGGCTTATGTACAGCAGTGGCATGTGATAGGCTGATTGCTTGATCGAGCTAATAATCGTACTTATCTCACATAGATAAGTCTCGGGTGGTCATCGAACCCACGGCCTCCGGCTTAGCAGTCAGTTTTGGTTAGTATCACAAACCATTCAACCTACAGGCCAGTTATATGTCAGTATGACGGGCATTCATAGAATATTTTGATGACGCAAAACAGAATGACTACGCAATTCGAAATCTTATTTCGATGCGGGAATCACGAAAATTCCCGGAATATAGTCCACGTAGCTTAATAAAAATTGGCAGTTGTATGTAGTTCTGATGACAATACAATAATATGGTACTGTCAAACTGATCTGATGATGGAGCCGGAAGACATGATCTGAAACTACAGGATGGAAAATAGTATCAGCTGTTTTGGAATTCTTAAAAAAGTCTTGTAATGAACTTTGGCCACGATTAGGTTTCAAGGTCTGATGATGAAGCCGGAAGATAGGTATTGGCATTCCATGATGAAATATCGTATCATAATCGTGTTTGCACTTGTGAGAAAGGCCATGTAATGGACTTGGAAAGTTGGAACACGATCAGGTTTCAAGGTTATATCTATTCATCTATACATATAAATAAAATTGAAGTGTCTGTCTGTGATTTCAAAATAACTATGTTTTTAAAACGCTTTTAATAGGTCGTCGTGTATGTAACTTACTATGAAATGGAATCTAAGGTAACTAATTTAACCATCTTCCAAGGGCCGTAGCATAGTGAAAATTGGCAGCTGTATGTAGTTCTGATGACAATACAAAATAATATGGTACTGTCAAACTGATCTGATGATGGAGCCGGAATATATGAACTGGAACTTCATGATGGACAATCGTATCATAGCTGTTTTGGATAGTTTACACTTCAGCCCAGAAATACAGACAGAACAATCCATAATTATTTTTTTGTTTTTACGTGCATTTATAAAAGTGTGTTTTCTAATGTTTTTTAAACTATTCATTTATTTATGTTATTTATTTATTTAGGACAACTTACCAAACATAAATTGATACAGAGAGTTAATAATCATCATGCCGAGTGTAGTTTTACTGATATGTGGCCACGGCATGGCAAGGGACAGTTTTATCAAAGGAATCTTTATCTAGGTGTTCGTCGGTTGAATGTTTGTAAAGTCATCCGTAATACAGGACTTAAGCCAGGACCAAACCAACGCGTTCAGCTCGCGTCCGCGGTGGCGTGCGTGGTGGCGATCAGATGTTGTGTACGAACTTATAGCGACGTGTTCACATCTACGCATCCTCTGATTGGACGCGGCGTCCGGTGCAGCGTCTGCACGCGGCGGTGGCGATCAGATCGCGCTTGTTGCGTTAGGACGCTGCACGCAGCTATTATTTGTTGAGGACACTGTGATTTGTAGATTTTAGTAGAGTATGGTGTAAACGCAAGAAATTATAAATGAGGTCCACAAATACCCATTGTTGTATGATGATAACTAATCAAACTTGTGTTTTTCTGAAAAAATAATAATAAGGTGTTATCGAAAGATGAGATATTAAAGCCAGGACCAAACCAACGCGTTCAGCTTGCGTCCGCGGTGGCGTTCGCGGTGGCGATCAGATGCTGTGTACGAACTTATAGCGCGGTGTTCACATCTACGCGTCCTCGGATTGCACGCGGCCTCCGGTGCAGCGTCTGCACGCGGCGGTGGCGATCAGATCGCGCTTGTTGCGTTAGGACGCTGCACGCAGCTATTATTTGTTGAGGAAACTGTGTTTTTGTAGATTTTAAGTATGGTGGAAACGGAAAAAATTATACATTAATTCCACAAATACCCATTGTTGTATGATACATCTCATTCTGATAAGGCGTTATCGAATGATGGTAGGTATTTACTTCATTGGCACTGTATATCATACCCACCTCAAGTTCACTTCTTGTTCCTCTTCGTCTTCAATAATAGCGGACAGAAGTAAAACTTCTTCAATTTCACTATCTGTATCAGACAGCATTTTAGTGACGCGACTACAGGGTGGTGAACGCCTGAACGAACGCGACAGTGTGCACAACTTTTGCACGCGCGATAATCGCAACCGCACACGCCACCGCGGACGCGAGCTGAACGCGTTGGTTTGATCCTGGCTTTACTTCACTGGCACAGTATATCATACCCACCTCAAGTTCACTTCTTGTTCCTCTTCGTCTTCAATAATAGCAGACAGAAGTAAAACTTCTTCAATTTCACTATCGGTATCAGACAGCATTTTAGTGACGCGACTACAGCCTGGTGAACGCCTGAACGAACGCGACAGTGTGCACAACTTTTGCACGCGCAATAATCGCCACCGCGCACGCCACCGCGGATGCGAGCTGAACGCGTTGGTTTGATCCTGGCTTTAGTCCTTCAGCGATATTTGACTTTTTTTACTTAAAAAAGGAAGGTTTATTACTTGTTAGCTGATTCAAGCCTCAACATTTCGCAACATTGTATGCATTAGCAAATGTAGCAACTCAGTGCCACAGAATTCTAAATCCAAATTGATGTATGTCGAGCGACCCGGGAAATTACATTTTGTCATGCAAGGTCTCACTTGACGTTCGTATCTTGTTATTGCGAGTCTATTGCTGTTCTACAAGTAAGATTAAGCTCAACCGTCAACATTTACGAGATAATGCAACATCTGCACTGTAAGAAAGTCGTAAAGTCGCCTTCCTACTGAGAATAAATTCCACCAAATGTTACATGGTGTTTTACCGTCAGTTGACGTTGAAGATGTCTTTTTGGCTTTTTGTGACGAATCTTTAACATAAAAGTAAGGGCCTTTTTATTCCACAGAAGCCTTCATTGAAATTATTAGCATGCCTAAGGGTAGAATGGTCGAATATTTTATACCGGTTCTTTAAAGCTTGAGGTTTAAAAGGCTAGATTTCTCTTTGATACCAGGACACTGCAAACTCATGCGGTTTTACGATGGCTAAGGTTTTTATGGTGATTTTTTGTGTAAATTTATTCGTTTAAGACATTTTATAGGCTTTTTGAAAAGCTCTGCGGAGAAAAATGGCGCTTGGAGAAGATTTTCACGTGTTATTAATAGCTGTCGCTTTGTCCTTGTAAATGTCTTTCTCTATGTGAACTAGTAGGCGCAGCAGGGCTAGGCCTCCCGCAAGGTGGACCAACGATCTGGTTAAGATCGCAGGAAGCGGTTGAATGTGGGCGGCTCAAAGTCGGTCTGTGTGGAGAACCTTGGGGGAGGCCTATGTCCAGCAGTGGACGTCTCTAGGTTGACATGATGATGATGAAACTAGTAAACTATAATACTGCTTAAACAAATATAGTTAAATTAAACGCTATCGATACTGCGGTAATACAAGTTCATTTTGGGGATTAATGATATCTATCATATATGTTTTACCTTTGTTTCTCAGAAATTTCAATCCACGTCTCCAGATTATCCGCAACAAATTTTTAGGTCCGACCACTTACTTTTTTACACGACTACGGCGAAACCAAAAGGAAGGGTAATGTTTTAGGCAGTCTATGTATGTTTGTTTGTTTGTTCCACCGTAGCGTCTAAACTACTGAACCGATTTTGATGAATGGGGTGTCAATAGATTCGTAATAATAGCGCGAGTGACATAGGCTATATAAATGTTATCTAAATTTTCTATTACTGAATTAATAACTAAGATACGAACCTCAAAAAAAAAATTAACTGAGATAATCATTACGTGTTTGGCATCAAAAGAAAGGTATTGGTGAGCACATTACAAATATGTACATATATTATACTGTTTGGGTCAAAATATAAGTTTGAAACGCAGTTCTATTTACAATTTTCGCGGTTCAGACGCTTTGAGTTACCTATTTTTCTTTCATTAAATATGACAATGTAAATGTTGGACGGTTAGTTTACATGCCCCATCGGAATACGGAAAAGGATTATAATTAATAAAGGTAATAATTAAATTAATTAATAAAGGTTATTGCACACAAGTGTGTTATAGCGACCGTTAATATTGTGTTAATGTCATTCTTTTTTCAGAACATTGAGGTATTGGCGAAAATCATGAATAAATTTTGTTTTGTGTTTTCGAACAAGTAAATAGGTTTTGCACCATATTTGACTATTTGCTATTTATTTTAGAAGCAAATACTTTGTGTCATATGGATAGCTGACTGCAAAGATGTTACATACGTACATATACTGCAGTTCCAGTAAGACATGGGATCTAAGATATCGGGCTCGAACGAAATAGTTTTGATAAAAACCGGATTAATGCGACCTACGCTCAAGAATAATTCCAGAATAAAGCATTGTTTTTTGTACCACTGAAGGGCTATAAAAATGCTTGTTTGTGTCAGTTTAGCTTGTATAAGTCAGGTATAAAAGGCACCGATGTTTCATTACTATATAGATGACACTTGTTGTATTTTAGCTAAACTATATACATTTAGCGTAGATAGCACTACACCACCATTTATGTCGTCGTATCTATGTATATTGTATCTAGATGTCGAAGTTCCAGAAACTTCTTCTTCTGCCTGGCGATTATTATTACCGGTCTATACCAGTCTGCCTTCCTACTCAATGTTTTCTATTTTGCTCGGTGTCGTCATCCTCTAATATAAATCCGTTGCACTGATGTCGCTTCTTATGTCGTCGATCCAGTGCTTATTGGGGAGCCTTCTAGAAACTAGCAGATCAAATTAGCGCATTAGCGCAATAACTCTAGTCTAGTGTGTACATACCTTAACAGTTCCACGTCAACCGTTGACGACGCCATTTGTGCTCCACACCGTTTAATTACAGCTCGTTTTGTTTAATGATATGTAATCAATAGAACGTAATTAGCGCGCGAATTTAAACCTTGATTCGTTTTAAGTAGGTATATTGCTAAGAATTAAGGTGTTTGATTCTTCTTTTATTGTGTTTATCGTTTTGATTGGATTTGTGACGTCTGTTTTATATAATTATTATGATAAGGGAATATGGTATGAAAATATTGGTTAAGTAGGTAAAATAATGAGAATATAGGCATAATATAATCGATAAAAAAGTTATGTTGTGTAAATCATGGTTGCTTGGCAGAAATCATTATTTACAGAACTGTTGATTATTTATTCAGTAATCATCCAAGTTTCTTTTAAGTAATTTATTATAAAATGCACTTCTAATCATTTACTTTAAAGAATTTATTTACATAAATTCACTGTCCATTTGTCACCCAAGTGAATAAATTAAATTGAATTGAATCTATCTAAACTGACAGAACTTACCACATGCACGTAATTTACAATGGTACGGCACTGTTCATTTATTTTGAACGCGTTTGTTTAAATGTGCCTCGTCGCTATGTGTGATCATATCATATGTGAAATGGTTCATAAACACATCTAGAACGATTTAAACGGGATATGGCATTTATAAATTATGCATTTATTGGTCTACGTCAAACGTTTAAGTTCAACGCGAAAAACTATATTATATTGAATAACCATTTTGATCGCGTAAGCTTTCCTAAGCCGTATTATAATCTGTAAACTCGTTTAAGAGCTAAGACTGGCGTACAGATCAACAGACATGTCAAACTTATAACAAACCTCTGTTTGCGTTGGAGATTTAATGTAAGGTTATAAGGCTATGTTTAACTACTTGAAGGATTAAAATATTACCTATTGTTCATGAGATAACATATTTCGGTTGTAATAAGGAAATACATACATACATACATAGACTCACGCCTGTTTCCCCGAAGGGGTAGGCAGAGGCATATTAAACGCCCACTTTTCGCCAGTGTTTTGACCCCACGTAATAGATGGCGAACGTATTGCCGCTTATCGGGATATTTTGTTTGCCAGAGCCTTGTCCGTTGATCGGCAGGTGCACCACTTGCAGGTGAGGTTGGCTTGGGACTCTAAGTTCTTGGTGGGAACCCTATGCACCCAATAGGGAAATATTGTATTTGAATCGCTCAAAGGTCTGAAAATAAATCCAGATGAAATTAAAGAGAGGCGAAGATTAATTTACTGAAGTCCCTTCAATTAAAAGTGTGTAGGCATGCAATGTATAATATAACAAAACCTTCAATATTAGCCGTTATATTAACGTCAGAAATCCGCTCTAAACGACACAAACTCAGCGTCTAATTAGAAAAATAATTCGTTCTCAACGTCTCCGTTTTTTGAGAAAACTATGTAAGTAATGAAGAAGATATCGAAAGAAGAGTTAATGACCTGCATTAACTCTTCTTTCAATATCTTCTAATAGGGTGAATGGAGCTCAGATGGCAGTTATTTAAATCCAAAACGTGTCCAAAAAGACACTTTTGACTGTAAGGTGTTAGTAAATGTATGGTAGTGCAATTTGGGTATGGCAGAAGAGTCATGAAAGTAGAATAAATGCTGTAAAAATGAGAGCACTGAGAAGTATGTGTGGTGTGACTTTGCCTGACAGAGTAAAGAATTGTGTGATAAGAGAATATTGTTAGGTAAAAAAGATGTAGTAAAGGTATGCTAAGGTGGTTATGGTACATGGAATCTCTCCATGTGCCTTAACCACCTTAGCATACGATAACGAAAGACTGACCAAGCAGATATATAGAGCAAGTGTGAATGAGACAGGACGAAGAGGAAGACCTAGGCTGATGTTCTCTGAACAGATGGTCTCCAATATGGTCAGAGATAGATCCTAAAAAGAGGATAGGTTAAACAGAAGATGCATGAGGAATTTAATGGGAGTGAATGAAGCAAGAGAAATATGTCAGGATCGTTGCAAATAGCGTTCCGTATTCTCTGCCAACCCCTCCAAGAGACAGGCATGAGTCTACGTATGTATGAGTTTCATAGGGCAGGTAAGTGTTCACATTTGTAGTATGATAGATGGTGATCCAATACAAACGAGTTTTTCAGAAATTCACTTTTATTCAAAAAATCAAACTATTCGAATACATTTCAATAATTTCCTAAAAAATATTATCATTAGTCAAAAACCAATCGCAAGATTGACGGGGATAATCACATTATGGTTACATTAAAGGTTACATTAATTTCGAACATGATAATTTCTAAATCAATATATCTATAGGTATATTAATACTCATATATATTTAAATTTTCCTAAATTTTACAACCGCACCCTATAATGACATAACTTGTACCTACAAAATGCTTTCCTTTCACTTTCTTATAAAGGTTCTACTTACCTACCTACAGGAAAAATACGCACACAGTTCCCAAATTTCCGCATTTGTTTTTTGAACACATTTATTGAAATCCTTTGTAATACCGACCCTTGTATACTCATGTTTCATAATTCTGCCGAAAGAAGTACTTTACATGCGAAATGGACGACATTTTTTCGACTAATTAGAAAACGAATTCGGTGCCTCCACTTGCTCCATTCGTTGTCCATCGATCACAACATTACACTTAACTTATATAAAGTTAAGTGTAATGTTGTGATCGATGGACAACGAATGGAGCAATTAATAGATTCAAAGGGCAATTGTTGTTTAAATGGCTCATCGAAAAAGGGTTATGCTCTGTTACTGAATATTTAAATTACAATGAGTGTTGATATCTGATATTCTATTTTTGCAACCCTTTTCCATATTTACTGTGTTTTTATAACTAGCGTTCTTGTGTGGTGTTTTTATTTTGAAAGTTAAGAGTTTTGTTTTCCCTAAACTGAGATGGCTAATGTGCTGCATTTATTTATAATTTACATCCATATAAAACCACATTTTGACAAATAAATTTTATTTGATTTGATTTAACACAGTCTGCATATCTCCAAAATATTTTTAACTGTAAGTTTTATCAAGAATTCCAGTTACTGAAACTAAAATTGCTAGACTTTTCAAGGAATACTTCTACGATCTTTTTCAGTGCTTGTAGTATATTTGTTTTTCTTTTGTTCATTTAATTTACAGAAACCACCCGTCAGAAGTCACAGGCTCCATTCTTCCCAGTATTTTCATTTCAATCTGCCTCACAGTTGCAAATTTTCAACAACATGAAAAATAATTACGTTCTTGTTGACGAATAATAAAAGAAAACTGAAACATCTTGGCGACGCAATTTTGAGAAATGGCCGCTCTTTTCTTTTGTATGTAAGTGTCTCTCCATTGCCTATTATGCTTTTTCTCTTTCAAGTAATTTCTGAGATCAAGTTTCTCAGAACGTGTATTATTAATTTTGGACGTAATGCGAAACTGTGGCTTAAAAAGTCTGTTTAATTTTCACTGTCAGATAAAAAGCTTGATGAAAGGAATCTTTTAATTTATTTCAAAATATAACGTCAGTCAAAGACGTTACTAAATAAATTTGCCATAGATTGTTATATAATTCCCGCCTATTTTCAATGTATTTAGTAAAGAACATTGCCTATTTCTGGCCCAGTTTGGAACTCATGAACAGCACTATAGAGTTTCAATTTGTTGTTGAACAATCCTTTTTATTTATAATTTAATTTATAGGCGTTACTAAAGGTGTGCCGAGAAACATAATCAATAAATAGGTTTAAAAAGATATGTTATCGTCTAAATAGCCAACACGTAATATCAGAAATTGCCAGCAAAGAATTCATAATATTAAATCGATTATCTTAATCGATTTTACATTTTCTCTACTCAAAATGATTTTATTGACTATAAAAAAGCAAATCTTTATTTGGTCCTTAAACATTTTTATTATGTGTATTTTTAAGGAATAAATGCGATTAACTACAAATAAGTTCTGTTTTAAATCAAATATATAGAAATAAAACCTATGATGACCCAAATCTATATCGATTAATAAATATCATTTAAAAACTGTAAAATGGCCACACTTTTTTGACTCGAAGTAAAAGTCAATAATGTCATATTCAATTTATCTTGTTTGTTATTTGTTTTGCTCGTGCGCATTGTGAATGTTTGAGGATCTTTTACAACTTCTGGCTTTTTATTTCAGATTTCTACCCTTACCAAATGATTAACTCATTCCTTTCTACTCAAAACTACGAAATACTGTAACTATCCTAATAAAAGTAGGTAAACAGCTAATATTTTTGAGCATAAAAAATACTTCTTGTAATAAAACTATGAATGTGGCTGACCCCTTATCAATCTCAAAACTCTTGTTTAACTATCGAATGCAATAACAACTACTACAATTTTGCCGACCCACACCTGGGCCGGCGTCTCTAAGAAATGGGCATTGTTCTTTAGCGCTTTTAGTCTTACCAGACTAATGTAAACTTCATGTTAAGGCAAGGAGCCACTGGAATGATGCTCGGTGGCTTTCTGCGGCAGATACCGGATACACAGACATCCGGCCAAAGCTGGCGGGCCGTGCCGCGATGTGTGTAGGAGCCTTTATGTTTCACTTTGATCAGATTTTCTATAAAAACGACTGCGGTTTGATCTATGCCACCTAAAGATAAAAATATTTTTAAATAAAAATGAACCGACTTCAAAAAACACTAAGGAACTAAAAAACATAAAATAATTGGTTATGGAGCAAAAATTTTTGGAGTCGATGCCAAGCCAAGTATTTCTAACCTGACTATAAAACGACGAAACATTTTTATATAACTTTCGTTGTTGATAGAATAGGTAGTTTGTAATTTACTAACTTTTTGCGTAAGGGCTTGGCATCGACTCCAAAACTTTTTGCTCCAAAACCAATTATTTTTTTGTTTTTTAGTTCCTTAATGTTTTTTGAAGTCGGTTCTTTTTTATTTAAAAATAATTTTTATTTTTGCGTTTTAGTGGTATACTAATAAAACCTAGTAATAGGTCGTAAGTAGGTACATAGGATAGTGTAGGTGGTACATGATGGGGAGGCCTTCCTTACGTGCCTTAATTCTGCAATGTAGACCTGTACCTTTCTGGCAATTTCAAGTATTTTTTTTTGTTTTCAACTAACTAGCCTGAACACGTTCGTTTCAGTTCCATCATCAGATCCCGGAAATCATCCAATACCAAAGTGTTTGCCAAGACAAAACAAACGGGCCTAAACACGATGAGATTTCGTTATTGTATTACAAAGATCCCATGGCCACCTTCCTGCTCCATCATCAGAATTCGGTAAACATTCAGCACTAAAGTCCATTTAAAGACGAATCAAACGAGCCCAAACTCAATGGGATTGCGTCTTTGTATTACAAAGATCCCATGGCCACCTTCCTGCTCCATCATCAGACCCTGGAAAACATCCAGTCCCAAAGTCCATGTAAAGACCAATCAAACGACCCTAAACTCGATGAGATTGGGTTATCTTCCAGCTCTATCATTAGACCATGGAAATCATCCAGCATCAAAGTCTATGTAAAAACAACTCAAACGAGCCCAAACTCAATGGGATTGCGTAATTGTATTACAAATATCCCATGGCTACCTTCCTGCTCCATCATCAGAGTTCGGTAAACATTCAGCACTAAAGTCCATGTAAAGACGAATCAAACGAGCCCAAACTCTATGTGATTGCGTTTTTGTATTACAAAGATCCCATGGCCACCTTCCTGCTCCATCATCAGACCCTGCAAAACATCCAGTACCAAAGTCCATGTAAAGACGAATCAATCGACCCTAAACTCGATGAGATTGGGTTATTGTATCACAAAGATCTCATAGTTACCTTCCAACACTATCATCAGACCATGGCAATCATCCAGCATCAAAATCTATGTAAAGACGACTCAAACGAGCCCAAACTCGATGGCATTGGGATGTTATCGTCAAATCGCTTCAAGTGTGCTTATAAAATTTGAAGAGTTCCTTCGATTTTTCAGGACTCCACGATCAGATCCTGACTTGACGATCATGGGAACAACAAGGAGGTATACTCTTTCAATCAAAACAAGAATTTTCGAAATCGGTATAGGCGTCTTAGAGAAATCGGGGAACATACATAAAAAAAAAAGATTCCGATGAATTGAGAACCTCCTCCTTTTTTTGAAGTCGGTTAAAAAGTCTTTTAAGAATAGGGTTCCGACCAGTGTAAATATACTAACTTGCAGTTATGGATTGTTATAGAGGATTAGGACCAACATCTACGTGGCACGAAGATCTGTGACATTTTCAATTTAACAAAAACTAAAGTTATGCATTTCTTCAACATAGAAGAAGTAAATAGCTGTAAATTCTTAGTTATTACTATTGATAATAAGCTGACATGGAAACCCCATATAGAGGAAGTGTGTAAGCGATTAAGTAAATCGTCATATGCACTCTTTCAGCTTTCAAAAAAAGTTAATACTGAGACTTTGTTAATGGCCTATCATGGCTTAGTAGCCTCCGTTTTACGTTACGGTATTATTTTTTGAGGACGGTCTACCGACAGAGAGCTAGTATTTAAGATGCCATAACGATGTATTAGATCAATGTGTGGTCTTAAACCAATTGAAAGCTGTATACCTTATTTTAGATCCATAAAAATACTGACATTGCCATCGTTATACATATTAGAAATTGCATTATTTGTAAAAAGTAATCCTGAATTGTTTACAAAATTATCGACTGTAAGGAAGAATCCAATTCGTGCTCAATATTCTAATCAGTTGTCTCATGTTAAATGCAAAACATCTTTGCTGCAGAAGAGTTTTTTTTGTATTGCGTCAAGGATATACAATAAAATACCCAATGACACTAAAACCATGCCGACTAACAGTTTTAAAAACAAATTACGTAAATTTTTGATTGACAAATGTTATTACACTTTGGACGATTTTTTTAATGATAGATTGGAATTGTAATAATTAATTTAATGTAATTTACTTTTTTTTATTGATTTATATAATAATGATAAATAATTTGTTACTCAAAATTTTATTTTATCTTTTTCAAATGTTTGTATGTCCTAAAGACAAAACACAGTGCACTGTAACAAATGTAACATCTTTCATTTTACCTATGTTTAGCAAATAAATGATTTGATTTGATATCAGACCAGATACCCATCTATGTAACAGACCGCGATAATCGCACTTAACCTCACAAATCGATTGATTCCTGCGATCGCCACTTTTGAATAATTCTAACGAACATTTTCAAGGTTTCGAGTTGTATATGTGTTGTAGACAACCAAAATGCAGGAATAAATATGTCTTTAACATGTCTCTTAATTATGACTGTAATAAATATGATATTGGAAACAAAATGTGTGTATTAAATAACTTTTTGCCTTTAATTTCGACACGTTACAGTTATATTGATTCGAACAAAATTAATATATTGCCGTAAGAGTGAAAAACCACTTGTGGTACGTTGATTATTCCAAACATTATTTACATCATGCAAAGCGTAACTAAAGATAAAATAAATGATAAATTATACTACAAATTTTCCACTAACACGACCGCAATTTATTCTAGTTATGTATAACAAAACACTCATAATATAAACTAAATTGATAAATGGCGATCTTGTTCAATAAAAACATTTATCACTACGAAGAAGTTTTATTCCGTTCTGTTTATCGGTTAACCTTGTCTATGTCGATCAATCCAATTTCAGTATAGAATAATAGTAAAGTAAAGGGAGACGCAGCGAGTTACACACATGCCAATTTACAGCTTCCTGCGCCTAATCGTTTTGACCGTAGCTTGTCTGTCAGTCGGTAACGCAAGGATCTTCTATATACAGATTGGTGGCCTATAGGTACCCACGTCAAATCTACCTAACCAACCTCTAAGCTTACCTTTGATTTGATTTTAAAGGTAGTTCCCGATCGATCAGTGCACAAATTACAGGCTTCAATTATGCCTAATTCAGAAATAGAAGACTTTTGGTTTTCAATCGGCAATCAAACATTTCCAGATGAAAAAGCCCTAGTGGATATCTCTTCCAGTTAACCGTAAAATGGCGTCCTAACTATTGAAAGCTAAGTAGAAGTAATTACTAAGATACAAAGACTGCTGCCACTGTGATAAAAAATCCGCCTGAGGGCAAAGCTCATCAAGAAACTTGGCAGTAAACGTTTTTAAGCAGTTACGATAAATTATATTTTAGCCTCAATAACCTCCGAAATTATTTTTGTTACAACAAAATCATGCGTTTAAGATTTTACTAGAAACCCGTAATAGTTTATAGAGTATACGAAGTATCTCGCTGTGTTATTAGATACCGTTTATATAAGAATTACATTTTTAAGAGATTTGTAAAGCCGAACAAATCTTTGAGTGGTCCATAGACTTTTAAAACTAATTGATGACGGTGGGACTACATACTACAGTTCACCCACCGCCGCATCGCAATCAATCTCGTATCGATTTAGCTAGTACCGTCTGCGAGGACATTAGATTGACGGAACACTAATAAAAGTAGGGTAACTATTTATAGCCGATATGATACGAGCGAACAATAAAATTGCTTTTAGCTAAATAGGTGTAAAAATAACAGATGAGACCCTAGTTCTATTGTAGGGTGGGAATTGCTTAGGCTGATAACAGCTAATACTATACCATCACCTGCTTAGATTAAATGGACGGCAAAGTAAATGTAAACTGTGGTCGGTTTCATTAAAGTATGAACAGAACTGTGTTATAAAAAATGAGATAATATGAGTTGACTGACGGAAGTACCTACTCAAAATATCTTGACGAAACTTTTATTCTCGAATATCATTAAATCGAGATCAGATCGTGGTTTGTAAATATTGCATAGAAAGATAGAGATTTTACAGGACAGCCCAAAAAAAGCGCTTATGTGTGTAAGAGGGTTTTCACACTGTAACTGCACTTAACCAAAATCTGCTGCCTCGACTAGATGATTATATTGTATTGAAATTACGTATTAAGGCTTTAGGAGCATAAGTAGGTCTTTGAATATCTGGATACAAAATAATAAATAGCAAATGCAAAACCCTTTTGAAATTCACCATATTCCTTTATTATTAAATTTTGTTACTATAGCGGCGATAGAAATACACACTGTACAAATTTCAACTCTTTACTTATTATGGTTCATTAGATATAAGCAAGACAGATGGACTACAAAGATATAGCAATATAGTCTTACTTGGGCACTTTTAGGTACGAAAATCCCTTAAAGTAAATTCCGGGTTCAGCGTCACCAAAATACCAACGTGTACAAATATTGCCATCAATTTACGTTAAGCTAATAGAACGGGGAATAAAGCAAATCGTTTGACAACAAGCTTTCAGTGGCTCTTTTCAAATGTCTTGTTTCTTTGTTTCTAGAAAAAGAAGTCTTTGCGAAATCTCTCTCCCTAATTTTGACCTTTTTATGTTGAAAAGGTGTCAAGCGTGTGACATACTTAATCATTTTGATGCGCGACGGTTCAAAACACGCAATGCTTTTCTGTAGTGACTGGTCTTTTAATATTCTAGTACTGATTTATGCTCGCGTGATGTATGCAAAGGATTAGTGAAATGGATTTGTGAATTAGTAGTATTGTTTGGAAACTTGTTGCTTATTTCTCGATTTTAAAGGCTGATTAAAAATAAAGTCAAAAATAATTTGAAACGTTTAAATAAAAATAACGTCTTAATATATTTGACGGAAAATACCATTCTATTTTATTTCAATTTGTCTTTACATTTTCTTCTGCCTACCTTGGCCCCGTATTATTATATGATTTACCTTTCTCTTCCTCTTTTCTCTTTATATCTGGGCAATTTATTTAAATTGAAAAAAATATTCTCTTTATTTTATGATCATGAGGTAGTCCAAAGTAGTAATATTTCATACACTGTCATCAGACTCCAAACTAAGCTGAGCTTGTATTATAGTAACCAGGAAACAGCTAAACATGTTTTCACATTCTTAAAGACATACCTACATGTTATAGATAAATTACACCCAGACAGACCAAGTAATCGCGCTTTTTACCTGGGTGGGAATCGAACCCATTGACATTTGGTTTAGCAGACTACCCCAAATCAAAATAGTATAATTCTAGGTTTTAGTCGGTTGTACTATGTACTTAATCTTAATATATAAAATCCTTGCGTTACTGACTGACTGACAGACACGCTACAGCCGAAACTATTGGGTGCAGGAAGCTGAAATTTGGCATGTATGTTCCTTGGGGACCGTAGGGGTGCACTAAGGAGGGATTTTATTAATGCAGGCGTAGCTGCTGGCGTCCTCTAGTTTGTAATAAGGCCTTAGAATTTGTAATATATGTATAATCTATTTCAATGAAAGCTACATGCTTGATACAAATTTACACACTTGCTTACCTTTCAACAGAAAGGGTAGATTACACGTGCTACCCATTAAATTGATTTTTTATTCATCGTTTACGGGACCAATTTTGAAACTTATGATAAAAACAATTAAGCCCGTAATTTCCAAACATCCAAACAGTATAAAACGTCACCCAAACAGAGCCAAATTAAACTACAAACTCATCGTTATATTCTAAAAATAAGTCACTTTATCTCCAAACACATTAGGACACAACCGGGAAAAATATTTCCCTCCACTCCTTAAAACACTTCAAATATCATTTTACTTGCCTTTTACTTACAATCATTTTACTTGCCTTTTACTTACAAATGCAAACATTGGTGGCTTTTACCAGCCTTTCTTTGTCAATCGTTAGAAAAAAGTGCCCTTTGAGCACTACTTACATTAACGACACGGCACGGTAAGGCATTTCCTTGCCACCAATTAAAATATAACTTAACAATATGTTAATAGAATGGAATTTTGCCGATTCAGCGTCATGTGTGTGCAATGATTTTCGTTGAAATTTCATTTTTACTGTCAGTATCTTAAGTTGTATTATTCGTCGTTGCAAAATTCATATCTTGCCGTGCCGTGCCGTCAGTGGAAGTGGGACATTACTTGTAACCGGATAACCAGTTTTTTTTCAACCAGCCTATACGACCCACTTTCAGATTGACAGCCGGATGGAGCGTCGTGTAATGGTGGAATTGACAACTGAATAATGGTTCAGAGAGCATTCATGTGAGCAATACAATGATTCAATTGTCTCTTGATAGTCCGGATTGTTTCTGTAGATGGTTATTTTGTGGGTTTAATGACCTCAATATTTTGTTATTGATCTTGTTATAAGTGCTTTCTGAGTAAAAATGTTGATGTAGATAAAGGTCGCGTCAAATATTGTCATTTAGTTGTAAACGTATAGAGGACTTCTCGTGACAAATACATTACCTTACAATTGATGAAAATAGCAATTTAGTCAGTATGTTTTTCCTTGTTTCCACTTTAGTGCATTAGATAGCGTTAAGCATAAATAGTATCAGAACATTTCATATAAGATAAAACATGAGACATTGGCAACGGATAGTATAGTTGATAAAACACGGTATTCCGTCAATCTTGAAGTAGGCCTTGAGGTCTTCACGTTTGAAATGTGGTATGCTATTTGATAAGCATCAAACAACGGGCACACAGTTTATGCATGTAACAGTTGATAATGAGACGAGAGAGAGATTACGATAAACAGACAGTGATAGCTTAGTGAAGAGACTAACAGACTGCTATTCAGAAAGTCTCGAGTTCAAAGCAACGACTCGTACCACTGACTATTCGTTACTTGCATATTAAATTCTTAATTATCGCTTACTAAACGACAAGGGAAAACATCATGAAGAAACCTGCATGATAGCAAGTTCTCCATGATTCTACCAACTTCCACCGAAGAACACTAAACCTCCCTGTCTCTAGAACATATTATAAACAATGATTACGACGCTTTACGTTTATTAATATTCGATTAAAACACTCCATTACATCAACAGTATTCGGATGCAAATCAGAGGCCGGAATGAGGAATGAGGAAGGTGAATTCCAACATAAATTCGCCTTTCGACGATAAATACCGGACTAAAAAATTTAAATTCAAGCCTACTTTATAGCAGTCGAACGCATATAAAATTGGAGAGGAAAGCAACATCGGAATATACAAATAAGCCTCGAATCTGTGGACCAGAAACCGCCCAAATATCATGCCGCCTGCAAATGCCCAAATATCGGTTTGACCTAGATTAAATGCCAATACCTAGAATTAATGCTGTATTTGTTTAGGCAGTGGGGTTTTTTATTGATACGATACGACATTAGCGTTTGTCGTATCAGTGTAGTATCTAAGGAAGATACGTATTTATAAAATCTACCTTCTATAATTGACTGACAGGCGAGAAGGATGATGGCTGGCCCATGCGTCATACTCGTGAACGGGTGCTACTGGCAATGATTGGTCGATGACGGTCTTGTGGGCTGGTATTCAATTTAAAAAATAGTTAAATAAAATGTTATGCTTGGGTATTATTATGTACAGTAAATATATACAGGTTTACAAAATTTAAATTATGTGTATTATGCAAAACCTGGCGATGAAAAAGAGTGACCGTGAGTTTTATAACCCGTTTCTTTTCATGGTTCTACGCCCTTGCTTTGCGAACGTGGCTGTAAATGTAAATGCAGAGTCTTAAAGTATTTTTTTTATAAATGTTTTATTTTGACGTTCTTATGAGTCACATTGGGATCCAAATAAATAAAGGGTTTTGACATTGAATGATTGCTAGAACTATCGGTTATTGAGATAGAATATTCTAAACTTTGCCCTCGGCTCCCGAGGCGTGAATTCTAAACCTGAAACTTTCTCAGGAATCAGACTATTTATTGGTGAAAACGGTACAAAAGTCATTCGGCAGATTTTGAGTTTATCACGTTCATACAGACGGATGGATGCAACCGAAAAGATATATTTTATCATTGAAATAAAAAAAATGTATAAGAGCGTCCTCTATATTTTTTACAATGAAATTGAATTTTTGCAGATTTTAATAAAAAATAAATACCTCACTATGATACACATCTATAGTACACGGCTATTCTTCTAACCTTTGGTGTTAAAAGAATATCCGGCCCTTTGAGAGGCTTATAAGTACGGGGACATGGATCCAACGTGCAGAGGCTTTTAGAGAGTTTTAGTTTTCTATCGGGTATCAGTGACGTTTCGCTAGAGTGGCCAATATGGCGACTGTGATTTGTCTGTCAGAACCATTAGAAGTTAACAAAATCTTATTTTTTCATGTTTAATTATTCAGGTAAGGTTTCGATCGAGTCTACAGTACCTCTTGACGAAATTATTTATATAGATGGATTTGACACTGCGATAGTAGCGCAGTCGGTCGGTGCCAATGTGAAACATTCCAAAATCAACAACAACTTACAAATAGAAAATTTACTAAAAAACATTTTCCAGTGGAGTAGATTGTGAATCTAAACCATTCTCAAGTCCCCTTGAACACACACAAAAAATTTCATCAAAATCGGTCCATTCGTTTAGGAGGACTTCAGTGACATACACACCGCACACAAGAAATATATTTATAAATATATATAAGTATACAAAAGTTTTTAATGTATGTTTATCTATTGTCTAGTACCCATATTACAAGTTCTGCTTAGTTTGGAACTAGATGTTGTTATGTGTATGTGATATATTATTACAATTTATTTCACGATTTTATGATACTGTTGCAGTTTCATTATGTTGCATTCTTGTTGGCAAATGTATTTTTATAAATTTCTGTTTTATTTTTCACTGACGCAAAATCAGTTTTTTTACAAATGTCAAAGCATATAGTAGTCGCAGTAACTTGAATTCTAATTTTATCGATGCATTACTACTCTGTAATATGTATTTATAATAACAAACGTTTTAGTATTTACATCTTTTACTTACTACTTTTACTTTTATATCTTGAATTTTAGTATTAGGTATGCTATATACCTATAATTATAATCGGGTTTCAATAATCCATCAAAATTGCACATTTCTTTGCCAACGTCATCATCCTCTTAGCGTTATCCCAGTTTCAATCTGGGGTTCGCTTCCTGCTCTGCCAACGTAACAACCTAGAAATTAAACAGATCACTTGGATACCACATCACATTCTTAAAACATACTTGTGTTATAAATAATGTTAATAAAACATAGACTATAAATGTATAATACGAAAACCATAACCATCAAGAACAACGACCTTAAAAAGTATTCACTTCTAAAATCGTGGCTGGCAGTCGACAACAAAGGCTGTTTACTCGTGGTTCAAATAAATAAATCTCTCTGTATCATTTATGCGTTCGAAAGCTTTCGACTAGGCTTTCGACTTGTATGTTCCACATAACCGCTTTTGTTCAATCTCGATAACCTCCAAACGGATTCCAAACGATATTCAGACGACTAAAGGCGTATTTTTTTCGTATTTATCTGGATTATATGGATAACAGGGAAAAGGGTCAACTCGCAAACAATTCGGCCCTTTTCAACAGCGCGCGAGTAGAACGTAAAAAAAAGTTATTACAATTTTAAGGGCGTAATTTGTTGTACGTTTTGCACGGTGTTTTTCTGCTTTTTGTAGCTTCCAAATAGGGTGAGCTGAGTCTGTGATAAAATTGTTTGTATCTTAAATTGAGATTTTACGGCAAATGAATTCAAAGATATATGTGGAATATTATTCGTTTGCTGTAAAATGCCTGGTAGACAATATGATTACGGTATAACACAGTAAACAATAAAACCCTTTGGAACAACATGCGATGAACATTTTTTTGTTCCGTGTTGTGAAATTGCATGTTGAAGGCGTTTAGTATCGAAGTTTTATATCGATTTTAAACTTTCGCGATTTATATACATCATACAATATTATTTTGTCGTATAATTTACTTATTTAAAGGCATAAATACCTCTGTTATTCTCCTACGTTTCTACCGGCTTGCAACATTGTATGCCGCTAAATAATATTGTATGAAGTTCAATATCATTCATTAATATCTACTGTAGTACGAGTATAATATACAATGCAATAATTCTATAGTCATCAAGAATATCCTTTTGCTCTACAAAATCATGTTGAGACCTAATATTACTTAACAGAATTTTAAAGAAGAAATTCTTGTTTAAAATGATATTATAAACATATATTTTCTTCTAAATCCAGACCGAAAACTTCTGCTTCGCTTGAAGATTTAACGAATGTGAGTATATGTTATTGTGCTCACATGTAACGCAAGTATACAACGCAATTAGTACGTGAATTAAAGCTAACAATTCCATAAGGGATGTGGGTCCTGCCCTTCTAAAGCCTTGTGAGAATATTGTCGCACGAGTGATTGATTTCCACGGGATAGCCGGGATCGATCACTCGCCGAGCAATTAAAGAGAGATAATTAGGTTGTCTTACGGGAAATAAATAAAAAATATCACCAGGAAAGATTAAACTCGCGTTATATTCCAGTTACACAATGGCTTTAATTACACAAAAAAACTGACACTTGAGATTAGCCGACTAGACAATTATCCAGGGCGTGGGGGGTAGGTTGGCACTCCACAGGTCTTCGGATGGGTACTCAGGTTTGTCGTGTTGTCTCCAAGCAGAAAGAGGGCCCAACCACGTGTGTCGCCGGTATATATAGGGCCGGCGAGCGGGAGAGGGCTCCCCACTGCAGTGCGTCACCCGTAGCGAGGCTCGCAAGCGCCGGGGCACGACGTCACCCCCCCCCCCCCCCGTTAGGCCGGGATTTTCCCTAAGGAAAATTCCCTAGCCCAACGGGCGTAGCAGCCCTGAAGATACTCCCTGAAATTAGAGAAAACAAGGGCATGAGTACCTTGAACAAGTGGCAACCCTATACGCTAATTAGGACACCTAAACAATAATGACCCACGCTTGCATTCTTCACGCGTACAACGGCAGTCTGAACTTGAACATAAACATTTATCATTCATAATTCATCACACATACCTACATGTAAATGCCAAGGCCAGTGTAATAGCCCAATACCAAAGATAACAATCTATGGAGAAGCGCTTAGGGTAATTATTAGGTAATAATGATTTGTAGATATAAGAACTTGATCTAGCCCTACGACTTAAAAATCTTGGGTTCGGCCTTTGCCACTAGATAAGTAAACTTTTTGAATATAGTTAGGTGTAACAACAGATTTTTCGTAACGATGAACAAAAATAATATAAGCCGCAGACACGACCGGACCGCTCAATGTCAAAGGAAGGAATTTAATAAATATTTTGCTCTAATTAATAACTACAACACGACCAGTAAACACCTTTTGAATGTAAACAATGGTGAATCATTAGTTAGGCATTTATTTATCGGCGCGTCGCTGAGTGAACGCGCGTGCATCATAACGACAACTAGGTAGGTACGATCTAAATGGTAGGTACTATTCGACTGTTCCGAGCTCGCGACGCACGGTTAATTACTCTGGATGTTTATAAAGTACCTATAATAACAATTTGATTATGGAATTTATACAGAATTAAGAATAATAACTGAACTTCAGAACAAGGCACGGCGAAAAACAATACGCCAATCAATATGCATTTCAACAAATAGATTTGCGGAAAGAAAATACACATGCGAGAATCGAACACCAGACCGATCCGACAACAACTTTTTAACCACTGAGCCATAACTGATAGTTAAATAAACAACAGATTCTTTGTAACAATATTACATGTAATAAACTTTATTACAATTTATAACTGAAGCATTTATTCATTTTATGTTAGCATGTTTACATAAATCATTAACACAACACAATACATTATCTTGTGAGCTTCGACTCGAAAACATAAGAACCATTGTTGGCCTTCGCAAATGATTATGTAGGTAATTATAACTTAGTATAGATATGCGTCTTACATTGTTGTTTTTATGCTTTTATTATTCTTTGTAATTAATCAACTTTAAATCCTTGATGTGCCATTCTCCTAAAGGTTTACCGGCCATGTCGTTAAGTTTGTATACTAGGGGTGACTTTTTTGAGGCAATCTTACATTTAATAAATTTAGACGCCAATTTCTTGCTAAAGTATTTATCCTTGTCACTAAGTAGAAACGTTCTGCGCCAAATTATATCACCGACATTGAATTCTGCCGGTTTACGGCGAAGATTATAAGATGAACAATTTCGTTGGTGGGCCGACAACAGAGCTGAATGTACCCTCTCGAAAATAGAGGATAAGTAGCCTAAAGTTTCGGCATAGCCGTCCCGTGGTTCAAGCACCATATTGGAATAAAATTCCTTGTCAATATACTGAGAACCACATGTTATGACCTCCCTACCAAAAACAAGGAAATTAGGAGAATAACCAGTAACCTCACTAACTGCGCAGTTAAGGGCAAACTGAACCTTACTGATTAAAGTGTCCCAGATTCAATGATCACATTCTATGAAAGTTGAAATAGCTGTCATAATGGTTTTGTTGTAACGTTCAACTGAGTTAACGTGGGGAGTATACAACGGTGTAAAATGCAAATTTGGAATTTTATATTTTGACAACATACTTTTAAAGGTTGCGCTAATAAATTGTTTACCGTTATCCAAAATAATAGTAGATGGAATTCCATGCACCAAAATTACATTTTCCTCGAGAATTTTTGTTATCACTTCTGCAGTTGCCCGTTTAATGGGGAAAAGCAAACAATATTTAGAGAAACAACAACTGACCACAAATATAAAAGTGTTTTGTTTTCTGCTGGGGGGCAATGGACCAATCAAATCAATACTAATCGTCTGAAAGGGCTTTTGACATGATTTGGGTTTTCCCATTAGACCTAAATTTGGGTGGTTTTGGTGTTTATGGGTGATACAAGGTTCACATGAACTGACGAACTTGACAACATCGGAGTACATACCAGGCCAAAAGTAATTAAGTGCAAGACGTTTGTATGTCTTAAAGATACCCAGATGTCCAGCAGTGGGCGAAGAATGAATCTCCCTTAGAATGTCAATTCTTTGGTCAGACGAATAACCTCTTTCCATTGAAATTCTCTAGTGAGAGGGTTTAATGTTTTTTTAAAACAATACAATTTATTGTTTATTACTTGATAGTTAACAAAGGAATTCGGAGAACTTAAACAGCCTTTATACTATAAAGCCTTTAAATATAAAGTTTATAGATATTTAAATACCAAGGATCATTAGTAGAAACTGGTAAATTCTGATTAGAATTAATATCTATATTTATATCATTAGCAATAGCAGAAACGGGTAAAGAGCGAGACAGAAAATCAGGTAAAACGTTATCGGAACCCCGACGATGACGTATTTCGAAATTATAGGAAGATAAGCGAACTCCCCATCTGGCTAACCGGCCAGTAGGGTTATTTAAGGTCAAGAACCATTTCAAAGCAGCGTGATCAGTGTAAACAATAAACTTTTTACCATTTTCAACATAACAACGCCAGTGTTCTATAGCAGATAGAACAGCCAGGGCCTCGCGCTCTGTGGCACTGTAATTTTTTTCTTGCTTACTGAGTGATTTGCTATACTACGCTATGACTCTTTCCTCACCATTTAACCTTTGACAGAGGATCGCGCCAAGACCAAAATCGCTAGCATCTGAGTGTATTTCAAACGGTTGCGAGTAGTCAGGACAAGCCAACACCGAGGAGGAAATCAAACAATTCTTTAGGTTATTAAACGCCTCATTAGCCTCTGTCGTCCAGCAGAATGGAGGTGCGTTTTTACTTTGAGATGTTAACTTATTTAAGGGTGCAGCAATAGAGCTAAAATTCGGTATAAAACGCCTGTACCACGAGGCTGCGCCTAAAAATCGACGTACTTCTTTTCTATTAGAAGGAGTGGGATAATTTTTCATTGAATTTACTTTATCCGGATCGGGATGCAATCCACTAGAGTCGACAACATAGCCTAAATATTTTAGTTTATCTCTAAAAAATTGACATTTTTCGAGATTAATTGTTAAATTAGCGCTTTTTAGTTTATCAAGAATGCGTAATAAAAGAGTAATATGCTCGTTGAAGCTGGACGTGATACAGATTATGTCATCGATAAAACAGAAAACCTTATTTTCAAATTCTGGGCCATAAAATAAAATATCAACTAATCGTTGTTGAGTAGCTGGCGCATTCGTAAGACCGAAAGGCATTCTTTTGAATTGAAACGTGCCACGCGTGGGAATATAAAAGGCTGTTTTGCAACGGTCCTCTTCTTTAATTAATGTTTGCCAAAAAGATTTAGACAGGTCTAAACTAGACAAGTATTTAGCATCTCTCAGATTATCTAAAATTTCCGAAATATAAGGCAAGCTATAAGCATCTTTTTTTGTAACGGAATTTAATTTACGACTGTCCAAACAGAAACGCAGTTCACCATTCTTCTTTGGTGTCAAAATGACCGGGTTTGACCACGGGCTTTCGGATCGTTCAACAACATCCTCTGAGAGCATGTCGTCAAGATGCTTTATTAAAATTCTTTGTTTATCGGGAGACATGCGATAAAATCTTTGCCGAATAGGGGGACAATCACCTGTATCAATTGAATGAGAAATAATATTTGTGCAACCGAGACCCCGCTTCTCGTATGAAATATCGGTAAATTTAGAAATAATGTTGTCAGCGGTAGCTCTCTGGTCGACTGTAAGATGATCATAAGAAACAAAATGTGTAGAACGTGAACTGCCTGCAACTCCATTACTCGAGCGTCAGACTTGTTCACAATCAAAACAGACTCCAATTTGTTAGGAAATAGGCCAAAGCTTCGCCAAAAATCCATGCCAAGGATAAGGGAATTTTGAATCCCAGGTACAACATGAACTTCTAAGTTAATCAATTTATCCTGAAACTCGAAGGGTAGAAACACCGATCCCAAATACTCAAATCGTTCGCCGCCTGCTGTTATTAACCTTAAAGGTTTCGATTTATCCAAAACATTGTCTTTCAAAAATAAGTTATGCAAATTATTACCTATAATTGTAACGCAAGATCCAGAATCTAAAAGACCAGTGGTAGGTATTCCGTTTAATTTTAGAGTAATGTAAGGTAAATATTCTACTTTAGAATTACGGATTGAAGAAATATGATAGCTATTAAAGATTTTTTTTTAAAAGTCCAACCAATTATTCCACTCTGTTTTATTACAATTAGTTGTATAATTTGATTTTCCACAATCCTTATTAACTAGTTTTTTGAAACTGTAGGGGTCGACTTAGATTTACAATTGGGGCAGTCTGACACCTTGAAACCCTTTGTGCCGCACTTAGAACAGATTAGGTAGTGTGGCTGACGGCAATTACGTAATGAGTGCGAATTGCATCTACAACGCACGCAAAAAGTTTTATTTATATTAGAAGTACTCGATACGGCGTTGACTTGTGGTACAGACTTGTATCTCGATGTATCGGCGACAGAGTTATATTTATTGAAGTGATGATGATTGTAAACATTTTTGTTTGAAGAAAAATTAGAAAACGGATAATTATACACTAGATCGGGTGCTACAGTATTCTTTAAAACTTTAGGGGGTTCAGAAAATTGCTTACTGCGACTTTGGTAATTTTCGAAAAGACGACAAACTTCGACCAGACTATCAACATCAACAACCTTTGCAGTGAGCAGACAAGTAGTGTAACAAGGTCTAATATTATTTAGTAAAATTTCTAGCTTCTCCGAATCAGCGATAGGAGAACTAAGTCGCGAAAACAGACCGTGCATTTTTGCCACGTAAATAGTTATTGATTCGTTCTCGCCCTGTGAGCGCTGACGAATCTCCGTCATATCGGCTTATGTAATATAAATAATCGTAGTTATGCGGACTAAAATCTCGTTTTAAAAGTTCGCAAAGTTCTAACCAAGTCTTTACATTATTTTTAACAGAACGATACCAAACTAATGCGTCACCCGAAAATATTTCAAAAGCGAAAGACAACATCTTGTCATGTGGAATAGATCTACAGGACATAAATTCATCATTTTTTTCAATAAAAGATCTTACACATGATTTACCGTTAAATTTGAATTTACCTAATTCCGAGAAAAGCTTACGGTCGTAATTATAGGAAGTATTTCCCTCTGCCACTGAGCAATCCGACCGCGAACTACGGCTCGTGATTAATTGTAATTTCGCATATAAGTCATTAAATTTATTCCACACAGACTCAATTTTTTTAATATCAAGACTGCCGGTATCCACCCTATTCAGTCGATGAAAACAATGGTGTAGCACGGTTTCGACCTTCTGTTGAAGCTCGGAGGTATAGTTTGCTTCCAACATAGATAAGTGTTTATTTGATCTTAATAACGACTTTTCCACTTCAGCCACATCCTCCTCTGGTGGCAAGGGTGAAGATAATATATCCTCCGAGGGAATTTTAACTGAAAGTTTAGCGATTTGTTTGCGGGGATCGTCAGGCTTTGAAACGCCGCGTATTGTGGTCTCATATTCTAATTCCGCTTTAGTTAATATTGAGAAATTTATAATGTAAGCCATTATTACAAAACAATAATAGAAAATCTAAGTATTTACGCCGGTACTAGAAAAAAAATTAAATATCGCCAGAAAATCGAATACCGTGCTAAAAAAAGCTGAAATACACTAAATTATACAATGGTGTGATGATTGGTAAAGGATTAAAAAAAAATTTCTTAAAGGTCACTCAAAGGTTGAATCACAATATTTTTTTCGCGAACACGAGGCTCGTTAGTTCAACGGCTAAGCGGTTAGAACCGGTTGGCGGCTGGGCACGCTGCCCGTGGTGAAACGTGATTTTAGACCGACGTTAATTAAATCACCGTTATGTTATTTACACAGTTAAATTGCTTATGGCCAACCAAAATAGATAGAAACTGTACCTGTACGCAATTCACCACACCAGAATATATGCACACACAGGAGAAAAATATACAAGAGAAAAGAAATTATTTCACTCACCTGTAAAATGCCAACTTACGTTTTAAAAATATATTTAAAAAAAAATTCTATTGGGCGCCAATGTCGCACGAGTGATTGATTTCCACGGGTTAGCCGGGATCGATCACTCGCCGAGCAATTAAAGAGAGATAATTAGGTTGTCTTACGGGAAATAAATAAAAAATATCACCAGGAAAGATTAAACTCGCGTTATATTCCAGTTACACAATGGCTTTAATTACACAAAAAAACTGACACTTGAGATTAGCCGACTAGACAATTATCCAGGGCGTGGGGGGTAGGTTGGCACTCCACAGGTCTTCGGATGGGTACTCAGCTTTGTCGTGTTGTCTCCAAGCAGAAAGAGGGCCCAACCACGTGTGTCGCCGGTATATATAGGGCCGGCGAGTGGGAGAGGGCTCCCCACTGCAGTGCGTCACTCGTAGCGAGGCTCGCAAGCGCCGGGGCACGACGTCACAATATTCTTAATTAGAAAAGAAATATGGTGGCAAATGGTTTGCTTATATGAGTTTTACGCTTTAGTATTTGAGCATTGTATATGTGTATGAATATCTGCTATTTGTGTTATAGTTTGACTGCTAATAAACGATAAGATATGACGTTATTAAAAAGATAGTCATGTATGATAAGTATGTCAAAACTTTAAAGAATCGCTGACAGCTGAGGGGTAGTTCATACCTATAGTAAGAAATAAGAGGAAACTTCGCATCTATGACTGTCTCAAAAGTTAATGGCTGTCCTGATATAAAGTGAAAGTAAAAAATGCTGATATTTTTAAAAGAAAATATGCACCAAGCACATAGCTTCAAAGTACTCGTGAATAAGAATCAAACAAGGCCAAACAGCGTTATTTTAGTAATACTCTTGATAAACCTCTACCAAAATTTCCTTTTTACGAAAATTTCTCACATTAAATCGACCCGGTATATCAACGCCATTAAAATTGATAACAAGCGCATTCCCATGATCGTTTCGCTATAAAATAAATTCAAAACGTGCCTACGTTCACACTTCAACCCTATAAATTTTACGTTCACTATAAAAGTTTCTGAAACAGTTTTCTCGGTGATAATTCTGTATAAGGAAAGATAGAAGCGTAAAATGAAGGCTCTAGTGAGAGCGTGGTGAATGGACTGAAAATTATCGCTTGTTATATCAATAGCGCGTTTGAAACTTGTTACATATGCGAAGTACTTATTTTTTATTGATCGAGTTACTTTACCTAGCGATTTCAGCCACGATGCATTCCGTTCATGGTGACTGCAAGCTAAAAAAAAATAGTTGTTCTTACGAATATTCTAATGAAAATCAAAAGTGTTTATGTATCTAGTATGCACTATATAAATAACTAGAATTAATATGCCTCTGCCTACCCCTTCGGGGAAGCAGGCGTGAGTCTAGGTATGTATGTATGTATGTATGTTTTGTTACTATTTCTATGTATCTTATATCTGCAGTATTGTAATAAATACTCGCTACCCGCTCCGCTATTGTTTTTGGTGGCACATAAATGCACAGTCTTCGCTTGAAGCTAGAAATGAAAAACAAAACGATACGAAACACAATTGTTAATAGATCTCCTGTGGACTTTTTGTAGGTATTTATCAGATTTATGACGGGAAAATACTGTACTGTTATTGGTATATAAATAAATCTGGCATTTAACTGCATATCTGGTAGATTTAAGCATTAAACCTAAAATATTACTATACTATTTAATGTCAAATTTCGTGTGATGTACTGTGTAGAATGATGTACTGAATAGAACAATTACACAAATACCTCAGTGGCTAGGCTACTCGCTCCGCTACTAACTGTCCCCGCTGCTCTCTCCGCTGTCGTACTCGCTGGCATCTATACCACACATTATTAATACCTATCTGCTAGGTTGTAGGGCCGATAAACAAACGAGAGCTTGTGCAGTTGGTCGTGTTTACAAATTGAAAGGGATTAACTTGTGCACTACAAACTTTTATTGGGGCAAAGATATAGGCGTTGAGAAAAGTTGGAGCTAGAGATATCCGGGCAAAACAGTAAAAATCTTTGTAAAGATATTAAGACTACTAAAATAAATTGTAACTTTTGTAGTATAACTAATCATGGAATAGTATTAGCTGTATCTGATTTCGTCTGCACCCACAAGGATTTTGGCTTAACTTTGGATTTGTCAATAAAAGCCATAAATTATACCAATTACTGCATCGTCGTTCATTATTATGTGTCTCGATCTTAATGATAAGTCGTCGGTTTCTTTTTGTATAGAGCATAAGATTTATGTAATTTGGAAAACGTAATAACGCTCCACCTCCGTGTGTGTCGTAGTCACGATTTTATCTTCTATTCATTACCTTTACCTTCTAATATATTTCAATCATTTCGATTCCATTTTACTTTCTTTCTTTCTTTCAAATTAGATGAGGATTGAGTCCAGCAGAGGACTGCGAAAGGCCGTAGAGAATATATAGGTAGCACTATAAAAATGTACTGCAAAAATGACACAATATTTTACTTACAATTGTAACAGCGCACAGCTTGAAAACTTCACAGACACGTTTTACGGGTTGACGATTAAAGACATTCTATCATCAGCCTTTAACAGTCCACTGCTGGACTAGGCCACTCCTTTGAAAGGAGGAATTGGCCTACTACACCACGCTGGCCAAACGGGTTGGTATAGGGTTTGTATCAAGTTTTCCTTTTCTTACAGTGCTGTTCTCTGCATAATATGCTGCCTCTGTTGGCTCTTACGACACCATGGGATGATATGGGGTGGTGTCATTTCGTATTTTTAATCCGTCACCACACGAATAGACATTAAGACATATTTTTTTTTGGTTGTTTACAAAACTTATGCAATTCAAAACCCTATTCTTGATGAGATTGTGTCTGATTACGTCATATCAGTCAGTATTTCCATATATGTAGCTTCAGTAAATAACAAACTGTCTGTAAGCTAAAAACACAAGGATTTTCACACTGTTCCCCGACACGGCACGTTTTAGTTATGACGTAAGCAGGCCATCGCCACCAATGTATTGACTCTGCACAACTGTAGAATTCCTAGTTTGGTCCTCGAGAACATTTTGAGCACAAAATTCGAATAGCACTGCGGATAGTTGTTTACCGGCAAGGAAAAGACTGCGATTTCACTTGCGTCATATTGCATGTGCGAGCATTTTCACTTTTATTTTATTCTTGATGCACTTGCTTTGGATTGGTGTATTGTTTACCCAGTATTGCATCACAACGTTTAAAAATATAATCAGAGTATTACTGTTATTTAGAAAGAAAATCTATTGATGTTTGGACTTGTAAATCATATCTACTACCTATATAATAGAGGAGTGGCATTGTCCCGCCAAATGCTGCTTAATTCGGAAAACTATGGACTATGAGAATGAGGATATAGAGGTACTTGGAATCCTACAGTGAAACTGTAATAACTACTACTAATACTGTTTATTCCTATAGAGGGGTATCATCATGTCAGCCTAGAGACGACCACTGCAGGCTGTACATAAATAGGCCTCTCCCAAGGCTCTCCATAGAGACCAATCTCGAGCCACTCGCATCGTGGGTGGCCACCACCGGTATACAGCAACCACTCCAGAACCCTTCTGCCCCAACAGCTTTTCTCAGGTTCTTCGAGGTATATTTGTGCAAAAGTCAAATTGGCCTACCATCAAGCGAATTCCAGTTGCATCAGCATGTTACCTACAATTACACGCAATGTCCTTGCTTGCTTGCTGGGGTATTAGGATTAATGCGATAAGTGTTAAATCTTGATTGTAGCTTGCACCTATGGACGGCACAAAGCTCACTTCCTTCCCCTTTTGTCCTTATTTCGGAAAACCTGCCCCCTGGTCACGAGCTTCCCAGGTCTACGTGGAAGTCCATGAATAGATTGCGGACCCAAGTTGGGCGGTGCAAGGAAAACCGAGCCAGATGGAGTTTCTTGGACGAATCCGAAACCATGTATGAGTGTGGCACTAGTATACAGTCAATGCTCCATCTACTACCTATCGTGCCCTAACTGCCCAGACACATGTTCGCTTCAAGACGTAATGAACGCCTCCGAAAATGCAGTAAGGGTGGCTGCGTAATGGGCAAACAAAATTTGATGCATTAAAACTTGAGACTCGTCATTGACACGAAAGAAGAAGAACTGTAGCTTGTTTGTCACCGGCACGTTTTCGGCTGTCACAAAGATCATATATGCCTTTGCCTAGTTACTGTCCCGCAATAAAGGATTTGTTCCTAGTTGTTTAAAATAAAATATCAGATTATAACGATGATCCTTCCCAATGCAAAGATTTCGCGTCTGCCGCTCTTTATCAAAATTCAAAATATATTCTGTATTGGTTTATTACTTGGTGGTTTCCGTAAAAGTTTCGCGTGTACAGTAATAAAACTTGAGATTGTTTTGAATAATTTCAACTTTTAGTATATTATTTGGATGTAAGGAATTGCCTCCGCGACCACAACCGTTGCAAGCAGGTAGAAACGTAAGAGAATAACAGAGGTATTTATGCCTTGAAATAAAAAAATTATCACGACTAAGACCCGCTAAATAATATTGTATGATGTATACAAATCGCGGAAGTTTAAAATCGATTTTAAAAGCAGATCTGTTTTATGTTTACTTGTAGCTATTGTGTGACTTATGAGGTGCAGTCTTATGTCTCTTATATTAATCTAATCTAATCTTATAGATGATTCTGAAGTCTTAGGCAGGTTTGATTATCAAAGCGGCGGGTTTGACCTTTTTTGATTTTTTATAATTCATTCGTCTTATATTTGTACGCCATGACTGTTAGCAACAAGGATAGCTAAAATAAATTATTTTATGCAAAAGTTATTACATCTACATGACTGTATCAAGTGTCAAGGTTGGTCCCACAGAAATAAATAGTATTTATTTCTGTGGTTGGTCAACTAAAACACCAATAAAAGCTTCTTGGTAGGTACATAATATAATAAAACGTATTATATCTTTTTTATCTATTTCATTTGTTTATAAAAAAATAATTTGCGTCTGAAATCGGAGGGTCTCCCTTGTTTGACCGAAAGGAATTTGACAAGTTTTCACTTCCCAAAAAATTTTTCGCGTAATTTCATTTCCCAAATTATTACTTAGCAAAAAATCTATTCACAAAAAATTGTAACGCAAACCTTATGATTGGGAACTGAACGTTTAAACTATAACTTGTTGAGCAACTAGTACTTTAAACATTTTTTATTTAGTCAAATATTTCAGTTGGAATAACAGTTTTTACGCAAAATCAATAATTATCCTAATCTAAATAGTTCAGTTCCGGGTAACCTATTAAAAACAATCTCTTTTTTATATTAATGCAAGTCGTTTCTGGCATTCGCCGGCCGCTACCGCAGCATCGCTCGCTTCGCTCGCTCGGTTCGTGCGAAGGAGGTCACAGTTCTAACCTAACCTAACCTTACCATTTACCACTTAACCTACTCTAACCTTACCATTTTACCTACTCTAAATACTTCCATAAATAAATTAATATCAGCAAACGTTTATTGTCTGAAGATTGTTTGCTGTGATATATCATTTGGCTAAAGACCAAATGCCAGAATGACATTATACTTGGCAATATTTTGCCAAGTAAAAATTTGACCAAATAAAAACGAAATGTTGCAATGGTATAAAAAAGGTTGCTAAAATTTGTTTGGGTGATGAAATTTGGTCAAAATCTTTTCGGCATACACATAACACGTAACAAGTAACAGAATATTATTATTTTTAAACAAAAAGTTCCTCATCGTTAAACTTACAAATAATAACTACAACAAAGTATTTCAAGAGCAAAAGTATAAGCATGCATTTCCGTTCAAATGTTCAAATGCTTCACGAAATGTAATTTTCCTCCAGTTTTCCTCTATCAGGACTTAGTAGTTCGGATAGAATTGGCTAGATGTCGCTAGGTTCCTCGTGCCAAGGGACGCCCTTTATAATAAGGTTTCGGGTCGCAGTATCAAAAGCCGTGAAATAAGCTCAGTTTAAATAAAAGTTGGTTTCTTTTCTTATGTTTGTGTTTATGTAGGATTGTTAAGAGTTTTGTGTTTGTTATTAATTTGTAACTTTTTTGTTTCAGGTACATCATTATTCATGTTTCTAGGCGATGTACGAGTGTAAGTTTAAAAAGAAAACATTTTTTAATATAGGTATATACTTGCTGCCACACTTTTACATCAGTAAAGACTAGTTGGTATTAATATGACATGTGATTACTTGATACAATAAATAAATTATTCAAGCTTGCTATGCGCCTGAATTTTAAACCAATATCTTACAGTGGTAGGTAGCTCATGCATTTTCAAACCAACCATTTTCTAAAAGTCCATGCAGTTGTATAAGTGAGTGATATAAAATAAATTATAGTAAGTATTATACAGTACTATAAACTATTTTACATCTCGCTAATACAGAAGTGCAAATACTTTGAACCTTGGCAACTCTGAGTAAACATATTTATGCACCTTATTAATATATTCTAATCCTATTTACAGCGAGTTGGTATAAACACACAGTAAATAGTTTTCAACACATATAGCGGGCTGGAATTGGTTATTTCACCGGAACGCAATCACATTATCGCCAGTTAGACGGCGTCCTTTGACTATTCGGTTGACCTATTTAACTCTGCCCTATATTACGGAAGTAGCTTGGAATGCACCGACGCTATTTAATTTTAGAACTACTACCTGTTTAGTATGTCCTTAGTACGTAATTTGTTCTAAAGTTTTTATGTTGATGGTGTTTGGGACAGCTTTGTTTAAGGTGTTGATGGTGAAGTTGGTAAAATGATGGTTTTATTGTGTACATGGTAAAGTCCGTAAAGTGCGAAGTGAATGTACGTATTTGTCTGCATAAATGGGGTAAAGGTATAGCATTATGGCAGTCACAGCGCTGTTTAGCAATGCGTCAAGTGTCATGCTTTCGAACCCGCGCGAGGCAATACTTTGTGTATATGAGAGGCAATACTGGATTAACAATTGTTGTTCCGAGTCTTGTTTCTTTATGTCCGTTGAATAAATCTCCCGTGACACAAGATTTATTTTTACTGCGGGTTATGTAAAAGAAATAAAAAAGACCTGTAACGGTTCCAATGAAAACCTAAACGTGAAACAACTATTTAAGCAACATATTCTACGTCTTACATCGAACCTGTACTATGAGCGACTCTGACAGTGTGATGGCCATTTAAACTACTGCACGATAACTGCAGTTTCTCTTCTATTGTTTTAAAATTCAAACTATGTCTGGTTGAATATTGCTCATCATCCATCATCATCAGCCCTTTATACTGTCCCACTGCTGGGCACGGGCCTCTTCTCTCACTATGAGAAGTGTAAGGCCATAGGCCACCACGCTGGCCAAGTGCGGGTTGGCAGACTTCACATGTCTGAACGACGAACATTATGGAGAACTCTCAGACATGCAGGTTTCCTCGCGATGTTTTCCTTCACCGTTTAGCAAGCGATTATTAACAATTTAATACGCACTTAACTTCGAAAAGTCATTGGTATGCGCCGTGGATTCGAACCCGAGACCCTCTGCGTAGCAGTCCGTCGGTCTCTCCACTAGGCTATCGCTGCTTCATTTTCTATTTTATTTGTAAAATGGAATAACGAGCCATTGTGATATTTATTCTTTTTAAAAGACAATTATCATATCATACTAAACTGTCTGTTACACAATACAAGGTGACCTTTTCTACCCCTCTCAGAAAGAAAGACACGTATAAAGAGGAAGGAAACACGTGCACTTTTAATGAACTCCACACTTATATAGAGCGACAAAAGAAGGACCGAGGCATTTCCTTTGTAACGCCATTATCAGATAACAGTGTTTTAGTTAGCCTAAATGAACTAACATGTAATTAACTATAATTCGTTTAAGAATACTGTCTGCTGAAAGCCGAATAGTCAAAAATCCTACATTTAAAACATTTTATTTCTACTGAGCGGGCACCAAAATTTTGAGCTTAATGACGCGACACTAAATAGTCAGCATCGAATATTCTAAAAAATTTAGCTCAAGCGGTACGGTTTTACAGAATTTCAAGGAAATTGGGGCGTCCTACGAGTTAGAGCATTTAGCATTAGTTGGCTTAACCTGCATTAGCTGAGTACCCATGACAGGAACGTAATAGAGGTTCGGGGAAAGGAGGCTGCAGTCGTGGACACCTATTCAAATTATAACGGGGCACAGATTAATATTTAAGCTGTAGCATTAACATGCTTAAATAGCCGTGGTTAAATTTGAATATGTAAAGAGAAAATCGGCTGTTTTTAAATGGTAACTTTATAGCGTGCTCCTAGTTTTACAAGTACGTAGTGTTTTAAGCGTAATTAAACAGGATATTCTAAAAATACTGACAAAGGTAAAGCAGCATAGCCTAGTGGATATATCAACACATTGCCAGGCAGAGGGTATCGGATTCGAATCCACGGCGCGCAGCACTGATTTTTGGAAGTTATGTGCGTATTAAATATATAGTTATCACTTACCCCCGTGCCTCGGGGGTTCACGTTAAACCGTCGGTCCCGGCTTTCATGAAGATCTTTAAAAGTCGTTATGGGGAGTCAGTACCCTCAAATAAACTGATACTGGTCTAAACCATGGAATATCGCTATCCCTTTGGGTTACCGAGATCAGACGGCATTAGCTCTGTGGAAAAGCTGATATTCTGTCATATCTGGTTGGACAACTAAGCGGAGCCTAGGCTCCAAGTTGTAAGTCTTTTATGCAACCGAGATAACGCTAGGACGACGATGAGTCTAAAAAGATTGAAAAAGTTAAGGAAAGCCCACAAAGGTCAGCACTGAGTTGGGTGACCAATTGTGAACATGTCAACATAATGTGCTACTGTACGGAGGGCCGTGAGTCCCAGTTCTTGCCATATTACGGGTCATGTTAAAGGCCATATCGGAGGCTTCTGAACAAAAATAATTTGATAATAATTCTAAAAATTTTCTGCTATGGTGTTTGTTTATATGGTATTTGGCCTCATTACCTAAACTATACATAAAATCAATAAAACAGGTCAGTCAGATTCTTAAAACCATGAATTATTATTCTTCCAGGTCCAGTATATGTTTAAGCAGTCGCAATTTTGAGGCAAATTAAAATATTTGTAAGCCTAGTAACCTAACGTTTTGTACGGATCAGACATGTTTTCATTTCTTTTTGACAAACACACAACTAATAACTGCTTTTACGTATTTTAATTTTGCTTTTTTCATTTGTGATAGAATTTATTGAGATGTTCTTAGAAGCTTTAGCAGCCTAATATTGATATAATTTGATTGACTTTTTGAATAGTCTTTTATAAATTAGATAACAAGACAACTCGAATTTGATGAATGTTATTTTTTTGTACAAATTTATTTTCTTTATGTTTTAACTTATTTCACTTCAATTAGCATCTAAGTAATATATTAGATTTTATCAATTTTATCTGTTCACAGTTGAACACTAAAAAAAGTACAGCCAATTGTAAATTTTAACTTAGTGTTCTTACTTTTAAAATTTATTAATGGCTTTAGAGACAGTCAATATTATTGAACAAAGTCGACTATAATATCTACAAAGAATAAAAGAGTTTATCTGGCCGTGATAAACTTAATAAAAATAATTTAAAAATTTAACCGGCATCAAATATCAACAGGTCAACAAAAAAGGAAGAAGTAATATTCTTTTATTATAGACTCACGAAGGACTCTCAAAGGGGTAGGCAGAGATGTAATATTACACCCACATTTCGCCATGAATATTTAGGTCTCTTGCCGTTACTGGGCACATCACCAGACTCCGTGCTGCTACTGAGAACTCAGAAAAACTCAGTAACAACTTTTCCTGACCCAGGAATCGAACCCGGGACCTCCGATCAGCAGACGTACCTATATCCACTGGACCACAGAGGCAATTTTTAACAACAACAATTTCGAAGTCGGTGCCAGCCAGGAGCACGCACACACACATCTTAATTTATTTTTTCCCTCGATGTTCTCTGTAAGCGTTGATTTAATATTTGTAAAAATGATTTACTTTTAGTGCAGGAGTTGTCTTTTTAAACACAATACATATTTTTTGAGGCTACACTCATGCATGTGGCATGCATACTTACGTCTCTACTTATTAAAATAAAACATAAAAATGGCATATAATTCAAGGATTAAAAGAAATCTTCAAAAAGTGATGTTACATTAGTTCCAACCCGCCTAATCTAAACATTCTTCACCAAGATTACCGAACTGTTCTCCGATACAATTATTATAATAATATATTACCGATAACTATCGAATACTACGCTCTACCAAGCGTTCTTACATACTCTAGGAAGCGGAAAAGATTCCTTTTTCGGTTCATATCTCTGCATCAAGGCCCGCCCTGTTATACGCGCTTGAGCAAAGTATACCTAAAAACGATTTATGGCTGACCAGGGAAACGTTATGCAATGGATACCTATTACTTTGTAATAGCTGAGTGTGCCTTGAATACGTAATATTTGCGTGAAATTTAGAATAATATACTGTAGAGCTATGGTTATACTTAAGGATCTTGTATTATTACAAAATACTTTGCAATATGTAATTTATGAAATGTTATTTCGGGTTTTACAAGCAATATTCTTTTAAAGCTTTTTTATGATGTGTTGAGTGACAAATAAACAAAGAACTAAAATAATGACACAGTTATATTGACAAAATAAGTAAGTACATGCTAAACTTATTGTCACGTATACAGTAACACTTATAATAATATGTATTGTAAATTCAGCTCAAGATATTCTGTGTAAGTACCATGCTATGTTTAGAAGCGAACAGACACAACTTTTACTTCTGGGGTTTCAACTTACTCCCTTAATATACCATAGTTTACAACTTGCGAAAGATTGCTGGCCGTAACCGTATAGTAAAAGCGCAAGGTAGAGTCGAATGAGTGACTGGGTAAGATCGACGTGTTGCAGTGGACAACCACTCATAGAAAGACTTTCAGTTCGTAACAGATCGGTAAAGCCAAGCAACGCTTGCTGAGATCGTCACTTGCATGGGTGAGCGAGTATAGGCAATAGACTTACACCCAGACTAAGAGTGCGTTGACGGCTTCACCCTTTAGAGAAAATTATAGAGAATGTTCAAATGCAGGTTTCCTTACGATGTTTTTCTTCATAGTTTATCGAGCGACAATGGAATTTACTTCGCACATAACTTTGAAAAGTCGCAGAGTACGCATCTTGGGTTGGACTCGAGATTCTCTGTGTAGCGTTCTTCACAGGTACTAAGCAAAATACTTTTAAATACTTATCATAGTCGTAGGTAGTTACGTAATAACTTACAATTTCAGCGAGAATGTATATAATTCCTAAAGTCAAACATGGCAAATAATTTTAGTTTTTAAATACTACTTTTATTTGTTCTTTAAGGTTCATAAACGTAAGGTAGTAGTTATTTAGAATTAGTTTTGACGTTTGTTCACAGAGAGACTTAATATTGTGTGAGTGGGTAGTTCTAGTTTTGAAATTATTGTTTGAAGAAAACCTACGCAGGCCAAGGTATGCGTAGGTTTTATTTAAACAAGCATAGTGCATAGGTGTTTGTTAGCGAATAAAAATGAAATATGAAAAGTTAAATCACACTCTAAAGGATATTTTGCGATCAAACATGAATAATGTGACAAAGATTATACTGTTGCGTTTCATTCAGTCAGTGAGAATGCCAGAGGCTCATTCTCTGTTCCTTTTACATCACCCGCACTTCTCGTAATATGCTTTTTCCAATCTCAAGGGTTTTGACTCCTTTGGTGCTGCTTCTGTCCATGGAGTGCGGTAATTGCTTACCAACGCCTGTTGGTAAGCAATTACCGCAGCCCATGGACAGTTCTGATCTGTCTGCTCGTCTATTACATCTTATTATATAAAAATAATTCGCTGAATGGGTTGCTAAGTTCCAATCTCGAGAGCAGCTGAACCGATTTCGCTTATTCTTTTTTTATAAAATTCCTTGAAGTACGAGGATGGTTCTTATGGAGAGATTTTTTTTAAAAATAACGATAGTTAGGCGGTACAAAATAAATTCAGAATAAAAAGTTTCACGTGGGGGTCGTAAGAGGTTACTAAGGTGACAAAGTAAATAATAGCTTTGGGAAGTCCCTGAAAATTCAACAACAAATTCTATATTAATCTGTTTGGACAGCGTGTTATAGAAAACCAAAGCCTCCTATTGACTAACAAAGTAATCGTCAAATCCTTGCGTTACTGACTGACTGACAGACACGCTACAGCCGAAACTATTGGGCGCAGGAAGCTGAAATTTTGCATGTGTGTCCCTTAGGAACCGTAGGAGTGCACAAAGAAGGTATTTCCTGAAATGCCCACGGGATCGGCCAAAAAGGGTAAATAAAAAAAAAATAGTAATATATCCGTGGTGAATATTACTAAATGAATTATGCTAATCTATTGAATCAAGGTAATAGTTACTTTTGAAATATTGCACTACCCACAACCTTACTATCCGATACAATATGTATTGATAGTACCGCTTTTTTAAACGATAATTATAACTATTAAAAGAATGGCCAAGAGTTTTTTTGCCACGTTCTTTCTCTTGGTTCTATGCCTTTGCTTTGCGAACGTGGTGCTAAATGTAAATGTAGAATCAGAACTTTAGATTTTTAAATATACTCTTGAGACAACCTGAATAAATGAAAGTAAGAATTGATAGTTGTATCTTTTATTTTCCAAACACCTGACAAATAGAAGTATAATAATACATATAGGCTGTATACCTTGTATTTATACATATATACAATAGCCCCGCTATTACCCGCAAGGAAAACATTACGTCTCCGAAGCGCACCAAACTACCGTCACGTCATTTTTATGTCGACTGGTGACGTCAATGGCGTACTTTCAATCCTTTTCCGCGACGGTACCCAGGGGGTCTGTTATCAGGACAAGGGGCAGCCTATATGCTATTCTTATGTATGCTGCTACTTAACTGCTAAGTTTCATCGAAATCCGTTTGTAAATCGGAATGAAAAAGTGCTTATTAACGAACCCTCCATCCATCCATTATCACAAACTTTTGCGATTAGAATAGTAGTGAGATAAAACAAAAGCTTTATGTACACACCCCTGTATCGTAAGGGATGTATTATTACAACCTCTGTTTTGTCAACAAGTTACAATTGCCAGTAACATTACGCAGCTATAACAGTTCTGTGGTATTACGCTCTGTAATATCATTTAGAAATAACATAGAAATATCTGTTGACTTGGTATGTCGCGCAGCTGTTACCAACGTTGTGAGTATTGCAATGTTAATATTTCCTCTATATTATCTGAATGTTTAGCTTTATTTGTAACTTGAAATCACGGTTTTACGGAAGATTGAGCTCATTGGTGTGCCTTAGGAAAGGTCTACGTCCAGCATTGGACTAATAGAGGCTAATAATAAAGAATGGTGCAGTGGGTTAAGCGACTATCACTTAACACTGCGCTGAAGTTGTGCATTTATACCTTGACGCAACAACAGTTTTATCCATCTATTATTGTTCGAATATTTGTCTGTTGATTGATAGTCTTAAGTCTAACATTAAATTAAGTCTATGAGAGTTGCTCGTAGAGAGAGCGTTGACTTTAAGATTTAAAAGGGAAGGGATTCCCTTTTTGGTATGTTTTTTAAATTTCTTTAATATTGGCTTATTTTACATACTCAAAATTCTCAAAAACCTGTGTACAGAATGTCAGGTTTTTTAAAATCAGTGGATTGCCTACACACAGCTTACCAGACAATATCAAATGCCTTCGTCCATCAGTGCAATGCCATAAGATCAAAGGCAGTTTGATTGAAATTGGCCTTCACAGAGCAGAAATTGAATTGAAACCTTCAGTTGTAGTCAACCTCAAAGCGTATCTTGTTGAACACAATCGCGTTGAGAAATGTAAACACTTCGATTGTGCATTCTTGTTTTTACATAGCAATGGGTAGAGGTTTTAAGAAAGTGTGTGGTCAAATGTGCTATCGGAGTTTTTAGACCTCCGAAAAGATTGCAACATGGCTAAACGCTTCTTGTCCTAAGTCAAGAATGGGGCTCAACAGCTTTACTTGCTCGCCTCAGCACGTTAGCGCTCTGATGCTAAAGCCACTCGCCGGCCACCTATCTAAGTGGCCACTTATGCAAACGTTGCTGAAATTTTTCCCATCTATTATGAACGACAAGCCAAGCCACGCTATGAGCGCTGTTTAGTAACTTGTAAGACATTCCCAGTACTAAAAATAAAGAACATTATTTTTATCACGTTACAACCTGCCGCCGATATTAATCCACGGAATCGGAGAGTCCAACACAGACTCGTTCTTAATGATATCCCGAAATCATCAAAATATAATAAAAGTTGCCTTGCAATGTGTGTAAGAGTATATAATAAAATACCCAAGATATTAATTGATATTAATTGATATATTGGACAATTTAAAAATAAATTATATACATGGCTAATAGAACAAAATTTCTATAGCATCAAAGAATTCTGTGACAGTAAATAACTGTAATTTAAATGTGTATAATTTGCATGCTTGTATAATACTGGCAAAACATGTATGCTCTGTATTATTCCTGTAACACCTTCAAGAAAGATTTATTATTATTCATTTATTTCTCATTAATCAAATTTAAATTACATTTTTAAAAATATCACAAAAAAATTAAATACATTTAAAAATATAAAAAAAAAACGTGGGGTCCCACCAGCAACGGGCACAGGGTCCAAGCTGCCGGTGGTTAGGGCTCCAGAGACAGGAACTTCCTCACAATACGTGCCGTGTCGAGAAGTACTGCCTTTTGCATCAGACCCTTGACCCAAGCACCCAACGCGAGCCTCTTAAGGTGACGATCGAGGCTCTTGGCTATTAGGCCATTAACCGTTACAACTATCGGCACAATAATTGCCGAGTCCACATCCCACATGTCGACAATCTCGTGAGCCAAGTCCAGATACTTTATCTGTTTGTCTTTCTCGGCTTTTACGAGATTCTCGTCATGAGGAATGGTGACATCAACAATTATTGCGAGGTGCTCTGATCGATCTATCACCACAATATCAGGTTTGTTGGCTACAACAGTCCTGTCTGTGACGATAGATCGATCCCAGTACAATGTGGCATGACCATTTTCGAGAACTGGCTCTGCCACATACCTGTAGTACGGTACCTCGATGTCTACAAGTTTGTATTTCAGAGCAAGTTGCTGGTGAATGATTCTAGCTACTTGGTTATGTCTGTGCAAGTACTCGCCGTTAGCAAGACGTGAACAACCGGAAACAATATGCCTGAGGGATTCACCGGGCTGGTGACACGCACGGCAAATATCGGTAGTGCCATCCCTCAGGATATATTTCCGGTAGTTATTCGTCTTGATAACTTCGTCAGCAATTGCACAAACAAACCCTTCGGTTTCCCCAAAGAGGTCACCGAAGCGTAGCCAGTTCACCGAGGCTAATAGGTCTACATCGGGTCCATACAGAGCCCGATGGAACCTGCCATGAACCTTCTTGCTCTGCCATACACGCTTGCGATCATCAGTACTGAGTACTACAGGTATGCGCCAGTTCTCCTTAGCCAACTTGAGCGGGGTGAGTTCATTGTCCACTGTGACAACATCTCGATGCATGTCCACGTTCGCCCGGAGAAAATATTCTCTGAGATTGCACACCTCGCGGTTGTGTTGGGTCTTGACATTCAGAAAGCCACGACCCCCACACTTCCGCGGGATGTACAACCTCATCACGGATAAACGTGGATGATGCATACGATATGCTGTCAATAAAGTGCGGACCCTTCTGTCCAGGGCGTCCAATTCAGACTGAGTCCACTTGACTATGCCAAAGGAGTATACAAGAAGTGGCATAACCCAACCGTTGCAAGCACGAACCTTGTTGCCACCTGATAAAAGGTTTTTTAATACTTTTTTCAGGCGGCCAAAGAAACGCTCTTGCAACGATTGCTTCATGTCAGCTTCATTGATACTTAAAGCCTGTGACATACCCAAGTACTTATAGGTATCGGTTAAGAGAAGCGATCTTAGGTAAATGGAATCTGAGAGTTGGAGCCCCTCAGATTCCACCATCCTGCCCTGCTTCACATGAATGACAGCACATTTATCCACACCAAACTCCATATTGATAGACTTACTAAAGTTTTGGGTTACGTTTAGTAAATCTAGCAATTGGGCATCAGAGTGGGCAAATAACTTCAAGTCATCCATGAATAACAGGTGAGATATGACCTGACCGCCTCTCTGTAACCTGTAGCCTAACCTTGAACCCTCCAGTAATGTGCTGAGAGGGTTCATGGCTAGGCAAAACCAAAGGGGACTCAGACTGTCGCCCTGAAAAATTCCCCGCTCAATTTTAATAGGTTCGCCGTCCTCCTGGATCCTTCGGCATCCTGGATAGCAAAGAATCGTATGCCATTGCCCCATACATGACTTTAAGAAGGTGCGTAGAGTAGTATTTACTTTATACAACTCTAGCACCCTCAAAGCCATGTATGCGGCACGGAGTCATACGCTTTAAAGACATAAAGACATATTTATTTCTGCATTTTGGTTGTTTACAACACTTATACATGTCAAAACCCTATTCTAGATGATGCCGGCTTTTCCTAGCTAAATGACTTCTTGAGAAGAAAAGCCGAAACAAACTCAGAGTCATTGTTTTTTTTTTGTCTCTTCAATTTCTTTAGTCTTTTCTTGATCTTTTAAAGTCCAGACAAAAAAAGGGTTTAGTATGCAAGTACAATGCAGGAAATCATCTGACGCTTTTGACTGACTCGGCCCACTGATGGCCCGCATTCAACAGCAATCGTACGGCTCAACCTTGATTGAGGGAGCCAGCACGATCTGTATCACTATGCCTCCACGCCATCAGAAGGTGTATGCATAAGCATGTCAGCCTAAGCCATCAGACAGGTTGCCACAACTATTTGTTTATATGTTTAATAATGCCCACATCATACTCACAACTTTACATGCTAAAACATAGTAAAATACATGTTGTAAACAATATGTAAAATTATAAAAATTTAAACAATTAAATGGCATATATTTAAATGTCAGAAAATATTATTGAATGTCAATTTAAGAATGTCTAAAAAATAAAATAATAATATATTACTTAAGTAATTTTTAATGTCAAAAGAAAATAACAATGTCAAATCAAACAATGTTAAAACAAAATAAATAAAATTACAAATGTCAAATCAAAAATGTCAGAATGTAAAGATATAAGTACTACAAATGTAAATAAAAATATTATGTCACTAAATTCAAAATGTCAAAATTCATAATGTCAATTCATAATTTAATGTCAATTCATAATTTTTAAACTCAATTCCAGGCGTTTTTGTCTGCTAAATAATCTTTAACTGTGTAATAAGCTTTTGAACACAAGCTCTGTTTAATAAATACTTTGAATTTATTAATACTTAGTTCCTGAATATTGCCTGGAATTTTGTTGTAAAAACGTATGCTTTGACACTTGTATGAGTTACTTATTTTTTGTAGTCTAGTTGAAGGTAGAACAAGTTTGTTTTTGTTTCGTGTATTTAATTTATGAATGTCGCTGAATTTAGAAAACATATTTATATTTTTCCTGACATATAACAAGTTCTCATAAATGTATTGAGATGCGACAGTCATTATCTTAATTTCTTTAAATTTTTCCCTCAGTGAATGCCTTGAACCAAGACTGTAGATTGCACGAATAGCCCGCTTCTGCAGTACAAACACAGTTTGAATGTCAGCTGCGTTGCCCCGTAATAAAATGCCATAGGACATTATGCTGTGGAAATAACTAAAATATACTAATCTGGCCGTATCTATATCAGTTAACAGACGAATTTTATAAACCGCGTACGCTGCAGAGCTAAGTCTATTCGACAACTGACCTATACGTGGGCCCCACTGTAGCTTAGAATCTAAGATTATGCCTAAGAATACGGTGTTAACTATAAGATCCAACTCTTCTCCATTCAAACATATGTTAGGTTTAACTTGTTTTACATTCAGTCTTGAAAATCGTATACATTTTGTTTTTATTTCATTTAACAGTAAATTGTTAGCAGTAAACCATTGAACTACTTTAGAGAGAGCGTTATTTACATCGTCATTATTTGATTGTTCTCGTCTAAGTTTAAAGATAAGTGATGTATCATCAGCAAATAACACTATCTCTTCATTATTTTGCATAATATATGGCAAATCATTAATATATACAAGGAAAAGGAATGGACCAAGAATTGAACCTTGCGGCACTCCCATTGTGACCACTGAACCCATAGAAACTTTTCCATTTACCTCAACTCTCTGTATCCTATTACTCAAATATGATGTTAGGAGATCCAAAGCAGTGTTCTTAACTCCATAGTAATGTAATTTCCTGATCAGTGTTTCATGAAAAACGCAATCAAAAGCCTTAGATAAGTCACAAAAGACTCCTAGAGCATCATGCGACTCCTCCCAGGCATCAAAAATACTATCTAAAAGCTCAACTCCAGCATCGGTAGTTGAGCGACCCCTAGTAAAACCAAATTGTTTTTCATGTAACAGCTTATTGTTATTAAAATGAGTTTGAAGCTGGCCTAGAATTCATTTTTCAAAAATTTTACTAAACATGGGTAGCACAGAAATTGGCCTATAATTTGTGGGGTCAGATGTGCTACCTGATTTAAATAACGGAATTACTTTACTGCTTTTCATTTGATCAGGAAACACACCACAGTCAATGCATCTATTGAAAATCATTGCCAGTTCAGGTGCTACTGTGTTGATTATGGATTTCGTAATCACAACAGAATTACCCCAAAGATCACTAGTCTTCTTCAAATTAAGGGTATTAAAAGTTTTTACAATATCTTTGTCAGTGACATAACTAAATCTAAATTCAATGTTACACCTATTGACATTTTTTTTAATAGAGATTCGGCGTCATTGGGGGATGAGTTCAGGGATTTAGTGGTTGAGACTGGAATGTCTGTGAAGAAATTTTCAAATGCTGTGGCAACCTCAAAATCTGATTTTAATATCTTTTTATTTACTTGAAGCGTGTAATCGTTACTTTTAATCTTGACCCTTCCAGTCTCATTGTTTATAATATCCCACGTTGCTTTTATTTGATTGTCACTGTTTTTAATTTTTGATTTTAAATAAAGTGTCTTAGCTTCACGACAAATCTTTTTAAATAACTTAGAATAATTTCTTACGTATTGACAAAATTTTTCATCATTTTTATTAATTACCTTCTGTTCATATAATTCGTAAAGCTTATTTCTACTTTTATAAATTCCAGTGGTTGCCCATTCACTGAAGGATGTAGTACCAGCAACTGAGATCCTCTTAGGGACAAAGATAGAACTGAATATAGTATAGTACATGTCAAAGAAATAATTGTACAACTTATTGGGATCGTTATTATAGCATAAGTATGGTAGTGCACTTGTGAGTTTATCCTTAAGTCCCTCCAGACGACGCAAAGTTTTTGGCACCACACTCAATTCCTTTCTACCTACTTTTTTAGACTGCATAGCAAATGTTATAGATTGTCCACAATGATCTGATGTTAATTTGTTAATTATTTGCTTTCTAACTGGTACAATATCTGTAAATATATTGTCTATACAAGTAGATGACGTGGAAGTTATCCTGGTGGTCTCCAAAAATAAGCATGCAAGATTATATGACTTAAACAAATTCTTAATTTTGTGGCAATTCAGGGAATCTTCGAGTAAATTAATATTAAAATCGCCACCTACTATTATAGATTTATTTTGTTGGCATAGCTTCCGTAACACATCATCCATGACACTTTCAAAGTTATCATAGAAGGACGATGGTGGCCTATACACACACAACACAACAAGTTGGTCCAACTCCACACAGGCTATTTCAACTGTCCGTTCAACAGAGAAACTAACAATGTCACTACGATTCTTAAATTTAAGCAGCTTGTTAACTAAAATCAACGATCCACCATGTATTGCATTTTGTCTGCTGAACGAACTACCAACTAGATGGTTATTAAAATTGCACATGAACTGGTGATCTTTAAGCCAATGTTCTGTTATACACAAAATATCAACGCACCGTTCATGAACAACTCCACTTCTAAATCTTTATTTGACATACCTTGTATATTTTGATGTACCAGTTTCAATACTTGCGAATTTCTAAATGTATTATTAGTTGAATTGGGCTTATTCGTACATACCAGCCCATTATTAATGAAAGTGTCATTGCAAGAGGTATTCTCTATTGTCGAACTATTTAATTTAAATTAATAGAAATGTCAGACTGTGTAGCCAAAATATTGGCTGAATCATTATAAATGTCATTTTGTTGCTGTATAGGGGCAACACGTTTATTAGCCAAATTCTTGGCTGACATGTCAATACAAAATGCTAGCGACTCAGCTAGTTGTCTTTTATAATAAGAATTCAGATAACAAGTATCTTGCGTCAAATGTAAAGCTTTACTAACATAATTGTTAGCGTCAAAAACATGAAATTGATCATTATTGTATGACCAACTACACAAATTTATATTAAGACTATGTCTAATATTATTTTCTTTCTGTGGCAACCCTTTACTGAAAGGTAAAGTGAGCATAATAATTTGATTTAAATTTAATTCACATAATTTACTGTAATAATAGAATAAAAGTCTCTTATTTAAAGATCCTCTTTTACCAAGTAGAATCAATAAAGTTGTATCCTGGTCAAAATTGAAGTTTATAATTTTATCTAAAATAGCAATGTAACTTAACCCAGGCAAACAGTAGTTCATCACTAACCCATCACTATATGTGTTTGCCAACAACTGACCCATACCTTTTCCAATCTCATCACTAAATATTATCACTTTATTTTTATTTTGTAATATAGTTTTACTGTCTACTTTGTTATTTTTTAATTTATTTACAGTGTGTTTAATATTTGATTTTGTATTGTTTATAGAACTATTTAGCAAAACCGGGTTACATGTTGGCAATGAGCAAGCTGGCGAGTGTTGGTGGTTGAACGGGATGTCATTGTTCAATGGTATTGAGCATTCGTTACTATTTGATGCCACCAACTCATTCATTGCCAATATGTACTCTTTCATTTGTAGTTCAGAGCTTTTATATTTATTTGTCATTAATACTAATTTGTCACTAAGATTATTTAATTCTACCTGCAAATTATTTATTTCTAATTTATGTTTCAAATTATTTTGGTGATATTTCTGTGAGTAATTTTTTAATTTTTCAAGAGCAATTAATCTTTCCCTATTTAGCTTAACATTTTTTATGAAAAACTTTTGTCTGTGAACTAATTTTTGTGTCTTTTTTATGAATTTGTTTATTTTAACATATTTCTTAATTCTATTCCTACTACCCCTAATCAATTCTATTGAATTATTTGATTCTTTGCACACTGAGAGACTATTTGGAAGTGATACTTTAAAATGATTTATATCAGTAATCATGCTTGGAGCATGAACCACCAGCTCATCGAACAGACTTTGATTTGCCGTCGTAGTGATCTGATCTTGTGTGAATTCTAGATGACTTATTCTACTGTTTGCCTCATGTAACTGTTTGTCTAAGAACTGTATACGGTCAAGGGCTTGTTCATACTGCAAACTACACTCGGCAAACCCGTCTACAATGAGCTGGAGTCCATCCCGAGCACTCATGGCATCAGAGAATTGATTATGTAGCTGAGCCATTTCACATTTTAAGCTTTTATTTTTTTCCAGTAAGTTCAACATTTCTTTCTCATTATCGTCTCTTTCCTCTATCAGTTTGTTACACAACTCCTTAGAGGTCTTTAATTCAATTAAAGCCAGTTGGAGTTTAGACTCTTCCTGGCGAGCCAAAGGTTTACGAGTCATAATCATAGTGAAAAGAGAGAAATACACGTAGTTCAAAGAAAGTAAAGGAGAAGATTGTAATAGTAGTAATAGTAGGGTTTAAAGCTAAATATTATTGTAAGAAAGAACAGCTGATCTCGTCCAAAGTTGTGTAACCAACTAACAAGATTTAGGTTATGTTTATTTGTGTTTACTATTTATAGGTGGTTATTTAGGAACTTGATAGCACTTTTTATTTGGAAATATACTAATTAACATTATTTTATACGTATAAGTTGATTTTAAATAGTAGTTACAATGTTATACCTGTTTGAAAAATGACAATGCAAATTTAGCCGGTAGATTGGTTGTCAAAAAAGAAATCACAATAAACTCACCTTATTTTCACAGAAAACACTAATACGTTTATAGATTATTACAAATAACACATTTATTAAGCAATTAACTTGTAATTAGCTTTAATTATTCGATTATTTTATATTTTTACTTGTAAAAAATACGGGACAAGGTCGGATCAGCTGTTAGCCTTAGTGTTGCCACAGAGCGAAAAAAAAGCTTTCTTATTTATTATTATTATTATTCTCTTTATTTGCATAATTCTCCTATTTTTTACATTTTTAAATATACGCATATAAGCACTCATAAAAAAATAAAATTACATTTAAAAATATAAAAATAGATTCCCACCGACGACGGGAATAGGATCCAAGTCACCGGCGGTTAGGGCTCCAGAGATAGGAATTTCCTCACTATGCGTGCCGTTTGCAGAATTACTGCCTTTTGCATCAAACTCTTGACCCAGCTGCCTAGTTTCAACCTCTCTAGATGGCATTCGAGGGTTTTTGCTATAAGTCCATTAACGGACACAACTATCGGAACAATGATTGCCGAATCAATATCCCACATATCAACAATCTCGTGAGCCAAGTCCAAATATTTTTCTTGTTTGTCTTTTTCTGCTTTCACGAGATTGTCGTCATGTGGAATAGTGATGTCGACAATCATTGCGCGGTGCTCTGATCGATCTATTATTACAATATCAGGCCTGTTGCAAACAACAGTCCTATCTGTGACAATAGATCGATCCCAGTACAGTGTTGCATGACCATTCTCGAGAACTGGCTCAGGGATGTACTTGTAATATGGCACTTCGACGTCCAAAAGCCTGTATCTCAGAGCGAGTTGCTGATGTATGATCCTCGCTACTTGGTTGTGTCTGTGCAAGTACTCGCTATTAGCAAGACGAGAACACCCGGAGACTATATGTCTGAGGGACTCACCAGGTCGATTGCAAGCCCGACACAGGTCTACTGTGCCGTCCCTCATGATATATCTCCGGTAATTTCTCGTCTTGATAACCTCATCTGCAATTGCACAAACAAAACCTTCGGTTTCCCCGAAGAGATTACCGAAACGTAGCCAGGCCACAGAAGCTGGTAGATCCACATCAGGTCCGTGAAGGGCACGATAGAATCTACCATGCAGCTCCTTGCTCTGCCATACAAGCCTGCGGTCGTCACGCCTAAAGCTACAGGCCTGCGCCAGTTCTCTTTCGCCAATGAGAGCGGGGTCAGGCCACCATCAACTGCAACCACAGCCCGATGCGCATCCTCGCTGCCAATTTGTAAAATAGAAAATGTTGTTAATAATTAAATATTAAATTACCGAACTGATAGATTTTCGAAAAATATGTACTCATTATGCATTATCGATTCCAATCATAACACGCTTATTTATATTTTTATTAGGAGATTCAATTTCCAAGCAAAGTTTTATTTTATGCACTTTAAATTGATTAAAATTCTGTTTCATTTTAGAAATTATTATAATAAATTTTCATGACCAATAAATTTCAGACTACTTAATATTGTTTAAATCCCACACTACTTTAATCAAATGTTGGTGAGTTTTTGTTGGTCCCGGTATCTAACGGTATCTAGTGTCTTTTCGCAATAATCGTTGGTATCTTTATAGATCGTAAACAGTAGGCATTCGTAAGTCACGGTAATAAGTTATTTGCCCTGTTCGTCCCGATTTGTCAGCTGATTCCTAATATAGTTTAGTACAGCCCAAAGTAAAATGTTTAGTTCCTTTTTTTTAATTTGACTTCAATGATCATCATCATAGTCCTAGTATCTTATGGTTCCAATACTTTTGCCTTGGAGCGCGAGGTCCACTTTCCTGTCTAAATAATAATATAATACATAGCTTTGATTCGTTTCAAAACGTAGATTACACTACTTAGGCCCACTTGCACAACGATTCTTAAATTGAATTAAGATGTATTTAACGAGAAAAAATATATTAAACACCACTAGCGTCTTGCACAACGAAAAATTTGTCGAGTAATATGATTTAAGAACTGTCAAAATTAATCACCGAAAATCGGCTGTTTAGTGGCTAATTTCATTTAAGAACTGTCACACTGATGTTGGCATCTTGTCATTAGCGACAAAAATTATCAATAATTATATAACTGGACCGGACGACGCAGCAGGGGGAGGCCTATGTCCAGCAGTGGACGTCCCTAGGCTGACATGATGATGATGATGATATAACTGATAACAATGTACCTACTTGTGTTATTGTTAACCCTAGAATTCTACACTATTTGGCGCACATGTTATTCCTACACTGGGGTGCTGGAACACCCCATACTAAAATGACTGTAATCCTCAAAATAAAAAAAAACAATTCATGAAAATACGTTTTACTAAACAGAATCGGTAACTTGAGATCACAAATCAGCCTTATTACACAAAGTTATATGTTGTTTGAGCAGCAGCGCTTGTAGGATTTGGTCCTTTTTTGAGGATCACTGCAATGGACTAAGTTGGCATCCGGTGACGGTCCTCCAAATGTTCATGTATCAGTTCCAAACCTAATTTCAAAACTGTCTGCTGAAACTTTATATTTCGCTTATTATTTGATCTTGAACACTTGTAAAGAACCCAGGAATTACAACTGGTCCCAACTTCTATTTCTTCCTCACCAGATTTGTGGTCTAGAATAGAGCTTATTTCTTTGTAATTCAAACCTCTGACAGCCATCCGAAACAAAATAAATAAACTTCATTGAATTTTACCTTCATAATATCTAAAAATATCTGTATTTAATTCATATAAGACTATTGTTTTAATAAATAATCAAATTTAATAACTTATTACATATAAATGCATCAATCGTAATAAATAAATAATCTTACGCTTTTACTACACTGGGGTACTGGCGTACCCCACAGCACTTATACAGGCGACCACACAACGCGGTCCCTCGTCACGGTATTGACGTAACGCGAGCGGTTGACACCAAACTAAAATACTCCGACGCGCGAATTCGTGGATATTAAAGAAATTGAGATATTTAGAAAATAAATCGGTGTGGGGTGCACCTGCACCCCATGTAGGATTCTAAGGTTAATGCTTAAAAGTTTCTAGTTAATATTTGTCAATTGTCATTTCGTTGCTAGGCGACGACAATGCGTTTTGTTTTATGCTCAAAGTATATATAGTCTAAGGTTTTATGCGAAACCATACGCATAACATCGTTAAAATCGTAACAAAAAGGCTTCATGCCATGAAACAAAACGTAGAAACTACTTTACCGACCTCATAAAATATTTAACTAAATCTAAGCGTTGTTGTCGTTGTGCAAGAGGACGCTAAATACTTTTAAGTTAAATTATTTTATGCTGTTAATTCTGTTAAAAAAATTTAAATTAAGGAGTGACTTAAATCAAACGTTACGCAAGTGGGCCTTAGTATTTTGCTGAGAGAGGGTTACAAAAATTAAGATATAATATGTAATATATGTCTTGGTGTATAACTTTGTCTTCTACTAAGGCTACCTAGGCTTATCGAATGTCCTACTTGGGCAAAATTTTATAATGTTATATGGCGCAAATAAATTGTCGCAATGTTCACCATATTAAAAAACAGTAGTTCACCTAAATAAAACAAATATGAGATGCACTTGATCGTTATCATTAATTTTAAATAGTCTTACGTGATTTTAAATTGCCTTGCGGTTTCACGCGTCGCTTATAAACCACATTAACCACCTCGTCGATCTCGTTTACGTACACAGCCTAAGCAGTCAGTTTATTCGAACGTCTGCAATGACCTGCAAGGGTACTTCTAGGTGAACACAATGACAGTTCCAATCGATACTTTCAATAAAGCTGGTGTCTAAGAATTGTCTTTAATAGGTAGCCTGTTTTATTGTAAGCCTTTTAAGGCTCGTTTTCTCCTGACTATCTTAATATATAAAATCCTTGCGTTACTGACTGACTGACAGACAAGCTACAGCCGAAACTACTCGGCGCAAGAAGCTGAAATTTAGCATGTATGTTCCTTGGGGACCGTAGGGGGTGCACTAAGACGGGATTTCCCGAAATTCCCACGGGATCGGACAAAACGGGCAATTCGAAAATATGTGCGTGCGAAGCCGCTGGCGTCGACTAGTCTATGGATAAAAATATTTGTTTTACGTTATGGATCTACTAACATAAAACAAATATTCTTATATGTTACTTTTGGTTATTTTTTTTCCCTAGTTTAGCTTGCCTCTCTGTCTGCATGGGTGTGGGTTATCCTGACAAAAGGAAGTCTATGTGTTAGTCTTTAAGCTATGGGTGTCCTTCGTGTCCGTTGATTGCATAAATGCCTAGTGCGTCAGTTTCCCTTCAAAGTTGCAGAGCTTGTTCTGGTCCTCAGCTTATCTAACACTTATCAATACAGTTTTTTGTTAGATTTGAGTATTGTGGCCGGCAATATTCAAATGATTTAGAAGTTGTTACGGTTGCAGCGCCTTACAAAATAGACCTTTGTGTGATTTATACAAAATTTGACGAGAAAAAAGGTTGACCGTGAGATTATTATAGTTGTAAGTTATAAATGAAATATTTTTATTGAATTATAACACAGTTATTTTTTATTGCTTATCCTTCAGGCTATGTCATCGTTCCTTTTATTTGAGTTTCCTATATTTTGGCACTAATGTCAGCACCATATTCATGGTTGCAGTCACTTATTTTGCCTACAGTTTACAACTACTAAAAACGTAGACACAAAGCCTTAGTACAGCAGCCATCAATATTAAAAATGCAGCGTCAGATCCTTCACGCGTCTATTTAGGTAAAAGAGGTTATCGTGACGTCAACGAAGGCGACTGTGGTATGTAGGTTAATGGGATCATCCACCTGCTTTATCTCTTTTCCCAGTTCACCTACAACTGGCACCGTACAACGAGTGCCTTATTCGCTATTTTTTTTTAAAGCTACGTGCTGATGAGGTGAACAGGTTTTGGCAAACGGTGTGCATTTCATTATTTATTATGAAAATATAATATTGTATGACGACCCGGTGGCGTTGCGGGAGTGTAAACGACTGCCACGCCGAAGGTCGCGGGTTCGATTCCCGCTCAAGTCAAACATTTGTGTGCATGAACATGGATGTTTGTCTTGGTCTGGGTGTTTCTATGTATAATATGTATGTATTTACAAAAAAAAAGTATATAAGTATGTTTATCCATTGTCTAGTATCCATAGTACAAGCTTCTGCTTAGTTTGGGGCTAGATGGTGTTGTGTGAATGTGGTAGAATATTATTAAAAAAAATATATTATAATATAATTTAATACTTACCTAAGTTCCTGTGGCTTCTTCCGCGTGAGTGTCGGGTATGCCAACAAAAGACAGCCTTTGTGTTATTCTGATGTGTGAGCTATTATTAAAGATACATTAAAGTCTGTTCAGTAGTTTCAGTGAAAAAAGACATGCACACATTTTCGCATTTAAGTATTGATATAAGTGAGGGATTGGCATAATAAGAAATTATTTATTATGTGAAGATGAAAGCTAGATAATTATATCGTTGACAAGAATATGTAAGAGTCATCATAATTATGTAACCGCTACGAGTAATTGGTTCAAAATAGTATTCAAGTATTACTTCTTACTTGTCCAGGTGACAGGAACAAATAGAAGCGCTAGTCCTTACATCCGATCATATTTTAACGTGGATGCAGTCGTAAATATTGCCGCCGCTGCTTGTGTTTTTTCTATAAATAAAACATTAATCATTTATTGCCCATAAAAGGTTTTACAGCTACGCAAACAGTTTGCCACAAATCAATCGCCTAGCGCACTTACTCTTTTATTGCCGTATAAGTAAAAATAGCACTCAGTAACATGTAGAACTTCGTTATTTCCTCCTTTGTAACATGAAACTGTCTCGTTACGCAAAATTAAATTATATCAGAATGAGTCAAATAAATCTTAAGCACTGATTCTGTCGGAGCTGAAATTAAATCTGTAATGAAATTTGTTGCGTGTCTCGTTTGTGAATGTCATTATGAAGGAAATACGTGAATCTCAATGAATATGTTTAAGAAAGTAAGGCAAGATTTCTCCTGTGAATACTTGAAGTATCTACTTTTTCATACATTATATTATCTTGATTTATTATAATTTATCACCGTATTTCAGGGTATGTGCTTTTAACTGCTACTTCGATGTATAGTATTCCCCATACTGTTGTAAGTACGACCCACACGGGACAAAATGTTTTTCCGGGTCCAGTCGTAAGAGAAACACTTACTGGTGAAAATAATATATGTTTGGAACGGGATCCTAACGGCTGGACTTGATTTTGAAGAGTGTGTGTGTGTTCTTTGTGTTCGTTAATAATAAGTATGTATGGTGTGGTATGGTCCTCCATGATACAAAATGTGAATGCAACCGTATTTGTTCCTAATACGGAATAGCCATCGTATACATAAAAGGATAACATCGTACTCAGAATCCTCTGAAATCTCACAGGCATATTTGAATGCGTAAGTAGTATAAAACCTTCTTACATACATTCTATGTAGCCTCCCATATACTTAATACATAATTGTTTAACGTGTAGGCTCTTTTTTATCATGCTCGTAATCTTAGTACATTAACTCCCGACTTTATACGCTATAACTTTACTTCAACGCCATCATTGAGATGTATAATATCAGTCAGCCGATTAAAATTCTTCATTTTCTTATTTTGAATCACAATAATGGGATAGTCATTTTTTATGTATAACATTATGATAGACAAACATACAAAGAACTTATCCTTTGTATGTTTTAACATGAATATCGTGATGTTACCTTGCTTTGTCTTGCTTTGGCTTGGAGTAGAACGTTCAATATATTCAGTAGTCAAGCGAGTAAATGCAAACTCATTTGACAAAAGCCGACTTCTCAATAAAAACATTAACTATAATAATAATATTTAAACTTTTTATTACCAAAGAAATATAAGTAGTTACTAATAAGTAGAAAACTTTATGAAGGTAAGTACAGAAAGTAATGTATTCTATGTTTGGCCCGTACTTATATCTCCCTTTTAATCTCATGTAAAAATACAATATATCTGAATAAATAAAAACCGGCCAAGTGCGTGTCGGGCCACGCGCAATGTAGGGTTCCGTAGTTGCCCATAATGACTTGCTGCAAAGGGTATTAATGTACAACAAATCTGACTGTTATTTTGCTGAAAAAATAATTTTAATAACACTATTATAAGAACCTAAGTTTTGTTTGGAAAAATACTAGGTATGTATATCCAGTTATGTATAGTAAATATAAAATGTAAGCCGTGTTGTTGACGGCATAGAATACAAGTGTCACCATCCCCTATCTTCCCGTAGGTGTCGTAAGAGGCGACTAAGGGATAACACGATGCAAATACCATCTTTGCGTAGAGACGGAAAACTCGACATTAAACCCTATACGACTGCCTCGTTGCTCTCGCGGCATAAATGTGCGCGTGGGATCGGTAGGTCCCGGGTTCGATTCCTGGGTCGGGCAGTGTTATTGGGTTTTTCTGTCACGAAATTCTCAGTAGCAGCACGGAGTCTGGAAATGTGCCCGGTACGGCAATAGGCTCGCACCTTATTACGTGGGACTAAAGTATATCTGGCGAAAAGTGGGTGTTGAAATACACCTTTGCCTACCTCTTCGGGGTTATAGGCGTGAGACTATGTATGTATGTACATAAAATGTGGTTTCCAAGATATACTACTACTATACATATGAAGCACCGTAGTACAATAGATACCAAAGTACGTATATCTTTAAGATTAAGCCAGCGCGCCCAATGTAAACTCACAGAAATAGGTATTTATAAGTTAACCGACGATTACTCGTACTCTAGTGATATTTACTAAGCCGTGATAGTTTTCCTTTTCAATTCGTTATATTTACTACATTTTTGATTTTTTTCACCTCTTCCAAATTAATAGTTTAGCCGGCAGAGGGGGGAGGGGACACTTGAGTCTAGCAATTTTTTTTCACTTCAAAGCTTGATATTTGACAAACCAATCACTTGATCGAAAAATGATTTGAGCAAACTAATAATATTTTTTTAAAACCAATCCAATGATACCAAACTACTACTATACTACTCAACCAAAAAAAATTCAACTCCACTATATATGTAGGGGAGATATCCTAAAAAAAATATTTTCCTAAATTTTATTCTACAGTTTTGTTGCAATATCTTATGTCTATATTTATGTCAAATATCAGCTTTCTAGCACCAGGCGTCTTTGAGCTAGGCTGCGGACGGACAGACGGACGGACATGACGAAACTATAAGGGTTCCTTGTAGACTACGGAACCCTAAAAACTTGAAACGCTCCTAAATAATACAGAGAAATGGCTAACTGACCATAATCTTGAAATCAATTACACTAAAACTAAAATTATGACTTTTCATCCACCACAAAAAACATTACTACATTTCATCTATAACAATATAAAAGATAGATACAGTAAATGAATTTTCACTACTAGGTATAAATATAGACACCCATTTAAATTGGAAATCACACATAAGAAAAATCCGTTCAAAATTATCAAGTGCGGCTTTTGCTCTCCAAGAAATAAGAAAGGCCACTCATATGCAAACCGCTCTTACAACCTACTATGCCTACGCCTTCGCATGGTTAAACGATGATGTCACCTTATGGGGTAATAACACAGAAGCTCCTGCACTTTTAAATATGCAGAAAAAACTAATACGCCTACTGACAAAAATAGAAAACCAAGATAGCTGCAAACCACAATTCCAAAAACTACACATTTTAACCCTCCCTAGTAAATATATTCTGGAAACCTGCAAATTTGTAAGAAAATACTATGAATTTTAGACAAAAAGAGAAGACTTAAAGATCAATTATTCATTGAGACACAAAGATAGATTAAATCTGCCGACGTCGCGACTAAAAATGCATTCATCAAGCCCTTACGTAATGTCTATAAAAATCTACAATAAATTACCATCAAAAATAAAACGCGAAGAAAAAGACAACATCTTTGTAAAAAAATTAAAACATTTCCTACTGCATAAATGGTATTACCATATAAACGAATATTTATATGACAGAATGAAATGGACTAATTATCATATATTATGTAGAAACAAATACCAAGTCTATTAATATTAAAAAATATTCCTCCTCTCTTCTACAATTGCCGTGCCCAAAAGGGTCCATAATTGTTACTTATTTTATGTTTTTATAAGGCCTTTATATACATTGTGGAGTGCAATAAACTTGAAATTGAAATTACTTAAAATAAAATACCTTGTGCTATAAGTATCTTCATTATTTCCTTATTTAGAATAACTCAAAACCTACTCGTCAGATATCATACAATATTATTTAACGGGTCTTAGTCGCGATAAATGGCTTATTTATGACGATAAATCACTTATTTACGACTAAGACCCGTTAAATAATATTGTATGATGTATATAAATCGCGAAAGTTTAAAATCGATTACTCGTCTTGCTTAAATTTAAATGAGAACCACACGAGAAGCCCAAAATCTCTTTTAAAGAATTTTGAAGAAGAATTAAATTTTGAAAGTGGTTAAAAATTGCCCCAACTCGGCACGGCTTTTAAGGAGTACGACGTGGTCAAAATATTATATAATTTGATTTGATTAACATAATAATTATAGAAGGCTAGAGTCCACAAAATAAATTTCACAGTTTAAGAAAAGAGATCAGACTGACGCAAAGCTCATATTGAGTATTTGCACGTTGACATATTGAAGATCTTGAGATCAAACACCAACTACGTTCATGATAAAATTTATACCTACAGTGCACAAGAAGACCTTAGAATTTGACAAAAATGCAAAATCAGAACATACTTTTATAAAAATAATGGCGTTAATTCTACTGAAAATTATTGACATTGGTGCTAAGTTTATAAATTACTAGCTTTCGCCCGCGGCTTCGCCCGCATGAAATTTTAATGAAGAGTAGCTTTTGTACTTCCCCATGTTTCAGACTATCCATATCAAATTTCATCACAAACGGATCTGCACCTTAGCCGTGTAGCATACATATAAACAGATAATAATTAAAATTAAGGAATGATTACGTTAGAGGTAGTATGAAAGTGGCGCCCATTGATGAAAAGGTAAAAGTGAGTCGACTGGCCTGGTATGGACATGTTATGCGGAGAGATGATATGTATGTAGTTAAAACAGTGATGAATATGCATGTAGAAGGACGAAAAGGGAGAGGACGGCCAAGGAAAAGATGGATGGACTGTGTAAGGATGGATATGAAAAAGAAAGGGGTAAATGATCGGATGGCTGGTGACAGGAAAGTCTTGAAGTGAAGGACATACTGCGCCGATCCCAAATAAATTGGGACCAGGGCAAGACAATGATGAGTCGTCAAACTTCAGGTAAAGATTAGTATGTAAGTATGTTATTAAAGTTATTGAAGAGCTTATATACCTACTGAAGAGAATAGCAGCAAAAAATAAAAACTGAAAACATTACCACAAAGTACATAATCAGGCCGCCCCCTCCGCCCCGCTACGCTTAAGCTCGCCAACTCATAGTAAGCGCTTTTAATAACGCTGCGCATAGGTCAATTATATCGTGGTAACTTTTAAACTATTCACCCAAACTACTTACTGTAAAAGACAACGTTCATCTTCATTAAATACTGAAGACAATAAATTTATCAATTTTGAAAACAATTTGATAACTACTCTAGAATGAGCATTGTAAAAAAGTATCAAATTTAATTATTTTTACGGACCACTTTTTAGTGTATATTGGCTTCTACATAAAAGGTAGGTATATGCTGCCTCGGACTTTTATTTAGAACTTTTTAAGATAAACAATATCACCGTACATTATCTTCATGTAACTTCAACGGTTTAGGCAACGCACGCGAAGATAGGTTTCAGAGCTCAGGATTTTTACTGACTTAATTGATAATTTTCCTTATATTATGGCAACATTACACAAAATCTTTATGAATTGTAGCCTATGTGTTATTCTGATGTATAAACTATATTACTGTAAAGTTTCATCCAAATCCGTTCAGTAGTTTTTGCGTGAAAGAGTAATAAACATCCATACATACATCTTCACAAACTTTCGCATTTATAATATTAGTAGGAAGTAGGGAAGTAGGGATAGTAGGGATATCATTAGAGACTTTCTTTATACACAACATTATCTAACTGTTTTACCACCTTCATATAGAACATGTAAATTATTTTACCGCTTACTCGTGAACATGCCTCATATAACTAACCATGTGAAAAACAACATGTTCGGGGGTCGATTCCAGCTGTTTCAAGTCTGTCCCTGCGATTTATTTTGAAAATACACACAGGGCTACGAATATCCAGCCCTGCCGAAAGTAAGATAGCCCCGTTGAGTTACTCAAGAGGTATCTGAATTCAGGCCTCAGTCTCCCACCCACGGATTCCCACGTACGTGAGGTGTGGGAATTTGGGAATAATGAGACACCTGTTTAAGTACAGAACACGAACGAACGAAAAATATCAAAGAAACACATCCACATTCATTATTCAAAAGAAACGACTAAGACACCAATCCGACGAAAACGAAAGAAAATTAACCGAGAACCTCATCAATCCACGGAGAATCTTAACACCGCCATTCAGAAAACGCCATCTATGTTTACATATACAAACCGACTGAGATAGAAAATAATATGGACTAATCGACAATTTATTGAAAAAAGGATCTATAGTCATTGTTTTTATCATTTAAAATAAAATTAAATGATTATATAACTATTATATAAACATAATAATTTGAGACACAGAGACTTTTTGTTTATGAAAGTGCCGAATATTATACTCTACAATTTTTTTAATAACACAAAAAAACCCAAACATTATTGTCTTTTTTGCAAGAAACATTTATTTTGCCAGAAAATTATTTGAAAATAGTGACATCTATCGGTTGGAAGGATAACTATAAATATGTTCGCTTCCAGGAATTTATTAATCGAAAATACGTAAAAATATACTGACGAAATTAAGAATCGCCTCCTTTTTTAAAATCGGGTAAATAGCCATAAAACACTTTGAAGGTACCTATTTAGACTAACTGTACTTTTACTAACAAACTTATAATAATCATAGGTGGCACCACATATATAACCAGTTTTGGATGATCCCTGTTTTGTTTGAGACTACGTACAAAAGAGAGGTCAAGCTGTACACCGAAAACCACTCAACCGATTGTGATATAACATATACTATTTTATAGTATATGTTATATCACAATCGGTATCCTTTGTACATGAGTGTAAGTTTTATTGAAATCAATTTCGCAATTTAAGAGATCTTTAGCAACATAGGGAAAGACGTCGGACAGACAGAAAGACATAAATTCAAAAAATTATCAAGTATTGCTTTTTAACATTTTCCTATATTTTTTTGCTAATTTTCGTCAAAATATCTTGAATGTACAGACTTTTTCACCTCTACAGTTTTATTATAGTATAAATGTGGTGGCAACATTTTAGAACAAATTTATTCTATTTTACACAAAGTAATTTGTTTTTAAGCTGAGCTGTTATCTAAGTCTAGAACATTTGAATATTTCTCGAAAATAAATACAGCTTGTAATATTTTGTGACCGTATTACACTGAAATATTTTATCTTAAGTACTTTAAATAAATTTCATATTTTGCCCAAAGTGGGTTTTTGAAGTAAGTACAATTTACAATAAATTTTACATTGCACGATGAGTATTTTAGGAAGGTTTTATTATTGATTGGTTCCTCAACTCAACTTGTGGCAGCAGAAATCGCCACTTAACCATTGGAACACGACGGATAAATGCTATTTATCGACTGCGGGTAACAGTTTTGATCAGATGGAAAGCTAATTTATTTACTTCTTGGGAGACACTACAACACAAGAAATACAATCTTTCTCTTTTAATGTTAATGTCAGTAATAAAATCCATTATAAAATCATCAATTTAGTGAACTGTTAAGTCATTAGATGTCTAACATACTGATCCTAAACGTTTTCAGGGCATCCTGAAAACAGACGAATTAAAAACCGTTCTTAGCATAGTTTCGTTACTACGAAAATAATATTATATTACGGCCTGAAATTATAGCTAATGTCTCAAGTCTTCATCAATCAGCGTACGGGACAATAGTAGCAGTTATTGCTTTAAAAATAGTTCGTAATGGGTCTGAATAAAGTCCAAAATACCTCCACAATAAAAACAAAATGCAACCGTGTCCATTCGTTTAGTTATCGGATAGGCTTAATCGGTCGGCTGTTTCAGTTGTATCTCTATCAAAGGCAGCCTTGAAACATTGCAAACGTTATGCAACTGAAATAGATAGCCATGCTTTTATTTCCGACAGATACTCTGTTTATAATATAAAATTTTGTTGATCGTAAAATAAGTATTTTTGTATACAAACATGTTTATTTAACGGATCTTAATCTCATCGAAAGGTTTAGCAAAAAAGAACAAAATAGTCAAAGAAAGATAGAAGTATTTGTAGCTTAAAAGTAAGTTAGATCGCTTAAAAACTGTTACATAATATAATATATAATACCCATAATAATATTCTACCACATACACACATCACCATCTAGTCCCAAACTAAGCAAAGCTTGTACTATGGGTACTAGATAATGGATAAACATACTTATATACTTTTTTTTTGTAAATACATACATACATATTACACATAGAAACACTCAGACCAAGACAAACACCCATGTTCATGCACACAAATGTTTGACTTGAGCGGGAATCGAACCCGCAATCTTTGGCGTATAAGTCGCTTATTCTCCCGCTGTGCCAACCGGTCGTCGAACTTATATAACGTTGCATAATATCCTGTAGTGTTATTTTTTCAAAGGTATTATTCTATCAAAAATAATGCGCCATTCTAAATATCATAAATCCCTTAATATTGTGATATAAAATGTGATGCTCTTTTGAAAGCATGCTCTAATACCCGAAAGAGATGCTTACACACAAAGGATTTTGAGACATTTATAAAGTTTATATGTGTCTTTACTCAGCAAATTGTGAGAGATACGACTTTATTTTACGATTATACACAGCTGTTACGAATTACTGTACTAGACTCGAAGTATGTTAAGACTTAATTTTATTTGTTTTTGAGTCGAAACGTATTTACTTTACTGAGACTGTAATTTTCTTAACTTGAACAAGTATTTGTAGGTCTAAGTATAAAATTACATTTTTAACTGTTCTTCTTTCGAAAATGTTGTCTGATGAAATATTATTGCAAGCATACGAAAAGACGGTCGAAAATAAAAATAAATGTTGCTTTATTTTAGCCTATGCAAAAAAACGTGGTTTGAATAAAGATTCGTGCAGATATTGATCGCATTGAATAGTTTCTATTTGGTAATAGAAAACATAACTTTAGATGGATTTTTATGGGTGAAAGCTTAATTGCAGTACAAGTTTCAATACTTGATGGTACGGTTTGCATACATTATAACAGCTTTGTTAAATATAATCATATTTACTCGCACATCACATTACACTATGAAAAAGGCGATAAAAAGATTAAGCACGTTCGACAAACTTCACTTTAATCAGATTCAAAGGTCTATGGGTAAATTGACTGCCCCTTAAAAGTATGTAGTTGGAAACATAAGACTTCGTCTTTATTATCTTTATATTTTGGTTTCAAATAGGATTTACTATTGTAACGGTATTTTCTTTTCTAAGTATACACTTAAGACTTACTCATATGTGTGGGAGTCTATAATCGAAGTTTCTGTCTTACTTACTCGGAGACTTATAAATATATTCGTTGAAAGTTTTATTAGATGTGGGCGGGTCTCTACTTGTATCCATGTTAGTTCAATGTCCTTGTAATGCTAAGGGGTTCATGACAGCCCTATTTGTGTATAGAAGATATTTGGAAACTGTGGGTTACAGTGTGGGTTGCACATTTAATCATAGTTCAATAAAAAACTTATTTAAAACAGAACTGTATGCTATCCCAGATAAATAAATAAATAGTAATTAAATAAAAAAAGCCTGCTCAGTTTGTACTAGTTCTGCTATATCAAGTATATCCTTTGTAAGATTGATCTACAAATAAAATATATGTGTATTATAGTACACTAGAGGATGCTTGCAGCTACGCCGGTACACTTTATTGCTGCCCGACCCCGTCGAATTTTCGGGAAATCCCTCCTTAGTACAGTCCTATGGTCCCCAACACACATATATGCCATTTTTCAGCGTCTAGTAGTTTTGGCTGCCCGTTGTCTGTCAGTCATTCTGTATATACAGATTGGACCGTTAAAAAGGGTCACGATCAAGTATGCAAAACAAATGTACAAACTATCCAAACAACTAACAAGGTCACCAAAACTTTAAGCTTTATCTCTTTCATGGTTTAAACTAATTTATCTACACTACGTTTATTGAGGACTCGATTTAGCTTTCTATTTCGTGATTTAAAGGAATGTATCGACCCTAAGTTGATTGAGGACTATATGAGCAAATATTCAGCATCATAACTAAAGCCGACATACCAACTTAAGGTGTAACTAGGCATTCACTAAACACTGAAAATATACATTTTCTTAGAAACACATTTCGAACCGTATGACATCATCTTAAATTACCAAATCATCATAAATCCTCAACAAATTCAGCGATTCGCTCCAAATATTCAAACACTCGATTCTGGTCAGGCGATAAATAAAGAAAACTTTTTGTCGTAAAATATTACAAAGAGTCTCTTTCCCGGCTGTCAAGTTCAGCTGCCATCTCAATAGAATAAGAGGCCGCATCTATAAGATTCGAAACTCACATCTTTATGCAAGTGACGTATGATAATCTTGTTTAAAATATATGATATGGAATTTGAACAGAATTTGAATCACGTATTTCGTGATATTCTATGCGTTGTACCATGCAACGCAAAGCTAAACATAATTGAGCATTGGCTATATGCCTATAACGTCGATGTTACTTATTAAAACTTGTAGCATCGACGTTATATTCATAGGTATTATTTCGCCTAACAGTCTTAGATCTGTACAAACCCATCTGATTAATAGAAGAAAAGTATTTCATATTAAATTTCAAATGCCAAAAAATATATCGGGAATGGGTTAGCATAAAAACTCTTCGACCACAATTACCACATAATAGACGGGAGTGTAGTGGGCTTATCCATGGATCCTCGACAGCCAAAAATCGATTAACGTGCCCTACGAGGCACGGGGCAAGCAATAATTTATAATTCAATACGCACATAATTCCAAAATATCAGTGGTTCGCGCCATGAGTTGAGCCCGATAACATTTGCAACTCTGCATGGCTATTGGTAAACTCCACTGGACTATCACTGCCTCAAAATCTTTATTGAAGGTTTCATTTTTTCTCGCTGCTGCATGATCACCACTTGAATTCGTTTCATCTTCACTCCGACTTCGATTCCCCTCGAGATTCAATCTCAGCTTCAACATTTTAGATGATCGTAGGCGATACTCAGATCAAAGCCAAACTAAATATAAGGTAAGTCTAGGTGAGATGGCCATAGTTTTTAAGGTTGAATGAACCAGGGTTAATGAAAATACCCAACAAATCGAATCATAAACATTAATAGTCATTTAAACATAAAATCAACAAAAATCACAGATAAAATCAATGTCACATATTAATATTATTCTTTTAAGAAAATACTTCATTGGCTATCTCTCCTAGACCCTATAGGAGAGATGGCCATAAATGAATAGGAAAGGTGGCCTATGTATTATATGAGGTATTTCTTCTCTTTTCCCTTTCTTCCGATTTTTCTGATCTCTTCTTTTTTATTATTCCTGCAAATTGAGCACATATCCTCGAATTCCGTGCAATTTTCATGTACCCATAAGTCACATAAATACTTTAATAATTATCCTCGCGTCCATGGCATTATTTTCTTCTTTCTTATTGGCATTTGAAATCAGTTCTTCTCCACCGCTGCTATTCTTTAAATCAGAAATTCTTAAAATGATATACAATTCTTCTCACGTCATCAATCGTCAAAGGAAAGCCACTGTGTTGCATTTCTTTAATTTTCAAGCCCAAATTCACTTGATGGTCCTATGGGCCCTTTTCTGTCATTTTTATTTTTTATCCTTCTCTCCTATGATTTTCGGGGTATATGCTCTATCTCCTATTCCTTCTCCCTCATCCCACTCCTCATCCTATCCCTTTTCCAAAACCCCAAGGGGCGGCAACGCAGTTGTAACTCCTGTACTCCTGTGGTGTTGTTTGTGTCCATGGGCGGCGGTAATTGCTTACCATCAGGTGATCCATTTGCTCGTTTGGCGCCTATTACTAATAAAAAAAAAAACTAATTCGCCGCAGCGTTAACAGACATACCGTCATATTCACAGCACACATAGCTTTTTGGAAGACCTCCTCAGACCAATTTCCACGAGAACTTAATATTTTTCTTTTAAAAATATTCGGCATCTAAAACAAAATCTTAAAACTATTTAAAATCATCAAATTGGTAAACAATGTTGTGGCCATCTATCCTCGAAAAAAAGCAGCCATCTCTCCTAATAGTCTAAGACAGATGGCCATATGAGTACATTCAACAAAGTTTTTGTTTACACCGGCAATTTCGAGGTTAAAATAAAGTTTCACTCATAATCTTTCCATTACACATGAAATAATACACTCCTGTAACAAAATAACAACTTTACCATATGCACTGTCATATGATCACAAATGATCATCATCATCAATCATGTCAATAAAGTCACAAAATAAACGACTATCTCAAAGAAAATATCGTAATTTTACTTACTTTTTGATTTTCCTTTCGTAAAATAACCCTCTAACAGATGATTGCGATCAAACCGCGAAACGAAACAACGCAACACGAACACCATCTATCAATTCTATACCCATTTTTTTAACTTGCCTATCACTCTTATATGGCCATCTCTCCTGGACTTACCCTATTGATTGCCATAAAAGATTTATTTTTTTTTGAAGATGGCTATAGATAATATAATACATTAATGATCAAATGTATACCTAACTTTACATTGTATTACATATATGTACCTAATCTTAATATATAAAATCCTTGCGTTACTGACTGACTGACAGACACGCTACAGCCGAAACTATTGGGCGCAGGAAGCTGAAATTTGGCATGTATGTTCCTTGGGGACCGTAGGGGTGCACTAAGACGGGCTTTTCCGAAATTCCCACGGGATCGGGCAAAGCCGGAAATTCGAAAATATGTGCGTGCGAAGCCGCTGGCGTCGACTAGAACTTACATATAAACCGTCTGATTACTGAAAAATAAATGCATGGATGGTTGGGCTTACGATTATTGCCTTTTCTTTAATTAGAAAAGTGCTATATTGATCTCTTATTTGAGATTCGTGTTCGAACGTTTGATAAGTACTATTTTTAAAGTTCCGCAAAAATATGACTTTGTCGTTTATAAAGATTATAAAAACCAAAGTGGTAATGGGTACATTAAGTAGATATACCTCTACTACGGAACGCTTCATGGGCGAGTCTGGCTCGCATATGATTGAATTATTACTTAGTAAAAGTGCTAAGTTTTAGCATTAAGTATGATAGCACACGGTGACATGCGTCAGCTACAAACGCCGCGATCTAAAGCTCAAAAGTTGGTACAAAACAAATCAGCAATAGCCGCTACTATGTTCACTCAATCTGTACAATATGATGGACATCGAACACTACAAAATATAATTGCATTTTTACAGGTAAATAAACATCGTAGAAGATGAAAGATTAAAATATTATAGTAAGAAGTGAAAGAGAAAAAGTGGATACGCGCGAATGCCGAGTGTCGGATTTGTGTCGACATATTGTGGTTAGCTGCCACTAACTACAAGAAGCTAGTAGTGGTGACACAGTAGTGTGTAGCCACAGGTAACATTGTGTGCGACGAAACTATGTATATAAGGTACTTACTTAAGGTTTTTTGGTTTTCGCTTGTGGTCCGAGTGCTAATGTGGGTACACGTAGATTTTATCCTAGTAATAAATATTTCGAGAAATCTAATAAAAAAAATTCAACTAACAGATTTTGGAGTACTTTTACAGTAGTAAGGCCCTTAAAATACCTTGTCTAAAAATGTACGCTAGTAAACTTTTTCTCTTTGTTCTTGTTACCCATGTCGCCACAGATAGCTAGGTTTATCTAAATCAAAATACATAACCGTTAAGGCATATGGAAACAAACCTTAAGCTATCTTTTTGGGTTGACGACTTATCTTTACCTTTTTAAGCCCCGAAAAGGCCCGGGAAAATATTCGAAACTGAAAGTATTATATCCAAAAAACAATAGGTTTAAGTTAAGGGTTTACATAAAAGAGGGATTGTTGAGGTAACTGACCAACGGCTGAGGAAATTTGGTGGGAATATACATAAATTGTGCTAACGCCTCGAAGGCTCGGGTTTGGGCCTAAGGACGGGTAGAAGGATGATTACGTTTCCCTGTAAAACAAATTTTTGTTTAGCTCCTGCATGCATAAAAAGTACATTTAACATACGAGAACTCTGGGCGCCCGTCATGCTGGCACATAATTTTCACGCCATTTATTCATTCAATTTGTTTTAAGAAAAGCAGTTTAGTGATATCGGCGTGAATGCAGTTAGCGAATGTCAGTTAAAATGACTACTAGTAAATCCATTGTATGTTATTAGAAGTTCCAGATAGATGGAAAGACAAAATATTACGATCAATTACCCACTCAGAATTTCTAACACGCATTCTTAGTATCAATTCTTTTCAGAAATGCGTTCGTAATTAAAAGTTAACATAAAAAAATATCAAATTTATAACTTCTCTATAGCTGGGAATGCATTATTATGATTAGCCCGGTCTAGATTTAAGGTTATTTTTTTATATCATTTTGTAAAAGCAAATACAAGTAAAGAGCTTCAAAACATCTGCTTTTCTAGCAAAACGATATATTTCTGATATAGGTATAATAATAATAATAATAATAATAACTGGCAACACCTTGGAATCAACATGAATTCATATTTTCTTGCAAATTTACATTTTATTTTGTATAACAGTTTTGCGGTACAATTTATATAGTAAAACAACTAAAAGAAGATACAATATCCGATAAATATACAGACATAATTTATAAAAACCATAAAATCAGAAGAAATAGTATTTAGAAAAACATAGCGAAGATGACACCTTGTGTCAAATGGAAAATTGTAAACAATAATAAATAATGATAATATCAAGAAATATATATGTTGACGAGAGCCAGAGCAGCAGTAGCACGACTTAGACCCCCGGACTCGTCGCTCAGCTCCGCCTCACAGCCGCCGGCACCAGCGCCAGCATCGCCGAGTGTTGAGGCGTCGAGCTCGTCGAGCGACGAGTATTTTTCCCCGCCGTCATCGCCACCACCAGCACGTCGCCGGGGAAGAGGCCGGCCACCCTTACGCTTGGGACCCCGAGACCCACCGGTTTCGAGCAGGGCCCCCGCTACCGGTGGTAATGTGCACCGCATGAGATGGACACAATCCATGAACGAAAATGTCATGCGGGCATATTTTGTGGCTACAGAGGGAGGTACCAACCTTACGGCGTACCGTGATCGCATGCTGTCTCTGTTTCAGGGCTTGGAACCGGCTGTCAACGTCTCGGCACAGCGACTGTCGGATCAAGTGCGAGCCATCCAGCGCTGCCGCCTGCTTGATGACGACGCACTTGAGAGGCTACGCTCAGACTTGCCAGTTATCCCTGCCAACCAACCTCCTACACGCAATGTAGCTTCAGTGCCAAACATATTGCACAGACAACAAGAAGGAGGTGAAGAGGTGGTAGACAGGGATACACAAGTAAGTACCCAGTGCATTGATAAGATAAGGAGTGCTTTGGAGTGTGCCATTGGGGAATATCGGTACGTTGCATTGCAAGACAGACCTCGGCTGCCGCGTTTGCCCACGCATAAAAAGAATATGGCGCTTGTGTGTGCCCTGGATTCACTATTGCCTATTTACTTAGACAATAGTGAAAATCTTAGCGATACGCACTCAATTCTGTACTGTGCGGCTGTAGCGGCATGTCGAGTAGCTAATATTAAAATAGGAAACAGTTTTGATATAGCTCCTCGAGATGCCGTCCCGGCTTGGCAGCGTAGAATTGAGCGGCGTATTGCTGAGACCAGGGCACTCATAGGCAAACTAATCTGCTTCAGGTCGGGCAATACCCGCCCGAGAGTGATGCGTTTTGTGAACCGGGCGTTTAAAGGAACGGGACTCCGTCCTCAAGAGTATGTGTCACGGGTCACAGAACGCATCGACCTCCTGAAGCAGAAAGTTTATGCGTGGGCAAATCGTATCAAACGATACAAGAAAAGGGTAGCCCGATACTCCCAAAATCGCGCATTCCAAAGAGATGAGAAGTTGGTTTATAGAAATTGGGAGCGACCTGACCCACGTGTGGATGATGGAAGTCGGCCAGATGATGCGAATACGATTGAATTTTGGCGCAGCATATGGTCGACTCCCATCAGCCATACGGAAGATGACTGGATTAGAGATGTTAAACGATCATGTGAGGCAATACCTCACATGGAGCCCGTAGCCATTGACACCACAGATGTATATTGTGCAGTCCGTCAGTTAGCCAACTGGAAATCGGCAGGACTGGACGGGCTGCACAATTTCTGGTTAAAATGGCTACGCAGTGCACATGCTCGTTTGGCTTCTCAATTTCAGTCATCTCTGGATTCAGGGTCGCTGCCTATTTTTATGACAACTGGCGTAACTCATCTGCTCTTTAAGGCTGGTAGTACCACGGAGCCTACGAACTATAGGCCTATAACTTGCCTGCCTACAATGTATAAAGTTTTTACATCCATTTTGAGAACGAAATTAGAAGCACATATATTTAGAAATAACATCTTATCTGTATCTCAAAATGGATGTAGAAGCGGGGCCCGTGGTACTAAAGAGCTACTCCTTATTGACATGACCATAAGCCAACAGGTTCGCCGTAGTCGAAAGAATCTGGCGACATGCTGGATAGACTATAAGAAGGCCTATGACTCTGTGCCACATACATGGCTCTTGAGGGTGCTGGAGTTGTACAAAGTTGATGCAACTCTATGCGCCCTCTTGAAGGCATGTATGGGGCAGTGGAGTACGGTGCTTCGCTATCCAGGGTGTCGACAGCCTTGCGGGTATGGCGTACCTATAAGGATCAAGCGGGGTATTTTCCAAGGCGACAGTTTGAGTCCACTATGGTTTTGCCTAGCACTGAACCCACTGAGCACTTTGCTCGAAAGTTCAGGGCTAGGCTATAGATTGCAGAGTAGAGGTCAAGTTATTTCCCACCTCCTTTTCATGGATGACCTCAAAATATTTGCCTCCACTGACCCCCAATTAACTGAGTTACTAAAGATAACTGAAAGCTTTAGTAATTCAATTAAGATGGGGTTCGGTGTGGATAAATGTGCGGTCATGCATGTAAGGCGAGGCAGGAGTGTGGAATCTGACGGTATAGAACTTTCAGATTTCACACAACTTAGATCACTCTCTGCAACCGAAACCTATAAATATCTGGGTATGTCGCAGGCATTATGTATTGATGAGGCTGGCATGAAACAGTCGTTGCAGGCGCGTTTCTTTGGCCGCCTGAAGAAAGTTTTAAAAAGCTTTCTTTCGGGCGGAAATAAGGTGCGTGCTTGTAACGGTTGGGCCATGCCGGTCTTAATGTACTCCTTCGGCATACTCAGATGGACTCAGACGGAATTGGACGCCTTGGATAGGAAAGTTCGTTGTCTACTCACCACATACCGGATGCATCAACCGCGTTCGTCAGTGATGAGATTGTACATCCCGCGGAAGTGCGGGGGTCGGGGCTTCTTAAGTGCCAAGACCCTCCACAATCGCGAGGTGTGCAGTCTCAGAGAATACTTTCTCCACACTGCCGCGGGTGTGCACCGAGATGTGGTTGCTGTGGACAACGGACTTACCCCGCTGGGTCTGGCCAAAGAGAACTGGCGCAAACCTGCCGTACTTGGTGTAGAGGAGCGCAGGGAGGTATGGAGGGGCAAAGAGCTGCATGGACGATTTTACCGGGCCTTGCATGGGCCCGATGTAGATTTTCCAGCTTCGGTTTCCTGGCTGCGTTTCGGCGATCTTTTCGCCGAAACAGAAGGTTTTGTATTTGCAATTATGGACGAAGTTATCATGACGAACAACTACCGGAAGTATATTCTGAGGGATGGGACGGTCGACATATGTCGGGCATGTCACCAGCCTGGTGAATCGCTCAGACATATAGTATCCGGTTGTTCTCGTCTTGCCAACGGCGAATATTTGCATAGACACAACCAAGTAGCCAGGATTGTCCATCAGCAACTTGCCTTAAAGTACCAACTTGTCGACTCCGAAGTACCGTACTACAGGTATGTGCCCGACCCAGTTCTTGAAAATGGTCGTGCTACTCTGTACTGGGATCGGTCTATCATTACTGACAGAACTATAGCGGCTAACAAGCCGGACATAGTGGTGATAGACCGATTAGAGCGCCTTGCAATGATCATCGACGTCACCATACCCCATGACGAGAATCTCGTGAAAGCCGAAAAAGATAAACAAATTAAGTATTTGGACCTGGCTCACGAGATTGTCGACATGTGGGATGTTGACTCGGCGATCATTGTACCGATAGTCGTGACCGTAAATGGTCTTATTGCCAAGAGCCTCGACCACCACCTCAAGAGGCTCTCGTTAGACGGCTGGATCAAGTCCTCTATACAGAAGGCAGTATTGCTGGACACGACACGCATCGTTCGGAGGTTCCTCTCTCTGGAGCCCTAACCACCGGTGGCTTGGTCCCTGTGCCCGATGCCGGTGGGTCTCCGTGGTCCTATTTTATATAGTTATTTTTTATTTTTTTTGTTAAGTGATTTAATTATATAAAATAAGATCAATGAGAATGAAAATAAATAAAGAGGAATAATAATAATAATAATAATATTTATTTATTTCAGGTAACAATAACCCATATAGATATATATACCTTAAAGACTAACATACATACAATTATAATAATAAAATTCAACAGAGTGTTGTTGTTTACGTTGTTTTCAAGTTAGGCTGAGTGTTATTTCGTAACCTCCCTTGAAAACGCCGATACACCACACCCTTCGGCCAAAACTCTTCCTTGAGGAAAGTGCCAAGATGTTGTGTCGGCACCCGCACCACGTACGATTTGAAGTTCGTTTTATGGCGAGACTCCAATCTCTCGGCTCTCAAGGTCCAGTTGGTCTTCATGCGTAAGTACTCCACGACCTCCTCGTCCTTGGTGGAATGATGCAGCCGGGACACGTACAGTAGTGTTGTTGGTACTGCGGGACGCAGCAGCATGTTAGGTCCTGCTAACCCTGTACCACAATGGTTACGACACCTAGGCTTCTTCTTCTTCCTCATCACCTTGATGAAGCCGTCCTTGTCGCCCGTGTCCTTTTCCGGGACTCTCGTTTCTTCGACCTTGTGTTGGGAGAGTTCACAATGCTTTTGATTACCCCCTTTTTTCTCCTGCCGATTTTGCTGCGTTTTGCATACGGCAGTAACATCGGCTTAGGCGCGTTTAGGTTTTGACGCATTCATACTCGTCACAACCTTGATAGGTGTCGATGACCCGAGGTCAGCAACAGTACACGCCGTAACGCTTGCATTAGGCGACGCAAGCAAATTCGCTGACTCAAAAGATGCATTTTGAGCCCCGCGTCTAGTGTTGACGTTTGAAGGTGACTTACTTGCTGACATAGCGTTCCGAAGTGACACTATCTCTGCACGCAGCTCACTTATGGTGCTATCCGAAAAATCTAATTTGGACTGCACCTCTGCCAGGCTGGATTTTAGAGACGTAATGTCCCTCAGCAGCCTGGTTACGTCAACGTGGTCGAACGTGACGGGTGGCAGCTTGTGGAGATCCTTCGCCACGAAAGCAGGCACGTCGTCAGGGTCGGTTACCTTCAATAAGGTGATGATATCTTGAATGCTCTTCTCCGTGCCATCTCTTCGCCGAGACGGCATCTGATCCAGTTCGTTCAGCGCCTGATATAGTACTTTTTTACCAGCACTAATATCCTCTTCTTTAAAATTGGACTTGCAGATCTGCAGAATGCTGACCTCGTCCATAGTATCGATGGCATGTTGTATGAATGCCAGCAACTCGTTAGCTATGAGTTGCTGTGAGCAACTCATTCTAACAGTGTTTTCACTACATTTATCAAATAAACATAACATAACATATCTTCACGCCTTTTATTCCCGAAGGGGTAGGCAGAGGTGCATTACACACCCACAAATAATAATTATTTAATACACGCATAGCAGCGCAAGCACGTCTGCACTTAACGCTACTCGATCGGCGATTTTAGCGGTTCTAGCGGTTACGTAGGTATATAATTTTATCGTCGATACGTGTGGCTTCTCAGTAACCATCATGGTTTTCGTCATCCGAGAGCTAACAGTGTATGTTAGTTTAATGCACTGAAACTCAAGGGAGAAACCTGTGCAATGCTATCCGTTTATTCGCTACTATATTTCTACATACATAATTATGTTGTTATCTATCTATGTAGAAGGAAATCTCAAAATCCCTGTAGGAAGATGAGCACGAGATTCTACATTTTTACAGTAGGTCGTAATAGTATGATAACACACTTTATGAATCTAATCTAATACTAATATATAAAGCTGAAGAGTTTGTTTGCCTGAACGCGAGAACTGCTGAATCTCAGGAACTACTGGTTTCATTTGAAAAATTCTTTCAGTGTTAGATAGCCCATTTATCAAGAAAAACTATAGGCTGTATAACATCACGCTTTGAGCCACGTTAGCGGAGCAGTAGCCTTAAATAACGCGGGTGTAACCGCGGGCTCATGTAGTGTTTTATAACAGCCTACGTTTTGTTACATAAATATTTTAAACTGTAAGTGAGCTCTCTATCGGGGGATAGGCTTCGTTAGCGTTGGTCCGCATCCTATCTAGAGAAGGAAAACTCGAACAAACCCGGAATGGCAGGCTCCGTTAGGCACAAGTAGGGTATAACCTGAAATAAGTGGTAGTCTCCTACAACCAATCTGGCTCTGCATGTATCGACTTGTCGTTCCTGCAGACTCAGCCAGTGCGGTCGAGTGGGTGGCGTAGGCTCTAGGTAAACCTACGTTTCCTTAAGTCGTCCCAGGCGACACAATGACTGTGGAGAGTGATCTTAACCCGTAATATCTCTGCTGCGCGGATATCAACACGAAGAGTGGCAGTTTACCGGTGATAAGTCTGCGCGTATGGACGTAAGTGCGGGCGCCAGGGGTCACTCTTGACAGTGGGAGGGTCCATCTTAGCTCCATTGTACAGCTACCGCCCGCTTAAGCCGGGCTGCTGGGTGCTGATTTGTTGTTTTAGGGTGTAGGCAACAATAGTTTTGCTAGACGATTGGTGCCGATATTTTAAAACACCTGGCAATACGAAAAAGAATACCCATAAAAAATATATTCCACCACTCACCATGCACCTAGCGACATGGAATGTTCGCACCATGAGGACAGGCCTTCCGGACACCTGCGGAGGCTCTGGTTACGCCGAAGAACTGCGCAAAACAGCCGTCATAGATGGGGAATTAAAACGGCTTAATGCTGCAAACTCAGCTCTCCAAGAGACAAGGCTCCCCGATGAAGATTCTATACGCGAGCAAAACTACACCTTTTTCTGGAAAGGCAAAGAACACACGGCCAATCGGGAGTATGGGGTTGGCTTCGCTGTGCGTAATGATCAATCGAAACGCCTCAGATTGTTACTTTAATCTCCGCCTACGCCCCGACACTACAAGCCCCCGGTGAGGCTAAAGACCAATTTTATACCCTCCTAGAACAGACCCTTCATAAAGTCCAACCAAGCGATCATCTTTATATCCCTGGTGATTTTAATGCTAGGATTGGCCAGGACATAACTGCTTGGCCTGACTGCCTCGGTAACCATGGCATAGGTAAAATGAATGATAATGGTCCGTTGACCATTGTCATTCATTTTACCTATGCCGACAACTATAACAGACGTTTCTGTTAGAGTTTTGTTCTAATAAGCTGCTGTGTGTTACTAGTACCTATTTTAAAGGCAAACCATCCCATAAAGTATCCTGGAAACACCCACGCTCGGGGCACTGGCACCAATTGGACCTGATACTAAGTAGAAAAAAAGACCTTAAACAAACATTACATACGCGGTCTTTCCAAAGTGCAGAATGCGACACGGATCATTCCTTAGTCATTTCAAGAGTAGCACTTTCCCACAAGAAGATTCATTCTTCAAAGTCACCTGGTAGAAAGAAACTGAACATCGCAATGACTAACAACTCCGAAATGGTCCTGTCGTTTCAGCAGTTACTGCTTAAGGAGATTGAATCATGGGATGAAAATATGTCTTTGGAGGAAGAGTCTCTCGAGTCTCAGTCTTTTTTGATATGAACCCCATATCAAAAAAGTTCTTACAGATTGCGCAATCAACAACTTTGGCGTTTGTAAAACAAAATCTCACGACTGGTTTTCTGATAACATTCATGTACTTACGCCACTTCTCGATACAAAACGTCAAGCAGCCTTATATTACCGGTTGAATCCGTGCTCTACTACACGCGAAGACCTCAGCAAAGCCAAAGCTGCATTACAGCGTAGCTCTCGCAGGCTTGCCAATAAGTACTGGAATCAGGTATGTCAAAACATTCAGACGTGCGCAGAGAAAGGCGACTTCAGTGGTCTCTATACTGGTATCAAACAGGCTCTGGGACCCATGGTCAAAAAAACACCTATACTCAAAGACACTAATAGAACTGTCATCACTGATAGTCATAATCAGCTCCATAGGTGGGTAGAACACTATTCAGGGCTCTACTCACAACCAATCTATATCATGCCGGATGCATTACTGGTTATCCCTAAATTTGACGTCTGGACCGAGCTGGACGACCCGCCCACAATCGCAGAGTTTCTGGCTGCAGTTGCTCAATTGAAAGTAAAAAAGAGCCCAGGAGGTGATAACATCTACCCTGAAGTTGCTAAACTCAAGTACGTTTCACCAATGTTGTATAATTTCTTTATAAAAGTCTGGGAATCTGGTGCTGTACCTCAGGATATGCGTGATGCAAATATTGTCACCTTATACAAAGGGTAAGGTGACCGTGGTGACTGTAATAATTACCGCGGCATATCCCTTTTGAGTGTTGTGGGAAAAATTTTCGGTAGAGTAATCCTCAACAAATTACATCACCTAGCAAACCACGTATATCCTGAGAGCCAGTGCGGATTTCGTCTAAACCGCTCCACATTCGACATGATATTCTCACTTCGCCAGCTGCAGGAAAAATGCAGGGAGCAGAATACACCGCTATACATTGCTTTTAGAGATCTGACTAATGCGTTTGATACAGTGAGCAGACAGGGCCTTTACACCTGCCTGGAACACATCAGCTGTCCACCTATACTACTATCTTTAATCAGATCATTCCACGAGGATATGCAAGGCAGTATTCTCTTCGATGGGCACCTATCAAACCCTTTCTACATGCGTACTGGTGTCAGACTAGGATGTGTACTTGCGCCAACCCTGTTTGGCATTTTCTTTTCACTTCTTCTAAAAGTGGCATTCGGCTGCGATCACCAGGGAGTTCATTTGCACACACGAGCCGATGGCAAATTGTACAAACTTGCGCTTCTAAAATCAAAACGGTATCGCGAGGACCTGTATGTCAATAATCTTTTATTTGCAGACGATGCAGCTCTTGTAGCCCATTCTGCTTACGAACTTCAGGTCCTCGTTGATCAGTTTTCTTGAGCCTGCCAACTGTTCTCGATGACTATCAACGCCAAAAAGACTGTAGTCTTACCGCAGGGTTGTACAGATCCACCATACATAGGTACTGCTGGGTGACACGCCTCTGGAGGTTGTCGAAAAATTCTGTTACTTGGGGTCGACTGTGTCGAACAATCTTTCACTAGATGTGGAGATCGATATCCGTATCGGCAAGGCGGCATCCATGGTCGGAAGGCTCCGGTCAAGGGTATGGGACAATAAGCATTTGACTAACAAAACCAAAGTCTTAGTCTACCAGACTTGTATTCTTAGTGTACTCTTGTACGGGGCCGAGACTTGGACTTCTACGCAAAGCAGGAGCGACGACTCAACACATTTAATATGTGCTGTCTGAGAAACATCCTCGGTATTAACCGAGATGGCTTTGTGTAGAAAGTCCAAGTGCGTTCGGTTTAAAATTTAACATTGTAATAAGTTTTACTGAACCTGAATATATAGCTTACAGGTTCTTGATATAAAGATATTTTGTCCGATATATGTAATTTATAAGACGATATAACTTTGAACTACTTAATTGAGGCAAATGAAATTGACCAGTTTTCCATTGCCAGAGCTTTTTCAATAAAGAAGGAACTCCCTAAGGTGGTCAAAGTGAAAGTCAAAATCCTTTCTTCATTTAAATCACAAAGTGACACTTATGAACGTCAGATTTAAATAATAATTACTGTATGCTTCTACATTTACATTTACTGCCACGCTCGCAAAGCACTGTGGGCACATAAAGTCACCAACGAGAGTGTTCTAGAAATCGCTCAGCTGCCTCTCTCAGCGCTATCCTTAAACAGAAGCGTTTACGATGGCTAGGGCATGTGCACCGTATGGAACACTCTCGTTTACCCCGACAAATTCTTTTAGGGGCCGTAGCGCATGCTAAACGAGCTGTGGGTCGCCCTTAACTCCGCTTCAAAGATTGTGTCAAGCGAGATATGAACATCTATGAAATGGACTACAAAAACTGGAACAAATTCGCTGAAGACAGAATGGAGTGGAGAAAATGTTTAAAAGACGGGCAGAAATGCCATGATAAAGCCTGGATCGAAATATTGGCAAATAAACGAGCTAGGAGACATAATCGCGATCAAAACCCTCCACATGTCGCAATACACATTTGCCCCAGAAGTGGACGTTCATGTCTGTCACGGATTGGCCTACACAGCCACGTGAAAAAATGCCACGCACAACAATTAACTGCAACCATCATATAACACTCAGCAGATTATGTTTATATCGTCTGACAAGACGCATAGGCCTTTATATATAAGTGAGCTCTACTTCGTATCTGGTGCCTATTGGTTACTTTTACCACTTTACTTGCGATGACTGGTCGATGTCGGTCTTACGGGCTGGTATTACATTTTTAAATATTTAACTGCATCATTTCCATCATGGTTCTGAACATTTGCGCGGAATGCCTGCATTATTAGGTACTTAATGTAAGTGAATGCTCCTGTTTCACAATGTCTATTTTCAGGAGGCTAATTAAATGTACATCAAAATTACAAGATTATGCTTGAGTATTCATCATCCTCAGCCCCTTACAAGGGAAGGAGGAACTATACTACACCACGCTGACCAAACGGGTTGGCATAGGGTTTTTTTCAAGTTTTCCTTCTCTTACAGTGTTGTTCCTGCATAGTATGGTCCCTCTGTCGGCTCTTACGACACCCACGGGATGATATGGGGTGGTAACATTGCGTATTCTTAATCCGTCACCACACGGAGTTGCTTGAGTATTAAGTAGAGTAAATATACACAAATGACATAGAAGGTGTAACAGTTGCAGCACCTTACAAAATTGAAATTGTTATGTATTATGCAAAACCTGGCGATGAAAAAAGTGACCGTGAGTTTTATTGCCCGTTCTTGCTCATGGTTCTACGCCCTTGCTTTGCGAGCGTGGCAGTAAATGTAAATGTAGAAGCATACAGTAATTATTGTTTAAATCTGACGTTCATAAGTGTCACTTTGTGATTTAAATGAATAAAGGATTTTGACTTTGACTTTGACTTTGACCACCTTAGGGAGTTCCTTCTTTATTGAAAAAGCTCTGGCAATGGAAAACTGGTCAATTTCATGTGCCTCAATTAAGTAGTTCAAAGTTATATCGTCTTATAAATTACATATAATGGACAAAATATCTGTATATCAAGAACCTGTAAGCTATGATTGCCTATATATTCAGGTTCAGTAAAACTTATTACAATGTTCAATTTTAAACTGAACGGTGTAAACGGGATTACAGAAACATGGTGTTCGAAAATGTTGCTCATCACTATGGCCTTTAAATACTCGTACCTCCAATACGGCCGAAGTCTTTGACAACGTGTAAAATCCATTACTAAAACATGGATACTCGTTATCAAAAAATTCAAAATGCGCTTAGCATCTTGAAGTATACGTAACGATGCTCAAGTAACCGTTCTGTTCTAAAGCCTCCTTAAGATTCCTTAGTGTATGATTGCCTAGCTCCAGATGTGATGCTGGTGGTCTAGGCTAATGAAAAGGCTTCGAAATTTGGTAGAAAGACTGTATTGCATAGATCGCAAGTACAATATAGATAGATATATGGCCGTAGCGTGTGTGTGTGGTGCGATGTACGACGAGTGAGTGAGTGCGGCGCGCAGGCGGTGTCGGCCGAAGAACCGGTCTTCACTAGCCGGCGGCGGCCTGGCGCGATGGAACGCAGTAACACTTAGAAATGTCCCCCATTTTTCTGAAGCCTCCTCACAAGTGCTTGTTATATTATGTCTATTGATTTCTTCGTAAAACATGTTATTCTTATTGATTTGTTCTTAGACAAAGTCACCTGTAATCTCGAACATTTGAAGGTCTTGCACGATAGTAACCTTTTAATCGGTATTTTAGGCTTGATAAAGTAGTATAACTATGTCTTTCTGTATTTTAGGCTTTTTGATCCCTTTGAGTATCATTAGAATGCTTGAAACCCATTCTGGGGTATTAATAGGCATTAATACCCCATCCTCAGGTCAAGCTACTCTTAATGATAGTTATCTATAAACATACTCGATCATCTCAGTCTAAAGACGACCACTAAAGAACATAAGCCGGCGAGGCGCTCTACACAGATTGATCTTAAGACCTTCCCGCGATCCCAAAAAGATTGTGAGTCCAACTTGCGGAGAGCTGACCCCTGTTTCGCAGTCCAGTGTGTGGCCGCCACTATTCATCCTTTCTGTTCCAACAACCATCGGTTCTTCGAGCTACGTGCCCTGACCATAGCCACTTTGGATTGACCATTCAAAGGGCTATGGCACCAACTTTGGTTCTGCTGCGGTTCATGTATAATGTCATAAAAATAAATAATTCTAATATCGTCATACACCTATTTCTAAATACACGTATATTATAGATAGTTTACCCCAAATATAGAGGAAATGAGCATGCTTATGACACAAATACTTGTACTGGGTGGGAGTTGAACCAACAGTTTAACGGTCAGTGTCACTAAATACTAGGACAATAAGCCGGTTGATACACATACATATTTTGAATGCAAAAGTGTGTTTGTTTGATTGCTTAACGAGATTTGATCCGAGACTTGGTGGGAGCACTGGGCACGGCAGTGCTCCCACCAAGTCTAGCAAAAAAGCGGCACGGCCGTACCATCCTTTTCTCGAAGCAATTCAGGCCATTTTCGACCGAAAAACTAGAAGCCTGATTAACTATGTAACCATGCAAGCATTGTGAAAGTATGGTGTATTTCAAATTTCATTCAATTTGAACCAGTAGTTTAAGAATTATAACGAGTCTAAATTCTTAATTTTGTCGGTCACTGACCGATCAGCAAAAGTCTAAGGCACTTCTAGCAGATATAGAAGCTTCAAATTTAGAATACGTTTAATGTTTAGTATATGAATCAAGGAAATATTAAAATATTTTTCAACTTCTGTCCAGTTTTCGAGATACATTAACTACATAAATAACTTTGTAATCCCATATAAATATAAAGGATTACAAAATTACATTTGCAGTTAGAGCTTTAATTAAGAAAATTCGTTGTTGGTGTACAAGAAGTAGAAGGTACGGGAAAGGACAAAAGTAAGACTATCTACAAAAAGAAATGAGATCCCATAAAAACAATACTTGTCAAAAATACCAAGTCTCGCGACCGTAAAAAGTTGTGAGATCTATGTAATACCAAGTCGGTTAATTAAAAATCTTTAATGTTTTAAATAAATATATTGACGTGGCAATCGTATTGACGAGTACTTTGATTTTATATGTTTAGCGCATATGAAAGTAAGTTTTTAACAGTCTTTATTTTAATTAATTATTGTGTTTATTTTTGTCGCAATAAAAAGTATTGTATGGATTTTGATGAAACTTTTATAGTATAATTTGTAAATGAGAATGATCACACACATGCGACCTTTTGTCGCGACAGACGACACCCAGGCGGGCGAAGTATGGACAAACATGTTTTTTTTAGTCTTTATAAACCTTTTTCCCTAATAACATAATAATACAACAGCCATCTTTCAAACGCCTATGAACAGTAATGCAGTGCGATAACACAAGATATAGCGAAGCTTAAATAAAAGGTGCGCGCAGTAATGGTCGACATTAGTGAGACGAGCCGTAATGATGCTTTTATGGCACCGCTTGCGTGATGGAGATTTACATTTAAGAATATTTTCAGCGACTTTTATAATACATATACAGGCGATGAAGAATTAGTGTTATGTGTGTACAGGTATATTTTATTTCTTTTTTAAGGTTGTTTTTTTAATTTAGTTTGGGTATTATTTGAGTTTATTATCTCTGGCTAGTATTCTATTTATTTTAAGCTCAGGTAAATATATGTATTAGTATAAGACACTGGACAAACCTCGGGTACAGTAGTACATTAGCTGACAATTATGTCGAAGGCGTTAGCAATCATCTGCTTTAACCTTGGTTGCGTTCAAGGTTTGCAAGTTAGAGACTGTGGCCGAATTGCAAAACAGATTTGACTGAGTTGTTAGCTTAGTCACTATACGATTGGCGTATAACCACCGTAATCTAAAATAGAGCAGGGTAGATACTTTTTGAAACAAAATAAAATTTTAGTAGGATGAAACCCATTAGAAAAGGAAGAGAATATAAGAGAAATTAAAGGAAAAATAAATTACGTGCGATCTGAGGATGGGAAGTGGATGAGGGTGCAATTTTGAGAAAGTTATAGAATCTTCTTTAAATTATAGCGTAGATTCCTATTTATTACTATTTTAAGATAATTTATATACCTGAGTGACCCACAAAAAAAGGAAAATCACACATTACTCACGTGCTCAACAATACGCAACGAGTGATAAAAATAAAACTCACTTAGGTACCTTTTTAAAATCAGTTACGTAAACAGCAAAAATCACATAAAAGCAAGCGCAGCAATTTGTAAACAACGATGTTTAAGTATACGTTCAAGTTCAAGGCCCTGTTAAGAGCCATCAAAACAGTCCCCCATTTTTAAGCGACGTCTTCAGAAGTGCCGTAGTATTTGGATCTTATTACGATCGATTCTGACGAGAAAATGTAAAAATAAATTGAAATTAAACTTTCATAAAAACAGTTATAGCAACGAGGAAAATTGGCGCTGTGTCAGTTACTTAGTATTAAATGCAACTTAAAAGGTTATGTGAGCAAAAAGTATGTATCTAAATTTAGGCTTACAAATTACTAGTATAATATTAGAAAATACAAAAATATTATCATTATTATATTCTAATAATTAGTTTAACTTGAGTTGGCGTGATATCTAGCTCTATATCAGCAGTACAAAAATGGGGAGATGAACACATCTCATTGGAAAGCATCATAGAACTACCGCCGCCTACATTCCATGTAATACTCGCATAGTGACCGTGTTGCAATGTCCTCTGAGTAGCGCCCATAGCGTGACTTGGCTTGCCTTACGTAATAGGTCAGCAAAGTTAAGCAACGTTTGCACAGGTCAGTTTAACGGGTGACTGCGTGTGGCATGTAAAACAGAGCGCTTTTGTGCTTCGAGGCCACGTAAAGCTGTCGGTTGATCGGTCAGTCGGTCCCGGTTCTTGTCTGAAGACAAGAATGTCATGATTTAAAAACCATTTAAAAACCAGAGCTGGACACACACTCATAATATAAAAATAAAATTGTTCACGAGTTCTATACATTTTATTAAACGCTGATATTAAAGAAACGCTCCTGTTGAAGTGCCCTAAGGTAATAAAGTATACACTTGCAGGCAGTATATTACAGAGCAGCTGCTACTTTCCTCCTCTTTACAACATTCATTTAACATCACTCAACATTTACTTGAAATTTTTAAAAGCTACGAGCTTATTTTTCTGAGAGCGTCCAGCTACATAAATACTAGCTCTAAGATGTTTGAAGAATTTGAAATGTTTTAAGTAAAAGTGTAAAGCTATGGAAAGAATGTCTGTAGAAGCTATTATTGTTTAACGTTTAAGAGGTCTGAGTGTCTAGACAGACAGACTGAGAGGTTTATTAAACGATAGCCCTCTTTACTTGCGTAGACAAACTCCGATGATACTTTTAACTGAGAGAGAAATGGATGGGACATTTAAAAATAAGGATTGATTGCATACATACCAATTCTACAATTTGTGTTTGATAGTTGTAACGTAAAGATAAAGTCTATTTACGTTTATCTATTAGATGTATATTTAAAATTTCGTATCAATGTTTGTAATTCATCTGTTAGTTTCGTATTTACTTGTAAGGGAGTTACGCATTACAAAATACTAACTAAAAACTTTTATTTCAAATCACCATAGGCTTCTCTCGGCTCTAACCACTCCAATTTCAGCCCCACATAATTTATCTCTGAGTCTATAGATTAGAAGTCTACAGATAGACGGATTGGCGAACGGACATAGTGAAGCCATAAACGTTCCTTATTGACCCTGTGACTACCAAGGCCTTCAATTTTGTATCCGATATTGGAAGAGCTTTTAAGTCTATAAAGTGATGTTCGAAAGTTCGATGGTCGGCTTTCAAACACGGATTAACTACTTCAGCCGTAGATAAAATTTCCAAGTTTAAGAAATATTTCATAATATGTTAGTCTTCTTTCGCCTAGCGTTATCCCAGTTTCAACCCGGGGTCCGCTTACTAGTCTAACCGTATTTGACTGGATATTAGCTTTTCATAATATGTTAGTAATAATCATATATATTAAGTATTAATATAAAATTACTTGTCCTGAATGACCTATCAACGAAGAACCCAAACAACTGAGGCTACAAACTTCTAGTCACTAATATTTGATCTATCAATCTTCTTTTCTACCAATTGCAAAGTTAACATTTTATATTGCTCCTAAAATTTATTGAATCATATATCATAGCAATTTTTAAGGTGGAGTCTTAGCTTAATAAAAAATTCGAAGTAGATAAAATGCTTCAGTTTATACTTTGATATATTATTATTCCTATGTGGTGCCAAAATGTCTGCAGTGGTAATCCTCATTTAAACACGCCTCCCTTTTCAATTGAGCGATTTGTCATACCTCAGCAGCCACTTAAACCATTACACCAACCGTTCAGTCAACAGTCGGCGTAATGTTAAAAGGTAGGGCAATTGCTTAAACTGCTACGCCATTTGACCAGTGTAATGATTAGGTACGTAGTTTATCTTGTTTGTTTTTGAATTGAGAAGAAACCCACAGATGCTTTGATTAAAACCATTTATAATATCGTTTGTAGCAGCACATTTGATATATTGAGTATTGTATGAAATAAATCAACTGACAATCAAATTCTAGCATCGAATTCGCGTGAGCGTTCACTAGCTTGCACATAGGAAGAACTTAATCAAATTCGAGTTCTGTTGTGTCAATACTAGACATAGAAAATTAATGAAAATATACTCAATACTAACATTCATCATCGTCCTAGCGTTTTCCGGTGGCATCCAAGAATGACCCGCCTAGGAGCCCAGGGTCCGGTTACTAGTCTAACCAGATATGATAGAATATCATTTTTTCTTCAGAGCTTCTGCAGTCTGACCTCCGCATCCCAAAGGAGTAGCGATATTCCATGGTTTAGACCAGTATCGGTTTATTTGGGGGTACTGACTCCCCATAACGACTGTCAAAGATCTTTATGCCAACTGGGACCGACAGTTTAACGTACTCTCCGAGGAACGGGGTGTGCGATAATTAATAATTTAATACGCACCTAACTTCGAAAAGTCTGTGGTGCACGCCGTGGAATCGAACCCTTTGCATGGCAGTCCGTTGGTACCTCCACTATACTCAATACTAAAGCGAATTTGGTATGAAGAAAGCTTGGTAGCAAATTAAATTACATAAGTGAAACCACAAGCCCAGTTAGCAGCAATTTGCAGTGTAAATAAATGTCACACCAGAAATAATTTTCACAAAAGCGGTTACAAGACAGAATGTACACCAGTAATGAGTTGTGTTGCGGTTTGTCATACGCTCTCGTACATACTTAACATGTACTGTGTCCTTGCTCGTCACCACACATATTCAATTATATTTTCTGTTTTGATTGCATGGCTGGCGTAGTGGTTTGCGCGTCCGCCTCGCTTGTTGATTCTTCGATCTATATATTCGATAAGTATTCTTCGATCCACTCATCGAATAAAACTTAGTGTGATCAAAAAATACTTGTACCCAATGAGCATTGTGTCCTTTGTTTAAAAGTAAGTAAAGTCACTCATTCTTCTGCATTTATACGTATTGCGGGAGTAATCTTGAAAGCAAATGCGTCGTGGTGGTATGAAAATGGTGTAGTTTCTTTCTTTGTCTCCCATTTGTAATCCAGAATTACTGACAAATTCGGCAGATACTTATACATTTATTTATTTTCCTTTAAAAAGTGTATTTTCCTTAGTTACAAACTTTGGTTGGATGCTGAATGCTGTGAATAGAGTCGAGGTTTTAATACAAGAATAACTCTAAAACATGCTCCAGGTACAAACACTGAAAAACTAAATTTGTTTCTCAATCTCGCCAATCTAGATCTGTACGAGCCAATTAGTCAAAATTAAAGTCAGCGACGAACCTGACCTATATGGATTGCTTCACCAAACGTTGCGAGTGACAAGCCAATATTTATGTATGCAAGCATTGTTTGCGTACACCCCCGTTCCGACCAAAATGTATATTAGACGTGCTTCTTGTGAAATGTTTTAGTTATACAAATTGCTTTGACGAGTGCACCTGAATACACTGATATTCAATTGAGATGCTTCAATCTAATATATTATGCTCAGAGTTTGGCGATAGCGTCTTTCATCATGGAATATCACAATACAGTTGAGAAGTCACGGTCAGATGACAGTTCATAGAATACGGCGGAATCTGGTTGAACTCGAAAGCAAATTTCGGGTTCAAAGGCATTGTTTAAAGGAATGTCTTGTCATTCGGTTCCTATAGGAGGATGATGGTTTGAACATGATGGTTAGATTTTCACACCAGTCACTTCTTAGCAAGGTGATCTTATTAGTTTGAGTTTTCTAGGTTCTAAGTCATTTCAGTCTGAAATAATTGTTTTCGATTATTGTTATAATGTTTAGAATGGTAGAGCTCTTGTTCTATGGCATGATTTTCTCTTTAGTATCTCCGGCGTTAAAAATATTTTTGACAGTTATATTTCTATTCTCTGTGACCTGAATGAAATAAAAAATCAGTACTTTGAATAATAAAATGAGTTCTAAAGAGCCAAACATTTGTCAATAATAACAGAAGTAATTGACGTCGTCATTTCCCACGACTGTACGCTTTGTTGAATAAATATTTATATTATGTTAAACTTCGGTTGAATTTCAACAAAAGCTAATTCTTCGTTCGGAAACACCCTTCCATTCTTTCCTATCTCTTTTTCAATTGACGATTTCAGAAAGTAACTGATCAAATTTCAGTTTTGATTCAATTGAAACGAATTCGTTTCTAAACGAAAAATGTGACTATGTTTAAGAAAGGACCTCTTATTTCCTTAAAGAAAACTTTCAAATTATATTCAGTGAAGCTAAAAAGTTTTGAGAAGCCCAGATTCGATTATGATTTATTTCTGAGTTTTTTTATATAACGGCCTTAGTGACAACAAGGGCTTTAAGAAAAAGAAATGAGTATTGATAACCACTCTTACAACCGATGTTATGAGTGTTCAGTCTTCTAGAATATTTCAGACTCGTGTTAATAATAGGCAGGTAAATTTAGTCGAATAGAGTATAGAAAATGTAAATGGCGTTTATATTTTAATAACATAGAGCTAGTCTAGTAAAAATCTATAATGTAAGCCAGTTTTTCGGAGAAATGTTGAAAAGCTTTATGATAGGTACATTTCACAGTAACAGTAAACAGTAGCTGTAAATGGATTCTCTCAAAAACGATTTACAGAAACATATTTTGATATTTAATAACATGAACGCGTAGATGGAGGGCTTAATACAAAATAAAATGTTGATGAATAATAATAAAAATAATAAATATTACTGAATTGTTAGCTATCGCTTGCCTCGGAGAGCACGTCAAGCCGTCGGTCCTGGCTATCATGGCTATCATGAAAATCTTTGACAGTCGTTATACGGCGTCAGTTTCTCTGAATAAACTGGCACTAGTCTAAACCGCTCATATCACTATCCTTTTGGGTTGCGAAGGTCAGACAGGCAGTCGCTCTGTGGAAAACCTAATATCCAGCCAAATCCGGTTACACTAGTGAGCGGACCCCGGGGTGCGACTGGGGAAACGCTAGTAGGAGGATGTTTGGCTAGGAAAATGATCAGTTAAGAATATTTTGAAACCACGCACAGTCAAAGTTATATGATAAAACATGCATTAAAATATCCGTCATAACACTTATCATACTACTGCCTATTAATTCTCCTAACTGCCTAATCTCTTTGGACCCTTAAGAATCCCTCAAGAGAAAGATAGGCGAGACTGTAATTAATTATTTTAATGAACATTGACTCAGCAAAAAGCTCTTTAGATGTAATCTGTGTACATCAGAACGTTCGAAGAAAAATTACCTTTTTAATATAAATAGCTTTAAAAATATTTTGCTTGCCGAAGATAATTATTTTGTTAAAGACGGTGAAGTTACAGTAAGATTATTCGTAACTTCTACCAAAACTTGGCAGCGATAGTGTTATAGTCCTTGATCGAGTGACCATTGCTTTTTCATGTATTCATTGGACTTAATAAATGAACTGGTCAACAATGTTCGTTCTACAGAGTGTTGATCTGCATTTGCAAAATTGTTAAGTAATACCTTATAGACATAATACTTATTCACCTAAAATTATTTTAAACAGTGTGCGATAATATAAGACCCTATTTTCATTAAATTTTACTCCGAATTTTTACTCAGAATTAACTGTTGACTGGTGCAGAATAAGACTGCACGGCAGGTACGTGTGCTTGTATGTGTTAGGTAACTACAATGCGAGCTCGCAGCGATCAGCTGATCGACGGCAGGGGTCAATACACTAAAAATAATTTTACGATTTTGTGACTTATTTTTTTATGTATTCTTATTCAGTTATAGTAGCATATTGACCCCTGCAAATATTTTGCAAATGCATATGAACACTCTGTATATTTTTACCTAAATGTTAGCGATTTAAGTTACAGAATAAAAAGTACTAAGTTTAATTTATTTAAAACAAAGTTACATGTTGACCTACAAAGTTATTATTATTTTCAAGTCTTAATCGCAGTCAAATAAGATATTATTTGGGATTTTTAATTTATGACACGTAACAGATTTATGAATAAGTTTATTTAAAATTAAGAAATAACTAAAATCATTATTTATTTTCTCCACAAAAACAACTCCTATCCCGAAAAATGCGTGCCGGGTTAAGGTGCCACCCTTATACGGTAGATCAGATACCGTCACGTACGAAAAGGTTCGGTACATCTTATCTTTGCCGTACCATAAACATGTGGAACTCACTGCCAGCTCACGTGTTTCCTTCCTCCCTTGATCCTGGGTCATTTAAGCGGGGCGTGAAAAAGCATCTCTCACGGCCGTCAAAGTGAGGGCCGTCATGTCACATTGCTTAACCAGCAATTGGGGATAGTGGCCTTCCCAATAGGACTTCACTGTCAGCTTACCATCAGGCAGCGTGAAGTCAATTTGACAGGTTCTTTCTACCAAAAAAATAAAAATAATATATAAATTTTAATTGAATTACACATCCAATAAAAAAGAAACACACGATAAATATTCCCGTGAGTATTACACGAATACATTCGCTATACAAACACTACTTCGTTACCTCATTACGTTCCACCAGCTCTTAGAAATAACACGGAAAATGAATTCACCCAACAAAAAATATTCCAGGAGTGTGCTGATTCTTACAACAAAAACTCACGTTCGTACGAATGTGTAGCAGTTTTCGCCACAGGTTCTCAAACTGTTTTTGTAAGAGAATGGCATGACCTTTTCGCTTTATTTTACTAGTAAGTAAGCAGTCTTAAATTTAACTGTCCCATCGAGGTTGTAATTTACTTAAGTTTAATTTTTTAAAGACAGTTTCAGCTTTAGAGAATCTTTCGTGGGGACTTCGAAATAGATATCATCTAGCCTTATAGCAACTATTTGTACATACATACATACTACAATTGTACGGACTATTAAGTGGCGATTTCTTATTCAGATGGTAGGTGCGTGTTTTTTAACGTGCAATAAAACATTATTATTTTAGATTATAGAATGCCCGCAGCTACGTCTGCACAATTTATTTTAATTCTACCTGGGTATATGAAAGAATATGAAATGCCTTCTTAGTTTACCTCTACGCTCCCAAAGGAACAACATAACATATTTCAGATTCCTGCGCTTAATATATTTGGCTGTGCATTGTCTGTCAGTAAGTCAGTAACGCAAGAATTTTGTATAATAATTATACAGATAACATGTATTAAGAAAGTCATCCTTGAGGCAGGACCTTCGACGTCATGGTGGCATAGGATTTGATCACAATTCAGCAACTCAAGTCGTACATCATTACAAAAAGTTCATTAACACATGACCTGAGTTTCTACTCAACGTCATCTACTTTACTGCCAAGAACTATGCTGTCAGCATGAACATGATTATATAAAACGTTATACAATTCTGATAAAATTGAACCCCGATTTACAATACGTCTAATGTAAGTTATATTATAATATAACTTATATGACTTAGCATTATGCAGCAGCAGTGAATTTGCAAATCATATAATTTGACTGCACGGTTGGCGTAGTGGTTTAAGCGGCCGCCTCGTCGCTTGAGACTGCGCCGAGGTGTTGTGGGTTCGATTCCCACACGAGACAACACTTTGTGTGATCCATGAATTGTTGTTTCGAGTCTGGGTGTCAATTGTCTTCGTTAGTTGTATGTTTGTAAAGTCCCCGCGACACAGGATTTAGTCCTAATGCGGGAGTTGTCTTTTTGAATCAATCAATCAATTATGTATTTCAAAAATTCATTGCAACTTTTTATTTCTATAAACATTTTAGTACCTAAAATCCTCTATAGGGTTGAGAACCGCTGGCGTCTGCCAAAAGTTGTAAATAATGCTCGGCATCATCTACATTTTTTAACCGACTTCAAAAAAAGGAGGAGGTTCTCAATTCGTCGGAATCTTTTTTTTATGTATGTTCCCCGATTTCTCTAAGACGCCTGGACCGATTTCAAAAATTCTTGTTTTGATTGAAAGAGTATACCTTCTAGTTGGTCCCATGATCATCAGGTCAGGATCTGATCATGGAATCCTGAAAAATCGGAGGAACTCTTCAAATTTTATAAGCACACTTGAAGCGATTTGACACTTACAACCCAATGCCGTCGAGTCTGGGCTCGTTTGAGTCGTCATTACAGAGACTTTGATACTGGATGATTTCCATGGTCTGATGATAGAGTTGGAAGGTAACCATGAGATCTTTGTGATACAATAACCCAATCTCATCGAGTTTAGGGTCGTTTAATTCGTCTTTGCATGGACTTTGGTACTGGATGTTTTCCAGGGTCTGATAATGGAGCAGGAAGGTGCCCATGGAATCTTTTTAATACAAAGACGCAATCCCATTGAGTTTGGGCTCGTTTGATTCGTCTTTACATGGACTTTAGTACTGAATGTTTACCAAACTCTGATGATAGAGCAGGAAGGTGGCCATTGGATCTTTGTAATACAATAACGCAATCTCATCGTGTTTAGGCTCGTTTGTTTTGTCTTGGCAAATACTTTGGTATTGGATGATTTCCGGGATCTGATGATGGAACTGAAACGAACGTGTTTAGGCTAGTTAGTTGATAACAAAAAAAATACTTCAAATTGCCAGAAAGGTACAGTTCTATATTTCAGAATTGAGGCACGTAAAGAAGGCCTTCCCATCATCTACCACCTACACTATCCTATGTACCTAATTATCACCCATTACTATTTTTTACTAGTATACCACTAAAAAGCAACAAATAAAAATTATTTTTAAATAAAAAAAAACCGACTTCAAAAAACATTAAAGAACTAAAAAATAATTGGTTTTGGTGCAAACATTTTTGGAGTCGGTGCCAAGGCCTTACGCAAAAAGTTACTAAATTACAAACTACCTGTTCTATCAACAACGAAAGTTATATAAAAATATGTAGAGGTTTTATAGTCAGATCAGATATACTTGGCTTGGCACCGACTCCAAAATGTTTGCTCCAAAACCAATTATATTTTTTGTCTTTTAGTTCTTTAATGTTTTTTGAAGTCGGTTTTTTTATTTAAAAATAATTTTTATTTAGAACTATGCATTCGGTACGTACATGTATGCAATGTTACAAAAAGCTGATAAAAGAAACTCAAAGATTTATTTTAAAATGTACCTAAGCATTTATCATATATAAATGCTTAGGTACATTTTAAATAATTATAATTTAAAATTATTATACAAGAAAAGTTTTTTAAAGTTTTGTCGTATAAATCTGCATACTTACACTCCATAAACCTCGTCGTCTGAGTTGAGAGCCACTGGCGTCTATTAAAGACTGTATATGCACATGAGTAGATAGACGGAACAGAGACACAGCTTCATACAACAGCGCGAATCGGTTGTACTACTACGAGCACGCGGCTTTTGTGTGCGTGACCACTGGCCGCTTGTCGTGTACGCGGCGAGAGTGGAAAGAACCGGTTTACGTAGGCACAGGCAGTTGACAATCTTAGGGTTATTACGACGCGCGTTGTTTGTTTTGTACGTTGCAAGTTTTAATATTTTAATGTAAAAAAGTGGTGTTTTATTATTAATAATGGTTGTTTATTGTTCTGTGTGTATGAATAATACTAGATGAAATAATTAAATCATTATAAAGATTTTAACAATGGTAACGTACAATTGGGTTTTTTAATGGGGTATAACTCCTGATAATTTTGCGCATTTGTTGAATTGCTCGAGCAAAAGTTTCGCGAATATTTCGATCTTGAAATAAATATTGTCAATGTTGGCAACAATGGCAACGAAATACTTAACAACTCATTAGTTGTGAAATTGTGTAAAATCAATTAATGTTTACAAAACCAATGACTATCAGAAAGTGATCAGCCATCGATATGGATTACAAAAAACAGGTGCATGCGATTTTCGACCTTATTGACATAACTCAGAATTTACAATTTTAATAACGTATCAATGTCAGAAAGCAAGAAAATACCAAATAAAAGTCTGTCATGAATTGTCAATAAGGTCGAAAATTGCATACACCTGTTTTTTGTAAGCCCTATCGATGGTTGATCATTTTATAGTCATTTGTTTTGTAGACGTTCATTTGTCTTACACAATTTCTTTTTAAACTTATTTTAGATACCTATCCCCGTGGTAAAACTAGTGGCCATAATAGCTAAAGGAGATTCCTATGTTTATTAGCAAAATAGATCATATTACCAGAAAATATTCAACACGATTAGTGGTATCGTTGGGAATGTCAAATAAATCACGTCGTCACGTCGTGTCATTGGTAACAAATGTATATTTTTATTCCGTGCTTTTAAAAGTTTCAGGTGCATGCCTTTTTTTGGTTCCACTCGCTATTTTATTTACAACAGCTGTACTTCTGCCGTATAGCGAATCCGTCGAGTCCAAGAATCTGCCCAATCCACGAATCTGTCGAGTTGGGAATCTGCCAAATCACGAATCTGTCCAATCCAGAATCTGTCGTATACCGAACAAGCGATTTGTCTTAACCTATTGTGACAACCCTACCAAAATAGGTAACAAATTTACAAGCTCTTAAGAAGCTGTCTCTCTGTTCGGTTTATTTACTCATGTGGTATATGCATGCATGCATGAAACGCCGATGTTCAACGTCGCTGAGTGATGACGTCATTCATTGATCTGTCGTTTTTTACACCACCGTTTTATTTGTGCTCAGCAATATTGTGTAGTTTGTTAACTTTAATGTTTTGGTTTGGATTTTTGAGACCGTCTAATTTAAGTAATCGTTTTACCATCCTCCATCTACATACGGATATAACAATATAATAAATTTATATTTCCAATGAAAACTTCGTAAAGAGTGTCTAAGATTTGTCAATTTGCTGGTTTCTATTATATAGAGAGGAAAGACAGGCAACTGATAGATATCAATCTGACTAGTTTCTGCTTGCAGTTCCGCCCACCTCAAAATCGATTTTATTGCGACAAAAAGTAGTCTACGTGTAATGTTTCTAAAGTTGACTACAGCAAAGTTTCATAAAAATCTGTTTAACCCCTATCCTGCGCAAGGCCCGGTTCTCCCAACGCAGGAAATGACAACGTCATTTCAAATAATGTTTAATTTTTACGTAGACTTGCAGAAAAATGAAAAAATCGTCTATAAAGATATAATAATGTGACATGAATAATACCTTCCTGGCTTTGTTACGAGCTTATCTAACTAGTTATATCTTTCAATAAGTAAATAAAACTGACCTGTTCTCGCAGCGATATTCTGATTTTGAGAAATTTCATTGGTAACACTTGTAAACTTTATCACAATTTATCGAATATCCACTCATAATCAATTTATTATATATACAAACAAAATAAATGTACTTATATAACTAAACTATCCTAAGCTAAACTATAAAAACTAAATAATTAAAGATAACAAAAGAAAAAATAAATCAATAAAAAAAGGAAATTGACTACGACGCGTCAAGAAATTCCTCCGCAACGCTGTCAGCTGGTAGCGTACCCAGAAGGCTGGCAGCATTGCCACGTTAAATATCAATGCTTAATCTTTCTGCGAAATATAAACCAGCCCTCTGGTCACGGGAAGCGTCGATCAGTCTTTTGGCGATTTCTTTGTAAAGAGCGCGTGCACTTGGGCCCCATGGCCCCAGCGTTTCGACCCCAAACGGCTCAAAAACGTAATTACCAGATAGGTTTCCGTATTTGCGCCGTTTGAGGGTCTCCGCTGATGCAGCAGCAGCGCCAGCCGATCCAGCTGTACTTGGAAGATGTGATGGCGCAAGGGTATCGACGCATGTCGCGTCCCATACCAGAGGCCTGCCCATCTTCCAAGGTAATAAGGACATACCGTCTGGTCTCTTCCCATCGTCGCGTACCAAGCCATTCGGTTCAAGATGAGCTGGTACTCCGGTGGTGACAAGAGCTCGCCGGAGTATGTCGTTAATGTGGGCATGTCGGGAAATACGCCCAGGACTCCTGCTGCACGATAAGCCATGGTGGCCAAGACTGTCGACGGCTTCACCACAGTGACAGCGATGCGGAGAAACGCAAAACAGCTCCCAAGCGTAGGCAAGAAGCGACGCGGAAAGTTGTATCGTCCAACATAGTTCCTATGTTGGACGATGGAAGTGCTTGAAGCCATAGCCCCGATTCCCACTCTCCCACAGCCAACAAACGGGCACGCTCTGAAACACTGGATGCAGTATTTAAAAAATATTCTCGCATCCTGCTACAGAGCGGCCCGTCCCATTGCCTCTGAGAGGATAGAAATCGGGGTAAGTCAGAGCTCGGGCAAGCCATTTTCCAAGCGTTAATGGCATCAGTCTTGCACGGCACTTCAGAATTAACCAGTGTGGGTTCTAGAATTTTCCTGGTCAATTCCTCAGTGCCGTGGACCGAGGCCAAAAACGCTGGAAGACTTACATCGGTAATTTTGCGAACGCCGAGGCCGCCCAAACGAACTGGTAAAGTTGATTGAAGCCACACTCGGTCGTTCATGTTGTACGGTAGGGGTCGAGTAATCAGAATAAAACACTAGGACTGCTGAGAATATACTGCGTTTATTATAATAATGTTCATGGTTATATAGGATTACACAAAGAGTATAGAATATAATAGAGAGGGGACCTTACACCTTCCCTCTTAGAAAGGTTAAATATTATAAGAAGAATACAATTTTTGTGATTATATATTTATGTGTAATAATAAAAATAGGTATAAAGATTAATATGTAACTTAATTCTAATTAGAGTAATATAATTTAGTACGATTTTTATGGATTATATCAATCTTGTTATTTTTTATAATTTCCACATTCCTCTGACAACCACATACGGTCCAGAGTATATACTATCTAATTTACTACCTGTTTCATTCTTAACCAAAATCAAATCATTAGCATTCTACGTTACAGGTCTCTTGTTTTCATCATACTTTTGTTTTCTGTGCATTTTACTATTGAGCAAATTGTCTCTAGCCTCCTTTTGTGCCATTTGCAAACGAAATTTTAGTTGAAGGGGATAATTATCATAATTATACAATGGTTCGACAATATTACATAAATTACTAGGTAGAGAGCATTTTTTCCCAAAAACCAGCTCGTACGGGGTGAATTTGGTTTCACTATGAACCGAAGTGTTGTATGAAAAACACCAAAATGGTAGCCATTTGCTCCACATTTCGGGATGGTTATCACATTGTATACGAAGATACGAAACAAGATGTTTATGTGAATTCTCTAATGCGCCAATAGATTGGTGGTGATACGCAGTCGAGTTTATTTTGTTAATGTGTAATAGTTTGCATACCTCGTTCATCGTAAAGGACATAAACTCGGTACCTCTGTCTGTTGCTATTGCTTGTGGTATTCCGTACCGTAAAATGAAGTTGTTAACAAAACATTCAGCTACTTCAACCGTACTCTTAGAAGTCAGTGGATAGGCTTCGACAAATTTTGATAATTCGCACTGTAGCGTTAATATGTAAGAGTGATTATTGTCATCGCGATCTAACGGTCCAACAACATCTAAGTAGATTTTTTCAAATGCATTATTTGCTGTTGATGTAATAACCATGGGCTCCCTTATTGGTATAGAATGTTTATTCTTTTGACACCCCTCGCATCGTTTTACAAATTGTACGACGTCTCTTTCTAAGCCTGGCCAAAAATAATATTTCTTTATATTGTTCAACATTCGTCTCATACCCGCGTGGCCACTTGTGGGCAAGAGATGAAAGTCGTTCAATATCACTCTTTGGTCGTCTTTATTATCTATTCTAGTGACGTTTTTTAATACATATAAACGAGGAATAGTTATACTTTTGTACCCTTTTAACTCTTGCAATAACTTTCGTATAAAAATATCATTCGCACTACTGACAATGAAGTATAATTCCTTAATACCTATCTGTCTACAAGACATATCAAGTTCTCTCACAAATTCGGCTGGCGTAATTTGTGATGGAGAGTCCTTGTATTTTATATAAATTGTTTTCTTTTCCGGAATATAGCAAAACGTAGCGCTTTCATAACTAATATTATTTGTTTTGCGCAAATTACGTAACTTATTTTCTTCAATAAATACTAGCTCTGTAGAATCCTTTGGAGTAATATGCGTCTCCACAACTTTCGGTTGATCAGACCAATCGTTACGGGAGTCGATATCCGCCAAAGAACCTGATATACTAGAGGTTTGTTTTCGTTTTTGCGCCCGTGTCATGACACTCATTATATTGTTGTTTACTTCTTTTAAATCCTTTATGTCTATACTGATACGCGACAAGGCATCTGCAGCTGCGTTGTCTGTACCTTTTATGTATTCTACGGTAAAGTTATATTCTTCTAGTAGAAGTCTAAATTTCATTAGCCTACTAGAGGGGTCTTTCATTGTAAATAAATAAACCAACGGTCTATGATCCGTTTGTATTTTAAATGGCCTACCATATAAATAGGGGCGAAAATGTTTTATTGACCAAACGATTGCCAACAATTCCTTCTCGATAGTAGGGTAATTTTTCTCGGCCTTATTCAAATTTCTGCTAGCGAAGGATATTGGCTTAAGGTCTTTATTACATAGAACTGCGCCTATTGCATAGTTAGATGCATCTGTTTGCACAATAAACTGATTTTGCTCTGAAAAGTCGGGGTATTGCAAGACAGGTGGTGAAATAATACAAGCTTTTAAGTCTTCGAATGCTTTCTGGCATGCGCTATTCCATATATAAGGAACATTTTTCTTAAACAAATTAAATAATGGTGAAGCCAATTTTGCAAAATTAGGGACAAATTTTCTATAGTAATTGACAAATGCGGTAAACCTTTTTAGCTCGTCAAGGTTTTTCGGAGAGGGGTATTTTTTTACAATATCTATTTTTGATGGATCTGGCAAAATTCCATTACCAGACACAACATGGCCTAAATAAACAATTTGCTTTTTCAAAAAATCACATTTTTCTGGATTTAATTTAAGGTTAACTTTTCGAAAGCGCTCAAAAACATCCTGTAGGTTTTTATTGTGCGTGTTCAAGGAATTTCCAAAAAATATTAGGTCATCTAAATAAATGAAGCATTTTTCAAATGTAAGACCGGCCATAGCCATGTTCATCATGCGCGAGAAAGATCCTGGACTTGTTTTTAAACCCATAGGCATACGCACCATTTGGTACTGTCCAGAGCAAAATGCAGTATATTTTCTACTGCCTTTGTCTAATTCAACATTATAAAATCCATTATATAAATCTAAATGTGTAAAATATATACTTCCTGACAGTGCATCTAATATTTCGGACATATTCGGTAAAGGATATTTGTCATCTTCAATTAAATTGTTCAATTTTCGGTAGTCAATAACCAACCTAAATTTCTTTTGACCACTACTGTCCATTTTTTTCGGTACTAACAATAATGGACTAGACCAGCTACTATTACACCTTTCTATAATATTATCATCTAGCAATTTATTTATTTGACTTTTAATTTCGTTTTGCTGCGAGTATGGCAACCGGTAAGGTTTTGTAAACACTGGGCTAGTTTTTGATTTTAATGTAATAGTATGTTTATAAATATCTGTAGTCAATAACTTATCACCCGGTAAATAAAAAATATCTGCATATTTGGCACATAAATTTTCGATTGAAGTTTGCTCTTCGTCATTTAAATGTTTTAAATTTAATTGTGAAAATAATTGCTTTACTCTTTTGGCGTTCTTATCGACTGTATCAAATGAACATATCGTGTAATCAGCTAACTTATGAATAGTCGGCTCAATATTATTCAAAGTCACTGTATTTTCGGTTGTATTTAGGATATTAATTGGGAGAAAACCATCACACGGAGTAGCTATGGAATTTGCTAAGAAAACGCCATCATCTAACTCTTTACAACAAATAACGCATTGCTCAGTTAAGTCTGTTTTAATGTAATGTATTTGTTCACATCTAGGTGCTATTACATATGCATTTTTGTCCTTACGCGCAAAAGGCAACGTAAGCATATTATCCATACTCAGCCACAAAACTAAATTATTATTTTTAAAATCAATTACTGCGTTATATTTATTTAAAAAATCCTGTCCGATAATACCATGCGTTCTACAAGGTAATGTTTCAAAAATATAAAACTTATGCCTAAAGGAAAGATTATCGTAGTGTAATTGTAAATATGTGTATCCAATTGCTTGGACCTTGCCTCCTATTCCGTTAATAATAATCTTCTCATTATGGATCGGAAGATTTTGCTCGAGCGCATGTTTATATTTTAGCGCTGAAATAGTAGCACCCGTATCAATTAACCAATAATATGAGATATTATGTATGAATAAATTCACCCAACAATCACTGTTACATGCTAAAATATTAAAGTTACTATATTTATTCACGAAAAAACTTGTTTTCTATGGCAGGCATATCCGTATTACTTTCATTTGAATCTTCACTATTCACTACTCGTATACGTTCGTTGCGTATCCACTGATTTCCACGTTTATTATTATTGTACCTACCTCAAGATTGCCACGGTCTCCTGGTAGACATATTTCTTGAAGACTGCGAATGGCCTCTGTATGCTTGACCTTGATGACCAGAAGCACGATTTAAAAAAACCTTGGTATTGAAACCTGGTCTATTACCACGATGAAATTGGCCTCTTCTTGAAAAGGAAAATGGTCTAGAATAATTATTTTGGTACATATACATGAGGTCACCTGATGTAGAAGTCGACTCAGGCTCCTCTTCTTTGGCAGCCTGTATTGCGTCTTTCAAGGACGTGTAGTTCCTAGCTGAAATAACTGTGCTGAGCCTACGGTTACGTAATCCATCTGCGAATTTTTTTATGGCGTATTTTTCATTGACGGGTTTCAAAAGATTATAATTATCTGAGTTACCGTTGGATTGCGCAATCGTAAGTTCAACAAACAACTCTGATATGTTTTTGCCATAGTCCTGAATATTTAAATCATTTTGTCTAATACGGTGCAATTTATCTTGAAGAGCAGGGGCAGATTTTTGAGGCAAAAGCTCCGTTCGCATATCCTTTATTAAATCAGTAATATTCGAATAATTTGTATTTAACTTTAGTTTGGCATCTTGAGACAATCTACTCTTAAGTATAAACTGGATCAATTGAGTTTTACAATCATCATTTTTAAGTACAGATGCGTAATATTCTATGTTATCTATTAATTGCTTTGTATTCAATTCGTCATCGGTCATTTGAGGTAACAAAGACAAAGCAGTTTTCAAATTGAATGATTCCATATTTGAAATAGTTTTTAAACTACAATCCGATAAAGTTTGTTCTTGTGAACACAATTGCTTTATTTCAGCGTATAATAATTCGAAATCAGAAGACAACTTGGTCACTAAATTAGCGTCAGTAGAAGTATATTTTCCTTTCGTAATATCTGAATTTATTTTATTTAATATTAATGTATATTTATCATATAACTTACTTGCTTCTTTCCACTTTTCTACTAACATATTCCCCTGGCGCCTATTAGGACCAATTTTAATTAAATATTGTCTAACAGCCTTTAAGCTTTGATATAAATCGTCTAAAGTTTGAAACATCACTTACCAATAAGTATCAGCACGTATTATTATTTGACACATATTTTTATTAGATATTATAATTATCATTATTTATTAAAGATATTATTAATGCTTTAACTAGACTTAATTTTATGAACGTATCTTAACTTACAACATAGTTCATTGTCCGACGCTTCCAACTATTCCTGTACCGTATAATTGACGCACGGATAATATTTTGAAAATTACGCTTATTTTAAATTTTATAACGCGCACTCACATTTTTTGTTGTAATTCGTATATTTATTTATTTTTCCACTGAAACCACTTTTTATAATTCGTATATTTATTTATTTTTCCACTGAGACCACATATCACCATTTTTTTATACGCACTTTTAGATTATTTTATCGCACTTTTTATTTTATGTTTTTACCGCACTCATTCTGTTGTCGCCTTATATCGCATTGTCGTCGTTCTTCTCACGCTCACGCTCTCGCTTTCCTCGAAATATAGACCGACGTAAATTATTCCGAAAAATTTCCTGCTGCATCCAGCGCGTATGGCATTTCCTATACATTCTATATGCGACGAAAATAAGCCCAATGCTAATAATCAAGGCTGTGACGGAAAGTATGGTGTTCGCGGTACTTAGGTGAAAACGGATTTCATCTACGGTCGCCTGATTAGAACCCGCTGCATTTTGTGCAATAATCACTTCTTCCCTGGATTGCGTTTTGCCCATTTTTGACCTTGGAAGATTTTGTCGCGACACGTGTAACCGGCAACAAGTGCAAGAGTCGTAACTGCGTGTTAAGATGCATGATGCAAAGTCCACTAGGTTGACATAATATTTCGACCATATATGGATCGGCGCCGGTGAACGCTAGCCGGTGTCAAATACGCGACGCTCGGATGGCAGACGCTTTCGGCAGGGTCGCCATGTACGGTAGGGGTCGAGTAATCAGAATAAAACACTAGGACTGCTGAGAATATACTGCGTTTATTATAATAATGTTCATGGTTATATAGGATTACACAAAGAGTATAGAATATAATAGAGAGGGGACCTTACAATGTAAAGATTTAGAATTTTGCTCAAGGTGTGCCGAATAATATTATCAATGTTTTCCAATAGGGATAAATGTTTCCAAAAGGGAGAGGACCGCAAGTAATATGTAAATTTTGGAACAAAAAGGCAATGCCGAATTATCGTGAAAGCCGAATGAATATTAATGTTGTAAAGCCGTTGTGAAGTTTCACAGAAATTTTGTAGTTTTTCATCTATAAAAGAACCAAAAGCGTCGTCGAAAATAGGGGATCCAAGGAGGCGGAAGGAACATTTATTGATGATTTTAATATTTGGCGCCAAAGAATTAAATTTTATTAAGATCGAAACGGTATCCAAATTGTCAGTAATAAAAATTTCACATTTGTCTGAATTTAATTCCAAACCAATTGCTTTAAATTTATTTTTTATTAGTTCTAAGTCTTGTAAGACGGTGTTAACGTCCCCTCCCAGGGTCCCGTCGTCCAAAAACCAGACGTTAAATTTTGAATTTATTTGTTTTATTATTGGGTGAATGGCTAAACTAAAAATGACTGGCCCCAGAGGGTCACCTTGTTGACAACCAACAGCAGATTCCAACACATTGTCTTTATAAATTAATTTGGATGGATTTCTATAGCATTGCCAAAGGAATTTAAAAATTTTGGGAGTTTCTAATTTAGCTTCTGTCAACAAGGTGTCCCTGTTCACTGAGTTGAAGGCATTTTTCAAATCAATCTTTAGAATGACCTCACCTTTACCGCAGCCAAGGTACGTAGACAGCGCATGTACGGCAGCCTCACAGCCTCCCTTGGAACCAAAGCCAAGCTGGATTGGCTGAATTTTTTCCGCCAAGATAACACTGTAATGTTTACAGCATAGTTTGGCTGCCATACGTCTGTAGGTACACCCTACGGCAATGGGCCGAATGCCACCATCTTTTTTGCGCAAAGCACACAAGTTAGCCCCGTATAATAAGTCGGTGACATCTGTGGCCACATTGCCGGAGAGCATAAGGTTAGTTAAAGCCGTCAGTGCCTTCAAAAGTGCATCTCCTGCCTCTCCAGCACTTGCACCTAGAAGATCCTTCAGATGCTGAGGTGTCAAGCCGTCGAGACCGCCAGCGGATCCACTTCGAAAAGAACAGACGGCTTCAAAAACGTCCTTGGCTGAAACAATCAGACAGTCTATATCTTCGTCCGGTGTGTCGGGAAAGGTGAGGTCATTAGCTGGCGCTGGATGCTTGCTCTGCAGACCTGCGAGTGTGTCTGCAGAGTAAGGCGCCACCACATCGCTACTAAACAATAACCTAGACGCTCCTTGAATGTCACCTTCCCTCAATTTTGATTCTACACATTGGTAAATTGCTTTTTTATATCTATGGAAACTAAATTTAGGGTCAAAACTGTGAGCAGAATGATTACAATGTTCTTTAATTTGGGCTGTCAAAGATTCTGATGTTGTACGGTTATTTTGGATGTGTAGAATCCTATAAGGAAAGGTGAGTAACTGTTCCCAAGCCGTTTTAGAGTTCTCACGCACAACGAGACCAATGCATTGAGCTAAATTGTTAGCTACTAATGGTCTCGCACCACGTGGAACTCTATTTAAAACCGGAATTGAATTTTTTAATCTACCTAAGTATTGCCAAAAGGGAATTTGAGTAAGATCAGGATGTGAAATGGTACTGGGGCCAGGAAGCACATTTTGGTTTTTATGAACTTTGCCAAAATGTACTTTCAAGCCCCGCTCACCTTTGAAAAAACGAGCTTGAGAACATGCTGGGCAGCGCACTAGGTTATTCTGCGACGATGTGGCAGATTAATTCGCACTCAACTCCGCATCACTAATGCCGTCACTTGCTGCTTGCATAAAAGTTGTTTAATAACTTAAAACTTACAAATTATTTACAATGATTTTGTATTTACACTGTCCTGACTTTTAGCTGGTGACAGGACGTCGCCTAGGTGCCGGCGTCGCGTCCTGTCACCGCTGTCTTCTTATCTCATCCTCTTAGCGTTATCCCAGTTTCAATCTGGGGTCCGCTTTCTAGTCTAACCGGATTTGGCTGAATAATAGCTTTTCCACAGAGCGACTGCCTGTCTGACCTCCGCAACCCGAAGGGATAGCGATATTCCATGGTTTAGACTAGTGTCAGTTTATTTAGAAGGTACTGACGCCCTGTAACGACTGTCAAAGATCTTCATGACAACCGGGACCGACGGCTTAACGTGCTCTCCGAGGCACGGGACTAGCGATAATTAACAATTATTCAATACGCACATAACTCCGAAAAGTCATTGGTGCGCGCCGTGGATTCGAACCTGATACCCTCTGCATGGCAGTCTATTGGTATATCCACTCGGCTATCGCCGCTGTCTTCTTATCTAACTTATGAAATAAAATTGTCTATTATAAAAAGATAAAAAGGTACAAAAACACACGAAACAAAAAAAACACACAAGTTTTGCACATTACACACTTCACATAGTTTACATAGTTTTTATATGGGGTTGCTTGATTTGCCAATATTATTTATTTGCTGATCATGGTATTTCGTCTAATTTCTGCAGCCAAAAATAAAATAAAACAGCTCACAAACTGTTTGCCATTGTTTGCTTGGCGTCATGGAGACTTCTTGGATTATTATTTTTCAATGGAAAATATTTTGAGGTATAACCTGTTTTTTTGTAGATTCAAATGATGGTCGCTTATTATTTTGTCGTATAGTTATGTATTTTAAATAAGATTTTTTCTAAGCAGGAAAAAATAGCAGCCATTTTTCCGCAGCGTTTTTTTTTTACCTAATTCTAATTAGGTACAAAATCGATGCAATTACCCCGCCAATATGTTCTACAGATGTCCTATGACCCAAGGATATGTAGAACATTGCACGCGCGCACTTTTAATTGCGGTTTAAAAAATGTCTCTATTAAAAAAACGTTTCACAGGTATTATTTTTGCTTAGTATGCTTACTCATAATCTAAAACGAACACTTTATTACTTTAAAACAATATACAATGTGCAAAGATATCACAACACATTTTACTTTAGAATCGTAATTTCACCATAAAACGTTTTTGTTTACGCGACGAAAAATAACGGCCGCCATTCTTTGCCGAAATATCGGCATCTCAACAGACAGATCTCCAAGTCTCTGACTCGCGATCTCCGCCAATACAACACAAAATGTGTTCGTGAGGCGATCGAGCAGAATAAGGGATCCAAAGTGTTCCAGAGGTATCTGTCTGTTGCGCAGAGTCAGCTGACAAAGCTGAAGACGGAAGATGGAAGAATTGTATCGTCCAAGCCTGAGCTCTTGGAGGAGATCAAAAGGTTCTATGGACAGCTATACACGACAATGCAACAACTTGCAAGTACTCCAGCGCCAGACCCTAGAGCTGGATTGACCCGACACTATACCGAAGATATCCCGGACGTCAGCTTGCACGAGATTAGTGTGGCTCTCAAACAGCTTAAAAACAACAAGGCGCCGGGTGGTGACGGAATTACGAGCGAGCTTCTGAAGGCCGGCGATACACCCGCTAGAGAAGCCCTTCGGAAGCTATTTAATTCCGTCATTCTTGAGGGTAAAACGCCACAGGCGTGGCACAGAGGTGTGGTGGTGCTTTTCTTTAAGAAAACGGATAAAACCCTCTTAAAGAACTACAGACCCATCACACTTCTGAGCCACGTCTACAAGCTGTTTTCAAGGGTCATCACGAATCGTCTCGAGAGCAAGCTAGACGACTTCCAGCCTCCCGAACAAGCCGGTTTCCGTAAAGGCTATAGTACCATAGACCACATACATACGCTGCGGCAGGTTATACAGAAGTCCGAGGAGTATAACCAGCCCCTATGCTTGGCGTTAGTGGACTATGAGAAAGCCTTCGATTCGATCGAAACCTGGGCGGTGCTACAGTCTCTCCAACGGTGCCGGATTGACTACCGATATATCGAAGTGCTGAAGTGTTTGTATCAAAACGCCACTAAGTCAGTCCGCCTCCAGGACCAGAGTTCGAAACCTATTCACCTCCAGCGAGGGGTGAGACAGGGGGATGTCATATCCCCGAAACTGTTTACCACTGCGCTGGAGGATGTTTTCAAGCTTTTGGACTGGAATGGACTCGGCGTCAATATCAACGGCGAGTACATCACTCACCTTCGATTCGCAGACGATATCGTAGTCATGGCTGAGACCATGGAAGACCTAGACACAATGCTCGATGGCCTCTGTAGAATCTCCCAACAAGTAGGTCTTAAGATGAACATGGACAAGACGAAAATCATGTCGAACGTCCATGTTGTACCTGCTCCTATTCAGGTTGGGAACTCTAAGCTCGAAGTTGTCGACAAGTATATCTACCTGGGACAAGTAGTCCAATTAGGTAGGTCCAACTTCGAGAAGGAGGTCAATTGTCGAACCCAACTCGGTTGGGCAGCGTTCGGGAAGCTACGACATATCTTCTCGTCCGATATCCCGCAGTGTCTCAAGACGAAAGTCTTTGACCAGTGTGTGTTGCCAGTGATGATTTACGGATCAGAGACGTGGTCGCTCACTATGGGCCTTATCAGAAGGCTCAAGGTCACTCAGAGGGCGATGGAGAGAGCTATGCTTGGAGTTTCCCTGCGAGATCGAATCAGAAATGAGGAGATCCGAAAAAGAACGAAAGTTGCCGACATAGCTCTCCGGATAGCCAAGCTGAAGTGGCAGTGGGCAGGGCACATAGCTCGAAGAACCGATGGCCGTTGGGGCAGAAAGGTTCTGGAGTGGCGGCCATGTACCGGACGACGCAGCAGAGGTAGTAAGCAAATATCTATACTAATCGGCATATGACAGACAGGGAATAAATTCGATTAAAGAAGAGATTCGATTTAAGAATTATTTAACACCCTTTTTCGTTTGAATTTAGACCATTTACTTTGGTCATTCTTTGAACATTTCGCCGTTAATTTGAGATTAATTTAAAACTTAACTTTTTCAGTCAAAGCTCAAACAAATTTAATTAACGTGACGATAATATGGACAGCGTTTAAACTTTGTTGGGACTTTTAATGGGTGTATTCTAAATTTTCAAAGAGCTGTCAAAAGGTTTTGGTGGAACAATTGAAAACGAATAAGTTAGCTGGGTGATGGTTAGAAAGGAATAACGGATAATCTATTTTCTAATAATGTTTTGTTTTCGAACTCATCGATAACTGCTAGACCGATTTAAATGACATTTTTGTGTATATAATATCTTCTTGGGTTTACGCAAATGTTACACATTGAAATTAAAATAGCAGGCCCATCAGACACGACCATGACTTCTGCAAATAAATCTAAACGTGTCGGCTGATAATAAATAAAAATATTGTTTCTAGATCATTCGGTTAAAAAAACTTAGTGAAACCAACATATCGCAGTAAAATTCGTAAACTGTAGTTTAATTTCAATTTTTGTGTATACTTATTAGGTGTGATATTAGGTCGTAGCCTGGGATTTACAACAGAGGATTTAGCATAATAGGTAAAATTTCAAACTTAAGTGTACGGTCGAAAAATAATAACTCTATTCAAACTCTCAACCGACAATATTAATTATAGGGTTTCAGTACTTTCGAAGTTGAGGTTAATATATTGGACTAAACCGACCTTCAATGTACCTTTCAGACGGCCCAAACCGGACACCAGAGTTGGCCACACACTCACACGAAAATCAAACAAACAATCTACCTTTACAATCCAAAGTCCAATGAGGCGTTCATTAGGCACATTAGTAGGCATTCAAACCTATTAGCAATATTAGGCATGGTCAGATGACCGCTGCGAGATAATTATTGACCTGTCAAACGACTGCCGTTCTGCTCCAGCGACTGTTCAATTTAGTGGTCTAATTATAGACGGCATGCCCTACAAAGGGCATCACGGGTTTCGTAGTTTACAACCGGTGTCTTTGACTTATAATATAGCTACATTTAGTAATGAGAATAATTATCGCTTGCCAAAATAGGAAAACAACAGCTATAATATTATCAAAACACGTGTGAAGTCTGAAAACTGCACCTGGCTGGCATAGTGGACTATGGCGTTACCCTTCGCATAGTGAAAAAAGACGTGCGCGGATTGAACCTACACTACGTATGTACTTGTGATACGCCCGCCGTATATACGTATAATTCTTGCGGTACAGACTAACTGTCAGAGAATGCACAACCGAAACAACAGGGAGCAAGAAGCTGAAATTAAATTGGCATGTTTGTTCGTTGACGGAAGCACTGAAAGAGGATTTTCGGAAAAGTCTATTTTAAGGGCGGTTTCAGATTAGCGTATTTTCTGCGCATATACGGTCGTTTCAGCATACTCGCTTACACGCGCGCTACATTACGCGCTTCAAAAAACCATTTGTCGGCGTCTTCGCTCGAAACGGTACTGACATCGTGTCAGTGCCAACATGGATTCTGACGGCTCACGCTTATACGAGCTAAGAAGCGCGTCAACGCTCGTACGAGTTGCGTGTGTGCCAAAAGGCGCGCCTATACGCGTCTACATGCGCTTTCAAAAACGAGCTAATACGCGCGGATAAATCTGGAACTGCCCTACGGAGATCAAATAGTTACACGTGGATGGAGCCGTGGATGAAGTCTTAATAATATAAAAGACAAACCTTAATATTAATGATACGTTACCATGTAGAGTAGAATAATAATATTCAATTATCAAGTTACACGCTAAAATAATTGCCTAGATATACCTGTTACAGACGTCCCACAATTCTCAGATATACCTCCACAATATTGCGTGAGAAATTATTTACCTAATATATTAATTAACCCTGTAAACTTATTATGTTAATACTCGAACCGAGTTTACTCGTGGTATAATTCAATAATATAATTATAATAATATACCTGCGATGTCAGTTATCAATTTAAACCCTTTGGACCCCGAGTCATAACCCAGAGGGCACTGTAAAATATTGTATCAACTATTAATACATGTTATCTGGCATTTTCGCATAATTATATTAGGTAAAAATTATTTTTAATTAAAACAGAAACCGACTTCAAAAAACACTAAGGAACTAAAACACAATAAATAATTGATTTTGGAGCAAAAATTTTTGGAGTCGGTGCCAAGCCAAGTATTTCTGATCTGAATTTAAAACCTCTACATATCTACACTAATGTTATAATAGGGTAAAATTTGTATTTTTGTTTCTTTGTTTGTTTGTAATGGATGAACTTAAAAACTACTGGACCGATTTTAAAAATTCTGTCACCATTAAATAGCTACATTATCTGCGAGTAACATAGGCTATATTTTGTTTTTTTTTTAAAAATAGGGTCTGTAAGATATTTGGATTTTTCTGGTACGCGAAGTAGTTCTCTCAGGAAGCGGGTGAAGCCGCGGGAAACGGCTAGTTTTTATATAACTTCCGTTGTTGATAGAATAGGTAGTTTGTAATTTAGTAGGTAATTTTTGCGTAAGGGCAACATCGACTTCAAAAATTTTTGCTCCAAAACCAATTATTTATTGTGTTTTAGTTCCTTAGTGTTTTTTGAAGTCGGTTTCTTTTTTATTAAAAATAATTTTTATTTTTGCTTTTTAGTTGTATACTAATAAAAAATAGTAATACGAGGGTCAAACTGAAAGTTCTTAGAAAATCAAAAACTGATTACATTAGCCAGTTATTAGTTTTATTATATCTTTTCAAAATATTGTCCATTGACGTCAATACACCGCTGCATGCGATGGAACCACTGGGAAAAGCACTTTGCCCACTCGTCCTTAGGGGTCTCTTCAATGGCATCGCGATACGCAGCCACCGCTTCTTCAGCATTCATAAACCGCTTTCCTTTAAGTTTTTCTTTAATTTTTGGAAATAAATAAAAATCACAAGGCGCGAGGTCGGGGCTATACGGCGGGTGACCCAGTAATTCAACGTTTGATGTCGCCAAATAGTCGATCGTTCGCTTGGCGGTGTGCGACGAGGCGTTGTCGTGGTGAAGGAGGATCCTACTGCGAGGTCGTTTCTCTCGAACTTTTTCCAAGACAAGTGGCAAAAAATTGGTAGTGTACCATTCTGCAGAAACTGTTTTTTGATCCTCTAACCCAATTGTTGCGAAATGACCTATCCTTCCAAAGAACGAGGCCACCATTTTTTTTCCCGCACTTCGATCTCTCTTCACTTTAGTTGGCAACTCCTCGAAAGGAAACACCCACTGAGCAGTTTGTCTTTTGGTTTCAGGATCATAACAGTAAATCCAGCTTTCGTCACCTGTTAGTATGTCGAACACAGCATTTGAGTCACCTCCGTTAAATCTTTCAATCATTTTACGGCACCAATCCACACGATGGAGTTTTTGAGCCTTAGTCAAATTATGAGGTATCCACCGGGCGCAAAGCTTCCTGACCGCTAAATGTTCGTGGAGGATTTTGTGCACTTGACTCATACCGATGCCTAAGCTTGTCCGAATCTGCTGATAGGTCACTCTTTTGTCAGTCTCTATCATACGCCGCACAACACAGATGTTATTTTCAGTCGTCGCCGTAGAAGGCCGTCCCTCACGTACATCATCAGTGAGATTAGTGCGACCACGTTTAAACTCATTAAACCAGTTGTAAACAGTCGCACGAGATGGGGCTTCATCGTGAAAGGCCAATCGTAGTCTATCATAACTTTCTTGTTGACTTAAATGACATCGAAAGTCATAAAAAATCATTGCACGAAAATTTTCTCGTGTTAAATTCATGTTGACGTGACACAGACAATTTTCAATTTGCCGCCAAATCGTAAAACAAATGACAAATGAATGAAATATATACTCAATAATATAGGCAAAGAGTTCTATTTTCAAATTTTAGAATATTTTTTTTATTATATTGTTTATAAGTGGCCAGTTCTAAGAACTTTCAGTTTGACCCTCGTAGGTGGTAAGTAGGAACATAGGATAGTGAAAGTGGTACATGATGGGGAGGCCTTCCTTACGTGCCTCAATTCCAAAATGTAGACCTGTACCTTTCTGGCAATTTCCAATATTTTTTTTGTTTTCAACTAACTAGTCTAAACACGTTTGTTTCAGTTCCATCACCAGATCCCGATAATCATCTAATACCAAAGTGTTTGCCAAGACAAAACAAACGAGCCTAAAAACGATGAGATTGAGTTACCCCCACGTGATTACAGCAAGCACGGTCGTGCTCTAATTTTGGTGGTCCGAAGTGTTTGAGGCACGCACGGTCGTGCTCAATTAAAAATCGTTCTATTGGTCGCGGTATTTTCACGTTTTGTTTTACTTAAACCAAGAAACGAAAGTAGTAACTATTAGAATAATTCATATTCTATGCATTTAAATCGTTTTAGAAGGGTGAGGGAAACGAAACGCGCCAAAAAATATTGAATGTAATTATCTGTGTCTCAGTTGCGAAAGCGTCCGCCATTGTTGTGTTTTGTTCCGCGATCTTTATAATAAAAGTTGTCTTGTGGAAGAAACCGGTGAATATTTTATAAAGATACTTATATGGATTTACTCAGAAATAAATAAATATTAATTGTGAAGTGATATTATTCGTGAAAAAGACAAGAAATACAGTGATAAAAGGCAAAACTTTTTAGGGCTATTTCTACTCTTGAAACTTGCTATTTTCGTAAGTGTTTTATGATAAAAATTCTTTTAATAGTTATGAAAGACATAAAAGTACCCAGATTATTTATCTGAAAACATATTTTAGCAACTAAATACTAGCATTGTTGTACATTTTCACTGTTATCGTGTTTCAAATGGTAAATAATTCACAGCCACAGTGTTCGTAACAGTAACATGGGTGCCTGGCACGGCGAACTTTTTGTTACGCGTTCGGATTATAATTTTTTAGTGGCGTTAGATTCGTTTGTAACAAAATTAATAATGTATTGTGTGAAAACCTAAAAGTATATGTGATAATGTTTTTGTGTTTATAAACCAAACAAGTAATGAAATTCATAAATATGTGATGAAATGTTTGTGTGAACGAGTGAAAAAAACAAACCTCTAAGTTTCTTAGCTTGTTTTGCCGGAAAAGTGAGTATTTAGTAGTAATTCATGTTATTATTATGATAGCTGATTTTATAACCAACACAATGATATGCAATTTATGTGATATAATTATATTAAGGTGTCATAATTAATTTTTTTCCGGTAACCTACGCCAATGAAATTTGCAGCAAAGTGACCTTTCGTACTTGTGGCACTTTGCCTTTAGTCTGATCGCACCTCAAGGGTTAAACGTTCAGCACTAATGTCCATGTAAAGACGAATCAAACGAGCCCAAACTCAATGGGATTGCGTCTTTGTATTACAAAGATCCCATGTCCACCTTCCTACTCCATCATCAGACCCTGGAAAACATCCAGTACCAAAGTCCATGTAAAGGCCAATCAAACGTCTCTAAACTCGATGAGATTGGGTTACCTTCCAGCTCTATCATCAGACCATGGAAATCATCCAGCATCAAAGTCTATGTAAAGACGACTCAAACGAGCCCAAACTCGATGAGATTGCGTGATTGTATTACAAATATCCCATGGCTACCTTCCTGCTCCATCATCAGAGTTTGGTAAACATTCAGCACTAAAGTTCATGTAAAGACGAATCAAACGAGCCCAAACTCAATGGGATTGCGTCTTTGTATTACAAAGATTCCATGGCAACCTTCCTGATCCATCATCAGACCCTGCAAAACATCCAGTACCAGAGTCCATGCAAAGACGAATCAAAAGAGCCCAAACTCAATGGGATTGCGTCTTTGTATTACAAAGATCCCATGGCCACCTTCCTGCTCCATCATCAGACCCTGCAAAACATCCAGTGCCAAAGTCCATGTAAAGACGAATCAAACGGCCCTAAACTCGATGAGATTGGGTAATTGTATCACAAAGATCTCATGGTTACCTTCCAACTCTATCATCAGACCATAGAAATCATCCAGCATCAAAGTCTATGTAAAGACGACTCAAACGAGCCCAAACTCGACGGCACTGGGTTGTTATCGTCAAATCGCTTCAATTGTGCTTATAAAATTTGAATAGTTCCTTCGATTTTTTCAGAATTCCACAATCAGATCCTGACCTGATGATCATGGGACCAACTAGGAGGTAAACTCTTTCAATCAAAACAAGAATTTTTTAAATCGGTCTAGGCGTCTTAGAGAAATCGGAGAACATACATAAAAAAAAGATTCCGACAAATTGAGAACCTCCTCCTTTTTCTGAAGTCGGTTAGTGAGGCATTGAGGTTGTATATTCAGGGCAAAGTTGAGGCAAATTAAATAGTTTATCCTAACTCATAATAGAAATACGAATACGTTTGTAACGATATTTCGCTTTGGCTAACTCACCCGGTGGTCTATTAATTTTGCGTGTATATTGTCAGAGTCTGTACTGTTGGTAAAGTGCATCTACAGATTATATGTAGGCTATGCAATAATCAAAGATTAAAGTCATCAATTATGTTGGCGTACGGTGTACATGTGAATATCTTCACAGCTTGCTAGCTTCACCTGTGTGGTGAAAGCGCTCTGCTCGCGGCCTTCGGGGGATACGGGCTTAAATAAACTGGAGATGCGATCACAATTGACTCACTAGTGCCCGGCTGACACCAGAAGTTAAGTCTCCTACCTAAGTTCAAGACCCTGGCCATAGCTCGTATTGCCTCCTAACCCTTGACCCGTGATTATCATACTTTAATCAGAAAAAAAAAGTTCCGCAATCAACCGTGGTTTTTAAAAGTGAATCGAGATTTTTTTTGTCCCCGTAAGTGTTTAAATTTGTCCGCACGTGTTCGCCAGTCATTGCTCCCTAATCGCTCTAAGAACCTAAAACATGACAATATGGAACACAAAGGATTACAAATAACAATGTAATTATTACACATTACATCTCAGCCATTAAAGCAACATAGAAACCCGTCATATAAAGTCCTACAAATTCCGCTACATCACTCATAAATTGTGATCCAAGCACTGTCCACGTAACATCATAATCGGTGCTAGTCATCCTGTGTCATTAGTGCGATAACAGGTTAGAAGCAAGTTAAAAGCTCTACGACACGCCTAAATTAGGGTAAGGCCACGAAACAGAGTGACGATGACGCGGTCTTTGTTATAGTTTTATTGCATATAGCGAATCTATATGCAATTATATTTTAAAACTGAAGGGTACATCACGCTTTAAGCCACAGGTGCGGCAAAATATGTTATAAATAACGCGGTCATAGCCACCAGCCAGGGCTCAGCTAGTTTATATATAAGGCAATACTAATATAATATTTTATGTTCGATATTCAGTTAACTGTGTCTTTATGTCTTTGTTCTGAAAACGTTTTGTTGTTTAAATATAAATTATTTGATTTTGACTTTAAGTTTAACTTCTTAATTTATACTATACTTTCTTTTCTTGTAAATATGTAGTGCACAAGATAAAACCTTGTTGTTAAAACTACAGCATTACAAACGTTACGTTACGATAAAATAATTGAATTTAAAGAAAATATATGAAAATAATACTACAAACCCAAGTTATAGAGATGTCTTTTCCTCTATTAGATGGGCTTTTCTTTGAATTTGAATGGCGTAGTCCCCACTTCTGTCGCAGAATCATAAAGCATTGCAAGATTACTCGTCGCGATTATGGCTGAATAAATAGTTATCTTCTAATATAATTTAATCGCAGTATTTTGTGAACTACTTATAGTAGTTCCTCTAGGTTCCGAACCATTGCTTTCGGTTGAATTCCAATTTTGTGTTTGTAAGCTACGGCTGTTAATGTGGCTGACAACGGCTGGCCGTATATCACGGACACTAAACAAATCAAGAGAAGCTGTAACGTTACGTTATGAAATTAATATAATTGATGGTAGTCCATTCATATTTTTTACACGCTTTTATTAGGTCGTCGTGTATGTAACTAGGTAATGGAATATAAACTAACTAATTTAACTATTTTCCAAGGCTCATAGCGTAATGAAAATTGGCAGCTGTATGTAGTTCTGATGACAATTCAATAATATGGTACCGTCAAACTGATCTGATGATGGAGCCGAAAGATATGAACTGGGACTCGACATGTATGTAACTAACTATGTAATGGAATATAAGGTAACTAATTTAACCATCTGCCAAGGGTCGTAGCGTAATGAAAATTGGCAGTTGTATGTAGTTCTGATGACAATTCAATAATATGGTACTGTCGAACTGATCTGATAATGGAGCCAGAAGATATGAACTGGGATTCAACATGTATGTTACTAACTTATTTATTTTTTATAGACTCACGCCTGTATCCCCGAAGGGGTAGGCAGAAGTGTTATATTACACACACATTTTGCCAGGAATTTTTAGGTCCCACGTAATAGGGGGCGAGCCTAATGCCGTACCGGGCACATGACCAGACTCCGTGCTGCTACTGAGAATTTCCTAACGGAACTGAATGGTGTGTATGGCGCATGATTTGTCTGAGTTCGACAAACTGGTACTTTGAACAGACTGTTTAATGTAGAGCCACTTACTACTTGTGCTGCAACTCCAGTAAGAGCGCCAATCTGTGTAACCTGCTTTCCGTAACATCTGTTCTCTTGATTTTTGAACAAGTAAAACAAGAACGTCTTTGCTGTTCCAGCGCCCCACGCTTTTAGAATCAAATATTTTAATTAAAAGCACATAGTTTACACTTCAGCCCAGAAATAGAGACAACTTGAACGATCCCTAATTTATTTTTTGCTTTTATGTGCATTTGTAAAAGCGTGTTTTTCTAGTGTTTTTAAACTATTAATTTATTTATCTGAGTGTACATTGGGAGTATTACTCACGTAACAACAAACCACAGTTTCGTGGCCATACATTGCTACGTTATAGCTACGTGCGGTGGTACAACAGCTACGCACGTTTGCTACGCGCGTAGCGTCGTTATTGGGCTTTTTGTTACTCGGTTGGCTGGCTGGTTTTAGTTATAGAACAGACTTTCGTTTTATGAGTGAGCTCATACATAATTTTCATCAGATTTACTACACCAACAAACTACTAAAGATATAAAGTATACATTTTATTTTATTCAGTTCATTAACTAAGTTTCTCTAAACAAACAAATAAGTATAATTTATGTTTCGTTGAATGCAGCAACAGAATAAAACAGAAAACAGCCGTAATTTGCATTTAGCCAACAACACCTAACTATGTCAGTGTAATGAAACTAGATTTTGGAACTCAAGTACGAATGCAAGAGGGCTATGCAATAGAGTAGGACAACTGTAAACTATGTTACTCCAGTTTGGAATAACATTTGGTACGGAAGATATTGCAGTTGTAAATGCTTATACGTGCTCTTTGAAATCTGTTGGACATTTCACACTCTTTGACTTGTGAATCAAAGAGTACGGCCTCCATGACGGCATCTGTGTTGCAGTTTTCATTGCGATTTCAGTTTGTCAACATCTACCCTGACACTTAAGGGCCGACTATACAAATAGTTGTATAACATTTGCACATCTCTATAAATTATAACACTTAATCCTCTTAACTTTTGTACATTTTAAGCATTTCGTTACCTATTTCGAGCATTTCCCAGCCTTTTTGTTGTTAAAAAGTAAAATTAATTGCGGTATATTTATTACTGTGTAATATTCTGTCTCTGAGAGCGTGGTAGACTTTAACGTAGGAAATTTAAAAGCACTGTTATATTTATAGTTGTAATTAGTTGGTGTGAAGTTTGTTTTTCTAAAATACGGGATCATTTCTACTACAAACTTTTTATAGATCTGTATGATTGGATTGATACAGCATGTGAGTTTAATCACTCTGTTAAACTTGATGATGGTGCAAAATATTATAAATACGAAAATATTTTAAGTTGAAACTAGTCTTTTATATTTTGTACGGGTAACTTGATCTATGGTTAAGGCGAAGATATGTACTAACGACATCTAACGGACACTGATAGAACTACGAAAATGAGAAACGTTTCATGATCCCGAATCGTGCGTTTTATCCATAAGCGTAACCTAGGTGATGATTTTGATTTTGACGCGCTTACGCTTTACTTGTAATTAAGTTCATTAGCCACGTGTTGTCAATCTTTGAAATAGGGCGTCACTGCCTGTGGACACATAACAAAACAGCATTGCTAAGCATTCTTAGTCATATATATTCTTAGGGTATATATTATATTTGCGTACTGATTGGCTTCATTTAGATTAGATTAGATAATGCTTTATTGTATACCATACACAGTAATTTTACAGAGACAAAAGAGATAGATAGAGTTTACAGATCTTCAAAATGGAACTATGGCTTAAGCACCAATTCAGCATTATAAGATTCTTCTATAACCAAGAATATAACCAAACAAGTAAAAGATAAGATCAACTTTAGTAACATAAATATTCTTATTTGTTTAATGGTATCATCTATAAACATAATCCAGTTTCAGTCGTACCACATAATTTGAAACACAACGTAATGTATTGCGCTAGTGACCACAAGTACACAAGGCGACCACAGATGCGGTCACACACAGATTGCCAAGCGAACTCTGTAGTCAGGTATAAGTAATTTCGATCGATAGATACTTAAGATAACGTATGTAGTTTAGGCTTCATGGTACTAGGAGCCCATGGCAACTAGATAAATCTATCAATCCTCGGGGTTAAGAGCGTTCGTTATTGTCTAGTTTATGGATGCGTCACTGATCAGAAAAAGCCATACTACTGTAGGTGGTCTGACATTTGTCTATGCCAATCAGCCATTACACCTGTAGAATTCGTTTAAATATGAATACATAATTATGGTTTGGTATAGTAGTAAGTACAATTTTATTTCAATCGAAAATACAAAACATTGACAAACAGTTTCATTCACAAAAATACAACGCAATTGAGTAGGTACATGTTTCATTTACAAAAAAAATTATTCATTTCGATCGCATAGTCACGCGTCAAATTGCAATGCAATCCGTTAAGTGGTAAAGGATCCAAATTGATTTGCAATTTCAACTAAAATCGATGGTTCAATGCAGTTATGTAGCTTAAATAGCGGCCTAATTATGGAGTGCCACCAAGAGCTGCAGAAAACTGCAGTGAGGAATCGGGTCACGCTCCAGTGGATACGAGGACACAGTGACTCCACGGGCAATGACGCAGCAGACCATCTGGCAAGGAAAGGATCGGACAAGACAACTCTGGGACCCGAACCAATTGTTCCGATACCTTTTGGCTCGGCGTGGTGCCGAAACCGGAGGGTTCTAGGCGACTTGGGAAGGATTAATGGAATGGACTGTATTAGGGCGATTTCTGGGTCGCCTAGAAAGGAATAAGGGAAGAGGAGATGGATACGGGAGGAGGTGATTGAGTGGGTATAGGCTATTTTAAGGATGGAAGGCACTTACCTTATACAGCCTTCTTCGTTTCTTTTCCTCCTGGTGGTTTCGTGATACAGCTGCTTGTTTTCACTTCACGCACGAGCGGGTTTTCCTTGGTGGAAGCGGTAAATCACATACAGCGGTGCGGCGCGGAGCGGTATCGAGACGACGTTCTCAGCGAGCGGAATGTTCGAGACTATCACTCGCGTTCACGATCGCGTCGACGAATCAGGCGGAAGGCAGTGCCCTTCCAGGGAGTGGGATAGAGCGGGACGGAAATATGGTATCGCTCGCACTAGACGTGGAACGATTGATCTTGATGCGATTAGTTATATATAGGAAGGTAGATGGCGCTACCATATCCCCCCGGCCCTAAAGGGTTGCCTTTAAAAAAAAATAGAATTGAACTTAGCTATGTTGGGTGTACTACCGCATAACCCATCAATAGGCTAAGACAGCGATATGACAATAAAATTAATCTAAACTAACTTTAGCGAAATCTACAAACGCAATAATAGCAAAAACTACTAACTAAATACTTAAACTAAGAGGTAAGTCCAACTTCAGGCTAGATCTCACTGAGTTGGAAGCGGACAGAGACGTACAACAGGGCGCACGTAACTCCCCTTGGCGGTTTTCACGGTAACAACGCGAGTTGTACCGTCCCTGGAAGTATGCAATTTCTCTACGATGGCTAACGGCCATGAAAGCGGCGGAGCATTATCATGTATTATGACGACCAACGTACCCTCCTGTATAGGGGATGCAGGACTATTCCACTTGGATCTAGCCTGAAGCTGGTGTAGATATTCCGCACGCCAGCGCCGCCAGAACGACTGCACGAGTTTATCCAGCAGAGTATGTCTCTGGAGCAAGCTTGAAGAGTCTGCTTCAGGAGCCGGAAATGACGATAATGGCACTGTGTTCAGAAAATGTGCAGGGCTTAACGCGGATGGTTCTGCAGGGTCACTACTCAATGCCGTGAGCGGACGCGAGTTGATCAGTGCCTCGACTTGTGCAAGGACAGTTAAAAGCTCTTCGTAAGAGAGGATCTGTTGACCTATAACCTTGAAGAGATGCGTTTTAATTACTTTGACCATGCTTTCCCAACATCCACCGAAATGCGGTGATGCTGGTGGAATAAACTTCCAGTCGATATGATTTATGGAAAGTTCCTCCTGAAGACGAGTACGATATTCTTCCCTGAGAAACTTATAAAGGTCGCGTAAATAAGAGCTTGCGCCCACAAAACAAGTGCCGTTATCCGTGTACAAACACTGTATAGGGCCGCGCCGTGAGAGAAATCGTTTAAGGGCTGCCAAGAATGACACCGTGCTTAAATCTGTCGCAACTTCAATATGCGTAGCGCGCGTCGTTAAGCATGTAAAAATACATAGCCAGGCTTTACGGCTTTTAACACCTCGACCACGCACTGGCGTATACTGCAGTGGTCCTGCGTAATCACAACCGGTGTGTGTAAACGCTTTAGCAACCTGGTTGACGCGCTGGCTAGGGAGATCGGCCATGGGAGGGAAAGTCGGACGCGGACGAAATTTGAAACAGACGTTACATTTATGTATTCTGTGACGAATTATTCGTCGAGCGGCTAAAATCCAATACTTATGCCTAAGTAAGGACATAAGCAACTCCGGACCGGCATGGAGGTGCTTCTTGTGATAAAAATCCACAAGAAGGTCGACAACATGATCATGTCGCGGCAGAATACAAGGATGTTTGTAGTTATAAGGTTCATCCGAATTTGACAGACGACCCCCAACGCGTATGACGCCATGTTCATCGAGAAACGGCTTGAGTCTAAGGATAGCGGGAGAACAAGGTACATTGTCCTTTAAATTTTGAATGTCGTTACTAAAATGAACAGCTTGTACAGCTCGTAGTAACTTACATTCTGCGAATTTCAGATCAGTACTTGATACAAAAGTCTCATTAGGTAGGTGCCTAAGAAACCTATAGACATAAACGATGGCGCGGAGTAACTTAGACCACGATGACATGCGTAGTGCGAGAGCATAGATGGGAGACTCCGCAACCTCAGCAATCACGGGATAAGAAACAGACTTCCGCTCGGGTACATCTTCGTCTTCTGCACTGTGGTCAAAGGGTTGCATGGGCCATTCTGACGGATCATGGGAGATCCAAGAAGGTCCACGACGCCACAATGGATGATGCAGAAGATTAAGTGGAGTGACACCACGAGACAAGCAATCTGCGGGGTTCTCAATACCCGCGACGTGATTGAAACAAGTAGCAGGAACCAGTTCAATCAATTTGCTAACGCGGTTGGCGACAAAAGTCTGCCAGCGATGAGGAGAAGAATGAATCCAAGCGAGCACTACTTTGGAGTCGGAGAATGCGTATAATTTATTAATGGGGTAGTGGGGCAAAACTGTGTCTTGAACTTTGCGGAGCAACTGAGACAGCAGAAGGGCCGCGCACAACTCCAGTCTCGCAACTGAAACGGTTTTAACAGGCGAGACCTTAGACTTGGCACAAACTAACTGCACCGAGTAGTTAGAACCAATGCGGACTTGCAGATATACGACTCCGCCGTAAGCACGCTCGCTGGCGTCAGCGAAACCTATCAAGTTGATGGTACATCCATCTACCAACCCAAGATGACGCGGAATAGTAACTTGATTGAGCGCGGTAAGCTCAATACAAAACTGGCCCCAAGCGGCGACAATATGGTCAGGGGGTGTTTCATCCCACTCACACTTTGATAGCCAAAGCTCTTTGATCAAGAGCTTGGCGTACAAAATTGTGGGAGCCACAAAACCCATTATGTCCCATAGTCGAGCCACTGTGGACAGCATAGTGCGTTTGGTGCACTTATCATCTGGTGGTGAGACGTCAAACCGAAAACTATCGCAGGATTTGTCCCAGCGTAAACCGAGAACCTTATGCGGTACAGACTTCTCAAACTCAATGTCTGGAGAAGCCTTATGAGAATCTGGTATGCGTGCGAGAACCTCCTTAGAGTTGCTTGTCCATTTGACAAGATCAAACTGGCCTCGCTTGAAAAGCTGAATTAGCTCTTCACAAAGCGAAATTGCTAGCGGAGCGGATATGACACTACAGGCAATGTCATCCATGTACAAAGCGGAAGTGGCAACAGCCGCTGCGGCGGGAAAGTGATCGCCTTCATCAGCGATCAACTGGCGAACAACTCGTAACGCGTGATATGGGCTAGACTTGAGTCCAAAGCAAACACGGTTGAACTGATACACAGATAAAGGTTCTTTCTTGTCAAAACGATAAAAGACCCGTTGAAATCTACGGTCAGATTCGCGAACGCCGATATTGAGGAACATTTGGCGGCAATCAGCTGACAGAGCGATTTGGAAAAGACGAAACTTTATTATGATGTTAAATAAATCACCCTGTAGATTGCGGCCGGCATGCAAAATGTCATTAATCGACTGACCCGATGTAGTCTTACAACTAGCGTCTAAAACCACACGAAGTTTAGTAGAGGTTTTATCTTCGCGAACTACGCCGTGATGCGGGATATAATATGAGGGCAGAGAGTTGCCCTCGTTGTTTACAACTACACTCAAAAAACCTTTATCTATGTAGTCACGAATGACGTCATTATAGGCGCTGCGTAACTTAGGTGATGAATCAAGTTTACGTTCCAAACAATGGAAACGTCTGAGCGCAGCAGCGTACGAGTCGCCTAACGAATAAGGGTCACCACAGAATGGCAACGCCACAACGTATCTGCCACTGTCGTCACGAACAGTGGTAGCGCGGAAATGTTCTTCACACTCGAGATCTTTATGGCTCATCGAGGGTGGTGCGGTAACCTCTTCAAGCTCCCAAAATCGCTTGAGAAGAGAGTCAATATTGTTTTCTTGAAGAACAGAACAACAGCAAGACGTAACGTATTGAGAAGTATGTAATGTAGGTACGGTACCCATAATTACATACCCGAATACCGTCTCAATAGCGGGCGGTAAGTTATTTTGCTCACTACGTACCACTTTAGTAAGTAGCAAGTGCGGGAATATTGCGGCTCCGATCAAAACATCAATGTCTGCCGGATTCGCAAACTCCGAATCCGCTAGTGGTAGTGACTCAAGATGTGTGAGGAGCGACACGTCCACATTAGCGTTTGGCAACGTGTCTGTAATACGTTCCACGATAAGCGAAGAAATGTTAAAATTAATGTCCCTATTAAAACGCGAATGTATTTTAATATCTACGGAACCTTTGCAATGTTTTTCTGATCCGCCTATCCCTCGGATTATTGAGTTCGTATTTTTAAAGTTATTCCATAATCCGAGGCATTTGAACAATTCTAACGTTATTAAATTGGTCTGAGATGCGCTATCTAGCAGACAACGTACCATGTGCGGCGACCCATTGACATCATATATGATAACTTGCGCTGTCGCTAACAGAACAGTCTTAGACGCCATAAATGGCGGCCTAGCACTGCTCTGATCACTACAAGCGCGCGAAGGCCGTCCGCGCGTGCGTGCCGCCCGCGCAATGGATGTCGTACACAACGATACTTCGCCCTCAGACGCGGAAGGCGCAGCTACCGTGGTCTGCTGCACCTGCGGCGTACTCGTAAGTGTGTCAAGGCTAGCGGCTTGACTTGACAACCGGTTATTTTTATCAAAATGTAACAGTGTATGATGTTTTTGTTTACACGTGCGACATCTCGTTCTACTGGAACAATTACTCGTTTTATGTTTTATGCTTAAGCAATTAATGCAAGCTTTGTTATCTTTTACGCTTTTAAAACGAGCAATTGGATTTAAATCATTAAAGGTGGGACACTTATAGTAATGGTCGTGCACTATATTACTGCACAGATACTTCTGTGAATTATTACTATTAGATTCCGAACATGTTACGTAAGATTGTGGATTAGGGACCGAGTTATTATTACTATTTCGCGATTTATTCAACCTTTGTTTGTTGTTGTTAGTGTTAGACGGGCCAGGTGAACCAGACTGCGTATTATGAAATATTCGACACTGATCTTTGATGAACGAAATAAAACTATCTAGTGTAGGTATTTTATTATTGCGTTCCGTCATCTCGAATGCGCGAATTGTATCAGTGTCAAACTTTTTTAAAGCGAGTTGAAGCAACATAAAGTCGGAAAGATCTTCTCATTTTAAATTCCTAAGAGAATTAACCGCGGTTACGAAGTTATCAATAAACAGCTGGAAATTCGAGACAGACGCGTTGCTGGACAGTTTGAGATTTAAAGCTTGGTCAAAGTACGTAGACGCTAGGACGCGCGTGTCTTGATATCTGTCAAGTAGTGACTGAAATATGACCTGATAATTCTCAGCACTGGGTGTGACACCTGCAAATACGGACTGGGCCTTCGGTGACAGTTTACCTATTAAATAGTACAACCTGTCAGCATCTGTCAGAGAACCATTATCGTGCACTGTAGATTTAAAACTTGCATAGAATAACGGCCAATTTCGTATATCTCCGTCAAACGACATAATCTCGATTGGCGGTAATCTCGGTTTGCGGGCAACGGGCTCTGCCGAACATTTACCCTCCAATTGCGATTGTATACGCTTAATAATACAATAAAGATCTTCGAATGCGGTATACGCCTGATAGTTCGGTTTTTCATCAGGATTGATAGAAAGTAATCTTGCGTTATAATCGTCTTACAACTTATGAAAATCTGTTCGAATACTATCTACTGTTGTACAATAACTGAGAAATGCTTCGCTATTACTGTCAGACATCGATGCGGTTTTTGATCGTTCATAGATATTTTGAATGCGCTCAAATAAAATATTGCGTTTCGCTTCTAAGATTGTCATCTCTTTGTCTTCCGACACGCGTGACTTCTTTTGTTGTGACATGCTTACGTAAGTATAAGCTAATGAGAACGAAACAAAATAAGAATATCTAATGTATCTATTATTTTACCTAAGTAGGCTAAGTAGGCAACACTTTAGAGCTGAGGAAATAAAAGTTGATTGAAATATGAGATTTATAAGACAACTATGATAGTTGCAGAAATAATAATTTAATAAGTAGGTAGCTACATAAAAGTTTACCTACTAATGCGGGCGGAAATAACCATGTGACGGTTATGTGAATATATTAGGAGTATAGCTAGGTGCTATAACTGCCTAGGTATAGCGGTATAACGTATAAAACGTAAATGAATCCGACTCGTATGGATAAAAAAAAATGGTTCGGCGATACACCGAAACCGATTAGGGTTCTAGGCGACTTGGGAAGGATTAATGGAATGGACTGTATTAGGGCGATTTCTGGGTCGCCTAGAAAGGAATAAGGGAAGAGGAGATGGATACGGGAGGAGGTGATTGAGTGGGTATAGGCTATTTTAAGGATGGAAGGCACTTACCTTATACAGCCTTCTTCGTTTCTTTTCCTCCTGGTGGTTTCGTGATACAGCTGCTTGTTTTCACTTCACGCACGAGCGGGTTTTCCTTGGTGGAAGCGGTAAATCACATACAGCGGTGCGGCGCGGAGCGGTATCAAGACGGCGTTCTCAGCGAGCGGAATGTTCGAGACTATCACTCGCGTTCACGATCGCGTCGACGAATCAGGCGGAAGGCAGTGCCCTTCCAGGGAGTGGGATAGAGCGGGACGGAAATATGGTATCGCTCGCACTAGACGTGGAACGATTGATCTTGATGCGATTAGTTATATATAGGAAGGTAGATGGCGCTACCACCTTTCAACCAACTAAGAACATGGTTACGCGAGAGAACCCTACAACAACACGAAAAAGAGTGGGCAGAGTTAAAAGAGTGTAGGCAATCTAAAGATGCCTTTCCCCAATTAGATAAACGACTCTCGCAAAAACTGTTGCACTCCAACAGGAAAACACTCAAGCATCTGACTGGCATAATAACCGGCCACTGTCCACTAAACAAGCATCTCTACAACATCGGCGTCACGGACAGCCCACTATGTAGGGGCTGCATGGGGACCGAAGAAACACCCGCTCATATAATCCTACATTGTACCAGCGTGAGCGACCAACGGACGAAGTTCCTGAACAACCCCAGAACCATATGCGAAGCCATACGCAATACTGGTCAACTCATGGCCTTCTGGAAGGAGCTTGCATGGTATGAGTAGCAGGCGACAACCGTGTCACTGCTAACGCACAATGGCCCAATTAAGGGGCTAAGTGCGGAAAACACCTGTCCAACTAACTAACTAACTATGTAGTTTTTAAATTGTTGAGTTGTAACATTTTTTAATACATTTTAAGTTCTGCAAACGTATATTTAAATATTTATTTTACGTTTCATTGTTTGTTATATCTATATTACTTATTTAACAAAATGAACAGGTCACTTGTGCCACTTAAAATTAACAAAATTATGTCCGCAGTTTTGCTCAGATATGCGAAGTTGTACTGTCAACAAGAATTAAAAGTTATGGTAAAGTTGAGTAGTAACGGCGTGAAAAATAATAAATAAACATGCAATTTTAAATTTTCTTTTACAATATTATTTGAGATAAGATATGGTTATATATTGTGTTTCGCGTCATATTGCGAGTGGATTAAGAGTACGTACCTACTATACTCGTCGTATATTAAATTTTACTCGAGTATAATCTGAGCTTTAATAAGAATTAATTTATAGTAAAATACTTTCAAAAACAAGCTATCATATGCGCCACGTAGTAGCGTCAATACGAATCAAACGAGTGCAAACGTGATGGGGTTGTCGTTATATTTACGTAGTTGCTATGGTCACCTTCTATCTCCATCATGACAAAAACAAACCCATAATCGAAACAACGATTTATAAATCACTCATAGTATTGCGCCGTGTAAGGACTGAAACCACACTTGGCGCCGTGGCCATTTATACCTCTGATGCCATACGTGATATCAGAGTCCTTAAGAAGCAAATATACTTCCTTACAAGGCAAGCAGCGAACTAATCCTTCAAAAATCCAACCTACTCATCAATGTATCAACAGAACAAATATCGCACAGGAATTCTTTCTCTGCTGATTTATCATAATGCTTTTGTCTAAGGCGATCGTTTAAAATTATTTCAATTCAATGCAGAAAAGCCTGGAAATGACGTGTAGTGGTGAGTAAGGGTAGTGTATCGGTAGTACCGAGTTATTCCGTGACAGGCAGAAATCCCTTTTGCATTCATTCAAAGTGAGCAGGTATATCTGTGAGCTGGTTTATTTTACTGGTATTACAGTGAGACTATGGCAATTTGAAGCAGCGATAGCCGAGTGGAGAGACATACAGACTGCTACGCAGAGGGTCTCGGGTCCCAATTCACGGCACGCAACTATGACTTTTCGAAGTTGCGTGCGTATTAAATTGTTAATTATCGCTTGCTTAACGGTTAAGGAAAACATCGTGAGGAAACCTGCATGTCTGAGAGTTCTCCATAATGTTCTCGAAAGACATGTGAAGTCTGCCCATCCGCACTAGGCCAGCGTGGTGGACTATGGCCTTACCCTTCTCATAGTGACAAGAGGCCCGTACCCAGCAGTGGGACAGTATATAGGGCTGATGATGATGATAGAAATTGGTTCGGCGTTACACCGAAACCGTAGGTTCTAGGCGATTTGGAGAAGAATTAATAAAATGGACTGTATTAGGGCGAATTCTGCTCGCCTAGAAAGGATAAGGGAAGAGGATTGTGAGTGGGTATAGGATATTCTAAAGGATGTTGAAGGATGAGGGGCACCTACCTTGTACGTCAGTCCTCTTTCCTTGCAAATGGCAGCCTCCTGGTGTCTTCGAGAATCTTGAAGCTGTTTGAATCACTCCACTACACAAATCACTTCACTCGCGGGCGGTTTTAGTATCAAGCGGGAGCGGTAAAATTATGGCAGTGCGGTATGGCGGACACGTTCTTGAGCTTCTCGAAAGTTCTGGACTGTCTCTCGCGTCGATGATCGCGGCGACCAATCCGCGAAAGGCGTGCCCCTTCCTGGGAATGGGAGAGACAGGGACGGAAACAAAGGCATCGCTCGCATTGGCCAAGCAGCGACGAACCATTGACGTTGATGTGATTAGTTTTCGATGGAAAGGTAGATGGCGCTACCATATCCCCCCGCGCCTAAAGGGTTGCCTTTAAAAGAAATAGAATTAAACTTAGCTATGTTGGGTGTACTACCGCATAACCCATCAATAAGCTAAGACAGCGATATGATAATAAAATTAATCTAAATTAACTTTAGCGAAAACTACAAACGCAATAACAGCAAAAACTACTAACAAAATACTTAAACTAAGAGGTAGATCCAACTTCAGGCTAGATCTCACTGAGTTGGAAGCGGACAGAGACGTACAACAGGGCGCACGTAGCTCCCCTTAGCGGTTTTCACGGTAACAACGCGAGTTGTACCGTCCCTGGAAGTATGCAATTTCTCTACGATGGCTAACAGCCATGAAAGCGGCGGAGCATTATCATGTATTATGACGACTAACGTACCCTCCTGTATAGGGGATGCAGGACTATTCCACTTGGATCTAGCCTGAAGCTGGTGTAGATATTCCGCACGCCAGCGCCGCCAGAACGACTGCACGAGTTTATCCAGCAGAGTATGTCTCTGGAGCAAGCTTGAAGAGTTTGCTTCAGGAGTCGGAAATGACGATAATCGCACTGTGTTCAGAAAATGTGCAGGGCTTAACGCGGATGGTTTTGCAGGGTCACTACTCAATGCCGTGAGCGGACGCGAGTTGATCAGTGCCTCGACTTGTGCAAGGACAGTTAAAAGCTCTTCGTAAGAGAGGATCTGTTGACCTATAACCTTGAAGAGATGCGTTTTAATTACTTTGACCATGCTTTCCCAACATCCACCGAAATGTGGTGATGCTGGTAGAATAAACTTCCAGTCAATATGATTTATGGAAAGTTCTTCCTGAAGACGAGTACGATATTCTTCCCTGAGAAACTTATAAAGGTCGCGTAAATAAGAGCTTGCGCCCACGAAACAAGTGCCGTTATCCGTGTACAAACACTGTATTGGGCCGCGCCGTGAGAGAAATCGTTTAAGGGCTGCCAGGAATGACACCGTGCTTAAATCTGTCGCAACTTCAATATGCGTAGCGCGCGTCGTTAAGCATGTAAAAATGCATAGCCAGGCTTTACGGCTTTTAACACCTCGACCACATACTGGCGTATACTGCAGTGGTCCTGCGTAATCACAACCGGTGTGTGCGCTTTAGTAACCTGGTTGACGCGCTGGCTAGGGAGATCGGCCATGGGAGGGAAAGTCGGACGCGGACGAAATTTGAAACAGACGTTACATTTATGTATTCTGTGACGAATTATCCGTCGAGCGGCTAAAATCCAATACTTATGCCTAAGTAAGGATATAAGCAACTCTGGACCGGCATGGAGGTGTTTCTTGTGATTAAAATCAACAAGAAGGTCGACAACATGATCATGTCGCGGCAGAATATAAGGATGTTTGTAGTTATAAGGTTCATCCGAATTTGACAGACGACCCCCAACGCGTATGATGCCGTGTTCATCGAGAAACGGCTTGAGTCTAAGGATAGCGGGAGAACAAGGTACATTGTCTTGAAAATTTTGAATGTCGTTACTAAAATGAACAGCCTGTACAGCTCGTAGTAACTTACATTCTGCGAATTTGATATCAGTACTTGATACAAAAGTCTCATTAGGTAGGTGCCTAAGAAACCTATAGACATAAACGATGGCGCGGAGAAACTTAGACCACGATGACATGCGTAGTGCGAGTGCATAGATGGGAGACTCCGCAACCTCAGCAATCACGGGATAAGAAACAGACTTCCGTTCAGGTACATCTTCGTCTTCTGCACTGTGGTCAAACGGTTGCATGGGCCATTCTGACGGATCATGGGAAATCCAAGAAGGTCTACGATGCCACAATGGATGATGCAGAAGATTAAGTGGAGTGACACCACGAGACAAGCAATCTGCGGGGTTCTCAATGGTTTACTAATGTTTGCCATAATTTAAAATGCCATAATTTCATATGCCATACTGGTATTTGCCCTAATTTCATTAGAAATAACGCTTCAGTTGTTATAATCGTGAAATGACATAAAATAACTTTCACTAATTCCATTGGTCATAATCAATCAAGTGTCATAATAATTTAAATCCATAAATATATTTGCTATAATTTTCGTTTTCAATAATCTAAAACAACTTCAGTTTATTAAACTAGTCAGAAGAATGTGGACTAAGTTGACGGAGCCCTGCTTCGCAGGGCTCCTATTTTTGGATTAAGGGTCAAAAGAGAACCCTAACCTACCCTAACTTATCCGAGTCGGATTGCACTGAGTCGGGGTGTTAACAATAATTAATTCAACTTCAGTTTATTGAACTAGTGTGAAAAATGTAGACTAAGTTGACGGAGCCCTGCTTCGCAGGGCTCCTATTTTTAGGTCAAGGGTCAAAAGAAAACCCTAACCTAACCTATCCGTGTCGGATTACACTGAGTCGGGGTGTTGACGATAATTAATTCAACTTCAGTTTATTAAACTAGCGTGAAGAATCTGGACTAAGTTGACGGAGCCCTGCTTCGCAGGGCTCCTATTTTTGGGTTTAGGGTCAAAAGAGAACCCTAACCTAACCTATCCGAGTCGGATTGCACTGAATCGGGGTGTTAACGATAATTAATTTCGACCTAACAATATTACGTATAATTTTCATTATTATATCAAATTTTGATTATGTCAAGAGTCGATTATGAGATGTGTTACTTATGGAAACTAATTATTATGATATATGTTGTTATAGAAAGTCATTTTATGGCAAATAAAAGTTATCACTGTTGAGTTGTTAAGGCAAATGTTATTAGTATAAATGATAATAGTGCAAATAAATATTATGATCGGGGATGATTATGGCATACAATATTAGTGCAAATGAATTTATGGAAAACGAGAGAATACCGTTCTCAATACCCGCGACGTGATTGAAACAAGTAGCAGGAACCAGTTCAATCAATTTGCTAACGCAGTTGGCGACAAAAGTCTGCCAGCGATGAGGAGAAGAATGAATCCAAGCGAGCACTACTTTGGAGTCCGAAAATGCGTATTTTTTATTAATGGGGTAGTGGGGCAAAACTGTGTCTTGAACCTTGCGGAGCAACTGAGACAGCAGAAGGGCCGCGCACAACTCCAGTCTCGCAACCGAAATGGTTTTAACAGGCGAGACCTTAGACTTGGCACAAACTAACTGCACCGAGTAGTTAGAACCAATGCGGACTTGCAGATATACGACTCCGCCGTAAGCACGCTCGCTGGCGTCAGCGAAACCTATTAAGTTGATGGTACATCCATCTACCAACCCAAGATGATGCGGAATAGTAATTTGATTGAGCGCGGTAAGCTCAATACAAAACTGGCCCCAAGCGGCGACAATATGGTCAGGGGGTGTTTTATCCCACTCACACTTTGATAGCCAAAGCTCTTTGATCAAGAGCTTGGCGTATAAAATTGTGGGAGCCACAAAACCCATTATGTCCCATAGTCGAGCCACTGTGGACAGCATAGTGCGTTTGGTGCACTTATCATCTGGTGGTGAGACGTCAAACCGAAAACTATCGCAGGATTTGTCCCAGCGTAAACCGAGAACCTTATGCGGTACAGACTTCTCAAACTCAATGTCTGGAGAAGCCTTATGAGAATCTGGTATGCGTGCGAGAATCTCCTTAGAGTTGCTTGTCCATTTGACAAGATCAAACTGGCCTCGCTTGAAAAGCTGAATAAGCTCTTCACAAAGCGAAATTGCTAGCGGAGCGGATATGACACTACAGGCAATGTTATCCATGTACAAAGCGGAAGTGGCAACAGCCGCTGCGGCGGGAAAGTGATCGCCTTCATCAGCGATCAACTGGCGAACAACTCGTAACGCGTGATATGGGCTAGACTTGCGTCCAAAACAAACATGATTGAACTGATACACAGATAAAGGTTCTTTCTTGTCAAAACGATAAAAGATCCGTTAAAATCTACGGTCAGATTCGCGAACGCCGATATTGAGAAACATTTGGCGGCAATCAGCTGACAGAGCGATTTGGAAAAGACGAAACTTTATTATGATGTTAAATAAATCACCCTGTAGATTGGGGCCGGCATGCAAAATGTCATTAATCGACTGACCCGATGTAGTCTTACAACTAGCATCTAAAACCACACGAAGTTTAGTAGAGGTTTTATCTTCGCGAACTACGCCGTGATGCGGGATATAATATGAGGGTAGAGAGTTGCCCTCGTTGTTTACAACTACACTCAAAAAACCTTTATCTATGTAGTCACGAATGACGTCATTATAGGCGCTGCGTAATTTAAGTGATGCCTCAAGTTTACGTTCCAAACAATGGAAACGTCTGAGCGCAGCAGCGTACGAGTCGCCTAACGAATAAGGGTAACCACAGAATGGGAACGCCACAACGTATCTGCCACTGTCGTCACGAACAGTGGTAGCGCGGAAATGTTCTTCACACTCGAGATCTTTACGGCTCATCGAGGGCGGTGAGGTAACCTCTTCAAGCTCCCAATATCGCTTGAGAAGAGAATCAATATTTTTTTCTTAAAGAACAGAACAACAGCAAGACGTAACGTATTGAGAAGTATGTAATGTAGGTACGGTACCCATAATTACATACCCGAATACCGTCTCAATAGCGGGCGGTAAGTTATTTTGCTCACTACGTACCACTTTAGTAAGTAGCAAGTGCGGGAATATTGCGGCTCCGATCAAAACATCAATGTCTGCCGGATTCGCAAACTCCGAATCCGCTAGTGGTAGTGACTCAAGATGTGTGAGGAGCGACACGTCCACATTAGCGTTTGGCAACGTGTCCGTAATACGCTCCACGATAAGCGAAGAAATGTTAAAATTAATGTCTCCATCAAAACGCGAATGTATTTTAATATCTACGGAACTCTTGCAATGTTTTTCTGAACCGCCGATACCTCTGACTATTGAGTTCGTATTTTTAAAGTTATTCCACAATCCGAGGCGTTTGAACAACTCAAACGTTATTAAATTAGTCTGAGACGCGCTATCTAGTAGACAACGTACCATGTGCGGCGAACCATTAACATCATAAACGATAACTTGCGCTGTCGCTAACAGAACAGTCTTAGACGCCATACATCGCGGCTTAGCACTGCTCTGATCACTACAAGCGCGCGAAGGCCGTCCGCGCGTGCGTGCCGCCCGCGCAATGGATGTCGTACACAACGATATTTCATTCTGAATCGTGGCAGGCGCGGTTATCGTAGCCTGCACCTGCGACGTAAGTGTGTCAAGGTTAGCGGCTTGGCTTGACAACGGATTACCTTTATCGAAATTTAGCAATGAATGATGTTTTTGATTACATGAGCGACACTTTGTCTAATTAGAACAATTACTTGTTTTATGTTTTATGCTTAAGCAATTAATGCAAGCTTTGTTATATTTTACGCACTTGAAACGAGCAGTCGGATTTACACTATTGAAGGCGGGACACTTATAGAAATGGTCGTGCACTATATTACTGCACAGACACTTCTGTGAATTATTACTATTAGATTCCGAGCATGTTACGTAAGATTGTGGATTAGGGACCGAGTTATTATTACTATTTCGCGCTTTATTCAACCTTTGTTTGCTGCTGTTAGTGTTAGACGGGCTAGGTGAACTAGACTGTGTATTATGAAATATTCGACACTGATCTGTGATGAACGAAATAAAACTATCTAGTGTAGGTATTTTATTATTGCGTTCCGTCATCTCGAAAGCACGAATTGTATCAGTGTCAAATTTTTTTAAAGCGAGTTGAAGCAACATAAAGTCGGCAAAATCTTCTAATTTTAAGTTCCTAAGATAATTAACCGCGGTTACGAAGTTATCTATAAACAGCTGGAAATTCGAGACAGATGCGGCACCGGACAGTTTAGTAGTAGGTAGACGCTAGGATGCGCGTGTCTTGATATCTGTCAAGTAGTGACTGAAATATGACCTGATAATTCTCAGCACTGGGTGTGACACCTGCAAATACGGACTGGGCCTTCGGTGACAGTTTACCTATTAAATAGTACAACCTGTCAGCATCTGTCAGAGAACCATTATCGTGCACTGTAGACTTAAAACTCGCATAGAATAACGGCCAATTTCGTATATCTCCGTCAAACGACATAATCTCGATTGGCGGTAATTTCGGCTTGCGAGCCGCGGCAAGGGGCTGAGCCGAACATTTACCTTCCAATTGCGATTTTATACGCTTAATAATACAATAAAGATCTTCGAATGAGGTGTACGCCTGATAATTCGGTTTTTCATCAGGATTGATAGAAAGTAATCTTGTGTTATAATCGTCTAACAACTTATGAAAATCTGTTCGAATATTATCTACTGTCATGCAATAACTAAGGAATGATTCTCTATTACTGTCAGACGCGGCTGCGGTTTTTGACCGCTCGTAAATGTTTTGAATGCGCTCAAATAAAATATTGCGTTTTGCTTCTAAGATTGTCATCTCTTTGTCTGCCGACACGCGTGACTTCTTTTGTTGTGACATGCTTACGTAAGTATAAGCTAATGAGACCGAAACAAAATAAGAATGTCTAATGTACCTATTATTTTACCTAAGTAGGCTAAGTAGGCAACACTTTAGCTGTGGAATTAAAAGTTGCTCGAAATATGAGATTTACAAGACAACTATGATAGTTCCAGAAATAATAATTGAGTAAGTAGGTAGCTACATAAAAGTATATTACCGACTGAAGCAGGCGGAAACAACCATGTGACGGTTATGTGAATAGACTAGGAGTATAGCTAGGTGCTATAACTGCCTAGGTATAGCGATATAACGTATAAAAACGTAAATGAATCCAACTCGTATGGATCAAAAAAATGGTTCGGCGTTACACCAAAACCGTAGGTTCTAGGCGATTTGGAGAAGGATTAATAAAATGGACTGTATTAGGGCGAGTTCTGCTCGCCTAGAAAGGATAAGGGAAGAGGATTATGAGTGGGTATAGGATATTCTAAAGGATGTTGAAGGATGAGGGGCACCTACCTTGTACGTCAGTCCCCTTTCCTTGCAAATGGCAGCCTCCTGGTGTCTTCGAGAATCCTGAAGCTGTTTGAATCACTCTTTCACTCGCGGGCGGTTTTAGTATCAAGCAGGAGCGGTAAAATTATGGCGGTGCGGTATGGCGGACACGTTCTTGAGCTTCTCAAAAGTTCTGGACTGTCTCTCGCGTCGATGATCGCGACGACCAATCCGCGAAAGGCGTGCCCCTTCCAGGGAATGGGAGAGACAGGGACGGAAACAAAGGCATCGCTCGCATTGGCCAAGCAGCGACGAACCATTGATGTTGATGTGATTAGTTTTCGATGGAAAGGTAGATGGCGCTACCAGAAATTTTGCGTGTAGTTTTACATTTTAATGGTTATAGTTTTGTATGGAATTTATCATTATATGGTGGCTTATTTAATCAATGGTTATAGTGACATTTTTCATGCATTTAAATAGTAGTATTTTTGATATTACATTACAATTTTGTCAGTGGTCTTATACACTCAAATGATTTAAAATAATGTAATAAGAAATATTCGTAACAACATGTGGCGATTCGTTATCATACTTAAAACTTTCATATAGGAAATGGTGGCAGCACTAAACTTTACTTAAACCAATATTGTATCCTGGATCTTATGTCAGAAACTTCATTGTTCTCAGATCATAAGATGTAGGTATATGTGCTTTCATCCTGTATTCTACTTCGAAAACAATGGGTATCGACGTACATATCTGCACAAGGCATTTGCCGGACAGTTTGATAGTGAATGAGCAAAATTGACAAAACAGACGCGCGGTAACCGCTCCTACACTTTTAACCATGTTAAGGCTTACTAACCCACTCTCTGGTGAGCTGGACTGTACTACGATGTACGAGTAAATAAATACTTCAAAAAGTTCTCAATCGGGTCTCAAACCAATAAATATCTGCTTATATAAAATTCTTGCTATACTGACTGACTAACAGACAACGCACAGCCTAAACTATTCAGCACTGGTAGCTGTAATTGAGCTTTTTAGGGTTCCGTCTGTCCGTCCGCAGCCTAGCTCAAAGACGCCTGGTGCTAGAAAGCTGATATTTGACATGAATATAGACATAAGATATTGCAACAAAACTTTAGAATAAAATTTAGGAAAATATTTTTTTAAGGGTATTACATATATAGTGGGGTTGAATTTTTTTTTGGTTGAGTACTCCATCATGTGGGGTATCATTGGATAGGTTTTAAAAAAAATATTAGTTTGCTCAAATCATTTTTCGATCAAGTAATTGGTTTGTCAAATATCAAGCTTTGAAGTGAAAAAAAATTTTAGACTCAAGTATCCCCCCTCTGCCGGCTAAACTATTAATTTAGAAGAGGTGAAAAAAATCACAAATGTAGTACATATAACGAATTTAAAAGAAAAACTATCACGGCTAAGTAGATATCACTAGTTTACGAGTAATCGTCGGTTAACTTATAAATATCTATTTCTGTGAGTTTACATTGGGCGCGCTGGCTTAATCTTAAAGATATACGTACTTTGGTATGTAATGTACTACGGTACTACCATGTATAGTAGTAGTATATCTTGGAAACCACATTTTATGTTTACAATACATAACTGGATACATACCTTGTATTTTCTAAACAAAACTTAGGTTCTTATAATAGTGTTATTAAAATTATTTTTTCAGCAAAATAAACAGTCGGATTTGTTGTACATTAATACCCTGTGCAGCAAGTCATTATGGGCAACTACGGAACCCTACATTGCGCGTGGCCTGACATGCACTTGGCCGGTTTTTTTTAGTTCCTTAGTGACCGTAGCACTAACCGTTGAATTCTATATTCGATCTATATAATTATTCTTTTTGAGATTTCAGATTCATTTTTGAGATAAGCTTACAATATATTATGTCAAACATGTATCTCGAATCTCCAAATCCATGGATAGATTTAATATTGAAACCCGCCGTAAAAGGTGATTTCGCGAAATTCCCACGGGATTGGGAATTAAAGGTTAAATTATAATAAAATGTGTAGGCGTAGCTACGCGGGTATCCTCTAGTGTATAATTATACTAACTTAACAATCAGCAACTAATTTATTTTAGTATAAGAGCCTTAAAGAAAATTATATATCTTAATATATAAAATCCTTGCGTTACTGACTGACTGACAGACACGCTACAGCCAAAACTATTGGGCGCATGAAGCTGAAATTTGGCATGTATGTTTCTTGGAGATCGTAGGGGTGCCCTAAGAAGGGATTTTCCGAAATACTCACGGGATCGGTCAAAACAGATAAATTTAAAAAACTGTGCAAGCGTAGCTGCTGGCGTCCTCTAGTTTTAGTATAAGAGCCTTAAAGAAAATTATATATTAATGAGAATATAACTGCGCTTATAAGCGATTGTAAATCCGATTAGCGGTCGGGAATATATCAGTCGGCGGTATATCCCAAAATACAATACATATTTTCATTTCGAATATTATTTGTATTAATATATTAATACATTCGGCAACCGATATTGTGTTGTAATAACATCAATTGGTTCAAACATATGATATTGTCCGTAGACCAAAGCATTTAATATTCATACAATCAATACACAATTTGTATTAATAGTGCTTTAATAGTTAATACTGATAAAAGGCTCTGAGTAATTTTGAATACAGATTTCTGTTAGAGGTATCTCTGTATTCAAAAACGACAATAACTTACAAGATCCCAAAGCATTGTACCTCAATTAACAGAAAAAAAAATTACAAGTATTTCTTCAAAAAGGATTTCTCTCTATCACAACTTTGGTATCAAACTATGCCATTGCAGCCATTGATAATCCAACGGCGATATTTCGGCTCTGTAGGATAACACAAAATGGGTCTAATGAAGGTTTGCAGGCTGAATTCAGCCTACAAGTTTTGACCCACATGTATAATTGCATTTGTGTGCTAAGCTAATAATTTGTTTAATCTGGTTAGAATATTGCGCGGAATTGAGCATGGATGCAACGGGGATAAAATACAGGTGTATTTACCGGTGTGTAAGTAAATGTATAAATATAAAATTATGCTAAGAAACAAAACAGCAAGTTTTGAAACTCAAATATACCGTCAATACATTAATATTTTATCTCATTCGCGGACAAAATTTAAAGCTTTAGAGGGTAAATTGCTCTTTTAAATTCGAACCTTCTTAGTGCTTGGCCATAGTAGCGCGGGCAGCCCGCGCGCGGGCCGCGCGCGTCTTCATGTGTCCGTAGTGGCGCGTTTGCGGGTGCGGTGTACAGTGTTTGTCAAATTTAGGATCGCGGCTAGATTAATATGAATTTTCAGTTAGATGACGTTAACAGTCACCATAGCAACACTATGTCAATTGTTCACCAAATTCGCAACTAACTGATAACAAGGCTGTAGCCGTGCGAATAATACAACCGCCTCACGGTCTGAGGGCGTGGGTTCAAATCACATTCATAACTGTTATAATAATTTTGGTTTTTATGATATTTGGAAAATCTTTATAATTATATATTTGGCAAATATTAAAAATAAAGATAATATTTTGAATAAAAATTGGAAAATTCGAGTAACAACCAGATTTAAAACATAGTGACTGCGGATTAAGGATGAATGGGTTACTCGTCGAATGCCTCCTTTATGCTGATGATCAGGTAATACTGCAAGTATTCGTATTCTTCAGCGGAGGAGTTGCAGGAGATGGTAACAATCATGCATGGTGCGTTAGAGAGGAAAGGAATGAAAGTGAATGTAAGTAAAACGAAAGTTATGGTTTTTGAAAAGGAGGAATGCGTTACGGCTTGTAATGTTTTGATCGATGGACAGCGAGTGGAACAAGTGAATGAGTTTGTTTACTTAGGTACGTTGTTTACAAGAGATGGTAAGAATGAAAAAGATATTGAAAGAAGAGTTAATGCAGGTAATAGTGTGAATGGAGCTCTGAAGGCGTTTATGAAAAGTCAAAACGTGTCCAAAAAGGAGCGTTTGGCTGTGCATAGAGGGGTGATAGTGCCTACCCTTATGTATGGTAGAGAAAGTTGGGTATGGCAAAAGAGACTTGAAAGTAGAATAAATGCTGTAGAAATGAGAGCACTGAGAAGTATGTGTGGTGTGTCTTTGACCGACAGAGTAAAGAATTGTGTGATACGAGAGTGGTGTGGGGTAAAAGAAGATGTAGTGACAAGCATCGAGAAAGGCATGTTAAGATGGTTTGGGCACATGGAGAGGATGGATGACGAAAGACTGACAAAGAAGATATATAAGGCAAGTGTGAATGAGACAAGACGAAGGGGAAGACCTAGGCGGACGTTCTCTGACCAGATTGGAGACATCCTAAAAAAAGGACAGGTCAGTAGTACCCTAAACAGAAGAGCATGCATGAGAAACTTGATGGGAGTGGATGAAGCAAGAGAGGTATGTCAGGATCGTTGCAAATGGCGTTCCGTAGTCTCTGCCTACCCCTCCGGGAAACAGGCGTGAGTCTATGTATGTATGTATTCTATTCTATTGGTGCTCAATATCAATAAACAATATCGACACTACAGAAACCAAAGTTATTTTTGCTGGCCAAAAATTGATAGTGATAATAGCCTGGGGGGTACGTTATGCTTATGTTAAGTGAATCCCTCTACTGCGTTAACCTTGATGAGCGAGTTCAACTCGCATTTGATTTCATAATTACTCATAATATTTTTGCTCATAAAAGTTTGAGATCCACACGCTCCGCATTGTTTCCTGCTTGCCGCCCGCACATTCACTACGGACACTTGTATGAAAGTTCTATGGTTTGAGTTGCCCGCGTGCTTCCCGCGCTGCACCGCTCGCCGCCCCGCTCGCCCACTAGGGACACTTCTATAGAGCTCCATATGTTTGAGTTTCCCGCGTCGCGCCCGCACCCGCGCCCGCTTTTCACTGTGGCCAAGCACTTAAATGGGATTTGTTTTGTGTTATTTCAATTTGTTGTCTTTTGATTCAGAATCTAGAACGTCTATATGATACCTATCTTTGGAATTATATCGGCGGATATTCCTTTGCGTTGTAGCAAGAGCCTTCTATATCGATAAGCTAATTTTAGTAAATGCAGTTCCAGTTGCGGTGCAATAGAATGAATTACGTTTCATTAAATTTTTCAAACTGCAAATGTAAGTGGAAATATGGCAAGCTATGAATATTGATTGTAAGGGAGTAAAAGTTGTACAAATTTCGTAAATGTGATTTTGTCTTTACTACCCAATTTTTTTAAGAAATAAGACCATTGATCACCGTCATCAGCCCCGTCATAAACTGTTCTACTGCCGAGCACGAGCCTCTTGTTACTAATGGAAGAGTTAGGCCATTGTTAACTTCTTCTGCCAAGGGCAGATTGTCAGATATATAGGACTTTGTAAGGCCACATGTAGGCTGTAATTCTGAACTGGTAGGTGGCGCCGTTGTCAAATATTTACCTAAAATAATGAGGGATGAACCGCGGGTAACTGCTAGTTTAATTTAAAAACGCAACCGAACAGTAACTTCCGTCAGCGCTTATAAATTTTATTGGTAAGATCAGCTGACGTTTAAGTTAGTAAGTAGCTATTTAATTATTTGGGGTTTTATACTGCCACTCGAATAAATATGGCACCATTTATATTGTCAGTGGGGAAAAGCTTTGAATCCCCGATCTTTAGGTAAAAATTGTTATATCGAGCTGAAAAATAATTTACTAGTAAACTCTGAACTCGTTTCTAAACGTACACTTTTGTGTCACGGGTGGTTTTATTTGGCTTTGTTTAAAAGTCTGAATGAACAGACACTGGAAGAACTTAAACAATCGGTAAATATTGAAGTCCTGTACACATGCGAATATTTCGAGAGCATAATGTTCATGTAGATGTTCCTTTCATTACAACTAATTTCTTAATCTGTAAATAAATACGTAGCTGCATGGAGTATTCATACTTACTGCATAAATATTATTATTTTTACCGAAAATCCAAAACAATAAACCTTTTGTCAATATCCTTAAAATTATTTCATTTTGAACCTTCTAGTAACAAAATTAATTGAGCTACTAGAACTAAACTAACTAACTATCAAACGCTAACGAATGTGTACATGGCATATCAAACACAAACAATATTCTCTTTTGAAGTACATAAACATCATAAGTTTGCTGTCATCCTACTATAAATATTATGCATGAAAATGTATCGGGTAATTATTTATTCATGATCAACAATTATATTTGGTCTGCAGCAACAAACCATCGACAACGTGAAACTTAATTTAGTGACTAATTATAAATTGATAGTGTGTGTGCATATTAAATTGTTATGAATTTGAATGTTACTTTCGTACAATAGACTTAATTAGAGTACGTAAGAGACTGTGGTCTGTATTTTAAACCACCGTAAGCAGATATGTATGTGGTTCGTCACAGATCTTTAAGATTGAGAGGTTGTACTGCAATGATGTACCCATAATATATAATTTAAGGACTAAGGTCTGTGCCTCTTCTTTAGTGTTATAACTTGTGATGCTCTTACTATCTGGAAAACGGCACAGCGTCTGTTTAGGTGTGGCGAAGAAACTAACGTTATCACAATTTTCACTACCCTGAAATTGTAATTTTGAAATAGAAAATCGGTCATCATTTCACTCTGTCTCACACTTTTATAATTATTTATCTTAAAGAATTGAAATAAAATTACTGTTTATGGATTTTATCACGATATCTTTTGATGACATTGCATTTAAACCGAATGACCTAAAACTACATCGCATATAAAATTCTTGTATTTCTGACTGACAGACAACTATTGGGCACAAAAAGCTGAAATTTGGCATGTGCTTATGTTCCTTTGGAACCGTGGGAGTGCACTAAGAAGTGATTTCCCGTAGAGAAAAAATGATTTAATTATGTATAAAGAATGTGTGGGATTAGCCGCGGGCATCCTCTAGTTATTGTCTGTCGTTTCGGCAACTTTAGAGGAGCTGTGGTCACGGTCTCCTTAAAGAAACAATTCGATAACAATGTTTTTACATTTATTTGTTCACGGAGAGTGAAGAAAACATGATTTGAGCTCTCCTAGATAAACAAATACGACGTAATTCTATCAGAAAAACGTCTAGACTTTTACGCAACAAATGCTTATTCTAAGATAAATATGTAATCTGATAGCTCCGACAATACAAGTATCATAGTATCTCTAGACTCGGACTCTATAAATCGATACAACACTAAACAAAATCCCATTCGTAAAGTCCCGTATTCAGAGTGCCATTTGCGAACTAACATTTTAGCCCGAAAATTTCGTCCGAAGTGAACGCCGCTCGGATTGACAGTACACTTGAGTTCGAAAACTTGGGCCGTTTTGTTAGTACCTTGCTGACTTCAACACCTTATCAATAGGTAGAGAACCTGGCTAGAGTCAATTTTATGTCGGCTTAACTTAGAAAATACAGGAGAAATGTTCCGTTGAGTAATCCCAAATGATATTGTTATTCTTCGTCTACTTTGTTTCGTAAGAAGTGGTAATTTTTCACAGGAAATTCTGAATAACATCTTCGTATAAACTGAAGTAAATATACCTTGTTTGACTTCATGCTGTAACGACGTGTACAGTTGCTTGCCCTACGACCAATAAAAAAGTATATATTACGTCACTGTCTTGCTTTCTTGATGAAAAAGGCTTCGTCTAATACTGAGAATATGCATAATGCAGTGCCTTATTTATTAACTGGCTTATTTAAATGCAAATACTGGTAACCTAACGATTCGCCTTACTGAGCATTTACTACATTTGATGCCAATCTCCGATACACTAAAGATTACACAGAATTAATATGTGCATAATTTAATTGTTTTGGTGATCGTTCAATCACTGCATTATACTGGTGATTTAGGTCCAACTACAAAACAAAGTCTATCATTAAAAATAGCTGAGATTTCTCGATCCTAAAAAATATATACTAGTTATATGTATGTATCAAAGAATGACTTGTCCACTATTATTGAAAAACGAAAATTATGTCGTTACAAGAAGTAAATTGATGCAAAATGATAATAGTGCATTTTCTATTATTGCACAATTTGGTTTGCATAAAATTTACTGAAACCAAATGACAAGTGGACAAAATTGTCAAATTTAGAAAAACCTAAACATTTATAAAATTAATTACAATATTCATAAAACAAACACGTTGCCCATGTGAAACACATGTTATAAGCAATTAATACCTTTACTATGACGTAAACCAGCAAGTGAATACGAAATGGTAGTGTCCTACCTGATTAGATTTGCGGTCCCATTTACAGCCACATTGGTAAATTCTATACCTGTAGAGATATTGGAGCTTAACCTTAATCATTAGCTACCGAGGTGGATTTTTTGTAACACTAGTACTGACGAGGGGCTTGAGAGGCCGCATGTTTAACACTCGAGTATTACAAAAAATATATGTCATATACATCCAAAAATAGTTTGTATTCTTAATTTGGGGTCTACAAATAAAAGTAAAGACATTTTATGAAATTAACTTTATTTAACTTTGAAATTATTTGACTTTTAAACACGCACGCAGTAAACATTATTAACGAAAATGTAACTTCTTAGGAAGCATGAATGATACTTTTTTTAAACTTGAAGATTATTTGTATTAAAAGAATAACCATATGAGAGAATCGGGTTACGCTGCAATAGATTAAAGGCCACAGCAACTCCGCAGGCAATGACGCCGCAGACCAACTGGCACGGCAAGGATCGGACACAATGATAATGGGACCCGAGCCGATTGTACCGATACCGGCAAGCCAACTCAAAACGTGGCTACGCGAGAGAACCGCACATGAACATGAAAAACAGTGGGCAGACATAAAAGAATGCAGACAAACAAAAGATGCTATCCCCTGCTTGAACAAGTGACTCTCGCACAAGCTGCTGCATTCTAATAGAAAAACTCTTAAGCATCTGACAGGCATAATAACAGGCCAATGTCCACTCAACAAGCACCTATTCAACATAGGCGTTACGGACATCCCACTGTGCAGGGGCTGCATGGAAACCCAAGAAACACCCGCTCACGTCATTCTGCACTGCACAAGTGTGAGCGATCAACGGGCAAAGCTGCTGAACAACCCCAGAACCATGTGTGAGGCTTTGAACGACACCAGCCAACTAATGGCTTTCTGGAAGGAGCTAAGGTGGTATGAGTAGTCGGCGTCAATCAAGTCGCCACTTACGCACAATGGCCCAAATAAGTGGCTAAGTGCGGAAAACCCACGACCAACTATAACTATAACCATAAATATCTGTTTAACAAAAATTATAAAAAAAAACAATAACAAAGTTACTGTACAATCGGGGCACATTTATTTAGCATACATCAAAAGTCCAAAAAACTCTTGTAGTTCAATTATACCCACACGTTGTAATTCAGGCCAGATTTCCGGTATATAAATGTCCCCGAAGTCATCTGCTCGGATCCACTGGAGTCTTCAGCTATCAAGTTCTCGATCAAAGCAGACTTATTTTCATCCAGTACATTTATTAGACGTCATGGTCTTTTGGAGACACCCAGGATATTAATAGGTAAACTAAGTTAACCACTGACGTCCCAGGTATATCCATCATTTAAATTACCCACTAGATTCCTGAAAACAATCCACTAATTATATTCGTCGTTCAAACAAAAACTGACGTTAGTACCGACGTTGGGCCTGAGAGGCCGGGTCGCAACTTTAAAGTGACATAGCTTACCGAAATCGTCTTCGCCGGCAATACCACCACACTCCACGGTATCGGCGCAACTAAACTCGCAGCTACTGACTCACACGGGTCTCGGGTGACCGAGGCCAACTTGACAAACCACCGCGGCCTCACAGGCCTCACGTTCGGTAGCTAAAGGTTAAAACCCGGGTCACCCGTAGCGTAGAAATTCAGAAGGTCAATTCTCGTAGTTTGACAGATACAGACACTGTATTTTGAATGAACTGCGATTTGATGTTCAATGGACTTGGTTTTTTGCACTACACTCAATGTCATTATAGTCTACTTTGACACAATATAATATATTGTGTCAAATTAGACTATAATGACATTGAATGTAGTGCAGATATGCATGGAGGTATAGGCAGCGATACCACCAGACTGCTGTGTAGAGCGTATCGGGTTCGAATCCACGGCACGCACCAATGACTTTTCGGAGTTATGGGCGTATTGAATTGTTAATGATCGCTTGCCCCGTGCCTGGGAGAATACGTTAGCCGTGGGTCTCGGTTGTCATGACGATCTTTGACAGTCGTTACAGGGCGTCAGTACCTTCTAAATAAACTCACATTAGTCTAAACCATGGACTATCGCTATCCCTTCGGGTTGCGGAGGTCAGACAGGCAGTCGCTCTGAGGAAAAGCTAATATTCAGCCAAATCCGGTTAGACTAGTTAGCGGACCCCAGATTGAAACTGGGATAACGTTATGAGGATGATGACGACATATGCATCCATGGAGGTTGACACATAGTTTGACACTTTGTTCAGTTTGTGACCTAGCTACGATATCATTCAAGTGTCAGTTAATTTATCATTTATGACACAGACTAGATCGACACTGCATTTTAAAATATAATTACAAGAATTGGTCTTCTGATCTCAAATCCTTTCTAAACTAAACAGTTGAAGTTTCCCTTGAAATCAATACTTTATGCGATGTTTATCTTAAATAAAGTTTTTGAAAAGTTCTGCGCCTAACAAGTGAACAAATTCAACTTAACAAAATACTTATTTAAATAGTTGCATGATATCGTGCTGAGTTAATTAATTTAAATTTGTTAATTGAAGTTAAATTCACTTGAATGTACTTGGTTTTATTGAAAAGTGCGTTGGGTTTATTTAAACGTTGCTATGTTTAAGATTGCGGAAAGCGGTTAGATGTGGGTGGCTAAACAGCGGTCACTGTAGACAGCTTTGGCGTGGGTAATTGGGTAGCCCAGCAGTGGAGGTCTCTAGACTTAAAATATGAAATGTCAATATTATTTTTTTATGTAAGTACCTATATGAATGTGAAGCTATTTTAGAGCTGTAAAAATAAATATTTGTATAATTGTGCGGAGGATAACTCTTTTAATATGAAATGTGTATATTTGTGCTCAGTAGTAGGCTACTTACCAATCCTATGTGTAACGGATGCCAGGAATCGAACCTTTGCTAGTCCGCTACAGTGCGCTGGTAGTGTGCTGCTGACGTGTGCCTACGACGATGCGTGTTCTTCTATGTTTGTGGACTGTATGGCTTCGATGTGTAAGGGCTTCAGAAATGAAACATCTTCATACGTTGAGAGCGATGCTGTTCAGGTGTGCGGTGCTTGATGGTTACATAGGTCACAAGATGGTGGTTGAGACGCCAACAACTGGCCGAATACATGGTCGCTTAAGTACCTCGAAACTTTACCTTATCGACGACCATCGCACCGAACACGTGCACAGAGAATCTTTCGTTTATTTTTATTTCAAAAACAGTACAAATGTTACGTATGTTTCGATCCTATTATACATACATATATGTTCTATACATCGTTAGATAGGTCTCATTAAGTTCTATCTATTGGTATACAATACCTAAACCTAACTATTAGCGTCACTAAGTTATTCCATAAAAACTCCCAAAAAATGCTGCCACACAAGGGCCCGCCCACTATATTTTCTATTGAAAAACTATCGTATACTAAATTTATATATATAATTTTGGTAGGCCGTTGTGTGCAACTATATGGGGCATCTATTAAAACAAACACTATGAAAATATCTTTATTCAATTCGAACATATTACATGATAACTTTAAAGCATAAAAAATTTACAGAATTTCTTAAGTTGAATTTAATATTAAATAAATACTATCGTAAGTAAACAAATTTTATGATAAACATACGAATGTTTGTTATTATGCTTATTTTAACTATATAAGGTAATAACTAGCAATAAAAAGGTATCTAGACATGATTTCAAGTCTATATGAAGCTAAAAAACACTTATAAAACTATAAAACGAATATGTAAACAAACAGCTGTTTTATGAAGCATTAACTCTTATCTGTCACTACTGATAACGCTATTTATGATTCGATATATCAGGTCCCTACAGTTAGCACAAGTTTAAGACTAATGTTCATGTATTACATAGTTGTTGTATATTAACAATCTAACCATTTACACTATTTTAGCTATTTTGTAACGTTTTGACACGTCCGGGAACCGAACCCGGTGTATCGCACGATTAGATAACACTGATTTTAACGATTTTCACTCGCGGTTTCGAATACACTATTCACTGTCATAGTTTTAATGTCTGTCGCGAACATCTCTCCCGCCGTGCAGCAACGCGCGTGACCCGTCGTTAGGCGGTGCTGCAGAGCACCCGGTGAGAGACGCCTCGTCACTTGGGCAGGGGGACCAGCTTCTTAGCCGGCCGTTTGAGGACGCCTGCTGCTGTGCGCACCTCGACAGTGCGTATGGCGCCGTCGGCGCCCGGGTAGACAGCCACAACTCGACCGCGCGGCCAGGTATTGCGCGGGAGTTGGCCGTCGGCGATCAGGACGGGGTCGCCGACCTCGAGGTTGAGCCCAGACCCATGGGGCTCCCGCCGGTGTTGCAGCTCGGGTAGGTACTCGCGCACCCAACGGCGCGAGAACATGTCGGCGAGGATTTGGGCGCGCCGCCAGTGCTTGCTGCTGTTGAGGTCAGCCTCGCTGAACTCGCCCAGCGGAGGGAGGCGAGCAGAACCACCGAACAGGATGTGGTTCGGGGTGATGGCCTCGCTGTCTGCTGCGTTGACGGAGACGTGTGTGAGGGGACGACTGTTTACTGTGTACTCGACCTCACACAGTAGTGTAGCTAGGACTTCTTCGTGCGGATGGCGCTCGTGAAGGACCGTATAGAGGGCGGTCTTCACGCACCTGACGAGGCGCTCCCATGCGCCCCCCATGAATGGCGCTGAGGGGGTGATGAAGCGCCATATGATGCCACGGCGACTCGCTTCCTCGGCGACGGCGTCTCTCATCTCACGGTCGGCACCGTGCATGTTGGTGCCGTTGTCCGAGTAGATCTCTGCGGGGCAACCTCGGCGCGCTGCGAACCTGCGCAGCGCCAAGATTGCGGAGTCGGCGCTCAGGCTGGCGGCGACCTCCAGATGTACTGCCCTGGAAGTGAGACATGTAAACAGTGCCACATAACGTTTGTGACGCTGTCTACCGACGGTTACTGAGAGCGGCCCGAAATAATCAAGACCCGTGTAGGTGAAGGGCCTCTGATGGTGAGCAAGGCGCGTCTTTGGATGGTCCCCTGTGGCTGGCTCAGGCGGCTGCGTTTTTCTAATGCGGCATGGTAGACATCTATGTACTATTTTCTTTGTAGTCGGCCGCAGACGAAGAATCCAATAGTGTTGGCGTATTTCATTGATTACCAACTCTGTACCGCTGTGATGTAATTTTCTATGCGTCCAATCTATGTATAGCTGTGTAATACGATGATCGCCGTCTAAGATCGGCGGTCTCTTTGTTTGTTCGGAGATTTCTTCTGTAGCTATTATACGACTGCGTAGAGTGATCATTCCGTTGTTCATCTCCACGGGTAACGAATACAGGCGACTGTCTCTGGCGACACCTCCTCCGCGCCGCAGCTCCCGAAGGTCGGCGCCGAAGGAGTCCTCTTGTACCGCCTTCACAAGAAGGTCCTCGGCGCCGCGGGTGTGTTCTGCGGAGAGAAGCACGAAGTTTCGGGAGTCGGCGGCTGGACGAGGTGCCGCTCTGCCCGACTTGATGTTGTGCTTCGTCTTCGTCACGTGACGCCAATCTGGATCCTTCTGTCTATTTTTCTGCGTTCTTTTATATAGAACCTTCTCTGCGGTTTTCTTACATAATGCTATAAATTGTAGAACTCTTGCTGTTGCTCGTAAGAGCCTTTCCCATTTGGAAAATCTATACGGGTCCGGTACGGCTTCTATAATTCTATATGTTTGACGTTTCTCTACAGCTGTCAGTGTGCGCTCTTCGCCTGTCGCGTCAGGGGCGATGTGCTTCTCCACGGGCCATAGTGACGGGTCTTCGTACAGGAACGACGGTCCGGTGTACCACTCGTGTTCGGAGTTAAAGCTGTTTGGCACGTCGCGTGTAGCCGCATCCGCCGCGTTCAACTTCGTAGGTACCCAGCGCCAATCTTCAACTTTACTATGCTCTTCTATGGCGGCTAGGCGGTGCGCGACGAATGGTTTGTACGCCCGTGCTCCTTTTCTGATCCACGTTAGTACGGTCTTGCTGTCCGTCCAGTACACGACGGCCTCGGGTTTGACGCGATGTTCTTCTATTACCGCTTGAGCGACTCGCGTACCCATGACGGCGGCTTGCAGTTCGAGTCTCGGGATTGACACCACCTTAAGCGGTGCCACTCTCGCCTTCGCCATAACGAGCGTCACGTGCACACGCCCATCTGGTGTAGTCGCTCGCCAGTACACCGCTGTTGCGTAGGCCACTTCACTGGCGTCCGTAAAGACATGTACTTGGAGTGTACAGGCGTCACTGTACCCGGGGTAACACCGCGGGATGCGTATCGACTTCAACTGTTCTAAATGCTGTATCCACGATGCCCATTGCACTCTGAGGCTTTCGTCAAACTTCTCGTCCCAATTTGTACCGAGTCGCCAGGCTTCCTGTAGTATCTGTTTGGCTCGAACAGTCACGGGCGATGCGAGGCCGAGTGGGTCGTATAGCGACATAACTATTTTCAACGCTTCCCGTCCGTCTGGAAGCCGTGCGAGTGTAAGGTTGAAGCTCAGCTCGTCCGCGCTCGTTTTCCACATCAAGCCGAGAATTTTCTCTTCTTGCCCCTTGCTGGCGAGGCCGACTGTCTCCTGGCGATGTTGACTTGGTTCTATTGCTTCTATGATTCGCTGTGGTGGGCGACTATTTGTGCAGGATGCAATGCACTGCTCCCCTATTGTCTTAACGACGGTAGGCTTAACGACGGCCTTCGAAACTATGGGAGAGTGCACCTGTCCTCTATCTACTACTATGTGAGAGTGCGTAACCGGCTTCACATCTATGTGAGAGTTACTCGGTTCTATATTTTCTATTTTCGATTCTACGTTTCTATCGTACGCGAGCCTCTTCGCTGCGTCTTCATAACTATGTGGAATGACGTGTGCTTCTTTCTGTAGAAGGGCCGTCTCTATATGTCTATCTTCTAATTGTTTCGTATGTTTTTCTAACATATCTGTAGCCCGCTTCTCGGGGTCCGAGTTCGGTCGACGTGGGTTCACTATGAGCGATTCCAGTGCGAAATATTCTTTCAGTTGCGCTTCTATGTTTTCATCTATAGCGGAGAGACCGTTGACGAAGTGTACGGTGTTTCCCAAGGTGCGTGAGCGCGCGCCGTGCAGCAACCATCCCAGCGATGTAAGCGACGCCACCGGTTGATCGTTGGGTCCTCTTCGTACTGCGTTCGCTATGAGCAGGTGCCAGTTGTCTTGTCCTATTAGCACCTTCGGCACGCCTATGTCGTACACTAGCTTCTTCTTGATACCTTCGAGGTGTTTGCAGTCTATCAGGTCCTCTTCGGCGATCTTCTGCGGCGACAGGTGTAGGCTGGCTACGGTGCGCGCACACAAAGGCACTTGTTTGCTGTCGGCGCCGGCTCCTCGTATTTGTATGTCTACGCGTCGCGACGTTGGCATGTCGATCGACGTATCGCCTATGGCACGGATCGTAAACGGGTCCAGGTTCCCTTCCGCGCCGACTTCCTTGGCTATGTCTTCGTCTATGAGCGATACGGTGCTTCCGTCGTCGAGTAGGGCGAACGTAGACGCCTCTCCCGCCGGTCCGACTATCTGCACGGGCACTATCTTTAAGTATGCTTGAGCCTTTGCACGTATGCACGAACTGGCGACCGTTTCTTGCTTTTCTATGTTCACGTCTTCGGTCCTATGGGCTCCTCTATCGTAGTGAAGCAACTGGTTGTGTGTAGCGCGGCATCCCTCTACACCGCACTTCTTGGGCTTGCACGAGTGTTCTATTCGGCGTATGCGTAAGCAGCGAAAACACAATCCATGCTGCTTAGCTAGCTGCCATCTCTTCTCTGCGTTGGCGTTACGAAACATGCTGCAGGCCGACGAGTAGTGTCCTTCGCGTTCACATATCCTGCACTTCGCGTTAGACGTGTCCGTATGCGTTCGCTTCTCCGTCGCCGTCGCCGTGTACGTCCTCTGCACGGTACGTCTGCTTGGCGGCCCATCGGTGATGTTCTCAGCCGGCGCGAACGCGCTACAGTAACGCGCGTACTCTGTCACGAAGTCACTGAATCGGCTGAGGTCCGGCTTCGACTGGCACTTCTCGGTGTACGTCTTGTACCACTGCACACGTAGCGAGTTCGGTAGCTTCTCGGTCAACACACGCACTAGCTCCGCATTGATGAGGTAGTGTTCTTTTTTCAACGCACGAAGTGTGACGACGCCGCTTCTTATCTTGCTCGCGAACGCGCATATGTCCTTAGGTGCTTCGCTACAGCGTGGCAGGGTCCTCAGCTTGTCCGTCTCTGCCTGTGCGATCGAGTCTGGTCGTCCGAACTGCAGCTCCAACTCCTTCATAATTTCATCTGGTCGCGCATGCCCAATCAGTTCAGAAATAACTGTTTCTAACGCTCTTCCCTTGAGACTTCTTCTCAGTCTCGCTGTATTCTCCACGTCGTTGAAGAAATTCTTGGTGGTGTCGTATATCGCCTTGAACGACAGCCACTCGGTGTGCGCGCCGCCGAACGTCGGTAGCGTCATGATGACTTTCGAAACCGCCGGGTGTGGTGCAACTATCGATGTGTCCGGTGGCTTCCTGTCGGCGAGCGCGGCGATCGCGGAGGTGAGATCCGTGATGAACGGCTTCAGCGAATCACCTCCCTGTTGATGAACGTCCATCTTCTGTGAGGGCGGTCCATCTTCTTTATCTATCTTCTGTGCCCCGTCGACGTCCCTCTTCTTAGTGGGCGCCGATACCACTATATCTATATCTTCAGGGCCGGGCTGGGGTTCCGGAGCCTCTTCCAACCACGAACGTATGTAATCTTGCTTCGACTGTCCATCCTCGTCGTAGTCATCGGAGTCCGCCTCCTCTTCAGCCTTCTGTAGTGCTAACTGTGCTAACTGTAGTTTTATCTTCAAAACTTCTTCTCGAGCCAACATCACATTTCTATTGGAGCGTCCCGTAGCTGCTGAGCGTTGGTCGCGTTCCCTCGTTGGCTTCTTTCTATCTCTATTTTCTATTATGCTATGTTGCGCTGTACAAACGCTCGATCTATCGGATGGTTGCAACGTCCTTTCCTTGCCATCTTCATTTTTCGACTGCACCTCTGCTCGCTCCCTTGCGTCTTGAGTGATGTTTCGTTCGTCCCTCCCCGCGGGGCCGGAGGGGGCCGGCGGCGGCGCGTCGCTCCCGACTGTTGTCGACGGCGATCGCGGTGGCCCGTCGTGACGGACGACCGCGGCGGCTGGGTTGCGGGCAGCGGCGGCGCGGGCAGGGGTACTGGAACTAGGCCCGGCGCCGGCCGCTCCCCCGGCGACCTCGGGAGCACGACCTCTTGAACGCGTCGTAGGCATTCTTCAATCCGGCTCGAAGCGACCAACAAATGGTCGCTGCAGCAACAGGCGATCCGGCTTCGATAGGACCAACAAATGTAACGGATGCCAGGAATCGAACCTTTGCTAGTCCGCTACAGTGCGCTGGTAGTGTGCTGCTGACGTGTGCCTACGACGATGCGTGTTCTTCTATGTTTGTGGACTGTATGGCTTCGATGTGTAAGGGCTTCAGAAATGAAACATCTTCATACGTTGAGAGCGATGCTGTTCAGGTGTGCGGTGCTTGATGGTTACATAGGTCACAAGATGGTGGTTGAGACGCCAACAACTGGCCGAATACATGGTCGCTTAAGTACCTCGAAACTTTACCTTATCGACGACCATCGCACCGAACACGTGCACAGAGAATCTTTCGTTTATTTTTATTTCAAAAACAGTACAAATGTTACGTATATTTCGATCCTATTATATATGCATATATGTTCTATACATCGTTAGATAAGTCTCATTAAGTTCTATCTATTGGTATACAATACCTAAACCTAACTATTAGCGTCACTAAGTTATTCCATAAAAACTCCCAAAAAATGCTGCCACACAAGGGCCCGCCCACTATATTTTCTATTGAAAAACTATCGTATACTAAATTTATATATATAATTTTGGTAGGCCGTTGTGTGCAACTATATGGGGCATCTATTAAAACAAACACCATGAAAATATCTTTATTCAATTCGAACATATTACATGATAACTTTGAAGCATAAAAAATTTACAGAATTTCTTAAGTAAATACTATCGTAAGTAAACAAATTTTATGATAAACATACGAATGTTTGTTATTATGCTTATTTTAACTATATAAGGTAATAACTAGCAATAAAAAGGTATCTAGACATGATTTCAAGTCTATATGAAGCTAAAAAACACTTATAAAACTATAAAACGAATATGTAAACAAACAGCTGTTTTATGAAGCATTAACTCTTATCTGTCACTACTGATAACGCTATTTATGATTCGATATCTCAGGTCCCTACAGTTAGCACAAGTTTAAGACTAATGTTCATGTATTACATAGTTGTTGTATATTAACAATCTAACCATTTACACTATTTTAGCTATTTTGTAACGTTTTGACACGTCCGGGAACCGAACCCGGTGTATCGCACGATTAGATAACACTGATTTTAACGATTTTCACTCGCGGTTTCGAATACACTATTCACTGTCATAGTTTTAATGTCTGTCGCGAACACTATGCCTACTACTATGTCATAATTATGCGATGTCGCGATAGGTCACGACATCGCATATGACATAGTAGTAGGCTTTGCCTACGTTAGCACGTCGCATGTCATGTATACGGTTCCCACAATAAGAAAAAGGTCAGCTGGCAAGTATAGTTTAGGTTACCAGTGAAATTCACTGGAAAAAGAACATTACCTACGAAATCACAAGAAAAATCTTTTTAATAGGTCAAGCATCTACTTACCTAAAAACCCATGGCGAAAACCAGTAACCGTGAATAATATTTAAGTCGTGTAAAGGAAAACAAAGTAATTGCTATTTGAATTACAGAAATAAAAGGAAGTGCAAACCAAAATGATCACATTGCGTGCTATGATGAGGTCGTTAAACATCTCATTAGCGACGCGAAATATGTTGTTAAATAATAGGCTTTGCTTGTTATAATAATACTTTATTTTATTTGTTACGTTCAGCTTATAGGCTATTGCTATATAATTATCTATTTTTTATTTATAGTCTCACGCCTGTATCCCCGAAGGAGTAGGCAGAGGTGTAAATATTACACCCACATTTCGCAATGAATTTTTAGGTCCCACGTAATAGGATGTCCGTGTGGTGACGGATTAGGAATACAGAATGTCACCACCCCATATCATCCCATGGGTGTCGTAAGAGCCGACAGAGAGAGCATATTATGCAGAGAACAGCACTGTAAGAGAAGGAAAACTTGATACAAACCCTATACCAACCCGTCTGGCCACCGTGGTATAGTAGGCCAATTCCTCCTTTCAAAGGAGAGGCCTAGTCCAGCAGTGGACTGTTGATGGCTGAGTATGATGACGTAATAGGGGGCGAGCATATTGCCGTTACCGGGCACATCATTATCTATGCTTAACCATAATTTCTTTACATATTTTCTGGTGACTTGGGGCATTGATAGCCTAGTGACGAGACTAACACAGATTGCTACGCAGGCCGAGATTGGTTTCAAACTGCTCGTCGCGCACCGCTTGTTCTTCGACACTTTATGCGTATAACATTGTTACTTACCGCTTGCTGAACGTTCAAGAAAACGTCGTGAGGAAACCTGCAGTATTAGGGTTCTTTATAATGTTTTTCATAAAGCTGCATTTTGCCAGTGTTAACCACACTTGCTTGCCTTTCATAGGGACAAGAAGCGACTCCTTAGCAGTGGTATAGTTTATGTACATTGCTGATAATGATAAACTTGCTTATGATCATATGCTTCTAAATATTGTTTTAAGTCTCAAGCGAGGATATGAGTTCTATTCTTGAAATGTGCAAAATGTCAGTGGGTTGCTTTAGTTAGGAATGCACTAGTTTCAATTGATAAAAGGAGCTCTTGCCGATGTATTTTTGTCGCAATGTTTTATCTTCTGCCAATGCTTTGAGATCTTGATCTCGTAGCGATCTCGTAGCTGTATCTTCTGCCCATGCTTTGCAGAAGATAAAACAAACAACACAACCGAATATAAATAAAAGTTACATCGTATCAAGGTACCAAGTAACTTTTACTTCTATTCGGTTTTCTTTTGTACCAAAAATATATATTTTATATTGACTGTCAATACTATTGCTAAACAGAACTGTATAAGCAAGACGATTTAAACCGAAAGGTAGTCCTGGCACCGATCCTTTTTAGCTTCACGTGTGAATTATCTCTATAATATCAAGCTATAGGTACACTTACAGTGACTGATCCTTGACAGATCTGTCTTTATATATATTTTGTCATCACCATTAGTCGTGATGAGATATGTGGAGAGTCATCATCAGCCTCTATTACTGTCCACTGCTGGACGTAATATATCGCGAGTACTGTTTATTAGAACTCTAACTATAAATATTGTATTTTTGTTCCAGGTATGAAACAGCTGTCATTCATCACAAGCTCATCAGTGAAGAGTAATGAAACACGTAACGTATTAATAAATATCAGGAAAATATAAAATAAATCGAAATTATGAGCTCATTCATGAAAAATCTACGTTTTAGATAAATGTCGTTGGCCAAAATAGAACGCACACATATTTTACACGAAAAATGTAGAAATATGCTGTCTGACAAATTGAACGCAATTGGTTCAAATTATTTTTCTTAGTGCTGACTTTTTGCAGTCCTTCTTTACGTCAAAAATGCATAAAATATTAATATTTTGTAACATCGAGTAGTGGCAGTAGACTTAAAATAACGTTAACATAGCAAAGTCTATATATTTAACGCCAAGTACATAATTATACGTGAGCGACTTTTGAACCTTTTCATACTGAAGTACTAGATAAAAATGTATATTTCATAAATAAAACAATTGATTGATTGCTTTTTAGCGATAAGGCCGCCGTTTGTGCAACATATATTTATCTGTATATATAAAATCCTTGCGTTACTGACTGACTGACAGACACGCTACAGCCGAAACTACTCGGCGCAAGAAGCTGAAATTTGGCATGTATGTTCCTTGGGGACCGTAGGGGTGCACTAAGACGGGATTTCCCGAAATGCCCACGGGATCGGGCAAAACGGGAAATTCGAAAATATGTGCGTGCGAAGCCGCTGGCGTCCTCTAGTCTATTATAATTTCTGTGTTAAATTCATTTGGTGTACAATAAAGATTATTATTATTATTATAAAACTTGATTCAACAAAATATAAATTCCACTTCAAACCTGGTAATAATTCACTGTTCATTACCGCTCAAAACACAACATTGAAAACATGGCTGCCTCATTAACATCAACAAATAAATACAGTTCGCTGTTTATGTTTAATGAGATAAAGGGAAAATTTCTAGATAATTTATTTTGTTCCCTTGCGCAATGAAAAAACAAGGAAGAAAAGGAAACTTGTAATTTATTCGCTGACCTTTCGGTGGGATTGCCGTTGTGCCTTCTAACATGTGTAAAGAAACAAAATAGAGCCGTTTAGCAAATAGGAAATGAAAGAAAATGGCGATACTGAGTTTTTTTACGCTTTCAGGAGAGCTGGGTCTTATTACTCTAATATGCGTATTAGTGAATATTCCAAAGCCTACATTATTAAATATGGTATACCCGCTGCTCACCGTCGGGAGGCCAAGTGGCCTGCTCTTTGGAAAAACAGTAACAGGAATCTGATTATCTACACTCCGTATATAGAAGAATACTGGACGTTCTAAGTAATTTAAAGGCCTGACACTGCCTAATATACCTAATTCAAATCTTCTATAATATAAAAATGAATCGCAAAATATGTTGGTAAGCGCATAACTCAACAACGCCTGGACCGATTTGGCCAATTCTTTTTTTTAAATGTTCGTTGTCGTTCAAAGATGGTTTTTACGGCGAGAAAAATTCTAATAATTGCCGGAAAACCCCTAAAAACAGCCCTTTTCTTTTTCCCATACAAACGTTTTCTAACTAAAACGTAGAGTCAATTTGTAATTTATTACCGCTGCATAAAGTTCAAATTCGCGTGCGCGTTGATGTACTTCTTTGTTTGATGGCAGTTTTGACAGGTTTCCGGACCTAAAGTCTCAGTGCTGCCGCCCAGCGGGCTTCATGTCAGAAGAAACCCATTGATAATCCCTACTTAATATTATAAATTCGAAATTGTGTATGTATGTATGTTCCGTTTCCACGCTAAAACGGCTGAACCAATTTTGTTGAATTTTAATATAGAGATATATATACATATATATTGGATCGTGCAGACGGAAATAGGCTACCATAAGTTGTAAAAATTAAACTGGGAGGGATTGTAGGAAGGGTAGAAGTTTGTACGGCACAAATTTACCTCTTGGAAGTAAGAACGCATGCGCTGATAATTGATTGCTGCACATGTGCTATCGCATATCTGCCAGTACTGACACGTCATACCTACATAATGTCATATTGTGCACGTTCATTAAATTGTTCGCATATCTATACTAATAAAATAAAGCGGAAGAGTTTGTTTGTTTGTTTGTTTGAACGCGCTAATCTCAGGAACTACCGGTCGGATCTGAAAAACTATTTTTGTATACGATAGCCCAGTTATTCCGTAAGGCTAAATAAAACAACGCTTCGACCCTTTGGGGCTGGGCAAAAGGCTAAAAAGTCTAAAAGATAATGTCGGTTAATCTCAGGAACTAGCAGTCGGATTTTAAAAATTGTTATTGCCTGTGTTAGCCCAATTATTCCGAAAGGCTATAAGCTATATAAAATTAAGCTATAACTTTTAGGGGCTAGACAAAAATAATAAAATGGTCAAACGAGAAGGGGGAGGGTTGGGTCAAAGGCAAAAAAAGGCTAAACGAATAGGATACAATCTATATGGGTATCGTTTTCGAGATTTTCGGGACGCTGGTTAATAATATGAAATTTATTTACTGATCAAAGATGGCGGGTAATCAAAGATGGCGGATGAGAAGATTTAAAAAATCAGTATGGGTATCGCCTTCGATATTTTAAGGGGTGGGGAATCGAAGTATAACATCTATTTCGTGATCAAAGATGGCGGATGGGAAATCAAAGATGGAGAACGGATTTTTTTTACCCGACTGCGCGACGCAAAGGAGGGTAATGTGTTTATCAGTCTATGTATGTATGTATGTATGTTTGTTTCTATGTGGCGTTCTAGAGACCAAATGCGTAAGCCGATTTTGATGATTCTTACGTCAATCGATTCGTCTTAACCTTGCGAGTGTCACTAAAGACATGTCAGTTATCAAAATTCACCACAGCGTCAACCAGACGCCATATTGTCAAAATGAAAAAAATGTATGTCAATGAACTATGTCATGTGGGGTGTCATTGAATAGGTATTTTAAAATCATCTTTAGGTTCCTTTTATAATTTTTCATCTATACTATAATAAAACTGTAGAGGTGAAAAAGTCTGTACATTAAAGATATTTTGACGAAAATTTGATAAAAAATCTTGAAAAATGCTAAAAAGCAATACTTGATAATTTTTAGAATTTATGTCTGTCTGTCTGTCCGACGTCTTTCCCTATGTTGCTAAAGATCTCTAAAATGGCGAAATTGATTTCAATAAAACTTACACTCATGTAAAAAGGATACTCAAACCTATAAAATAGTATATGTTACATCACAATCGGTTGAGTGGTTTTCGATGTACAGCTTGACCTGTCCTTTGTACGTAGTCCCTAACAAAACAGGGATCATCCAAAACTGGTTATATATGTGGTGCCATCTATGATCATTATAAGTTTGTTAGTAAAAGTATAGTTAGTCTTAAAAGGTACCTTAAAAGTGTTTTATGGCTATTTATCCGACTTTAAAAAAAGAGGCAATTCTTAATTTCGTCAGTATACTTCTACGTATTTCGATAAATAAATTACTGGAACCGAGCATATTTATAGTTATCCTTCCGACCGATAGATGTCACTATTTTCAAATAATTTTCTAGAAAAATAAATGTTTCTTGCAAAAAAGACAATAATTATGTGTCGTTCTGTTATTAAAAAAAATAAAAGAGTATAATATTCGGCACTTTCATAAACAAAAAGTCTCTGTGTCAAAATTTATTACAATGTCCACTTAATTTAAACGGCCAATCCCATTTATTTCAAATCATTATATTTATATAATAGTTATATAATCATTCCTTTTTATTTTAAATGATAAAAACAATGACTATAGATCCTTTTTTCAATAAATTGTCGATTAGTCCGTATTATTTTCCATCTCGGTCGGTTTGTATATGTAAACATAAATGGCGTTGAGCAAATGACGTCATTTTCTGAATGGTGGTGTTAAGATTCTCCGAGGATTGATCAGGTTCTCGGCTAATTTTCTTTCTTCGTCGTTGGATTACTTGGATTTGTGTCATTGCCGTTTCTTTTGAATTTTTGATTGTTGAATATGATTGTGTTTCTTTGATTTCTTTCGTTCGTTCGGGTTCTGTTCTTATACAGGTGTCTCATTATTCCCAATTTCCCACTCCTCACGTCACGTACGTGGGAATCTTTGCGCGGGAGACTGAGGCCTGAATTCAGATACCTCTTTAGTTACTCAACGGGGCTATTTTACTTTCGGCAGGCCTGGATATTCGTAGTCCTGTGTGTATTTTCTAAATAAGGATCGTAGCACACGTATCAACTCGGAAAGGGATCGGCACCGTATCAACTGGAGCCGTTTAGTATTATTTGTATGGAACTCCCTACTGCATAGCACAGTAATCGGAATCGTAACGTAATCGCCTCGCCTCGGGACAAGCTCACGAACCGGTGCGGTGCGTGATCGACTTGCAGTTCCCGCGCTTACGGCTTTCCGTAGCCTAGCTTACGTCTCTTCGTCCACGCCCCTCCCGCGGTCTGCGTTCGGATTCAAAATGATTGAAGTAGTGCCGCCTAGCCGTCAACCAGCGGTCGGCGAGCCGTAAGCACGGCGTCGCCTAGCTGTAGCCGAGTCGACATGCCAGAGCTTCTGATCCGCTTACGTTACGTGGTTACGTCAGGTTGACGCCTGTTTGACGGCGAGGCGAAAGGCGATACGGTGACGATCCCTTTCCGAGTTGATATGTGTGCTACGACCCTAAATCGCAGGGTCAGGCACTTGAAACAGCTGGAATCGACCTCCGAACATGTTGTTTTTCACAAAATTCTCAGAAATTCTCTAAAGATATATATTAGTTTATTTATTTTCTCTCAAAAAGGTACATAATTTTGGTTACAGTGAGTACAAAACTTAAAATTCAAACCTTAGTGAGAGCTGGAGTCTGAACTAGGTTCTAGACCTGTGTGACAAATCTCCAGGCTCTCCATCTCAGAGCAATATTGCTAACAGTATTATCTTTACATATACATATCACGTATATTTATTTATTTATTTTCTCTCAAAAAGGTACATAATTTTGGTTACAGTGAGTACAAAACTTAAAATTCAAACCTTAGTGAGAGCTGGAGTCTGAACTAGGTTCTAGACCTGTGTGACAAATCTCCAGGCTCTCCATCTCAGAGCAATATTGCTAACAGTATTATCTTTACATGTACATATCACGTATATTTATTACAAGAATAAGAAACAACCAGTGCTAAGAAAGTAAACTAAACAATAAAAAGCAAAAAATACTAAAAGGGATTAAATCATGCAAGTGGGAGGCGTGTGTGTGTGGTGTGTGTATGTGTGTGTGTGTGTGTGTGTGTGTGTGTGTGTGTGTGTGTGTGTGTGTGTTTGTGTGTGTGCGAAATTTGTAGTTATTGTATTTGTATATGCCAGCGGTAAAATAAATATATATAATATTATTATTACGTATTGTCAATTTATGGGAATGAATGAATGAATGATTCTGTCTCCTCGTAACTTAAACTACGTAGTCAATTACCAACTACTTCTTTACACTCCTTTTTACACATTGGATAAATGCACAGGAATCTGTTGACCTTATTGTAAACGTAACTACTTAGAAAGCAGTAGTGTCGCTGCGCCAAGCTTAAATAGACTGATACCATCGGGCAGACGTTATGCTTGCGTCGGAAGGCAGTAAATTTTGATGGTTCGTGGGGAGTATGTTCATGGGTTGTGATAATAAGATTTAAAATAAATACTTGTCGCACTGACAGAACATTACAAGTTTTATACAGGTCGATAGTGGGGAAGCGGAAGGGGAGTTTCCATCCAACCTTTAGCAGTGCTGTCTGTGCACGTTCTAATTTTAACAAATGAGATTTCGACGTCCCTCCCCAGGTCACTATACAATATTGGGTGACAGACTGACAGAGAGCCAAGTACACCATTCTCAGAACTTTAGTGTCAGCAATATGACGGAGACCCTTAAAGACAAATATTAGTTTCCGTAGTCTTGAAGCTGTCAGCAATCGTATACATATATAAGTTATAAATATTATGTACTTTTGGCATAAATGTCATGCTAATTAAATTCCAACATTTACGCGAACGAAGTCGCGGGCACAGCTAGTTTAAAATAATAGTTTAGGATATATAACGATTTAAAGTTGTTTAACAAAACAATCATCCTCGCTAATGTTGTTACTTATTGATTTAAGTTTTTACTTCAAGTATAAACGATAAACAAACAAAAAAAAACAGTGAATAACTAAAAAGTATAAAATAAAAAAAATATTTAAAGAAAAACAAAAAACCCGACTGCGTAAAAAATAATAAAAAAAAAATACGTGAAAAAAGTAACTTAAATAAAAACTAAAAAGAATAGAAACAAGTTTAGAATTCTAATGCAGAATAGAACTACTCACAGTCGGGGCCCCATGGAAACATTTGATTGGTAAAATTTGAATGGGCCCCGACTGTGAGTCGTTCTGTTCTGCATTAGAATTCTAAACTTGTTTCTATTCTTTTTAGTTTTGAAATGATAAGAGATTAAGCGCTAAGTCAATGGTAACTTTGAAAAAGGGGCTTGGAAAAAGGGCATTAAATAAAAACTCTTAAAAAGGCCATACGGAGTTCGCTGGGTCAGCTAGTCTATAAATAAAATAAACTGTACGTACAGCGTAGTGCACGTGGTAGTGCTTTAAGCGGTCACCTCGGTACTTACGCGGCGTGCGGCGTCCTACGTGGGTGGTCTGGATACAAACACGGTACGGCGCGACGCGAAAACAACAAACAGTTGAAACAGTTCAAACGAAACAGTTGTATTGACGTGTCCTACGTGACCAAATGCACGTGACGTGCGATGCGGCGCGAGTTGACGCGAACTTGATCAGTTGGCTTGATATTTCCGCGCGAACTGAAGTAAAAATTGTAATTAACGCTATAATTAGTTACACTTCTGTGTCGTACAAAATTCTTGAGTTTTGATACTTAAGATATGAATTTTTCAATAAATGAGCTGTCATGTCCATGTCAAATTTTAATATCAAATGATCGCCACAGGATGGAATAAAACGATTCGCGCGTAGGACAGAGCCGCCACGTCCAACCGCACCGCGTAGAAACCGCTTCCGACCAATCCGCAATCGCGTTCGCGGTGAACCGCTCACGTAGGACGCCGCGTTAGTATTGCACGAATGCTGTGGATTCAATCCGCAAACGTACCAGTAAAAAAAGTGATCTATATACTTTTCTTTCAATTATTGGCATTCTTTGTATCCGTGGATTGTGTATTGGTAAATTCTTTGTGTGCTTGAATTGATTTGATGATTGATTTTAGTACAGTCTCTTGCGAACTCTGCATACAAGTTAAATAGATTATATTAGAGAAAGATTGCCACAGATGGCACTACAAGCAAAACAGAAAAACTTCAGGGAAAAGTCATAGGTACGCACTACAAGCAGGTACACACGGTGCATAAAACTACATGGCACGCCTCTGTTAAATACTCGTGAATGATACCGTTTGCGATGCTGTATCTGGTGCAATGGCTATAATTCTATTCTATGATATTTTGTCAAAATATCCGTCTATACCAAAACGTATTTGCTATATGTATATGTAGGTGTTATACCGCATCGTAATTGGACCATTGTATGTCAGTAGGGACAGGACTGACGTCAGCTATCCGTATTATAGCTGGTCCCTACATGAGTTGGCATATTTCGCTCCACTGTTAGAAGATTTTGTTACAAATTATTGTACAGGGGATTGAGCAGTTTCGCATATTCAAGTTAAAATTTTACCGCAAACTACATGTAACTATTTTTAAATTAGTGTAACGCAATCAGCGTATTAGTTTAAAAACCACTGTTTAAAACGAATTGAATACGGCATTTAGTCCTAGAAGCGAGCATTGGGATGAAATCATCTTCTGTAATTTCATTGTGCCATCAGAGAGGCCTATATCCAGCAGTGGACTACGGCAGGCTGATGATAATGATGTGTAACATATTCATTCTCATTAAAAGAAATGTAACATACTCTAATGTAATTGATTAAATACAAGTTATAATGTGCATATATAACGAAAATCAGTTATCAAATTTCATTTATAACACTAAGTCATAGCGACAATGTATAAAAAAATTGTCTCTGATTGTTTACCATTATTATTCTTTATTACACAATAAATATTTGTAACTTATGGTTCATTATTGTAAATTTCTTTGGTGCAATAAAGATGATGATTATTATTATTAACATAGCTTATTAGTGCTTAGATACCTCGGTTATAAAACTTGTACATTGTTTGAAGGTAGTTGTTGAAACTCACGTCATCAACAGCGATCCAAGACGCTGCGCGCTGGTTGCGATAAAACTACCAGTATTATAGCCCAGGCATTTGCTCCTTGGCATTAAAACGCAAGTAACAAGTTTGAAAGCAGAAGTGAACAGTTTTAAGTTTGCAATAATTAATTAAAACAATATTTTCATGTTAATAAATTGTTCAAAATATTCTGTCAGCTCATTTTCTAGATCCTTATATTGTTAAGTGTATAATACTTGTACTAGTGTAGGAAAAGTGAATCCAAAATCTAATCCCGAAAAGTCATCACCATCATATATGCGCACATAACTTCAAAAAGTAAATGGTGGGCGCCGTGAATTTGAGCCCTCTGCATGGCATCATTAAGGCCGACCTCACATTGGGCGACAGCGTTCCTCGAGCGTACGCCCGGTGTTCGCTCGGCGTTTACTCTGTAGTACAAACTCATACAAAGTGAACGCTGGGCGCACGCCGAACGGACGCCGACAATGAGAGGGAGGCCTAATATCTATGATAGTCGCTACGGGGAGTTAGATCCCTCAAATAAACTGATACTGGTCAAAATCATAGAATATCGCTATTCCTTTAGAGTTTAGGTTGTAGAGGCAGTCGTTTTGTGAAATAGCTGATATTCTGTCATATATGATAAGATAAGTAAGCGAACCGGGGTTCCAAGGCGTAATTGACGACCGGTTGGCGCAGCGGGAGTGTAAGCGAATGCTACGCCGAAGGTCGCGGGTTCGATTCCATTTGAGTGCATGAACATGGATGTTTGTCTTGGTCTGGGTGTTTCTATGTATAATTTGTATGTATTTACAAAAAAAAATTATCTATGTACGTTTATCCATTATCTAGTACCCATAACACAGACTTTGCTTAGGTTGAGACTAGATGGTGATGTGTGTATGTGGTAGAATAGAATAGAATATTATTATTATTTTCAATATCTGATTATTGTCTTAATTGCGTAAACTTGTAAGTGGGATAAATGAATAGATGGATGCTTGTTACTGTTTTTCGCAAAGCGTACAAGATGGATGTTGATAAAACTGTTATATATAGCTTATTACTTATCAGTCAGTTCTTTTGATCGCTAAGGGTCCTAACCACCTGGAAACCAGAGATTTGAACATCGTCCTTTGTTAAACGAATTTTCATATCGCTAATACTTATGAAGTATTCCTCAATGAAGTAAGCTTCATAGACGCTGTGCAAACATTTCATGGCCAAATTAATAAGGTCTTGCACCAATTTCGTATATTAAGGAAATCGAATCTATGCGTTTGTGATTTTAAGAACCTACAGTTAAATGCGTTACGAAACACTTTATTTCTTGACTATTAATAGACAGACGTCGGTTACAATCATAGTTCCTACTAATTGACACAACGAGATTTGTACATCAGTCACTTCGAAAGACGTGAATAAATAACTAAGAGATTTCCATCTATATACATAATGTAACATTACCATGCATTACGCTGCCCATTTCCAGTAGTTTCCTTATTTCTCCTTATCATAAAAATCCTCTGTCAATAATAAAGATGAACAAGTCTTCAAAGTTGACCAAAAACACCACCTGTCCACTCGGTCATGTCTGAATTAAAGTCTATTTATTTCTTTTTTTCAAATCCGTGTGGTGACTGATTAACAATATAAAGTGTCACTACACTACATTTCATTCTGTAGGTGCCGTAAGAGAAAACTTACTATGCTTGTAGTACGTTTGGGAAGAGACGGAAAACTCTACATCAAACCTTAAACCAACCCGTCTAGTCAGTGTGATTAGGCCAAATTCTCCTATAGGGCCGATACACGATATAATGAAGGTTTACAATTCAGGTAGATATTTGGATTACAAAACTTTTTCAGTGGCAGTTTTATGTGGCACTAATATAAACGTCCTCTCCTTTTTCATTATTTCATACCGAGTCCTACATTTCTGGGCATTTCCTTTTTTATTCTCTTCATAGACGTTTTTGTTTTCCTTATTTGTTTATTTCATCTGAGTGTTTTACACGCAGTATTTGTTGCTTGGACATATATATATATATATAGTGCGAGTGTATAAATGTGAGACAAAAATTATCATGTTTATATTGCTAAATAACTATGTTTTGCAAACTTCACCTTTTATATTTTAGCTTTATATTTTTGGGGGCGTATTGAAGACCATTTTTTGGCTCACCGCGGCATTTCAATTGTACTCTTAAAAATAAACAGAAATGTCAATTTATCAGGTAGGTACTGAATCAATTGGGACTCTACATAATAAATAAGTAAATAAATAAGTATGACATCAGAACCAAGGAATGCTAGCGTAATAACACTTTTCGGTATATGTATTTACACAATATTACTTGTTATCGATGGTCAGAAGATCCACGGATTTCGAAACCTTTAACAATAATTACACACATATTCACAGAAATATATACATACGCACACATACATAACCACAAACGAAGTCTTTATTAAGAGGTATTCTTTAGAAGATACCTACACACCGACTGTAATTACAATGTTTATTCAGAGCGCAGGTTATTACAGGTGGATAGGTAAATATTAGCTGGCATACTAATGTAAGACCTACGCTTCTTGATGTAGTTGCGCCTAAGATTATTATTACTAGGGTTCTAGGGTTATACTTACTGGAAAGTCCTTAGTATTTGGAAATCTAAATGTCATGATGATGATGTTGATAAATATTGAATCTGCTTCAATCACTTTTCTTATAAATAATCTTTTATCTTATGGCCTAAGCATCCAAACGCAAGGTGCTATAATTGTTGTGACCTTCTATAATAAGCTAAATCTGACACACTACGACGATTTGGTTGGATGTTCATGTCGCGTTCTGCCTTGATGACGCAGTAAAGCGAGACATGTATGTACAACACCAAATCACCCGTCCCATGTCACGGTAACAACAAATCGTGGGCCTGTTACACCCAGTTTGTGAGTTTGGTATGTACCACTAATGTCCAGCAATCCACAAAGTTCGGTCGCGTCTGAATGTTTTGTTGATATTTTTTTGTTTTGCAGCGGCCCTGCAATGCAGATGCCGAATTTCGACTGCAATTGAACTTCAAAACTTCTGGAACTGTCATTAATTTCATGAAGAACGAATTTTGGAAACATGCTTGCTTAAAGAGTTATGCTTTAAAACTATTTATTTGATTTTTAACCGACTTCAAAAAAGGAGGAGGTTCTCAATTCATCGGAATCTTTGTTTTTTTATGTATGTTCCCCGATTTCTCTAAGACGCTTGGACCGATTTCAAAATGTATTGTTTTGATTGAAAGGGTATACTTCCTAATTGGTCCCATGATCATCAGGTCAGGATTTGATCATGGAATCCTGAAAAAATCGGAGGAACTCTTCAAATTTTCTAAGCACATTTGAAGCGATATGACGATAACAACCCAATGCCGTCGAGTTTGGGCTCGTTTGAGTCGTCTTTACATAGACTTTGATGCTGGATGATTTTTATGGTCTGATGATAGAGCTGGAAGGTAACCATGAGATCTTTGTGATACAACAACCTAATCTCATCGAGTTAAGGGTCGTTTGATTCGTCTTTACATGGACTTTGGTACTGGATATTTTCCAGGGTCTGATGATGGAGAAGGAAGTTGGCCATGGAATCTTTTTAATAGAAAGACGCAATTCCATTGAGCTTGGGCTCGTTTGATTCATCTTTACATAAACTTTAATGCTGAATGTTTACCAAACACTGATGATGGAGCAGGAAGGTGGCCATGGGATCTTTATAATACAAAGATTCAAACCCATTGCGTTTGGGCTCTTTTGATTCGTCTTTGCATGGAATTTAGTGCTGAATATTTACCAAACTCTGATGATGGAGCCGGAAGGTAGCCATGGGATAATTATAATACAATTACGCAATCTCATTGAGTTTGGTCTCGTTTGATTCGTCTTTACATGGACTTTAGTGCTGAATGTTTTCCAAAGTCTGATGATAGAGCAGGAAAGTGGCCATGGGATCTTTGTAATACAATAACGCAATCTCATCGAGTTTAGGCTCCTTTGTTTCGTCTTGGCAAACACTTTGGCACTGGATGATTGCCGGGATCTGATGATGGAACTAAAACGAACGTGTTTAGGCTCGTTGGTCTCGCGGCATAAATGTGCGCGTGGGATTGGGAGGTCTAGGGTTCGATCCCCGGCTCGAGCAAAGTGTTATTGGGTTTTTCCGTTAGGAAATTCTCAGTAGCAGCTCGGAGTCTGGTAATGTGCCCGGTACGGCAATAGGCTCGCCCCCTATTACGTGGGACTAAAATAAAGCTGGCGAAAAAGTGGGTGTAGCAATATACCTCTGCCTACCTCTTCGGGGATATAGGCGTGAGACTATGTATGTATGTATGTATGTTTAGGCTAGTAAGTTGAAAACAAAAAAAATTACTTGAAATTGCCAGACAGGTACAGGTCTACATTTCAGAATTGAGGCACGTAAGGAAGGCCTCCACATCATGTACCACCTTCACTATCCTATGTAGCTACTTACCACATATTACTTTTTTTTTATTAGTAGGTATACCACTAAAAAGCAAAAAAGAAAAATTATTTTTACATAAAAAAGAAAACCGACTTCAAAAATCACTAAGGAACTAAAAAGCAAAAAATAATTGGTTTTGGAGCAAAACTTTTTTCTCTTCATAGACGTTTTTGTTTTCCTTATTTGTTTATTTCATCTGAGTGTTTTACACGCAGTTTTTGTTGCTTGGACATATATATATATATAGTGCGAGTGTATAAATGTGAGACAAAAATTATCATGTTTATATTGCTAAATAACTATGTTTTGCAAACTTCACCTTTTAAATTTTAGCTTTATGTTTTCGGGGGCGTATTGAAGACCATTTTTTGGCTCACCGCGGCATTTCAATTTTACTCTTAAAAATAAACAGAAATGTCAATTTATCAGGTAGGTACTGAATCAATTGGGACTCTACATTATTATAAGTATGACATCAGAACCAAGGAATGCTAGCGTAATAACACTTTTCGGTATATGTATTTACATAATATTACTTGTTATCGATGGTCAGAAGATCCACGGATTTCGAAACCTTTAACAATAATTACACACATATTCACAGAAATGTATACATACGCACACATACACAAACGTACGAACATCTTAGTCATAAATTCTCTCTTAACTGTAATATTGTACATTGTTATGTAGGTGTTACCCATGACTAATAATATTGTATGTAACCAATGGTACTTGATGAAACCTAGTGACCCGTAACATGGTCAATGTAAATGCCAATTTCGGAGAATAATTCGTGTGTTAATGTTAGCTCAAATTGCCTTTTGTGCATACATATAAATGTATGAATATACCATTTGCTTTGTAAAATGTTTTGTCTTTTATATGACATGATCTAGACCAGTAGGTATCAGTTTATTTGAGGGCACTGACTTCCAGTTACGAGTCTCCAAAATCTTCATGACCAGGCCAGGATAACTACAATTGGCAAAAACATATAACGGACTATAACTAAAGCATTAGCTTCTAATTTACAGGGTAGACCTTACTTATACATATTTTAGTGGGTTTTATGTAAGACCCTTTATCTGTAGTGTACTGTAGTTCCCATCACTAGAAGATATAAATTTAACAAACAAACATTCAGACGTTCGATATTACTATTGTTCCAACTTTCGTAACGTGAAGTGAGGGTTAAAAATCAAATAAATAATTTTAAAACATAACTCTTTAAGCAAGCATGTTTCCAAAATTCGTTCTTCATGAAATTAATGACAGTTCCAGAAGTTTTGAAGTTCAATTGCAGTCGAAATTCGGCATCTGCATTGCAGGGCCGCTGCAAAACAAAAAAATATCAACAAAACATTCAGACGCGACCGAACTTTGTGGATTGCTGCACAATAGCGGTACATACCAAACTCACAAACTGGGTGTAACAGGCCCACGATTTGTTGTTACCGTGACATGGGACGTTTGATTTGGTGTTGTACATACATGTCTCGCTTTACTGCGTCATCAAGGCAGAACGCGACATGAACATCCAACCAAATCGTCGTAGTGTGTCAGATTTAGCTTATTATAGAAGATCACAACAATTATAGCACCTTGCGTTTGGATGCTTAGGCCATAAGATAAAAGATTATTTCTAAGAAAAGTGATTGAAGCAGATTCAATATTTATCAACATCATCATCATGACATTTAGATTTCCAAATACTAAGGACTTTCCAGTAAGTATAACCCTAGAACCCTAGTAATAATAATCTTCGGCGCAACTACATCAAGAAGCGTAGGTCTTACATTAGTATGCCAGCTATTTACCTATCCACCTGTAATAACCTGCGCTCTGAATAAACATTGTAATTACAGTCGGTGTGTAGGTATCTTCTAAAGAATACCTCTTAATAAAGACTTCGTTGGTGGTTGAATACTGAAATAACTCGTATTTTAGCAACCGAACATAAGGTTTGTGAATGCTATATAATATATCCTACGTAATACGGACAAAGTTATTGGCTTCTTGCAAAACGTATTGCTTACGTGCTTTTTGCTGCTACTTATTATTATCTAAAACAAAAACCCAAAGAAGGTCTGGAAACAACAGAATGATGAACGATGAAAACTAGTCAAGCCAAACCTTGAACTTGATTGGCATGTTTATGTGAATTGCTTTTTTAGATTTTCTATATAGAATATACAGGGTGTCACAAGACCCATCACCAAGCCGAAGTCTACTCGTTGTGGACATCATGCCAAGTCATACTAACCAAAAATAATACCTGGGAAACGATTTTTTTTTTGAGTTTTCTCGTTTTTTAAACCGCAATTAAAAGCGCGCGCGCGCAATGCTCGAAATACCTACTTATCCATGGGGTTATAGGACATCTAAGGAACATATTAGCGGGGTAAATGCTTCGATTTTGTACCTAATTAGACAAATTCCATACTAACTTTGAGCCTCAATATCTCCTGAACCAGTAATTTCCCAGGTATGGTGCCCAAGTAAAAAATGGTCGTAGTGATTGGTACAATATGGGATTTCAGTTTTCGTTAAGGGTCTTTTTACACCCTGTATAAATAGACCTCAATTATTTAAGCCACTTCAAAAAAGGCCACTTCTCAATACGCCCATAATAATTTGATGTGTATGTTACTCGATTTCTCCGTAGGTATAATACTTAATATTAAACATGCCATAATTTCACATTTATGTTTTTGATGGAATCTTCTTTACTTTGAACCTCACAATCATTCACAATATGCGCATACTTATACATTATAAACTAATTTAAAACAATTCAATACCATTACCGATATAATAGTATTTTGTTTCTTTTTTACTAACACGCAATGTAAGAAAAGGCCAAGTGGTATATTTAAATATGGCTTGACGTAAGCCTTATTTCGTACATATTTGGTGTAGGCGGGTCTTAGTTCGCACATTTCAACGTCTCACATAGATCTACATAGAAAATGTAGTAATACTTATTTGGCAGGTCCTATTTGTTTCCATCTCTTTGTAGTACAGAGAAAAATATAGGCAAAATTAAGTTTAGTCGACCACAACGGAATTACACCTAGTAGGTGCCACCTACTTTAAATACCTACCTACTACTTGTGAATCACACATATTGTGTTTAGGTATAAGTTGTGACCAGATCTCCAGATATACCCGTAAAAAGCAAAATAAAGAAACAACCCTCGGGAAATTCAACGATTAGCTGTAAGACGCAGTGAAATGAAGCATTATAACTTTGTTACGGAGATTACGTCCCACGTACATATAGCCCATATCCATAATTCGTTATCGTTGGGATTTCCAACATGCATAATAATAATTCTCTATAACGCTATAGTAACAGTCATCTTGCAAATGCCTTCCATAAAGGGGTAAATAATGCTGCGTTTTTAATATAGATGTGTGAAGTTAAGTGGTGTACGAGGAAAGATCTCTTGAAAAGAGCTAAATGTTTAAAAACTTGTATGTACTGAAAAACGTACCAATTTCGGGGACGACAAAAACTATAAATTTATAAATGTTACTAAAATGAAATCCCCGCCGCGTCCTGTCTGTATGAACGCTCTGAACTAAAACATACCGAACAAATGTTGTACGGTTTTTACTAATAGATAGTGTGTACATTCCCGAGGAAGGTTTGGGTGTACTATTCATGCGGGTGGATTCGCTAGCGAAGTCTAGTACATACATACATATACTCACGCCTTATTCCCGTCGGGGTAGGCAGAGACAACAGAACGCCACTTGCTTCTATCCTTACAAACCTCACGCGCTTCCTCTACACTCATTACTCTTTTCATACATGCTCGCCGGTTTCGGGTACTCCGGACCTGGCCGTTTTTTAGGACGTCCCCAATTTGATCGAGGAATGTCCGACGAGGTCTGCCGCGACCGACTTGCCCACACACATTTGCCTTATAAATCTTATTCGTCATTCTTTCTTCACTCATTCGCTCCACGTGTCCAAACCACTTTAGCATTCCTTTCTCAATCCTAGTCACGACATCTTCTTTCAGACCACTGCTCTCTCGTATAGTTACGTTCGGAATTCTATCGATCAGTCTCACCCCACACATACTACGCAGTGATCGCATCTCAACTGCGTTAATTCTACTTTCATGCCTTTTCTGCCATACCCAACTCTCACTTCAATACATCAACGTGGGGACAAGCACTCCATTATGAACCGCCAATCGCGCCTCTTTCGGCACAGTCTGGCCGTTCATAAAGGCATAGAGTGCTCCATTTACACGATTGCCCGCAGTCACTCTCATTTCCTTTAATATCTTCTTCACATCTTCCGTCTCTTGTAAACACGCTACCCAAATATACAAATTCTTTTGCTTGCTCTACTTTTTCATCTTCAATCGTAATATTACACTCAGTCAAACTTTCATCTTTTTCAAACACCATCACTTTCGTCTTTCTTGCATAAATTTTCATACCTTTAGCTTTAAAGTTCTAATCCATGCAGTCAATCATTTCTTGTCTTAGGTAAGTCTAGCGAAGTCTAGTCTTAGGTATAAAATATGATTGTGTTTGTTGTACTTTATCTAAAAGTTGAGATGTTTTAGCAAAGCAGTGAGATATAGGTACGTGTGACGAAGAAGTGTGAAAAATATGTATTTAATAATATTTTTGTGGCACGAATAAAAGAGTGCACAGTTGATTAGATGCTCCACATACTTGTAGCGTTCATTTGCTTATCATTATAGATCCTTACCTTAGCACTGTATTGCTAAATTATAGTTCAGCGTAGGTTAATAATATAGGTGAACAGTTTACTCAACTCTCGCTCAGCGGCGCTTAGCTCATCTTTGGTAATGTAGTCTTTAGCTTGTCGGATGGAGGCCGTTGAGATATGTATCTCTGTTATAATGTTAGTTTCTAAGCTATATGTCAGAATTATACCCACATCTCGCTCCAGTGCTTACGTAATTATGACGTCACAAATGTTAATATTTTTGTGCAGAGGCGAAATAATTACTGTTTTGGCAATAAGTGGATACTGTTCAAGGTTATTTCCTCTATGTATGAAAGGGTTATTATGATTCCCAATGGATGCACGCCAAATGTTTATTTTATTTGGAAACTTTCGTTTGTATTCTAATGTTTTATGATATTTTATTCGGATATTTGAATGAACTGGTGTTTCATAAGACATAGTTACATATAGAAAGTTTTTATATAAAAACGCAATGCTATAATCAAGTCTAGCAGTAGGTAATCTACAGTACACACTATTGATTTTTCGAGGTGCACTTCTTATAAGATAAAGTGAAACCTTTAGAAAAAAGCTTCAAGGTTATTTGACGATTCTTAAAAGCGTTAACGGATTTAAGGTGTACATAAATACAATCAGCTCACAACGGCCGTCATCGTGGGAACAAAGGGCATGCGACGCTACCACGACCGTAGTGATTTGTTCGAAACATCGGATAAAACAAAGGTATTAATAACTTATATTAGTAAATTTACGCGATTCAGATTCATATATAAAATTTTATGATGACCACATGGCGATGAGTAAACCTAGACACTTTGACCTTTGTAACGTTCTTATGGCGTAGGAAATAAGTGTTAAAATCGCAACTGTATAGCTTGCATTGTCGCTGTGTGTACGCAAAGTTTATAATATTTTTGTTTATAATATTATTCTCAAAATATATGCGAATTCAGCCAAGCTGCACTTGACCAGCAAGACAGACTGTGACCTAACCCTTTTTTAGAATAAAAAACACAAACATGTTTAACAGTTGTAGATTTATTAAAGAAGGCAGATATTATTTTCGAGATATTTTCTCAAACGTTCTTTTCGTCCTCAACACTGAGGTCATTGCATTTGCTAGTCTGAGCGAAATTATTCAAAGTATTGGCATAAATGTAGATTTCATTCTGAAATTATTGTAATAATTCATAGTACATTTAAGTGGAATGTTCTTTGAATTAGTTTCCATTAATTTTCCTTACAATTTCTTAATCTCTATGAGAAATGTACAAATGCGCTATGAAATTTCATAAAATATTTTAACCGCGTTTATACAATATACCTAATTTAAGAAACGTAACTAAAGGTAAAATCTTTATATAATTAATATGTTACTTTGAATTTCTTAAGCATAATATTGTGAACTAAGTGAACAAAAGATTTCGGCTTTGAGTTTGATATATCTATATCAAACCACCATAATTTCATGGATATAATATTTAACTCTTTGCCTGGGTCGAAGCGACTACACACTATAGAGCAAGCTACATTCACGACGAATTCAAACAATTTTCTCAATTTAGGACCTAGCCCCGTATAAAACATATTTTATGAAACTTCTATAGATATCTAACTTGCCTTCAATACTGCGTCAAAGTTGCGAAAGGAAAACCGTCGTTGAAGCGCAATATTCCTGTCGTCACACAAAACGAAGCCCTTTAAGGTACCACACGTTTTCGCGATAGATAGGAAAAATAAATTGGAAGATTCGATATTTTATCAAATCTCCACCGAACTGGGTGGTAACCACCACCGTTTAGGTGGTGATCTATCGGAGCCCTGCCCTATTGACGAAAAGTAATGGCATATTATTATAGTTGAACATAAAGCTTCATAAAGGTTAGCACTCACCGACTTGTAACAGTCGCTGTTTTTTTTCAAGGACGACTTGTATCCAATAGCTGTGGTATATTTTTTTCCGTATTATGTTGAGTAAGTTAGATTTTATAACCCCATGTTGTATGCTGCAGTGTTGTGATCAATTTAATGCCGCTGCTTTGGCTAAGTTTAAGACTTGATACTCGTAAAATTATTCAGGAGCAAGCAAACACAGGACATATTAAAGTTTGCGCGATAGGGGGGATTCAGATCAGAAATTTGAAGAAATGCAGATTATTTTCTATTTGAATTTTATTTGCTACTGCATTTTGAGGATTGTATCTTATGTTCAAGAAAATCACGTAAAAAGTATGACACACATAGTGTGAAGACCCTAATATTTCAACAAAATTTTTCTATTGTAACTTATGTTTATTGGTCCTTTTATGTAACTACATACCGCACCATTATTTACTACAGACATAAAGTAAGTAATGTATGTAGAAAGTTACACGAGATAAATATTATGTAGAACTGTCTAAGGGCTCTTGCCCATAGCACGTTTTCACGGTTTTGGTACGGTGAGTTTGCCGGGGCACTGTCAAATGCCTAATGTACTGTTTATAACACGTATCGTGGATAAGTAGCGTAACTTATCCACGATACGTGTCATACACGGTAAACTGCCGGCAAAGCCACGCTTGCTTTCAGTAGCGACAGTTTACTTACTTATTGAGTTTTTTATACATGCGTATGACACTCATTCGCATAAATGTTGATGTAATTTTACATTTATTTAATTAGAAACCGCGTTCTTAAGCCTTACGAAAACAAATTTTCAAACACAATACAGATGTTAATCAGGCAGACGAAGACACTGCACTACGACTTAGTTACGGCGATGAAGGATCCCATAATCTTTGGACGACCGTGTATTTACACGGCGAATTCACCGTGATTTCTTTTTTTTTCTTTTTTTTTTTTTTAGAGAAAAAAAAAGAAAAAAAAGGCGCGCCGTGAGGATACTAACCCTATGAATAACCACTAGCACTAAAAGGCGCATTTGCAACATTCTCATAATCCATGCTCTTTAACTTAACTACCTTTCTAAAAGGTAAGAATTATTCTCCATTGAAATTTCTAAAGTAAATAAATAAAGTGGAATCCTGATTTATGTTTATGCGATTTTATTTTTAAATAGCTTACAGTAAATTGTTGCGTTATAAACAGAAACTGTTGTCTAACATTATATCTACGAAAACAAATCTTTCTAATGTTCTAAAGTGTAGTAAAAGCTAGGCAATAAATGTGACTTATGTTAGTACGTAGATAAGTAATTGACTAAAAATATGTACGATGTACATCTTTTTAGGTTTTCGTTAAGATTGAAGTTTCTGTAAATATGATTGGAATATAAAAAAATGTTACATTACTGGGTTGGCCGGCTAGTTAGTTTAGTGGTTAGTGAGTCCGACTGCTACGTTGGAGTTCGTGACTTCTATTCCCACCCAAAATCTTTGTATGATGAACACGATCATTTGTTCGGTACCTAGCTGTAGGTAATTTATATACAACTAGCTGTGCCCGCGACTTCGTTCGCGTAAATGTTGGAATTTAATTAGCATGACATTTATTCCAAGAGTATATAATATTTATAACTTTCATATGTATATTATATAACTAATATATATCTTTAGAGAATTTCTTTATATACAACATTAACTGTTTTACCACCTTCACATAGAACATGTAAATTATGTAACTGATCATGTGAAAAACAACATGTTCGGATTTCGATTCCGGCTGTTTCAAGTGTCTGTCCCTGCGATTTATTTAGAAAATACACACAGGACTACGAATATCCAGCCCTGCCGAAAGTAAGATAGCCCCGTTGAGTAATTCAAGAGGTATCTGAATTCAGGCCTCAGTCTCCCGCCCAAAGATTCCCACGTACGTGACGTGAGGAGTGGGAAATTGGGAATAATGAGACACCTGTATAAGAACAGAACACGAACGAACGAAAGAAATAAAAAAAACACAATAACATACAACAATCATAAATTCATAAGTAACGTCAAATATACAATCTAAGTAATCCAACAACGACGAAAGCAAATTATCCGAGAACCACATCAATCCTCGGAGAATCTTAACACCGCCATTCAGAAAATGGCGTCATTTGCTCAACGGAGGTTGTATCTATTATTTTTTAAGCATTGGTACAATAACCAAAAGAACAGTGTACGATGGGCAGGCTCTTTTTCGGATGTGTACAGGTTGCAGTGCGGAGTGAGGCAAGGTGGTCTGACATCGCCTAAGCTCTTCAACCTATAGGTACATAAAAAACTTATCGGTGAACTCAGCAGTGCCAATGTCGGGTGCTACATAGACGGAGTCTGTGTCAATAACATAAGCTACGCAGATGACATGGTACTGCTGAGTCCATCGATAGGAGCTTTACGGAAGCTGTTGAAAATGTGTGAGTGTTACGCGGAGGCTCATGGGCTCAGATACAATGCAAAGAAAAGCGAATTATTACTATTTAAAGCGAGGGGCAAAACTTACACCACAGTACCTTCACTTAGTTTAGCTGGTAGCACTATTAATAAAGTCGCTCATTACAAGTATCTGGGCCACTGGGTCTCTGAGGACCTTAAACATAGTAAGGATATAGAGAGGGCACGTAGGGCGCTAGCTGTCCGGTGTAATATGTTGGCCCGCAGGTTCGCACACTGCAGTAATGCAGTAAAAAAAACACTTTTTAAATCCTATTGCCAAGCCTTGTACACATGCAGCCTGTGGGTTATCTATACATTGGGAGCGTACAGCGCCTTACGTGTCCAATATAATAACGCGTTTAGAGTGCTATTGGGGCTGCCGCGATTTAGTAGCCCGTCGAGCATGTTTGCAGAAGCTCACACAGGTGGTTTTCATGCCGTTAAAAGAAAGCAATGCGCATCACTGTTAAATCGTGTCAGGTCCAGCTAAAATGGTGTGCTAACGCTTAGCAGTTCGTGGATAGGTGGGACTCTCCACTACTGCGCCACTGGATACGTCTGCACACTGACCTTTGATAAGTGGGCAGCTTTTTCTCTTTGTCCTACAAATTATAAATGCTTTATTTTTTTTGTTTTCTATGTTTGTTTTTGGGGGGTAAGGGGAGAATGGATATAACATCTAGCCCAGCCTTAACGTCAACCTCACCTGCACGCGCCGATAGGCGACGGCGACCAACTGGTTTCCGTGGTGCCCCCTGCCAGATAACAAACGAAGCTCTGGCGACCGAGCATGGGCGGTATAGCCCTACACCTAGTTAGGTAACTGACTGGAAGAGGCTACAGCGAGCCTTGGGGGCTAAATTGCCCCTTAAATGTCTGGAGTAAAGGAGAGACCAATCATGAGTGTAGTATTGAAAAAGAAACTGCCCCAGGAGGGTACCAGCGATGCTGGAGAATCCCTCCCTGAGTCTAGCTCAGGCTGCCCTACGTATTCTGGGGGAGGCACAATCCTACTCAGTGATGGCGAAGGAGAAGAAATAACTAAAAAACCTACCAAGCAAACTCTGGTACAACAAACATTCCACCCAAGTATGTTCAACACAAGACCCAGAAATCCATTCGGCGGAAGCCTATCAACCACCCCTACTAATCAAACTGACCAGATCCACGAAACACCCATTCAGACTGGAACACCTATCATCCACAATGTGCTAGAACCTGGCCCACCACCATGGCAGAGAGTACCCCAGAGCAGAAATCCCAAAAGAAAAAAACACTGCCTCCATCGCCAGAGGCTATAAAAAACACAAATAGCTTTAGCGCTGCCTATTAATCAAGTGGATGATAGTAAACCACCAGATAAAAAAAAGTAGAGCTCTCCGCAGCCCATAATATTATATGGCGTAGATGACCTAACAAAACTAACGGAGTTATTGGTGACAGCTGTTGATAAAGATGAATTTACTTACAAGACTGTTAATAAAAACCAGTTAAGAATTAACTGCTTTGATGTTGAGGTTTACAAGAAATTAATAAAAATAATAAGGGACAACAAACTCATTGGACACACGTTTAATAGAAAAGATGAAAAATGTTTTAGGATAGTCATCAGAAATCTTCACCACAGTACTCCTATAACGGCAATCAAAGAAGACATAGAAAGTACTGGTAATGTAGTCTCGGGAGAAATTATTAATGCGAAGTATGGCCCAGAAAAGAAACCAACCTCGACTTTCTTTGTGAACCTGTTACCAAATCTCAAAAACAAACTTGTGAAGGATCTGAAATACATCTACCATCAAGCCGTAATAATAAAAGATCCAAAAAAGAGAAGATCGGTAGTCCAGTGCCACCGATGTCAACAATATGGACATAGCAAAAACTACTGCATGATACCTTATAAATGTGTTAAGTGCGCCGAATCTCATATGACATCGGATTGTCCAAAACAAGACCGCAATACCCCAGCCAAATGCGCCTTGTGCCTAGGTGCTCACCCAGCTAATTTCAAAGGATGCGAAGTATATATGGAAATATTTAGACAAAAGTACCCTACCCTAATCGCAATAATGACACAAAAACTACCAAATTGACAACAAAAGTAAACACTACACCAGTAGTACAGCCAGCAACACTAACTCCTAGGGAACAACTAGCAGAAAACACAGAACACAAACGTACTACTAACTACGCAGACATACTAAAACAAAACAAAAATAGCACAAGCCATTCCACAAATACACCAAACACCACAAGTACTTTACAAAAAATACTAATTCAACAATCCGAAAAATTCGACCTTCTCTTTCAACAAATGAGTACTTTAATGACTCTAATAACCACACTCTGCTTTAAATTAATAAAATGACTGGCCTGCGCACAGCAACTTGGAACATCAATGGACTAGCCCCAAACAAGGAACAAGTTCAAATATAATTAAAAGAACATAATCTTGATGCAATTCTTGTCTCAGAAGCACACTGCACCAATAAAAGCTGCGTAAAAATACAGGGGTACTCGACGTACACAACAAATCACCCTGATGGCACTGGACACGCCGGCACCGCAATAATTATACGCAATAGCCTGAAACATCATCAATTGCCCGAATTCAAAACAGAATATACCCAAGCAACAGTTGTTGCTGTCGAAGATAAATGTGGGTATTTCGCCCTTGCTGCTGTTTACTGTCCTCCAAAACACCGAATCAGCCAAGAGAATTTTTCTGACCTTTTCTCACATTTCGGGACACGCTTCGTCACTGGCGGTGATTGGAACGCCAAACATATACACTAGGGCTCCAGATTATCTACAACACGAGGAAGTCAACTGAAGAACGCTATTGATAGTGGCCATTTGTCAGTTATTACTACAACTGAACCTACCTACTGGCCCAACGATACTAATAAGATACCAGACCTCTTGGACTTTTTTATAATAGGAGGACTCTCACGACACTATTTTAAAGCAGAATCATGTCTAGATGGTTCCTCAGATCACACTCCTGTGATACTTACGATTAGTGCTATCATTATAAGTCGTGAAAACCCTGAGGCCCTTTATAACAAATATGCAGACTGGGAATTATTTCGTAAATATATTAATGACAACATCTCGCTAACCGTTGCCCTGAAGACTTCCTATGACGTAGAATGTGCTACTCAGTATATCACCAATATTATACAGGTAGCCTGCTAGAAAAACACACCCCTAATAACTGACAAAGAACTAACTACCAACAATATACCACTGGCCATTAAAAACAAGATAAAAGAAAAGCGTCGATTGCGAGGAGTATGGCACATAACCAGACACCCCGAAGACAAAACCGCCCATAACAGGGCCTCCCGGGAGCTTAAAGAAATTATCAAAGAAGCTAACGACGCCTCCCTAGAGTCAAGGTCACTAACAGCCACTAAAGCAACTAATTACTCTTTGTGGAAATTCACGAAAACGCTCGATAGACCTTAAATGGCTAAGCTGCCGCTTAAATTGAGTACTGGATACTGGGCTAAAACAGGCCAGGAGAAGGCTAACGCGTGCGCCAAATATCTTTCGGAAGTATTCATCCCGAACGATATGAACGACATCAAATCAGAGGAGTATGTGCAACGGATTTTGAATCAAGATCTCCAGCTTGAGCTTCTTCCGCAACCAGTAACTCCGCGTGAGGTATCGAAACTAATAAAAGGGCTTTATAATAAAAAAGCACCTGGTTTTGATCTGATAACCAAAAACGTTTTGAAAGAGCTTCCTCACAAAGCAATAATGTTCTTGACTTATTTATTCAATGGCATATTACGAACTCAGCACTTTCCTAATCAGTGGAAAGTATCTCAAATTTTGATGATACTTAAACCTGGCAAAGCACCCAATGATATTAAATCATATAGGCCCATAAGTCTGCTGCCTATATTATCAAAATTATTTGAAAAAGCCCTCTTACACAGCCTCCATCCGATCTTGAAACAAAACAAAGCTATCCCTGATCATCAGTTTGGGTTAAGGCAGCAGCACTCCACAATAGAACAGGTCCACAGGGTATGTGACAGAATAAGGAAATGCTTAGAACAAAAAGAGTACTGCTCATCAGCATTCATAGACATCCAACAGGCATTTGATAAGGTCTGGCACAAGGGACTACTGGCAAAACTAAGAAACTATCTACCCCACAGCTACCTTCCTCTGCTGAAGTCATACCTGTCAAAAAGATTATTCCAGGTGAAGGAAGACGGAACAACATCAAGATTCTATGATGTCCTGGCTGGTGTCCCACAGGGTCACTCGGTACTGGGGCGTATCCTTTACGTACTGTATACAGCAGATCTCCCTGTAAAGCCCAACATTACAACTGCTACGTTCGCTGATGATACCGCTGTTTTAGCCAGCAGTACAGATCCAGAAACTGCCTCAAACATACTGCAACAGGGTCTTAATGAAATTAACAAATGGTTAAAAAAGTAGAGGACCAAAGCCAGCGCAAGTAAATCGGTACAAGTGACGTTCACGTTACGAAAAGGCAATTGTCCACCTGTTAGCCTAGATGGTCACATACTACCACACAGGGACACTGTTAAGTACCTGGGTATACATCTTGATCGTCGCCTGATCTGGAAACATCACATTAAGACCAAAAGGGACGAAATTAATATTCGCTTCAAAAGCCTATACAACCAGTATAGACAACCAGTATTGGGTCGACAGTCCAAACTAACAACCGAGAACAAGCTGCTTATATATAAGATTGTCTTGAAACCAGTATGGACATACGGAATCGAGCTCTGGGGCAGCGCTAGCAATAGCAACATTAGTATGCTGCAGCGACTCCAAAATATCATACTGAGGGCGATAGCAGGAGTACCATGGTTCATTACAAACGACGAAATACACGCAGAATTCAATTTCAAAACCATCAGAAACGAAATTTGTTCTTGTAGCAAAACATATAAATCAAGGCTCGCAGCTCATCCCAACAAGCTTGCTAATGAACTCTCAAACCATAGCTACGCTAAACGACTTAAGCGCAAGGACGTAATGAGACTTGACGTCGACTGAGACAATGGGCTTCAGCCTATAATTCATATAGTAGCGATCTTCACTGGAAGACGCGTACTACACACGCGACTACATCCACCACATCCGCTTATAGTTTATGACTGATTGCGAATTAACAGTATAAAAAAAATTTTTGTTCTTTTTAATTTTCTAAATTTTGGCTTGTGTAAATTGAATAAGTATGGTTGTTTAAGAATATATATAGACGGGAATTAACGCGAACATGCAAATTAGGTATTTACATACCTTATTTTGCTTGACGTTTCGAGACGGTTGCACGTCCCGTGGTCGCAAGCTGACTGGTTAAGCGATGTCACGTCTCCGAGTGCGAGGTAGAAGATTCTATTTCTACCCCCGGGTCGTTGATATTCGAAGTACCGGCGCAAAACACACTAACCGTATCTGTATATTGAACATTCGCCGACTGCGCATTGAACTTTGAGGGACAGACTGAGTGACAACGATATGCCTCACAACTATATTGATCTACTAAAACACTGCTTAGATGGCAACTACTTCCTCTTCCAAGGCCAATATTACCTCCAGATCGATGGTGTCGCAATGGGGAGTCCAGTAGCCCCAGTACTGGCTAATATCTGGATGGAACACTTTGAAGAAAAGGCGCTTAGCAGCGGGCCCAAAACCATCAGGCTTTGGAAAAGATACGTGGATGACATCTTTAGTATCGTAAAAGGAGGTAAGCAGGAAGTAGATCAATATGTGCAACACCTTAACTCCATTCATCCGAAAATGAGGTTCACATACGAAATGGAAACTGACAGATCGTTGTCATTCTTGGATGTCAAAGTGACTGTGAGACCAGATGGGTCCTTAACACACTGCGTATACCGGAAGCCTACGCACACAGATAGATACCTGCACGCCATGTCGCACCACCACCCTCAACACCTGCAATCCGTTGTGACGTCACTAAAAAACAGAGCACATGACCTCTGTGACCCTGAGCATTTGAAGCTAGAGCTAGACCATGTTCAGGAGGTACTTAGGAAGAACGGATACCAGGTACAACGACGAATGACGCGGCCTTTCAAGCGCGATAAACATCCGGCGGTAAATAGACAACCGACCTATATGCCCTACATTAGAGGTGTTACGGATAAAATAGGAGACAAGTTAAAAAACTACTCCATTCCGACCGTATTTACACCAGGGGCCAAAGTATACAACATGGTGGGCACACCAAGGGATGTTCTACCGCTACAAACCCCAGGTGTCTATAAAATCAACTGCAGATGCGGAAGCTCTTACATAGGGCAAACGAGGCGGACTATCGCTGAACGTATAAAGGAGCACATCGCAGCTGTAAAGAACCGTCAAACGAACAAATCGGCGATTGCGGAACATTTACTTCAATCGGGCACCAATCACTGGATTGAATTTCATCGTCCCCAAGTCCTCTCCACGGAACGCCACTTTTACCCAAGAGTTGTGCGTGAAGCGATTGAAATCAGAAAACATAAAAATTTCAATCGGGAAGAGGGCTTCAAATTGTCATCGGCGTGGAATCCTGTGATTGGGCTAACAACACCCCACTTTAATGCGCAGTCGGCGAATGTTCAATATACAGATACGGTTAGTGTGTTTTGCGCCGGTACTTCGAATATCAACGACCCGGGGGTAGAAATAGAATCTTCTACCTCGCACTCGGAGACGTGACATCGCTTAACCAGTCAGCTTGCGACCACGGGACGTGCAACCGTCTCGAAACGTCAAGCAAAATAAGGTATGTAAATACCTAATTTGCATGTTCGCGTTAATTCCCGTCTATATATATTCTTAAACATGCAACGCGAGTGTTTCAAAGTTTCCAAGTATGGTTGTTGCTTGTAATTTTAAACAATGTTAACCTATGGACTAATGTCTGAAATAAATAACTATTACACATACATACATACATACATAATGTCACGCCTTTTATCCCCGAAGGGGTAGGCAGAGGTGTATTTCTACACCCACTTTTCGCCAGATATACTTTAGTCCCACGTAATAAGGGGCGAGCCTATTGCCGTACCGGGCACATTTCCAGACTCCGTGCTGCTACTGAGAATTTCGTGAAAGAAAAACCCAATAACACTGCCCGACTCAGGAATCGAACCCGGGACCTCCCGATCCCACGCGCCATTTATGCCGCGAGACCAACGAAGCAGTCGCATAGGGTTTGATGTCGAGTTTTCCGTCTCTACGCAAAGATGGTATTTGCATCGTGTTATCCCTTAGTCGCCTCTTACGACACCCACGGGAAGATAGGGGGTGGTGACACTTGTATTCTATGCCGTCAACCACACGGCATAAATAACTATTATTATTATATATGCCACAGAAAGAAAATAATATTAGACATAGTCTTTATATAAATTTGTGTAGTTGGTCATACAATAACGATCAATGTCATGTTTTTGACTCTAACAATTATGTTAGTAAAGCTTTACATTTGACGCAAGATACTTGTTATCTGAATTCTTATTATAAAAGACAACTAGCTGAGTCGCTAGCATTTTGTATTGACATTTCAGCCAAGAATTTGGCTAATAAACGTGTTGCCCCTATACAGCAACAAAATGACATTTATAATGATTCAGCCAATATTTTGGCTACATAGTCTGACATTTCTATTAATTTAAATTAAATAGTTCGACAATAGAGAATACCTCTTGCAATGACACTTTCATCAATAATGGGCTGGTATGTACGAATAAGCCCAATTCAACTAATAATACATTTAGAAGTTATCAAGTATTAAAACTGGTACATCAAAATATACAAGGTATGTCAAATAAAGATTTAGAAGTGGAGTTGTTCATGAACGGGGAATGCGTTGATATTTTGTGTATAACAGAACATTGGCTTAAAGATCACCAGTTCATGTGCAATTTTAATAACCATCTAGTTGGTAGTTCGTTCAGCAGACAAAATGCAATACATGGTGGATTGTTGATTTTAGTTAACAAGCTGCTTAAATTTAAGAATCGTAGTGACATTGTTAGTTTCTCTGTTGAACGGACAGTTGAAATAGCCTGTGTGGAGTTGGACCAACTTGTTGTGTTGAGTGTGTATAGGCCACCATCGTCCTTCTATGATAACTTTGAAAGTGTCATGGATGATGTGTTACGAAAGCTATGCCAACAAAATAAATCTATAATAGTAGGTAGCGATTTTAATATTAATTTACTAGAAGATTCCCTGAATTGCCACAAAATTAAGAATTTGTTCAAGTCATAATCTTGCTTGCTTATTTTTGGAACCCACCAGGATAACTTCCACGACATCTACTTGTATAGACAATATATTTACAGATATTGTACCAGTTAGAAAGCATATAATTAACAAATTAACATCAGATCATTGTGGACAATCTATAACATTTCGTCGTTGCGCGTGCAAAAGTCGCTATGTGTTTTTTTGTTATTTTCGGTTTTTAATGCAGTTTTAAACGTTATTTAAATACACACATACTGTAAAAACAGTTATGTGATAAAAGCAATATTTAAAGAGTTACGGAAAGTAGCTATGTGGCAGTCATACATCGAAAGTTCCAAGTTTACACGCTAAGTGTTATAATTCACATAACTAAAATAAGTTTACTAAGGTGAAAGCAAAATTTGCGCCCGAATATGTGCTTCACTGCACATAGCGTGTTTTTTGGTCAAGTTCGTACTCACTCGATCACGAAACGCACAGGTCGAGCGTCACATGGATAGTTTTGCCGAAGTGATTGCTCATTACATGTCGTTTTTAACATGAAAAGTATAATAGCGTTACATAATTATACTTTTCATTTTAAAAACGACAAAAACGTATGTATATTTAAAACTGTGGTTTGAAGGCGATGGAGGAGTAACCACAAACAATTTCACTAGTTGTTTAGTTAATTTCATAGAAAAGTACTGTTATCGATACAAAAAACTTATTTTGATATACGACGGGTGTGCGTATCAAAATAAAAATAAAACGTTTTACAATTCGTTGTCGAACATCAGCACTGCAAAAGCCATTATAATAGAGCAAATTATTCTGGAAGAAGGACACACAATGATGGAGGTCGATAGCATACAGTCAACTTTAGAAAAAGCTTTAAAGGCCCCATCTACTCTCCATCTGAATATATATCCCGGATAAGAGATGCCAGACCATCACAACCTTACATTGCTCATCACCTAGAGCATTCATCATGTCAGCCTAGAGACCACCACTGCTGGACATAGGCCTCCCCTAAGGTTCTCCATACACACACCGATTTAAAGCCGCCTGCATGCAACCGCTTCCCGCGATCTTAATTAGATCGTCGGTACACCTTGCGGGAGGCCTACCCATGCTGCGTCATCTGGTACGTGGTCACCACACCAGAACTCGCCTGCCCCAATGGCCATCGGTTATTCGATCTATATGTCCTGCCCATTGCCACTTCAGCCTGGCTATTCGGAGAGCTATGTCGGTGACTTTGGTTCTCCTGCGGATCTCATCATTTCTGATTCGATCTCGCAGGGAAGCTCCGAGCATAGCTCTCTCCATCGCCCTCTGAATGACGTGGAGCTTCCGGATAAGGCCCATAGTTAGCGACCACGTCTCGGCTCCGTAGATCATTACTGGCAACACACACTGGTCAAAGAATTTCATCTTGAGACACTGCGGGATAGTCGAATTCGACAAATGACCTCTTTCTCGAAGTTGGACCTACCTAATTGGGTCATTTGACCCATGTAAACGTACTTGTCGACAACTTCGAGTGTAGAGTTCCCAACCTGAATAGGAGCAGGTACAACATGGACGTTAGACATGATCTTCGTCTTGTCCATTTTCGTCTTAAGACCTACTTGTTGGGAGGCACTGCAGAAGCCACCGAGTATTGTGCCGAGGTCTTCCATGGTCTCAGCCATGACTACAATATCGTCAGCAAATCGAAGGTGAGTGATGTACTTGCCGTTGATATTGATGCCGAGACCTTCCCAGTACAGAAACTTGAAAACGTCTGCCAGCGCAGCGGTGAAGAGTTTCAGAGATATAACACATCCCTGCATTACCCGTTGCTGCAGCCAAGTAGGTTTTGCGCTCTCAGTCCTAGAGGAGATCTGACATAGAGGCGTTTTCGTACCAACACTTCAGCACTTCAACATATCGATGGTCAATTTGGTACCTTTGAAGAGACTGCAGCACTCCTCAGGTGAATCAAATCAAAGGCTCTCCCATAGTCCACAAACGCCAAGCATAGAGGTTGGTTATACTCCTCGGACTTCTGTATAACCTGCTGCAGCGTATGTATGTGGTCTATGGTACTATAGCCTTTACGCAATCTGGCTTATTCTGGAGGCTGGAAGTCGTCTAGCTTGCTCTCGAGACGATTCGTGACGACTCTAGAAAACAACTTATTTAAGCGACTCAGAAGTAAGATGGGTCTGTAGTGCTTCAAAAGGGTTTTGTACGCCCTTCTTGAAGAAAAGCACCGCTAAACTTCTGTGCCATGCCTGTGGCGTTTTGCCCTCGACTATGCCGGAATTGGATAGCTTCCGAAGCATTTCCACGGAAGGTGCGCCGCCAGCTTTCAGATGCTCCTAGAGCATTAATTTTTTTTTAATTATGGGGATGTACCTGGTCGTTTTCAAGTATAATACCTGTAAGAAAAACCGGCGAGTCAACGGTAACAGACATTAGAGGACTTCTGTATTTAAACAGTAATGTGAAGTACAAAATACGCCACACAGATGAGTGGAACAATTTGCTGCAGAGGAGGACAAATTGATTCTACTAAATTTAATCACTTACAGAGTTTAAAGCAATACATGCATCGTGATTACCACCTATTTTACGATAATTTTATTCATTAACAATGTCCTACCGTTGATCTGATAATTATTAGTTTTGTTTGATTCAATTAAGTTATAATTTCATTTGAATACAAAAGCTATCGTTTTTTTATTTACTTTCTAAATAATTATTTCTATCTAAAAAACTTTAAGATTCCATAGAATTATAAAGTAGTTATGTGCTCTAATTGCACATAGCTTGTATTTACGACTCAATTATATAACTCTATGTGTCAATTTTGCCTATTATGTTTAATTAAAGCCTTATTATTAACGTTATATATTCAAAAGTAATCTAAAACTACGTAATTTTGTTCTATGTGTTAAAGTTAACATAAATTATTTGAATACTCTGATAATTTTTCGAGAAAATCAATTTTTTACGTCTCCTGTAAAGTGTGTAAAAAATACATAGCGACTTGAGCACGCGCAACGACGATTTGCTATGCAGTCTAAAAAAGTAGGAAGAAAGGAATTGAGTGTGGTGCCAAAATCTTTGCGTCGTCTGGAGGGACTTAAGGATAAACTCACAAGTACACTACCATACTTATGCTATAATAACGATCCCAATAAGTTGTACTATTCTTTCTTTGACATGTACTGTACTATATTCAGTTCTATCTTTGTCCCTAAGAGGATCTCAGTTGCACCAGCAACTGAGATCCTGGATGTAGTGGAGGATGTAGTACCAACTACATCCTTCAGTGAATGGGCAACCACTGGAATTTATAAAAGTAGAATTAATAAGCTTTACGAATTATATGAACAGAAAGTAATTAATAAAACCAGCCAAGTGCGTGTCGGGCCACGCGCAATGTAGGGTTCCGTAGTTGCCCATAATGACTTGCTGCAAAGGGTATTAACGTACAAAAAATCCGACTGTTTATATTGGTGAAAAAATAATTTTAATAACACTATTATAAGAACCTAAGTTTTGTTTAGAAAAATACCTACTAGGTATGTATCCAGTTATGTATTGTAAACATAAAATGTGGTATCCAAGATATACTACTACTATACATACGTAGTATCGTAGTACATTACATACCAAAGTACGTATATCTTTAAGATTAAGCCAGCGCGCTCACAGAAGTAGGTATTTATAAGTTAACCGACAATTACTCGTAAACTAGTGATATCTACTTAGCCGTGATAGTTTTCTTTTTAAATTCGTTATATTTACTACATTTGTGATTTTTTTTCACCTCTTCCAAATTAATAGTTTAGCCGGCAGAGGGGGGGGGGGGGGACACTTGAGTCTAACAATTTTTTTCACTTCAAAGCTTGATATTTGACAAACCAATCACTTGATCGAAAAATGATTTGAGCAAACTAATAATATTTTTTAAAAACCTATCCAATGATACCCCACATGATGGGGTACTCAACCATATATGTAGGGGAGATACCCTTAAAAAATATATTTTCCTAAATTTTATTCTACAGTTTTGTTGCAATATCTTATGTCTATATTCATGTCAAATATCAGCTTTCTAGCACCAGGCGTCTTTGAGCTAGGCTGCAGACGGACAGACGGACGGACATGACGAAACTATAAGGGTTCCTTGTGGACTACGGAACCCTAAAAATGATGAAAAATTTTGTCAATACGTAAGAAATTATTCTAAGGCCCACTTGCGTAACGTTTGATTTAAGTTACTCCTTAATTTAAATTTTTTGAACAGAATTAACACCATAAAATAATTTAAAAGTATTTAGCGTCCTCTTGCACAACGACAACAACGCTTAGATTTAGTTAAACATTTTATGAGGTCGGTAAAGTAGTTTCTCTGTTTTGTTTCATGGCATGAAGCCTTTTTGTTACGATTTTAACGATGTTATGCGTATGCTTTCGGATAAAACCTTAGACTATATATACTTTGAGCATAAAACAAAACGCATTGTCGTCGCCTAGCAACGAAATGACAATTGACAAATAATAACTAGAAACTTTTGAGCATTAACTCTAGAACCCTACATTGGATGCAGGTGCACCCCACACCGATTTGTTATCTAAATATCTCAATTTCTTTAATATCCATGAATTCGCACGTCGGAGTATTTTAGTTTGGTGTCAACCGCTCGGGTTACGTCAATACCATGACGAGGGCCGCGTTGTGTGGTCGCCTGTATAAGTGCGGTGGGGTACGCCAGTAGCCCAGTGTAGTAAAATCGTAAGATTATTTATTTATTACGATTGATGCATTTATATGTAATAAGTTATTAAATTTGAATATTTATTAAAACAATAGTCTTATATGAATTAAATACAGATATTTTTAGATATTATAAAGGTAAAATTCAATGAAGTTTATTTATTTTGTTTTGGATGGCTGTCAGAGGTTTGAATTACGAAGAAATAAGCTCTATTCTAGACTACAAATCTGGCGAGGAAGAAATAGAAGTTGGGACCAGTTGTAATTCCTGGGTTCTTTACAAGTGTTCAAGATCAAATAATAAGCCATATATAAAGTTTCAGCAGACAGTTTTGAAATTAGGTTTGGAACTGATACATGAACATTTGGGTCCTCCTCCTTCGTTACTGGATGCCAACTTAGTCCATTGCAGTGATCCTCAAAAAAGGACCAAATCCTACAAGCGCTGTTGCTCAAACTACATTTAACTTTGTGTAATAAGGCTGATTTGTGATCTCAAGTTACCGATTATGTTTAATAAAACGTATTTTCATGTATTGTTTTTTTATTTTTTAGGATTACAGTCATTTTAGTATGGGGTGTTCCAGCACCCCAGTGTAGGAATAACATATGCGCCAAATAGTGTAGGATTCTAGGGTTAACAATAACACAAGTAGGTACATTGTTATCAGTTATATCATCATCATGTCAGCCTAAGGACGTCCACTGCTGGACGTAGGTCTCCCCCTGCTGCGTCGTCCGGTCCAGTTATATAATTAAAGATAATTCTCGTCGCTAATGACAAGATGCCAACATCAGTGTGACAGTTCTTAAATGAAATTAGCCACTAAACAGCCGATTTTCGGTAATTAATTTTGACAGTTCTTAAATCATATTACCTACTCGACAAATTTTTCGTTGTGCAAGACGCTAGTGGTGTTTAATTTTTTTTTCTCGTTAAATACATCTTAATTCAATTTAAGAATCGTTGTGCAAGTGGGCCTAAGTTATTTAAAAAGATTTGTCGTGAAGCTAAGGCACTTTATTTAAAATCAAAAATTAAAAACAGTGACAATAAAATAAAAGCAACGTGGGATATTATAAACAATGAGACTGGAAGGGTCAAGATTAAAAGTAACGATTACACGCTTCAAGTAAATAAAAAGATATTAAAATCAGATTTTGAGGTTGCCACAGCATTTGAAAATTTCTTCACAGACATTCCAGTCTCAACCACTAAATCCCTGAACTCATCCCCCAATGACGCCGAATTTCTATTAAAAAAAATGTCAATAGGTGTAACATTGAATTTAGATTTAGTTATGTCACTGACAGAGATATTGTAAAAACTTTTAATACCCTTAATTTGAAGAAGACTAGTGATCTTTGGGGCAATTCTGTTGTGATTACGAAATCCATTTTCAACACAGTAGCACCTGAACTGGCAATGATTTTCAATAGATGCATTGACTGTGGTGTGTTTCCTGATCAAATGAAAGGTAGTCAAGTAATTCCGTTATTTAAATCAGGTAGCACATCTGACCCCACAAATTATAGGCCAATATCTGTGCTACCCACATTAGTAAATTTTTTGAAAAATTAATTCTAGGCCAGCTTAAACTCATTTTAATAACAATAAGCTGTTACATGAAAAACAATTTGGTTTTACTAGGGTTCGCTCAACTACCGATGCTGAAGTTGAGCTTTTAGATAGTAATTTTGATGCCTAGGAGGAGTCGCATGATGCTCTAGGAGTCTTTTGTGACTTATCTAAGGGTTTTGATTGCGTTTTTCATGAAACATTGATCAGGAAATTACATAACTATGGAGTTAAGAACACTGCTTTGGATCTCCTAACATCATATTTGAGTAATAGGATACAGAGAGTTGAGGTAAATGGAAAAGTTTCTATGGGTTCAGTGGTCTCAATGGGAGTGCCGCAAGGTTCAATTCTTGGTCCATTCCTTTTCCTTGTATATATTAATGATTTGCCATATATTATGCAAAATAATGAAGAGATAGTGTTATTTGCTGATGATACATCACTTATCTTTAAACTTAGACGAGAACAATCAAATAATGACGATGTAAATAACGCTCTCTCTAAAGTAGTTCAATGGTTTACTGCTAACAATTTACTGTTAAATGAAAGAAAAACAAAATGTATACGATTTTCAAGACTGAATGTAAAACAAGTTAGACCTAACATATGTTTGAATGGAGAAGAGTTGGATCTTATAGATAACACCGTATTCTTAGGCATAACCTTAGATTCTAAGCTACAGTGGGCCCACATATAGGTCAGTTGTCGAATAGACTTAGCTCTGCAGCGTACGCGGTTTATAAAATTCGTCAGTTAACTGATATAGATACGGCCAGATTAGTATATTTTAGTTATTTCCACAGCATAATGTCATATGGCATTTTATTATGGGGCAACGCAGCTGACATTCAAACTGTGCTTGTACTGCAGAAGCGGGCTATTCGTGCAACCTATAGGCTTGGTTCAAGGCATTCACTGAGGGAAAAATTTCAAGAAATTAAGATAATGACTGTCGCATCTCAATACATTTATGAGAACTTGTTATATGTCAGGAAAAATATAAATATGTTTTCTAAATTCAGCGACATTCATAAATTACACGAAACAAAAACAAACTTGTTCTACCTTCAACTAGACTACAAAAACTAAGTAACTCATACAAGTTTCAAAGCATACGTTTTTACAACAAAATTCCAGGCATTATTCAGGAACTAAGTATTAATAAATTCAAAGTATTTATTAAACAGAGCTTGTGTTCAAAAGCTTATTACACAGTTAAAGATTATTTAGCAGACAAAAACGCCTGGAATTGAGTTTAAAAATTATGAATTGTCATTTAATTATGAATTGACATTATGAATTTTGACATTTTGAAATTAGTGACATAATATTTTTATTTACATTTGTAGTACTTATATCTTTACATTCTGACATTTTTGATTTGACATTTGTAATTTTATTTATTTTGTTTTGACATTGTTTGATTTGACATTGTTATTTTCTTTTGACATTTAAAATTACTTAAGTAATATATTATTATTATATTTTTTAGACATTTTTAAATTGACATTCAATAATATTTTCTGACATTTAAATATATGACATTTTATTGTTTAAATTTTTATTATTTTACATATTGTTAACAACATGTATTTTACTATGTATTAGCATGTAAAGTTGTGAGTACGATGTGGGCATTATTAAACATATAAACAAATAGTTGTGGCAACCTGTCTGATGGCTTAGGCTGACATGCTTATGCATACACTTTCTGATGGCGTGGAGGCATAGTGATACAGATCGTGCTGGCTCCCTCAATCAAGGTTGAGCCGTACGATTGCTGTTGAATGCAGGCCATCAGTGGGCCGAGTCAGTCAAAAGCGTCAGATGATTTCCTGCATTGTACTTGCATACTAAACCCTTTTTTTTGTCTGGACTTTAAAAGATCAAGAAAAGACTAAAGAAATTGAAGTGACAAAAAAAATGACTCTGAGTTTGTTTCGGCCTTTCTTCTCAAGAAGTCATTTAGCTAGGAAAAGCCGGCATCATCCAGAATAGGGTTTTGACATGTATAAGTGTTGTAAACAACCAAAATGCAGAAATAAATATGTCTTTATGTCTTTATATTATTATTCAATGCCATCTATGATTACATATACAAACCGACCGAGAGAAAATAATATGGACTTATCGACAATTAATTGAAAAAAGGATCTATAGTCATTGTATTTACCTATCGTTTAAAATAAATAATAATGAAATAATTAGTTTAAAATAATTAAGTATAGGTATACCTATTATATAAACATAATAATTTGAAATAAATGAGATTGACCGTTTAAATTAAGTGGACATTGTAATAAGTTTTGACACAGAGACTTTTTGTTTATGAAAGTGCCGAATATTACATTCTATTATTTTTTTAATAACAGAAATATACCCGACACATAATTATTGTCTTTTTTGCAAGAAACATTTATTTTGCAAGAAAATTATTTGAAAATAGTGACATCTATCGGTCGGTAGATAGCCATAAAACACTTTAAAGGTACCTATTTAGACTAACTATACTTTTACTAACAAACTTATAATAACGGTTTTGGATGATCCCTGTTTTGTTTGGGACTACGTACAAAGGAGAGGTCAAGCTGTACACCGAAAACCATTCAACCGATTGTGATGTAACATATACTATTTTATAGGTTTGAGTATCTTTTGTACATGAGTGTAAGTTTTATTGAAATCAATTTCGCCATTTTAGAGATCTTTAGCAATATAGGGAAAGACAGACAGACATAAATTCTTAAAAATATCAAGTATTGCTTTTTAGCATTTTCCCAGAGTTTTGAGCTAATTTTCGCCAAAATATCTTTACTGTACAGACTTTTTCACCTCTACAGTTTTATTATAGTATAGACTAGCTTTTGCCCGCCGCTTCGCGCGCGTTAAATTCGGAGTAACACAAATCTACTTTCAGTCTTAAGTTGTGTGAAGGCACTCCTGATTATTCTAAAGATTTTAGATACTCTATAGGGTACAAAATAACTCGGTCAGTATACATGACATTATCTACCGAAAGGTACATAATAACAGCACCTTCAAATGTCAAAGCCATGTTCTAATACATGTCCATATAATATATGTATAAACATTTACACATTTATAATATTAGTAGGGCAAATGATTTATTAGTTTATATAAACGATTTATTTAATTACTGTGCACAATATGACATTATGGTTGTCAGTGTAGTAGTACTACACTGACAACCGTCAATACGCCAACTTTAATCGGCACACGACATCCTCAAGAAATACGCTTCTTATGTAAATCTGTATTCATTGCTTCTACCCTCCCTACAATACCTGCCAGTTTAATTTTTGCAACTTATAGTAGCCTATGTTCGTCTCCATGGTCCAATATATCTCTAAATTAAATTTCAACAAAATCGATTCAGCCGTTTTAGCGTGAAAACGGAACATACATACATACATACACACTTTCGAATTTATAATATTAGTAGGGAAGTAGGGATAGTAGGGATATCATTAGAGACTTTCTTTATACACAACATTATCTAACTGTTTTACCACCTTTATATAGAACATGTAAATTATTTTTACCGCTTACTCGTGAACATGCCACATATAACTCACCATGTGCAAAACAACATGTTCGGGGGTCGATTCCAGCTTTTTCAAATCTGTCCCTGCGATTTATTTAGAAAATACACACAGGGCTACGAATATCCAGCCCTGCCGAAAGTAAGATAGCCGCGTTGAGCTACTCAAGAGTTATCTGAATTCACTCAGTCTCCCACCCACGGATTCCCACGTACGTGAGGTGTGGGAATTTGCGAATAATGAGACACCTGTATAAGTACAGAACACGAACGAACGAAATAAATCAAAGAAACACATCCACATTCATTATTCAAAAGAAACGACTAAGACACCAATCCGACGAAAACCAATTGTAGTCTTTGACGAAAATGAAAGAAAATTAACCGAGAACCTCATTAATCCACGGAGAATCTTAACACCGCCATTCAGAAGACGCCATCTATGTTTACATATACAAACCGACCGAGATTGAAAATAATATGGACTAATCGACAATTTATTGAAAAAAGGATCTATAGTAATTGATTTTATCATTTAAAATAAAATAAAATGATTATATAACTAATATATAAACATAATAATTTTAAATCAATGAGATTGACCGTTTAAATTAAGTGGACATTGTAATAAATTTTGACACAGAGACTTTTTGTTTATGAAAGTGCCGAATATTATACTCTATTATTTTTTTAATAACAGAAAGATATCCGACACATCATTAGTGACTTTTTTGCAAGAAACATTTATTTTGCTGGTAATTATTTGAAAATAGTGACATCTATCGGTCGAAAGGATAACTATAAATATGCTCGGTTCCAGTAATTTAATTATCGAAAATACGTAAAAATATACTGACAAAATTAAGAATCGCCTCCTTTTTAAAGTCGGGTAAATAGCCATAAAACACTTTGAAGGTGCCTATTTAGACTAACTATACTTTTACTAACAAAATTATAATGATCATAGATGGCACCACATATATAACCAGTTTTGGATGATCCCTGTTTTGTTTGGGACTACGTACAAAGGAGAGGTCAAGCTGTACACCGAAAACCACTCAACCGATTGTGATGTAACATATACTATTTTATAGGTTTGAGTATCCTTTGTACACGAGTGTAAGTTTTATTGAAATCAATTTCGCCATTTTAGAGATCTTTAGCAACATAGGGAAAGACGTCGGACAGATAGACAGACATAAATTCTAAAAATTATAAAGTTTTGCTTTTTAGCATTTTCCTAGATTTTTTAGGTAATTTTCGTCAAAATATCTTTAATGTACAGACTTTTTCACCTCTACAGTTTTATTATAGTATAGATGTGAATGTATTTAGAAATATAAAAGTATGTTTATTTGTTATCTGATTGCCATAGTGGTGAATCGGACTAATTTGGAATCAGATGATCTTATATGAATGGAATTAGAATATTATTTAAAAACATTAAGCTTTAAAAAAGTAATCTTCTTTTACTTTTAAAGTGTTACTAGTCCTAATGTCAGCATTTTCAATGTTTTGAAGGATTTAAACTATTAAAGCTTTATGGTAAATGCCTAACAAATGGTAACTTTCGCTTTCTGTGGGCCATGAATTGTGTGGCTCTAAACAAGGTGTAAAATAAAGGCAGCTATAATTTAAAGCCATAAATGGATGAAATGATGGTCATGATCGGAAGTTACTGAATTATAAAGCTACTAATAAGTGCTGATTTGGATGTTCTATACATATACGACCGGTTGGCGCTGCGGGAGTGTAAGCGACTGCTTCACCGATGGACTGCCTCATAGCTGAGGCGCCGGTCTAAGCCTTATGGTTTCCCCATGATTCAGAGACAGACCCGTCAGATCCCATAGACTGACGGCAATCGTTCTGTTTCAAAGCAATTATTCTGTTAAATCTGATTAGACTAGAAAGCTGACAAAGGGTAACAATAAATGTATTGGATACAATCAAGACAAAGCTAGGACGGCTCGGATGATTTTAAAGCTGTACTGGTAAAGGCTCCCTAATCCTAACAAATATTATGAAAGCGAAAGTGTGTTACTATGTATGCATGTATTTTTCTTATTTATATCCAAACGCTTTAGCCGAGGTAGATGAATTTTACCATAGAAATAGATACGATGTTAGAGACTGACATTGACTACATAATACTAAATTCATTCATCATCAGCCTTTTACAGTCCACTGCTGGACTAGGCCTCTCCTTTGAAAGGAAGAATTGGCCTACTATACCACGCTGGCCAAACGGGTTGGTATAGGGTTTGTATCAAGTTTTCCTTCTCTTACAGTGCTGTACTCTGCATAGTATGCTCCCTCTGTCGGCTCTTACGACACCCATGGGATGATACGGGGTGGTGACAATCCGTATTCTTAATCCGTCACCACACAGACTCATTAAATATGAAAATAAAATTTGAAAGGAAGGTGAAATGATCTTCAAACGGAACACATAAATATAATTATGCTTTTCAGTTATTCTTATTATTAAATATGTCGTGAAACAATACGTAATTTCAATATTGTGCAATGGTTTTCAAATAGAGTTTTATACTGCTTCACACTTTCACTCTATTTTCTCTTCGCACTTTCATAAAAAGAACACGATTTTGTTATTATCATAATGGATTTTTAATAGGACGAGAAGTTGACTTCGTCCGAGTTTTTATTGGAAAATGGCTTTACATTTCTGAAGCAAAGCGACGATATAAAAAGTTGAGACAGCACGATATGAATATGCTGCGACATACATATTCTTAGCGTGGACTAGATATAATAAAAAAATGTAGTACACATACTGCGCCGAGTGCTGTGGGTTCGATCATCATCATCATTCATCATCGAGACGACACTTGGTGTGATTCATAAATTGTTGTTTCGAGTCTAGGTGTTTATTGTATCCGTTAGTTGTATGTTTGCAAAGACCCTCGCGACATAGGATTTAGCCCTAGTGCGGCAGTAGTCTTTAAAAGAAAAATTATATACCTTTATTCTTGCCGAATTCTTGGACTTATTAATTTCTACGCTAGTTTATAAAAATATAATAAGAATGGACCACCGTACACAACAATATTTGCCTTTGAACTTCTTCGTATTTTCACGTTTTGAGTTATCGCTAGTCTGTGCCTCGGAAAGCACGACAGGCGGTAGGTTTAGGCTGTCAAGAGGATCATCGACAGTAGCCATGAGGATCTTCGTTATTTGTTTTCGTTAGATATAGCGTACATTCCATGGCTTAGACCAGAGCCAGTGCTCTGGTCTAAGCCATGGAATGTACGCTTTTGGGTTGCGGAGTTCAGATGGCAGTCACTCTGTGGTAAAGCAAATCTTCTGTTAAATCTGGTTAGACTCGAAAGCGGGGTCAGACTCTGAGGCGAATGTCTTGGATACCATTGGGATAACGCTATGACAACGATGATGATGATTTGCTTTTAAAATATTTTTGAACGCCACTATGTTTTTAGGGTTACGTAGTAAACTACAAGGAACCCTTAAGTGAGTATCCTTTCAGTCTACTTTGATGATTATACTTTAATTATAAAAATACGCTAATAATAATAATTTTTGTTCGGCTTATCCGGACACTGACCGGTGCTTTGGTCTACATTCAAACTCCACACAAGATCCCACTGTCACAACGAAGTGTGAACACGAGTTAGTACCAAAAACCAGCTAAGAAACGCCTTACATAACCAAATACCAATAAATCGAGCCACGTATTTTGCCTCCAACTTCCAATATAAGGTGTAAAGCTCAAAGAAATCCGTACCAATATGTTAGCAGACATAAAGATCGGTGATTTAAGAGCCGATTTCGTCTACGAATGCTGACGTTATATATGGGTCTTACTAGGACTCCGCGGGATTAGTCTAAGCTGGGTGTTAATAAGTAGGCGTTCTATGTATGTGAAGGTGAAATTAGAAGGCTGACCTTTGCTATATGTAGAAAATGGAATCTAGAAAAATATCTGACACAGAGCGCTTTACAGATTTGAAAGGTCGAATTTGATATGATAGACATAATATTGCAATTTAGAATGTTGAAATGGGCGTGGAGTTTCAGAGAAAGATCAGCATCATGCTGCGTCATGCTCGGTACGTCGATGCCATAATGTTTAGATACAAGTTTCTCTAAGGTCAGCAGCTCATATTTGGTAAAGTTCATATAGTAAAACACAATACGATACGATATGACGACCGGTTGGCGCAGTGGGAGTGTAAGCGACTGCTACGCCGAAGGTCGCGGGTTCGATTCCCGCTCAAGTCAAACATTTGTGTGCATGAACATGGATGTTTGTCTTGGTCTGGGTATTTCTATGTAAAATATGTATGTATTTACAAAAAATAATAATATATATGTATGTTTATCCATTATCTAGTACCCATAGTACAAACTCTGCTTAGTTTGGGACTAGATGGTGATGTGTGTATATGGTAGAATATTATAAAAAACCCTCATCGCGTCTGTCTGTCACTGTTCCCCTTAAACTTAAAAATACCTGAATAGATTTGCATACGATTTTCAACTGTGCATGGAGTGTTCCACGAGGCAGTTTTAAATGTTTTAATTACCAGAATGTTAATACTGTTTATTTTTAAGAAATATTATCAAGGTATTTTATTTTATAATCTATATGTAGCTTAATCTAATCTTAATGTCTAAGTAGTATATGTACAAAAAACCGTAAAAACAAATTAAACATTTAAAATATTTACAAGGTTTAGGCGTCGTATAATGCCTCCGCATCAATGTCATCGGGTAACGTGCCCAGAAGGCTGGCAGCATTGCCACGCTGGATGGCAATGCTGATTCTCTGAGCAAAGAATAAACCAACCTTCTGGTCACGTGAGACGTCGATTAAACGTTTAGAAATTTCCCGGAATGGAGAACGAGCGCTCGGACCCCATGAGCCTAGCGTTTCAATCCCAAACGGCTCAAACACGTAATTACTCACTAAATTACTGTATTTGCGCCGTTTGAGGGTTTCCGCAGTTGCAGCAGCAGCGCCAGCATGGCCTCCCGTGCTTGGAACATGTGATGGCGCGAGAGTGTCTACGCAGGTTGCGTCCCACACCAAGGGCCTACCCATTTTCCAAGGCAACAATGACATACAATCAGGTCTCTTACCGTCGTCGCGTACCAAACCATTTGGTTCAAGTACAGCTGGTGCGCCAGACGCGACAAGAGTACGACGAATTATGTCATTCAGATGGGCGTGACGGGGAATTCTACCAGCGCTTCTGCTGCAAGATAGCCCATGGTGTCCGAGGCTATCGACGTCTTCTCCACAATGACATCGATGCGGAGAAACACACGGAGCACCTAAACGAAGACAAGTGGCGATACGGAACGTCTCATCGTCCAACATGGCGCCAGTGTTGGACGATGGTAGTGCCTGAAGCCACAGACCCGATTCCCACTCTCCCACAGCCAGCAAGCGAGCACGCTCTGCAACGTTAAAAGATGCATCTAAAAGACTTTTTCTTACAATGTCACAAAGCGGCGCGTCCCACTGTCTTTGGGAGAATAGGTTGGTAGGCAAATCAGTGCTTGGACAAGCCATTTTCCAGGCGTTTACAGCTTCGGTTTTGCACAGCACTTCTGAGTTAACTAGTGTAGGTGATAAAATTTTCCTAGTTAACTCTTCCGTGCTGTGAACCGAAGACAGAAACGCCGGTAAACTGACACTAGAAATTTTGCGTATACCGAGCCCACCCAGACGCATAGGCAATGACGCTTGTAGCCAGGCTCGGTCGTCCAAGTCCACATTTAATATTCTCTTTAAAATTATTTGGATAATTTTGTCGACATGTTCTAAAAGTGCATATTTTTTCTAAAGTTGGGAAGATCTTAAAGCATGTGTGAATTTTGGGTCGAAAAGACAATATCGAATTATAGTATGAGCCGAGTGAACATTAATTTTGAATAGGTGATCTGAAACTTCACAGAAATTTTGTATCTTTTCCTTTAAGAAAGAATCGAAAGATTCTTCAAATACTGGAGAACCTAGGAGGCGAAGAGATGTCTTATCAATAATTTTGATGTTTGATGTCAAATTATTAAATTTAGATAGTATCGAAAGTCTTTTTGTAAAGTCTGTTGTGTTTATAAACAGCTCACATTTAATAGAATTTAGTTCCAAGCCAATAGATGCGAATTTATTTTTAAGAAGAGCTAAATCTTGTAATACAATATCTGGATCCCCTCCTAGGGTCCCGTCATCTAAAAACCATACATTAAATTTAGAATTTACTTGCCGAATTATGGCGTGTATTGCTAAAAAGTCCAAGAGGGTCACCTTGTTGACACCCAACTGCTGATTCCAATAGCTTATCCTGATATAATTTTGTGGGGTACCTGTAACATTGTCAAAGAAATTTAAAAATTTTAGGAGTTTCCAATTTTGCTTGTGCCAACAAAGTGAGGGGCGTCAGTGCAATGTATTACCTATTTATGGCGCCCCGACATAAGCGTAGCGAAGCATGGCAGAAACTAGACCTGAATAATTTTTATGATTCTTTATAATTTTTTTGTTGAAATTCTCACTTTTTTATTAGTTTTCACTACTCAATCTATCGACTATTTATATTTGTTACAACTAGTTAAGCTTGAAAGTTACCGTATCAAAAGTCATGCTCAGAAAGCAGAGATCATTACAGCTGAACACATCACAGCCACATCACACATCACAGCTCAACTTCAAACGCCAATCTTTTCGCTTGCTTACGTATGCAGGCTCCAATTGTGAAGGCAAATTGTTATTTGTTTCACTATCTCTCATCGTATGAAGGTCTCATTTACTGCCTTTTTACGTATTTTATATGGCTCTGGGGTGAATACAGATTCGAGTGCTAATGCTGGATACTGATTGTGTTACTTATCCTAAGAATATAGGAGTCTTACTGAGACGAATGTGAATAAGGTCAACTCAGCTCCCTGGATTTTATGGCACCTAAGTAAATATGTATTATTGAATTTTATTCTAGAGAAAATAGTCTTTGGTCATATGTTTTCTAAGCTTGTGTTGTCAGTAAAACTTTATTTTCTTAGAAAGACAGAGTTTATTTTCTTGTGTTGCGGCTTCGAGGAAAAATATTGCATTTGTCGAGGATTTATATTGATCAGTTGACAGTCTCTCAGTGTTTTCGCTTACGGTAAGTCCCTTAAGTTAAGAAACCTTTACCTTACCTCTCCTTCAGTTAAAGAGCATGTGTGTAAAAAAAATGTTTAGAAACTAATTAGTACAAAATGAGACTCTGATACAGATTTACCATTATTTTAACACTAGATGATGGTCACAGCTACGCCCACAATTTTCTTTTTATTTATCCTTGTCTTTCCGTGGTGACGGAATAAGAATACAGAGTGTCACCACCTCATTTCATCCCGAGGGTGTCGTATGAGGCACCATGCAAAGATTATCATTGCTAAGAGAGGGAAATCTCGAAATAAAACCCTATTCCAACCCGTTTGGCCAGCGTGGTATAATAAGCCAAAACCTCCATACGGAGAGGCTTAAGTCCAGCAGTGGACTGCAAAAGGCTATCCTTTTCTTCCCGATCCCGTGGTAATTTCGACAAATCCCTTCTTTGTGTACCCCTACAGTTCCCATGGGAACTGTAGGGGTACGCAAAAAGCTGAAATTTGGCATGTATGATCCATGGATCACACATTCCAAATTTCAGCTTTTTGCGGCCCATAGGTCTGGGTCATCATCATCATCAGCCTTTAACAGTCCACTGCTGGACTAGGCCTCTCCTTTGAAATGAGGAATTGACCTACTAAGTATACCACGCTGGCCAAACGAATCGGTAAAGGGTTTGTATCAAGTTTTCCTTCTCTTACAGTGCTGTTCTCCGCATAATATGCTCCCTCTGTCGACTCTTACGACACCCATGGGATGATATGGGGTGGTGACATTCCGTATTCTTAATCCGTCACCACACGGAACTATATACGGACGAATAGTTCTGGGTGTGCGTTGTCTATCAGTCAGTCAGTAGCGCCAGAATTTCATATGTGCAGGTTAGCTCCTGCCCGCGGCTTCAGCTAAGTGGGCAATTGCGAGAAAAGTTAGCCCATGTGCTATGCCGATTTATGAGGCATATTGCTGCAATGTTTTATCAAAATCAGTAAAGTGGTTTTACGTGAAAAAGTACCTAACAGACATCGATTCGGACATGCATCTTCAGAAACTTTGTTGTTATAACTAATAGTACTTAAAATAGTAATATATTTACTAATTTGTTTGTTACCGACTCTAATGTTGTTACATAAATCAGTTTAGTTTGTTTAATAGTTCTATTTTATTCTACATATTGATGAAGTAATTAGAAGTACATGCATTTAAATTATATTATCATAAGAAATTATTCCATTATTGTAAGAAAAATTAGATATCTATGTTTTCAAAAAATTGTATTCCCTTAACGATGGTTTTCTTTTTCAGACTAAAATGAGAATACCATTCAATTATATTCTTTCCAACAAGGCATTAAACATTTAAGTAAATCTTTTTACTAACAAAGACGTTATGCGCAAACAATGAACATCAATCAAAGTGAGAACCTCCTTGGTTTTCCGCCATGAAAACACTGTGCTGCTGGATGCTTTTATACAAAAAAACGAAATTGCATATTCCAGATTCGAAAATTAGAAAAAAGAAGGCGCATTATGTATAGGTACTTTAAAAAAGTAACAACGTTATCTTATAAATTACTCCAAGCAATGTGGCTCGGTAAGATTGCGCGGCAAAATTTGAATGTTACGAACGAAAATGTAGAGAGTTTGTCATCGCGAGATGCCACAGTTACGATCGTGACCTACATAATTCAGTCGGGTTACTTTGCACAATCGCCTAATAACATCTTCGTATGTGTTATCAGATCTCTGCTGGTGCTGTTGACTTACTAAAGTGTTTTCATAAAGAAAATTCAAGTTTATTTCTATGCAAGTCATTTAGATTAGATCTCGCATGGAGTGCTATAAAGTTAATGAGAAATAAGTGCGCAATATTTTAATGGCATGCCGTGCAAGTGTGATATTTCTGAAACGTAAGATTTTATTTGAAAAATATAGCATAGTTAGACTCACGCCTGTTTCCCGAAAAAAACAATGGCCATGTTATACTGCTGCTACTTATTACCTGCCTTATTACGAAAATCTAACAATATAAAAATTTACAAGTTCGAATAAAACTCGCATATCGCAAGTCAGGCCATTTCAGTGCATTTTGCTCCCAACGGCGGAATAAAAACGATAATTTTCACAAAAATATTCAAAATTCAAACGTTTATTCAACCAAATTAGGATTTCAAACATGCCGTCTATCACGCTTGGACACTCGGCCACATGTGCGCTGTGACACGTAATGCTTTTCCAAATTTAATTAAAATAATTGAGGAATAAAATGTCAAATATCGAGCGATGCCGCGTCAGCGATGCGATGCGGCGTCAAAACTCATAATTGTCTTGCCCTGGTCCCAATTTATTTGAGGTCGGCGCAGTATGTCCTTCGCTTCCATACTTCTCTGTCACCAATCATCCTATAGTTTATCCCTTCTTCTTTCATATCTATCCTTACACAGACACATACATCTATCCATCAATTTTTTCCTTGGCCGCCCTCTCCCTTTTCGTCCTTCTACGTGCATATTCATCACTTTCTTACCTACGTACATCTCATCTTTTGGCATAACATGTCCATACCAGGCCAATCGACTCCCTTTTACCTTTTCATCAATGGGCGCCACTTTCATACTACCTCTAATGTAATCATTCCTAATTCTGTCCATTCTTGTCACTCCACACATCCAACGTAACATTCTCATCTCAGCAACATGCAATCGTTTCTCATCCATCTTCTTTGTAGCCCAACACTGCGGGCGTCAAAACTACAAAATTCAATAAGTGTAACAATTCATATTACGATTCGAATGAGGAACGGAATTAATATCGGACAAGTCTTGCTGCCAAAGAAATTTTTCAGGTTGTTTGCAACAACATTGTTTCATCATGATATCATTTCGCTGTCGTGTGGAATTTTTAAGGATATGAAAATATTTTCATGCCATGACGTTTCGGCCGTCTAACGTGGTCACGAAAACACTTTAGTGTTGTACTTCGTACGTAACACGCAAAAAAACTACGTATACTTAGAACAAAATTTCAAAGAAATATAACTTAAAATTGGCGTCAAGTTAATTTGTAACAAGGCTATCAAATAGCTGGGTGTTATTCATAATATTTGTACGTAACGGATATGAAAAAGATATGAAAATAAATGTAATGTAGCAGAGAAGATAACATATAGGAATTATAAGGGCTAGTACATAATACGCATAAAATATAAATTTTATTTAATAGGTATTTAAGTTTATCATTTAACCAGGATATTTATAAAAACCTATTATTTTGATTAAATCAGAAAGAAGACGGTTTCTTTTGTTCAAGGCCAAGCTTCAGTCCCACTGAATATGTTCACGTTCACTAATAATTCATGATTAATTTATTCCTTATGACTTATAGAATACAACGATATCAAAATTTATTTCTAGTCTAATAGCAGTCCTGAGAAAAACAGCACCCATTGAAAATAGGAATTTAACGTAACATAGCCTAGCAAATCATGACTATTTTAAAGAATTTCGCCATCCCTTAGGGTTACGGTGTGGTCAGATGTGTGGCTATCGCTCTGAGGAAAGGTTGATATTTTGCCGTGTCCGATTAGACTTGATAGTGAACCCTGGGCAAGCAAAAAGCCGATGATGCAACCGGAAATAATGATGATGATTTTTAATTAAAAAGTTGCTATAGGAACCACCCAAATATTCACGAATTGTTAGGTTTTATTATGTTAAATTCTTATTTTGATTGTCATTTTTCTCAGGACTGCCGTTAGGAAGGAAATAATTGTTGGTATCGTTGTATTCTAGAGGCCATAAGAAATAAATTGATACATGTTTCATTAGTAGACGTGAACATCTTCAGAGGGACGAAAATAAATCGTCTCCTTTTAATACGCAAGTTGACGCTGTCGCGTCCGAACCTTAGAGATTTAAATCAATAAAACGCAATAAAACTTACAAAATTGCTTTATTACGATCATTAATGGAAAGCATTACCGGCATTGCACTACCGACGTAAACAGACTACTATTACAAGTATTCTAGCTTAGCTGGAGAGGTATTTGAAACTCAAATTCCTAGGAATCTTTGGAAAAATAAAAAAAGAACAGTACAGGAACATAACACCTTTTTTATTGATCAACAAAATAACACCTTTTTTTATTGAAAAAATCTTAAAATCTAAAAATCTTTTATTAAAATCTAGGTTAATAAAATATTTTAATAAAATTCAACCACATTGCGATGTCGTTTAAGTTTAATTTCCGATCGCGATACAAAGTATGGATCAAAAATCTTTTCACTGTGTATTAATCATTTACTTTCATTCTTTGTATCTTATTCCAAAATACTAAAGAATCATTTTTTTTAAACTGAAGGCTTATATTAGACTTATATTATTTAAACGATATTTGGCACAGTTGACAATTATACAATTAGGTACCCGGTTACCCAAACGTTAATTAATTAATTAATCTATAAAGTTAACCTATTGCTAAATGCTTTCTTGGGCGCTAAGTATCAATAGTCAATCAAATTCCTTTAGCATAGATTAACTTAATAGATTGAATAATAATCAACGTCTGGTAAACTGGCTGTTAGTTTAGTACATACTAATCAGTCTTATTGGTTATATTCTTAAAACTTCGTGGCACGACCATGGTATTTTTTCTTATATCTTTATTATACACTTTACTATAAAGCGTAGATTCTAGATATATGTATATGTAATCTGATTCATGAACTTTGAAGTTACTTGAAAATAAATAAGATTTGAGAAGAACTTGCATAGTCGTTTCATGAAGTACAATAGCACAAAATTACTACAATTATTATTTATTTTTTTGTGAACAAAAATGCTTACTAGATGCTACTATCTTCACTGTCATCAGAAAGATCAAAAAAGTAATTACGTTCTACTTGAGATTTATTTTTTAAAATACGTATTTCGCCGTCGGTATTGGAAACAGAAGGTAAGGATTCATCAGGCGTGATCAGTTCCCTAAAATCTTTTCGTATATCATTTGTACATATGTTATAAGATCTTGATGATCCCAACAGCCTTTGCAATGTTTCTCGGTACGACCGAGACTTTACATCTGAACTAAACTTTTACATCTGAAAGAATAGTTACTACTGAATTTTGTGTTTTATTTGCTTTGATTGACGTCGAAGTACGTCTCTCGGGTACAACGTTTTCATTATTATGGTCCTCACTTGATTCGGAAGATGTTGATGGCAGCCTTATTGTACGTTTTTTAGGTTTTAATATGTTGTGATATTTCAACAAAAAACAATCACACATTCCTCTTTTCGGTGAAAGAGCGCAGAAGCAGCTTAAAATTCTTGAAGCAATATTATGCAAGTGATTTGTTGTTTGAATTTGATGTATTTTCATAGTATTGGGTATAGCTGTAAGTGATAGCAAAGATGCCTTATGGTCTTCCTTAATACTGTTTATGTCTTCTACATCAATACAAAAAAGTTTAACGGTGGTTTCATTTTTTAAAAGAGTGTATGCTGATTCTGCTTTGAGAATGTCATAGCCATGTGCCACTTTACTGTCTAAAAGTCTTTTAATAACACCACCAACGCCATCAGCTGCTCCCTTTCCATGAGCAGCTTCAAAAAAATTCCAGGTGCCAGTGAAACCGAAATCTTTTGTGATTGTATTAAATAAAAAAAAGTTTTTCTTTTGCCGATACTGTGTCGTTGGCCCGTCCGAAAAAACGTGTAATGTATCAATTTCCGGTGATTTTTCATTGATGTAAGTTAAAATTGGTTTTAAGTGCGCCCAGATTGCTTCTGGCGAATGGTCAGTCGCATCAGAAAAGGTACAGTAGCTCTGTGGTTTTTTATTCTTTTGATATATAACACTCGTATGCAAAGATATCTGAAACTGAGAGGCGCCGAAATGTACTGCTTGGATCTCTTGAAACATTTTGCAAGTAAAATTCTCAGAGAAATCACAATGTAAAAGAACTTCATTTGTTTTAAGATTGTCCTTCATATGTTTATACATGTTGTATTGATGACCAATATTGTAGTAATGAATTTTAAAGTCTTGCAGATCTCGTTCAAATTTAGCAATCAAAACTTGTAAAGTGCTACTTTTATTTTATTTATATTTCGTTTGCATTTCTTTATTAAATTATTCTTTTTGTACTCTACATCTTTAGTAGACCACTCCAACCATGAAACGTTTCATCAAGTGTTATTGTTGTTAAATCGTATGTTACGCTTCTTACTTTACATATTGCACATTGCCCATACATACATTGCTGAGAGTTTGAGTCGCAAACTAACGATTTCACTAGATCGTTTATAGTTGTATATCCATTTAGAGCTGACAAGCGTTTGAGGGAGGCAAATTTAAATTCAATATTTGAATGTTTCTTGCACAAACATGTATCGCGGTCTGAAAGCTTTTGACTGATTACATAAAAGGGCTTATATCTTTAGAATGTCGTATAAGACAATTTAATTCCAGTATCGAGTTTAAATTTGTTATATAATTTAGTTATGTTATCAAGCAGATATCTTTTTTGCATTTTATTTTTTTTCATAGTTTTGGTATTTTTTTTTCCAGCAGTTGCTCGAGATACGTCATCTTGCAAATAGAAATCTTGTATTATGTGGATAAGTTCTGTATGTTTAGATGTTTTTTTGTCTTATTGTACTACGGGACCGACTTTTTAAGCCAATATAGTTACCCAAACGGCTTTTCATTTTATGTTTTTGAACCAGACTATTGTTAACAACGTTTTACTGCGCGTTAGACTGCGCGCGCATTGTCAGATTGACTTAGGGCGGTTTCAGATTAGCGCATTTTTCTGTGCGTATACGGTCGTTTCAGCATATGCGCTTACACGCGCGCTACATAAAGCGCTTAAAAAACTGGACTCGCCTAAACGGGAATATTTTAGCGTGTTTGCTAGAAACGGTAGTGACATCTTGTCAGTGTCAACATGGATTCTGACGGCTCGCGCTTATACGAACTTAGAAGCGCGTCAACGCTCGTACGAGTTGCGCGTGTGCCAAAAGGCGCGCCTATACGCACCTACATGCGCTTCCAAAAACGAGCTTATACATCTCGATTATATAAAACACTAATCTGAAACCGCCCTTAGTTTATGGAAGCGCAGGGCCCATCTAATGATTTAAATATTAGGTTTTAATATCCGTAAGTAATACAGTTGGCGTAGTAGTTTAAGCAGCCGCCTCAACGCTTGACACTAAGCCGAGTGTTGTGGGTCCGATCCTCATACGAGCCAACACCTTATGTGATTCGAGTCTGGGTGTCCTTTGTGTCCATCTACACTAATAATATTATAAAGAGGAAAACTTTGTAGGGGATAGATTTTTGGGGTGCATAGGGTTCCCACCAAGAACTTAGGGTCCATTAAAAAAGACAAGGATCGCGGGGGGTTTTACAAACAGATAATCAACGGACATAAAGAAAACTCAGAGTCAATAGAACAATTTGTGGATCACACAACACACTCGGCGTAGTAAATATGAATTGGCTGAGCCGTTGGCTGGTGGTTTATCGGAAAATGACCGCTCTTGTTATTTACCTACAACGTAATACAATAAACATGAGCTATTGTCGGCCTTAATTGTAAAACATATTTTTATTTATTCTGCAAATTCCACTAGCGTCTACTAATACGTATTTCCATACGACACGACCCTTTTCTCTGAAGGGTACGCCCCGTCCTTCGCTTATCTCCACACCCGACCGTCACGTCGCCGTCGTCGACCCGTCGGCGTTTCGTCCTTGCCCATCCAACATATGTCCACTATAATATACTATTTAAGAGGGTATCCTCCATTGATCATTATAATGTCCTTAACGAGGATAAGTAGTGTTCGTGAACTGTTGACAACACAAATTTGCTGAACCGAGACGAAGTTTTCAATAGTTCGTTAAATGTATATTGTGTGTTTGTTTCAGAATAGTTTGAAGGGTTTGTATCAATGTCCTCATCATTACAAACATTATTGAGGCATACATAAGGGGAATAAATGCAAATTATTACTTATTTTTAATTGCGTTTTACATCGGCGACAAGTGCGCCGACTTTAAGCTGCATTGATTGTAAGTAGCAATGATTTTAAACTGTACTGTTTTTACCCGACTGCGCGACGCAAAGGAGGGTTATATGTTTATCAGTCTATGTATGTATGTTTGTATGTAAGTTTTTTTCTATGTGGCGTTCTAGAGACCATATGCGTAGGCCGATTTTGAGCATTTAAACAAACGTGGCAGGTATCTAATAGTATACAATAGGTGCGACCACGGCTCTAGCTTTATATCAGAATGAGCTATTTTCTTGTTTCGTCCTTTTCAGACCCCCATTTTAACGTAGTCGGGTTTTAAAACTTATTTTTTATTTCACATATTTTTAAATTAGTTTTTAAGCAGTCGGGTTTTTTGTTTTTCTTTATAAGATGCACTGATTTTAAGCTCCATTGATTTTAAGAAGTAAACAAACCAATTATGTATAGGTACGTAATTTATGTAATGTTCAATTAAAATCTAAGAGTAAAATCATTGAGTAGTTGAAGTCAATGGATATATGAAATTTCCTAGAAATATTTACTTTACTAAAGAGATAGCAAAAACAGTAGAATCTGAATCGACTGATGAGGGAGGAAAACAAAATTGTTCTTGATCTGCATTTTTATTTAGTATATTTTCTTTAACCAACAAAAGGTAATAAGGCACATAATTAGGTATCGCCAAAAAGTTTTTACCAGAGACCCCATTTTCTTTTGAGTGTTCATAATTATAAAGTTCCTATGAAAACCTACAATCCATAGTTGTCATTTTAATCAGAAGATCTTGTTAATCCTATAGAGTCTTGGATTCTGTTTTTGCGGCAACCAGTTCAAAAGCAGTTTGGTCTATTTGAACTCCGAACAGCAACCTGGAAAAACCTTGTGTATACCTTAAAATGGTCGCTGTTTTACCTTCGGCACAATAGGTAAAATGAGGTTGGCAGGTGACTGCCGGCTAGCATGATATTGCATCCTCCCATAAAACATCCCTAACATAAAAACATCTGCCCACCATTTCAACGAAATACGGGCTACAATTTTTAAGCGAAAATTGTAGCATACGTTCATACGTTCTGTTTCAAAGCAGAGCACTTTAATCTACCTGCACACTCTTAGCTGTAAATAACGACAGCCATAAACAACCCACAGCTATTTTGTATATCCATTTAGAGCTGACAAGCGTTTGAGGGAGGCAAATTTAAATTCAATATTTGAATGTTTCTTGCACAAACATGTATCGCGGTCTGAAAGCTTTTGACTGATTACATAAAAGGGCTTATATCTTTAGAATGTCGTATAAGACAATTTAATTCCAGTATCGAGTTTAAATTTGTTATATAATTTAGTTATGTTATCAAGCAGATATCTTTTTTGCATTTTATTTTTTTTCATAGTTTTGGTATTTTTTTTTCCAGCAGTTGCTCGAGATACGTCATCTTGCAAATAGAAATCTTGTATTATGTGGATAAGTTCTGTATGTTTAGATGTTTTTTTGTCTTATTGTACTACGGGACCGACTTTTTAAGCCAATATAGTTACCCAAACGGCTTTTCATTTTATGTTTTTGAACCAGACTATTGTTAACAACGTTTTTTAAAATATTTCTTTCAGCGTTATTTTTAGCATTTTTGTACGAGTTTGTTAAACATTCGCTCAATACGTTATTTTCGATCATAACTCTTCTTACTTCATCTATTTCTGGTGAAGGGACATGTTTTAATCGCTGGATGAAAGACTCCGTTTTTGATATTGGGGAAGTGGGCGTTGTTGGTAATGGAGGTTCAATATTTTCTTTACTGTCTTCTCTACAATTTTGCTGACATGTCAATAACAATTTGTATCTATAAACTTTTTTTCTTAGAGAATCTACTTTCTTTTTCAATGTATCTATTTTTCTTTTTTTGCTTTTCATTTTCTTTGGTAATTCTGTAGTATCTTTGCTTATATATTTTTCGAATCGAGTTAATGTTTGGTTGTTCATTATGGCTTGATTGTTTCTGTTTCAGTTGCCGCCAAATTTTACGTCTTATAGCTTTTTCAGTCTCTGATAGCTCAGATATTTTTTTATAGTCTCTTCTTTTTTTCTCAGCGTCTTTTTTCTTTTGTTCATTCCATTTGTTAGGATTATTTTGCTTTAAACGCTCTCTATATCTTTTTTGTCGTCCCGCTGGTGTCAAAGGCATTTCCCTAAAACAATAGTAATAATTTTCATTGTAAATACTTTTTGTGTATCTATCACGCTATACACAGTAACCAGTCATAAATATAAAATTACAATAATAATATAATACTATTCTCACACATTCACACAACGCCATCTAGTCCGAAACTAAGCTGAGCTTGTTCTATCGGTACTAGACAACTGATAAACATACTTATACCATTTTTTCTGTAACTACATTCATATTATATATAGAAACACCCAGATCAAGTCAAACAGCCATATTCATGCACAAAAATATGTATTTGACTCAACCTTCGGCGTGGTAGTCTCATACAGTAACCACACCGCCATCCGGTCGTCAAATATTCATTATTCATGCCAAAATTTAACATTAAAAAATATATCATTACTAAAAGTAATTAGGAAGTTACTCGGAACATTATGGATTAAAGTTGTTATTATTTAAAATATATCACTATCCAACGTCAAAAAGCAAATGAAATGGTAGGCATAATTGTAATCGGCGCAAGTGATATTAGATATGACTATAGTTTTTGAAGTTATTAAACTGAATTTCTATAAAATCTTTGCATCATTCTTAAAACTACAAAATAATATTTCAAATAGCCAATTTTCTGTTTAGTAAGCAAGTTTGTGTTGAGTAAGCAAGTACATACAACTTTTGAAAATGTCATTCTATTTTGAAACAGTAGTGACATCTTTTAAAACTGTCAGAAGATGTGAATGCGTATTTAAAAGTTTGATGTAAGTAGTTATATTCAAAATAATTGATGACATTATGATGAATATTTATGTAACGCAATAAATATATTAATATTCACATAAATTAAAACTGTCATAATAGTATACCACATTATATAAATAGGTGGAATTTTTTATAGAACATAATATACACGCAGCTTTACTTTTTCATATCTGTTACATAACAGATAATAGTAACGGATAAATAACGTATATGAACATTAAGCACGCGTCTAACCTATAAAACACTTTGTGGATCTGTCATAAATTATTTTCAACAATGTCTTTCTACTGAATTCACTTCTGCAACCAAGCATCTTTTCTCATTATAATGATAAACCTGGAAAATACTTACCGGATTCAAATATACCACAAAAACAAATATCACTAATAAATGTCGAATAATAACGCTACACACAAAGTTGAGTGCACTGAATGAAAGAACAAAATGGCAGATTCAACAGTCACGCCATCTGTTTACAGTGTTTGTTGTGTAATTTTGCCAATAAATAATTTTATTTCCAAGCTGGGAATAATGTTGTTTATTTATTTATTTATTTATTTATTATTGCTAAATACAGGTACATAGGTTGTTACATTGTTACATGTGGAGAACACTGTATTTACCTTGCGGCATGCAATACAATATACATAAAAAAAAGAACATTCTCTAATATTTTTTTAACATGTCAAGAAAATAATTATACCTAATAAAACAAAAAGAATACAATGGTAAATTAAATAATAAATCAATCTACTAGTATGTCAATGAAATGATAATAATAATAATAAAAGAATACAATAATAAAATAATCGGCTAATTTTATAAATTATCATTCAGATACTCATTTATGGAATAATACGCTTTTTCCTTTAATAAATTTACTATTTTCATTTTAAATGTGTTCAGTCTATCTATTTGTAAAATATATTTAGGTAACTTATTATAAATACGTGGAGCCATGCATAATATACTGTTATTGAAAAAGGCAGTAGTATTAGGTGGAATACATATTTTTAAATTATGCCTTTTACCCCTTTATTTTTCCAAAAGGTATGCATTCTTTTTTACAAATAGAGCTATTTCTAATATGTAAATACTTGGAAATGTTAGAATTTTTAATGATATAAAACAGGGCTTACAGCTATCCGTTTGTTTTAAATTACACATAGCTCTAATGCATTTCTTTTGAGCGATAAATACATCTTTGTTGTTCGTAGCATTGCCCCAAAATATAACGCCATATCTTAAAATAGAGGCTACATGCCCATGATAAGCTGTCATTACAGTTGAAATATTATTAGTTTTTGTTAATTTATACAATGCATATGAGAATTGCATGACTTTAGAACATACCGTTTCAACATGTAATTTCCATTTTAAATTTTCATCAATGTGTATACCTAACATGTTGTAAAACACTGTAACCGAGAAGAGAAACAGATATGAGTAAAATATTGGACTTTTATTAAAATATATAAATGTTATGTATTTATTACTGTTAAAAGTACAAGTTGTATACTAACATTTTTAAATATATTTTTTAAGTTACTTGAAGTAGAGAGGGACATTGTTTTCCTTATGAAAATTTTGGGGAACCCGTTTGAAAATTTTGAATATTAGCATATCTATATAATTTTGGATACTTTTACTCAGTATATGTTTAAGTTTTATACTTAAATAAATAAGGGTATATAAATATTGGCTAATATTGAAACAGTAAAAAGAAAATAATATAGCTGGACGCGAAGATAGTAGAAAATGTACAATTTTTGTGAATAACACCCAGCTATGTTTATAACGGGTTTGTACGTAATGGAAAACGTTTGCACTCGCTCACTTGTTTTCCTTTAATTTTCCAATCAGAGTGAACTTTGCGTACGTTGAAAATGAAAACTAAATATAAATTATTGATTGGTTGACGCTGTTAGGTGTTGGGATATTGGTTTTTGTGATGTAAGTGTTCATGTTAACATAAGCTCTCTTAGTAAACAAATCTTTTCATCGGTTTTTGACTAGCGTGGCTATGACGTAATAGTTACGAGCTATGGGTCATAGGCGTCTAAACGTTGTCTATAGGTGGGAGTGTTGGCAGCTAGACACTGTGCCAAATGTTTTGGGTTCGATCCCCACAAGAGACCTACACCTACACCTTTTGAGATCCATAAATTGTTGTTTTTAGTCTGGGTGTTCATTGTTGGTTCATGATATCAAAATATGGTTTGAAAAGTCCTCCCCAAAACAGGATTTATTTATGATTTTTCGATTTACTATGGTGCTGGAGTTGGCTACTTTAATAAAAATAACGAAGTGCACTGTTAAATTGTCAATTGGACTTGGGTTACGTTCTTGCTGGAAAGGCTGTATTACAAAGATAAGACTGTTTGTTTTAGAGGAGGACGTTTACTTGAAATAATTTGAAACTATTTTTAATATCTAAGCGTTAAACTATCTCTTCTGTTTGATAGATAAAGGCTTACGTTGTCTGCGGTCTACACTTCATAATTCTTCCGGATGAATGCCCTAAGTTTAAGAACGATGTCTTGGCTATGAATTGAGACAAACTTTTGCCTTTGATATAATTTGTAAGAGATAAAATTTGGCGCAAACTAACTTTAGTATTATTAGACAAGTTTGCTCCTAAAGCTAGGAAGATTTTAAAGTATTAAAATACTATCTACCGTAAATATTGTGATCGAGAAATATGTGATCGATGCAAGCTTTGTATTGCTATACTTAATATTGTAATTTGGACCTCCTATCGTCGAGTTTTTTATTACCGAGACTCGAAATTTCTCTGATGAGCGATTAGTTGCTTTTTATGATCATTTTGAGAAACCACGGCTAGAAGCCGTGGAGTGCATCATGCAGCTTGAAGTCAGGTTCAGCATTTACAGCACAGAACTTCTCTGTTTAGAATCTCCATAAAAAGTAAATTTATAAAAGTATACTGATATTATGAATGATCGGTGAATACACCTTTATGCCATTGTTTCACTCGTTGTGGGTACTGTGGTATAAATCTTCTTCTTAGGCGTTACACTCTTGGCAGAGTGGTCGTGGTCGTCACATCTCTACAGCTGTGGCCTGCTTCACAATTCGACGCCACTCGTCACGTTTTTCCGCTCTTTTTGTGCATTCGTGTAGTGAGCGGTTGGCAGCGATCTTAATTTGGTCTGTCCTGCCGTGACCTGCCGCGTGGTCTGGTGCCATCTACTTTACCCTGAACTACTAGGCGTTCTATAGACTGATCTCCGCGTCGTGATACATGTCCGAAAAAAGTGAATATACGAGCCTGAACAATAGAAGATAACCTCTGTTTGATGCCTAGCTCTCGAAGAATGGACTCATTCGTTCGGAATTCTGTCCACGATATACCGAGCATTCTTCTCCAGCACCACATCTCGAGTGCGTTGATCTTCTGTTTCTCACTTTCTCGAAGAGTCCATGTCTCAGAAGCATAGAGGAATATGGAAAAAACGAGGGCCCCCACAAGTCGTATTTTCGTGGCTTTGGTAATATTTCGATCTTTCCATACTTTCTTCAGTTTGTCCATAGCAGATCTAGATATTGCCATGCGTCGCTTGATTTCGTCTATGCAGCCACCGTTGTTTGATATCAGTGCTCCCAGGTATATGTACGTCTGAACTACTTCGCAGTTAGCAATTTGCCTGACTTCTGGAGAGTTGTTATTAGCACGGTCAACGATCATCATCTTAGTTTTGCTGCGGTTTATTCTGAGACCGAAATCAAGGCTAACTCGTTCCATCCTGTGCAAAAGTTCTTCCATAAAAGTGATGTTACTAGCGAACAGGGTGGTATCATCCGCGTAGCGAAGATTTGATATAGTTCGGCCTCCGATAGTGACACCGGTATAAATCTACGTCACCATTATTATCCTATCATTGGCTCAGCTGCGTCAAAGATCCTTTGCCTCTGAGCTCAATTTGCACTTTTCACGATCTCCTGCAGTCAGACGCTTGGCAAGCATTTTCTTTAACGGCATTAGCTGCGTAGTTGTATATTGAATTAAACAGTACCTGGATAAACTAGCTTTGCTCGGTGTTTCGTGTTTTGGTAAATCGTGTTTTCTAAAACTGAATCCTTGGTAGATAGGATAATCGTCCGAAACACCTGCATACTAAATTTCATGAAAATCGTTGGAGTTGTTGCCGAGATTACACCTCTGACTTTTCGAAGTTATGTGTGTATTACAAAATGTTAATTATCGCTCGGTTAATAATGTGCCCGGTAGATGGCAATACGCTCGCCCTCTAGTACATTGGGACCTAAACATAACTAGCGAATTGTAAAAGGCGTGAAGTTATGTTATGTTATTATACAAGGCTCGTTTAAAGATATTAGATCTTTGCACTTACATAGATAGTCGTGGTTCTTTATATACGTGGTTCCTTATATTGACCGAAGCTTTAGATAGAAACCAATTTTCTTGTGTTTTTCTTGGCATTTTTATGTTAAGATATCGTAGCACATGTTTTACTAAAGCAATCATATTACATGCCAAATGAAAGTAAGTTTAGCTTCCTCTATTATTGTAACTTGAATATTTCAGGGAAATAGCGTATGTATGGAGTCTTTCGAATGAAGCGTTCCGGTAAAGCCAAACATCGACCGCGCGTATGCCTCGACCGACATGTTGCACTAAATTGTTTCACTGTTCACATAAATTGTTGTTGTATAGACTTCGGTTTTTACCGTTTAACAAGCGATAATTAATAATTTAATACGCACATTACTTCGAAAAGTCGTTGGTCATGGATTTGTACTCGAAGCCCTATGCGTAGCAGTCTGTTGGTCTCTCAACTAGGCTATCGCTCAGTTCTGCCTGGTTAGTCGAAGATGAAAGTTTTGGATGCACCCGGAACAAAGCTAGAACGATGATGAATACACATCCAACTATCTCTCCGGGTTGTGGCCGAGTTGGCGTGCATCTGCTATATAATTCATTGGGCTTAAACGAACGTTAGATTATTAGGTCAGAGGTCGTTGAGAGGTCGTCAGACAGGGAGCTTAGGGTTTAAGCTGCGTACGAGCTAAAAATCAGGGCGTATGCAGTCGAGGTTATGGCATATTAATATTTCCGATAAATAAGTACTACTATAATGAATTTAGAAGTTTGTGACGATGGACGGATGGATTATGAATGTTTGTTATTCTTTCACGCATAAATTTGCTGAACGGATTTAAATTAAATATTGCTGTGATAAGGCTTGTACATCAGAGGGCCTAGACAAATGGCATGCACTTCTGATTTCTACTTTCGCTACCGCTTGGTACGCATGATAATATTAGCAATTCTTTCTTCGTTAACCACCTCATATAACGAAAGTGTGTCTTAGGTTCTTATCTGAACGGATTGCGGTTTGTTTAAGAAAATGTCAATAGCTGAACTTTCTAGAAATTACCTAATACGTGACGACAGCTTTGACTTCATTCGTATATTCGTGAGTTAATAGGACAATAATTTATTCTTACTGAAATATTTCATAAATATAATAAAAATAAATATTACACAGCTTTACATAACCGTTTCTAAAACATCGTTGACAGGGTAAATTCTCATTCCTTACCAAGAATAAGACAGATAGGAATCATAAAATATTTCCGTGAAAAAATACCAGCGTCAGTTCTCGCTGGGAAATATTACCATAGCACAATTTCTACCTACGAATTGTAGTTTTATTTCTTACGAGTATTATAAACGCGTAATTTTGTGAGCATTGATGGAAGAATGTTTGTTACTCTTTCAAAAACATCTAAACAGATTTTGATAAAACTTTGCAGTAATATACATACATAGCTTGTACATCAGAATAGCACACGGGCTACCTTGCGACCCAATAATCGCCCGTGGGCGAAGCCACATGCTAGTAAGCAATAAAGTTCATTTTCCTTTACCTAATTACGACTACGAAAGTCTTGGATGGAAGCGGGGCGCTTAGACGATGATGATTGGAATGCTAGAATCAGAATCAACCCGTGTAATGATAGGCGTTCATGCGCTTGTGTGCTTGTCATGGGAGCAATGGTGAAGCTAAATAATTGAAATGCAATTGTTCCTCAAATACGCAGGATAATGGACACAGTGGTAGTTTGAGCAAAGGATCATGCAGTGTCAGTTTGATTCCAGGGTGAAACAAACAGTGATGTAGATTATTTCTGTTGATGATTATTTATCCAAGAGAACGTGGTGTCCGTCATTCACCCATGCGTCGTAAAGCACGTGAAACGGTTGGTCCGGCACTCATCTTGTATCGAATCTATTACAAACATAAAATGTGGATATATGGATTTATGAAACGGGTCTATGTTACGTAATTATTTGAAATTATAGGTAAAATACCTTATATTTTCCTCGACGTTTCACGTGGGTGGGTTACCTCAGCCTCAGTTTTAAAACTGTTTTATGAAACTAATTTTAATGTATAAAAGAAAACAATGCGAGGATCTTACATAACTATGTAGGTACACATGTGAGATTGCATATTCTTCACACACAGGACTTGTTACACTGCAACAGACATTCATTCTTGGAAGGACACCTAAGAGGAATTCTTTACAGAAAAACGTTTGAATTGCAGCAACGTTTCGGAATTCTGTTTGTTTAAGGGGACTACAAGAGCTAACTTCGCTGTCCCTGTCGGATTGTATACATAAGAACGAGAAGCGCGACGACGACGGGACGTTCAGAACGCTTTACAAACCATAAAATAAATTAATTACAGAAAATGTATTGATTAAATTAAAAAAATAAAACAGTATTTCGTTAGTATGTTGCTTGTTGAATAATTTGTCAAAAAATCAGAATTATTGTATGTATTTTAATATGGTTTGTATTAGTTAAAATATATTTTTAGAGGTATCTTTGTGATTTTTTTTCTATCGAATAAAGTTAGTTGTATTATGTTTTCAACACAGTACTTAACTAGATTATATCCTGAAGAATATCATATATTTTTCTGATTGTGTTAACTGCATTGAATCATATACTTTAAAGCATTATAAAACTTGCGTTTAGCTCTTGTAGAGAGCTCCCCTTAAGAGAAAATAAATTATACAAAGCATGTGTAATACCACATGAGTAGATAAACGGGTAATACCGCGTTTATCTTATTTTATTACGGTGTAACAAGTCCTGTAGAATATGCAATCTCACATGTGTACCTACATAGTTATGTAAGATCCTCGCATTGTTTTCTTTTATACATTAAAATTAGTTTCATAAAACAGTTTTAAAACTGAGGCTGAGGTAACCCACCCACGTGAAACGTCGAGGAAAATATAAGGTATTTTACCTATAATTTCAAATAATTACGTAACATAGACCCGTTTCATAAATCCATATATCCACATTTTATGTTTGTAATAGATTCGATACAAGATGAGTGCCGGACCAACCGTTTCACGTGCTTTACGACGCATGGGTGAATGACGGACACCACGTTCTCTTGGATAAATAATCATCAACAGAAATAATCTACATCACTGTTTGTTTCACCCTGGAATCAAACTGACACTGCATGATCCTTTGCTCAAACTACCACTGTGTCCATTATCCTGCGTATTTGAGGAACAATTGCATTTCAATTATTTAGCTTCACCATTGCTCCCATGACAAGCACACAAGCGCATGAACGCCTATCATTACACGGGTTGATTCTGATTCTAGCATTCCAATCATCATCGTCTAAGCGCCCCGCTTCCATCCAAGACTTTCGTAGTCGTAATTAGGTAAAGGAAAATGAACTTTATTGCTTACTAGCATGTGGCTTCGCCCACGGGCGATTATTGGGTCGCAAGGTAGCCCGTGTGCTATTCTGATGTACAAGCTATGTATGTATATTACTGCAAAGTTTTATCAAAATCTGCTTAGATGTTTTTGAAAGAGTAACAAACATTCTTCCATCAATGCTCACAAAATTACGCGTTTATAATACTCGTAAGAAATAAAACTACAATTCGTAGGTAGAAATTGTGCTATGGTAATATTTCCCAGCGAGAACTGACGCTGGTATTTTTTCACGGAAATATTTTATGATTCCTATCTGTCTTATTCTTGGTAAGGAATGAGAATTTACCCTGTCAACGATGTTTTAGAAACGGTTATGTAAAGCTGTGTAATATTTATTTTTATTATATTTATGAAATATTTCAGTAAGAATAAATTATTGTCCTATTAACTCACGAATATACGAATGAAGTCAAAGCTGTCGTCACGTATTAGGTAATTTCTAGAAAGTTCAGCTATTGACATTTTCTTAAACAAACCGCAATCCGTTCAGATAAGAACCTAAGACACACTTTCGTTATATGAGGTGGTTAACGAAGAAAGAATTGCTAATATTATCATGCGTACCAAGCGGTAGCGAAAGTAGAAATCAGAA